>CM077666.1:339171711-343971711 GCA_039707655.1 Elymus sibiricus | reverse complement strand
TCTTCCTGATTATTTTTTAACTTTGAACACATGGTTCCAAGATTCTAATACAAAGGATAACCGTCCAAGTGATCCATTGACCGTATATGAGTTTCAGTCGCAAACTGGTGTTGTGGGGCTTTTGGTGGAAATCCTGAAATTAAGAGCTTGATTCAGTGGCTTGCTGCACCTCAGGTAGAGGCATAATTTTATCACACAATCGAATTTGAGGGATTAGGAGTACATCATCTGAAATATTTCTGTTCCCAGTTTAATGTGTACCGATAAATTTAACTATCAAAATCATTGTAGTGATAAAAAAATTGTTCTTATTTGCAGGCATTCTGTGGCGATAAACACATGACCAGCAGGGGCCCTGCCCCCCCCCCCCCCCCCCCACAATACTATGGATTTGTTCCTAATAAACCAATGAACAGTGCAGCATTTGATTTGTTTTCTGCTCCAACCGGCCCTCTCCAACATCCTAATTCCACTAATCCTTCCTCCGCCACTGCAGGCATGCCGACCTTTTGTTAATTGATATACTTTTGAGGAGTCGGTCGTAATCACATGTTGTCTGGCCTTCTGGCCTTCTCTTTCTGCTCTGTTCACCTTATTCTTTGCATCATTTCAATGGTACAGGTCATCGAATGGGTATTACTGTTTCCAGTCAGTTGTGTGTCCAGTGTACCGACTTGTGGTCGGGGGCCTGAAGCACAAGCTACTCACTGTGCTATAGTACCGTGCTATAACTGTGAATTTTGCAATCCTGGTATAGCCCAATTTGAGGTGATTTATATGCATGGTTATCCTAATCTTTAATTATGTTTCTGATGCTAAAACTATCATGCTTGCTTGCAGAGATTCAGTTAGACTTAAATTAATAATTATGTATCTGAAGACTGACATTTGAAATTACAGGTTTCATGGCAATGATGGAGTGCTACCAAATTATGTTCAAAGGAAAATGATTTCTGCCTCAACTTGACTTCATGTGTACGTGACTTGCAGTCAGTATGAAGTTCATTACGCTGCTAATATTAATTTCCTCATCTCCTTTCTTTAGCTATTTGTCTATAGTCAACTCACATCACTTGACATCTACAGGCATGTTGAAGTGTTGACCCGATTTGACGGACTATATAAGTGCTCTTCTCCTTGGGAATTTGAATGCACGCCCCTTCTAAGCATCGCACAATATATAGGCTGATATATGTGGTAGTAGTCATTGGTACAAGCATTCATATCTCCTACCAGGTTTCAAACTCGCAGAGCATATGGAAGGTGCTACAAATCATTGCATAAGTAGAATTACAAGTAGTTATATGTGGATTGGAATTTACTGAAGCTTTGCATATTCAAATTTTTAAGTCGAATGAGACGTGCATTGCACGTGCAAGCTTACTAGTGATGATAAGCGCTTGATGTCTCACTGATGTTGTTCACAAGTGCTCTGGTTTGGATCAGCAGCAGCCCATGTAGATTGGGCAACACTGACATATAAATTTGATATGGCAAGAACTTGCACGCAAGTACTACAGTATTGGTACATACTGTATACATTTGATATGCCATTGTTATCTCGTGTATGTCTAAACAGTGCTGGCATCTTTTTTATACACGGTATTTGTTAGATAGTAAAGAATCCACTATACCTTTTCACTAAAGAAACTTTTATTAAGTCTTGCTGAAATGGCAGGAAATTAATTAGATAAGCCCTGTCAAATATAAAGTTTATTTTACATGGTCACATGTTCGCATACTATTTCAGAACCTGTCTGAATTAGCAAGGTGGTCTGAACTTACGCTAAACTAAGCTGCACATGTGGTTTCCACTTTCCAACTAATGTATGTAGGAATCATCCTATGACACTTCTATAAGAAAGATTATGTGCATAATAGAGTTCAGCTAGACATGTTAGGAGAAGGAAGCAACAGCCAAACATTTTAACACTACTACATTTCTTGGTTAGAAGATACTAGAACTGAATTAGAGAGTTGCTTTAACTCTTGGTTCGACCTGATCTGGATGCTGCTGCGCTGTTGTTCGATTCTTCTTCCTAATGGTGATGCAGTTCCCCCATGCAGGTCGTCTGCGTCAAGGCCTTGTCCATCTGCGCCAAGGGCAACCTCCAGTGCGTCGCTCGCGTGGCTGCTGCCCACGGCCTGGTCCTTGTGCTGTAAATGTGTGTACAAATCCTAAATATTTAGATCCTACATACTATTGATTCTTGTGCTGTAAATTCTTAGGTTATAATTCAAAGTGCTGGAACCTGCATACATGTAATTCTTACGAGCAAGGCTGATATAAAGATTATTGTAACCAGAGACTAATACTAGAACATGTAAATTTTACTAGCAAGGCTGATTGGTGGTTCGTTATTTTGCAAAGAGATGAGAAGTTGCCATGGCTACAAGTACTACTTTATCTATATGATGTATGCCATGGATTCTTAGTAATGCCCATGTACATGATGGATGCAGGTTCGTGTGGGACGAGGGTAAGTACCCCATGAACCCTCCGCTCAAGGAGACTGTCACCAGCATCCAGCCGTAGGTAGCCAAGATCGATGATGGCATGAAGGTAACTCTGCCTGTCTCTTAACTAGTCTTGTGCATTACTTTTAGTAATATGTCATTATGTTTGGACATTGGCAACAGCTAACACTGCATAAATGGCCACTAATTTTCTGGAATTGCTTGGTACTGTGTTTGGGACAGTGTTGGTCGACAATTAAATTCGCCCTTCAGTGCTGAATTGGTAGATTTTGGAACATCAACAGTAGCCTAACACTACACACATGTGGTTACCAATTTGCTAGGTTTGATGGGTACTATGTTTGGGACAGTGTAGCTTACTTTCTGCTTTGTATTAATATGTCATGTTGAGCTTTCCCCCCTGTTTCTTGAATGGGAATTTAAATTGTATGATTCATTACTCACTGTTAATTGGAATGTCTTGATACTGCTGCAAACTAACTGTGCCCAACTTAAAACTCTCGTGCCCTTGTCGTTTTCCTAAGGTTCAGGTTAATTGGAAGGAGCAGAAGGAGCAGAAAAATGACAAGGGAGCTCACTGCCAAGGCTGATGCTAATTCCTTGGTGGACCGTCGAGGTTAAGGCAAGTGCATTGATGAACTTGTTATATGCAGTGCTGTGATGGTATTGGTGTGACTGGATTTAATTTATCCAGTGCTGCTGCTACTACTTTTTTACTTGATAGTTCAGATAGAGGTGCGTCGCTCGCTTGCTGCTACTGCAATTTTTGCTATTGTATGATGCCTGTATGTATTATGCATGGAAGAAGATAAAAGTTTTCTGAACATGATGAGTACTGATGTTTCACAACAGCAAGTGGATAGTCCGGTAACTAAAAATACATACAGCTATAGATTATTAACCCAATAAGTATTATGTACGATGGGCAATTAATGTTGAGTGTTCTTGATGTATTAAATATTTTGTAGTTCATAGAGTAACTTTTCAAGCTTGTAGGAGTTTACATGCTAAGAAATGATTTCTCCTCCTATACTTAAGATGTTAAATGTGCAACATTACCTTGTCTTCATCTAGAAGTTCTCTCTCTTATAGCAGTGATGCATACATCTCTTCTAAAAATAATCCAGAATGAACAAGATAAACATGCTAGATTCATTCTTTGTTAGATGCACATCAGGTGGATTCTCACCCGTTGATGCTCATTTTCTATCTGGTTCATGGATTCGTAGCTTCATGGCTTTATATTCTTTTTCTTTTGCAGGTGAGATCCAACCAGAAAAGAACTACTGAGCAGAAGGCTACTAGGAGGAGCAGCGCCTACCCTGTTCGGCCCTTCCGTTCTTCCTATTTTATTTCTTGTCGATTAGAACATTGATGATATGTGTGTGCCCTCCATGCTAGCCTATGTAAATTTGCATATCAATGATGATGAATGTAAATTTGTATACTCCATGCAGCCAATATGTTATGTGTATGTACATCTGATAATACTATGTATTACAGAAACTGTACTCTGTACATCATAGTACAAGTACAATATGTTTTTTTTAAATCCTAAAACAACTAGCAGTGACGGGCAGGACTAGGTGCATGCCACTGGTATAAAGTAAAACCGCTAGTGGTATTCGAGTTACTAGTGGCGGGCAAGCTTTTGAGCCCGCCACTGGTGGCCTTTTACTAGTGGCGGGAGGTCAGTGGCGGGCTTGCTTGGGCCCGTAGCCTGCCACTGATGGCCATTTTGCACCCACCACTGTTAGCCATTTCTGCAGTAGCGAGAGATGGACCAATTTCCAGG
Source organism: Elymus sibiricus (assembly GCA_039707655.1). NCBI lineage: Eukaryota > Viridiplantae > Streptophyta > Magnoliopsida > Poales > Poaceae > Elymus > Elymus sibiricus. The sequence goes on along the minus strand of CM077666.1, from coordinate 343,967,438 downwards.
TTGTATGTCTTTCGGCATGTTAGCGGTCCATTATAAAGATGGGCCAATTTTAAGGAGGTATGTATTTCGGCCTTTTAGCGGCCCATTCGGGATTTGGGCCAACTTCCAGCCTGATGTGTCTTTCGGCTCGTTAACGGCCCACACCGCTGGTGGGCCATTTACAGTTCGACCTGACTTTCAGCCTCTTAGCGGCCCATGTTCTCCATGGCACAATTCCAGCCCGACATGACTTTCGGCCTGTTAAATGCCCGTTTTGTATATGGGCCCACTTTTGGCCCGATTGGCTTTTGGCCTGTTAACGGCCCGACATGGAAATGGGCCAAGCATTAATTTTGATCTATTTCGGCCTGCTAAAGGCCCCTTGACCCGTTTCCACTATTGGAGCCCAATTGAGGTTTCGGCCTGTTAATGGCCCGTCAACTAATTGGGCCTACCTTACATTCGGGCGTGCTAAATTTCCTACATGGCTCTAGGCCCATTGAAGGACAGGGCCAAATACAGTCCATCAAAGGCCCACGTCGATTTAGGCCCAGCTATTACTTTGAGCCCATTACAAGGAACAATTATGGACAGTGGCAGAGCCCATCTAGTAACTGCAGGCCCATTATGGGGCCCATTATAGGCAGTGGGCCGTTCCCCTAGAAGAAGGGCCCACGTGTTTTGTTCCAGTTATTAATTTCACTGCATATTTTGGCTTGTTTTGCCGCCAGTTGAGCTTTCGACCCAGAAAGCTGGGGTGCGACCCTGCGCTAAGCAAATATACGCATAAAAAGAAAAACGTAGCGCATCGAAGCATATATTACAGGAAATTACATCCACTGGGCAATCAAATATTGATGCTAGTGCAAATAAACGAACATAGCTTAACGATCTACAACCTCACAATCTGCAACCTCAGCGCGGATGACGCCCATAAGCATGTGAGGAAGTTCTTTCTTCTTTGCTATACTGTCACTGAAATCATCGATCAGTTGTTGTTGCGCAAGAGTGTGCACCTCTGATTCCTCCACGATTTCCATCATTGCTTCAGCCACTAATTGGTTCACAAACATACATCTTTTCTGTTGGATTTGAGATAGAGGAAACTGAACAGATTCAGATGGCGATTTTAGTAGGCCTGCATCAGTGATAGTGGAAAGTGTCTTGACCACTGCATCATAACTTAAATTAGAGGGGAAACGGAACAGATTAATCAAGAGTTCTTGCCATATTACCTTCACTAGATTTATTGGAGAGAAACAATGGGGTTGCCTTGCTGTCTTGAGACTTTGTCGTATTATCTTCAGCAGCCTGCACCAAATCATCGGCCAGGTCAGTTAATAGGAAAGCAACATTGACACAATGAACGTTTGGGCAACCAGACCACACCAACCTACACCAAATTAACACAATATGGCACTGCTATCATCAGCCAGCTAGTTAATAGGAAAGCAACATTGACACAATGAACGATTGGGCAACCAGACCACACCACTAGATTTTAGTAATGTGCAATATATGAGATGGTACAATCATGCAGCTCATTATGCAGTACTACCAGGTAGCTTCCCTTACAAAAATCTACATTAGCGCCTTAATTATACATTTTGCTAAAAGTAAATTTAGATCAAATAATTGGTGTAGGGTACTGAAGGTTGGATTCATGCCGATGCTACTTAATAAACTACATACTGATGTAAAAATATAGATATATACAACAGGTACTTACATCAACATTGGAGCGCAGAGCATTGCTGCAAGATACTTTCCTCAAACACGATCCAAGTTTAGAACGTTTGTTATCCTTTAAGCATATTTTCTACAACAAAGATGCGTAAGACAGATGTAGAAAATATAAGATCAAATGTGATCTGAATGCTATAAAATTTCATGATGCGAGGATACGCACACGCTTCCTGTCGGTGGTAAAACCGGCAGACCTCGGGGTAGGGGGTCCCGAGCTGTGGATCTCGGATCGGTGGTAACAGGGACGAAGGAGACAATATTTACCCAGGTTCGGGCCCTCTCGAAGAGGTAATACCCTACGTCCTGCTTTGATTGTATTGATGATGATGTATCGAGTACAAGCTTGATCTACCTCGAGATCGTAAGGAGAGATCTAACCCTAGGGCTAGGTGAATGGTAATTGTGATTCGGTCCCCTCTACGGGCTAAACTGTAATGCCCCGGACACACTCGCCGGCGGTCGCTACTCCTGGCGGGATCTAGACTGGCCCCACAGATCAATACTAGTCTTTCCTGCGCACTTTGTCCTCACTCGTGCACACCCGGGAACAACTTCCCGGTCGGTCACCCATCCTGAAATTACTCCAAGCTAAGCATGCTTAACTTTGGAGTTCTTTCCGAATGGGCTCCCGGAGAAGAAGGAATTCCTTATTGATATGAGTAGTCTAGCATCTCTATTAAGCCAGTCCATCACATACACCCCACTAAGAGGAACCGACGTCCTCGTCGGGCCACAGGAACGTTCCCTTTTGGCACATACGTCTGTGCGAGCAGTCCGGCACATGTGCCATGTCGTGTGCCACGATGGGTCACAAACGTCATGCACAACATGACCGCACACCTGACCCGCAAACATCCGTGTAATCGCAAGGGTTGGCTCTGATACCAACTTGTAACGCCCTGGGCACACTCGCCGGCGGTCGCTACTCCTGGCGGGATCTAGACTGGCCCCACAGATCAATACTAGTCTTTCCTGGGCACTTTGTCCTCACTCGTGCACACCCGGGAGCAACTTCCCGGTCGGTCACCCATCCTAAAATTACTCCAAACTAAGCACGCTTAACTTTGGAGTTCTTTCCGAATGGGCTCCTGGAAAAGAAGGAATTCCTTATTGATATGAGTAGTCTAGCATCCCTATTAAGCCAGTCCATCACATAAACCCTCTGGCTTATATACACGCCAGGTAGGGCATCTAGGGTTACATAGTCGGTATCAAGGGATGCGTATGGAGGCGGCAGGAGATGTCTTGGAGTATACATCAAGTCTTCGGTAGGTGCGGTCTTGATCACATCCAGGCGTGTGGCTTCCGGAGTCCATCCGAATGAGAATGAGGGCCTACAGGCCCAACCCGAGGACTATGGGCCAACTAGGTTTGCACCCCCTAATCCAAGACACCGTCAGTAGCCCCCGAATTGGTCTTCTATGCCGAGGATGACCTCTTCGATTTTAACAACTTCGGATCCGAAGTCCTTGGCTCGACAGACGAGTTCTCCCTTTTCTGTTGATACTTTTCTTTATTTGAAGCTGCCATGGACCACTCCTCGAAGGAGTGGCGTCCCTTGAACAGGACCCAACCGAACCCGCTCCGCATCCGAAGACGTGGGGTTACTTAGCCTTGAAGGCCTGCCGCCTAGGTGTGAACAATGCTTCTAGTCTGACAACTTTATCGAAGCAGCGCTACCCACGACCGGGCGGGAAGTTACTGCTCACTCGAATCGCGGCCCGAGGCAATCCTCTTATTGGCACGTGTTGGTGCAATATTTGCCCTCCTGTGTTTTGGAGATTGTTGACAGAAATAGGCATAGACTGATTTGTTTGCTAGTGCACACAGAGAGAAATAGTCCATGCAGTTCCGAAGAGAATGCTGTCTCCGGTTTCAAGTTCGAGGAACTTCACCGAAGAATATCTGCGCAGCAGAGAAGAATGAGCTACATCCATTGGAGTCATGTAGATGAGAAGATTGATGTGAAGGAGTTAACCCCTCGAAACTTATTGCTGACGCAAAGCAATTTTTATTCGGTGTGTCCGAAGAAGAATGACTGTAGTCGAGAAGGTTGAAGACGAAGCGAAGACGTAGCATTTGTTTCGTTGTTCTTCGTTGTCTTATTTGAGTCATAGGACCTTCGTACTATTAAGAGGGGTATAGGTTCTCGAAGCTTAGATCCGCTGTGATGCTTAGCCCAAACCTATGCAAGACTGAGAGAAATCTCTTTATGCTTTGAATGATTACCTGCCAGCAGAAGACCTTGTTCTTCGGTGCTGCGGGAGATATCTTTCGAACTGAGGAGTTAGCATTACTTGCTCCGCAAGGAATGTTACCGTTGTGCTCAATATCCGACCGTTGGACTCGTGTCGTTCGGCCATTGGCTGCCCCACATGTCCAATTTGGTCTTTTCCCTTCAGGGAAGGCTGCGGCTATAAATAGCCACCCCGCTCCAACGTTGCCCGTTGGCTGCTCTGCTTAAGATTTCTGAGAAGATTGATTGAGCATCCCCTCTCCGAGTGATTTGAGTTTAAGATCTACCTAGAGAAATCCAAGAACCAAAACTTAGACAGTGGTTGAGCATCACAGTAGTTCTGAGTTAGAGTTCTGGTACCTATTACTCTTGAGAGCTGCGCACTCTCTAGATGGATAGGTGTCGGCTCGAGTGTCGAAGAGTAATTGTCTTCACCGAGCAAGATCTTCAGCAACCAAGAGTCATTGTGGTTTGCGAAGAAGTCTGTTGAAGGTTTGGAGATCGCCGACAAGTATCTACCACGAGTGAAATCAACTGGAGTCTGATCAGCTCCGAGTTGAAGGAGAATAGGGCGAAGAGAGTTTATCTTCTGTGTTAAATCACAACCCCTCCAACCAGACGTAGTCCTTTGGCAGAAGGGCGAACTGGTCTACCAAATTCATCTGTCGCCATCGAGCACCACTGGTTCACTCTACTTTATTGCATCATCTTCAGCAGTTTACTTTCGTGCTCTATGTCAATAGTATTGATCTGATCTATCATAGTTCATTTCTTTTCATTCGTATCCTCATCATTCATTTCTGTCGTTTCTGTCTAATGAATATCTCATCGCACTTGTGCATGTTAGCGTGATTTCATTCAGTGCCGTATCCATTCACCTCATCACTACTTCCCTTGCATTTCCCTCGCAGTTCATACCTTGTTTTCCCTCATGCTACTGCATCTGTTCGTATATTGCATTACCATCATAATTGTCAAACCTGTGATATTCTTCGCTCGAACTATTATTGCTTCCTACATCGATAGATATGTTCCTCTATAGCGTGCTTGATTAAGTACCTTGCTACCAAACCTTATTTCCGCTGCTGTGTTTGGGATCAGTTCAGAACATTCGCAAGAATTTTTGAATCTCCCATTCACCCCCCTCTGGTCGATATACTCTCGGTCCTAACAACACGTCCCATCGAAACGGAGATCATGCCTGTTTTCTAAGGGATATCATTAAGATTTTGTTTCTCCCTATACGCATAACGACATCTTTTTACGGGTAATGGTGACTTCAATGGCGCGGCCGGAGGAACTCTTGGCCTTTTTATCAGCCTATATAAGAGCAAAGGGATAGCGACGGGAAAAGTATGCTCCCCTTCCTTCCTGCCTGCTGCCTCTCGAGCTCCAGCGCTCAGATCTAATCCCAAACTCATCTTGCTCCCTCAGCGCTTCTTTCACCTGCATCCCCCGCAGCGGAGAACACCCTCAAGGGACACTAGGCCAACTCCTCCGTTACGGAGGGCACCACGTTGGAGCTGCGGAGCGTGGGGTATATCCCCACTAAGGTCAGCACTCGCGTGCCGGATCCGCACCAGCGAATACCTGCTCCCCATCCTGGGGAGAGGGTTGTCTTCATCCCCCACCTCATCAGAGGTCTGGGGTTCCCGCTGCACCCTTTCGTGCGCGGGATCATGTTCTTTTACGGGCTAGATTTCCACCATCTGGTCCCGAACTCCATTCTTCACCTCGCCTCCTTCATCACTGTCCGCGAGGCCTTCCTCCGCATCGAGCCGCACTTCGGATTGTGGCTGAAGATCTTCGGCATCAAGCCGAGATCCAGCGGCTCTGAGCTCGCAGAGTGAGGGGGCGCGATTATTAGCAAGAATCAGAAGGTGGGTTGGTTCAAAGGCACCTTCATAGAGACCATCAAGGAATGGCAGCGCGAGTGGTTTTATATCACCGAGCCACTTGCTGCTGGCCAGGCCGAGGTTCCAGCGTTCTCGGCTGGACCTCCGAAGAAGCTTGTGTCCTGGAGGAGGAAGGGCATGGACTGGGGGAACCCGGCGGAGGTGAGGCGCTGCTCCAGAAGATCGAGTTCTCGATAGACAAGAAGGATCTCAAGCTGGCGGACGTGGTGAACGTCATGCTCCACCGCCGTGTCCTGCCACTCAAATCTCGGGCCGCCTCGATGTGGGCGTATAAGCCCGAGGATGTGGTGCCTATCCACCACTTCTCAAGCGAGGCCGAAAGGCCTGAAGAGGTCGCGTAAGGCCTCCGCCGATCCTGCCCTGTCGGAGAAGGCCAACTTCTCCGACGAGGACCTCCTCGAGCTGGGGAGGGAGAAGCCGGCACCCCGGAGGTACGTTATTATGACCAAATTTGGACTTCAAAAGCCTGTTCATCGAATGAGACTTATAAAGGCATTTTACCAGCCCGCCCAAGGTACGCCTCAGTGGCGACACTTCGAGTGGGCTACCTCCGTCGGACAGCGGGACGCCCGAGCTCGCCAGGACTCCTCCAGCTCTCGAGGGGCTAGGGGAAGCATCATCCGGTCCGGCCCCCCCAGTCAACACAACGGGGGTCGAGGTACCGGTCATCTCGGCCACGCAGGGCCAAGGGGAGGCAGTCCTCGTGGTCCCCAAGGAAGGGCTGGGCCAGACATCGGCCCTGCCTGAACAATCTCCGGTGCTAACGCCACAGCCGGGGACCCTCGTTCCCAGCACCTCGGTGGTGGGTTCAGACGTTGTACCGCCCCCGCCTCCCGCCCCAGGATGGGCTATCGCGGGATGGGCCGAGGAGATGGAGGTAGCCTTGACGGGCTCCTCCATCACAGAAGAGCACCGCGCCCTGATCGGCACGGCGCTGCATGGCTTCCGGTCCGCAGAGGCCGGAATGCATGAGGTCTTCAAGGGCCTCATCAAGAGCTTCAAGGTGTGCTTCTTTATATTTGTATTACAAATAACCTCCATGCTTAGAATTGCTTGTGAAAGCGGGCTTTTGTCCGAAGACTTTTTGCTTATATCGTAGCGTAGCACTTGTACATAGCCAGCCAGTAGCCCCCGAGCCCAAAGCTAGTTTTGAGAAACTGGCTTTGGGGTCGAAGCTTAAGAACATTAGGCGCTGATCCAGTAGCCCCCAAGACTCTGGTCGGCCTTCAAAAAAGGACTGGCCAGGGGATTGAAGTCAAAAACGGGGACTAAGGCGTGAGTGCATGCTTGTAGGTATCAACCTCGGCTCCGAACTCCGCCTCTGAGGAGATAGTGGAGATGAACCGGAAGCTCAAGAGGTCCGAGGAGGACCTCGATCTGATGCAGAAGCAGATCGAGCTATCTCAAGGTAAACTTCAAGAAGTTGCGAGGGTATCAAATTTACTTTGAAAATGCTCTAATTTTTTTAATGCTGATGCTGAGCTGTTTTACATGGCAGCTGCTACGACAGAGCTTGAGGCGCTTAAGGCCGAGCTGGTGAAAGCTTGGCAAGAGGCCGAGCAGCAGAAGGCTGCGGCCACCAAGGCCGAGAAGGATCTGGCCGCCGAAAAGGTGGCTAGGGGCAAGGACCAGGCACGGGTCCTGGAAGTGGAGGAGACCCTTAAGGGCATGTACCAGGAGCACGACGCCCTTCATAACAAGGAAAAGGGGGCGAGTGCAAAGCTCGAGAAGCTGCGCCTGGCGCACGCCGAGGTCCAGACCCAGGCCCGGGCAGACCGCGAAGTGCTTCAGCAAGTGAAGCAGATCGCTACTGGTAAGCCATTTTTACTTCAGTGAGTTTTCGGCCGCAAGGGGTTTGTCGAGCTCACCCAGCTATGGCAATCCGCAGAGGCCTTCGCGGATCTCCCGAGGAGCATGGCGGCCGCCGGCCGCTACTACAGCGCGCGGGAGGGCCACGCCACGGAGAGAGCGTTCTGGCAACAATTCCAGACGCCCTTGTATCCGGAGCCGCCAAATCATCAGATGAAGCAGTTGATGGAGCTTCTCCGCATGGCGAAGCCGGCGCTTCAAGACCTCTGCGTCAACCTTTGGCCCACGGAGGTGTTTCCGACCAGCTTCTTCGGGTTCCTTGCCCGGCTACGAGAGGCCGGCTCCCAAGTGGCACGCTAGAAGTGTTCCGCATGCCTGGAGGATGCCCAGCGGGCGTACGCCCGCGTGAGGATGCACTATCCGCGCGTTGAAGCGGCAGTCGTGGCTGCCGCCCCCCCCCGAAGGGAAGACCCGGACCGCGAAGCAGTACCTGGCCCAGGTGATGGAAGGAGCCCGGATCACCGAGGCCGAGTGTCCTAAGGACACCATGTATTTTTAGATAGTACTTCGGAATGCCGAAGTGTAGTGGAATGTAAAAGACTTCCTTTTGTTTGAAATGAATGTGGCTTTATATTCCGACATATTATTGTGTGCTTTATTTTTTGACTCCTGTGTGACCGTGTTAAACTGAAAGTGACCAGTCGTCGGCTTCAACCCCTTTGTACAATATACAGAGGGTGTTTCCTAGGCAATCATGACCCTTAGCCGATGTCTCGGGTCCCGAAGGCGGTCCATGCACATGGAAACGAGGCAATCAGACTATAGTGGTTTTATAACTTTCACTTAGTCGTAGGAGCTTGACTGTGAGGGCTGATGATGAGCCCCTGGTATGTGAGGTGGTTGGCTGTGTAGCGGGGGTTTATGCCGCTAACCACTTCGGCTGATTTGATAAAAAGCCCTTTGTTTAACACGGGTGATCTCGAACAATACATTGCTTGACGCTATCATCAGATGGCCGACCAGTTTACGCATACCAAGACAGTCAGTTTTCGGCTTTCTCCACTGAGGCGCTTTGCCATTCAAGCTGGCAGCGCAATTGCAGTGGTTCTCCCTTTACACCCTTAGCCGAATGGATCGAAAACGTAAGGGGTAAGCACAGGAGCCAGGCAACCCAACTATTGACCAAAATCGAGGTTCGAAACTGATTCATATAACGCAACATCTGAGACGCCGAATATATACTTCAGACTTGTAGTGGGGGCATGAGATTAAAAGCGAAGCCCTTGGTAATGTAAATGACAGTTGTATCGTGAAGGCATACTTTTGGCTCAAAGGCAGTAGATATAAGGAAATGCGCAATGACCTCGAGGGGTGCACATTCTTTTTTTTCATGTGGTCAAGCCGTGCATGCCGAGCTTTGACAAAAGAGACTCACAAAAGAAACAATGGAAAAAAGAAAATGAAAGGATTAAAAACAGGGCGGACATGTTGCCGGGTTTATTAGCCCGAGTCCCTCCCTGTCGCACGTCTGCGTCTCCGTGCTGTTGACCAGCTCGTCTTTGTTGATAGCGAAGTAGGTATGGGCTGTCTGCAACCTCGGCCGTTTGTTTGCTTGATGTTTTCGTCGGTCGAGTCCTTTAAAAAGGTGTGCAACTGCCACTTGGATGGTTTAAGCCATGTGAACATGCCACTCCCGTTTGGGCCTTTTACAGCGCACTGCTGGTATGCAAGTCCGAAGTGCATCGCTATTCGGTCGAGCCGACAACGATGTATCATTTGCTTTGGCTCCTCGTCCGCCCATGGAATTTTCAGTGCAAAGTTATGCACCCTGGGGACATAATGCTCTTCCAAGGGGAGGCGAACGAGGAGTCCGTGCCCCTATTTGGGGTGAGCGGATGCTTGACCGAGGTCGGCCTGTGTAGCCCGTGTGCGCTTTGATGAGCTGGGCATGTGTTTAGTTGCACGAGCTGCCTCCTCGGTTGCCTGTACCTCGGCTGAGAAACCCGCGGTCTGCTCCTCCGTTCGGAGGGAGCGTTCAGTGTTACCATTGACTGTAATAACACTGTTAGGTCCTGGAATTTTCATCTTTAAGTATGCGTAATGCGGGACTGTGTTAAAGCGAGCAAATGCGGTGTGCCCGAGCAGCCCGTGGTATCCGCTCCAAAAGGGGACGATATCGAAGATTAACTCTTCGCTCCGGAAGTTCTCGGGTGATCCAAAGACTACCTCCAGCGTCACTATTCCCATGCAGCGAGCTTCGACACCCGGTATGACACCTTTAAAGGTTGTGGTGCTGGGCTTGATCCGAGATGAGTCTATGTCCATCTTTCTGATCGTATCTGCGTAGATTAGATTGAGGCTGCTGCCTCCATCCATGAGGACGTGCGTCAGATGGAATCCGTCAATGATCGGATCCAGGACCAAAGCAGCCGATCCGCCATGTCGTATGCTGGTCGGATGATCTTGTTTGTCAAATGTGACCGGGTAAGCCGACCACGGATTGAACTTCGGGGCAACATGCTCTAGGGCGTAAATGTCCCGAAGTGCTCGTTTCCTCTCCTTTTTAGGGATGTGGGTGACATAAATCATGTTCATGTCTTTCACCTCATGAGGAAACTATTTCTGGCCTCCATTACTGTGTCGCCGAGGTTCGTCCTCGTCTTCGCTGCGAGGTTGGGCTTTATTTTGGCCCTCCGTCGCCATCTTTCCGGCCTGCTTGAAGACCCAGCAGTTCCGGTTGGTGTGATTTGCTGGTTTGTCCGAGGTGTCATGGATCTGGCACGGCCTGTGAGGATCTTATCTAGCTGGCTGGGTCCGTCTTTGTTCCCTTTAAAAGGGCTTCTTTTTCTGCCCGGATCTAGGTTCGTTGAACCCTGCGTTTACTATGGCGTCCTCGGTATCGCTCCCGCCATTTTTATGCATGCGCTTATTCTTACTGCGCCTGGGCTTACCATTGGCGTCACGGGATTCCGAGGTGCCTGTCTCGCCGTTGTGAGTACTGCGGGCCAGCCAGCTATCCTCTCCCACATGAAAGCGGGTCATAAGTGAGGTGAGGACCGCCATGGTCATCGGCTTATCTTGCCCGAGTTGGCACGCAAGCCACTCGTCTCAGATGATGTGCCAGAAGGCGGCGATCGCCTCGGCGTCGGGGCAGTCTATGATTTGGTTCTTTTTAGGTAAGAACCTGTTCCAGAATTTCCTTGCTGACTCGCCGGGTTGCTGAATGACATAGCTGAGGTCGTCGGCGTCTGGAGGTCGGACATAAGTACCCTGAAAGTTTGCCCTGAAGGCATCCTCGAGTGCTTCCCAGCCCCCGATGGAATGGGGAGGCAGGCTGTTCAGCCAATGCCTCGCTGGCCCCTCTAGTTTGAGCGGCAAATATTTGATAGTGTGGAGATCGTCTCCATTGGCCATGTGGATATGGAGAAGGAAATCTTTGATCCACACCACTGGGTCAGTAGTGCCATCGTATGACTCGATGTTGCTGGGCTTAAACCCGTCAGGGAACTGATGTTCCATCACCCTGTCTGTAAAATAGATCGGGTGAGCGGGACCTCGGAACCGAGCAGTCTCGCGTCAGACATCGGGAGATATCCGTGTGTAAGCTTGGTCCCGGGCTCACCGTTCCTGTCCATCCAGACGTCATAGCCGCCGAGCCCGGCTGGTGCACGCCCTCTTGATCCGTAGATGGACCGAGGGGGCGCCCGGTTCGCCTCTATCTGGCGTCGTGCGTCGTAAGGCTCGAAGTAATCAACGGGATCCTTGCCATGACGGCGTGTCGTTGTTTGGGTGTGGAAATTTTCCCTCAGGTTGATCAGCCCGTCCGCGTGTTAAAGGCACGTCACCGGTTAGTTCTTCGTCGAACTCGGGCAGCAAACGCCTACGCGGGTAAGATTTAGGCGCGCTGTGGCGCCGTTCTTCGAGGTCTTGCTCGGCCGAGAGTATTTCGACCCACTTTTCATTCAGTGCGTCCTGATTGGCTTTGCAGCAGCTGCTGCTTCTGTTTCATGCTTCGGGTGGTGGCCACAAGGCGTCGTCGGAACCGTTCTTGCTCAAAGGGGTCCTCGGGGACTATAAAGTCCTCGGTGCCAAGGCTCTCGTCCTCCTCAGATTGAGGTAAGTAATTGTCGTCGGCCCCTTCGAAGAGGTCATCAGGGTCCTTGTCCTCGGAGATTCCTGCGGGGCTGTGTGGCTGCCCTGGGGAGGCTTGAAAATCCTCTCCCGGGTTGTCGGTGTCGTCTGCTACCGCATCGATGTTGGTGGCGGTGGTGTCGTGCCCGCTGGGGTCCCCGTTGGCACCTCTCCTGCGCCTTTGCCGACATGTTGACGGGTTCTTGGGAGTATCTACCATATATACGCCGTAAGTGGATATTGTCGTCCACTTGCTAGTGTTGACCAGCGGCGTAGTGGTTTCCGTAGGGCCATCAACATTTTCATCCATGTCGGTAGCCTCTTCGTAGTCTAACACGTTGGTTAAATCGTCGATCATGGCGACTAGTTGGGTGGTGGGTGGGACATAAATCTCCCAATCGTTGGCTTTAAGTCCGATCTTGTCATAGACCGAGGTCTGACCGTCCGAGATTGATAAGCTCTGGATATGATGAAGCATCTTATTTAGGTGAGATAATTCCTCGGGGTTCATGGCCTGGCTATAATCCAGGCCGACTTGAAGTATGATTGGTGGGTCGCTTGACGTGTCCTCAGCCTCGTGAGGGGCCGGAGTTGACTCCGGATCTAGTACCCAAGTCGGTTCTAAACCCGAAGTAGTATCCGAAGCCGGGTCCGGACCAACGTTGGGGCTTGATGCCGGGACGAGGTTGCCCGAGGCGGGGGTAATTGATTCCTCCACGGGGCCTTGTGGGGCAACGGGGCTTGGCCCGACGTCCTTGAGAGAGATCGGTTCCGGGGTCGAACCCCCGATGTCTGATAAGCCCTCGATCCGGCCTGGCGTCCAACCTGAAAGGACGAGCTCACCGCAGGAATCTGCAGTGTATTCCAAGCTTCCGAAAGTCATGACGTGATCCGGGGCGTAATTCTCGATGGGAGCTAGATGGCCCGCAGAGTCGGCGCAAAAGACCATGCTACCGAATACGAAAAGTTGGCCGGGGACGAAGATGTCCCCGTAGCCGGTGCCACAGTTGATCTACAGACGAGCCATCGATCTTTTGTTGATCTCACAACGAAACTCTCAATGAAAGCACCAATGTCGGTGGTAAAACCGGCAGACCTCGGGGTAGGGGGTCCCGAGCTGTGGGTCTCGGATCGGTGGTAACAGGGAACCCATGTTCGGGCCCTCTCGAAGAGGTAATACCCTACATCCTGCTTTGATTGTATTGATGATGATGTATCGAGTACAAGCTTGATCTACCTCGAGATCACAAGGAGAGATCTAACCCTAGGTTTAGGTGAATGGTAATTGTGATTCGGTCCCCTCTACGGGCTAAACCCTCTGGCTTATATACACGCCAGGTAGGGCATCTAGGGTTACATAGTCGGTATCCAGGGATGCGTATGGAGGCGGCAGGAGATGTCTTGGAGTATACGCCAAGTCTTCGGTAGGTGTGGTCTTGATCACGTCCAGGCGTGTGGCTTCCGGAGTCCATCTGAATGAGAATGAGGGCCTACAGGCCCAGCCCGACGACTATGGGCTGACTAGGTTTGCACCCCCTAGTCCAGGACACCATCACTTCCTAGCAATGAGTTGACGTATATTTGTTGGACTGGAGCGGACTGGTTCTTTGGCCACTGGAATCTGGTTATTATCTGGAGGACTTGGGTTTCTCTGTGCTGGAGTTGGGTTACTATCTCCTGGAGTTTGGATCTATTGAAAAGAACTTGTTTCTACCCCTTCAAATTCTAACATAGCCCTCTTCCGCTTACATGCCTTGTACAAAAGAATGGTGCTTCAATTATAAAACATGCTATGGTAGAGAGATGGAATAGGTACTGAATAATAGAAAGGCATGAGATATTGACATGTACTCCCTCCATCCGAAAATAAATGGATGTGTCTAGACGTATTTTAGTTCTAGATACATCCATTTTTATCCATTTCTACCACAAGTAATACAGATGGAGGGAGTATGATGTACTCCCTCCATAAAGAAATATAAGAGTGTTTAGATCACTAGTGATCTAAGCACTCCTATATTTCTTTATAGAGGGATTACAAGCTAAGGATATGACAGGACAACAGAGTAAAAGAAACACTAGTTGAATGTAAACTGTATGATAGCTGGAATAGGTACAGAAAAATAGCAAGGCAACATATTCACATGTCTGATGGGCAAACTAAGATCGCATTGCAACAGAACAGTAGAACAACACTTCAATGTAAAAAACCATGGTATGGTAGACGGATGGAGTACATACCGATGAACAACAATGCATGAGATATTCAGAAGGACGATGTCCAAACTAAGCAGATGGCATTGCAACAGAGTAGAATGATAGTACTTGAATTTGAAAAGATGTTATCATGAATGGAATAGGTACAGACAAACTGGAAGGCATGACATATTCACATGTATGATCAGCGAGCTAAGCATATGGCATTGCAACAGAGTAGATGCATTGCAAGACATTATATGCATGATGCTACCCATATCACGGGTCAAGTTAGAGCAAAGACCTTGTGGGGTGAATAGGAATCATTATCTCTCTGCAACTCTTCTGAAGAACTACATTTAACTGTTCCATCATATTGAATATCATTGACGTCGAGTTTGTTGGCCGTTGCATTGCTCCGCGAGTTTCTTTTAGTGGATTTGTTTTGATATTCAATATCATTGTGTGCAATAATATCTGACATGCATGGAAGACAACTAGTAGTGAGATTATGTAATGAATGCCTGTAGGGGACGCCTTAAATAGTAGGAGTCGACTTAAATAGCAGCAACAACTGATACCTCAAAGACTAAAGAGAGAGCACACATGATAGCTACAAAATATATACTGTTTGTACTCGTGATTAACTAAATGACACACAAAAGTACTACAGAACAACAACATAGGTAATACTAGAAGGGGTATAATCACTAGCCTATGGGATAGCTTTGGCTGAGGGACGATAACTATAGAACAACGTTAACTCCAGCACAAGTCTCTTATCTGAAGTAAGACTCTAAGAGATCAACATGAATGTACAGTGACAAGTGATAATCTATTTTCCATGCTTAGATGAAGAACGAAGCCATAAATGTTGCACACAAGTAAGATGAGGGTACAACCTATCTTGCCGCCCTCCGTAGGAGTGAGCATCATCTGCTGACTCGTTGATGGCGCTGCGGTTATTGTGGCTGTCCATGTTTGGCTGGCACATTCGAGGCAGGGAACTCTTGAGTGGGTAGTATAGCTCCCTTCTGGTGCATGCTTCCCTTGTTGGAGCAGCTCCGGTAAGAAGGAAGACGGTGTGGCTGAAGATGCTGTCGGCCCAGTGGGAACCAGGGTACCACGGGCCGTCTACCTGCAGCCCAGGAAGCAACGCCTGGTGAGGCCCAAGAGGTGGCCCAGCCACGGGCGCCACGAAACAAGACACCTCACAAGGCGCCTGCCTCGCGAAGACCCCCTTCACAAGGGGCGGACTTACCGAAGGTTACCAGCAGCGGCAGGCAGCCCCGCGAGGCCCCCCTCTCGCGAGGCGGCCTCGCGAGGCGGCCTCCCGAGGAGGCCTCCCGAAGCCACCCTCAGGTCGCGCAGTCACGTGCCCACCACATGGACGACGCACCCGCGCAGGACGACGATAGCGACAGGGGCCATACCAGCAGGCGCGGTCAGGAAGGACTTCCTCTTTGGTGATAAAGAGGTAGCGCCAGCTGCCCTCCCACAAAGCAAGTCCCAAAGCTTACTTGTTTGGTGCAAGAAGACCAAGACGACGAAGCAGGCCAGGGCGGATGTCATCACCGAGCCCACAAGCACGTCATGGATAGCCTCTTTGCAAGCGAAGACCACCTTTTGTTAGGATAAGACTGGGCGCCTGTCCCCCTTTAAACTCCCATTGTGTGGCAACCCTTGTCGAAAGTCGGGCTCCGGGGACCCAAAGGTTCGAACACTGGGGTGAGCTTGTTCCTACCTCTCCGTCCCCTACCACGGCTAAGCTACGACGAAGCTACGGCGAGAGCGCGCTAGTGAGGAGCGGACCGTGGACTCAGCGGTTTACCCAGGTTCGGGCCACCTTGCGGTGTAAAACCCTACTCCTTCTTGGTTTTGATTGTAGTGAGCAAGAAGGTGTTCTCGCGTACAAGGTAGGAGAAGAAGGAGTCGACCGAGTCGGGGATCCTCTACCACAATGGCAGCACTGTCCCTTTATACCTGCCTTGGTCCTCTTCCCCCTCAAAACTTAGGCGGGAAGGGTTGCCACACTTGGCGGGTTTTGAAAGGGGACAGGCGCTCAGGTTATCCTGACTAAAGGCGGTCTTCGCCTGCAAAGGCATGATCCATGACGCGCCGGTGGGCCCGGTGATGACCTCCACCCCGCGCGCCCGCCGTCTTGGTCTTCTTTCGCCGATCAGGCAGCCTTTGGGGTTGCTTTGGGAAGTGGACTCCTAGCCTTGCTCCCTTAACATAAAAGGGGAAACCCTCTTCATCCGCGCCTGCTGGCACATCCTCTGTCACCGTTCGTCACCGCGCGCGTCACCCACGTGATGGGCACGAGACTGCGCGGCCGAGCCAAATAGCCCTTGTCTTGAGCGCCTTTGGGAGGGCGCCTCGGGAGGCTGCCTCGCGAGAGCGCCTCGCGAGAGAGCCTCGCGAGGCTGCTGGTGAAGATGCCGAGTCTTGTTCGCCGCTCCCTGAGGAGGGGTCCTCAGGAGGCCAAGGCCTCATGAGGGGTCTTGTTGAGATGCTTGATGATGACGGCCTGCTGGGCCCACGCCAGGCGTTGCGCCCTGGGCCAAAGGCAGACAGGCCTGGATACCCCGGGTTCCATGGGCCCGACAGTAGCCCCCGGGCCTGCGGCACGCACGTTCCCGCCTACTAGGGGGCGAAACGGCGCGGGCCCTAACCGCGTGAGGGCCAGGCGCGACGCGTGGCGCACAATGTGACGGGGGACGCCCCCACTTCTCCCACGGTGCCTCGGTAACCACCCGCGCTGACATAAAGCCTGCCGCGGGCGACACGAGACCATCATTGGCTTCCTTCGCACATTGCTGCTGCTTTGATTCCCGACGCCGAAGAAAGCGGAGCGACGAGAAGAGCCCCGCGCCGAGCATAAATAGGGGAAGAGAAGAGCCGAGTCCTCCACCCATCTTCTTCTTCCTCCAACCTTTCCTTCCTTGACTTGCCAGAACCGCCGCAGTGATGGAGAGGGGAAGAGGGCGTGCCCGTGCTTCTGGTGCTGCATCCAAGGTTCCGCCCCGGGGGCGCGGGCGCTCCCCAGCGGCTGCCGGCGCCGGCCCCAATGGCCATGGAAGGGGCGCTGCCTGCGGGCACGGAGGGCGCGGCACGCGCGGCCGAGGTGGCCGCAGCAGGGCGGCCACCCTACCTCCCCAGGCAGGGAGCCATTCGGCGGAGGCGGCTCACGAGTTCATAGTGAACATGCACCGCCGGCCCTGCACCTGGCTCCGGCTCCCGGACTCCTTCGCGGAAGCGATGGCGGACCGTGCGCCCTTGGGCCTATGGGTGCAGGCTGACGGCTGTTGCAACGGCCCCTCCTGGGTGGCGGCAGAGTTTACCCCCTCGGGCTTCATGTTCTTGAAGCAGGGGTGGAAGTCGTTCGCCCTCGCCCGCGGCCTGAAGCGGGGGCACGTCCACCAGTTCAAGTACGACAGGGTCGCCACGCTCTTTGTGAAGATCTTTGGGCTCTCCGACAGCCGCCTGGAGTGCTACGCGGAGAGCGAGGATGACAGCGACAGCGGTGCCGCCCCCTCCGGTGGAAGCGGAAGCGACGACAGCTCCCCCCGCGTCAAGAGCGAGGATGAGGACTCCGACTAGGCGCGCGCGGTGTCCAGGTTGGAGTCTTGGGGATGATGGCACCCCGCCTAGGCCTTTTTCTTCTTTTTATTCTCCTGCACTGAATCGATGTAGCCCCGCGGGGGCGTGAAAACAATATCTTCTATGTTTTAACTTAATGCTTTTGTGATTTGGAATGTACGCGTTCCCTCCCTAAGTCCTCTCATGAGGCCAGTTTTTTCTTTCTTTTTTGTCTTGGCGCTCTACGCCGTCGGGACCCAGCCCCCGGCGGGCCTCAGCCGTCGCTGGTATGTCCGGTTGCGGTGTCGGGACAAGGCCAGGAGGTGAGGGGCACCGGGAGCTAGTGAGGGCTCCTGAGGCGCGATGCTCAGCGAGCCCCCCTTTGGCGTGCAAGCGGCTCACGCGAAAAAAAAATGCCATCACTCAGCGAGATCGCGAGGGGAGAGAGCTTGAGTGACGGTGAGGGCGCCTCGCGAGGAGGTTGGACTTAGCTTTTGGCGGGGAGCGGTGTCGGGCGAGCCACAGCTTGCGGGTTGTGTACGCGGCTCACGAGGCATGCCTCGCGAGGTTCGGCCTTCAAAGTCTTCGTCTTGCGAGGTCTTCTGATTAAGCGATCGTCGCGGGCCAGCTCGCGAGGGGCTGCCCGCGGGGCCCCCGAGCGGCTTGCCTCCTGAGACAACTGCACGTCGACAAATCTCACAATGGGGGGAGCAACGCGTGTTCGCTAGCTCGCTCGTGGCCGTTGCGTGAGGAGATAAGGCACCACGGACCCCGGTGAGGTGACGTGCACGGGAGCAGGCCCGCGAGCCAGAGCTCGGTCACTTAGATTTAGCGGCGCTGCAGGGACGGACCCGAGCACAGGCGCTGTGCCTAGCCCCTGCTCATGGAACGGTCAGGAGAGGGGTCGCGAGCGCGTGGCACTCTCAAGATGGCATTGTACCTGACACGCGATTAAGCAGGCAACATAAACTCATCAGGGCATAATCAGCAAGATTCATTACACAACCAAAAAAGGGAGAGGGGAGAGGCTGCCATGTCCGGCACGGGTCAGCTTGAGGTCGGTGCAGCCCGTGGGGCGCCCTCAGTCGCGTTAAACCAAATCACCTTGACGGAAAGGTTCTGGGAGTGAAGATGCGGAAGGCGCGGTGAGAAGAAACGTGGGCCGCACGAGGTGACGCTTCGGCAGCGCCTGGCAGGACCTTGCTGGGGAGTCGTCAGATCGCCTGGCGAGGCGTGCCACGGAGGCCCGCTCCTCCAGGGCAAGGTGGCTCACGAGGCCCTGGGGGCTCGTGAGGAGTAGGGGGCTCGCAAGGAGCAGGGGGCTCGTGAGGCCCTGGCACGGGGGGCGCCAGCCTCTGGAAGGAGGCGTTGGCATTTCTCAGGCCGAAAGGCATGCACGCATCGCCGGCGGCGGGGCCAGCACCTTGACCGGCTCGCGGCAGCTGGAAGGGGTCTTGAGGGTAGAACTTGTTGAGGCTGGTGAAGTCGACGCACATGCGCTCCTTGCCGCCTTTGTTGGGGACGACGACTGGGTTGGCGAGCCATTCGGGATGGCGCACCTCACGGGTGACTCCAGCTTCTTGGAGCTTCTGAACTTCCTTGACGATGAAATCTTGCTTCTCTGGCACCTGGCGCCATGCTTTTTGCTTGACGGGGCGTGCATTGGGGCACACCACTAAGTGGTGCTCGATCACCTCCCTCGGCACACCGGACAAGTCAGATGCTTTCTAGGCGAAAACATCCGAGTTTGCCCGAAGGAAGGTGATGAGTGCGCTTTCCTATGCAGGAGGAAGGCCAGCGCCGATGGTGAAGGCAGGGCCGGAGCCGCTGCCGTCCACCGACACCTTCTTCATCTCGGCGCGGTCCTGAGAGAACAGCTGCTTCTTCTTCGCTGGCGCGGCCTCTGGAGGCTCGACCACGTCCTCGTCAGCCAGATGCGCGACAACGGCAGCTTTGTAGGCGCGCTCGAGGGAGCAGACCGCGTCCTTCTCGTCACAGGCGACAGTGATGATGCCGCTGCAGCCAGGCATCTTGAGGACGTTGTAGGCGTGGTGTGTCGCCGCCATGAACTTGGCGAGAGCAGGGTAGCCCAAGATGGCGTTGTACGGCAGGCCGATGTGCGCCACGTCGAAGTCGACGAGCTCGGTGTGGTAGTTCTTGCGGGTGCCAAAGGTGACAGGAAGGCGCACTTGCCCCAGAGGGATGGTGGAGCCATCGGTCACTCCGGAGAAGGGCCTGGTCAGCATCAGCTGGTCGTAGGGCACTTTGAGCATCTCGAAGGTCTCAATGGAGATCACGTTGAGGCCGGCGCCTCCGTCGATGACGGTCTTGGTGACCGCGACATTGCTGATGGTGGGAGTGCACAACATGGGGAGTGCGCCTGCGGAGGCCGTGGACTTGGGGTGGTCTGTGGAGTCGAAGGTGATGGCGTACTGCGACCACTTGAGGGGCCGCGTGACCTCAGGCCTCGGGAGGGCGGCATTCACTTCGCGAGAGAGCAGCTTGAAGTGGCGGTTGGACACGGGGGCATGAGCCCCGCCAAGGATGCAGGCGACCGCGCGAGGCTCCTGGTAGCCCCCAGCGCCCTCATCAGGCTGGTTGATGTCGTTCCTCCGGGGTGGCGGCGGCAGTGGCGGGAGAGCGGCATTGGCCTGAGGGTTTGCCTCACGAGGCTGATCGCGCCAGGCGGCCTCACGAGGCTGCTCGCGCCAGCCTTGGTGGAAGTTGCCGTTGCCGTTGCGGCCGTCCCAGCGGTTGCTGCCGTGGCCACCTCCGCGACCGATGCCGCGGCTATTGCGGTCATCTCGGCGGCCCTGACGCTCGTCGCGGAGTAGCTTGAGCTCCTGGCAGTCTTCAGTGCTGTGGGAGCGCATGTTGTGGTAGGCGCAGAGTGGGCGGCCGTCCTTCCTGGGCTCATCACGATCATGGCCGCGCTTCTGCTCGGGCTCCGCCGCAAGCACGGTAGGGCCCTTACGCTTGACGTCCTTGTTCTTGGTCTTGGCGGCATCGAGCGCCGCATCAGGGTCGTTGTGGACGAAGAGGGGGCCTTCTTCAGCCTTGGCGCACTTGTCGGCGAGGTCGAACAGCTCGAGCACTGAGTCTAGCTCGTCGTTGATGGTGAGCTTCTCGCGCATCTTGACGTCCGTGACACCGGTGGAGAACGCAGAGATGACAGCCGCGTCGGAGGCGCGCGGTATCTTGTTGTGCACTTGGCTGAAGCACTGGATGTACTTGCGGAGGGTCTCATCCGGGCGCTGCCGCACGTGCCGCAGGTTGTTGATGGTGAGGGAGCGGTCTTGCGTGCCCTTGAAGTTGGCGACGAACTGGCTGCAGAGCTCGGCCCACGATGAGATAGATGCCTCGGGGAGGTTCACGAGCCAGGAGCGTGGGCCGTCCTTGAGGGCCATGGGGAACCAGCTCGCCATGACCTTGTCGTCGCCGTTCGCTGCCTCGATGCTCAGCGCGTAGAGCTGAAGGAACTCCACAGGGTTGGGGGTGTCGTCGTAGCGCGGAGGCAGCTCAGGCTTGAACTTCGCGGGCCACACCACCCGACGTAGCTCGCGGGTGAAGGCGCGGCAGCCCACACCGCTCGAGGGGACGCCGCCGGCGAGGGCGGCGCGGTTCTGGCGCCCAGCTGCCGCAACCTCCTGGACAGCCTGGTCCTAGTGCTGGCGCTGCCGCTCGAGGAGCACCCGCGCATCAGGCGACGCGCGTCGGATGATCTGGCAGCTGGCCTCGTCACGGACTGGTGGGGACGCGCCACGGGACGGCTTGCGCGCCCGCGCGTTGCGCTGGGGCCCGCCGATCTCATCATGCAGAGGAGGCGGCGGGGGAGCGCCGTGCGCCAGGTCCCCAGCGCGAGACGGCGGAGGGCGGAGCGAGTGGGAAGGCGCCGGAGCATCCCTAGCGGCGTTGACGAGCTCGGTGATGCGACCAAGCCAGGCGTCGTAGCCGGCGTCAGCTGGACGGTAGCGGAGCAGCTCGCGCGCCATGAGTAGCGCGGCCTGCGCGGTCGGCGGCCCACGGTGGGCGAGGGAGGAAAAGGTTGTGGCGGTGTGGCCGTTCGCCTGCACAGAGGGGTGCAGGGAGGAGTCCTGCTGCTCACGGGCAACAGGGTCGGTGGCGGCAGCAGCCGCGGTCTCGACCGGGCAGCGGCGGTTGCCGCGGGCCACTGGCTCCGTTTGAGCCACGCGACCGGCCCTGCGCTCAGCGTGCTCGCGGCGGGCATCGGCCATGAAGCTGGCGGAACGGAGGACGGAGCGGAAGAACAGTAGCGCACCCCCTACCTGGCATGCCAAATGTCAGAAGTCAGGCTCCGGGGACCCAAAGGTTCGAACACTGGGGTGAGCTTGTTCCTACCTCTCCGTCCCCTACCATGGCTAAGCTACGGCGAGAGCGCGCTAGCGAGGAGCGGACCGTGGAATCAGCGGTTTACCCAGGTTCGGGCCACCTTGAGGTGTAAAACCCTACTCCTGCTTGGTTTTGATTGTAGTGAGCAAGAAGGTGTTCTCGCGTACAAGGTAGGAGAAGGAGTCGACCGAGTCAGGGACACTCTACCACAATGGCAGCACTATCCCTTTATACATGCCTTGGTCCTCTTCCCCCTCAAAACTTAGGCGGGAAGGGTTGCCACACTTGGCGGGTTTTGAAAGGGGACAGGCGCTCAGGTTATCCTGACTAAAGGCGGTCTTCGCCTGCAAAGGCATGATCCATGACGCGCCGGTGGGCCCGGTGATGACCTCCACCCCGCGCGCCCGCTGTCTTGGTCTTCTTTCGCCGATCAAGCAACCTTTGGGGTTGATTTGGGAAGTGGACTGCTGGCCTTGCTCCCTTAACATAAAAGGGGAAACCCTCTTCATCCGCGCCTGCTGGCACGGCCTCTGTCGCCGTTCGTCGCCGCGCGCGTCACCCACATGATGGGCACGGGACTACGCGGCCGAGCCGAACAGCCCTTGTCTTGAGCGACTTCGGGAGGGTGCCTCAGGAGGCCGCCTCGCAAGAGCACCTCGCGAGAGAGCCTCGCGAGGCTGCTGGTGAAGATGCCGAGCCTTGTTCGCCGCTCCCTGAGGAGGGGTCCTCAGGAGGCCAAGGCCTCATGAGGGGTCTTGGTGAGATGCTTGATGATGACGGCCTGCTGGGCCCTTGCCAGGCGTTGGGCCCGGGGCCAAAGGCAGACGGGCCTGGATACCCCGGGTTCCATGGGCCCGACAACCTTTCCCGCCAATATTTTCGGGGGAAGAGGACCAAGGCAGCTATAAAAGGGGCAGTGCTGCCACCATAGAGAGGGATTGATTCCACCTTCTCCTACCTTGTAGGCGAGAACTTTCTCACCACAACAATCCCAAACACAAGCAGGAGTAGGGTTTTACACCGCACGGTGGCCCAAACCCGGGTAGCTCCTCGTGTCCCTGCCATGCCCTGTGTGTGTGTGCGCTCTCTCCGTGCTTCGCTTGCCGTAGCCTCGCCATGGTCACCGTCTAGTCTGAAGGTAGTGAGCTAGCCCCTAGTGTTCGAACCAGGGTACCCGGAGCCCCACTTCCGACATTTGGCGCGCCAGGTAGGGGGCCAGCTTCTACTCCTTCTACCTTGACATCGCCATGGCCGACGCCCGGCGTGAGCGCACTCTGCGCAGAGCCGCCAGGATGGTCCACACCGAGCCTGTCGCCAACGACAACCGCCGCGGGTGTGCTGGCGCCGCCACCGAGCCCGCGGGGTGAGAAGAGCAAGCCTCCTCTCTCCACCCATCCATGCAGCTGCCTGCTCGCACCGCCATGGCGTCCTCGCTCACTCGCCGTGACCCGCCGTACCCGAAGGCCGCGCTGCTCATGGCGCGCGAGCTACTGCGCTACCGCCCCACCGAGGCCAGCTACGACGCTTGGCTTGCGCACATCACCGAGCTCGTCAACACCGCCGGAGACGCCTCGGCGCCCTCCCGCTCTCTCCCACCCCTGTCGCTGCGTGGCGCGGAGGCAGAGCACGGTGCGCCTCCTCCGCCTCCTCCACTCGGCGACGCATGCCAGGGCTGCGGCGCGCACGCGGGAGCCGTCCTATGGCGCGTCCTCGCTGGACCACGACGATGCCAGCTGCCAGATCATCCGGCGCGCGCCTCTAGACACACGCGTGATCCTCGAGCAGCAGCGTCAGCACCAAGACCGCACCATCCTGGATGTCACGGCGGCCGGGCGCCAGAACCGCGCCGCCCTCGCCGGTGGCGTCGCCTCCAGCAGCGGGGGCTGCCGCGCCTTCACTCGCGAGCTGCATCGCATGATGTGGCCTGTGAAGTTCAAGCCGGACCTGCCTCCTCGCTACGATGGCGCCCCCAACCCCATGGAGTTCCTGCAGCTCTACACGCTGAGCATCGAGGCTGCGGGAGGAGACGACAAAGTCATGGCGAACTGGTTCCCCATGGCCCTCAAGGACACCCCGCGCTCGTGGCTCATAAACCTCCCTGAAGCATCCGTCTCCTCGTGGTCCGAAGTATGCCGGCAGTTCATGGCCAACTTCAAGGGGACACACGAGCGCCCCCTCACGCTCAACGACCTGCGCGTTGTGCGCCAGCAGCCTGACAAGACTCTCCGCAAGTACATCCAGCGCTTCAGCCAAGTGCGCAACAAGATCCCGCGCGCCTCCGATGCCGCGGTCATCTTCACGTTCTCCTCTGGTGTCACGGATGTCCGGATGCACGAGAAGCTCGCCATCAACGACGAGCTCGACACCGCGGTCGAGCTATTCGACCTCGCAGACAGATGCGCCAAGGCTGAAGAGGGCCGCCTCTTCGCCCACAACGACCCAGACATGGCGCCTGACGCCGCCAAGGCCAAGGGCAAGGACACCAAGCGCAAGGGCCCCGCCGTGCTTGCGGCGGAGCCTGTGTAGAAGCGTGGCCACGACCGCGACGAGGCCAAGAAGGATGGCCGCCCCTTCTGTGCCTACCACGGCATGCACTCCCATAACACCGAGGACTGCCATGAGCTCAAGCTGCTTCGCGAGAACCGCTAGGACGGGCGCGGCAACCGCAATGACCGTGGCACTGGCCGCGGAGGCGGCCGCAACAGCAACTGCTGGGGAGACCGCAACAACGGCAACAACAACTTCCGGCAAGGCTGACGTGACCAGCCGCGGCATCGAAGCCAACCCCGAGAAGATTAAGGCCATCGAGCAGATGCAACCTCTGCAGAACCTCAAGGAAATGCAGCGCCTTGCGGGATGCATGGCCTCGCTTGGGCGGTTCATCTCCAAGTTCGGCAAAAGAGCCCTGCCGTTCTTCAAGCTCATGAAGAGGTCGGGCCCCTTCAAGCGGACTCCCGAAGCTGACGCAGCGTTCGAGGACCTCAAGAGATACCTGACAAACCCTCCCGTCATGGTCACCCCGCGTCCTCGCGAGTCCCTGCTCCCGTACTTGGTGGCCACCCCCAGATGGCCAGCGCAGCCCTTGTGGCGGAATGAGAAGAGCCTGCTCCGGCCAAGAAGAAGCCTGCCGCGCCAGCGCCTGCCGAGGCGGCGCCAGTGCCTCCCGAGGCGGCACCTTCGCATGCCGAGGACCCCCCTCAGGAGGCCCCCGACGAGTCGCCGCCCGAGCCTCACAAGGAACCGCCTCCCGAGCTTCCTAAAGAGCAAGTTGCCGCTGCCACCACTACGCGTCTAGTAGAGCACCCCGTCTACTTCGTCAGCATGGTGCTGCGGGATGCGCGCGAGCGGTACCCCATGCAGCAGAAGCTCCTCCTCGTGCTCCTCATCGCCTCCAGGAAGCTGCGCCACTACTTCTAGGGCCACCCCATCAAGGTGATCACGTCTTATCCCCTGGAGCAAGTCTTGCACAGCCCCAATGCCACTGGTCGCTTCGCCGAATGGAACATTGAGCTGCAGGCCTTCGAGCTGGAATTCCTCACCACAAGGATGATCAAGGGCGCAACCTTGGTAGATTTCATGGTGGAGTGGTCGGACCCGCACCAAGAGGAGCCTCGTGAGGACGAGTCCCTCCTGCCTGGGAAGGACCCCCCTGGTGGCTGGACCTTGCACTTCGACGGTGCGTTCTCCCGGCAGGGCGCGGGGGCTGGTGTCATGCTCACCTCGCCGATAGGAGACAAGCTTTACTATGCTATACAGCTCTGCTTCAAGCACGACGATAAGGTCTCCAACAACATCGCCGAGTACGAGGGCCTCATCGTTGGGCTCAAGGCCGCCTTCGCCCTTGGCATCAATCACATCCTCATCAAGGGAGATTCGTAGCTCCTCATCAACTTATCCAACAAGAGCTACAAGCCCAAGGACGAGCACATGGCCGCCTACTTGGAGGATGTCCGCAAGATCGAGAAGCGCTTCCTTGGCATGGAGCTCCAGCAGATCCCTCACAGCAGCAATAAGGAGGCAGATGACATCGCCAAGCGGGCGTCTCGCCGCGAGCCTCAAAAGCCCTGCATCTTCAAGGAGATCCTGAGGCCATCAGTCGCACCGCCTGCCACAAGCCCCATGGAACCTCATGAGGAGCTCCCTCCCGCCCCACTAGCAGGCGCACCAGACTGTGGCCCGTCTTCAGGCGCTCGCCTGCTGCTGGCGCTGGAGCCACAAGCTGATAGCTGGGCCAACGAGTTCAAGGCCTATCTGGAGGACGGCACCCTCCCGGAGAAGGACTCAGAGGCCGAGCGCGTGGCCCGCCAGGCCACAGCTTACTGCCTAAGGGATGGCGATCTCTACCGCAGGCGCCCCAATGGTGTCGCGCTGTGGTGCATCTCCGAGGATCAAGGGCGCGAGCTGCTTGCTGACATACACGTGGAGACTGCGGCCACCACTCCTCATCGCGCACTCTCGCCGGCAAGGTGTTCCACAGTGGCATCAACTGGCCCACCGCGCTTCAAGATGCCACTGAGCTGGTCCAATCCTACGAAGCCTGCTAGTTCCACGCCAAGAAAATCCACCAGCCGGCGCAAGGCCTCCAGACTATTCCTCTCTCATGGCATTTCGCGGTCTGGGGGCTGGACATCCTGGGCCCCTTCCCTCACGCAGCCGGCGGCTACCGCTACCTCTACGTCGCCATCGACAAGTTCACTAAATGGGCGGAAGTGGAGCCTGTCTGCACCATCCCAGCATGCTCAGCCATCAAGTTCATCAAGGGCCTCGTGAGCCGCTTTGGTGTCCCCAATCGCATCATCACTGACAACGGCTCGCAGTTCACCAGCGGCCTCTTCAAGTCATACTGTGCCAGCCTTGGCATGCAGATCTGCTACGCCTCCATGGCGCACCCATGAAGCAATGGCCAGGCCAAACGTGCTAACGCTGAGGTCCTCAAGGGCTTCAAGACACGAAGCTTCAAGAAAAAGCTCGACGCCTGTGGGAGGCAAAGGTTGGCTCGACAAACTCCAGTCCGTGCTATGGTCGATCCGCACGACAGCGACCACGCCTACCGGCAAAACACCCTTCTTCCTCTTCTACGGGGCGAAAGCAGTCCTTCTTTTTGAGCTCAAGCATGGGTCCCCGCGAGTCCTCGCCTTCGACGAGGCTCACCAGGACGGCCCGCGGGAAGCTGATTTGCTCCTCCTCGAGGAGGCACGTCGCCGGGCCGCCATCCGCACCGCCCAGTATCAGCAGGCGCTGCGCCGCTACCACAGCCGCAACATACGCCCCCGCACACTTGAAGCTGGCGATCTTGTCCGGCGAAGGATCCTCTCCAGGGAAGGACTCCACAAGCTCTCGCCCATGTGGGAAGGCCCATTCAGGGTCATGCACATTTCCCGGCCTGGCGCAGCACGGCTGGAGACGGAGGAGGGTGTTCCGGTGCCAAACACATGGAACATCCAACACCTCCGCAAGTTCTACCCATGACCTCACGGGCACGAACGAAGTGGAGCTGTACATGCTCTGGAGCCTCTCTTTGCGGTGCTTGCTGAGGCCGCAAGAGCTCCTACCCACAACCCAGTGGAAGCCCCATGCTCAGACATGGCGGAATGATCGAATTGAGGGCGCCGCCTGGCCGCAACATCCTCAAGCTGACTCGTGTCCATCACGACAGCCTCATGTTTTTGGTTGTGTAATGGAACCTATTTTATGCAGCAGTAAAGTTTTATTTCCTAAGTATTGTGTGCTCTTGGTAACCAATTTACTTTAGGAGGCTGTGAGTGCTCGCAATCTCCCTCCAGCGTATCACGCGAGCGGGGGCTGGACACAGTGCCTGCGCTCGGGTCAGTCCCAGCAGTGCCGCTAAAACCCAAGTGACTAAGCTTTGGCTCGCGGGCCTGCTCCCGTGCACGTCACCTCCCCAAGGTCCTTGGTACTTCGTCTCCTCGCGTGAAACCCACGAGTGAACTAGCGAGCACACGCCGCTACACTACCTGCAAAACTTGTCAAAATATGGCTATCACAGAAACAGGATACACAGAAGGCCTCGCGAGCGCTGCCTCGCGAGGTGACCCACGGCGCATCGCCTCTTCAAGAAGCCCACAGGAGACTTCACGAGCGCTGCCTCGCGAGGCGGCCTGCGGTGCCCAGCTCCACCAAGTACCAGCGGGAGGCCTCACGAGCGAACGCCTCACGAGGTGCTCCTCGCAAGCCGCGGCACGCCAAGCACCACACTCCACGAAAAAGCTAAGTCTAAAGCACCTCGCGAGCTTCCCTCAGCGCCTCTCAAACTCTCTTCTCCTCGCAACCTCGCTGGGTTCTGGTGTTTTCTCCTTCGCGCAAGCTGCTTGCACGTCAAAGGGGGGTTCCTAAGCATCGCGCCTCGGGAGCCCTTACCACCTCGCGGAGCCCTACACACTCTGGCTTTGTCTAGGCACGCGTCCTAACATACCAGCGATGGTCGTAGCATGCTCGGCGGCTAGGTCCTAACGATGTAGAGCACGAAAGCAAGCAAGAAGGGAAAAATAGGCCTCACGAGGATGCCTCACGAGGAACATAAGTAGCAACAAAATGTTAAGTGCTTAACTTAATCCTACAAACCACATCTTCACACCCCCACGGGGCTACGCCTATTCTGATACAAGAAGGAAGAGGAAGAGAGGGGCCTAAGAGGATGAGGCACCGCCACCACCATCGTTATCGCCGTCGTCGTCGTCGCCAGCCTCGCCGGAGCTCTCGCTGCCATGGGAGAACTTTTGGATCAGGGCCTCCACGTGCTCCTGCACCTCCCTCCTGAGCCCATTGCGAAGCTCCGGAGGGACAGGGGCCATTACCCTGTCAAAGTTGAAGGAGGCGTCGGTGCGGAAGATGTTGCTGAAGATGCGCATTGCCGCTTGGCCCAGAAGATCGCGACACTCGTCCTTGATGATGCCGTTCATCCGCTTGGCTTCGTCCTACGGCTTCTGCACGAGCTTGGTGAAGAAGTCCAAGTAGCTGGCATCGTCATCTTCGAGGGGGATCGTGAGCCTCTCATGGCAGAGGGTGGCAAGGGCGCCGTGGGCACGACACGCGAGGGCATGGTACATCTTGGCGCGCTCGTGCTGTTGCCCTCGCACCTGGGATACCTCGTCCTTGGCCTTCTCGACGACCTCGGAGACACTGCCCACCTACGCCTGGAGAGAGGCCAGCTCCCTCTCAGCATCCGCCTTTGCCTTTAGCGCGAGCCGTCGGGCGGTATCCACCTCCTTCAGCTGCCCCTTGAGGCCGGAGATCTCCTTCTGGAGTGCCTTGCTATCGCTCTTGGTCTTCGCTTCGGCATCCGCCTGGATCTTCTTCTCCTTCTCCCCCAGCTGAGCATTGGCCTTGGTGAGGCGCTGGTCATAGGAAGCCTGGGCAGCCGCAACCTAGCGGTCCAGCATCAACAGGCGCTCACGCTCCACGTCCTGCTCAGTTGCCGTCCTCGTGAGCTCTCGCTCGCGGATATTGGCGTCCGCCTCGCGGGCCGCAAGGGATTCCTCGCGCTTGGCGAGCTTGTACTCGCGGGAGGCAAGCTGCCCCTCGCGAGCCGTGATGGCATCCTCTCGCGCCTAGAGATGCTACACCCAGGCGGCGGACTGCTCCCAGAGTAACTTTGCGTGAGCCTCCGCCTCCTCGCGGTGCCTGTCGACCACGTCGGCCTCCCTGACGGTGCTCTCGAAGATCTCCTTGGCATCTTGGGTGGCCTTCTCGCGCCGCTCTCATGCGGCGTCGTCCTGACAGCGGCCCAGCTTGATGGCGACATCGAGCTGCCGCCAGCCCTCCGCGAGGCACTGGCACTCCTCGATGAGGCGCGTCTCCTCCGCCTGGAGGTCCGCCTCAAGCTGATCAAGGGCTGTCCTGGTGCCCTGCAGGGCCCCACGCTTGAGGACGGCACTGATGCTCGTGAGCTGCAGGGCCCAGCCGGAGTGCGGCTCCGCGCCGCCCTCCGCCGTCATGGCCCGCGAGGGCCCAGCGCCAGACCCCCGCGAGGGCCCAGCGCCAGACCCCCTCTGGGCTTCCGCACTAGCGCTCCCCGTGGGAGCCGCGTCCCCCATCAGAAGTGGGGGGCTCACCGGGGTCTCCTCCTTGTCCTACCGTGCTTGCGCACTCCGTGGGCTTGTCGCGCCCGCGTCGGGTACTTCGCGCATCGGCGACCGCCGGGGGCTCACTGTGTCTCCCTCCGCGGCATCGGTCTCCCTGGTAGGGCTGGAGCTTGGCGGGGGAGTCGACTCTTCAGCCTCCGCCATCGCCATGTCGCCTCCCGCGCTGGGCGCCTCTGGAGGCACGACCCCTCCTCCGGAGGCCCCCTCCCGAGGTTCGTTCTCCCCGGCCGGCGGAGGCAAGTCCACGTGCAGCTCGGGAGGCGCCGTGTGCTCCTCCTCCACCTCCGCGCGCCCCGTCTCAGCCCCGGGGCGGTGGGTGGATTCTTCATGCTCCTCGGTGCCTGCGGTAGGCGCCGAGGCCCCCTTCGAACTGGGGGCTTTCTTCTTCTTCTTCGTGGGCTCCCTGCGTGATGCGAGGGCTCAGCCCCACACTTCGGGAGGCAGAGAACAAGACTCAAGGGAAAAAGGAGCAAGATAAGAAGACTTACTCGTCGTTGGGAAGCCACCTCCTCTTCTTTAGCTTTGGCGGCGGCCGACTGCCGCTGCCGCTCCCGCGTGGCTCGCTTGAACCCCCTCCAGAGGGCTCGGCGCGACGCCTCGCGAGGTCCACCTCCGCCGGGCCAGTGCTGGTGTTCACCACCGGGAGTTCGGCGGTGGCATCGCGGGTGCCGGTGGGCTCGATGGTCGCGCCGCCGGCGCTAGTCTTCTCCGCGAGGAGCCCGGCGGCCGCCTCGCCGGCGCTGGTCCTCTCCGCGAGAGGCGCATTGGCCCCCTTGCTATTGCTTCCTTTGCCTCCCGTGCGCGCGGGCTGGGAGGGCATGACCACGAACCGGGCGTTGTAGTCATCGTCGTCGTCGCCGAGCTCAGCCAGCAGCTGGCAACGGGTTCGCGGGGCGCCCCCGCCCTCCCTCTCCTCCTCGGCGCTTGCCGAGGCCTCGGCATCGTCACGGCCTCCCGAGCCGGGCACCACCACAAGCGGGTTGTCGCGAGGCCCCTCGTGGCCCACCAGGATCAGGCCCCACTGGTCGAATCATGGAATCTCCTCGACCAGCTCAGCTCTGTTCTTGTAGCGGTGCAGAGGGTACCCCTCCTTGGGCGGGAGCTCCGCGTCTTCGCCGAGCAAGAGATGCATGACCTCGTCAACCACCTCCGGCCTCAGGTTGTCGACGCTCAGCCTCATCGGGTCCTCGGGGCCAGTGATGGACCATACCGGGCGAGAGCACTTTTGGAGGGGAACGATGCGCCGGCGCAGGAACTCCTTGGCGACCATCGCCCCCGTGAGCTTCGCGGCCTTCAGCTCGTCCATGCTCTCCCAAAGCGGCGCCAACCTCTCGTCGCTGAGCTTGGCGTGCTTCCATCCGAAGCTCTTCACGGCGGGGTCCGTCGGCAACATCAAAAGGGGGCTGTGTTGGCGCGCGTCCATGTAGACGACCCAGCGCTGCCTGAAGCCCTCCACCTTCTTCGTGATCTTCATGGAGATGATGTCGTCCGCCGTCCCTTTGACGCTGTGGAATGAAGCGCACCCCGAGCTCTGGTTCGCCGTGGACAGCCGCAGGCTGTAGAAGTGGCGAAAGAGGGCCATAGAGGGCATCACGCCCACGAAGGCCTCGCAGAGGTAGGCGAAGATGGTGAGGAGGAGGATGGAGTTGGGTTGGAGATGGAGAGCGTGGATCTGGAAGTGAGCGAGGATGGCACAGAAGAAATCTGAGAAGGGCGGCACCAGGCCGGTGAAGACAGTGTGGAGGTAGAAAGGGAAGGTGGTGGCCTCCAACTCGTGGGGCGGCCACGAGCCCGGCCAGATGCGCATCTCCTTCCACTGGTTGTGGTCGTTGGCGGTCATTGGGCGCACCTTGTCCAGCCCCCCTGGTTGACAATGGTGGATCATAGCAGGCCCGGCTCAAGGGCCGCCATGGTCGGGGCCACGGCCGCCGCCTTGCCTCTCTTGCCGGCGGGCGCCATGGATGCGCGAGGAAGCTTTGGAGGCGAGAGGAGGAAGAGGATGCGAGGAGTTGGGCGCAAGGAGGGTGATACGTCTCCAACGTATCTATAATTTTTGATTGTTCCATGCTATTATATTATCAATTTTGGATGTTTTATATACACTTACAAGCAATTATATATCATTTTTTGGGACTAACCTATTAACTTAGTGCCCAGTGCCAGTTGCTGTTTTTTGCCTGTTTTTGGTTTTTCAGAATATCAGTACCAACCGAAGTCCAAATGCCACGAAACTTTTTGGAGATTTTTTTTCTGGACATAAGAGACCCTGGAAGCTTCGGGAGGGGATGAGAAGATGGAGCAGTGGCCCACGAGGCACCAGGGCGCGCCTAGGGGGGTAGGGCGCGCCCTGGTGGCTTGTGGGGCCCACGTGGCTCTGTTTGACCTAACTCCGCCTCTATAAATTCTCTAAAATCGGGAAACCAACAGAGGAGTCCACGAAATACTTTTTCCGCTGCCGCAAGTTCCTGTTCTCGAGAGATCCCTTCTGGTGGCCTTTTCTGGCACTCTGCCGGTGGGGGATTCGATCACGGAGGGGCTCTACATCATCCTTGCTGCCCTTCTGACGATGCGTGAGTAGTTTACCACAGACCTACGGGTCCATAGTTAGTAGCTAGATGGCTTCTTCTCTCTATTTGATCTTCAATACAATGATCTCCTCGATGTTCTTGGAGTTCTATCCGATGTAATCACTTTTTGCGGTGTGTTTGTTGGGATCCGATGAATTGTGAGTTTACGATCAGATTATCCATGAATATTATTTGATTTTTCTCTGAACTCTTTTATGCATGATTGTTATAGCTTCGTATTTCTCTCCGATCTATTGATTTGGTTTGGCCAACTAGATTGATTTATCTTGCAATGGGAGAGGTGCTTTGTAATGGGTTCGATCTTGCGGTGCTCAACCCTAGTGACAGTAGGGGACATGACACGTATTGTATCATTGCTATTAAGGATAAAAAGATGGGGTTTATTCATGCGTGAGTTTACTTTGTCTACATCATGTCATCTTGCTTAAGGCGTTACTCCGTTCTTTATGAACTTAATACTCTAGATGCATGCTGGATAGCGGTCGATGTGTGGAGTAATAGTAGTAGGTGCAGAATCGTTTCGGTCTACTTGTCTCAGATGTGTTGCCTATATACATGATCATTGCCTTGGATATCATCATGATTATTTGCTTTTCTATCAATTTCCCAACAGTAATTTGTTTACCCACCGTATGCTATTTTCAAGAGAGAAGTCTCTAGTGAAAACTATGGCCCCCGGGTCTACCTTTATCATATATTAAAAATCCTAAAAATACCTTGCTGCAATTTTACTTTATTTATTTTATTTTGTATTTTTGTTCGATCTATCTATCTATCACCATACAATTTAATCTTGCAAATAACCGCCAAGGGATTGACAACCCCTTGTTCGCGTTGGGTGCGAGGATTTATTATTTTGTGTGCAGGTGCTGCTAACGAGTTGTTGCGTGATTCTCCTACTGGATTGATAACCTTGGTTTCATAACTGAGGTAAATACTTATCTCTACTGTACTGCATCATCCCCTCCTCTTCGGAGAAATCCCAACGCAGCTCACAAGTAGCAGAGGGCGAGGAGTGCGAAGGAAAGCAATGATGGCTCTACGCCCCGTGCGGGTCTGCATTATGGCAGCACGGGCGGTTACCCAGGCGTCGTGGGGGAAGTGGGGGCGTCCCACGTCCCATCGTGCACCACGCGTCCCTGCCTGGGCCCGGCAGCTTGCTTAGGTCTCGCGCCGTTTCGCTCCCAACAGGCGGAAGCGTGCTCGTCGTGGGCCCGGGGGCTACTGTCGGCCCAGTAGGAACCAGGGTACCACGGGCCGTCTGCCCGCGGCCCAGGAAGCAACACCTGGCGAGGCCCAAGAGGCGGCCCAGCCACGGGTGCCGTGAAGCAAGACACCACATAAGGCTCCGGCCTCGCGAAGACCCCCTTCACAAGGGGCGGACTTACCGAAGGTCACCAGCAGCGGCAGGCAACCTCGCGAGGCCCCCTCTCGCGAGGCGGCCTCTCGAAGCCACCCTCAGGTCATGCAGTCATGTGCCCACCACGTGGATGACGCACCCGCGCAGGGCGACGATAGCGATAGTAGCCGTACCAGCAGGCGCGGTCAGGAAGGACTTCCTCTTTGATGATAAAGAGGCAGCGCCAGCTGCCCTCCCACAATGCAAGTCCCAAAGCTTACCTGTTTGGTGCAAGAAGACCAAGACGACGAAGTGCACCAGGGCGGATGTCATCACCGAGCCCACCCGCGTGTCACGGATAGCCTCTTTGCAGGCGAACACCACCTTTTGTCAGGATAAGACCGGGCGCCTGTCCCCCTTCAAACTGCCATTGTGTGGCAACCCTTCCCACCACTATTTTCGGGGGAAGAGGACCAAGGCAGCTATAAAAGGGGCAGTGTTGCCACCATAGAGAGGGCTCGATTCCACCTTCTCCTACCTTGTACGTGAGAACTCTCTCACCACAGCAATCCCAAACACAAGCAGGATTAGGGTTTTACACCGCACGGTGGCCCGAACCTGGGTAGCTCCTCGTGTCCTTGTCATGCCGTGTGTGTGTGCGCTCTCGCCGTGCTCCGCTTGTCGTGGCCTCGCCATGGTCACCGTCTAGTCTGAAGGTAGCGAGCTAGCCCCTAGTGTTCGAACCAGGGTCCCCAGAGCCCCACTTCCGACAGATGCATAAAATACACAATGTTAAGATTTACACATATCTCTGATCTGAAGAAATACTATCAACACTAAGGTACGAGACTGGTCACATGTCAGTCCACTGAAAACTAAATTGGGGTCACACGTTTTTTTTTGCACCGTCCGATCTACGCCGGATGGCTGAATGGCCGTCTTGTGCCTCCCGGTTGTCACTGTTCAGGATCTTCCTCGAACAACCAGTGACCACCGACAGAGCAGCCTGCCTCCGTCGTCCCTAGCCGTGACAGCTCCGACCTTGACCCCGCCCCTGCCCCACCGCACTGCCGTGGTTGCGCCGTCCCCCGGCCATACCTCAAAGACTTGCCGTCATCCAGATCTGACGCCAGCAGTACCTTGACCCCACGCAACCCTAAGATAGGCACCGAAGTGCTGCTTCCACGGCGAACCTGTGCCCCCTGCCCGCACCCCTACGATAGACACTGAGGCACTGCTTCCCCGGCCAACCGACAGCCTAGGAGCTCTACCGCCTCGAGGGGTGCTGCTTCCTTCCATTTGGAATCGACTGACCCAGAATAAAAATTCAGGCGATTGACGCCTAGGTAAAGTGAATAAGATGAGCGTACGACCTATCTTGCGACCCGGTGAAGTAGGCAGCACCATCTGCCGAGTCGGTGAGGCAGGCGCGGTTGTGGTGGATCCTGGCGGCGGGAAATCATATGTGTGGCGGCGGTTGACGGCTACGGGGGACCAGCACCGGGGCGCTGGACGCATCCGAAGTAGGATCCGCTCTGGCGCCATGCACGATGGTGCGGTTGAATCGGCTCCGGTACGGTTCACGCGGTCGTCGTCGAGGCAGCTCTGACAGCATGGAGTAAGAGGCACACGGCCCAGTGCACGACGACAAACAAACAGTGGCTCCGTCATTGGGGAGGAGGGCGGCGGTGAATCTAGTGCGGTGGGGGGCCATGGAGGAGGGGCTGAGGTTTCATGGCTAGGGAGAAGGTGATTTGGCACCCACAGTGTATGAATGGGGAATTGGGAGGGGGAGCCATGTCTTACAGATGCATTTGTCTAAAATCTGGGGGAAGTTACAATTCTACCCCTGTCTTTTGACTTGTGGGCTTGTCTCTGAGTCTAGAGGGTCGGGGATAGTAGGGTAACTTTGCTTCTCCCAAATTAATGGGCGCCAACGATTTCGGGCAAGGAGGGTGTGCTTTGAAATAGTGGGCGCGAGCGATTTCGGCCGAGGAGAGGGTGTTTTTCCACCCATGGTTTATGAATTATGGGGCGCCTATGATTTCGGCCGAGGAGAGGGCGCGCTTGGATGAAGTTACGAACCTACCCTCGATATACAATGAGCCAACTGATGTGTGTCCCAGATAGGCCACTAATTTCGCGTCTCCCGTTTATTTGCTCGGGCGGTTCATTCAAATTTTGGGAGAACAAGCATCCATGTCTACCGTACCAAGCCAATTCGAATCAAATTTTGAAATATTAGTTCTATAGTGTCGCATCTTTCCACTTCTTTTTTAGATGGTGAGATGATGCACGGGACTAATGTGTTTTTACATGCTCGTTGCTACCGATTAATTTGACAAATAGTTGACCCACTAAAAAACATGAATCAAACCAAAAATGAAATACCTCAATTCAATGAAATAGCTCGTTGACCCGGTCAACATTGTGGACAAAATCGAAAATTGAACACCTCAACTGAATAACATGCTCAACGTCAAATTAGTAAACCTGTTTGATACACCTATCTCCGTTCATGTGTGAATTGCAAACACCATGTTCTCCAATTCAAATATTTGAATGCATTTTATAATGAATCATGGTTTGTATCAGTCTTCTATGCATACACACGACCTCTCCCTTGTCCCGCACTCACGTGCTCTCTCTAGCCGACACTCTTTGTTTCTCTCGCACGCATACGAACACAATCGTCGTTGTCTATCCCCTTTCTCTCTAGGCCTCTCTAGCTAGCTTGTATGGACACTCTATGTATAAGTCTCTCTCGCATACAATGTATGACTCTCCTTTCTAACCTAACTAGCTAGGCTGCACTGATCGGACACACAAAAATTCTCTCGCTCATTGTCTAACTCTCTCACGCACACTCCGCTGTCTTGGGGCTCTTCTCTCTCTCTCTCTCTCTCTCTCTCTCTCTCTCTAACTTTCTATCTCCCTAGGTCACACATACACATATCTCACTCGCACTAGCTAGATAGACCCATCTAACACTCTCTCTCCCTCATTCTCTCTCTATCTCACACGTGCGCACACACACATACACACAATCTCCCCCTAGCTAAGTACGACTATCTCTCACCCCATCATAGGCACACACACTCCCCCTAGGTATGCTATCTTTCACTCTCCATCACAAACACACGCATTGTCTCTTTCCCTCCCTAGGTCTATCTTGATCTCTCTCGGGGTATCTTTCTATCGCACACACCTTGTCTCTCGATCTCCCACCAATATAGTCCCCTCACGATCTCGAGGGGATCTCTCTATCACAAACACACCCTCTCTCCCAGCCCATGCCTCCATTTTCTCCATACGTCTCTCTCGACCTCTCTCCCTTGTTTGCCAGACCTCTCTTGGCCACGTGCTAGGGGTCTCTCTCTCTCTCTCCATTGCAAACAACCACACACTATCTCCGTGTATCTCCTCACCTCGCTTTCTCTCTCGGAGATGCATCCATGATATGTTTGCATAAGACACGCACATTTTCTCTCTACTTTATTGTGTGTTGTCCCTTTCTCTTCCACACACACACACACTCTCCCCTTTTGCACACTCATTCTTTCTCCTTAACCCACATACTTGATCTCTCTCTAGTTAGGTACTCTCTCCGGTCCATAGCATATAGATTTTTTGAAAAGTCAAACCTCACAAAGTTTGACCAGGCATGTGGAGAAAAACATTTACATCTGGAACAACAAACATGTATCATTAGATTCATCACAAGATGTAGTTTCATATTATATATCTTTGGTATTGTAGATATAAATATTTTTCTCTATAAACTTGGTCAAAGTTTGAAAAGTTTGACTTTTCAAAAAATTATAGGCACTACATTATCGAACGGAGGGAGTATCTCTTTCTCTCTCTCTATCTCTCATGGGCCTCCCCTCTCACTCGATCTCTCTTTACTGAGGGATTATACGGTCACTGGCTCAGCGTATAGCTCCGTATATTGTTTAGTTGACCAGTCAACCAGTCTATATGGTGCCTTGTCAGCTCGTGTTCTCTATCTGAGTGTGCGGGCCCATGTGGCAGTGGGTCAAAATAAATAAACTAGAGGCCCATCTGCCACGGGGTGAAATAAACAAACTAGAAACCACTCGTGGTAGCACCCCACACGCTACTAAATTGAGTGCACACTTCTTTCGCGTTAAAATAGTAGTACTACAAGATTAACATCTTCTTAGACGCCACCACGGACACACACTATGACAACGCACATACACCACTTCGCAGCATGCACGCAAGGACACACTCTCGCACGCCCATCACATACTGTATTACACACCAGCACATGTGTACACCGGCATCGCCGCCGGCTGAGATGGAACACGGCTAGATGTAAGCAAGCTCTACATCCTTGATGAAAGTGACTGCACAGGGTGAGGCTGACTTTGGTAACCCGAACATGCAGGGCCTTGTCACTTCACTGTGAGGAGCAACACATATAGTAATAATTTGACCAACAGGTAGTACATTGGTCGTACTACTAGTTGTACTACTACCACCGTCTGGATTTAGTAGTAATACCACCTCCGTCTGGATTTAGTATTTGACTAGCAATATGTGTTAATGCATTTCACAAAAAATATACTCCCTCCGTAAATAAATAAATGGACTATTTGAATGTAGTTTCCAATGATATTATACACTCTCCCTTCCGGTTGAGAGCTCAAATCTGAAACCTCATCAACCAAGGTAGATTGTGTGAGGATAGCACGCCCAATGAAATATTTCCCACATATTCAATTCCCGAAGTAATAAGTGTAGCCCCCCCCTACTAGACTTGCATGGTGCATGTAGGAGTAGAATAAGATGCATGCATGACCACTAATTCCCTATCTCTTATTTCAATGAACTAAATGTGGCGTGAGAGTCAAAGCACTTTAACTCAAATTGGACTCAAAGTGAGCTTAATCTAGTGGAAATCTCAAATATTTGAGATGAACCATAAAGGAGGGAATTTTTGTTACGTATTTTATTTTATTTTATTACTAGTTAAATTGATTACCACTCAAAGCTGATACGGTCGCCACCCTCACCGGCCTCTATGGTGACAACCTCTTCGACGCACTGGTGGCCCTGCGACTGCTCGTCGTCGCGCTGGAGAATGTCCACCTCAAGGTCGCGCTCGCCACGTAGCGCCTCGCCCAACAAGACACCATCGACATAATCACCCACGTCTATGAGAAAATCGTCAACAAGGACCACTATGTGCCAGAGGAGGACGATAGGACGGTGGCCTTCTTGGACTGTAGGGCAACCTTGGATGGCATTGTTCAGAAGCACGTTGACCTCACCGCCAACTCCGCTGCTCCTCACCCGTCAGTTGGTGGCCCGGTGCACTAGGGCGAGAGGATGTCATTGATGGATCCGTATGCATCTTTATTTTTGCATCAATTCCATGTATACTGTAATTTTCTTACCTTTTGCATGAACTTCATAATTTTCATACGTACCATGCATGAACCGCGCCACAAACAAACTTCTTATTACTCTAGGTAAATATCAAGCAAGGGGGACTAGTAAACAGCAAACCGACTATCAGCAAACCCCCACCCCGCCCGTCGTGTGATGGCTGAGTTAGAGAAACGAGGAGGGAGAAGAGCTAGCTGTAGCACGGACTCCAAGAAATTTGGTGTCAGATGGGACTCGTGGCGGTGGCGTGTGCCGTACTCCTAGACGTGAATGCTTGTTTTGGCCCATGCCACCCCACTATATCGAGGTGCTGGTTACGTAGAGCGAACACATTATCTCTCCAGGAGTATGGTACCACTAGTACTAGTACTGCCTCCATCCTGGTTTACTGGTCCCCTTCATATTTTGTGTCAAATTTTGACCATAGATTTAACTAACAAAATGTTAATGCATGTCACTAAAAATTATATCATTGGATTCGTATTTGAACATAATTTCAAATGGTATAATTTTTGGTGACATGCATTGACATTTTGTTAGTTAAATCTATGGTCAAAATTTTACACTAAATACGAAGGGGACCTAGTACTATAAACCAAGACGCAGGTAGTACTGTACTTTATTAACATATGGCCCACCTCACACTATCGCCAAATTTCCTAGAGTCCATGCTCGACCCTCCTGTCTCTCTTCTCAGCTAGCCAGCAGACGCGCGGGGTGTGCCCATCATCGGTTTGCTCACATTCGGTCCCACATGTCAGTGAAAACGCAAGATGAAGCTCATTCGCTGGGTGAGCGACGTGCCTGACCGACCGTGTGGGGTGCGACGCGTACGCGACAGGCGTGTTGTAATTGTACCGCCTTTTCCTTTAGAACTTGTAAATTGTAACATTTGGTTTTGCTCCTCGGCACAATCTATGGATGGAAATCCTAATAGAAAAGGCGCGGGAGTTTGGCCTATTATCCATACCACTATATATAAGTATATAGTGTCAAAATAACTTTGAAATATTGGCCGTTGGATGAAACGGATCCAACGGTTGAATGGTGGTAAATCAGAACGGTTGAAAGGTTGGAGGTTGAGGAAGATGATCCCACCATCCATTTTTCATCCAACGGCCTAAGCCAAATCGACTAGCCACAAAAAAAAATCAGGCGACTGTCATCTTACCATGCCCCTAGTATTGAAAGAAAAAATTCCATCCACTCCAATTTTTTTTGGTGGGTATACTAGAATATATATATATATATATATATATATATATGAAAATTTTTCCTACCACCAGTGGTAGTTACCATCACTTGCGTTTTGTATGTTGTATGTAGTATCTATCAAATCGGAGAGTATGTACGCATAGTATGTAGTATATAACAATGTTTAGATAGTATATACACTACTTTTTAGGTAGTATGTATCGTATTTTGAGTATGCTCCTTTTTACGTACAAATATGTACGTATTTCACAAATATAATAAAAACCATGGGCCAACTTGCAATTTTTTCATGTAAATCACTTTGGAAAATCTTATATATAGTATGTGATCATACTTACAATGATAAAGTAGTATATATACTACCACATGGTAGTATATGAGACATGTGGAGTAACTACCCCCGGGTGGTAGGATGAATTTTTCCTATATATATATAACCTCTTGCAATGCATGGACAATTATGTATGGCGGTAAAAAAATATTTTGCCGCGTCGCAACACCCACTCTGAGAAGTGACTCGAAAAGCATTCATAAATTAAGTTTATAACATGCATATGCAAATATACCATTTATTACATACAACAAGTCAGCAACGCACAACGACAACGACGATACATTCTAAATACTAAAGTTTTCATCACACAACAAAGAACAAGCAATGAAATGAACTTCAGGTCAACCAATCCTTGGCGTTGGAAATGCTTGCTTTGAACCAGAAGTGAGCCTCTGGGCAAGGCTAGCTATTGTCAATATTGAGACCAACACAAGACTCACCATCCAGGTTGAAGCGGCCTATATTAAGAGTATGCAAATTGTGATAGCCAGCGTAGGGAACCATACCAATGTGCGAGGTATAGATACAGTTGCTTCTCATAAATGGTAACGTTGTGCCAACAGCAGCTGGATCGCCTTTCACCATAATTGGATAGTTTAGTCCACGGAAAAGCTAGTATTCTCCAAGACTATCAATATTGAACTACGGAGAAGGTTCTGGCGCTAGCACACTAGTATCCATCCCGAATACACTGCAACGGATGTTGGAATAGGTCCGGAGAGTGCGACCATGGGAGACAACACCTGCTTCCTGTGTAACATCAGCAGTGCCCGATATACAGACAAGAAGATGTCATCCATCGGAATAAGTAGCTAGGCGCCACTAAGTAGGTAGGTCCTACTCGTGATCATCACCATCGTAATCTCCCCCTTGGTTATAAAATTTTGCAAGTATCGGTGGGGGAATGTTGATAGGACCTTGGAAACACAAGAAGGGTAATTAGTACGGGGATAACTCGCATGCATGGTGAATGAAACAATTATAATTACGGTGGAAGATAAAGGTACCAAAACAAGAAGGATCCCATGCAAAAATAGTACCAGAAGTGGTTGCAGGAAACACAAGATGCTTGTATTGAATTGCATCACAGTACACATCCATGTGCAGAAACTGGTTTTTAAGCAATATCCAGCGAGGCGCAGAAGTAAGGACAGCAACAAGCTTGTCGAAGATAGCGACAACATAATAGTTTGTATAATTTCTAGAGCGTGTGGGAACTCGACAAATTGCTATCTTCTGTAGACGACAGTCACCATGGTCATATTTGAACGTACGTATAGACTATTGTTGACGAGTGTACACATTCACAAGCTCCCACTCGCAGTTACCCAATATAAACAAACAAATATCCATTTGCGCCTGCCCAGGCCTTACGCTGAAGCGATGGCATCTTAACATCACACTGATCATTATCAAGCGGCATCAACTTGCACAAGGCGAGCCATCCGTCGTCCCTTGGGTTGTTTGTAATGATCTTATTTGTTGAGTCAAGAATGACCTTGAACGAACCTGCCATTCTAGCCGCGGTGATGACGTCGCACCGATGAATAACTTCCTCCACCACGCCATCTTTCAGATCGGGGCAAGAATAATGGGGTCGGTGTCGGTTCTAAATCCGGCATATCTCGTAGTAGGGGTCCTAAGCTAGGCGTCTTGGAGCGATGGTAACATGGACACAGGATTTTACCCAGGGTCGGGCTCTCTCGAAGAGATAATACCCTACGTCCTACTTTTGATTGTATTCATAT
This sequence comes from Elymus sibiricus, assembly GCA_039707655.1. Classification (NCBI taxonomy): domain Eukaryota; kingdom Viridiplantae; phylum Streptophyta; class Magnoliopsida; order Poales; family Poaceae; genus Elymus; species Elymus sibiricus. The sequence goes on along the minus strand of CM077666.1, from coordinate 343,924,749 downwards.
GGGGTGTAGTACAGAGTACATGTATCTACCACGAGATTGTTCTAATGAATATTAGTCGATCTATTGACTAGCCTAGCCTCGGTTTATATAATGCACCGGAGGCCTAGGGTTTTAGAAGAGTCCTTGTCTTGTGCGCCAAGTCTTGTGGAGCCTTCCGTGTATGCGTCATGGGCTGCCCGAAGTGGCCCATGAGTGAACCGCCATGGGGGTCCTCGGCCCGACCCACTGGTCGGGAGACGACGTGGTGTGTACCCCCTAGTCTAGGACACCATCAGTAGCCCCCTGAACCGGTCTTCAAGTTGGGGACGCTCCTCGGTTCTTCCGAATAGTTCTTCGTCTTCGACCGTCGGTCTTGAAAACTGGTTCAATAAATCTTCCCATCTCCGATCTTGAGGATCGCCGAGGTGTATCCGAAGAGTTCACACGTCGGGTATCCGAGGAGTTCGTACGCTGGGCGTCCGAGGAGCCCTTTTAAATCATCGGCCTTTATCAATGCCTTGTTATTTTTATGCCATACCTCGGGTTCGAAGGGTTTCCAGTGCGGCGGTGTCCTCTTTGCATCCGAGCTCCAACGCCGGACTGCATCTGAGGTGTCTTTTTGCAGCCGAGCTCCAACGCCAGACTGCATCCGAGGAGGCATAGAGTACCTCGTATTTGAAAACGTTTGAAGCAGGTTATCCGAGCTTAACGCCGAAAATCTTCTCTATGGAGCCAGCCACTCACAGCCGAGCTTTATGCTGGACTGCTTCCGAGGTCGTGCACCACCTCGGCCGTGAGCTGATTTTTTGTGGATTGGTGCAATTTATTCTCTGCCGAGATGTATAACCAGTAGCCCTCAAGGTGTGTGCTGGCCTAAAATCCGGGATGTGCCTGAAGGATATAACAAAACCGCTGATCCCAGTAGCCCCTGAGACTCAGGTCGATTCGCGAAATCGGCCTGAGGATCAATTCCTAGCTCGGCAGCATACTTAAAAATAGAAACTAGGTGTGCATAGTTCCCGAGACTCAGGTTGGGTGCGGCCGACCAACCTGAGGATTGTAATCTCCTCGAAAACTTTTTTGCACTTTGTAAATTGTCTGCATTGAATCATCAATGCAGTAGCCCCCGAGCCACTGGTCGGGTGGCAACACCAGATCAGGGGATCGACGTAACCCGTTAATGGCTTTTAAGTGAGAAGCACGAAGCCCAGTAGCCCCCGAGCCTTAATTTGGGCAAAGATGGCCAAATTAAGGATCGATATCCGGAGTAAATTGATTTTAATCACAATTTATGTGTAATTATTCTATGTATCCAAGTACTTTACATCATTAATGCTCGGATCCGCACTGTACAAAAGTTTGTTAACTGACCATCGGCTTCAACCTCCTCGGCCAGTAGCCAAGGAGTGTTTTCCTACTTTATAAAGCCTTTATAAGGGCAAAGATTTATGAAAAACAAGGCAATCCGGCCATACGGTTTTATAAACAAAGGTACGCGGAGAGATATGTTATATTACTATTTAACGTAAGAAACATCTTCTGGGAAAAATAGTTCCTTTTCTCAGGATATCATGTTGACCATGATCGTGAAACCTCACCTCCGATCAATGTGGGAGGAAAATAGTGAGGATTTATTTTGGGGAAAGGTCCCGAACTCTGTGGTCTTTAATGAACCTAAATTTTCACTTCCGTCGTTGCTGACCAATTATATTCTTAAGACAGCTAGCTTTCGGCTTCACCTGTCTGAGGTACGGACCCGGATGACCCGGTAGTAACAATCACAGAGGTGCTCCCTTTACCCCCTAGCCGAACAATCGGGAACGTAGGGGGTAAGCACAGGAGCCAGGTAACCCAGCTTGGCCAAAATCTTAGGTCAAATTGATGCATATTGATGGCTTTATAACGATGATTACGGAAGGCAGCGCTCGTATATTGAATACAAACGCTTTATGCTATATGTTATTTTGACTCCGTTGCGACTGTTTGTAATCTAAAAGTGGCCCATCGTCGGCTTCCACCCCTTTGTAGATGCTATGCAGGGTGTTTCCGTACTAACAAGACAACCCTTAGCCGACGTCTCGGTGCCCAGAGGCGGTTGTGCTAGTGGAAACGAGACAATCAGATATCCAGGCTTTATAATTTTCACTTAGTCATAGGAGCTTAAATTGGGGAGGCTAGTTACTAGCCCCTAGTTAGTGTTCGGCGTCGGCCGAGGTCAAGCCATTAACACTTCGGCCAGTTTTATGAAAGGCCCATCGTTTAACACGGGGTAACCTCTATCGATCTCTAGTTTGACACAGTCATCAGATTGCTGACCAGTTTACGCTGATTGCGACAGTCAGTTTTTGGCTTTCTCCACTGAGGCACTTGACCAGTTAAACCGGAAGTACAATCGCAGTTGTTCTCCCTTTACCCTTAGCCGAACAATCGGGAATGTAAGGAGTAAGCATAGGAGCCGGGCAACCCAACTATTGACCGAAGACACAATTCGAAACCGATGCATATAAAGCAATATCCGAGAATGTTTTGCCGAGGACTCCATGGGGTACCTTGGCTTTTGGTGGGTTCAGCTCTAGTCGCAGCCCCCCGTTGATATTATCGATGCTTTAAAGGTGTCCGACGTTGTACTGAGACTTATGCTAGAGACGCACAAATAGGTTAAAAGTGCCATAAGCTCAGAGAACCAAAGAAACTCACATAAAAACTTTACGTCTAAATTAAATCAAGTTTTTTTGGTGCCAATCCGAAATTGGTCTTTAAAATAAATTTATGCTTCCGCCGTGCTTTGACATGACACATCCGATCTCTAGACTGCAAGCAGGTCAGCCTTCGGCTTCAACCTCCCTATCCCGACGGCGGAGTGCTTCTCAAAGGCCAGTTTAGTGAACTAAACTCGAGCGGCTTTAGAGAGAAACCAGGCCATCTGGCTATTGACCGTACACTCGAGTCGAAAAAGGAGTGGTAGAAAAAGACTTTGCAACGACTAAGAAGAAAACACATTTATTATAAAATGGCTCATATAAATTTATGAGCCCCCAATTAACCTGGGAAAAAGAAGTGTTTTTAGCAAACTAAGTTTTCAACAAAACTAAGTCTTTAACAAACAGTTTTTTTGTTGAAGGCAAATATAACATTTGGTTGAACCAAACAAAAATTAAAAAAATTGAGCATGAAAGCGACTTATCTGGTTAATGTGCTCGGTGTTGATGACGCAGTCTGGGCTTGTGGCGGGATGAGGACGCCCCTCGAACTTTGACAGATCTGACATGGTGTACGATCCTCGGCTTGACCAAGGACCCAGCCCTCCAAGCCCGTCCCAAGGTGACCGAGCGAGGAGCTCGGCACTCCGAAGTAACGACACAGCACGGTCGATGTGGCGAGGCGAGGGCCCCGGTCCAGCTGAGGTGACTTCGGAGCCCCCACATCAGCCGACGTGTCGAAGCAGGTCGGCGAGTTGGACGTCGCCTTGAAATAGTGACACCGCGGCGATGTCGACACAAGGTGGCGCGCCAGGGTGACAACAGAATTTGGTCGGCGGAGGCGGGATGACGACGTCGGCACACCGAGGTGACCGCGTGACGTAGTCAAAATCAATTACGAAGCAAATAATCAGGTAAGTTTGGCCTGGGCACCGAGGTCGGTTCGACGGAGTGGCAGCGCGGACATGTCGATGTAGGTCAGCATGCGCGGGGTGACAACATCGGCCTGGCATGATCCGAACTCATTGTGCGGAGGTGTCGGTCGGCGCGGTGGCTGTCAGCCTGTCGTGATGACGGCGCAGCGGATCAGCGCGGCTCATTGCCGAAGCAACAATGTATGTACGATAATGTCCGCACAGATGAACCTGCATACATAACAGTGCACATCGAGAGCAGATAATTTCTTGGATGCACTAAATTATACAGAGTAAAAAAAACTGGAATAATTGCACCTGATCTGTATGTAGCAATTGGGGTGAAAGAACTACCCCAAAGTACTCATACAGCTTCATATAGAAGGTACCACGTAAGCTAGCTCGTTGCATCAATCCAATCTCGATGGTCGTGCAGCAACTAGTAGTGCTAATTGCATCAGGGAAGCACATGAACGAGAGACCATTAGTGAAAAGTGTAGACGGCATCCAAACTTAATTAAATAATAGAGAAAAAGAAAGATCAAATCTCCCTGTGGCTGCGCTGAGCCGAACTCTTGTCGGCCTCACGTGCATGTTGTGCACGGTACTGCGCCATCTCCTCGGCTGGTGATGATGAAGCGATGGAGAAGCCCCGATGTAGCCGAGGTGATAGAGTATGTCGGCAGGGTAACGCCGACGTAATGTAGTGACGGCGCGGGGATGCTTTCCATGTCATAGGACGGCATGCCAGGGAGACGACACAATTGGTCGATGGAGGCGGGACGACGACGTTGGCACGCCGAGGTAACCGCATGACACAGTCAAAGTCGATTACTTGTCACATACAAAATAGGGCAAGCCAAAAGTAATAACAAATAATGATAATAATAATAAACTGCATAATTAATTTATGCAAAGTAAATTATCAAAGAGATGTGGCCTGGCACGAAGGTCGATGTCGACATAGGTTGTCGATGTGGCGCAATGGTCTCGTGACGAAGTTCAAATTCACAGGGCAATCTAAGTGACGGATGCGGCGTCTGCTGAACTGTGGACAGCAAACTGACCGGACCATCACGCAACTGTCGTTAATGCGGCCACCATTTGACAGACCTGTGTACAGAGGATGGCACAAACCAGAGCAGTAATTCCTCAGGAAAAATAAATTCATGCTAGCGAAAATTACTAGAATTAATAGCACCTGGTTTGTTTGTTGTAGCAATCCGAAGAGACGCATGTGGGCGTTCATGGATTTGCATCTATTGCATAGAAATAGGCCGAACCAGTAATAGTACTAGTACCAGCGCTAGCACGTGGGAAGTGCAAGAAAGACATACGATTAACAAAAAGCAAAACTGCCTTAATTAAATAATAAAGAAAAGAGAGAAGGATTGGGTTTCCCTTGCTGCCAGCGATCGGAATGTGCCTGCGTGTGCTGCTAAGCATCAATTATAGCTAGCTCCGTGGTGTCCTTGGGTGGGACGCTGCCGGTGAGATTGCATTTTTTTTTCTTGAGTTGAATTGATCTCAATCTGATTGAAGATTCCATCGATACACCGGAGCTGGCGTGTACGGGACCGAGCTGGGTTGAACCACACCCGATTGAATAAGGCGTCCGCCAAACTGCAGGGTGTAGTACTGACGGCAACGGATCAGAAGACGGAAGAGCTAGCTTCGATGCTCCACGTGAGAACGTGAGTATTAGTCCTCGATCTCTGCGTCGGCCAACACGTGAAATAGTGCTACTAGCACTGGATTTTGATTGATTTTAATCAAGATTTGCCAGGACGGTGCCTCCTATCCGAGCTCAGCCCTAGCCTCTAGGGCTCCATCTAAGATTTAGACGCCGCCCACTGCACAGGTACGCGCACCCATGCGTGCTGGTCCTCGGCCGGGAGCGTGGCTTCCGTATACCTTGCCGCTGATCTGGATGCTCATCGGCCGCCTTGTACGAGAATTTCCCGAGCTTGAGTTCTGATTTAGAGTCGGTTGAAGATCCCATCGATCCGCGATGAACGCCAAGCAGACTCTCAATGAAAGCACCAATGTCGGTTCTAAATCCGGCATATCTCGTAGTAGGGGTCCTAAGCTAGGCGTCTTGGAGCGATGGTAACATGGACACATGATTTTACCCAGGTTCGGGCTCTCTCGAAGAGATAATACCCTATGTCCTGCTTTTGATTGTATTCATATGGGATGTAGTACAGAGTACATGTATCTACCACGAGATTGTTCTAATGAATATTAGTCGATCTATTGACTAGCCTAGCCTTGGTTTATATAATGCACCGGAGGCCTAGGGTTTTAGAAGAGTCCTTGTCTTGTGCGCCAAGTCTTGTGGAGCCTTCCGTGTATGCGTCATGGGCTGCCCGAAGTGGCCCATGAGTGAAGCGCCATGGGGGTCCTCGGCCTGACCCACTGGTCGGGAGGCGACGTGGTGTGTACCCCCTAGTCCAGGACACCATCAGTTGGGTCCTGCGTCTTCCCTCCATCGACAAGACGAACAATGACAGAAGGAAGAGTCAAGGCAAATGGAGGGAGGAAGAGCGTGTGACAGCAGTTCCAAATCGAGAGGGAAAGGCGAAGAGGCAGTGGACGGTTACCACGGTATAGGAAGAGGCCAGTGGGGAGGAGACGGTTGCCACGGTATAGAAAGAGGCGACCCGGCCTACCTAGATGTCCGTTCGGAAATTATACAAAAGGACTCGCCTTCTTCTCATTGACATGTTGGAATGGGACCACATGTCAATGAAACATGGTGTGTCATTTCTCGTGCAAAATGCGATCGGGCCGCGTTGGCCCGAGGTGCCGTGTTATTTCTCGACTTTATTTTCTTTAATGATGTGCCGTTCAATTTTGAAGCACTACTAATTGGTACTGTATGCAGAGAAAATATACTAAACTCGAAGCTGATACGGTTTGAATGAGGGTAAAAAAGCGAGGAGAAGCGGTTCCCAATACGTAGAGCGGCCAATGATGCATCCTCCTTCGCATGCTGAGGTGAGGGAAGTAATAATGGTAGAACCTGCATGCAGCCAGCCTAGTACACTAGTACTACTACTAGTGCGGACCGAGGAGTACTAGATGGCCAACGCACAAGTGAATGCAACACAGTCTGCACTTCTCATATAAAGGCTCCCAACCAAAGTCCAATCCATCTATGAAATTGTACGCACCTACGGACCTACACCAAGGGCAAGAGTGATCACTCCAATCGCAAGATCAATTAACCAGAAGCTAGACCCATGGAGGCAATGTGCACGAGCATGAGCCGGCTGTGCCAGATGGTCCATGACACTGGCCTGCGACCCGGCACCGAGGAACGTCTCCAGGTGGTGCTTGCGGCTGCCAGGGCGAGAGGCCTCTTGGACGACAACTTCATCCCCTTGCTCGACGAGGTCCTCGTCGGCTTCCTCGACAAGTTCACCGTCGTCAAGAAGCTCGCGGTCGACCTTGACATACGCCACCAGCCCACGCACCCAGGCTCTGCGATGCCTGCCACCCTCACCGGCCTCTATGGTGACAACCTCTTCGATGCACTGGTGGCCCTGTGACTGCCTGTCATCGCGCTGGAGAATGTCCACCTCGAGGTCGCGCTCGCCGCGCAGTGCCTCACCCAGCAAGACACCATCGACATAATCACCCATGTCTATGAGCAAATCATGCACAAGAACCAGTACGTGCCAGAGGGGGACGATTGGATGGTGGCCTTCTTGAACCGCAGGGCAACCTTGGACGGCATTGTTCGGAAGCACGTTGACCTCGCCGCCAATGCCGCTGCTCGTCACCCGTCGGTTGGTGGCCCGGCGCACTAGAGTGAGAGGATCTGTATGCATCTTTATTTTTGCGTCAATTCCATGTAGTATACTGTAATTTTGTTACCTTTTGCATCAACTTCATAATTTTCGTACGTACCATCATGAAGGAGCACAACCAAATGTTACAACTTACAAGTTCAAAAGGAAAAGCCTGCCGCGTTCGTGTCGCACCCCCCACACGGTTGGTCTGGCACACCGCTCAAGGGGAACGCGTGATGTCTTGCATTTTCACTAACAAGTGGGACCGTAGTTGAGCAAACCTCCTATAAGTGGGACCGCAGTTGAGCAAACCTCTTGCAAGTGGGACCGCAGTTGAGCAAACCGACTATCGGCAAACCCCCACCCCGCCCGCCGCGCGTTGGCTGAGTTCGAGGAACAAGGAGGGAGAAGAGCTAGTTATAGCATGGACTCCAAGAAATTTGGCGTCAGATGGGACTCGTGGTGGTGGCGTGTGCCGTACTCCTAGATGTGAATGCTTGTTCTGGCCAATGCCACCCCACTATATCGAGGTGCTGGTTACGTAGTACTATATCTCCAGGAGTACGATATCACTAGTACACATGGCCCACCTCACACTGTCGCCAAAGTTCATGGAGTCCGTGCTCGGCCCTCCTCTCTCTCTCTTCTCAGCCAGAAAACGCGCGGAGTGTGCCCATCATCGGTTTGCTCACATTCGGTCCCACATGTGAGTGAAAACGCAACACGACGCACATTCGCTGGGTGAGCGGCGTGCCTGACCGACCGCGTGGGGTGCCACAGATACATTTTCCTTTTGAACTTGTAAATTGTAACATTTGGTTTTGCTCCTTGGTGGGATCTATAGGTATAAATCCCAATTGAAAAGGCGAGGGCGGGTCTTTTCTTCTGCGGTAGGCACGGGAGTTTGGCCTATTATCCATACCACTATATATAGTGTCAAAATAACTTTTAATATGTCCCTGCAGGGACATCCGATAAACAAATAACTTTGAATTTTTTTTAAACAAGGCAAAATACTTGCCATTTTCATTGATTAAGAGAGAAGTTTGTGAGATACACGCCGCTCAAGCGGCATAAACACTAACTAATTACTCTCGTGACATTACATTACACAAATGCTTGGCACCCGCAATAGCCCAAAGCGATGCCTCATCCTTAATAAGGCTAACAATCACGACCACCGGTGCCGCTTTATTTCTAAAGACGCGCGCATTCCTTTGTTTCCAAATCTCCCATCCAACAAGGTGGGTTAAGGATGAGAGAGCCTTTCTTTGATGTGCAATGTTCATGATTCCTTGCCACCAAGCTTTAACCGCGGGGAAGATATGCCAATTCATCGTGTCAACTTGAAGATCCAACCATGAGAACACCTCCTTCCAGACACAAGTTGTGAACCGGCACTTGAATAGGAGGTGGGCCGCCGATTCCTGCACTAGGCTACAAAGAGGGCATTGATCGCAATTGGGCCATCCTCTACGTTGAAGTCTATCTGCTGTCCACCATCTATCTTAGGGTGGGGGTGGTGGCAGTGGTGCAACTTCACCGGAGAAGCCGGGGCTAAAGGGATGGCCAGGGGGCGGCAACACGTTCTACCTCTCATTGGCATACACGCCGAATCAAAATATGCGGCTCGAGTACGCTAATCGCCAAGCCATCTATAAAAAGGTACCTACCTGAGAATTACTGCACATTCCTCCTCCTCACCATCCACAGTTGCCAGCAAAATAATAAGCCTTTCTTCTTCCTTGTTCCTTGTGTCTGCCATGGCCCGTGGGGGGAGCTCTGGGTGGAGAAACAACCAGGGAGCATTGACCAAGGCCGCGGAAGCTGCAGGGAAGTCCTGACGCCTCGCGGCGGTCAAACGGTCAAGTGAGGGCTCTAAGAAGCGCATTCACCCTGAAGGCGAACAGGAAAGCGAGGGCTCTCACAACTGCATTCGCCGCGGAGGCGAACAGTCTTTCGCCCGCGATGACATGCGTGCTGAGGAGATCGCCGGCTGGGCAAAGCAGAGCAATGCCTCGCTGGAGAAGGCAGCCGCTCTCATCATGAAACTTATGGATGACAAGGAGAAGGCGACCACTCTCATCGTGAAACTTATGGATGACAAGGAGAAGCTCTACATCGAGCGAGACCTGCTGAAGGAGGAGATCGCCGGCTGGGCAAAGCTACATGAGGAGAGAAATGCCTCACTGGAGGAGGAGGCCACCATCATCGTCGAACTTATGGATGACAAAGAGAAGCTCGGCATCGAGCGCGACCTGCTGTTGGATGAATCCATGGCTACTCTCAGGCAACGTTGTGAGGACATGAAAGTGATCATGGGAGCTCGCATCGAGACCGCCAAGACAATGGACACAATGAAGAAGTTGGAGGAGGAGAGGCAAGAGGAGATGACGTTGGTAGAGGCAATGAAGAAGGAGATAGAGGAAATACTCACCGAGCAACCCATCATGAAGGTCCCTGGAAACTAAGTATAGAGCCTTATCGTTGTCTGTGTTTACTGAATTTGTCCTGATGTTAAAAGTTAACTGAATTTTGTAGTTAACTGAATTTGTCTTAGTGTTAGATTTAACTGGATCATTCTAGTTTACTGAATTTTTCCTAGTGTTAAAAGTTAACTAAATTTTTCAGTAAACTGAATTTGTCACGGTGTTAAAATTTAATTGAATTTTCCAGTGGATGTTCCTCCATCATGTGTGGTTGATTCTCATGGTTCCATCTATTGGTGAAATCACTTGCATTTGCAAGAGGAAATGTAGACTTTACAAACAAATTTGTCTTTCACTGTGTACTGGATGTTGGCCCAGAGAAGCATCCATGTTAGTAGCAAGAACATATGTTTTTCTTGATTTATGCTCTATGAACTAAATATTGTGTATGATCTGTTAATCATTGAGATGCATAAACATGTTGATCTTATGTATGGGAATCATACTAGTTGGTTGTGAATTTTGGCTATTAATGTGAAAATATTACAAAGCCAGGCCTGCGAGTTTCGTGTGAACATTTAGAATGGATCGGCTCTTACTACTATGTACAGCAGTTCCTTTTTTCTCTTTGCTCAGTGTTTACAAGTTACTAGCAGTTCCTTATTTCTCTTCGCTCAGTGATTACAAGTTACTGATTGATCACTAGCTAGCCTACTGATACACTCCTGGCAGTTTTAGTTGCGACGCAAGATCCAATGGTGGCAGTTTTAGTTGTGTCGCAAGATCCAATGGTGGCAGTTTTTAGAATAAAAATGCCTTCCTCTAAAGAAACTGACATGCTGTTCTGAAGAAAATGCCATGTGAATCTGAAGAAAGCCTTCTCTCCTAGCGAACGTTCATCAGCTATTGCGATCCTACACATACACTATCCGACCGACTCGATCCTATATGAATTACAAGCGGATCACGCACGTACCTCATCTGGATGAATCGAGGGCAGTCGTTTGACCATCATACCGATGTGCAACCCAGCACGGACGGGACGCACAATTGACGGGACGACACAGTCATAATTTCAATTTTGCCAGTTTTCCACAGCAAGCTGGCGCGCTAAGCCATGCCTGCTTATGCATTGAATTCTGATGACCGTCACGTTTCCCGTGACACGCTGGTTTACCTACTGTCCGCCTATAATTACTGGTTCCTGACGTGCTCCAGTGGCACCTTCACCCAACGCACCCTATCCTCACAAGCCCCCACCGGCCCAACGTCGCTCGCCACTTGCCCTCGCTCTCGCCACGTTCATCATGCCCCCGTGTGGCAGCAATAGGCGACGCCAGAGGCGCTCACCGCCGGAGCTAGTGTTCGGTTTTTCACAGGAAGGCAAATGGAGGGAGGAGGCATTCTGGTGGTCTGTAGATGGCAATGCAGAGTATGAGGATGCGTTGGAGCGTGACCGCTTGGCGGAGGAGCAGCGTACCACCGATTTGTGCCGCCAACAGAGCATGGAGCAGGAGCAGCGCACCGCCGCTCTGCTTCGCGAGCAGAGCGCCCGCAATTGGGCCAACTACATGGAGGCCGCTGCCCGGCGAATAGCCCTAGAGGCTATCGGGCACGCACGCATGCGCGGTTTTGAATTTTACTACCAGCTCGTCAAGTGGGTTTCCCGCTTAGAAGCCGAATCTTCAGTGGACCACGCCGGCATGGAAAGGGCCAACGGGCACGAGCAACGCGCCCTATCGCACCTCTGGCAAGTCCGAGGCGAGGAGGAGGATGTCGGTGCCGGTGTTTAGCGTGTGCCGCAGATGGCGGCAGGCATCATCTTGTTAGCTAAGAGTAAGTTAGTAGTTCTACACTAGAGTATTAGTGGGAGTAGATAGTTAAGTTGGATATGATGGTTGTCAACGTGGAAGTACATTACTGTATCTCTGAATCAGACATGTTAGTTTGCTCTGAATGTTGAACTTTCCGTGTGAAGGTTTGGAATGGGTTGTTATTTTTTGAAATGGGCTGTATTTTTCCGCCACGGATTTGGAGGCTGACTTGTGGGCCTACTAGGTTGACGCGTACACAAGGCTTTGTCAACTTAGTCAACAAACGATTGTGGCAGCATAAGCCGTTGGATGTCAATCCAACGTCTATCGTGCCTTTTCTATCTCTTGTCTTCTTCCTCCAGGCTCCAGCCGCCCAAACCAGCGCCGGTGGGATCGCCTGCTCCCGCCTTCCGCGGCTGGCTGCGCAGCCACGCAAGCATCGCTGTCCCACCGTACCCTAACCGGCTCCAGGCCATCCCTCTACCCCCACCCCCACCTCTTATTATTCTCCAGCAATGGCATCCCCACCCCGCACCAACCCTCGTACTCCCCTCCGCTTGCGACCACACTACCACATCTTCCCCGGCTCCTGTTCATTCCCGTCCGAGGTCTCACCGACGTCCTCCGCCTTGTTACGGTAGCCGCGGCTCCGCTCCCTGGCGTTGTCAACATGGTCAACAAACGACAGGAATCGGGTGAGGACTGTACGTGGAGAGGATGACAGTAGGGGCCCCAGGTCCATAGCCGTACGCAAGCAAGTTTCTCCTTATTACATGAAAAAAAATGCTTCCTCCTAATGGTTTGCTGACATCTTGGACCTACGACATTGTCAACGTAGTCAATAAACAACAGATTTGCACAAGGAGCCGCTGACAGCAGGAACCCAGTAGCTCAAGCAGTTTTTTTGTGGTTGTTGAGACGGAGCAGGGTCTCAACTGGGTTGTGCGGTGTCTGTGGCCCGTCTAGCTCAGGCTTTTATTTTATGTTTACAACATGACGTGCCCAGCTGTTTTTTTTGTCTGTGAAAAGGACTAGCGCACCTTTTTTTCATAGAATAACCTACATAGGCCGATTTCTTTTTTCCCCGCCCAACTAGGCTGCAAATCTTTCAAGACAACGAGGGATACATTCGGTCTGGCCATAAAAAAAGGCTGTAAATTTTATAAGTAGTATGAAATGGGCTGTAAATATATAAAAAACACATAAAATGGAAAATTAGTTTCAAATTACGGATTTTATTTTATTTTTTGATATTTCATATTTCATTGGATTTTAACATAATTTAAATATATTTTAAAATTAGTTTTATCGGGCTTGAAATTTTGGGTTTAAAAATAGTTTGAAAATTTCAATGGCCAGTCTTTTATTTTTTGTTTACCACATGACCAGCCCAGTAGTTTTTTTTTTAATTTCTTGAAATGGCTAGCCCAGTTCTATTTTTTTTGCACAATACCCAACCGAGGCCTACTTGCTTTTCGCAGCCCTGCTGGGCAGCAAATCTTTCAAGGCGAGGAGGGATGCATTCGGCTTGCCCAGAAAATGTCCTATACCCCTAAAAAAGAAAATGACCTATAAGTAATCAGAAATCGGCTGTAAATTTTAAAAAACACAGTAAACCGGTAACTAGTTTCAAATTTTGTTTTATCCGGATTTTGAAATTTTAAATTTCATTGGATTTTTCTGAGGTGAAAATTTCATTGGATTTTAAATTAATATAATTTTATTTTTCAAATTAGTTTGAATCTGACTCGAAACTTCTGGATTAAAAACTGTTCGAAGCCCACCGAAATATGTATAATTTCATTGAAAATTTTAACCGTGGCCAGAATATGGGCTGTAATGCTAAAAAATAGAATATGTGCTGCAAAAAATTCCTTAAGAATGAGCAAATGGACTATAAATTATTAAAAATAATGGTAAATGGGCTGTATGATGTTTGCCATAGATTTGGAGACTGACTTGGGCCTACTAAGTTGACGCATACACAGGGCTTTGTCAACTTAGTCAACAAACGATTCTAGGAGGAGTGACCGTTGGATGTTAATACAACGGCCGTGCTACTTCTTCATTTTCTGATCTTCTTGCTCCAGCCGCCCAAACCAGCGCCGGCAGGACTGCCTGCTCCCGCCTCCCATGGCCGGCTGTGCTGCCGCGCAGGCCTCACCGCCCCACCCTACTCCCATCGCTGGCCAGGCCATCCCTCTACTCACCCACACCTTCTGTTATTCTCCGGCGACGACAGCCTCACACCGCAGCCGAACCAGTAAACTCTCGTACTCCCCTCCGCGTGGGCAACCACTGCCAAGTCTTCCCTGTTGCCGGGTCGTTCCCTTCCTAGGCCTCGCCGTCGTCCACTGCCTTGGTGCTCTCGGCACGGCGTCGTCAACGCAGTCAATGAACGACAGCTATCGGAAGAGGACTATACATGGAGAGGTTGACAGCTGGGACCCACGAGGTCCATGGGGGCACGCAAGGAAGTGCCTCCTTATTACATGGAAAAAAATGTTTCCTCCCCCTGACAGTTGGGACCCACCAGCTACATCTTCGCATGCAAGGAAGTGCCTCCTTATTACGTGCAAAAAAAATGATTCCTCCCCCGGACAGCTGGGACCCACCAGCTATATCTTCGCACGCAAGGAAGTGCCTCCTTATCCCCCCTGAAAGTTGGGACCCACCAGGTCAAAGTGTACATAGTGTTATCTGTCTGATCGCAAGCGTGTACGTACATACTGGTCGATTGGTCTCTTTGCCATGATGAACCGTGGCCGTGTAAGGAGCGGCACGTGTCGTGGTAGAGCCCCCAACGTAGCAGTTTAGGCAGTCCCGTCTAAATCATGTACACATACGTACAACCACGCCGCAAAAAAATACGGCCACATACGTACATACGGGCGGGGTCTTGAACGCGTACTCGCGCATACGTACGGCCAGAGCCATGCATACATACGGCTGCACTGGACGGCAGCAACGACGTCCTGTTCATCGGCAGCCAACTGGCTGGGTCGGCATGGAGGAAACAGTGTCGTGTTCATCGAGAGCCAAGCGACTGGGTCGGAATTCGTGATGTTCATCGGGAACCAACCGGCTTGGACGGAACAGCCGAGACGGGGTCCTCTTCATCGGCTAGGGGTGTGGTGTACCACAAAACAGAGGAAACGGACTTTTTTTCAACCGCCTACGGTCGAAACGGGGTCCTGTTCATCGGGAGGGGTCTAGCGTATCGTGAAACGGACGAAACAGACTTCTCTCCAACCGCCTACGGTCGAAACGGGGTCCTGTTCATCGGGAGGGTTGTGGCGTACCGCAAAATGGACAAAATGGACTTCTATCCAATCGCCTACGGTCGAAATGGGGGTCTTGTTCATCGGGAGGGTTGTGGCGTACCGCAAAACGGGACTCCACGGGCTACTGTTCATGACCGTCTACTTCCAACCGCGCCTCCACGGGCTACTGTTCATCCACAACTGCCTACGGCCTCCACGGGCTCCTGTTTATCGACCCCCAACTGGCTGGGGTATGGCGTACCGCAGCACGGCCTCCTCGATTGATCAGGGTCTTGTCTGTCCAACTCCAACCAACTTCACATGGCCAGGGTACTGTTCATCCACAGCCAACCCATCGACTGGGGTGGGGCGTACGAGCGGGCGGCAGCAACAAGAACTGTTCATCCACAGCCAACCAACCGGCCAGGTCAACTCACCATGTCTCGCGCAAGGGGCTTGATCGATGCAACAGTAATCTCGACTCGTTCTACGTGTATCGTCGCACGGCAGCAACATGCACTGTTGATCGAGAGGCAACCAACCGGCTAGCTCAACTCACGTCTCGCACGGGGCTCGATGCAACGGATCGATCGATCGGCTTCAGTAAGTAGCAGCGATCGATCGCTCGGGTTCATTTTGCAGCGAGGGAATCGGTCGATTTCAGTTAACAGCGAAGGAATCGCTCGGGTTCAGTTAGCAGCGAAGGGATCGATCGGCTTCAGTACGTAGTGGAACCGATCGCTCGTGTTCAGTACGTAGTAGTGTGAGGGATCGATCGATCGCTCGGGTTCAGTAAGCGAACGCCTCGGTCGGGTTCAGTTAGCGAATGCCTCGCACACACGCGCGTACGAGAGAAATGCGCAAACCACATTGCATCGCTCGGCCCCGACCACCCACCGAGTGCCCACCGTAACCGGGAACTCCCCGAAAATTTCCCCGCCCTCACTTCTACCATGATTTTTTATGTCATGGACAGCCCAAAGAGTGTCATGCAGGTGTGTCTCCGGCCCGCCCAGGACGAAAAGCCCATTTTCTGTCATAATTTTTGTCATAGAAGTAGGAGCCGACCACATATATGATGATACGGGTTTTTGTCACAATTATCATCGTAGAAGTGTCGCGTCCATGACAGAAAAAGTTTAACTTCAGGCCATAATGTCATGGAAGTGTCTTTTTTGTAGTGGCAAGGTGTCCTCGCACTAGGGGCCCTTTGGATTTTTCCGAAAGGTTCCAGAACCTTCTGGACATCACCAAAAGTTCCTAGGACCTTCCCGGGACCTCCCAGCACATTTCTAGGAACATCCGAAACTCTTTCGGAACTATGCGAAACTCTTTCCGAGCCCATTCTCTTATTCTCCTTAGTTCTCTAACAAACCACTAAACGTTAAGTGTGTGACCCTGTAGGTTCAGTGAAATATAGAGATGAACAAAACTTCCTTTCGTTCAATGATCAACAATGGAACCGTGGACATCCATGTTGACCCCTATACTCACACGAATGATATGCGAGTGAACCTTTGGTTATCATATGCTATTCCCTTTGCTTCACGATATGTTATAAAACCCCGAGGTGAGATATATTGGTATCCCCTAAACTCATTATCATGCTCATTATACCGGTCTCCTCATTACCGGTTTTGTTCTTCTTTCTCGTTGACATGTTCCAGCATCCCTATGACCTAGTCACCTGTGTCTGGCCAGATGATGATGGATGTCATCACACCAAGAGGGCCCCAAGAATATCTCTCCATCATCAAAGGAGCAAATCCCACTCTTGAGCTATCTTGCCCCTTGTCAAGCTTTCCGATGAGCCTGTAAGTTGTCGTTATGATCATCGTGTTATGGATGATGTTGGAGCAATCACAAAGTGCATCGTACAGTATGAAGTGACTTGATACTCTCATGGTCTAAGGAACTAGGTATACATTAACTCTCTGTGTTATAACTTATTGACTTGTGACGATAGCATTTCAAAGTATAGCAAACAAGTTTGGTCAATTCAATATGATCGTTCTACTAGCATCATACTTTCAATGTAATTTGGCATCCTCGTTACAATTAACCAAATGCCCATGATCAGGAAAACATGATCATCACACAACACTTGAGCTATTTCTAGAGGCTAGTCTAGGAATCTGGTTTTACCGTTTCTCATTCGACACGTGCTTATGAGTTTTCCTCTGGATCCCGTATTCAAGAACCATAGAAGTTATAGCATAGAATATAAACTCGTAATTATAAACGTGGAAATAAATAATACAATTATTATTGCCTCCAGGGCATATTTCCAACAAATGTTTCCTCTTGGCAGACGTCTGTGCACGTCGGTGCCAGTATCCACATGTGCCACATGTATGCATCACTTACCCACACGTGCCCGTGTAACCGTGAGGGTCAGCTCTAATACCAATTGTAACGCCCCAGACAAAACCACCAGTTCCTGTCCATTGTGCCTGGGATCTAGACTAGCCCCACATACCAACATTAGTCTTTCATGAGTACTTTGTTCTCACTTGTGCGCACCCGGGATCAACTTCCCAGTCGGTCATCCATCCTCAAATTTCTCCAAGCCAAGCACCCTTTACTTTGAGGTTCCTTCCAGATGGGCTTCCAGAAAAGACGGTGCACCTTGTTGATATGAGTAGTCTATCATTCCTTTTAATCCGGGTTGTCACACTTCAGTAGTGGTAGACGAGGGCATGCTGGTGCACACACAACTAGGTGATGGTGACCTTATGATCATCATACCCGGGGTATGCGGGGTTGTACTCGAGGTCGAGCCCAATGTCCTTGTACTTGTCCTCCATAAGGAACCGCTTGAACATGGTGATGGAGTGCTCCACCCACACCGGCTCATTGGTCTATAACACCGCGAGGTCGGTGGTGCCGTGGGACCTCATGGTAATCTGCTTGGTGAACTTCTTGTACGTGTGATCGCCATTGGAGAAGCCACAATCATATTGATCTATATCCACATTATGTTTACATGGGTGCGGTTCATGGGTTGTGGGGAGATTGAAAGGTTGAAGAAAATGGCAGAACAAAGCACACTATTATATATGGGGCCAGTCGAGATCATAATTGCACACGTTAGTGGGCGATTTCCATGAGTGCGCATGACTCCATGCGTGGTGGTGCCATGCGCGGTATAGCCATGTGCATGTCACCCCAAACGCGAGCGCAAGCCCCAACAATGAGCAACGCGTGTGGGAGGTCGCGAGCAGAGCATGTGGAGGCCGGCCCAAACACCGACATTCTTAGGTCTAGTACGACCCATACTGTACTTCAACAGCGGAATTATTTAATTTATACGAAAAATATCATAATTACATTTACATATGTAAAGTGTGAATGTTTAAAACTAAAATCTCAAACTAGGCGTCATCTTGTACTTCGACGCTAGCTAAGAAAGCGCAGGCGTCGTCCATGCGGATGACTGCCATGTCCATGGCTTCAATAGACTATGCCATCTTGGCTTCGCGACCAGCGTGAGACTCAACTACCACAACGTAATGGCGTCAGTGGGGACGTGATCCGGCTCGACAACTGCTTCTGCAACTTTGCAAGCCTCGCGCTCTATGCGTTCAGCTTTATGATAGGTGTCATCGTACTAGTCGGCGAGCTCGCAAGCACCCTTCTGCTCCACCAACTCAACTATGAAGGTGTCATATTGTCCCTAGAGTTTATCAAGTCTGTCATCCAGGGCCAAAGGGTCATTGACCTTCGACTTGGCCTCCGACTAAAATCCAAAGAGCAAGGGCTCAAGTGGTGTTAACCCATTCATTAGCTTTATGCTCTCAAACCCTCGTGCTCGCCGCCTTGTTCTAGTCAGGTAATCCACCCCTCCTCATCCCCCTTCTCCATCGTCACTGGTCCGACCGTCGGCATCACACCTGCCATCCAAATCCCCATCTCATCCTCCAAACCCTCGCCATCCGTCTCCGTGGTCCACGATGCATGGTCGGGAGCTCGAGGAGCATTTGGCCGTAGAGAGCCAAACCAAGGCCGCATGTGCGGATGAGGTAGCAGTGGCTGCCATGCGCACTGACCCCTCGATCCCAGAGGAGCACCTGGTCGTCGAGTCCACCGTTAACGCCTCATGCACGGACGACGCCAGGCGGTTGTCTACTTTAAATGATAGGAGTTGTTGATATTTTTAGGCCACAGTCAGTGACTACAAGGTGTTTTGTCAGTATGCTTTTGCTTTCCTCAAGTCCAGAGCAAGCATGTTCATGCCCGAGTAACCCAGACGACCCACCCTGATGAGTGCTAATCGACATCTTCTCGGACACCGACGAGGGCACACACAATGTGGTGGCCTCACTCTCTTCCAAGGGGAAGGATCCCATCCTCATCTCTTCTGACGATGAGGAGTAGCTTATTTTTAGCTTACTAAGACCTAAATTTAGTTACCTATGCCAAGTTACTAAGACCTAGTCTTTTGTTGGGCTTCTTCATTTAAAGCCAGCGTTGCCTCGTCTTTCCTCTATTAGTTTTAGTCACTTATGCAATGTAATGTTACTATGCAATCTGATCTTCAAGTATGTATGCAATGTAATGCCATAGTGTGTAATGTGTTGTTCAATTGCACTGTTTCGTTCAACTGTGCAATGTAATGTTCAATTTGTGCACTGTTTATGTCACAACCCTAGAATAATGCTTGTAATTAGTTGCATCAGCATCCATGCATCATGTTACATTTCAATTAAATTTTAAATAGGGATGATCAAACCCTAGCACCAAATGGAATTCAAATAGGTTCAACTTAAAATATTTTTCAATGAACCCAAAATGCCCTTAAAAAATGTTCATAATTTCTGGGAAGTGATGAAAAGCTCCACCATAAATGTTCCACATTTTTCAATGACATTTATGGCCTTTGAATTAATCCATATTTTATTTGACTTGGAGTTATAAATTCCTAAAAATAATTTATAGTTCCAATAATTATGGAATTTATTGTGGGGCTTTGGAATAATTACAATAGTCCACAAAATAATTTACAGAAGGAGGAAAATTGATTTGGTTTGAAATCAAATCAAAACAGAACAGAAAAAATAGAAAACATAAAAGAAAAAGGAAAAGAGAACTAACCTGGCCGGCCCAGCACTGTGCGGCCCACTGGCCCACAGTGCCAGTCATCTCCCACCTCATGCCAGGAGGACAGATCTTTGGCATAGATGTTGGTAAAACCCTGATGAATATGGAATGCTCAAGTTCTTGAAAGCACGCTCAGACACTAGATTATATCCTCGGTATCAATTGGAATGTGCCTTCCGTCTGCCGAGTTGTTCCTTAACTCCAGGTTGCATTCCAAGCTGAGTATGCCATTCTTTCGGATTCCTTCAAACGATCAATTCTAAATTTGCCTCAGTCTGGTATGAAGAGTTTCAATGATCCATGTATCAAAAGTAATTCCTTTTGCCTGACTTAGGAGATAATTCAACGAGTTACCTCCTCTAAGGTGCCCCGTTATGGTATGAAGGGAAATTAACTCCCCGCTACTTTGAAACCATTCACCATCTTCCTTAAGCATGGAATTATTGCCTGCCAAATTGAACCTTCGCCATCTACTTCTCTCCATCACCCCTGATGTGTGTTTTGTGCCTCAGCTCGAGTGATGTTATTATGTCTCATCCCATGAGTTGATCATGAGTTGCTCGATCTTCGTGAAGATCGAATCCTGTAGAGTTCCCCTCTCTTTCCATCGTCGTATTTGGAAGAAGATCTCGAAAGCAAAGACGTCAAGATCAAGATGATGCAATGATCAACATCCTCAAGAAGTGCAATTTGGATCAACAAGACTGTGCCAGTTCTGTGTCCCGCCCTCTTACCTTATGCCTTGAATCTCGGGACAAGATTCTTGTTTAGTGGGGGTGAGTTATGACAGCCCGAGAATAATGCTTGTAATTAGTTGCATCTGCATCCATGCATCATGTTAAATTTCAATTAAATTTGAAATAGGGATGCTCAAACCCTAGCACCAAATGGAACTCAAATAGGTTCAACTTAAAATATTTTTCAATGAACCCAAAATGCCCTTCAAAAATGATCATAATTTTTGGGAAGTGATGAAAAGCTCCACCATAAATGTTCCACATTTTTCCATGGCATTTATTGCCTTTGAATTAATCCATATTTTATTTGACTTGGAGTTATAAATTCCTATAAATTATTTTATAGCTCCAATAATTCTGGAATTTATTGTGGGGCTTTGGAATAATTACAACAGTCCACAAAATAATTTACAGAAGTAGGAAAATTGATTTGGCTTGAAATAAAATCAAAACAGAACAGAAAAAATAGAAAACAGAAAAGAAAAAGGAAAAGAGAACTAACCTGGCCGGCCCAGCACCGTGCCGCCCACTGGCCCACAGTGCTAGTCATCTCCCACTTCGCGCAAGGAGGACAGAGCGCATGCTTGCCCCACGCGCACACACGCCCGAGCCACCTCCTGCTTCCGTCGACCCCTGGACAAGGGGATAAGCTCCCCAGAGCCGTCTGCATCAATCCCACCTCTCTCCCCTCGTTTCCCCCCTCTCCCTCGCATGGACGCACCGCCATAAACCTCGCGCCCACAGCCACCCTCTCGCCCTCTGTCCATGTCCATGAGCTCTGCCGCATCGTGTTCGTTGTCCTCACCGAGCCATGCAAGTTGGGAGGCCCTTCTTCCTCGCCTACGCCATCGTCTCCAACCTCGGATGCCCGAGATCGTCGCCATCGATTCATCGCCGTCAAGCCTCCCCTGAGCTTGCTGGCCACCTCTTCGCCGTCGCTGTGAGCTCCTAAGCCTTTCCCCCATAACCTCATCGTCATTCATGCCCTCTAACCACGGGTTCCGTCGAGCCCGAGAATCCACCGCCGTGGCTAAAGATGTCGTAGTTTGCGCCTGAGCGCGTCATCGTGCTTGGGTTGCTCCTAGGAGATGAACCCCTAGTTCTCCTTGCTATGCACTGTAGCGCCACCATCGTCGTTGACCAAGCTTCGGCCGCCGCCATTGTGGTCGTTGTCGTTGATTGAAGCCGCCTCTGGCGATGCCGTTTGCACCATCGTATGCTCACGAGCCCCAACTCCATGTAGAGCCTCTCCGCCGCTCGTTTGGTCGCTGGAGGGCGAAACCCGAGCCGTTCCGCCGTCGCTGACCTCGCCGGCAGCTTAACGCCGGCCTAACCGCATTTTAGTTAGCACTAATGACCTCTTTGTGTCACTTACAGTGGGCCCGAGGCCTGCTAATGACTTCAGTTTAGGTTAGTTTAATTTCTGTTTAACACCTGAGTCACTGACCAGTGGGTCCCACTGGTCAGGTTTTAGCTAGCTGACCCCGTTGACCTGCTGATGCAGTGATGACGCAGAGCTGACACAATAAAGCTTTTCTGGTTTATTTCTATTTTAGAAATGAATTGAAAATTCCAGAAATTACTAAAAACTTCAAAAATTCATATAAATTCAACTGTAAATCATAATGAAATAATTTATATATGAAAAATTATCAGAAAAATCTAAACTAACCATTGGTACTATTTTCATGCATGAAAAAAAAGTTATACCTGTTGATCAGGTCAAATCAATTAAATGGTATTTGAATTACCATATATGGAGTTTGAATTTGAATCTTGATTCAAACCAACTTCATCTAATATGTTGATAGATGCATTAGCTCATCCAACTTCATATTCCCATGTCATATTCATGCATCATAATGTTGCATTTGCCGTGTATTGATTTGTCCCCCTTTGGTGATGTTCTCCGCGATAGGATCTGTTCCTGAGGGTACGCTCGAGTATCCACTGGAGGAGCCATATTCCATTGTCGATCTACCAGGCAAGCAAACCCCCTTGATCACTCCGATACAATCCCACTCTCTCGCTCTTGATCTCTTTTATTGCATTAGTACAACAATGATTGAACTATTACTTGTTGCGGTAGTTGAACCCATTCCTCTGCATGACCTATCTTTGTCACAGTAAATAGTAAAACCTACTAGCATGAGTAAGAATTGCTTGAGCCATGTTGTGACTACTCATCCATGCTTGCTTGTTATGCTTGCTACGCTTAGAGTCGTGTCGGGTCTGATCCATCTGGGCGATGAATTGGAATGGTTGTGTTCACTTCCTATTGTTGAGCTAAATGTGTGAACATGATTTGGTAAAGGTAGCGATGAGAGGCCATGTAGGAGTACATGGTGGGTTGTCTCATTGAGGCCGTCCTCAAGAACTGAGTTCTATGTATGTTATCCAAGACTAGCTATTACCACACATTGGGCTCCGGGCGCTCCAAGCCCTCGTGACTTATTAATCACCCTGTACTCTGTCCAGGAGTTGCAACTAGTTTCTGGTGTTTAATTTCTAGGATATGTTGGGGGCTGTGTGTAGCGCTGACCTTAGGGATGGGCTATGACACAGTAGGCAAGTGGCACGGTGTACCAAGTGGCACCCGGATGGTGGGCTTGGGAAACCTGCTCACATCGTTTGGGACTGTAACGGAAACTTCGGCCGGACTTCCGTGCAGGTCAGTCTCAAATAGGCGATAAACCTGGACTAGAGTCTTGCGTGGTTTGTCAGGCTGTGGCCGATACCCACGCCAGGCTTCCGCTTGAAGGTTGCCGAGATACATGACGTGTACATGGTGGTAAGTGGTGAGAGACTGTGTGAAGAAGTACACCCCTGCAGGGTTATAAAACTATTCGAATAGCCGCGTCCTCGGATATGGAATACTTGGAAACTTATATGGTTCATAGACAAGTTGAAATTGATACTATAAAATGCGCAAGATAAGTGTGAGTGCTATGGATGGCCTTCTCGTAGGAAGACGGGAGAGGATCCATAGTGGTGTATTTATGTGGTGACTATGTGGACTCGTGTGCGGTCTCTCACCTCAAAGAAAATACTGGTAGTCGTAGTACAGGATAGCCACTGAGTTAAAGCTGGCTTGCTGAAGTTAAACCCCACGACCCCCTTCATTGATACCTGATGCATATGTAGTTAGTTCTGATATAAGTCTTGTTGAGTACCTTTGTACTCATGGTTGCTTAATTTATGTTTTTGCAGAGGAGACATTAGTCTCACTAGTGGTTTCAACGACGAGTTTGATGTTGACCGAGTAGCTTGGGAATCCTAGACATATGTCTGGTTCCTATGGAGGGTCTTGTAGATAGTCAGGCTTCTCAGCCTTTTTTCTTTTGTAGTTGTCAGTACTCAGACATGATTATGCTTCCGTTGCTTGTATGACTTTGTATGTTGGGTTATGAGACCCATGTTTGTAATATCATGCTATGTATGGCTCTTCAGAGCCTCTTAAATAAATAATTTGAGTCGTAGAGTTATGTTGTGATGCCATGTTGTATCTACACATATCGTGCATATTGTGTGTATGTTTGGAATGCATTGGTATGTGTGGGATTCGACACCTAGTTGTTTGCCTTTGGTAGCCTTCCTTACAGGGAAATGCCTCCTAGTGCTTCCACTGAGCCCTGGTAGCTTGCTACTGCTCCAGAACACATGGATTGACTGACATGTATCCTTCTTTGCTCCTGTGTCTGTCCCTACGGGGGAATGTAACACGGTGTTTACTATAGTCCTTGTAGCTTTGCTAGGACTTGGTTACACTTGCTGCTGACCGACACGTGCATTGCTGGGTTACCTATGTCCGTCCCTGTACGTTTGTGCCACCTCAGTTTACGACTAGTCATGTCAACCCTGGTTCTTTGTCATATGGAAGCTAGCGACATAATCATATACGTGAGCCAAAAGATGTAAACGGTCCCGGCCAAGGTAAAGGTGGTAGCCGTGGGTTACCGTGCATGAGGCCGCAAAGCGATATGATGTGTTACATGCTAGATCTGTGTTACCTAGAATCAGGGTCCCGACAATTTTGGTATCAGAGCCTGACTGCCTGTAGGATTACCAAGCCAAACTAGCCGATGTTGAGTCTAGAAATGCTTTAGTTATATAAGGGAATTGATTGTGGAAGGGAACTTAAGGCTCTTTTTACTCCTTATCATGTATCCTTCTGATTCTGAGTCACCCTCTTCTTTTCTACGGGGTTTAAGAACTAGGCTTCTCATCTATCTATCAGGATGACGAGTTACTATGCTGGAGACTTATAGGATAGGTGTTGTCCTCTCGGATCGATGTTTCCATAAAAATTCAGTGTTATGTTGTCAGTTGTCTTGCAGGTTGTTTCATATTTCATGCCGTACAACTGCTATGTTGTCTGAGCTATCCAAGGTTTCTAAATAATCAGATGAATTTGCAAATCCTTTCATCCTGATTCAATGCCTTTTTGGCCAGACTAGACACACTAATTGTTGTGTTGAGGTACTCTATATCTTGACATATATGTTGAAGGTGTCAGGAAACCATGTTATCCCAGAGAACCACCCAACACTCTAGTCTTGTTTTGTGTTTCTGGTGTGATGATTCTGGACATCATTCTCGAAAGCATCCCGTGATTTCATTTAGTTAGTAGGTATTCTATCTCTGGGTTCGTGAACCCATGATTCATTCCGCTTATCTCTGTTGATAGTGATTGTTGCTCCTTTAGGTTGAATAGTAACCTTGTTCTAGTTCTCTGTGTCCATGGTATATCGTTCTTCCAATACCATGAACCAACCATGGCAGACATTCTCCTTGAATGAAAAGATCACAATGAGAGTGCCCTTGATGAGTTCTCCATTCGATATTTGTGACTCTGCCAGTCCTACCTTTCTACATGGGTTATCCGAAAGAATTATATTGAGCCTTTTTTGGCATGCTAATCTATGCATCCACAACTCAGAAAATCATGTGTTCCTTTGAGTTGTTCCTTTTTTCCAGTATATTCCGACCCCTGTCTATCAATTTATAGTCAAGAGTATGTCATGCATTCATGCTCATCGATGCATCATATTCTTGTGGTCCGTCAAGCCATTCTATTTCAGAATGCCTAGGAGAAACAAACTCCAGTACCTCATCCATTTCTAGGATTGGGTCAAAGTAGTTGTATTTCGTAGATCAAGAATGCCAATCCAGCTTCTTTTCTGTTCCATCTTGGACTATTGCCCTATTTATGTCAGTAATATCATGAGAATTGCACAACCTCTTATGAATTCTTTATAAAGTGATACTTCTCGCCATCATCGTCGTTGTAACCAGAACACCGACAAGTGAATCATGATGTGTGAAATCAATACTCCTAGCAACCTTATTGCTTGGTAGTTAATGGACAATAATCTCATTCTTAGCGTGTTGGTTATTGAATCATCATTCTAAGATTGATCGTGCTACCTATTCCATTTTTCTTAGTGCACTTTTCGATCATTGAGTTAGGATTGTGCCAAATCCTCGCTCCTTTGATCATATCATCTTGCCCTGAAAAGCAAGATTGTTCTCGAGCTTAATAACATATCGGTGGTTTGTGATTTTCTGAATATCTTCTCGGAAGTATCGCCAGGTTGTGTGGTACCCCAGCTCAGAGGAACTGGAACACCCCGTATTCCTGCCCAGAGATCAAGTCTTCTAGAATACGGCACTGCTTGGCATAGAACAGAACAACTCTTATTACAAATTATGCGAGTACAAGGGTTCGGATATTACAAGGATTACATTAGCATGGCGACACTACGCCTGCTAAGGTAGCTCTATGCTAGTAGCAGAACAATTCGTAGTAGCGGAATAACTTCTAGCAGTGGAACAACGACGATGGTGATGGACTCCACTCCGCAGGGACTCTGGCTGGGACACGGCCTAGCTCGCAGACTCGGGATCCTTAACAACCAATCAATCACGACATCACCTGCAATCTGGCATGACACGCCAGGTGAGTACTTTGAATGTACTCGCAAGCTCACAACCACCAAAAGCATCAAGGCAAGACAACAACATAGCATTAACAGGTTAAGTTATTAACAACTACTATGATGTGGAAGTAAATATTAATCATGACATGCTAGAATTACTGATGAACCCTCATCTTGGGTCACATGGACCATCTCACTCTTGGCTACTCGGCCAAGCAATATATCCTCTCGATCACCTCATGATCAATATATCCTCGTGATCACTGCGTGATCACATCACGAACCGATGGTCATCCTCAAGATCGTCCCAATATCATCACTGGCTTCCTGCCAAACTATTACTTGCTCACCTATAAATATAAATCATTCTATAAGTCATTCCATCATTGTGAGTGTTGATCGAACAGTGTGACCTACAACGAACTCTGTCGATAACCGAGGATGCGGCTATCGATAGTTTATACACTCTGCAGAGGTTAGCACACTGTACCCACACCATGGAACTCATGGCCTCGTGCTCCCATTCGGGTGGACCAACGACGTTCCAACAAAACCAATCTATTGCATGACACTCTCACAGCCACTCCGACACACCCCCATCTGGGTCATGCCATGGGTGTCCCCGATGTCACCGCGTGACATCCGCCACCATCGTGGCAAAACTAATCTGCCACCTTGTGGCTAAACAAAGCTGTCCCAAACAGGGACAGTGATGTCCCAAACGGGGGCAGTGGTATACCATACAACTCGGGTTCACAAGGTTATAGCTGCCTACCGGGCTAGGGTAGCACGAACATATAACCTTCCCTAGTTGGAGGTACCAGGGAGAGGCATGACAATAGACCGAATTAGGGCCTCCCCATCCAAGCAAATGTGGCTGCGCTGGTAAGCTCGATTCGGTGGCACCTGATCAACAAAATGACGGAATTTGTCCCCAAGGTATATCTGTGATAACTGTTAGTCCAATATCATATATCAACCTGTGATTCAAGTCATAGCAATATCCATCCAATAATCCAAAGAATAATATAGCCAAATCATTATTATCAACTCCATAGGTGAAATATTAAATATGATCATGATAAATCCATAGCAAATGATACTACCAATTCACTAGCAATAGCAAGATAGTAAATTACTAGTCATTGTCGTGCCAGTGGGAACCGGGGTACCACGGCCCGTCTGCCGGCAGGCCCAGGAAGCAAAGCCTGGCGAAGGCCCATGAGGCAGCCCAGTCATGGGCGCTGCGAAGCAAGACACCTCGCAAGGCGCCGGCCTCACGAGGACCCCTCCGCAAGGAGTGAGCCACCAAGACTCAGCGGCAGCAGGAGGCCTCGCGAGGCCCTCTCGCGAGGCGGCCTCCCAAGGCAGCCAAGCCTGGCGTCAGCCGCGAGGTCCAGTGCCCACCACGTGGGTGACGCACTTGGAGACAAGTAGCGGCAGGTGCCGTACCAGCAGGCACGGACAGAGAGGGTTTCCTCTTTGGTGCTAAGGGGGGCAGCGCTGGCTGCCCACCCCCAAAGCAAGTCCCAAAGCCTACTCGTTCAGTGAAAGAAGACCAGGACGATGAGGCGCACAGGGCGGAGGTCATCACTGAGCCCACCGGCGCGTCATGGATAAGACCTTTGCAGGCGAAGACCGCCTTTTGTCAGGATAAGCCTGGGCGCCTGTCCCCCTTCAAATTGCCGTTGTGTGTGGCTACCCTTCCCGCCAACGTTTTCGAGGGAAGAGGACCAAGGTGGCTATAAAAGGGGTAGTGCTACCACCATAGAGAGGGATCGATCGATTCCTTTGTCTTCAACCTTGTACGCGAGAACCTTCTTGCCCACCATAATCCAACCACAAGCAGGAGTAGGGTTTTAAACCGCGAGGTGGCCCGAACCTGGGTAACTGTTGTGTCCCCTGTCATGCCCTGTGCTTAGCGTGTTCTCGCCGTAGCCTCGCCATGGTCATCGTCGAGCCGATAGAAATGAGCACGACCCAGAGTTCGAACCAGGGTCCCCGGAGCCCCGATTCTGACATTTGGCGCACCAGGTAGAGGCGGCTTCCGTTTCATCTGCTCCGCTATTGCCATGGCCGACGCTCGCCGAGAGCGCGCAGAGCGCAGGGCGGTCAGGGTGGCCCAGATGGAGCCGGTCGCCCGTGACAACCGCCGTCGCCACGCCGGTGCCGCCACCGACCCTGCTGCTAGGGAGCAGCAGGCTTCTTCCCTGCACCCGTCCGTGCAAGCGGCCGACCACACCGCCACCGCGTCCTCGCACGCCCGCCATGAGCCACCGGGCCCGTAGGCCACGCTCCTCATGGCGCGTGAGCTGCTGCGCTACCGTCCCACCAAAGCCGGCTACGACGCCTGGCTTGGCCGCATCACCGATCTCGTCAACGCCGCCGGAGACGCCCCTGTGGCCTCTCACTCACTCCGCCCTCCGTCGCCACGCACCGGGGAAGTTGCACATGGCGCACCTCCACCGCCTCCTTTGTCAAACAGGGATGCCGGGTGCCACCACGGCGCGCGGGCGCAGGAGCCATCCCGCAACGCGTCTTCACCAGACCCCGACAACGAGAGCTGCCAGATCGTCGGGGGCGCACCGCCCGACGCGCGCATGCTCCTCAAGCTGCAGCGCCAGTGTCAGGACCGCACCATCCAGGAGGTCTCGGTTGCCGGTCCCCAGAACCGTGTTGCCCTCGCTGGCGGCATCACCTCCAGCATCGGGGGCTGTCGTGCCTTCACCCGTGAGCTGCGCCGCATGGTGTGGCCCACGAAGTTCAAGCTGGACCTGCCTGCTCGCTACGACAGCACCCCCAACCCCACAGAGTTCCTACAGCTCTACACTCTAAGCATCGAAGCGGCGAACGGTGATGACAAGGTCATGGCAAACTGGTTCCCCATGGCCCTCAAGGACGCGCCGCGCTCCTGGCTCATGAACCTTCCTGAGGCATCCATCTCTTCGTGGGCTGAGCTATGCCGGCAGTTTGTCGCCAACTTCAAGGGCACGCATGAGCGTCCCCTCACGCTCAACGACTTGCGTGCCGTGCACCAGCGCCCTGACGAGACCCTCCGCAAGTACATCCAGCGCTTCAGCCAAGTGCGCAACAAGATCCCGCGCGCCTCTGACGCCGCCATTATCTCAGCGTTCTCCTCCGGCATCACGGACGTCCGAATGCGCGAGAAGCTTGCCATCAACAATGAGCTTCACACCGTGGTTGAGCTGTTCGACCTCACCGACAAGTGCGCGAAGGCTGAGGAGGGCCGCCTCTTCAACCACAATGACCCAGAAGTGGCGCCTAATGTCGCTAGGGCCAAGAGCAAGGATGCCAAGCGCAAGGGCCCTACCGTGCTCGCGGTGGAGCCTGAGCAGAAGCGCGGCTGCGACCGTGCCGAGCCCAAGAAGGATGGCCGCCCGTACTGCGCCTACCATGACATGTTCTCCCACAACACCGAAGACTGCCATGAGCTCAAGCTGCTTCGTGAGAGCTGCCAGGACGGGTGCGGCGGCCGCAACTATCGCGGCGCTGGCCGCGGAGGCGGCCGCAAAAACAACCGCTTCTTTTCCATAGTCCTTAGCCAGTCATCAGCTTCAATTGGATCAACAGCTTGACTAAAATTGGGTGGCTTGGTACGCTGAAAATCAGACAGTTTGGAGTGCATCCCATTATTATGATTCTGTCCTACCATGGTTTGCATACTCCGCAGAAATTCCATAAGATCCTGATTTCTTTTCTCCTCAAACATCCTCGTAATCTGATCAGTGATCGGTGGTTGTGGTGGTGGAGGTGGTAAATCTTCTAGTGATTGTCCTGCCTGTCTGGCGGATCGACGGAATGGAGTTTCATCGCCGCCTTGGTTACTACACCTCTTCATCCTATATCCATTCTCTTTGCAAAATACCGAATTGATGAGCAACATCCATAAGGGAAATACAACAATGTGACACCAAGAAAACCAAATTAAAGACAAACAAAATGAGCATAATTATACAAGGCAACCCAACATCATACATGACAAACTAGTAGACGGTAGCATGGCTGGTACTGCTCATACGGAAGTTGACATATGCAAAGATGCTACGATGCATACACATACTAAACATGCACTCTAGTAGCGCGGGTGGCATGGACACTGGCAGACTGAAGACACCTCATCATCTGATTCCGCCTTGGAATTGGAGTTGATGATGTGGATCACGTCCTCCAGATCAAAGGAAACACGATGACGCTGGCGGGAAGGTTCTTCCTCCGAGGAAGAAGAAGCACGACGCCTCAGCATCGGAGCAGCTGTAGTGGCTAGCAGCGAGGCCCACTCAGCTGGGGTCTCACACCGGACCCCAGATGAAGTGCCTGGCGGTCCGAACGAGCTAGAAGGAGTCTCAGGCACATGCGAAGGTGGGATAGGCGGTGTAAACATAGGTGAAAACACAGGAGGAGGAGGAGACTGTGCTGCAGCAACAGCTGCAAGTGCCTCTCGGGCGTGAGATAGCTCCTCAGCCAGGGAGGTGATCATACGATAACTGGCGTTCAGATAACGAGATAAAACACTAGTCGCACGATCACTCGCCGGATCAACAGGCGCAAAGAGGACTCACCCTGTCGTAGGTGACAGGGTGGGGTAGTGAAAGAAACCTGGGTGTGTCTCTTTTCGACTTCGTGGAAGTGCAAGTCAGTGAGAGCCTCCATAGCAGCAAACTGAATCGCCAGATCAGGAGTAGAAGCAGTTCCGCCCTTGGAAGAGCGAGAATAGCTGTCGATCTCCAAACTCATAGTAAGGAAGGCCTCAGCGTGATACTCGTACACTGAACGTGTGAGCCGCTCTCGGAACACCTGATATACTGGATCTTCGCCATTGGGATAAAACCGAAGCCAGACGCTGCGAAGTAGTATCGGAAAATTGAACGGTGCCGGCTCATGGTTGTAGTGGTACGGAACTGGTGCCATCTACACTCATAAGACCAGCGGTTAGCAAAACAAATGATTCTAGATGCATGCTATGCAACAGACAAATGCAGCAAGCAAAGCACATGCGAAGACTCTAGACTAATCGGGACTCTAGCGAGGTTACCTAGGGTGTCCTACAGTCAGCACGGCTCTGATACCAAGCGTTGTGGCACCCTGGCTCAGAGGACCGGTTTACCTTGTGTTCCCAACTCATAGATTATCTCTTCTAGAAACACACAACCACTTGGAACAGAACAGAACTGATCTTTATTGATATGATATAGGTACAAGCTCGGATGTTACAAAGGATAGTGAGGCCAGGAGCACTACTCGTGCTATGACAGTATCTACATGATTTATGAAACATCTCAAGGGCCTCAGTACTAGCGAGAAATACTACGGCGTAGCGGAACATCGGGTGAGACACTCCATCCCATAGGGACACTGCTGGGACACGACCTAGTTAGCGTAGCACGAACCATCGGGAATTTCATCCTCGGCTTCTCCTGCATCTGGCATGATATGCCAGGTGAGTACTTGGAATGTACTCGCAAGCTCACACAACCAAAACAGTGCAGCAAACAATAGCATGGCAACGACTAGGTTAAATTCTTAGGAAACAGGCATGCTTTTAAGGTGCTCACTTACTGTTACCAACTTACTCTCTTCCGGGTTCACACCATGACCCCCGAAGCACTCGTGACCCATCGGTCACTTCTGAGCATA
Organism: Elymus sibiricus; assembly: GCA_039707655.1. Taxonomy (NCBI): domain Eukaryota; kingdom Viridiplantae; phylum Streptophyta; class Magnoliopsida; order Poales; family Poaceae; genus Elymus; species Elymus sibiricus. Next base: position 343,892,423 of record CM077666.1, on the reverse strand, counting down.
AGACAAGTTCTTCCATCATTATTACTGTTGACCATACAGTGTGACCTAGTGCGGACTATGTCCATTACGGTGGACGCGGCTATTCGAATAGATTCTTACACTCTGCAGAGGTTGCGCACATTACCCACACCATGGACATTCGTCCAACGAAACTTGCCTAACCTGTGACCCTTCTATCGTACCACCGACAATCATTCCCCGTCCGGGTCATGCCCTAGGTGACCCCTATGTCACTCCTGACACCTGCCACCATCGTGGCCAAACTAAACTGTCCCAAATGGGGATGCCGGCAAATAACTCAACTTGGGCTCACAAGGTTATCGTCGTCTACCTGATCAGGGCAACACGCATGCATAACCTTCCCTCTTTGGTGGTACCGGTAAAAGAGCACAAGGTTAGACCAAGTCAAGGCTGTCCCATTCCGGCAGATGTGGCTGCACGGGTAAGTCCGGGTCGGTGGCACTTGATCAACCATCAAATTGACATTCATCATGTAAAGTTGCTTGTCACATTAGTTATGTTGAATGAATGAACTAACATGGCAGGGTTCATGCAAGATACCAAACAATATGAGTTATGGCATTTTTATATTGGATTAAATGCAAAAGAATTTAACATAAAGCCAATACTATTGTAATGCCTTATTCAATGGATGATGTGGCTTGCCTTGCTCAAGTGGGGTGTCAACAAACTCCTGGTCTTCAACATCAAAGCAATTTCCTTCTGAAAATAGTTTTAAATGGCAAAAGAAAATGTCACATAAAGCCTTTCTGGTTGCCAAAATTTCTGTACATATGAGAAAAATACCAAATTTGGCCAGAAAATAAAGGGGCTCAATATAAATCTATTGCAAAAAGGATCAACTGATTTGGACTTGTGGTTTAAAAATTAGAGCTGGTCAAAGTTTGGTCAAAATTCTGGATTAAAATGAATTTAAACAAAAAACAGAAAAGTCTCCAGCGGGCCACGTCGAAGGCGTAAAGTGGAGGGGCGCCTCCACTTACCGCTTCGCGCGTGGGCGGCAGAGGCTGACAGGTGGGGTCCTCGGGCAGGTTTAAAAGAGAGAGAGAGAGAGAGAGAGAGGAACAGAGGCGGGCGGCTCACCGGCGGCCGTCACCGGCGATAGAGACGGTGGCAAGGTCGGGAGATGGCAGGGATGGATCAGGCGCACGAAGACGGTCTCGTAGGTACCCGCAGCTCGATCGGAGATGGCTGGACGGCCTCGCCCACTTCCTCTCTGGCGGCGGCTGGTTTCGGATGTCGTCGGAGACGGCGACTTCGGCAGCGTTTCGGCTGGGTAGGAGGTCGAGGAGTACCAGGAGTGTGTCCTGAACTTGAGGGTGGGGTCAGATGAGGCTAGGGTGGAGCAGAGCTAGCTGGAGCAGATCGGGGTTCGGGCGGCGGAGCGTTGGCCGGAGCGGAGGGAGACGAGCTCCCAGCCCTCACTGGGGCGCTCTAGGAGCGATTGAGTGATGGTGGAGTGGGGTGGTGAGGCGAGGAGCGGCCGGGCGGGGCCTTTTATAGGCGGGCGGATGGTTCTGGAGCCGATCGGCGCCACGGACATGTCGCCGGAGCAAGGACGGCGAGCTGGCCGTCGCGGAGCGGGGTGAAGTGATGGAGGAGGGCAGGTGAGTTAAAGCACAAGGCGACGGTTCGCGAGGAAGAAGACAGCCAGCTCACCCATTGTGGCCGCACGGGCGCAATAGTGGCGTGCTCGGTGGCGGCCGGCGAGGGCGTCTCCAGCGAGGGGGAGGGTTCTGGAGGGGGTACGTGGGTGGCGACGACGTTGTCGGCACGACCACACAAGGTACGGCGATGAGGGACGGCCGGAGTGGTCGCGTCCGAAGCGTCTGGACGCGCAGAGCGCGTTCATAGGCATGCCAGCTTCGTGATCACCACGGGTGCTGGCACCTGGAGGCCACGCAAGCCTGGCAAACTCTGTCCAGTGTGCCGACCTGAGCTCAAATAGGTACCCTAGTCCTTTGTTTGGGATTAGCCTGGTCAGGATTCGAAGAAATGATCCAAAACAGTTCCTGGTCAAAAACTTGAGAGAGTTCCAGAGAGAAGACGAGTTGGACCTGGAGACAGGGAGATGTCTCGGGTGTTCTAGGTTGGAAGGAGTACATGCTGGTGAAGTTTGAGAAACTTTTGCAAAGATTTGGGATAACTCCTGTACAAACCACATTCTGGTCCAGGAACTTGCTGAAGATGTTGCACTCACATGGTTGCACTCCTTGAAGTGAAAATTGGGTATTTGGGGTTATTTGGTGGTGACAAGATGCCATAAAAATTTTAGAGCCAATGGCCACCTCTAGCTGGTACTTCCTTCACAAAGGTTTGAAATGACCAGTGGCTCGAAAGAATTATCCTGCTGAAAAATTGAATTGGGCTAAGGCATATTTTTGGTTATTGTGGAAAGATATAGCTCCTAGTATCTCAGGGATTAATTTAGGAATTTTCCGAGTCATGAAAATATATGTTGCTTCACAAAGGCCAATTTTGTCCAGAAAGGAAAAAAGAATTTTCTGGGCAGAATTTTGTACTGGACAATGAAATATTTTTGGATATTGGGGGAGTAGATGATGTCAAGAAGGTGTGGTATTAATTTGGGAATTTTCTGATCAACAGAGCTATAGGTTGCTTCACAACCTATAGTGAGAATAGGTATTTTCAAAGGGGGAAAAGAATTATTTAGAAAGGATAAAAATTAGGGTTTGGTCCAAAGGTGTGAGACATAATATTGGCAAGGTGTTGAGGGTGTTGGATCATTTAGGAAGAAAATCCAAAGAACCCGCAAGTCCAAAATCAAATGAGTTGATCCAAAAAACCAACAAATTGCAAGTAAAACCAGAAAATTTTGAAAAGAAAAAGTTGCCAAAACCAGGGTGTCACAAACCTACCCCCCTTAGGATGAATCTCGTCCTTGAGATTCAGTTGCTCAGGGAATAAATATGGATATGCGGTCTTTAGGAAATCTTCTCTTTCCCAGGTAGCTTCTTCCTAGGTATGGTGATCCCACAGTACCTTGTAAAACCTGATCACCTTACTCCTAGTGGTTCTTTCCATCTCATCCAAGATCCTGACAGGCTTTTCCTCATGGGTCAAATCCTTGGTTAACTCTAGTTCACTCATGTCTGCCTATTTGATCGGAGGTGCAATGCACTTTCTCAGCTGTGATATGTGAAAGACATCGTGAACCTCGGACAATTCCGGCGGTAGCTCTAACTGGTAGGCTACCCTGCCTCTTCTAGCAATCACCGGAAAGGGACCGATATATCTGGGCCCGAGTTTTCCTCTAGTATGAAAACTTTTTACTCCTTTCATGGGCGTTACGCGGAGGTAAGCATACTCTCCGGGCTCAAAAGTTACTTTCCGGTGTTTCGGGTCATAGTAACTCTTTTGAAGGGACTTAGCTGCTCGAAGACGCTCCTGAATTTCCTTAACTTGCTTCTCAGCCTCGAGCATTAAATCTATGCCAAAGATACGGCTGTCTCCTGTCTGTGACCAGTTTAAAGGAGTGCGGCATTTACGCCCATACATCGCTTCAAATGGTGACATCTTGAGACTTGATTGATAGTTGTTATTGTAGGAAAATTCCACATAGGGTAGACTGTCCTCCCACTTGGGTCCATTGGTGAGGGCACAAGACCGAAGCATATCTTCCAATATCTGGTTCACTCGTTCGGTCTGCCCGTCTGTCTGCGGATGATATGCCACGCTATGCTTCAACACGGTTCCCAGGGCTTGGTGCAAACGTAGCCAGAATGCTGAAGTAAACAAGGATCCTCTATCGGATGTGATGGACTTGGGTACTCCATGAAGGCTGACGATCTGGGACATATAGAGCTGCGCAAGCTGGTTAGCCCTGAAAGTGGTCTTTACTGGAATAAAGTGAGCCACTTTGGTGAGTATATCCACAATAACCCAGATGGCATCGTGACCCCTCGTTGAGTTGGGTAGCCCAACAATGAAGTCCATACAAATGTCATCCCATTTTCACTGGGGAACCTGTAAGGGTTGTAACAGTCCAGCTGGTTTCTGGTGCTCAGCCTTAACCTTATTACATACATCGCAACATGCGACGTAATAAGCAATGTCTCTTCGCATTCCTGGCCACCAGAAAGTTTCCTTTAGGTCCTGGTACATTTTTGTTCCTCCCGGGTGAATGGAATATGCGGATTCATGTGCCTCTCATAATATTTGTTGTCTTAGGTTTTCTTGATCAGGTACGCATAATCGGTTTTCAAACCATAATGTTCCTTGATCGTCAATACGAAAGGACTTGGCCTTTCCTTGTTGTATGTTCTCCTTGATCTCTTGTATGCTCCTGTCGGCTTTCTGAGCTTCTTTAATTTCCTCCATAAGTGTTGGAGTGATTTCCAATGTATCCGGGTTAATCTTGCCGCAAAGTACTAAGTTAAGCTTGGCAAATTCTTCTTGTAACCTCGGATGGATACCTTCAGTTATTGCATTTACCGTGCCTGGTTTCCTACTGAGGGCATCTGCAACCACGTTGGCTTTCCCCGGATGATAATTGATCCCGAGATCATAGTCCTTGACTAGTTCAAGCCATCTTCTCTGTCTGAGGTTAAGATCGGGTTGTGTGAAAATATACTTGAGACTCTTGTGGTCCGTGTATATTTCACATCGCTGTCCAATGAGATAATGCCTCCAAATTTTTAGGGCATGAACCACGGCTGCTAATTCTAGGTCATGGGTGGGGTAGTTCTCCTCATGGGGTCGTAGCTGTCTGGATGCATATGCTACAACCTTTCCTTCCTGCATTAATACGCAGCCAATTCCACGCCTGGAAGCATCACAGTATATGTCAAAGCTCTTGTGGATATCCGGAAGAATTAGGACAGGGGTTGTGGTTAACCTCGTCTTTAGCTCCATAAAGCTACTGTCACATTCCTCCGTCCAGACAAACTTGTGATTCTTCTTCAATAGTTCTGTCAGTGGCTTGGCTATCTTCGAAAAGCCTTCGATGAAACGGCGGTAGTAGCCTGCCAATCCCAGGAAACTGCGGACTTCTGTTATCGTAGCGGGCATCTTCCAAATTAATACAACAGTCACCTTGCTCGGGTCGACGGCCACACCCTGTTCTGACAGAACGTGTCCCAGAAATCCCACCTCTCTTAGCCAAAATTCACACTTGCTGAACTTGGCATACAAGCGATGGGTCCTTAGTCTTTCCAGGACAGCACGGAGGTGTTGCTTGTGCTCCTCTTCATCTTTGGAGTATATAAGGATATCATTGATGAACACTACCACAAAGTTGTCCAGGAAGTCCATGAAGACTTTGTTCATCATGCTCATGAAGTAAGCTGGAGCATTGGTCATCCCGAATGACATGACTGTAAATTCGCACAGACCATATCGAGTGGTGAAGGCTGTCTTGGGGATATCCTCTTTTCTGATTTTTAGCTGGTGATACCCCGTTCGGAGGTCAATCTTGGAAAATACACAGGCCCCATTTAACCGGTCGAACAAGTCATCAATACGGGGGAGCGGGTACTTATTTTTAATAGTGACCTCATTAAGCGGGCGATAGTCCACGCACATTCGTAGACTGCCATCCTTCTTTTTAACAAACAGCACGGGTGATCCCCACGGCGAGATGCTTGGGCGAATATACCCTTTCTGTAGCAATTCATCCTGCTGTTTCTTCAGTTCCACCAGCTCTTTGGATGGCATGCGGTAATACTTCTTGTAGATTGGAGCGGTTCCGGGAATAACATCAATAGCAAACTCCAGTTCCCGGTCAGGTGGCATTCCTGGTAGTTCCTCAGGGAACACATCAGGAAATTCACTGACTACCGGAATCAAGTTCATATCTGTAGCAGTGGTCTTGAATGCCATTCCTTTCTTTGACATCATTCTACTAGCGGTAAACTGAACTGTTTGTCCTGCTAGGTTAACCAATGTTACTGTCCTGGTGGCACAGTTGATGCAGACCTGGTGCGGTGTCAACCAATCCATCCCCAGTATTATGTCCAGTCCAGGGGATTCAATGGTGATAAGGGTAGCTGGAAACTTAACTCCATGTATCGAGATTTCTAGGTCCTTATATATGACATTTGTTCTGAGCATGGAACCAGGGGATTGTACCACCATGATTTTGTCCAAAAGAGAAGGGGAAAATTTGTGTATGGTGGCAAAACTCCGCGAAATAAACAAATGGGAAGTCCCGGAATCAAATAAGATTACTGCAGTTATGTCATTAATAGAGAACATACAGAGGACTACGTCTGGTGCTTTGCAGGCTTCCTCAGCGGAGATATGATGGACTTGGCCGCGACGGAAGTTCTGGTTGGGGCGGCGTCCAATATTGTTGACTTGTGGATTGAAGTCGGATGGTGGCTTCCCGGCCCTTGTGGGGCACTGCTTGGAATAATGCCTGCCTTGACCACAAGTGAAACAAGTGTTGTTGCGTCGGCAGTCTTCCAGCACTGGCTGTTTACCATCGGCCTTATCCTGGTTACCTGGCTTGTTGTTATTGTTGCCATTGTTCCAGGAAGGCTTTTACTCAGGCTGAACTGGTTGCTAGATACGTGGCTTCTGCATGAACTGCTCGCGGTTGTCCTTCTTGGGTTCAAATTTACGCTTCCGGTCATCATATCCAGACTTATGCTCCCGTTCAGCTATGAAAGCTTTGTTTACCAGAGTATGAAAGTCCAGAAAATCCAGCATGCAAAGTTGACAACGGAGGGTATTGTTGAGTCCTCGTAGGAATCGATCTATCTTTCTTTCTTCTGTGGACACATCATGGGAGGAGTACCGTGCCAGATTATTGAATTTGTTCAGATACTCACCGACTGACATGTTTCCTTGAGTAAGAGCAAGGAATTCCCTTTGCTTCACCTTCATTATGGCAGTGGGAATATGGTACCTTCGGAACACCTCCTTAAATTTCTCCCAGGTAATATTTTCTTCAGAAGGCCATACAGTTTTTGCATTATCCCACCATATGGCAGCCAGTCCTTCCAGGTAGTGAGTAACAAAAGGAACCTTGTCTGACTCGTCACAGCGAGCTATGTCCAGCTTCTTTTCCATAGTCCTTAGCCAGTCATCAGCTTCAATTGGATCAACAGCTTGACTAAAATTGGGTGGCTTGGTACGCTGAAAATCAGACAGTTTGGAGTGCGTCCCATTACTATGATTTTGTCCTACCATGGTTTGCATACTCCTCAGAAATTCCATAAGATCCTGATTTCTTTTCTCATCAAAAATCCTCATAATCTGATCAGTGGTCGGTGGTTGTGGTGGTGGAGGTGGCAAATCTTCTGGTGATTGTCCTGCCTGTCTAGCGGATCGACAGACTGGAGTTCCATCGCCGACTTGGTTACTACACCTCTTCATCCTATATCCATTCCCATTGCAAAATACCAAATTGATGAGCAACATCCATAAGGGAAATACAGCAATGTGACACCAAGAAAACCAAATTAAAGAGAAACAAAATGAGCATTATTATACAAGGCAACCCAACATCATACATGAGAAACTCGTAGAGGGTAGCATGGCTGGTACTGCTCATATGACAGTTGACATATGCAAAGATGCTACGATGCATACACATACAAACATCCACTCTAGTAGCGCGGGTGGCATGGACACATGCAGACTAAAGACACCTCATCATCTGATTCCGCCTCGGAATTGGAGCTGATGATGCGGATCACGTCCTCCGGATCAAAGGAAACACGACGACACTGGCGGGAAGGTTCTCCCTCCGAGGAAGAAGAAGCATGACGCCTCAGCATCAGAGCAGCTGGAGTGGCTAGCAGCGAGGCCCACTCAGCTGGGGTCTCATGCCGGACCCCAAACGAAGTGCCTGGCGGTCCGAACGAGCTAGAAGGAGTCTCAAGCACATGCGAAGGTGGGATAGGCAGTGTAAACACAGGTGAAAACACAGGAGGAGGAGGAGACTGTGCTGCAGCAATAGCTGCAAGTGCCTCTCGACCATGAGATAGCTCCTCAGCCAGGGAGGTAATCATACGATAACTGGTGTTCAGATAACGAGATAAAACACCTGTCGCACGATCACTCGCTAGATCAACAGGCGCAAAGAGGACTCGCCCTATCGTAGGTGACAGGGTGGGGTAGTGAAAGAAACCTGGGTGTGTCTGCATCTCGACTTCGTGGAAGCGCAAGTCAGTGAGAGCCTCCATAGCAGCAAACTAAATCGCCAGATCGGGAGTAGAAGCAGTTCCGCCCTTGGAAGAGCGAGAATAGCTGCCGATCTCCGAACTCATAGTAAGGAAGGCCTCAGCGTGATACTCGTACACTGAACCTGCGAGCTGCTCTCGGAACACCTGATATACTAGATCTTTGCTATTGGGATAATGCCGAAGCCAGACGCTGCGAACTTGTACCGGAAAAGTGAACGGTGCCGGCTGATGGTTGTAGTGGTACAGAACTGGTGCCATCTACACTCATAAGACCAGCGGTTAGCAAAACAAATGATTCTAGATGCATGCTATGCAACAGACAAATGCAGCAAGCAAAGCACACGCCAAGACTCTTGACTAATCAGGACTAGAGAGGTTACCTAGGGTGTCCTACAGTCAGCACGGCTCTGATACCAAGCGTTGTGGCACCCCGGCTCAGAGGACCGGTTTACCTTGTGTTCCCAACCCAGAGATCATGTCTTCTGGAAACACACAACCACTTGGAACAGAACAGAACTGATCTTTATTGATATGATACAGGTACAAGCTTGGATGTTACAAAGGATAGTGAGGCCAGGAGCACTACTCGTGCTATGACATTATCTACATTATTTATGAAACATCTCAAGGGCCTCAGTACTAGCGAGAAATACTACGGCGTAGCGGAACATCGGGTGAGACACTCCATCCCATAGGGACACTGCTGGGACACAACCTAGTTAGCGTAGCACGAACCATCGGGATCTCCATCCTCGGCTTCTCCTGCATCTGGCATGATACGCCAGGTGAGTACTTGGAATGTACTCGCAAGCTCACACAACCAAAACAGTGCAGCAAACAACAGCATGGCAGTGACTAGGTTAAATGCTTAGGAAACAGGCATGCTTTTAAGGTGCTCACTTACTGTTACCAACTTACTCTCTTCCGGGTTCACACCATGACCCCCGGAGCACTCGTGACCCATCGGTCACTTCTGAGCATCAGACAAGTTCTTCCACCATTATTACTGTTGACTGTACAGTGCGACCTAGTGCGGACTGTGTCCATTACCGTGGACGCGGCTATTCGAATAGATTCTTACACTCTGCAGAGGTTGCACATGTTACCAACACCATGGACATTCGTCCAACAAAACTTGCCTAACCTGTGACCCTTCTATCGTACCACCGACAATCATTCCCCGTCCGGGTCATGCCCTGGGTGGCCCCTGTGTCACTCTTGACACCTGCCACCGTCATGGCCAAACTAAACTGTCCCAAACAGGGACGCCGAAAAATAACTCAACTTGGGCTCACAAGGTTATCGTCGTCTACCTGATCAGGGCAGCACGCACGCATAACCTTCCCTCTTTGGTGGTACCGGTAAAAGAGCACATGGTTAGACCAAGTCAAGGTCGTCCCATTCCGGAAGTTGTGGCTGCACGGGTAAGTCCGGGTCGGTGGCACTTGATTAACCATCAAATTGACATTCATCATGTAAAGTTGCTTGTCACATTAGTTATGTTGAATGAATGAACTAACAATGTCAGGGTTCATGCAAGATACCAAACAATATGAGTTATGGCATTTTTATATTGGATTAAATGCAAAAGAATTTAACATAAACCCAATACTATTGTAATGCCTTATGCAATGGATGATGTGGCTTGCCTTGCTCAAGTGGGGTGTCAACAAACTCCCGGTCTTCAACATCAAAGCAATTTCCTTCTAAAAATAGTTTTAAATGGCAAAAGAAAATGTCACATAAAGCCTTTCTGGTTGCCAAAATTTCTGTACATATGAGAAAAATACCAAATTTGGCTAGAAAATAAAGGGGCTCAATACAAATCTGTTGCAAAAAGAATCAATTGATTTGGACTTGTGGTTTAAAAATTAGAGCTGGTCAAAGTTTGGTCAAAATTCTGGATTAAAATGAATTTAAACAAAAAACAGAAAAGTCTCCAGCGGGCCACGTCGAAGGCGTAAAGTGGAGAGGCGCATCCACTTATACCGCTTCGGGCGCGGGCGGCAGAGGCTGACAGGTGGGGTCCTCAGGCAGGTTTAAAAGAGAGAGAGGAATAGAGGCGGGCGGCTCACCGGCGATAGAGACGATGGCGAGGTCGGGAGACGACAGGGATGGATCAGGTGCACGAAGGCGGTCCCATAGGTACCCGCAGCTCGACCGAAGATGGCCGGACGGCGTCGCCCCCTTCCTCTTCGGCGGCGGCTGGTTTCGGGTGTCGTCGGAGACGACAACTCCGGTAGCGTTTCAGCTGGGTAGGATGTCACACCCAATATGCGATCCTATTCTCGAGGAACTCGGAGGCCCCACCAAGAGTAGAAACGCATATTGGAGACGCTTGCAAGGTGGATATCATTACATCATACCACATACATAATAGATGGGGATACAGACAAATACATACAATCATCACATGAATACATCAATACATACAAACATCATACAGAAGGGCAGCATCCGACTACGGATGAAACACAAACGAAAAACACGAACGACATCCACCCTGCTAGCCCAGGCTGCTGACCAGGAACCTATCCCCAGATCGACGAAGAAGAAGAAGCAGAAGAAGAACTCCAAAAGCAAACAAGCATCGCTCTCACGTCAACGCATCGCATTACCTATACCTGCAACTGTTGTTGTAGTAATCTGTGAGCCACGAGGACTCAGCAATCCCATAACCATGGGTAGCAAGACTATCAAAGCTTAAATGGGTATGGAAGGGTAAGGTGGTGAGGTTGCAGCAAGCACCAAGCATTATATGGTGGCTAACTTACGAGTACAAGAATAAGGAGAGCATCTACGCAAAACGGTCGCAAACTACAAATGATCACTAAGTGATCCTGAACACCTACTTACGAGTCAAACATAACCCCACCGTGTTCTCTTCTCGAACTTCCTCGAAAAGAGACGGTCATGGTTACGCACACGGTTGGTGTATTTTAATTAGGATTTAGTGTCAAGTTCTCTACAACCGGAGGTTATAAATATCCAAGTGCCACATAACCACGGGCACGGCTTCGCGTAAGATTTAACCCTGCAGGGGTGTTCCAACCTGGTCCATCATAGACCTACACAAGCTGCGGTGGAAATACCTCAACCTCGAGATAGCCCAAAGTATCCTCGGAATCCCGGTGCACAAGACATTTCGACAATGGTAACACAATTCCAACAAGACCTCCCGGCGTGCCGACACCCTGATAGTAGCCGCGCGTATCTCGTCTCAGGCCACGACCGGATGAGCACAGCGTACAACAACTGAGACCCGAGTTTCCCCGGGGGAAGCCGCAAACGACTCTGTTTTGGACCAACACCATCGGCACTGGCCCACCTGTATTATGTGGAATTAAAAGAATCCTTGGGTTCATGATGCCCTATGCCAATTAATTATTTAGTTCAGTATTATTATGTTGGCAAATGTTAAAACCAATGTTGGGCCTTGCTGGAAGCGGTTATTCAAAGCGAACTATCAAGAGGGTCCCATTCCCCTGAGCATGTTAGGAACGCTAAACATGGATCATAACACCAGCATTATGGAAACTAGGGCGGCTTGAGTGGAACAAAACACTAGGCAAAAGGCCGAGCCTTTCACCCAATACCAAGTATATAGATGCATTAATTAAATAAGAGATATTGTGTTATCCCAACATATCCATGTCCCAATATGGAACAACCTGCAACTGCACCTGCAACTAGCAACGCTATAAGAAAGGGGCTGAGCAAAGCGGTAACATAGCCAAACAACGGTTTACTGGGTAAGGGTGGTTAGAGGATGTATCATGACATATGGGACGCTGACATATATGTGGTAGGAAGCGCGACATAGCGATAGCAACGAGACAACTAGCAAGCAAAGATAGTAAAGATATCCAAGGTCATGATCATCTTACCTGAAATCCCGCTCGAAAGAAGATCGAGTCCATAAAGAAGACGAACCAACGTAGTCGAACGAATCCTCACAATCGCAACGAAACCGGAACTATCGAGAAGAAGCACAACCGGAAAGAAGCAAACAACATGGTAAACACACAAGCATAAACATGGCATGATGCACAACCAAATATGATGCATGACAAGATTAAATGTTGTTAAACATGGCAAGGGATGAAGCATAAGCAATCCATGCAACTAGACAAGTTTAAATGAGGCCGGAAACACAAACAACAATTCCGGAAAATCCCCATATGCAATTTTCAAATTTGGTACTGTTCTGCCTGAAACACAATTTTAATGTTGTTAAACAGGAAAAGTAAGTGCATCATGTTAATCTACACATTTTTCTACCCCATTTACATATAAAGTTTATTTAATTCGGAGTTACGGTTATTTAGATACGAAATAAAGCATTTTAGCTTGTCATTTAGCAAATTAATGCAACCAACAATTTAAATGTTCTTAACATGCATGAGAATGACATATTCAAGTTGTATGCAATTTTATGAAAACATAGGCATATATCATGATATGAGGCATTTGTCGCCATGGCGGAAAGAAATGGGTGCCACGGCGGCGATAACGGAAATGATGCCACGGCAACATTCCGGTTCCGGTAACTCGTTGAGATACCGGTGCAAAAGAACAAGTGTGCGAATGTGCGGAACATGCAAGAGATGGTGGGGTGATCCCGGTTACCGGGTTCCCACGTATCGGTGGCATGGAAAAGATGAACGTGCACGGAACAATTCGGACACGATGCGAACACGGGCGATCGTCTCGGCGGTTATACCTTCGAAGCGTGCATTCGGAGCGGATCGAGTTCGACGGAAGTAGTACAAGTGTCGGTGGTGGTAGTAGTGGTACACGGCGACGGAAAAGAATTTGACGAATTCAAGGTCTTCGGGGTAATCGTGTACTCGTTCACGTTGTAGTCCTACATGGTTCGTAGACGTCCGGTGCGCGGTAGTGGTTCACGCGGTTGGAGAGGAACTTGTCGCACCCAAAGTCTTCAGGGTCGACGGTAGGGGTTCCCTGTAGTCGAACTTGAAGTAGTCTTGGCGATTCCGTAGATGGCAGTAGAGGTACTTGGTGTCAAAGTGATCTCCGGGTAACTTGGCGTTTCGGGTTCAGTGGTCGAGGGTGGTGAAGTGCAACGTCGTGGAGAAGCCAAAGACGAATGGGGTCGGGTCGAAGCAGCACATGGCCGGAGCCGCTGCCGAGCAGCAGCGACGACCTTGGCTGGCTGAAGCTCCAACCGCAGGGGCGAGGGCACCGGGCACGCGCGGCTGGTGCAGAGAGGCACCGAAGCCAGAGGAAGGGGCTGGTCCCGGGCGTCAGCTTGAGGAGGCCATGGACTTGGCCGGCAGGAGGCGACTGCTGGTGGCCGATGGTGGTGCAGCAGACGACGGGCGCAGCAGCGTGCGACCCGTGCGAGAGGAGGCGGCAGAGCAAGCTCGAGGGCCACGGGGAGGAGAGGAGGGACGCCGGCGTGGCTAGAGGCTGCGGCAGACGGTGGCCAAGGCGGACGAACGCGGGTGGCGGCGCGAGGGACCTGGTGCGGCGCGGGGATCAGGAGCTGCTCTCCCGAACGAGCGGAGGCTGCAGGAGGCAGAGGCGGGCGCGAGAAAGGCGGCGAGCAGGAAGGGAAGGAGGAGATCGAGGAGAGGGATGAGGGGATCGAGCGAGAAGGGCTCCTCCTCCAGGCACGATGTGTGCGTGTGTGTGTGGCGGCGGGAGGTGGGGAACGAGGGAGACAGTGGGATCGAGAGGAGAGGGTTCGGGGCTAGGGTTAGAAGGGTGCTGCTGGGCTTGGGCCTTGGAGAAAAATAGGCCGGTTGGGCTGGAAGAATTGGGAAACAAGGAGAGATGGGTCGGCCTGCACTGCGCGAGGATTTTCCCATTGTCTCAAAACAGAAAAGAAAAGAGGAGGGAAAAGAGTGTCTTGGAGGATCAACTAATTACCGAAAGAGCTGAAAAATTAACACGTGCCCACTCTGAAATAATTCAAAGTTCCACAACTATAATTGGGGTAATGGAGAAAGATCAAGGATTTAAAATATTTGGAAACGGCCTTCCTAAATATTGCGAGTGGGTTGTGGTTGGTTCCAAAATTATGGAATATTTTATAATAGCTCCCTAAATATTGGAAGGATATGTCTTAAAGAGAAATCACCATGTGAATTTCCCTCGATTTAAATGGATCAAGATCCATGCAATTTATTTGGTTGAGTTCATGTTGGGTTGGAAAAAAAAATGATGGCATGACGGAATGATGCAATGCAAAAGAAATAACACCGGGCAAACAATATAATAATAATAATGGAAGGAATCGGTCTCGGGGTGTCACATAGGAGGTCGAGGAGTACCAGGAGTCTGTCTTGAACTCGAGGGTGGAGTCAGATGAGGCTAGGGTGGAGCGGAGCTAGCTGGAGCAGATCAGGGTTCGGGCGGAGGAGCATTGGCCGGAGCGGAGGGAGACGAGCTCCCAGCCCTCACTGAGGCACTCTAGGAGCGATTGAGTGATGGTGGAGTGGGGTGGTGAGGCGAGGAGAGGCGGGTGGGGCCTTTTATAGGCGGGCGGAGGGTTCTGGAGCCGATCAGTGCCGCAGACACGTCAGCGGAGCCAGGACGGCGAGCTGGCCGTCACGGAGCGGGGTGAAGTGATGGAGGAGGGCAGGAGAACTAATGCACAAGGCGACGGTTCACGAGGAAGAAGACAGCCAGCTCACCCACTGTGGCCACACGGGCGCAACAGTGGCGTGCTCGATGGCGGCCGGCGAGGGCATCTCCGGCGAGGTGAGGGTTCTGGAGGGGGTACGTGGGTGGCAGCGACGATGTCGGCACGACCAGACAAGGTACAGCGACGTGGGACGGCCGGAGTGGTCGCGTCCGAAGCGTCTGGACGCGCAGAGCGCGTTCACAGGCATGCCAGCTTCGGGATCACTACGGGTACTGGCACCTAGAGGCCACGCAAGCTTGGCAAAGTTTGTCCAGTGTGCCGACCTGAGCTCAAATAGGTACCCTATGCCTCTGTTTGGGATTAGCTTGGTCAGGATTCGAAGAAATGATCCAAAACAGTTCCTGGTCAGAAACTTGAGAGAGTTTCAGAGAGAAGACGAGTTGGATCTGGAGGCCAGAGAGATGTCTGGGGTGTTCTAGGTTGGAAGGAGTACATGCTAGTGAAGTTTGAGAAACTTTTGCAAAGATTTGGGCATAGCTCCTGTACAAACCACATTCTGGTCCATGAACTTGCTGAAGATGTTGCACTCACGTGGTTGCACTCCTTGGAGTGAAAATTGGGTATTTGGGGTTATTTGGTGGTGACAAGATGCCATAAAAATTTCAGAGCCAATGGCCACCTCTAGCTGGTACTTCCTTCACAAAGGTTTGAAATGACCAGTGGCTGGAAAGAATTATCCTGCTGAAAAATTGAATTGGGCTAAGGGATATTTTTGGTTATTGTGGAAAGATATAGCTCCTAGTATCTCAGGGATTAATTTAGGAATTTTCTGAGTCATGAAAATATATGTTGCTTCACAAAGGCCAATTCTGTCCAGAAAGGAAAAAGAATTTTCTGGGCAGAATTTTGTACTGGACAATGAAATATTTTTGGATATTGGGGGAGTAGATGATGTCAAGAAGGTGTGGTATTAATTTGGGAATTTTTTGATCAACAGTTCACAACCTATAGTGAGAATAGGTATTTTCAAAGGGGGAAAAGAATTATTTAGAAAGGATAAAAATTAGGGTTTGGTCCAAAGGTGTGAGACATAATATTGGCAAGGTGTTGAGGGTGTTGGATCATTTAGGAAGAAAATCCAAAGAACCCGCAAGTCCAAAATCAAATGAGTTGATCCCAAAAACCAACAAATTGCAAGTAAAACCAGAAAATTTTGAAAAGAAAAAGTTGCCAAAACCAGGGTGTCACACGAGGTGGATTGCATCCTTTGCGGGGCCCAGGCTCCCCCGTCCAACCGCCACTTCAAGCAGTTTGCTCGCGAGGTGAACACAGCCCTCCCGAGGCCTGAGGCTTCTCAGCCCCTCAAGTGGTATTAGTGCACCATCTCCTTCGACTCCAAGGACCACCCCAAGTCCACGGAGGCAGTGGGCGCGATCCCCATGCTGTGCACCCCCACCATCAGCAACGTTGCTGTTACCAAGACGCTCGTCGATGGAGGCGCGGGCCTCAACGTGATCTCTATCAAGACCTTCGAGAAGCTCCAAGTACCCTATGAGCAGCTAATGCCGACGAGGCCCTTCTCTGGTGTCACTGATGGCTCCACGCTGCCTCTGGGGCAGGTGCGCCTTCCCGTCACCATCGGCACCAGCAAGAACTACCGCACTGAGCTCATCAACTTCGATGTGGCGCACATTGGCCTACCGTACAACGCCATCTTGGGCTACCCTGTGCTCGCCAAGTTCATGGCCGTGACCCATCATGCCTACAACGTCCTCAAGATGCCAGGCTGCAGCAACATCATCACCGTCCACTGCGACGAGAGGAGCACGTCTGCATCCAGAAGAAGCGTGCCGAGGTCACATCAGCGCCTGCCAAGGCCGCGCCTTCACCTGCCGAGGGCCCTCCTCAGGAGGCCCCTATCGAGCTGCCTCACGAGCCGCCTCACAAGCCACCTCCCAAGCCTTCTGAGCCTCACAAACCTCCAGGGCCCTCCGGAGAGCAAGATGCTACCACAACCACGCGCCTCATCGAGCACCCCATGTACTTCATCAGCACGGTGTTGCGGGATGTGCGCGAGCGCTACCCCACGCAGCAGAATCTCCTCCTCACACTCCTCGTCACCTCCAGGAAGCTGCACCACTACTTCCAGGGCCATCCCATCAAGGCGATCACATCCTATCCCTTGGAGCAAGTCCTTGGCAGCCCCAACATCGTATGTCGCGTCGCCGAGTGGAACATCGAGCTGCAGGACTTGGAATTGGAATTCTGCACCACACGGGTGATCAAGGGCGCAGCCTTGGCAGACTTCGTGGCGGAATGGATGGACCCGCACCAAGAAGAGCCTCGCGAGGATGAATTCCTCCTGCCTGGAGAAGAAGCACCTGGCGGCTGGACCATGCACTTCGATGGCGCGTTCTCACGATAGGGCGCGGGAGCTGGTGTCATGCTCACCTTGCCAACGGGAGACAAGCTCCGCTACGGTGTCCAGCTCTGCTTCAAGCATGATGACAAGGTCTCCAACAACATCGCAGAGTATGAAGGTCACATCGCTGGGCTCAAGGCTGCCTCTGCTCTGGGTATCAAGCGCATCATCATCAAGGGCGATTCTCAGCTCCTCGTCAACTTCTCCAACAAGAGATACAAGCCCAAGGACGATCACATGGCCACCTACTTGGAGGAAGTTTGGAAGCTCGAGAAGCGCTTCCTTGGCCTAGAGCTCCAGCACGTCCCTCGTGGTAGCAACAAAGAGGCAGACGACATCGCCAAGCGGGCATCTCTTTGCAAACCACAGAACCCCGGCGTCTTCGAAGAAAGGCTCCTGAGGCCATCAGCTACACCACCTGCTGCAACCGCTACGGTGCCTTATGAGGAGCTCCCTCCCACACCACCCACAGGTGCACCTGACTGTGGCCCATCTTCGGGCGCTCGCTTGCTGCTCGCGCTAGAGCCTCAAGCAGACAGTTGGGTCGTGGAGTTCAAGGCCTACTTGCAAAGCGGCACCCTCCTGGAGAAGGACTCAGAGGCAGAGCGCGTGGCTCGCCAGGCCACCGACTGCTGCTTGCAGGATGGTGAGCTCTACCGCATGCACCCCAATGGCGTCGCGCTGTGGTGCATCTCCAAAGAACAAGGCCATGAGCTGCTTGCAGACATTCACGGCGGAGACTGTGGCCACCACTCTTCATCACGCACCCTCGCTGGCAAGGTGTACCGCAGTGGCTTCTACTGGCCCAGCGCGCTTCAAGACGCCACCGAGCTGGTCCAATCCTGTAAAGCCTGCCAATTCCACGCCAAGCAAATCCACCAGCCGGCACAAGACCTCCAGACGATCCCACTCTCGTGGCCCTTCGCGGTCTGGGGGCTGGACATCTAGGGCCCCTTCCCTCGCGTGGCAGGCGGCTATCGCTACCTCTACGTCGCCATCGACAAGTTCACCAAGTGGGCGGAAGTCGAGCCTGTCCGCACCATCCCGGCAGCCTCAGCCATCAAGTTCATCAAGGGCCTCGTGAGCCGCTTTGGCGTTTCCAACTGCATCATCACTAACAACGGCTCGTAGTTCACCAGCGGCCTCTTCAAGTCATACTGCGCCAGCCTTGGCACGCAGATCTGCTATGCCTCTGTGGCGCACCCGCGAAGCAACGGCCAGGCCGAACGCGCCAACGCTGAAGTCCTCAAGGGCCTCAAGACACGAAGCTTCAAGAAAAAGCTTGACACCTGCGGCAAAGGCTGTCTTGATGAGCTCCAGTCCGTGCTGTGGTCAATCCGCATGACAGCAACCAAGCCTACTGGCGAGACTCCCTTCTTCCTAGTCTACGGAGCCGAAGCAGTCCTCCCTTCTGAAATGAAGCATGGCTCTCCGCGAGTCCTCACCTTCAACGAAGCTCGTCAGGACGGCTCGCGAGAGGCTGATCTGCTGCTCCTCGAGGAAGCCCGTCGCCAGGCCACTCTATGCACTGCACGATACCAGCAGGCTCTGCGTCGCTACCACAGCGACAACATACGCCCCCGCACTCTCGAAACTGGCGACCTCATCCTGCGAAGGATTGCTACTTGTGAGCTACATTGGTAATTCCCTGAAGAGGAAGGGAGATGCAATACGGTAGAGATAAGTATTTCCCTCAGTTATGAAACCAAGGTTATCAATCCAGTAGGAGAATCACGCAACACCTCCTTAACAGTACCTGCCTACAAAACAACAACTCCTTGCACCCAACGCAAACAAGGGGTTGTCAATCCCTCGGTGGTTAATTGTAAGATTAAATTGTATGGTGATAGATAGATAGATTGAACTAAAATATAAAATAAAATAAATAAAGTAAAAGTGCAGCAAGGTATTTTTAGGGTTTTTAATATATGATAGAAGTAGACCCGGGGGGCCATAGTTTTCACTAGAGGCTTGTCTCATGAAAATAGCATACGGTGGGTAAACAAATTACTGTCGGGCAATTGATAGAAAAGAAAATAATCATGACGATATCCAAGGCAATGATCATGTATATAGGCATCATGTCCGAGACAAGTAGACCGACTCCTGCCTGCATCTACTACTATTACTCCACACATCGACCGCTATCCAGCAGGCATCTAGTGTATTAAGTCCATAAAGAACGGAGTAACGCCTTAAGCAAGATGACATGATGTAGACAAAGTAAACTCACGCATGAATAAACCCCATCTTTTTACCCTTAATAGCAATGATACATATGTGTCATGTCCCTTTCTGTCACTGGGATTGAGCACCGCAAGATCGAACCCATTACAAAGCACCTCTCCCATTGCAAGATAAATCAATCTAGTTGGCCAAACCAAATCAATAGATCGGAGAGAAATACAAAGCTATAATAATCATGCATAAAAGAGTTCAGAGAAGACTCAAATAATATTCATGGATAATCTGATCATAAACTCACAATTCATCAGATCCCAACAAACACACCGCAAAAAGTGATTACATCGGATAGAACTCCAAGAACATCGAGGAGAACATTGTATTGAAGATCAAAAAGAGAGAAGAAGCCATCTAGCTACTAACTATGGACCCGAAGGTCTGTGGTAAACTACTCACGCATCATCGGAAGGGCAGGAAGGTTGATGTAGAGCCCCTCCGTGATCGATTCCCCCTCCGGCGGAGTACCGGAAAAGGCCTCCAGATGGGATCTCTCGAGAACAGAAACTTGCGGCGGCGGAAAAAGTATTTCCTGGACTCCTCTGTTGGTTTCCTGATTTTTGAGAATTTATAGTGGTGGAATTAGGTCGAAAGGGGCAGAGGTGGGCCCACGAGGCACCAGGGCGCGCCTGCCACCCCAGGCTTGCCCTGGTGGCTCGTGGCCACCTCCTCTGGCTTCTGGGCTCGTGTCTCTTATGTCCAGAAAAAAAAATCTCCAAAAAGTTTCGTGGCATTTGGACTTCGTTTGGTACTGATATTCTAGAAAACCAAAAACAGGCAAAAAACAGCAACTGGCACTGGGCACTAAGTTAATAGGTTAGTCCCAAAAAATGATATATAATTGTTGTAAATGTTTATAAAAACATCCAAGATTGATACTATAATAGCATGGAACAATCAAAAATTATAGATACGTTGGAGACGTATCAAGGATCCTCTCCCGAGAAGGACTCCACAAGCTCTCACCCATGTGGGAAGGCCCGTTTAGGGTTGCTCATGTCTCCCGGCCTGGCGCCGCTTGGCTAGAGACGGAGGAGGGTGTTCTTGTGCCCAACACATGGAACATCCAACACCTCCACAGGTTCTACCCGTGACCTCATGCGTACGAATGAAATGGAGCTATACACGCTCCGGAACTCTCCTTGCGCTAGCCTGACGGGCCCGCGAGAGCTCCCTCCCACAACCTAGTGGAAGCCCCATGCTCAGTGCTGGCGGATCAATCGAACTGAGGGCGTCGCCTGGCTGCACCATCCTCAAGCTGTCTTGTGTCCGTCACGGTAGCCTCTTCTTTTTGGATGTGAAACTGAGGGCGCCACGTGGCTGCACGATCCTCAAGCTGACCCGTGCCAGACACGGCAGCCTCATCTTTTGGTTGTGTAATGAACCTTATTATTATGCCGCAGTAAAGATTTATTTCCTAAGATATTATATGTGTTTGGTGAGTTGTCTGCTTCAGGAGTCGTGCATGCTCGTGATCTACCTCCTGCGCATCACGCGAGCGGGGGCTGGACACGGTGTGCCTGTGCTCGGGTCAGTCCCAACAGCGCCGCAAAACCCAAGTGACCGAGCTCTGGCTCGCGGGCCTGCTCCCGTGCACGCCACCTCACCAAGGTCCTTGGTGCCTTGTCTCCTCGCGTGACGCCCATGAGCAAGCTAGCAAGCGTGCACTGCTCCTCCTTGTGTGAAACCTGTCGGTATGCAGTTGTCACAGGAACAAGGCGTGCAGAAGGTGTCGCGAGCGCTGCCTTGCGAGGTAACTCACATCAAGCCATCTCCTGACGAAGCCAACAGGAGGCCTCGCGAGCGCTGCCTCGCGAGGCGGTCTGCGGTGGGCACCCTCACCAAGTGCCAACAGAAGGCCTCGCGAGCAAGGGCCTCGCGAGGCGCACTCCGCAGCCACGACACCTTGAGCGCCGCACTCCGTGATAAATCTAAGTCTAAAAACACCTCGCGAGCCGCTCTTAGCGCCGCTCTTCTCTCCCCGCAACCTCGCTGAGTGCTGATGTTTTCTTCTTTGCGCAAGTCGCTTGCACGTTAAAGGGGGGCTTCCTGAGCATCGCGCCTCAGGAGCCCTTACCGCCCCTCAGAGCCCTACACCCTCTGGCCTTATCTAGGCATGCGTCCTAACATACCAGCGACAGTCGTAGCCCGCTCGGGGGCTGGGTCTTGACGACGTAGAGCACCAAGGCATGCAAGAAGTGGAAAACAAGCCTCACGAGAGGGCCTCATGAGGAACGCAAATTATAGCAAATCATTAAGTACTTAAAACGCAAAAGTCATATTTTCACGCCCCCATGGGGCTACATTGGTTCTGATATAGGTGCAAAAGAGAGGAGCCTAGGCGGAGAGTAGCTCATCTTCAAGATCCAACTCGGGCGCTACCCACACCTAGTTGGAAATGTCGCCCTCACTCTTGATGCCCGGGGAGCTTTCGTCACTTTCGCCCTCGCTGGTGGAGTCAGTGCCGCTGCTGCTCTCGCTCTCCGCGCAGCACTTCATACGGCCACCAGAGACCCCGAAGAACTTCACAAAGAGTGTGGCGGCTCCGTCATACCTAAACTGGAGGAGCTGCCCTCGCCTTAGGTCACGGGAGCGAGCGAACGACTTCCACCCCCGCGTCAGGAACAAGAAGCCAGTGGGGGAGAACTCAGCCGCAACCCAGGAGGGGCCGTTGCAGCAGCCATCCGCCTGTAGCCACAGGCCCGAGGGCCTGCTGTCCTCCATCTCTCTCGCAAAGGAGTCCGGGAGCCAGAGCCAGCTGCGGGGCCGACGGTGCAGCCCCACGACGAACTCGTGCGCCGCCACCGCCGTGTGGGCCTCCGCCTGGGGAGGAAGGGCGGGCGCTCTGCCACGCCCGCCTAGAACACGAGCGCCGCACCCTCCACGGCCGCGGGGGGCGACCCTTCCACGAGCGCTAGGGCTGGCCCCCGCGGCAGCCGCTGAGGAACGCGCTCGGCCCCGAGGGGAAACCCTCGTGGCAGCAGCGGATGCATGGGCTCGACCTCTACCCCTCGCAATCGCAGCGGTGGTCCTCGGGGAAAGCAAGGAAGGGTGAAAGGTTGAAGAAGGGGAGAGGCAAGGGTTGAAGATGAGTGAGGAAGGTCTCCACCCCCCGCTCCTTTTATAACACCCTAGGGGGACACTCTCCCCGCCGCTTCACCTTCTTCAATACCGGGAATCAAGGAAGAGCAGAAGGAAGGCAATGATGCTCTGTGCCACGCGTGACCAGTTTTATGGCAGGGCAGACAGTTACCGAGGCGTAGTGGGGAAGCGGGGGCGTCCCACGTCCCATCGTGCGCCACGCGCCGCTACCTGGGCCCCGCAGTCGGTTAGGGTCCGCGTTGTTTCACTCCCAATGGGTGCGGACGTGCGCGCCACGGGCCCGGGGGCTATTGTCGGGCTAGTGGGAACCGGTGTACCACGGCCCGTCTGCCTGCAGGCCCAGGAAGCAAAGCCTGGCGAAGGCCCACGAGGTGGCCCAGTCATGGGTGCTGCGAAGCAAAGACACCCCGCGAGGCGCCGGCCTCACGAGGACCCCTCCGCAAGGAGCGAGCCACCAAGACCCAGCAACAGCAGGAGGCCTCGCGAGGCGGCCTCTTGAGGTAGCCAAGCCTGGCGTCAGCCGCGCGGTCCAGTGCCCACCACGTGGGTGACGCACTTGGAGACAAGCAACGGCAGGTGCCGTACCAAGAGGCGCGGACAGAGAGGGTTTCCTCTTTGGTGCTAAGGGGGGCAGCGCTGGCTGCCCACCCCCAAAGCAAGTCCCAAAGCCTGCCCATTCGGTGAAAGAAGACCGGGACGATGAGGCGCGCAGGGCAGAGGTCATCACCGAGCCCACCGGCGCGTCGTGGATAACACCTTTGCTGGCGAAGACCGCCTTTTGTTAGGATAAGCCTGGGCGCCTGCCCCCCTTCAAATTGCCGTTGTGTGTGGCTACCCTTCCCGCCAACGTTTTTAGGGTAAGAGGACCAAGGCGGCTATAAAAGGGGCAGTGCTGCCACCATAGACAGGGATCGATCGATTCCTTTGTCTTCAACCTTGTACATGAGAACATTCTTGCCCACCATAATCCAACCACAAGCAGGAATAGGGTTTTACACCGCGAGGTGGCCCAAACCTGGGTAACTGTTGTGTCCCCTGTCATGCCCTGTGCTTAGCGTGTTCTCGCCGTAGCCTCGCCGTGGTCACCGTCGAGCCGATAGAAATGAGCACGCCCCAGAGTTCGAACCAGGGTCCCCAGAGCCCCGATTCCGACAGTCATATCCAATCCATCCATCAATATGACAATAGCAAATCCAATAATACTCCAATAAGCATATAATATCCAATATGATCATCATGAAACATAACTATTGAGCCTAATAATCCAAAGAGATCATGGCAATATCAATCTTGCAAGATACTAGATATATTCAATCCAATCATAATCATGACAGTAGTAAATCCAATCATACTCCACGAATTGCCATGAATAAATCACATTTAGCTAATGCAAATTTTAAGCATGTTTATTAAATAAAACCAGGGCATTGCATTGCAATCATGCAAATGGAAGGGTGTGGCTTGCCTAGGGTTGGTGGATTCATCGGGAAGAAGTGCGATCATCTCGCGGAAAGATTTGCCGGAAAAGTTTCTCTCTCGGAGGAGCTGAATGAAGGGCAGGGACAAAATGGTCATTTTCAGAATGTGTCAACATCATGAAAATGGTACCATCGAAACGGGCTCGATGAATAGAGAATGTGGGCTTCGGAATCACCTGATTCGGAGTCACGGTTGAAAAGATATGGTCGTTCATTCGTTAGGCAGAAAAACAAATAAAAACTGTGCTTTTCTGCTGTTAACGGATGAACGCCCGCAAATTAGAGATTTCGGCGCCGGCGGCTGAAAACAGAAAGCGTATTTCCGATATTACGCTTTCAGAACAGAGAAAACGTATTCTGTCGAATATGCCTCCACTTATCCACGTCAGCGGCCGGCTGGGTCAACGCAAAGGCTGACTAGTGGGACTGCGGGGCCCACACGGCAGGCAAGGGGGGTGTCGTCATCTTCAACCTCCAGAGCACGCACTCGGCCGAGGGAGCAGCGGAGCCCGACGGCTATTGTCGGTGACTCCGGCCGTCTCCCGCGATGCTCTGGCCACCGGCGAGCTCAGGGGAAGACGCCGCATCCATTGGTGTAGGTCACGACCGCCGGGGAAGATCGAGACAACGGTTGCTTGGGGTGCCTGCGGAAGAGGCCATTGGCCGACGAGGGCTTTGAGTACTCGGGAGCACCAGGGAAAAGACGAAGGGATGGGGAGCTTCGCCTTGCGTCGGGGTTTCTTCTGGTGGAGAGAGGAGAGAGAGAAGAGCTTGGGCTCGACTGAATTTGAGAGGAGGGCGGTGATGGCCTTGGCAGCCATGAGAGGCGAGGAGCAGCTCTGGAGACGAAGTGAGGGGTTCGGGAGAGAGCTGGGAGGGCGGTGAGGAGGATGGTGAGCTCGGAGAGGGTCGGGAGGGGCTATATATAGCCGCGGCGATGATGCCGTCGCCGGATGCCACCACAGACGCGCAAACGATACTCCGGCATGGGGCTGGGCATACACAGGCCATTGAGGTGACGGGTGAGGGGTGGTGGAGGTCTAGTGGAGCAGAGGGTGGAGCTAGGAACACGGAGGAAGGAGATGGGGTGAGCACAGGGGCGGTCGGCCACTTGGCGCACGGTGCACCCGCGGGCACGATGGCTGGCACTGGTGAGGGAGCTTCTAGAGGGGGGGAGATGATTCATGGGGCTACATGGGAGGAGGAGGAGGGTGGACGGCACCAGGGGACATGAGGGAACGGACGAGAGAGGTGGCCCGAAGCAAAACGACATGCAGAGCGCGTCCACCGCGAGTAGAGCACGTGCACTGGCGTGCCAGCAGCGCGGTCACCGCATGGCATGGCAAGGAGAGGGCACGAGGGACTGGCAAAAGGTGTCTAGCATGTAGTCTCTTTGCCCTGAAACCCCACTACGGCCTTGGTTCGATTAAATCACCTTTGTGCTGATGGGTAGCATCAACTGAAGTTTGTTGTAGGAAACTTTGACATGATGCTGGGGTCAAATGAAGGGGTTAAGGGGCTAACCAGGTTGTCACAGGGATTAGGAGTAGGAAGGACTACCAGATGGTGAAATTGGAGATGATTTGGACAAGAATTGAAGATAGTTGCTTCACAATAGCAAATTTGGTCCAGAAACTTGATTTAGATGCTGCACTCACATGGAATATTGGATTGAGCTGAAATTTGGTGGAGTATGGTGACTTGAGCATATTGAGCCACTGTAAAAATTTCATGCCATTTGGACATGCCAAAATGGTACTTCCTTCACAGTGGTCCTCTCTGGACAAAAACATTGGGAATTTTCTAAGGAAGATTGGCTAGGCAAATGGAGCTGAATTTTGGCATGTGGGAATGATTTGGATATAAAAGAGTGCTCAAAAAGTTTGAGGGCAATCAAGAAAAGATTAATAACACTTCCTTCACAAAGTGCCATTCTGGACAGAATGGAAAATGAATATTCCTGAATTATTTTTGAACTAGGCAAGGAAGGGTTTTGACATATTTGGGGATATGATCCAAAGAATTTATGAGAATTTTGTGGGAATTTTGGGAATGACAGAAATATTGGTTGCTTCACAACCTAGGTCAAACAGGGTTATTCCTTTAATAGAAAAAGGAATATTCCCAAGAATTAAAGATTGGAGTTGGGCTAGAATGGAAATGACATGATCTTGGGAAATATTTGAGAGTGATGAACCACTTGGGAGAAGAAGGAAAGATGATCTTCCCAGGTTTCAAGTCCACAGAGCCACTCCAAAAAGAAAATCAGAGCAAAACCCAAAGAAATTCAAAAGAAAAAGAAAGGGCCAAAAATTGGGGTGTTACAAACCTACCCCCATTAGGAAAATCTCGTCCTCGAGATTTGGTTGCTCAGGGAACAAGTATGAATATGACTTAAGGAAACCGTGTCCAACTCGGGTATCCTTTTCTTTTGTATGTTGTTCCCCCTGAATTTCGTATGATCTGATTACCTTGCTCTGGGTGGTTTGCTTCACCTTACCCAAAATTCTAACGGGTCTTTCCTCATATGTCAAACCTTATGCTGACTTTGATTCGTTCATATCTACCGGCTTAGCTAGGGTGGCGATATATTATCATACCCGGGAGATAATGACTTTCCACAAGTTCGGAGTGATTTCTGATTGACATGTCACTCTTCGATCTGTCGACGGTAATATCCAATGAATCTGTGAATAAATTCCCGGTGGGCACGAAACCCTTTTTAATTCCTTCCACCGGGTTACTCAAATTAATGCATGTCTTCTGGGTTCAAACAATGTTGAGAATCATAGCCATTCTCTTGACGGGATTTGGCTGCCCGTAGGTGGTACCGAATCATCTTGGTTTGTTTCTTTGTCTCGAGCATGAAATCTGTACCAAAGATTCGACTGTCTCCTGTCGTTGGCAGTATAAAGGGGTACAACCTTATAGCTGTAACATACCTCAAACAGTAGCGTCTCGAGACCGGACTGACAGTCGTTCTGGTGGGAAGAGATTTTTTTATGGCAGGTTGTCCTTACACTTAGTTCCACACGTGAGAGCACATGATCCGTGTTTGTTGTTCAACATCTCACCTGCTCATTCTGTCAGTATGTCCATTTGCGGGTAATAGGCCATGTGATGCTTTAACACGGTCGTTGAAGTCAACATGCTGAGATGACTAAGGAATCTTGGACAGGGCAGACTTGGACATTCCATACAACATATTTTGAGCCTATACCATTGGACAAGCGGGTTAGCTGGATATGAGGTCCTTGCTAAAATAGCTTGTCCACATATATCATCGATCCTTCTTGTGATATCGGTGCAATATCCTGACAGCATTCCTTGTTCTTGTTCATGACACGAGTCCTCATAAATATGACATGTACATGTGGGCATGTAGTTGTATAGAGATGTTGTTGTGGCCGATCATACAAGATAGTGACAAGAGTTCATGATATCACCTTGTCAGGTGCAGGGAAACTGACCTTGGTAACCATTGTCAAGACTGTTGTTCCAAGGTTGTTTGCTTCACAACTTGTGAATTCTTGCATCACATGAGATGTATATCTGACTTTCTTTGGCATAACTTATGGGGTGGTTGCATCCTTACCTTCTTTCGGTAGATCCACTTGAACATAGTTGTATCCTCGTATGAGTGACTTGCATGACCTCGGATGCATGCTCACCATCTATATGGAAGTATATGTAGCCGAACACTCGATTCTTGTGGCAGGCATGTGTCTTGACTTATTTGTACTTCTGACAAAACTGTTGCGAACCTGATTCTTGAGCTGTTCTGTCATATACTGCCAACTCACAGTGTAATATTTTGTAGCAATACTAATAACTGTGTATAGTGCTGTACTAACAAAGACTGGATATCTTGTGTTGGAAGCTATCGAGAGTATCATCCTGAGGAAGGCTGGATGTCGTACCTCAGACGCTTCTCCTTTGTTTGCTTATTGAGGAAGATTTGGTGCCGTATGCTGGAAGCCTTTTGTTGTAGCTTGCTGAAGAAGGTCATGCATCTTACGCTAGAAGCTATCCACATAGAGTACAGAGGAAAATTGAGGAGTCTTGCATTGGAAGCTTCTTCCGGTAGCGTGTGGAGGAAGATTGCATTTCTTACACCCGAAGGTTCTCACTGTGATGCGGACTAAATGCCATATATATACCCGTAATATTTTTTTGCTGCTGGTTACTTGTATGAGAAGAAATGTCTGACTGTTTTCCTTGCTGAATACTGAGCACATAGCACATTTTGGCTTCCTTCCGGAGTATAACATATTTCAAGTTTCATTCATAGCTGAACCAATACTTTATATATGAGCTATACCTTTGACTAAAAATATACCGTTGGCCTTGCACCTGACTTGTCTTCCTGCTGGTTTGATCATTACTGCTTTAAAGGTTGCATAGTTGATGCAGACTTGATGCTGATAGTCAATCCAAGACACCATTTGTATTCCGACCAGATATTCCCAATACAATGCAGTCAACTGAGAATGCCATACTGTTTAGCTGAGCTTCCAAATATTTGAAATCCTCATTGCTTCTTCGAGTCAGGTGTCGGTTGATGATCAACTTTCATAAGGGGAAATAAGGTAACACAGAAGGCACAAAAGAAGCAAAAGAAACAACTCAATCTAACGAAGGCACGCAACAGGCAGCAAGATCATAGACAAGCAACATCACATTTCACTACTATCCACGACAGTATGCAAGCCTACTTATGTGACACAAATCTCGCGGGAACTCCGGTACTACGGTCTAATCATGCTGTGACAGTTTGCATGAAGATGGATCAACGTGTGAATGGGTTGGTGTAAACAGAGCTACACCAAGTGCTGGCTTGGCCAGGTGGCATCCTTGACTTACTCGGAGGTGAGGACGTACTTGGTGATCACGTAGCGGGACACGAATGTCACGGCCACATCATCATCAAGCGGACGGAAGGGAACCGTACTTGTCCAAGGAATAAGTGAGATGATAGGATAGCGGTGGAAAGCTAGGTCTGTTGGCATTGCCCTTTTCTGATAACGAAGATCAGTAAGGGTTGCCATAGCGACAAGATGAAAGGCATGATCCGGGATAAAAGCATGTCTACCACCGAAACGATAGGTGTGGCTGAAGAGAAGATATTGGTGGATACCTGAGCACCATTTGCAGGATTGGTGTCTGGAACACTTGGTACCATGGCATCACTCCGCTGGGACAGAGATGATGCCCAACACCGAAGAGCAGGTAAATAAAACTGAAGGGTGCAGGGGCTGGGGTTGTAGTGGATTGTAACTGATGCCATCTACACTCACAAGATAAGATCGTTAGCGATAAGATAATAAGTCTATATGCATGCTATGCAACAAACAAATGCAGCAAATAGGCTAGACTTTATACTAACAATGTCTAACGCTCACGCTAACTAGGGTGTCCTATAGCCAGACCTGCTCTGATACCAAGCCTTGTGGCACCCTGGCTCAGAGGAACCGGAACACCCCATATTCCAGCCCAGAGATCAAGTCTTCTGGAATACGACACTAGTTGGCATAGAACAGAACAGCTCTTATTACAAATAATGCAAGTACAAGGGTTCAGAAATTACAAGGATTACATCGGCATGGCGACACTACGCCTGCTAAGGTAGCTCTATGCTAGCAGCGGAACAACTCGTAGCAATGGAATAATTTCTAGCAGCGGAACAATGATGAGGGTGATGGACTCCACTCCGCAGGGACTCTGGCTGGCACACGGCCTAGCTCGCAGACTCGGGATCCTCGACAACCAATCAATCACGGCATCACCTGCAATCTGGCATGACACGCCAGATGAGTACTTTGAATGTACTCGCAAGCTCACAACAACCAAAAGCATCAAGGCAAGACAACAACATAGCATTAATAGGTTAAGTTATTAACAACTACTATGATGTGGAAGTAAATATTAATCATGACATGCTAGAATTACTGATGAACCCTCATCTTGGGTCACATGGACCATCTCACTCTTGGCTACTCGGCCAAGCAATATATCCTCTCAATCACCTCATGATCAATATATCCTCGTGATCACCGCGTGATCACATCATGAACCAATGATCATCCCAATATCATCATCGGCTTCCTGCCAAACTGTTACTTGCTCACATATAAATATAAATCATTCTATAAGTCATTCCGTCATCGTGAGTGTTGATCGAACGGTGTGACCTACAATGAACTGTGTCCATAACCGAGGACACGGCTATCGATAGTTTATACACTCTGCAGAGGTTAGCACACTATACCCACACCATGGAACTCATGGCCTCGTGCTCCCATTTGGGTGGACCAACGACGTTCCAACAAAACCAATCTATTGCATGACACTCTCCCGGCCACTCTGACACACCCCCATCTGGGTCATGCCATGGGTGTCCCCGATGTCACCGCGTGACATCCGCCACCATCGTGGCCAAACTAAACTGCCACCTCGTGGCTAAACAAAGCTGTCCCTAACGGGGAAAGTGCTGTCCCAAACGGGGACAGTGGTATACCATACAACTCGGGCTCACAAGGTTATAGCCGCCTATCGGGCTAGGGTAGCACGCACATATAACCTTCCCTAGTTGGAGGTACTAGCGAGAGGCATGACAATAGACCAAATTAGGGCCTCCCCATCCAGGCAAATGTGGCTGCGCTCGTGAGCTCGATTCGGTGGCACCTGATCAACGAAATGACGGAATTTGTCCCCAAGGTATATATATGATAACAGTTACTCCAATATCATATATCAACCTGTGATTCAAGTCATAGAAATATCCATCCAATAATCCAAAGAATAATATAGCCAAATCATTATTATCAACTCCATAGGTGAAATATTAAATATGATCATGATAAATCCATAGCAAATGATACTACCAATCCAATAGCAATAGCAAGATAGTAAATTACTAGTCATATCCAATCCATCCATCAATATGACAATAGCAAATCCAATAATACTCTAATAAGCATATAATATCCAATATGATCATCATGAAACTATTGAGCCTAATAATCCAAAGAGATCATGGCAATATCAATCTTGCAAGATACTAGATATATTCAATCCAATCATAATCATGACAGTAGCAAATCCAATCATACTCCAAGAATTGCCATCAGTAAATCACATTTAGCTAATGCAAATTTTAAGCAAGTTTATTAAATAAAACCATGGCATTGCATTGCAATCACACAAATGGAGGGTGTGACTTGCCTGGGGTTGGTGGATTCGTCGGGAAGAAGTGCGATCATCTCGCGAAAAGATTTACCGGAAAAGTTCCTCTCTCGGAAGAGCTGAATAAAGGCAGGGACAAAATGGTTATTTTTAGAATGTGTCAACATCATTAAAATGGTACCATCGGAACATCCTCGAAGAATAGAGAACGTGGGTTTTGGAATCACCTGATTCGGAGTCACGGTTGAAAAGATACGGCCGTTCATTCGTTAGGCAGAAAAACAAATAAAAACTATGCTTTTCTGCTGTTAATGAACGAACACCCACAAATTAGAGATTTCGGCGCCGGCGGCTGAAAACAGAAAGCGTATTTCTGATATTACACTTTTAGAACAGAGAAAACGTATTGTGTCGAATACGCCTCCACTTATCCACGTCAGCGGCCGGCTGGGTCAACGCAGAGGCTGACGAGTGGGACCACGGGGCCCACATGGCAGGCGAGGGGGCGTCGTCGTCTTCAACCTCCAGAGCACGCACTCGGCCGAGGGAGCAGCGGAGCCCGACGGCGATTGCCGGTGACTCCGGCCGTCTCCCGCGGCGCTCTGGCCACCGGCGAGCTTAGGGGAAGATGCCGCATCCATTGGTGTAGGTCACAGCCACCGGGGAAGATCGAGACGACGGTTGCTTGGGGTGCCCACGGAGGAGGCCGTCGGCCGACGAGGGCTTTGAGTACTCGGGCGCACCATGGAAGAGACGAAGGGATGGGGAGCTCCGCCTTGCTTCGGGGTTTCTTCTGGTGGAGAGAGGAGAGGGAGAAGAGCTCGGGCTCAACTGAATTTGAGAGGAGGGCGGCGATGGCCATGACGGCCATGAGAAGCGAGGAGCAGCTCTGGAGAGGAAGTGAGGGGTCCGGGAGAGAGCTGGGAGGGCGATGAGGAGGATGGTGAGCTCGGAGAGGGTCGGGAGGGGCTATATATAGCTGCGGCGACGATGCCATCGTCGGATGCCACCACGGACGTGCAAACGATGCTCTGGTGCGGGGCTGGGCACGCGTGGCCATTGAGGCAACGGGTGAGGGGTGGTGGAGGTCCAGTGGAGCAGAGGGTGGAGCTAGGGATGCGGAGGAAGGAGATGGGGCGAGCCTAAGGCGGTCGGCCAATTGGCGCACGGTGCACCCGCGGGCGCGCCGGCTGGCGCCGGCGAGGGAGCTTCTGGAGGTGGGGAGATGATTCATGGGGCTACGTGGGAGGAGGAGGAGGGTGGACGGCACCAGGCGACGCGAGGGAACGGACGAGGAGAGGTGGCCCGAAGGAAAACGACACGCAGAGCGCATCCATCGCGAGTAGAGCACGCGCACTGGCATGCCAGCAGCGCGGTCACCGCGTGGCATGGCAAGGACAGGGCACGAGGGACTGGCAAAAGGTATCTAGCATGTAGTCTCTTCACCCTGAAACCCCACTATGGCCTTGGTTTGATTAAAGCACCTTTGTGCTGATGGGTAGCATCAACTGAAGTTTGCTGTAGCAAACTTTGACATGATGTTGAGGTCAAATGAAGGGGTTAAGGGGCTAACCAGTTTGTCATAGGGATTAGGAGTAGGAAGGACTACTAGATGGTGAAATTGGAGATGATTTGGACAAGATTTGAAGATAGTTGCTTCACAACAGAAAATCTGCTCTAGAAACTTGATTTAGATGCTGCACTCACATCGGATGTTGGCTTGAGCTGAAATTTGGTGGAGTATGGTGATTTGAGCATATTGAGGTACTGTAAAAGTTTCATGCCATTTGGACATGCCAAAATGATACTTCCTTCATAGTGGTCCTCTCTGGACTGAAAATTTGGGAATTTTCTAAGGAAGATTGGCTAGGCAAATGGAGCTGAATTTTGGCATGTGGCAATGATTTGGATATGAAAGAGTGCTCAAAAAGTTTGAGGGCAATCAAGAAAAGATAAATAACACTTCCTTCACAAAGTGCCATTCTGGACAGAATGGAAAATGAGTATTCTTGAAAAAAAATTGAACTAGGAAAGGAAGGGTTTTGATATATTTGGGGAAGATATGATCCAAAGAATTTATGAGAATTTGGTGGGAATTTTGGGAATGACAGAAATATAGGTCGCTTCACAACCTAGTTCAAACAGGGTTATTCCTTTAATAGAACAAGGAATATTCCCAAGAAATAAAGATTGGAGTTGGGCTAGAATGGAAATGACATGATCTTGGGAAATATTTGAAAGTGATGAACCACTTGGGAGAAGAAGGAAAGATGATCTTCCCAGGTTTCAAGTCCACAGAGCCACTCCAAAAAGAAAATCAGAGCAAAACCCAAAGAAATTCAAAAGAAAAAGAAAGGGCCAAAAATTGGGGTGTTACAGGTTGTCCCCTGACCGTTATGTTGAGTTCGTGATCAAGTTGGTTTTCCTCTAAACCACCCCTTCTCCAAGAATCTGTGTCGGATACTGATACGTCTCCAACGTATCTATAATTTATGAAGTATTCATGCCATGTTTATTATAGTTTTGTATCATTTTGGTGCACTTTTATATGGCTTTTATATGATTTTTATGGGCTAACATATTGACCTAGTGCCCAGTGCCAGTTGATGTTTTCTGCTTGTTTTTGGTTTTCCAGAAAATCCATATCAAACGAAGTCCAAATGCAGCGAAACTTTTTGACGATTTTTTCTGGAAGTAAACAGGCCCAGGAAGCTTTGGAGGAGCAGCAGAAGAGCCACAGGGGGCCCACGAGCCACCTGGGAATGCCTGCCCCCCCCAGGCGTGCCCTAGTGCCTCGTGGGCCCCTCTTTGCGTGATTCCAACGCTGAAAAATCATATATATTCAGAAACCCCCGAAAGTTAACCTAGATGAGTTTTTACGCCGCCACAAGCCTCTGTACCTCCACGATCTAATCTACAGCCCTTTTCCAGCACTCTGCCGGAGGGGGGAATCATCACCGGAGGCCATCTTCATCATCCCGGCGGTCTCCATGATGAGGAGGGAGTAGTTCACCCTCGGGGCTGAGGGTTTGTACCAGTAGCTATGTGTTTTATCTCTCTCTCTCTCTCTCGTGTTCTTGATTTGGCATGATCATGATGTATCAGGAGTTTTGTTAATATAGTTGGATCATATGGTGTTTCTTCCCTCTCTATCCTTGTTGTGATGAATCGAATCTTTTCCCTTTGAGGTTTCGTTATTGTCGGATTGAATATTTCAGATTTGAGAACACTTGATGTATGTCTTGCATATGAATACCCGTGGTGACAATGGGGTATCGTATTGATTCACTTGATGTATGTTTTGGCACTCAACTCGCGGATTCCCGAGGTGACATTGGGGTAATCAATGCATAGGGGTTGATGCACGTTTTCATTATCTTTTCTCCGATAGAAACTTTGGGGTGCTCCTTGGAGTTCTTTGTGTGGATTGAATATTATGATTATGAAGTTGTTTGATGCATATCGTATAATCAACTCACGGATACTTGTGGTGACACTGGAGTATCTAGGTGACATTAGAGTTGGTTGATGTGTATCATATGGTGTTATTTTAGTACGAACTCTAGGGCTGTTTGTGTCACTTATAGGAATGGCTCAATAGATCGATCGGAAAGGATAACTTTGAGGTGGTTTCGTACCCTACAAACAATTTCTATCTTATGTTCTCCACGAATAGGAACTTGGGAGTGATTCTTTATTGCACGTTGAGGGATGATTATATGATCCAATTATATTAGCATTGTTGAGAGATTGCACTAGCGAAAGTATGAACCCTAGGCCTTGTTTCTAAGCATTGCAATACCATTTATGCTCACTTTTGTTACTTGTTACCTTGCTGTTTTTTATTGTTCGCACTACAAAAACCTATATCTACTATCCATACTACACTTGTATCACCATCGCTTCGCCGAACTAGTGCACCTATACAATTTACCATTGTATTGGGTGTGTTGGGGACACAAGAGACTCTTTGTTATTTGGTTGCAGGGTTGTTTGAGAAAGACCATCCTCATCCTACGCCTCCCACGGATTGATAAACCTTAGGTCATCCACTTGAGGGAAAATTGCTACTGTCCTACAAACCTCTGCGCTTGGAGACCCAACACGAGTCTACAAGAACAAGTTGTGTAGTAGACATCAGATACCCCTGAGCTAGTTGGTTAAGCTTAAACAACAACTTGGAGAATTGGAAGATAATAGCTTTGCCTAGCTTAGTTCATTCAAAGGGATATCTTTTGTGTGTGTGTGTGTGTGTGTTGAAGAAATATGATATCTTCACCGATTGATCTTTGTGATCAGTTGTTGGATCTATTGTCTTATCCAATCTTTGATTTGAGTATGGGTTATCGTTGAATCAAAATTAGTACAAATGATTCTCCTAATGTTGTTTTACTCGTGGTTGTTTCCTTGAGCATACACCATTATATCTTTTGGTCTGACCAATGCTATCACCTTGTTCACATAGTCGTGGAATTCCATCTTCATGGATATCTTGATGAATTGTTGTTGAACCCATTGACAACTTCTTTATCTTCTCCATGATTGATGATGAGCATTTAAGTTAGTGCTAGAAACTTTTGAAAGCATTAGTTTGTGTCCCGTTCATCAGGCATATGTTTGGATGATAGAAGTGACTTCCTCTAATTCACGTGCATTTGGTGCAAGTTGCCACCGTGAATTCGAGAA
Source organism: Elymus sibiricus (assembly GCA_039707655.1). Taxonomy (NCBI): domain Eukaryota; kingdom Viridiplantae; phylum Streptophyta; class Magnoliopsida; order Poales; family Poaceae; genus Elymus; species Elymus sibiricus. The sequence continues at coordinate 343,856,522 of CM077666.1, read as the reverse complement.
AGCTTGTTTTTGCTTCCTCTGGAATCATCCCAAGTCAGTCATGCATGTGCGAAGTATTCTATGGTTTGACAGATTGATCACCTCCATTCCATGTGTATTCCCTAGCACACCAAGCCACTGATTGATTTGTTCACGGAAAAGAAGTTCCTTCTTAAGAATCATGACTTATGATAGGACTTTGTTATCCTCGATGATGGTTCCCAACCAGAACTCCGTTGCATTTTGTTGCAAGATCTCTATGTGGGCACGATTGTCCTAGACATTCCGTTGACATGTATCTTGCAAGCCAGCTCATGTTTTGGAGTTGCTGTCATAGTTCATTTCACGAGAATCTCGCAATGTCATCTCTTCGATTTGTGTAGCAAACTTTCTTTTCAGACATGCTGAGTCTGAAATATCCTGTCATTAGCCAGATCTGAATCTCAGGCAGATATGATGGTTGGGACATTAATTTCTAATACTTATGATCTTGGTTTCCCTGTAAACCGGTAAGTCAATGTAGTGGCCATCTTGCTGAGTCAACATATCATCCACTCCCCTTGAGGATTCCCTATGACTTATTCTAGAAGTTGTTCCTTATGGATTCTTTGTGCTCCGAAGTCCGACCTTTACTTGGTGACCATACTTATGCTATCCTGAGGCATGATTGTGGTAGCTAGAACATCAAGGAGAACATTAGAAGCGGAGTCTAAATGTCTCTCGGTCGATCATCCAGATTTTGTTCCCTTGGCATCGCTAAGGTAAATCTGAGATAGTGATTTCTTCCTTTGCATCTGCATCCTCCATCGTTACTCATCATGGTAGTAAGAGGTGTCACCAAGATCTTTGGCATAGATGTTGGTAAAACCTTGATGAATATGGAATGCTCAAGTTCTTGAAAGCACGCTCAGACACTAGATTATATCCTCAGTATCAATTGGAATGTGCCTTCCATCTGCCGAGTTGTTCCTTAACTCCAGTTTCCATTCCAAGCTGAGTATGCCATTCTTTCAGATTCCTTCAAATGATCAATTCTGAATTTTCCTTAATCTCGTATGAAGAGTTTCAATGATCCATGTATCAAAAGTAATTCCTTATGCCTGACTTAGGAGATAATTCAACGAGTCACCTCCTCTAAGGTGCCCCGTTATGGTATGAAGGGGAATTAACTCCCCGCTACATTGAAAATGTTCGCCATCTTACTTAAGCGTGGAATTATTGCCTGCCAAATTGAACCTTCGCCATCTACTTCTCTCCATCACCCCTGATGTGCGTTTTGTGTCTCAGCTCTAGAGATGTTATTATGTCTCATCCCATGAGTTGATCGTGAGTTGCTTGATCTTCGTGAAGATCGAATCCTGTAGAGTTCCCCTCTCTTTCTGTTGTCGTATTTGGATGAAGATCTCGAAAGTAAAGACGTCAAGATCAAGATGATGCAATGATCAACGTCCTTAAGAAGTTCAATTTGGATCAACAAGACTGTGTCAGTTCCGTGTCCCGCCCTCTTACCTTATGCCTTGAATCTCGGGACGAGATTCTTGTTTTGTGGGGGTGAGTTGTCACAACCCTAGAATAATGCTTGTAATTAGTTGCATCTGCATCCATGCATCATGTTAAATTTCAATTAAATTTGAAATAGGGATGCTCAAACCCTAGCACCAAAGGGAACTCAAATAGGTTCAACTTAAAATATTTTTCAATGAACCCAAAATGCCCTTCAAAAATGTTCATAATTTATGGGAAGTGATGAAAAGCTCCACCATAAATGTTCCACATTTTTCCATGCATTTATGGCCTTTGAATTAATCCATATTTCATTTGACTCGGAGTTATAAATTCCTATAAATAATTTTATAGCTCCAATAATTCTGGAATTTATTGTGGGGCTTTGGAATAATTACAATAGTCCACAAAATAATTTACAGAAGTAGGAAAATTGATTTGGTTTGAAATCAAATCAAAATAGAACAGAAAAAATAGAAAACAGAAAAGAAAAAGGAAAAGAGAACTAACCTGGCCGGCCCAGCACTGTGCGGCCCACTGGCCCACAGTGCCAGTCATCTCCCACTTCGCGCCAGGAGGACAGAGCGGGTGCTCGCCGCGTGCACACACGTGCCCGAGCCACCTCCTGCTTCTGCCGACCCCTGGACGCGGGGATAAGCTCCCCAAAGCCGTCCGCATCAAGCCTACCTCTCTCCCCTCATTTTCCCCCTCTCCCTTGCCTGTTCCTCGCCATGGACGAAGCCGCTATGGACGCACCGCCAAAAACCTCACGCCCACAGCCACCCTCTCGCCCTTTGTCCATGTCCACGAGCTCCACCGCATCGTGTTCGTTATCCTCACCGAGCCACGCAAGTAGGGAGGCCCTTCTTCCTCACCTACGCCATCGTCTCCAACCTCGGATGACCGTGATCATCGCCGTCGATTCGTCGTCGTCAAGCCTCCCCCGAGCTTGCTGGCCACCTCATCGCCATTGCTATGAGCTCCTGAGCCTTTCCCCCATAACCCCGTCGTCATTCATGCCCTCTAACCACGGGTTCCGTCGAGCCCGAGTATCCACCACCGTGGCTACAGATGCCGTAGCTTGCGCCTGAGCGCGTCATCATGCTCGGGTTGCTCCCAGGAGACGAACGCACCCCTCGCTCGCCTTGCCGTGCACCGTAGCACCACCGTCGTCGTTGCCCGAGCTCCGGCCGCCGCCATTGTGGTCGTTGTTGTTGATTGAAGCCACCTCCAGCGATGCCGTTTGCACCATCGGATGCGCGCGAGCCCCAACTCCACGTAGAGCCTCTCCGCCGCTCGTTTGGTCACCGGAGGGCGAAACCCGAGCCGTTCCGCCATCGCTGACCTCGACAGCAGCTTAACGCGGGCCTAACCGCGTTTTAGTTAGCACTAATGACCTCTCTGTGTCACTGACAGTGGGCCCGAGGCCTACTAATGACTTCAGTTTAGGTCAGTTTAATTTCTGTTTAACACATGAGTCACTGACCAGTGGGTGCCACTGGTCATGTTTTAGCTGGTTGACGTAGTGATGATGCAGAGCTAACGCAATAAAGCTTTTCTGTTTTATTTCTATTTCAGAAATGAATTAAAAATTCCAAAAATTACTGCAAACTTCAAAATTTCATATAAATTCAACCGTAACTCAGAATGAAATAATTTATATATGAAAAATTATCAAAAAAATTCAATCTATCCATTGGTACTATTTTCATGCATGACAAAACAAGTTATACCTACTGATCAGGTAAAATCAATTAAATGGTATTTGAATTACCATATATGGAGTTTGAATTTGAATCTTGATTCAAACCAACTTCATCTAATCTGTTGACACATGCATTAGCTGATGCAACTTCATATTGCCATGCCATATTCATGCATCATATTGTTGCATTTGCCGTGTATTGATTTGTCCCCCTTCGGTGATGTTCTCCGTGATAGGATCTGTTCCTGAGGGTACGCTCGAGTATCCACCGGAGGAGCAGTATTCCATTGTCGATCTGCCAGGTAAGCAAACCCCCTTGATAACTCTGATACAATCCCACTCTCTCACTCTTGCTCTCTTTTATTGCATTAGGACAACAATCATTCAACTTTTACTTGTTGCGGTTGTTGAACCCATTCCTCTGCATGACCTGTCTTTGTCACAGTAAATAGTAAAACCTACTAGCATGAGTAGGAATTACTTGAGCCAAGTTGTGACTACTCATCCATGCTTGCTTGTTATGCTTGCTACGCTTAGAGTCATGTCAGGTCTGATCCATCTGGGAGATGAATTGGAATGGTTGTGTTCACTTCCTACTGTTGAGAGCTAAATGTGTGAACGCGATTTGGTAAAGGCAGCAATGAGAGGCCATGTAGGAGTACATGGTGGGTTGTCTCATTGAGGCCATCCTCAAGAACTGAGTTTTGTGTATGTTATCCAAGACTAGCTACTACCACACATTGGGCTCCGGGCGCTCCGAGCTCTCTCGACTTATTAATCTCCCTGTACTCTTTCCAAGAGTTGCAACTAGTTTCTGGTGTTTCTAGGATATGCTAGGGGCTGTGTGTAGCGCTGACCTTAGGGGTGGGCTATGACACGGTAGGCAAGTGGCACGGTGTACCAAGTGGCACCCGGATGGTGGGCTTGGGAACCCTGCTCACATCGTTTGGGGCCGTAACGAAAACTTCGGGCGGACTTCCTTGCGGGTCAGTCTCAAATAGGCGATAAACCTGGACTAGAGTCTTGCGTGGTTAGTCAGGTTGTGGTCGCACCCTCCCCAGGCTTCCGCTTGAAGGTTCTCAAGATACATGACGTGTATATGGTGGTAAGTGGTGAGAGTGTGTGTGAAGAAGTACACCCCTGCAGGGTTATAAAACTATTCGAATAGCCGCGTCCTCGGATATGGACTACTTGGAAACTTATATGGTTCATAGACAATTTGAAATGGAAACTCTAAAATGCGCAAGATAAGTGTGAGTGCTATGGATGGCCCTCTCGTAGGAAGATGGGAGAGGATCCATAGTGGTGTATTGATGTGGTGACTATGTGGACTCGTGTGCGCTCTCTCACCTCAAAGAAAATACTGGTAGTCGTAGTATAGGATATCCTCTGATTTAAAGCTGGCTTGCTGCAGTTAAACCCCATAACCCCCTTCATTGATACCTGATGCATATGTAGTTAGTTCTGATCTAAGTCCTGCTGAGTACCTTTGTACTCATGGTTGCTTAATTTATGTTTTTGCAGAGGAGACGTTAGTCTCACTAGTGGTTTCAACGACGAGTTCGATGTTGACCGAGTAGCTTGGGAATCCCAGACAGAGGTCTGGTTCCTATGGAGGGTCTTGTAGATAGTCAGGCTTCTCAGACTTTTTTCTTTTGTAGTTGTCTGTACTCAGACATGATTGTGCTTCTGTTGCTTGTATGACTTTCTATGTTGGGTCATGAGACCCATGTTTATAATATCATGCTATGTATGGCTCTTTGGAGCCTCTTAAATAAATACTTTGAATCGTAGAGTTATGTTGTGAAGCCATGTTGTATCTAAACATATCGTGCATATTGTGTGTATGTTTGGAATGCATTGGTATGTGTGGGATTCGACACCTAGTTGTTTGCCCTTGGTAGCCTTCCTTACAGGGAAATGCCTCCTAGTGCTTCCATTGAGCCCTGGTACCTTGTTACTGCTCCAAAACACATGGATTGACCGACATGTATCCTTCTATGCTCCCGTGTCTGTCCCTATGGGGAACTGTCATGCGGTGTTTACTATAGTCCTTGTAGCTTTGCTACGACTTGGTTAGACTCGCTGCTGACTGACATGTGCATTGCTAGATTACCTATGTCTGTCTTGTGCCACCTCGGTTTATGACTAGTCATGTCGACCCGGGTTCTTTGACATATAGATGCTAGCGACATAATCATATACGTGATCCAAAAGACGCAAACGGTCCCGACCAAGGTATAGGTGGCAGCCGTGGGTTGCCGTGCATGAGGCCGCAAAGTGATATGATGTGTTACATGCTAGATCTGTGTTACCTAGAATCGGGGTCCCGACAGTTTAGTTCAGTTGGTGGGGTTCAATTTTGTAAAGTTATATATGTGAAAAATTGATCGAATTTGACTAAACTATATACGTGAGAAACATATATAATTGCTATATTTGTTGGGTGTTAAGCATGTTGACGTTAACTGGCCTTTCCATGGTTGAAATCTATTAGATTGGTATTGTGTTTATTCTTCATCAACCTATTATTGATAGTATGCCAATTCTTATTTACCCAAATACATATCAACTTTATGTGATTGCAGGGTAACAATTGGAGCCACTGAGGTTTACCATGGTCCTTCAGCTTATAGCACATTACTGTTCAGTTGCGAAAAACTTTCTAATGTTTAGGTCTTACTTGTAGGCCCTGGTGTCAAAGGTTTAGACCCACTATTTAACCCATTTTGCATATGGGGAATGAGATGTCCATGAATATCAGTCAAGTCAAGAAACTCAAAAAGATTGTCAGGATAAAGAAACTAACAAGAAAAACAAAAATCTTTGTTTGCGCAATGAAGAAGACATCAGTCAAACTATGTGATGGTACTCACTTTCTTACCTTACTTTTTTCCTAAGTACAACATTTAAATATTTAGAAAACATATTTATACATTATTTAAGTGCTTTCCAAAGCAGTTCATGGTGATTACTTCTCAAACAACCTGTATGCTCAACATGCAAGGAAGATATTTATACAACACCCATGGTATAATGTATTCTTCAAGAGGGCGAAAGACGGGCGGGCGATAATCCACATACGTTGGCCTAAAGTTTGCGGACCGTTATTGTCGTGAATGCTCAATATTTTCCTCCCGCTTCAGCAACTTTCCAGATGAGATTCACATGTCTATTTACCATCTATGATGCTACTTTGCGAAGGTTTTAGATGTGACCTGTGAAGTGCTTACGTGGTACTTGTTTAATTTGGTGCATGTGTACTATGGTGTACTAGTTAGCTATATGGTGTATAGTGATGTTAATAATGAAATCCTAGTGGGCATTTGTTGGATATGAAATATAATGTGTGTTCGATTTGAAATTGTGGTGAACATTGCTACTTGTGAGTTGCGTTGGGATTTTCCCCGAAGAGGAAGGGTGAAGCAATATAGTAGCGGATAAATATTTCCCTCAGTAGAGAACCAAGGTTATCAAACCAATAGGAGAACCACGCAAACACTCCTTAGCAGTACCTGCACACACAAGAGCAAATACTTGCACCCAGCACAGGCAAGAGGGTTGTCAATCCTCTTGTACTCATTAATTACAAGGATTAAATCTGGTAGTGATAGATAGATAAATTGCAAAGTAAAATAAAAGTAAATAAATTGCATCAATGTATTTTTGTTTTTGTAATATGATTAAAATAGACCTGGGAGCCATAGTTTTCACTACAGGCATCTCTCTCACAAAAATAGCATACGGTGGGTAGACAAATTATTGTTGGACAATTGATAGAAAAGCGCATAGTTATGACGTTATTCATGGCATGATCATGTATATAGGCATTACGTCTGTGACAAGTAGACCGACTCCTGCCTGCATCTACTACTATTACTCCACCCCTCAACTGCTATCCAGCATGCATCATAAGGTATTAAGTTAATAACAAACAGAGTAATGCTTGAAGCATGATGACATAATGTAGATAGAATAAAACCAATCAATGTGATTAAACCCTGTACGTAATGACAGAATATTTATCCATACTTTTGTAACTCCAAAAATTCTGAAAAATTAGGACAACGTAAAAAATTTGTATCCCAATACTATGTACAAATTTCATATTTTTCTGACGTTCCAGTAAGAAATGTAAAATAAAATACTGGGAGCAAAACTTTCTGTTTTCAAACAGCATCAATTATACTATCATTTAAATCATCCCAAATGTATTACTTGGCACAAACACTAATTAAAAGATAAAAACACAATCATTACAGTAGTAATAATCATGTGACTCAAGAAAAATAAAAATTGCAAAAAGATAAATATTGGGTTGCCTCCCAACAAGCGTTATTGTTTTATGCCCCTAGCTAGGCATAATGCATAGTTTCAAGTATTATCATCTTTCAAAGTAATTCCATAGGTGTCTCTCATAATAGATTCATATGGTGGTTTAATTCTCTTCGTTGGGAAGTGTTCCATCCCTTTCTTTAGTGGAAATTGGAACCTTATATTTCCTTCTTTCATGTCAATAATGGCACATATGGTTCGTAGGAAGGGCCTACCAAGTATTATAGGACAAGATGGATTGCATTCAATATCAAGTACAATAAAATCCATATGTACATAATTTCAATTTAAAATTATAGGAACATAATTAATTATACCCAATGGTTTCTTAATAGTTAAAACTGCTAAATGCAAGTTAAGGGAACATTCATCCATATCGGTGAGACCTAGAACGTCACATAAAGATTTTGGTATAGTAGAGACACTAGCTCCAAGATCACACAAAGAAATACATTCATAATATTTAATCTTAACTTTAATAGTAGGTTCCCATTCATAATAATTTTGTTGGTATAGATACTTCTAACTCTAGCTTTTCTTCATGAGCTTTAATCATAGCTTCTACAATATGTTTAGTAAAAGCTTTATTTTGTTCGTAAGCATTAGGTGAATTGATCATGGATTGCAACAAGGAAATACATTCAATCAAAGAGCAATTATCATAATTAAAGTCCTTGTAATCCAAAGTAGTGGGCACATCACTATCTATAGTCTTGACCTCTTCAAACCCGCTTATATTGTTTTTATCATTAAGATCATCACCCTTCGAATAATTGGGACGCTGATGGTTCGTGAATTTGTGATATTTTAGTAGTGATTTTCTCTTGGTTTCTTTGGAATTCTTATTAATCTTTGGATATTTCTAACGCTAATCCCTCGAAAGAGAAGAAAATCCACTTTCTCAATGTTTGGCAGGAAATATCAGCTTTGGAAGGAAACCAAGGAGGATTGCTGCAAATCAATACAAATTGAGCAACTTTCCTGAAGAGACTGAAGTCAACAGACGCACCAGCGCAAAAGACGGCGTTCCATACTACCGCAAGTGCTCGCATGAGCGGTCGTATGGACTGCCATCAGCTCCACCACGTCTATACAAGCAACTTTCGTAAAGGGCCCAGGGGGAGAAGGTAACCCTAGCCGCCGCCACATCATCCAAAACAGGACAAGAGACGATCTGAAGAACCTTCAGATATCATCTTAGTTTTGGTCCTTTCATCTCCATCATCATTACCATTACTTTCACTATTGTAAGATGAATTCCAATTGGGAGAACAATTTGTAACTTTACTCAATCTCATATGGAGATCAAGACTATTTGAATTATCCATTTAATCTTATTGTGGATCTTCCTGGTATTATTGATATGTTTTTCATTGGTTTAATCTTCATTGTGATTGATTCTCCTCTTACGATGTGTGAGTAATTCCCCTAGGTGTGGGAGATGTAGGTAAGTGGTAAGACTAAATTGTGCCTATTCTATATGTCGTCATTTGCATTAGTAGTAGTATGATCTACCTAGTATGTTGTTATGCTGTGGTGAACTCTATGCGTGTTGTCTAATTTAAGGGCCCGGGCAACATGATCTCAAGACCTAGACAGGTAACACGTATTGTTTAGGAAATATGTGACCTCTGATGTGACATGTGGAGATATTTATGAGGACCGAAGACAATACGAGATAACGGTGATCCATTGAACTTAATGCTTGGTTCCGGTCTAAGGACCTTAATTGTGGAAACGACCACTCTGTGGCAATGGAGAAGCAGGACCAGAGAATGAAATATAATCCCTAGAGGAGGAGTTTCATAACCCTAGGGAGAACCGCCTACAGAACCCTTATATCAAATGCTATGAGTACAATACAAGGTAACTGGTATTACCGTCGCACTGGCACACTTTATAAATTCTTACCATGAGCTGAAATCTCTACGCACCTTATCTCTTCCCTGCAGGAAACCCAACTATAGTCCTATTCATGCTATTTACTTTTACTAGCTCTCTTAGTTGTTACTACAATTCCCTTTATATTTGTCAAACTGGTTTATTCGTGATTCAGGACAGTAACGATATTTGTAGAAGCACAAGCAGCTACTTCACATAAGAACCGTGACGCCTTGTGTGTGACAGAAACACTACCTATAAATACTCTCCCCCGCTCTTCGTTGGGATGATTACTCATTGGGATACTTCTGCGAAAGTGCTACACTACCCTGTTTGGCTTGCAGGCATCAAAGCATTTTCTGGCGCCGTTGCAGGGGAGCTAAGCGCAGAGTATTTGTTTCGTAACTGTTTTTGCAGGTATTGTTATTGTAGATGCTTCCTGTAACTCACAGGGGATCTACTCCTTCGGGAAAATCGTATTTACCAGATTATATTGCTCGTTTTCCTCAAGAGCAACATGCTTCATTAATACAAAAATATAAAAATAGTGAAACAGTTGAGCTTAACACTTTGTTTGAACAGATGTCGATTACTCCAAAGCCCAAAAAGACTATCAGGGATCATTGTGCTCCAGTATTGATTTCTAGATCTCCTATAGTATATCCTACTAATTATGCTAAAGAGTACTCGATTGACTGTGATCTTATTGCAGAAGTTAGAAAGCATGCCTTTGCAGGAACCTAAGAAGACCCTCGAGCACATCTTATGTTCATTGATACTTTATGTGGAACCTTTAAATTGAAAGATGTATCACGAGAATTCGTGTTATTAAGGCTCTTCAGGTTTTCTTTGAAGGATGATCCAGAGAAATGGTATAATCGATTGCCCCAAGGGAGTATAATCAATTGGCTTATGTGTACTGAAAGGTTTATGGATAAGTTTCTTCCAGGCTCAAAGATTACTAAATTGAGACAGAACCTCACGTTATTCGTCCAGGAAGACGGTGAAACATTGAGTAAAGCTTGGGAGAGATACTCTAGATTTTTGAATTTCTGCCCTAACCACGGTTATGCTAAGTATGTTATACTTCATATGTTTTATCATGGAATTAATGAGGAATCAAAATCCATTCTTGATTTGAGTGCAGGAGGACAGTTTATGTCATTAACCCTGGAAGAAAATTGTAGTTGCACAGGAACAATGGAATATTGAGAAGCCAGCCAAGCTAACGGGAAAAGTATACCATATTGAAGACATGGAAGAATTTAAAAAGGTTACTCAAGAGAAAGGTAAGCCTATTGAACAAGTTATTACTGAAAAAGTGGATATATTCAGTATTTATCACCAGGAGGATGAACTTCAGGAGACGATGAACAAATTCAAATTCCATCAAGACAACTTCAACAGGAACTTTCGAAGATGTATCTATCATAACGAAAAGGTAATAACCTACCTTTCCCCAGAGGTAGAAGGGCTGAGTCAAGTGGTAAAGAACCTCGATAAACACTCTCGCGTGATAGAAACTCAATGCTCTCAAATCTCTGAAACACAATCTTTGATTCTTGCTCAGTTAGATAAAGAGAACACTTTTGCTACTAATGAAATCTCGACTCGTAGTGGCGAAAGAACGCAGGACCCTAAAGGCTCAGCATGGTATGAGAAGGAGCAAGAGCAAAGAAGAAGAGAAAGTCAAAGCCAAACCCAGGAAAATAGGGAGCTTCTCTTTGGTGAGGAAGAACTGGAAGAACAGGTCCCCCAAGATGCTCAGGGAGATGAAGCGGAAGCCGAAAAAGAGGTTAACCCCGATGCTGAAACAGTAGATGGTGACAATAACGAAGAAGAAGAAACTCCGGAAACAGGAAGAGTTGAGGAACCAAGGGTGGAAAGGAACGTCCGACCACCTGATCTCACCAAAGAAGGAAGTAATCAGGCAACGAGAAATAAAGAGAAAGAAAAAGGTAAGATGAAATTCTTCCTTACCCTAAGGCTATTAGGCCACCTTCAAATACAACACTTTATTCCTCCTTCTTTCAAGCAATAGCTGATCTTAAAATGTCAATGCATGTGGCTGATATGTTAAAGATTCCTACCTTTGCTAAATTCATGCATGATATTATTAACAATAAAAGGAGTATGAATCTGAAAGAACAGGTGGCTATAATAACGGAGTATCCTTTTGAAAACAAGATACCAAAAAAATTGGGAGACCCAGGTATACCCACAATATCTTGCTCAATCGATAATCTTGATATAAATAATGATCTTTGTGATGTAGGGGCAGGCGTTAGTGTGATGCCGCTAACCCTTTATCATAAGTTGTATCTCGCTGAATGTATGCCCACAAGTATAACCTTGCAGATGGTGGATAAATCCACAAAGAAGCCAGTGGGAGTAGCTGAGAATGTTCCGCTAAGATTAGATGGGCATGTTATACCTACTAATTTTGTTATCCTTGACATGCCCGGCGATGAAAAATTAGCAATTATTCTTTGTAGGCCATTTTTAAATACCGCAGGTGTCGCGTTGGATTGCTCCGAAGGAAAAGTAACCTTCAGAATTTGTGAAGAAGAAATAGTAAAGTACTTCCCGAAGAAGCCAAGAGTGAAGGAGAAGTACGTTTCCCCACCTAAGCGAATATGTGCGGTAAGTAAAGAAAATCTCATGCCACCAGAGACTTGACGTAATGCTAAGGTACGAAGTTGAGCTGGGCAACCTAGAAATCAGCGCTTGATGGGAGGCAACCCATTGTTCTCACAAATTTTTATCTCGGTTGTTTTGGTCTAATAAATAATATGAAGAAAATCTCTTGGAAGAGTTGTTTTTGATTTTGTGTCGTAGGAGAAATGAAAAGGAGAAATAAAGAAACAAAGGAGAAGGAAAACAATCAAGGGAGAAGAGCAAACAGAAGGAAAGACGGCGTATAAAACGGGGCATGCGCTCGTATACGTGATCGCATAAGGAAATCAGAGAAACGTCAAAAAAGTTCAGCGTAAATGACGGTGTATCATACGACCGTTAGCGCTCGTATGAGCGGTCGTATGAAACCCTCATCAAAATAACAGAAAAAGACTAGCAGACAAGATGGCGTACCAAACGGGGGCAAGCATAAATGACGGTGTATCATACGGTCATTTGAGCCCTCGAGCAAACTCAATTGAAAGAGCAGGAGAAAGGACGACCTATCAAACGGGCGCCAGTGGTCGTTTGAGCGCCCGTTTGACACTCTGCACCGCCCATCTTCAATGCCCAGCACAAAAGTCAGCATTCCATATGGACGCTCGCGTTCGTATGAGCGCCCGTCCTAGGTACGCGAACCCTAGATCGACAGAATTTAACGTGAGACGGCGTTCCAGACGGGCTTTAGTGCCCGTATGAGCGGTCGTTTAGACCAAATTTTCATATATGGAGGCCGCCGGCGCAGGGGGATCTTCTTCTTCCTCCCCCTTGCGCCCAAACCTCACCTCTCTTTCTCTCAAACCCTAACAAAAATCTTCCAAAACCTCCATTTCTTCGCGGATTTCGTTTGTTTGATCCATGCATCTTCACCCTCGATAAGTTTCTCCTCCGATCCATGGTTCATTTGCAAGTTTTGATGGAGATTTCATCCATGTTCATAGTCTAGATGAGATGCAAATGTTTTTGAATTTCCATTCGATTTACATGTTAGGATTCAAAGTAATAGGTTGGAATCAATCTTAGGTAGTATTAGAACTCGATCCCCACATAAAACTTACATTTTTCTGTTGTTATTTTTGTTGTGTGTAGAAAATGATGAGATCGGTGATCGCCGCGGGGAAGAAGGCCATGGGCTCACGCTCCAAGTGTGCCCGAAACAAGGGGGACGACCTCCGTGCTGCTGTCAACAAGGACTACCAACGAGTGAATAGCCGGGAGATGACACCCACGACGTGGAAATGTGACGTGTTCTTGGAGTCCCAAGGACTCCACAATGACTTCGCGTGGCTCCCGAACAATGTCGGGATGGGAGTTTTCAGCAACTTCCATTACCTGACGTACCGCGGCATCACCGTGGAGTTCCTCTCCACCTTCGAGCACACTCTCGAGGATTCGAGGGTGCCGGTGAGCTGCTCCTTCACACTCGGGGGAGTTCAGCGTACGACGACGCTTGAGTAGTGGTGCAATGCCTTTGGGTTTGCGAACCAAGGGGTTCTCGACACCAGGGGTGTGCCCATCGCTGATGCATTGGGTACGTGGGAGCTGATCTCCGTTAAGGATGAGCACGACCTCTCCGGCAAGAAGGTATCAAGCATACAAAACCCCGCCATTCATTACTTCATGATATTCCTTGCCAATACTATTTTTGGTAGGGAGAACATCGGGGGCATGTCGAGCTATGACATGTGTGTGATCCAGTTAGCACTCCACCCCAACAATACTCCCAAGCCTAACATGGGAGCTTTTCTGATGCACCACCTCGGTTGGCAGCACAAGCAGCCGAAGGGCGTTGTTGTTGTGGAGGCATAGTGACTCAGCTTGCTGAGCACTTTGGCCTCGATGTTGATGAAATGCAGCACGTCCCAGGTCCTACGGTGCTCAACTGTAGGATCATGACTGTCGTGGGAAACGACTATCTATGGGACCGAACGGGTCCCTTTGCGATTCGGCTCAGGGGACGTGCATGGGACAAAGGGCAGGTTTTCAGTAAGTGCAAGAACACACGGGGGATTTATCCAGGTTCGGGCCGCTATGAGCGTAAAACCCTACTCATGCTTTGTGGTTGATCGAATATGAACTCTCGTTACAGGGTGCGCAGTTTTCCGGCAAGATGCTCGGGAAAATGCAGCTACCGCGTGTAATTGAACTGGGTGTCGACCGTTCTACCTGTAGCTGTGGGCCTCCTTTTATTGGCCAAGGGGTTGCCACAATGGCTAATACGGTCATTACAGAGTGTGAACAGTGACTTGCACCGTCATCACGTTTATCTTCCAACGGGGTAAGACAAACGCATTTAATGCACCGTTAGGTGCTACGTTGGGGAGGCGAGGTCTTGGGCAAAAGATCTGTAGCACCGGTCCTGGCGCCCTCTTGTAATCTTGACACGTCCCAGGGACGGGTGTCATTAAAGTTAATCTTGGCGTGGCGCGCCAACACGTGCCTTGGCGGGCCATGTTGACTGCCTGCCGGCTCGACACCTAGCCCATGAGCCTATCTGGTCGATGGTGAGGTGGAGCGGTAACAGGACAAAACAAACCTGCTGGCATGGAGCTTGCTAGGCCTTGCTTGCCGGCAAGGGAGCTTGCCAGGAACCATAGCCTCGGTCTTCTCCTTGCCGGGATGGAGCTTGCCGGCAAGGACAGCGTCGATCTTTAGTACGAGAATAGTACTTCTCGATGACCTGCCTTGAGGTCTTGTTCACGGTCTTGGTGTTGAGTCTTGAGTCGTAGTTATCCTCTGTCAAGCCCTTGCCGGAAGGGAGGCTACAACTGCCTGTGCACAAGTATGGGTACGAGGGCACCCATGTCTTAGTACACCGACAGGAGCCCCTGGGCCTGGGCCACGCGCGCATGCGAGGCGTCGTTGGGCTAGGCCCAAACAGTGCACAGGCGGCGCGTGGTAGAGGATAACTGTCATAATATTCTCTTTTACTGCACCCGCCTACGATGCGCATTAAATGCGGGCGTGGGAGAGGTGGAGCAGAACGGCGGCAGGAGGTGGAGCGTCTCAAAAGCGTAGCCACGTAGGACGAAAAAGAGCCAGCCCGCGCATCTGCTTCTACCTCGAGGGTCCCCTCTCAGGGCCGGACGCGTTCCTCGGTGGTCGTCGTGAGCGCCAACCCTAGCGCCCACATCAGAGCCGCCTCCCGCGATCGCGGAGGGCGTGGTTCCTGTGGACGAGGCG
This sequence comes from Elymus sibiricus, assembly GCA_039707655.1. Taxonomy (NCBI): domain Eukaryota; kingdom Viridiplantae; phylum Streptophyta; class Magnoliopsida; order Poales; family Poaceae; genus Elymus; species Elymus sibiricus. Next base: position 343,841,260 of record CM077666.1, on the reverse strand, counting down.
GGCGTGGCAGACGTGGCGGAGCGGCTACCCTTCCCCCTTAGGCGGAAGCCCGCATGGTGGTGGTGGCGTAGGAGTCCCACACGGCGGTGACAGCACACGAGTTTGTCGTGGGGTTACGCCGCCGGCTTCGCAGTTGGCTCTGGCTCCTGGACCCCTTCGCGAGGGTGATGGAGAGCAGCAGGCCCTCGGGCCTGTGGCTACAGGCGGATGGCTGCTGCAACGGCCCCTCCTGGGTGGCGGCAGAGTTCTCCACCGCCGGCTCTCTGTTCTTGACGCAGGGGTGGAAGTCGTTCTCCCACTCCCGTGGTCTAGGGCAGGGGCATCTTCTCCAGTTTAGGTACGACAGAGCTGCCACACTCTTCATGAAGTTCTTCGGGGTCTCGTGCGGCCGCATCGAATGCTGTGCAAAAAGTGAGAGCAGCAGCGGCACCGACTCCAGCAGCGAGAGCAAGAGCGAGAGCAACAAAAGCTCCTCGCGTATCAAGAGCGAAGGCGACGACTCCGACTAGGTGCTTAGTATTGCCCCAGTCGAGCCTTGAAGATGAGCTGTGCTCCGCCTAGGCTCTTCTGTTTAGCTCCTGTATCAAAAATAATGTAGCCCCGTGGGGGCATGGAAGATAACTTTTGTATCTAAATGTTTAGCATTTGCTGTAGCTCGTACTTTAAATGGACGTATGCATGTTGTTCTCCTTATTCCATTCTGTCTTTGCATGATTTTCCATACCCTATGCTTACCGAGACTTGCCAGTGTGCACACCCTTACCGCAAGTACCCGAGGAACAAGTCCTCAGCAACTTGCCGGAGGTGCCGCTGCCGGCAAGATCATGCTTCTCGATCACAATGCAACTACTTAGGTTGCCGAGCGGACTCGAAGCAAAGTAAGAGCGCAGTTGATTATGGCAAGGTTCCTTAGCGTGTAGGTTTCTCATACAAAGGCCGGAATCGGTCAAGGAGAAACACAACTACAACAAAGAATTTATTTCAAAGTCTTGCAACTTAGCTCATTCCTTGCTGTACTTCTTGTCGTAGGGCGATATCTTGAACACGTCCTTTGGTATAAATGACCGTCACTCTCCCCGGGAAGCTTGTATGCGAGGAATCCTTCCTTCCTTTAGGAAAAAGAAAGAAGAGAAAAGAGGAGACTGGAACCTTGATGGTTCGTTAACCACCTTATGCAAGGCAAAGACTGTAACACAAGACTACATGCAACACATAAATAAATATGCATTTGGACAAATAGTTGTGAAACACTTAGTTTTATTGTGCACGGGATTTGCGCCCGGCTTTGTACAAAGGTTTACATGCCTTGACGGCAAACTTGTACAAAATAGGTTGCCGAGCAGCCCGACAACCGCGCCTTATGGGTAGAACTTATGAAGATGCTCAATATTCCATGAGTTAAGCACCGGAGTGCCATCTTCGGTCTCTAGGCGGGCTGCGGCGGGCCTAGAGACTCGTACTACCCGGTAAGGGCCCTCCACTTTGGCGTCAACTTGTTTTTACCCTTCGTGGATTGAATCTGACAAAGAACAAGGTCGCCTTCCTCAAGGTTCCTGGCATTCACTTTGTGGCTATGGTAGCGGCGCAAAGCTTGTTGGTACCATGCAGCAGCCCGGAAACGATCTTCCTCAAGGAGCGTGGCATCGTCATGCCGCAGTTCATCTTGGTCCTCCTCATCAAAGGCCAAGACTCGAGGTGACCCGTATTTGAGTTCTGTGGGGAGTACCGCTTCTGCACCATACACAAGGGAGAAGGGTGTCTGGCCAGTGGCTTGATTTGGTGTCGTTCTGATTGACCAAAGAACCGCCGGCAATTCTTCCACCCAGCGCCTTCCACACTGGTGCAGCTTGTCGAAAGTCCTAGTCTTTAGACCACGCAGCACTTTTGCATTTGCCCTCTCTACTTGCCCATTGCTTCTTGGATGAGCAACGGAGGCATAGCAGATCTTATTTCCAAGTTCCTGGCAATATGTTGTGCAGGCGCGGCTCGTGAATTGGGTGACGTTGTCAGTAATGATCCTGTTGGGTACACCAAAACGGGCAACCAATCCTTTGAGGAACTTGATAGCTGACTGTGCCATCACCTTTCTCACTGGCTCTACTTCAGGCCACTTTGTAAACTTGTCGATTGCAACGTACAAGAATTCAAAGCCCCCGGTAGCACGGGGGAAGGGGCCGACAATGCCGAGCCCCCAGACCGAGAAGGGCCAGGGAAGAGGGATGGTTTGGAGGGCTTGAGCTGGTTGGTGGATGTCCTTGGAGTGGAACTGGCATGCTTCACACCTGATAACCACCGCCAAGGCGTCTTGAAGGGTTGTGGGCCAGTAGAATCCTTGACGGAATGCCTTGCTGACAAGTGCGCATGACCCAATATGAGATCCGCACATCCCTTCATGTATCTCTTCCAACAGCCTTTGTCCATCTTCCCGGGAGATGCACTTCAACTTTACCTCGTTAGGTCTCTTCCTGTACAAGGTGTTGTCAATAAACTTATACATCCTTGATTGACGGGCCACTCTTTCTGCATCTTCTTGCTCATCGGGAAGGTCTCCTGTCTGGAGGAATTGGACAATCGGCTGCGCCCATGCCGGAGCTTGTGGCTCGATGACAAGGACTAAAGGCATTTCATCCTCTGCGGGAGCACTTGCCTCGACGGCAAGGATCTGGCTTGCCAGATGCTGCAGCTCACCGGCAAAGGGCAGCTTGTCGGTGGTATCTGCTTTCTTGGCGGCTACGGGTAGCTCTGCCGGAAAGTAACCACCAACATCTTGTTTTCTTTTCTTCGCCAGCTTCGATGGTGTAACGGATGGCTAAGTTAGTTAGAGCACAAAAGTTCCTGGTTCCTTAGGCACCTTTTGGGCGGCAAGCTTTGACAGGTCGTCAGCAATCTCATTTCGGGCACAAGGAACGTGCTCTGCTTGCAGACCGTCAAATTGCTCTTCCAACTTTCTCACTTCATCGACATATGCCTCCATCAAAGGGCTTTGGTAATCCTTGTTGACCTGCCTCACCACAAGCTGCGAGTCACCTCTGATAATCAGTTTCCAGATACCGAGGTCGATTGCAATGCGCAGACCGGCAAGCAAACCCTCATACTCAGTAGTGTTGTTGGTGGCCTACTCCCTGGGGAAGTGCATCTGGACCACATACTTGAGGTGCTCTCCGGTGGGTGCGATAAGCAGCACACCAGCACCGGCGCCTTTCAGCGTGAAAGCACTGTCAAAGTACATGACCCAATCGTCAACTGTTTCCTTGCCGGGGAGAGAGGTCTCTAGTTTTTCTTCATCCGGCATTGGAGTCCATTCCGCAATGAATTCCGCCAAGGCCCTACTCTGGATTGTCGAGGTACTCTCAAATTTCAGATTAAAACTTGATAACTCCAGCGCACATTCCACAATCCTTCTGGTTGCCTCTGGATTTCTCAAGATGCGTTGCAACGAAAAGCGAGTGACAACGGTGACTGGGTGTGCTTGAAAATAATGGCGCAGCTTCCTTGAGCCCATGAGAAGGCCAAAAATCAACTTTTGCACACCAGAGTACCTTGACCTAGCCCCTTGCAGGAGGGAGCTAACAAAGTAGACTGGGCACTGCACCATCTTCTTCTTCACGACTTGCTGATCTGGCTGGCTGGCTTGCATAACTTCTGTTTTCTCATCACCTGACCTTGCCGGAGAAGATTCTGGCTCGTCAAGTCGTGGGTCTATGGTTGCTACCTCTTCCTCATCGGCCTCTCTTTCAGCCACAAGTGCAGCACTAACCACTTGATTCGTTGCCGCTAAATATAGCAACAACGTCTCTTGCGGCCTAGGCGCGACTAGGACTGGCGGAGAGGACAGGTACTCCTAATCTTGGAGTGCGGCCTCCGCTTCCGGAGTCCAGTTTACTAGACCTGCCTTTTTCCAAATCTTGAAAAACGGCAAGGCGCGCTCTGCTGATTTGGAGATGAACCTGCTGAGGGCGGCAACACAGCCGGCAAGGCGCCTGACATCCTTGATGCGTCTCGGTGCTTCCATTTGCTCAATTGCTCTGATCTTGTTGGGGTTGGCTTCAATCCCCCTCCGAGACACGAAGAAACCAAGAAGCTTGCCGGATGGAACACCGAACACACACTTCTCAGGGTTGAGTTTCAAGTTAAGCTTGCGCAAGTTGGCAAAAGTTTCCTCGAGATCCTGGATCAATGTTGACTTGTCTCTGGTTTTGACCACAATGTCATCCATATAAGCTTCCAGATTTCTATGCAGCTCTGGCTCAAAACCAATCTGGACCGCTTTGGCAAAGGTCACTCCGGCACTCTTCAGTCCGAAAGGCATACGCAAAAAGCAGTATGTGCCACATGGAGTGATGAATGCGGTCTTCTCCTCATCTTCCTTGGCCATAAAAATCTGATGATAACCAGAATAGGCATTAAGGAAAGAGAGTAGGTCACAGCCGGCAGTGGAGTCTACAATCTAATCAATGCGCGGCAAAGGGAAAGGGTCCTTGGGACAGGCTTTATTTATATAGGTGAAGTCAATACAAAGCCTCCACTTCCCGTTCACCTTGCGCACCACCACCGGATTGGCTAACCACGTAGGGTGTAGCACTCCTCTAACCAGGCCTGTTGCTTCTAACTTCTTAATCTCCTCAGCAATGAACTCTTGCCGCTCCAAGGCTTGCTTCCTGATCTTCTGCTTGACGGGCCTCGCATGAGGGCAGACCGCAAGGTGGTGCTCAATTACCTCCCTAGGAACACCGGGGATGTCAGATGCTTGCCAAGAAAATACATCGACATTCGCCCATAGGAAGGCAACGAGCTCGCTTTCCTGCTCGTCGCCGAGAGTGGCACTTATAGAGAAAGTGCCACTCGTCCCACCTTCTTTTGTAGAGACTCGCTTGGTCGCCGGCACGGAGGCCTTGGATCTCTTGATCTTGCCAGTAGAGCTCTCTGGTATGTCCTCGACAGGCATGCTGCACTCTGTAGTGTGCTTCTCGGAGTCCTTCCCAGAGGTCTTGCCGGTCTTCTTCTTTCCTTCCCCGGGAGCTCTGGCGGCTAGGGCAAGCGCCTCAATGGCAGCTGCTGCTGCCGCCTCCCGGTAGAGCTTGTGGGCGCAGATGATTGCATCCTTGTGGTTTGACTTGATGGTGAGGACCCCCATCGGCCCCGGCATCTTAATGACGTTGTACGCATAGTGCGACGCGGCCATAAACTTTGCCAGGGCTGGGCGGCCCAGAATCCCATTGTACGGCAGCGGCATCTTGATGGCGTCGAAGGAAATCTTCTCCGTCCGATAGTTGGGCTCGCCGCCGAACGTGACCGGCAACGTGACTTGGCCCTTCGGCTTGTTCCTCCCCGGACTGATCCCTTGGAAACTGCCTGTTTCCTTGAGATCCTTGTCGGGGATCTGCAGCCTCTTGATCACATCTGGGGAGATCAAGTTCAAGCCAGCCCCACCGTCAACCAGCATCTTTGTCACCTTGAGGTTGCGAATTGTTGGCGAGACCAACAACGGCAAACACCCAACCGCAGTGGTGCGATCAGGGTGGTCCTCGGTGTCAAAGATGATGGGCGAGTGTGACCACTTGAGTGGCTTCTGTGCCTCCATCACCGGTTCCGATGCATTTTCTTCGCGGATCCATTGCTTTAGTTGCCGGTGTGAGGACTGCAAAGATGCGCCTCCGTCAACACACATGGCATCCACCGCATTTTGGAACTCCTTGCTGGACCCGCCTTCGTCCTCATCACTATCATCCTCTTCTTGCTGGCCCTGAGCAGCCTCCTCTTTTGACTGCTTGGCCTTGCCATGGCAGCCTCCGCGGCCACCATGGTCTTGCTTGCCGGACCCACTAGCACCATCTTGGGCCTTCTCCTTATCTCGCTTCTCGTACTCTTGCTTCTGCTTTTCGGCAAGTTGCTCTACTTGCCGGCATTGTTGGAGATCGTGGCCCTTGGTGCGGTGTTTCTTGCAGTACGGCTCGCCGGTCTTGCCGGCTTTCTCGCCTGCCACAGCTTCCCAGCAAGCATCGCACCTGGCAACCTCCTAGCCGGGGATGTCTGCCTTCGACTTCTTGGTGGCGTTGGTGTCGTCGGAGCTCTCGATGGCCAGTACAGTCTTGTTCTTGCGCTTTCTATTGTGCTTCTTGTTCTTCTTCTGTGGGGTTGATGCGTCGTCGTCCTCGGAATCGACGTCTGCACCCGCATCTTCCACGGGGAGTCGCCTCCCTTCCTCAGCACATGCACACCTATCTGCCAAGGCATACAGATCATTGATGGTCTTGACCTGCTCGACATTCATCTCTGACCGCATCCTACGGTTGCGCACATTCGTGTGGAACGCGGCAACAACAGCTGCAGGATGGATGTCGGGGATGTTGTGGTGCACATGGCTGAACCGTTGTATGTACTTGCAGAGGTTCTTTCCATCCCTTTGGGGGATCACCTGCAAATCGCTGGGCTGACCCGGTGACGGTGTCCAGAACTAGGGGGTACTCACCACGTCATCTCCCGGCTAGTGGGTCGGGCCAAGGACCCCCATGGCGGTTCACTAATGGGCCACTTCGGGTAGCCCATGACGCATACAAAGAAGATTCCACAAAGACTTGGTGCCCAAGACAAGGACTCCTCTAAACCCTAGGCCTCCGGTGCATATATAAATCGAGGCCAGGCTAGTCAATAGATGATCTGATATTCGTTAGAACAATCTCGTGGTAGATACATGTACTCTGTACTATACCCCATATGAATACAATCAAAAGCAAGACGTAGGGTATTATCTCTTCGAGAGAGCCCGAACCTGGGTAAAATCATGTGTCCATGTTACCATCGCCCCAAGACGCCTAGCTTAGGACCCCTACTATGAGATATGCCGGATTTGGAACTGACATTGGTGCTTTCATTGAGAGCCTGCTGGGTAGTCGTCGCGGTGCGATGGGAATTCAGATCGGCTCCACCGCGATCTACGTGTCGGAACCGAGCTACATTGTCAACGTCGACATCTTCGTCGCCGGCTCGACTGGTCACCTCGGCTAGGCCGAGGACTACGTTCCACGTCGGATCGTCAAGATCGGACGGGTGTCTTCATCAACATCAACTCCAATCTCAACCAAGATCATGGAAGAGCCCTCAATGGTGCTCGGGGGCTCAACGTCAACATTGCCCTCGCGCAATCATGCAGTTTTTCTGGACAGCAGATTCGTGTTCGTCGTCCCTGCCTCCTTGAGTGTCGTTTTAAAGATTCCATCGGTGGAATTGCGCGGAATTGAACCTACAATAACCCTGTAAAATTTCATCGCGTTCCGATGGAGGAAACTCCGGCAATCTCCGATATACCGGAGCCCTGTCGAATCTAGACGAGAATCTGGACGTGTTTAGGGTGAGGAGTCCAGCAGCTAGCTCGGACATCTTTTGGAAGATCCAACCGTTCATCAGCTGCGGACTTCTCATATCGACAACCCCTCAAAATTTCAGCTCGATCCGACGGTTCAAACTCTGGGAAACGTCCGATGAGTGCAACAATTTTCGGATCTGTTTTTTGCGCGAAAACAAATCCGACCCAAGTTCATCTTTTTTCATGAACGGGTTATCGAAGGTCCTTTTTGAAGGAATTTTTTTATAAGTATTGTGTCCTCAAACACGTGCCCACAAATTATGAGCCTTTTCCGAGGTGATCTTCGTCATCGCGCCGGTGTCAAACCAGCCCGGCCATGTTGCTCCATGGCTGCCGACCTGTGCCAGCATCGACTGCGCCGTCGCTTCATCGAGCCGACGACAACCACCTCGGATCATCACCTCGGCGAGCCGACCAAGAGTTCGGCACCGCTCTCCCTAATGATCGTCAAGATAACATCGTCACCTTATGGATTGCATGGGTCGGGTGCGCCGGCATCGCCGCGCGGTCACTTCATCAAGCCGGCATTGACCGCGTCACAAGTTCTGACCTGGGTTGGCATCGCCGCGCCGTCGCCTATTTAAGCCAATGTCCACCACGCTGACCTGCTTCGACACCTCGGCTTACATGGGGCTCCGACGTCACCCTGCTGACCTAATCCGTCACCTCGGCTAGACCGGGGGCTTCGCCATCACTTCATCATCACCAGCCGACCAGCTTCATCACGACAGCTGGACCGGGGGCTTCGCCTCGCCATGTCGACCGTGCTGCATCGCTACCTCATCAACCCGAGCTCGTCGCTCGGCCACCTCGGGCTTGGGGGCTGGGACCTCGGTCAAGCCGAGGCCTATGTGTCCTCGTCCCGCCACAAGCCCACACCACGTCATCAACGCCGAGCACATTAACCAGAGGCGGGACATCCTCTTGACCGAGGTGCCGTGCATAATAATTTGGCTCGGGAAATCTTTTCTGACCCGTAGTTCGGCAACTTCCCTGCCGAGCTGTACCTCGGCACGCCCGACCACTCCTAACACCGGGGCCTAGTTACTTTCCCCCACAGTCAAGTTCCTATGACTAAGTGAAAGTTATAAAGCCTACATATCTGATTGCCTCGTTTTCGCTAACACAACCGCCTCCGGGCACCGAGACGTCGGCTAAGGGTTGTCTTGTTATTGCGGAAACATCCTGCGTAGCATCTACAAAGGGGTGGAAGCCGACGATGGGCCACTTTCAAATTATAAACAGTCGCAACGGAGTCAAAATAACATATAGCATAAAGCTGCAAAATCCAGCTTAAAAGCTGACTACCACAAACATGCGCAAATTCAATCGGCCGATCAGCTTTCTTTCATAAAAGTGTTCATCTTGTCCGAGGTCACTAATAGAAAAGCAGTTCGGCCGTCTTTGAAAAAACTATGCAATTCTAACCTCGAGTTTTTGGTATAAAACACTTCGGACATATAAAAGAGTCCAATAAACCGTACCGTACCAGGGGCTCCATGAGGCACCTCGGCGCGGTTACTTTGGGACTCCTAGAGAGTTCGACGTATTCTCAGCATTTGTATTCAATATATGAGTGTTGCCTTCCCATAAATTGTTATAAAGCCACAATATGCATCAATTTGACTTGAGATCTGGCCAAGCTGGGTTGTCTGGCTCCTGTGCTTACCCCTTACGTTCCCGATTGTTCGGCTAGGGGGTAAAGGGAGCACCTCTGTGATTGATACTACCGGGTTATCCGGGTTAGTACCTCAGACTGGGTGAAGCCGAAAGCTAGCAATCTCAAGAACATAATTGGTCGGCAATAACGGAAGTGAAAATCTCGGTTTTTTAAAGCCAAATACTTCGGAAATATTCCCCGAATTAATCTTCACTATTTTCTCCCACTTAGATCGGAGGTGAAGTTACATAATCATGGTTAGCATGATAACCTGCGAAAAGGAACCTATAAAGGAACTATTTTTCCCAGAAGATGTTTCTTACGTTAAATAGTAATATAACATATCTCTCCGTGTACCTTTGTTTATAAAACCATATGGCCGGATTGCCTTGTTTGCCGTAAATCTTTGCCCTTATAAAGGCTTTATAAAGTAGGACAAACACTCCTCAGCTACTGGCCAAGGAGGTTGAAGCCGATGGTCGGTCAACAAAGTTTTGTACAATGCGGATCCGAGCATTAATGATGTAAAGTACTTGGATACGTAGAATCATTACACATAAATTGTGATTAAAGTCAATTTACCCCAGATATCGATCCTTAATTCGGCCACCCTTGCCCAAATTAAGGCTCGGGGGCTACTGGGCTTCGCACTTCTCAAATTAAAAGCAACTAAAGAGGTACATCGATCCCCTAATCTGGTGTTCCCACCCGACCAGTGGCTCGGGGGCTACTGCATTTGACGATTCAATGCAGGGAAATTAAAAGTGCAAAATAGTTTCCGAGGAGATTACGATTCTCAGGTTGGTCGGCCGCACCCAACCTGAGTCTCGAGGACTATGCACACCGTGTTTCCGTTCCTAAATATGCTGCCGAGCTAGGAATTGATCCTCAGGCCAATTTCGCGAATCGACCTGAGTCTCAGGGGCTACTGGGATCAGCAGTTTCATGTTTTCCTTCAGGTGCAACTCGGATTTTAGGCCGACACACACCTTGAGGGCTACTGGCTATATATCTCGGCAGAGAATAAATTGCACCAATCGAAAATATATCCGCAAAAAATCAGCCCAAGACCGAGGTGGTGCACCACCTCGGAAGCAGTTCGGCATAAAGCTCGGCTGCGAGTGGGTGGCTCCATAGAGAACTTTTTCGGCGTTAAGCTCGGATAACCTCCTTCAAACTTTTTCAAAGACGAGGTACTCTATGCCTCCTCGGATGCAGTCCGGCGTTGGAGCTCGGCTGCAAGAAGACACCTCGGATGCAGTCCGGCACTGGAGCTCGGATGCAAAGAGGACACCGCCGCGCTGGAAACACTTTGAACCTGAGGTGTGGCATAAAAAATAACAAGGCATTGATAAAGGCCGAGAATTTAAAAGGGCTCCTCGGATACCCGACATGTGAGCTCTTCGGATATACCTCGGTGATCCTCAAGATCAAAGATGGGAAGATTTGTTGAACCAGCTTTCAAGACCGACGACCGAATACGAAGAATAGTTCGGAAGAACCGAGGAGCGTCCCCAACTTGAAGAGCGGTTCAGGGGGCTACTGATGGTGTCCTGAACTAGGGGGTACTCACCACATCGTCTCCCGACTAGTGGGTCGGGCCGAGGACCCCCATGGCGGTTCACTAATGGGCCACTTCGGGCAGCCCATGACGCATACAAGGAAGATTCCACAAAGAATTGGTGCCCAAGACGAGGACTCCTCTAAACCATAGGCCTCCGGTGCATATATAAACCGAGGCCAGGCTAGTCAATAGATGATCTGATATTCATTAGAACAATCTCGTGGTAGATACATGTACTCTGTACTATACCCCATATGAATACAATCAAAAGCAGGACGTAGGGTATTATCTCTTCGAGAGAGCCTGAACCTGGGTAAAATCCTGTGTCCATGTTACCATCGTCCCAAGACGCCTAGCTTAGGACCCCTACTACGAGATATGCCGGATTTGGAACCGACACCCGGGAGCTTGTGGCCACCCTGGTAAGCGCCAACGAAATGATGGCACAGATCCGCCCAAGAAGAGATGGAACCCTCAGGTAGGTTCATCAACCACGACCTGACGTTGGGCCAAAGGGCCAACGGGAAGTAGTTGGTGAGCACTTTCTCGTCCCGTTCCCCGGCAGCCTCCACCATGATGGTGTAGATGCCAAGGAACTCGGTTGGGTTGAGCGTGCCGTCGTACTTGTCGGGCAGCTCTGGCTTAAAGGCTCGGGTGGACGGCCAGCGAACTTGCCGCAGCTCATGAGTAAACGCCAGGCACCCCACATCATAGGGCAAGTACCCAGCGGCTACCGGAGTGAGCACGTTCACCGCCGGCCTGGCACGGTCGTCAGATTGACGACGTGCTTCCCGGCGCTGCTCGATCTTCATGCGGGCGTCTTCGTCGCACCGCTCGCAGAGCACTTGGCGCTGATCTTGGCGGCACCGCGGAACTGATGAAGCCATGGACAGCACGTCATGGTCGTCTGACCGGCGGGCTGGCCGCTGTGACGGTGGAGGGTGGCGAGGTGACTGCACCATCTGCGTGGCGTCTCATGCAAGGTAGCCGGAGGGTCCTGCCGGCATGGTGGGTGGTCGTCGCGAGGGCCCCACGTCTTGTGTCTTGCCGGGTCGGCAAAACTGATGAGGCTATGAATGGTGGCTCTCCATTCGTCCATCTTGTCTGGGCTTGGCGGGAATTTCAAAAGTATATGAACCCACGCCATGGCCTCGGCCGCCGTGATTGGCATGGCCGGCAGCACAGAACGAGGCGTCGCTTGACTCCCGGTGGAGCCAGAAGGAGCTTCGTTACGTTTTTGCCGCCGCGGCTCATGCTCGCCAATAGCCGGACGTGGTGGTGGTGGCGGCACTCCGTGAGCAATCGGAAGTTGCTACACGGGGATCCCGTCTTGCGGTCGTCTGGAACCGCCAGCAACGTGGGGGAGCGTGTCGTGCCCATCTTGCGATGGTCGCGGCATACGCCTCCCCGCGCCATTGTTGGACGTCGCCGCTACGTTCTGGGACGTTGCGGCGGCTGGGTTCTGGGTGGCAGCAGTATGAACTATGTTACTATGATGCCTGCGCTCACCAGAATGTCTTGGAAGTGAACCAGCCGCGACGTCGCCGGTCCTGTGGCTAGGCTCAGCGTCGTGGCAGGGGTGCTGGGCACCCACACCACTTGCGCCGCCTGCGGCCTCCTGGGAAGGTGGCTTGGATGTGGTAGGAGCCTTCGTGGCTCCACTCTTCTTCTTTGGCGCCATCGACGAAGATGACGAAGTTGGTACTCACACTACCAAAGAACTGATTTGTGACACACACAGCCCCTGCCTGGCGCGCCAAAGATGTCGTGGGAAACGACTATCTATGGGACCGAACGGGTCCCTTTGCGATTCGGCTCGGGGGACGTGCATGGGACAAAGAGCAGGTTTTCAGTAAGTGCAAGAACACACCGGGGATTTATCCAGGTTCGGGCCGCTATGAGCGTAAAACCCTACTCCTGCTCTGTGGTTGATAGAATATGAACTCTCGTTACAGGGCACGCAATTTTCCGGCAAGGTGCTCGGGATAATGCAGCTACCGCGTGTAATTGAACTGGGTGTCGACCATTCTACCTGTAGCCGTGGGCCTCCTTTTATAGGCCAAGGGGTTGCCACAATGGCTAATACGGTCATTACAGAGTGTGAACAGTGACTTGCACCGTCATCACGTTTATCTTCCAACGGGGTAAGACAAACACATTTAATGCACCATTAGGTGCTACGTTGGGGAGGCGAGGTCTTGGGCAAAAGATCTGTACCACCGGTCCTGGCACCCTCTTGCAATCTTGACACGTCCCAGGGACAGGTGTCATTAAAGTTAATCTTGGTGCGGTGCGCTGACACGTGCCTTGGCGGGCCATGTTGACTGCCTGCCCACTTGACACCTAGCCCACGAGCCTATCTGGTCGATGGTGAGGTGGAGTGGTAAGAGGACAAAACAAACCTGCTGGCACGGAGCTTGCCGGGCCTTGCTTGCCGACAAGGGAGCTTGCCGGCAACCATAGCCTCGGTCTTCATCTTGCCGGGACGGAGCTTGCCGGCAAGGACAACGTCGATCTTTAGTACGACAATAGTACTTCTCGATGACCTGCCTTGAGGTCTTCTTCACGGTCTTGGTGTTGAGTCTTGAGTCGTAGTTATCCTCTGTCAAGCCCTTGCTGGAAGGGAGGCTACAATTGCCTGTGCACAAGTCTGGGTACGAGGGCACCCATGTCTTAGTACACCGACAATGACTAACATACATTCTATTGGGCCTGTGCAAGGGGAGCATTGTTACAAATGCCCCCTACCTAACTCTGAGACTACAGATGTGCGCTTGCATTTACCGCAAGCTTTTACTGTTTCTACATGTGATATGTGGTTGCTCTCCATTGATGACATCAATGAGTACAGGCACACAGCCGGGTTCGGGAACAATGTTCAACCCGAGCCCGCTCCTGAGTGGGATGCCGCAGCAGCAGGGCATGCCCACGACTGGGATGCATGGGGCAATGCACCCAGTATGCACCCAACTTTCCACCACAGCCTGCACCGCAGGTTCACTTTGGGTAGCCACGCGACTATGTGCCTAGGGTTGAGTTTCAGCAGCTGCAGCAGCAGGTAGGAGGGATCCGTACGGACCTCCGTGAGGCCAACAACAACAACATTAACCTGCTCAGTGGGAACATGCAATCCCTCTTTTCTTTTTGGCAGCCACACCCTGGCACGGGAGGTCAATCCTCTAGTGTCCCCTCTCAGATGAAGTGGCCACACTTTGGCCAGTGAGGTAACGATGGCGAGGACATGGACTAGAGAGTAGGCCAAGAGCCTAAGCTTGGGGGAGCTCATCCCCTAGTTATCCATGCATGCATATTTTGTTTTTGTTCTTAGCAAGTTTATTTTCAGTTTGCATAATAAAATGAAAAGTAAGCTTTGCTCTTGCATTTTTGGAATTCTCTTCGTTTGTTTTTTTCCAGCCCACGGGTTTGTTCTCCGCTAACAAGTTGGAAATGATGAGAATGAAGAGGAGATGTGACTGAGGGAAGAAGTGAGCCAATGCGAGAAGGTATAACATATGCATAATCCCTTGTCTCGCATTGTTATTTGAGAAAGAATTTTTAGTTGACTGGCTGCTCTTAAGTGAGTTCCCCATGTTAGTTGAATATCATTTAGTCATAACTCCCAACTTCAGATTTTGCTAGCAGAACTTTGTGGTAAAGCTTGTTTTTGTTTCAATAAAAAGTTAAAGAAAACTTAGGGGTTTGAATTTTCGAAGAGAACGAGCACTCAAGTAGTTCAACTCCATATGCTAAATTTGATTGACTTGATGACACATATTGATAGAGTTACTTGGAGGAACGAATATTTTAAGTGATTGAGGTTATGACAAAATTTATTCGCGATACTAAAATCATGGAGCTTCAGCCCTAGGCTGGTTTTATGTCCCATTGCTATATGTTGAGATCATTCGCGTGACTGCGACGCCATCACGAATTTGGAGATTGTGTGGTAAATGATCGACCTTCTCCAAAGAAGTGTGTATGTGGTAAATAAGAGCACTGATCGCTGAGCTCGAAAGAGATAATCATTCTTGATCCATAGTGCACAAAATTAAGCCACAACGGAACCCAATTGCATATAGTAAATTTTGGCATAACCCCGTCACAAAGGATTGAAGTTCCAAAGAGTAACGAAAGAGAGAAGTGTTTGAAACCATGACTAGGAGGCACTAGTAGGGGCCAATGAAATACTTGAGTTCTCTGTTGTCTTTATATCTGAAACCCCCTAAATGCTTTTTAATAAATTTGAATTGAGTACCCATCTCAAGAAGAACGCTCTCACTTGCCTAAACACTTGGTTAGCGAATAAAATTTGGTTTGAGAAATTATAACTAGTGATAAGAGACTACATGTGGGTAGGCAACAAGCATAGGTGCAGCTGTTCAATTGCGAATACTTTCTTGAATGGCATTGCAGGATAAGAGAAAGATGGATATGATGTATCCTCTCGAGCCGATAAAACTTCTTTCTATTCAATCAAGCTCCCTTTCATTCTCTTGATTTCTTGTTTGCTCGAGGATGAGCAAATCCTAAGCTAGGGGGGTTGATGGCTCGAGAATTTGTGATGTTTTAGTAGTGATTTTCTCTTGGTTTCTTTGGAATTCTTATTACTCTTCGGATATTTCTAACTCTAATCCCTCGAAAGAGAAGAAAATCCAATTTCTCAATGTTTGGCAAGAAATATCAGCTTTGGAAGGAAACCAAGGAGGTTTGCTGCAAATCAAGCCAAATGGATCAACTTTCCTAAAGAGACTGAAGTCAAAAGACGCACCAGCGCAAAAGACGGCGTTCCATACGACCGCAAGCGCTCGCATGAGCGGTCGTATGGACTGCCATCAGCTCCACCATGTCTATACAAGCAACTTTCGTAAAGGGCCCAGGGGGAGAAGGGAACCCTAGCCGCCGCCACACCATCCAGAACAGGAGAAGAGAGGATCTGAAGAACCTTCAGATATCATCTTAGTTTTGGTCCTTTCATCTCCATCATCAGCATCATCACCATTACTTTCACTATTGTAAGAGGAATTCCAATTGGGAGAACAATTTGTAACTTTACTCAATCTCATCTGGAGATCAAGACTATTTGAATTATCCATTTAATCTTATTGTGGATCTTCCCGGTATTATCGATATGGGTTTCATGGGTTTAATGTTCATTGTGATTGATTCTCCTCTTAGGATGTGTGAGTAATTCCCCTAGGTGTGGGAGATGTAAGTAAGTGGTAAGACTAAATTGTGCCTATTCTATATGACGTCATTTGCATTAGTAGTAGTAGGATATACCTAGTATGTTGTTATGTTGTGGTGAACTCTATGTGTGTTGTCTAATTTAAGGGCCCAGGCAACATGATCTCAAGACCTACACAGGTAACACATATTGTTTAGGAAATATGTGACCTCTGACGTGACAGGTGGAGATATCTAGGAGGACCGAAGAAAATACGAGATAACGGTGATCCATTGAACTTAATGCTTGGTTCCGGTCTAAGAACCTTAATTGTGGAAACGACCACTCTATGGTAACGGAGAAGCATGACCAGAGAATGAAATATAATCCCTAGAGGAGGAGTTTCATAACCCTAGGGAGAACCACCTACAGAACCCTTATATCAAATGATATGAGTACAATACAAGGTAACTGGTATTACCGTCGCTCTGGCACACTTTATAAATTCTTACCATGAGCTGAAATCTCTCCGCACCTAATCTCTTCCCTGCAGGAAACCCAACCGTAGTCCTATTCATGCTCTTTACGTTTACTAGCTCTCTTAGTTGTTACTACAATTCCCTTTATATTTGTCAAACTATTTTATTCGTGATTCAGGATAGTAACGATATTTGCAGAAGCTCAAGCAGTTACTTCACATAAGAACTGTGACGCCTTGTGTGTGACAGAAATGCTACCTATAAATACTCTCCTTCGCTCTTCATTGGGACGATTACTCATTGGGATACTTCTGCGAAAGTGCTACACTACCCCGTTTGGCTAGCAGGCATCAGACGCCTTCTAGCTAAAGTTGATTCATCTCCAGTCCCTTTTTCATCAAGTTTTATATTACTAAACAAAGATTCAATAGGTGTCACACCAATCATTTTAATATCTTCATCATGGTTATGATAAAAAACCCGGGTGCGAGAGCTTTTTCTAGGAATTCATGCTTAGCTCTAATCCGTTCAATTCTTTTTCTACTTTCATCCAAGGTGACTTGAATAGACTTTAGAGATTCAGCAACATCATTTTTATGTGGCATAATTTTAAGCGATAATTGGTTTTATGCCCTTAGTTGTGTCCCCCTCGGCAAGATAGCCCCTAGTTTCTGAAAACACGCGTACTTGCCCAACCCACTTTGGTCGTCTTGTGCTTTTGCCCTTTAACCGTTTGACCGTCACTTTGAAAACTTCATAACTAATTCATACTAAATCAGAAAAATGCAAATAAGATACCAAAATGTTCGGAAAAACATCGCCTATATGTCAATGTCACTTGCATTCATGACAAAAGTGTTGGTAAGTGCACATCCGAGTTTTAGCTCTTATGATACCACCATGAACAGTAAAATCTAAAAAAATTCAAAAAATTCAAAAAAAAGTTGGTGGCAAAGAATGACAAATGTTTTAAGTGCTTTCCAAGTTTCATCAGGGAATGACATTCATGGAAGTCGTGGCAAAAAACAATCTATTTTAGAGTGTTGATTGTTTTTTTTTGCCATGACTTCCACGAATGTCATTCCCTGATGAAACTTGGCAAGCACTTAAAACATTTGTCATTCTTTGCCACCAACTTTTTTTTGATTTTTTTGATTTTTTTTAGATTTTACTGTTCATGGTGGTATCATAAGAGCTAAACTCGGATGGGCACTTACCAACACTTTTGTCATGAATGCAAGTGACATTGACATATAGGCGATGTTTTTCCGAACATTTTGGTATCTTAGTTGCATTTTTCAGATTTAGTATGAATTAGTTATGAAGTTTTCAAAGTGACGGTCAAACGGTTAAAGGGCAAAAGCATAAGACGACCAAAGTGGGTTGGGCAAGTCCGCATGTTTTCAGAAACTAGGGGCAATCTTGCCGAGGGGGACACAACTAAGGGCATAAAACCAATTATCGCTTAAAATTATGACACAACTAAGTTCAATGATTGGCATGGCAAAGACTAGGGAATGTGGACCCCTCAAAATGCTAAGGACATACATTGGCAAAAGCTCAAGACTCTTCATTTTTGGTTTAGTGATCCAAGATCACATTGAGTCCATAGGAAAGCCAATACAATTAAAAGGGGATGAGGTTTGATAATGATCTATTTGCTCAAGTGCTTAGTGATGATGCTCCAAAACCCTCAGCCACCTTCTCTATCCAAACGTGTCCAAAGTTCCAAAGTCTAACTCGGTTCCACCAAATCCTATTCATCCGGACCCACCGAGTTCATCTAGATAGTGCCACAAGCCAAACCCTAGCAAATCGGATCCACCGATATGGATCTCGGTCCCACCGAAATGGCCTGACCAACTCTCTGTTGCCTATTGCAATTATTTTGGTCTAACCGAGTTTGCAATCGGTGCCACCGAGATGGCTTGACCAACTTTCTGTTGCCTATTGCAATTATTTCGGTCTCACCGAGATGTTGTAATCGGTGCCACCGAAACGAGGTTTGCCTTACCATTGCACATCGGTCGTTCTGAGTTGTTCCCAGTTGGTCCCACCGAAACTTCAAACGTTCATATCTTTTGCACAGGTCAGTCTCACCGAGATCTCAAATCGGTGCCACCGAGTTTGGTCAAAAGTGTGTAACGGTTGGATTTTGTGTGGAGGCTATATATATACCCCTCCACCACCCTCTTACTAAGTAAGAGAGCCATCAGAACGTGCCTACATTTCCACCATACATTTTCTGAGAGAGAACCACCTACTCATGTGTTGAGATCAAGTTATTCCAATCCTACCATTTGAACCTTGATTTCTAGCCTTCCCAAGTTGCTTTCCACTCAAATCCCTTCTTCCACCAAATCCAAATCTGTGAGGAGTTGTTTGAGTGTTGGGGAGACTATCACTTGAAGCACAACAGCAAGGAGTTCATCATCAACACACCATCTATTACCTTTTGGAGAGTGGTGTCTCCCAGATTGGTTAGGTGTCACTTGGGAGCCTCCAAGATCATGTGGAGTTGAACCAAGGAGTTTGTAAGGGCAAGGAGATCGCCTACTTCGTGAAGATCTACCCTGAGTGAGGCTAGTCCTTCATGGGCGTAAGCCATGGTGGAATAGACAAGGTTGCTTCTGTCGGGCCCATGGAACCCGGGGTATCCAGGCCCGTCTGCCTTGGCCCAGGGCGCAACGCCTGGCGTGGGCCCAGCGGGCCGCCATCACCAAGCACCTCACTAGGACTCCTCATGAGGCCTTGGACTCCCGAGGCCCCCTCCTCAGGGAGCGGGCGAGCAAGGCTCAGCACATCCACCAGCGGCCTCGCGAGGTCCTCTCGCGAGGCGACCTCCTGAGGTGGCCTCCCGAGGCCCCCTCCCGAGGGCTCACGAGACGACGGCCGTTCGTCACAGCCGCGCGGTCTGGAGGCCATCACGTGGGTGACACGCGTGGCAACGAGCGGCGACAGAGGCCGCGCCAGCAGGCGCGGATGAAGATGGTTTCCTCTTTGGTGTTAAGGGAGCAGGGCCAGATATCTACTCCCCAAAGCAACCCCAAAGGTTGCCCGATCGGCAAAGGAAGACCAAGACGGCGGGCGCGCAGGGCGGAGGTCATCCCCGAGCCCACCGGCGCGTCATGGATCACTCTTTGGCAGGCGAAGACCGCCTTTAGTCAGGATAGCCTGAGCGCCTGTCCCCTTTCGAAACCCGCCAAGTGTGGCAGCCCTTCCCGCCTAAATTTCAAGGGGGAAGAGGACCGATGCGGGTATAAGGGGCGCAGTGCTGCCTTTGTAGAGGGGGGTCGGCTCTTGTTCTCATCACCCCCAACCTTGTACTCTCTCTCACCAGAGCAATACCAACCAAGCAGGAGTAGGGTCTTACACCGCAAGGAGGCCCGAACCTGGGTAAACCGCTGAGTCCATGGTCCGTCCCTCGCTAACGCGCTCTCGACGTAGCTTCGCCGTCACTTAGCCGTGGTAGGAGACGAAGTGGAAGAACGAGCTCACCCCAGTGTTCGAACCTTTGGGTCCCTGGAGCTCGACTTCCAACAGGTTCTTCGTGGACCCTTTGTGGGTGGAGCCCTCCGTGGACTCGCGCAGCCGTTACCCTTCGTGGGTTGAAGTCTCCATCAACGTGGACGTATGATAGCACCACCTATCGGAACCACGCCAAAAATCATCGTGTCTTCATTGCGTTTGAAATCTCCGATCCCCTCCTTTACTTACATGCACAATGTTTTACTTTCCGCTGCTATACTCTTAGAATTGCATGTGTAGGGTGTTACTTCACTTAATCTACTTGCTAAAATCTTCCCACAACTAAAATTGGGAAAAGGATAGATTTTTATTTGGTCAAGTAGTCTATTCACCCCCCTCTAGACATACTTTCGATCCTATAGCAAGACCGCGTGTTTTAAGAAACTAGGGGCAATCCTGCCGAGGGGGACACAACTAAGGGTATAAAACCAATTATCTCAAATTTTAATTTTAAGAGGATCCACATCATGAGCAATTCTATCCATGTTTCTCGCCATATCATCAATTTTATGTAGTTTTTCTTCTACCATGGCATTAAAAATCTTTTGAGAACTAATAAATTATTTAATGTTGTTCTCAAGTTCAATAGGTATCCTATTATTATTATATGAATTACCAGAGGAATTACCATAATTATTAGAGGGATTACCGGGATACGATCTAGGATTGAAATTCCCTCTATAAGCATTGTTGTTGAAATTATTTCTAGCGACAAAATTCACATCAATAGCATCATTAATTTTCTCAATCAAAGTAGATAATGGAACATCATTAGGATCAACATGAGCACTTTTACTAGCAAACATATGTAACACCCTAAAAATATTTTCTTTTATTTTCAAAATCTTTTCTTTAAAAGAAAATACTTTGAATCACTATGGCTCTATTTCTTTTTCTTTTGTTCTGAAAACCATTTTTAATTTTCAATTGGGATTTAAAAAAAAATAAAAAATGGTTCTCATTTGATGGTTTCTTACTTTGGTAAATATTTTTGAAGGATCAAAAATATTTTCTTTCAGAAAAGTTTTTGAATAATTAAATTATTTCAATGGAATGGTCCATTTCATTTTTCTTCAAACACTTAGAAAATTCTCACAAAAACTATTCTGTCATTTTTAATTATCATACAAGCCATCCTCACACCCTAGGACAGTACCCAATACTTCTCCTCTCCCCAAAAATATTTTTATCATATTTAGCAAATTCCAAAATTTGACTTTCATTTATTCCTAGATCCTTTGATTTACAAAGGAACTATATTTTTCCCAACTCTTCGGCACCCACAAAAATTATCCCAACTACTTGACAGTACCCACACTCCATTTCACCAAAAACATCCTGTTCCACAGTTCAAACTTTTCAAATTTCATTCAATTGAAATTTGGACCAGATTCAAACTCTCTGCTCAAAACCTAATTTTAATTACTCCTAAAATTCTGAATTTTTGCCAGCATCTTTGTTATGCATCAGTACCTCGCCACAAAAATTCTCAAAAAGTCCTAGAGCCATCTAACATTTCATCAAGCACTTGGTGTGCACTGTAGCTCTCTGTCAAAAATTCAGAAAAATTCAAGGATACACAGAAGTTCAGAGACGGGGGAGATCGATGCCATGCACTCCACTTCTCCCTTCTCCTCCACGGCGTCGCCGTTGCTCATCAATGCCTTGACCCCTGGCCCACACCTCAGCCTCTCCCCGGCTCCTGGCAAGGACGATGGACGGTGCACCGGCTGCACCCGATCGCCGTCGCGTCCTGGATAAGCCCGACTCCCACCAGCTCTTCCCCTCTCTTTTTCCCGGTGAGCTCATCGCGAAGCCAGCGCCACCTGTTGCTCCTCTGCTTCGCCATCCCACAGCAGCACCGGCCAGCAGCCCCTTCTGTCATCCACCTGAGGCCATGGACGAGCTCCTGTTCCGCCCGAGGGCACCGCGATAGCCGGCACCCTCAAGCTTATCTCCGGCACAGAGGATGGTCAATCCTTCCCCAGTAGCACCCACCGACCGCGCTCGCATCCCCCAACCACCTCTACCGACCTCCACCGGCCGCCATAACTTCGCCATAATCGGGATTACTCCGACAATCATCGAATCGCATATAAAAAGCCTCCCCGAGCGTAGCTGAACACTTGCACCACTCCACCATCTCTCCAGTCCACCCCGACGACACTCCATTGGCCCCGAGGGGGTCTTCTCCTTCGGCTCCGGCCGCCCGATCCGCTTCGGGTTCCGAGAAGAATCCGACGCATGTAGGCCACCTCATCCTCTCTAACGTCGCCATTATCCTCCTAGCGCTCCCTCTCATCGGAACCGCACGTCAATTTGACGGTTGCAGGTCTCTCCGACTAGATCCACCATCACCCGACGCCACCGTCCGCCGGAGTTGACCCCGCCGTCGCTGTGGTGCTCGCCAGCGACCAACTCCACCAACCACCGACGCAAAACACCTCCCCGAGCTCACCCATACCATCGCCACCTCCTGGAACGCCGGCGATCGCCGCCGGTAACCGCTGCATACCCTCTGTTATCGCGCGCGAGGCGCGTTTGAGTTTCAAACCAGACGGGTGGGGCCCACCCGTCAGCGTTTATTCTTTTTCTGTTTTATTTCGAAGGCGTATTCTGCCTCTGTACGCTTTCTGAGCTGGAAAACGTATTTTCGCCGGTGCGCTTTCTGTTTCACTGCTCAGGGACCTGCTGGCAAGTATTTTATTTACAGATAGGTCCCTGGTTTTAAAACCTTTATAACTTTTAAACCACAAATCATTTTCAATTGATTTTTTTTTTCTGAAAATCTTCTTTTTCACTCTAGTTTTTTTAGTATTGATTTAAAAATATTTTGAGACAAATTTTTGTGATGTTATAAAAAATTGATTTGAATTTGAATTCTTATTTTGTAGAAAACGAGGAGGGAAACTTTGCCGAAAATTTTGAGGAATCACCTTCTGCCTACTTTGACCAAGGCAAGCATTTTGAACTTGGGATATGGTGTTTGCATGCATGCCTGCATCAGTTCGAAATATCACCGGTTATGTAGTGGATAGTAAATGCATGCATGGTCATATATTTTTGTGCATTTCTTATATGCATTAAAGAATCTTTCTAACGTGGAAGGAGTGATGAGAAACCAGGGGTGTACCCCTGCCTGTGACGTGCCGGTGGGCACAGGTCACATCAAGACACGATGGTGTCACTATGGCATGTGAAGCATGCCAGTCATAATAATAACACCTCCTGAGTCGACCTAGATCGAGTCTTGTTCCATCAAGCCTAGTTAAATATCATGCTGCCACTTGTGTTCCCACGCGAGGGGAGTACGGTTTAGTAAGTTGCTAACCCCTTTCCGTGTACACACCACATAGAGGGGCCATGATGAGGGTTCCATGGCCATGGACTAATGCCAGTCATCGGATCAGGGGGCATGGGTGTATCCGGCTGGGCCGAGAGGGGGGCACCCCTTGAATTCCACGCGTTATAAATAGTGATCCCATGCTATTCGAGACGATGGTCTCCCTGTCTTAGAGTTTTTCTTGAACGATGCTTTGGGTGATTCCTGGCATCCGAAAAGTTAATCTGGTGTATGCTAGTCAGCGTCTCGGTGTTGGCTAAAGAAATCCTATACACGTGGGTAAAGAGTGCACCCTCTGCAGAGTTATACCTATTCGAATAGCCATGTCCATGGTCAAGGACTATAGCTGGGAAGGGTCAAGTGTCGGTCCCGGTGTCGGTCTTCAGAGGAAATAATTAAAATTGAGCATGGTTCATTTTGTAGGATAATTATTGTCACTACTGATGCTATCACGAATATTATTGTTAACATGAATATTATTGTGGACTAACCTTTTCCTTTTATGTGCAACCTTGAGTATCACTTGGGATGGCTAGTCCACCTGGATACTCAGTTTTATTTTGTTTTCTGAGTATCACTTGGGATGGCTAGTCCACCTGGATACTCAGTTTTATTTTCTTTTCTGAGTATCACTTGGGATGGCTAGACCACCTGGATACTCGGTTTTATTTTCTTTTCTGAGTATCACTTGCGATGGCTAGTCCACCTGGATACTCAGTTTTATTTTCTTTTCTGAGTATCACTTGGGATGGCTAGACCACCTGGATACTCAGTTTTATTTTCTTTTCTGAGTATCACTTGGCATGGCTAGTCCACCTGGATGCTCGTTTCTTTTCAAGACCTCTCGAGGCGTCACATTCAGACACCCGTTTGGCCTTTCTTTTCAAGACCTCTCGAGGCGTCGCTTTCAGACACCCGTTTGGCATTTTTCTTGGAATTCCTCGGGCGGTCCAGTGCCTGATGTTCCATTTTATTTTCTTGGTTTATTACTAAAGTAACATATTAGTTCATCCGCACCATATTAATATTTATCATGTCATGCTTTAATTTTCAGTCAGGATATGCATGTAATTTAGTCCATCATGAGCATATGCATTCGGTATATCTTTTGTTCATGATGTTTGCGAGTACATTCCAACGTACTCACAGGCTTGTCCCTGGCTTGTTAATTTGGCCAGACCTGGAGGAAGACAATCTTGTGGAAGAAGAGTGCGCTAGCGAGCCCGATGCTTAGAGGTGTTCCCAGTCAGTCAACTTGTGGTCTTGGAGTCTACCACGTGTATCATCCGCAGTGCTTCCGCTCCACCAATAAAATATTCAAGCCTCACATTGACGCTTGGCTTTACTTTATTGTATCAGTGTTGTAATATCACCACACCACTGTCTTATTCCACCACCATCATATATTGACAAGTTTGTAATAAATGTTGAGCACTCTGGCTCAACCCTGTGTAATATTATGTATGTACTGGTTATCTATATCAAGGAAGTCCACCAGTTGTTTTGATCTTGGGGCTGGTGTGACTTGAGGCTATTTCGTTATAAACTTCGGAAATAGGCCCGACAAACCTTGGTATCAGAGCTAGGCTGACTGTAGGAAGCCCTAGGTACGATCGCTAGTAGTAGACTCAGTCCTAATAATTTTTAGCAGCATCTCATGCATTGTAACAAATTTTCCTTGGTCATCATATACTTATGATATGACTATTTGGATTTTTGTCTACTGTTATAGATGTCTGGCGGCAGCTGCCCGACCCAGATTTTTGCCAACGAGCCTGCGGGGTTTTCCCGTCTTCTCGTTTACATCGCCAGAGTCGCGATGGGATCTTCGAGTCGTCCGGAGTACACAGTTTTTCCCGACAGGATCTCGGACACCCTGACTATGTACCAGGCCTAGGTATATATTCGGGGTGGAGATGCCATGCCTCACCACAACTATCGGTTTGTGGGGAGAGTCATGCCTACTGAGAGGCATGCTATCCAGATGGCTGCCCGAGAGGCCATCGCTCGTCTTAGGGACATCCTTCCAGTCATGCAGACACGTCCCTATCACTATCTTCCATTCCATGTTCCATACACTAGTCACTATGCTTTCTCTTGCACCGCGTGAGAAAGGGACGAGGCGATTGAGCCCCTTGTTCAGTACATCATGGCTCTAGAGTCAGTCTTCACCTCACTGGTGGACGACTATCTCGCTGCACGGATGGACTTGGCTCGTGCGAGGGCTCCTCGCAGGAGTGAGTTCCGTTCTCCTTCACCACGCGCTCCCCGCATTCCGACTCCACCATATGATCCTCCTACCCATTCTGTGATCCGACACACATCTCCGAGCGATGAGTCTAGTCGCTTGGCTGCCCCCATTCCGATTAGAGCTTCACCGCCTACGAGCACAGTACCACCGCGAGCTGGCATGGCATCGACAGCTGCCCGACTGGAGACCATACCCGAGGAGGAGGAGGTCGAATCTTCAGCACCCCGTCTGGGACTTACCCTCAGCAGGGCCTATGATGTTTTAGACACTCCGTGATAGTTGACTACGCATCAGCACCGCAGTCGCCTTTTATGAGAGTGTAGCTGTAAAATATTTATTTTCTGTTTCTTTTCTTCTTTGTAGGATGGCAAGTAGTAGACTTGGATCGCAGCATGCTAAGAGGATGGAGTAGTGCACTAGTCTAATAAGCGGTCATGTAAGCATCACGGCTACGACGAGAATATTGTATAATTAAACCATGCATGTATAATTAGATCTTCCATGTATAATTAAACCTTGCATGTATAATATAACTCATTACTTTTATGTACTTACGTTTTGGGGGGGAATTATTTTCAGTCTTTTAAAATTTATTTCTTCCCTTTATAATTTATTTCCTCATCGGTGTTTACACAAATACTCCAGAAAGAGAATGCATCGTCCCTGGACCCGTTCCATGCCCAGTCCACCAGAGGACAACTTTGCACAGATGGGGAATAACTTCACACCAGGACAGACAAGTCAGCAAAGCAATGATTCGGCATTCTCACAAGTGTGTCGTCTTTATGAACAAAGTCAGCAGCAGCACCAGGAAATGATGCAGCATTTAATAAATATGGGGAATCACCAAGGACAGCACCAACCCAGATCAAAATTATCTAAACTTCAGAGGACCAATCCAACTGTCTTTTCTCACACAGATAAACCTTTGGAGGCAGACGACTGGCTGCGTGATATTGAAAGAAAACTGGTCATAGCCGAGTGTACGGACCAGGAAAAAGTATCATATGCTCCACATTATTTTTTTGGGACAGCAGCATCATGGTGGGAAAATTTATGCCACACGCATCCCAATGGAGGAGACATGACCTGGGAGCAATTCAAGGAGAGCTTCCGGGGAGCACATATTCCCAACAGCATCATGAAATTAAAGAAAAGAGATTTTGAGGATCTCAAGCAACGGGGCACAACGGTAACTCAGTACCTCGACCAGTTTACTCAGCTAGCCTGTTATGCCAATGATGAATATATGACAGAAAGCAAAAGGATGGAGAAATTCCATGACGGGATTGTTCCATCGTTAAAGTGCCTACTGGTAGTCCATACTTTTTCGGATTTCAAGACACTGGTAGACAAGGCTATTATTTTGGAAAATGAACACCGCAACATGAATGAGATTCGCAAGCACCGCATGAATCAGTCAGCACAGGTTCATAACAACAGGCCCCAAAATGAATTTCAGAGGCCTATGGCACCCCGACCAGCAATTCCAACACCACGAGCGCAACAAAACCACAGTACCTTCAACAACAGGGCCAAGGAAGCAATATTCTGTCCTGGCATCACTTGTTATGCTTGTGGAGCAGAGGGGCATTATGCTAGGCAATGCCCAAAACAGGGGAATAATGCCCCCAAACCCAACAACAATGGCCGCGGTACTAATGCAGCTCCGCGACACAACAACCTCAACACCAACAACAATCACAGAAAGGGGAAGGTTAACCACGTGACATTTGAGGAAGCACAAAATGCACCGGACATCGCGTTTGGTATGTTTCCTGTTAACACCATTACTGCTATAGTTTTTTTATTCTGGAGCTTCCCATTCATGCATCTCTAAAAGATTTGCCTCGAAGAATCAGTTTTCTTTTTCACCTTTGAAAAATTCAATGGTTATTCAGTCCCTGGGATCGAAGCAAAGCACACAATGGTACTGCCAGGATGTGAATATTGAAATAAAAGGAATGAAGTTTCTAGCAAATCTTATTGTACTGGAAGTAGTCGATTTGGATGTTATTTTGGGAATGGACTGGTTGACCACAAATAAAGGCTTTATAGACTGCTACAATCGAATAGCGACTCTCACCGATTGTCAAGGGAAGACGGTAAAGTTTGGTACAAGCAGAATTTATATGTCACAAGGAAAGCTAAATCAAGTGGACATGACAGAATTAAGCAAGGTTCCTGTGGTATGCGAATACCCCAGTGTATTTCCTGAGGAGCTACCAGACATGCCACCAGATCGTGAAATTGAATTTGTTATTGAACAAGCACTTGGAATGGCACCCATTTACAAGAAGCCTTATCGAATGGCTCCGACATAATTGGTTGAGCTGAAGAAACAAATTAAGGAATTATTGGAAAAGGGTTATGTCCGACCCAGCTCATCACCATGGGGATCACCGGTTTTATTTGCCAAGAAAAAGGATGGGACCCTAAGGTTATGTATTGATTACAGGGCACTCAATATGGTTACAATCAAAAATAAATATCCACTACCAAGGATCAATGACTTGTTCGACCAACTGGCAGAAGCCAAGGTTTTCTCAAAAATAGACTTGAGATCAGGCTACCATCAGTTAAGAATCCGATCGTCAGACATACCCAAGACCGCTTTTACCACCAGATACGGATTATATGAGTTCACTGTGATGCCTTTCGGATTAACCAATGCTCCTGCTTATTTTGTACATCTCATGAATAAGGTCTTCATGAAATATCTGGAAAATTCGTGGTTGTGTTCATTGATGACATACTTATTTATTCCAAGACGCCAGAAGAACATGAGCAACATCTTCGGATAGTCCTGGAAGAATTACGGAAAAATCAACTAAATGCCAAATTCAGTAAGTGTGAATTTTGGTTACGAGAAGTTGGTTTTCTGGGACATGTACTAACAAAGGATGGAATATCAGTGGACCCAAGTAAATAAAGGATGTCTTAGGATGGAAGCAACCCACCAACATGACTGAGATCAGGAGTTTTCTTGGTTTGGCTGGCTACTATCGACGATTTATTGAAGGATTCTCCACCATAGCCAAACCCATGACTCAGTTGCTTAAGAAGGATAAAAAGTTTGAATGGACCGAAGCATGTGAGAAAAGCTTCCAGGAATTAAAAAAGAGGTTAACAACGGCACCTATTCTGATCATGCCAGATGTGCACAAGAATTTTGAAATATACTGTGACGCTTCCAGAAAAGGCCTTGGATGTGTGCTAATGTAGGAAGGAAAGGTCGTAGCTTATGCCTCAAGACAGCTACGACAACACGAAGAAAATTATCCTACCCATGACTTGGAACTAGCAGCTGTAATACAAGCACTCAAGGAATGGCGACATTACCTTCTTGGTAATCGATGTGAGATATACACGGATCACAAAAGTCTTAAGTATATCTTCACCCAGCCAGAATTAAACCTACGACAACGTCGCTGGCTTGAGCTAATTAAGGATTATGATGTGGGAATTCATTACCATCCTGGTAAAGAAAATGTTGTGGCAGACGCCCTCAGCCAAAATCCATGCACCGACAATGACAGTGTGCAATTCTCACAACATGAGTTCAACCGGGAATTTGCCAAACTTAACATGGTTCTAGTCACGGAAGGAACTATTGCTCGCCTAGAATTAAAACCAACATTGGAAGATCAGATCAAAGAAACCCAGAAAGGACACCCCAGTATCGAGGGAATTAAAAGGAAAGTAAATTCAGGCAAGGCATCCGAATTTACCATTGATGGTTAGGGAATCCTATGGTATGGGAAAAGATTATGCGTACCCAATAAGAAAGAGCTAAAGCAACAGATTTTGGCAGAATCCCACACCACTCCATACTCCATTCACCCAGGGGAACCAAGATGTACAGAGATCTTCAGGACAAATTTTGGTGGCACTGGATGAAAAGGGATATAGCCGTATATGTCGCACGCTGCGACTCTTGTCAGCGCATAGAAGCAGATTACTAGAGGCCAGCAGGATTGCTGTAGCCACTCAGAGTACCTGAATGGAAATGGGATGAGATATCGTCGGGTTACCGAGGTCACGACAAGGGAATGATGCTATCTGGGTTATCACAGATTTATTAACCAAGGTGGCACATTTCATTCCGGTAAAAACAACATACTCAACACAGAAGCTTGCCTAGTTATACCTCTCTCGAATTGTTTGCTTACACGGAGTACCCAAGACCATAGTCTCCGATAGAGGCACTCGGTTTGTCTCTAGGTTTTGGGATCACTTGCAGCAAGCTTTAGGAACGCAACTGGTATTCAGTACGGCATACCACCCACAGATAGGAGGGCAGACTGAACGGATAAATCAAATATCGGAGGACATGCTGAGAGCTTGTGTTCTTACCGATGGAGTCAGCTGGGAAGACAGTTTACCCATTGTGGAATTTTCATATAACAACAGTTATCAAGCCAGTCTAAAAATGTCACCATTCGAAGCCCTATACGGACAGAGATGCCGTACCCCACTCAATTGGTCTGAAACCGGAGATAGCCGAATCTTCGGCCCAGAAGTTCTCAAGGAAGCAGAAACAAAAGTAAAACTTATCCGAGACAGACTGAAAGCAGCTCAGAGCCGTCAGAAGAGCTATTATGACCAGAAACACCGTCAGATCAGTTTTGAACCCGACGAATATGTGTATCTCAGAGTATCTCCAATGAGGGGACTACCGAGATTTAAAGTCAAAGGGAAACTGTCACCAAGATTTATTGGACTATTCAGAATAATTGCAAGGAGAGGCAAGGTTTCCTAACAACTGGAGCTACCGGCAGAATTGTCAGATGTTCATGATGTGTTTCGCGTGTCACAACTGAGGAGATGTGTCAGTAACCCAGACAAACAAGTCCAACATCGGGACCTGGATATCCAACCAGACCTTACATATAAGGAACGTCCCATAAATTTTTTGGAAGAGTCAGAACGGAGAACCCGTCGGAATGTGATAAAGTTTTACAAGGTTCAGTGGAGTAATCACACCGAAGAAGAGGCAACATGGGAAAGAGAGGATCACCTAAGGACTGAATACCTGTACCTATTTGAGCGATAGCTGAAATCTCGGGGACGAGATTTTTCTTAAGGGGGGTGGGTGTTGTAACACCCCAAAAATATTTTCTTTGATTTTCAAAATCTTTTATTTAAAAGAAAATACTTGGAATCATTATGGCTCTATTTCTTTTTCTTTTGTTCTGAAAACCATTTTTAATTTTCAATTGGGATTTCAATTTTTTTTTAAAATGGTTCTGATTTGATGGTTTCTTACTTGAGTAAATATTTTTGAAGGATCAAAAATATTTTCTTTCAGAAAAGTTTTTGAATTATTAAATTATTTCAATGGAATGGTCCATTTCATTTTTCTTCAAACACTTAGAAAATTCTCACAGAAATTATTCTGTCATTTTTAATTATCATACAAGCCATCCTCACACCCAAGGACAGTACCCAATACTTCTCCTCTCCCAAAAAATATTTTTATCATATTTAGCAAATTCCAAAATTTGAATTTCATTTATTCCTAGTTCCTTTGATTTACAATGGAAGTATGTTTTTCCCAACTCTTCTGCACCCACAAAAATTATCCCAACTACTTGACAGTACCCACACTCCATTTCACCAAAAACATTATGTTCCACAGTTCAAAATTTTCAAATTTCATTCAATTGAAATTTGGACCAGATTCAAACTCTCTGCTCAAAACCTAATTTTAATTACTCCAAAAATTCTGAAATTTTGCCAGCATCTCTTTTATGCATCAGTACCTCACCACAAAAATTCTCAAAAAATTCCTAAAATGCCTAGAGCCATCTAGCATTTCATGATGCACTTGGTGTGCACTGTAGCTCTCTGTCAAGAATTCAGAAAAATTCAGAGATACAGAGAAGTTCAGAGACGAGGGAGATCGATGCCGTGCACTCCACTTCGCCCTTCTCCTCCACGGCGTCGCCGTTGCTCATCAATGCCTCGACCCCTGGCCCACTCCTTAGCCTCTCCCCGGCTCTTGGCAAGGACGGTGGACGGTGCACCAGCCGCACCCGATCGTCGCCGCGTCCTGGATAAGCCCGACTCCCACCAGCTCTTTCCCTCTCTTTTAACCGATGAGCTCACCACGAAGCCAGCGCCACCTGTTGCTCCTCTGCTTCGCCAGCCCACAGCAGCACTGGCCAGCAGCCCCTTCTGTCAGCCACCCGTGGCCATGGACGAGCTCCTGTTCTGCCCGAGGGCACCGCGATGGTCGGCACCCTCAAGCTTATCTCCGGCGCAGAGGATGGTCAATCCTTCCCCAGTAGCGCCCACCGACCGCGCTCGTCGCCCCCAACAACCTCTACCGACCTCCACCGGCTGCCATAACTTCACCGTAATCGCCGATAAAAAGCCTCCCCGAGCGCAGCTGAACACTTGCACCACTCCACCATCTCTCCAGTCCACCCCGACAACACTCCGTCGGTCCCGAGGGGGTCTTCTCCTCCGGCTCCGGCCGCCCGATCCGCTTCGGGTTCTGAGAAGAATCCGACGCCTGTAGGCCACCTCATCCTCTCTAACCTCGCCAGTAGCCTCCTAGCGCTCCCTCTCATCGGAACCGGACGTCAATTTGACGGTTGTAGGTCTCTCCGACGAGATCCACCATCACCCAACATCGCCGTCCACCGGAGTTGACCCCGCCGTCGCTGTGGTGCTCGCCGGCGACCAACTCCAGCACCCACCGACGCGGAACACCTCCCCGAGCTCACCCATACCATCACCGCCTCCTGGAACGCCGGCGATCGCTGTCGGTGACCGTCGCATGCCCTCTGTTATCGCGCGCGAGGCGCGTTTGAGTTTCAAGCCTGACGGGTGGGGCCCACCCGTCAGCGTGTATTCTTTTTCTATTTTATTTCGAAGGCGTATTCTGCCTCTGTACGCTTTCTGAGCTGGAAAACGTATTTTTGCCGGTGCGCTTTGTGCTTCACTCCTCAGGGACCCGCTGGCAAGTATTTTATTTACATATAGGTCCCTGGTTTTAAAACCTTTATAACTTTTAAACCACAAATCATTTTCAATTGATTCTTTGTCTGAAAATCTTCTTTTTCACTCTAGTTTTTTAATATTTATTTAAAAATATTTTGAGACAAATTTTTGTGCTGTTACAAAAAAATTGATTTGAATTTGAATTCTTATTTTATAGAAAACGAGGAGGGAAACTTTGCCGAAAATTTTGAGGGAACACCTTCTGCCTACTTTGATCAAGGCATCAGTTCGAAATATCACCGGTTATGTAGTGGATAGCAAATGCATGCATGGTCATATCTTTTTGTGCATTTCTTACATGCATTAAAGAATCTTTCTAATGTGGAAGGAGTGATGAGAAACCAGGGGTGTACCCCTGCCTGTGACGTGCCGGTGGGCACGGGTCACATCAAGACACGATGGTGTCACTGTGGCATGTGAAGCATGCCAGTAATAATAATAACACCTCCTGAGTCGACCTAGATCGAGTCTTGTTCCATCAATCCTAGCTAAATATCGTGCTGCCACTTGTCTTCCCGCGAGGGGAGTATGGTTTAGTAAGGTGCTAACCCCTTTCCGTGTACACACCACATAGAGGGGCCATGATGAGGGTTCCATGGCCATGGAGTAATGCCAGTCATCGGGTCAGGGGGCATGGGTGTATCCGGCTGGGCCGAGAGGGGGGCACCCCTTGTAATCCGCGTGTTATAAATAGTGATCCCACGCTATTCGAGACGATGGTCTCCCCGTCTTAGGTTTTTCTTGAACGATGCTTTGGGTGATTCCTGGCATCCGGAAAGTTAATCTGGTGTGTGCTGGTCAGGTGTGTTTTCAACCCAAAGATCATAATGGGAATTAGTCAGTGTCTCGGTGTTGGCTAAAGAAATCCTATACACGTGGGTAAAGAGTACACCCTCTGCAGAGTTATACCTATTCGAATAGCCGTGTCCATGGTCAAGGACGTTAGCTGGGAAGGGTCAAGTGTCGGTCCCGGTGTCGGTCTTCGGAGGAAATAATTAAAATTGAGCATGGTTCATTTTGCAGGATAATTATTGTCACTACTGATGCTATCATGAATATTATTGTTAACATGAATATTATTGTGGACTAATGTCGTGGTGATTTCACGGCAGATGCCATAAGATGGCTAATGAGGTGGGGCTACGAGAGGACGCCGGTGGGTTCCGGAGGCGAGGTTGGCACGAGCAAGTGCGGGACATGATACGTACCCAGGTTCGGGGCCCTCTGGAGAGGTAACACCCCTAATCCTGCCGTATGAGCTGATATGCGCAAAGGTTACAGAGTTTCTCCTGGAGCTGTTTGGACGTAGGAGGGAGAAGGGGTTAGGCCACCGTTCTGCCTCTCCGGCGGGGGTGTGTGTGTGTGTTCTGTGGAGCAAGGAATCACTAAAGGGAAGTGAAGAGCCACTATCCCACAGGAGAGGGTGAACCAAAGGGAGCTAATTAGAATGTGTACTGATCTGACCGACCCCTCTGGATGGAGGCCTCCCTGGGGGTCTTATAGGCCGACCCCCAGGGTTACAATGGTAACGTTACAGAGGCGCGGGCCCTTGGTGTCATTGACCGGGATCCGGTGGCCGGGTCGCCGGGCTATCGGGTCGCCAGGTGTGCCGCACCTGCCTGCCGCGGGGCACTGTGGCGGGTCTTGTCTCTTGTCAGTCTGGGTACGAGGCACTGTGTCACATCTTGTCCGTCGTCAGAGGGAGGTCGGCGCCGCCGTTTCTACAGGACCGCGCCTCCCTGACACCGCCCGCCTCGGGCGGGGGCGCAAGGAAAGCTGCAGCCTCGCCTGTTCTGTCAGTATAAAGGGAGGAGCGATGTAGCCACGCTTGCTTCGTCGCTAAGGCTTCGACTCCTCGCGGCCAGCCGGCATGAGCCAGCCGGCCAGGCCGGGTTGCCGTGCCAAGCCGGTTCGCGCTGGGGAGCCGGCGTGCTTGCAAGCCGGCCTTAGGGCCTTGTCTTGCTCCGATGATTTTCTGAAAGGGATCCGGGCTCCGGTGCCTACCCGGGGGTCATCCCCCCGACAGTAGTCCCCGAAGCTGTGAAGGTTCGCCGGCTTCAGGCAGGGGGGCCTTCGCAGCTTACCACCCTGAGGAGCCAGTTTGTTGATCTAGTGTCGGAGTCTGGTCGGGCGGCTTCGCCTGGCTGCTTGCCGGCACCGCGGCAGCAGGCGCCGAGAGCATCCGTTGAGGGCCGGCTTCCGGAGACCGGGTCGCGGCACCCCGGTCTGGGCGGGAAACGGGAACGCCCGCCAAATGAGTCTTGCTTCGTACGCCGATTCGCGCCTGCCGCAGCCCGACGGCCTGCCACGTGCAGTCTCGTGGCAGGCGAGGCCTGCCAGCCCACGCGTGCGACGGGACGTGACTGTGGTCCGAGCCCGCCATGACGCGCCCTCGGCCCGCGCGCGAGGGATTTACTGCGGTGGCTGTTGGCGATTGCGCTTCCCCGCGCAGTTAATGTGCGTGGGGAACGTGCGCGCGTAGTGCGGGGGAGTGGGGATCGTGGGCGCAAACGATCCTGCTCCCCCACGATTCGTAGCGGTTATAAATGAGGCATAGGGAAGGTGCGACGGAAACGTTTCCGCACACTCCCGCACCTCTCCCCTCCGCTGCCCCTGCTTCTTCTCCACCGCGACCGAGCGAAACGCTGTCGCCGTCGCACGCCTCGCCCACGCCTGCTGCCGCGCGCCGCAACCCGGGATCCACGACGCGCAGCTCTCTCTTCCTCCTCCTCCTCATCGCCGTATCTCGCCGCCCGTAGAGCCCTCCAATGGCGCTGCCGAAAGGTTCTTGGGAGGGCTCCATTATGACGGAGCAGAATATACGGTACCTCCGCCGCACGAAACGGCTGCCGCCGGCGGAGGCACTGCTTGCGCGCGCGCCGGGCTTGGAGAGGGTGCCGGAGCCGCAGGAGGGCGAGCATGTGGTCTTCTTCTCGCATTTTGAGCGCGGGCTCGGCCTCCCCGCGAGTCTCTTCTTCCGCGCGTGGCTTGATTTCTTTGGGCTGCAGCCGCATCATCTCGGCGCCAACACCGTGCTGCAGGTTGCCGGCTTCGCCACGCTCTGCGAAGGCTATCTCGGGATGCTGCCGATTGTGGAGCTGTTGGCGAAGATGTTCTTCCTCAAGCAGCAGGGAGCGTCAGCCGGCGCCATGTCCGACTGCGGCGCGGCGGTGGTTACCAGCCGGGTGAACGGGCCATTTCCCAAGCTGCCACTTGAGGACTCGGCCAAGAAGTGCCAGACGACGTTCTTCTACGTCCGAAACGCCGACCCGGCGGTGGACGTCATCAACCTTCCGCCGTTCGTCGACGCGCCGCCGCTCGAGAAGCCGAACTGGGGCTACTGCCCCCAAGAAGCCGCCGCAGGAGATGGTGAACATCTACGGCCGGGTTGGGGAGCTGACGGAGCGCGAGGGGCTGAAGCCGGTTGACCTCATCGCGGCCTTCATCGCCCGCCGGGTTCTGCCGCTGCAGCGCCGGGCGCACCGGATCTGCGATATGAGCGGCCGGCACGACCCGACCCGGATGTCGACCAAGGAGCTGACGCCGGCTGGGATCGTCCAGCGGGTCAATTACATCTCCAAGGCCGGGCTGAAGGAGGAGGGGTGGAGCTTCGGGAAGGAGCCTTATCACCGGGAGAACCCGGCGCCGGCGGTGAGTCCTTGGTCTTTATATTTTGCCGCTTCAACGTTATTCTTGCGTCCTGACGCTGCGGGATGGCCGCAGCTATTCGCCAGCCAGCGGAATCACGACGGGCCGAACGCCCAGATCCTGCTGGCCGACCTGCCCGACTCGGATGTGGAGGAGGCCGGCGCCGAGGCGGAGGAGGGGGCGGTCTAGGCGCGCCTGGCCGACGCCGCGGCTGGCGGGTCGCGGAATGCAGGTAAGTCTCCTCCTCCAGATCTACTGCGGGACTGGCCGGATGACGACGAGGAGAGCCTGACCGACGCCCACGGTGCAGCGCCCTCGGCTGGGGAGGACGCCAGCGTCGACCCCCCAAGACGGCTGCGGAAGGCGGCCGGCGCCGGGCCGGCTCGCGCGGCGGCGACCGTCAGCCGGCCGCACGGAAAGGAGGCGGTCGAGGCGAGATCGGCCAAGAAACGCCCGGCGGCGGGGCCGGCGCGCGAGAGGGCCGTTGTGAAGAAGAAGCGCCGGCTAGCCCCGTCCGTGGGGCCGAGGCGGGAGCCCCCGACGGTCATCGGGTAAGTATTTCTTGCCTTATTTCTGATCCCTGCTTGCTGAATTAGTGGGGGCGCGCCAGCGCACCCATTGGGTGTAGCCCCCGAGGTTCGGCCGGGCTGCGAAGCAGCCGGGTCGAATCTTATGGCTTGTTTCTTCCTTGCTTGTGCCTTCGTCGTGACAAATCTGCCGCGTACAGGTCGGCTCTCGACTTGGCGGTGGCGGCGACAGAGGCCGTGGCGGGCGAGGCCCTCTGGAGGAAGACCCGGAGCAGCGCCATCGACCGCGAGCCGGGCCGGACCGCGGAGGAGGACCTCGAGGCCCGTCAGTCCGGCCGGGATCTGGACGCGGCGACGCGCGCCGCCTGGCGGGACCGGGAGGAGGCCACGAAGGCGATGGAGGAGGCCTCGGCCCGGGCATGGGAGACGGCCTCCGCGAAGCGGGCCAGGCCCACCGCGGACTCGGCTTGGCCGGAGATGGAGAGGGGCTCGGCGCCGGTGGTGACAATCATCGAGCCGCAGCCGGAGGGAGCGGGCGAGCCGGAGAGGCGGGCAGAGCCGGCCGACGGCGAGTCGGACGTCGACGACAATATCGTCGTGGAAACGCCGCCCCGGGCCGATCCGGCAGGAGGTGGCGAAGGCGGCGGAGGGAGGCGCGAGGCGGACTCCACGCCATCCGGCCAAGCGGAGCCGACGCCGGCCCCGCAGGCCGCGATCGGGGACGCCGGTACCTTTGTTGTCGTGCCGCCCCAAGCCGCCACGAACCCCGAGCGGCCGGGTGGAAGCGGATCCGGCGCCGGGACCGCACTCCAGCAGCCGTGGGCGAGCTCCAGCCAGGTCGTGGTGGGGCCGCGAACCCGGGAGGACGACGCGGCGGACGCCTTGCGCTCGCAACTTCGCGATCGGGGCGAGCGCCTGCAGGCCTTCGTCCGGGAGGAGTAGGACCGGGCGCGGCAGCTGGAGCAGGCGATTGCGGTGAGTTTTTTCTTCTGTGCCTGTCTTGATTGTTGAATCAGTGGGGGCGCGCTAGCGCACCCACTGGGTGTAGCCCCCGAGGTTCGGCCGGGCTGCAGAGCAGCCGGGTCGAATCTTATGGCTGTCTTTTGTATTCTTCTAATCTTCTGTCTGCGCGCAGCATCTGTACGACCTGCGGGCCAGCGCGTTCAACCGGCTCCGGGATCGGTACCGCGAGGCCAGAACCCAGCTTGCCGCCAAGGAGGAGGAGCTGCGTCGGGTTCAAGGTACGTCTTGCACGCCTCCAGTGGGTGCGCGCCAGTGCACCCACTGGGTGTAGCCCCCGAGATTTGGGCCGGACTGCGGAGCAGCCGGGTCGAATCTTAGAGCATTGTCTTTTTCTTCTAATCCTAGCTTCCGGCATATGACCGGGAATCTCGTCGCGCAGCCGACGCAGCCGAGGTGCCAGGCCTTCGAGGCCGGCTTGCCGAAGCCGGCCAGCAGCGCGACCACGAAGTCGGCGACCGCGACCGGCTCCAGGCCGAGGTGGACCGGCTGGTGATCGAGAAGGCCAAAGCGGAGGATGCCCACCAGGCGGAGCTGGGCCGGTTGGCGAAGGAGCGCGGCAAGGAGGCCGAGGAGCTAGCGGACGCCGGCAGGAAGATCGCCCAGCTCGAGAAAGATCTCGAAGCCCAGGCTCGCGCGTCGGCGATCCGGGAGAACGGGATGCTGGGCGAGGCGCAGCACCTCGACGACACCTTCGCCCGTAAGTGCCATTTTTCTTCTTTGGGCCGGCTGGCGCAGCCGGCAAGTTGCTTTCTTTGACTGATTTGTTTCTTTCCTTTGCTAGGAGTCTTCCCGGAGACGCAGGAGGCGGCCGATGCGGCCGTGTACGCCCACCGGGCGGAGCAGCGCGAGCTAGGGACGGACATCGATGCCTACGCCGCCTGGTCCTTCTCGGAGCTCGTCCTCGCCGGCGAGGCCCGTCTTCGGGCCGTGGAGGGGTAGATGCGCCGCCTTTTCGAGGCCGGCTTGGGCATGGCGAGCGGCCTCTGGCCAAGCGCAGCGGTGCCGAACAGCGTCACCCGGCTGGCGCGATGGCTGGAGGCCGGGGTGGAGCGACTCGGCGCGTGGAGAGCCTCCGCGGCCCGTGCCGGAGCAGAGACGGCGCTGCGCTTCGTCGTGTCCAGGTACCCGGGCGTGGACCTTGATCGCCTGGCGGCGCAGCGGGCCGGCGCGGAGGAGGACTTGGCGGTGCGGGCGTAGCGAATCGCCGGGCGGGCCAGCTACCTGGCCTCGTTCGCCCCACACGACGAGTTCGTCCTGGAGCGGACGGAAGACGGTGAGGAGGTCCCCGCCGACGAGTTCGGCTTGCTGCTGAACGATCCGGATAGCAGCTCGGCCGAGACGGGTGCCTACGCCGATGACGAGGCCGACCCGGACGACGACGCCGCGGCCGAGAGGACGGCGGAGAGCGCTGGACCCGACCCGGCGGCTGCGTCCACCTCGGCTGTGCCGACACCGGCGGGAGATGACGCGGGTGCTGCTTAGGGCCTTTGCTTTTTTCCGTTTTATCCTTCCTGTACTCAAACTCTGTTAGGTAGCAGGTCCACCCACTGGGGGTGTAGTTCAATGTAATGAACTTGTGGCCGAAGGCCCATGCTGTATATAAATTTTGCATGTGATTTCACTTATTACTATTCGACCTTGGGCCTTTTCTCGTTTGTCTTTTCTCCGAGCTTCGTTCCCGCTAGCCGGACAGCCGGGTTGCGGACTGTGGCTAGGACGGGGATTCGGCTTTGAGAGTGGACGCACAATACTTAGGCTTTTTTCAGACGTTGAGCGCGAGCGAAACACCCACTGGGCCGGCTGGCGGCAGGCGGGGAAGCCGCCTGGCGCGCAGCCGGTCGTGCGGCGAATTAGTGAGAGGGAGGGTTGGGCCGGCTGGCCGTGCCGAGCTGTCTCCCTTAGTCGTTCTTGTGTAACGATGCTTCCGGCCTTTGGCTCTTGTCGGCCGGACAACCGGGAGCCGGCTGTGGCTGGCGCAGAGAGGGCTTTGGCGGTTCGTACGTGTCGAGATGGACTAGGGGGAAAACATGGCGAGGCGCGGTCTAGCCGGCTAGCCCCCGAGCCGGCGGTGCCGACTCGGCGGGAGAATCAAAAAAACTGAGGGGTGCATAGACACATAGTAAGACGGAAAAGGAAGCCCCCGAGCCCCCGAGCCGGCTATGCCGACTCGGCGGGACGAATGAAAACGGGGGGGGGGGGCTTCCTGCTTGCATTAAATTCAAAAGGCGGTGATACATACATGCGCGAGTTCAACTGTAAAACGGACAGAGGAGCTCCGCGTTCCAGGGCCGGCTGGACTCCTCGCCGGCTGCATCTTGCTTGCGCTTGTTCGGCTTCTGCGCGTCGATGAGGTAGTACGCGTTTCGGTCGCAGAGAGCCTTGCTGACGATGAAAGGACCTTCCCAGGGGGAGGCCAGCTTGTGATGGCCGGCTGTCCGCTGGACGAGCCGGAGTACGAGGTCGCCTTCGCGGAACGCGAGGGGCTTGATCTTCTTGCTGTGGTAGTGGCGCATGCCTTGTTGGTAGATGGCGGACCGGGTGAGGGCCAGGAGGCGCGCCTCCTCGAGCAGATCGACGCCGTCATTGCGCGCTTCTTTTCCTTCGGCTTCGGTGTACATCGTCACCCGGGGTGAGTCGAACTCGACGTCGGTTGGAATGATTGCTTCGGCTCCGTAGACGAGGAAGAACGGGGTGAACCCGGTGGAGCGGTTGGGTGTTGTCCGGAGACTCCAGAGGACGGCCGACAGCTCATCGAGCCAGCTGTCGGGCGAGCGCACGAGCGGCTCGACGAGTCGCGGCTTGATGCCGGCTAGGATGAGGCCGTTTGCCCGCTCGACCTGGCCGTTCGACTGGGGATGTGCGACGGAGGCCAAGTCGAGCCGGATGCCGGATGCAGAGCAGTAGTGGGCCAGCGCGCCCTTGGCGAAGTTGGTGCCGTTGTCCGGGATGATGCTGTGCGGCACGCCGTAGCGAACCGCGATGTCCTTGATAAACCGGACGGCTGTGGGGCCGTCGAGCTTCTTGATCGGCCTGACCTCGATCCACTTGGTGAATTTGTCGATGGCGACGAGGAGATGCGTCATGCCGCCTCGAGCGGTCTTGAAGGGCCCCACCATGTCGAGTCCCCAGACGGCAAAGGGCCATGTGATCGGGATGGTTTGTAGGGCCGAAGCCGGCTGGCGGCTGCACTTGCTGAAGCGTTGGCAGCCCTCGCACTTGAGGACCAGTTCCTCGGCGTCTTGCAGGGCCGTGGGCCAGTAGAACCCGTGGCGGAAAGCTTTGGCCACCAGGGATCTTGAGGCGGCGTGGTGCCCGCACTCGCCCTGGTGGATGTCGAGGAGGATCTCGATCCCCTTGCTCTGCTCGACGCAGCGCTGGAACACGCCCGTCGTGCTGCGTTTGACGAGCTCGTGGTTGATGATGCCGTAGGTGGACGCGCGCCGCTGCACTTGCCGGGCTTTCGTCTCGTCGCAGGGAAGGTCGCCATCTTCCAGGAAGGCGAGGATTGGCTGAGCCCAGGACGGTGCCGTCGCCACCGTGAGGACGACCGCCGGGATGGGATCCGGGACGGCAACCTCCGAGCCGGAAACGGCGGCCCCCGAGCTGGAGACGGCAGTCCCCGAGCCGGAGCCGGGAATCCCTGCGTTGGAGCCAGCAGCCCCCGAGCTGGAGACGGCAGTCCCCGAGCCGAAGCCGGGAATTCCAGGGTTGGGTGGGGGCGCGCCGGGGTCGTCCGGGACGAAGATGGATTCCGACTCGGGAGACGGCTTGATGGACGGCTTCCGAAGGTGCTCGAGGGAGACGCCGGATGGGATAGCTTGCCGGGTAGAGCCCATTTTCGCCAGTGCGTCAGCTGCTTCGTTGTCCACATGGGGGACGTGGAGGAACTCGCAACCGTCGAACCCGCCGGAGAGTTGCTGGACCAGGAAGCGGTAGCTGGCCATGTTGGCGTCTTTGGCGTCCCAGTCGCCGGAGACTTGCTGCACTACCAGGTCCGAGTCGCCGTAGCAGAGGATGCGCCGGATGCCGATTTCCCTGGCCAGCCGGATGCCATGTACGAGAGCTTCGTACTCGGGAACATTGTTGGAGGCGGCGAAATGGATCTGCAGCACGTACCGTAGCCGGTCGTTCGTGGGAGAAGACAGCACGATGCCGGCTCCCAAACCGTTGCGCATCTTGGAGCCGTCGAAGTGCATGCGCCAGTGAGTCGACTCGGGAGCCGGCGGCAGGTGCTGGGTCTCGGTCCAGTCGACGAGGAAATCGGCCAGTGCTTGGGACTTGATGGTGGTGCGCGGCTCGTAGAGGATTGTGTGGCCGGCTAGCTCGATGGTCCACTTGGCCACCCGGCCAGAGGCATCCCGGCAGCCCATGATCTCGCCGATGGGGGCCGTGCTCACCACGGTAATGGCGTGCTCTTGGAAGTATTGCCTCAGCTTCTTGGCGGCGAAGTACACGCCGTAGCACATCTTCTGGTAGTGGGGGTAGTTCCGCTTGGAGGCAGAGAGCACCTCGCTCAGGTAGTACACCGGACGTTGGACCGGCTGCACCTTGCCCTCCTCAGGGCGCTCGACGACCAGCACCGTG
Organism: Elymus sibiricus; assembly: GCA_039707655.1. Classification (NCBI taxonomy): domain Eukaryota; kingdom Viridiplantae; phylum Streptophyta; class Magnoliopsida; order Poales; family Poaceae; genus Elymus; species Elymus sibiricus. The sequence goes on along the minus strand of CM077666.1, from coordinate 343,799,115 downwards.
CTGACCGTGCGAGAGGTGGCGGCGATGTACAGCAGGAGTGGCTCTTTCTCAGCCGGCTCGGCCAGGACAGGCGCGGTTGACAGCATGCGCTTGAGGTCGCGGAAGGCTTCGTCCGCCTGGTCGCTCCACTCGAACGCCGTCTTCTTCTTCATCAGCTGATACAGGGGCAGGGCCCTCTCTCCCAGCCGGCTGATGAACCGGCTGAGAGAGGCCAAGCAGCCGGTGAACTTCTGCACGTCGCGCAGCCCGGTCGGCTTGCGCATGCGCTCGATTGCCTTGATCTTCTCCGGGTTGGTCTCGATGCCGCGCGCCGAGACGAGGAAGCCGAGGAGCTGGCCAGCCGGCACACCGAAGACGCATTTCTCCGGGTTGAGCATGATCCGGAACTGGCACAGATTGGCGAAGGTTTCCTTGAGGTCGGCTAGTAGCGTGAGGTGCTGCTTGGTCTTCACCACGATGTTGTCGACGTAGACATGCACATTTCTGTCGAGCTGGGGCAGCAGGCATTTCTGCATGCAGTGCTGGAAAGTGGCGCCGGCGTTCTTCATGCCGAACGACATGGTGATGTAGCAGTACGCCCCAAAGGGCGTGATGAAGGACGTCTTGAGAGCGTCGGCCGGGTCCAGCTTGATCTGGTGGTAGCCGGAGTAGGCGTCCAGGAAGGACAGGAGCTCGCAGCCGGCCGTGGAGTCGATGACTTGGTCAATCCGGGGTAGGGCAAACGGGTCCTTGGGGCAGGCCTTGTTCAGGTTGGTGTAGTCGATACACATGCGCCAAGTGCCGTTCTTCTTCAGGATGAGGACCGGATTGGCCAGCCACTCGGGGTGGAATACTTCCATGATGAACCCGACTTTGAGCAGCCGGGCAATCTCTTCGCCAATGGTTCTTCGCTTCTCCTCAGAGAAATGGCATAGCGGCTGCCGGACAGGCTTGGCGTCCTTGCGGACGTGAAGTTTGTGCTCGGCGAATTCCCTCGGGACACCCGGCATGTCTTTGGGAGACCATTCAAAGATATCCTGATTCTCACAGAGGAAATCGACGAGCTCGCCTTCCTATTTGCTATCGAGGCCGGCACCCACGACGATGTACTTGCTGGAGCTGGGGTCGGCCGGGTCGAGCGGGACCCGCTTTGTGTCCTTGGCCGGCTTGAAGGAGGCTTCGTCGGCCGGCTTAGGCGGAGCCGGCACGGCCGACTGCGCGTTAGCCAGCGCCACGATCCTGTCGAGCTGGCGCCTCTCCTCGGCGATGACCAGCGACTCGGCCAGCTGGGAGCCGGCTTTGGCGCACTCGAGGGACTTCTTGTAGTCGCCGACGACGGTGATGAGGCCCTTGGGACCCGGCATCTTCAACTTCAGGTAAGCGTAGTGGCGGACCGCCATAAATTTGGCCATCGCGGGTTGGCCCAGCAGCGCGTGGTAGGGGCTGGCCAGGTCGACCACCTCGAACCAGATTGGCTCGCGGCGGAAATGGCTGCTGGAGCTGAACAGGACGTCAAGCCGGATCCGGCCGATCGGGGAGCAGGAGAGTCCCGGCACGATGCCGTGGAACACCGTCCGGGTTGGCTCCAGCCGTCGCGCCTCGATGCCGAGCTTGGTCATCGTGTCGCGGTACAGGATGTTGATGCTGCTGCCGCCGTCGATCAGCACCCGCGAAAAGCGGCAGGTGCGTTTCTCGGAAACAAGGGTGGGGTCGAGCACGAGGGCGTAGCCACCCGGCGTGGGCATGACGGCCGGGTGATCCTCCCGGGTCTAGCTCACTGGTCGGTCGGACCAGTGCATGTACTGGGGAACCGAAGGGAGGACGGCGTTCACCTCAGCCGCGTGTTTGCACTTGGCGTGCTTGTCATCCCTCTCGCTTGTGAAGACGACGTAGGATGCGTCCGGGCACGGGAAAGGGTTGTCGGCAAGGGCGCCGGGTGGCGGTGGAGGCGGCGGGAGCGGCGGCTGCCGCGGGCCGGCTCCAGGCGGCGGGGGTGGAAGGTTGCCGTTCAATAGGCGCTGCGTGACACTGCACTGCCGGAGCGTGTGCGTCGATGGCTTCGCGCCGCTATGGTTCTTGCAGGGGGCGTCGAGCATCTGCTCGAAGGTCAGCTTGGGCTGCCAGACGGCTTTGCCAGTGCGCGGGCGCTGGCTGGCGCCTTGCTCGGCCGGCTGCTCCCTCTCCACGGCGGCGACTTGCCGGTTGTCGTAGCGGGATGCCGGCTGGTCGTTCCGGCGCTTGCCGTTGTTGTTGCCGTCTTGCCGGCGCTGGTTGTTGTCGCCAGCCGGCTTGGCGGGAGCCGGCTGGGCCGGGAGAAGCTTGCCATCCGCGTAGATCGTGATCTTCACATTCATCGCGGAGTCGGCCGTAGCATACTTGTCCGCCACAGCCATGAGCTCCGCCAGGGTCTCCTGCTCGTCGCACACCAGCCAGTGCTTCACCAGAGTGCCGTCTAGGCATCCGTCGATGAAGTACTGGATGGCCTGGACCTCGTGGACCCCTTCGCAGGAGTTGCGAAGCTCCGTCCACCGTGTGAGGAAGTCGCGCAGGGGCTCGCCCTGCTTCCGGACGCACATGGAGAGCTGGCGAGGCTTGCCGGGTCGCTTGTAGGTGCTGGTGAAGTTGCGAACGAACGCGTCTTCGAAATCCAGCCAGGAGTTCACACTGCCGGCTCGGAGGCTGTTAAGCCACGTCCGGGCCGAACCGAGAAGCATGAGGGGGACGTAACGGACAGCCACACGCCGGTTGCCGCCGGCTATGCCGACAGCTGTGGTGTAGTCGGTTAGCCAGTCCTCCGGCTTGGTGGCGTCGGTGTACTTTGGGGAGTCGCGGGGCAGCGAGAAGCCTTTGGGGAAGGGTTCTTCACGAATGCGGGGGCCGAAGCACGCCGGGCCGACAGAGCTTACCTCCTCCAGGGCCGTGGAGCGCGCCAGCCGGTCGATGCGGTGACGGGCATCGCTTTCGTCGTAGGGCTATCGGGGGCCAAGTCGGTCAGCCACGGGACCGCGGGGACCGATTTGGTCGGCCACGGGACCGCGGGGACCGATTCGGTCGGCCACGGGACCGCGGGGAGCAGGAGCTTCCGGGGCCGGCTCGGGCCGCCGAGCCGGCCGCACGGGGGGCTCCGACTGCTAAACCCGGCCGTCGCCGGCCGTTTCGCCAGTGTTGCCGTCTCCGGCGGTGGTGGCTTGGTTGTGCCGGCTCCGACTGGCCCGGTGCCGGCCAGAGCGGTTTGCGCTAGTGGCGTGCGAAGACGTTTGCCGCGCGCCCCGTAGAGCCCTCTCCGGGTTTGCGGTATTCCCTGCAGCGGAGCCGGATGGCTGGGCCGGATCAAAATGCGCCTGCTGCTCGTTCGCCGTGGCGATGAGGTCGCGGATGTGCTGCTGCTACTGCCGCACCTCCTCGCCCTCCAGGAACTCGAAATCCGCCATAGCCGCCTGCGCCGCGCGCATATTCTTGACGGGGGTGTCGTAGACGGGACGGCCTGCGCCTAGCGCACGGCCGAGCGCGCCCCCACGAGTCCGCACCTCCACGACCCGGCTGGGCTCGGCGGTGGGCGTAGTGAAGCCGTGGGCGCTGTCGTACTCACGCTGGGCAGACTCCAGCCGGCGCCGCGTGGCTCCGAGCTCCGTGGCCTCGACCAGCAGATTCTGGCGGTCCTCGTAGAGCCGAGCCGCTGCGGCCGCCGAGTCGGCGTCGGGCGTGATGGGGGCTTGCAGACTCAGGATCGTCTCGCGGAGCGGGTCGGCCCGGCGAGGAGGGGCCGCAGCCGCGGCGGCGGTGGCCGCGGCAGCCTTCTCCTTGGCGCGCGGGGAGCCGAAACTGGTGCCGATGGTTAGCACCTCCGCGTGAACACAGAGAGCAGCGACGTCGTCGGAGACGGCGCAGCTAACAGGGACAGGCGAGTCGGTGCATTTCGCTGGGAAACACGTCGGGGACGAGCGCGACGAAGGCGCGGAGCGCGCCGAAGGGGACGATGAAGCAGCCTGCGGGGCGAGCGACGTCCGCGCCCAGCGCAGCGCTGTAGCCGGCCGGTTTGGACGTGCGATGCGCACGGACCAAACCGTGCACGACGCGCTCGCCGGAGCTGGTGAAGGGCATCGTCCGGAACTTGACTCCGGCCGGCGCCGCGAGCAGCCCCACGGTGGGCGCCAACTGTCGTGGTGATTTCATGGCAGATGCCATAAGATGGCTAAAGAGGTGGGGCTACGAGAGGACGCCGATGGGTTCCGGAGGCAAGGTTGGCACGAGCAAGTGCGGGACACGAGACGTACCCAGGTTCGGGGCCCTCTGGAGAGGTAACACCCCTAATCCTGCCGTATGAGCTGATATGCGCAAAGGTTACAGCGTTGCTCCTGGAGCTGTTTGGACAGAGGAGGGAGAAGGGGCTAGGCCACCGTTCTGCCTCTCCGGCGGGGGTGTGTGTGTGTGTTCTGTGGAGCAAGGAATCGGTAAAGGGAAGTGAAGAGCCACTATCCCACAGGAGAGGGTGAACCGAAGGGAGCTAATTAGAATGTGTACTGATCTGACCGACCCCTCTGGATGGAGGCCTCCCTGGGGGTCTTATAGGCCGACCCCCAGGGTTACAATGGTAACATTATAGAGGCGCGGGCCCCTCGTGTCATTGACCGGGATCCGGTTGCCTGGTCGCCGGGTTGCCGGGACGCCGGGTCGCCAGGTGCGCCGCACCTGCCTGCCGCGGGGCACTGTGGCGGGTCTTGTCTCTTGTCAGTCTGGGTATGAGGCACTGTGGCACGTCTTGTCTGTCATCAGAGGGAGGTCGGCGCCGCCGTTTCTACAGGACCGCGCCTCCCTGACACCGCCCGCCTCGGGCGGGGGCGCAAGGAAAGCTGCAGCCTCGCCTGTTCTGTCGGTATAAAGGGAGGAGCATTGTAGCCACGCTTGCTTCGTCGCTAAGGCTTCGACTCCTCGCGGCCAGCCGGCATAAGCCAGCCGGCCAGGCCGGGTTGCCGTGCCGAGCCGGCTCATGCTAGGGAGCCGGCGTGCTTGGCAAGCCGGCCTGAGGGCCTTGTCTTGCTCCGATGATTTTCCGAAAGGGATCCGGGCTCCGTTGCCTACCCGGGGGTCATCCCCCCGACAACTAACCTTTTCCTTTTATGTGCAACCTTGAGTATCACTTGGGATGGCTAGTCCACCTGGATACTCAGTTTTATTTTCTTTTCTGAGTATCACTTGGGATGGCTAGTCCACCTGGATACTCAGTTTTATTTTCTTTTCTGAGTATCACTTGGGATGGGTAGACCACCTGGATACTCGGTTTTATTTTCTTTTTTGAGTATCACTTGGGATGGCTAGTCCACCTGGATACTCAGTTTTATTTTCTTTTCTGAGTATCACTTGGGATGGCTAGACCACCTGGATACTCAGTTTTATTTTCTTTTCTGAGTATCACTTGGGATGGCTAGTCCACCTGGATGCTCATTTCTTTTCAAGACCTCTCGAGGCGTCACATTCAGACACCTGTTTGGCATTTCTTTTCAAGACCATTCGAGGCGTCGCTTTCAGACACCCGTTTGACATTTTTCTTGGAATTCCTCGGGCGGTCCAGCGCCCGATGTTCCATTTTATTTTCTTGGTTTATTACTAAAGTAACATATTAGTTCATCCGCGCCATATTAATATTTATCATGTCATGCTTTACTTTTCAGTCAGCATATGCATGTAATTTTGTCCATCATGAGCATATGCATTCGGTATATCTTTTGTTCATGATGTTTGCGAGTACATTCCAACGTACTCACAGGCTTGTCCCTGGCTTGTTAATTTGGCCAGACCTGGAGGAAGACGATCTTGTGGAAGAAGAGTGCGCTAGTGAGCCCGACGATTAGAGGTGTTCCTAGTCAGTCAACTTGTGGTCTTGGAGTCTACCACGTGTATCATCCGCAGTGCTTCCGCTCCACCAATAAAATAGTCAAGCCTCACACTGACGCTTGGCTTTACTTTATTGTATCTGTGTTGTAATATCACCACACCACTATCTTATTCCGCCACCGTCATATATTGACAAGTTTGTAATAAATGTTGAGCACTCTGGCTCAACCCAGTGTAATATTATGTATGTACTGGTTATCTATATCAAGGAAGTCCACCAGCTGTTTTGATCTTGGGGCTGGTGTGACTTGAGGCTATTCCGTGATATACTTCGGAAATAGGCCCGACAACATATTCATGAGAGCATCCATTTTATCACTCAAAGTAGAAACTTCTTCGACAGAGTTTACCTTCTTACCAGTTGGAGCTTGTTCGGTATGCCATTGAGAATAATTTGTCATCATATTATCGAGAAGCTTCGTGGCCTCTCCCAATGTAATTCCCATAAAGGTACCACCTATAAGTGTTTGATGATGTCTCCCCGGCAACGGTGCCAGAAATTCTTTCTGCTACTTGTGAGTTGCGTTGGGATTTTCCCCAAAGAGGAAAGGTGAAGCAATATAGTAGCAGATAAGTATTTCCCTCAGTAGAGAACCAAGGTTATAAAACCAATAGGAGAACCATGCAAACACTCCTTAGCAGTACCTGCACACACAAGAGAAAATACTTGTACCCAACGCGGGCAAGAGGGTTGTCAATCCCCTTGTACTCGTTAATTGCAAGGATTAAATCTGGTGGTGATAGATAGATAAATTGCAAAGTAAAATGAAAGTAAATAAATTGCAGCAAGGTATTTTTGTTTTTGTAATATGATTAAAATAGACCCGGGGTCCATATTTTTCACTAGAGGCATCTCTCTCATAAAAATAGCATACAGTGGGTAGACAAATTACTGTTGGGCAATTGATAGAAAAGCGCATAGTTATGACGTTATTCATGGCATGATCATGTATATAGGCATTACGTCTGTGACAAGTAGACCGGCTCTTTCCTGCATCTACTACTATTACTCCACCCCTCGACCGCTATCCAGCATGCATCTTAAGGTATTAAGTTCATAACAAAAAGAGTAATGTTTGAAGCATGATGACATAATGTAGATAGAATAAAACCAATCAATATGATTAAACCCCGTTGTTTTACCCTTAGTAGCAACAATACAAATACGTGCCTTGCTACCCCAGCTATCACTAGGTGAGGACACTGCAAGATTGAACCTACTACTATGCACCACTTCCACTGAAGATCAACGAATCAACTTGGCCAAAGAAAACCCAGAGTTCGGAAAGCATTACATAGCTGTAACAGTCATACATAATAAAGTTCAGAAAAGACTCAATTACTTTCAATGAATAATCTGATCATAAACCCACAATTCATTAGATCCCAACAAACACACCGCAAAAGAAGATTACATCGGATCGATCTCCGAAGAGAACATTGTATTGAAGATCAAAGAGAGAGAGAGAAAGCCATCTAGCTAATCACTATGGACCCGTAGGTCTGTCGTGGACTACTCACACGTCATCAGAGGTGCAGCAAGGTTGCTGTAGAAGACCTCCGTGATCAATTCCCCCTCCGGCAGAGTACCGGAAAAGGCCTCCAGATGGGATCGCAGAAGAACGGAGACTTGCGGAGCCGAAAAAATTGTTTCGGGTGGCACTCTGGGGGTTTTGGAATATTTGAGAATTTATAGCGCTAGAATTAGGTCAAACGAAGCCACGAGGGACCCACAAGACATCAGGGCGCACCTACCCCCCCCCCCCAGGGCGCGCCGTGCTATCTTGCCGTCTCCTCATAGGTCTTCTGGTCCACCCCCGAAGCTTCTAGGGTCTCTTATGTCCAGAAAAAATTGTCAAAAAGTTTCGTAGCGTTTGGACTCCGTTTGGTATAGATTTTCTTTAAAACCAAAAACAAGTAGAAAACAGCAACTGGCACTGGGCACTAAGTTAATAGGTTAGTCCCAAAAAATGATATAAAATTGCATAAAAAGCATCTAAGAATGATAATATAATAGCATGAAACAATCAAAAATTATAGATGCTTCGGAGACGTATCAAACATCTGTTTGATATGAATTGTGAATTTATTACATGGATTAAATTAATAATGAGCTAATAAACCTGCTTATTGGGTCACTGCATTGCACACGGTTCCATACCAAGGTGCATGGGCCATGACCACTTGCAACACACAACGGCGAAGAAACGTTAGGGCTGTGGGATCAGCTGACCCCACAAGTTTTTGGTCATCCTTTTGACCCCCAGCTATTAGCAACTCCTCTGACCCCACAGATTCTAAAGGATTACCCCACGAGCTTGGAGTCCTGGCACCGCCGCTGGCCACTGTTGGGAAACGTAGTAGAAAACAAAAAAAATCGCCCTACGAACACCCAGGAACAATATGAAGATGCATAAATGGTTTGGATCACGATCGTTACCGACTCCGGAGTGCAACGGAAGTAGATGAGTCGGTGTAGATCATACTTGGCATCCCTCGAATAGTTGATCATGATCCTGCCAACCGTCCTTGAACGATCTCTCGAACAGAAGACCGAAAGCACGGCCTCTCTACTTGGTTGCAAGCATACGGTCTTCACGATTCGGCAGCGCTTCACCGCCCAGAGCTAATCGTTGCCGGAGAATTAGAGGGAGGAGATTAGAACCACACTGGGCTTCTAATTATGAGGATTAGAGGAACTAGGTCTAGCTCTAATTAGATCAACTAGGATCAACTAGAACTAGAACTAGATGAACTAGAGGATGCTCCAAAACTTTGTCAAAAGGGCCTAATACCTCAAGTATATAGGTTAGAGGGGAAGGGAAGGGCTGCCACCAAGGAGGGAAAGACCCTCCTTGGGGCCGGCCAAGGGGAAGGAATTGGACTCCTCCTCTAGTCCAATTCGGCCTCCCCCAAAGGAAAGGGGGGCGCCACTTCCTATTGGGCCATGGTGGCCCAATACTCCTTCCACCACTAGGCCTTTTAAGGTTCGTTGATATTAAATTAAATATAAAAGCCCTCTAACAATTACTAGAGCCTTTTATTATTAATTTAACACCTCTAGAAACATTTTCCACCTATATATTATTTATCGGGAATACCCGATATTGCCCGATAAACTCTGAAACCCTTCCGGTGACCCCGAAACGCTTCCGGTTCCTCTCGAAACTATTCTGAATATTAATGAAACAATTACACAAATAAATCCTCGATACTCTCGTACTAATAACACTTAGCATATCATGATTACCTTAAGCTTGTGACCCCATAGGTTCGGTAAATCATAGACATGAATGAAACCCCTTCGTTCAATGACCGATAGCGGAACCGTGGACGTCCATATCGATCGCTATGATTACACGAATCACATTCGAGTGAACCTTTGGTTATCATGTGATGTTCCCTTTGCTTCGTGATACTTTACACAACCCGAGTCAATCAGTATCCTCCTGAGTCATGCACATGCTCATTATACCGTTCTTCTCGTTAACGGTTTTGTTCTTCTCGTTAACGGTTTTGTTCTTCTTTCTCGTTGAAATGTTCTAGCATCCCCGTGACATAGTCACCTATGTCCGGCCAGACAATGATGGATGCCATCACACCGAGAGGGCCCTAAGTCCCTTGACAAACTTTCTGATGAACCTGTAAGTTGTCGTTATGATCACCTAGTTACAGATGACGTTTCAGCAACCCCAAAGTCCACCGTACGATAGGAAGTGACTATGATACTCCCTTAGTCTGAGGAACTAAAACACATGCTAACACTTTGTGTTATAACAATTGATTTCAGATGATATTATCTCGATGCATAACAAACAAGTTTGGGTCGATTCAATATGATCGTTCTTCTAACGTCATACTCTCAATGTTGTTTTAGGACTATCGTTGCACTTAACGATATCCTAAGATCCAGAAAACATGATCACCAACAACACTTGAGCCAGTCTTAGAGGCGAGACTAGGAACCGATTCTTTACCGTTTACCATTCCACACGTGCATATGAGTTTTCTACTGAATCACATATTCCAGGATCATAGCAGTTATAGCATGAAATATAAAGTCTTAATTATGAAAACAGAAATATAATAATATAATATTATTGCCTCTAGGGCATATTTCCAACAACAACACACACAATTGTTAAAAAGTAAGTGTGTGTGATGGACGAACAACAACACACAATTCTGCCATAGGCAACTGTCTGATGGACGTAGTAACCCACACACTCACCACATTGCATCATCTGCGATGAGACCCCATCCCACATTATAAAAATTAGAGCTCGTAATTGCTACGGAGTAATTTACTAGTATAAAAATTAGAGCTCGTAAGGCTAGTCATAGTGGGAGTAACTTAGCTAGTAACATAACACATCCCAAGACAAGTTTGCTTATGTGGTAGCTAGTTAATGAGGAGAGAGGTGTTTTGAGTAACATATTATGTTACCATCATATAGTGCTTCCCCAAAAAAGTTGAGTCTACAAGCTAATAAATGCAACCATATATGATACTACTTCTATGACACTTTGCACTATGAAGGTAGTAACATAGACTCGTGTCATATGTATGTGTAGGAGATATGCCCTAGAGGCAATGATAATAGTTATTTTGTATCTCCAATTTTGTAATGAATGTTTATGTTCCATGCTATAATAGCAATGATACTCGAGTCTACAATAACCACGAGGCTCAGAGGGAAACTCATGTGTACGTGTGGTATATTAAACGGAAAAATGTATTTCTAGTCATGCCTCTAAGACTAGCTCAAGTATTGCATGATAATCCTGTTTTCCTGATCATGGGCATGACTATGCCGGCAATTTTAAGGACACAATGTTAGAAGAACATTTGTGTTGAATCGACCCGAATTGATGTTATGCTATGAGATAAATTCGTCACAAGTAAATGGTTAATAACATAGAGAAAGTTAACGTTTGCATAATTCCTTAGACCATGAGAGTATCGAGTTCCTTCGTTCTTGCTTCGTTGTGGCACCCCGGCTCAGAGAGACCGGAACACCCCGTATTCCAGCCCAGAGATCAAGTCTTCTGGAATACGGCACTGCTTGGCATAAAACAACTCAGCTCTTTATTACGAATAAACGGGGTACAAGGGTCCGATATTACAAAGGTTACAGGGGCACGGCGACACTTTGCCTGCTAAGGTGGTTCTATGCTAGCAGCGGAACATCTCGAAGCGGAAAGAATTCTAGGAGCAGAACAACGACGACGGTGATGAACTCCACTCCGCAGGGACTCTGGCTGGGACGCATCCTAGAGCGCAACCTCGGGATCCTTGACAAACAAGAAATCACGGCATCACCTGTAATCTGGCATGACACGCCAGGTGAGTACTTCGAATGTACTCGCAAGCTCACAGCAACCAAAGCAATCAAGACAAACAACAGCATGGCATTTACAGGTTAATCATCAATGATGAATACAACACTACTAGAACAACATGAGCATGGCAGGTACATATAATTCATGACATGAACATGATGATACTAGCACTAGCATGCAAGGGGGTCGACGTTTAAGGTCTCATGGACCAACTTACTCTGCTCGGAGGTTATCTCATAACCACCTCATGATCAACCATCATCAAGAATACAATCGTGATCAACTCGTGACCACATAAAGATCAACCAACTTCTTTTCTCATCGAGCCAGGGTTGTTATTATTCAGATTATTATTTCTATTGACTCATAGTGTGACCTACTACGAACTGTGTCCATGACCGAGGACGCGGCTATCGATAGATTATACACTCTGCAGAGGTTAGTACACTGTACCCACACTACGGAACTCATGGCCTCGTGCTCCCATTCGGGTGGACCAACGATATTCTGACAAAACCAATCTATTGCATGACACTCTCCCGGCCACTCCAACAAACTCCCCTTTGGGCTATGTCCTGGGTGACCCCGATGCCAACTCGTGACATCCGCCACCTCTGTGGCTGCCATCGTCGTGGCCAAACATAAACATCGTCCCAAACAGGGACCTCGGTACCATAAAACACGGGTACTCAAGGCTTATGGCCGCCTACCTGATCAGGGTAGCACGTACCCATAACCTTCCCTAGTAGGAGGCACCGGCGAGAGGCATGACAATAAACCGCATTAGGGCCTCCCCATCCAGGCAAGTGTGGTTGCACTGGTGAGCTCGATTCGGTGGCACCATGACTCAGCCAACAGATTTGTTCAAGTTTGATTAATGTCAGGTTCAACTTGAATGGTGATGAGCTGAGTCATAATAACATAATGAAATATCAATGCATATGAGCATGATATCAGTGTAACCATGGATGGGCAACATAACCATTTAACATCATTACATCAATAATGATAAACCTTTTAGTCTACGGGATGCAAATGAGCATGGCATAACGATGATCACGAATATCACAAGTATTTTCATATTAAACCATAATGATTCATATGAGCATATCATTATCACTAGCTCTGATACCAATCGCTGTGGCACCCCGGCTCAGAAAGACCCGAACACCCCGTATTCCAGCCCAGAGATCAAGTCTTCTAGAATACGACACTGCTTGGCATAAAACAACTCAGCTCTTTATTACGAATAAACGGGGTACAAGGGTCCGATATTACAAAGGTTACAGGGGCACGGCGACACTTCACCTGCTAAGGTAGTTCTATGCTAGCAGCGGAACATCTCGAAGCGGAAAGAGTTCTAGGAGCAGAACAACGACGACGGTGATGAACTCCACTCCGCAGGGACTCTGGCTGGGACGCATCCTAGAGCGCAACCTCGGGATCCTTGACAAACAAGCAATCACGGCATCACCTGTAATCTGGCATGACACGCCAGGTGAGTACTTCGAATGTACTCGCAAGCTCACAGCAACCAAAGCAATCAAGACAAACAACAGCATGGCATTTACAGGTTAATCATCAATGATGAATACAACACTACTAGAACAACATGAGCATGGCAGGTACATATAATTCATGACATGAACATGATGATACTAGCACTAGCATGCAAGGGGGTCGACGTTTAAGGTCTCATGGACCAACTTACTCTGCTCGGAGGTTATCTCATAACCACCTCATGATCAACCATCATCAAGAATACAATCGTGATCAACTCGTGACCACATAAAGATCAACCAACTTCTTTTCTCATCGAGCCAGGGTTGTTATTATTCAGATTATTATTTCTATTGACTCATAGTGTGACCTACTACGAACTGTGTCCATGACCGAGGACGCGGCTATCGATAGATTATACACTCTGCAGAGGTTAGTACACTGTACCCACACTACGGAACTCATGGCCTCGTGCTCCCATTCGGGTGGACCAACGATATTCTGACAAAACCAATCTATTGCATGACACTCTCCCGGCCACTCCAACAAACTCCCCTTTGGGCTATGTCCTGGGTGACCCCGATGCCAACTCGTGACATCCGCCACCTCTGTGGCTGCCATCGTCGTGGCCAAACATAAACATCGTCCCAAACAGGGACCTCGGTACCATAAAACTCGGGTACTCAAGGCTTATGGCCGCCTACCTGATCAGGGTAGCACGTACCCATAACCTTCCCTAGTAGGAGGCACCGGCGAGAGGCATGACAATAAACCGCATTAGGGCCTCCCCATCCAGGCAAGTGTGGTTGCACTGGTGAGCTCGATTCGGTGGCACCATGACTCAGCCAACAGATTTGTTCAAGTTTGATTAATGTCAGGTTCAACTTGAATGGTGATGAGCTGAGTCATAATAACATAATGAAATAACAACGCATATGAGCATGATATCAGTGTAACCATGGATGGGCAACATAACCATTTAACATCATTACATCAATAATGATAAACCTTTTAGTCTACGGGATGCAAATGAGCATGGCATAACGATGATCACGAATATCACAAGTATTTTCATATTAAACCATAATGATTCATATGAGCATATCATTATCACTAGCTCTGATACCAATCGCTGTGGCACCCCGGCTCAGAAAGACCCGAACACCCCGTATTCCAGCCCAGAGATCAAGTCTTCTAGAATACGACACTGCTTGGCATAAAACAACTCAGCTCTTTATTACGAATAAACGGGGTACAAGGGTCCGATATTACAAAGGTTACAGGGGCACGGCGACACTTCACCTGCTAAGGTAGTTCTATGCTAGCAGCGGAACATCTCGAAGCGGAAAGAATTCTAGGAGCAGAACAACGACGACGGTGATGAACTCCACTCCGCAGGGACTCTGGCTGGGACGCATCCTAGAGCGCAACCTCGGGATCCTTGACAAACAAGCAATCACGGCATCACCTGTAATCTGGCATGACACGCCAGGTGAGTACTTCGAATGTACTCGCAAGCTCACAGCAACCAAAGCAATCAAGACAAACAACAGCATGGCATTTACAGGTTAATCATCAATGATGAATACAACACTACTAGAACAACATGAGCATGGCAGGTACATATAATTCATGACATGAACATGATGATACTAGCACTAGCATGCAAGGGGGTCGACGTTTAAGGTCTCATGGACCAACTTACTCTGCTCGGAGGTTATCTCATAACCACCTCATGATCAACCATCATCAAGAATACAATCGTGATCAACTCGTGACCACATAAAGATCAACCAACTTCTTTTCTCATCGAGCCAGGGTTGTTATTATTCAGATTATTATTTCTATTGACTCATAGTGTGACCTACTACGAACTGTGTCCATGACCGAGGACGCGGCTATCGATAGATTATACACTCTGCAGAGGTTAGTACACTGTACCCACACTACGGAACTCATGGCCTCGTGCTCCCATTCGGGTGGACCAACGATATTCTGACAAAACCAATCTATTGCATGACACTCTCCCGGCCACTCCAACAAACTCCCCTTTGGGCTATGTCCTGGGTGACCCCGATGCCAACTCGTGACATCCGCCACCTCTGTGGCTGCCATCGTCGTGGCCAAACATAAACATCGTCCCAAACAGGGACCTCGGTACCATAAAACTCGGGTACTCAAGGCTTATGGCCGCCTACCTGATCAGGGTAGCACGTACCCATAACCTTCCCTAGTAGGAGGCACCGGCGAGAGGCATGACAATAAACCGCATTAGGGCCTCCCCATCCAGGCAAGTGTGGTTGCACTGGTGAGCTCGATTCGGTGGCACCATGACTCAGCCAACATATTTGTTCAAGTTTGATTAATGTCAGGTTCAACTTGAATGGTGATGAGCTGAGTCATAATAACATAATGAAATAACAACGCATATGAGCATGATATCAGTGTAACCATGGATGGGCAACATAACCATTTAACATCATTACATCAATAATGATAAACCTTTTAGTCTACGGGATGCAAATGAGCATGGCATAACGATGATCACGAATATCACAAGTATTTTCATATTAAACCATAATGATTCATATGAGCATATCATTATCACTAGCTCTGATACCAATCGCTGTGGCACCCCGGCTCAGAAAGACCCGAACACCCCGTATTCCAGCCCAGAGATCAAGTCTTCTAGAATACGACACTGCTTGGCATAAAACAACTCAGCTCTTTATTACGAATAAACGGGGTACAAGGGTCCGATATTACAAAGGTTACAGGGGCACGGCGACACTTCACCTGCTAAGGTAGTTCTATGCTAGCAGCGGAACATCTCGAAGCGGAAAGAATTCTAGGAGCAGAACAACGACGACGGTGATGAAGTCCACTCCGCAGGGACTCTGGCTGGGACGCATCCTAGAGCGCAACCTCGGGATCCTTGACAAACAAGCAATCACGGCATCACCTGTAATCTGGCATGACACGCCAGGTGAGTACTTCGAATGTACTCGCAAGCTCACAGCAACCAAAGCAATCAAGACAAACAACAGCATGGCATTTACAGGTTAATCATCAATGATGAATACAACACTACTAGAACAACATGAGCATGGCAGGTACATATAATTCATGACATGAACATGATGATACTAGCACTAGCATGCAAGGGGGTCGACGTTTAAGGTCTCATGGACCAACTTACTCTGCTCGGAGGTTATCTCATAACCACCTCATGATCAACCATCATCAAGAATACAATCGTGATCAACTCGTGACCACATAAAGATCAACCAACTTCTTTTCTCATCGAGCCAGGGTTGTTATTATTCAGATTATTATTTCTATTGACTCATAGTGTGACCTACTACGAACTGTGTCCATGACCGAGGACGCGGCTATCGATAGATTATACACTCTGCAGAGGTTAGTACACTGTACCCACACTACGGAACTCATGGCCTCGTGCTCCCATTCGGGTGGACCAACGATATTCTGACAAAACCAATCTATTGCATGACACTCTCCCGGCCACTCCAACAAACTCCCCTTTGGGCTATGTCCTGGGTGACCCCGATGCCAACTCGTGACATCCGCCACCTCTGTGGCTGCCATCGTCGTGGCCAAACATAAACATCGTCCCAAACAGGGACCTCGGTACCATAAAACTCGGGTACTCAAGGCTTATGGCCGCCTACCTGATCAGGGTAGCACGTACCCATAACCTTCCCTAGTAGGAGGCACCGGCGAGAGGCATGACAATAAACCGCATTAGGGCCTCCCCATCCAGGCAAGTGTGGTTGCACTGGTGAGCTCGATTCGGTGGCACCATGACTCAGCCAACATATTTGTTCAAGTTTGATTAATGTCAGGTTCAACTTGAATGGTGATGAGCTGAGTCATAATAACATAATGAAATAACAACGCATATGAGCATGATATCAGTGTAACCATGGATGGGCAACATAACCATTTAACATCATTACATCAATAATGATAAACCTTTTAGTCTACGGGATGCAAATGAGCATGGCATAACGATGATCACGAATATCACAAGTATTTTCATATTAAACCATAATGATTCATATGAGCATATCATTATCACTAGCTCTGATACCAATCGCTGTGGCACCCCGGCTCAGAAAGACCCGAACACCCCGTATTCCAGCCCAGAGATCAAGTCTTCTAGAATACGACACTGCTTGGCATAAAACAACTCAGCTCTTTATTACGAATAAACGGGGTACAAGGGTCCGATATTACAAAGGTTACAGGGGCACGGCGACACTTCACCTGCTAAGGTAGTTCTATGCTAGCAGCGGAACATCTCGAAGCGGAAAGAATTCTAGGAGCAGAACAACGACGACGGTGATGAAGTCCACTCCGCAGGGACTCTGGCTGGGACGCATCCTAGAGCGCAACCTCGGGATCCTTGACAAACAAGCAATCACGGCATCACCTGTAATCTGGCATGACACGCCAGGTGAGTACTTCGAATGTACTCGCAAGCTCACAGCAACCAAAGCAATCAAGACAAACAACAGCATGGCATTTACAGGTTAATCATCAATGATGAATACAACACTACTAGAACAACATGAGCATGGCAGGTACATATAATTCATGACATGAACATGATGATACTAGCACTAGCATGCAAGGGGGTCGACGTTTAAGGTCTCATGGACCAACTTACTCTGCTCGGAGGTTATCTCATAACCACCTCATGATCAACCATCATCAAGAATACAATCGTGATCAACTCGTGACCACATAAAGATCAACCAACTTCTTTTCTCATCGAGCCAGGGTTGTTATTATTCAGATTATTATTTCTATTGACTCATAGTGTGACCTACTACGAACTGTGTCCATGACCGAGGACGCGGCTATCGATAGATTATACACTCTGCAGAGGTTAGTACACTGTACCCACACTACGGAACTCATGGCCTCGTGCTCCCATTCGGGTGGACCAACGATATTCTGACAAAACCAATCTATTGCATGACACTCTCCCGGCCACTCCAACAAACTCCCCTTTGGGCTATGTCCTGGGTGACCCCGATGCCAACTCGTGACATCCGCCACCTCTGTGGCTGCCATCGTCGTGGCCAAACATAAACATCGTCCCAAACAGGGACCTCGGTACCATAAAACTCGGGTACTCAAGGCTTATGGCCGCCTACCTGATCAGGGTAGCACGTACCCATAACCTTCCCTAGTAGGAGGCACCGGCGAGAGGCATGACAATAAACCGCATTAGGGCCTCCCCATCCAGGCAAGTGTGGTTGCACTGGTGAGCTCGATTCGGTGGCACCATGACTCAGCCAACAGATTTGTTCAAGTTTGATTAATGTCAGGTTCAACTTGAATGGTGATGAGCTGAGTCATAATAACATAATGAAATAACAACGCATATGAGCATGATATCAGTGTAACCATGGATGGGCAACATAACCATTTAACATCATTACATCAATAATGATAAACCTTTTAGTCTACGGGATGCAAATGAGCATGGCATAACGATGATCACGAATATCACAAGTATTTTCATATTAAACCATAATGATTCATATGAGCATATCATTATCACTAGCTCTGATACCAATCGCTGTGGCACCCCGGCTCAGAAAGACCCGAACACCCCGTATTCCAGCCCAGAGATCAAGTCTTCTAGAATACGACACTGCTTGGCATAAAACAACTCAGCTCTTTATTACGAATAAACGGGGTACAAGGGTCCGATATTACAAAGGTTACAGGGGCACGGCGACACTTCGCCTGCTAAGGTAGTTCTATGCTAGCAGCGGAACATCTCGAAGCGGAAAGAATTCTAGGAGCAGAACAACGACGACGGTGATGAACTCCACTCCGCAGGGACTCTGGCTGGGACGCATCCTAGAGCGCAACCTCGGGATCCTTGACAAACAAGCAATCACGGCATCACCTGTAATCTGGCATGACACGCCAGGTGAGTACTTCGAATGTACTCGCAAGCTCACAGCAACCAAAGCAATCAAGACAAACAACAGCATGGCATTTACAGGTTAATCATCAATGATGAATACAACACTACTAGAACAACATGAGCATGGCAGGTACATATAATTCATGACATGAACATGATGATACTAGCACTAGCATGCAAGGGGGTCGACGTTTAAGGTCTCATGGACCAACTTACTCTGCTCGGAGGTTATCTCATAACCACCTTAGGTATCAATCTTTCTTACCGTCGTGATCATCACACGATCACCTCATGATCAACCATCATCAAGAATACAATCGTGATCAACTCGTGACCACATAAAGATCAACCAACTTCTTTTCTCATTGAACCGGGGTTGTTATTATTCAGATTATTATTTCTGTTGACTCATAGTGTGACCTACTACGAACTGTGTCCATGACCGAGGATGCGGCTATCGATAGATTATACACTGTACCCACCCTACGGAACTCATGGCCTCGTGCTCCCATTCGGGTGGACCAACGATATTCCGACAAAACCAATCTATTGCATGACACTCTCCCGGCCACTCCGACAAACTCCCCTTTGGGCTATGTCCTGGGTGACCCCGATGCCAACTCGTGACATCCGCCACCTCTGTGGCTACCACCGTCGTGGCCAAACATAAACTTCGTCCCACACGGGGACCTCAGTACCATAAAACTCGGGTACTCAAGGCTTATGGCCGCCTACCTAATCAGGGAAGCGCGCACCCATAACCTTCCCTAGTAGGAGGCACCGGCGAGAGGCATGACAATAGACCGCATTAGGGCCTCCCCATCCAGGCAAGTGTGGTTGCACTGGTGAGCTCGATTCGGTGGCACCATGACTCAGCCAACAGATTTGTTCAAGTTTGATTAATGTCAGGTTCAACTTGAATGGTGATGAGCTGAGTCATAATAACATAATGAAATAACAACGCATATGAGCATGATATCAGTGTAACCATGGATGGTCAACATAACCATTTAGCATCATTACATCAATAATGATAAACCTTTTAGTCTACGGGATGCAAATGAGAATGGCATAACGATGATCACGAATATCACAAGTATTTTCATATTAAACCATAATGATTCGTATGAGCATATCATTATCACTAGCATCTGAAATGATTACCAAAATGAAACCTAGTAATAATAACAGTAGTACTAATAATGGAGAGGAATCATATATGCAAAAGAACATAGCATGGACATGGATTTACAAGCACATTCGAAGCATTCAAAAAATTATTAAATGAGCAAACAATTATTTAAATATTCAAGTGAAAACCATGGCTACTGCAATGCCATCATGCAAGTGGCTGTTGTGGCTTGCCTGGGGATGGAGGATTCACCGGAGAAAAGTGCGAGAGGCTCACGGAAAACTTTGCCGGAAATGATTCCCTCTCAGAGGGGGCTGAATAAGGGCAGGGGGAAAATGGTCATTTTCACAGTATGACAACATCCTGAAAATGGTGCCAACAGAACTGGCTCGACGAACTGAGATCGTGGGCTTTGGAATCACCTGAATCGGAGTCACGGTCGCGGAGATACGGCCGTTCATTCGTTAGGCAGAAAATTAAATAAAAATATTCATTTCTGCTGCTAACGGACAAACGTCCGCAAATTAAAGGTTTCAGCGCTGGGCTGGAAACAGAAGGCGTATTCGGGGAAATACGTCTTCAGCAGAAGGAAAACGCATTTTCGCTCGAAGAACAGAAGGATACGCTTTCTCCAAAGGAAAACGCATTTAGCCAAATGCGCTTCCACTTAAGTTGGCAGGCCCGGCCTTCTCTGGATGACAAGTGGGGCCGCTGGGGAGGTGGGCCCGCCTGGCCAGGCCATCGTCTTCAACCTCGCCCGCGCCCGTGGGACACAGGAGGCCGCGCACTCCGGCGACCGTCCTGGGCGACTCCGGCCACCGTTGCCGGTGTTCCGGGCACCGGCGGGCTCGGGGAAGAGCGCCACACCCATCCCCTCAGCGCACGGATGCCGAGGAGGACCGAAATGGCGACTGTTTGGATGGCCGCGGACGAGGCCGTCGGCCAAGCTTGGTTTCATCCGTGCAGTCGACCCGAGGAAGAAACGAAGAGATGGGGAGCTCCGCCATGCTCAGGGGAGTGCTCTGGTGAAGGAATGAGAGGAAGGCAAGCTCGGCATTGCCCGAATTTAAGAGGGGGCCGAGGCGGCAATGGCGGCCGTGGGAGGGGCAGAGGAGCTCCTCGTGCTCGTTTGAGAGGCTGGGTAGGGTGCTAGGAGGGAGAGAAGGCCGGTGGTGAGGAGAGGAGGGGCTCGGGTGGGCTTAAATAACGGCAGCACCGATGCCTTCGCCGGATGCTAGCACGGGCACTCGGGGGATGCACTGACGCGAGGCCAGGGGAGTGCACGCGGTGCGGAGATGCCACGGGGGGGGTGAGGACAAGGGTAAGGCGACGACGGCCGCGGGCACGCGGGGCGGCGTGGCTCGCCGGAGAGGAAAGAGGAAGGGGAGAGGGGTCCAGAGGGGACGCGTGGACGCAGGAGAGCTCGAGCAGCGCAGTGGACAAGGTGCGGTGTCGCGAGGACGGCGTTTGGGCGGCGGCCGAGGGCCCCGAAGCTCAGAGCACGCGTTCTGCCAACAGTGCATGCGCTCTACGCATGGTCACCGCGTGAACAGGCGCATGCGGGACTTTAGGGCCTCCCAAACCGTGTCTAGCCTGTAGTCTATCCAAAGTGGGACCTCCCTGAGGTGATAGATCGAAGAAGTCGACTGTGTGCTGATGGGAGTGATCGACTGGAGTTTGCTGTATCAAACTTGGGCATTAAATAGTGATCAAATGAGAGGGGATAAGAGCTAACCAGGATGTCACAGAGGTTGAGGGTAGGAAGGACTACAGTCCTGTGGATTTTGAAAAGATTTGGACCAGGATCTAACATAGTTGCTTCACAACAACATAATCTGGCCCAAAAACTAGATCAAGAAGTAGCACTCACATGGAGTGTTGCATTTCTCTGAAAATTGGTGGAGTATGATCATTTGGGCACATGAAGGCACTGCAAAAATTTCATACCATTTGGATACACCAACATGGTACTTGCTTCACAATGCTACCCACTGGACAGAAACTTGGGGGAATTTTGTGGAGAAAATGACTTGGCAAAATGATGTGAATTTTGGCATGCTCAAAGGATATAGGGATCTTTAGGTCCTGGATTAATTTCAGATTTTATGAAGTAATATAAAATATAGTTGCTTCACAAACCGAAATTGTGACTAGAAACCAAGATTTGAAGGTGTGCTCACATAGATTGTTGTATGGAGATTAAATTTGGTGGAGAGTTATGATTTGATCATATGGATGATCTCCCAAAATTTCAACTCATTTGGATAAGCCTAGCTAGTACTTCCTTCACAAAGCTTCTCTCTCGACAGAAACTTTGGAAATTTGCAGAGGAAGATTTACTAGGCAAATGAAGTTAAATTTTGGCATGAGACAATGATTTGGATATGAAAGAGTGCCCAAAAATTTTGAAGGCAATCAAGAAAAGATAAATAGCACTTCCTTCACAAAGTGCCATACTGGACAGAATAGGAAATGATTATTCCTGAATTATTTTTGACCTAGGCAAGGATGGATTTTGACATATTGATGGGATATATGATCCAAAGAATTTATGAGAATTTTGTGGGGATTTTAGGAAAGACAAAAATATAGGTTGCTTCATAACCTAGAGCAGACAGGGTTATTCCTTTAATAGAAAAAGGAATACTCCCAAGGAATAAAATTGGGGTTGGGCTAAGATGGAAATGACATGGTCTCGAGATGGAGCTGAGAGTGACAAGCCACTTGGGAGAGGAAGAAGAGATGATCTTTCCAGGTTTCAAGACCACATAGCCACGGAAAAAGGAACTCCAAATGCAAATTCGAAGAAATCCAAAAGAAAAAGAAAGGGCCAAAAATCGGGGTGTTACAAACCTACCCCCCTTACGATAAATCTCGTCCTCGAGATTTGGTTGCTCCGGGAACAAGTATGAATATTCTGACTTAAGGAAACCGGTTCCAACTTGGGTATCCTTTTCCTTGATGTTCCCTCCGAATTGCATCTGACTGCCTGCCTTGCTCTGGGGTGGTTAGCTTCACTGTATCCAACATTCTGACAGGTCTTCCCTCATATGTTCACTCTTATGCTGACTTCGATTCTTCTATGTCTGCTGGCTTATTATCATGACTGGAATTTCCATAAGTCCGGGAGGAATTTCCCCATTGACGTGTCATTCTTATATCCAGCACTGATAGTATCAATGGAGTTGTGAACAAATTTCCTCGGTGGACATGAAACATTTAATCATTGCATTGGGTTACTAGATGCATGTTCTCCGGGTTCAAAACCATACTGGGAATCATAACCCTTAGGTGTATATTCAGGGTGATCGATACGGAATCAGACTCTCTTGGGTATCCGTGCCATGTTGTTCATGCCACAATTATCATACCTGTATTGCCGGTCTTGCTCCTTCATTATTGTTCTCTCTTTTTCTGAATCCTTTGCTGAAAAGAGCTTGGCCATATATATCATTAATTCTTTGTGTGACCATAGGTGGTGTCAGGTGCAATATTCCGGCAGGCATACCTTATCCTTATCTTATGATAGTGCAACAATGTTTAACTGGCATGTTTATCATCTCTCAAGCTCTAACTGTAGGGCAATGATCATCCGAACCTTTGCATGAAATCGGCAAATAAATCAATACCCACCAGAACGGTCTTTACAAGTCAGATTTGGGACATTACTGAGATAACTCAACCATGGCTCAAGACGGCTGAAAAGCAGCTCAGAGCATGAGACAGTGTTGATAAGAAGAATGTAGTAGTTCCCTAAGACAGCCGAAGAACAGCTCAGAGCATAGGGTCACTGCTACAAAAAGAAACTCAACAGTTGCTCGAGACGGCTGAAAAGCAGCTCAAAACACGGGTCAGTTGTTAAAAAGAGAAATATAAAGTCGGCATCCACTCTGGACGGCCAAAAGCAGCTTAGAACACAGGCGTGGTGCCGTTACCAGGAAGAGGTAAGCAAGGGTTCATCAGAATCATATACCAGGTTCACAGTTACTTGTATGGAGCTCACTGTTGTGGTCAATCATACATGGCAGTGACAATGGTTAATGGCATCGCCTTGTCAGGCGTGAGGAAGCTAGCCTTGATAACCACGTGCTTGCATCATCGTACGAGTGATTTGCATGACTTTGGCCGCATGTTCACAATATGTATGGAAGCATGTGTATATGAGCATTTGATTCCTGAGGCAGCCACTTGGGTCCTGAGTAGCTCGTGTTTCTGACCAAACTATTGCGGATCTGATTCTTGAGGTGCACTACCAAATACTATCAACTCACTGGGTAACATCTTGTACTAATGTCGATGGCTGTTTATAGTGCCGTACTGACGAGGACCGGATAGCTTGTGTTGGAAGCCATCGAGAGTAGCATGCTGAGGAAGGCTGAATAGCTTATGCTCGAAGCTTTTGCCGGGATAGCGTGCTGAAGAAGACTGGGTATCGTACACTGGAAGCTATCCACACATCGTACCGAGGAAGAATGCGGAACCTTGCGTCGTAAGCTCCCTGGGTAGCATGCGGAGAAGGACTGGGTTGCTTACACCAGAAGCTTTTCTCACTATAATGTGCGGACTGAATGCCATATATATATACCCTTGATATTCCTTTGACTGGAAATGTATTGTTGTCTTGCACACAAATTGTCTTCCAGCTGGTTCATTACGATTGTGATGGTTGCACACTGAGGCAGTCTTGATGCTGATAGTCATTCCAGAATATCATTTGTATTCAGACCAGATATTCCCAATATAATGCAGTCGGCTGAGAATTCCATAATGTTTAGCTGAGCTTCCAAATATTTGAAATCTCCACTGATTCTTCAAGTCCGGTGTCGGTTGATGAGCAACTTTCATAAGGGGAAATAAGGTAACACCGAAGGCCCAAAGAAAGAAGCAAAAGAAACGACTCAAACAAAAGCACACAAGGCATCAAGATTACATACAAGCAACATCACATTTTACAGCTATTCACCTCACTATGCATGCCTACTTAGGCACACAATTCTCGAGGAAACTCCGGTACTACGAGCTAATATGTTGTGGCGGTGTGCACGAAAGTGAATCAACGTGTGGAGAGGTTGGTGTAAACAGAGCTGCACCAAACACTGGCTCAGCACCGGTTGCATCTGGACCGGCTTAGGGATGAGGACGGACTCGGTGATCATGTAGCGAGACAAGGATGTCATGACCACATCATCATGAAGTGGACGGAAAGGAACCATACTCGTCCAAGGAATGGGTGATAGGGTAGGATAGCGGTGGAAAGCAGAGTCTGCTGACATTGCCCTTTTCTGATAAGAAAGACCAGTAAGAGTTGCCAAAGTGGCGGGTTGGATGGCAAGATCCGGGGTATAAACATGTCTACCACCGAAACAATAGGTGTGGCTGAAGAGAATATAATGGTGCGATACTTGTGCATCAATCCTACAAGTGATCGACACAACTAGGTACCTCGGCATCACTCCGCTGGGACAGAGATGACACCAAACACCAAAGAGCAAGTATGCAAAACTGGAGGGTGCAGCTAGTGGATCGAAACCGATGCCACCTACACTCACAAGATAAGATCGTTAGCGACAAGATAATAAGTCTATATGCATGCTATGCAGCAAACAAATGCAACAACCAAATGCAACAAGCAAGCAAGACTCTGAACTACCAGTTTCTAACACTTGCGATGACTAGGGCATCCTACAGCCAGACCTGCTCTGATACCAATCGCTGTGGCACCCCGACTCAGAAAGACCCGAACACCCCGTATTCCAGCCCAGAGATCAAGTCTTCTGGAATATGACACTGCTTGGCATAAAACAACTCAGCTCTTTATTACGAATAAACGGGGTACAAGGGTCCGATATTACAAAGGTTACAGGGGCACGGCGACACTTCGCCTGCTAAGGTAGTTCTATGCTAGCAGCGGAACATCTCGAAGCGGAAAGAATTCTAGCAGCAGAACAACGACGACGGTGATGAACTCCACTCCGCAGGGACTCTGGCTGGGACGCATCCTAGAGCGCAACCTCGGGATCCTTGACAAACAAGCAATCACGGCATCACCTGTAATCTGGCATGACACGCCAGGTGAGTACTTCGAATGTACTCGCAAGCTCACAGCAACCAAAGCAATCAAGACAAACAACAGCATGGCATTTACAGGTTAATCATCAATGATGAATACAACACTACTAGAACAACATGAGCATGGCAGGTACATATAATTCATGACATGAACATGATGATACTAGCACTAGCATGCAAGGGGGTCGACGTTTAAGGTCTCATGGACCAACTTACTCTGCTCGGAGGTTATCTCATAACCACCTTAGGTATCAATCTTTCTTACCGTCGTGATCATCACACGATCACCTCATGATCAACCATCATCAAGAATACAATCGTGATCAACTCGTGACCACATAAAGATCAACCAACTTCTTTTCTCATCGAGCCGGGGTTGTTATTATTCAGATTATTATTTCTGTTGACTCATAGTGTGACCTACTACGAACTGTGTCCATGACCGAGGATGCGGCTATCGATAGATTATACACTCTGTAGAGGTTAGTACACTGTACCCACCCTACGGAACTCATGGCCTCGTGCTCCCATTCGGGTGGACCAACGATATTCCGACAAAACCAATCTATTGCATGACACTCTCCCGGCCACTCCGACAAACTCCCCTTTGGGCTATGTCCTGGGTGACCCCGATGCCAACTCGTGACATCCGCCACCTCTGTGGCTACCACCGTCGTGGCCAAACATAAACATCGTCCCACACGGGGACCTCAGTACCATAAAACTCGGGTACTCAAGGCTTATGGCCGCCTACCTGATCAGGGAAGCGCGCACCCATAACCTTCCCTAGTAGGAGGCACCGGCGAGAGGCATGACAATAGACCGCATTAGGGCCTCCCCATCCAGGCAAGTGTGGTTGCACTGGTGAGCTCGATTCGGTGGCACCATGACTCAGCCAACAGATTTGTTCAAGTTTGATTAATGTCAGGTTCAACTTGAATGGTGATGAGCTGAGTCATAATAACATAATGAAATAACAACGCATATGAGCATGATATCAGTGTAACCATGGATGGGCAACATAACCATTTAACATCATTACATCAATAATGATAAACCTTTTAGTCTACGGGATGCAAATGAGCATGGCATAACGATGATCACGAATATCACAAGTATTTTCATATTAAACCATAATGATTCATATGAGCATATCATTATCACTAGCATCTCAAATGATTACCAGAATGAAACATAGTAATAATAACAGTAGCACTAATAATGGAGAGGAATCATATATGCACAAGAACATAGCATGGACATGGATTCACAAGCATATTCGAAGCATTCAAAAAATTATTAAATGAGCAAACAATTATTTAAATATTCAAGTGAAAACCGTGGCTACTTCAATGCCATCATGCAAGTGGCTATTGTGGCTTGCCTGGGGATGGAGGATTCACTGGAGAGAAGTGCGAGAGGCTCACGGAAAACTTTGCCGGAAATGATTCCCTCTCGGAGGTGGGTGAATAAGGGCACGGGCAAAATGGTCATTTTCACAGTGTGACAACATCATGAAAATGGTGCCAACAGAACTGGCTCGACGAACTGAGATCGTGGGCTTTGGAATCACCTGAATCGGAGTCACGGCCGCGGAGATACGGCCGTTCGTTCGTTAGGCAGAAAATTAAATAAAAATATTCATTTCTGCTGCTAACGGACGAATGTCCGCAAATTAAAGGTTTCGGCGCTGGGCTGGAAACAGAAGGTGTATTCGGGGAAATACGTCTTCAGCAGAAGGAAAACACATTTTCGCCCGAAGAACAGGATAATACGCTTTCTCCAAAGGAAAACGCATTTAGCCAAATGAGCTTCCACTTAAGTTGGCGGGCCCGACCTTCTCTGGATGACAGGTGGGGCCGCTGGGGAGGTGGGCCTGCCCGGCCAGGCCATCGTCTTCAACCTCGCCCGCGCCCGCGGCACAGAGGAGGCCGCGCACTCCGGCGACCGTCCTGGGCGACTCCAACCACCGTTGCCGGCGTTCCGGGCACCGGCGGGCTCGGGGAAGAGTGCCGCACCCATCCCCGCACCGCACGGACGCTGAGGAGGACCGAAATGGCGACGGTTTGGATGGCCGCAGACGAGGCCGTCGGCCGAGCTTGGTTTCGGCCGTGCAGTCGACCCGAGGAAGAAACGAAGAGATGGGGAGCTCCGCCATGCTCAAGGTCGTGCTCTGGTGGAGGAATGAGAGGGAGGCGAGCTCGGCATTGCCCGAATTTAAGAGGGGGCCGAGGCGGCAATGGCGGCCGTGGGAGGGGTAGAGGAGCTCCTCGAGCTCGGTTGAGAGGCTGGGTAGGGTGCTAGAAGGGAGAGAAGGCCGGTGGTGACGAGAGGAGGGGCTCGGGTGGGCTTAAATAACCGCGGCGCCGATGCCTTCGCCAGATGCCGCCACGGGCACTCGGGGGATGCACTGACGCGACCGTGTGTGCATGCGCACGCGCGGAGGGGGAGAGAGGCCAGGGGGAGTGCACGCGGTGCGGAGATGCCACGGGGGGATGAGGACAAGGGTAAGGCGACGACGGCCGCGGGCACGCGGGGCGGCGTGGCTCGCCGGAGAGGAAAGAGGAAGGGGAGAGGGGTCCAGAGGGGACGCGTGGACACAAGAGAGCTCGAGCAGCGAAGTGGACAAGGTGCGATGTCGCGAGGATGACATTTGGGCGGCGGCCGAGGGCCCCGAAGCTCCGAGCACGCGTTCAGCATGCAGTGCACGCGCTCTACGCGTGGTCACCGCGTAAACAGGCGCACGCGGGACTTTAGGGCCTCGCAAACCGTGTCTAGCCTGTAGTCTATCCAAAGATCAAATGAGAGGGGATAAGAGCTAACCAGGATGTCACAGAGGTTGAGGGTAGGAAGGACTATAGTCCTGTGGAATTTGAAATGATTTGGATCAGGATTTAACATAGTTGCTTCACAACTACATAATCTGGCCCAGAAACTAGATCAAGAAGTAGCACTCACATGGAGTGCTGGATTACTCTGAAAATTGGTGGAGTATGATCATTTGGGCACATGAAGGCACTGCAAAAATTTCATACCATTTGGATACACCAACATGGTACTTGCTTCACAATGCTTCCCACTAGACAGAAACTTGGGGGAATTTTGTGGAGAAAATGACTTGGCAAAATGATGTGAATTTTGGCATGCTCAAAGGATATAGGGATCTTTAGGTCCTGGATTAATTTCAGATTTTATGAAGCAATATAAAATATAGTTGCTTGACAAACTGGAATTGTGACCAGAAACTAAGATTTGAAGGTGTGCTCACATAGATTTTTGTATGGAGATTAAATTTGGTGGAGAGTTATTATTTGATCATATGGATGATCTCCCAAAATTTCAACTCATTTGGATAAGCCTAGCTAGTACTTCCTTCACAAAGCTTCTCTCTGGACAGAAACTTTGGAAATTTGCTGAGGAAGATTTACTGTGCAAATGGAGTTAAATTTTGGCATGAGACAATGATTTGGATATGAAAGAGTGCCCAAAAATTTTGAAGGCAATCAAGAAAAGATAAATAGCACTTCCTTCACAAAGTGCCATACTGGACAGAATACGAAATGATTATTCCTGAATTATTTTTGACCTAGGCAAGGATGGATTTTGACATATTGGTGGGATATATGATCCAAAAAATTTATGAGAATTTTGTGGGGATTTTAGGAAAGACAAAAATATAGGTTGTTTCATAACCTAGAGCAGACAGGGTTATTCCTTTAATAGAGAAAGGAATACTCCCAAGGAATAAAATTGGGGTTGGGCTAAGATGGAAATGACATGGTTTCGAGATGGAGCTGAGAGTGACAAGCCACTTGGGAGAGGAAGAAGAGATGATCTTCCCAGATTTCAAGACCACATAGCCACGGAAAAAGGAACTCCAAATGCAAATTCGAAGAAATCCAAAAGAAAAAGAAAGGGCCAAAAATCGGGGTGTTACATTCGTGAACTTTGGGGTTTGTTAAACGTCATCTGTAACAGGGTGGCTATTACGGCAGCTTACGGGTTCATGGAAAAGTATGACAAGTAACTTGATAGCTCAATATTGGGATTTGCTCCTTCGACGATGGAGAGATATTCTTAGGGCCCTCTCGGTGTTACGGTATCCATCATCGTCTGGCCAGACACAATGTGATTTGATCACAGGGATGCCGGAACGTGGAAACAAGAAAAGAGAACAAAACTGGTAACAAGGTAACATGCAGAGTGGACAAATTGTTGATCCACGGGGATGCCGATAAGTCTCACCTCGGGTGTTTGTAACATATCGTGAAGCAACAGGAATAGCACACGGCAAACTACAGGTTCGCTCGGTTATTCATTCGTGTGGGTATAGGGATCAATATGGGTGTCCACGGTTCTGCTATTTATCATTGATCGGAAAGTGTTCCGGTCATGTCTATACTTCACCGAACCTAAAGGGTCACACACTTAAGGGTCATCTATCTGCTGAATTCTAGACAGGGGGTCTGAGAGAAAGACAACGGAAAAGTTCCGAAGAGAACACCGGAAAAGTTTTGGTAAAACCAAAAAGTTGTTTCGGAGTAAACCATTAAGCCAAAAAGGTTTTGGCAAGCACCTGGAACTTTTGGAGGGTGCCAGAATTGTTCTGGGAACTTCTGAAATTTTTCCTAAGAAAAAACCGGAAATGTTCCGGAGCTGCCGGAACCGCTTTGGTTGCTTTTCGCTGATGAAAATCATTGATCTGAAAATATTTCGGAACGTGTCCAGAATTATTTTAGTGGGTACTGGAAATGTTCTAGGCCCACAGAAATATTTTTGGTTTTAACGAACGCAAAAAAATGTTTTTGTGAATAGTGAAAAGCACTTTATGGTTGCTTTTTGGAAAGCCACTTTTTTTGGGCTTTGTCCCAAAAGATCTAGGGGATGACATGGATGGATGGGAACCCCTTTTGGGGGGCCCCCAAGGGGTGGCCGGCCAAGATGGAGTTCCTCCATGGAGCTCCACTTGCCTTCCCTTTATGCCTTTATGGAGGATCCATGTGATGTGTTTTTTGGGTTTTTCAAGTGCCACCCTACCCCTTGGTTTTCCTATAAATAGAGGTGGATAGGAGCTCTCCACACTCACTCAAACTCTCATACAAATGCCATGCATGATCTGGCTTTCTCTCTCCCTCCCACGAAATAGTTTTGTAGAGCCGAAAGGCTGTCTGGTCGGCGAAGCCCTGCCGGATAGCTGACACCGTATGTGTGCAACCCCATAGAGAGGTCGTAGGTTCGATCTTTTGCCCGAGGGGCTGTTCGAGGGTCCTCCCGAAGGGCTGTCCGAGGGACCGTCCGGGGAGCAGACGATGGAGTACATCCTCGCGGTTAGGAGGTTGTAAATCCTGGCTGCGGGGATCTGAATCAACGATCTACATCGACTCTACTTCCGCTACGCTACGAGTCGGTAATGATCAGATCAAACCTTGTATGCATCTCCATAGTGATCCTGGGCGTGCTCGCAGTACCGAATTTTTTTGTTTTCTATCGTGTTCCCCTATAGTGGCATCATGAACCGTGCTATGCGTAGATGCAGGTTACGATCTAGAATACATAGAGATGTATGGGTATTGCATAATATAATTTTGTAGTAGATGAGATCTATTGCTGAAAATTATTTATGCGGGTAGCAGATGAAATCTACTACCCGATGTTCTTGTTGGTTCCCTAGAATTTGCGTATTTCTGATCTTGAAACGGCTTGGTGGAATTTCCCAAAGTTCTGGCAATCTGCGATCCTGATTGATCAACGAAGTGCTATCAGTTCTTTGGATTCCACCATAGTTAAAAGAAAGATGAAATTTCGTAGACTAAAGGGCAATGCAGATATCATCTGCACGGGGGTCATGCATATGACGAAGTTCAGTATGGGGTTCGAGATTTTATTATCCCGTGCTTCATACACCCCGCAAAGTTAATCTAGCGACTTGAATAATCATACTTGATGATAAATGTTGGTAGCTGCGGTTTAAGTCAAAACCTTAGAAGCCACGTAAAATAAAATTTTGCATAAACTGATTAGAGGCGTCTAAACTTGGTTTTGCAGGATGACATGTGATGTGGTATAGAAGTTCTCATATTAATTTGATTATGTATGAGATGACTATATGATGTAAATTAATTAACATGACCTGCGTGTCATGATTTGGCATGATGGCTGGAGCCATATGATTGTCACTTTAATGACCTGTGTGTCAACCTTATGTAATGCACTTATTTTATTACCTATAGAGATAGCAATATTATCAGGTGCATCGACAAGGTGGTGGCAATCTTCGCAAAGGTGAACACCGACGCAAATGCCGAAGACGGAGAAATAAAAGACTTCTCCATCAGAAAGGGCTATACGATATCATGCTATTATGAATTGCCTGAGATATTTATCCCTTATGATGCACCCTTTTTGATTGCGCGGTAGTCGCTTTTATTAGGGTGATCTCTCACTTAAAATATCAAAGTAGTTAGTGTTCACCCAAGTGTAGCACCGTCTGAAATTCGTATCTTTTCGGGGTGCGCCATGTCCACATGGGTACGAACGAATCGAGAGGAATGAGGCAGGTGATGGTCAGACCTCATAGCAAGGTCACTTGGTTGTCTTTGACGTTCAGGCAGGATAGTCCTGAGCTCGGAACACGCCCATCGAAAGATGAACAAGAGTCACATAGAGATGTGATCGGCAAGTTTGCCTACCGATTGAAATTCTCGTCATCAGTGATGTCCACATCAATGGCGTTGAATTAAAATGTGGGTCTTGAATCAGTCATAATCAATTATGAGAGATATTTATTTAAGTGGGAGCGCACCATAGAATAAAATCGTTTATTCACTAGTGCAAATTTATTATGAACAAAGTCTAAAGTGAAAACTTGTGTTTACCGTTGTAGATCACATGGCTCGCAACTCCACGTTCAGCTTAGGCCCGATGTTAGAGAGAGAGAAGTTAGATGCAACTGGAAACAACTATGCGGACTGGGTCCGTACCCTGAGGATTGTCCTCAGGAGTGCTAAGAAAGTGTATGTGCTTGACACGGCTCTTCCAGCTAAACCGGCGGAAACTGCATCGGAAGATGAATAAAATGTCTGGGCCACTAAGGATGATGACTGCAATTTAGTGCAGTGCCTTATGCTATCTTGCATGAGTCCAGAGCTTCAAAAACGTTTTGAATTCCATAACGCCCGAGATATGATCCGGGAATTGGATGCTCTGTACAAGCAAAACGCACGGTCCGAACGTTACGATGTAACAAAGACCATGATGGAGTGCAAGATGGCTGAGGGAAGTTCAGTTGGCGAGCACGTGGTCAATATGATTGGCTACGCTGAAAGGCTTAAAACCCTGGAATTTCCAATTCCACCAGCCCATATGATGGACGTGTTTCTTGCTTCACTCCCCCCGTCTTACGACGGTTTTATCATGAACTACAACATGAATGGGATGGAGAAGACACCGAATGAGGTGCTCGCCATGCTGAAAACTGCGGAAGGAGGACTGCGAAAAAATCGCAAGCAAGTGTTGCTTGTGAATAAAACCGCCAGTTTCAAAAAGAAAGGCAAGCCCAAGAAGGGCAAGGGCGCTGGTAAGACTGGCTCCCAAAGCAACTCTAAGGGCGGAGCCAAGACTGAAACTGAGTGCTTCCACTGCAAGGGCACCGGACACTGGAAGAGGAACTGCAAGAAGTACCTGGCAGATAAGAAGAAAGGTATAATTGTTATACAGGTTAATGTCATTGATGTTTTGCTTG
Source organism: Elymus sibiricus (assembly GCA_039707655.1). NCBI lineage: Eukaryota > Viridiplantae > Streptophyta > Magnoliopsida > Poales > Poaceae > Elymus > Elymus sibiricus. The sequence goes on along the minus strand of CM077666.1, from coordinate 343,765,488 downwards.
CTAGCGAAAATTCTAAGTCTTGGGTATTTGATACCGGATCGGTTGCTCACATTTCCAACTCGATACAGGGACTTCGGAAGGTGTGCAAGCTGGCAAAGAATGAAGTCGTGATGCGCATCAGGAACGGTGCTGGGATCGCCGCTCAAGCCGTCGGCATTATGCCTCTACGTCTCCCTTCAGGATTTACCTTAGAACTAAGTAACTGTTATTTTGTTCCGGCATTGTGTAGAAACATTATCTCTGGATCATGTTTAGTACACGATGGGTACTCCTACAAGTCTGAGAACAATGGTTGTTCACTTTATTGTAAGGATATGTTTTATGAATTTGCACCCATTGTTGGGGGCCTTTTCATACTAAATCTTGAATGTGGAAATGATGTCTTTAATGTGAATGCTAAACGCCTTAAGAAGGCTGATACCACCACCACATACTTGTGGCACTGTCGCCTTGGCCACATCGGAAAGAAACGCATGCAAAGACTCCATAAAGATGGAGTTCTACCATCTTTTGATTTTGAATCATTTGACACATGTGAAGCTTGCCTGATGGGGAAAATGACCAAGACGCCGTTCATGGGTCATCCTGAACGGGTGGGTGAATTATTGGAAATAATACATAGTGATGTATGTGGTCCGATGAGCACGGCCGCACGGAGTTGTTATTTCTACTTCGTGACTTTTACTGATGATTTAAGTAGGTATGGATATATCTATTTGATGAAGCATAAGTCGGAAACCTTTGAAAAGTTCAAAGAATTTCAGAATGAGGTAGAAAATCATCGTAACAAAAGGATTAAGTTTCTGTGATCAGATCGCGGGGGCGAATATCTTAGTCATGAGTTTAGCCAACATCTGAGTGACCGTGGAATCATTTCACAGCTTACGCCTCCCGGAACTCCACAGCGAAACGGGGTGTCGGAAAGACGTAACCGAACCCTGTTAGACATGGTAAGGTCGATGATCTCTCTTACAGATCTGCCGATATCCTTTTGGGGTCACGCACTACTCACTGCCACTTATACATTAAACAGAGCACCATCTAAGTCTGTTAAGATGACACCATATGAGTTATGGCATGGGAAGATACCCAGTTTGTTGCATCTTAAAATTTGGGGTTGTGAAGCTTATGTAAAACGTTTACAACCAAGCAAACTCAACCCCAGATTAGACAAGTGTTACTTTGTAGGTTACCCAAAAGAAACAGTTGGGTATTCCTTCTACCAACCCTCCGAGTGGAAAGTTTTTCTCGCTAAAAACGGAGTCTTTCTTGAGAAAGAGTTTCTCGCTAAAGAATTGAGTGGGAGGACAGTACAACTCGATGAGATTAGTGAATCTTCGGCGACCGTTGATATGGCTAAGGAACTGGAAGTAATTCCACGAATTATCCCTACAACCAAGCCGGAAGTTGTCGCATGTGATGCGGAAACTTCGGACAAGTTTGTTACTGAACCGCGCAGATCAGGTAGGGCTATCCAGCCACCTGAGTGGTTTCATAATGAAATCTTCATGCTTGAAGACGATGAACCTGCGCACTACAAGGAAGCGATGGCGGGGCCCAGCTCAAGGGAATGGCACAAAGCCATGAAATCCGAAATGGAATCCATGTACGAAAACCAGGTTTGGAACTTGGAAGAACTTCCAGAAGGCGTTAAGCCCATTGGTTGTAAATGGATTTTCAAAAGAAAGACAGACGCGGATCGTAACATTACTATCCATAAAGCTTGACTTGTCGCAAAAGGGTTCACGCAAGTTCGAGGAGTGGACTACGACGAGACTTTCTCGCCTGTAGCTATGCTTAAGTTTGTACGGATATTACTAGCAATTGCTGCTTATTTCGATTATGAAATATGGCAGATGGACGTCAAAACGGCTTTCCTAAATGGAAATCTCAAAGAAGATGTATACATGATACCGCCTGAAGGTTTTGTCGTTCATAAGGATGCTGGAAAGGTATGCAAACTTCAGAAGGCCATTTATGGTCTGAAGCAAGCATCAAGGAGCTGGAACATTCGTTTTGATGAAGTAGTCAAAGAGTTTGGCTTCATCAGAAATGATGAAGAATCTTGTGTTTACAAGAAGTTTAGTGGGAGCGCAAAAGCATTTCTAATCTTGTATGTGGATGACATATTGTTGATTGGAAATGACATGAATTTTCTTAGCGAAATAAAAGACTCATTGAAGAAGAGTTTTTCAATGAAGGACTTAGGCAAAGCAACATACATATTGGGCATTAGAATCTATAGAGATAGATCAAAACGCCTAATAGCGTTTAGCCAAAGCACGTACATTGACAAGGTATTAAAAAGGTTTAATATGGAGAACGCCAAGAAAGGCCTACTCCCCATGTCACCTGGCACAGTGCTTTGCAAGAATCAGTGTCCTTGGACTCTCGATGAGCGAGTACAAATGAATGATGTTCCATATGCTTCGGCAGTTGGTTCTATTATGTATGTCATGCTATGTACAAGACCGGATGTTTCCTATGTGCTAAGTGTTAGCAGCAGGTACCAAGTGATCCAGGATTGGAACACTGGGCTGCAGTCAAAAATATTCTTAAGTACCTCAGAAGGACCAAGGATTTACTCCTTGTGTACGGAGGTGATGAAGTGCTCATTGTAAGTGGTTACACTGATGCAGGCTTCATGACTGACCTAGATGACTTCAAATTTCAATCAGGCTATGTTTTCATATTGAACGGGGGCGCAGTTGACTGGAAAAGTTCCAAACAAAAAACTGTAGCGGATTCTACGACGGGGGAGGAATATGTTGCAGCTTTAGAAGCCTCCAAGGAGGCGGTCTGGATCAAGCAGTTTCTTCAAGACCTTGGTGTGGTTCTGTCGGGACCGAATTTCTGGGACATGATATCCCAGAAATTAACCCCTCGTGTCGTCACCAGCCCAGGATTACTGTTACTGGTGGACACGTCCTTGTTATAGATTACCAAGCAATTACAAGAATTGGATACAAGACCATAAAGGTCTAATGATACAACAATGATTTCCAGTGAGGATGACGGAAGCGACTCGTGGTCCTCCAATGTCGATGGGGCTCCATTCCCACAGGAACAGCTGACCCGGTAATTCCTATCCCGCATGGCTGCTATCCTAGGCTCCGCATGGACGTCGTGGTAATACTCCTTGTAGAAATCCTGACCTGGCCAATTAAATAGCCAGGGACAAGCCTGTGAGTACATTTGAATGTACTCGCAAACATAATGAACAAACGATATACCGAATGCATATGATCATGATGGGTTAAATTATATGCATATGTTGAACGAAATTTAAGCATGGCATGATGAATATTAATACGGTGCTGAAGAATAAATACGAAATGTTAGTGACAAACAAAGAAAATTAAAAGTGGATAATCGGGCAAGATAAGACCACCCAAGAATCCCAGAGAAATGCCAAACGGGTGTCTAAAAGAGAATCGGGCGAGACAGACCGCCCGAGAACTCAAGCGACGCCACGAGAGGTCTTGAAAAGAAATGCCAAACGGGTGTCTAAAAGAAACTCGGGCGAGACAGACCGCCCGAGAACTCAAGCGACGCCACGAGAGGTCTTGAAAATAAATGAGTGCCCGGATAGTCTAGCCAACCCATGAGACACTCGGAAAATAAAAATAAGAGAAACGGTTAGTCCATAATAATAACAATAATATTCATGACAACAATAATATCCATGATAGCGCCAGTGGCGACAATAATTATCCTGCAAAATAAATCATGCTCAATTTTAATTATTTTCCTCCAGAGACCGACACTAAGACCGACACTTGACCAACCCAGACTGTAGTCCTTAACCGCGGACACGGCTATTCGAATAGGTATAACTCTGCAGAGGGTGTACTCTTTACCCACAAGTAAAGGATTTCTTTAGCCAGCACCGAGATGCTGGCTAATTCCCATTACGGTCTTTGGGTTGAAAACACACCTGACCCGCACATACCAGTTTTAACTTACCAAAGCCAGGAACCACCCAAGGCAATGATAGAGTAAAACTCTAAGTGGGAAGGCCTCATTCAATGGCCTCCAATAGCATGGGATCACAATATTTATATCGGCGCGCAAACAGGGGTGTGACCCCTCTCCGGCTACAACCGGAGACACCCATGCCCCCGGACCAAGTGACATGCCTACCATGGGCCAATGGTATCTTTCACTATGGCCTCTCTGTACGGTGTGTGCATGAAAGGGGTTAACAACTTACTGAACCGTACCCCACCCGCGGCAGGGACAAGTGGCAGCACGAACAAGTATGTGGGTTACCGGAACAAGACTCGATCTACGGTCGACTCAGGAGGTTAAGTTTTTCCTGCAGTGGTTAGCACAACATATTTCCTCGGTAATACCCAATAGGGTCACCATCTGGCATGTCCCAACATGCCCTCACTGATCATTGTCGTCACAACGAGATTTCAGTCTCACGGTCACGTTTCTCGTGACTGATTCGTTCCTGCAGATTAGTCCGGACCAACATGGGCATGTGAAAATAACCATGCTCACTCATACTTCATATTTAAATGAAGATAAAATATTTTCAAGGGATCATGCATGCATAACTAGCAATATGCAACTTTTTATTTGAATTCATCATATGCATGATCCAATTTTTTTCTTGCAAACATTTAACCATGCAATCACCATATCAAGTGTTCAAGATGCTTGCCTTGATCATGCAGAAGTGTGGGGTGCACTCCAAAAGTTTGAAAATTTTATCTTCCCTCCATTTCCTATTTTCAAAAATATTGAAATTACCACATAAAGCAAAAACTGTACTAAAAAGTTGCTTGGAAAATTTTGGAATAAATCCTAAAATAAACTAGATGAAAATGATGAATTACAGAAAAAGAATCATTTTATTTGGAGTTCATATGATTTTCCTAGGTATTTTCTAAGCTGAGATAATTAAGGAAATGGACTATTTAAAAGATCCAGTAGAGACAAAGCTTAGGAAAAATGTTCACCATAGGTAGAATAATAGAGCATGATTTTATGAGCATGTAGAAATTTGAGTCATCAGATTTGGATTTGAAAAGATTGATGTGGAATTATTTGAAACTTGCTGGAAAAGGAAAAGAGGAAAAGGCAGAAGAGCGCCTGAGCGCGTTTTAGATGCACGGCGCCACTGGGCCGGGTCCAGTCTTTCGGCCGCGTGGGAGGGCGCCGATGTCGAAGACGTACTCATGGGAGTATGTTTCCCTTGCGCGGGGGCGGCTTCGACAGAATCCGTCTCCACTTGAGACAGCCTGATGCGGCCCAGCCACTGACGAGTGGGGCCCCTCCGTCAGGTTTAACTGGTCGTCCTCGTCTTTACTCCCGCGGCAGAACGGGGGCACCTCGCCGGCGGCGATTGCGGGCGAACGGCGGTACGCCTGGAAAAACTGAGTACACTCTCGTGATCAGGGGCTCATGGCAAACCTCCTGACATAGGACACGATCAATGGGAAGCTCGGGGTCGTCGGCGGCGAGCTCGCCCGAAAGTTTCCGGCGGAGGCGAAATTGGGGTGCACCCCTACGAGCTTGCTCCGGTGGAATTGAGCGCGGGGATGGATAGGCGGGTGCTCCAGGAGGCTATTGGCGAAGGAATTGGGGAGGGGGAGGCTCTGGAGAGGTGGGGAGCTTCGAGGCGAGGGCGGCGGCAGTAGCTGCCGGGGAGGAAGGAGATGGCCTCCTCCGGCCGTTTTGCTGCTTGGAGAGACTTACAGGAGGTGGAGGAGAGGTGACTGTTTGGTGAGGCGAGCTCGAGGTGGCTTCTTATAGGGAGAGAGAGGCAGTGCCGCGGCTTCCAGAGGAAGCCATGGTGGTGGCGGCCATTGATTACAGGAGGAGGAGGCCGGTAGGAGTCGGTGAGGGAGTGGATGAGCTTGGCCGTTAGCATTTAAGCGAGGCAGTGGCATGGCGAGGAGGGATTCGTCGGGCAGTGATGAACGGCGGTGGTGGACGGTGGTGGACGGTGCTAGCGACCAAGGGGAGGTGTCGGCGAGCGTTGAGGAGGATCAGATGATCCAGGGGAGGACTGGGGTGAGCAGGAGAGGCAGCAGAGGTGCGGCAGTGGCTCGATGCCTCTGACTGCAATACACGCGCTCTGGACACGCACACCGGCTGCTCGATGAATTGCCAGTGTATCCTAGGCTTGCCCAATTGAGCTGATTTTTGGTATGGTGATGCTTGCAAGGGTGGCAAGGCTACTAGACATGTTGGTTTGGCCAGATGGGCAAGTTCCAAATGTAACTTATAAACTAGCAAAATTCCTGTCATGCCCACAATCTGTTTGATAAAATGCTAGGGCTATCTAGAGAACTTTGTTGGAAGTGATATTTGGCAGGATGGTGTCTCTTTATATCATGAAGATGATGGTGGAGTTGGTTTGACAAAAAGAGATACTTGCTAGTGCAAGTTGAGAAGAATTTTAGTTCTGGACAGAAAGTTGGAGGATTAATTTGGTGAACTCAAAAGAGGTAATTGGAGCTGGTCTTCTGGACTTAAGGGTTTCTTAGGAAGAACTAGAGGTGGGAATAATTGCAGAATTTTTGAAGCAATAAAAATTGAGGTTGTAGTTAAAAGCTGAATCTGGACCAGAAAAGAAAAGAGGATGTTTTGCTCAAAATTTTCAAAAGACCAGGGTGGGTTTTTGCATAAAAGTGATCTATAGGCATCACTTGACCCCTCATAATTTTTGTGGAATTTTTAAAGAATTATTTAAAATAGTTGTAGTGCAACAGAAGCAATTCAAAATTGAAAATGCTATTAAAAAGGATTATTTTGAGGCAAATTCTTATTAGGAAAATATTTCCTACTGTTATTAAAATATAAATGAATTGATTAATGACAACTACCAAATCCCACAATATTTTACAAAAAATTGCTATATGGAGGGAAGAATTTTGGAAAACAGAAAACAGAAAATATTCTAAAATTAATAAAAGACCTAATATAAATCAAAATTTTATTTCTGGCCAAATTTTACTTAATAAAAATATATTTAAATTTTTGGGGTGTTACAGGTTCCAAGTGCGCTGGACCCGGTGGAGATCTATTGTGATAATAGTGGCGCCGTGGCTCAGGCTAGGGAGCCATCTTCGCACCATAAGACAAGACATATTGAACGCAAATATAAACTCATTCGACATCATGTCGAAGCGGGTTTAGTGAAAGTACGCAAAGTTCACATGGATCTGAACGTGTCAGACCCGATGACAAAGCCTCTACCACGAGCAAAGCATGAGCAGCACCGGATAGCCATTGGTGTCAGAGCAGCCACGTAACTAGATTATTGACTCTAGTGCAAGTGGGAGTCTGTAGGAGATATGCCCTAGAGGCAATGATAATAGTTATTTTGTATCTCCAAGTTTGTAATGAATGTTTATGTTCCATGCTATAACTGCAATGATACTCGAGTCTACAATAACCACGAGGCTCGGAGGGAAACTCATGTGCACGTGTGGTATATTAACCGGAAAAATGTATTCCTAGTCATGCCTCTAAGACTAGCTCAAGTATTGCATGATGATCCTATTTTCCTGATCATGGGCATGACTATGCCGGCAATTTTGAGGGCACAATGTTAGAAGAACATTTGTGTTGAATCGACCCGAATTGATGTTATGCTATGAGATACATTGGTCACAAGTAAATGGTTAATAACACATAGAAAGTTAACGTTTGCATAATTCCTTAGACCATGAGAGTATCGAGTTCCTTCATACTTGCTTTGCGAACTTTGGGGTTTGTTAACCGTCATCTGTAACAGGGTGGCTATTACGGCGGCTTACGGGTTCACGAAAAAGTATGACAAGTAACTTGATTTTTCAAGATTGGGATTTGCTCCTCTAACGATGGAGAGATATTCTTAGGGCCCTCTCGGTGTTACGGTATCCATCATCGTCCAGCCAGACACAATGTGATTTGATCACAGGGATGCCGCAACGCGGAAACGAGAGAAGAGAACAAAACCGGTAACGAGGTAACTGGCATAGTGGACAAATTGTTGATCCACGGGGATGCCGATAAGTCTCACCTCGGGTGTTTGTATCATATCGCAAAGCAACAGGAATAGCACACGGCAAACTACAGGCTCGCTCGGATATTCATTCGTGTGGGTATAGGGATCAATATGGGTGTCCACGGTTCTGCTATTGATCATTGATCGGAAAGTGTTCCGATCATGTCTATACTTCACCGAACCTACAGGGTCACCCGCTTAAGGGTCATCTATCTGCTGAATTCTAGACAGGGAGTCTGAGAGAAAGACAACGGAAAAGTTCCGGAGAGAACACCGAAAAAGTTTCGGTAAAACCGAAAAGTTGTTTCGGAGTAAACCATTAAGCCAAAAAGGTTTTGGCAAGTGCCTGGAACTTTTGGAGGGTGCCAGAATTGTTCTGGGAACTTCTGAAATTTTTCCGGAGAAAAAAACCGGAAATGTTCCGGAGCTGCCGGAACAGCTTTGGTTGCTTTTCGCCGATGAAAATCATTGATCTAAAAATGTTTCGGAACGCGTCCAGAATTATTTTAGTGGGTACTAGAAATGTTCTAGGCCCACAAAAATATTTTCGGTTTTAACAAACGCGGAAAAATGTTTTTGTGAATAGTGAAAAGCACTTTATGCTTGCTTTTTGGAAAGCCACTTTTTTTGGGCTTTGTCCCAAAAGATCTAGGGGATGACATTGATGGATGGGGACTCCTTTTGGTGGGGGGGCCAAAGGGTGGCCGGCCAAGATGGAGCTCCTCCATGGAGCTCCACTTGCCTTCCCTTTATGCCCTTATGGAGGATCCATGTGATGGGTTTTTTGGGTTTTTCAAGTGCCACCCTACCCCTTGGTTTTCCTATAAATAGAGGTGGAGAGGAGCTCTCCACACTCACTCAAACTCTCATACAAATGCCATGCATGATCTGGCTTTCTCTCTCCCTCCCACGAAATAGTTTCGTAGAGCCGAAAGGCTGTCTGGGTTCCGGTGGGAATTAGTTCTGGACGGCGAAGCCCTGCCGGATAGCTGACACCGTATGTGTGCAACCTCGTAGAGAGGTCGTAGGTTCAATCTTTTGCCCGAGGGGCTGTTCGAGGGTCCTCCCGAAGGGCTGTCCGAGTCCGAGTTCGAGGGTCCTCCCGAAGGGCTGTCCGAGGGACCGTCCGAGGAGCAGACGAGGGAGTACATCCTCGCGGTTGGGAGGTTGTAAATCCTAGTTGCGGGGATCTGCACCGACGATCTATATCGACTCTACTTCCGCTGCGCTACGAGTCGGTAATGATCAGATCAAACCTTGTATGCATCTCCATAGTGATCCTGGGCGTGCTCGCAGTACCGAAATTTTTTGTTTTCTGTCGCGTTCCCCTACAGTATGACAATAGTCTAAGTTACTCCCCACTATGACTAGCCTAAAGAAAGCAAGTCGACTGTCGCGGTGGCAGCTGCTGTTGTAAAATACCAAGGATCATCGATGGTGGCTTGCTTAGGGCATTTCCAACGCTGACCCGCAAAACAAATATTGTATTGTCCGCGCACTGGTTTGACCCAACGTTATCCCCTAAATGTCCATCCTTGTTTTTTCTTAAGTCCGCAACACTCAAAATAATTGTAGGAAATAATTCAGCCATAAATACCATGCGAATATCCCTAATACAACAATAGTTCAAACGGAAATATTAAATCCGAGATAACCGGGTGTTCAACAAAAATTTTGAAGTCATTGATTCCAAATTCAAGGATACTCGAGTCAGAATCCGCACATGTCATCCCACACACTATGCCCCTTAAGCTTCATCCAACAATGTATGAACGTAAATGGCTTGCCTCGATTCTGTAGTACAGCATGAAGGCGCGTTCGGGCCATCCAACGTGATGATTATCAAGTTGCGGCATTTAGTGAATCAATGAATTGGTCAACATGTAGAACAACAAGAATAAAAAATTATAATCTCTATGGTTGACGAGCCTGGTGGCCAGGGCCGGTCCTGAGTTTTCGGGGCCCGGGGCGAAACTAAAATACTGGGCCTAATCTCTTGCTGCTCTCCGCTGTTGCTCCTCACGTCCTCCTCTTTGAATCTCCCTTTGCTGCGCTTCTTCTCTGAACCCCAACCTGCTGCTGCTTCTTTTCTCCCTGCTACCCCAGTGTTGCTACTTCTCTGAACCTTCACAGCTGCTGCTCCTCTTCAGTACTTCAACCAACAACAAGGACTGGACTCTCTCTCTCTCTCTCTCTCTCTCTCTCTCTCTCTCTCTCTCTCTCTCTTTGAAATTTCTGTAAAGTTGAGAAGTGTAATGTTCAGAATTATGTAATATTCAGATTTGATGAGTGCTTGCAGTCAGTGAGGGGTTCAAATTTGAACTAAAACCATAATGTTTATTTTGGGACTGAGGGAGTATAAAATAATTCTGATACAACTTCTACTACGCGTACTTTGCTAGTGGTTTCCTTTTCGTTTTTTGAGGTATAGAGTTAGTTTGCTAGGAATCCGTTGCGGTGCTGCCCTGAAAAAAAGACTCGGTTGCAACGCTGGAGTTGATCATTAATTCCATCTTCAAAAAACAAAATCGGTCTTTTTTTCAGGGCCTTAACCTTGTGTGGCCCAACCACCACTTTTTAAGAAAGCCCAACTACCACTTCTTTTTAGAACAGCCGACTACCACTAAAGCATGCACGTTTGACGCAAAAGAGAAAAGCCCAAGGCCCAGTTCGTTACAGGATTGGACGTTTCGGCTTTCTTCTTCCTCACGGAGACATAGAACAGCTTCGAGTGCTCTAATGGCGCCTCCGTTGGGACTTGGGAATAGAGTTTCTCACACATAGCTAGGATGGATGAGGCCCCTTGGGTCGGGGCCCTGGGGCGGCCGCCCCTCTCGCCCCCCCCCCCTCAGGGCCGACCCTGCTGGTGGCCACCTTCTCTCCATTTGTGCAATTACACTGCAAAACCTCATGATAGAGTTGAGATGGTATACCATGGATGGGCCAGCGACTTCATATTGTGATCATGGAGGACATGCAAGCCGTAGGGCGCGTCGTGTTTTTGCTCATGAAACGAAACATGCATGTTATGTCAAAAGGTTGAGCCCCCTTGCCCCATGCCTACAAAGTCCGGAAATACGACCATGCACGCATCGCACAACAACTCATCCTCCATCACCCAATACCCTTCCATCGTGCTTACTCTAGAAAATAACAAGAAGTTCAACAAAAAAGCTCAATGGCATCTGACCGAACACCTGTCGAGCGTGGTGTCCGCCATGGATGACATCGGCAGGGGGATGAAAGGTACCGAACTACGGAAGAATCCTGGGAGGATGGAGACATGGTACAAGGCGGGCAGACGTGTGGGTGGGGGATGCGGATGTCCAGCAATGCCGGAGAGGTACAGCGGTGGCGGCGGACGAAGAGGATGCGGGTGCAGAGCAAGGGGGGCAGGGGCGGAGTGGAAGAAAAGTGACCCGGGAGGGGATTTGAGTGTGCCGTGAGTGTCGGAGTCTTACGCGACGGAGGTCCAGACGCCCGCAAGCCTCCACCCAATCTGTGTCCGGTTTACGGAAATTTGGACAAGCAGACGCGTCCGATGACAAATATGGATTCTCGTTGGATGGCAAAATACGTCCGAACAACTCGATCCAAATGTATGCGCGCATTTTAAGGGTCCGTGCGTTGGAGATACCCTTAGGTAGGTACGCATATCTTCTCCGTTAATAACGGAATTTCCAACAAGGTTTCTGGAGTTCCCTTTGTGGAACTGCTAGGCATACGATGCTCTTCGTACGATTAATCTATGATGATGAAAATCAAACCACCCATATGTAGAATATAATATAAAATGGTAGCACGCCGTTGGATCTCTCTTCAGGCAGAAATTCGATGGACAATTGTCGAATGCACATAAGTTTTCTCGTGGAATTCACCGTATCACTCGCACATACTGTTGGGTTCTACGGTAGGGTGCGTCGACTACAAATTAAAAATTCTTACCCGCAGAACATCCAGGAACTTGCTACGGAAATGGATCACAGATCGTTATCACTAGACGTGCAGTGCCGTGCAGCGGAAGTAGAGTTGGGGCAGCGCGTCGCTGATAACCCACAAGTATAGGGGATCGCAATTGTTTTTGAGGGTAGAGTATTCAACCCAAATTTATTGATTCAACACAAGGGGAGCCAAAGAATATTTACAAGTATTAGCAGGTGAGTTGTCAATTCAACCACACCTGGAGACTAAATATCTGCAGCAGAGTGATCAGTAGCACAGTAGTATGATAGTTTGATAGCAGTAGCAATAATAGTAACAGTAGCAGTAACAATAGCAGCAATAGTAGTAGCAATGGTGACAGCAGTGGCAACAGTAGTAACTTAGCAAGGAACAATATGTGAAAGGCTCGTAGGCATTGGATCGGTGATTATGTTGGATAACATTCATCATGTAACAGTCATAACCTAGGGCGACACAGAACTAGCTCCAATTCATCAATGTAATGTAGGCATGTATTCCGTATATAGTCATACGTGCTTGCAACAAGAACTTGCATGACATCTTTTGTCCTACCCTCCCGTGGCAACGGAGTCCATAAGGAAACTAAGGGATATTAAGGCCTCCTTTTAATAGAGAACCGGAACAAAGCATTAACACATAGTGAATACATGAACTCCTCAAACTATGGCAATCACCGGAAAGAATCCCAATTATTGTCACCTTGGGGTATGCGGATCATAACACATAGCAGGTGCATATAACTTGCAAGATCGGATCAAGAACACAAATATATTCATGAAAACATAAAGGGTTCAGATCTGGAATCATGGCACTCAGGCCCTAGTGACAAGCATTAAGCATAGCAAAGTCATAGCAACATCAATCTCAGAACATAGTGGATACTAGGGATCAAGCCCTAACAAAACTAACTCGATTACATGATAAATCTCATCCAACTCATCACCGTCCAGCAAGCCTACGAAGGAATTACTCACTCCCGGCGGTGAGCATCATGAAATTGGTGATGAAGGATGGTTGATGATGACGATGCCGGAAGATCCCCCTCTTCGGAGCCCTGAACGGACTCCAGATCTGGCCTCCCGATGAAGACCAGCAGGTGACGGCGGCTCCGTATCGTGAAACGCAATAAAACTTCCTCTCTTCTTTTTTTCTTCGGGAAACTGAATTTATAGCGTTGGAATTAGGTCAGACGGAGCCACGTGGGCCCCACGAGGTACCAGGGCGCGCCTGGGGGGGTGGCGCACCCTGGTGCCTCGTGGGCACTGGGTGGCCCCCTTCTGTTGATTCTTGCGCCAATAATTTTTATATATTCCATAAAAATTCTTCAAAAAGTTTCATCCAAATCCAAGAACTTTGATTTTCTGCACAAAAAAAACAACACCAAGGCAATTCTGCTGAAAACAGCGTCAGTCCGGGTTAGTTCCATTCAAATCATGCAAATTAGAGGCCAAAACAAGAGCAAAAGTGTTTGGAAAAGTAGATACGACGGAGACGTATAAGTCGCCGGAGTCGTCTCCTCCTCGTCGATCTCCCACGTAGCCGATCGGATCCCACGAACAGGTTTGCCGAAGCGGCGCAAGTGCACCGCCTCTAATGGTATACACGCGTGTGGGAGGAACGCCATGCGGCGGACTACTAGGTCCGATCACACAGTCGGAGGCGAGTGGGGGTGGCTAGTTGCAACACATACAAGGCCCTAACGACGGCGCCGAAGCGATCAACCAAATGAGTGTGCCGCACCTCCACTATATATAGGCATCCGTCGCGGGCTCAACACTTGGGCCTCGCACGGATCCTAAAGCCCAAAGTCTGTTCGGCCTGAATCCAAGTCCGAGTAGGATCACATCTAACTCGTGGAGTCGGACCCAGCCTCACAGGTTCCTTCCCTTAAGCGCGTGACCCCTTAGGTTCAAGTCGACTCGGTCGCAGTTCGGATCACCTCCGACCTGCTCGGTTGGTAGCGGCCTCTAGCAAGGCGTGCCGACCACCAAGTAGACAATGAAGCCGGTTGGTGAACCTGTACAACATGTCACACTTCTGTTCCCTTTGCCACATGATATATGTTGTCAGGCTCAAGGCGAGTCTGTCATCCTTGTGCTAGCCCGACCTCTTTCTCGTTCCAGTGATGCCGACCACAAACTGGATTATCTCATAATCCTTGTCGCATGGCCATGCTTATCTTGGTCGGATCACACGAGGGGCCCAGAGTATATCTCTCCTGATCGGAGGGGCAAATCCCATCTTGCTCGACCGTGTCTCCCAGCATGGGTCTGGACAAGTCCGAAACCTACCTTTATAACTACCCAGTTACGGAGTAGCGTTTGGTCGGCCCAAAGCAGGCCTGTCATCATCCCGAGTACATGCGCCAGCTCAGGTCTTAGGACATAGAACGCATGTTGTACTAGAGACTCACAGATGACATATCGTTGCGTCTCATAGTTGGGTCTGTCCGACTCGGACCTTATATGGACTCGGATCCGACTATGTCGAATCCGACCAGACCTTTCCGATCATATTATCCGGTTAGCATCCAATGCTCCATGGCTAGTGAGACCGAGCCATCCACCGTGTCATATGCTAGTCAAGTTAGTTGCGCGTCCACACAGCCATTTCGACTAGGGACCTTTTAGGACAATCATCATACAATGCATAGTCCCACAAACAAGTCACGTACTTGCTGATTCACATCATTGATAATGTCCAAGGACTATCTTTATTCATAAACACATAGGAAATATCATCATACATGATTGCCTCTAGGGCATATCTCCAATAGTCTCCCACTTGTACTAGAGTCAATCAAATAGACATCATATGCCCATAGCTCTAACGTGTCCCTCATGCTTGGGTTGTGGAAGCGGCTTAGTGAACAGATCTGCAACATTTGCATCCGTGTGAATTTTGCATAACTCTACATCACCACTCTTTAGAATCTTTCGTATCAGGTGATATTTCTGATCTATGTGTCTGGTCTTGTGGTGATTCCTTGGCTCCTTGGCATGTGCGATGGAACTAGAATTATCACAATAAAGGTCCAACGGTTTTACTGAGGCTGGGAAAACACCAAGATCATCCAGAAAGTTCCGGATCCAAACACCTTCCTTTGCAGCTTCACAAGCCGCGATGTATTCGGCTTCTGTGGTAGAATCGGCCACCGTATCTTGCTTGGAACTCATCCAGCTCACTGCTCCTCCGTTCATGACGTACACGAATCCAGACTGTGATCGACAATCATCTCGGTCGGTTTGGAAACTAGCACCGGCGTAACCCTTTACGACGAGCTCTTCCTCACCTCCATAAACTAGGAACATCTATTTAGTCCTTTTCAGGTACTTCAGAATACTCTTTACCGCCGCCCAGTGACTCTCACCTGGGTTGGCCTGGTATCTGCTTGTCAAGCTTATTGCAAAAGCAACATCGGGCCGAGTACAAATCATGGCATACATGATGGATCTGATTGCCGAGGCATACGGAATCCGACTCATCCTGCTTCGCTCATCAGATGTCGAAGGACTCTGAGTCTCGCTTAGCCTTATACCATGTGAGACAGGCAAGAACCCCTTCTTGGCCTCACTCATGATGAACCATTTCAACACTTTGTCTATGTACGTGCTCTGGCTTAGGCCGAGCAGCCCTTTCGATCTATCTCTATAGATCTTAATGCCCAATATGTAAACTGCTTCACCAAGGTCCTTCATCGAAAACTTTCCATTCAATGATTCTTTGACCGAGTTCAGCATCGAAACATCGTTTCCGATCAGCAATATGTCATCCACATACATGATCAAAAACACTACCGAGCTCCCACTCAACTGCTTGTATAAACAAGCGTCCTCTTCGCTTTTGATGAAACCGAGACCGGTGACGACCTCATCAAAACGAATATTCCAGCTCCGAGATGCTTGCCTCAACCCATAAATGGATCTCTTGAGCTTGCATACCTTACTAGCGCTAGTCGGATCGACAAAACCCTCGGGCTGTATCATATACACGTCCTCGGTTAAATTTCCGTGAAGGAAAGCCGCTTTGACATCCATCTGCCATATCTCGTAATCAAAATATGCAACTATAGCTAGTACGATCCTTACCGACTTCAGCATCGCTACCGGCGAGTAGGTCTCGTCATAGTCAATTACTTGAACTTGTCCATAACCTTTAGCGACAAGCCAAGCTTTGTGGATCTGAACATTTCCATCCACATCGGTTTTCTTCTTAAAGACCCATTTGCAACCAATGGCAGTGACGCTCCCAGACTTGATTTTCATCCATGGACTTTAACTCGGATCTCATGGCCTCCAGCCATGCCTCGGAATCCGGGCTCACCATCGCTTCCGCATACGTAGCCGGCTCGCCGCTTTCCAGCAACAACACATCGCGCACTCTGCGCAATCTTTCCAACCTCCGTGGTTCCGGTGCCGCTTTCACCTCGGGTTTCCTGACAGACTCCGGTATGATCACATCACCAGCCGAGTTGTCCCCAAGTGGTTCTCGAACTTCTTCGAGTTGCACCTGCCTCCCACTGGCTTCCCTCCCGAGAAACTCTTTCTCAAGGAAGACCCCGTTCCGAGCAACAAACACTTTATTCTCTTCACGGTTGTAGAAGCTATATCCCAAGGTTTCCCTTGGATATCCCACAAATATGCACTTATCCGACTTGGGTGTAAGCTTTTTCGACATAAGTCGCTTGACGAATGCTTCACAACCCCAAATCTTTAGAAAAGACAACTTGGGACTCTTCCCAGTCCACATCTCATGTGGTGTCTTGTCTATGGATTTAGATGGTACTCTGTTGAGTGTAAAAGCTGCAGTTTCTAGAGCGTATTTCCAGAATGACAAGGGTAAATCCAATTTGCTCATCATAGATCGAACCATGTCTAACAAGGTACAATTCCTCCGTTCTGACACGCCATTTCTCTGTGGTGTGCCCGGAGGTGTGAGCTGAGGTACTATACCTCGGCTTTTCAGATGATCATCAAACTCCTGGCTCATGTATTCACCTCCACGATCAGATCGTAGAAGTTTTATAGTCTTGCCGAGCTGATTTTCAACCTTGTCCTGAAACTCTTTGAACTTTTCAAAAGTTTCTGACTTATGCCTCATCAAATAGATATATCCATACACAAGTCGTCGGTAAAAGTCACGAAGTACTGATAGCCACCTCTGGCAGTTGTGCTCATTGGACCACACACATCACTGTGTATAAGCTCCAATAGCTTGGACGCCCTCTCGCAACTCTTTGCAAAAGGAGACTTATTCATCTTGTCGAGCAAGCATGATTCGCATGTCTCGAATGTCCCGAAGTCGGACGAAGTTAGAAGTCCATCATCATGGAGCTTCTTCATGCGTTTCAGACTAATGTGTCCAAGCCGGCAATGCCAGAAGTATGTCGGATTTATCTCATTAGGCTTATGCCTCTTGACATTCATATTATAGACAGGTTCCGTTTCCAGATTCAAAATAAATAACCCATCACTATGGGTGCATAGCCGTGGAACATACCATTCAAATAAAATGAACAACCATTGTCCTTTAAATTGAATTCATAACCCTGACTCATCAAGCATGAGGCAGAAATAATGTTCCGACTAAGTGCAGGAATGTAATAACAATTATTCAATTCCAAAATAAATCCAGAAGGAAGCTGGAGCTGCATTGTGCCGACCTCCAACACAGCAACTCTTGCTTTGTTGTCGACCCTGATGTCAATCTCCCCTTGTGCCACATGCCTAGTTCTTACCAGCCCCTGTATCGAGTTGCAAATATGAACAACCGATCCGGTATCAAATACCCAAGAGCTACTAGGTATGTCAGCAAGGTAAATATCTATAACATATGTAACAAGTGTACCTTTACCTGAAGAAGCATTTCCAGCCTTCTTGCCATGCTCAGCAAGCCACTTGCTATAGTTCCTCTTCCAGTGATCAATTTCCTTGCAATGATAGCAAATGGTCTTCGAGTCCGGTCCAGACTTCAGCTCAGCGGCAGAGGTTACCATCTCCGTGCCCTTTGCCTTAGCCTTCTTCTTGGACCAACTCTTCTTGAACTTAGCCAACTTCTGCACCATCAACACTTGATGCATGCCTTTCTTAATATCCTGCTCTGCCACTTTGAGCATCCCATGCAATTCAGTGAGCTTCTTATCCATACCATGCATATGATAGTTCGAAATGAACGTCCCATATCTAGGTGGAAGAGAACCTAGAACTGCATCTGTAGCCAGCTCATCCAAGAGCGGGAAGCTTAACCGATACAAAGCTTGCACGTATCCAATCATCTTGATCACATGCGGGCTCAGTGGATCACCTTCCTTCAGCTTGCAATCCATCAAGGATCGCCAGACGTTGAACCTTTCGGTCCTAGCCTGTGTCTGAAACATGCTCTTGAGACTCTCGATCATATCGTAAGCCTCAACATTTTCGAAATGTTGTTGCAAATCGGGCTCCATACAAGCCAGCATCAGACAGCTGATCTCCGTTGATTCATCAACGAGTTTCTGGTAGGCATTCCTGGTTGTGGCAATAGCATTATCGGCAGGTTCCTCTGGAAGTGGATCCTCTAGAACATGTTCCTTTTTATCGTGCTTGAGAACAATTCTCAAATTTCTATACCAGGTGGTAAAGTTTGTTCCATTAAGTTTATCCTTTTCCAAGATTGATTTCAATGCAAAGTTGGGTTGAGCAGGTGGTGCCATTGATCTACAACAGAAAAATATGCAATCACTAAGCAATGTGTTTATGTAGAGTAATTCAAGCCTTAAACTGAAATACTCCCACTGAAGTCAGCATCCCTCCGCAAACTCTGAGTGATTCAGGATCCGACTAGCGCATGCCGACTAGTGAGCTTTAGCATCACTGCTAGCTGACTTGCCTATCTGGTAAGCAACTCTTTGCTAATCGTATCTCTATACGACTCCTGTCGGTCGGGTAGGTATCTTATACCCCGGCTCCCAACCTTCTCTGCCACAAAGGCCCAAAATCATTTTGATAGCCTTGTCAAGTTAACCTGATGCAGTGCATGTCCGTGTCCGACACGAACCCTCCAGTTCAAGGACACCTAGTAGCACCCCAATTTTATGAGCCCACTACTAGACGTACTTGACGTGCGAAGGTGCAACATCGGGAATGGCAAACGTGCTTGATATTAATGAGGGATCTTTCTACCATTTTAACATGCATAGAAACTAAGAAGCATAACAATCACAAATAAACATATATTGTGAAATAGTATGGCTCCTTCATGGACGTTCTTCCAGGTCCGCTCCGACTCCGATGACCATCTAGGAACTCCATATTGTTCGTCACGCCGGGACGCCAAGCCACAAACTTGATCTCTGTCCATCAACTACTAGTAATGAATTTTACAGAGAATCACAAGTCAACACGCAGGTCGTTATACATTTAATGACAGCACTTTGGCTCCTGCCGGCTGACAAATCATGACGCGCAGGCCATGTATAATTTACACGCATGCATCACATACACATGAGCCATACTATTCACATCAAACCTGCAAAACAAAGTTATGCATAGAATTGCATTCTACTGGTTTGAGTGATCGTGTACGAAATACAAGGCGCTACGCATACGGCGGTCCCGATCACGCCGAATTTTCCGATCTGACCGATCTTATCGATCATCGCGAATCCGATTCGGATTTATGTTTCACTGTTAACCCCGATGGCGGAAACCGACCGGTAGGGGTAGGTTGTGTCACGACCTTATCGATTTCGATCATCAGAAAGCATCACCACATCAATCCCCATGTGCAGTTGATCTCATCAACCGTGCACATAGCCGATCTCATAAACGACAACAGATCTCATCTACCGCCTCCACATATCAAATATGCATCCGATCTGAATCCAAATCCTATAGCAGAGGCTCTGATACCACTGTTGGTTTCTACGGTAGGGTGCGTCGACTGAAAATTAAAAATTCCTACCTGCAAAACATCCAGGAACTTGCTACGGGAATGGATCATGGATCGTTACCACTAGACGTGCAGTGCCGTGCAGCGGAAGTAGAGTTGGGGCAGCGCGTCGCCGGAGTCGTCTCCTCCTCGTCGATCTCCCACGTAGGCGATCGCATCCCACGAGCAGGTTCGCCGGAGCGGCGCAAGTGCACCGCCTCTAACGGTATCCGCGCATGCGGGAGGAACGTCGTGCGGCGGACTGCTAGGTCCGATCACACAGCCGGCGGCGAGTGGAGGTGGCTAGTTGCAACACATGCAAAGCCCTAACGACGGCGCCGAAGCGATCAACCAAATGAGTGTGCCGCACCTCCACTATATATAGGCATACGTCGCGGGCTCAACACTTGGGCCTCGCACGGATCCTAAAGCCCAAAGTCTGTTCGGCCTGGATTCGGGTCCGAGTAGGATCACATCTGACTCGTGGAGTTGGACCCAGCCTCACAGGTTCCTTCCCTTAAGCGTGTGACCCCTTAGGTTCAAGTCGACTCGATCGCAGTTCGGATCACCTCCGACCTACTCGGTTGGTAGCGGCCTCTAGCAAGGGATGTCGACCACCAAGTAGACAATGAAGCCGGTTGGCGAACATGTACAACATGTCACACTTCTGTTCCCTTTGCCACATGATATATGTTGTCGGGCTCAAGGCAAGTCTGTCATCCTTGTGCTAGCCCGACCTCTTTCTCGTTCCAGTGATGCCGACCACAAACCGGATTATCTCATAATCCTTGTCGCATGGCCATGCTTATCTTGGTTGGATCACACGAGGGGCCCAGAGTATATCTCTCCTGATCGGAGGGGAAAATCCCATCTTGCTCGACCATGTCTCGCAGAATGGGTCTGGACAAGCCCAAAACCTACCTTTATAACTACCCAGTTACGGAGTAGCCTTTGGTCGGCCCAAAGCAGGTCTGTCATCATCCCGAGTACATGCGCTAGCTCAGGTCTTAGGACATAGAACGTATGTTGTACAGATGACATATCGCTGCGTCTCATAGTTGGGTCTGTCCGACTCGGACCTTATCTGGACTCGGATCCGACTATGTCGAATCCGACCAGACCTTCCGAGTCCATATTATCCGGTTAGCATCCAATGCTCCATGGCTAGTGAGACCAAGCCATCCACCGTGTCATATGCTAGTATAGTTAGCTGCGCGTCGACACTGCCATTTCGACTAGGGACCTTTTAGGACAATCATCATACAATGCATAGTCCCACAAACAAGTCACGTACTTGCTGATACACATCATTGATAATGTCCAAGGACTATCTTTATTCATAAACACATAGGAAATATCATCATATATGATTGCCTCTAGAGCATATCTCCAACACATAGTGCTAGAAGGAAGTTTCTCATGGCAGGCTATTGCGCATGGGTTAGAATTGCTCAAAAAGGGTATTGTATGGAGAATTGGTAATGGACAGAACGTTCACATTTGGCTCGATCGTTGGATAGTGCGTGAACCCTCAGGAGGTTTAATTACTACAAAGGGGAGGTGCCGTTTAAAATGGGTTTCAGAACTCATTTCTCTGAATGGTACTTGGGACCTAGGAAAAATCTGGCAATTCTTCCTACCGGTGGATGTTGTTATTTTTTTGAAAGGAGGCAAAAGACTTGCCTCATTCATTAATTAAGAGGGAAAAATATTTTAATGTTTGTGTTACAACACCCATCGTGTTACAACACCGCTACAAAAGGCCTACTCTCGCGGCATGATGGATCCCAATTTCTTTGCACCCGCGGTGGCCCAAGTTTGAGCCTCAATCTTGATGTTAGCTAGTAGAACCGTCGGCGGGGCACTCTTGAGTTGGAAGATGCGAGCGTTCCTTTCATTCCAGATTGTCCAAGAGGTGAGCATGGAGAGGGTAGCCATGGCCTTCCTATTCGGTATGGTAGAGTCGGAGAGCCCGATCCACCACTCTTCGGTTGACCGCGCCAAGTGCCAGGTGGAAGTGTTGATGCTTTCGAGCTGGAGCCAATCTTTTATCATTTCCCAAAGTCTAGTAGTGTACCGGCATCTGAAGAGGAGGTGGTCGATGGATTCTTGCACGCGCTTGCAAAGAAGACAAAGCCCGCAATTGGGCCACCCCCGGTTGGCCAAACGGTCAGCAGTCCATACCCTATTTTGCATGGCCAACCACGCGAAAAATTTGACCTTGGGCGGGCCCAGGCCTTCCACACCGCAAGGTTCATGGGGGAGCAAATGATGCCGAAAAATTGGGCCAAGTAGGCGGACTTGGCAGTGTATATCCCGCTCTCTGTGTGTTTCCACACAATGTCGTCTTCGGCATGCACCTCAAGAGGGAAGTCACGGATGGTGGACCAAAGCTCAATAAATTGTCGAAGATGTTCGAAGGTGAAGTTGGGAGTGACCTTGATCTTGCCAACCCAAGCATCATCCTGGAGGGCTTCCCAAAGTTTCCAAGTCTTCCGAGAGGAAGCATTGTAGATAAGTGGTGCGATGTCTCTAGGCTTGCGGTCCCGCACCCAAGGGGAGTCCCAGAAGGGCGTGCGCGCACCGTTGCCAATGGTTATGGTCGTTGAAGCATAGAAAAGATTTTTGTCCATCTCGTCGCACGGGTTGCCGGTCCCAACCCATAGCTTGGTGGGCTCCTTCCATTCGAACGAAAGCCAACGCAAACGAAGTGCCCTTGCAAATTTCTCCGTGTTTAGCACCCCAAGACAACCATATTCGACCGGCCGACAAACGGATTCCCAATTTACTTTGCACTTCGCGCCGGTAGTCTTATCCGTTCCCGCCCAAAGGAAAGCTCTCTCAAGCTTATTGACCTTGTATAGGATGCTCGGTGGAACTACCAGTGGGGTGATGAAGTAGATGGCTTGTGAGGATAGCACCGACTTGACAAGGGCAGCCCGACCAATGGCTGTGATATTTTTCCCATCCCATGGAACAAGTTTGGAAGCGCCCTTGTCCACGAGGAACTAGAAATCCCGAACTTTTAGTTGCCAAACCGAGAGAGGTAGCCCCAGATATTTTATCGGGAAGGAAGTACGGGCAGCGGGGAAGTTCTGGAGGATGGTGTCGAGTTGTAGGTGCCTGCACCAAATCGGGACCACCGAGCTCTTTTGGAAGTTAGTGCATAGTCCCGTGACGTCACCAAACGCACCAAGCAACGTGGAGAGGTTGTCAATATCTTTCTTGATGGGTGCAATGAAAACAGCCGCGTCATCGGCGTAGAGGGATGTTCTCATGATGGGCCCACGACCACGGATTTTGTGAAGCAGCCCCTTCCTAGTTGCCAGCTCGAGGATCTTTTGAAGGGGGTCAATGGCAATGACAAATAGCAGGGGTGAGAGAGGATCCCCCTGCCGGAAGCCGCTTCCGTGGGCAATGGGCCTGCCGGGGATGCCGTTGAGGAGAACTCGCGAGGAGGAGGTGCATAGGAGGGCGGTGATCCAATTTCGAAAGGTGCTCGGGAACCCCCTCTGCTGGAGGATGTCAATGATATACTCCCATCTCACAGAGTTGAAAGCCTTTCTTATGTCAAGCTTGAAAAGGAGGGACGGAGTTTTGCTCTTGTGGAGGCGACGCGCGAGATTTTTCACATACATGAAATTGTCATGGATACTCCTAGTCTTGATAAAAGCACTCTGCGCGTTGGAGACAAGCTTGTTCATGTGAGGGGCTAGCCGAATTGCTAAAACTTTTGCAACAATCTTCGCAATGGCGTGGATGAGGCTAATAGGCCGGAAGTCGGTGATCCCCTCAGCACCCTCCTTCTTAGGAATTAGTACAATGTTTGCAGAGTTTAGCCAGTGGAGGTTTGCCGTGTGCAGGTTGCCGAAAGAGACTACTCTCATGATGTCATCCTTGATAATGTCCCAACAACTCTTGAAGAACAAACCGGTGAAACCGTCTGACCCGGGGGCTTTGTCGCTTGGCAGTTGCTTAATGGCCTCAAGCACCTCCTCCGCGGTGATGGGGTCCGCGAGGGAGTCCAAGTTGTGTACCTCTAAGCCAAGCTCTTCCCAATTGAAGTCGCGCGCCTGCGGGCGCCCCTTTCCCATGGCATCGGTGAAGTGGTCGTGGACAACCTTCTCTTTAGCATCATGGTCGGTGATCCATCCCTGATTATGCTTAAGCCTGTGGATGAAGTTTTTGCGGCATCTCCCATTGATCCTCCGGTGAAAAATTTTGGTGTTTGCATCACCCTCCTTGATGTTGGCCAGTCTCGCGCACTGCTTCTTATGAGCCCTCTCCATGATCGCTAAGCTGATGACTCGTCTTTTGAGCCGCTTGCGGAGGTCCCCTTCCTCCGCAGAGAGCTGTCGGTTGTCCTGGGCCATGTCAAGGTGCAAAATCACCAAGAGGGCGGCGTGGAGTTGGACCTTCGCACTGGAGAACAACCCCCTACTCCACTCGGAAAGGCGGGTACCGGTCTTCTTGAGCTTGTAGTGTAGGATTTGGTACGGCTCGGTATGGTCGGTATGCTCATTCCATGACTTGAGGACGACCTCCTTGAACCCTGGAAGGGAAACCCAAAAATTCTCGAACTTGAAGCTTCGCGGTCTCCGGGGTCCCCTAACCTCGGCGAGGAGGAGGGGACAATGATCAGAGAGCGAGGACGAGAGTGCATAAAGGATGTGGCTACCAAATTGATCGTCCCACTCCGCGTTGCAAAAGAACGAGTCGAGCTTGCAAAGGGTCGGGTTTTCCCTCTCGTTTGACCACGTGAAACGTCTATTCTGGAGGTGGATCTCCATCAAGCCACAACTTTGGAGCGTTGCATGGAAAAATTCAGAAAATCAAACTCTCACCACGGTTGGATGAGGATTTCGCTGCCTGGGCTCCTGAAAAGAATGGTCTATTCTCGGTCCGCGGTGCATATAAACTAGCTAGTGACGAAGCATATAACTCGGGTGACATCCACTAGTGGTCATCCTGATGGTACTAGGGATGGCTGGAACTATATTTGGAAGAGTAGTGCACCTCCAAAGGTTCAATCTTTTGCTTGGCGTTTGGGTACAGGTTCACTAGCAACATGGATGAACAAAGCAAAGAGAAACCTGGAAATAATAACTATGTGTCCGGTGTGCGGATGGGAGGCGGAGAACTCCTTTCATGCGCTCTGTATCTGCGACCATGCTGCCCAGTTGTGGAAGGCAATGGAGTCGGAATGGTCCCTTCCGGATCGTAAATCTATAAAACCGGTTGGGTCAGACTGGTTCTTTATGTTCATGGCCGAACTGTCAGATGAGGAAAAAACTCGCATAATGTTGCTGTTTTGGAGAATATGGTACGTCAGAAATGTGATCGTGCACGGAAAACTCCCACCGCCAGTGGATGTCTCTGTCAGATTCCTAGCCAGCTATTTATGTTCGTTACAAAATTTGCGCTCAATCCCTATTGATACAATCAAAGGCAAGGCTGTGATGAATGGGAACTTTGTACAGAAGCAATATGCATGCAACATTGAAAACCCAGGTACTCTACACGGGTGGATTAAACCAACTCATGGAAGAGTTAAACTAAACACTGATGGTTTGGTCCTTGGCGATAGCGCAGGAGCGGGTATGGTGCTTAGAGAGCATGATGGGAATGTAATCTTTAGTTCCTGCAGATATCTTTTAGCATGCAATGATGTGCTGGAAGCAGAACTGCTTGCAATAAAGGAGGGTATAGCTCTGGCACTACAATGGAGTAATTTACCAATTGATGTGGAATCAGACTGCCGGGAGGCAGTGATGATGATCAAAGGAGGGACTGGTGACAAGTCGAAGTATGCCTTTATTATTAGAGAGATCGTTACTAGTATGGAGGAGAGAGATTCTTGCATTGCTCATGCTCGTCGGAATTGTAATAAGGTTAGTCACGCCTTGGCGAATTTTGGTTGGTTGCAACGCCGAATTATTAATTGGTTAGGCTCTGGTCCAGACGAGGCCTTGGAACTTGTAAGACGAGATTGTAACACTTGATCGTGAGTAATGTAAGAATTTTTTTATGCAAAAAAAAAGAGGAGGTTTCTCGCTTTGCGCAAAAAAAAAAAGGAAGTTTCTCGAGCGGGTTCATCCCCAGAGTGTCACACTGTCACCCGTAGATTGGCGCTCGGAGTCAAAGCCTTTCACGATCGTCCTCGTTACGTCGCAAGTAGTACAGTTGACCTCATCAGTTGGCGTCGTGTCGCTTCGAAGTGACATTCACCAACCCAGTCGAGAGAGCGGAAATTGCACGCCAAGTATCTGCCTACCGTGACTACCAAATTTACACCGCATATATATACAGCTATACACACATCTCTCACAGTCAGCACAGCTGCGCAGGAGAGAGTGGGAAAAACACTAGCTACTTTCAAGCTTCTGCGAGTTGCAAAGAGAGAAGCTAGATGGCATCCATGATCAACGGGAACTTGGTGGAGGCCTACGTGCTGAAGAACGCTGCCAGGGAGAAGATGAAGGAGGCTGAGGCGGCTAACGCCGCGGGCCACTCCGCCGCGAGGAAGAGCAGCAACGCAGCGGCGGCGGAAGACAAGGTGCCTGAGGCTAGGAAGGTGAAGGGCGGAGGCTTCCTTGGGCTGACGAAGAAGGTGCACCCCAAAGTTGATCGAGGTGGAGCTTCTTCTTGAGCTGCCGGTGAGAAAAGATAGGGGGACTTGGAGTTGGGACACACTTGTAAGTTGCAACTATGGCAAGCATGTGCATAGGTCTCGGTCGTGAAAGTCATCCAGCGGTTTATGTTACAACTTTATGTCTCTGTTTTAGACTTTTAGTGTGCTTCTTTCCCCCTCCGTCGCTTCTTGAACGAGTAAGAGTTTGTCAAGATGATGGTTATCAACTTTGCTAGACAGAGAAAGACGTTGCATTTGCACAGAAGTAAAAAAGAAAAAGGAGTCGACGTCCTTATCCTCTTTCTCATCCAAATTAATCTGAGTTTAGGTGGCGGGCCATTCCACAAATTCACTACCAAAAGACAGTGTGTTTGCTCGACGTGTGCCAAGGGTGAGACAAAGCTTCAGTACGGCCTTGGTTTTTTTTTTTTTTTGAACCACAGTACAGCCTTGTTCGGTTACGCTCATCCCGGCGATGTTTTGGGTCCAATCCACGCAGGTCCACGGGAATTACCCGGGAGCAACTAACTAAGGAGCGCTCCTTCCAACGATCACTTGGGGATGGGCTAAGTGCGCGTCACTTGGCGCGCTCTCAGCCGCCGCCACGTGTCGCGCTCTGGGCGCTCCCTCTGGATTTTGCTTTTTTATTTTTTCGCACGCGTTTTCGGCTTTTTAAACGTTTTTTTTCGGGTTTTTTCGGCCTTTTGGTTTTCCACCGGTCTTCCTTAGCTTTTGGACCAAAAAAATTTTGCGCGAAAAAACGCTGTTTTTTTTTTGCTTCCGCGAGAGACACGGTTTTGCTTTCGCGAGAGGCACGGCCGTGCCTCTCGGAAACGAAAAAAAACGTGTTTTCTGTTATTTTTTCTTCCGCGAAAGGCACGGTTTTCCTTCCGCGAGAGGCACGGTTTTGCTTCTGCGAGAGGCACGGCCATGCCTCTCAGAAACGAAAAAAAAAACGCGTTTTCTGTTTTTTTTTCTTTCACGAGAGGCACGGTTTTGCTTCTGCGAGAGTCACGGCCATGCCACTTTCAGAAAGGGAAAAAAGCGTGCTTCTGGTTCGGTTTTTTCGTCCGGTTTTTTGACCGGTTTTTTCGTGAAAAAAAAAGTTCGTCAAAACCTATCAACATGGGATCTAGTTTTGAAGATCTCGACGGGAGGAATCCAACGGTGAAAACGGTTCGAGATTTGGACGCACGGTTTAAGAGATAAAACGTTTTGAATAAACGGATCTACGAAAAAAGGGAAAACTCCCAGGTTGCGACAAGTGGCGCGCTGCATGCGCGCCACTTGTCGCAACCAGGGGAGGTGGGAGTGATCTTTGAAAGGAGTACTCCTTAATTAGTGATTTCGGGATTACCCCCGCCGGAGAATAAACCTGGCCCGTCCAGTTTTTTTCGTTCGGTTAAGCCCCGTGTGGTCTTTCCTCGGCCCATACCCCTCCAAACCCACGCGGAAAAAATCATCCAGTAGCACCCCGTGGAAGGAATCCCGAGGGAAGCGCGCATATCGTCTCTCCCGAGCGAGGCGACAAAAGCGGCGGCAAGGAGGCGACAGATGGTCAGTTATCAACTTCATTCATATACTCATGTCATTGTTTTATGTTTGTTTACTCTTCTATTTTGAAATCTTATTTTTTTGACAAAGGGAATATATTAATATCGCGAAGATACCAATTACATCCAGCCTCTGCAACAACAAAATGTCGTAAGGACATTACGGATGCACAGCGTCCAAAAACTTAAAGGAGAAGAAGAAAAAACAAAACATCCCGCTACGGTGATCAATTCCTTGTAGCTGCAGCACAAACCACCACCGAGACAACACCCGAAGTCCAAATTCTCCAAAAACGACGCCTCAAGAAGGAAACAGTGCACAAGCGCCGTCGTCGCCCGATCATAGATATTAGGTTTTCACCTGGAGAAATCCACGATCTCAAAACAATGCCTTCAACAAGGTCATTGTCAGGCACAACCAATCAAGGCCAGACCTTGGGTTTTCACCCTGAAAGAACAGACTCTTCGATTGTCACTTTTAACTTGTAGGCCAAAGACATACAACTTCACCTCTATCAAGTCATCACAGTACTCAACCCAAGCACAACTCAAGAATCTTGGAGGAGCTGGTGAGAATCTTCGCGAGAATCTAGGAGAAACATCAGCTGATGGTGAGAATCTTGGAGGAGAAAGGTGCAGATTGATGAAGATGTTGAGGAGGTGTACATGCAAGAAAACATTGCTGTGGAGCCCCATCAAACTCAACCAAGTTTGGCTACTGCACCCTCAAGAAATGGACAAGAGAAAGAACCAAAGAGGCAGAGGGGGGCGAATGGTGATGTGGCTGCAATGATGGAGAAGTACTTGGAAATAAGGGCGAAGCAGGTGGAGGATGAGAGGAATAAGCCAAGTGTTGTGGATGAGTACTCTATCAAAAACTGCATCGATCTGCTGAAAACAATGGACATCACACCTGTGGAAGAAGTCAAGGCTTTCTGAGTCTTCAAGATCCCCGAGAACCGGAGATGTTCATGAGTGCCAGAACGGAGACTGCTCTTATGTGGCTGAGAGCTGAAATGGAATAATACAGGTACTCAAATTCGGCAAATCTTCCATGTTACTATGCTCATTGCTAGCATGTAGTTTTGATGTACACACTTGGTTTTCATGGTACCCTACTGAACTCACATGTTCATCTAGCTCACATGATGGATAAAGCTTTGACATGATGGATTCTTTGCTTGTTTAAGCTTTGATTTGAACTATTTGACATGATGGATTCTTTGCTTCACTAGCACATCCAGTAGTGTTTGTATCAAAATGCGGGTGTCTTTGAACCCTATAATTTATTGAGAATATATTACACATATTAGACTGATAGATGGGTGGGTTTCTTCGATTGTTGATAGAGAAGTAGAGAACAAACATTGAGATGATTGGTTAGGGGATATTGAGATGATGCCTACATATATTGTTATCTTTTTTTAAGATCTGTTCTCTTGAGTTTATAACATTTTTTTGTCAAATGGTAAAACAAGGTTGTTAACCTATTTTCCTTTGACTAAGCTGATAGGCTAAAAGAAATGAGAAAACTGCTCATATATACATTATTTGTTCATATGGACATCCTTCTGTGCTAAAAGAAACATATTTTCCCTGTCACATGCCACTACTCAAAAGAAACGCAGTATAAATAAAGGACTGCGATATTTGACACCCGTGTGGCAGATAGCAAAACTGCCACACACCTCTTTCATTCCATCTAATTATATGCATGCATGCATTAGAATGATTCACTCCACGTGCATTCCTCCTTCCTCTAATTACATGCATGCGGAGGACAAAAAGCTGATGTCATGCTAGATTCTCCTTATTTCGAAAATTCAAAATGTTTTGTAGCTCAAACCGTCGGTCCCATGCAAAAACCGTTTTCACATAAAAGATTCATCGCGACGAGAACTTCGAAACTAGATCCCATGTTGGTATATTTCGACGAGTTTTTTCTCGGGTCAAAAGTTACCACGCCTGTGATATGCAAGTTATGGTAGTATTTCGACATAAGTTACCGGGGTTATGTTTTCAACAACTTTTTCACCCTCCCGGTCAAAGTTACTGCGGTGTGTTTGTACGTAAGTTATCTGATATGCGATACGTATATGACCACGCTATTTTCACATAAGTTACCGGAGGTATGTTTTTTTAACTTTTTTTCTTCTTTGTTCAAAGTTAACGTGGTTTTTGTATGTAAGTTATCGGGTATGCGGTTGGCATATATTACCGAGCGATTTTCACATAAGTTACCGAGGGGGGGGGGAGATGGGTCAACAACTTTTTTATCTCCTTGGTTAAAAGTTACCGCGTTGTTTGTATGTAAGTTATCGGGTATGCGGTTTGTTTATTATCGTGCTATTTTCACATAAGCTACCGGGGGTATGTTTTTCAACAACTTTTTCCTCTCTTTGGTCAAAGTTACCGTGGTGTTTGTATGTAAGTTATCTGGTCCGCGGTACTTTAAATATCATGCTATTTACAAGAAAATTTACCGGGGTATGTTTATCAACCTTTTTCCCATAGGTTAAAAAGTTACCGTGGTGTTTGTACGTAAGTTATCGGGTCCGCGGTACTTTAAATATCATGCTATTTACAAGAAAAGTTACCGGGGTATGTTTATCAACCTTTTTCCCATAGGTTAAAAAGTTACCGCGGTGTTTTGCATGTAAGTTATCAGATCTGTCGTGCGTATATTATCATGCTTTTTACACAGAAGTTATCAGGGGTATATTTCAACAATTTTTTTGCTCGGGTCTAAATTACCATGGTGTTTTCACCTAAATTATCAGGTCTATGGTGCGTATATTACCATACTATTTACACATAAGTTACCAAAAGTATCTTTTCAACAATTTTCTTTCCCATGGTCAAAGTTACCGCAGTGTTTGTACCTAAGTTATCAGATCTGTGGTATGTATTTTACCATGCAATTTACACAGAAATTACTGGAGGATCTTTTCAACATTTTTCTTCCCATTGTCAAAGTTACCACGGTGTTTTCACCTAAATTATCAGGTCTGTGGTGTATATATTACCATGCTATTTACATGGAATTTACAATGGCTATGTTTTCAGCAACTTTTTCCTCTAACCAAAATACCATGGGTTTGCACCTAAGTTATCAGATCTGCGAGGCATATATTATCGTGCTATTTACACAAAAGTCATCGAAGGTGTGTTTTCAATATTATTTTCCTCCGACTCAAAGTTACCGTGGTGTTTGTATGTAAGTTATATAGTTTGTGGTGCGTATATTACCAATGCTATGTACACAAAAATTACCGAGGTTATTTTTTCACCGGTGAAAATTACCGTGGTGATGGTACCTAAGTCAGGCAGTA
Source organism: Elymus sibiricus (assembly GCA_039707655.1). Classification (NCBI taxonomy): domain Eukaryota; kingdom Viridiplantae; phylum Streptophyta; class Magnoliopsida; order Poales; family Poaceae; genus Elymus; species Elymus sibiricus. The sequence continues at coordinate 343,734,093 of CM077666.1, read as the reverse complement.
GCTCTGCGTGGGAGATTAGGCATTATGTTACTAGCACTGCAACTGTTGCAGCAGATCACTGATCTCATATTGCTAAAAACAAGTGAATAACAAGATCAACAAGACAGATGTTGACAGAACCTGAAAGCAGTGTATTGTGCAGAAACTAATTTTCATTTAGCGCTGAATTTTCTCTCTTAATTTCAAGAGCCTAAATCATATAGAAACCAACATTTTCTATGTGAATTTGAATTGATATGTCTGAACCTGAGTTTCCTCTCTGAATTTCAACCAACTAAACTTCAGGCAACCTTGTAGCATTTGTAAGCAGGCTGATCAATCCATCAGGCACAGTGTAACAAGTACTTTTACTTACTTATATCTACTACTAGTACAGGAGCTCAAAAAATTGTCATCTAAGCAGATTAGCAGCAGTTTGAGTGCGCCGTTTTCCTACACAAACAGATAGTAGAAATTCTGGATCAAGAAATAGGGGCAGCACAGCCGGGTCTCCCGTTTGCTGCATGTTTCATCGCCGGCCGGAGTGGGAGCCCTTGCATAGACCACCATGGTCGACCTCGGCCCCGAGCCAGAGCCCTTGCGCCGCCAGCTGTCGCCATCGATTGCCTCCGCCCGTCCTAGACCAGATCCTACCTTCCCCGCGATGCCGGCCACCGGATCCGCCGTCCAGCCTCAAGCCTTCCCCGTAGGAAATCGCCAGCGCCGTCGCACGCATCCCCGTCCAGAGGAGACGAGCGCCCACACCGCCGCATTGACCGCCCTGCCGCCGCTCGCGTCGACGGCCGCTTGGCCTCGCCAGCCCACCAACGCGACCTGCTCGGCCTCTCCTACACGAGAGGCGCGCGGCCGGCGGTGGTGGGAGGCGAAGGAAGGGAGGTGTTAGGTACCCAGTACTATAGTAGCTCCATTAACAAGGGATTCGAAGGATTCAACTCGATTACAAGGGAAAGCTGAGAGGAAGGAGGAGATCGAGGAGGAAGATGAGCAGCACAAGAAGAAAAGAGGGAGAAGAACACATGCAAGCCAGCCTAGACCGAAGCCTTTCCGTCTGAGCCGAGCCTTCCCAGGTCCTCCCTTGCTTATTTATAGTGACTGATCCTTCTACCTTCTGGGCTGGGCCGAGCCAGATAAAGACGGCCCGTAGTAAGGTCGCTAACAATCCCCCCTTCTTAAATTTCGGCTTGCCCTCAAGCCGACTCCATGTCGAACCACCAGGATCCCAAAGCGTTCGTACAACATACTGAACCGAACTAAGAAGCTGCTCATCTGAGTCCCAGGTTAGTTGCAAGGCTTGAAGAGTGGGCATATCATGAACCACCATCACAATCAAAGCCATTGGTTGACCCATATTATACCAATGATGCAATCCTGTGAAAAATACACAGTGGTCGTTGTGGGCTTCTTCAAAGACCACTTGTACCTCACAACCATTATAGAAGTCAGAGGCACGAGCTTCTGAAAGGTTGCAGCTCATCAACTCAAGAACAGAGCATTGGGCCATGATTTTCAGATATATGTTAGCGAACTCGACATGCATTTGAAATAATGTGCACCAAATCACAGCTGTTGAACACTTGCATGTGAATCGCATTGAGATATTGTCAATTGTAGGGGAACGCGACAGAAAACAAAAAATTTCAGTACAGCGAGCACGCCCAGGATCACTATGGAGACTGCATACAAGGTTTGATCTGATCCGTACCGACTCGATGCGCAGCGGAAGAAGAGTCGGTGTAGATCGTCGGTGCAGATCCCTGCAGCTAGGATTTACAACCTCCCAACCGCAAGGATGTACTCCTACTCCGGATAGCCCTTCGGGAGGCGATCGGACAGTCCCCCGGACGATGTCGTGGACAGCCCTTCGGGAGGACCCTCGGAACCCGAACAGTAACCCGGACAGCTCTTCGGGAGGACGCCGGAAACTCGAACGGTAACTCGAACAGCCCTTCGGGAGGACACTCGAAAACAGCCCTTCGGGCAAAAGATCGAAACTACAATCTCTCTACGGGGTTGCACACATACGGTGTCAGCTATCCGGCAGGGCTTCGCCGTCCAGAGCTAGTTCCTGCCGGAACCCAGACAGCCTTTCGGCTCTATGAAACTATTTCGTGGGAGGGAGAGAGAAGCCAGACAAGTCAAATGGCATGTGTATGAGAGCAAGGATGAAGCATATGGGGCTGCCCCCTCCCCTCTATTTATAGGAAAGCCAAGGGGTAAAAATGGTATTCAAAAATACCAAAAGTGCCCCCACTTTATGCCTTTTCTAAAAAGAATAAAGCAAAGAAGGGTGGCAAGTGGAGCTCCATGGAGCCCCACCTCCCTTGGCCGGCCACATCTTGGGGGCCCCCCCATGGGGGGCTTCCTTGGCCACCAAGTCCATCTAGAAGCCTTTTTGGAAATATCTAAAAAGGTGCTTTCCCAAAAATATCCAAAAAGCACTTTCACTATTCACGAAGACATTTTTCTGCGTCCGATAAATCCCAAATTATTTCTGTGTGCCTAGAACAAATCCAGTACCCACACAAATAATTTTGAACGCGTTCCGAAACAATTTCGGAACAATGTTTTCTTCAGCGAAAAGCTATCATAGCGGTTCCGGCTGCTCCGGAACATTTTCGGTTTTCTCTCCGGAAAAATTCCAGAATTTACCAGAATGATTCTGGCACCCTCCAAGAATTTCCAGACATGTGCCAAAACCAATTTGACTTAATGGAATACCCTGAAACAACTTTTCAGTTTCACCGGAACTATTCCGGTGTTCTCTCCGGAACGTTTCCGTTTCGTCCGAAACTTTTTCGGTGATTTCCTCTCAGACTCCCCGTCTAGTATTCAGCAGATAGATGACCCTTAAGTGTGTGACCCTATAGGTTCGGTGAAGTATAGACATGACCCGGAACTCTTTCCGATCAATGATCAACATCGGAGCCGTGGACACCCATATTGACCCCTATACCCACACGAATGAATATTCGAGTGAACCTCCAGTTGCCGTGTGCTATTCCTGTTGCTTCACGATATATTACAAAACCCGAGGTGAGATTTATGCATCCCCGTGGATCAACAACTTGTCCACTATGCAAGTTACCTCGTTACCGGTTTTGTTCTCTTTACTCGTTTCCGTGTTCCGGCATCCCAGTGATCAAATCACAATGTGTCTGGCCAGACGATGATGGATACCGTAACACCGAGAGGGCCCGAGAATATCTCTCCATCGTCGGAGGAGCAAATCCCAATCTTGAGCTATCAAGTTACTTGACATACTTTTCTATGAACCCGTAAGCCGCCGTAATAGCCACCCATTTACGGATGACGTTTAACAAACCCCAAAGTTCATGAAGCAAGCATGAAGAAACTCGACACTCTCATGGTCTAAGGAATTATGCAAACATTAACTATCTCTGTGTTATTAACCATTAACTCATGACGAATGTATCTCATAGCATAACATCAATTTGGGTCGATTCAACACAAGTGTTCTACTAACATTGTGCCCTCAAAATTGCCGGCATAGCCATGCCCATGATCAAGAAAACAGGATCATCATGCAATACTTGAGCCAGTCATAGAGGCATGACTAGGAATACATTTTCCGTTTATTATACCACACGTGCACATGAGTTTCCCTCCGAGCCTCGTGGTTATTGTAGACTCGAGAATCATTGCAGTTATAGCATGGAACATAAACATTCATTACAAACTCGGAGATACAAAGTAACTGATATTACTGTCTCTAGGGCATATCTCCTACATCAATAGCAGAACAGTCATAGCAGAGTGACCAAGCAATTTCCCACCGAACTTGTTCTGAAACCGAGAGTGAAACATCTCCAGGAGAGCAAAACAAGATTTTATGCTGCAATATTGCATCACTGCATGACCAGGGGATCCTCCATTGCATCCAGGACGGCTGCCCGAAGTTTGTGAGGAATGGCTGGGAAAACTTGGTGCCACCAGCAGAAACATCCAAGTGGAACGATCTTGTAATTTTCCAATGGATGGACTCAAAACAACATTGACTATGATGTCCACTCTTCAGCGTCACGGGACTCACAATTGGCATTGGATAATTCAAATAGCTCCGTCTCCTAGCAGTGACAAGTTTACTTTCTTCAAAACCTGAACTAGCACAAGACGAGGTCACTAGCAACCATCCTATTGCCCACAAAAAACAGTCAGGATCATGATGTATATCACTTGTTGTAAACATGTGTAGGTGCTGGTATATATTTGAGGGGTCAAGACCCAGTTCCTGGTAAGTAATCATGCGTGTGAAGTGGTGGGGATACAATCTGCACATCGCCCCCTTATGCAACAGGACTATCAGGTCAAGAAGAGATGGCAACTGAAACCAAGCATTGCATAGTTGCAGCAAAACAACAAGAACATCCTGCAATTGCTCAGACTGAAGATTCCCATAACAAATGGACCAGGAACTGATTTTGTTTAGATCCGGAAGTTGCTTGTAGCAGATAACAAGGATACCAATGGCACAATAACATATGACTATGGAGTTGGTCTGAAGAATTTCCTCGCCCATATCAGGGAGCAATAAGTCCCGGAATTTTGTACTGGCATTTTCAGAGCTCTCCAAACTAAATGACCATACTACTGGCACTCCAAGAATTATAACACATAGTCTGCTATGAGGAGCCACAAAAGTACCAAAAGTTCCATAAGTTTCAGGTGTTTTTGCTAGCGGTAGGCAAGGAAAAAGAATTTTCACTCGTTCAAATAGTGAAGCATCTCTAGTTGATTGTAATCTTGTGTAACAGAATGGTCCTGGCAATAAGAGCATGAAGATTAAATTTTTTGACTGACCCAACAGCTTACACCAGTGAATGACATGTCCACTCCCTCCAATATCTGAATAGGCACAAACAGTGTCCATTACAACCCATGCAAAACATTCAGAATCACAATGTGTAGTTTGCTCAAACAGGGCCTCTTTGCAATTGGGGTACTCCTTGTCTAATTTTCCAAGATATCGCAAACTGATAATTCCTTCTCCTATTATCAACAGGAGCATCATTGTACTGTGATGGTTGTCAAATGTAGCTCGCATCACTGTAGGAACCAACAAAAAGTTATCCCAGCAAGGCCAAGAGTGCACTCCCTCTGATACTAGTAAACAGATATGTTTCCCCTTCGGTGACCAGGATTTTAGATCAACATAGCACCATCTCGCAGCATGATCAACTTCTACTGCAGTACAAGAATACTTCTCCTGGTCCGACCACGGACGACAATAAGAAACCTTCTCCTCATGGTGAGATGTTTCCCAAAAACAACAAACTGCATCAGCTTGGCTAAGTGTAGTCTGCACAAGAATATCTTGCAACCCAAACTGTTCTCTCCATTCACACTTCACCAGACTGCCACACTTTGAAAAAATCACCATCATAAGACTGAGTGCAGATCCACTTGAAGGCAGTTGCAATGGTGAACTGGAAGAAATCTGCAGCAGCCACCTAGCAATGTACATAAGAATGGTACTGCTTTCACCCACTGATTGTTGCACAGGTATACCAGCTGAAGCAATCATCACGATGCTCCCCAATTCTTCCAACAACACCATTAGCTGCAGATTAATTGATGATGTGGTAGCTGGACATGATTCGAGAAGACCATTTTGAAGGAACCTCCCATGTAGAATAATGCGCTCACCACTCGAGGATCTGATGTCGCTAATACGTGCCTGCTCACTGAAGAAGGAAGGCCATGGCAGAGGCCGGAGTACCTGCCTCTTGTGCTCAATAACCGAAGCCACATCATCGTCGGTGTTGCAGTCGAGGCAATTAGTCAAACACTTGGTGTTTGCCAACACGTCAAGTCTGAGACCAAGGTCTGGCCCTCACGACAGGGTTGGCGAGTCCACTGCAGGGGCACAGAAGGTTGTAGGCGCACTTCCTTCAGTAAAGGGCACGACCATTGGGTCTTCTCCACCTGTGTGTTGACTGAGGCCACCCATCGAGTAGATAGCGGGTGTTGGTGCAACAAAGTCGGCAACGTCAACTTCGAGCGCCTTGTCACTCTCAACCAGCTCTAGGATGACGTCGTCGCTTGTTGTGGGTGAAGAGGGTGATGCAGACGAGATGGAATTGGTCGATGGTGCGCTGATGGCACCCCTAGACGGCTCGATGTGGAGATCGTCCGTAGTCGTTGCCGCCGTTGCTGCTGTCCACGAGACCATTGGCAAGTTGCTGGCGAAGGTGGCGTCGTGGCAAGGGCTTGGGAATGCCCGAAGCAGGTGCGGAGAGACCTCCACACTTGTCGGATCAGTCCACATCACGTCTGCCATGCGCAGGGTCGCCGAGGTCGAACTGGTGGTGGGCGATGAAGCAGTGATGTCGGGGACAATCTGGACGCCGTCGCTTGAGGCGGGCACCTCGCCGTGGCACTCGGCCGCGGTCAAGGCTGCAGTCCACTCCGCGTACGGCGTGTCGTCGTAGAAGTACTCCGGGGGCAACTCGTCGGGCGTCGTGATGGCGGTGCAGGTTGGTGGTAGGAGGTCGACGGCGAGGTAGCAGCTCCCGTCGTAGACAGCGTGGCCGTCCAGAGCAGCACGAGCCCTGACCGCCTTCCACCTAGAGTGGAATAGGACATAGGCCTCCACTCCGTACTCCCCATCCACCATTCTCTCGAACGCACATAGCATATCTCCAGAACCCGACCGATGAAACAGCTGGCGAAGCACATCGATGGTCACTGGATGGGTTATCTGGCTCATCTTGACATGAAGAAGACCTTCACGACGCGAGAATTTGCGGGTCGGCATTTTGTCGAACAGGTTGCAGGCAGTGGTTGGGGAAGAATTTTGAGGCTAGGATCTATGGTTCTGAATACCAAATGTTAGGTACCCAGTACTATAGTAGCTCCATTAACAAGGGATTCGAAGGATTCAACTCGATTACAAGGGAAAGCTGAGAGGAAGGAGGAGATCGAGGAGGAAGATGAGCAGCACAAGAAGAAAAGAGGGAGAAGAACACACGCAAGCCAGCCTAGGCCGAAGCCTTTTCGTCCGAGCCGAGCCTTCCCAGGTCCTCCCTTGCTTATTTATAGTGACTGATCCTTCTACCTTCTGGGCTGGGCCGAGCCAGATAAAGACGGCCCGTAGTAAGGTCGCTCACAGGAGGTGGTGCCGGAAGGAGTGGGAGGAGGGTGTCACGGCGAGCTCCAACGCCGGAGTCGGGAAGAGGCACTCGAGCATCTCCGGCTTGGGAACAGGGTGGAGGCACGCGGCGAGAAGGAGGTTGGGGACGATTCGGTTGCAGCGAGAAGTGCGGGCGGTCACGGGAAAAGGAAACACTCGCCGTTTTTATCGGACGGAGCAGACACGTTTTAGAAAGATCGGATGGTGCAGGAGTCGTTCGGTACTTTTATCAAAAAGATGTGGTGTGCCACTTACAAATTTCGATAAATAAAAGGTTTGACTTTTTGTTCACGGTTTCCTTTTAACATTCTCCCTAATTTTTTTTGTCATATGATGATGTGGACTGATTGTCCTTCATTGTCAATACAGTGCATCAATCACTACGAGAGCGACATCGGCGGGATGCGAGTCATTTGTTTGGAACGGCGGAAAACTTGATCGTGCTCAGGAAAATAATGAACTGTACAACAATGATTCATTAGGGTCATTTTCTGACTTCTAAATATCAGAGTGCATTTTGCGATATTTGAGTTGGATTTTTTTGTGTGTGTGTGTGTGAATTATTAATTGCCAGCAAGCTTGAGGTTTGGTTGATTCAGTTCATGAAATTATGAGTTTTGTAGCAAACTTGTTGTGTAATGTTTCGTGGGTTTGGTGGTGCTCCAGTCCAGTGTACAAAACTAGTTCATCTTTCAATTTTATAAGTGCATTGCTCTTGGTTGGAGGAACTGAGAATTTTTTGAATGCTTTTGTTGTCTATTTGACATTTGTTTTACAACAGTTGCCCCATATTTTTGCTCCAAACTGCTCTTATTGTTGTCAGTATTTCGGTGCCCTGTTCAAGTATTGGGATTGTTGGGGATAATAAAGTGGTTTATATTGCTTATATGTATCAGTCCAGTTTTCATATCCGTATCTGCTTTCAGTGCGGTTCACTGTCCATGGGGATTAAGCGAATGCATATAGTGGCAGGGATTCGGCCCCCAAGTGGTTTTGGTGTCAGGCGGGGGATCACCCAATCCTCTAGAGGATTAAATCCACTACAACCGAACAAAGCCTTAGCAGGTTTGGTCCTCGTGGAAGGTTGGAGTAAAGGCCTTCTGAACAAGGCACGCGTGAGGATGGGCAAAGCATAGGATAGGTAATGACAGTTAGCACGGAGCTTACGAGTTACGACAGGAGACCTGAACAGCAGCAATAACCTGACAGAAGCTGATTAGCTCTGGATTGAATAGACGCTTGCTATACCCTACTGCTTCCAAGTACGTTCATGAGCACATCTTGATCTTGTAAGCTTCAACAATGGAAAATCGGCAAGGGTCGATCAATATACTGTCTGTCCCTGCAGACTGCAGTTCTTCCCTTTGTCCTCGGTATTCACTCTTTGTCTTCTTCTTCTTCTTCTTCTTTTTTTTTTTTTTTTTTTGAGAAACGGTATTCACTCTCTGGACATGGTGGTCCGTACGGAACGAGCGCTGCTGCTATGCCTCGCTTGTGGGACACGGCGAGCGATCACTCGCGTCCATGGCCCGCAGTCAGCGTGTCCCGTTTAAACAGGTGCGTTGTTTTTATCTTTTTCAGTATTTCGGTGAAATATAGGTAAATTATAATAAAATAAATAAATAAAGTAAAAAATCATGTGTTATAAAATATTCATACATATAAAAATAACTTATGTACTTGCAAAATTCAAGTATTTTAAAAAAGTGTTCATGTATATTAAGAATGTTCTTATATAGTTCCAAAGAGTGTTCATGTCTTTTTGAGAAAAAGTTCATGTATTTCTATAAATTCATTAAAAAAATGTTCATGATTTTAGAAAAAATGTGGGCTCCCACGCTCCTGGGCCGGCCCATCTCGATCTCCCCTTCAGCGAGGGTTCCTACCCCTCTCGCTGAAGGCGAGACTTAGGGGCGCCCATTCGTTCCTGTGTCGAACGGGAGCGCATGTATGAGAGGGCCTTTGCTGCCTTGGGACGAGTAGGAAAATTAGCCCAATTAACCACAGGAGTCCAAAATAGCTACGGGACTAGCTGCCCTTGCGACGTTAGGCCCAGTTCGTGGCTAATATAGCGCTAAATTCAGACCGGATGGTTAGAAATGTTTAACAAACAAAATCAAACTGCCACAAATGCCTAATTCATGAGAGAGCAGGGATTTAGCTCAGTTTTACTGTTCTAAAAATAAATCAATGTTTATTTAAGCACATATGCTTATTTGTAGAGGCTAGACGTTTAGCGTTTCTTCTATAGAAATAAAATAGGCAGTGGTGCACTAGACAAATCCAGTTTATTTTTCTAAGCACCTAGCATTGTACAAGGATTTATAACACAAAATACAGGCAAATTCGTATGCAGCTAAACCACTGGCCATGTCTTCCGTAGTGGCCTGGCCCATACAATGGGTGTTTTTCGACGGTTTTGGTAACCTTCTAGATTTGTCCTCCGGTTTTTCTGGGCGGTTTTCTCAGAACGGTTTTTTGCCTGCTTTCCTTTTTGTTTTAAGTTTTCCCTTTTTTATTTTTCCTTCTATGTTTTATTAAAAAAAACTTCATGAACTTTTTAAAAATGAACAATTTAAAATGCGTTAAATTTTATTAATTTCATGAATATTTTTATTAATTGTGATTTTTTAAATTTTTCTAAATTCATGAAATTTTTAAAATTCATGAACCTATTGAAATTAGTGAAAAAAATTCAAATCCAAGAACTTGTTTCTAATTCATGAACATTTTTAAAATTCATGAACTTTTTCAAATTCATATTTTTTTTAAAATTTGTAAAACTTTATTAAATTCATGAATTTTTTAAAAAAACATGAGCTTTCTTTGAATTCATGAATTTTTTAAAAAATCAATGAACTTTGTTTTTGAACTTGTGCTTTCTAAAAGTCAACGGTCAAAGATCAACAATCAATGGTCATGATCAGTGGTCAACGGTCAGTTGTCAACAGCAAGATCGAGCAAAGCGTGCGAGCGCCACATAGCAAGTTGGCGCTAAAGGCGCTGAGGAGGACGCCTCACCGCAACTGGGTAGTAAATTGTGTAATGTCTAGTTCCATGTGTTGTCTAACGACCAAAAAAGAAATGGCCACTACTAGTTGTCGGCCAGCCGATCCGAGCGAGGAACGGTCGGCTCCTAGGTCGTTTGACCAGGCTCCTAGAGGTCGTACGACGCCAGTGCAGCGATCCCCGACCTCGCCGCTCGCACACATCGTCAGCAATGTTTAGAATATCGCGTATCGTTAACGTTTCGGTCGGCTGATGATTAGAGATTAATTGGAAATTGACAGATTAATCGATTTTAATCGATTTTATAGGTAGACTATTAATTAACCAGTTGGTTGGTTACGGAGTTGTCTTGACTATCTCATACAAAGTTGCCAACAGTTGGCAAGTATTGGTATTGCCAATATTTGACAATGCCAACATTTGGCTAGCCAAATATTGGCGGCAAACCCTGTTTTGGGGGTTTTGCAACCCTGTTTCAGCCCCGCATTCATGCTTGATATGCGGGGCTGAAGGGACACCCTGTTTTGGGGGTTTTGCAACACCCGTCGCCGCATGGGCCACTGCGAACCCCCAACAACCGCTCTACAAGCGTCGCCGCACGGCCGGCTATTTGCAAAGCCCATGCTGCAACCGAGTAGGGGCGACAAGCTGCAACCGTCATGCCAACGAGCTACAACCGGCATGGAAGGGTGCTGCAACCCTCATGCTGACGAGATCCAACCATGACGCCCACAAGCTACAACCGTTACGGGCGGGTGATGCAACCGTTGCAACAGCGACCTACAACCAGCACGAGCAGATACTGGAACCTATGGCCGTCTGAGCTGCAACCATAAAGCCAGCGAGCTACATTCGGCTTGGGCGGATGCTGCAACCGGTTGCTAGCGAGCTTCAACCGGCGGTTATGTTTGTTACTACCTCTGCGCTCTGCGGGCAAGGCGCGACGGCGACCACATGATGCTATGACCCGCCGACGGTGGCGTCGGAATCGTTGACGGGCAAAGCTTCGACCATCAATGCAGAAAGGTACAACCGTATACGTGGGGGGCTGCAACTGTGACTCGGTTTTGCTGGAAACCGATTACCGCGGCGAGCTGTGACGGTCACCACGATGAGCTGGGACCATGGTCGCGGCAAGCTGGAACCGTGGCCGCGGGATGCTACAACTGTGACTCGGCTTGCTAGAACCGTGACTGTGGCGAGCTACGATTGTCACCACGGCGAGTTGGAACCATGGTCGCGGCAAGCTGCGACGGTCACCGTGCCGAGCTGGAACCGCGATCGCGGAGAGCTGGAGCCGTGGTTGAGATTTGCTGCAACCGTGGCTCGGGCTTTTGCCGGAACCGCGGCTGCCTGGGAACGAGGATGGCGAGCGGCAACGAGCAGACGAGCTCGTTTCGCTCGTCCATTGTGGGGTCAGCGGCACTCGGTCATCTGTTTTCTTTCTGTGTGCTGGTGTGCGGCCAGCGTGAGGTGGGCGATACGTGAGGGGGCGAAGGGGGATGGTTGACTAATCTGGCGGCTGGGAGTCAATTCATCGGACAGCTCGGCTGCGACCGCCAAAAGTTGGGTCGGTGACCGGCGTCTAGCGTCGTCCAACAAATAAATGCATGTTTTGTTTTGATAGACATCTGCACTAAGACGATTTACAGTCATAGAGACTAACAACTACCTATTTGACTTCTCATTATTGTTAAGAAAACACGTCACTGCTTGCCACACTATGATACTCGCCAAGGAGTAGCTAAGGGCATCTTCAACGGCAACCCGTAAATTTCCTTCCGCATCCGTCCACGGACAGGGGGACCAGTCAGTGGACATGGATGCGAGAGACCGCCATCCAACACTGCCTGCAAAAAACTCTTTTTCAACAAACCGGATTAAATTCATGCAAACACGGACGGACTTCATACAAACATGACGGATTTCGTACAAACACGACAGATTTTCATTAGATTTCGAACATTTAGAACAAAAAAAAACGACCCGACCCTAAACCTATCCTACACGGCGGCGGCGCCCGGTGTCCGAGCCCTTGTCGTCCTCCATCCGCCGTCTTCATGACCACCGGCGATAAGACCCGTGAAGTGAAGGTACGGTCTCTCGCGAGGAAGGGTAGAACACGGGAGACGGACCGGCCCACATGGGACACCAGGCCCTGCCGCCTCCCGTGCCCTACTCATCCTCGGAGGAGTCCGTGCCTTGTCTGTCGCAGGTGGACGTGAGGTCCACGATGAAAATGGTGGCGCCGGCGCTGTCGTCGTCCCACCGGGCCGCCGGATTGTTCGTCGGCGGCGGAGGCGCAGCTGGCGTTGTTCTCCTCCGCGATTGCCTGGAGCTGCGCCTCGGCGGCGGCCGCTTCCTGGCGAGCGGCGGCTTGAGCGCGGAGGGCATCGTAGATGGCACGCTGCTCCGCGACGAAGTTGGGGTTCACCGCGGCCATGGCCGCCACGGCCTCCTCGCTCGCGCGCTCGCCGTAGATCTGGCCCTCTGCCAGCCGGTACTGCTCCAGGAAGAACAGGTTGTACCGCTGTTCCTCCAGCGCCTGCTGGAACGCCGACAAAGGCGCCGGCGCAGGCTGCACCTCCGCCATGGCGGCGATGTAATGCGCCTGCGCCTGCTCCATGGTGAAGCCGGCATGCACAGGAGGCGCCGGAGCCGGGGCGGTGTCGTCGGAGCCCGTCTGCATCGTGGGGTCGTCCTCGTCGTCGGAGACCTCGGGCGAGCTGGCCGACAAGCCGGCCTTGATCCACCTGACGGCGGCTCTGCCAAGCGGCGGCAAGGGCGGCCACCGTGTACTTCATCTCAGTGGAGAGGCTCTCCCACAAAGCTTCGCCACCTGCTGTCATGGCGGATGCAGCTTGTGTTGTGGAGTAAAGTTAGCCGGGTGTGGCCGCCTTTAAATAGGGGATTCCGGTGAGGCCAGGCGTCCGGGTGCGTCAATGCGCGGCACCGGAGTGGGTTTCTCGGCCGGCGAGCCTGCTTAATAGCGGCATACGGACAGATGGGCATTGAACGAGCGTGGTAGATAGCCATCCCGTCCCGTTCCGTCACGCGTCTCCGGCATTGAACAGGCGCGGACACCGGAGACGCGTAGCGGCCGACACCCTCGGCCGGCGCGCTGCTTCAATGGCGGAGGCAGTGAGAGGTCGCGTCCGCCGTGAGCCGTCTTCAATGTGCAGCGGCGCGCTCTACAGCGGCATGAATGCGGGCAGCTGGCGCCGGGCAGGAACGCGCGCTGGAGGGAGGAGGGGGTTTGGGTGGGCCAGAGCGGTCGGAAGCGGGCGTGACAGCGGTCCGGACTTCCGCTAAGCCCCCACGTTTGTCTTCGGTTTGCGGAAGAAAACGAGTCCGGGCCGTTCTACGTACCAATACAGGACCGTGTTGGATGGCTTCAGCGGTCCGAACGTATGCGAACGGTTTACGGGTCAGCGTTGAAGATGCCCTAATGACATCACACGAACAATGGTAATTAGTGACACGGCGCGACAGTGCTAAAATGTCACACATTTTTCCGAGGAGATATAAGTTCCTGTCGAGCTTACGAACGTAGCATATCGCTACAGATTGAACTCTCTATCAGGCGATCATTTCGATTCTAACACGTCAGTGTACGTAGTTATCGATCTTTTTTTCTTTTTTTTGCGGGAAACGTAGTTATCGATCTGGTGGCAGTGATTGTCAAGCGATCGAACCGTACAGCCGTACATGGATCATACGTCGAGTCACAGGGAAGCGCCGGTGCAGGGATGATTCCTCGTACTCGTTCGGGTGACGTTATTTTTTTGAGCTGCCCCATGTTGCTTCACTGCAACAAAGTTTTTTTTTAAATAATATATTAATATCGCAAAGATGTCAATTAGATCCAGCCTCTGCACCAACAAAATATCTCAAAGGGATCCAGAATGCACACAGTCCGAAAAAAAAAAGGGATTTCGCCGCACTAATCAACTGCTCTCAGCAGCACTCAAACCACCATCAAAGACAACACCCGGAAAATATAAAAGGTCTCAAAAAACGACGTCTTCAAGAAGGAAACAATGCACAAGCGTCGTCGAGGTTTTCACCCTGGAGAAAGTCCGAGCTCTCAAAATAATACTTTCAGCAAGGCAATTGCCAGGCACAATCAATGAAGGCCAGACCTTAGGTTTTCACCCTGAAAGTCACGACTCGGCACCCGAGGAGCACCACCAAAAATGAAATCCTTCAGCGTTGCCGCCCCCACTTGTCACTGCTGCTTCTGAAAGTTATCAAACACCTAGTTGACTCCATCGCCTCCAAGGCCCCCTCCGCCTTACTGATTCTCCGATCTCAGCCACCATGACTTTCTCCACCGCTGTCTACGCCATGGAAATCGATATACCGACATGTCCCATGGTGTCAACAAACAACAAAGCTTCGCGTCGCCCCTCATGGAGACGTGTAGGCTGATATGGACGCGCACAACCGGATTTTATCCGATCAAGATATCCTTGGGCAAGATCTCCAGTAGCAATTCCGGAACACGTCAACGGCCAGATCAAGGAGGACCGATCATGCAGATCGTTGCCGTGATGCGATAAGAGCACTAGGACCGCCACCACACCGCTGCCTCCACCACGTCGATGCCATCGCTGCCACGATGGAGGACACCGGCCCGCACTGCCCACAGCCTGCGCCGCAGGCTGAAGACGGACGCCAGACCAGGGCGGATCCCGATCCGCCGCCACCCACTCGCCTGCACGATCCGCCACCTCAAAGCCCGTCGTGCGCCGGCGGTCCCGAGCGCCGCCGCACTACCGCGACCCTCGCCATCGCGGTGTCCCGGCCCAGCCGTGCCGTCCCGTGGCGAAGGACCTGCGCGAGAAGACGAAACACCCCACCGCCGCCAACGCCGGCCGGGCTTTGCCGGCCGCGTCCTCTGGCGACGGCGAGGGGGGGGAGGGTGCTGGTGGCGGCAGCGGGAGCGCCCTCCTCGTCGCCCACGGGAGCGACGTGGGAGGGTACGTGGGAAGCAGATCAACAAAGCTTTGGAGGCTGAATTATGTGCACTCATGAAGGGCATCGCGTTTACACTTCATCAGTGGTGTAATGATCTAGTTAGGGCCTGTTCAGAACAAAGGAAAAGTACAAGAGAAGTAGAGGAAACCGATTCCTAAAGAATTGTTGCATTTTTGGGCGTTCAGGGCGAAGGAATCCCTCCTTACCGATCCTCTGGAAAGTTTTCCTTACCTGCATTTTCACGGGAAAACAAACATCCAGTGCTACCTCACTCTTTCGCGCAGGAGGAGGCAGTGGAAGGGAATAAGCTACCGAGACATGCATGCGGGGACCCACATGAGCCATAAAAAATTGGTTGATCTTTCACCTTGAGGTCCACATACACAAGCATCCAAGCAACTTGGGACCCACTTGTGCTGGATTCCTTCTCCTGTGTCGGTGTGGCTTCCTGCAGCGTTTTTCATCCTATGTTTTGCATCTCTCATCCTTTCTATTTTCCTTGCTTTGTTCTAAACCTATGTTTTCTATTCCTCTAATCCGAACAGGCCCTTATAATTCATTCTAACTGCCCTGCAGCGACCCCGTGACCCTGCCCCCCGTGTCGCCCCCGCCCAGGCGACATAGGGGAAACCCTAGTCGCCGCCGCCGCCCATAGGGCCCTTCCTCCACGCCCCTCGCGTCGCCGCCGCTGGAGGGCTTGCCGGCAAAGTCGTGTCGGGCCTCGGGATGGCGGCGGCGGGACGGATTTGCTCGTTCCAAGGCACTGCGCCCCCTTCCCCCTCGCCATGATCTGATTTGGCGTGACGGCTGGTGGCCCTCTCCGGTCCGGCTGCTGCGCTGCGTGGCCTCGGCCCTCGCAATGGCCTCCTCCCCTACGGTCTCCTCTCCACCCGACGGCTCTGTCCAGCTCCTCTGCGTGCTGCGAATGCTCCCCTCTCCGACTGCTGCTCCTCTCTGCTCCGGCGGGTATGCCGCATTGCCTCGGCCCTGACCATGGCCTTCTCCCCTCCTGGCGGCTCTGTCCAGCCTTCGCGTGTTGCTGATGGCCGGGATGCAGACGGGTTGGCCGGGGCTTGCGTGCCTGCCTCCTGCAGGTTGCGGGGATCCACACAACCCGCCTTGCAGAGGCCTTCCCCTCTCCTTCAGCAACCCTTCCTCCTCCTCGAGCAACGGTGACGGCTCTGGCGCGGCGGTGGCGAGGCAACAATGGTAGTGGCAGGCACAGGGCACCTCATGACGGGTCCTTGTTGGCTCTGCTCCGCCCTCGGTGGCCTCGGGCCCGCATTCCCCAGTGTCCATGGTTGTCGGCGTCCTCTGCCAGGCGGCTTCGGCCTCGGCGACCCAGCAGCTGCGTCCCTTCCAGCTTGCCTGGCTCGCTGATAACCCGACGGTTACGGCCACGACAGCTTGGATCTGCGCCCCCCGTCCTAGCTTGCCAGCTTTGTTGTTTGTCGTCGCCTTCCCCACGCGGTGGTCTTTGCTTCGCCGCCAGCCCTACCATGTACACCTCAAAGCCTCCCCTTTTGCCAGATCCAATGCTCATGGGTCTGGAGGCAGTGCCACCTTCCGATGACAAGTGCAGCCCAACCAACCCCCTTCCGACATGGTAGTTCCGACAAGCATTGGCTTCCTCATCTTCAATTCCAGATCCGGCGGCTATGGGATTGCTCAGCCTCATGCCAGGGAGAAATCCTTGCTTGGCTTGCCGATGCTAGCAGCGGTGGCACCCGCGGGTGCCGTTTTCCTTCTTGGAGGCGCTGCCATGGCCTTCAGCTGCACCCCTCTTCGAGCTCAGGGGAAACCCTAGGTCTGGCTCCTTCGGACCGGATGGCAACGGCGTCTCGGCGTCGTCTTCCTTCTTGAAGGCGCCATCTTGCTCACTCACGGTGTCCCTAGTGTTGGCATTGGCAATGTTGGAGTTCTTGCTGGTTCGGCATTGCCGCTCTCGGGTCGGGCTTGGTAGGTTTAGCTGTGTTGTATCCTCTGTTTGAGCGGAGCATCCCTTGTCTCTCTGCTCCGGGCACTAGGTTCACGCATGTCTACGTTTGTGTCGTGTGTTGTATCCCCAACTGTACTCATTCTATTCCTTCTATCAATGAAAAGGTACGCAAGCTTTGCGTATTCGCGAAAAAAACTTGTCGCAGTGCTCAGTGCCATATATAATCATGGTATTGGTATGGACATGTCTTGCAATGGATACTTGATCTCGGAAATTCGAAGGTTGCGTGAACCACCAGATTGTAATTCCTTATCTCCTGATAGGTCAATGTAATCCTCCTATTATAGAGGAATAAAATTCACGGTGTTCTCTAGCAAAAATGAAATCGATGTGCAATTGCCTCTCTTCACTTGCAATACTGGGTATATAGTGGTAGAAACGGGATCGGATACCGATAGGATAGTGCTCTTCCCAGTTCTGTTTCTGTACTTCCAAAACAAATATGAATACGGATGTTGTTGGATAAGAATATGGAATGGGTGTTACTCGAATACGGATACACATAGCATGTTTACTCGATTCAAAATGGATATAGTTAATAGCGACATATATTAGTTAACAAAAATAAGTCAATAGTTATGTCACACCAAATAATTAAACTTGTGACATACAATCACTCAATGATAGATAAGTTTATGAATAAATATTACTATAATGCACAATAGTTTCTAGGTTGAATCATAAAAAAAGTAAAATTTGATCACTTCTTAGGCTTTTATGTTGGATAATTGGCAAATTGGGAGTAGAATTGCTCAAATTAGATCATGTAATTTTATTCGGATATGAATATATCCACTTCCATATCCATATTTGCATCAAAATTCCATACCATATTTGTATATGTATTTGTAAAACAAATCCGAACTCCTTCATCCATTTTATTTTCGTTTTAGTTTGGATGCGGATGTTTCGGATACAAATAGGCATTTTCTCAACTACAAATATCAGATATCTCGAATTATCCACTGCCTTTTCCCAACCTTATGGGTATAGACAATGCTCTCCTTTGTGGTAGTAAGAGAAACTCTAGCAGACTGGTCATATTGGTAGCCTTCATATGCATTATGAAGGATGCCAAGGTGATGCGCAAACTCGGAGTGTTCGTATTGGCAGCCTCCACATCATGGTACCTACTCGTTAGTGTGACATTCTTTTCCCAATCTTCATGCCACACACAACTGTCTTATGGAGTGCGCTCCAAAAATTGGCGCCAAGATGCCAAATATGAAGGTTGTGATGCCAGATATGAAGGGCGCTCCATGATTATGAAGATTCTGATAAGTATGACGACTGCTAGAGTGCCTATTTTGATAGAATCGTCATATTGCCAATTATTATGGCTATTGGCCCATTATGTCGACTCTGCTAGAGTTGCTCTAGTTAGGTCCAAAGTTATTACTTCAGGAAACAAACTATGTAAATGTTCATGCGTTGGTACCAAAAATCAAATACCAGTGTATTGTTATAGCCTATAGAAGTTTTTCTTTCAATTGCATCAGATGGTTAAACACTTCTGTCGTTATAATCCTAACTTTGTGCAAAAAAAATCTCAAATATACACTAGTCAAATAAATTGTGATACATAATGAAATAAAAGTCAAAAGATTGTAATATTAATTCCTTGAGAACTTCCCGAAGAAAGATTCTTGAGAACTTAAGAGGCTTTGATGTTTTGTACCCCAAACAAAACCATCCTTTTTTCAAATTTACAGGTTGATTGGACCACCAACGACTCAAATCAGTATAATACTAATTTTTTAAGAAAGACATCCGAAGAGAATCTTAGGTTCGATGATTATCAAGGAACACATGTAGCACAATGAAAACATAACTGGACACAGAATGACTGGTAACAAATAAAAATTACATTAAAAATCGTACTAGCCTTCTTCCTCCTCCGATTGATTGCCGTCCTCCGGAGATTGAAAATCGCACTAACCAATAGTAAATGGAAGGGACATCTGCAAACGCCCACGCCATACCAGACTTTAGAACGCATTAGCCACTCGCCGCATTAAACGAGATCTAGAAGTCATTGAAGAAACATTGGTTGGAGCATCACCTCACGCAGTACAGGCTTACAATACATCACCACCAATCCAGAGATCGAAGTTGCCACATCAATAGTCGACGCGGCCTTTGCTCCCTTGGAGAATTACAATACACCACCACCAATCCAAAGATCGAAGTTCCCACATCAATAGTCGACGCGGCCTTGCTCCCTTGGAGAAACTGAACCATGTTGCAGAACAACATGGAAAAAGATATCGAAGTTGCCACATCAACAATCAGTTGATTGCTCTCCTCGATAGACACATCAAGTGCAAAATCTGAAGAGAGCCAACATATCAACATGAAGTGCTCCAAAACAGTGTGGTGGAAAAGTATCTTTGGAGCACACTCCAAGTCCAACTGTCCACGTGGGAGAGAATTTCACTTGTTTTCTTCCTCTCCCTGCCACACGTACCAATCCTGTTGGGTTTCTTATTGGTACGTGCGCCCACTAATGCCCTCCATCGCGTGTCCACCTGGCCACATGCGTTCCCTGCCATGCCTTTTCTTGCCTCTCCACCGCCCTCAGCTATAAAAACTCCGCCATCGACAGGTCTCTATCCAATTCTCCACTTCCCTCTTCGGCTACTTCGCTTCACTTTTCTGCCTCCTCCTCTCCCTTCTCTAGCTCCTAGACTCCCACCTCCACCTCCTCCTCCTCCTCCTCCTCACCATGTCGCCATGCCCATGGTCGGAGTGGGTCGAGCTAACAGAGGAAGAGGAACGACAGGCGCAGGAGACGGTTGGGATGGAGTTGGTCGTCGTCATCAAGACGGAGGATGCCTGGCACGTGATGGACCATGTCGATGACGAGGAAGACCCCGACATGATTGTCAGTGTTGAAATAAACTAGTCGGACAATGAGCATATCATCCTCAAGAGCGTGCTTGCCAAGTCCCGCAAGACATGTGCCGCAGATGCGGCTTCATCGTCGTGCTCTCACCCGAAAGGAAGCATGGATGTCACACCGTGCCGCCACCGCCCCGTCCGCATCTGTCTTTGAAGAGAAGGCGAGGTAGGTGAAGTTCAATAATGCCATGGCAGAAGCAAGGGTGATGGCTGACGGGAGGGACGCATCATCTAGGGGCGCGCGACCGCTCTATGCCGGTGATGGCGTGATACGTCTCCAACGTATCTATAATTTTTGATTGTTCCATGCTATTATAGTATCAATCTTGGATGTTTTTATATGCAATTATATATCATTTTTGGGGACTAACCTATTAACCTAGTGCCCAGTGCCAGTTGCTGTTTTCTGCTTGTTTTTGGCTTTTTAGAGAAACAGTACCAAATGAAGTCCAAATGCCACGAAACTCTTTGGAGATTTTTTTCTGGACAAAAGAGACCTTGGAAGCTTCGGAAGGAGGCCAGAAGCCTCACGGAGGCTTCACAAGGCAACAGGGCGCGCCCCGGGGGGGGCGCCGTGTTGCCTTGTGGGGCCCACGTGACTCCGTTTGACCAAATTCCACTTCTATAAATTCAAAAATATTGGGAAACCATCAGAGAGCCAGAAGAGAAAACCTTTCCACCGCCGCAAGCCTCTGTTCTTCCGCGATCCCATCTGGAGGCCTTTTCCGGTACTCTGCCGGAGGGGGAATCGATCACGGAGGGCTTCTACATCAACCTTGCTGCCCTTCCGATGATGTGTGAGTAGTTTACCACAGACCTACGGGTCCATAGCTAGTAGCTAGATGGCTTCTTCTCTCTCTTTGATCTTCAATACCATGTTCTCCTTGATGTTCTTGGAGTTCTATCCAATGTAATCTTCTCTTACGGTGTGTTTATTGGGATCCAATGAATTGTGAGTTTATGATCAAATTATTCATGAGAAATATTTGAGTCTTCTCTGAACTCTTTTATGCATGATTAAATATAGCTTTGTATTTCTCTCTGATTTATCGATTTGGTTTGGCCTACTAGATTGATTTATCTTGCAATGGGAGAGGTGCTTTGTGATGGGTTCAATCTTGCGGTGCTCAATCCCAGTACCAGAAGGGGACATGACACGTATTTGTATTGTTGCCATTAAGGATAAAAAGATGGGGTTTATTCATATTGCTTGAATTTGCTTCTCTACATCATGTCATCTTGCTTAAGGCGTTACTCTGTTTTTATTAACTTAATACTCTAGATGCATGCTGGATAGCGGTCGATGAGTGGAGTAATAGTAGTAGATGCAGGCAGGAGTCGGTCTACTTGTCTCGGACGTGATGCCTATATACATGATCATTGCCATGAATCCATCATAATTATTTGCTATTCTGTCAATTGCCCAACAGTAATTTGTTTACCCACCGTATGTTTCTGTGCTCGAGAGAGAAGCCTCTAGTGAAAACTATGGCCCCCGGGTCTATCTTTATCATATAAAAAACCTAAAAATATCTTGCTGCAATTTATTTACTTTTATTTTAATTAGTATTTTATTTTATCAATTTACCTCGATAAGATTTAATCCTTGCAACTACCGCTAAGAGGATTGACAACCCTCTTATTTGCGTTGGGTGCAAGTGTTTGCTCTTGTGTGTGCAGGTGCGCTTAACGGAATTTTGCTTGGTTCTCCTACTGGATTGATAACCTTGGTTCTTAACTGAGGGAAATACTTATCTCTACTGTACTGCATCATCGTCTCCTCTTCGGGGAAATACCAACGCAGACTACAAGTAGCAGGAAGAATTTCTGGCGCCGTTGCCGGGGAGACATCATCAAAATTACCAAGTACCTTTGCACAAATTATCATTCACTTGCATTTACCTTATTTATCTTTTATTTGCATTTGCCTCTCATTTTCATCTCCCTCACTTCTAATTTTTTTTACAAAAACACAAAAATATTTTATTTTCTTGTTTGCTAGCTTGCTTGCTTTGCTTGAAATTATTATCATGTCTGAATTTGAGAAAGTTGTGGTTGAAAGTGCTAGTGAGGATAGTGGTAGTGAATCTCTTGGGGATAAAATACACTCTTTTGATCTTAATCATGACCCTCCAGAGACTAACTCTCCCACTAATTTTAAAACTAAAGTCTATCATGTGGGAAGTGGTAATATTATTGGAAAAAACATTATTCAGGAGTTCTTTAATTGCGCGGGAGTTATACCAATAATTAATGGATCCATTCTTGATAAAACAAATTTTTATGTGGATGCTATTGTAATGCTTGTGGTTAAATTAGAAAGAATTTTTTTACATATCCACCCCGCCTTACAAAAGATATTTTATGAACTTCCCAACATCCATGATCCTAGGGCTAAGAAAATTGCCACTATAATCCTTATGCATGAATTTGATTATATAATCCGAGAAGCTAGGGATATTTTCTCCTTTTACAAAATAAATTTTGAGCATCCTCCCATAGAGGAGATTCTTCATGATAAAGATAGTATTCGTAGGTTGGAATCTAAAGATTACTTTGCTTATGGTAAAAATATTAGAAGGAGAGTTCCATACGCCGAAATAATTAAAACTATGTACCACCATGCTTGTGATAAATTTGAATGGGTTACTAAAGTAATTGATGAGGGATTTAGTGAAGAATGGTTCGAGAGTACGGCTAGAGATCCTATTGATGATGAGATACATGTTTTATATGAGGACGTTTATGGTGATGATCCTGAGTTTGAAGTTATGAATGTTAAGGTTACCAATCAAAGCCCCTTCAATTACCTAAGCTCACCCACTAGAAAAGAAGAGCATGAGAGTAGGGAATTAATGAGAAAAGTTTTGGAAGATTTAATCAAAAAGGACTTTGGGATTGAAGGATGACAACACTTGAAACTATGCATTATGCCAAGCTAGGGGCATAAAACAATAGCGCTTGTTGGGAGGCAACCCAATGAATAAAATATTTTTTTGCTTTTACCTTCTGTTTTTTAGTGTTTGCACAATTATAGCTTCTGTTATGATTGTATTTTTATGTTTTAATTAGTGTTTGTGCCAAGTAATGCCTTTGGGATGATTTGGAAGATAGTATGTTAGATGCTCTTTGAAAACAGAAACTTTTGCGTCCAGTGCTGGAATTTCTAATTTTCGCTGGAGTGTCAGAACCTTCTGAATTTTTTACATAGTGTTGATATATTAATTTCCCACGTTGTCCTAATTTTTCAGAATTTTTGGAGTTACATAAGTATGACCATAATTCAGATCTTTACAGACTGTTCTGTTTTAGACAGATTCTATTTTTGTTGCATAGTTTGCTTATTTTGATGAATCTATGGATCGTATCGGGGGGTATGAGTCATGGAGAAGTTGGAGTACAGTAGCATTATGCCAATATTAAATATGAATCAATTTACTACAGTACCTAAAGTTTAAGATTTGTTTGTTATACTAACGGATCTCACGAGGTTTTTGTTGAGTTTTGTGTGGTTTTCAAGTTTTGGGTGAGACTACGATGGATAAAGGAATAAGGAGCAGCAAGAGCCTAAGCTTGGGGATGACCAAGGCACCCCAAGGTAATATTCAAGGAAGACTCAAGCGTCTAAGCTTGGGGATGCCCCGGAAAGCATCCCCTCTTTCGTCTACAATCTATCGGTAACTCACTCGGAGCTATATTTTTATTCATCACATGATATGTGTTTTACTTGGAGCGTCTTGTGATATAGTTTGTTTGCTTTTGTTTGCTTTTTAGTTTGTCACAATCATCTTTGTTGAACACACCTTTTTGATAGGGACACACATTATTCGTGATTTGTTAGAATACTCCATGTGCTTCACTTATATCTTTTGAGCTAGGCAGTTGCTCTAGTGCTTCACTTATATCTTTTAGAGCACGGCGGTGGTTATATTTTAAAGAAATAGTTGCACTCTCATGCTTCACTTATATCTTTTTGAGAGTCTTATGATAGCAATGGTAATATGCACGGGTTATGAATTTGGTCCTGATATGATAGGTATTCAAGAGGGATATAATAAAAACTTTCATGTAGATCACTGAATATGATAAATTTGATTCCTTGCAATAGTTTTGCGATATTAAGATGGTAATATGGGGGAGGTACTAGTGGATGATTGTGGTTTAGTAAGAATAATTGTGTTAAGGTTTGTGATTCCCGAAGCATGCACGTATGATCTGTCGTTATGCTAAGAAGTTGGAGCATGATTTATTATTGATTGTCTACCTTATGAGTGGCGGTCGGGGACGAGCGATGGACCTTGTCCTACCAATCTATCCCTCTAGGGGCATGCGTAGTAGTACTTTGCTTCGAGGGCTAATAAACTTTCGCAATAAGTATGTGAGTTCTTTATGACTAATGTGAGTCCATGGATTATACGCACTCTCACCTTTCCGCAATTTGCTAGCCTCTTCGGTACCGTGCATTGCCCTTTCTCTCATCGAGAGTTGGTGCAAACTTCGCCGGTGCATCCAAACCCCGTGATATGATACGCTCTATCACACATAAGCCTCCTTATATCTTCCTCAAAACAGCCACCATACCTACCTATCATGGCATTTCCATAGCCATTCCGAGATATATTGCCATGCAACTTCCACCGTTCCGTTTTTATGACATACATCATCATTGTCATATTGCTTTGCATGATCATATAGCTGACATAGTATTTGTGGCTCAGCCACCGTTCATCATTGTTATACATGTTACGCTAGCATCATTGCACATCCTGGTACACTACCAGAGGCATTCATATAGAGTCATATTTTTGTTCTAGTATCGAGTTGTAATGTTGAGTTGTAAGTAAATAGAGGTGTGATGATCATCATTATTAGAGCATTGTCCCAGTGAGGTAAGAATTGTGGAGACTAATGAGTCCTCGAAAAAGTGGGGATGATGTCCATGAGACCGTTCTAAATAAATATAAAAAAAAGAGGCGAAAAAGAGCCATGAAAAAAAAAGAGAAAAAGAGAGAAGGGGCAATGTTACTATCCTTTTCCACACTTGTGCTTCAGAGTAGCACCATGTTTTTCATATAGAGAGTCTCCTATTTTGTCACTCTCATATACTAGTGAGATTTTTTCATTATAGAACTTGGCTTGTATATTCCGACGACGGGCTTCCTCAAATGCCCGAGGTCTTCATGAGCAAGCAAGTTGGATGCACACCCACTTAGTTTTCATGTTGAGCTTTCATACACTTATAGCTCTTAGTGCATCCATTGCATGGCAATCCCTACTCCTTGCATTGACATCAATTGATGGGCATCTCCATAGCCCTGATTAGCCTCATCGATGTGAGACTTTCTCCATTTTTGACTTCTCTTATTTACCTCTACCACCATACTCTATTCCACCCATAGTGCTATATCCATGGCTTGCGCTCATGTATTGAGTGGGAGTTAAAAAAGCTGAAGCGCGTTAAAAAGTATGAACCAATTGTTCGGTGTTACTTGTAGTCTGCGTTGGTATTTCCCCGAAGAGGAGAGGATGATGCAGTACAGTAGAGATAAGTATTTCCCTCAGTTAAGTACCAAGGTTATCAATCCAGTAGGAGAACCAAGCAAAATTCCGTTAAGCGCACCTGCACACACAAAAGCAAACAATTGCACCCAACGCAAATAAGAGGGTTGTCAATCCTCTTAGCGGTTATTTGCAAGGATTAAATCTTATCGAGGTAAATAAATAAACTAAACTACTAATAAAAATAAAAGTAAATAAATTGCAGCAAGGTATTTTTAGGTTTTATATAATAAAGATAGAGTCGGGGACCTTAGTTTTCACTAGAGGCTTCTTTCTTGAGCACATAAACATACGGTGGGTAAACAAATTACTGTTGGGCAATTGATAGAAAAGCAAATAATTATGACGGATTCATGGCAATGATCATGTATATAGGCATCACGTCCGAGACAAGTAGACCGACTCCTGCCTGCATCTACTACTATTACTCCACCCATCGACCGCTATCCAGCATGCATCTAGGGTATTAAGTATGAAACAGAGTAACGCCTTAAGCAAGATGACATGATGTAGAATACGTGTCATGTCCCTTTCTGTCACTGGGATTGAGCACCGCAAGATTGAACCCATCACAAAGCACCTCTCCCATTGCAAGATAAATCAATCTAGTAGGCCAAACTAAACCGATAGATCGGACAGAAATACAAAGCTATAACAATCATGCATAAAAGAGTTCAGAGAAGACTCAAATATTTCTCATGAATAATCTAATCATAAACTCACAATTCATCGGATCCCAACAAACACACCGCAAAAGAAGATTACATTGGATAGAACTCCAAGAACATCGAGGAGAACATTGTATTGAAGATCAAAGAGAGAGAAGAAGCCATCTAGCTACTAGATATGGACCCGTAGGTCTATGGTAAACTACTCACACATCATCGGAAGGCAGCAAGGTTGATGTAGAAGCCCTCCGTGATCGATTCCCCCTCCGACTGAGTACCGAAAAAGGCCTCCAGATGGGATCGCGGAAGAACAGAGGCTTGCGGCGGCAGAAAGGTTTTCTCTTCTGGCTCTCTAGGGGTTTCCCAATATTTGTGAATTTATAGAAGTGGAATTAGGTCAAACGGAGGTACGTGGGCCCCACAAGGTACTACGGCGTGCCCCCCCGGGGCGCACCCTAGTGCCTTGTGAAGCCTCCGTGAGGCTTCTGGCCTCCTTCCGAAGCTTCCCAGGTTTCTTTTGTCCAGAAAAAAATCTCCAAAAAGTGTTGTGGCATTTGGACTTCATTTGGTACTGTTTCTCTGAAAAGCCAAAAACAAGCAGAAAACAACAACTGGCATTAGGCACTGCGTTAATAGGTTAGTCCCAAAAAATGATATATAATTGCATACAATTGCATATAAAAACTTCCAAGATTGATACTATAATAGCATGGAACAATCAAAAATTATAGATACGTTGGAGACGTATCAAGCATCCCCAAGCTTAATTCCTGCTCGTCCTCGAGTAGGTAAATGATAAAAACAGAATTTTTTATGTGGAATGCTACCTATCATGTTTCATCATGTAATCTCTCTCTTACGGTATGAATAATAAGATCCAAATGATTCAAAGCAATAGTCTATAATTTGATATAAAGACATCAATACTCAGGCATACTAGCAAACAATCATGTCTTTCAAAATAAAAATGCTAAAGAACGTTATCCCTACAAAATCATATAATCCTGTCATGCTCCATCTTGTTCACACAAAGTATTTATCATGAACAACCCCGGTTTTAGCCAAGCAATTGGTTCATACTTTTTAACGCGCTTCAACTTTTTCAACTCCCACTCAATACATGAGCGCAAGCCATGGATATAGCACTATGGGTGGAATAAAGTATGGTGATAGAGATAAATAGGAGAAGTCAAAAATGGAGAAAGTCTCACATCAACGAGGCTAATCAACGGGCCATGGACATGCCCATCAATTGATGTCAATGCGAGGAGTAGGGATTGCCATGCAACGGATGCACTAAGAGCTATAAGTGTATGAAAGCTCAACATGAAAACTAAGTGGGTGTACATCCAACTTGCTTGCTCATGAAGACCTCGGGCATTTGAGGAAGCCCATCATCGGAATATACAAGCCAAGTTCTATAATGAAAAATTCCCACTAGTATATGAAAGTGACAAAATAGGAGACTCTCTATATAAAAACATGGTACTACTCTGAAGCACAAGTGTGGAAAAAGATAGTAACATTGTCCCTTCTCTCTTTTTCTCTCATTTATTTTTTTCTTTTTCTTTTCCTTTTTTTTCTCTTTTTTTCATGGCTCTTTTTCGCCTCTTTTTTTCTATATATATATATATATATATATATATTTTTTTTCGTCCGGAGTCTCATCCCGACTTGTGGGGGAATCATAGCTACCATCATCCTTTCCTCACTGGGACAATGCTCTAATAATTATGATCATCACACCTCTATTTACTTACAACTCAAAATTACAACTCGATACTAGAACAAAAATATGACTCTATATGAATGCCTCTGGCAGTGTACCAGGATGTGCAATGATGCTAGTGTAACATGTATAAAAATGATGAACGGTGGCTGAGCCACAAATACTATGTCAGCTATATGATCATGCAAAGCAATATGACAATGATGATGTGTCATAAAAAACGGAACGGTGGAAGTTGCATGGCAATATATCTCGGAATGGCTATGGAAATGCCATGATAGGTAGGTATGGTGGCTGTTTTGAGGAAGATATAAAGAGGCTTATGTGTGATAGAGCGTATCATATCACGGGGTTTGGATGCACCGGTGAAGTTTGCACCGACTCTCGATGTGAGAAAGGGCAATGCACGGTACCGAAGAGGCTAGCAACTTGCGGAAAGGTGAGAGTGCGTATAATCCATGGACTCACATTAGTCATAAAGAACTCACATACTTATTGTGAAAGTTTATTAGCCCTCGAAGCAAAGTACTACAACGCATGCCCCTAGGGGGGAGGTTGGTAGGAGTTAACCATCGCGCGCCCCCGACCGCCACACAAAGGAAGTCAATCAACAATAATTCATGCTCCAACTTCTTAGCATAACGACAGACCATACGTGCATGCTTCGGGAATCACAAACCTTAACACAATTATTCTTACTAAACCACAATTATCTACTAATACCTCCCACATATTACCATCTTAATATCGCAAAACTATTGCAAGGAATCAAATTTATCATATTCAGTGATCTACATGAAAGTTTTTATTATATCCCTCTTGAATACCTATCATATCAGGACCAAATTCATAACCCGTGTATATTACCATTGCTATCATGAGACTCTCAAAAAGATATAAGTGAAGCATGAGAGTGCAACTATTTCTTTAAAATATCATCACCGCCATGCTCTAAAAGATAAAAGTGAAGCACTAGAGCAACTGCCTTGCTCAAAAGATATAAGTGAAGCGCATAGAGTATTCTAACAAATCACAAATAATGTGTGTCCCTCTCAAAAAGGTGTGTTCAACAAAGATGATTGTGACAAACTAAAAAGCAAACAAACTATTTCACAAGACGCTCCAAGTAAAACACATATCATATGATGAATAAAAATATAGCTCAAAGTGAGTTACCGATAGATTGTAGACAAAAGAGGGGATGCCTTCCGGGGCATCCCCAAGCTTAGACGCTTGAGTCTTCCTTGAATATTACCTTCGGGTGCCTTGGGCATCCCCAAGCTTAGGCTCTTGCCACTCCTTATTCCTTTGTCCATCGTAGTTGTAACACCCCCATGTATTAACTACAGTGATCACCTCTTAATCATGCCAAGTCACCCTGCATAACAGTGCCTAATCATCATTGGAATCATATCTCATTTCAAAATTCCAAATCAAATTGAAATTCAAATTTAAAGTGAATTTAAAAGTTGTTCAAATCCAGGAACTAAATAGTTCATAATATTGCAAATATTCCCAAAGTAATTATAAAAATAAAATCAACATTAATTGAATTGTTTAAATGACTCCAACATCCAATGTCAGTACCAAAACAGCAATATTTAATCCATTTCATTTAGCCCAAAAATCAAATGAAATCAAATTACCTCCAAACCTTTTTTTGGTAGTGATATGTATTGCCTAGTATTTAATTGGACAAGTCTCCTATTTTAAAAAAGTGAAAAAGGTGGTTAAACATTTTCGAAAGGAGAGATAGGAATAGAAACAGAAAATAAAAAGAAAAAGGGCGTCAGAGCACTGCTGGACTGGGCCTAAGTGGCGCACAGTGCGGCCCAGCCCAGCCTGGCAGGCCTTTCCCTAACCTCCCGCCAGCGCACGCGCGCCCGACGCCGGCTCACCGTTCCCGCCGCGTCCACTCGCCCCCGCGTCGCTACAGGAACCCTGGGGGGATAAGAGCGATGCCGTGGACCTCGGGGATGAGGCCAGGATCTTTTTTCCCTCCTCTCGCTCGCCTTCTTCCTCCCCCATCCATGGCCGATGCGGCCATCGCCGCCCGCAACTTCCCCACGTAGCCACCGCCACCGTTTCACTTCGCCGCCGTGCCAGGACTCTCCGCCGTCCTCGACTACGTCGACTGAGCGCAATCGTTCGACCAGAGCCGCCCCAGAACGTCGTCCCCGATCCCATCTTCTCCTTCGGCCCCGACAAACTCCGGCGACGAATCCGGCGCCGTCGAGCCCTCCCCGAGCACGCTAAGCTCACCTACTGGCTCACTGTGAGCCCCCGCCTCTTTCCCCTCTCTCTCCCGTGCGGTTCCGCCCCCGTAGTCGTCGCTGCCATCGCCGCCCAAAACCGCCTCTGCCGCGTAGCTCGCCGCCGTCGATGTAATCGACGTCGTGGCCGTCTGAGCCCTGCATCGCGTTCCTGGGCTCCCCAGGAACCCAACGTGCCAAACCCCGTCGCCTGCCGTGCCCTACGTCGACTAAACGGAGCTCGCCCGAGAACGCCGCCGCCTCCGCTCGTCGCCGGCGCCGTTTCCAGCCATCCCCACGCGAACCAGTACCACCACGCGATGCGCCGCTTCGCCCTCGTTCGAACGCGCCCCTCCGCGCGCCAAATGATGGCCGGAGTGCAAAACCCGAGCCTCCCCGCCATGTTCTGCGTCGCCGGAGCCTCGCCACCGTCCAAACGCCGGCGTCCGACGTGGCCGCACGGGGCCCACCCCCTGTGCCACTGATTGTGGGCCCAGTGGGTCTTGTTGACCGGGTTGACCCAGTCAACCCTACTGACTGGGCACCCCTGGGCCACTGACATGTGGACCCCGCATTGTTTAAACATTTTTATAAATAAATAAAATACTAATTATTCCATTAATTAAATTAGTTAATTAATCAGTCATTGACTAATGGGGCCCACCCCCCGTAATTAAGCTTTAGATAGTTTAAGTAATCTCTAATTAGTCCACTGTGTATGACATGTGGGTCCCACCGGTCAGGTTTGACCTGGACCAGCCGGATTTGACCGATGACGTCACTCCGACGTCACAGAACACTGTTTTGGATAATTCTAATTTAATAATTAAAATAATTCCAGAAATTCAATAAAATTTTGAAAAATCATAGAAAATAAACCGTAACTCGGATGAAAATAATTTATATATGAAAAATGATCAGAAAAATATGACGAATCCGAATATGTGGTCAAAATGCTTGACCATCACTCCTAACTATCTGAACATGGAACCTTCCCCTCCGATTCAGTATACCGAAAACAGCCTAAGTCCGGGAAAATATCCCAAATATTTTCCCGCTTCGTGTGATGCGTGTGGCATTGCATTAGGTCACACCGGCACTGCATTTTGCCATGCCATGCATTGTGTTGCATTTGATTGCTCTTATTTATCGCTTCTTCCCCCTCTTCTCTTTCGTTAGACACCGTGACCGACGCTGCCCAGGAGACCGACTACATCCCCGACGATCCCTCCTTTGCCGCAGAGCAACCAGGCAAGCAAACCCCCTTGAGCATGCCTATATCACCTATTCTTTCCCCCCTCCTGCTTGCATTAGAATTTGCTACTGCTCTGTTTTATCCTAATCTACTGCATAGCCTGTTTTTGTAACTGTTATTGATACCTGCCTGCTATCCGAGATGCTTAGTATAGTTTGGTTGGTAATCCATCTGTGGCCCCTCTTCTTTGTCCTAGTTGCCCCGCTTAGCTACTAGTGCCCCGATCGATGTGATCGTCGGGCTGAGACCAACACAGCACTACGCACACCCCCCTAAGTTTCTCGACTCTGCAGAGCTAATATCGAGTGCCGAGGGTGGTACCTCTTATCCCACTCCCGATATTGCCTCTGTAGTACAGCTAGTTGGACATGGGTTATCGAGGGTGATTCCTCTTTCACCACCTCCGATGAAGCTTCTGTCGTGCAACCCCGTAAGTGTGAATACCATCGAGGGTGACTCCTCCGGGTTCACCTTGACGGGTACATCGAGTAGGAATCCAGGGTGATTCCTCGGATTCCTTCTTGATGTTCTGAACACACAGTTACCGGGATTTTACTACAGTTACTGGGTAAAGTCGGGTCGGCCCCGAGGGGTACTCGCGAGAGATGTGAAGTTGGGTTGACCTGGAGGGTACCCGCGAGATAATTACGAGGCATGGCCGGGCAGGCAGAGACCGCCCTAGAGAGGGATGGTCCTGACCCTTGTTGCACTTCCTCGAGACGGGGCAACAGGAGTACTGATCGTCGCCGCGAGCTCCTAATAATGTACTAACGGATTTGGGTATTGATCTGAGTTGGCCACTGGCCTATACGCACTACCACCACGCGGGATAATGGTTTATGGGGCCCTCGACACCGTATGTATCAGCCGAAAGCTCTGTCAGACGTCCAGTTCAGCATTGTGGCCGGGTCGGATCGGCGCCCCAGAGGTGGTGCCTAGATCCACCTTGCGCACAACGACCCGGA
Source organism: Elymus sibiricus (assembly GCA_039707655.1). Classification (NCBI taxonomy): domain Eukaryota; kingdom Viridiplantae; phylum Streptophyta; class Magnoliopsida; order Poales; family Poaceae; genus Elymus; species Elymus sibiricus. The sequence goes on along the minus strand of CM077666.1, from coordinate 343,701,626 downwards.
GTGCATAGGGCGATGGCCCAAGACCCCTGAGCACTTAGGATGTAGACCGGCGGGGACCTCTCTACGGAGCCTAGGTAGGACTACGTCGTGTCGATCAGCCGAGGCCGGGCATGACCGAGAAAAGTGTGTCCGGCCAGAGTTAATCGAGCGTGTTGGGTAACAGTAGTGCACCCCTGCAGGGAAGTTATCTATTCGAATAGCCGTGTCCACGGTAACAGGACGCTCAGTGTTGTATCCCAATCTACTACAACTTGAATTGGATACATGTTAATTAATATGTAAGCTCCGGGATTGCTTTCTCGCAGGGAGTCGAGGAAGGATCTCTGGGCTTTGCTTCTACATGCTTGTTGCTTTATTATATGCTACTAATCTGCACTCCTCTAATGCTGCAAGACGCTGAAGATGCTAGTCTTCGATAGGCTAGGCCTTCCCCTCTATTCTGGCATTTCTGCAGTTTAGTCAAAAGATATAGCCCCATTTCCTTAATACCGATGCATACTTAGTATGGTTCTGATGTCAGTCTTGCGAGTACTTTGGATGAGTACTCACGGTTGCTTTGCTACTCTTTTCCTCCATACCCGATTGCTGCGACCAGATGATGGATCCCAGGAGTCAGCTGCTACCGCCGACGACTGCTACTACACTTCCGGTGGAGCCTACTACTACGTGGAGACCGACGACCAGGAGTAGATTCGGAGGCTCCCAGGTAGGAGGCCTGCGCCTTTTCGATCAGAGTCGATGTTATGCTAGCCTTCTTAAGGCAAACTTGTTTCCCTCTTATGTCTATACTCAGATATTATGTTGTTTCCGGTGACGCTTGACCGCGAGCTTATATATTCGAGCCATCGAGGCCCCTGGCTTGTAATATAAAGCTTGTATGCCTTTTATTTGTGTTTAGAGTTGTGTTGTGATATCTTCCCGTGAGTCTCTGATCTCGATCGTGTGCATTTGCGTGTATGATTAGTGCACGGTTGAGCAGGGGCGTCACAGTAGTCTCACCCAAAACTTGAAAACTTCAGCACACAAAACTCAACAGAAACCTCGTGAGATCCGTTAGTATAACAAACAAATGTTTAACTTTAGATACTGTGGTAAATTGATTCATATTTAATATTGGCATAATGCTACTGTACTCCAACTTCTCCATGACTCATACCCCCCGATATGATCCATAGATTCATCAAAATAAGCAAACTAAGCAACAAAAACAGAATCTGTCTAAAACAGAACTGTCTGTAAAGATCTATTTAAAATCCATACTTCTGTAACTCTAAAAATTCTGAAAAATTAGGAAAACGTGGAAAATTCATACAATAATACTGTGTAAAAAATTCAGAAATTTCTGACGCTCCAGTACAGAATTAAAAATCCAGCACTGGACGCAAAACTTTCTGTTTTCCAAACGGCATCAATTATACTATCTTCCAAATCATCCCAAAGGCATTACTTGGCACAAACACTAATTAAAACATAAAAACATAATCATAAGAGAATCTATAATCATGCAAACACTCAAGGACAGTAGGTAAAAGCAAAAATTTATTTTATTCATTGGGTTGCCTCCCAACAAGCGCTATTGTTTTATGCCCCTAGCTAGGCATAATGTATAGTTTCAAGTGTTGCCATCCTTCAAATTGATTCCATAAGTGGCCCTCATAATGGATTCATATGGTGCTTTAATTCTCTTCCTAGGGAATTGTTCCATCCCTTTCTTTAGTGGAAATTGAAATCTTATATTACCTTCTTTCATATCAATAATAGCACCAATAGTTCGAAGAAAAGGCCTACCAAGTATTATGGGGCAAGAAGGATTGCATTCAATGTCAAGAACAATAAAGTCCACGGGCACATAATTTATATTTGCAAGAATAAGCACATCATTTATCCTACCCAATGGCTTTTTAATAGTGGAATCCGCAAGATGCAAATTAAGGGAACAAGGATCCAAGTCGGTGAGACCTAGCACATGACACAAAGACTTTGGTATAGTGGAAACGCTAGCACCAAGATCACAAAGAGCATTACATTCATAATCTTTAATTTTTACTTTAATAGTGGGTTCCCATTCATCTTGTAATTTTCTAGGAATTGATACTTCCAACTCAAGTTTTTCTTCATGCGCTTTCATCATGGCTTCTACAATATGTTTAGTGAAAGCTTTATTTTGTTCATATGCGTTGGTGAATTAATCATGGATTGCAACAAGGAAATACACTCAATTAAAGAACAACTATCATAATTAAAGTCCTTATAATCCAAAGTAGTGGGTGCATTACTATTTAAAGTTTTAACCTCTCCAAACCCACTTTTTTCATTTTTATGATCAAGATTATCACCCTCCAAGCAAGTGGGACTCCTTCTTTCTAAAGTTGACTCTTCTTCAGTCCCTTTTTATCAAGTTTTATATTATTAAACAATGATTCAATAGGTGTAACACCAATCATTTTAATATCTTCGTCATTGCTACGATAGAAACCGGGTGGAATCGCTTTTTCTAGAAATTCTCGCTTAGCTCTCAACCTAGCGGTCCTTTCTTTACTTTCATTAATGGAGACATAGATAGCTTTAATAGACTCATTTATATCATGCTTAGATGACAAAATTTTAGTTTTGAGATTTTCCACATCATGAGCAATTTTATCCATGTTCCTAGCCAATTCATCAACTCTATTCAATTTTTCTTCTATCATAGCATTGAAATTCTTTTGCGAACTAATAAATTCTTTAATATTACTTTCAAGATCAGAGGGCATCCTATTATTATTATAAGAATTACCATAAGGATTGCCATAATTATTAGAGGAATTTCCAGGGAACGGTCTAGTATTGAAATTACCCCTATAAGCATTGTTGTTGAAATTATTTCTAGAGACAAAATTCACATCAATAGCATCATTATTTTGCTCAATCAAAGTGGACAATGACACATCATTAGGATCAATATGAGCATTTTTACTAGTGACCAATTTCAATAAAGCATCCATCTTATCACTCAAAGTATTAATTTCTTCAACAGAATTTACCTTCTTACCAGTTGCAGTTCGTTCAGTGTGCCATTGAGAATAATTTGCCATAATATTATCAAGAAGTTTTGTAGCTTCTCCCAATGTAATTTCCATGAAAGTGCCACCTGCGGCAGAGTCTAGCAAATTTCTAGAGACAAAGTTTAGTCCCGCATAAAATTTTTGTATGATCATCCATAAATTCAAACCATGAGTTGGGCAATTTCTTATCAATAATTTCATTCTCTCCCAAGATTGGGCAACATGTTCATGCTCAAGTTGCTTAAAATTCATAATTTGATTTCTTAAAGAAATAATCTTAGCGGGAGGAAAATACTTGGTAATAAAATCATCCTTACACTTATCCCAAGAATCAATACTATTTGTAGGCAAGGATGAAAACCAAATTTTAGCACGATCTCGTAGTGAGAACAAAAATAATTTTAATTTGACATAATCATTATCCACATCTTTCTTCTTTTGCATATCACAAAGTTCAACGAAAGTATTTAGATGGGATGCAACATCTTCATTAGGACTACCAGAAAATTGTTTTTTCATAACAAGATTAAGCAAGGCAGCATTAATATCACATGACTCCGCACTAGTGGCGTGATGAGCAATAGGAGTACTAATAAAATCGTTATTATTAGTATTGGAAAAGTCACACAATTTTGTAATTTCTTGAGACACCGCGACAAAGCAAGCAAACTAGCAAACAAGTAAACAAAATATTTTTTGTGTTTTTGTAAAAAAAAATTAGAAGTGGGGGAGATGAAAACAAGAGGCAAATGCAAATAAAAGGTAAATAAAGTAAATGCAAGTGAATGATAATTTGTGCGAAGGTACTTGGTAATTTTTATGATGTCTCCCCAGCAACGGCGCCAGAAATTCTTCCTACTACTTGTAGTCTGCGTTGGTATTTCCCCGAGGAGGAGAGGATGATTCAGTACAGTAGAGATAAGTATTTCCCTCAGTTAAGAACCAAGGTTATCAATCCAGTAGGAGAACCAAGCAAAATTCCGTTAAGCGCACCTGCACACACAAAAGCAAACACTTACACCCAATGCAAATAAGAGGGTTGTCAATCCTCTTAGCGGTTATTTGCAAGGATTAAATCTTATCGAGGTAAATAAATAAACTAAACTACTAATTAAAATAAAAGTAAATAAATTGCAGTAAGGTATTTTTAGGTTTTATATAATAAAGATAGACCCGGTGACCTTAGTTTTCACTAGAGGCTTCTTTCTTGAGCACATAAACATACGGTGGGTAAACAAATTACTGTTGGGCAATTGATAGAAAAGCAAATAATTATGACGGATTCATGGCAATGATCATGTATATAGGCATCACGTCTGAGACAAGTAGACCGACTCCTGCCTGCATCTACTACTATTACTCCACCCATCGACCGCTATCCAGCATGCATCTAGGGTATTAAGTATGAAACAGAGTAACGCCTTAAGCAAGATGACAATATGTAGAGAAGCAAATTCAAGCAATATGAATAAACCCCATCTTTTTATCCTTAATGGCAACAATACAAATACGTATCATGTCCCTTGCTGTCACTGGGATTGAGCACCGCAAGATTGAACCCATCACAAAGCACCTCTCCCATTGCAAGATAAATCAATCTAGTAGGCCAAACTAAACCGATAGATCGGAGAGAAATACAAAGCTATAACAATCACGCATAAAAGAGTTCAGAGAAGACTCAAATATTTCTCATGAATAATCTGATCATAAACTCATAATTCATCGGATCCCAAAAAACACACCGCAATAGAAGATTACATCGGATAGAACTCCAAGAACATCGAGGAGAACATTGTATTGAAGATCAAAGAGAGAGAAGAAGCTATCTAGCTACTAGCTATGAACCCGTAGGTCTGTGGTAAACTACTCACACATCATCGGAAGGCAGCAAGGTTGATGTAGAAACCCTCCGTGATCGATTCCCCCTACGGGTCCATGCTATTATAGTTTACCACAGACCTATGGGTCCATCTACTTGTCTCGGATGTGATGCCTATATACATGATCATTGCTATGAATCCGTCATAATTATTTGCTATTCTGTCAATTGCCCAACAGTAATTTGTTTACCCACCGTATGTTTCTGTGCTCGAGAGAGAAGCCTCTAGTGAAAACTATGGCCCCCGGGTCTATCTTTATCATATAAAAAACCTAAAAATACCTTGCTGTAATTTATTTACTTTTATTTTAATTAGTATTTTAGTTTATCAATTTACCTCGATAAGATTTCATCCTTGGAAATAACCGCTAAGAGGATTGACAACCCTCTTATTTGTGTGTGTGCAGGTGCGCTTAACGAAATTTTGCTTGGTTCTCCTACTGGATTGATAACCTTAGTTCTTAACTGAGGGAAATACTTATCTCTACTGTACTGCATCGTACTCTCCTCTTCGGGAAAATACCAACGCAGACTACAAGTAGCATGGCGCCTCGCGGCATGGGGCCTAGACACCCTTGCCCATTTCGACACCGCTGAGACTGACTCCAACTCCGGTTCTCGTTGTGGCAAGTCACACACCGGCTCTTCCCATCACTATGAACACCGCACTTTAATTTGTTATTGTTATGCATTTGAAAGGAAATTGGTTGGACACGGCGGAAGTATAGGGAGTGTGGTTGGATGACCGACTCTCATAACCGTATCCGCGAACTGATCCGACGGTTTACGGGACGTCTTCTTGAAGATGGAATAAGGTCCTCCCCGCCTAGCCCCCGTCCAGGTGATGTTTCAAGTGTCGTCGGAAGGCGTGTGAAGGTTTGTCTCCGACGGATCTCGTGGGATCCGGTCGGCGTTTGTCTTCGGTGGATCCAACTGGATCCGGTCATCGTTCGTCTACGTTTGTGTGTCCGCATGTTCGATCCTTCTTTTCTTTTGCGGGGGTAAAGGAGTTGTATTACTCAAGAGCAAAGAAATTCTTCCCTACACAGTCTAGGGATATTACACGGAGCCTAGCCAAACCACAGTGCGCTCCTCCATCTGACCAAAGTTAGCTAAGACATGGCTAACATTATTTTGCTCTCTACTAATATGAGTAACACTACACTCTCTTTCACCCAAGAGTCTCCTGATCTTTGTGACCACCATCGAGTACTGGGAACGATCTTGGTCCTGCGACGTAATCATCTGGACTGCTTGCTTGCTATCACATTCTAGGATAATTGGTAGACTGGTCCACTGATGTGCAAGGGCCAAGCCCTCCATACACCCCGCTAGCTCCGCATGAAGGGCATCAGGGCAAGACCAAAGTGATCTGCAAGCTGAGAAGGCGATTGAGCCCAGGGGCGGGCCCACCTCAATTCAAGGGTATTCACTTGAATACCCATTATTTTTCTGAAAAAACCAGGTATATATAGTACATATACTGTGTTGTATAAGGAAAAACGATACTGACACTCCAGAGCGTGCTAGTTAAGCTTTTCAGCCCAAAAACAGAGGCAGCCCATCGTCTATTGCTCCTCATCACCACGCCATGGCCCATTGGCCCAAGTCACTGCAGCACACACAGTCGCACTCATCCATCATCGCCCAGAAAAAATTCAATCGATCAGAGGACACGAACCGGCAGCGCCGCCCTTCCCCTGTTCTCCAGACTCTGCCGATCGGCACCGCACGGCGGCCAGGGTCTAGAGCTGTTGTCGCCTGATCGACGATCGATCGCAGGTACGCGTGGCGGCGGCTGCAGCGCGGACGCGCCCGACGAATCCATCCCTGATCCCTCGTCCCCTTTTGTGGTTCTGAACTTTCTAATCTCTGCTGTAGGTGGCGGGTAGCAGGATTGCAGGAATCGATTTGATTTCAAAGCCACAACCCGAATTCAACTATCGAAGGTATAATCACTAATTAGTTGTACTAATCCTTTGACCCCGAAATTGGGCTCTCTCCTCTCATGCCGATTCATAGTCTGTGTTCTAACTGAATTTATCTATCACTGTCAAACTGAATTCAGGCAGCTAGGCAGGGGCTCTACCAAACTTGAGAAGTCTAGCAGAGTTGTCTATCATGCTTGTTAAAACAGGGAGGGCTCTTCGGTATGATATTGTTTACAAACTTCTCAAATGGGTGCTAGTCCTTCCTGTTGCAACAGCCGGTGTTGAGGGGGTCTTTTCATCAATGAACTATATAAAAAACAAGCTAAGAAGCAAGATGGGGCAAAAATACTTGAATGATTGCTTGGTCACATTCATTGAAAGGGATTTCTTCTTGCAAGTTAAGGATGAGGACATCATCACTCATTTTCAAAGCATCAAGGATCGCAAAGTTATCCTGTAATTTGCAAGTTTTTTTTTTATCATTTACTATTTTCAATCCTCTATATATCTTAGATTTTGCCATGATATGTTGAACAATCCCAAGTTATGATCAATTTTTATGAATATAATATATTATGTGGTATCTTTTATATAGTTTAGAACTAGTAGAATATGATTCTGTAATTGGTTATACACCCAAAAGGAAGGCCATAGTCTTCCAAAAAAAAATCCAAAATTTGAATACACAGTCTTGAATTCCCGGGCCCGCCCCTGATTGAGCCGTCATGCTTGTGAAGGCCCATAGCAGAACCTGCACGTCCATCCTCACTAGTGAAAGACCCATCAGCATTCAGTTTCGTCCAAAGATCAGGGGGTGGCTTTCACTTTGCAGGTTCGATCCTTCTGATCTATACTTCTCTTCATCGGTAGCGGTTGTTGTTGTTCTGGTGCGCTTGTCCTATGGGGCCTTAGCACGATGACTTCCCCGACTGTCTGCTACAACAATGTTTGCCCGACTCTGACGAGGGAGGGGCGATGACGGCGGCGCACCTTCGGCTCGCTCCAGTGTTTGTAGTCGTCGCTAGGAAGTCTACGGACCTGTATGTAAATTTTACTTCCAATGTTATTTGTACTACCTTGACAGTTGATGAATAGATCGGAAGTTTTCTTGAAAAAAAAAAGAAAAAGAAAAAGAAAAATCGACAAGGCCACGTTGTTGATAAATAGCCGGAAAAACCTTATTATGAGACACGACGCGAGTACGCACCAACAGTCAGCGGAAAAGGTCACGCCTCCCAGACTCCCACTACAGTACGTAGTAGCCAAAGCCAAAGGAAACGGGAATATCCCGTCTTTCCGGCACCCGGCGTGAGCCAGAGGAGGCAGATCCCGGCGATGGCGGTTCCCGGAGGGGAGGGAGGGGGGCGGGGGCGGCCGGTGGTGCTGGTGACAGGTTGCTCGGAGGGGGGCATCGGGCACGCGATGGCGCGCGCGTTCGCGGCGGAGGGGTGCGCGGTCGTGGCCACGGCGCGGTCGCGCGCGTCCATGCGCGGGCTCGAGGGTGACCCGCGGTACTTGCTTCTGGAGCTCGACGTGCGCTCCGACGAGAGCGCGCGCCGCGCCGTTGAGGACGCCCTGCGGGAGCTAGGCCGCGTCGACGTGCTCGTCAACAACGCGGGGGTCCACCTCGTCGCGCCGGTCGCCGAGGTGCCCATGGAGTCGTTCCACCAGGTTTTCGACACCAATGTCTATGGTAGGCTACCAAAACCATTGCTTTCTTTTTGCGCGAGGATTGTTTCTTCTGTTTGTTGGGCACCTTGATTGCGATGTTCTCAAGGTAGACAGGATTCTGGATTCTGGATTCTGACAGATTCATAGTGAAACAAAGGGTTTTATAGTTGGATCTATCTACGGCTGTCCTCTTTCTTTAAATAATAGCAAAAAACACCCTAAGGCCGTCTCGCCATGAAGGAAGGGAGGATAGAAAATATGTGAATTTATTCATGGGAGCGCTTCAAATGTATATGTGCAGAAGACTTGAAGAAGTAGACTGTAGTCAGTGGTATGCTGTCAGTATCTAGCTTATTCGACTGAGATTTAACAAATCACATTGGCAATCATATTACAACAGCAGCTAGTATAGGATGCCTGCAGCTTGAATTACAATCTGAAGTGAACAAAGGGCTGTATACCCCTAATAATTTTAAAACATATAGCAGGACATGCTGCATCCTGTACCACTGATGAAATGATCAGGTCTTTAAAGAATATCTCTTGTACCAGTAGCAAAACTGCTAAAGAAAACTGAACACAGTAGGAGAAGTATAGTGTGCTTGCTTCTGCTATGTTAACGGGGTCTGGGAGGCAATTGAAATCGTGGAGTTCAGAAACTGTCTCTGCCCACGAATACTATATCTTTCATTAATCCTGTGATAAAAATGTCTAGTCTCTACTTGCATAAGTAACTGGAAGACAATTCAGCAAGGCCAGCAGTTGTTTCACCTTTAAGACTGTCTCTCATCTGAAAGCTTAGTGATATCAACTGAATGTGTGTACTTTACAACTTCATCCTATATGAACTATTGAGCTGTTGATCTTTTAATGCTTCTTTTCCTCTGCTTGGATTGGATGGTTCATTTTTGTAATGTCTCTTTTCAAAAAATAGTAACATACTCCCTCGGTCCGGAATTAGTTGACGCTCAAACGGAGGATGTATCTAGATGTATTTCAGTGCTAGATAGTAGATACATCCGTTTGGGCATCAACTAATTCCGGACGGAGGAAGTACTATGTTTCTAGATTAATATTTGGACCTGCATTTGTGTGACTAAATGACTTTACCTGTCTTTTCACATGCAGGAACAATGAGGATGATTCAAGCAGTTATTCCCCATATGATGGAAAGAAAAGAAGGTACAATTGTGAATGTTGGAAGCATTACAGCCTTGGCTCCAGGACCATGGGCTGGTGCGTATTCGGCATCAAAAGCTGCTCTTCATGCATTGAGCGATACGTTAAGGTTTGTGCGTTCAAGGATTATTTTACAGTGATTTTGTGCTGTCTATTAAATGTAAAGCATTTTTTTTATGGGACCACTTAAAGCATCTGAAGGTACAAGCCTTTAAATGGTGAAACGTTACTTATGGATGCAACTTTGTATGCCTTCTTAAAATTGAAATTCCTTCATCTGACAAAATTGATACCATATTAATTTTCTGAGTTCTAATCTAACTTGGGGAAAATATAGAGCACTTAACAGTTAGTTTATGTAAGTAGTTAAGTATTAGATGTTTTTGGTACCTTTACTGAATATCATAAGATAGTTTAATCATGTGGGGAAATGACTGTTTGACAGAAACCGTAAGATCTAAGAACTCAATGGCAACGTATACTACATAAGAACACTATTCAGATTTTCCCTTTGTAATTTCACATGTCATGTTCTTGCACGGTTAGCTCTTTCAACTTGTTACTGCACATTTCTCCATTATCTCCCATTCTAACTTGGTAGATATTGCACTGTTACAGGGTGGAACTAAGAAATTTTGGCATAAATGTCATGATAGTTGCCCCAGGAGGTACAAAGTCAAATATAGGAAGCAATTCTGCAGACAAGTATGATCAAATAAACGACTGGAAGTACTACAAAAAATACGAGAAATCACTTCGAGCCAGGACGGATATATCCCAGGGTGCCGGGTGTGTTGCAGCAGAAGACCTTGCAAAGAGAGTCGTCAAATTGGTTCTTAAGAAGAATCCTCCCGCTTGGTTCGCTTATGGGCAGTTCACTGCTATTCTGACGATCCTGTACTATGCCCCATTGTGGTTTAGAGATTACTTCTACAGGCTGGTCATGAAAATGTAATATGGAAGATAACCAGAGAGATTGCCCCCTCAGGTCCCATTTTCATTTCATGAGTACTGCTAGTCTCTCACTCTCACTACAGATATACTCCGGTCCATATCCATTTGTAACGTTCAATCCAAGTGTAAAGTCCTCCGGTTATTTTGTAATAATGGTTTTAGTAATGTAATGTTATTCTGAAATTTATGGTTTCTCGTGTTACTGTCATATATACTAGGTGAGAATCTGTGGAACATATTCTTCAATCTTTGCAGCACCCTCAATTGTCCCTGGCAGGAAACTGCCATTTGTTTTGCTTGCAGCGTATGAGTCTGGGTATACAGGATTGAAGGGGCTGCACAATCCTGAAGCTCAAACAAATGGCAATTTCCTGTCATATTTGGTATTCTTCATGCAGTTTGAGTGTGACTACAGCCTATACAGGATTTGCAGCCTACAAGTCTGGGATCACAGCGATAATGTTTTTTTTAGGGTGGATCACTGTCAGAAATACTGCTAACTGAAGCAATATGGCTGGCACCCTTTTTTTTTTTGAGGGATTGTTTTTTTAGGCATTTTGAGGGATGTATGGCTGGCTCCTGCAGCTCAAACATCCTGAAAGCTTCGCTCCAGGCTTTCTAGCCGGCAGCGCGACGATGTCTCGCATATAGACCTGCTTTTTTTTTTTGGTGAGAAGAACGCGGGGACCTCCTATTCGACGCATTTTGCGTCGAACAGCCACGCGACGCACGCACGACCCCCCGACTGGGCCGGCCCAATAGTGGGCGCTGTAGCGAGCGTGCCTGTTTGCCTGTACAGTAGCGCAGCGATGTTAAAAAAAAGGAAGCACACAAATTCTCGCTAGGATTCGAACTCCGGACCTCCATCTCAAGGAGAGAACCTAACCAGTGTAGCTAACAAGCGTTGGTGCAAAAATGGGAGCGTGCTAGTATAAGAACTAGTTACAGGGCAGAATCCGGTCAGTTTTTTGATTTTTTTTGAACTTTCCTTGGAAATTGTGAATTCTTTTTAACAACAAGCAATGTTTGAAAATCCGATAATTTTTTGAACAACTCGGACAAATTTTCAAACTTCAAAAAATAAAATAAAAACCATGAACATTTTTTAAAATAAACAATTTTTGAAATTCCTGAAATTTTCTGAAAACGCGAACATTTATTGAATTTTGAGAACAAAAATTTGATAATGGGAACAATTTTTGAAAAGCGCAAACATAATCTGAAATTCCAGAACATTTATTGAATTTTGAGAACAAAATTTGACAATGGGAACCCTTTTTTAATTGTTGAATAAATTTTGAAAAGCATGAACATTTTTTGAAACTCTCGAACATTTTTTGAAAACACAAACAATATTTGGATTTCTGAGATAGTTTTTAATACTCTGAACAGTTTTTGATAATGGGAACATTTTTTGAATTGTTGAATTTTTTTTGAGAAGCACGAACATTTTTTGAAATTCTCAAACATTTTTGGAAACACGAACATCATTTGAAAATAGGGACAGTTTTTAAAAACACGAGCATTTTTTAAATTACCGAACATTTTTTGAATTTATGAACAAAAATATGAAAACGTGATCATATTTGAAATTTTGAATAAATTTTGACAGACATGAACATTTTTGAAACTTTCATGTATTGTTTAGAAATTATGAAACTAATTTAAAAACACGAACATTTTTTGAAAAAATCCGAACATTTCTTCGATTTTTTGCAAAATCCCAAAGATTTTTTAAAACTGCGAACATGTTTTCAAAAAAGAAAAATAAACTTGAAAAAGAAAAAGAAACAAAAAACAAAAAACGAAATAAATGAAAAAGAAACAGAAAACAAAAAAAAACAGAAACAGAAAAGTGAGAAAAGCGGAAAACCGTTAAAAGATACAAAAACCTGGTTCAGGGAACCTTCTAGAAGGTTCACAAAACCGGATTTGGCAGTTCCTATAAGCTATCTACATAAGTGGGCTGGCCTAAAAAGCGTTACTCGGTCGCTCGCCCAGTGCGTAGGGCCGGCAGTTTGCCGCAAAGAGCGGCCTATAGGAGGTCCCGGCAGGAGTGAGGGCTTTTGGAGGCCGAGCTCCACGGAGCTCGTTTTGAAAGTACGAATTTCCACTGCATGAAAAAATTTGAAATTTTTTGAATACACGCTCACACATGTGTATTGCGTATGTGCAAAAATTCATAACCATATACTTTCACACGTGGCGTACAGAAAAAACACAAAAACGTATTTCTAAAATGGGCCGATTTTTTTCCCTTATTGGGCCAGAATTTTGTCTTTTTGTACAGCCTACAAATCACAAAAATTTGGAATGATTTTTTCACACGTGCGTGCGGAAATCATATAAGTTTCCGTGGAATTTTTTTCTAATTTTTCTTAAACTTTTAAATATGACTTTTGATTTTTTCAAAATACCGAGTTCCCTGGAGCTCGGCCTCCGTTGGCATATCCTATACAGCGCGTATGTCGCGCAGACCCCCGAGCTCCCGATCAGCATATGGGCCGGCCCATTTTGCGGTTTATTTCCCACCGGTTTTGGGAAGGTTCTAGAACCTTTCCAAACCGTTTTTTTATGTTTTCTCTACTGGTTTTACTTTTTGTCTTTTTCTTTTTTCGTTTTCCATTTCTTTCCTATTTTCTATTTTCCTTTTCTTATTTTTTCTTCTGTTTTTCTTTTTCTTTTATGTTTTCCTTTTTCTTTTCTATTTTTCTTCTTTACTTTTTCACTTTCTTTTTGCATTTTTCCTTTTCAAATTCGTGAACATTTTTTTGTTCATTTAATTCAAAAAATGTTCAAACCATGTAAAAAAATGTTCAAAAATTCAAAAAAAATTCATTGAATTCAATTTTTGTTCATCGGATTAAACAAATGTTCAACAAAATTCAAAATTTGTTCATCAACTTAGAAAAATGTTCATCAAATTCAAATTTTGTTCATCAATTTTAAAAAATATTCATTGAATTCAAAATTTGTTCATTGAAATCAAAATTAGTGCATCCTTGTTTTTTTTAAATGTTCTTGAATACAAATTTTGTTCATCAAGTTATAAAATTGTTCATCGAATTCAAAATTTGTTCATCAAATACAAAAAAAGTTCATTATTATTAAAAAATGCTTCTAAAAATGTGTTCATTGAAATAAAAAATTGTTCATTGAAATTTAAAAAATATTAGTTCTTTTGAAATCACGATTTTTTTAACTACGAACATTTTCTGGATGATGTACATTTTTTTGAAATTCATGAACAATTTTTAATTTCACGAGCATTTTTTCAATACACGATTTGTTTTTCAAAATGATGAACATATTTTTAAACCCTGAACATTTTATTATTTCTGGACATTTTTCCAAAATTAACTTTTTTGAAATTTACAACTTTTTTATAATTCTGAATGATTTTAAAGAAGAAAAAGTAAAGACGGAAATATAAAAAAAATTAAAACAAAAATAAAAAAACAGGGGCGTCCCAATAGGGGCGCGCGGGAGGGAGGCGGTGTGCGCTAGCTTGTTCGCCAGCGCGTCACTCTCCATATAAGAGGTCCTTGGAAATTCAGCGAGATTCAGCGCACCGTCGTGTCAAGCAGCCGCCGAATGGGCGGCCCAGCGGGGACCACAGGCCTTGAGCAGTCCGTTTCTTCTCGTGCTTTTTCTTCACAGGTTTGCTTTGTTTATTTCTTTATTTACACTTTTTCTTTTGCTTATATTTCAAAATATACTAAATATATGTATTTAAAAAATAAATTAAAAATATATAATTGAAAAATGTTAATCGTTCATTTGAAAATGTGAAACGTGTATAGAAAAATATTTGTAATGTATACGAAAATTGTACAATGTTTAGTAAAAAAATAGGCATCAAAACATATATATGAAAATAATGTTAATCATGTATTTTAAAATATTAAACGTCTATACAAATCGTTCTAGATGTATCAAAAAAATGTACATTATGTATGGAAAACAGTAGACATAAAAAAATATGAAAATAATGTTAATCTTGGAACTAAAATATGTATGAAAAATGTTCCTGATGTATAAAAACTTGTATGATGTGTATGCAACAAAGTAGACATCAAAACATATATGTGAGAAAATGTTAATTTTGTATTTAAAAAACTGTTAAACATGTATTGAAAAAATGTTTCAGATGTATTTAAAAATGTTTGTGATGTACACAAAAGGTGTACAAAAATGTTTATGCAAAAAAAGAAACATGACAAATATATTTTTTATAAAGTATTAAACTTATACATAAAAAAGTTCATGCTATATACACAAAATTTAAAATGTGTATGCAAAAATAAACTACCCCTTAACGAAATATAAGGTGTTTTTGCAGTTCAAATACAAACGTATGTTTAAGAAAATGTTAAACATGTATTTCGAAAATGTTAAACATGTGTATAAAAAATGTTGCGGATGTATAAAAAATGTAGAATATGTCTGCAAAATAGACATAAAATATATGTTCAAAAAAATGTTAATCATGTAATTGTAAAAATGTTCAACATCTACACAAAATATGTTTAATGTATTTGAATAAATACTAAATGTGTATAAAAAATATTCCTATTCTATACAAAAAGAAAAAGGAAACTGATGAAAACCGAAAAGGGAGACAAAGAAAAACAAAGAAAACCAAAAAAGAAACAAAGCAATTAAAAGAAAAAAGAAAACCAATGAAAACCAGAGCAAAAGATTGAAAAACAGTGAAACCCAAGAAAAAAAAACTTGATAAAAATAAAACCAAAGAAAGTAAGAAAGAAAAAAAAACTAGTGAAAACCAAAGAAAAACAAAGAAAAATGTTTGTCGATACAAAAATGTTCAAAATTGTTCCCAAATTTCAAACAATGTTCATGAATTTGATAAAAAAAGTCCATGAATTTGAATTTTTTTTCATAAATTTTAAAAATGTTCGTAGTTTTAAAAAAAAATGTTCCCAAGTCTTTTTCAAAATATAGGTTTCAAACATTGTTCATGATTTTTGGAAAAATGTTCATGAATTTGAAAATATTCTCTGATTTCAAAAAAAATCATGAATTTATTAACTATTGATTAATTTGAAAATAGTTCTCAATTTTTAGAAAAGGTTACGAACTTTGAAATTGTTCACGAGTTGCAAAAACGTTCTTGAATTTGAAAAAGTGGTCGTGATTTGAAAAAATAACTGGGATTAAAATAATAAGATAAAAATAAAAATAAAAATAAAAATAATAAAGAAAAATGTAGAAGACAGACAAAATAAATATAGAAACAGACTAACGGGCCGACTCTTTAACGCGGGCGGGGGTTCGTGTTTGGTCGCTATCCCCCGGCCCGTGCGGGGAATTAGGATCCGCATACTCTCACTATAAGCGAGATATAGTTCTTGCGCTTCCTTTTCAACGTTGGGCTTGCATTGCCGCCACGAACAAGGGCCATGAGGAAGTTCCAATAATTGCAAGAAAATAACTAACAGCCTACTGATTCTAAAAAAAAAACTAACAGCCTGCTGGTTCTAAAAAAAACTAACAGCCTGCTACCATATTTTATGTTGGGCCGAGTTCAGCTTGACACCTAAATCTAAGATGGAGATCCAACTAGCATATGGCTGTAGAGACTGCTAGGGTTTGAGAGAGGAGCGACAACTGCAAGTTTACCCCATCCCCTCACCTCCAACTACGATCTTGGCACTGAGAGGTGAGGCGGCCTTGGATTTTAGAGTTTTGTGTCTTCATCAGCTCCTTCGTACTAGTGTTTTTGTGAAATGAATTTTCCCTCTATCGTGACAACGCCATGGAGCCAGAGAGGTTTTATGCTCTCGTTGATCCGTTTATTCAGATCTAATGAGTTTATGTTATGGTGTTGTATTCTTCTGTTGTTTTCATTCATTGTGAGGTTGGAATCCTTCATCAACTCTATGGCGAAGGTCTTGTGGTTCGACAACCTGCACTTCTAGGGGATTATCCGCAACCCAAGTCCATCCATCCATCATGGATCCCATCTATTTGTATGGGTGACTCAAGAGGCTTTTAGAAACCTTTTATTGGTAATCAAGATCGTGCAAGTGAACGTGAACGAGTGATAGTCTTGCTGCTTTGGTCCAATTGATGTCTATTTATTGATATCGTATAATTATTTCATCTTGCAAAGATTGATGCCATGAAGAATATATCTCGAGAAGATTTTATTGTATTTCTTAGTTATAGGAATTACTTTATAATTTTTTGGATCTTGTATCCAAAGTATTGTACCTGCAACGGTTGAGTATAAATAAACTTGCAAGTGTTTCTGAAAAAGCCTAGCAGCTCTATCGACCCCCCCCCACACACAAAAACACTAATGGATCGCTCTAAAAATTTAAACGGTGTAAAAACTATCAAAACTTTCACTAAATATGGCAATCTGGAATGAAAAACCGTTCTTAACTTTAAAAAGTCAAAATAGAAGGTAAAAACTAAGATTCTCTCTAAATCTAATTATATACATTCTGCATAAAACCGAAATTTACTCTAAATCAAATTGTATGCATTTTTCCCTAAATAAAAAGAAAAAAAATCTAGCATGTTATGTTGGGCGGCAACACATGTGTGAGCTTGTGTTAAGAGCCTCAAAAAGGGGGCGAGATGATCTGATCAATATAATGCATATCTCACTGTTAGCGTTGAACTTGGAAAGCGAACCAATCTGTGGTTGGATGGTTAGTAGGACAGTGGTATCCCCAGCCCAACAGTGGTCACGTACACCGATGCTGGCATTTTCCTAAATTTATTCTATGCCTTTTGACGATGTGCATTCAGTGGGAGGAGAGGTTCCCGTCGACTGCGAAGGCGTCAGTGGGGACTTCGTCAATCTGAAGATGATGTGCCGGCTCAGTCTCTCAGAGGTGCTCATAGGGGTAGGATATGCGTGCGTGCGTTCCTATGGTGAGTGTATGTGCGTATGTATAAGCGTATGCAACTGTACTGTCTTAAAAAAACATCGAACTTGGAAACAATGAAGAATATTTGATGGTAGAAAACTAGTACTCCCTTCAATCCAAAATAAGTGTCGCAATTTTGAATTAAATTTAGTTCAACCTTTGTTTAAAACCATGATACTTTTTATGGATCAGAGGGAGTACCATGTTGCATTCTATGTGCGGTATGTCAGAGCATCTACAACCACACTAGGCAAATCTGCCCCTATACGTCCGCAGACGCGCCCGAGTACGCCCACGGACGCAGCCGGACGGCCCCTCATATGTCGTGCCCGGCATTCACATACCTCAAACCCGGACTCTCAAATACATGCAAATCCATGCACGTCCATTATACACGCCAATTTCGTATGTAAATGACAAATGTTGGTACCGAAAATACATAGTTCTTACATAAAATTTAGTTTAAGTGCACAACTCAAACATTAGCTCTTTGGTTTCCATTGTGGGTCCACATATGCTCCACAAGATCACTGAGTAGTTGTGCGTTCACCTGATGATCTCGAAGATTCTGATGCATCTGCAGAAAGTTCATAAGCCGATTTGCATCTTGATCTTCCGGGATTTGAACTTGTTCTCTAGGCGCTTCAAAATCATTGGTTTGGACTACACCATCACCCTCATCATCGTCAATCATATTGTGCAAAATAACACAACATGTCATCAGCTGCCACAAAGTTTCTGAGTCCCACATCATTGTAGCTCCACAAACAATTCTCTAACGAGCTTGAAGCACTCCGAATGCGCTCTCCACATCCTTCCTAGCTGCTTCCTGCATTGTTGCAAAGTGGCTTTGTTTGTTGCCTTGTGGTTCAGATATGGTCTTCACAAATGCCGCCCACTGCTGGCCACCCCCTAGTGGGTCCCCCCCAAAAGGGGTTCCTTAGTCCCCAAGTCCTTCTAGAAGCCTTTTGGGAAAAGCCCTAGAAGGTGGCTTTCCATAAAGTAACCCAATAAGCACTTTCACTATTCACGAAAACATTTTTCCGCGACCGTTAAATCCAAAAATATTTCTGTAGGTCTTAGAACATTTCCAGTACCCACTAAAATAATTTTGGACGCATTCCGAAACAATTCCGGATTAGTGATTTTCATCTGCGAAAAGCAAACAAAGCGGTTCCGGCAGCTCCGGAACATTTCCGGGTTGTTTCTCCGAAAAATCCCAGAAGTTACCAGAACAATTCTAGCACCCTCCAAGATTTTCGAGGCGTGTGCCGAAACCAATTTGACTTAATGGTATACCCTGAAACAACTTTTTAGTTTTACCGAAACTATTCCGATGTTCTCTCTCCGGAACTTTTCCGTTGTCTCCGAAACTTTTTCGGTGACTTTCTCTCAGACTCCCTGTCTAGTATTCAGCAGATAGATGACCCTTAAGCGTGTGACCCTATAGGTTCGGTGAAGCACAGACATGGCCGGAACACTTTCCGATCAATGATTAACATCGGAGCCGTGGACACCCATATTGACCCCTATACCCACACGAATAAATATTCAAGTGAACATCCAGTTGCCGTGTGCTATTCCTGTTGCTTCGCGATATGTTACAAACACCCGAGGTGAGACTTATCGGCATCCCCGTGAATCAACAACTTGTCCACTATGCCAGTTACCTCATTACCGGTTTTGTTCTCTTTTATCGTTCCCGTGTTCCGACATCCCTGTGATCAAATCACAATGTGTCTGGCCAGACGAAGGTGGATACTGTAACACCGAGAGGGCCCAGAGATATCTCTCCATCGCCGGAGGAGCAAATTCCAATCTTGAGCTATCAAGTCCCTTGACACACTTTTCCATGAACCCGTAAGCCGCCGTAATAGCCACTCATTTACGGACGACGTTTAACAAACCCCAAAGTTCATGAAGCAAGCATGAAGAAACTCGACACTCTCATGGTCTAAGGAATTATGCAAACGTTAACTTTCTCTGTGTTATTAACCATTAACTTGTGACGAATGTATCTCATAGCATAACATCAATTCGGGTCGATTCAACACAAATGTTCTTCTAACATTGTGCCCTCAAAGTTGTCGGCATAGTCATGCCCATGATCAGGAAAATAGAACCATCATGCAACACTTGAGCTAGTCTTAGAGGCCAGACTAGGAATACATTTTACCGTTTATTATTCCACACGTGCATATGAGTTTCCCTCCGAGCCTGGTGGTTATTGTAGACTCGAGAACCATAGCAGTTATAGCACGGAATATAAACTTAATTACGAACATGGGGATAAATAATAACATTTATTATTGCCTCTAGGGCATATCTCCTACAGACTCCCACTTGCACTAGAGTCAATAATCTAGTCAATGCTAAAACACTTTACACCTATGGCATACCGGTGTAAAATATGCTTCGCTCGTGGTATAGTCTGATTTCCAACGGATCTGACAACTTCAGTTCCGTGTGTATCTTTGCATCTCCTCGCGTTTTCACGCTTTCACAAAATTCATATTTTGTGTGGACTTGACTTTGTATATATTTGAATCACAGGTCAAACCTTGATGTAGGGGAACGCGACAGAAAACAAAAAAATTCGGTACAACGAGCACGCCCAGGATCACTATGGAGATGCATACAAGGTTTGATCTTTTCGTTACCGACTCGTAGCGCAGCGGAAGTAGAGTCGATGACGATCGGCGGTGCAGATCCCCGCAGCTAGGATTTTACAACCTCCCAACCGCGAGGATGTACTCCCCCGTCTGCCCCTTGGACAGCCCTCCGGGAGGCGGTCGGACAGTCCCTCGGACGGTGTCACGGACAGCCCTCCGGGAGGACTCTCGAAACTCAGACGATCACTCGGACATCCCTTCGGCAGGACCCTCGAAACTCGGACAGTCACCCGGACAGCCCTTCGGGAGGCACTCATGAACAGCCCCCTGGGCAAAAAGATCGAACCTACGACCTCTCTACGGGGTTGCACACATACGGTGTCATCTATCCGGCAGGGCTTCGCCGTCCAGAACTAGTTCCCACCGGAACCCAGACAGCCTTTCGGCTCTACGAAACTATTTCGCGGGGAGGGAGAGAAGAAGCCAGATCATTGCAATGGCATGAGTATGTGAGAAAGAGTGGGTGTGGAGAGTGCCTCTCCACCTCTATTTATAGGAAAACCCAAGGGGTAGGGTGGCTCCCAAAATACCAAAATGCCCTCAGATATTTTTCACACTATTCATAATAGTGTTTCCACTATTCATGAGATATTTTCTCCCAATGGTGTTTCCACTATTCATAATAGCGTTTCCACTATTCGTGAGATATTTTCTCCCAATAGTGTTTCCACTATTCATAATAGTGTTTCCACTATTCATGAAACATTTTCCGCGACCGTTACATCCGAAAATATTTCTGTAGGTCTTAGAACATTTCCAGTACCCACTAAAATAATTTTGGACGCGTTCCAAAACAATTCCGGATTAGTGATTTTCATCTGCGAAAAGCAACCAAAGCAGTTCCGGCAGCTCCGGAACATTTCCGGGTTTTTTCTCCGGAAAAATCCCAGAAGTTTCCAGAACAATTCTGGCACCCTCCAAGAATTTCCAGGCGTGTGCCGAAACCAATTTGACCTAATGGTATACCCTGAAACAACTTTTCAGTTTTACCGAAACTATTCCGGTGTTCTCTCTCCGGAACTTTTCCGTTGTCTCCGAAACTTTTGCGGTGACTTTCTCTCAGACTCCCTCTCTAGAATTCAGCAGATAGATGACCCTTAAGCATGTGACCCTATAGGTTCAGTGAAGTATAGACATGACCGGAACACTTTCCGATCAATGATCAACATCGGAGCCGTGGACACCCATATTGACCCCTATACCCACACGAATAAATATTCGAGTGAACCTCCAGTTGCCGTGTGCTATTCCTGTTGCTTCGCGATATGTTACAAATACCCGAGGTGAGATTTATCGGCATCCCCATGGATCAACACTTGTCCACAATGCCACTTACCTCGTTACCGGGTTTGTTCTCTTTTCTCGTTCCCGTGTTCCGGCATCCCTGTGATCAAATCACATTGTGTCTGGCCAGACGATAGTGGATACCTTAACACTAAGAGGGCCCAGAGATATCTCTCCATCACCGGAGGAGCAAATCCCAATCTTGAGCTATCAAGTCCCTTGACATACTTTTCCATGAACCCGTAAGCCGCCGTAATAGCCACCCATTTACGGATGACGTTTAACAAACCCCAAAGTTCATGAAGCAAGCATGAAGAAACTCGATATTCTCATGGTCTAAAGAATTATGCAAATGTTAACTATCTCTGTGTTATTAACCATTAACTTATGACGAATGTATCTCATAGCATAACATCAATCGGGTCGATTCAACACAAGTGTTCTCCTAACATTGTGACCTCAAAGTTGCCGGCATAGACGTGATCATCATGCAACACTTGAGCCAGTCTTAGAGGCTTGACTAAGAATACTTTTTACCGTTTATTATTCCACACGTGCATATGAGTTTCCCTCCGAGCCTCGTGGTTATTGCAGACTCGAGAACCATAGCAGTTATAGCACAGAATATAAACTTAATTAGGAACATGGGGATAAATAATAACATTTATTATTGCCTCTAGGGCATATCTCCTACACTTGATTCCTCAGAGTGAGCTATGGAGCGACTATCTACAATAGTGTCCCATTGACCAAAGCCTTCTTGGAACCATACTAAGTTCATGAATGAAATATATGATTCAACATCTTCTTAGTCGCTTCCAAAGCGTCAACATACTTAGCCTTTGTTATAGAAATCGCCACAGTAACTTGTTTGGAACAATTTCCAACTACCGTGCCACCATATCGTGTATTACACAAAACCCTTAACTTAAATCGAAATTCACATGGAGCATTGATGAAGACTGTATCGATGTAATTACTTACAACAAGCACTTCATAATCTCTGCTTGCGAGAAAACATGTCATCAGTGCTACTTTAGTACTTAATGACATTTTCCACTATTGTCCCATGATCAGTACTTTGATCACTTTGGTATCTATACTCGCAACAGCTTAGGAGTATCGGACATATCTGGTTATTTTACATACCATGGAATATATGATTAATCCAAACACAAGAGTGTGTGGGATCTCCATCATGTATTTTGCTCATCAGTGTTTTGGGACACCGAGTCTTGCAAAACTCTTTCCATGTGACTTCGGCAAGAATCACTCCTTGGCGTTCTTATGCTAAACTGTTTTAGCATCTTGTCAATATGTATTTTTGGCTTAGCCTATTAGGAAATTCTATCTCGTAGATAAATATGCCTAATATCAAGGCTATTTAGCCCAAGCACTTCATCGAAAAACTATTTTCAATGAAGTCCTAATTCGTATCAAGAAATTTATATTATTTCCAATCAACAATGTGTCAAGCACACAAAGTTTTTAGAAATATTATTATGCTCCCACTTACTTTCTTGTAACCACAAGCATCTTCGTTATCCATTGATGAAATCAAACTCTTTTGACTATTTTATCAAAACGAAGATTCCAACTCCATTTTGCTCTCTTCTGTCCATTGCTGGAACTTTGAAGTTTGCATACTTACTAGCATCCTCTGGATTGACAAAATACTTCGGACTGTATCACATGCAAGTCCTAGGTTGCATTTCCATCACATGGAAATCCTTTTGGCATCCATGTATCATATCTCAAGATTGAAATATGTATTAATTGCTAGTTTAACCCGATCTGACTTTAAGCATCGCTACGGTGAGACAATCTCATCGTAGTCAACTCCTTGAATTTGTTATTGCAACAAGTCGAGCTTTATGGATAAAACATTTTATCCACATCATTTTATAGTTCTATTAATGTTCGTTAGACTCTAAGTCTTCCGAAGGGTTTATCAAGATATAATCTTGAATTATTTATATGGAAACTATCTCGGATTATATTGGCATTTAGCCAATTCCGGAGTCAGGGCCCATCAACGCTTCCTTGTGTATCGTAGGTATACTGTTGTCTAACAACAATATCTCGCTTGCGCACCTGAGAGGTTTGCACGAGTTTTGCCTACGTGGTTCAGTTGCAACTTCGACCGAAGTCCATACATCTCATGTAGAGGCTTCCGTACCAGTTGCAGTAGGAAACTCTGGAATTACTTCCAAGGTTTCTTTCCTTTGATCTGATGACGAAGATACTGTTATCTCGTCGAGTCGCACTGTCCTCCCACTCACCTTTTTGCAAGAACCATTTTCTTCAAAAGCATACCGTTCTTTGTGGCAAAACCTTTTGCCTCGGTACAGTGGTGGGGGAATACCCAATAACTTGGGATAACCTACAAAGTAGCACTTGTCTGATTTGGAATAGGTTTGTAAATATTTTACACAAGCCCCATATTCAAAATGTTAAGAAAAGACATAACATGGTTGGGTGTACCATACCATGGAGTCATTTCAACAGATCTGATGGCGCTCTTTTCAGTGTAAAAGCCGCAGTCTCTAAAGCATCACTTTTAAAAGGGATAATGGCAAATTGATTTAGGTCATCTTTGATCTTACCATGTCATAAATGGTTTGATTACATCTTCATGGATATTCCACTCACAGTGGTGCTCCGTGAGGTGTAAGTTATGAAACTCTTTTCACAACTCATCAGACATTCGCTAAACTTGTAACTCAAATATTCCTTTCGGCAATCTAGTTTGCAGAAACATAATTTTCTTGTTACAATAATTTCTACTTCATTTTTTAAAACCTTATGAATGATTTCAAAAGATCCAGACTTAGGTCTCATCAAGTAAATATCCATATATCTACTTGAGTCATTTCGGAAGATAGATAAATCCACTGCTAGCAACAACATTTATCGGACTACATACATCAAAATGTATGATCACCAATAAGTTCGTTGCTCGTTCCTTATGGCCTGTGAATGGTATTTCAGTCACTTCACTTTTCGGAGGAAAGTTGCAAGTGTCAGATGATTCATAATCAAACGACTTCAAAATCCATCATTATGGAATTTCTCCATGCGGGTTTCTCCAATGTGACCAAATGTAGTGCCACACATGTGTGGTATTCTCTTAGTCTTGCGACATTTAGCGTCAGTGTTATAGATGTATCATATTACCATCAATATTCATAACATACATCCCATTCATGATGGAAGTATGGCCCTTATGTTATTCATAACACTGAACAACAATTGTTCTTTTATGAACAACCCTTTTGCAACAAACATTATGCAATGGGATAGAGTGTGTAAAACTCTAAAATGAATTATGAAAGTAAATATGGAGATAATATATTATTATCAATATTCATAACATACATCCCATCCATGATGGAAGCATGGCCCTTATGTTATTCATAACACCGAACATCAAAAGTTCTCTTATGAACAACCTTCTTGCAAGATACTTTATGCAATGGGCTAGAGTGTATAAAAACTCTAAAATGAATTATGAAAATAAATACATAGGCAATGTACCGAGTATAGCAACTTTTACTATGTTCCCAGTGCATATCTAAACCTCACTCTGGCAAGTCTTTTAGGCCGTAGTAGTTCTTGCATTGAGTCGCAGCAGAATGCAATCGAGCGGGTATCTTTCTGATCAACTCACAATACCCAAGAATTAGTGACTAACAATTTAATCACAATTCCCAAGAACTATTTCTTTGACCAGCCTTCTATACATCAATAGCTTGTATGACTTTCATACATGAGCTAGACATTCCAGTCTTCTCTCTTTTTGCCTTTATACTTCTAACAGTTTAACTTTCAGTATTTCTCCTACTCTCAGAAGAATCACTCAACTTAAGAGTGGCGTTAGCCCCAGACTTCCTAGGTGTGTAAGTCACACTAACACCCTTTGGACATTTCCTTTCTCTTTAAGTTGTTGTTTTATTCACCTTCATCATATGATAGGCGTTCTTCTGGATCCATCTCGTATTAGTCAAATGCATAGTAAACACTTTTACTAATAGTTTGCAAACAAACATTTCTTTGGATATCTCATATCTTTTAGCCTTTGTTTGTATCTGAAACTAATTTTCAGTTCCATGAATATCACATAGCTATCCCAAACTTTTGAAGTTCGGGTCTCATGGAAGCAAACATATTGCACTTGACCGTAACAGAATTCTAGCTTTTGGATCGAAGGACGAGAATCACATCATCCATAGCATTAGCGGGAGGATACCGAAAGCATGCGATAGGACAAAATCCTTCTCGGCACTCTTGAGGACAATCCTCATATTACGTTACCAATCGTAAAGTTTTAACCAGATATATAACAGCTATTCAATTTTAATAGGGAAGGTGGAAACGCGAGCCTTTATTCTACAACTATTATGCAAATTTCACTTAGACAAAGTTCATAATTAATTGCACAGAGAATTAAACAAGTTAATTCTACAGTGCGCTCCCACTCAAATCAATATCTCTCATAATTGATTGTGAGTGATACAAGACCCACATTTCAATTCAACGCCATTGATGTGGACATCACTGATGACTAGAATTTTAATCGGTAGGCCAACTTGCCAATCACATCTCCATGTGATTCTTGTTCATCTTTCGATGGGCGTGTTCTGAGCTCAGGACGATCAAGCCAGAACGTCAAGACAACCAAGTGATCTCGCTGTGAGGTCTGACCTCACCCACCTTACACCCGTACAATCGTTCGTACCCATGTAGACATGGCGCACCCCGAAAGGAAAGATGCTGTGACGGTGCTACACTTGGGAGAACACTAACTACTTGATATTTTAAGTGAGAGATCACCCTAATAAAAGCGACTACCGCGCAATCAAAAGGGTGCATCATAAGGGATAAACATCTCAGGCAATTCATAATAGCATGATATGGTATAGCCCTTTCTGACGGAGAAGTCTTTAATTTCTCCGTCTTCGGCATTCGCGTCGGTGTTCACCTTTGCGAAGTTTGCCACCACCTTGTCGATGCACCAGATAATATTGCTATCTCTATAGCTAATAAAATAAGTGCATTACTTAAGGTTGACACGCAGGTCATTAAAGTGACAATCATATGGCTCCAGCCATCATGCCGAATCATGACACGCAGGTCATGTTAGTTAATTTACATCATATAGTCATCTCATACATAATCAAATTAATATGAGCATTGCTATACCACATCACATGCACATCCTGCAAAACAAAGTTAGACGCCTCTAATCGGTTTATGCAAAATTTTATTTTACGTGGCTTCTAAGGTTTCGAAACAAACCGAAGCTACCAACGTCTATCATCAAGTATGATTATTCAAGTCGCTAGATTAACTTTGCAGGGTGTATGAAACACGAGATAATAAAATCTCGAGCCCCATACTTAACTTCGTCATACGCATGACCCCCATGCAGATCATATTTGAATTGCCCTATAGTCTGCGAAATTTCATCTTTCTTTTAACTATGGTGGAATTCAAAGAACTGTTAGCACTTCGTTGATCAATCAGGATCGCGGATTGCCAGAACTTTGAAACTCCACCATACCGTTATCAAGATCAGAAATACGCAAATTCAAGGGAAGCAACAAGAACATCGGGTAATAGATTTCATCTGCTACCCGCATAAATAATTTTCAGCAATAGATCTCAACTACTACAAAATTATATTATGCAACACCCATACATCTCTATGTATTCTAGATCGTAACCTGCATCTACGCATAGCACGGCTCTGATACCACTATAGGGTAATGCAGCAGAAAACAAAAAATTTCCGACCTACACACCAGCCCAGGACCACTATGAAGACTGCATACAAGGTTTCGATCCGATCGTTACCGACTCGTAGCGCAGCGGAAGTAGAGTCGATGTAGATCGTCGGTGCAGATCCCCGTAGCTAGGATTTACAACCTCCCAACCGCGAGGATGTTCTCCCTTGTCTGCTCGTCGGACAGCCCTCCGGGAGGCGGTCAGACAGTCCCTCAGACGGTGTCATGGACAGCCCTTCGGGAGGACCCTCAAAACTTGGACGGTCACTCGGACAGCCCTTTGGGAGGCACTCTCGAACAGCCCCTTGGGCAAAAAGATCGAACCTACAACCTCTCTACGGGGTTGCACACATACGGTGTCATCTATCCGGCAGGGCTTCGCCATCCAGAACTAGTTCCCACCGGAACCCAGACAACCTTTCGGCTCTACGAAACTATTTCGCGGGGGAGAGAGAAGCCAGATCATGCATGGCACTTGTATGTGAGAAAGGAGTGAGTGTGGAGAGCACCTCTCCACCTCTATTTATAGGAAATCCCAAGGGGTGGGGTGGCATTCCAAAACCCCAAAATACCCATGAATGGAGTCATCCACAAGGGCATAAAGGGGAAGGTAAGAGGGCAAGTGAGGCCCCATGTAGGAGCCTCACCATGGCTGGCCACCCCCTAGTGGGTCCCCCCCAAAAGGGGTTCCTTAGTCCCCAAGTCCTTCTAGAAGCCTTTTGGGAAAAGCCCTAAAAGGTGGCTTTCCATAAAGTAACCCAAAAAGCACTTTCACTATTCACGAAAACATTTTTCCGCGACCGTTAAATCCGAAAATATTTCTGTAGGTCTTAGAACATTTCCATTACCCACTAAAATAATTTTGGACGCGTTCCAAAACAATTCCGGATTAGTGATTTTCATCTGCGAAAAGCAAACAAAGCGGTTTCGGCAGCTCCGGAACATTTCCGGGTTTTTTCTCCGAAAAATCCCAGAAGTTCCCAGAACAATTCTGGCACCCTCCAAGAATTTCCACGCGTGTGCCGAAACCAATTTGACTTAATGGTATACCCTGAAACAACTTTTCAGTTTTACCGAAACTATTCCGGTGTTCTCTCTCCGGAACTTTTCCGTTGTCTCCGAAACTTTTTTGGTGACTTTCTCTCAGACTCCCTGTCTAGTATTCAGCGGATAGATGACCCTTAAGCGTGTGACCTTATAGGTTCGGTGAAGCATAGACATGGCCGGAACACTTTCCGATCAATGATCAACATCGGAGCCGTGGACACCCATATTGACCCCTATACCCACACGAATAAATATTCGAGTGAACCTCCAGTTTCCATGTGCTATTCCTGTTGCTTCGCGATATGTTACAAACACCCGAGGTGAGACTTATCGGCATCCCCGTGAAACAACAACCTGTCCACTATGCCAGTTACCTCGTTACCGGTTTTGTTCTCTTTTCTCTTTCCCGTGTTCCGGCATCCCTGTGATCAAATCACAATGTGTCTGGCCAGACGAAGGTGGATACCGTAACACCGAGAGGGCCCAGAGATATCTCTCCATCGTTGGAGGAGCAAATTCTAATCTTGAGCTATCAAGTCCCTTGACACACTTTTCCATGAACCCGTAAGCCGCCGTAATAGCCACCCTTTTAAGAAATGACGTTTAACAAACCCCAAAGTTCATGAAGCAAGCATGAAGAAACTCGACACTCTCATAATCTAAGGAATTATGCAAATGTTAACTTTCTCTGTGTTATTAACCATTAACTTGTGACGAATGTATCTGATAGCATAACATCAATTCGGGTCGATTCAACACAAATGTTCTTCTAACATTGTGCCCTCAAAGTTGCCGGCATAGTCATGCCCATGATCAGGAAAACAAAACCATCATGCAACACTTGAGCTAGTCTTAGAGGCCAGACTAGGAATACATTTTACCGTTTATTATTCCACATGTGCATATGAGTTTCCCTCCGAGCCTCGTGGTTATTGTAGACTCGAGAACCATAGCAGTTATAGCACGAAATATAAACTTAATTACAAACATGGGGATAAATAATAACATTTATTATTGCCTCTAGGGCATATCTCCTACACCAATAGTGCAGAACTTCTTCCGCACCAGCCTAGAAGGGATGTGGACGGCTCTCTTCAAGCCGTCCCAGAACTTATTTCCCGAGGCCGGACCGGACAGCGGCTATACCATCGTACGCGGCCCATCAGAGGTATCAATCGTCTCGTATGTTCAATATTGATTCTGTATTTCGTATTTGTCTGAACCTTCTTTCATTGTTTTCAGAAATGGGCGTCGAAGGCGGCGCTCATTAAGTGCTCGGCACCGCTGCCCGAAGACATCCAGACTCCCGAGCTGCAGGCCCTCTTGGCCGTGTTGCCCCCAAGGGCCCTGACCAAAGCAAAGAAAGAGCCGGAGAGGAAACCCGGGGGGGGGGGGGGGTCTTCGGATAGTCCGAGGACATCCGAGCTCTTTCCTCTGACGAGGAGGAAAGAGAGGGATGAGAGGAAGGGGAGGAAGGTACTTCTTCCCCAAAGAGAAAAAGGGCGGCGTCCGAAGACGTCGTGGGGGCCGATGCCCCCCGAACCCGGAGGCGCCTCCAGAAGGCCGCTGATGCCGTGCCCCACAAGGCCCCAACTGCAGCTCAGGTCGTCTTCTCCAAATCAGAGGACGACCTCATCAAGCCACGTAGGGAGAGACCACCGCCGAGGAGGTATGTCCTTTATAAATTATTTCCATATGCGTTGTATGCATCCTAGTTACTCTCTCCCACAAGTCTTAATTGACTATTTGTACCTCGCAGCCCACAGCGCTCCCGCATCAGCGACAAGGAGTCGTCGAGCGGGCTCCCTCCACCCGGCGCATCGGAGGAGCGTGTCCCCTCCCCTACTGCCCATGACGGGTTGGGGAGGCGACCTCTCAACAAGCCCCGCCTGTGCCTACCACGGGGGACGGTGCCGATGTCTCCATGGCCGAGGCGGAGGCCTTGGCCTCCCAAGATCCGCTGGGGAGGGATCCTTCTTCCAAGGAAGGGGAGAAGCTAGGGCAGCCGACAACCTCGACCCTCGTCGATCCAGAGCCACCTCGGCAGACCACGGCGGCAGTTCCTCCTTCAATGGAGAGAATCGAGGTGGCCCGTTCATCCCCGCCTGCCGGAGGGCAGGCGTCCATGGGGTGGACCGAAGAGATGATGGCTTCCTTGACGGGCTCCTCCATCGTTGCTGAGCACCGCGTCCTTCTAGGCGCGGCATTACAAAATTACCGGTCCGCGGAGGCCGGAATAAGGGAGGCCTTCAAGGGCCTCTATGAAGGCTTTGAGGTAACTTTTAATCATCCATTGAGATTACGTCAATGCGTAGAGCTGTTATCACTAGATATATCTAGTAGCCCTTGGCGAATAAGTAAAAAGCAAATTGTCCGAAGACTTATACCACTGTAGATACTTATCACAAGTGTATAACTATAGTAGCCCCCGAGCCTAGAGTTAGATGCAAAAAATCTTACTCAGGGATCCTAGGGAGAAATGATAGTTTAATAAAGCGAATAAACCGTAGCCCCTGAGACCCTGATCGGATATACAAAGCCGACCAGGGGATCGATATCATCCGAGGAAGCTGATAGTATTCTTTTTAGGTTTCGGCCTCAATTTCTGTATCCAACTCGAAAGAGTTGGAAGAACTGAACCATAAGCTTGATCGGTCCGAGAAGGACATGGATCTGCTTAAGAAGCAGATGGAGCAATCTCAAGGTAAATACCAAAAGCTTAAGTACCTTAAGATTGTACTTAAATTATGATGTAGCTGATTTGAGTTCTAAACCGTATGTTAATCTATCTGCAACTGCCACTTCGGAGCTTGAGATGCTCCGGTCCGAGCTACAGAGAGCTCGGCAAGAAGCCGAACAACAAAAGGTTGCGGCGAAGCAGGCCAGCGATGAGCTGGCTAAAGAAAAAGAGGCTGGTGCGAAGCATGCGGCCCGGGTCGCCAAGGTTGAAGGAGACTTGGAGGGGATGTACAAACAGCGTGATGCCCTTCAGGAAGAGAAGAACAAGCTATCCTCTGAGCTCAAAACAGCGAGCTCGGCCTGTAAGGAGGCCACGACCCAGGCTTGGGTGGATCTCGAAGTGCTTCAACAAGTGAAGCAGATCGCTGTTGGTAAGCCATCCTGCTTCGCTGCGTTTTTGGTGACAACATATTTGCCCATCTTACGCAAGTCTGGCGTTCTTCAGAGGCCTTTAGGGACCTGCCGCGGTGTGCTTCAGACGCCGGCTCCTACTTCGCCGCCCGTCCCGATGAGTCTGTGGAGAAGACCTTCTGGGCCCAATTCTAGGTGCCAGAGCATCCGCCTTTTCTGAATAATCAGATGAAGCAGCTGGCCGAGCTGTTCCGCACGGCACGACCGGTGATGGAAGATCTCTGCATCAACCTCTGGCCGCAAGAGCCGATGTCGACTAGCTTCTTCGGCTTGGTGCACAGGCTGTGAGATGCAAGCTCCAAGATTGAGAACTGGAAGCGTTCGGCCTGCCTGGAAGGCGCGGAGCGAGCGTATGCGTCCACAATGGTGCATTATCCGAAGATCAAGCCACTCGAGATCGTGTCCGGGCGTCCAGAAGGGAAGAAGCGGACGCCCGAGCAGTTTTTGACCGAGGTTCATGTAGGCGCTTGGGTAACCGAGGCGCAATGTGCGACGTCCGAATTGCGGTTCTAAAGGTCCCTTGGTATGCCGAGGAGAAATTTGTATAAAACAAGTAATTTTGTGCTATCCATCGTGCTATTTACCTGATGTGTTTATATTGTGACTCCTGTGCGACCGTTTTTGAATCTTGAAAGTGGCCAGTCGTCGGCTTCCGCCCCCTTGTAGATACTATGCGGGATGTTCCTAAAAACACGTGAACCCTTAGCCAATGTCTCGGTGCCCTTAGGCGGTTGCGTATTCAGAGGAACGAGGCAATCAGACTATAGTGGCTTTATAACTTTCACTTAGTCATAGGAGTTCGACTTGTGGGGTAGTTGACCTAGCCCCCGATGTAGTGGTGGTCGGACTAGCTGAGGTACACCCGCTTTAACACCTCGGTTCTTATGACAAGAACCCTTCATTTAACACGGTGCTACCACTAATTGGTTTATAGTTTGACACTGTCTGTGGACCGCCAGACAGTTTACGCTTATCGTGAAAGTCGATTTTCGGCTTTCTCCACTGAGGCTCTTGACCATTCAACCTGGAAGCACAATCGCAGTGGTTCTCCCTTTGCACTGCTAGCCGAACAAAGCGGAACGTAGGAGGCAAGCACAGGAGCTGGGCAACCCAATCATTGACCAAAATCACAATTCGAAACTGATGCATATAATGCAATATCCGAGACATCGAACAGATATCGGACTTGAACATAGGCTCGATTTTACATCTGAGCCCACGGTTGAAAGCCGGACTCGTCTGTGTGTTTCAAACGGTATCCACAGTGCTACAAGGCAAAGACAGAAAAAATGACACGTAATTTTGTGCACGGACCGAAAAGAGGTCTGTTTTTTCATTCATAGGGCCTGGCCGCAGATGCCGAGCAATTACAGGAAGGAAACTTTAGCAGATACAGAGAGTATGTGGAAAAGGAGAAAAAGGAGTGTGGTACAGGGCTTTAAAAAGTAGGAGTTGTTTCCCGTGTCTTCCCTGCCGCACGTCTGCGCCTCCGTGCTGTTGAACAACTATTCCTTGTCTAAACCAAGGTTGGTGAATACTACCGGCTACTCCGCCTAAACTATGCTTGATGCATTCGAGAAGCGGGACCCCTGACGAGGCTGGTGCCGGAGTGTGACAGCTTGACGCTGCCGAGATGTACTTCATGGTGGGCCTTTATGGTGCCGAAGAGATCACCAGGTTCCGGGTGTGTGGATGTTCTGAGATAACACACCTCGCTCCTTAATGTATGCCCCCCAGTCTCTCGTGGAATTTTAAGCGCAAAATTATGTACCCGAGGCACGTAGTCTGCTACCAGATGGGGGGACTGGGGAGCGTGTGTCCCTTTTTGGAATTCATGCGGGTTTGGCCAGGGGCCGAAGTGATAGTACGTACGCGCTTTGAGGAGCCTGGTACGTCGTGCCGAGCTGCACGTTGGGCCGCTTCTTCGGCCGCCTGGCAATCAACTGTGAAGGCCGCTGTCTGCTCCTTTGTACGGAGGGAACGCTCCATGTTACCGTTGATGGTAATGACGCCATGGGGCCCCGGCATCTTAAGCTTTAGGTAAGCATAGTGCAGCACTGCGTTGAAGTGGGCAAACGCAGTACGACCGAGTAGCGCGTGATAGCCACCGCGGAAGGGGACTATATCAAAGATCAAGTCCTCGCTTCGGAAGTTCTCGGGCGAACCGAAGACAACCTCCAGCGTTATGGTGCCGGTGCATTGTGCCTCCATGCCGGATATGACACCCTTGAATGTGGTGTTACTAGGTTTGATTCGTGATGAATCGATGCCCATTTTCCTGACTATATCGGTGTAGATCAGGTTCAGACTGCTTCCACCGTCCATAAGGACGCGGGTTAAGTGGAATCCATCGACAATGGGGTCTAGAACCAAGACCGCCGACCCGCCATGATGGATACTGGTCGGGTGGTCCTTTTTATCAAAAGTGATCGGGCAAGCCGACCATGGGTTGTACTTCGGGGCTACAGGCTCTAAGGCATAGACATCCTGAAGTGCTCGTTTCCTTTCCTTCTTAGGAATATGCGTGACATAGATCCTGTTCACGTTCTTGACGTCGGAAGGAAACTGCTTTTGGCCGCCGTTATTTGGCCTGCGAGGTTCATCCTCGTCATCGCTTCGAGACTGGCCCCGGCTTGGTTCCTCGGCAACTGCTTTGCCGGTCTGCTTGAACACCCAACAGTTTCGATTGGTGTGGTTGGCGGGCTTGCCCGAGGTGCCATGAATTTGGCAAGACCTGTCAAGTATTTTATCCAGGGCGCTTGGGCTGTCCTTGTTCCCTTTGAAGGGCCTCTTCTTGGGTCCTCCCTGTGAGCCGCTGAACCCTGCATTGACTGTTGGGTCCTCGACATCGCTGCCACTGTTCTTGTTCCGGCGCTTGTTTTTGTTGCGCCTAGATTTGCAGTTCCTGTCGCGTGCCTCCGAGGTGCCGGAGTTGCTCCTGTCAGAACTATGGGCAAGCCAGCTATCCTCACCCGCGCAAAAGTGGGTCATTAGGGAGGTTAGGGCCGCCATGGTTCTCGGCCTATCCTACCCGTGCTATCTGGCGAGCCATTCATCTCGGATGTTGTGTTTGAATGCGGCAATAGCCTCGGCGTCGGGACAATCGACAATCTGGTTCTTTTTAGTTAAGAACCGGTTCCAGAATTTCTGAGGTGATTCTCCCTCCTATTGGACGACGTGGCTGAGGTCGTCAGCATCCAGGAGCTAAACGTAGGTGCCCTGGTGATAACCCACAAGTATAGGGGATCGCAACAGTTTTCGAGGGTAGAGTATTCAACCCAAATTTATTGATTCGACACAAGGGGAGCCAAAGAATATTTGCAAGTATTAGCAGTTGAGTTGTCAATTGAACCACACCTGGAGACTAAATATCTGCAGCAAAGTGATCAGTAGCACAGTAGTATGATAGTTTGATAGTAGTAGTAACGGTAGCAGCAATAGTAATAGCAATTGTGACAGCAGTAGCAACAGTAGTAACTTAGCAAGAACAATATGTGAAAAACTCGTAGGCATTGGATCGGTGATTATGTTGGATAACATTCATCATGTAACAGTCACAACCTAGGGTGACACAGAACTAGCTCTAATTCATCAATGTAATGTAGGCATGTATTCCGTATATAGTCATACGTGCTTGCGATAAGAACTTGCATGACATCTTTTGTCCTACCCTCCCGTGGCAGCGGGGTCCATAAGGAAACTAAGGGATATTAAGGCCTCCTTTTAATAGAGAACCGGAACAAAGCATTAGCACTTAGTGAATACATGAACTCTTCAAACTATGACAATCACCGGAAAGAATCCCAATTATTGTCACCTTGGGGTATGCGGATCATAACACGTAGCAGGTGCATACAACTTGCAAGATCGGATCAAGAACACAAATATATTCATGAAAACATAAAGGGTTAGGATCTAAAATCATGGCACTCGGGCCCTAGTGACAAGCATTAAGCATAGCAAAGTCATAGCAACATCAATCTCAGAACATAGTGGATACTAGGGATCAAGCCCTAACAAAACTAACTCGATTACATGATAAATCTCATCCAACTCATCACCGTCCAGCAAGCCTATGAAGGAATTACTCACTCCCAGTGGTGAGCATCATGAAATTGGTGATGAAGGCTGGTTGATGATGACAATGCCGGAAGATCCCCCTCTCCGGAGCCCCAAACGGACTCCAGATCTGGCCTCCCGATGAAGAACAGGAGGTGGCGGCGGCTCCGTATCATGAAACGCAATAAAACTTCCTCTCCTATTTTTTTCTCTCGAATTATGAATTTATAGGCTTGGAATTAGGGTCAGCGGAGCCACGTGGACCCCACGAGGTACCAGGGCGCGCCTAGGGGGGTGGCGCGCCCTGGTGCCTCGTGGGCACTGGGTGGCCCTCCTTCTATTGATTCTTGCGCCAATAATTTTTATATATTCCATAAAAATTCTCCAAAAAGTTTCATCCAAATCCAAGAACTTTGATTTCTGCACAAAAACAACACCATGGCAATTCTGCTGAAAACAGCGTCAGTCCGGGTTAGTTTCATTCAAATCATGCAAATTAGAGTCCAAAACAAGAGCAAAAGTGTTTGGAAAAGTAGATACGACGGAGACGTATCAACTCCCCCAAGCTTAACTCATTGCTTGTCCTCAAGCAATTTAGTTGACAAACTGAAAGTGATAAAGAAAAACTTTTACAAACTCTTTTGTTCTTGTATCTATATATATATGCTTAAATTGCACCCAAGTTTTCAGCAAAGATTATAACTAACCATGCAAATGATAACTCTTAGAAATTATATTCACTCGTATCAATGGCATAATCAACTAGCGAGCAATAATAAGATATCTCAAATGCCAACACTTTGTCAAAACAATCATGATATAATATGACAACAAGGTATCTCGCTAGCCCTTTTTGAGACCGCAAAACATAAATGCAGAGCACCTCCAAAGTTCAAGCAGCGACTAAACATTGTAATTCATGGTAGAAGAGATCCAGTCATGATGCACACAACATTAACTATACACAATGCATGAGAATGACAATAGTGCTCTCAGGTCTGGTGCTTATTTGAGAAGGTGATGACTCAACAATAAAAGTAAAATAACATAAAAGTAAATAGATAGGCCCTTCGCAGAGGGAAGCATGGATTTGTAGAGGTGCCAGCGCTCGAAGCTTAAATCAGAGATAAATGAAATGTTGGGAGGTATGCCTTTCCTGTCAACGTCACGACCGAGAGTTTTCAATACCTTCCATGCTAAACACATTAGCGGCGGTTCCCAAGCGGTAAAGTAAAGTTTACTCCCCCTCCACCAACAATCACAAGCCATGGCTAGCCGAATCCTCGGGTGCCCTCCATACCAACAACTTTTCGGGAGAGTTTGTTTTATTATTTTGCAATTTTAATAATGGGACTGGGCATCCCGATTACCAGCCCCTCTCGTGCAAGGACAAGTGAATAAACACTCGTCATGAGAATAACCCGCTTAGCATGGAAGATACTGACCGCCCCCTATCGCTCCATGAGCGGTACGGGCACACAAAACAGATGTTCATTTGAATATTTAGAGGTGGCACATGCAAATTTACTTAGAACGGCAGAGTAATACCGCATATAGGTAGATATAGTGGACTCATCTGGAATAACTTTGGTTTAAGGATTTTGATGCACAAGCAGCATTCCCGCTTAGTACAGGTGAATGCTAGCAAATAGGTTGAGAAGCGACCAGCTAGAGAGCAAAAACGGTCATAATCATGCATTATGAATAATCAACATTGAATACTAGCATGAGTAGGATATAAGCACCATGAACATAAATATCGTGGAGGCTATGTTGGTTTTGAATCAACTACATGCGTGAACATGTGCCAAGTCAAGCCACTCGAAACATTCAGAGGAGGATACCATATCATCATACTACATCACAATCATTTTAATGCATGTTGACACTCAAGATAAATCATTATCCACTCCTAGCTACTTAAGCATGGCATGAGCAACTATAATCTCTAATTGTCATCATAAACATGTTTAATCATAATATGCTGAATCATGGATACCGACTTAAACATATTTACAAAAACAAAGAACAAGTTGAGTTCATACCCGCTTTTCCTTGCCACAGTCACTTCATCAAATCATCGTCATTATTGCCTTTCACTTGCACGACCGAATGATATGAAAATAAAAATAGTGCAAGTGTGCCGTGGACTAAGCTGGAATCTGCAAGCATTTTATTTAAAGGAGAAGACAAGGTAATATGGGCTTTTTGTTAGATCAACAATAATGCATACGAGAGCCACTCAACATTTTCATCGTGGTCTTCTCCTTACAATGACTCAACAAAATAAAAGAATTTCAGAGAAACACACTGAAATATTTTTGGGTTTTTTAGTTTTTCTGAAGAAGGCAAATAAAGAAGAAAAACGAAAACGAGAAAATAAAACTATTTACACGGGGGAACTCCCAACAAGCAAAAGAAGAAACGGGAAATCTTTTTGGGTTTTCTTTTAATACTACAACTAATTAAGCTAGAAAGAAAAACCGAAATGAAACAAGAAATATTTGTGGATTTTCTCAAAGTTTTTCAAACACACAAGAAGAAAGCGAGAAAATAAAACTAACATGGATTATACAATGAAAAAGTATGAACACCGACAACTAAAATGAAATGTGTGGACATGAATGAAATGTCGGTGAGAGATACGTACTCCCCCAAGCTTAGGCTTTTGGCCTAGCTTGGTCATCGCCATCCCTGGTCTGGGTAATAATCGAAGTGGTAGCTCGTAGAGGTGTTCTGAGCCGCCTCCTCAGCTAGACGGGCAGCCTCGACCGCCGCCTTGTACTCGTGCACCTCGCTCTCCAATATATAATATCTCTGTTTGTTCTGAAAATCAAAGAGAGCAGGAGTAGGCAAAACAACATACACAGGTCGAGATTTATTAAAAATTAAGTTATATTCATATCCCTGTGCATTGCGTTTTAAAAACTTATGTTCTCGCATTGTTTCGAAATTTAAATATTTGTAGGGTAAGAGGGGATCATTGGAATTGGGCGAGACCCCTAACTTTGCAGCTACGCGGGAGGCATAAATTCCTCCATACAAATCACCATTACCCGCGTTACACTGCAGCCTACGTGCGACAATAGCCCCAAGATTATAATACTTGCTACCAGTCAAAGCCGTATGGATAAGACTCAGATCAGGGGTGCAAAGCATACTGCAGTCTTACTTACCAACAATGCATTTACCATTAAAGAGCGCAAAATATCGGATAGCAGGAAAGTGGATGCTAACTATTCTGGCCTGCGTGACTCCTCTATCCTCACCGTTGCAAAGGCTATTAAGAAATGACTCATAATCAAATTTTTGTGGCTCATCTAACGAACCCCAATATGGAATTTTGCATGCATCACAGAATTCTTCTAGAGACATGCTATAGGATTTGTTATAGAGGTGAAATAAAACTCTAGAGGTGCGTGGGTGATATTCAAAGTGTTGAGTGAATGAATGAGTGAGGTAGTAATGCTGTGGTGGCTTATCTGCGATGAAGGCAGAGAGCTCGGTGTTGTGAATGTATTGGTCAAATTCTTCCTTGATGCCTGCACCTAGCATGAACTCGTTGCAAGGCCATCGACATGATTTTGCTTTGGCACCCCGCACGGAACTTGCCCTTGGTTCCTCATATGATTGGCGTGCTGAGCTTTCACTTGATGACGCTTCAGAGGACCTCCTCCTCGAAGAACTCCTCTGGAAGATAGTCATTTTCCTAAGAACAATTTTCTGAAAATTTTTGGACCACAAATGATATCAATAAAACTTCACAAGATTGATAGCCACTACTCATATGGATGTCTAGAGGCTATATCAAGCATTCGAACTACTTGGAACTCAAAGAATTCAACATGCAAGCTCATTTTTAGTAGCACCAAGAGCAGCTAATTATGCAAAATATAATCCACTAAAACAAAAACTAATTGGAGCAATGGAGGAGTCACATACCAAGGAGCAATCTCCCAAAACAGTTTCGGAAACGGAGCTTCGAGCAAAGAGATCGAAAATTTCAGGTTTGTGAGCAAGAACATGAGAGAGAGAGCTACCAGGAATTTTTGCTAGAGGTAAGAGACGAAGTGTGCTGAAGGAATAAGTGAGGGGGTCCCTGTGGGGCCCACGAGCCACCTGGGCGCGCCAGGGGGGTGGCGCGCCCTGGTGCCTCGTGGGCACCTGGGGCACCCCCTGGTATGTTTCCAGTGCCAAAAATTCTTAAATATTATATAACAATTCATATCAAAATTTTATTGCATTCTGAGCACTTTCATTTCTGGACCATTTTTTATTGCACGGATAAATCAGAAAACAGGATAATCATGGCATTTTATTTTATTTAACTAACAATAACAGAAAACAAAAAGTGGGTACATAAGGTTGTGCTTACTAAATTCATCGACCACATGCCTCTCAAAAAGAATCCATTAATAAGGTTGATCAAGTCTTATTAACAAACCATTTCCGAGTAACATGAAACCGATTTTTTTTCGTATAACACTAAGTTACCTCAACGGGGATATGCATCTCCCCAATAATAAGAGTTCCATACTTCTTTTTATCAGTAGGAAGAGGGAGTTGAAAACTTCCAATAGTAATTGTCAGAGTTTTTCCAATAACACGAATACCATTTACTTGAAATTGTTTCTTCGGAAAGTGCACCATATGTTCATTACCATTGATATGAAAAGTGACCTTGCTTTTGTTGCAATCAATAACAGCCCCTGCAGTATTCAAAAAGGGTCTACCAAGGATGATCGACATATTGTCATCCTCGGGCATATCAAATATAACAAAGTCTGTTAGGATAGTAACATTTGCAACTACAACGGGCACATCCTCACAAACACCGATAGGTATGGCAGTTGATTTGTCAGCCATTTGCAATGATATTTCAGTGGGAGTAAGTTTATTCAAATCAAGTCTTTTATATAAAGAGAAAGGCATAACACTAACACCAGCTCCTAAATCACACAAAGCAGTTTTGACATAATTTCTTTTAATGGAGCATGGTATAGTTGGTATTCCCGGATCTCCTAGTTTCTTAGGTACTCCATCCTTAAAAGAATAATTTGCAAGCATGGTGGAAATTTCAGCTTCAGGTATCTTTCTTTTATTTGTGACAATGTCTTTCATGTATTTAGCATAAGGGGCCATCTTTAAAATATCAGTCAAACGAGTACGCAAAAAGACTGGCCTAAGCATTTCAGCAAAGCGTTCAAATTCTTCCTCCTCCTTTTTCTTAGATGGTTTAGAAGGAAAGGGCATGGGTTTTTGAACCCACGGTTCTCTTTCTTTATCATGTTTTCTAGCAACGAAGTCTCTTTTATGATAACATTTATTTTTAGAAGGTGGGTTATCAAGATCAACAGCAGGTTCTATTTCAACATCATTATCAAGTTCTTTATCATTATCTGGTTGGGTATCCACATGAGCATCATCATTATTATTATCATCAGGTGAATGTTCATTACCAGATTGTGTTTCAGCATCAGAAATAGAAACATCATTACTATCCTCTAAGGGTTTTTCTTGTTGGGGAACGTTGCATGGGAAATAAATTTTTTCCTACGCTCACCAAGATCGATCTAGGAGATGAACATCTACGAGAGGAGAGATTGCATCTACATACCCTTGTAGATCGCTAAGTGGAAGCGTTAAGAAACGCGGTTGATGTAGTCGAACGTCTTCACGATCCAATCACGATCCGTCCACGAACTCCCGATCAAGTGCCGAACGGACGGCACCTCCGAGTTTAGCACACGTGCAGCTCGGCGGCGTCCTCTCCTTGATCCAGCAAGCGAGAGAGAGGGGGTAGATGAGATCGGGACCAACACGACGGTATGGTGGTGGTGGTGGCAACGGAATTCCGGCAGGGCTTCGCCAAGCGCGTACCGGTGAAACGTGGGAGGAGTTGGGAGAGGTAACGAGCAAGGGTCCAAGGGGTGGCTGCCCCCAACGCCTCCCCACCTTTATATAGGCGTGGAGGGGGCTGGTGGCTTGCCCTCCAAGGCCCTAGGGTCGTTGGCCAAAGGGGGAGGAAGGAAATCCCTCCTTTC
This sequence comes from Elymus sibiricus, assembly GCA_039707655.1. Lineage (NCBI taxonomy): Eukaryota > Viridiplantae > Streptophyta > Magnoliopsida > Poales > Poaceae > Elymus > Elymus sibiricus. The sequence goes on along the minus strand of CM077666.1, from coordinate 343,660,021 downwards.
CTTCCCCACCGATCACTATCCCCCTTTTTTAGGGATCCTGATCTTATCCCTTTGGGATATGATACTATTCCTTTTAAGGGAGGATCTTGGTGCACCTAGACCAGGGTTGTGGGGACTTTCCCCACTACCCACGTTCATGTGGGTCCCCCATGCAGGTGGGTCACACTCCGGAACCTTCTAAAACCTTCCTGGTACAATACCGAAAAAACTCGAACTTTTTCCGGAACCCCGATAACAACTTTCCATATATGAATCTTTACCTCCGGACTATTCCGGAGCTCCTCGTGATGTCCCGGATCCCATCCGGGACTCCGAACAACCTTCGTACTTTCCACTATTAATATCTCAATACTACCCTAGCGCTACCGAACGTTAAGCGTGCGACCCTACGGGTTCAGGAATATGCAGACATGACCGAGACTCCTCTCCGGTCAATAAAAAATAGCGGGACCTGGATGCCCATATTGGTTCCTACATATTCAACGAAGATCTTTATCGGTTGAACCACGATGTCAAGGATTCAGTCAATCCCGTATGCAATTCCCTTTGTCCGGCGATATGTTACTTGCCCGAGATTCGATCGTCGGTATCTCCATACCTAGTTCAATCTCGTTACCGGCAAGTCTCTTTACTCGTTCCGTAATACAAGATCCCGTGGCTAACTCTTTAGTCACATTGCTTGCAAGCTCATTGTGATGCTGTATTACCGAGTGGGCCCTGAGATACCTCTCCGTCATACGGACTGACAAATTCCCAGTCTTGATCCATGCCAACTCAACAGACACCTTCGGAGATACCTGTAGAGCATCTTTATATTCACCCAGTTACGTTGCGACGTTTGATACACACAAGGTACTCCTCCGGTGTCAGTGAGTTGCATGATCTCATGGTCATAGGAACAGATACTTGACATGCGAAAACGATAGCAATAAACTTGACACGGTCATATATGCTACGTTCATAGTTTGGGTCTTGTCCATCACATCATTCTCCTAATGATGTGATCCTGTTATCAAATGACAACTCATGTCTATGACCAGGAAACCATGGCCATCTTTGATCAACGAGCTAGTCCGGTAGAGGCTCACTAGGGACATGTTGTTGTCTACGTATCCACACATGTATTTGTGTTTCCAACCAATACAATTATAGCATGAATAATAAACGATTATCATGAACAAGGAAATATAATAATAACCATTTTATTATTGCCTCTAGGGCATATTTCCAACATTTCTACCTCAGGTTCAATAGAAGTATGCAAAGTCCTATCATTTTTCTTTTTCTTTTTATTTTTAGATGGACTAGGTGCATCAACATTAATTCTTTGAGAGTCTTTTTCAATTCTTTTTGGGTGTCCTTCAGGATAAAGTGGCTCCTGAGTCATTCTGCCTCCTCTAGTCATTACCCTAACAGCATGATCATTCATATTGTTATTCATTTCATTGAGCAATTCACTTTGAGATTTAGCAACTTGTTCTAATTGAGTTTGAACCATAGATACATGTTTACTTACACCTTTGACATCATTAGCAATTCTAAATAACAAGTCACTCAAGCGATCAATCATGTAGGCATTTTGTTTCAATTGTTTCATAACATTGGCATTGAAGTAATCTTGCTTAATAATATAATTTTCAAATTCATACAAGCATTGACTAGGAGGTTTGTTATAAGGGATATCACTTTCATCAAACTTTATAAGAGAATTTACCTCTACTACCTGTGGTGGTGTGTCAAGGCCATGTATTTCTTCAATAGGTGGCAAATTGTTAACATCTTCAGCTTTAATACCTTTTTCCTTCTGGCATTTCTTTGCTTCTTGCATATCTTCATGACTGAGATATAAAATACCCCTCTTCTTCAGAGTGGGTTTAGGCGGTGGTTCAGGAAGTGTCCAATCATTATCATTCTTCAATATATTATTCAATAATTCCTTAGCTTGTTCAATAGTCCGTTCCCTGAAAACACAACTCGCACAACTATCTAGGTAGTCCCTAGAAGCATCAGTTAGTCCATTATAGAAGATATCAAGTATTTCATTCTTCTTAAGAGGATGATCAGTCAAAGCATTAAGTAATTGGAGAAGCCTCCACCAAGCTTGAGGGAGATTCTCTTCTTCAATTTGCACAAAGTTAAATATTTCCTGTAGAGCATCTTGTTTCTTATGAGCAGGAAAGTATTTTTCAGAGAATTGATAAATCATATCCTGGGGACTACGCACACAACCAGGAGCAAGAGTATTATACCATTCCTTAGCATCACCCTTTAATGAGAAAGGAAATAACTTAAGAATATAATAATAGCGAATTTTTTCCTCATGAGCAAATAGGGTGGCTATATCATTTAATTTAGTGAGATGTGCCACAACGGTTTCAGTTTCATAGCCATGGAAAGGATCAGATTCTACCAAAGTAATTAACTCAGGATCAACAAAAAATTCATAATCCTTATCAGCAACAAATATAGGAGAGGTTGCAAACTTAGGATCATATTTCATTCTCTCCCTCATAGATTTTTCTTTCATTTCAGCAAGCAGTTTTATAACTTCATCTCTATCATTACAAGCAAGAATGGCTCTAGCCGTCTCCCTATCAAAGCAATGTTTAACAGGTGTTTCAACTCTAGTAGGAGAGCTAGGCATAATAGGTGAATCATAATTCTCAAGAGTTTCAGCATTTTCAATTTCTTTAGCTTTAGCAAGTTGTTCACTAAGAAATTCACCAAGTGGCACAGCATTATCAAGCATAGTACTAGCATCATCATGAGTATCATTCATAGCAGAAGTGATATCATCAATAACTTGCGACATATCAGAATTAATAGCATGTGGTGGTGTTGCAAGTTTACTCAAAACAGAAGGTGAATCAAGTGCAGAGCTAGATGGCAGTTCCTTACCTCCCCTCATCTTAGAGGGAACGATCTTGGTCTTAGCGTCTTTCAGATTCTTCATAGTGATCAACAGATATAAATCCCAAGTGACTCAGCAAATAGAGCTATGCTCCCCGGCAACGGCACCAGAAAAAGGTTTTGATAACCCACAAGTATAGGGGATCGCAACAGTTTTCGAGGGTAGAGTATTCAACCCAAATTTATTGATTCGACACAAGGGGAGCCAAAGAATATTTGCAAGTATTAGCAGTTGAGCTGTCAATTCAACCACACCTGGAGACTAAATATCTACAGCAAAGTGATCAGTAGCACAGTAGTATGATAGTTTAATAGTAGTAGCAATAAGAGTAACAGTAGTAGTAACGGTAGCAGCAATAGTTATAGCAATTGTGACAGCAGTAGCAACAGTAGTAACTTAGCAAGAACAATATGTGAAAAACTCGTAGGCATTGGATCGGTGATTATGTTGGATAACATTCATCATGTAACAGTCACAACCTAGGGCGACACAGAACTAGCTCCAATTCATCAATGTAATGTAGGCATGTATTTCGTATATAGTCATACGTGCTTGCGATAAGAACTTGCATGACATCTTTTGTCCTACTCTCCCGTGGCAGCGGGGTCCATAAGGAAACTAAGGGATATTAAGGCCTCCTTTTAATAGAGAACCGAAACAAAGCATTAGCACTTAGTGAATACATGAACTCCTCAAACTACGGCAATCACCGGAAAGAATCTCAATTATTGTCACCTTGGGGTATGCGGATCATAACACGTAGCAGGTGCATACAACTTGTAAGATCGGATCAAGAACACAAATATATTCATGAAAACATAAAGGGTTAGGATCTGAAATCATGGCACTCGGGCCCTAGTGACAAGCATTAAGCATAGCAAAGTCATAGCAACATCAATCTCAGAACATAGTGGATACTAGGGATCAAGCCCTAACAAACCTAACTCGATTACATGATAAATCTCATCCAACTCATCACCGTCCAACAAGCCTACGAAGGAATTACTCACTCCCGGCGGTGAGCATCATGAAATTGGCAATGCAGGATGGTTGATGATGACGATGCCGGAAGATCCCCCTCTCCGGAGCCCCAAGCGGACTCCAGATCTGGCCTCCCGATGAAGAACAGGAGGTGGCGGCGGCTCCGTATCGTGAAACGCAATAAAACTTCCTCTCCTATTTTTTCTCTCGAATTATGAATTTATAGGCTTGGAATTAGGGTCAGCGGAGCCACGTGGGCCCCACGAGGTACCAGGGCACGCCTGGGGGGGTGGCGCGCCTTGGTGCCTCGTGGGCACTGGGTGGCCCCCCTTCTGTTGATTCTTGCGCCAATAATTTTTATATATTCCATAAAAATTCTCCAAAAAGTTTCATCCAAATCCAAGAACTTTGATTTCTGCACAAAAACAACACCATGGCAATTCTGCTGAAAACAGCGTCAGTCCGGGTTAGTTTCATTGAAATCATGCAAATTAGAGTCCAAAACAAGAGCAAAAGTGTTTGGAAAAGTAGATACGACGGAGACGTATCACCTGGAAGTTTGCCCTAAAGGCCTCCTCGAGTTCCTCCCAACTTCCGATAGAATTTCTAGGGAGGGTGTGGAGCCAGTGCCTTGCCGGTCCTTTAAGCTTGAGCGGCAGGTATTTATGGCGTGGAGGTCATCACCTCGGGCCATGTGAATATGGAGATGAAAGTCTTCGATCCAAACAGTCGGGTCAGTCGTTCTGTCATATTGATCGATATTTATGGGTTTAAACTCCTCTGGGAACTGATGCTCCATGACCTCGTCTGTGAAACATACTGGATGTGTGCGCACTCGATATTGAGCCGCATCTTGTCGGGCGTTGGCCATCGTCCTCGCCCGTGTATTTTCTTGAGCTCTTTCGTGCCTGTCTAACCAGGCATCGTAGCCCTCCAGACCGGCGGGCGCGCGATCCCGTGATCCGTAAATGGATCAAGCAGGGGCCTTATTGGCCTGTATCTTGTCGCGCAAATCGAAAGGCCCATGGTATTCGACCGCACTCTTGCCATGAGGGCGGGTTTTTGCCGGGGGCTCTTTGTTTGCCCCTGTAGGCCGGTCTCGCCCTCTAGGGGGCGGTTAGCCTGACCTGCGTGGTCGTGCATGAACAACTCGTCATTTGCTGCCTCATCGTCGAAGTCAGGCAACAGCCGCCTTTTAGGGAATGATTTGGCAGCCGCACGTCGGGCCTCGAGGTCCGCTTCGGCCGTAAGGACTTTTACCCACTTTTCATTAAGCGCGTTTTCGTGAGTGTACAACTCTTGCTGTTTCTTTTTCATGCTCCGCGCGGTTGCGATTAGCTGCCGTTGGAACCGTGCCAGCTCGGATGGGTTTATGGGTACCACAAAATCTTCGGGTCCGAGGCTGAGCTCGTTTTCGGACTCGGGGAGGTAATCCCTGTTCGACCCATCGTCGAAGCTGCCCATGTCCTCGAGATCATCCTCCGCAGGTGCCTCTACGGGCTCATTCTGTTGAGCGGGCGAGGCTTGGTTGTCCTCACCTGGGTTCTCAGCGACGCCGGGGACAACACCGTTATCGGCGGCGCCCGTGGTGTTGGTCATACTTCTGCTTCCATTATTGCCCTTTGTCCGCCTTTGGGACGACGACGCTTAGGGTTTTCCTTGGGCTTCTCCCGAGGACTGTTTTTAGGAGTGTCGACCATGTAGACGTCATAAGTAGACTTGCGGCCCAATCCCCTGTATGGGGTTTGGCCGTGGGTGGATTTGCTCCGGTATCGCCACGGACATCCTCATCCATGCCAGTGGCTTCGTCGGAGCCGTAGTCAAGCGCATCGGTCAAATCTTCGACCGTGGAGACTAAGTGGGTGGTGGGTAGGATGAAAATTTCCCGATCATCAGCTTTACATCCGATCTGATCGTAGACGGCGGATGAGATCGCAAGGTTTTGGATCCGGTCCAGCACCTCATTTATTTGCGAAAGCTCCTCCATGTTCAAGACCTGGCTATAGGCCGAGTCGATCTGGAGTACCTTGCCCGGGCTGCCTGATGCGGCACCGTCGTCCTGTTCGTCCAGGGCTTACCCCTGGTCGACGGGAGAAGAAATTACGTCGGCCATTGGCGACGAGACTGCTACCACCGGGCCCATCGACGAGCTTGGCTCGAGGCCAGCATTCGAGGACGCAGCGATTAGGGTGGGCGTGGCGACCACCGGATCTATCTCCGGGATCGGCTCTGGTGAAAGGTCGGACCCGAGGATCAGATCGGGAGCCGATTCCGGGATCACGACACCGGAGGGATCTTTGAGCTGATCCGGGGTCCACCCCGAAAGGATCAGATCACCTCAGGCGTCCGCGATGTACTCGAGGCTTCCGAACATGATGACTTGACTTGGGGGGAAGTTCTCGACACGGCCCAGGCGGCCGGTCAGATCGACGTGTAGCACGATGTTGCCGAAGGCGAAAAGTTGGCCGGGGACGAAGATGTCACCGCAGCCAATGCTGTTATCAATTTGCAAGTGATCCATCGATCCTCGACGATCACACAACGAGCTCTCAATGAAAGCACCAATGCCGGTGTCAAAACCGGCAGATCTCGGGTAGGGGGGCCCGAGCTGTGAGATCGGGTCAATGGGTAACAAGAGACAAGGGACACGATGTTTTATCCAGGTTCGGGCCCTCTTTAAGGAGGTAAAACCCTACGTCCTGCTCTTGTTTATATTGTGGGTGTATCAAAGTACAGAGTTGATCTACCTCGAGATCGTAAGCTGTGGTCTAAACCCTAGGGGTGATGATGATGATGAATGATTATGTCTCTATGGACTAAACCCTCTGGCTTATGTAGGCACCAGGGGTATCTAGGGTTACACATGGTCGGTTGCCATCTAGGGGTTACATGCTGAATCTAATAGACATACTTGGAGTACACGCCACGTCCTCGGTGAGGCCCGATATGCTTGCGCCACAGGTTAGAGGTTTCCGGAGTCCTCCCTCATTAACGGGCTGTCAGTCCGGCCCATGGACTAGACCGGCTAGGTCGGGACCCCCTAGTCCAGGACACCGTCACTCCACAATGCGCAAAAACAATGGTTTTCGTATACGAAAACAACGACGAAACCATGGATCATCCGGGAAAGTTGGGTCCGGAGCAAAGTAGTCCTTGTGCAGTAGCAGTGCTCCGGAGACCCTATCCCGATTGATCACTCTTCTTCCTTTGATTGAGCCCTTGAAGTTGAGAATATGCTCCTCCTGCCGGTCCATTTCCTCTTGCATGCTCATGAGCATGATCATGTCCACTTCTTCGTCCGAATCCGACGAATCAAAGAACTCAGCTTCAATCATTTTATCAAGCTCCGTCGGTCCATACTCTTCATCCGACGAAGCATCGGAATTCATCGCTTTCCGTACAAATAAATAAAAAAAATGGGTCGGACAATGTGTCGAACACATAGAGAGCAAGGGGCAGCCTGATAGTTGCCGGACGTACCGCGGTGGCGTCCGAGCCGGCGACGATGTCCGCGGCGGCGAGCACGGGAGAGAGGAATATTGTGCCGGTGCTAGTGGCGCTGAGGCTCGGAACGACTGTGGAGCAAGGGTGGCGGCGGAGCTGCGAGACGTCCGACGCGGAGGAGGAAGAAGAGAGGAGATAGCAAATGGATCCGGTAGGTCAAGGGGGTGGAGTTGGTGCAATTTGTGATGGGGGTAGGCCTGTCGAATCCGACGTGGCGGGCGCGCCCGGGCATCCCCATATCCGCCTCATATTTGGGCTGGATATGAGGCGTGCCAGTCAGTCCGGGCGTTTGAGGCCCGTTTGAGGCGCCCGTCTAGGTCTGTTTTTTTTGACCGATCAGTGACTTGTAACGGCGGAGAGGAGTTTTGGTTGCGTTGAAGAATGGTGGCATAGATTTTTTCCTGTGTGTCAAGTGTTGAAGACTTGCAGCGGCGGCCTTGGCAGGAGGGGGCGGCAACATAGGTGGACAACATTTTTGGGGGTGCTTCCCGAATACCGAGCCGCGATCTCCAGGGTGAAAGCCCAATGTCTGGCCTTCATTGGTTGTACCTGGCAATGGTCTTGCGAAGGCATTGTTTTTGGGATCTCGGACTCTCCCCGGGGTGAAAACTCAAGGTCCTTGATCGGGCGACGACAACTCTTGTGCATTGTTTCCTTCTTGGAGGCGTCGCTTTTCGAGAACCTCTTATGTAGTATGGGTGTTGTCTTTGGTGGTGGTTAGAGTGTTGCTGTTGTGAGTGTTTCATCATTGCGACGGGTCTTTGTTTTTATATTTCTCTTTTTTTTTTGTTCTTGGCTGTGTGCATCCTTGATGTCTTTTGATGTCTTGTTGGTGCAGAGACTAGGTGTAATTGGTATCTTCGCGATATTAATATATGCCCTTTATCGAAAAAAGTGACCGGACCCTCCGCCCGGTCATTTGAGAGGGGTTTGGAGTGCTCGGTTGTAGATGCTCTCATGGTGACAGTCATCGTGTGACCGGGCAGTTAACGACCGATCGGCCATGGATCGATCGAACCTCTTTCACTATTCTCCACGGAGATCCTACGACACGGTCCGATTGGCAGCCAGTCCCCACAGATCACAAGGAGCATCAAGGCCCAGGATATTGTCCACGCGGCGTTCACCGGCGCAGCAGAATCCGATGGCGCCAGCTCCCCATTGGCCAGCGCTCTATCCATCCTACCACCCCAGGATTTCCCCGCCCACATCTTGTGGCTGGCGTGCGCCGCAACGCCACGATTTAACATCAAAACCGTCGTGGCATCCTGCAAATCCTGCGCGCTCCAACAGACGTCCTAGCTGCCACTCCGCCGCGCGCGTCAGGGACCTCACCGTCACCGGCGAAGCAAGACCGGCACCCATGGCGCTCGCCTCCACCTCCGCCACCGCCTCCGCGGCCGTGCTCAAGAACCCGTTCCTCGGTGCGAGGCGCGCGCTCGCCAATGCCGCCTCCCTCGGCGCCGCAAAGCCCGTGACACGCCGCGTGGTGGTCGTCGCCGCGGCCGCCGGCAAGAAGTCGTGGATCCCCGCGTTCAAGAGCGATGCCGAGTTCATCAACCCGTCCTGGCTCGATGGCTCGTAAGTCTTCCTCGTTCGTATTTCTCTTCGTTCGCCCTGCATTAATCCCACTCTACGCGAGGGGAGGCCTCTATGGCAGCAACTCTGAGACTCACTCATCGCGCGCGTGCAGGCTCCCCGGTGACTTCGGCTTCGACCCGCTGGGGCTCGGCAAGGACCCGGCGTTCCTCAAGTGGTACAGGGAGGCCGAGCTGATCCACGGGCGCTGGGCGATGGCCGCAGTGCTGGGCATCTTCATCGGGCAGGCGTACAGCGGCGTGCCGTGGTTCGAGGCCGGAGCACAGCCTGGCGCGGTGGCGCCCTTCTCCTTCGGGTCGCTCCTGGGCACCCAGCTGCTGCTCATGGGGTGGGTGGAGTCCAAGCGGTGGGTCGACTTCTTCAACCCGGACTCCCAGTCGGTGGAGTGGGCCACGCCGTGGTCGCGCACAGCCGAAAACTTCGCCAACTTCACCGGTGAGCAAGGGTACCCGGGCGGCAAGTTCTTCGACCCGCTCGGCCTCGGTGGCGAGACCAAGGACGGCGTCTACATCCCCGACACCGAGAAGCTCGAACGGCTCAAGGTGGCCGAGATCAAGCACTCGCGCCTCGCCATGCTTGCCATGCTCATCTTCTACTTCGAGGCCGGACAGGGCAAGACGCCGCTCGGCGCGCTCGGCCTATAAGACGTTGGCTTGCGGGCGTGGTGGGAGAGGGGTTGTTTCATTGCATCAGATCGGACGCATGGATTGCATGGGATCGGCTGGAGGTCGAAGAAGCAGCAGCAATGTATCTGTGTCCGTGACTTCTTTGGGGTGGTGTGTGTAAATCGAATGGGGAATCAAGTACTCTTTCTTTCTCCAGCGTATGTACCATGTAATATATAGTCTGAGCTCTGTAATTTAAGGCAGAATGAGCAAGGGCATTTGATTCATCACCTACCAAGTCTTTTAGAACACTGCTTGCATAATTAAACAACCCGCCAAAAAAAACATTTGCATCAGTTGAAGGAAGCACGAAAACTAGCAAAGTCTGAACTGCTCAGCGCAAGATAGGATCACGAGATTCATCTAAAAATAATGTAGTGAGTAGCAGTCGAACAGGAACAGGTGTTGGCTCTGAAAACATTATAATACAGAATATATTAACAGGCGAGAAAACAGGAGCACGCATTCCTGAGCTTGAAACAGAGGAAAATTAGGAATAAACAAAGAAACAGAGGTGTTGCATTCCATGTTCGCAGGGTTCTTTGCAAACTTTCCTACAGAGTTCATCTCAAAATTGCCATGTATTTACCAAAAGCAACTGTACCATAGGTGCCAAAGTAGCACCCAGCGACATTGTTAGTCCAAAAACAGTGTCCTCTGGTGTTTAGACTGAGTCTAATACCCTCTTTGAGGTTGGTATAGGGGTAGGATGGATGAAATTCTGCTAGAGTTAGGGGACATTTAGAGTAAATAGGAGACTAAAGCCGGAGAAAGGTCTAGGGATAGGGATATTATGGAGGATGACACAAACACTGCTTACTTCCATGCTATAGCTAATCAGAGGTGAAGGAAAAACTGATTAGTGTTCTAGCTGCACCTGAGGGTCCTGTCTCTCATCATGACTGTATGAAAAAAATTGCTCTGGACTATTATAAGGAGTTATTTACATATGAACATAGACCTGATATTTCTTTGGAGAGGACGAGAAAATTCTGTAGAGGAGAATACTAGGGTTACCAAGGAGGAGATAGGAAGCTGTTTTGACTCCTATTGTGATGGTGCCCCTAGGCCTGATGGATTGCCTTTTATATTTTATCAAGTGTTCTGCGACATTATTAAAGTAGATTTGATAGCTATGTTTGATGTCTGGTTTGATCTAAACCTAGACATCTTTAGACTTGATTTTTCCATGGTTACTCTTATTAATAAAGAAGTTGATGCTAGAAACATGAAGAAATTTAGGCCTATAAGTCTCCATAATTGTTGTATTAAGATCTTTACTAAAGTCTTGACCAATAGACTAGCCCTGATTATTTGCAGACTAATCTCTGAGCATCAATCTACTTTTGTTAGAGGTAGGTTCATTTTGGAGAGTGTGGTGACTGCCCATGAGGTTGCTCACTCGGTACATTCTTCTAGTCAGAAAGGTCTTGTGTTTAAGATTTATTATAAAAAGGCTTATGACAAGGTTAGTTTAGATTTTTTGTATGAGGTGCTTGAACTTAGGGGTTTTGGTTCTAAATATAAATGGATTGGTTTGATTAGAAGACTCACCCATCATGATCAGTGGGTGTGAAGATTAATTGTTAGGAAACTTACTTCTTCATCACTAGTAGGGATTTGAGACAGTAATTTGGTGGTGGATGTTTTTGCTAGGATATTAGTGAAAGGAGGACGAGTAGGGCTAGTTAGAGGGCTCTGCCCTAATTTTTGCCCTGGTGGTGTAGTGTGTCTACAATGTGCCGAGGATACTTTGTTGTTCGTAGATAATGACCTCAAGTAGCTTTTAATCTTAAGTAGGTCTTGACTTGCTTTGAGTTGGTTTCGGAGATATCTATTTATTATCACAAAAGTGAATTGGTGCCTATTAATTTAGAACCTTAAAAGGTTAAACCTTTCTTGGATGTTTTTCAATGTATTCAAGGGGGACTTTCATATCAAATACTTACGGTTACCTTTGCATTTTGATAAGCTCAAGAGAGAGGACCTCCAACCTCTAGTTGATGCCATGCTGGCAAGGATGGCTGAATGGAGGGGTAAGCTCCTGGTCCTTATTAGGGAGAGTCACCGTGGTTAGGACCTATTTGTCTAGTGTTACTATTTACATGTTGTCTTTCTGTAAGTTCCCCAAATGGGATGTGCCTTTGGTCAATTCATGGCTTTTATAACTGTTTGTGGAGTGATAGTGAAGGAGGCCAGAAGATTCACCTTGCCAATTGGCCCTCCATATGCATGAAAAGGGAATATGGTGGGATGGGAGTTTATAATATACATCATATGAATCTTTGCCTAATTGTCTCTTGGGTTAAAAGATATATCTTAGGACTAGGGACTATGCAGAGAAGAGTTATAGATGCTAAGTATAAGACCAAGGACCCTAATATTCTGTGTTGCCATGATCACATCCTTCCCATTCTGGAAAGGGGTTATGTGGGCCATGAAAGCTGTTAGGTTTGGATATAAGTGGTTTTTAGGTAATGATATATTTATGTTGTTTTGGGAAGATATTTGGTCTAGGAATTCACCTCTAGGAACCTTGTTCTGGGATATTTACTGTATAGTAAAGGAAAAGAATAAAACCATGTTTGATCTTTTGGATGGGGTGAATCTCAAATGCTCTTTTCGTAGAACATTTTCAGGTGAGCTCATGGTACAATGGTTTGAGCTGGAGGCTATTGTAAGATCGGTGAGCTATACATCAGGTCAATAGTCTAGTTGGCAATATGAATCTAAGAGGTGGTATTCTTCTAAGTCCTTGTATGCCATTATTAACTTTAGGGGGGTGCAAGTTGTGTATTTACCTCCAGTTTGGCAGCTCTAGGTCCCACCTAAAATCCAAGGTTTTTTGTGGCTCTTCCTAGAACAAAATCATGACTTGTGTCTTGTGATAACCTGAGAAAAAGATGTATTCCTAAACCTTTGGAGTGTGTTCATTGCTCTGAGATAGAGTTTGTTCATTACCTATTCTTTGAATGTGTAGTGGCTAGAGTGGTTCAGAATGTTCATAAGATTTTTGGTGTTGACGTTTCTAGGTTTACTGATCTAGCTTCTCATTGGTGATGTAACAAGAAGTTTTCACATTTTAATGCGGTCTACAGTCCCTGTGGGGGTTGCGGAACCTTAGAAATGTAGTATTATTTAATAGATGCAAATGGCTCTCTATTAAGCAGGTCTGCCAAAAGATAGAGATGTATCTAGGGGACTGGGAAAAACTTCACAAAGCTCTGTGTAGGATCGAAAGTATGTCTAGAGGGGGGGGGGGTGATTAGACTACTTGACCAAATAAAACTTAACCTTTTCCCAGATTTTAGTTGTAGACAGATTTTAGCAATAGTACATGTCAAGCATCACCCTACACATGCAATTCTAAGAGTATAGCAGCGGAATGTAAGCAATTGCATATGTATGTAGAGAGGGGATAGGAGATTTCAAACGCAATGAAGACACGGCGGTTTTTGGCATGGTTCCGATAGGTGGTGCTATTGTACGTCCACGTTGATGGAGGCTTCAACCCACGAAGGGTAACGGCTGCGCGAGTCCACGGAGGGCTCCACCCACGAAGGGTCCACAAAGAAGCAACCTTGCCTATTCCACCATGGCTTATGTCCACGAAGGACTAGCCTCACTCGGGGTAGATCTTCACGAAGTAGGCGATCTCCTTGCCCTTACAAACTTCTTGGTTCAACTCCACATCTAGTTGGAGGCTCCCAAGCGACACCTAACCAATCTAGGAGACACCACTCTCCAAAAGGTAATAGACGGTGTGTTGTTGATGAACTCCTTGCTCTTGTGTTTCAAATGATAGTCTTCCCAGCACTCAATCAACTCCTCACAGATTTGGCTATGGTGGAAGAGAGATTTGAGTGGAAAGCAACTTGGGAAAGGCTAGAGATCAAGGTTCAAATGGTAGGAATGGAATATCTTGATCTCAACACATGAGTAGGTGGTTCTCTCTCAGAAAATGAATGGTGGAAGTGTAGGCACGTTCTGATGGCTCTCCTTTCTGAGAAGGATGGGGTGGAGGGGTATATATAGCCTCCACACAAAATCCAACCGTTACACACTTTTGACCCAACTCGGTGACACCGAAACAATCATCTCGATAGCACCGAACTGTGTAAAAGATATGAACTTTAGGAATCTCGGTGGGACCGATACAAACAACTCGGATGGACCGAAGTGCAATGGCTTAGGGCAATCCTCATCTCGGTGGCACCGATTGCATCAACTCGGTAGGACCGAAGTGAAGCAATAAGGCAACAGAGAGTTGGCAAGCCATCTCGGTGAGACCGATTTGCAAACTCGGTGAGACCGAAGTAAATGCAAACGATTACAGAGAGTTGGCAAGGCCATCTCGGTGGGACCGAGATCCATTTCGGTGGATCCGATTTGTTAGGGTTTGGCAGTGGCTAAGTCTTGGATGAACTCGGTGGGGCCGGATTGGAAATTGGGTTTAGGACATATTTGGGTAGAGATAGTGGTTGAGGGTTTAGGAATACTGTCACTAAGCACTTGAGCAAAAAGACCATTAAGCAACACCTCATCCCCTTTTAATAGTATTGGCTTTCCTATGGACTCAATGTGATCTTGGATCACTAAACCAAAAATGTAGAGTCTTGATCTTTGCCAATTCTTGTCTTTAGCATTTTGAGGGGTCCACATCTCTAGTCCATGCCATGCCAATCATTGAACATCCTGAAATCTTAATCTTGAATGGACATTAGTTCAATGAGATATATGTTGTTATGAATTACCAAAACCACCAAGGGAGCAAATGTGCTTTCAATCTCCCCCTTTTTGGTAATTGATGACAACATATAGATCAAAGCTTCGACAGATGATTAAGTAAATGAAATACATCGTCGCTTTGAGAAGTATGTGATAAGCAAGAGCTCCCCCTAAATTTGTGCATGATTAAAAATTTGCGTTTGAATGCAAATGCACAATCGATTAGGCTCATGGGTTACTCTTCCATGTCACATACATCTTGGTGGAGCGCGCAAAATGATAAGATTGAAATAATAGGCACGCATCACCAACATAAGTAATTGATCATACAAGATAATGGTAGAGATAAACATGGAATATCACAGTAGGCATAATATGATCAATCAACATCGTATCTCACAAGTATAAACGACATAATACTGTAGCAAGCACACACATAACAAAGTATCAACGAACGAGCAAACAAGTAGCAAAGGAAACTCTCGAAGCAAATCAAAAGCAAGAAACTCTCTCTCTCGAAGCCTATGATCTATACAAATTCTCCCCCTTTGGCAACAAGTACCAAAAAGTTTGAATCGTATAGCACTAGTCGGCTCTCTAGGCACGGTCCTCCGAAGGCGATCTCCTGCTGGCGGCTCCGGTGTGCGTAGACGGCGTTGAGATGAGAGTGTCTGCGAAAGCTTCTGCTGACGACTGCTGGACTGGAGGAGTTGAGACCTGCTGTGGCACTATGGCTGTGGCGGCTGGTGCAGATAATGTGGTCCGTGGATCCACAACTGGTATCGCAGCTGACCTGGCAGCCCTAGGCACTGACTGAAACTGCTCTGTAGTCGGTCTATCATCTCCACTGTCGTCTGATCTGGCAAACTTGACAGCATCAACATCTCCTTGCAGCTGTTCCACTGTGGTCTGAATCTCTGTCACCTTGACATCCAAATCATGAAATTTGGTCTCAATGATCCGCTCAAAACTAGCCTGGGTCTGGGTGAGGTTTGCCAGACTTCGCTCAATCCTCAGAGTGGCTTCAAGCAGATATTGCATTTGATCTTTTGGTGTCTTGAGATTCGCAATTGGAGCATTGGGAGCTGCTGCTTCCTGAGCTGCTTTAGCTTCCTTGGCTTTGCGGATTTCCTCTTGAGCTTGGGCAGAAGTGGGATGCGAAGGATCCATCACTATAAAGTTGTCCTCAAAATCTGGACGGAGTGGCAAATGCTCTTGATCAAGAAGATACGTGCTGGTTCCAACCTTGGAATTGATCAACAACTGAATATGTGGAGCATAACCACACGATCTCTTCTGATCTGCTGCTGTCCTCTTGATAGTCTCAACTATCAGGCTCATCACCTTGAATTTCTGAGGTGTATCGAATAAATGCAGCAAATTTATGGAGTGGCCACGAATCATCTTGTCATCTCCTGACTTGGGTAGCAGAGTTGAAAGATCGTGGATGTCGCCTAGAGGGGGGGGGGGTGAATAGGCGCTTTAAAATAATTATGGTTTAGGCTTGAACAAATGCGGAATAAAACTAGCGTTTAATTTGACAAGCACAAAACCTAAATCGACTAGGCTCACCTATGTGCACCAACAACTTATGTTAAGCAAGATATACAACTATGTGATAGCAAGATATATAACAAGAAACAATATGGCTATCACAAAGTAAAGTGCATAAGTAAAGGGCTCGGGTAAGAGATAACCGAGGCACGCGGAGACGACGATGTATCCCGAAGTTCACACCCTTGCGGATGCTAATCTCCGTTTGGAGCGGTGTGGAGGCACAATGCTCCCCAAGAAGCCACTAGGGCCACCGTAATCTCCTCACGCCCTCGCACAATGCAAGATGCCGTGATTCCACTAAGGGACCCTTGAGGGCGGTCACCGAACCCGTACAAATGGCAACCCTTGGGGGCGGTCACCGAACCCGTACACTTTGGCAACCCTTGGGGGCGGTCACCGGTACCCGTCAAATTGCTCGGGGCGATCTCCACAACCTAATTGGAGACCCCGATGCTTGCCCGGAGCTTTGCACCACAATGATTGAGCTCCGAGGCACCACCAACCGTCTAGGGCGCCAAAGCACCCAAGAGGAACAAGCTCTAGGGTGCTCAAACACCCAAGAGTAATAAGCTTCTCAACTACTAACTTCCATGTATCACCGTGGAGAACTCAAACCGATGCAACTAATGCAATGGCAAGAACACACGAAGTGCTCAAGTCCCTCTCTCTCAAATCCCACCAAAGCAACAAAAGCTATGGAGGAAAGTGAGAGGAAGAACAAGGAGAACACCAAGAACTCCAAGATCTAGATCCACAAGGTTTCCCTCACATAGAGGAGAAAGTGATTGGTGGAAAGATGGATCTAGATCTCCTCTCTCTATTCCCTCAAGAAGGAGCAAGAATCATTGGAGGGATGGAGAGATAGCAAAGCTCTAGAAGGTCAACAATGGAGGAGAGAGAGCTGCAAGGGGATAAAAAAACCGTTGGGGGCAAGGGGGAAGAAGACCCCCTTTTAAAGGCCACCCCAAATCCAACCGTTACCTGTCTCAGCCCGCACAGAGCGGTACTACCGTTCCTCGGAGCGGTACTACCGCTTAGGCGGTACAACCAAACACTGGCCTGAAACACACTAAGTGTACCACGGTAGTGCCGCCGGAGCGGTACTACCGCTGCCCCTGGCGGTACTACCGCTTAGGGGGTTTAGACCAGGAGAGGCAGCAGTAGTAGAGGCAGCCAGGGCGGCAGTACCGTGCGAAGCGGTACTACCGTCCTAGTACCTCTCTACTACCGCTAAAGGGAAAAAGGAAACAGAAGCGTGCACTGAGGAAAACCCCGCAAGCGGTAGTGGCGGCGGTAGTAAGGGCGGTAGTACCGCCAGAGCGGTACTACCGTGCTACTACCGTGCAACTACCGTGAATGGCAAACTGGCAACAGAGAGTTGCACGCTCGGGGAAACCCCAAGCGGCAGTGCCACGGAAGTACCCAGCGGTACTACCGCATAAGCGGTACTGCCGTGGGCACCAGCGGTACTACCGCTTGCATGCCACAGAAAATCCACAGAAAACAGAGGAAACAAATAAAACCAGAACTGCCATAACTTCTGCAAATGAGCTCCGAATTGAGCAAACTCAAGCTTGTTGGATAGATGATGACAAATACTATCCAACAACGAATGGTTATAATAAGAAGTGACAGGGGAGATATGCCTAACATATAGAGATGAGAAACCTCTATGAATGAAGAACCGGCATAAACTCCAACACCGAAAACATCATAGAAGATGCATAGATGAACTCCGTTTTCGATGACCTCGAGCTTGTCATGAAGATGACCAAAAGCTCAAAGACTCACCAAGAGAAACATCGAACAAGAACCAAGAAAGATGATGCAAGGATGCAAAGGTTTGAGCTCTCGACGAACGATACGATAAAGCTACTCACTTGAGAGCCCCCCTTGATAGTACGGCTATCGATCCTATAACCCGGTCTCCCAACTACCACTATGAGACCGGTAAAATAGAAAACCTATCAAGGGCAAACCTTTGCCTTGCGCACAGTCCACTTGAGCTAGATGATGACGATCTTGACCTCCTCAAGTTGGACCACCTTTCTTGAATGCGCCGGCTCGATGAAGACTAGTTGATTGCTCCCCCATACTCCACTATGGGTGAGCCGCTCTTCGGCACATCTTCACAAGTCCATTGTCACCACAATGGACGACAAGCTTCAAGCAGTGATCTCTTCGTGATGCTCCACTTGAACTTGCACACCGCAATCTTGATGACGATCACCACTTGACGTCATCCTCCATGGGTTGTGTGATATCTTCCTTTTGATGCACGCTCATGGAAACAAACCTAACCCCACAAAGAACTCTCGCATAGAACACGGGTTAGTACACAAAGCGTAATGGACAATGCTTACCATATCATGAGATCACTTGATCTCGCTTGGTACATCTTCTACGCTTTGTGTGTTGATCAACTTGAATCACTCTTCATATGTAGTCTTGATCAACCTTGAATCTTTCCAACTCTCTTCATTAGGATGATGTCTTGAAGGTAAACATGAATGTTCACACAATCTTCTTCTTCAAGACATGCTTGCAATAGGTTCAACACTCACATGACCAATCTTTGGATAAATCCTTGAATAGCACCTTGGTCAACACATATTCTTTTTCTAATAACCTTAAAACCAACAAATGGTCTTCAAGCAATGCCTATGGACAAACCCTTCAAATATAACTCAAGGCAACCATTAGTCCATAGAGATTGTCATCAATTACCAAAACCAAACATGGGGGTAGCACATGTTCTTTCAAGAGTGTACCGCAGTATAGTGTTTGTTGTGGCCAGACCTGGTAGCAAATGCTTCACTGATCCAAGCTTGTGAGTCTCAAGATCCTCCTCGGGAATAGCAGTGTACATGTTCTTCATGGAATTGTGATCAAACTTGAGCTTGGCATATACATCATAATCATCATCTTCTTCCTTGGGTGCAACAAGAAGATTTGCCCACTCAGAAATGGTTGATTGGTATCTTATACCCTCAGTCATCCACACTATGAGACCATCTGGATAGAAATGTGATGTGGAGTAGAATTGCATGACCATCTCGTCATTCCACTTAGTCAACTTCTGTCCAACGAACTCATCAACACCAGCAATTCTGAAGCTTTCATGCACATGGGGGAAATAATCCTCGTTCTCATCAATGTATTCCCAGTCCACCCATCTCATGTCACTGACTATGGGCTTCTTATCAAGCAAAACTGTCTCATAGAAATCCTGTTGCTCACGAGTGTGAAAATGATAATCACATGCTGTTCTCCTCCTCACAGCATAGGGATCTGACAATCTCCATTGACGCAGTCCTTTGTCCTTTCTCATCATCATGTTCTCAGCTACTGGGTGTGCGTTGTCATGTTCTGGTATCTTGGGCTTCAATTTTCTGAGCACTAGAGGCTCTTCATCAACAGTTGATTCAGGCACTGGGGCCTTGTTCTTCTCTGCAGCAGATATGTTCCTGGTTGATCTCTTGGGTGCTGATGCCTTAGGCTTAGACTTGGGAGGTGCAGCAGTCTTGATAGCATCAGACATGAGCTTCTGTGCTTTTGCAGGGGGTGCAGCAGCTGGCTCATCCTCCTCCTCTTCTTCCTCATCAATCATCATAGTAGGTCTGTCAATCACTCGGGCAGTAGTTTTCCTTATCCTCTTCTTCTTGGCACCTGCAGCTGCCTCTCTAGGCTCTTGCACAGTCTGCTGAGGCACTTTCCTCACAGCAGTTCTTTCCTTGACAGAAGTAGGCTTTGTGCTGTACTCCTTAGCTAGCACTACTCTCTTCTTCTTTTGTACAGTTTCACTTGCAACAAAGTCCTCATCCTCACTGTCTGAGGTTTTCTTCTTCCGTGTTCTGGTTGCAGCTTTAGGAAGATCTGGAGAGCTTCTCTCTCCCTCATAGTAACTTTCATTATGGCTTGATCCTTCACTTTGTTCTTCATGCTGCTCTGACCTGTTCTGACTGTCACTGACATCAGACATATTGCTGAGCTGACCCTGTGAATAGATATGTATGGGTAGAGTAGATGAGTCATCACAAAAAGCAGATTGTTTTTCATAAAAATGAGTTCAAACTTTAGTTCTAGGTTTTCACAGAATGCAGTTCGGATGGACCGAGTTGGTAATCTCAGTGACACCGAAGCACACTACAGAGACATGGCACGCCATTTCGGTCAGACCGAGATGGGTTTCGGTGGCTCTGAGATGCTAGGGTTTCACTGAGACGTTACTTTCGGTCTTACCGATTCGCACAACTCGGTGGCACCGAGATGTACTTGTGCTATGGCCAGGGCCAAATCGGTGGGACCGAAAATTCCTATTCGGTCGGTCCAAGATGCATTCGGCGGAAAGCTAACCCAAATTTTTTTGCTCGAATCTCGTTCAAACGAACTAATCTGGTGGAAAGAGAATTGCATTCGTGGCAAGATTACAGGCAATCCAATCGTGCATTGAATCGGAAAAGGGAAGCACGAAAGGGATCGAAACTCACCCTAACTTGGTGGAGTTCCTCTATGGCGGCAACGGCGGTGGAGATTACCGTTGACGGCGACGGAGTCCTGTGGCGAGGGCGCACAGGCGACGACGGCGACGATCCAGAGACCAAAAGGGCGGCAGCAATGGGGCGCGGGCGCGTGACGTTTGAAGAAGCTTTCAACCGCACGGTTCGCTGGGAATATATACCCATTCGTTGTCGGTGGCACCGAGTGGAACAAATCGGTAGCACCGAGACGTGCAACTGCTTGCAGTTACAGCAACTCGGTCCGACCGAGTTGGTCTAATCGGTAGCACCGAGATGAAAACCTAGATCAATCTAAATGCTTTCGGTTCGACCGAGTTTGAGTGGGTTGGTCTGACCGAAATCAATTAGAAGGTTTTGGAGGTTCAGCCTTTTCAGATCGGTGGCTCCGAGTGCTCCTCACCCGGAGGGTCCGAAAATGACTTGTTCAATTTTTGTGATGCAGCAAGAATAGAATTTGAGACAAGAAAGCATAGATAGCTAGGGAAGGTTCTTAGGCATTCTTGTACATCCACTTGGCCAGAAAAAACCAAGACAATCAAAACAACAAATGGATGTCCTCGAATGATGAAAACATGCAAACCAACATGCTCACACAATAAGATTGCAAATGAAATATGTGTCAAACATGCACAACCAATTCTAACATCTATCAAGCAATGGCGATGATTAGGTCATCTATATATGAGTATATTGACTTAGGAGCCAAATGAGAACATTTGATCATAGGTCGTACTCATCGTTTAAGCACAAGTGGGGTTACCACTTTTACATAAAGCATTAATGTGTTCACACCATTAGAGTTGCTTTAGCTCAATTGCTTAGAGCAAAGCTCCCCCTAGATGTGATATCCCCCCTAAGAGGGTTGAACTAACCTTGGGTTTTGTCGATGATGACTTCATGTAGATGTTGAAGATGTGGAGGCTCAATGTTGATGTAGACCATCAAAAGTTGGGAGCAATCCTTTGGAGTTTTGTGCTTTCAATACCTACATGGGTTAGTCCCACACAAGGAACATACAAGGATATCCATAGACATAGAGTGAAATACACATATGATGATGTCCATGAATGCATTGATTACCTTGTCCCTTGCCTTACCAACAAGAGGGTTTGCGACTCCATGAACTAGTGCAAGATGTGAAAGTTGGTAGCACAAGTCCTTGCCATAAAGGATATGAGTGAAGTTTGTTGGCGGAGTCACCCTCAAGAACTCTCTAGTTCTTCTTCTTTTGGACCCACATCAACTTAATGAGAATCCTTGGAGTTGTAGTAGCACTTGATGAAGTAGAACTTGATGAAGTCTTGGGAACCCACTTGACCATGGCTTGAGGAGCTTCTTCAAATGAGTCAATCTCTTCTTGAAGCTTGTCCTTGCCTTTTAGCTTGTGGTCTTGTGGTGGAAGATCTTCTTGAGCTTGTGTTCCCTTGAAGGAAGTAGGATCATACTTCTCTTGTTGAGGAACAAACTTCGTCTTGGGGTATTGACCTTCTTCCCACTCAACTCCATCGGCATTGAACTTTCGTTCAAAACCAACACCTTGGTTCTTCCGATGCCTTCCTTGCTTGCGTACAATTTCCTCAAATTGTTTACTCCCGGCAAGACTCTTGTAGACACCTTTTTCTATAATTCCTTTCAATAGCATATTTTCTTTCTCAAGTGTAACTTGGCTAAGAGAATCATTAGTGGAATCAACAGAACTACTAGAAGCAACAACATTGGATTTAGCATTGTTATTGTTACTACTAGAGGTAGAACCATTTTTACCCTTGTTGCTAGTTTGCTTAGGTTTAACTTGTGGCATAAAGGTAGACAAGAGTAAACGTTTGGCAAGATATGAAGAACTCTTCTTTCGAAGATCGTCATTGATAGCTTTAAGAAACTCATGCTCTTGCTCTAAATTTAGCTTCTCGAAGCGTAGCTTCTCATGAGTTCTTAGAAGTTCTCTATGATCCTCTTGAGTTGTTTCATGAGCTAACTTAAGAGCATTTAGTTCTTTAGTTAGACGCTCAATCTCCTTCATAGCATTTTCACTCGTTTCCTCTTGACTATCATGATTACTAGCATTTTCATTATAGCTCACATCACTAGCCCTATCAACAAGTAAATCACCATCACCAAGCAAATCATCTTCATCACTATTAAAATCAAGATACTCGGCGTGTGATACCTTGGGGCCTTTTGCCATGAAGCATCTTCCAATTCCTTCATTTGGTGAGTCAAATAGATCGTAGGAGTTGGATGACACAAGTGCAAGTCCTGCAACACCTTCATCTTGACTATAGTCGGAGTTGGAGTGATAACTTCTCTCGGAGTGGTTGTCGGAGTCGGAGCCGGAAACCCATTCACCAACATGAGCTTGATGTCTTCTTCTTGTGTAGCTCCTTGATGACTTGTCCTTCCTCTCCGAATCCTTGCTTCTTCGAGAGTGTCTTCGTTCATAATAATCATCTCTACTCCTTCTATCTTTACGAGGTGATTCATCTCTTTTATGTCTTCCTCTTGGTGATTCTTCTCTTTTCTTGTAGGGAGTCGTACACTCATTTGAGTAGTGTCCGGGCTTTCCACAATTGTAGCAATTACGGTCACGACTTGATGATCTTCTCTCATAGTGTCTTGAGCTTGAGCTTCTTTCTTTTCCTTTGTCCTTGTAGAACTTGTTGAACCTTTTCACCATTAGGCTTATCTCTTCATTGGATACTAGCTGGTCACTTGAAGTTGTTGGAGCATCGGTTGAGGCTTTGTAAGCACCACTTGACTTGTTGTGCAGCTCCTCTTTGTCCTTGAGCGACATTTCATGAGCGACAATCCTTCCAATGACTTCCGTGGGCTTGAGATCTTTGTAATTTGGCATCATTTGGATCAATGTGCAGACGGTATCATATTTTCCATCCAAAGCTCTAAGTATCTTCTTGATGATGAATTTGTCGGTCATCTCTTCACTTCCTAAGCCGGCAATCTGATTTGTGATGAGAGCAAGCCTAGAGTACATCTCAGCGACTCCTTCACCATCCTTCATCTTGAACTTGTCAAGTTGACTTTGAAGCACATCCAACTTAGATTCCTCGACGGACTCGGTACCCTCATGCATATCACCCAAAGTATCCCAAATTTCCTTTGCATTCTCGAGGCGGCTGATTTTGTTGAATTCTTTGGGACATAAACCGTTGAATAGAATGTCACAAGCTCGAGCATTGTATTGCAACATCTTCAATTCTTCCGAGGTTGCTTCACGATCCGGTTCCTTGCCATCCTCAAAGAAGTCACCTTGCAAGCCAACACGAACAACAGCCCAAACGGCAGGGTTATGACCAAGAATATGCATTTTCATCTTATGTTTCCACCTAGCAAAGTTTGTACCATCAAAATATGGACCTCTACGGTGATAGTTACCCTCACTAGAAGCCATACTCTCCTAGGTTGTGAAACCAAGGCTATGATCACCAAAGCTATGGAAATCAAGGCTTACAGAGACCAAAGCTCTGATACCACTTGTAGGATCGAAAATATGTCTAGAGGGGGGGTGATTAGACTTCTTGACCAAATAAAACTTAACCTTTTCCCAGATTTTAGTTGTAGGCAGATTTTAGCAATAGTACATGTCAAGCATCACCCTACACATGCAATTCTAAGAGTATAGCAGCAGAATGTAAGCAATTGCATATGTATGTAGAGAGGGGATAGGAGATTTCAAACGCAATGAAGACACGGCGGTTTTTTGCGTGGTTCCGATAGGTGGTGCTATCGTACGTCCACGTTGATGGAGGCTTCAACCCACGAAGGGTAACGGCTGCGCGAGTCCACGGAGGGCTCCACCCACGAAGGGTCCACGAAGAAGCAACCTTGCCTATTCCACCATGGCTTACGTCCACGAAGGACTAGCCTCACTCGGGGTAGATCTTCACGAAGTAGGCGATCTCCTTGCCCTTACAAACTTCTTAGTTCAACTCCACATCTGGTTGGAGGCTCCCAAGTGACACCTAACCAATCTAGGAGACACCACTCTCCAAAAGGTAATAGACGGTGTGTTGTTGATGAACTCCTTGCTCTTGTGCTTCAAATGATAGTCTTCCCAGCACTCAATCAACTCCTCATAGATTTGGCTATGGTGGAAGAGAGATTTGAGTGGAAAGCAACTTGGGAAAGGCTAGAGATCAAGGTTCAAATGGTAGGAATGGAATATCTTGATCTCAACACATGAGTAGGTGGTTCTCTCTCAGAAAATGAATGGTGGAAGTGTAGGCACGTTCTGATGGCTCTCCTTTCTGAGAAGGATGGGGTGGAGGGGTATATATAGCCTCCACACAAAATCCAACCGTTACACACTTTTGACCCAATTCGGTGACACCGAAACAATCATCTCGGTAGCACCGAACTGTGTAAAAGATATGAACTTTAGGAATCTCGGTGGGACTGATACAAACAACTCAGATGGACCGAAGTGCAATGGCTTAGGGCAATCCTCATCTCGGTGGCACCGATTGCATCAACTCGGTAGGACCGAAGTGAAGCAATAAGGCAACAGAGAGTTGGCAAGCCATCTCGGTGAGACCGATTTGCAAACTTGGTGAGACCGAAGTAAATGCAAACGATTACAGAGAGTTGGCAAGGCCATCTCGGTGGGACCGAGATCCATTTCGGTGGATCTGATTTGTTAGGGTTTGGCAGTGGCTAAGTCTTGGATGAACTCGGTGGGGCCGGATTGGAAATTGGGTTTAGGACATATTTGGGTAGAGATAGTGGTTGAGGGTTTAGGAATACTGACACTAAGCACTTGAGCAAAAAGACCATTAAGCAACACCTCATCCCCTTTTAATAGTATTGGCTTTCCTATGGACTCAATGTGATCTTGGATCACTAAACCAAAAATGTAGAGTCTTGATCTTTGCCAATTCTTGTCCTTAGCATTTTGAGGGGTCCACATCTCTAGTCCATGCGATGCCAATCATTGAACATCCTGAAATCTTAATCTTGAATGGACATTAGTTCAATGATATATATGTTGTTATGAATTACCAAAACCACCAAGGGAGCAAATGTGCTTTCACTCTGCTTGGAGGAGGGGGGGGGGGACTGCTCTGTTCAGGGGTCACTTATCGGAAAGTTGCAGTCGCCGTTGGAGTTGGAGCCAGATTAGTGAGGTGCAGGGTGGTAGTTGAACCAGTGTCTTGGATTGATGCAACTGGTGGAGCCAACAATGGTGGGAGAGCGACTCTGGAAGACTTTGAGGAAGAATCCTGAGCTTGAGAACTGAGGTACATGTGATCAAGCCCAGCGTGGTGGGATCATCCTCCCCTGTGTGGTGTAGTAGTTTGCTAATGTTTTAGTTCCATCCTGTGGTGTGGCCGTTGTGTGTCTTGGTTGTTCGTGTTGTTTGGTTGAGCTTCATGTAGCCTAGATTTCCTTGTTAGACTTTTGATCTCTGTGTTTGAACCCTTATGTTGCAGGGATGGTTTGTGGTACTAGTTTAATTTTCTTAATGAGAGGGGCTGGGGCCGCGCCCCTTTCGATTGAAAAAATGAAAATACTATATCTGGTAAACGTTCGTTGGGAGGTAGGTCCCAGCAAACGCCCCAGCGGTCGTTAGATACAAAGGCACCAATCTTGACACAAATGAGATGACACATCGGTAGAATGCTTGCGTTCGCTGGGGTGAGGAATTGGGTGAACGATCCGTCCTCCCACACATTCGGCTCACCCACCCCACTCGCTACACTCGCAATCGTGTCCATTCCACTCCTGCACTTCCCTCTCATGGCGATTTCCACCAGAGTGCTGCACGCACAGCCCCGCCGTCGCTGTGGCGTATCCCTGTGATGTTCGACGAGAGGAGGTTATGGGTGCAAGAGATCAAGGACGCAGCTCAGCGGCGCGGGTTACGGTGGTAGGAGGCACTCTGGCTGAGGGGGGGGGGTCCAGTGACGGAGGAACGGGAGGCAGGCAGAGGCGTGTCGGACATGGCAGACGTCGGGCGGCTCCATGCCTCGGGGTACAATGACGGAACTAGACCCAGGAGGCTTGGAGCTCCATGGTGTATCCATGCGGCCTCGGTCGTTGCACGGTAGAGACAGAGAGATCAGGGGCGCCCGACAACAACCGAGCTGCCGGCATCGCCCAACTTCTACGCTCCTCCTTGTAGTAGGCCTCCGTAAGGTCGCGGGGGCGACAGTCACGGACGACGACGAGCCCCCCTCCCCCCGCCTCAAGGACGTAACCAAGGAATCTTTAAAAGGATAGGTATGGTCAACTAGGGGGGGTGAATAGGTGACTAATTTTTTTTAACTTCGTTACCAATTTTAGGCTTACAACAAGAATATAGGTTGTCTAGATATGCAACTAGATGGACAACCTATATGCAAAGCTAAACATGGTAACCACAAGCTAAAATATAAGCACAACAATATAAGCTTGCACAAAGTAAATGAAGGAAGAATAAAACACAAGTGAAGACAATGATGTTGTTCCTGAAGTTCCCTCCTTTGGGGGAGGTACGTCTCCGTTGGAGGGGTGTGGACGCACGATGCACACCAACCGCCACAATGGCTCACCCTATTCTCCTCGCTCCCTCGCACAATGCAAGGTGCCACGAATCCATTAACGGTGCCCTTGAAGGCGGCAACCGAAACCTTCACAAACAAGGTTGGGGCAATCTCCAAAACTTAAATGGAGGCTCCCAACACTACCACGAAGCTACACCACAATGGAATGCGGCTCCGGGGTGACCTCTTCCATCTAGGGTACCCAAACACCCAAGAGTAACAAGATACACAAGAGAAAGTTTAGGGGAATCAATTTTCCATTGGTGGAAGTATAGATCTAGGTCTCCTTCCTCAATCCCTAGCAAATCAACAAGTTTGCTTGGCTAGAGAAGGAGATCGGGCAAGATAAAGCTTAGGTCAACAATGGAGGAGAGAGGGAGGCAAGAGGTAGGTGGGAGGAGGAAGAACCTCCTCCTTTTATAGTTCCACCAAATCTAACCGTGCAGAAAATGCACTGAGTGGTAGTTCTGCTCTTGAGAGAAGTACTACCGCTGCTCCATAGTGCAGTGGAAACCACCAGAGAGGTACTACCACTGGGGTGGCCGGTAGTACCAGCTAAAATCATATAGTTGGAACTACTGGTGGGATGCTGCTCTAGTGTCGCTGGGTTCCCGAAGGGAAAACCCCTATGCGCGGTAGTTGGTCCTGTACTTGGAGCGGTAGTGCCGCTCCAACAGGGGAGTAGTACTACCACCCATGTAGGCGGTACCACCAGCTTGGTGCCCAGCAATGGTACTGCTCTACAAGGGAGTGGTACTACCGCTTGGCCCAGTGGTACTACCGGGTGCACAATTCCAACACTAGGTAGAATTTGGTTTCTCTACTCACAAAATGGTGGGAAGGATATGTGGGTGCAATATGAGTTTTAGATCTCCCATTTTTTTTGTAGATGTGAGGATTTGAAATGGGATTGATTAATCCCATGGCAATTTTGCAGAATTTGTTTGAATGTCCCCCCATGGCAGAAGCTGTTGGCAATTAGGCCTAGCGGCAAATTTGATCAAGCCATGTCACTTTGTAGATATTTTCAGATTTATATATTACCCACATGGCAATTTGTAGATAGTTTTTTCATTTTCTTACAAGAGGAAATGCCACGGGCCATGGGAATTGGGTATATGGCTAATTTTGGGGCTTGATTTCGAGTGGCAATTATTTTGAGATCAACACCTAGGTGTGTCGGGGTCCTTGTGTAGTCATGTAGAAACCATGGCAATTACAATGTATATACATGGCAAATCAAACATGTGTCCCCATGGCAAATTATTTATTTTTTGTAGAAAACCATGACATTTTTGTAGAAACCATGGAATTTTTGTATAAATCATGGTAATTTCATGGGAAATCAAACATGTATGCCTAGTAAAATAAACTATGTATTGTCATGGCATTTCAGAGATACCTTTCTTCCATGCCTAAACATTAGATGTGTTGGTAGTTTTTGAAAGAACAACATGGCAAATAAACACAATTCACCATGGAAAATAAATATAATTCGCCATGGCAATTTTTAGGTTTTTAGTAGATGGCAAAGTAGGTGCAGAAACTACTAGAACATGGCAATTTTGACATTGTTTTTGCCATGGAATTTTATATGTCATTTGTTCTAAAAAACATGACATTTTGTTAAATAGTGGCATGGCATTTTTTATTAGGGTGACATGGAAAAACTCAGTACATGGCATTTTTTGACATTGTTTTGCGATGGTAATTTCTACATGATCTGTCCTAACTTCAAGCGTGTATCCCTCAAAAAGATGCCATTTCAACTGTTTCTATAGTATAATGGCATTTTTATAGAAAATTGGTTTTTGGTCACATGGCATTTGTTTTGTAAAGTATCATCTTGCAATGCAATCTCAACTTTCTACTCCTGTGTCCCTGAATCCTGTTTTTTCGTTGCCATGGCAAAAAAACATATTTTCTTGCCATTGGTGACGGTGTCCTGGACTAGGGGGTCCCAACCTAGGTGATTAGTCCATGGACTGGACTCGAGGCCCGTTGAAGAACAGGGACTCCGGAAGTTTCCAACTCAAAGAACCAACATACCGGGCCTCACCAAAGACTTGGCGTGCACCCCAAGGATATGAAGATTCGGCATGTATTCCTTTAGTTGTAACCGACCATGTGTAACCCTAGATACCCCCGGTGCCTATATAAGCCGGAGGGTTTAGTCTGTAGAGACACGATCATTCACAATCCTAGGTTTAGACCACAACTCACGATCTCGAGGTAGATCAACTATGTGCCTTGATACTCCATCAATATAAACAAGAGCAGGACGTAGGGTTTTACCTCCATAGAGAGGGCCCGAACCTGGGTAAATCACCATGTCCTACGTTCCCTGTTAAGCCATTGATCCGATCTCACAGCTCGGGCACCCCTACCCGAGATCCGCCGGTTTTGACACCGACATTGGTGCTTTCATTGAGAGCTCGATGTGTTGATCCCAAAAGATTGATGGCTCGCTTGCAGATTGACAGCGATACTGGCCGCGGTGACATATTCGTCCCCGGCCAGCTTTTTGTCTTCGGCAGCATCGTGCTGCACGCCGACTCGACTGGCCATCTGTGCCGCGTCGAGAACTTCCCCCCGGATCAGGTCTTCACGTTTGGAAACCTGGAGTACACCGTGGACGCCTGAGGTGAGCTAGTCTTTTCGAGATGGACCTCAGATCGGCTTGAGAATCCCTCTGACGCGGAGGCCCCAGATAATATTCCCGGTCTTATTCTCGGATCCGACCTTTCATCAAACCCTATCCCGAAGATGGATCTGGCGATCATCGCTTCTAGTCCCACCACCACGCCCGCAGACCCTGGCTTCGAGCCAAGTTCGCCAATAGGCTCGACGGTGATTGCCTCATCGCCTATAGCCTACGAGACCCCTTCTCCTACCGACCAAGGATCAACCTCGGACGAGCAGGATAACAATGCTGCGTCAGGCGGCCCGAGCAGACTACTCCAGATCGGCCCGGCCTATAGCCAGGTCCTGAGCACGAAGGTGGTCTCACAGTTAAACGAGGTGCTGGACCGAATCCAAGACTTGGTGATCTCATCCGCCGTCTATGATCAGATCAGATGCAAAGCCGACGATCGGGAAATTTCCTTCCCACCCACCACCCACTTACACTACTGCAGGATGGTCCTAATGTGACACATCAATCAGAGACCCCGCGACCAAACTGTGTGCGATGCATTAATCGCAAACGGTGTCGTACTAAAACCGTCCCCAATACGACGAATTGTTTGCAATGCCGGAGACATAAAAATGATTCAGATTAGAGATGCGTGTGCGATACGTGGCATACAGTTGATCCATACGAACTGTTTGCGATAAGACAGAACAACAAACACGATTCAGATTAGAGACGCGTGTGTGATACGTGGCATACAGTTGATCCATACGAACTATTTGCGATAAGACAGAACAACAAACACGGTCAGCCAAATCGAGGTGTGTGCGATACACGGCATACAGTTCACTCGGATGAAATGTTTGCTATTACCCAACACAACAGAAACGGTCAGGCAGATCAAGGTGTGTGCGATATACGGCATGCTGTTCGCTCGGATGAACTGTTTGCGATTACCCAACACAACAGAAATGGTCAGCCAGATCAAGGAGTCTGCGATATACGGGCACACATTCTAATTAAAATAATTATGCGCGATGGTAATAACAAGCACACACGGTTGATGGAACAAGTCGTGTGCTGATATCACCGATTGCAGTGCACACGCCACGTACGCATCCGAGAACGTTTGCCCACGTTAATTACACCATTCGGGAATCGTGCCGCACTTCGAAACCGGAACCGTCAAATAATTTTGAGCTTCTTTCCCGTCACATTCCAAATTACTCTGATTCACACCGATATGTAAGTGCAAACCTGTTCACACCGATGAAAACCTAAACGTTTTCCCACTTAGCAGCTTATTACTAGGTTATAAATACCACCTACTCGAAAATGACTGCACATTCCTCCTCAATTCCTCATCAACAAACAAACAAGTCTTCATCCTTCCTTGCATCTGCCATGGCCCGTGGGAGGAGTTCTTGGTCGAGAAATGACCACGGAGCGGCGAGCGAAGCAGCAGAGATGTCCCGCTTGGCCGCAATATCAGCCGAGAGGTCCCGCCGCGCCGCCGAAGCAGCATGGAGGTTCCGCCGTGCCGCCGAAGCAGCACTGAGGTCCCGCCACGCCGCTGAAGCAGCAGAGTGGTCCGGCCGCACCGCGGAAGCGACACAGATGTCCCGCCGAGCCGCGGAAGCAGCAGAAAGGTCCTGCCGCGTCGCGGCGGCCTGGATGGATCTATTGCGGGCACTCGAGGGCTCTCACAGGCGCATGCGCGCTATGCTCAATAAGCTGATGCACGATGACATCCCCTGCTAGGCGAAGCTGCAGAAGGAGAGCTATGCCGCGTTGGATAAGTCCACCGGCGTCATCCGGGGACTACGGGGTGACAAGGTGAGGCTCCGCACCGAGCGCGACCTGCTGAGGGCGAAGATCGCCGGCAGGGTGAAGCAGCACGAGGAGACAACTGCCGTGTTGGAGAAGACGGTCGTCATGGCCAGGAAACTTATGGACGAGAATGCTAATATCTGCATCGAGCGTGACATGCTCCTGGAGAAATCTGTGGATGCTCGCAAGCGACGGATTGAGGACGTGAAGGAGATCAAGGTGGACAAAATGACGAAGATGGCGTAGTAGATCGAGGTGAAGTATCGAGGTGAAGTAGAGAGGTGCGACCCAGATCATTGTCTGTGTCTTCCTTCTTTTGCCCTTGTGTCTTTCAGGCATTGCCGCATGTGGCATCTTTAATTATCTTCCTGAATATGTAAGACAATTATTATTATCCATTGCCATCGTCTTCATATATATTAGTCTTCCTAAGTCTCAGTCGATGCTATGTCCGTGAGATCTTACATCAAGATCCGTGCAAAATTTTCTTTTCAGATTTTCTTTTCTCTCTCTCAAATCTCAGTCGACAAAGTCCTAGCCACGCCATTAAAACTGGGGCTCGGGCGCCATTAATGGAGAAGTTGGGAGCGAGGTGGGCGGCGGATGGAGGTCAAAGGGCTCGCCTCCTGGTGAGCCTGCGCAGCGGTCTGCTCCACGCCTCCCGTCTACTCAAATAGCTACCCCACATGTCGCCTCCTAGCCAATAAAAATGGGGATGTGTGGCGGCACGTAAATGGTTAGTACAACACCCACGGTTTGAATAGCACTTGTGTTTCCGATTGTAACGTGGTAGCTCTTTGTTCCAAAATGACTTTGTTGGTTGTTAATCTGTGCGCCTTCAAAAAATCGGACAAATTTTTTACCACAGCATGTTGGTGACATGTCAAGGCAACATGCCAAGTTTCATGATTTTCAGGCAAGTTTTGGATTTACAGGAATTTAAAAACCAAGTTTGTCAATGTTTTTTGCCGAGCCACGATGCCCAGATGTTTGAAATTCATTCCCATTTCTTGCATGGGACCTAAACATTCACCCAAGGACACATATACAATATTTCAACCCATTTTGGTGCACTTGAGCATGTGCCTGTAGTTCAAATTTGAATTATGCACATTAAATGCCTAGAAAACTCAATTAATGTATAAAAATGCCAAACGAACCCGAAATAATTCCAAATTTTAGCACGACACTCCTATTGGTCTTTGTTGCCTCTGTAAAAAAAATCAAGGCAGGAAGAGGCAGCGTATGTCATTTCGCCCACAAAGGTGACACATCCCCCCTATCGGAACCATGAGCCTTCTTGAGAGAAGCTCCGGTTTGTCAGAAGCTTATACCAAAACTTGTCCCAAATCAAACAAAAATTTTACCCCAGCATGTTGGTGCCATGTCAAGACACCATGCCAAGTTCAGTGATTTTTAGGCAATTTTTGGATTTACAGGAATTTAAAAACCAAGTTTCTCAATGTTTTTGGCCGAGCCACGACGCCCAGATGTTTGAAATTCATTCCCATTTCTTGTATGGGACCTAAACATTCACCCAAGTGCACATATATGATTTTTCAACCCATTTTGGTGCACTGTAACATGTGCATGTAGTTCAAATTTGAATTATGCACATTAAATGCCTAGAAACTCAATAAATGTATAAAAAAGTCCAAACGAACCCGGAATAATTCCAAATTTTAGCACGACACTCCTATTGGTCTTTGTTGCCTCTGTAAAAAAATCAAGGCAGGAAGAGGCAGCGTATGTCATTTCGCCACAAAGGTGACACATCCCCTATCGGAACCATGAGCCTTCTTGAGAGAAGCTCCGGTTTGTAAGAAGCTTATACCAAAACTTGTCTCAAATCCAACAAAAATTTTACCACAGCGTGTTGGTGCCATGTCAAGACACCATGCCAAGTTCTGTGATTTTTAGGCAATTTTTGGATTTACTGGAATTTAAAAACCACGTTTCTCAATGTTTTCGGCCGAGCCACGACGCCCATATGTTTGAAATTCACTCCCATTTCTTGTATGGGACCTAAACATTCAACCAAGGACACATATACGATTTTTCAACCCATTTTAGTGCACTGGAGCATGTGCCTGTAGTTCAAATTTGACTTATGCACATTAAATGCCTAGAAAACTCAATTAATGTATAAAAAATGCCAAACGAACCCATAATAATTCCAAATTTTAGCACGACACTCCTATAGTTGCATGTTCACTACAGATAAATGTTCTAGCAATTCAAACAGCGACCTTTCCTGCCGAAACCCCATTTTGTCTTTCAAATCAAAATGAAAAAAATCAATTACACCACAAACAGTTTGTTAGCAACAATCGTGTGCGATGCAGTATAAAATATCTTGGGGCTCCCTCATGTATGGCTTACGCAGGAAGGTCTGTCGGCTACAGTCCACCGGCCACGCGTCAACCACACTTGCGCGCCAGTTTTTCGCTGCACCGTTCGTAAATTTTCGACAACCGCGGAAATATGTAGGTCCCCGCCCCCTCCCCCCCACCAAAAGCCACATTTCCACTGTGTCCTCCTTCCTTTCCAAGTTCAAACCTTCACTGCTTGCTTTGCAGCGCCTCCTCCTCGCCGGCGGCGCTCCTTCCCACTGCGCGGCCTCGTCCATATAGTCAGGTAATCCACACCCCACCCCCATCCTGCTCCTCCATCTCCATCCCACAAGCCTTGACCACCGGTGCGACATCTTCCACCCAAATCACTGCCCCATCCTCAAAATAAGCGCCGCCCATAGCCATGGTTCACGCATTATAGCCAGGAACTCAAGGAGCATCTGGCACCGGTGAAGGAAATCGCGGTCGAACGGGCGGATGAGGTCGCGATGGCTGCCATGCGTGCCGACCGCCAGATCTTGGAGGAGCACCTCACCATCGAGGCCACCGTCGACCCCTCACGCACGGACGCCGCCATGCGGTTGGCTGCTTTAAACGACAGTTCGTGGTGTTTTATAAAGGCCGCCTCCGGTGCCTTCTAGTGAATTGTCCTCTGTTATGTTAATATGCAATCTGATCTTCTGAAATGTGATGTTCAGTTAACAATTTGGATCATTTGTTGTGATGTTCAGTTAACTGTTTGGTTCAATTCTAAAATGTGATTTTCAATTCCTGTGGGTACAATTTTTTTATTGTTATGCATGTGAGGAATAAAATCGAATTTGGATGTACTCTATACATGAGAAACATACACAAATGCTATATTTCCTAGTAGTTCTTAAGCACGCTAGGCTTGGTTAACTATATGATCTTCTAGTATATGTTCTATTCTGCAATGTGGTTCTCAGTTAACTGCTTGCTTCATTTGTTGTGGTGTCCAGTTAACTTTTTGGTACAATTCTAGAGTGTGATGTTCATTTGTTGTGGGTCGAAGTTTTCATTAATATATTCTACTGATAGTATGCCAACTCTCACTTAAACTGATCAATATCTGCCTTATATGTGTTGCAGGGAAACAATGGGAGGCACTGAGGTTTATCATCGAGGTTTGCACATGCATGGTCCTTTGGCTAATAGCACATTATTGTGCAATTGTAGGAACCATTCTAATATTTAGGTTTTTAACAATTTGGTCTTGCACAGTAGGTCCTGCTGTCAGAGGTTTAGACCCACTGTTCGATCCATTTTGCATATGGGGAAATGAGATGGACATGAATATCAGTCAAGTCAAGAAACTCAGAAAGATTGTTAGGATAAAGAAACTAGCGTTGAATAACAACAATATCTTTGTTTGCACAATGAAGAAGACATCAGTCAACTATAGGATGGTACTAACTCTTTTACCTTGTGTTTTTTCCTATGCGCCATTTCAAAATTTAGAACAAATATTTATGCATATCTTTGTTTTCAGTCCTTTCCAAAGCAGTTCACCGATGATTACCTCTCAAACCACCTCCATGGTCAAGAGGCGAGGAAGGTACTCATTCAACACCCACGCTACAATATTGAAGTCTCCCTCAAGAGGACGAAGGTTGGGCGGGAATCATCCGCAGCCACTGGCGTAAAGTTGCAAGGACATTCAACATCATTGAAGGCTCAATATTCGTCTTCAGATTCAACAGTTTTCCAGATGAGATTCATCTCTCTATATACCGTATATGATGCTACTTTCCAAAGGTTTTAGATGTTGCATGTGAAACTTCGTGCTGTTGTGTAATTGCGTAGCTAGCTATATGCCTATATGGTGTAACTGAGTGCTGAAGCTATGTGATATTGTACTCTGATGTAATTCAGCTATGAAATCCTGGTTGCTGTAATACGGCTATGAAACATATGGTGTGTTTGATATGAAATGCCAATTTGATTACTAAATGCATTATCAATAATAGGCCAATTAGCCTGCTTATTGGGTTTTTGAATTGCAGACGGTTTCTCAGACAACACCGTGGGCGATGACCTCAAACAACGCACACAGTTTCTAGAAAGTAGCCGTGTTGGATCAATGAACAATCACACACGCCTTCCGCCCGACAAATGTTTGCGTTAGGCCACCTTGCACAAACGTTTCCACATAAAAATTGTGTGTGATGTATATATGAATGGAAACATTTTTCTGAGATTCACTGTGTGGGATGAACATACGAACATAAACGCTTGGGCCAGTATAATTGTCTACGATGGCTCGCCCGTTCGCACACGAGCTCTTTTTGCCCCGCGTGTGTGACCGAAGGACCTATCCCCGACGGTTTCTGGGTCGTGTGGGAAGGACCCCCCTATCGCACACATAGGCAAGGCGACGGTTTGAAACTGCGTCGCGGAAAGGGGTTAAAAACCGTTTGTATAGCAGCTCGCTGCACTAGTGTTAGTTGCCACGGTCGAAGACTTGACCGATGAGCTCGACTACGGCTCTGATGAAGCCACTGACATGGAAGAAGACGTCGGTGGCGATACCAGAGCAAATCTTTCCACTAAAACCCATACAGGGGATTGGGCAGCCACATCCACATACGACGTCTATATGGTCGATACTCCTAAAAACAGTCCTCAGGATAAACCCAAGGAGAACCCTAAGCGTCGCCATCCAAAGAGGCGATCTAAAGAGAGTAATGGAAGTAAAGGTACGGCCAACACCACGGGCGCTGCCAATAACGGTGCTGCCCTCGACGCTAGTGAGAACCTGGGCGAGGACAACCAAGCCTCGCTCGCCGAGCCGAAGGAGCCAGTAGAGGCACCTGCGGAGGATGATCTCGAGGACATGGGCACTCTCAACGATGGATCAGATGGAGATTACCTTCCCGAATCTGAGGATGATTTAAGCCTCGGACCTGAGGACTTCGTGGTACCTGTAAGCCCATCTGAACATGCAAGGTTCCAGCGACGGTTACTCGCAACTGCGTGAAGCATGAAGAGGAAGCAGCAAGAGCTATACACCCACGAGGACGCACTCAACGACAAATGGGTAAAATTCCCCGAAGCCGAAGCTGAGCTCGAGGCTCGACGTACCACCACCAAGTAATACCCCAAAATACGGCTGCTGTCCGACGTCGACGACGAGGCGGCAAATGACGAGCTGCCCACGCATGGCATTACAGGACAGGCCGATCGCCCCCTAGAGGACGAGACAGGCTAGCAGGGGCAAACACAGAACCCCCCTGCAAAAACCCGCCCTCACGGCAAGAGCACGGTGGGCTTCACCGCCCCCTCTGATCTGCGCGACAAAATACAGGCAAATAAAGCCCTTTCCCGATCCATATATGGTTCACGGCACCGCACACCCGCCGGCCTAGAAGGCTACGATGCCTGGTTGGACAGGCACGACAGAGCTCGGGAAAAGATGCGGGGTAGGACATCGGCCAGCGCATGGCTAGACATGACTCATTTCCGAGGACCTGCACATCCGGTCTATTTTATGGACGAGGCCATGGAACATCAGTTCCCGGAAGGGTTTAAACCCATTAATATTGACCAATACGATGGGACGACCGACCCGGCTGTCTGAATTGAGGATTTTCTCCTTCACATACACATGGCCCGAGGTGATGACCTCCACGCTATTAAATACATGCCGCTCAAACTTAAAGGACCGGCAAGGCACTGGCTTAACAGCCTCCCCAGCAACTCCATCGAAAGCTGGGAAGAACTGGAGGAAGCCTTTAGGGAAATCTTCCAGGGCACTTACGTTCGACCCCCGGACGCCGACGACCTCAGTCACATCGTCGAACATGAGGGCGAATCTGCTCGAAATTCTGGAATCGGTTCTTAACTAAAAAGAACCAGATCATCGATTGCCCCGACGCCGAAGCTATTGCCGCATTCAAGCATAGCATTCGGGATGAGTGGCTCGCCCGCCAACTCGGGCAGGACAAGCCGAGAACTATAGCGGCCCTTACCTCCTCAATGACATGCTTTTGCGCAGGCGAGGACAGTTGGCTCGCTTGCAGTTCCCACATGAACGATCACGGCACCTCAGAGGCACGCGACGGAAACGGCAAACCCAGGCGCAACAAGAATAAGCGCTGAAATAAGCATGGTGGCAGCGATACCGAGGACCCAGCAGTCAATGCAGGGTTCAGCGGCCCGCGAGCTAGACCCAAGAAAAAGCCCTTTAAAGGGAACAAGGATGGCACTAGCGCCCTGAATCGAATACTGGATAGGTCTTGCCAAATTCATGCACTACAAAAAAACACTTCTGTGATGATACGTTTTTGTCACAGTAGGTCAAGTTTTCTGTCATGCATGTACATCCGTGACAATTTTATGACAGAATCAAGATAGTCATACCTGTGCTGTCGTAGAAGTGTTCCATGACAATACTAAAATTATCATCACAAAAGTGTCCACTTCCATGACGGAAAATGTCGCGTCATGGAAGTGTTTTCGTCAAGGGTGACCGACACATGGCTTCCACCGAAACGGGTCGCCGTTAAGCTATCGGGTCCGGTTTTGGATTCGATAACCCATTAATAGCCCTGACCAATGAGGATTTTCCATGTGTAAAATTCTCATTGGCCAAAGGAACCACGTGTCAGCTGGGCGTCGCGACAGATGTCATTCCTCCAATGGACGAGACGGGCCTATGGAAATGTTACACGTGGCACGGCCCAACAGTGGCCCATTTAGGTTAAAAAGGCCGGCCCGTTTGACTTGGTCAAAAGTTAGCAGGCCGGCCCATGGAAAGCCTATTAATGGCCTGTTCGCATACAGACCATTTACGACTCGGGTACTCACGACCTGTTATGGCCTTTTAAAATTCGTCCCAGTAGCGTCATGTGGGCCGTCCCATATGATTCCAACCCGTTCTCACTTTCGGCCCATCTATGGCTCGTGACGTCTTTTGGCCCATATGAGGCCTTTTGTATCTTTGGGCCCATTGACGGCCCATGGTGATTTTGGCCCATCATGAACAGTAAATTGCTTTGAGCCCATTTAAGGGCCCATGATTCAGTTGGGCCGTTTCCAGCCGGTGTTCACTTTCGGCCTTCTAAGGCCCATAAATTCTTGGGCTCATTTCCAGCCCTTGATTACTTACGGTCCGTTACTGGCCTGTTATGCTAATGGGCCAAATTCAGCCCGTGGTTACAATTGGCCCATTTGTGGTTTGTTAACCCATTGGGCCATTTTCAGCCAGTCATGTTTTCCGGCCCATTAACAACCCGTTATACCTGTCGATAGAATTAAGCTTGTGATGACTTTCGGCCTGTTAACGGCCCATTATGCTATGGGCCCTTAAACCGACCATTCCCAAATTGGCCCTTTTATGGCCCATATTGCGGTCCGGATTTAGCCCACGAACAGTACGTCCCATGGATCATACGGCGCGTAGGAGGCCCATGGATCCTACGGCCCGCGGGAGGCCCATGAATCCTAAAGCCCGTAGGAGTCCCATGGATCCTACGGCCCCGTATTTGGCCCATGGTTATTGCGGCCACTAGCAACCCGAGGAAAAAGAACTGCAGTGACTACAAGCAATAAACATGAGTATAAGTAAATAAATAAGCAAGCAACTAATGCTAGGCTATTACGGTGATTACATACATTACATCCACTGGGCATCAAAGTTCGCCACCAGTGCAAATAAAGGGAACAACAAAGCAGCATATTACAAACACCGGGCGACTAAGTTGGCCACCAGTGCAAATAAATGCGGCGGCAAAACAAGTCCAGAAATGAAACCACTTCAGAAGAGCTCAAGAAACGATATCCTGGGCACCCACCATGCTAGCAAGAAGCTTAGCAAGCTTATTAGCTTTCTCTTGTTTGGCGCTAAACTCCTCCAACTCTTGCTGTTGCACCAGAAAGTGTGCATCTGAATTCTGTAGGGACTTCCTCAGTCCTTTGGCTTCTTGTCGTAGCACGGCTGATCATTGTCTTTCAACTTGTAGTTGAGACTCAAGAAGCCGAACTGATTCAGGCAGCGAGTTCGAAGAGCTTGCACCAGCGGTAGTGGCCAGTAACTCGAACACTACATCAAGGCAGGACTTTGGGGTTGTCTCACTGTCTTGAAGATAGTTTTTATCAGCTTTCTTGGACACCAACAGGGTTGTCTCACTATCTTGAACCTTGTCTGCATTACTTCCTTTACCATTGCATAATGGGGTACTCTTCTCCAATATTCTGGCGGCATTCTAAAAGAGGAACAAGCAGACACATCACAGGTTCAGCATGTAGTATATGAAACTCATTTTGGTAATCCAGTTCAGTGGTAATGTTGACAGGATAACAACATGAAACAAACATATATTTATGTACTATGGTCACTGTATTGTCTATATCATCCTAGTTTATGTTGCCAAATCAAGATAGAGACGCAGTTCAAATCATATATGTTTAAGACAAAGCAGCATAGACTGAATATAAGTGTGGGAAACTAACAGCACTAACAACACTTGTAATGTGCATGACATGAGAACATAACTATTTATACAATTGAAACTGAAATCAACATAGAGCAAAAAGTTACAACAGCAAACCAGTTAAAGAAACAGGTTTAAAACATACCTGTTGTGCCATTAAAGTTTTAATTGGATCCTTCAAATTTGAAATTTGTTGGTATGAGTAAATACAGTGATGTAAGAGCAAAAGAGTATGCACCTTAGCTACGGAATCTGACCTGAGAACAATTGTTCTTCTGCTTTAAGCGTTGAGTTGGGGTTCGCAGTGCTGGTCCTCGTGCTTTGGGCACTGTAGTTGCCTTACTAACTGCTCGTGTTTGGGTGCTCTGTGGTGGATATGGTGCTGTGTCAAGTGGAACTGGGTTACTATCTGCTGGGGTTGGGGTTAGATGGGGTGTAGCTGGTTCTCTGTCCAACTGGGTAGGGGTACAATCTATGAGAGTCTGGGTTATGTGTGGTGGGGCTGGTTCTTGGGCAAGTACAACCGTGGTTCTATCTGCATCGACGGGTAGCATTGCCTTTTCTGAAGACCGTGTTTTTACTCCCTTAGATACTGCCATCACCCCCTCCAATTCAAATGGCTGATAAACAAGAAAAGTAATTTAATGTACATACATTGTATGATAGACATGTGCAATGGATAGTGGGGAATAAAAGAGGGCATGAAATAATTCACATATATGTTGTCTAACCAAACAGGATAGCATGACACAATTTCACATATATGATGGCTAACTAAACAGGATATCATGACACAATTTCACATATATGATGGCTAACTAAACAGGATAGAATGCCATAATTCAAATATGATGTCTTTATTAAATAGGTTGGCATGCCATAATTCACATACATACTGTCTATGGAAACATGATGGCATGATATAATTAACGGATAGAATGACATAATTCAAAATATGATGACTATGTAAACAGGATGAGATGATATAACTACATGATGTGTTTATTAAATAGGTTGGCATGCCATAATTCACGTACATGCTGTCTATGTAAACATGATGGCATGATATAATTCACATATATGATTTATATACTAAGAAAGTAAGCAGATGGCAATCGCATATATGATGTCTAAACTAAGCAGATGGCATTCAATATTGTGTATATGATGACTAAACTAAGCAATGCAAGACAACATATGCATGATATGAGTAATATAACCCTGCCAAGTTTGATCATACACCTCAGGGGGAAAATAGGACTGTTCACCTATCTCTGAATCCTCCTCTGAGGAGCTATCTGTAACCAGCAAGATATCTGCTTCAGCAGGTAGCATTGTCTGCTCTGAAGACCTTGTTTTCACTCCAGATTTTTCCATCACCGATTCAAATGGCTGATGCACAGGAAGAGTAGTTGAATAAACAAACATTGTCGACAAATGGAATACGTAATACAAAAAAAGGATGGCATGATATAATTCACACATATGATGCCTAGCTAAATAGCATGGCATTTCATAATTCACATATATAATGCCTTGCAACAAGATGGCATTGCATAATTCACATATATGGTAATTAGACACTAAACAGGTGGCATTCACACAAAGCATGTCTAAACTAAGCAAATGACATAGCAATGCAAGACACCATATGCATGATATGAGCAATATAACCCTGCCAAGTTAGAGCATACACCTTGGGGGGGGGGGATACGACTGGTCATCTGTCTCTGAATCCTCCTCTGAGGAGCTATCTGTAACCGACAAGATATGCACTTCGTTGTAACACCCCAAAAATCGGGTTATCGATTTTTGTGCTGTTAATCCTTCCTGGATTTCCTCTCCCAAATTTTTCCTCAGGAATCTGGTGAGTGACCAGGTGAATCCAGACAATCCTTAGCCTCTCCATACCTTTCCCATACTATTATGCCAGCCAAGCTTTCATCAGTAAACCCCGAATCTCATTCAAACCCTAGTTCCAAAATTTCAGAACTGGAAATCTTGTCTTTGTGTTTACAAAGGAGCTATCATTTTCCTTGCTCTATTGATCCTCCCAAAATTTCCAGAGATCATCCTTCACTCATAAACCCTAGATGTGCAAAAATATTGCTAAGTCATATGCAATATTTCTCATCTAGAATTAATTCCTCTTTCTGCCTTTCTGAGGAATTAAATCCAGAAAAATATCTATCCATCTCCAAAGTTCTTGAAAATTGGTGGAGATATTCTTTGTGATCATATTGAGCTCTCACAAAAATATTGGCCACAATTAAATAAAGGAAATTGCACTTTCCTATTTAAAGCCAATATTTCAATTTGGGGCCTTTCCAAAGGAACTACCATTTTGGTAGCTAGGAAAAACCCCAAATAATTTGTGGAGCTTTTCCTACCCATATATTCACCATTTCCATCAAAATATCCCATTCCACCAATTAAATTTTGAGCACAACATCCATTTGCAAATTCTGTCCAGATTTCCAGTTTGCAAAGGAAGTACTTGTTCCCTTGATCTTTTTGGGCTGAAATTTTTCAGGGTGGTTAACAAGGACAAATCACCTCTGGATACCAAAAAATCAGCCCATTTGATCTAGCCAATTTTCCCCAACAATTTATCTAAGTTTCTGTTCAGATTGCATCTCTGTGAAGGAAGTACCCTCATGGATGATCAATTTGAGCTGAAACTTTCCCATATATCTCTCATGACCAAATGATCACTCTCCACCAAAAACCAGCTAATTCCATCTAGCCATTTGACCCCTACTTCCTCATCTTCATTTCTGGTCAGTCTGGTGCTTTGTGAAGAAAGTACCAGCTAGACTTGTCCATTTGTGCTAAAACTTGGCCAGGATGACTACCTTAGTGAGTGGTCACTCTCAGCCAAAGATTAGGCCAAGAGGAGCATTGTGGTGGACATGGCACATGTCAAACACCTTGCTGCCAGCAACTGTTTGATCAAGGTGCAGTCACACCAGGGCTCCCTATTCTTGTTTGAGGGTCCAAGTAAACTCAGCGAAGTGTGTAGATCATCCCACACATGATTTGGCATCGTGTGGGGCGTGGCACCACCGTGGCCACGCGGTGACCACGGGCAGAGAGTGCCAAACCAAAGCTCTGTGCGTTGGAGGCTTCGGGAGACCGTCTCCAGTGGGTTCCGGCTTGTCCGCGAGCGCCGGCGAGCTCTCCACCGCGCGCGTGAACCGCCTGGAGCCTTCTCCCCCTCGTCCCGTAGCTCGTTGGCCGCTTCTGGCGACATGGGTGCTCCGCCAGAACGTCGCCACCTCGCCGTGCATCTCGGAGCTTCGGCCGCCGTCCAGCTCCTTCCCGAGCCCTCCCCCGAGCCTATTTAAGGCGTTCCCGAGCCCCTTCTCTCCACCAGCGAGCCCCAGCTCTCCCCCTCGAGCTCCCCGAGCTCCTCTCCTCGCCCATGGCAGAAGCTCTGCCGCCGTCCCCCTCGGCCGATTCCGGCCGTGTAGCCCTCCCCCTCCTCTCCATTCCAGTCCTCCGCCTTCTCAGAAGTCCATCGAGCCGCCGCCCCCTCCAATTTCCGCCGGAGCAGCCCGTGACCGCCACTCCAAGCGCCGCCACGGCCGAAGCTCTACCGCCGGCGCCCGCGAGGAATTCCGGCGC
The DNA here is from genome assembly GCA_039707655.1 of Elymus sibiricus. Taxonomy (NCBI): domain Eukaryota; kingdom Viridiplantae; phylum Streptophyta; class Magnoliopsida; order Poales; family Poaceae; genus Elymus; species Elymus sibiricus. The sequence continues at coordinate 343,616,125 of CM077666.1, read as the reverse complement.
CCTGGCCCTCCCCCTTCTCCCTGTTTGCGTCCGCGGCCTCTCCAGGAGCTCATTGAGCCGCCGCCGTCTTCGGCTCCTCCGGGGAAGTGCTACCGAGGCAGCTCCTCTGGTGGCCGTTCGCCGCCGCCTCCCGGTTAGCAGCTACGGCGCTACTGGCCGGCTCCTGAGCCCTGGCGACTACCTGCGGGCACGGCTGAGCCCCGCGAGTTCACCCCGCCCCTCCACGAGCGCTGCCGTGGCCCCGCGCGTCGGCATCGAGCCCGACCGGCGCCGGCTCTGCTTCCTGTCGGGGGTAGGAGAAGAAGACAGGAGGAGGAGAGAGGAGATGAGGCGGGGCCCGTTCGTCAGCCAGAGGGAGGAAAAGTCAGCCCGGGCCCGCGCCAGTAAGTGGAAACGGCTTTCGGCGAACCGTTTTCATTTATGGAAGGCGTATTCTCGTTAATATGTTTTCCATTTCCAGCCAGCGGCCGAATCCACTAAATAGTGAACGTTCACCCGTTAGGAGCTGGAATGGACAGTTTTCTGTCCGTTTCTCCGCTTAACGAACGAACGGCCGTTTCTCCGTGACCGTAACTCCGATTGAGGTAAAACCAACGCCCACGTCTTCAGTTCGTCGAGCCCTTTCCGATGGCATCATTTTCATAATGTTTCCACACTGTGAAAATGACCATTTTGCCCTTGCCCTTCGATCAGCCCCTTCGAGAGGGAAACTTTTCCGGCAAAACTTTCCGCGAGTTCATCGCACTTCATCTCGGTGACTCCGTCAACCCCAAGGCAAGCCAACCTCTTATCATGAGCTCCAGACTTGCGTGATGACTTTGCTTGCACCCTGTGTGTGTGTGTTGCATTATATTTCAGATCATCTGTTAGCCTGCACTGCCGTAGCCCTGTTATTTTATCTGTGCTAGCTACTAGTGTTATTTACCATGTGATATCATGAATTGCTGTCATATCATATTTTCTCATGCTATTGAAAATATTTGCAATACCGTTATCATGTTAGTGCTATGATTTGATCTCATGCTATGATTGTCATGATTTTTCTATGCTGTTGCTAAGTAATTGTTCTTGCTCATAAATGTTGATGTTATAATGAGATGATGGAAAGATTAAATTGAACTTGTGAACTAAACTTAGTTTGTTGATCAAGAGCCACCTACCCGGACTTTTCCGTGCAGCCACATTTGCCGGTATGGGACGGCCTTGACTTGGTCTGGCTTTGTGCTCTTTTATCGGTACCACCAAACTAGGGAGGGTTATGCGCGCGTGCTACCCTGATCAGGTAGGCGGCGATAACCCTGTGAGCCCAGTTGTTTGTTTAGCCCGGGAGTCCCCGTTTGGGACAGTTTAGTTTGGCCACAACGATGGCAGGTGTCACGAGGTGACACAAGGGCCACCCAGGACATGACCCTGGGAGGGTATGATTGTCGGTGGTATGATAGAGGAGTCACGGGTCAGGCAGGTTTCGTTGGAGCACCACCGGTCCACCCGAATGGGATCACGAGGCCAGGTACTCCATGGTGTGGGTAAAGTGCGCAACCTCTGCAGAGTGTAAAACCTATTCGAATAGCCGCGTCCACGGTATTGGACAGTCCGTTTAGGCCTCTCTAGGATTATCAACCGTAATAATGATAATAATGATGGAAGAACTTGTCTTATGTTCGGAAGTGCTCAGTGAATTAAGAGTATTCCGAGGGTTGTGCGACAACCCAGAAGAGAGAGTAAGTTGGTACTTGGTAACAGTAAGCAACTGAAGCACTTAATCTGTTAATTGCCATGCCATGCCATGTTATGTAGTTGTTATGCCTGATCCATGTTATGCCATGTTTGATCCATGTTTTCCAGTTAATTCCATGCCATGTTATGTAGTTGTTATGCCTGATCCATGTTATGCCATGTTTGATCCATGTTTTCCAGTTAATTCTATGCCATGTTATGTAGTTGTTATGCCTGATCCAGGTTATGCCATGTTTGATCCATGTTTTCCAGTTAATTCTATGCCATGCTTTGAGTAGATTCTTACATGAGCATAGGGCTTGCTTGGTTATCTGCTTGTTTGGATGCTATGTATTTGGTTGTCTTGCGAGTACATTCAAAGTACTCACCTGGCCTTGCACGTGGCCAGTTGCAGGAGAAGATCCGTCATGCTAGACCGTAACCCAGCCAGTCCTGTGCGTTGTGGAGCCCAGCCAGAGACGTCGTTACCGTTGAACCAAGACCTCTGCTACCACTTAGCTAGCCTTGGAGTCATGTAATATTGTTGTAATCAATAATGTTGTAAAACTCCATTTCCTATAATAAAGCCATTTTTGTGCCTGGAATTGCTGTATCATGTCTCAGGCGTGCGCCAGGTCTTATCCTGGGACTGGCGTGCGTCGGCCCTCTATCGGGGTGCCACATTCGTCAAATAGCACTGTCTGCTCTGAAGACCTTGTTTTCACTCCAGATTTTTCCATCACTGTATCAAATGGCTGATGCACAGGAAGAGTAGTTGAATGTACTAACATTGTTGCAAATGTAATACATAATGAAAAAAAAGGATGGCATGATATAATTCACGTATATGATGACTGGCTAAACAAAATGGAATTGCAAAATTCCCATATATGATGCCTGGCTAAACAAGATGGCATTGCATAATTCACATATATGATATAGAAACTAAACATATGGCATTCACACAAAACATGTCTAAACTAAGCAGATGACATAGATGATGTGTAAAGTAAGAAATATAAGGCGCCATATGCATGATATGACCAACATCAGCATGCCAAGTGAGAGCAAAGACCTCTGGGGGTAAATAGGAGTGGTCTGCTCCCTCTGAATCCCCCTCTAAACAGTTATTTTCCTCTTGATTACAATCTGGAATGGCGGAAGGGGGGCTGCCATTGCGGCCGCCATGGAGCGATGTCCGCATGACATTATATTGCCACGCAAGGCTCTTCTCTTTTGCTCTACATGTTCAGTACCATTGTGTACAATAACTGACATGCATAGGAATAAAACATAGTGAGATTATGTAAGGAATGCATGTAGAAATCCATAGTGATGGTAGCAACCAGTGGATAGACCCAAACCAATGATAGCAGGCAGATAATAGCTTCAGTTAAAAAATACAGGTAATGGCTCCTTTACAGTTTGTTTCCCACCCAACATGAAACACATAGTAGACACTCGAGATTAAGCAGATAGTAGACAGAGATACTATTCGTTGCTACCCCAATTTGTACCACACAACCATTTAAAAACTCAAGTTTGATTATTAGTTTGGACCTTACTCGGAGTCTAAGAGGTGAACAGGACGATAAAGTAGCAGGTAATATTAAGCGATGCATAACGTAAGCAGACACGAAAGAGTGCAACCTCTCTTGCGGACCCATGTAGTCCTCAAGGTCATCTCCTCAGTTGGTGATGGTAATGCATTGGTGGTGGCTGCCGGCAGCGGGGAAGAAGATCTGAGGTGGCGAAAGACGGTCTGGAGGGGGGATCTCTGCTGCGGTGGACGCTTCCATCGTTGGAGCAGCTCACCTGGGGCGGACGATGGCGCGGCAGGTGCGGGACAAACCACACAAAGTTTTCTTTGACACCTATCTGTATCAGAAGTATAATTCTGTAAAGGCTCATTTGAATTGGATGATTCTAACAACGCAGGGATAGGAAATACACAGGAATAGGATAGGAATGCACGTGCAAAATAGAGCATTTGCTAACACAGGATTTCTGTCACTCTGGGTGTTTGGTTCACAGGAATTGGAAGATCACAGAAATGCAAAGAAGCATGATCATATTAAAGTCAAACCACATGAAAATGGATAGTTATAATGTGATTATGCTACTATCACTTAGTCTTGTGCTTCATGAATAGGAATTTGAAAAGGAGGGCCAAGTGGATATTAAAATTCCTACGGGTTTTCTTTGAAAGAGACACTAAAGGACAAAATCCTACCGTTTTCCCTTGCTCCATTCCTTTGAACCAAATGCATGAATAGTAGTACCATAGGAAACTTTCCAATTCCTATGTCTTTCCTTCACTTTTCCTTTCAACCAGTGGCCATTCTAGTAGGCAGGCTTGAATAGGCAAAAACCTACACTCCAAAAATGTTTTTGTACTACTTCTACTACTTTGGACCCAGCCTAATGCCCTACTAGCTCAACTCCCAGGCCCATCTACACATGCACATCTCCAACGCGCAGAAATAAATAATGATGGTTTTTGAGAGAGTCCATCATGGATAGCTAACTTGCCTAGTACCTCACTGTTTGTCATATAGGAGAAACTATTCGTATTTCTCATTACTACGTGTGCTCAGTGGACAATATAAATTACATGTAGAGTAAAAAAGTGATGCGACAAGTGTACAACCTCTTTGGCAAAGCCATGTCGATCTTAGCATCATTGGGTTGGTCGCTGAGGATGCTGCTGCTGATGTGGCTGTCGGAGGCGAGGAAGAAGATCTTAGGCATCTGGAGATGGAGCCGAGGGTACTGCTTTGCTGTGATGGACGGTTTTGTCGTTGGACCGGCTCCGGTGAGGTGTACGACGGCGAGGCTGAAGCAGAACAAGAGAGACAACGTTAACCTGAAGTGGGATTCTAATAGCATCTCCAATTGATGATATAAAATACATCACCAAAAAGTGCTAGATTTAAAAGACATCAGCCGCTTGTCTCTGAACTTAACTGTCGAAACTGAATTTAACTGTTGAAACTGAATTTAACTCTCGAAACTGAAATGTACTCTCGAAACTGAATTTTGCTGTCGAAACTGAATTTTACTGTCGGAACTGAACGTTGTAGTAGCAGAGAAGCAATGCACTAGTCGTTTTGGCCGCTCGAGCATTAGTGGCAGAGAAGCAGTGATCTAAATCGGCAGCCGCTCCAGCAGGGAACGTACTACCAGAGAGCAGCTGGGGCAGCTGGTCATGCAGCAGTAGCAGCGCCCGGAGCATCAGCGCGTGCGAGAGCCGTAGCAGCAGCAGGAGCACGAGCGAGTGCCGAAGCTGCTGCTCATGCAGCAGTAGTGCGAGCAAGAGTAGAGCAGCAGCGCGAGCAAGAGCAAGAGCAGAGCAGCAGCGTGAGCGAGAGCCGGAGCATCAACAACATGGCCAGCGACAGCCGGAGCCGCAGCAGCAGCAGCTCCTGCTGATGTGGGCGTCGCCGCCGAGGGAGCAAGGCCATGTCGGAGAGACATCGTGGAGGAAGTGGCCGATGACGCCGCCGTCGATGGAGCCATGCCATGGCGGCTCGGGATCGAGCAGCGGCACCACCGTGAGATCAAATAAAGGAGAAAATGCAGCAATTAGTGTAGAACCTCTTTGGTGGTGCCCACTAGGCCTCAGCTTCATCCAAGGAATCGGTGATGGTGCTGCGGTTCCAGTGGTGCAGGTGAAGATGGCGCTGTGGGAATGGAGGTGGCGCGATAGACGAGGCGAACATCGGGGTAGCTCCTTGGAGGTGGAGGACGGGGCGGCTGAACCGGCGGGACGATGAGATCGACGACGGATCCTCATCCAGTGCGGTAGATGAGGGACATCGAGCTGTTGCGGTGGACGATGTCGTTGGGGAAGAGGCTCCGGTTGGGCGGCGGTCGGGTGGCGGACGGAGGAGCGTGGGGTTTCATGGGTTTTGGTGGCCTCTGTGTACGAATGGGGGGTGGAAGGGGTGGGAGGGGGGAACCATGGCTAAGGGACGCGCTTGTCCAAAATGTGGGGTAAGTTACGAAAGTACCCCTACCCGTTTGTACCATGGGACGTCGAGGCGGGATTTTCGGCTGAGGGATAGAAGGGAGATTTCGCGTGTCGAGGCGGCACGACCGATTTCGGAGGAGGGGGAGTTTTCGCGCGCGTTGAAATTTTGGGATAACAAGGCGCGGGTTGAAGGGGCGGGAGTTTCGCAGCACAAGAGACAAAGAGATAGCTTGAAATTTCGGGATAACAAGGCGCGGCTTGAAAATTCGGGAGAACAAGCTTAACGTGTAAAAAACAAAAACAAAAAACAATTCGCACCACACAAGAGAGAGTCATGTCCCGTTTTACTATATGAATTACTACAAATGCCATTCAAATACAACAATGAACAACTTAAAAATTCAGGAGAACAAGCTTACCGTGTACGGTACCATATCAATTCATACTTCCCTCAACAACAACAAAAAACAATTTGTACCGTCTACCGTATGGACTAAAATTGAGGCCATTTTCCGTATTTGAATGGGATTGTTGTCAGGTTAGTTATACCATCATCTAAATATTATCTTCACAACACACGACATGAATATAGTACTAAATTCCCATTTAAATATGAACTACATGTACCATATGATCTCGAATTCAAATGTCTGTATCCATTTTATGTTGAATTCAAATCGTAGTACATGTATGCTCTAGCTAGATGTTTAGAATCTGATGTAGGGTGGAACCCTAATTGACGATCTTTTCACACTTTAGGAGGGGGAAAAGAGAGGAACGACAAAATCAACCAAGGGAAATCACTCAAACAAACCCAAATCACACATCCACTAGGATAGCATACATGAGATCCACAAGTATACAAGGACAATCCAAGGAAACAAGCACAAGGTAAAGTTCTTCCCACTCCGGAGGAGGTGAGGTCTTGATGATCTAGATGAGATCCTTCTCCCTTAGGAGGTCTTGATGATCCTATGATGGGGATCCTTCTCCCAAGAGAGATCTTGATTCCCCAAGAGGAGATACAAGGAGCAAAGCTCAACTAGATGTCTCAAAATACTTTGCTAACCCTAGAAAGGATGAGGAGGAGGTCTATATATAGTCTAGGACGAAGTGGGGGATGCGGGGACGAGATTACACGGCCAAAAGGCCTAAAACTGCTGTCAGGGGGGCCGGATGTCCGGGCGTCGGGCCGGATGTCCGGCGGTTCGCGGGGGTGCCGGATGTCCGGCCCTGGCGCCGAATGTTCGGCCGAAAGTGGTCAAGTTACTGTGATGCAGGGCCGGATTTCCGGGCAAGGACTGGATGTCCGGCATGTACGGGCCGGATGTCCGGGCCCCTGGCCGGATGTCCAGGCCCTGTAGCATCTTCATGGCTGGCTGCGGCTGCTGTGTATTTTCTTCAGGGGCCGGATGTCTGGGCCAGGGGCCGGATGTCCGGCAGCTGAAGCTTTTCAGCGGTCTTCCTCCTCGCGCACGTTCCTCCGTGTACTTGTCGACTTGTCCTTCGCTCCGAGCATTTCCGAGGCGGTCTTCTTCATACCTGATCACACATAGCACTTCGGCTTGAGGTAGTAGCCATGCCTTACTCGAGTCAAAAGGAAGTTCACTAAGGAGAGATGTCACCTCGGTTTCAAGAGCTCTTGCACGTGCTCGTGTCATAGGTCCACTTGGCACTTGAGGAGACGTAGGTGGGTCCATGGGGATGACCGTGGGATGCTCCGCATCATCTCCCCCCCCCCTTGAAAAAGATCCGTCCTCGGATCAGAATCCACATCACCATGGAAGGGAGATAAGTCCGTGACATTGAATGTGTCGCTCACGTTGTACTTGTCGCGAGGGATGTCGATCTTGTAGGCATTGTTGTTGTAGTGTGCTAGCACCTTGAAAGGTCCGTCGGCTCGAGGTAGTAGTTTGGACTTGCGTTCATTGGGGAAGCGGTCTTTGCGAAGGTGTAGCCACACAAGATCTCCGGGGTTGAACACCATGGGTTGCTTGTTGATGTTGACCTTGGTCACGAGTCGTTGTACTTGGCGTTCGATCGCATGCCTTGTATCTTCGTGCATCTTCTTGAGGTATCTCGCTCGTGCACTTCCGTCCATGTCGATGCGCTCTTGTAGAGGTAGCGGTAGAATGTCCAATGGGGACAATGGGTTTAAGCCGTAGACGACCTTGAAGGGGGACTGGTCGGTAGTAGAGTGTCGTGCTCGATTGTAGGCGTACTCGGCGATGGGTAAACATTCCTCCCACTCCCTTATGTTCTTCTTGATCAACACGCGGAGTAGTGTGGAAAGAGTCCGGTTCGTGACCTCCGTTTGGCCGTCGGTTTGAGGGTGATATGCCGATGAGAATAGGAGCTTGATTCCGAGCTTGGCGCATAGTGTCTTCCAAAACTAGCTAAGGAACTTGACGTCTCGGTCCGACACGATCGTCTTTGGCACTCCATGCAATCGCAAGATTTCCCTACAAAAGAGATTTGCAACATGTGAAGCATCGTGTATCTTGTTGCAAGGAATGAAATGTGCCATCTTAGAGAAATGGTCCACAACAACAAATACGGAATCTTTGCCATTTTGAGTTTGAGGCAAACCAAGCACGAAATCCATACTAATATCTTCTCATGGATGATAAGGAATAGGAAGTGGCATATATAGACCATGAGATTGAGCTTTTGATTTAGCTTTGCAGGATGTAGAGCACCGGTTGGTGTAGCGAGAAACGTCGCGAAACATCTTTGGCCAAAAGTAGTTCTTGGAGAGCGTAGCAAATGTCTTGTCGCGTCCAAAATGTCCCATGAGTCCTCCACCGTGAGCCTCTTGCAAAAGCAACAAACGAAGAGAAGACTCGGGGAAACAAAGTTTGTTAGCTTTCATAAGGTAACCATCCTTCAAGTAATATTGCTCCCAAGTTTTATGTGGTAAACATTTGGCATAAGGAATCGAAAATGATGCATCATGCGCATATAAGTCTTTAATGTGCTCAAATCCTATAACATTCAACTCAAGTTGGGTAACCAACATGCATTTGCGTGAGAGAGGGTCCGCCACAACATTTTCCTTACCTTTTATATACTTGATAACATAAGGAAATGACTCAATGAACTCACTCCATTTAGCTTGACGCTTATTCAGTTTGGTTTGTCCCTTAAGGTACTTAAGCGTTTCATGATCCGTATGGATGACAAATTCACGTGGACGGAGATAATGCTCCCACACATGCAAAACTCTCACTAAAGCATATAACTCTTTGTCATAGATGGGGTAGTTAAGTTGCGCGCCGGAGAGCTTCTCACTAAAATATGCAATAGGTCGCTTCTCTTGCATCAACACACCACCAGTACCATTACCACGAGCGTCACAATGCACCTCAAAAGTTTTGTCAAAGTTGGGTAATGCAAGTAATGGAGCATGTGTAAGCAAGTTCTTAAGCTCATGAAATGCGGCATCTTGAGATGGACCCCAAACAAATGGTGCATTCTTCTTACTCAATGCGTGCAATGGCGATGCAATGGTGCTAAAATCCTTCACAAAGCGACGATAAAAGCCGGCTAAGCCAAGGAAACTATGCACTTGAAGCAAATTGGTTGGTTGTGGCCAATTTTTAATAGCATCAATTTTAGTTTCATCCACTTGAACACCCTTAGAGGAGACAACAAAGCCCAAGAAAACAAGCTTATCAACACCAAAAGTGCATTTTTCCATGTTAGCATAAAGTCGCTAGTCTCTAAGAACTTGCAATACGTCTCGAAGGTGTGTGACATGATCTTCAAGAGTTTCACTAAACACAAGGATGTCATCAAAGTAAATCACAACACAAATGACAATATATTTGCGAAGAATATAATTCATCACACGCATAAAAGTGCTAGGAGCTTGAGATAAACCCATAGGCATGACTAACCATTCATACAAACCAATTTTGGTTTTGAAAGCCGTTTTCCATTCATCACCTTCTTGCATGCGTATTTGATAGTAGCCACTTTTAAGATCAATTTTTGAGAAAATGGTGGCTCCACTAAGTTCATCAAGCATGTCATCTAGGCATGGAATGGGATGGCGATATCTAACGGTTATAGCATTTATGGGACGGCAATCGGAACACATGCGATAAGTGCCATCTTTCTTAGGCACAAGAATGACCGGAACGGCACAAGGGCTCAAGCTTTCGTGTACATACCCATTCTCCATGAGATGTTGCACTTGCCTTTGGATCTCTTTGGTCTCTTCGGGGTTGACGCGGTAAGGTGCCTTGTTCGGTAGAGGTGCGCCGGGGATGAGGTCGATGCGGTGTTCGATTCCGCGAAGTGGAGGAAGTCCGGGAGGTAGCTCATCGGGAAACACGTCCGCGAATTCCTGCAATAAATGAGATAATACCAAAGGAAGATGTTGTGAAGTATTAGTCCGCACCACTTCATCTTTGCACACAAGCACAAAGTGAAGAACACTTGATGGGCTCTCACTCACATTCCTCAAATCTCTTTTGGTGGCTAAAAGGACTAGATCTTTCTTGTCGCTCATCGTGAAGTCGCTCAATTTTGGCTTGTGGCGCTCACTCTCTTTTTGGTGGTTCACTCGCTCACTTGTCTCTCCACGATGGGTAGATGCTTGCTTGTCCGCGATGACTTGACTTGGTGTCATAGGGCGAAGAACGAATTCCTTGCCCTTGAGCTTGAAGCTATAGTGATTGGTCCGTCCGTTGTGGATGACACCGCGGTCGAATTTCCAAGGTCTTCCAAGGAGGAGATGGCACACGGACATAGGAACCACATCAAACTCCAAGTTGTCTTCGTAAGCGCCAATCTTGAAGGACACTTGGACAGTGTGCTCCACTTGAATGGTGCCGGAGTCGCTAAGCCATTGGACCTTGTATGGGCGAGCGTGCTTCTTCTTGACCAATTGGAGCTTGGAGCATAATTCTTCACTTGCCAAGTTGTGGCAACTTCCGCCGTCGATGATGACCTTGACGGAACGTCCTTGGATACCCGCTTTGGTATGGAAGATGTGGCAACGTTGGTCTTCATCTTGATGTTGTTGAAGTGTCAAGACCTTGGAGACAACAAGAGCGGGGCTCGAATCATTGTCGCAAAACACTTGATCATCTTCTTCTTCATTCACTTGTCGATGCATTGCCATGTGCTCAAGTGCTTCCATTTCGTCTTCACTCATAGAGTCGTAGGTGCCGTCAGCGTTGAGGATCATAGTACGTCGTGTGGGGCACTCGAAAGACTTGTGGCCTCGGCCCTTGCAAGTAAAGCACTCGATGTCACTTGTCTTGTCGTTGGCATCCGTAAGAGTTGTTGATGACGAAGCTCTTGGCTTGGAGTTGCTTGTAGTAGGAGGAGGACGACTTGAAGATGTCGAAGGGTTCTTGTGGGTTGACTTGTCACCGGTACTTGGTGTAGCACGAGTCGTTGGAGGAGGTGTCGTAGTCGTTGATGCTTGAGTGTACGAACCGTAGGTCTTGTAAGAGTACTTGGAGTACTTGTAATCATCTTGCACTTGACGCTCCGCTTTGGTGGCTTGGTGCACTAGCTCGAGGAGGTTGGAGTATGGTTGAAAGTCCGCAATTTTCTTGATTGGATGGTTGAGACCATTCAAGAAACGCGCCATCATTTGTTCATCATCTTCCTTGACGTTGGCTCGTATCATTGCAATCTCCATTTTTTTGTAGTATTCTTCAACCGACTTGGTGCCTTGCTTGAGGAGTTGAAGTTTCTTGAAGAGGTCGCGGCTATAGTGTGTAGGCACAAAGCGAGCTCTCATGACATCCTTCATTTGAGTCCACGTTGTGATAGGTGGTTCGCCTTTCTCTTGGCATCTCTCGACCACTTGCTCCCACCAAATGAGAACATAATCTTGGAACTCAAGCGATGCCATGGCTACCTTCTCTTCTTCATCATAGTTATGTAGACGGAATATCTTGTCAACCTTTAAGGCCCATGAGAGGTAGTCTTCGGGGTCGTAGCTTCCGGAAAACTTTGGCATGTTGAACTTGAGCTTGCCGTAGCATTGTTCATCATTATGCCGATGTTGTCGTTGTTCTTGTCTTGGAGGTGGGTCATCATCCTCATTTTCTTCTTGGTCCACACGATTGGCTTGACGGTGGGGACGAGGTATTCTTGCCCGGTTCCTCCTTTCTTGATTCTCTTCTTGGTGTGCGGCTTCTTCTTGGAGATGTGCATCTTATTCTTCATGCACGCGACGGTTGTGTTCTTCTAGAGCACGAGTGGCTTCGCGAAGGGCACGTTGTGCTTCGAGGGCTTGTTGTTTGCGACGTTGTTGTTCTTGCCGAAGTGGATCGCCGTCTTGGGCATCTTGTGGTTGACGTCGTGAAACTTGCTCTTGGTGCGTGTCTCCGTGAACTTGATGGCGTTGACATTCGCGCTCTCGAAGTCGTTGTTGCAAACCATTGCCATGTAATGGATTTTGGCGAGCTTGATGTTCTTGCCGAGGATGTAGACGAGCTCGATGAAGACTTGCATCTGATGATGAATCCGAAGAATGGCGTCTTGACCATGTTCCCCTTGTCGAGGACGAAGTTGTAGAAGCGCAGTCAATCATCATGGCATGAAATTCTTCCATTTGTGTAGTAAGCTTGATGTTGAGGTAGTCCCTTGTTCGCGTTTCGGAGTGACGCAAGTTGGTGGCGAGTTGCTCGATGCGATCGCCCAAAGCTTCATTTTCCTGATGCAAGGCTCGTTGTACCCCAAAGAGATGGCTCTTGGAGACGTAGTCATTTGTAGCTTCGTGCTCGTCGAAGAGAGGATTTGAAGATGTACCAGGCCTATCCATCATGATCAAGTAGAGGTGAGTAGGAAAGGAGAGAACAAAACCAAAGTTACCTTTTCCGAAGATTGAAGATGTATCGAGTATCACTCAATGTATTGCTATGATAGTAGAATTGGTACCGGGTTTGTTTCTCACACCTACACAAAAGGCTTATGTAGTAGCTTGGTTAGGAAGGTGGCACAAAATAGTTGTAATTTGCAAGCAAGATATCAATAATGTTGAAAAAGATTCACAAGTTTGCAAGTGTAACGAGTAAACCAATAGCAATAAGTAGGACACGAAAACACATGCACGGATAGATAAATGAGGTCGTGCAACCAAGGAATGAGCTCAAAATGTGGGATCCATGGAAAATGCTCTTTCTGCACAACACTAGAGAGACGCTAGCACGATTGCTCAATAGGCGGATACGAACTTGTGCACAACCTATAAGAGACAAAATGTATGGCTTTCTATATCACTTATGCTATGCATGTATGATTCTCGGTGAACTTGTCACAATGATCCAAGATGATCAAATATGCTATGTAATGTGGCGATGAGATGGCTATTGCTTACAAGCTTGTTGCTCTTTTCCTTTTGCTTAAAAGCTTCTCTTTCTTTTGATGTTTTCCTTTGGCCACTTATGCGAAGTGCTCGAACGAAGATAGCAATGATGAATATGCGGGAACAAAATTTTGGCACAAGATGTGGTATGTGTATGTATGCACGCTATGATAGCTATGCGGATCGGTATCACTAAAGTGCACAAGTAGCGTTGCCCGCCAATACTCAAATGGCTAGTCTCGTAGGAAAGCGACGCAAAAGATGGTCTCAGGGTTTCACAATGCAATGGCAAGGATATGAACAAGATGTCGTCGATGTTACCGTCCTTGCTTACGGTTATGGTGTCATAATGGTGGAGTTGGTGTTGTCGATGACGAGTTCCGTGGCGATGATGAGTGGCGGTGATGTCGATGTCGAACCGTTCCTAAGTAGCCGAAACATGTTAGGAAACGGCAAATCCATGACTCAAAATCTCAAAAGGCATAAAGTGGTGGTTTGCGGAAGTCGGTGGTGGAGTGGCTCTAGTGTTGCGGAAGAAACGGTGGGAAAATGCGAAAAATTGAAGAAATTGGAAGTGTTGGCGTGCTGATTCCCCAGGGGCCGGATGTCCGGGGCGCCGGATGTCCGGGCTCTCGGGCCGGATGTCCGGGCGACTGGATCCGTGGAAGAACTCCAAGAACAGGTGGGGAAAGAAAAATTTGGGGCAAAATTCGGACGATTGTGTGGAGGAAAAAGATGGAGAAGGTGGGGAAACGCTAGATCCACTCGAAAACAAGCAAATCCATGGATCAAAATCAACAAAACATCATCAAACCAACAAATCACAAATTTTTTGGTATGGCTATTTTTGTGGGGAATTTTCGAAATTGGGTAAAAACAACAAAATCGGGGCTAGAAAGTGGAGGGGAAAGACTCCAAAGTGTGAATCAACGTGGCTCTGATCCAAGATGATGTAGGGTGGAACCCTAATTGACGATCTTTTCACACTTTAGGAGGGGGAAAAGAGAGGAACGACAAAATCAACCAAGGGAAATCACTCAAACAAACCCAAATCACACATCCACTAGGATAGCATACATGAGATCCACAAGTATACAAGGACAATCCAAGGAAACAAGCACAAGGTAAAGTTCTTCCCACTCCGGAGGAGGTGAGGTCTTGATGATCTAGATGAGATCCTTCTCCCTTAGGAGGTCTTGATGATCCTATGATGGGGATCCTTCTCCCGAGAGAGGTCTTGATTCCCCAAGAGGAGATACAAGGAGCAAAGCTCAACTAGATGTCTCAAAATACTTTGCTAACCCTAGAAAGAATGAGGAGGAGGTCTATATATAGTCTAGGATGAAGTGGGGGATGCGGGGATGAGATTACACGGCCAAAAGGCCTAAAACTGCTGTCAGGGGGGGCGGATGTCCGGCGGTTCGCGGGGGTGCCGGATGTCCGGCCCTGGTGCCGGATGTCCGGCCGAAAGTGGTCAAGTTACTGTGATGCAGGGCCGAATTTCCGGGCAGGGGCCGGATGTCCGGCATGTACGGGCCGGATGTCCGGGCCCCTGTAGCATCTTCACGGCTGGCTGCGGCTGCTGTGTATTTTCTTCAGGGGCCGGATGTCCGGGCCAGGGGCCGGATGTCCGGCCGCTGAAGCTTTTCAGTGGTCTTCCTCCTCGCGCACGTTCCTCCGTGTACTTGTTGACTTTTCCTTCGCTCCGAGCATTTCCGAGGCGATCTTCTTCATACCTAATCACACACAGCACTTCGGCTTGAGGTAGTAGCCATGCCTCACTCAAGTCAAAAGGAAGTTCACTAAGGAGAGATGTCACCTCGGTTTCAAGAGCTCTTGCACGTGCTCGTGTCATAGGTCCACTTGGTACTTGAGGAGACGTAGGTGGGTCCATGGGGATGACCGTGGGATGCTCCGCATCAGAATCTAAACGATGTTTGATATGTATAATGTGTTTAATACACAACACACACACAACATTTAGATGTTAGCTGCCAAAGCCACCCATTATCTCAAATTTGAATAGTTTTGTCCATGCATGGATGAAATGTGGTCAAACGATGCCTACCAATGGTATATCAAATTCAAATCAATTTGGCCTTGTTTGATGTGTATATAGTATAGCATGCTCGATTCAAAACCACACCACATATCTCCATTATATCATGCATGCATGGGTTTCAAACATCATGATCTCTTATTCAAATATTTGAATTCACTTTTATATTGATTATGATCTCACCAAGTCTTTTGCACCCACACATTCGTCTTCTCTTTATCGTTGTACCACTAACTTTCTCTCGTGCATGCATGCACACACACTCGCACTCGGCATTATCCATCGCACACACACACACACAATATCTTTCTTCAGGTCTCTCTACCATGATCTCTCAAGCTAGGTAGATCTCTCCATCGCCCTCTCTTTCCCACACACACACACACACACCGATCGATATACCCCTCTAGCTAGCAGGTCTGCCTACCACACACACATGTACACACAATCCCTTCCCCCTCTCACCATCCATCCCTCACGCCCCAGCTACGAGGCGCGCAAGCCCACACACACACGCGCGCGCGAGCGCACTCTCGCCCCCTCATCTCTTATTATCGATCTCACACTCGTACATTACCTCTAGTTAACTAGTAGGACTCTCTCACCCACCCACACACACACACCTCCCCCTCTTCGTCACTTCGGGCCATCTTTAATTATCTCTCACATGCATGCGCACCGATCGATATTCCTCTCAGTATATATATAGCTAGGTCTTTCCCTATTTTCCACACAAAGCGATCGATCTATATCTAGTCAGGTCTCGCCCTTTTTCCCACATACACATCGATCAATCTACCTCTCTAGATAGGACTACCTAGCTACCACACACACATTGTCTATCCATCGTCTCACCTCTCATCATCCATGCCTTCTGCTTCATCTCTCAGACGTGCGCAACCGCACACGTTCTCGCCCCCTCTCTTAAAATATCAATCTCGCACTTGTACACTCCTTCCGAGTCTCTATCCAGTTGGCCTCTCGCACCATCTCCCAACACCCCCTCTCCCAGTGCTTGTAGGCTCGTAGAGTTCTTCCCTCCATCTGTCTCTATCGATATATCGCGCAGACGACCCCTCCCCTCCCTTCTCGTATATCACCTATGTGCACATACATATATGTATAATATAGGCCTCTCTTTCACACAAATTGCATCATTGACACATACTCCATCTATATTTCCCTCCCCCACCCACACACAAATTCACGAATCTCCCGTGATTTCTTGCACACACCATCTCTCTCTCTCAGACACATAGACTATGTGCACGAAAGAGAAGAGGTGCACGCACGCACTCGTTCCCACATACAAATGCGCGGGTACACGGTGGAGCACATTTTTATAAGAAATGTGCGTGTGTAGAAAGGCTTTAGATGATGTGGCACAAGTACTTCCAGTATGTGCAAAAGCACGTAAGTTAGAATTCCAATGGCACGCTACAAAATGTCTCTCTTTTTTCAGTCAATATATTATGATTAAAATGATGTGGGTGCACCCATGAGGCCACGTAGCACATAGGGGAGGGGTTGTTGCGAGCTTCTTCTGTGGATTGATCACAGTGACATGCTGCTGGTTCCAGAAGAATGTTGTAGACACAACAGGGTACACACGTGAACGATTGAAAATTTCAAAGCTGATTATATAGAAAATATATTCGCAAAAAAAAGATTATATAGAAAATAGCTAGCAGCGGGCTCGTCGCTATCGCTACGAGAGGTTGGCGGGCGTCTGGCTCCGCCACGTACGCATCCGAGAACGTGGGCCCACGTACGCCTCCGACAAGCGTAGTAGTACTGCCCACCGCTTTGACTTTTGCAGTGCCGGGTCCATCCCATTGTAAAAAAAAACTACCATGCCTCCCGCGCGGCAAAAACGCCGCCCAACCCTTTCTTAATCGGGATTTTTATTGAGCAATCTCGTCAAGGAGTAGGCGGTAAACTTACAGCTTGTCGCCTTCGCGTCGCACCAACACACGGTCGATCCGGCCTGCCGCTCACCGAAGGGACACGCATTGACTTGGTACATCACTGACATGTGCGACCACATGTGAGCAAACCGACAGTCCAAGCTCCCTGCCTACCACCAAAAGCCCGGCCTATCGGGATTTCTAGCAAACCGGCAGTTGCGAACGATCACGTGGCAGTTTCATGTGCAGGGGAGGGGCGTGGTGTGTTAGTAAAAAGAAATGCCATGGCATTTCTTTTTTTAGTGCTGTTTTCGTCCAATAACTTCCACCGTTGGATGCAGATCTTACGGTTATTGGGGCGTTCGCCAGGAATAGTCTCGTGGCGAACAATTGACTAGCCTCTTTTTCACACGCACTACGTTGACACATAAGTATCATCTCTCTCCCTCCTCCCCACGCACACACCTACACTGACGACTCTCTCGGGACTTCTGGCACACACCATCTCTTTATAGGTCGATGTCACACACATACACTTGTACTCTACTACCTCCGTCCTGGTTTATTGGTCCTCTTCGTATTTTGTGTCAAATTTTGACCATAAATTTAACTAACAAAATATTAATGCATGTCATAAAAAATAATATCATCGAAAACTATGTTCAAATACGAATCCAATGATATAATTTTTGGTGACATGCATTAACATTTTATTAGTTAAATCTTTGGTCAAAATTTGGCACAAAATACAATGAGGACCAATAAACCAGGACGGAGGTAGTAGGTTTAGTACGTACACAAAGAGGAGAGGTGCACGCATACACTCGTCCTCTCTCACACTGTCACACACACGCGCGGGTACTCTTTCCGACACACAACATCTCTCTCTTTTTTGCGGGGACACACCATCTCTCTCTAGGTCTATGTATACCACGCTCTCTGTCTCCCCCACACACACTGGTGGAGTACGTACATTCACGAAGAGAAGATGTGCACGCATGCACTCATTCCCTCGCACACACATGCGGGTACACGGTGGAATGCATTTTTCTATGAAGAGCCACCCCACGTGATAATTTGACGCGTGTAGAGTCGTTCACTTAATGGATGGTCAATTAATACAGCGCATGCAAATTGAGTGGCGTGACCGCATGAGGGAGGAAGTACTAGTTGAGAATGACATTACTATCATCCACTGCATGCATGCGAGTATTTAAATCATGGGTTGCTAGTACTATGAGGCAACGTCATCAATTTTTGCCTCGGTTACTGTTGGTGACCTTTGTATTTAAAAATGGACGGAGTGGAGTACTACACCATCCGATTTTGCCATGGATAATCCCTTAGATCCTAGCATCCTGCGGGCTGCCCTCTCCCTACGGCCCACAGCACTGCCGCCTTTGAGCGAAACCTACATGTGTTTCAGAGGGGATCCATTGCTCTGGAATCACATATCGGTGGCACCGAAGGACATGCCGGGGCTGCGTTTCAGGTGGTGGGCAGCAAGGGCAAATCGGATCGAGGAAGCACCGCATCGATTGGAGACAAGTTCGAAGGAGCTGTGCCTGGCGAAGCACAAGGCAGAGGCGCATGTCGATCTCAGGGGTGAGATGCTGAGGGATGTCAGCATCTGGTAGCGTCGCGTTGATTTCGAGCTGGGGCTAATGGTAGAGATCATATTCACGGAGTCGACTGCGGAGGAGAGAACGCGCATGCCTGCGGAATGGCATGAGAAGCCGGTGCAACTATTCAAATGGGCGGTAGGAGAAGCCAAATCGCTCAACCAGCGGCGGCGGCGGCGCTGGGGATGCATCGTAGGCGAGGTGACCTGCCCTCCTTCCCCGCCAGCGATGGACTGGCCTGCTCAGTTGCTGCTGCAGTGAACACGCGGCGCCATGGCGGTTTGCAACCGCGACAATCACTCCATCTATGTATTGTATTTCTATGAAAATACTCCATCTATATGTGTTGTATTTCTATGAAAATAGTTGGTCGTTTGGAAAAAGATGGTCATTGATTTATCACGAGTTTTTGAATGCTTGGTCGTGAGAACTCATCGGGAGCCGTTCCAAAACCATCAATAAATTTCGAGCTTGTTTCCCGTCACATTCCAAAGTACCATGCTATAATTAATTGCAAACCTGTTCACACCGATCAAACCTAAACGTGTTTCCACTTTGCAGCATATTAGTACTAGGTTATAAAAAGGGAAACTAACTACTCAAATATTACTGCACATTCCTCCCCATAAGCCTTTCTTGTTCGTCGTTCCTTGCGTCTGCCATGGCCGGTAGGAAGAGCTCTGGGCCGAGAAATAACAAGGGAGCGATGACCAAGGCGGCGGAAAAAAAGAGAGGGCCCGCTGCGCTGCGGAGGCCTCGAAAGATCTCTCATGGGCAGGAGAGGGCTCTCAGAAGCGCATTCGCCACGGAGGCGAACATGCCGAGCGGGCAATGCTGAAGTCGTTAGCCCGCGACGACATGCCCGCTCAGCTCAACAAGCAGAAGGAGTTGATCGCTGGCTTGCTAAAGCTGGTGAAGGAGAGCAATGCCTCGGTTGATAAGGCGACCGGTGAAATCATGGAACTTCGGGAGGACAAAGCGAAGCTCCGCCATGAGCTCGACCTGCTGAAGGAGAAGATCGCCGGCTGGGAGAAGCTGCGAGAGAAGAGCAGTGCCTCGGTGAAGATGCTGACCGCCGTCATCGGGGAACTTAGGGATGACATTGCGAAGCTCCGCACCGAGAACATGGTTGCTGTCAAGCAACATCATGCGGACGTGAAAGAGATCATCCATGCTCGCCTCGAGAAATACCGTGCCATGGAAGCAATGAAGAAGATGGCGGACGAGAGGCGAGAGAAGATGAAGGTCATGGAGGCGATGAAGAAGCAGTTAGAACTCCGCGCCCAGCAACCCTTCAGGAAGTAGAGAGCAGCACCCAGACCGTTGTCTGTGTCTTCCTTCTTTTTTTTTGCGGGTAATCTTCCTTCTTCTTTTGCCCCTCTGTCTTCTTCTTTTGCCACTGTGTCTTTCGGGCATTTCCGCAAAATTATCCTGAATAGGTAAGACAATTGTTATCTGTTGCCATTGTCATCATATTATTTCGTTTGTACTAGGCTGCGAGGCACGACTAAAACAGTGCTAACGATGAGCGGTGCCATGGGATCACAAGCAAACTAGATCATTTTTATCGCCATATCGCACTGGGCTGCCGTGTTTCGCACTCCTCCGCGCCGGGCTAGTACTCCAGTGGAAAACTAGAGTATACCGCACAGTTCTTTGCTCCTCCTTAGGTCGTCGGCAACAATTATACCTCCTTTTGCTGACATGCGGGATAGCTAGCATCTGGGTCGACGTGTCATGCACTAGATTAGAGTGGGGAACGGAAGGGGAGACTTACCCCTCACAGTAATAATGACTATAACGAGCAGTCAAATCTCAAGGCCCCACCTTCCAGCAGTAATGAGCCGTCAAATCACAAAGCCCCACCTTTCCCGCAGTAAGTTGAATCCGCTACTCCCTCGTCCTCCTCGCCTCTCTGTCAAACCGACCAGGCGAAACTTGCCCCGCCCTCGCCTTTTAAATATAGTTTTGTAAGTATCGATGGATTGCGCCATGGAGCAAAACTAACAAGCTCAAATTAAAGAAAAAGGTGGGACATATATAGCACGCTCCTCGCGTTTGCGTCGCACCTACATGGTCGGTCCAGCACGCCGCTCACGGAATGGAACGCGCGTTGGCTGAGTTACTACTAAAGTAGAAAAGAGAGAACAACGATACTAGTACAGTACGTACGTATTACTACTATACTAGTATATGATGCTGGATGAGGGACATCCAGCATCTGGATCCACGTTTCATGCACCAAATTATGCATAGTACTACGTGCTTAGATGGGGTGCTAAGTTTTTCTTTGACAACTAAACTCCTTCATGCGTTGTGTAAACTTCTCTCATTTAAGTGTTTTGCATAGGTACGCATGCTTTGCATTCGTTCTTCCTGGGGTCACCAAACTCCTCTCTCTTCTCTTCACTCCTACCTTGTCACATCAGATTGTTTTGCATATGTGGCATGCTTAGCACCTGTACACCATGGAGGGGGAGACTCACCCCGGTCGTAGCGCCGCAGTAATAATAACTATAATGAGCAGTCAAATCACAAGGCCCCACCTTTCCATCAGTAACGAGCTGTCAAATCACACAGCCCCACCTTTCCAGCAGTAAGTTGAATCCGCTACTCCCTCGTCCTCCTCGCCTCTCTGTCGAACCGACTAGGCGAAACTGCCCCGCCTAACACGCGGGAAAAGCCCCGCCCTGCACTTTTAAATATAATTTTGTATCGATGGATTGCGCCATGGAGCAAAACAAAAAGAAAACGGTGGTACTACATGTATACAACACGCACGTCGCGTTCGCATCACACCCCACACGGTCGGTCGGTCCGGCACGCTGCTCATGGAATGGAACGTGAGTCATCTTGCATTTGCACTCACATGTGGGACCGCAATTGAGCAGCCGACCATAGGCACACTCTCCCCCGTCCCTCAGGCCCCACGCATTGGCTGAGTTGTACTAGAAGAGAGACACCAGCGATAGTAGTACTAGAGTAGTGCTGTACACACGTCGTTGCTTGGACGATCCCTGCACGACAGGGGAGATCAGTTCGTCCATCCATGTGACCAGAGTCTAGCAGACAGCTGGATTGGCTATCGTGTACATATCGTGCAGGCTGTGTCGTACTAACATACGGCTGTAGTTCTGTTGATAAATCTAAAAAAAAGTAGGAGCACTAAGTATATTGCAATACCAATAAAATTTGAATCCATTCTCGGTATGAATACAAATCTAGTTCACTCACCCTAGGCGGCTAGGGCAACCTCTCCCCTCCCTGCTTCACCGATGAGCCGGTGGATTCACCCCTCCCCTCTTCCCACCGCTCCGTCGACCGGTGGCGGGGAGGGGAATCCCGGTGCCTATTGCTACTTGTAGACTGCGTTGGTATTTCCCCGAAGAGGAGAGGATGATGCAGTATAGTAGAGATAAGTATTTCCCTCAGTTAAGAACCAAGGTTATCAATCCAGTAGGAGAACCATGCAAAATCCCGTTAGCAGCACCTGCACACACCAAAGCAAACACTTCCACCCAACGCAAATAAGAGGGTTGTCAATCCTCCTAGCGGTTATTTGCAAGGATTAATTCTGATAGTGGTAGATAGATAAACTAAAATACTAAATAAAATAAAAGTAAATAAATTGCAGCAAGGTATTTTTGATTTTTAATATATGATAAAAGTAGACCCGGGGGCCATAGTTTTCACTAGAGGCTTCTCTCTCAAACACATAGCATACGGTGGGTAAACAAATTACTGTTGGGCAATTGATAGAAAAGCAAATAATTATGACGGATTCATGGCAATGATCATGTATATAGGCATCACGTCCGAGACAAGTAGACCGACTCTTGCCTGCATCTACTGCTATTACTCCACCCATCGACCGCTATCCAGCATGCATCTAGGGTATTAAGTATGAAACAGAGTAACGCCTTAAGCAAGATGACATGATGTAGACAAAGTAAACTCAAGCAATATGATTAAACCCCATCTTTTTATCCTTAATGGCAACAATAAAAATACATGTCATGTCCCTTTCTGTCACTGGGATTGAGCACCGCAAGATTGAACCCATCACAAAGCACCTCTCCCATTGCAAGATAACCCAATCTAGTTGGCCAAACCAAATTGATAGATCGAAGAGAAATACAAAGCTATAATAATCATGCATAAAAGAGTTCAGAGAAGACTCAAATATTTCTCATGAATAATCTGATCATAAACTCACAATTCATCGGATCCCAACAAACACACCACCAAAGAAGATTACATCGGATAGAACTCCAAGAACATCGAGAGGAACATGGTGTTGAAGATCAAAGAGAGAGAAGAAGCCATCTAGCTACTAGCTATGGACCCGTAGGTCTGTGGTAAACTACTCACACATCATCGGAAGGGCATCAAGGTTGCTGTAAAGCCCTTCGTGATCGATTCCCCCTCCGGCAGAGTACCGAAAAAGGCCTCCAGATGGGATCACGGAAGAACAGAGGCTTGCGGCGGCGTAAAAGTTATTCGGGGTGGCTCCCTATTGGTTTTCAAATATTTGAGAATTTATAGAAGTGGAATTAACTCAAACGGAGCCATGAGGGCCCCACAAGGCATCAGGGCGCCCCCCTGGGGCCGCGCCCTGTTGCCTTGTGGAGGCTTTGTGAACCTTCTGGCCTCCTCTCCAAGTCTCCAGGGTCTCTTTTGTCAAGAAAAAAATCTCCAAAAAGTTTCGTGGCATTTGGACTTCGTTTGGTATTGATTTCCTGAAAAACCAAAAACAAGCAGAAAACAGCAGCTGGCACTAGGCACTAGGTTAATAGGTTAGTCTCAAAAAATGATATATAATTGCATATAAAAACATCCAAGATTGATACTATAATAGCATGGAACAATCAAAAATTATAGATACGTTGGAGACGTATCAAGCATCCCCAAGCTTAATTCCTGCTCGTCCTCGAGTAGGTAAATGATAAAAACAGAATTTTTGATGTGGAATGCTACCTAACATGTTTCATCATGTAATCTCTCTTATGGTATGAATAATAAGATCCGAATGATTCAAAGCAATAGTCTATAGTTTGATATAAAGACATCAATACTCAGGCATACTAACAAACAATCATGTCTTTCAAAATAAAAATGCTAAAGAATTTTATCCCTACAAAATCATATAATCTTGTCATGCTCCATCTTCTTAACACAAAATATTTATCATGCACTACCCCGATGACAAGCCGAGCAATTGGTTCATACTTTTTAACGCGCTTAAGCTTTTTCAACCCCACGCAATACATGAGCGCAAGCCATGGATATAGCACTATGGGTGGAATAGAGTGTGGTGGTAGAGATTAATAAGGGGAAGTCAAAAATAAGAAGATAGTCTCACATCGACAAGGCTAATCAATGGGCTATGGAGATGCCCATCTGATGTCAATGCGAGGAGTAGGGATTGTCATGCGACGGATGCACTAAGAGCTATAAGTGTATGAAAGCTCAACATGAAAACTAAGTGGGTGTGCATCCAACTTGCTTGCTCATGAAGACCTCGGGCATTTCAGGAAGCCCATCGTCGGAATATACAAGCCAAGTTCTATAATGAAAAATTCCCACTTGTATATGAAAGTGACAAAATAGGAGGCTCTCTATATGAAAAACATGGTGCTACTTTGAAGCACAAGTATGGAAAAGGATAGTAACACTGCCCCTTCTCTCTTTTTCTCTCATTTTTTTCGTGGGCTCTTTTTGGCCACTTTTTTTTTATTTCCTCACTGGGACAATGCTCTAATAATGATGATCATCATACTTCTATTTACTTACAACTCAAAAGAAAATTACAACTCGAAACTAGAACAAATATATGACTCTATATGAATGCCTCTGGCGGTGTACCAGGATGTGCAATGATACTAGCGTAACATGTATAAAGAATGATGAACGGTTGCCGAGCCACAAATACTATGTCAGCTATATGATCATGCAAAGAAATATGACAATGACGATGTGTGTCATAAAAACGGAACAGTGGAAGTTGCATGGCAATATATCTCGGAATGTCTATGGAAATGCCATAATAGGTAGGTATGGTGGCTGTTTTGAGGAAGATATAAGGAGGCTTATGTGTGATAGAGCGTATCATATCACGGGGTTCGGATGCACCGGCGAAGTTTTTACCAACTCTCGATGTGAGAAAGGGCAATGCACGGTACTGAAGAGGCTAGCAAATTACGGAAAGGTGAGAGTGCGTATAATCCATGGACTCACATTAGTCATAAAGAACTCACATACTTATTGCGAAAGTTTATTAGCCCTCGAAGCAAAGAACTACTATGCATGCCCCTAGGGGGATAGATTGGTAGGAAAAGACCATCGCTCATCCCCGACCGCCACTCATAAGGTAGACAATCAACAATAAATCATGCTCCAACTTCTTAGCATAACAACAGATCATACGTGCATGCTTCGGGAATCACAACCCTTAACACCAATATTCTTACTAAACCACAATTATCTACTAGCACCTCCTACATATTACCATCTTAATATCGCAAAACTATTGCAAGGAATCAAACTTATCATATTCAGTGATCTACATGAAAGTTTTTATTATATCCCTCTTGAATACCTATCATATTAGGAGCAAATTCATAACCCGTGCATATTACCATTGCTATTCATTAGACTCTCAAAAAGATATAAGTGAAGCATGAGAGTGCAACTATTTCTTTAAAATATAACCACCGCCGTGCTCTAAAAGATATAAGTGAAGCACTAGAGCAACTGCCTAGCTCAAAAGATATAAGTGAAGCACATAGAGTATTCTAACAAATCACGAATAATGTGTGTCCCTCTCAAAAAGGTGTGTTCAGCAAAGATGATTGTGACAAACTAAAAATCAAACAAAAGCAAACAAACTATATCACAGGACACTCCAAGTAAAACACATATCATGTGATGAATAAAAATATAGCTCCAACTGAGTTACCGATAGATTTTAGACGAAAGAGGGGATGCCTTCCGGGGCATCCCCAAGCTTAGACACTTGAGTCTTCCTTGAATATTACCTTGGGGTGCCTTGGGCATCCCCAAGCTTAGGCTCTTGCCGCTCCTTATTCCTTGATCCATCGTGGTCTCACCCAAAACTTGAAACTTCAGCACACAAAACTCAACATGTTGGGGATGTTTACCAGCATATAGACCCGGTAGGGTGTTAACCCGGTCATAGAGCAGGCTCAGCGGGTCAGCTCACTGCGGGGCTGAAGGACTCTTGATGGGCCGGCTCTAACGAGGCCTCATGAGGATAGGCCGGCTTAGGCAATGGGCCGGCTTATGAAAAGGGGAGTGGCGTGAAGGCCGTCTTGGAGGACAAGTAGGGCAGAGTAGGAGATGGGTCAAAGAACGACCCGGACTCTCATGTAATCTAGGGTTCCACCTGTGTATATAAAGGGGAGCACCTATACAAAAAAGACTAAGTTGCAATCTCATCGAAAGCTAGGTTAGCGAATCCACATCCTTGTAATCGAGAACCATAGCAATATAATCAAGCAAGAAGCATGCTTTTACCTCCATCGTGAGGGGCCGAACCTGGGTAACCCGGCGTCTTCTCGTTCCCGATCAACCCCGCTAAGCTTCCATACTTGTGCGATGGCCTCATCTCTAAGTCCTTTCGTAAGGGCATCTGCCGTGTCAAAACCACGACAGTTGGCGCCCACCGTGGGGCCCACGCACGGTGGAGTTGAGTTCTTAGCGGGATCTCTTCCAGGGTTCGGGAAGTACGCGGTTGGCATGATGACCAAGAGCCGCCAAGGGAAGTTCTACATCGACGATTCATACTGGGGCCCCGACGCCGACTCGATTGAGTACGGGTACCGAGTCCCCTTCGGCAAAATCCATACCTTCATCGGCGTGGTCGGCGAGTCGGCCGCCGGGTTGGAGAGCATCGCCAGCGTTGAGTCGGCACGCCGCGCTGGGCCGAGTCAGGCGAGACCTGGCCCGAGTCAAGCCGCTTGGAACCATGTCTTCGTAGGTTTCACCCAAGGGGTGGCCTTGTCGGAGAACTCCCTGTCTGAAGATAATACGCTCGTCCAATCTGACGGCGAGTCCTCGATGGGAGAAACCGAGTCAATCCTTCCTCCGCATGCTGGAGGGCTCGGGCACGTGGACGGCGTCTTCCCAGAGAGCCCAGAGCAGCCTCGCTTCGCGGCGGTATACATGGCGGGTAGGCAAGATCCGGTGCGTGACCTGGCCAATCCAACGGCGGGGCAGAACAACCTCCTTGCCGGCTCAGGAGGAGCCGGCGCGTCGGCCACCGGCTCTCAGAAAACCGGGGTTCAAGTGCTCGCGGACTTGATGACCACCCTGGCAGCCCTGCTGACCGAGACTGTCACTCGGAGAACGCAGCGGCGCGCAACACGGAGATCACGCGGTGTCGCGAGCAGATGGCCAAGATCCAAGAGGACATCAATACGGAGAACGCCCGCATGGAGCAGGAGCAGGCCCAGATTACTGCGGAGAAGCAGCGCCTGGATGAGGAGGCACATTACCTGAACCGTCGACAGGCTGAGTCGGAGCTCGTTCACAGGAGGCGTCATCAGAGCCGGCTTCCGGCTAATCTCTAGCCGACTCAGTTGTTCACCACACCGCCGGCTCAGACGAACCCGGGGGCTGGAGTCATCCCCACGGGAGAGCCGCCTTTGCAGACATCGGCTCAGCAGCGAGAGCCGGCCCGACATCGCACGCCGGATCAGCAACAGCCGCCGCCGTCTCACTGGTTCCAGACCCCAATTGGACAGTACTCCAATCCGGTCGATAACGTGCTGGCTGCAACCCACAACTTAGCGGCCATTCCGATCGAGGGGACGTCCCGATTCAGACCGAAGCCAGGAACGCCATCGCAATGCTCAAGACAACAGTAGTGCAGCAGGCTAACTACTCGCAAAGCCAGCATCGGCTTCACTCGACCCCTCATCAGAGCCGCACCAGGAGTCAGCGCCCTGAGTCGCCTGTGGTCTCCAGCAGCGCACACCGCAGGAGAGCCGCCCAGCCGCTGGCGGAGCTGCACCAGCCCAGGGTCCCGCAAGACGTTGTGGACGCTGCTCGGATTCTACGAGTGTGGGAGGAAGAAAACGCTTGTGCAGGACGCAACCCGCCGGCGCACGTCAACACACCAAATGTTGGGGATGTTTACCAGCATATAGACCCGGCAGGGTGTTAACCCGGCCATAGAGCAGGCTCAGCGGGTCAGCTCACTGCGGGGCTGAAGGACTCTTGATGGGCCGGCTCTGACGAGGCCTCATGAGGATAGGCCGGCTTAGGCAATGGTCCGGCTTACGAAAAGGGGAGTGGCGTGAAGGCCGTCTTGGAGGACAAGTAGGGCAAAGTAGGAGACGGGTCAAAGAACGACCCAGACTCTCATGTAATCTAGGGTTCCACCTGTGTATATAAAGGGGAGCACCTATACGAAAAAGACTAAGTTGCAATCTCATCGAAAGCTAGGTTAGCGAATCCGCATACTTGTAATCGAGAACCACAACAATATAATCAAGCAGGACGTAGGCTTTTACCTCCACCGTGAGGGGCCGAACCTGGGTAACCCGGCGTCTTCTCATTCCAGATCAACCCCGCTAAGCTTCCACACTTGTGCGATGGTCTCATCTCTAAGTCCTTTCACAAGGGCATCTGCCGTGTCAAAACCACGACAAACCTCGTGAGATCCGTTAGTATAACAAACAAATCTTAAACTTTAGGTACTGTTGCAAATTGATTTATATTTAATATTGGCATAATGCTACTGTACTCCAACTTCTCCATGACTCATACCCCCCGATACGATCCATAGATTCATCAAAATAAGCAAACTATGCAACAAAAACAGAATCTGTCTAAAACATAACAGTCTGTAAAGATCTATTTAAAAGCTATACTTCTGTAACTTTAAAAATTTTAAAAAACTATGACAATGTAAAAAATTCATATACCAATACTGTGTAAAAATTTCAGATTTTTCTGACACTCCAGTACAGAATTAAAAATCAAATACTGGATGCAAAACTTTCTGTTTTCCAAACAGCATCAATTATACTATCATCAAAATCATCCCAAAGGCATTACTTGGCACAAACACTAATTAAAATATAAAAACACAATAATAACATAGGCTATAATTGTGTAAACACAAAAACATAGAAATAGAAAGTTTATTGGGTTGTCTCCCAACAAGCTCTTTCTTTATAGCCATTAAGATAGGCTTGAGATTTCAATGATGCTCACGTCAAAGACAAGAATTGAAGCACAAAGAGAGCATCATGTAGCATGTGAAAAACACATTTAAGTCTAACATACTTCCAATGCATAGGCATTTTATAATCAAACAAATTATCAAGACAAGAAATATCTAGCATATGCAAGGGAGAAGAATAACACATTGACGATCTCAGCATAACGAGAGGTAATTTAGTAACATAAAAATTTCTACAACCATATTTTCCTATCTCATAATAATTACATGTAGGATCATATTCAAATTCAACAATATAGCCATCACATAACATATTCTCTACATGATCCACATGCATGCAAAGTTGACACTCTTCCAAAATAGTGGGATTATCATTAACTAAAGTCATGACCTCTCCAAACCCACTTTTATCAAAAAATTCATAAGATTGAACACTCTCCAAATATGTGGGATTTTTTTACCTAAAGTTGACACTCTCCCAAACCCACTTTCAATACTATTGCAAACATTATTATCAATAGCATATTCATCATGAGGCTTAAATTAATTTTCAAGATCATAAGAAGCATTATCACCCCAATCATGATCATTGCAATAAGTAGTGGACATAACAAAATAATCATCCCCAAGCTTGTAGTTTTGCATATTATTAACACAATTGACATTAATAGAATTTATAATAACATCATTGCAATCATGCTTTTCAATCAATGAGCTATCATGAATCACTTTATAAATTTCTTCTTCTAACACTTCATCACAATTTTCAGATTCATGATTTTCAAGCAAAACTTCATAGAGAAAATCAAGTGCACTCAAATCACTAGCAATTGGTTCATTATAATTGGATCTTTTGAAAAGATTAGCAAGTGGATGAGGATCCATATCAATAGATTTTTAGTAAGCGAAGATGCAAGCAAATAGAAGGCACATGGCAACACAGGCAAAGAAAGCACACAAAATATTTTTGGTGTTTTTGATTTTTAAAAAGTGGGGGAGATGAAAACGAGAGGCAAATGCAAATAAAAAGTCAAGTAAAATAAATGCAAGTGGATGATAGTTTGTGCGAAGGTACTTGATAAATTTTGGTGATGTCTCCCCGGCAACGGCGCCAGAAATTCTTCCTGGTACTTGTAGACTGCGTTGGTATAGTAGAGATAAGTATTTCCCTCAGTTAAGAACCAAGGTTATCAATCCAGTAGGAGATACACGCAAAATCCCGTTAGCCGCACCTGCACACACAAAAGCAAACACTTGCACCCAACGCAAATAAGAGGGTTGTCGATCCTCCTAGCGGTTATTTGCAAGGATTAATTGTGATAGTGGTAGATAGATAAACTAAAATACTAAATAAAAGTAAAGTAAATAAATTATAGCAAGGTATTTTTGATTGTTAATATATGATAAAAGTAGACCCGGGGGCCATAGTTTTCACTAGAGGCTTCTCTCTCAAACACATAGCATACGGTGGGTAAACAAATTACCGTTGGGCAATTGATAGAAAAGCAAATAATTATGACGGATTCATGGCAATGATCATGTATATAGGCATCATGTCCGAGACAAGTAGACCGACTCCTGCCTGCATCTACTGCTATTACTCCACCCATCGACCGCTATCCAGCATGCATCTAGGGTATTAAGTATGAAACAGAGTAACGCCTTAAGCAAGATGACATGATGTAGACAAAGTAAACTCAAGCAATATGATTAAACCCCATCATTTTATCCTTAATGGCAACAATACAAATACGTGTCATGTCCCTTTCTGTCACTGGGATTGAGCACCGCAAGATTGAACCCATCACAAAGCACCTCTCCCATTGCAAGATAAACCAATCTAGTTGGCCAAACCAAATCGATAGATCAGAGAGAAATACAAAGCTATAATAATCATGCATAAAAGAGTTCAGAGAAGACTCAAATATTTCTCATGAATAATCTGATCATAAACTCACAATTCATCGGATCCCAACAAACACACCGCAAAAGAAGATTACATCGGATAGAACTCCAAGAACATCGAGGAGAACATGGTATTGAAGATCAAAGAGAGAGAAGAAGCCATCTAGCTACTAGCTATGGACCCGTAGGTGTGTGGTAAACTACTCACACATCATCGGAAGGGCAGCAAGGTTGATGTAGAAGCCCTCCGTGATCGATTCCCCCTCCGGCAGAGTACCGGAAAAGGCCTCCAGATGGGATCACGGAAGAACAGAGGCTTGCAGTGGCGTAAAAGTTATTCGGGGTGGCTCCCTGTTGGTTTCCGAATATTTGAGAATTTATAGAAGTGGATTTAGTTCACACGGAGCCACAAGGGCCCCACAAGGCATCAGGGTGCCCCCCTGGGGCCGCGCCATGTTGCCTTGTGGAGGCTTCGTGAACCTTCTGGCCTCCTCTCTAAGTCTCTAGGGTCTCTTTGGTCCAGAAAAAAATCTCCAAAAAGTTTCATGGCATTTAGACTTCGTTTGGTACTGATTTCCTGAAAAACCAAAAACAAGCAGAAAACAGCAACTGGCACTGGGCACAAGGTTAATAGGTTAGTCCCAAAAAATGATATATAATGGCATATAAAAAAATCCAAGATTGATACTATAATAGCATGGAACAATAAAAAATTATAGATACGTTGGAGACGTATCACCTATGCTCCGGTTATTAGTTTATGTTAGGGGTTTTAGTCCTCGCACGCGCAACGCTCAGGCGGACGATGTCGGCGCTTCTTATTCCGAATCTATCTTCCGAGCTCCGATCCTCCTTGAGTTCATTCGTCTAGACATAGTCGATGGAACTCCAGCGTAGATTCTTGTCGTCTCCTTTGGGGCGGTGAGGTTAAGATTTCTTGTCATCCGGTGAGATTTGGTGTCATGTGCTTCGGATCAATGCGAGGGTTTAACAACGACAACTGCGTTCCTCCAGGGCGCTGGTTATTAGGGGCACATGCACGAAGACTACTCGGTTACCATCAAGAAGGTGAAGCCGGCTACGTTAGGACATCGGCAACATCGATTGACGCCTTTTCTACTAGTTTGCTCTTTGAGCTTTGATCCTCGTCGAGTTTGTCTATCGGGACGTAGTCGATGGAGCTCCGGCGTAGATTCATGTTGTCTCCTTGGGGCAGTGAGGTTAGCATTTCTTCTCATATGGGAAAATTTGGTGTTATATTAATTAGGTGCCTTAGATCAATGATGACAACTACGCCTCCGGGGCACTGCTCCTTAGGGGCACGTGCACGAAGACTCCTCGACAGTCATTGACGAGGTCAAGCCGGCTCCGGTAGGATAGCAGCGACAACGACGCGTCGACGGCTCTTTCTGACTGCAGTTGGTTGTTCGCTGGTCTCGGAATTTGGATGCATTTTTCATCAGAGATGCTATGTACTTGCAAACATTTACAATAGACCCGGTCTCCCTAAAAAAAGGTTGCATATAGTTTATGTTCAAAATCAGAACAAAGATTGATGGCTCTTACATTTTTTTTGCAAATGCTAAGATCATGAATTTTCAGAAATTTGATTTCTCTTTATGTTGGAAACAATACATTTCAAGCTCTAGCTAGCTATTCGAAATGTAAATTGTGCATGTTTTATAAGTATAGCGTGGTAAGTAAACAAAATGTATGGTGTGCCCCCATTTAGATGTGAACTGCAAAAGCCACATATTACCTCAACTTCAAACTACTTAGTCCATGGATGCAATGTGTTCAAACGGTGACATCGACATCTCAAATTGAAAAGAGTTCGAGCTTGTTCGTTCTATATTTTCACCCGTGATAATTTGACCCGTGTGGTTGTTCAATTAATGGAGGGCCGGGGACCAGAAGTGAACAATACAAAGTGCGACCTGGCTCGTACGCAATTTTAAACGATTGTTTTTATGGAGAAAAAAAAAGAAAACTACTCCACTATATGTATATAAGCAGGAGCCTCCGCTCTTGCTTGCTAGAGTTGCTCTCTGATGTCTACTACACAACTTATTCTTGTAGACTCGTGTTGGGCCTCCAAGCGCAGAGTTTTGTAGGACAGTAGCAATTTTCCCTCAAGTGGATGACCTAAGGTTTATCAATCCGTGGGAGGCGTAGGATGAAGATGGTCTCTCTCAAACAACCCTGCAATCAAATACAAGAAATCTCTTGTGTCCCCAACACACCCAATACAATGGTAAATTGTATAGGTGCACTAGTTCGGCGAAGAGATGGTGATACAAGTGTAGTATGGATAGTAGATATATGTTTTTGTAGTGCGAACAATAAAAAACAGCAAGGTAGCAAGTAACAAAAGTGAGCATAAACGGTATTGCAATGCTTAGAAACAAGGCCTAGGGTTCATACTTTCGCTAGTGCAATCTCTCAACAATGCTAACATAATTAAGGACAGTAAAACCGAGCCAAAACGGAGCGCTCTCAGGCTATCAGGAATTTTGTCCATCAGATTTCAGCTCTGGGTCATTCTTGATCGTCCAATTAACGGATGCGTTGCTCCTGCGCGGGCCACTCGTGGGCCGGTTGTCCGTGGCCGCTATTCCAGAAACCAAATCGGAAGCCTCTATTTCATTGCCACGATTTGACGTCTGATCCTGAACAGATGGTCGCGATGCGCGCAGAGTCCCCCCACCTCCTCTCATGGTCGTGCCCCAACCCTTCCGATCTGAGGTCGCCGCCGCCACGAGGTAGAGAGGTGACGGCAACTGCGACGACGGGCGAATTCCTTTTCCACGCTTCCACCCTCTCTCACAGCAATTCCTGGCAAACTCTATCGTCGACGGCGGCAGATGGTAATAGGCAGGAGACTGAGACGGTACATGGCGCGACAATGAGCTTGGCGGACCTCCAGCGGTGGCGCGGCCTACCTCCACAACAGTCTTTACCTTCCCTTGCAGGTGCGAGGAGGAGAAAACTGTGCTTGGTCGATGCCATCGAGCCACGAGTGTAGCAGAGGCAGCTGCTCGTTTTTCCAGAAAAGAAAGTGTGAGACGGCCGGGCGACACGGGGCGACGCGGGCGATCCAGTTGTACGCTTCCATCAAGATATGATTGAATCCTCACTGATCCGAGTGAGCGATTGTCGTTGAAGTGATATCCTTCCCCATAGTCCACCAAATAATCTAAAGGTTCAGATTCATTTCTCCCGTCAAAAAAGTTCAGATTCGTTCATATTCATGATGTTCAGTTAATTTGTTGTTAAAATTATACTTCAACATAAATTGAGATGATGGTGAATAAAAGTACCTCCCTCCCTACTTTTTCTTGGTTCTGCTTCTCTTTGCTACATAAGATATATAAGGGCTCAGTTGGCCAGCATAATGCAGTGGTACGGTAGTACAATCCAACAACAAGACTTTGTATAAGTAAAGTTTTGTTAATGCATCAGGTTAACTAACATTGCATGCCTTCACATCACTGACACCAAACTCATTTCTGCTGTACCCCCTGGCCATATTGCGCATAACAACTCATTATATTTTGCTCACAATTTGTTGCAGGTGCTAGCACTCAAACTGTTGGAGACTCGATTTGTTCGGTCCGTGTTTGGGGGATACCTGCCTGAGGATTTCCAATGGCTACCGGTCAGGTTAGTAACTTAGTATATTGCCACTCGCATGGAGAGACACGATTACCAATTGATCCAGCATCCTAACTTTGAACATAACCTCATCCAGTTTTCAATGTGGCCATCACATGGTTTCATTGTTCAAGAGGTGGCCCGTATTTAACAAGACATGGTGCTGAAAAAATTAATGTGGATTAGTTCATGCAAGCCATCATAATTAATGGTACACTTTGTGTTGGAAACTTGAAATTTTGAGTTGTGCTTCCTTTGTCCTCACAATCTCCTCTTCCTCCCCTCTCTTTTGCAACCCGCCCTGCAGATACCCCTCATGGCTGCTTTGGTGCTGCGTGAGTCGTCACCTCGTAGGCTCCAGCTTGTATGTTTGTTGTTCCTGTAAACTTGGAAATCGGAATCCCCTTTATACATACATATTCCAAACTTGTTCGATAGAACTATAAAAGAAGAGAGTTGACTCCAGTCTTCAATACTCAGTACGTACCATGCTTAGGAAAGAGCAAAAAACATTCTTCTGTCGGTACTAAGATATGTAACTATTTTAATTATAAAATAACAAAACACACATCGGTATTAATTGACGTTTTAATAAAAAAACATGTATTGCCGGTATCTTTCCTTCTCATGAGGAGAACACAATACCAAAAAAACAGTTTATTTTGTCCATTTTTCACATATTCTTCTAATGAATTCTAATATAGAGAAAATAAAAATAAATTACGTGCGTATCTATCTGTTCCACCGTTCATTAATCTCAGCACCATTCATTAGTTTGTATTGATTGTTCGTGGCAAGGTTTTAATATGCACCACTTTCAGCTAGGCTTACAAACTCCTTAAATTAGGTTTTGGCTGTAGATCCAGAGTTCTGTTTCAGATACTGATGTTACCAAATTTGGTCTCGATCTTGGTCTAGAAACTTCATCCGAAGTTCAATAATTGTATGATGAGTATGATTGGCATTGCGTGCAGGTTAAATGTACAAACTAATGTATAATGTGTGATTGATCAGTCTGTTAAGATTGCAACTTAGGCAAAT
This sequence comes from Elymus sibiricus, assembly GCA_039707655.1. NCBI lineage: Eukaryota > Viridiplantae > Streptophyta > Magnoliopsida > Poales > Poaceae > Elymus > Elymus sibiricus. The sequence goes on along the minus strand of CM077666.1, from coordinate 343,580,705 downwards.
TACAGAAAATTGTTTGATTTGTTAGTTCATCCCAGTAAGTAGATAGAAGAATGCTATCATATTCACACTATTTATCTTTTCAAGTAGTGATTTCATCAACCTCGACTCCAGAATGTAAAATTTCTTGCAATGCTAGAACTAAGAGACAAATCTCCATAGGGTTTATGGTATTAAGGTCACTTGTTGCAAACTTGTATTTGTTATAACGATGGTTTTCTATTGTATTTCTTATTGTCATTATCTAAATGTCTTTAAGTATACCCCTTCCATACTTTGGTGCAATGCCATGGCAAGTGATAATTTAGAGGGGTTTATAAATGTGAATGGTTTATACATTATCTAATTTGTTTTCATTGAGATGCATCGTTTTTACACTGCATATCTTGACGTACTCTTTATCAGAAGATTCAAACAGATTAGCAAATTTAATTTGACTTATTTTTTTTGTTATCATGCATACATGGTGTGTCAAATTGTTTAGGATTTCTGCATAGATATTCATGTGGAGCCAGTGGTTGAGATCTCAAGGTCACTGAATGGTGTTTCTGCATAGGGCAGTGGATTATCCAGATCGAAATACCGACATGTAAAGATGCATTTGGAAGGCTGTGGTATGCTAAAACTTCCAAGTTTGCTTCCCTTTGTCCCAAAAAAACACTACGAGCATCCAAACAAGCTATAGCTTGAAAAGGTAAGGATTTGTTAAGCTATAGTGTCATATTTCAAACTGTGGTTTACTTACTATGGGGAGCCTAGATTGCATCTAGGTAAGTTTCTTCTTCATTCAAGTTGATTGCAATATGCTACCTTACAGCAGCCCACTAGACAAATTCTACTTTATATGACAAGAGTTAACACCTACTCCCTCGTTCACAAATTTAAGATGTTTTGGATATTTCAATACGGACTACATAGAAGAGTGAAGAAACACACTAAAACTTGTCTATATACATCTGATTCACAAAAAAGTTAGAACGTCTTATATTTGTGAATGGAGGGAGTATTTGTTAAAATAGGGGTCTCATTGATGCACGGGGTCAATTATGTAATAGAGCATCTGCCCATAAACATATATAATGGAATATCCATCATTTCTTATTTTGATTGGCAATATGCATGTTGTCCTCGTTCTGCTATTTTGTAACATTACAAAGAACATACGTAAACTATGTTTAATTTCTCAAACAGTGTTGTTGGATGACAACGAATTATTTGTCAGGGAAAACAAAATACTTGAATGAAAATGATTTCTTAATGCAATACTCTAATCATATTGGGGACTTAATTTATCCACTCACACTTAAAAATATTTGGCATTAGGGTTTTATGACTTATTTGTCACACAATTTTTTTCATATACATCGAAGGGCGAGACAACAGAGGAGAGAGGCAGCGGTCCCTATGTTGAGCCTGGCCCCGCAGCAGTTTCAAGAAAGTCACGGTGGGGCTACATGCCTGGTGGTGGAGATGGTGAGGAAGCTGTTAGGCAAGGAGCAAAGTAACGGCCTCTATGTACAATGTTTCATGTTATGCCCTCTTTTTGGTATATAATATTTTTTAGGTCATGCCATTATCACCCATTTGTTCCTGGTGTATCTTGGACAATGCTATTAATATAATTGTATTGTCTTACATATGTATGCATATATTCAATTTGAACATTCATCAAATTTCATATTTATTTTTTAATATTCTGTGCCACTATATATCTACACAAATTCCATTATTTGATACATTTTGATGGGCGCAGCAACGCGCGCCTGCCATGATCTAGTTGGATCATATAACCATCCCTCAACGTGTGATAAAGAATCACTCCCAAGTTCCTATTAGCGGAGAACATAAGATATAAATTGTTTGTAGGGTACGAAACACCTCAAAGTTATCCTTTCCGATCGATCTATTGAGCTATTCCTATAAGTGTCACAAACAACCCTAGAGTTCGTACTAAAATAACACCATATGATACACATCAACCAACTCTAATGTCACCTAGATACTCCAATGTCACCACAAGTATCCGTGAGTTGATTATACGATATGCATCAAACAACTTCATAATCATAATATTCAATCCACACAAAGAACTCCAAGGAGCACCCCAAAGTTTCTATCGAAGAAAAGATAATGAAAACGTGCATCAACCCCTATGCATAGATTACCCCAATGTCACCTCGGGAATCCGCGAGTTGAGTGCCAAAACATATATCAAGTGAATCAATATAATACCCCATTGTCACCATGTGTATTCATATGCAAGACATACATCAAGTGTTCTCAAATCTGAAATATTCAATCCGACAATAATGAAACCTCAAAGGGAAAAGATTCGATTCATCACTACAAGGATAGAGAGGGAAGAAACACCATATGATCCAACTATATTAACAAAGCTCGCGATACATCAAGATCGTGCCATATCAAGAACACGAGAGAGAGAGATCAAACACATAGCTACTAGTACATATCGTCAGCCCCGAGATGAGAGGTACAGAGGCTTGCGGCGGCGTAAAAACTCATCAAGGTTAACTTTCGGGGGTTTCTAAATATATAGGATTTTTCAGCGTTGGAATCACGCAAAGAGGTGCCACAGGGGGCCCACGAGGCACCAGGGCGCTCCTGGGGGGGCAGGCGCGCCCAGGTGGCTCGTGGGGCCCCTGTGGCTCTTCTGCTACTCCTCCGAAGCTTCCTGGGTCTGTTTCCTTCCATAAAAATCGTCAAAAAGTTTCGCTGCATTTGGACTTCGTTTGATATGGATTTTCTAGAAAACCAAAAACAAGCAGAAAACAACAACTGGCACTGGGCACTAGGTCAATATGTTATTCCATGAAAATCATATAAAACCCATATAAAAGTGCACCAAAATCATACAAAACTATAATAAACATGGCATGAATACTTCATAAATTATAGATACGTTGGAGACGTATCACTCTCTTCACACACTCATCCTCTCCAGATCTAAACACGACAGCGGTGGCCACACTCTCTCTCTGCTCACCGCTGGTCACAGATCCGGCCGGATTCCCTCCGCCGAGGAAGGGGTGAAGGTGCAACGTTCACGCGGTCCTCGCCAGCGACGGAGCAAACCCACTGTCGGCGCGGCCGGATCCCCTCCGCCGAGGAAGGGGTGAAGGTGCAACGTTCACGCGGTCCTCGTCAGCGATGGAGCAAACCCACTGCCGGCGCGTCCTGATATGCGTGCCTTGCCATTCTCTCCCACATAGCGCCGGGTAGGGAGGGCCTTCGACCCAGTCTTCCTCGCTGCCGTGCTGTGGGCAGATCCGGCCTCCCGCCGCCCACCTAGTCGAATCCCGACAAACCTCAGGCAATGTTGAGGATATCGCTTATCGTTAGTGTCTCGGTCAACTAGGGATTAGAGATTAATCGGAAATCGGCCGATTAATCGATTTTATCGGTCTACTATTAATCGGTCATTTTTTGCAAGTCTCAGGTTCCCAACACTAAAATATGCTATATTCAACACCAAAAAATATATTTGATAGAAGTGTTACCTTGATTCGTAGCCTTTGAATCCTCATATAATGACAAACAAAATAGGACAATACTACATATTGCATAACAAGGTCCACATAACACAAATAAACATAGTTTCTGTAAACATAGTGCTAGAAATAGGCCCGATTTATTGGCAGATTCCCTATAAATCACTTGTCAGAGCGATAAACCGGCCCAAACGATAAACGGTGAAGATAAGGCATAATCTTATCGGTCACCCCCCGAGTAGCGATAAATCAGACGATAAATCGCTGAATCGGAAGATTTTTTGAACAGTGACCTCAGGTATAACTTTCTTCAAAACCGGCCTTGCTCTACTGCCCCAGGTCCCCACATCGATGCATGTGAATCTTTTTCTACTTCTCAGCCCCCTCGTAGATTGGCTCGATCGGCTGTTCCAAAGCCACCTAAATTATTACTATTAGAGGTAAAGCTACTTCATGCAGTCGAATCTACGACTTGGTTCAAAGCGGGAAGAACGGGGGAAAAGTTCTAGCATGACTCTAGGACTTGGTTCAAAGAGGAAAGATTGGGGGGTGGGGCTAGTAGAGACTAGCTACGCAACCGGTCTCTTGGTTGAAAAGGGAAATAAAGGGAAAACAAAGTACAAACTGGATATAGAACCGATCTACTGGTTGAAAAAGGAAAGAAAGTGGGGACTGGGGGACAAGTCAACAGAGTATTTCCAGCACTAGATTTGCTGCCCTCACAGAGTAAAATGTGGCTATAGTGTACAAAAATGGGACCAACCTAGATATCCTATTTGGATGTTTGTTTGCATCACCACTTTATGCATCGGGGGAGGTACATGGTGCTAGTGCACCCACTGTCCGATGCCCTTATGGCAATTTTTAGCTGTTGTTAATCTAATGCCGCTGGTAAAATGCAGCAATCTCACTGTTAATTAAAGTAAGGACATGTTTAACCAATGTTGTTTTTTAATGTAATGCCCCCAGTAATATGATGCAATGGCCATGTTTTAATGTCCTGCTATATTTCCCGTTAAGATAAGTAAGTTGCTTCTTTTCGTTAGAAATGCAACTGTCCTGGTCTGCCTATTGTAACATGCCCTTATACTAACTCTTTAGCACCTGTTAATCTAATGTAGCTGGTAAAATCAAGCAATGGCACCATTAAGGTAATGTAAAATTTAACAGCTGTCATTGTTAATCTTAATGCCCCCGGTAGTACGAAGCAATGCTGCAGCTTTAGAAATTGCTACTGCCCTTCTATGATTGCCATTAAGATAAGGACGATGCTTCTTTTCATTTGACGTATGTTTCATCACTTGTTATTCACCCGCCTTTCTATCTATTTGTGCAAACAGAGATATACATTTCACCTCGTTGCTATTGCGACCTTTTGGTGAACTGCACAAAACACTTCTTTTTTGGAAAGAGTGTCTTGTGCAGTTCTACTAAAATGTCACACCGGCAACATCTCTTGATTTTAGTGGAACTGCACAAAGGGTGATAGGAGTTCCTAACCTTCTCGTTGAACTCTGTGGTTAATCTCCTCCAACAGTTAATTAGCCTTTGCAAGATTAGCCGTCACTGTCACCACAATGGCACTTTGCACATATTTGTGTAACGAACATGGACGCTTGATTTTAGTTGAACTGCTCAAAAGCATATCCAAATTATAGTTGCACATTCCACGAGCTTGATGACCAACCTTGATGTTGCTTAGTTTTAGTGCAACTAATGAAGAAGCTGCCAGCTCATGGGACCAAGTACTTCTTGCTAACTGCATGATGCAAACATTGCTTCATTTTAGGTGAACTGCATAAAAAGGTCGCTTGAATATAATCATCCATGTTGGTGACTGGTGTCAACCCATCTACTATGGCATTGACTGCAGATATGGTTCCCATGACGAGGTATGTTCCATTTTGGTACTACCCTTTGCCAGAACGATCCTGCATGTTGACTTTGCATGCAGCTAGTGATCTTGTCCTAATGTTTTGGCACTGCCATGAGAAAGCAATAATGTTATGTATTATTTCGCACCTTAATCAAATGTCACTAATAATTTGAGGCAATGTTTTGGCATCGCTAGTGCCACTGATAAAATGAAGTAATAATATAGTTAGAATAGAGCTACTGTCTTTGCTATCATTTCATTTCCAATGTAGATAATGAAAGTGCTTCTCTTTGTTATTATACGTTTCATCAAATAGTCCCATTCTTAAAGTAATGACACGTTTAAGTATCTCTACAAATAGGGATGCTTAATTTTAGTTGAACTGCACAAAAAGTGATTGGAATGACGCAAGGCCCTTCCTGGTTCATCACTTGTAGAAGGTGTATCTGGGAGAATTGGGTCGATGTGCCCTATGAGGCCTACCGTTGAGTCCACTCATCGGTCCCTATGACGCCTACCGTCGAGGCGGCGCAGGGCCCCTCTCTCCCTCGCAGCACGGCAGGCGCCATAGTTTTAGTTGAATTGCACAAAAAAGAGATTGGAATTACTCAAGTCCCCTCCTACTGCCACACTGAATTTGTTCATAGTTTTCAACGAGTTGCCTTCATGGCAAGATACGACGACCTGAAGAATAACTTGATCTCACTAAGTCATCTCACACAGGTCAGTCCTGTCCTTCATCCACATCATCGTGCTTTGTCATACTGTGCTACTGTTGTATTTTCTTTTAATAGCTTATTGTATCGCAATCTTTTCCCATTAAGAAAACGAAGTTGCTTCTATTTATTTGTGTATGTTTCATCAACTAGTGCCACTATTATATTAATCACGCGTTTTCATTATCTGTGCAAATAGGGCTATTCAGCTACATTTTAGTGGAACTGCACAAATGTTTGGATGGAACCCGCATATGCAGAGTGTGAGTGCCACCATCTAAAATAACGTGGCTTCGAACGGGCACAGATGTTCGGATGGTTCCACAAGTTCTTGGTGACCAGCTTATGTAGAACATGTTAATCTGCAGGTGTTTGACATGCGTGCCCATAAACTGGACTGGTTTCAGTATTGCAGCAAATCCTTGAATCAAATAGCTTACATGAATTAGGTTTATGGTTTGCTGGATATATTGGCACTTCTCCAGGGATTAATCTTTTCTCAGAGAAGCATCAATCGATTTTTCTTTACATGTACACATTCTCACAACTTTGTTTTAGTTTTAAAGTTAATATTGGCTCTGATCTGTGAATCAATGAGATGCATAGGCAACTTTGTTGTACTTATTAAGGGAATCTTATGAGTTGGTTGTGAATCTTGGAAGCTGTGAAACACGGCATGATGATGCAGGCGACAGCAACCCTATCAAGCTCTTCAATACTCCCTCCATTTCTTTTGACTTTGACCAAATTTATATAAAAAAGATCAACATCTACAATACCAAAGATATATGGTATATGAAAGTTAATTTCGTGATGCATCTAATAATATTGATTTCACATTGTGAATGTTGGTATTTTTTCCTATCAAGTTAGTCCAACATTACAAAGTTTGACTTTGACCAAATTATATATGCAAACTAAAAAGAAAGTTTTAGGGTGGTAGGCATTTTTGTAAGCCTTCTGTTGGTCAGTACTAGGTAACGTGGGGTCAATACTCAAGTTTATGTGGGGTCGCTTCGTAAGTGAGGGGTAAATTAGTTATTAGGATGGATCCACTGACAGCGCACCGCCGTTCTCGTCCATTCCATAACTGCCGCCCGCCACTCCTCTTGCATTCCAAGACCACCGCCGCTCCTCTCCTCTTGCATTCCAAAACCACCGCCAGTGAGTGAAGGTGCTGTGGAGAAGTAGATCGATGGAGGAGTACAACCGATACGTGACGATCGCAGACGGCGACCTTGTGAAGCTAGCCAGAATGATGGAGATACAGTCTTGGTTTGACAACTAGCGGCAATTAGCGGCGATGGTGATGGCGATGGCCAAATATCTGAAAAAGAGCGAAAAGGCGGCGATCCACCCGAATGGAGTCGCGCGGGAGACCATAGAGCTGCTCCTCTGGGCCATGGAGTAGACAGATTCGCCAAATCCGGTCGTGAGGCGGAGGTGGTGGGAGTATCGATCCAAGATCGAGCATCCAGAGGATCAAGGATTGAGCATCCACACGGTGCCATTTGTGAGGGTGCCGTGTCAGAGCGAGCCGGTGGAGTCTTCGTCGACCGTACCCAACTGCAAGAGGAGAAAAGCAGTTGGCACGATGACGCTTCCCCGCCGTTCTCCAAGGCTCCCTCGCCGTTCACCTCATCTCACGGGGCGGCGGTCTGTCGCCGAGGAATAGGAGGGGAGTGCCCCGATGAATAATCATAGGAGGAGCTTAGGGTTATCAGTATTTGCAGGTTGTGAATTGTGTTTTGTGTTGTGTATTTTGGGTACTTTCAGATATGAATGTCTTTTGAATTTCAGATCTTTGCAGTATTGAGCACATGAAGTATTTTCTGAATTCCAGAGATCTATTTTTAGTACTTTCAAAAATGTAGTTTCATATAAAAGTGCAGACCATGTGATTTTCAGAGAAGAAACTGCAAGTTTCAGTTTCAGATAAGAAACTGCAAGTTTCAGAGGCAGAACATTTATATCAACACGCCCTTTTCAAATAGGGATAACAGCATGTTCCAAATTTTATTCATGGTCGTAAATGGAACTAACAGCAAGCTAACATCATGCTGATCAACATTCATGTATAGCACATCTTCATATGATGCACAGTCAAAAAGATATGCTATTTTCAAAATGCCCAGACAATGTTGAGAGTCCGAAAAACAGAGAAAACTAGGGATGAAATTCCGGCTAGTGTTGGAGGTGGTGTGTGTGGATGACAAGGGGAGACTCACATGTCAGTAATAGCAGAGGCAAAAAAATTGGGAATATAGGGGTAATCGATCCTGGGCTGAGCAGGTGCGAGTAAGGGGGTATAGCTACTGGGCTACTGTGGCATACTCAACACAAAGAAGGTGCGCAAACTACTACTACACTGCCCCGTCTTCCCCGGCTCCGGTTCGTTCCTGTCCAGTACGTGGAGAGGCTGACAGTCGGGACCCACAAGGTCCATGGCCCTAGGCAAGCAAGTGCCTCATTGGAAAAAAAAGCTATCTCTCGGAAATGGATATTCGTTTCTCCTAATGTTATACTGACATTGGGGCCCATGGGTCTGTCAATGTAGTCAATAAACGAGATAAATTTACAACGAAGACTGTCATCGGGGAGCTAGCAGGTATAATTTTTTCGGAGGGCGAACAAGTATCAGCTGGGTTGTGGCCTGCCCAACCTAGGTTTTGTTTTTTAACATGCGCAGGGCGCAGGCCACGACATGCCGACACAGTGTTTTAAACTTATAGTTTTGAGCTCCAGCATGTATCTACTGGCCCATGGGCCTCCTAGCCTAGGTTTTATTTTGTCTTAAACATTCGGAGCCCAACTTTGTTTTTTTGAAGAAAACGCAGAACTCTTTTCTATTTTTCTATATATAAGAATAAGAATGCCAGGTCCAACTTATGTTTTCCCTTCTAACTATATTATATATATTTAAATTATTTTATGTTATTATATATTATTATTATCATATATTTAATAGATACATATATATAAAAAATATCCCACGTCTTATTAACTTATAAAAAATAAATGTTTAACAGAAGTTTGCAAGGAAAATCCTGGTTTTTTTTACAACGAAAATCCTGGTGATTGCGTACAAAAGCTTGCTCGGATTTAAGGACCAATGTAATAATAACGCGCTCATTTTTTTTGAGCAATAACGCGCTAATTATCTAATTTTATATATAATAAAATGCACAACCCTGGTTTATTTTTTGATAACATTGCTCCGTCCAACCAAACATTATATTTACAACAAGCCCAGCAAATTCGTGTATTTCGAGAAAGTGCAAATGGGCTGTGATTTTTAAGAAAAAAATTAAATGGACCGCATAGATGCTACATTATTTGTTCACCCATCCCAGCAAATGGACTGTAAATTCTAAAAAACCTGGGTTGAATATGTGCCACATTTTTGCAGGCTGACATGTGGGCCAATAGGTCGAAGCCCACGCAAGGCATTGTCAACTTGGTCAACAAATGATTCTAACATCCATAACCATTGGAATAACATCCAACGGCCGGCATGCATCTTCAATCTGTCATCTTCTTCCTCCAGCGCTGCCGGGAACGCCCGCTCCCGCCTCCGGCGGCTAGCGGCTCTGCTTAGCACGCCTTGCTGCGAAGCGCTACCCCACCGCCGGCCAGGCCATCCCTCCAACCCTCCACACCTCCTGTTATTCTCCACCGACTGCAGCCCCATGCCGCACCAGAACCAGTTAACCCTCGTAGTCCTCTCCGTCTGCGACTCCACTGCCGCGTCTTCCCCATCTCCTGGTCATTCCCGTCCGGGGCCTCGCTGTCGTCCACCGCCTTGGTGCGCTCGGCGCGGCGTGGTCAACAAACGAGAGTCATCGGAAGAGGACTGTACGTGGAGAGGCTGATAGCGGGGACGCACCAGGTCCATGGACGCACGCATGCAACTGCCTCCTTATTACGCAAAAAACAATTATTCTTCCCACTAACAGCTTGGACCCAACAGCTACATCTTCTCACGCAAGGAAGTGCCTCCTTATTACGCGGAAAAAAATGTTTCATCCCCCTGACAGCTGGGACCCAGCAGCTACATCTTCGCACACAAGGAAGTGCCTCCTTATTACGGGCAAAAATAAATTATTCCTCCTCCTGACAGCTAGGACCCACCAGCTATATCTTCGCACCTAAGGAGGCTGACATTATGGGCCAATAGGTTGAAGCCTACGGAAGGCGTTGTCAACTTAGTCAACAAATGATTCTGACATCTTTAGTCGTTGGATGTACATCCAACGGCCGGCATGCATCTTCAATCTCTCGTCTTCTTCCTCCAGCGTCGGCGGGACCTCCTGCTCCCGGCTCCGGCGGCCAGCGGCGCTGCTTCGCACGCCTCGCTGCGAAGCGCTACACCACCGCCGGCCAGGCCATCCCTCCACCCCTCCACCCCTCCTATTATTCTCCGCCGACTGCAGCCCCAGGTCGCACCGAACCAGTCAACCCTCGTACGTCGTACTCCTCTCCGTCTATGACTCCACTGCCGCATCTTCCCCATCTCCTGGTCGTTCCCATCCAGGGCCTCGCCGTCGTCCATCGCCTTCGTGCGCTCGGCGCGGCGTGGTCAACAAACGAGAGTCATCGGAAGAGGACTGTACGTGAAGAGGCTGACAGCTGGGACCCATGAGGTCCATGGTCACACGCAAGGAAAGTGCCTCCTTATTACGCTGGAAAAAAAGTTTCCTCCCCCTGACAGCTGGTACCCACCAGCTACATCTTCGCACGCAAGGAAGTGCCTCCTTATTGCGCGAAAAAATTAATTCCTCCCCATGACAGCTGGGACCCACCAGCTATATCTTCGCATGCAAGGAAATGCCTCCTTATCCCCCAGACAGCTGGGACCCACCAGGTCGAAGCGTACGTATCATTATCTGTCTGGTCGCAAGTGTGTACATACATACTGGTCGATCGGTCTCTCTGCCACGATGAACTGTGGCTGTGTAAGGAGCGGCACGTGTCGTAGTAGAGCCCCCAACGTAGCAGTTCAGGTAGCCCTGTCTAAATCGCGTACATGTACGTACATCCACATGGCAAAAAATATGGTGACGTACGTACATATACAAGCGGGGTCTGGAACGCGTACTCGCGCAGACGTACGGCCAGGACTCGTGTACATGGAGAGACGCAACGGACGGCAGCAACGGCCTCCTGTTCATCGGCAGCCAACCGGCTGGGTCGGAACGGAGGAAACAGCGCCGAGAGCCAAGCGACTGGGTCGGAACGCGTCCTGTTCATCGGGAGCCAACCTGCTTGGACGGAACAGCCGAAATGGGGTCCTGTTCATCGACTCGGGGTCTGGCGTACCGCAAAACGGAGGAAACAGCCTTCTGTTCGACCGCCTACGGTCGAAACGGGGTCCTGTTCATCGGCTGGGGGTCTGGCGTACCGCAAAACGGAGGAAACGGACTTCTGTTCAACCGCCTACGGTCGAAACGGGGTCCTGGTGATCGGGAGGGGTCTGGCGTACCGCAAAACAGAGGAAATGGACATCTACCCAACTGCCTACGGTCGAAACAGAGTCCTGTTCATCGGGAGGGGTGTGGCGTACCACAAAACAGGACTCCACGGGCTACTGTTCATCCACCGTCGACTTCCTCCAGCCTCCATCGGCTACTGTTCATCCAGCCTCCACGGGGTCCTGTTCATCCAGCCTCCACCGGCTACTGTTCATCCAGCCTCCATGGGGTCCTGTTCATCCACCCCCAACCGGCTGGGGTATGGCGTACCGCGGCACGGCCTCCTAGGGGTCCTGTTCATCCAGCGCCAACCACCTACACGGCCGGGGTCCTATTCATCCAACCCCCACCGGCTGGGGTGGGGCGTACGAGCGGGCGGCAGCAATGGGAACTGTTCATCCACAGCCAACCAACCGGCTCGATCGATGCAAGTCTCGACTCATGTCTACGTGTATCGCGCGCGCAGCAGCAACGGGCACTGTTCATCGAGAGCCAACCCAACCAGCTAACTACGTCTCGCACGGGGGCTCGATCAGCTTCAGTAAGCAGCGAGAAGGATCGACCGGGTTCAGTTAGTAGCGAAGGAATCGCTCGGATTCAGTTAGCAGCGAAGGGATCGATCGGGTTCAATATGTAGTGCGACGGATCGATCGCTTATGTTCAGTACGTAGTGCGAGGGCGATTGATCACTCGGGTTCAGTAAGCGAATGTACGCCTCGCACGGGTTCAGTTAGCGAGCGCCTCGCACACACGCGCGCGTATGAGAGAGAAACGTGCAAAACCACACTACATCGCTCTGCCCGACCACCCACCGTAACCGGGAACTCCCCGAAAATTTCCTCGCCCTCACTTCTACCATGATTTTTTACGTCATGGACGGCCCAAAGAATGTCATGCGGGTGCGTCTCCGGCCCGCCCAGGACGAAAAGCCCATTTTCTATCATAATTTTTATTCATAGAAGTAGGAGCCCACCACATCTATGATGATACGTGTTTTTGTCACAATTATTGTCATAGAATTGTCACAACCATGACAGAAAAAGTTTTCGTTCGGGCCATAATGTCACGGATGTGTCTTTTTTTTTTGTAGTGATGGCACCTCGGACAAGCCCGCCAACCATACCAATCGGAATTGTTGGGTGTTTAAACAGGCCGGCAAGGCATTTACCGAGGAACCAACCAGGAGCAGGTCCCGCAGCAAGGACGAGGATGAACCTCGCAGGCCAAACAGCGGCGGCCAAAAGCAATTCCCTTCCGATGTTAAAAACGTGAACATGATCTATGTCACGCACATACCTAAGAAGGAATGGAAGCGCGCACTTCGGGATGTCTACGTCGTAGAGCCTGTAGCACCGAAGTACAACCCCTGGTCGGCTTGCCCGATCACCTTCGATAAGAAGGACCATCCGACCAGTATCCGTCATGGCGGGTCGGCAGCCTTAGTACTGGACCCCATTAACGTTGGATTTCACCTAACCCGCATCCTAATGGACGGCGGGAGCAGTTTGAACCTGATCTATGTTGACACTATCAGGAAGATGGGCATCGATTCATCACGAATAAAGCCCAGCAACACCACATTCAAGGGTGTTATACCTGGCATGGAGGCCCAATGCACGGGCACCGTAACGCTGGAGGTAGTCTTCGGCTCACCCAAGAATTTCCGAAGCGAGGACTTGATCTTTGACATCGTCCCCTTCCGCAGCGGTTACCACGCCTTGCTCGGCCGTACTGCGTTCGCCCGCTTTAACGCGGTGCCGCACTACGCCTACCTGAAGCTTAAGATGCCGGGGCCCCACGACGTCATCACCATTAAGGGTAACACGGAGACCTCCCTCCGTACAAAGGAGAGGACAGCGGCTTTCGCGGCCGATTTTCAGGCGGCCGAGGAAGCGGCCCGACGTACAGCACGGCAGGCGTTGCTCAGCTCTTCAAAGCGTGTACGTACCGGCACCTCGGCCCCCGGCCAGCCCCGCGTCGATCCTAAATAGGGACGCGCACTCCCCGGTTCCCCTCTCTTGGAAGCAAGATACGTGTCTTGCGTACATCACTTTGCACTTAAAATTCCATGGGAGACCGAGGAGCATATATTTAACAAAAGGGTGCGTCATCTTGGAATGGTCGATCACCCGCATCCTAGTTATCTTTTTCGGCGGCACATAAAGGCCAACCAGGACTCACAACTTCAGCAGCGTCAAGCAGCTACACTCCGGCAATTACCTCTTCAGGGTCTCCACACCACGGATGCGTTCTACGTGGTTGAGATGGATTATCCAGGAGTGCTCACCAAGCCTTGGACTAGACAAGGTATAGCTGTTCTATAGCACGGAGGCGCAGACGTGCGACAGGGAAGGCGCTGGGAACAGTCCCCGCTTTTCTAAAGCCCTGTACCAAATACCTCCAATTCTTCTTTTTACATACTCTCTGTATCTTGTAAGGTTCCTCTTGATATCAGTTCGGCATCTATAGCTATGCCTTAATGAATGAAATAACAGACCTTTTTCGGTCTCCACACAAGGTTACATGTCGTTTCTTTTGCTTTCTGCCTTGTAGCAATATGGATACCGTTAGAAATATACATACGAGTCCGGTTTTCGAACGGGGGCTCGGATATGAAATCGAGCCTATGTTCAAGTCCGAAATATGTTCGTCGTCTTGGATATTGCATTATATGCATCAATTTCGAATCGTGATTTTGGTCAATGATTGGGTTGCTCGGCTCCTGTGCTTGCCTCCTACGTTCCGCTCTATTCGGCTAGGTGCGCAAAGGGAGAACCACTGCAATTGTGCTTCCAGCTCGGCCTGGTCAAGCACCTTAGTAAGAGAAAGCCGAAAATCGACTGTCATGATAAGTGTAAACTGGTCGGCTATCCGAAGAATGTGTCAAACTATAAGCCGTTAGTGGTTATGCCGTGATAAATGAAGGGTTCTTGCTATGCGAACCGAGGTGTTCTAACTGGTGCACTTCGGCGTGTCCGATCACCACTATACCGGGGGCTAGGTCAACTAGCCCAACTTTTCGAACTCCTATGACTAAGTGAAGGATATAAAGCCACTATAGTCTGATTGCCTTGTTTTGTAAAAACGCAACCGCCCCGGGGCACCGAGATGTCGGCTAAGGGTTTACGCGTTTTTACGAAACACCCCACGTAGTATCTACAAAGGGGGTAGAAGCCGACGACCGGCCTCTTTTAGTATAAACGGTCGCAAAGGAATGAAATAAACTCGTCGGATGCAAACGACTAAATTAGCATACATAATACTTGTTTTTACAGGAGTTGCCACGACAAGAAACTGCTCGGGCGTCCGGTTCTTCCCTTCTGGAGGCCCCGACGCAATGACAAGCAGCTTGATCTTCGGGTAATGCGCCATGGTTGACACATAGGCCCGCTCCGCGCCTTCCAGGCAGGCCGACAGCTTCCATTTCTCCACCTGGGGGCTCGCGCCTCGCAATCTCTGGACCAAGCCGAATAGGCTGGTCGGCAGTGGCTCCTGCGGCCAGAGATTGACGCAGATGTCCTCCATCATTGGCCGAGCCGTGCGGAATAGCTCGGCCAGCTGCTTCATCTGATTATTTAGCAGCGGAGGATGCTCGGGTGCCTGGAATTGGGCCCAGAAGGCCTTCTCTGCCGACTCCTCGGGGTGGGCAGCAAAATAGGTGCCAGCGTCCGAGGCGCTCCTCGGCAGATCCCTGAAGGCTTCTGAAGAATGCAGACTTGCGTAAGCTGGGAAAATTGACGATCACCGAAAACGCATTGGAGCAGATATGGCTTACCGGCGGCGGTCTGCCTCACTTGCTGAAGCACTTCATGATCCGCCCCTGCTTGGGTCGTGGCCTCCTTACAGGCCGAGCTCGCGGTTTCGAGCTCGGAGGCGAGCTTGTTCTCCTCTTCCTGGAGGGCGTCGTGCTGCTTGACCAGCCCCTCCAGGTTGCCCTCCACCTCCACGACCCGGGCCGCATGCTTCTCACCGACCTCCTTTTCCTTGGCCAGCGCTTCGCTGGCCTGCCTCGCCGTAGCCTTCTGCTGTTCGGCTTCTTGCTGAGCTGCTTGCAGCTTGGACCGGAGTTTCTCAAGCTCCACAGAGGCAGCTGCAGTACATTAATACAACCTTTAGAGCTCAAAGCAACTGCACCCAAAATCATAACATTATAACAAATTACTCAAGCGTTTGCTTACCTTGAGATTGCTCTATCTACTTCTTAAGCAGATCCACGTCCTTCTCGGACCGGTCGAGCTTATGGTTTAGCTCCTCCAGCTCCCTTGAGCTGGATGCTGAAACCGAGGCCGAAACCTTCAAACGACGTCGTTAGCTTCCTCGGACGAATCGATCCCCTAGTCGACCTTGTGCGTCTGACCAGGGTCTCGGGGGGCTACTGTCTATTCGATTTGCTGTACTACCTTTTCCCTATAATCCCCGCGCAAGATTATTAAATCTACCTCGGGGCTTGGGGGCTACTGTGGCTATACACTTGTAACAAGTCTATGCAGCAGGCAATGTCTTCGGACATATCTAATTTTACTTATTCCAATAAGGATATCTGACACATCTAGTGCTACAAGGTTCTGCGCATTTACGCGACTCTAAAAAGAAAAGAGGAGCTTGATTTGAACTTACCTCGAAACCTTCGTATAGGCCCTTGAAGGCCTCCCGAATACCGGCCTCTGCAGACCGGTAGCTCTTCAGCGCCGCGCCTAGTACAGCGCGATGCTCGGCTATGATGGCGGAGCCCGTCAGGGCCTCCTCCATCTCCTCGGTCCATCCCATGGACGCCTGCCCTCCAGCAGGTCAGGATGGATGGGTCACCTCGGGCCTCTCCGTTGAAGGAGGAGCCGCCGTTGAGATCGGCTGTCGAGGTGGATCTGGGATAACGGGGGCCGAGCTTATCGGTTGTCCCCGTCCTTCCCCTCCTTTCAAGGAGGAGGTCTTCTCCGGCGCGCCTTTAGAGGCTGAGGTCTCGGCCTCAGCCATGGAGGCATCGGCGCCGCCTCCCATGGTAATTATTGGGGGAGCCGGCTGAGAAGTAGCCTCCCCCAGCCTGTCATGGACCGCGGGGGAAGGGTGATGCTCCTCCGAGGCGCTGGGAGGAGGAAGCCTGCTTGATGATGTCTTGTCGTTAGGGCGGGAGTGTTGTGGGCTGTAAACATTAATCGGCCAAGATTTAGGGCAGGCAGGCAAAAATAGTGTGCACGGGGGTAAAGGTCTAATATATGTACCTCCTCGGTAGGGGTTTCTCCCTGCGGGGCCCGAAGAAGTGGCCCTCTGACTCGGAGGGAACGACCTCGACCTCTGGCGGGGCCTTGTTGGAGGTGGCGTCGGCAGCCTTTATGAGGCGCTTCCGCTTTCGAGGCACCTCGGCCCCCGCGGTGTCCTTGGACGCCGCCCTTCTTCTCTTCGGGGAGGAGGTGCTCTCTTCCCCCTCATCTTCTCCCTCTCTTTCCTCCTCGCCCGAGGAGAGGGTTTGCATTTCCTCGGACTTGGCGTCCGAGGGGTCCCAGATCCGAAGACCCGTCCTTTTCTTCCCCGGCTCCTTCCCCTTGGCAGGAGCCTTTGGGGGAACTGCGGCCAGTAGGGCCTGCAGCTCGAGGGACTGGTTGTCTTCGGGGAGTGGTGCTGCGCACCGGATGAGCACCGCTTTTGGCACCCACTTCTGCAGATAAAGCGAGAGGATTCAGACAAACATAAAACAAAGAGTCATTGGTGAAAGGGAAGGATGAAAATTACCTCGGATGCGCCGTGGGCGGCGCAGTAGCCGCCGTCCGGCCCGGCTTCGGGGAATTCGTTCTGGGACGGCTTGAAGAGAGCCGTCCACATGCCGTCCAGGGAGGTGCGAAAGAAGTGCCGCACTGGAGCTTCGTCTTCGGGCTTGTACAGCCACATGGGGATGGCCCAAAGTTGGAGGGGGAGGATGCGGCAGTGGAGCATCACGTCCACCACGGCCGGCAACTTGAATCTCTTCTTCAGAGACCGGATCCTCCCCTGGAGAGCAGCGACTTCGTCCGCGCTGCCCCACTCCAGGCCCTGCCTCTGCCAAGACACCAGCTTCCGAGGAGGCAGCCCTGTGAAGGCCAGGACTTCGACTTTACCCGGAGCGAGCGGCTCGGTGATGTAGAACCACTCGCGCTGCCAGAGCTTCACGGTGTCGATGAAGGTGCCCTCCAACCACTCCGGCTTTTGGAGTTTGCCGATCATGGCACCCCCACACTCGGCAAGGTCGGCGCCGCTGCTCTTCGGCTTCACGCAGAATGTTTTCAGCCATAAGCCGAAATGAGGTTCCACGCGCAAGAATGCCTCGCAGACGATGATGAAGGTGGTGAGGTGGAGAATGAAATTTGGGGCTAGATTGTGAAAATCCTGCCCATAGAAGAAGAGGATCCCCCGCACGACGGGGTGTAGGGGGAATCCCAGACCTCGAATGAGGTGAGGGATAAAGACGACCCGCTCCCCAGGTTTGGGAGTGGGGACGCGCTGGCCTGGCTCAGGGGCCCGGCACACGGCGTTGTTGGGGATGTACCCCGCCAGACGGAGCTCCTTGATGGTGGCGTTGGTGACCTTGGAGGCACCTACTTCCCCTTCAGATCTGCGTCCGCCATTGCTGCGATGAGCGGAGGACGAGGGAAAGCTTTGGGCTTGGAAGGGAGATTGGGGGTACGAGCTTGGAGGGCTTGAGTGCTGGCACGGCAGGAGAGCGTGGGGAGATAGATTCACCGCTCCTTGCCTTTTATAAAACAGTAAAAATGCGAAGCGCCCCTCTGTTGCGCCGTAAAAATCGCCACGTTTCAGCTTATCGTGCCGTTGTGGCCGTATGGGGGGAAACAATTGATTGATATCCCCCAAAACGCGGGGCATGATCTCTGTTTGATGAGACGTGCCAATGAGAGGGTTGCCTCGAACCGCGGTTCGAACCAGTAATAACTGATTCGTGTGATGTCATGAGTCCTGACGTTTCGGCAAAAGTTGTCAGTAATTGACCGCCGAGTACGTTTCCGTTGCTAGTCTTCGGGACTAAGTAAGATCGTACACTTCGGATAGACGAAGATGCGTCACGGGCGACACATGGTCGGCAGGCTTCACTTCTTATTTTAAGTGGGAAGTACCCTTTTTTAATTGGGGATTTCCGAGCCCTGGGCGAACTTTTAAGCACGGAGCATGGAACTTGCCTACTAAGCCGAAGAACTTTTATGTCGAAGATATCTATCCGAAGAAGGAGGCCATCCTCGACTTCGAAGACAAGTTCGGGAGCTACTGACGGTGTCCTGGACTAGGGGGTCCCAGACTAGGTGATTAGTCCATGGGCCGGACTCGAGGCCCGTTGAAGAACAGGGACTCCGGAAGTTTCCAACTCGAAGAACCAACATACCGGGCCTCACCGAAGACTTGGCGTGCACCCCAAGGATATGAAGATTCGACATGTGTAACCCTAGATACCCCTGGTGCCTATATAAGCCAGAGGGTTTACTCTGTAGAGACACGATCATTCACATCCTAGGTTTAGACCACAACTCACGATCTCGAGGTAGATCAACTCTATACCTTGATACTCCATCAATATAAACAAGAGCAGGACGTAGGGTTTTACCTCCATAGAGAGGGCCCGAACCTGGGTAAACCACCGTGTCCTACGTTCCCTGTTAAGCCAATGATCCGATCTCACAGCTCGGGGACCCCTACCCGAGATCCGCCGGTTTTGACACCGACAATTGGTAGCTCCATAATTATCGTGATGAAAACTTGTATGGCAAAGTGTATATATCTCTTTTCCCATGGGGCTAATAGTATGAATGTTTTGGAAACGTTCGCATGGAAATTTTTACATGACTTTTTTTGAATTGTTTACATGGCAATTTGTTTTCTCGTGGCAATTTTGTAGGTAACCACCACAAACATCATATGAATCTTGAATCATGCTAGTTTTACCGTGTGCAAATTTATTATAGGCACCATGGCAATTTTAAAAATTAGGCTTTGTAGCTAGGGTTTCGGCCGTGCGTAGCGCCGCTCCGACGACGTTGACGGCGGCGCCGAATAATCTACCTCCAGGTCCCTCTCCGACGCTTCGTCTCCGATGCCGTTCAGTCCTGGATCTGGAAGGAGGAACTGCCGGGCGGGGTCGACGCGGTGGCGGCGGCCTCGATGCGGCTTGTGCTAGGTGGCTTGATCTTCGATCTTCGACTGCATCAGCGATGGCGGCTCCTACTTTGGGGCGTTTGGCAGTGATGACTTCCCGTTCGCGTGGAATAAAGTTTCGCCGGCTCCAGCTGTGGATTGGGAGCGGCAGCGCGCGCCATCGGCCCACTCGAAAGGATGGGGATGGTTGGCTTCCCAAGGACTGATTTGTGATTTTCTTGTTTTTCAGGGTTGCCTTGTACTGTTGTATGCTGGTTAATAGATCTGAGGGTCTCTTTGCAAAAAAAAAAAAGTTCAAGAAAAAACGAACTGCATGCGTTCTTCAAAATCAGAAGTAAAGAATCTGACACTGGCTAACTTATTCCCAAAAAAGTGAAGTTACTAATAATAATCAAACAGGCTTCCATAAAAAAAAAATCAAACAGGCGCAAATAGTTACTAAGAGAAAACCACACCCTTACATATATACACTCCATAATCCACATCGTCTTGATGTAAGAGTAACTTTTAACCCACTAATCCAAATCCGAACTCCCCCAGTGCCAGATCGGACTGCCCGGGAAGTCACTCATGTCCACCACATCGGCAACGCTCAAGAAATCGTCGAACATGTCATCCTGCACCGTCGCCGCGTCCAGTACGCCGGTCTCAGCAGAAGAGGTATTGCTCTGCTCCCCACCTCCAGCTGCCACGTCCTTGATCTCCTGCTCACCACCGTCTGTTCCCTGCAGGCAGCTGTAGTACATCTTCATGAGCTCATCAATGGAGTTGCGGTCCGCTTCCGCGACGCCGTCAATGCCCGGCAGCGCAACCAGCTCTCGGCCACGGCCACTGTCGACATTTCCTCCCGTGCTCTCATTGCCGACCTCTCGCTTGCGCTTGTCGATGTGCAGGCCGCGTTCCTCTTCCTGCGGCTCCTTGTCGTCGTCTGGCTCCTCCTCGAGCGGAGTGATTCGCAGGGCGCGCTGCACCTGGCGGTCGAGTGCCTCCTCCTGGGTGATGACCCTGGACCAGGTCTCGGCGTCCCTGGAGCTCATCCTATGCTGCAGCCGCTTGGATTGCCACACGAGCTTGCGCATCTGATCGAAGCGCGGGCTCAGGTGCTTGATCACCGCGCTCAGCAGGGAGATCTTCCACGCCTTCTTCAGGTCGTGGGGCTTCCGGTATGGCGGCGGGCCCTGATGGGCCTGGGTCTCGCCCTGCAGGCCCCACCAGACCTCCTGGCCCGTCGGCCACCACGGCGGCGGCAGTCCCCTGTCCAGCGGGAAGCTCCGCTGCGGAGGCTCGCAGTGCTGGATCAGCGCCGACAGCAGAGACCCCAGCGTGCTGTCCTGGATGTCGAGGAGCCCGTGGAGGAAGGACGACCCCGGGCTCTCAAGGGCCGTCGTCGAGCCGACCAGGGCCGTCGGGCCGGTCCGCTCGAACCCGACGTCCTCCTTCCACCAGCCGCGGAGGCTGTCGGAGAAGCCAGACACGGGCATGCCTGTCTCGTCCACGATGCCGTACACGAACCCCCGCGCGTTGCACGCCTCCATCATCCTGAGCATGTGCCGGAGGACGCCGTCCTGCGCCCGGAGCATCGCCTTGCGGCGGTACCGTGACTCGGGCATCTCTGCCTCCTTCTCTGCTTGGACCAGGTCCGTGCCCGACCTCTGCGCGGTTGCTCTCCGGTCATGGCCCGGGCTGCCCTCGAGCTTCATGAGAAGCAACTGGTCCTTCCACATGCGCTTCTTGAGGTCCGCGATCTCGATAGACTCTGAACCTGACTCGGACTCGCTGTCGTCCTGCAGGTCCGGCTCGGCGGCAACAGCCACGGCATGGGGGTTGGCAGGGTCGGCCTTGGTCTTGCCTCTGTCCATGGCTGGCCGTGGCAGCTCGTGCAGGCCAGGAACAGGTCTGTCGTTGCTCGGGCTTCCCATGGGAACGTAGCTGCTACGAGTGTAGCGGCTCGTCGAATTTATAGGTGCTGCAGAAGAATGTAGAAGAAGGCTGAGCGTCTAGGGATGCGAGCCCACCAGTGGGGTAGTGCATGGCGGTATCTTGACGAGCTCGGTAGCTCCCGTTGGAGCGCACATGGTTTGGATCATGACTCACGGCGTAAGTTTGTTCTCTTGCAGCAGAGAACACAAACACGTACGCAGCAAAACATGGGAGTGAGAAGAGGATGATGCATGTACGTCAGTTCAGCCTGTTCACTGCAGGACACACTAGTTTAACTAAGATGCATCCATGCATGCACTAGAAAGTTCTTATGCGGAATGAGCCAAATATCCCAGCTATTTCTTGTGCTGATCTCTTTTGGAAATGCGAAACCCTGTGCTGATTGATCTCGGAGCGCAGCATACGTAAGCACAAACGTACTCCTTGACTTTTCGACACTGAATTCAATAAATGCGTGGCCGGACGAGTTTGTCAGTTGGACAAAAAAATATCTCTGTGAAGAAAGGTTGTCTCTTCTTTTATGTCCTGCTTCTTCTTCTTCTTTGCGGATAATGTCCTGCTTCTTTTTTAACTAAACTAGGACAATGGTGAGAAGAGACTGCTTCTTCGAGCGAAAATGTCTGAAAAGAGAGGAAAAGGGACAGACTCCCCCCCCCCCCCCCCCCCCCCAATGGCTCTCCTCTCCTCCCCCTCTCCCTCCCTCCTGGCGCCCGCGGCGGCGGCCGGCGTCGAACACGCTCCTTCTTCCCCCCTCCCCCTCCCCTCCTGGTCGGCCCTTCCTCTCCCGCCTCTCCTTCGCCTCCCGCTGCCTCCTGGCCCTCTCCCCGTCCGTGCTCGGGTGTCGCTCCCTCTGCCAATAGGTTCTGGGCGCTCGATGAGGATAGTTCGGGGTCGGAGGACGACGCTGACTTCGCCGTCTCCTCGGCGGTGCGGCGGCCTTCCCCGGCTGCGCCGTCGGCCAGGGTTAGAAAGTTCACTCCGGGTGGGCGCGGGACGGCGGCGCCGTCGCCTGCGTCGGAGCTCGGCCGGCACTTGGTGAGCCGTCGTGGCCGTAGATCTGGTAAGTCCGGTAGGTTTTCCTTGTCTTATCCGGCTATGCCAGGCATTGGCTCCCCTGTGCTGGGTCCAGTGAACCTCGCCCTTGCCTCTGGCTCATCTCCCTCCCCGGATCCGTCGTTGGGGCGGCGATCTGGTGCTCTGGTTTCCTTGGCGCCGCCGGCGGACGGTGGTGGCCTGTCGGCGGCGGCGCGGTCCGTGGTGGGTGAAACCCTAGGGGAGTCAGCTTCGGTGGTGCCTGCTTTGGGGCAGGGCCGGTTTGGGGCTCCTGATTCTCTTGGGCCTGGCATTGGGCTGTCCGAGGATCTGTTCTCGGCCTCTGACTTCCCTCCGCTTGGTAGTCAGGTGCCTGGTCTGTTGGGTGTGGCTCGTGTTGGGCCTGTCAGCCAGCCCATACCGGTTCGGCTTGTTGGCCCACGGTTGCTGGGGTTTATATGGATCAGGAAGGGCTCTCTCGATCTCGATCTAGGGTTTTCGGCTCCCCATTCTGACGTGCACCGCTACCCCTTCCGCATTCGCCGTCTTGTGAGATCTCATCCTCCTCCTCCTCTCTCGTTCTCCTTTGCTGCGGCCCTCTCCATGGATAAGTCCAAAGCTTCTTCCTCGGAGGCCTTGTTTGGTAGCAAGCGCGGCTGCGAGGGTTCGTCGGAGGCTGGCCGCAACCCAGATCTGGAGTACGAGGCGGGGCTGAGATCTAAACTGGAGGCGGAGCGCGCGTCGCGCGAGCAGGTGGAGCGCAACCGGGCGGCGTGGGCGGCGGGGCCGGAGTGGTTGCAGCGCGACGAGCGGGCGCGCTCGGAGGCGGCTTCGAGGGAGCTGGGGGTCTGCGGTTGCGGATCCTTGGGAGGCCGCGGCCTCCAGGTCGGTGGCGGCTCAGGCGGCTCCTAGGCCGGATCTTCCTCGGGGCCCGGTCGGTCCTGCGCGTCCGGCAGGTCATGCGGGTGGCTACGGATCTGGATCTAATGGTCGTGGTGGCGGCGGTGGTGGTTTGGATGGCGGTTGGGCGCATATGAGGGGCGGGTATGGCCCATCCTCGTTCCCATCCAAGGCTCGTCGCATTGCGCCGCAAGATCCTTGCTCCTCCTCGGCCACGGTTAGTGATGGTATCTTGCCTCCCCCACCTCCTTTACCCCAGGGTTTTGCTCCTTCCCATGGCGTTGGTCCTTCCTCTGGCGATGGCCCTTCCTCTGGTTCTACTACCCTCACCTGCTTTGCATGCCATCGCTCGGGCCACTTTCAGTCTCGTTGCAAGTTCCCTCCTTTCTGTCTGATCTGTCGCGTGGCGGGTCACCTCACGGTCGACTGCGTTGACCGTTGCAAGTTCCCTTCTTTCAAGCAATTTGGCCTTGGGCTGCCTGGATGTTCTTTCTTCTCGCTGGATGGAGTTCTTGATATGCCAGTGGTTGCCCCTGTTTCTTCCAATGCTGCTGTCATTACGGTCATCTCCCAGCCTGTCTCGACCCAAGTTATTACTGATGAGCTCAAAGAGTGGGGGCTGGAAGGCTGGGACTGGCAGATCCATCAGGTCTTTGGTTCGGAGTTTGTGGTTACTTTCCCCTCCAAGGAGAGTTTGAAGATGATGGCTTCATGTTCTAGTTTCACTCTTCCGCTCAACCAAGTCATAGTTTCTGTTAAGGCCGCGGTGGATGGGGCCAGGCCTGTTGCTTCACTGTCTGACGTGTGGGTTCTCCTTGATGACGTCCCTTCTGGCCTCCGCAACACCCGCTTCCTGTTGTCCTTTGGGGATCTGATTGGTAAACCATCTGATGTTGATGCGTCTTCTCTGGAGCGTCCTGGCCCTGTCCGCATGAAGATCTGGTGTTTGGAGCCATCCCATGTCCTTGGTGTGATCGACATCTTCCCTGCCAATGAAGCTTTTAGGATTCGTGTCCGTGCCGAGAATCTGGCTGCTCAGCAGGCTCCCCCGCCTCCCCCCTCTCCCCACAACTCCTCTAAGCCTGGTCCTTCTGATGGTGGGGGTAACACTGGTGCGGGCAGCAACGCCAATCCTTTCACCACATCGGAATGGGAAGCTATGGGTTCTGAGTCCCGTGCCATGTTTGACTTTGGGGCGCCGGCTGCTGGAGGGGGCGGGGCGGCCTCGGTTGGTGCTGGTAGGGCGGTGCAGGGCGGACCTGTGGACATTGGTGGGAGCACTCCTTTTTCTGGGGCCTGCTCCAACATGCCTGCTCGCCCTGCGTCCCCCTCACTGTCTGGCATTGTGGATGTACCGCCAGCTCCGTCCGTGCAGCCTTCCAGCCCAAGTAGTAGGCTCAAGAAGAAGAAGAAGTCGTCTGTCAAGAAGTTCTCTGCTAAGAGTCACGGTTCGTCTGGGGCTAAGCAGTCGGTGGCGGGCCTGTGCCGGCGCCTGGAGGCTGATCTCGGTGTCGCTGCTGCTGGTCCGTCTGCTGGGGACGCCTCCTCTCCGGTGGCTCGCTCCTCAGCGGTGCCGGTGCGATCTTCGGTGTCCATGGCCAGGAAAGGCCTGCGTCGCCAGAACATCGCGGTCCCCATCCAGGAACGTGCGGAGCGTCGGGCGGCGGCAAAGGATCTCTGTCCCCCAGGTACTGACAACCCTCCCTCTCCCGTTCGATTGGTGCTGCCTTCTCTACCAGATTCCCATCTTCTTAATGTTCTTTCCGACATCGGTGTTTCTGTTGATTGCAATATTGGCTCTCCCGCTTCTTTGCTTTCTTTGATTCGTGTAAACGAGGAGGCTCAGGCCGTTATTGCCAAAGCTAAGGAGACGGCAGCCGGGAAGGTGCCGGCCTCTGATGCAGCTAATGTTGTTTTGACGGGGGAGGGTTGTGGCCTACCCCCACCGGCAACGACCAAGAAGGGGCGGTCTACTAGAGCTAAATCCTGCGTGGTCCCGAACAGGTCGAGTCTTCGTATCAAAAACCTCTCTTTCAAATGAAAGCTACGTTCTGGAACATTAGAGGTTTTGGCTCTAGGGGGCGCCAGGACCAAATTCGTGATCTGGTGCGAGATGCTAATGTTGATCTGGTCTGTCTTATTGAAACATTTAAAGCTTCTTTTTCTAACAATGAGTTGTCTTCGATCGCTGGTGTCGATCGTTTTGTTTGGCGCTGTTTGCCGGCTTCTGGTCATTCGGGTGGTATTATTATTGGTGCGAAGCTGGACTCTTTTGATTTTGTGGCGTTTGACCACGGGATTTTTCGGGCAAGCATGGTGGTGTTTCACAAAAGTCTTAACATTTTGTGGGAGATTATGGTGGTTTACGTCCCGGCTGATCTCTTTCCTCGCTTTTCTTTGATGAGCTCACGACCAAGATTGACTCGTGTAACCTACCGCTGTTGATCGGTGGCAACTTTAACCTGCTTAGGTTCCCTGGTGACAAGAATAATTCTAACTTCTCCTGGCCTTTGGCGGATGCGTTTAATGACTTCATTGCGGATTGCGCCCTTCGCGAAATTCCTAGAACTAGATCGCGGTTCACCTGGTCTAATCACCAGGCCAATCCGATTCGCTCTGTCCTGAATCGTGTTCTTACTTCTTCCTCCTGGGATTCGCTCTTTCCTCGTGTCTCTCTCTCTGCCCTACCCCATGTTGGGTTGGACCACTCTCCTCTCATCCTAGATTTGGGTGTTTCTGCTCCGTCTAAATCTTCCAGGTTTCAATTTGATGCGTCCTGGCTTTTGGTTGAGGGTTTTTGTGACTTGGTTTCTGAGAAGATAACCTCCCTCCTCAACTCTAGAGTTCGGTCGTTTGGGCCTATGGATGATTGGCACTTCTGCTCTTACTAACTTCGTAAATTCCTCAAAGGTTGGGGCCACAATCGTGCGGCTGAGGCCCGCAAACATAAGTGCGAGTTGATGGGGCAGGTATCGATGCTGGACGCAGAGGCAGATGCCTACGGGCTCTCTGTGGAGGGCTGGCAATAGCGGTATGACCTTGAGGCCCTCCTCATGCAGCTCCACCGGCAGGCTGAAGTTTACTAGAGGCAGCGTGGTACGATTAATTGGACCATAAAAGGGGATTCTCTCACTGCCTATTTTTTTGCCATTGCCAATGGCCGTCGTCGTAGCTGCTCAATTGATAGTCTGTTAATTGATGGAGTGCGTGTGGATGACCCTCGACTCATTCTTGATCACGTGCATAATTTTTTTGCCGCCCTGCTGGCTGCTAGGCCAACTTCTGGTCTTGTTATTTCTCCCAATCTTTGGGACCGGAGTAGGCGTGTGTCGGTGGATGATAACTTGGCCCTCTCGTTACCTCTGTCTGTGGATGAGATTGAATTGGCTATCAACTCTGCTAACTTGAATTCTGCTTCGGGTCCGGATGGTTTCTCGGTTCCTTTCTTCTTGCGATTTTGGCCGGCCCTGCGTTCTTTGGTGTGCGCTGTTATTCAAGGTTTCTGTTTGGGGACAGTAGATATTTCTAGACTTAACTATGCCATCTTGTCTCTTATTCCTAAAGTCAAGGGTGCCGATTTGATCTCCCAGTTTTGCCTGATTGCTCTGATCAATAATTTTGCCAAGTTCCCTGCAAAAGGGTTTGCGACAAGACTTTCTCCTGTAGCTCACCGGACAATCAGCCCTACCCAATCTGGTTTCATTAAGGGCAGATACATCCTGGATGGCATTCTTTGTTTGCATGAGATCATGCATGATCTCAGAATGAGAGGGTCTCGTGCCCTTATTCTCAAGCTCGATTTTGAGAAATCTTATGACTCGGTTAGTTGGGACTTTCTTCGACAAGTTCTCCATGCCAAGCGGTTTGAGGCCACCTATGTTCATAGGCTGATGCAGCTTGTCTCTGGTGGGCATACTGCTGTTGCAATGAATGGTTCCATAGTAAGTACTTTGCCAATGGTCGGGGCCTGAGGCAAGGTGACACGGTTTTGCCCCTGCTCTTCAATTTTGTGGCAGATGCCTTATCTTGTATGCTGGAGCAGGCTGCTTCTGCTGGTCACATCTCCCCTGTTATCTCTCACCTTCTCCCGCATGGTATTACCCATCTTCAATATGCTGATGACACTATTATTATGGTGGAGCTGAATGATGCCTGTCTTGCCAATCTTAAGTTTATCTTGTTGTGTTTTGAGGCCTTGTCGGGGCTCAAAATCAATTTTTCCAAGAGTGAGGTGATTGTGACTGGAGTGGCCGATTCTGAGGCTTTGAGGGTCTCCCAGCTCCTTAATTGTAGCCTTAGCTCCTTCCCTTTCAAATATCTGGGCCTCCCTATCTCTCCTTTTCATCTGTGTGCGAAAGAATTCAAGCCTTTGGTCTCTAAAGTGGGCAATAAGGTGATGCCTTAGCGCGGTAGGTACAACACGTCGGCTGGGAAGGTCTGTCTCATTAATGCGTGCTTATCTTCTCTTCCCATGTTCACCATGGGCTTCTATAGATTGTCTAAGGGCATGCATGAGGGGTTTGACAAGCATAGAGGTGCCTTTCTTTTGGAACGCTGCTGATAATAAGCGTAAGTATAGGTTCGTCAAATGGAACATCATTTGTAGACCTAAAAGCCTTGGGGGGGCTGGGGATTTTGAACACCTTGATCATGAATAAATGTCTCATTATTAAGTGGTGGTGGAGGATCATGACGGCCTCTCCTGGAACCCTTTGGTTTTGTAACACCCCGATTTTTGGCCCTTTCTTTTTCTTTTGGATTTCTTCGAATTTTTATCTAGAGTTCTTTTTCCGTGGCTATGTGGTCTTGAAACCTGGGAAGATCTTCTCTCCTGCCACTTCCTAGTGGCTTGTCACTCTCAAATCTATCCCAAGACCATGTCATTTCCATCTTAGCCCAACTCCAATATTTATTTATTGGGAATATTCCTTTTTCTATTAAAGGAATAACCCTGTTTGCTCTAGGTTGTGAAGCAACCTATATTTCTATCTTCCACAAAATTCCCACAAAATTCTCATAAATTCTTTGGATCATATCTTCCACAAATATGCCAAAATCCATCCCTACCTAGTTCAAAAATAATTCAGGAATATTCATTTCCTATTCTGTCCAGTAGGGCACTTTGTGAAGCAAGTGCTATTTATATTTTCTTGATTGCCCCCAAAAATTTTGGGCACTCTCTCCTATAAAAATTATTGCCACGTACCAAAATTCAACTTCATTTTCCTAGTAAATCTTCCTCAGAAAATTCCCAAAGTTTCTGTCCAGAGAGAAGCTTTGTGAAGGAAATACTAGCTAGGCTAATCCAAATGAGTTGAAATTTTGGGAGATCATCCATATGGTCAAATAATTACTCTCCACAAAATTTTATCTCCATCCAACAAACTATGTGAGCACACCTTCAAATCTTGGTTTTTGGTCACAATTTCATTTTGTGAAGAAACTATATTTTATATTGCTTCAAAAATTCTGAAATTAATCCAAGTCCTAAATGTCCATAAATAATTTGAGCATGCCAAAACTCACATTATTTTGCCAAGCTATTTACTCCACAAAATTCCCCCAAGTTTCTGTCCAGTGTGGAGCATTGTGAAGGAAGTACCATTTTTATTCATCCAAATGGTATGCAATTTTTATGGTACCTTCATATGCCCAAATTATCATACAACAAATCAAGTGGTGCTTACAAAGCCTCAACCAATTCTCCAACAACTCCAAGTGACAAGCTAGTATCCAATGAAGAGATAAGCCTAATGGTGAAAAGATTCAACAAGTTCTACAAGAACAAAGGGAAAGAAAGAAGCTCTAGTTCAAGACACTATGAGAGAAGATCATCAAGTCGTGACCATAATTGCTACAATTGTGGATAACCCAGACACTATTCCAATGAGTGTATGGCTCCCTACAAGAAAAGAGACGAATCACCAGGAGGAAGACATAAAAGAGATGAATCACCTCATAAGGAGAGAAGGAGTAGAGATGATCATTATGAACGAAGACACTCTCGAAGAAGCAAGGATTCGGAGAGGAAGGACAAGTCATCCAAGAGCTACACAAGAAGAAGACATCAAGCTCATGTTGGTGAATGGGTTTCCGGCTTCGACTCCGACAACCACTCCGAGAGAAGTTATCACTCCAACTCCGACTATAGTCAAGATGAAGGTGTTGCCGGACTTGCTCTTGTGTCATCCAACTCCCATGATCTATTTGACTCACCAAATGAAGGAATTGGAAGATGCTTCATGGCAAAAGGCCCCGAGTATCTTGATTTCAATAGTGATGAAGATGATTTGCTTGGTGATGATGATTTACTTGTTGATAAGGCTAGTGTTGTGAGCTATAATGAAAATGCTAGTAATCATGATAGTCAAGAGGAAACGAGTGACAATTCTATGAAGGAGATTGAGCGTCTAACTAAAGAACTAAATGCTCTTAAGTTAGCTCATGAAACAACTCAAGAGGATCATAGAGAACTTCTAAGAACTCATGAGAAGTTACGCTTCGAGAAGCTAAATTTAGAGCAAGAGCATGAGTTTCTTAAAGCTCTCAATGACGATCTTCGAAAGAAGAGTTCTTCATATCTTGCCAAGCGTTTACTCTTGTCTACCTTTATGCCACAAGTTAAACCTAAGCAAACTAGCAACAAGGGTAAAAAGGGTTCTACCTCTAGTAGTAACAATAACAATGCTAAATCCAATGTTGTTGCTTCTAGTAGTTCTATTGATTCCACTAATGATTCTCTTAGCCAAGTTACACTTGAGCAAGAAAATATGCTATTGAAAGGAATTATAGAAAAAGGTGTCTACAAGAGTCTTGCCGGGAGTAAGCAATTTGAGGAAATTGTACGCAAGCAAGGAAGGCACCGGAAGAACCAAGGTGTTGGTTTTGAACGAAAGTTCAATGCCAATGGAGTTGAGTGGGAAGAAGATCAATATCCCAAGATGAAGTTTGTTCCTCAACAAGAGAAGTATGATCCTATTTCCTTCAAGTGAACACAAGCTCAAGAAGATCTTCCACCACAAGCTAAAAGGCAAGGACAAGCTTCAAGAAGAGATTGATTCATTTGAAGAAGCTCCTCAAGCCTTGGTCAAGTGGGTTCCCAAGACTTCATCAAGTTCTACTTCATCAAGTGCTACTACAACTCCAAGGATTCCCATCAAGTTGATGTGGGTCCAAAAGAAGAAGAACTAGAGAGTTCTTGAGGGTGACTCCGCCAACAAACTTCACTCATATTCATTATGGCAAGAACTTGTACAACCAACTTCCACATTTTGCACTAGTTCATGGAGTCACAAACCCACTTGTTGTTAAGGCTAGGGACAAGGTAATAAATGCATTCATGGACATCATATATGTGTATTTCACTCTATGTCTATGGATATCCTTGTATGTTCCTTGTGTAGGACTAACCCATGTAGATATTGAAAGCTCAAAACTCCAAAGGATTGCTCCCAACTCTTGATGGTCTACATCAACATTGAGCATCCACATCTTCAACATCTACATGAAGTCATCATCGACAAAACCCAAGGTTAGTTCATCCCTCATAGGGGGGATATCACATCTAGGGGGAGCTTTGTTCTAAACAATTGAGCTAAAGCAACTCTAATGGTGTGAACACATCAATGCTTTATGTAAAAGTGGCAACCCCACTTGTGCTTAAACGATGAGTATGACCTATGATCAAGTGTTCTCATTTGGCTCCTAAGTCAATATACTCATATATAGATGACCTAGTCATCACCATTGCTTGATAGATGCTAGAATTGGTTGTGCATGTTTGACACATATTTCATTTGCTATCTTATTGTGTGAGCATGTTGGTTTGCATGTTTTCATCATTCGAGGACATCCATTTGTTGTTTTGATTGTCTTGGTTTTTCTGGCCAAGTGGATGCACAAGAATGCCTGAGTACCTTCTCTAGCTATCTATGCTTTCTTGTCTCAAATTCTATTCTTGCTACATCACAAAAATTGAACAAGTCATTTTCGGACCCTCCGGGTGAGGAGCACTCGGAGCCACCGATCTGAAAGGGCTGAACCTCCAAAACCATCTACATGATTTCGGCCGAACCAATTCACTCAAACTCGGTCCAACCGAAATCATTTAGATTGATCTAGGTTTTCATCTCGGTGTCACCGAGTTGAACCATTTCGGCGCCACCGATGTGCTAACCTGCTTGTAGTTACACATATCGGTGCCACCGAGTTGTCCAACTCGGTGGCACCGACAGCATACGGGTATATATATCTGGCGGGCCCGAACGGTTGAAATTTCTCAAACCCTCTCGTTCCCACACCCCGTTGCTGCCGTCGCCCAGGTCTCCGGATCATCGCCTTTGTCTCCAGCGCGCCCTCGCCGCCGGATTCCGCCGCCGTCAACGGCAATCTACTCCGCCATTGCCGCCATAGAGGATCTCCACCAAGTTAGGGTGATATTCGACCCCTTTCGTGCTCCAATTTCTGATTCAATGCATGATTGGATTGCCATGATTATTGCCACAGATTGAGAACTCCTATTACACTGCAATGTCCATAGATTAGATTCGAGTAAAAAATTTAGGTTTAAGTTTCCGCTGAACGCATCTCGGACCGACCGATTAGAAATTTTCGGAGACACTAATTTGGCCCCAGGCCATAGCACTAGTACGTCTCGGTGCCACCGAGTTGTACGAATCGGTGAGACCGAAAGTAAAATCTCTGTGAAACCCTAGCAAATCGGAGTCACCGAACCCCATCTCGGTCTGACCGAAATGGCGTGTAAAGTTTCTGTTGAGTGCTTCGGTATCACCGAGATGATCAACTCGGTCCATCCGAAATGCCTTCTGTGAAAACTTGAAACTAAGAGTGGAACTCAATTTTTATGAAAAAAACTTCTGCTTTTTGTGATGACTCATCTACTCTGCCCATACCCATCTATTCACAGGGTCAGCTTTGCAAGATGTCTAATGCCAGTGATAGCCAGAACATGTCAAAGCAGCACACAGATCTCAGCGCAGGCTCTAGCCCTGCGGAAAGCTTTTATGAGGGAGAGAGAAGCTCTCCAGATCTTCCAAAGGCTGCAACAAGAACCAGGAAGAAGAGAACCTCAGGCAGTGAGGATGAGGACATTGTTGCTAGTGAAGCAGCAACAAATAAGAAGAGAGTGGTGCTTGCAAAGGAATATAGCACCAAGCCAATTGCCACCAAAGATAAAACTGTTGTGAAGAAAGTTCCCAAGAAAACTATGCAATTTACACTTGAAGAGCCAAGTGACACAGAAACAGCTGCAGGAGGAAAGAAGAAGAGAGCAAGAAAAACTACTGCTCATGTGCTTGGAAAACCCTCCACGAGGAATGATTCAGAGGAGGAGGAGGAGCCAGCAGCTAATGCACCCCCTGTAAAAGCTCAGAAGCTCATGTCACATGCTATTAGGACTGCTGCCTCCAAGTCCAAACCAAAAGCTCCAGCACCCAAGAGGTCGACCAGAAACATTTCTGCTAGTGAGAAGAACAAGGCCCCAGTGCCTGAAGCCCATGTTGATGAGGAGCCACTAGTGCTCAGAAAATTAAAGCCCAAGATTCCAGACCATGACAATGCACACCCGGTTGCAGAGAATATGATGCTAAGGAAGGACAAAGGACTGCGTCAGTGGAGACTGTCAGATCCCTATGCCGCCAGGAGGAGAACAGCTTGTGACTACCACTTCCAAACCTGAGAGTAGCAAGACTTCTATG
Organism: Elymus sibiricus; assembly: GCA_039707655.1. NCBI lineage: Eukaryota > Viridiplantae > Streptophyta > Magnoliopsida > Poales > Poaceae > Elymus > Elymus sibiricus. The sequence goes on along the minus strand of CM077666.1, from coordinate 343,547,420 downwards.
AGACAGTTCTGCTTGATAAGAAGCCAATTTTCAGTGACATGAGATGGGTGGATTGGAAGTACATTGATGCCAATGAGGATTATTTCCCCCATGTTCATGAGAGTATCTGGATTGCTGGTGTTGATGAGTTTGTTGGACAGAAGATGACAAAGTGGAATGATGAGATGATCATGCAATTCTACTCCACAGCTCACTTCTATCCTGATGGCAGGATTGTGTGCATGACTGAGGGTTCCAGGTACCAGTCAACCATCTCTGAGTGGGCTACTCTTCTTGGTGCTCTAGAAGAAGAAGATGATGATGTTGATATTTATGCCAAGCTCAAGATGGACCACAACTCCATGGCCAACATGTACACATCAATTCTAGAGAAGGACATCGAGACACACAAGCTAGGGTCAGTGAAGCACCTGCTGCCTGGTTTGGCCACCACAAACACTATCTTGCGGTACACTCTGTTGCCCAAGTCAGGAGATGATAAGATGATACGTGGCCACTCCATCAACCTGCTGCACCTCTTTGACACACCTCAGAAGTTCAAGGTGATGAGCTTGATTGTAGAAACCATCAAGAGGACAAATGCTGATCAGAAGAGATCTTGCGGATATGCTCCACACATCCAGATGCTCATCAATTCCAAGGTTGGAACGAGCACTTATCTTCTTGATCGTGAGCATCTCCCACTGCGTCCAGAGTTTGAGGACAATGTCATTGTGATGGATCCTTCGCATCCCACCTCTGCTCAAGCACAAGAGAAGATCCGAGTAGCCAAGGAAGCAAAAGCAGCCAAGGAGGCATCTGATCCCAATGCTCCCATTGCCAACCTCAAGTCGAAGACTGACCAAATGACTTATCTGATAGAAGCCACCCTGAGGATTGAGCGAAGTCTAGCCAACCTCACCCAGAATCAGGCTAGCTTAGAGCGGATAGTCGAGACGAAGATTCATGATCTAGATGTCAAGATCACTGAGGTCTAGACTATAGTGGAGAAGCTGAAGGACGACGTTGATGCAGCCAGGGCAGCCGCTTCAGATGATAGTCGAGATGACAGACCCACTACGGAGAGATTCCAGACAGTGCCCAGGGCAGCCAGGTCTGCTGCAGTGCCAGTTGTGGATCCGAGGACCACAGTCTCTGCACCTGCTGCTGCTGCTACAGTGCCACCTCCGGTCTCCACTCCACCAGCCCAGCAGACATCAGCTGAAGCCTTCGCGGATGCACTTCTCTCGACGCCATCTACGCACACCGAAGCTGCCAGCCGAAGATCCCCTTCAGGAGCTTCCGAGGATCGTGCCTAGAGTGCCGTATTAGTCCTATACCTATTTGAGCTTTTTGATACTTGTTGCCAAAGGGGGAGAATTTGTATAGATCTTAGCTTCGAGAGAGAGAGTCTTGCTTTGCTTTGCCCATTGGATTTTTCTCGAGTTCTTTTGCTACAATTTGCTTTATGGTACTTTGTTTCGATGTGTGTGCTTGATACTATGTCTGTGAGTACTTTGATCGTTATGATTGTGAGCTACTACTTGATGTGATTGATCATATTATGCTCTATGTGATGCTCTTGCTTATCATTATCTTGTATGATCATTCACTTGTGTTGGTGATGCGTGCCTACTATTCCACTCATATCATTTTACGCGCTCCACCAAGTAGTATGTGACATGGAAGAGTGACCCATGATCCTAATCGATTGTGCATTTGCATTCAAACGCAAATTTTTAATATTGCACAAATTTAGGGGGAGCTCTTGCTTATCACATACTTCTCAAAGGGACGATGTATTTCATTCATTTAATCATTTGTCGAAGCTTTGATCTATATGTTGTCATCAATTACCAAAAAGGGGGAGATTGAAAGCACATTTGCTCCCTTGGTGGTTTTGGTAATTCATAACAACATATATCTCATTGAACTAATGTCCATTCAAGTTAAAGATTTCAGGATGTTCAATGATTGGAATGGCAAGGACTACAGATGTGGACCCCTCAAAATGCTAAGGACAAGGATTGGCAAAAGATCAAGACTCTACATTTTTGGTTTAGTGATCCAAGATCACATTGAGTCCATAGGAAAACCAATACTATTAAAAGGGGATGAGGTGTTGCTTAATGGTCTTTTTGCTCAAGTGCTTAGTGACAGTGTTCCAAAACCCTCAACCACCTTCTCTATCCAAATATGTCCAAAACCTACATTCCAACTCGGCCCCACCGAAATTCTCTATCCGGAGCCACCGGGTTCATCTGGACTTAGCCACTGCCAAAACCCTAACAAATCGGATCCACCGATATGGATCTCGGTCTCACCGATATGGCCTTGCCAACTCTCTGTAATCGTTTGCACTCACTTCGGTCTCACCGAGTTTTGCAAATCGGTCTCACCGAGATGGCTTGCCAACTCTCTGTTGCCTTATTGCTTCACTTCGGTCTTACCGAGTTGATGCAATCGGTGCCACCGAGACGAGGTTTGCCCTAGCCATTGCACTTCGGTCCATTCGAGTTGTTCCAGTCGGTCCCACCGAGATTCCTAATGTTCATATCTTTTACACAGTTCGGTGCCACCGAGACTTTTGAATAGGTGCCACCGAGTTGGGTCAAAAGTGTGTAACGGTTGGATTTTGTGTGGAGGCTATATATACCCCTCCACCACTTCCTTCTCAGTAAGGAGAGCCATCAGAACGTGCCTACCTTTCCACCATACATTTTCTGAGAGAGAACCACCTACTCATGTGTTGATATCAAGACATTCCAATCCAACCATTTGAACCTTGATTTCTAGCCTTTCCCAAGTTGCTTTCCACTCAAATCATTCTTCCACCATAGCCAAATCTGTGAGGAGTTGTTTGAGTGTTGGGGAGACTATCATTTGAAGCACAAGAGCAAGGAGTTCATCAACAACACACCGTCTATTACCTTTTGGAGAGTGGTGTCTCCTAGATTGGTTAGGTGTCACTTGGGAGCCTCCGACATGATGTGGAGTTGAACCAAGGAGTTTGTAAGGGCAAGGAGATCGCTACTTCGTGAAGATCTACCCCGAGTGAGGCTAGTCCTTCGTGGATGTAAGCTTGGTGGGATAGACAAGGTTGCTTCTTCGTGGACCCTTCATGGGTGGAGCCCTCCGTGGACTCGCGCAGCCGTTACCCTTCGTGGGTTGAAGTCTCCATCAACGTGGACGTACGATAGCACCACCTATCGGAACCACGCCAAAAACCACCGTGTCTTCATTGCGTTTGAAATCTCCGATCCCCTCCTTTACTTACATATGCAATTGTTTATTTTCCGCTGCTACACTCTTAGAATTGCATGTGTAGGGTGATGCTTGACTTGTATGCTTGCTAAAATCTGCCTACTTCTAAAATTGGGGAAAGGTTAGGTTTTTATTTGGTCAAGTAGTCTAATCACCCCCCCCTCTAGACATACTTTCGATCCTAAACCCCTACCTTTAAGTTTAAGCAGATCTGGGCAGCCAAGATTCCCCCCAAGATAAAAATCTTTCTCTGGCAGGCCTTCAGGGGCCGGTTGCCCTCGGCCGACCAGATATGGAAAAGGAATGGCCCAGGTTCTGCTCATTGTGCCCTTTGTTCTGATCTGGAAGACACTAATCATATTTTTTTTGGGTGTGTGCTAGCCAAGTTGGCTTTGGGGCTGTGTTCGTTCCTGGTTGCGTGTCACTTGGGCCCCCGATTCGTTTTTGGATGTCCATTTGTTGGTTTCTAACCTTCAGGGTGTTTCTAAAAGAATGTTTTGGGCTGGTCTTGGAGCCTTTTGTTGGACTTTATGGACTACTAGGAACAAATTCACCATTGAGGGTGTTTTTCCTAGCAAACCGGCTGATGTCCTATTTAAAATGTCTATCTTCCTGCAGCAGTGGAAATTATTGACTAAGCCGGCGGATCGGGTTGCTATGGAGGTGTTGATCAACAAAGTTCGGGCGTCTGCCAATCTGATGTCATCTCCTGCTGCCGAGGCCCCCCCTTAATGGCGCTGTGCTCTCTCTTCTTAGTTGTAGGTTGCTGGTCTGCGAGCCTTCTATTCTGTTATTTGGGCCTGCGTACCTTAGGACTTGTGGCCTGCGTGCCAGTGGTTGTTGGCCTGATACTTTGGTTTCCGCTTCTGTCGGCCTGGTTGCTGTGTCTGCTACTCTGCCAGGTGGTTTTATTTATAAAGTCAGGAGTATACCTTTCCTCTAAAAATAAAAAAGGACAATGGTCGTGTGTTGCAACTGGATATAAATGTTCAAGTATGTCAGCTTATGATTTACATGTCCATATTAATGCGATTGTATAAATAAATGTTTAGTAAATCCTGCCCGTGATTTGCCTTATATTTTGATGAGAAGTTTGATAACTAAATTAAAATGAAATTGGTTCAGAAAGTAAGTAAATTAAGGTGATTGGTTATCATACGAGAAAGGTTAGACGAATGGGTGGTGAGAAGAAAAGTGAAACATGTAACATTACGTTCTTTTTAAGTAGTACTCCCTCCGTCCTTGAAAGAGTCTACTTCCAACTTTGTTGGAGGGTCAAACTATCTCAAAGTTTGACCAAGTTTCTGCAAAAATATATCAATGTTTGTGAAACCAAATAGGTATATGATGAAAATATATTTTATCATGAATCTAATGCTACTAATTTGATGTCATAAATATTGGTGTATTATTGTATAAATATGGTCAAACATAAAAAAGTTTGACTTTCTAACAAAGTTGAAAGTACACTCTTTCAAGGACAGAGGGAGTAGAGACTAGACGAGTATCCGTGCTTTGCAACGGGAACCGAAAATTGCTACCTTTACAATATAGTAGAATGCCCAATATTGTAATTTTGACGTATGATAGAATCTTACGTTTTTTAACTAGTATAGAGATTTTTGAGTAAAAAGAATCCCCAACTTTTTGCTTGCTTGTTTCTAGGCCAAATGAAATGCCCTGCATTTTCTGTCAATATGAATGTGTGGACGTGTGTCTCCGGCAGATCTATCCTTGGTGGATCTGTTCGGATCTGGTCGTAGTTCATCTACGTTCATGTGTTTTCAGGTTGGATCCTTCCGATCTACGCTACTTGTGGCACCCCAATCCGCATGGAGTAGGGGGCCTTCACACGTCAGCCCAGGATAACACCTGACGCATGACAGGTACATGGTACAGCATTCCAAGCACACAATATATTTCATTTACATGAAATAGAGTATTACATCGCTGATGAATACAAGGGTTTGCATAGCTCTAGGTTATCTAAATGGTGGCGGAAGTCTTGGTTTAGCGGCACGTCATCTCTGGCTGGGCTCCACAACTCACAGGACTGGCGTGGTTATGATCTAGCACGACAAGTCTTCTCCTGCAATCTGGCCACGTGCAAGGCCAGGTGAGTACTTTGAATGTACTCGCAAGACAACCAAATAGATAGCATCCAAACAAGCAGATGACAAAGCAAGTCCTATGCTCATACATAAATTTATCTCATGGCAAAGGATAAGCATGGCATGATACTAGCAAGTAACATGGATCAAGCAAATCTATATCACAACATATCACATCATATCATAGCATATCAAGGCATATCATGGCATATCCTGGAATATCATGGCATGGCATAGTTGTATCTACATGCATGATACTATGCTAGAAAGTAAATTACCATTACCTCTCGTGGAGAGTTAAAGTAATATGTTGTTCATTTACCAGTTTCACTGCCCCTGCCCCTCTGGGCTAGCTCATGACTCACCGAGATCTCATCTCATGATCATGTCCGAAACAACTCCGTGACTTCTCGCGACTATCTCATAGTCCAAGTCACCACAATTACTTTATAGCACATTCTTTAACAAGTTTATTATATCAGGTTTATCCTCCATGTCGACAGAGACCAGACAGTGTGACCTAGTACGAACTGTGTCCATAACCGAGGACGCAGCTATCGATAGATTATACACTCTGCAGAGGTTAGTACACTGTACCCACACTACGGAACTCATGGCCTCGTGCTCCCATTCGGGTGGACCAACGACGTTCTGACAAAACCAATCTATTGCATGACACTCTCCCGGCCACTCCGACAAACTCCCCTTTGGGCTATGTCCTGGGTGACCCCGATGCCAACTCGTGACATCCGCCACCTATGTGGCCACCACCGTTGTGGCCAAACAAAACTGTCCCAAACAGGGACCTGAGCTCAATACCAAAACCGGGTACACAAGGTTATGGCCGCCCACCGGGCCAGGGTAGCACGCGCACATAACCTTCCCTGGTTGGAGGTACCGGCGAGAGGCGTGCCTATAGACCGCATTAGGGCCTCCCCATCCAGGCAAGTGTGGCTGCACTGGTGAGCTCGATTCGGTGGCACTATGACACGATCCAGCCGATGGAGGTGGTTGATGTTATTAACACATGTTCTTGTCATCTCCATTATTTTACCATATCATCAAGATTATAAGCATGAATATCATAAATGAATTTATAACCATGTTTACCAAACTTATGAAGTGAATAGCATATATGACATATGTAGCATGGCAAAGGTATGACAGGACCACAATAGTATTGACAAACATGGTGCGAGGTACGGACACAACAGTAACATGATATTATCAAGAGAAAAGTCCACATTTCAACCTTCAACTAACCACTCGGTTTGATTTACAACCCTCAACTCTGAAACCACCCGAATTACACCCTAAACTTACCACATGGTTCAAAACACAACCCTGGTCTTGGTTTTGGGCTAGTCAACCGGTTTTGACCGGAGTCAAGGCTGACTGGACATGCCAAGTCAGCAGCCAAGCCCACCCAGCCATCTAACCTGGACGGGGCTTGCCTGCTCCGCAGGCAATGCTCCCATCTGTGCTCCGCTACGTCCATTCTCCATCCAACGATCAGATTAAATCTTCTCCCCCACGTCTTTTTTCAAAGAAAAAAAAACACCAAATGCCCCGTACTTTCTCAAGTCTTTGGATGGGTTTGTACGTATTTTTTTCTATCCACTTCAGTCGGCCACTTGAGACAGGTAGTGGTTCTGCTCGCTAATGAGCCACGCCCCGTCGGCTCTCAGCTCCGGGCGTCTCCTTTCGCCGTCAGAGCATGGCCTCTCGTTGCCGGGCCCTGCGACCGCCGAACACGACCTCGCGCTATGGAGGGCTGCTGCCGCCGACTCGATTCGTTCGTGCATGTGCGGAGCTCCTCTGTGCTTGGCTTGCATGCTTTACAGGATTGCAGTCGACGGTGGTAAGTCCTTCGCCGAGGAGCCCGCTTGGGACGCCGCCGAGCTGTGGTGCCGCAGGTCAGCAGGTGCCACCACCCATGCCGAGTCCGGTGCAGCTTCCTAGTGCTGTAGCACGCGCAGCTATCGAAATCACCTCCCACATCAAAACCGAGGATCCCCGACACTGCTAGATGTTCCGGCCATGTTGTTTTGCACGCCGTGGTCACCGTGTATGCCGACCTCGCACGGGTTTGCTCTGCTCAACTCAATCTCTCGCATAGACGCGAGGGTCGCGGCGGACACGCCGCTATGCATGCTGGAGCATTCTCCAGCTGGTCAGCCGACTCACCTCCAGCATCGACGTAGGGACCATGGTGGCGCTTGTTGTACCGGACATGCCGCTATGCATCAACGCATGCCACGACATTCTCGTGCGGGTCAGCTCGATTCATCTCTAGCATCGACGCGAGGGCCGACAGTGCCGCTCTGCCGGCCACACTGTTGTGCGCACGGCGGCGGTAGTGGCGACCGCATGGACAGGCAGCTCCGGCTCGGGCGCAGCAGACGAAGCGATGGCGAGGGAGTCGGGCTCGGGGCCATCGCGGCGGAGGTGCAGCGCCGCCACGCGTCGGTCGCGTCAGTCGCCGGTGGCGGATAGGGCCAGGGTCGGCGGTGGCCGCTGCTGTGAGAGAGAAGGGGTGAGGCGGAGGACTCGGGCTCGTGGGCCCACGCGCGGAGGTGCAGCGCCACCACGCGTCGGTCGCGCCGGTCACCGGCGGCCGCCGGAGTCAGGTGCGGCGGGCATGGCGGCAGCGGGTCGGGATGGAGGTGTGCCAGGCGGCGACGGCAGCGGGGACTGGGCTTGGGCTCAGGTGAGAAACTGAATCGAGAGAGAGAGAGACTATAGGTTTGATGGGCTGCTGACTTGGCATGTCCAGTCAACCTTGACTCCGGTCAAAACCGCTTGACCAACCCAAAACCAAGACCAGGGTTGTGTTTTGAATCATGTGGTAAGTTTAGGGTGTAATTCAGACGGTTTCGGAGTTGAGGGTTTTAAATCAAACCGAGTGGTTAGTTGAAGGTTGAAATGTGGACTTTTCTCTATTATTAATAAAAACATTACTAACATGGCAAAAGCTAGTAGGAAGTCTAGTTAGAGCATGGCATAGCAAGCAATACTAACATATACCACAGTTTTCGATAGAAGCATCGAATGAATATACTGCAGCTACACACGCACAGGGTTCAAGCAAAGTCAACATGCAAGTCAGGTGCTCATGATAATAGGTTGGCTTGCCTTGGGGTGGACGAATACACCGGGTGAAAGTGCGACGATCCACTGGAAACGAGTCGTCGGAACCGGTGCTCCCGAGAGGGGCCTGGATTCGAGGAAGGGCAAAGATGGTATTTTCAATGTGTGACAACATTATGAAAATGGCACCATCGGAATGGGCTCGACGCACTGAGTGCGTGGGCTTTGGAATTACCTCAATCGGAGTTACGGGCGCGAAGATACAACCGTTCATTCGTTTGGCATAAAAACAGACAAAAACCTGTCCGTTTCTGGCCTTAACGGGCGAACGCCCGCAAAGTAACCAGTTCGGCCGGTGGCTGCGCTGAAAACGTATTTCTGAAAGTACGTTTCCACACAGAGAAAGCACATTTCGGCCGTAGGCGCGGCAGAGTACGCTTCCCCCACCAGAAAGCGTATTAGGCGGAATACGCCTTCACTTAAACCGGTCAACGGGTCCGCCCGGTCAGCACCAGTGAGAATGACGAGCGGGGCCCACCTTGACTTTTCTCTTCTCCTCCCTGGCTTTCATCTCCGTCACGACAGAGGCAACAGAGGCGGGCTTCGGCCGCCGGCCTAGCCGTCGCCTCGCCGCCCGAGAGGGCCGGCTGACGAGTGGAGAGGCTCCGCCACTCCACGCTGCGCTCGGAGGTGGCCGCTAGGCTGCTCGCGGTGGCCCACAGCGCTGGCTCCATAGGGAGGCCGCGGCGACCGAAGGGCTCTGGGGAAGGGGCCGCGCTGGAGGGCTCCCTCACCGGAGTTCTGGACGGCGGCGACGCGCGGGCATCCAGAGAAGCTCAAGGGCGCAGCGGAGAGGGAGGGGGAGGGCCAAGAGCAGGTGCTAGCCGAGGGGATCGGCGGTGGCCGTCTCAGCCATGGAGGGGAGGGGAAGCTCCAGGAGCTCGGGGAGGGGCTGAGGTGGCGAGGGGGACTCGGGGCACGCTTAAAAAGGCCACGGGGAAGGCTCGGGAAGGGGAGGAGCTGGCCACGCGGTGCGGCTACGTGTCGGCGCTCCGGCGACGGACGCGGTGCCGGCAAGCGCGGCCAAGGGCTACGGGACGAGAAGGACAGGGGCACAAACGACGCGGGCGAGTGCGTGGCGCATCGTGGCTAGCTGGGCGGCCGTCTGGACCTCCCAAAGGGGTGCAGAGGCACAGCGCACGCGGTGCACAGGCGACGCATGCGCTCTCCGCGTGGTCACCACGTGCCCACAGTACTCCCACGCGCACTGGATGACCCAAGTATGTCTGGCGAGTAGATCACTCCCCCAGAAGCTGTTCGACGCAAAGAAACGATTCCCATGGCCCATGATGTGACCACAGCATGCCCAAAGCCTAAACCACAACAAAGTGTTTGATAGAGAGATTAGGTAGTGCACAACTCCATTAGACCTGGGATTTGGGTGAGCCTGATCATCTACTAAGGTGATCATTGTGCCAAAATATCAGCTCAAAAAGATGAAGCTAGCTGGTACTTCCTGTACAAAGTGCCCAACTGGCCAGAAATGCAAATGAGGGTGCTGGGGAGAAATGGATAGAGGGAAATGACACAAATTTGGTGGAGACCAATTATTTAGTCAGATAAAGGTACTGTAAAAATTTCATACCATTTGGATAAATAAAAATGGTACTTCCATCACAATGCTTCCCACTGGACAGAAACTTTGGAAGTTTGCTGAGGGAAATAGGCTAGTCAAACAGAGCTGAATTTTGGCATGTGACAATTATTTGGATGTGAAAGAGTGCTCAAAAATTTTGAGGGCAATCCAGAAAATATAAATAGCACTTCCTTCACACAGGTGAAATCTGAACAGAAACTTGAGAAAATCATAGAAAAAGATTGGATAGATGAATTGAGCTAATTTTTGGTTTGCAGTAGTAATATATCAATATGCACTACCCTGCAAAATTTCAGCTCAATTGGATCAAGGAATCAAGCACTTCCTTCACAAAGTTTCAGACAAGGCAGAAACTTGCATCGGATCATGTGCTCAAATTTTAAACTATGGAACATGGTGTTTGGATGGAAATGGTGAAGATATATCCAGGAGAAGCACCACAAATTATTTGGGAATTTTCCTGGCTACCAAAATGGTAGTTCCTTTGGAAAGTGGCAGAGAGGCAATATTGGCCTTGTCAAGGAAAAAGGGAATTTTCCTTATTTAAATTTGGCCAATATTTTTGCTAGAGCTTGGGATAGTCACAAAGATCATCTCCACAAATTTTCATGAAATTTAGAGATGTCTAACTATCCTTCTGAATTTAATTCCTCAGAAAGGCAGGAAAAGAAATTAATCCCAGATGAAAAATATTGCATATGACTTGGCAATATTTTTGCACATCCAGGGTTTATAAGGGTAGAAAGACCTCTGGGAAATTTTGGAGGATCAACAGAGCAAGGGAAATGATGGCTCCTTTGTAATCACAAAGGCAAGGTTAAAATTCCAAACATTGGAATTAGGGTTCAGATGGGTTTTGGGATGATGCAAATGGGGTCTTGGCAAGGTTCTGAAAGGTTCAAAATTTCCTGGATTCACCTGATCATCCAGCAAACTCCGGAGAAAGATTTCGGAAAAGAAAGCTTGGAAGGAATAACAGCACAAAAATTGATAACCCAATTTTTGGGGTGTTACACTACTCTTCATCGGCGGCGGTTGCTATTCTGTTGCGCTGGTCCTATGGGGCCTTAGCACGACGACTTCCCGACTGTCTACTACAACAAGTTTTGCCCAGCTCCGGCGAGGGAGGGGCAATGACGGTGGCGCACCTTCGGCTTGCTTCAGTGCTTGTAGTCGTCGCTAGGTGGTCTACGGATCTGAATGTAATTTTTATTATTTCTGATGTTCATTGTACTGCCATGATTGAAGATGAATAGATCGGAAGTTTTCTCGGGAAAAAAATGTTGCAAACATTCCATTTCACAATATGTCGCGGACAAAACTCTTCAATCGCAACAATGTAAGTAAGACACATTGATGGATGGATGGAGTAGTACAACGGAATATTTATTCCTCTCTTCCACAAAACAGTAACAAGAAGAATCGGTGAGAAAAATAATAGTACTCCTAATAATTATTAGAGGAACTAAGCTAGTAAAATATGTCTTACAAAAAAGTTGCCACGCAATGTTGTAGGGTATCTCTGTCAGTCATGAAAAACGCAATTACATATAGGAAGGATCAGACCAGGTCCCGTTCTCTTAGTATAATAGAGTAAAAAAGGTAGTAGTAGTAAATATGTATATACACAAAGACCAGAAATCCTAATCCTAGTCAAAAATAAGGAAAGTGATACTAATTTGATTATGCATGCTAAGTAATGGAATTTGTGGTGTTGTATATGGAGACCGGCTTTTCTACTATCCCGTGCATGGCATCACCATTAACTCCATTATGACAGCGAGCACACGTATTCCACCCTATCCCCTACCTTGATTCTCCCTCTCTCTCCTCAATTCGCCCATGCATTTTAAGTTCAGCCTCAAATTTGAAACCATCATAGTTTAAAAAAAAATTGATTTATGACTTATATATTTGCGTTCCTGAAAAGGAGATGTTTTCAACAAGACTAACCATGAATATATTTTCATCATTTTTGAAATATAAATTTGAAAACATGATGAAACAATAAGAACTATGATGGTTAGACTTGTTTTGAGCCAATTTGCAGAAGTTATTTTCCATCGTTATTAAACTTACTAATGTGTCCAAGAACACAACGTAGATATATATCCATGCGAAAACCATCATGTAATAATCCATTTCACACATGTTTCACTGTATTTCAAAAATTCAAAATTCAAAACTATTAAAACATATTACCTCTGCTCAGAAATAACTGACGTGTTTTAGTTAAAATCACGGCAGTTATTTTTGAACAGATGGAGTATTAAATAGTGAACTTGTTTCGAAGATATCATCGGAAGTAAGACACGCGTTCATATGGATTATTTATCCTATATTTATTTTAAAATATATGGTTGTTTGAAGTTTAAGATTGAAAATAAAATCCATATACTAGTGTGTGGGAGTGAGAACAAGTGGGTGGGAGAGAGGAATAGAGTGCATGGACAGGGCATAGTACTCTGCTGCAACAAGCAACGCTACACGCACAGACTGGTTTTTACGGGATCAACGGACTGGCATACTTGGCTGGTTTTGATTGGATGGAATTAAAGTGAGGGGCCCACACCCACTGAAAATCAGGGGGGTGAGAAGATTAGTTTGGAAACAGCCTGTAAAAGTCTGTAAAATGCCCGTGTGTTTAGAATTTTCGCTGCTGCAACCTTGCTCCGTAAAGTTGTCAGATGGGTTTAGATATAAAGCTTTTTTTGCTTAGGGGCTGAGGATGCAATGTATAGAGGCAACCTTTATAGACTTGGAGACAACCTTAGAGGCAGTAAATACTCACACCATGGATGCCCTGAGAATGACTGCAAACCAAATGCATAGAGGCACTTTGCCATTTATATCTTCCTGTTAGGGACTTAAATTCAATCGATACCTACTGGCCTATTAGTGCAGCTAAATGTTTATCCAATTATCATTTTAATAGTTCAGAAGGAACAAAGTGTAGCACAAATAATATATTCATTTTTTGGTGTTCAGTGGCAATCCACCAGGTGCCATTTGACCACATATAGACTATGAAGTTAGTTTCATATCCCATAAACTAACCACAAAAGGGAGCATATGTTCATGGCTTATGATGAGTCCAAAATGTATGATAATTTTGATAGTTATTTTGTGCCTACATGGTAGGCTTTGTGGAATTTTATTACATTCGCGCTTTGCTTTTTGTCGGTTTTCCTAGGAAACATCTTTTGGAATAAATAAAGCTCTTTGGAAGGAATCCCAGGAGTTTATGGTGGAATCACGTTATTCAATGAGATAATTAAGTACCATAAAAGAACGAAGCAATGGGAGAAAGAAGGAGGCCCTGCGGCTGCTTGATACGTCCAATTTGCATCATGATTTCCTACTATTATTAATAATGTATTTGATCATTATTTCACTTTATGATGCAACTCTTATGCCTTTTCTCTCTTAATTTGCAAGATTTATATGAAGAGGGAGAATACCGGCAGCTGGAATTCTGGACCTGAAATAGCTACATCAGAGATACCTATCCTATAGAGCTCCAATTGACTTGAAATTTCACGGAGATTTTTTATTTAATATATAAAAAATACTGGAGAAAAGAGATACTGGAGGGGACCCACCAGTTGCCCACAAGGTAACAGGGCACGCCCCCCTGGGCACGCCCTGATGCCTTGTGGGGCCCCTGGCTGGCCTCTGCCCCCCACCTTCTACTATATAAGGTCTTTGGCCCTAAAAAAATTAATGAGAAGACTTTCGGGACGAAGCGCCGCCGTCTCGAGGCGGAACCTGGGCAGGAGCTATTTTGCTCTCCGGCGGAGCGATTCCACCGGGGATACTTCCCTCCGGGAGGGGGAAACCGAAGCCATCAACATCATCAACGATCCTCTCATCGTGGGAGGACCAATCTTCATCAATATCTTCACCAACACCATCTCATCTCAAACCCTAGTTCATCTCTTGTATTCAATCTTTGTCTCAAAACCTCAGATTGATACCTGTGGGTTGCTAGTAGTGTTGATTACATCTTGTAGTTGGTGCTAGTTGGTTTATTTGTGGAAGATTATATGTTCAGATCCTTAATGATATTCAATACCCCTCTGATCATGAACATGAATATGATTTGTGAGTAGTTACTTTTGTTCTTGAGGACATGGGAGAAGTCTTGTCATAAGTAATTATGTGAATTTGGTATTCGTTCGATATTTTGATGATATGTATGTTGTTGCTTCCTTTAGTGGTGTCGTGTGAACGTCGACTACATGACACTTCACCATATTTTGGCCTAAGGGAAGGCATTGTGGAGTAGTAATTAGATGATGTGTTGCTAGAGTGACAGAAGCTTAAACCCTAGTTTATGCGCTATTCCGTAAGGGGCTGATTTGGATCCATATGTTTCATGTTATGGTTAGAGTTATCTTAATTCTTCTTTCGTAGTTGCGGAAGCTTGTGAGAGAGGGTAATCATAAGTGGGAGGCTTGTTCAAGTAAGAACAGCACCCAAGCACCGGTCCACCCACATATAAAATTATCAAAGTAGCGAACGTGAATCAAACAAATATGATGAAAGTGACTAGATGAAATTCCCATGTGTCCTCGAGAACGCTTTGCTTATTATAAGAGTTCATTCCGGCTTGTCCTTTGCTATAAAAAGGATTGGGCCACCTTACTGCACCTTTGTTACCATTACTACTTGTTACTTATTACGAATTACCTTGCTACCAAACTATCTGTTACCTACAATTTCAGTGCTTGCAGAGAATACCTTGCTGAAAACCGCTTGTCATTTCCTTCTGCTCCTCGTTGGATTCGACACTCTTACTTATCGAAAGGACTACGATTGATCCCCTATACTTGTGGGTCATCAAGACTCTTTTCTGGCACCGTTGCCGGGGAGTGAAACGACTTTGGTGAGTGGAATTTGGTAAGGAAACATTTATATTACGTGCTGAAATTCACTGTCACTTGTCACTATGGAAAGTAATCCTTTCAGGGGCTTGTTCGGGGTATCTTCACCTCGACCGAAAGCATTGAGAGTTGCTCCTCAACCTACTGAACCTACTGAAAATATTTATTATGAAATTCCTTCGGGTATGATAGAGAAACTGCTAGCTAATCCTTATGCAGGAGATGGAACGGTGCATCCTGATGTGCACTTGATATATGTGGATGAAATTTGTGGATTGTTTAAGCTTGCAGGTTTATCCGGAGATGGAGTTAAGCAGAAAGCATTCCCTTTATCTTTGGAGGGAAAGGCATTGACATGGTATAGGCTATGTGATGATACTGAAACATGGGATTGGAACTGGTTGAAGCTGGAATTTCACCAGAAATTTTATCCTATGCATTTGATTCATCATGATCGGAATTATATATATAATTTTTGGCTACGTGAAGGAGAAAGTATCGCTCAAGCTTGGGGGAGGCTTAAGTATATGTTGCACACATGCCCCAATCATGAGCTCTCAAGAGAAATAATTATTCAAAACTTTTATGCTCGGCTTTCTCATAATGATCAATCCATGCTCGATACTTCTTCTGCTGGTTCCTTTATGAAGAGAACTATTGAATTTAGATGGGATCTTTTGGAAAGAATTAAACGTAACTCTGAAGATTTGGAAATCGACAAAGGTAAAGTATCAGCTATAAATTTTGAGTTTGATTGTGTTAAATCTTTTATGGAAACTGATGCTTTTCATAAGTATAGTACTAAATATGGACTTGACTCTGAGATAGTAGCTACCTTTTGTGAATCTTTTGCTGCTCATGTTGATCTCCCTAAAGAGAAATGGTTTAAATACCATCCACCTATCGAATTAAATGAAGAACCTATTAGTGTTAAAGAAGAAACAATTGTTTACAATGTTGATCCAGTTGTGCCTACTGCTTATATTGAAAAACCTCCTTTCCCTATTAGGATTAAGGAACATGCTAAAGCTTCAACTGTGGTTAACAAAAGTAATATAAGAACACCTAGACCCTCTGAACAAATTAAAGTTGCACCTAATATTGCAATGGTTAAAGATCTTCTGGTTGATGATATTGATGGGCATGTTATTTACTTTTGTGATGAGGCTGCTAGAATTGCTAAACCTGTTAAAAATGAACGAGATATGTTAGACAAGAACAAACCCGTAGTTGGCATGCCTATTTTTTCTGTTAAGTTTGGAGATCATTGTTATCATGGTTTATGTGATATGGGTGCTAGTGTGAGTGCTATTCCGTTTTATTTATATCAAGAAGCAATGCATGATGTTGCACCTGTTGAGATTGAAGATATTGATGTTACTATTAAGCTTGCAAATAGAGATACTATTACACCACTTGGGATTGTTAGAGATGTTGAAGTCTTGTGTGGTAAAATCAAATACCCTACTGATGTCCTTGTACTTGGTTCACAACAAGATACTTTTTGTCCCATTATATTTGGTAGACCTTTCTTGAATACCGTTAATGCTGAAATTGATTGTGTTAAAGAGAAAGTTAGAGTTAAGTTTGGTGATATATCTCATGAATCAATTTCTCTAAGTTTAGTAGACAACTTCATGATAAATAATTACCCAATAAATAATGAAATTATAGGTCTTGCTTCTATTGCCGTGCCTCCTACTGATCCTTTAGAACAATATTTGCTGGACCATGAAAATGATATGCATATGAATGAAAGAAATGAAATAGATGAGTTGTTCTTTATGCAAGCACCTATCCTTAAACAAAATTTGCCTATTGATACCTTGGGAGATCCTCTTCCACCGAAGAGTGATCCTGTGTTTGAATTAAAGCAATTACCTGATACAATTAAATATGCTTACCTTGGTGAAAAGAGGATATATCCTGTTATTATTAGTGCTAACCTTTCAGAGCATGAAGAAAAGAGATTACTTAAAACACTGAAGAAGCACCATGCCGCTATTGGATATACTCTCGATAATCTTAAGGGCATTAGTCCCACCTTATGTCGGCATAAAATTCATATGGAGCCAGATGCTAAACCCGTTGTTGATCACAAAGAAGGTTGAATCCTAAAATGAAGGATGTGGTAAGAACTGAAATATTAAAGCTTCTTGAGGCAGGTGTAATTTATCCCATAGCTGATAGTAGATGGGTAAGTCCTGTTCATTGTGTCCCTAAGAAAGGAGGTATTACCGTTGTTCCTAATGATAAAAATGAACTTATTCCACAAAGAATTGTAACCGGTTATAGGATGGTAATTGATTTCAGGAAATTAAATAAAGCTACTAGGAAAGATCATTACCCCTTGCCTTTTATCGATCAAATGTTAGAAAGATTATCTAAGCATACACACTTTTGCTTCCTAGATGGTTATTCTGGTTTCTCTCAAATACCTGTATCACAAGAAGATCAAGAGAAAACCACATTTACTTGTCCTTTTGGAACTTATGCTTATCGTCGTATGCCTTTTGGTTTATGTAATGCACCTGCTACCTTTCAAAGATGTATGACTGCTATATTCTCTGACTTTTGTGAAAATATTGTTGAGGTTTTCATGGATGATTTCTCCGTTTACGGAACTTCTTTTGATGATTTCTTAAGCAACCTTGATCGAGTTTTGCAGAGATGTAAAGAAACTAATCTTGTCTTGAATTGGGAGAAGTGCCACTTTATGGTGAATGAAGGTATAGTCCTTGGGCATAAAATTTCTGAAAGAGGTATTGAAGTTGATAAAGCTAAAGTTGATGCTATTGAGAAAATGCCATGTCCTAAAGATATCAAAGGTATAAGAAGTTTCCTTGGTCATGTTGGTTTCTATAGAAGATTTATAAAAGACTTCTCTAAGATTTCTAGGCCTCTTACCAATCTCTTGCAAAAAGATGTTCCATTTGTTTTTTATGATGATTGTGTAGAAGCCTTTGAAATACTTAAGAAAGCCATAATTTCTGCACCTATTGTTCAACCACCTGATTGGAACCTACCCTTTGAAATTATGTGTGATGCTAATGATTATGCTGTTGGTGTTGTTCTAGGACAAAGAGTTGATAAGAAATTGACTGTTATTCATTATGCTAGTAAAACTCTAGACAGGGCTCAAAGAAATTATGCTACTACTGAGAAAGAATTTTTAGCAGTTGTGTTTCCATGTGATAAATTCAAATTTTACATTGTGGATTCCAAAGTTACTATTCACACTGATCATGCTACTATTAAATATCTTATGGAAAAGAAAGATGCTAAACCTAGACTTATTAGGTGGGTTCTTTTGCTACAAGAATTTGATTTGCATATTATTGATAGAAAGGGAGCTGAGAATCCCGTAGCAGATAATTTGTCTAGAATGGAAAATGTTCTTGATGACCCACTTCCTATTAATGATTATTTTCCTGATGAACAATTAGCTGTGATAAATGCTTCTCGTAACACTCCTTGGTATGCAGACTATGCTAATTACATCGTTGCTAAATATATACCACCTAGTTTCACATACCAATAAAAGAAAAATTCTTCTTTGATTTAAGGCATTACTTTTGGGATGACCCACATTTATATAAAGAAGGAGTTGATGGTATTATTAGACGTTGTATACCTGAGCATGAACAGGAACAAATCCTACGAAAGTGTCATTCCGAGGCATACAGAGGACACCATGCGGGAGACAGAACTGCACACAAGGTATTACAATCTAGTTTTTATTGGCCTACTCTCTTCAAAGATGCACGTAAGTTTTTCCTTTCTTGTGATGAATTGTAGGATCGAAAGTATGTCTAGAGGGGGGTGATTAGACTACTTGACCAAATAAAAACCTAACCTTTTCCCAATTTTAGTTGTAGGCAGATTTTAGCAGGTATACAACTCAAGCATCACCCTACACATGCAATTCTAAGAGTGTAGCAGCGGAAAGTAAACAATTGCATATGTAAGTAAAGGAGGGGATTGAAGATTTCAAACACAATGAAGACACGGTGGTTTTTGGCGTGGTTCCGATAGGTGGTGCTATCGTACATCCATGTTGATGGAGACTTCAACCCATAGAGGGTAACGGCTGCGCGAGTCCACGGAGGGCTCCACCCACGAAGGGTCCACGAAGAAGCAACCTTGTCTATTCCACCATGGCTTACGTCCATGATGGACTAGCCTCACTCGGGGTAGATCTTCACGAAGTTGGCGATCTCTTTTCCCTTACAAACTCCTTGGTTCAACTCCACATCATGTCGGAGTCTCCCAAGTGGCACCTAACCAATCTAGGAGACACCACTCTCCAAAAGGTAATAGACGGTGTGTTGTTGATGAACTCCTTGCTCTTGTGCTTCAAATGATAGTCTTGCCAACACTCAAACAACTCCTCACAGATTTGGCTATGGTGGAAGAAGGATTTGAGTGGAAAGCAACTTGGGAAAGGCTAGAAATCAAGGTTCAAATGGTTGGATTGGAATGTCTTGATCTCAACACATGAGTAGGTGGTTCTCTCTCGGAAAATGTATGGTGGAAGTGTAGGCACGTTCTGATGGCTGTCCTTACTGAGTAAGAAGTGGTGGAGGGGTATATATAGCCTCCACACAAAATCCAACTGTTACACACGTTTGACCCAACTCGGTGGCACCGATCAGAAATGTCGGTGACACCGAATAGTGTAAAAGATATGAACGTTAGGAATCTCGGTGGGACCGACTGGAACAACTTGGATGGACCGATGTGCAATGGTTAGGGCAAACCTCGTCTCGGTGGCACCGATTGCATCAACTCGGTAGGACCGAAGTGAAGCAATAAGGCAACCGAGAGTTGGCAAGCCATCTCGGTGAGACCGATTTGCAAAACTCGGTGGGACCGAAGTAAGTGCAAACGATTACAGAGAGTTGGCAAGGCCATCTCGGTGGGACTGAGATCCATATCGGTGGATCCGATTTGTTAGGGTTTCGGCAGTGGCTAAGTCCAGATGAACTCGGTGGCTCCAGATAGGAAATTTCGGTGGGGCCGAGTTGGAATGTAGGTTTTGGACATATTTGGATGGAGAAAGTGGTTGAGGGTTTTGGAGTACTGTCACTAAGCACTTGAGCAAAAAGACCATTAAGCAACACATCATCTCCTTTTAATAGTATTGGCTTTCCTATGGACTCAATGTGATCTTGGATCACTAAACCAAAAATGTAGAGCCTTGAGCTTTTGCCAATCCATGTCCTTAGAATTTTGAGGGGTCCACATCTCTAGTCCTTGCCATGCCAATCATTGAACATCCTGAAATCTTTAACTTGAATGGATATTAGTTCAATGAGATATATGTTGTTATGAATTACCAAAACCACCAAGGGAGCAAATGTGCTTTCAATCTCCCCCTTTTTGGTAATTGATGACAACATATAGATCAAAGCTTCGACAAATGATTAAATGAATGGAATACATCGTCGCTTTGAGAAGTATGTGATAAGCAAGAGCTCCCCCTAAATTTGTGCATTATTAATAATTTGCGTTTGAATGCAAATGCACAATCGATTAGGATCATGGGTCACTCTTCCATGTCACATACAACTTGGTGGAGCGCGCAAAATGATATGAATGGAATAGTAGGCACGCATCACCAAAGGCACAAGTGAATGATCATACAAAGATAAAGATAAGGATAAGCATTAAGCATCACATGAAGCATAGTATGATCAATCACACACGTAGTAGCTCACAAACATAACGATCAAAGTATCTCAAAGTATCTCACACACGTAGTATCAAGCACACATCAAACCAAAGTAACATAAAGCAAATAGTAGCAAAAGAACTCGAGAAAAACCAACGAGCAAAACACTCTCTCTCAAAGCCTATGATCTATACAAATTCTCCCCCTTTGGCAACAAGTACCAAAAAGTTCAAATAGGTATAGGACTATGCGGCTCTCTAGGCACGATCCTCGGAAGCTCCTGAAGGTGATCTTCGGCTGGCAGCTCCGGTGTGTGTAGACGGCGTTGAGAGAAGTGCATCCGCGAAGGCTTCAACTGACGTCTGCTGGGCTGGTGGAGTAGAGACCGGATGTGGCACTGTAGCAGCAGCAAGTGCAGAGACTGTGGTCCTCGTATCGGCAGCAGGCACTGCAGCAGACCTGGTTCTTGGTGAGGTTGGCCAGACTTCGCTCAATCCTCAGGGTGGCTTCCAGCAGATAAGTCATCTTGTCGTTCTTCGACTTGAGGTTTGCAATGGGTGCATTGGGAGAAGATGCCTCCTTGGCTGCTTTTGCTTCTGCTGCTGCTCGGATCTTCTCTTGTGCTTGAGCAGATGTAGGATGCAAAGGGTCCATCACTATAAAATTTTCCTCGAACTCTGGATGCAATGGGAGATGTTCACGATCGAGTAGATATGTGCTTGTTCCAACCTTGGAGTTAATAAGCATCTGAATGTGCGGAGCATATCCACAAGATCTCTTCTGATCAGCAGCTGTCCTCTTGATGCTTTCCACAATCAAGCTCGTCACCTTGAACTTCTGAGGTGTATCAAAGAGGTGCAGCAGGTTGATTGAGTGGCCACGTATCATCTTATCATCTCCTGACTTGGGCAACAGAGTGTACCTCAAGATTGTGTTGGTGGTGGCCAAACCAGGTAGCAAGTGCTTTACTGACCCTAGCTTGTGTGTCTCGATGTCTTTCTCTGGAATAGCTGTGTACATATTGGCCATGGAATTGTGGTCCATCTTGAGCTTGGCATAGATATCTATGTCATCATCTTCTTCCTCTGGAGCACCAAGAAGAGTAGCCCACTCAGAGATGGTTGACTGGTATCTGGATCCCTCAGTCATCCACACAATCCTGCCATCTGGATAAAAATGAGCTGTGGAGTAGAATTGCATGATCATCTCATCATTCCACTTTGTAAGCTTCTGTCCAACAAAGTCATCAACACCAGCTATCCTGAAACTCTCATGAACATGGGGGAAATAGTCCTCATTTGCATCGATGTACTTCCAATCCACCCATCTCATGTCACTGACGATTGGCTTCTTATCAAGCAGTACAGTCTCATAGAAGTCTTGTTGTTTTCTCGTCTGAAAGCGGTAATCACAAGCAGTTCTTCTTCTTGCAGCATATGGATTAGACAATCTCCATTGACGCAGTCCTTTGTCCTTCCTGAGCATCATATTTTCAGCAACAGGGTGTGCATTGTCATGATCTGGAATCTTGGGCTTCAATTTTCTGAGCACTAGTGGCTCCTCATCAACATCAGCTTCAGGCACTGGGGCCTTTGTCTTCTCAGTTGCTGGGATATTTCTTGTGGATCTCTTGGGTGCTGGAGCTTTGGGCTTAGACTTGGTGGGGGCAGCAGTCCTTATAGCATCAGACATAAGCTTATGAGTCTTTGCAGGAGGTGCATCCGCTGTAGGTTCCTCCTCCTCCTCCTCATCAATCCTCATGGAGGGTTTGCCCACAACCTGAGTAGTTGTCTTCCTAGCTCTCTTCTTCTTCCCTGTAGCAGCTATTTCTGTGTCACTTGGCTCCTCAAGTGTAAATGTCATGATTTTCTTTGTGACTTTCTTTAGAGCAGATTTGTCTTTGGCAGCAGGTTTTGAGCTAGCTGCTTTGCCATACTCCTTAGCAACCACTTGCCTCTTCTTTGTTGTGGACTCACTTGCCACAAAGTCCTCATCCTCATCATCTGAGGTTCTCTTCTTCCTTGTCCTTGTTGCAGCTTTTGGACGATCTGGAGAGCTTCTCTCTCCCTCATAAAAGCTTTCCTCAGGACTAGAGCCTGAATTGAGATCAGTGTGCTACTCTGACATATTCTGGCTGTCGCTGGCATCAGACATCTTGCAAAGCTGACCTTGTGAATAGATGGGTATGGGCAGAGTAGATGAGTCATCACAAAAAGCAGATGTTTTTCATGAAAATTGAGTTCAAATCTTAGTTCCAAGTTTTCACAGAAGGCATTTTGGATGGACCGAGTTGATCATCTCGGTGATACCGAAGCACTCAAAAGAAACTTTACACTCCATTTCGGTCAGACCGAGATGTGGTTCGGTGTCTCCGAGATGCTAGGGTTTCACAGAGATTTTACTTTCGATCTCACCGATTCGTACAACTCGGTGGCACCGAGACGTACTAGTGCAATGGCCTGGGGCCAAATCGGTTACTCCGAAAATCTCTAATCGGTCGGTCCGAGATGCGTTCGGTGGAAACTTAAACCTAATTTTTTTTTACTCAAATCTAGTCTAAGGAATTTTATTCGTGGAATAAGCATTGCAATCTGTGGCAAGAATAATGGCAATCCATCCGTGCATTGAATCCGAATTTAGAGCACGAAGGGGTTCGAATCTCACCCTAACTTGGTGGAGATCCTCTACGGCGGCAACGGCGGAGCAGATTTCCGTTGACGGCAGCGGATTCCGGCGGCGAAGGCGCGCTGGAGACAAGGGCGACGATCCGGAGACCTGGGCGACGGCAGCAACGGGGTGCGGGAACGAAGAGGTTTGAGAAATTTCAATCGTTCGGGCCCGCGAAGTATATATATCCATGTGCTGTCGGTGGCTCCGACTTGGACAACTCGGTGGCACCGATATGGTTCAACTCGGTGACACCGAGATGGAAACCTGGATCAATCTAAATGATTTCGGTTGGACCGAGTGTGAGTGGATTGGTTCGGCCGAAATCATGTAGAAGGTTTTGGAGGTTCAGCCCTTTCAGATCGGTGGCTCCGAGTCCTCCTCACCCGGAGGGTCTGAAAATGACTTGTTCAATTTTTTTGATGTAGCAAGAATAGAATTTGAGACAAGAAAGCATAGATAGCTAGAGAAGGTACTTAGGCATTCTTGTACATCCACTTGGCCAGAAAAACCAAGACAATCAAAACAACAAATGGATGTCCTCGAATGAAGAAAACATGCAAACCAACATGCTCACACAATAAGATAGCAAATGAAATATGTGTCAAACATGCACAACCAATTCTAGCATCTATCAAGCAATGGCGATGACTAGGTCATCTATATATGAGTATATTGACTTAGGAGTCAAATGAGAACATTTAATCATAGGTTATACTCATCGTTTAAGCACAAGTGGGGTTGCCACTTTTACATAAAGCATTGATGTGTTCACACCATTAGAGTTGCTTTAGCTCAATTTTTAGAGCAAAGCTCCCCCTAGATGTGATGTTCCCCCAAAGAGGGATGAACTAACCTTGGGTTTTGTCGATGATGACTTCATGTAGATGTTAAAGATGTGGATGCTCAATGTTGATGTAGACCATCAAGAGTTGGGAGCAATCCTTTGGAGTTTTGTGCTTTCAGTACCTACATGGGTTAGTCCCACACAAGGAACATACAAGGATATCCATAGACATAGAGTGAAATACACATATGATGATGTCCATGAATGCAATGACTACCTTGTCCCTTGCCTTACCATCAAGAGGGTTTGTGACTCCATGAACTAGTGCAGGATGTGGAAGTTGATTGCACAAGTTCTTGCCATAAATGAATGTGAGTGAAGTTTGTTAGCGGAGTCACCCTCAAGAACTCTCTAGTTCTTCTTCTTTTGGACCCACATCAACTTGATGGGAATCCTTGGAGTTGTAGTAGCACTTGATGAAGTAGAACTTGATGAAGTCTTGGGAACCCACTTGACCAAGGCTTGAGGCGCTTCTTCAAATGAGTCAATCTCATCTTGAAGCTTGTCCTTGCCTTTTAGCTTGTGGTCTTGTGCTGGAAGATCTTCTTGAGCTTGTATTCCCTTGAAGGAAGTAGGATCATACTTCTCGTGTTGAGGAACAAACTTCGTCTTGGGGTATTGATCTTCTTCCCACTCAACTCCATTGGCATTGAACTTTCGTTCAAAACCAACACCTTGGTTCTTCCGGTGCCTTCCTTGCTTGCGTACAATTTCCTCAAATTGCTTACTCCCGACAAGGCTCTTGTAGACACCTTTTTCTATAATTCCTTTCAATAGAATATTTTCTTCCTCAAGTGTAACTTGGCTAAGAGAATCATTAGTGGAATCAATAGAACTACTAGAAGCAACAATATTGGATTTAGCATTGTTATTGTTACTACTAGAGGTAGAACCCTTTTTACCCTTGTTGCTAGTTTGCTTAGGTTTAACTTGTGGCATAAAGGTAGACAAGAGTAAACATTTGGCAAGATATGAAGAACTCTTCTTTCGAAGATCATCATTGATAGCTTTAAGAAACTCATGCTCTTGCTCTAAATTTAGCTTCTCGAAGCGTAGCTTCTCATGAGTTCTTAGAAGTTCTCTATGATCTTCTTGAGCTGTTTCATGAGCTAACTTAAGAGCATTTAGTTCTTTAGTTAGATGCTCAACCTCCTTCATAGCATTGTCATTCGTTTCCTCTTAACTATCATAATTACTAGCATTTTCAATAAGTAAATCATCATCACCAAGCAAATCATCTTCATCACTATTGAAATCAAGATACTCGGGGTGTGATACCTTGGGGCCTTTTTCCATGAAGCATCTTCCAATTCCTTAATTTGGTGAGTCAAATAGATCATGGGAGTTGGATGACACAAGAGCAAGTCCGGCAACACCTTCATCTTGACTATAGTCGGAGTTGGAGTGATAACTTCTCTCGGAGTGGTTGTCGGAGTCGGAGCCGGAAACCCATTCACCAACATGAGCTTGATGTCTTCTTATTGTGTAGCTCTTTGATGACTTGTCCTTCCTTTCCGAATCCTTGCTTCTTCGAGAGTGTCTTCGTTCATAACTGTCATCTCTACTCCTTCTCTCCTTATGAGGTGATTCATCTCTTCTATGTCTTCGTCTTGGTGATTCGTCTCTTTTCTTGTAGGGAGCCGTACACTCATTGGAATAGTGTTCGGGTTTTCCACAATTGTAGCAATTTCGGTCACGACTTGATGATCTTCTCTCATAGTGTCTTGAGCTAGAGCTTCTTTCTTTCCCTTTGTTCTTGTAGAACTTGTTGAATCTTTTCTGTAACACCCCAAAAATCGGGTTATCGATTTTTGAGCTGTTATTCCTTCCTAGCTTTTCTCTCCTGAATTTTTTCCTCTAGAATCTGGTGATTGACCAGGTGAATCCAAACAATCCTCAGCCTCTCCCTGCCTTTCCCATGCTCTTGTGCCAGCCAAGCTTCTGTCAGTAAACCCCGAATCTCATTCAAACCCTAGTTCCAAAATAATGGAACTGGAAATCCTGCCTTTGTGTTTACAAAGGAGCTATCATTTTCCTTGCTCTGTTAATCCTTTAAAAATTTCCAGAGACTCTCTTTCACCCATAAACCCTAGATGTGCAAAAATATTGCTAAGTCATATGCAATATTTCTCCCCTAGAATTAATTCCTCTTTCTGCCTTTCTGAGGAATTAAATCTAGGAAAATATTTTCCCACCTCCAAAGTTCATGAAAGCTTGTGGAGATATTCTTTGAGATCACATTGAGCTCTCACAAAAATATTGGCCATAATTAAATAAGGGAAATTGCATTTTCCTATTTAAAGCCAATATTTCAATTTGGGGCCTTTCCAAAGGAACTACCATTTTGGTAGCTAGGAAAAATCCCAAATAATTTGTGGAGCTTATCCTACCCATAGATTCACCATTTCCATCAAAATTCCAAGTTCCACAATTCAAAATTTGAGCACAATATCCATTTGCAAATTCTGTCCAGATTTCCAGTTTGCAAAGGAAGAGCTTGATCCCTTGATCTTTTTGGGCTGAGATTTTTCAGGGTGGTTACCATTGATAAATCACCACTGGATACCAAAAACCAGCCCATTTCATCTAACCAATTTTCCTCAGTCAATTATCTAAGTTTCTGTCCAGATTGTATCTCTATGAAGGAAGTACCCTCATGGATGATCAATTTGAGCTGAAACTTTTCCAGATATCTCTAATGACCAAGTCATCACTCCCCACCAAAAATCATCCAAATCCATTTATCCATTTGACCCCAGCATCATCATCTTCATTACTGGTCAGATTGCTAGTTTACAAAGGAAGTACCATCTAGACTTGTCCATTTGTGCTGAAACTTGGCCAGGATGACTACCTTAGTAGATTACTAACCCATGCCAGAGATCAAGCCAAGAGGAGCACTGTGGTGGCCACACCACGTGTGCAAACTTTGCTGTCACTTTGCATTTGAGGCCAAATCGATTACTCTGGAACACCCTGTTGCTATCCAGTGGCGTAGCTCATCTATTTGAGGATCAACACATGCTGTAGACATAGTTTGGCACCAAGTAGGGCGTGGCAAGGCCATGGACGCGTGGTGACCACGCCAAATGCAGCTACAGCCGGGGCTCTGCATTGAGATGTCGCGTCCCTCCCCCTGTGCTCTCGCCGGTGCCTTGTGCCGACGTCTGCGGCGACGTACAGACCCTCATCCATCCCCAGCTGGCCTTGGAGGCTTGCCCGTTGGTCGGGCGTGCCGACTGCGTGTGCGCTGCTAGCGCACCGCCACGACGCCGTGGTCCAGCAGCTTCGGCCGGCGCCCAGCTCCTTCCCGAGCCCTTCCCCGAGCCTATTTAAGGGGTGCCCCGAGCTCTCCTCCTCACCAGCCACCTCCTTGCCCCCTCAATCGAGCTCTCGAAGCTCTCCCGTCGCCCATGTCCGATCTCTGCCGCCGCCCGACTCCTCGAGCCACCCCTCGCCCGAGCCCTTCCCCTCCTCTCCATCCTCGCTCTCGGCCTCCCCTAATCAAACACGAGCCGTCGCCGCCCTACATTTCTCCGGGGAAGCGCCGCCGGAGCGGCCTCCCTGTTGGCCGATGGCCACCGTGCCCTGGCCAGTGGTGCTGGCGCTGCAGGCCATCCCGCGCGGCCCTGCGGCCAACCTTGGGCGCGGCGCTGTGCGCCGGTTCCAACGCGCCCGGTGGCAGGCCCTCCCGTGCCGCCGTTCATTGGCTACGCCGGCGGTTGGCCGCCCCTGCTCTGTTCTGTCGGGGGGGAGGAGACGACCAGAGGAGAAGAGAAGGGAGAGAGAAAGGGATGAGGTGGGGGCCACCTGTAAGTGACCGCGAGCCCGGGCCCAGCAGACTTAAGTGGAGGCGCAGTTCGTAGAAGGCGTTTTCGGTTTGCCGAAAACATATTTCCGAAAAGGCGCTTTCTCTTTTCTCAACCACCGGCCGAATGGATTAAATAATGAACGTTCGTCCGTTAAGCACTGAAATGGACACTATTCTGTCAGTTTTATAGCCTAACGAACGAACGGTCATTTCTTCGCTACCGTAACTCCGATTGAGGTAAAACCAGCGCCCACGTCTTCAGTTCGTCGAGCCCATTCCGATGGCATCATTTTCATAATGTTTTCACACTGTGAATATGACCATTTTGCCCTTGCCCTTAATCAGCCCCCTTCGAGAGGGAAACTTTTCCAGCAAATCTTTCCGCGAGCCCATCGCACTTCTTCCCGGTGACTCTGTCAACCCCAAGGCAAGCCAACCTCTTATCATGAGTTCCGGACTTGCGTGATGACTTTGCTTGCACCCTGTGTATGTGTTGCATTATATTTCAGATCATCTGTTAGTCTTCACTGCCGTAGCCCTGTTATTTCATCTGTGCTAGATACTAGTGTCATTTACCATGTGATATCATGAATTGCTTTCATGTCATATTTTCCCATGCTAGTAATAATATTTCCAGTACCATTATCATGTTAGTGCTATGATTTGATCTCATGCCATGATGGTCAGTACCATTATGATTTTTGCTATGCTGTTGCTAAGTAATTGTTCTTGCTCATAAATGTTGATGTTATGATGAGATGATGGAAATATTAAATTGAACTTATAAACTAAACCTCCTCCCTCATCGATGAGATCGAGTCATAGTGCCACCGAATTGAGCTTACCCGTGCAGCCACATTTGCCGATATGGGACGGCCTTGACTTGGTCTAGCTTTGTGCTCTTTTATCGGTACCACCAAATAGGGAAGGTTATGCGCGCGTGCTGCCCTGATCAGGTAGGCGGCGATAACCTTGTGAGCCCAGTTGATTGTTTAACCCGGGAGTCCCCGTTTGGGACAGTTTTGTTTGGCCACGACGGTGGCAGGTGTCACGAGGTGACACAGGGGCCACCCAGGACATGACCCTGGGAGGGTATGATTATCGGTGGTACGGTGGGAGAGTCACGGGTTAGGCAAGTTTCGTTGGAGCAGCACCGGTCCACCCGAATGGGAACATGTACTAAAGTACGAGGCCAGGAGCTCCATGGTGTGGGTAAAGTGCGCAACCTCTGCAGAGTGTAAATCTATTCGAATAGCCGCGTCCTCGGTCATGGGCAGTTCGTACTAGGCCACTATTTGGTCTTTGTCGATCTCGAGGACAAAATTGTTATGATAAACTTGTTAAAGAATGTGCTATTAAGTAAATGTGGTAGCTTGGATTATGGGATAATTGTGAGCAGTCAACATGTGATTCTAACATGATCATGAGATGGCATCTCGGTGAGTCATGAGTTAGCCCAGAGGGGCAGTAAAACTGAATGATGTCACCACATGTTACTTTAATGCTTCATGGGAGGTAAGGGTAGTGTAGGTTCCAGTGTGGTTTGGATGCCATGTCTCGTAAGAATAGCCATGCCATGCCATGATATGTAGTTGTTATGCTTGATCCATGTTATGCCATGTTTGATCTATGTTTTCCAGTTAATTCCATGCCATGTTTAGAGTAAATTCTCTCATGAGCATAGGGCTTGCTTTGTCATCTGCTTGTTTGGATGCTATGTATTTTGTTGTCTTGCGAGTACATTCAAAGTACTCACCTGGCCTTGCACGTGGCCAGTTGCAGGAGGAGATCCGTCGTGCCAGATCGTAACCCAGCCAGTCTTATGCGTTCTGGAGCCCAGCCAGAGACGTCGTTGCCGCTGAACCAAGACCTCCGCTGCCACTTAGTTAGTCTTGGAGCTATGTAATATTGTTGTAAGCAACAGTATTGTAAAACTCCATATAATAAAGCCATTTTTGTGCCTGGATTTGCTGTATCATGTCTCAGGCGTACGCCAGGTCTTATCCTGGGACTGGCATGCGTCGGCCCTTTATCGGGGTGCCACAAGACGTGGTATCAGAGCCAGGCTGGCTGTAGGTTACCCTAGCATCGGACCACCCCTATTTTCAACCGGTAGGGAGCCCAATAGATTTGACCCATCCCTGGCATCCGACACGGCCACCGTTGATCAACAGTCGGCGCAGTCGGAATTGACGTGTCCCTACCCAGCTGTCCGCCCACCCAGCCATCCCTGGATTGGACCGCGACCCTACCCAGTTGTCGGCCGTGCCGGCGTATCCTCTACCTAGCACGAGAAGGATCCACGCCATGCTGGTATGTCCAAGCCTGGCTGCCTATTTAAAACCCCTCCCACCTGCGAGTCGCAACCCTCTCCGTTCAGTAAGCCAGATCCCTGCAAGAGAACCCAGGCCAGTATCTCCAAACCAGCAGCCATGGCTAGATCTTCCCGAGCACCCACTTTCCATATCTGAACCTTGGCTAATGGTTATCCCGGCTTTCCGCCCATTCTTTCGAGCATGCTCACTCAAGCCCTTGGTTGTAATACTAGCCCGGTGTATCTGGTGTTCCAATCGGAACCCGTTTCTCACCTTTGCCGATTCTATGCGAATGCGCATATCTGCCCAGGTCCAGCAGAGGATGGGAAGCCCATGACTCTTCAGGGCAAACCCATGCCTACCCCCGCATTGGCTGTCCAGACAGCTGCTGCGAAAGCCATCGCACGTCTTTGTTTCCAGTTCTCGCAAGTAGAGGAGATGCGGGAGTTCCGCTACCTTCCCTCTGCGTCCGGCGAAGGATGCGTGTTCTTTAGCACAGACGAAGATGCCGACTCGGCAATGGCTCACCTGGTCCAGTTCATTGCTGCCCAGGGACTGCTGCTCTCCGGCATTCTCGGAGAATTTAAAGCCATTGACCAAAACACCACTCGGGTTGTTACGGAAGCATACCGTGAGGCCCGTCAAGCTGCATCCCAGGCCACCAGTTCCATGATGGCAAACCCAGTGCCACCTTCGCAGCTAGTGTTACCATCGACGCCCGTGAACCCGTGGAACTCTGGCTCCGTCCACCCAAATTCTATTCGATGAGCTATTCGGTGTCTTCGTCGTCGGGATGTGCTCTGTCAAGTTCCAGCCGTAGTTCCCGCAGTTGAGCCCCAACCCATAGAAGTGTCCGACGGTGAAGACGGGAGTTGGCTCAGCCTACGTCCCCTAGGAGAGCCCCAGCAAGAGTAGGACCCTGTAGTTCGGAGTGAGTAGTTGTTAGCTGCCTAGTGAGGTTGTGTGTTTGTATTGCTTGTAACTTGTGCGCTGTTGTAATGTTATGTATGTCTGCTTGCTCTGTGTGTTTGGTTCATCTATCTCTCTGCTAAGCAGAAATGTTTAGCAGTGCTGGCAGTGGTTCCTTAACAAGATTTTAGTCAGTAGAGCACTTACACCTAATAACAACGGACTCGCCCGGAGTCCCTAATGAAATGCGAGCTGGTGTAGGTATATGTATACCAGGAGTACATATACCCACTAGCATTAAAAACACCTTAGTGTAATCTGCTGGATGTGTTCTTTTTCCTTTGCATGTATTTTGCTCCCTTATGCCTTCTGCATTTGCCTGCATATTGGTTTGAGTAGATTGCGTGTGTATCATGTGAGAAATGTCTGCACGCCAAGTTCATTCTCCTGAGTACAGTCGCAGCAGTACCCAGGTAGAATGCAAAGCCGCATGCCCACATCCATTCGTGCTTTCTCCGTTTGCCAGCCTCCCAAACTCATAACTCTAGAGAGCCAGTTCTTCCCAAAAATTCTCCGGTCCCAAAATCTTTTTCCCAGAGCTCAGCTGCAATCTCAGAGAAATTCTGAGAAATCTTATTGTAGCATAAACCATTACAACCTCTCCAGTCCAAGAGCTGAACCCCGATTCTACCCCAACACCCACTCATCGTGGATGTTGTTCGACAAGGAGCTACCAGCAGCGCGATCCCTGCCTTGGTAGAGCTCCGCTGACCACACTGCACTAGCCACAGACCCAGCGGTGCCTCTGTCACCGTCTTGAGTAACGTTGGACAGGCCGCCACCTCGCCCTACTGCAACCCACGCACTTGTTCCACCCGCCTGAGACGGCGAAGGAACCAGCGTGGATGTTCGCCAGCCACTCTGCCAGCATCGCCCTCGTCTCGACCTGCCGTGTCAGGACCCTCGTCATCGCGAGCCCGCTCTAGCAGGATGAGCTGCAACAGCAAGAGCGATGAACCGATCAGCATAGCCAGCAGCGCAGTGAAGAACCACCGTAGCCCCACCAGGAACACCGCATGGCCGAAGGACCTCGGCTCGAGCTTGTCCAAACCGAAGAGATGGAAGAGAGGCATGGTGGGTGTTGGACAGAGCCGCGTTGCCGTCATATTTTATAACCCAAGTCCGGTGTACGGTGAGCGAGGTCCAGGAGAACCGCGCGTCGCTCGATCACCGGCGTCCAGGAGGCGAATCCGCGAGCAGTGCAGACCGGCGCTGGCCCGCGATATGAGTGCTCTCTGCGTCGGCCTCGTGCATGCCACGCGCTATCGTCGTAGGGTGCTTTATGCCCTAGGGGCTAGGCGCGAGCTGTGCCCGGCCGCACGCGGAATAGCGCAGGAGCAAGAGAGAGCCAGTGGCCGGAGAAAGAAGAAGGAGGCTACCAGTGGGCCCTGGGCCCACCTGTCAGCGAGAGAGGCCACAGCTCAATTGCGGTGCCCCTAGCATTTTTGGAAAAAGGAAATTTTTGCTTTTTCTAAAAATGTCAGGGCCACGAGAGCCACCTAGCGACCCCTACCCGTGGAGTAGATTCCGCGATATCCGTATCTCGATCTGGGTGTACCAATTCTCAGTACTCTCAACTCGTTCCTTTCCAACCGCAGGATTAAGACCCAACCCCGTGGTTTTTCCAGGACGAGTAGTTGTTTTGAGCTAACCCTAGGAATCTCGAGGACGAGATTCTCTTAAGGGGGGAAGGTTTGTAACACCCCCAAAATCGGGTTATCGATTTTTGAGCTGTTATTCCTTCCTAGCTTTTCTCTCCCGAATTTTTTCCTCTGGAATCTCGTGAGTGACCAGGTGAATCCAGACAATCCTCAGCCTCTCCCTGCCTTTCCCATGCTCTTGTGCCAGCCAAGCTTCTGTCAGTAAACCCCAAATCTCATTCAAACCCTAGTTCCAAAATATTGGAACTGGAAATCCTGCCTTTGTGTTTACAAAGGAGCTATCATTTTCCTTGCTCTGTTAATCCTATAAAAATTTCCAGAGACTCTCTTTCACTCATAAACCCTAGATGTGCAAAAATATTGCTAAGTCATATGCAATATTTCTCCTCTAGAATTAATTCCTCTTTCTGCCTTTCTGAAGAATTAAATCCAGGAAAATATTTTCCCATCTCCACAGTTCATGAAAGCTTGTGGAGATATTCTTTGTGATCATATTGAGCTCTCACAAAAATATTGGCCATAATTAAATAAGGGAAATTGCATTTTCCTATTTAAAGCCAATATTTCAATTTGGGGCTTTTCCAAAGGAACTACCATTTTGGTAGCTAGGAAAAACCCCAAATAATTTGTGGAGCTTATCCTACCCATAGATTCACCATTTCCATCAAAATCCCAAGTTCCACAATTCAAAATTTGAGCACAATATCCATTTGCAAATTCTGTCCAGATTTCCAGTTTGCAAAGGAAGTGCTTGATCCCTTGATCTTTTTGGGCTGAGATTTTTCAGGGTGGTTAACATTGATAAATCAACACTGGATACCAAAAATCAGCCCATTTCATCTAACCAATTTTCCTCAGTCAATTATCTAAGTTTCTGTCCAGATTGTATCTCTATGAAGGAAGTACCCTCATGGATGATCAATTTGAGCTGAAACTTTTCCAGATATCTCTAATGACCAAATCATCATTCCCCACCAAAAATAATCCAAATCCATTTAGCCATTTGACCCCAGCATCATCATCTTCATTTCTGGTCAAATTGCTAGTTTACAAAGGAAGTACCATCTAGACTTGTCCATTTGTGCTCAAACTTGGCCAGGATGACTACCTTAGTAGATTACTAACCCATGCCAGAGATCAAGCCATGAGGAGCACTGTGGTGGCCACACAACGTGTGCAAACTTTGCTGTCACTTTGCATTTGAGGCCAAATCGATTACTCTGGAACACCCTGTTGCTATCCAGTGGCGTAGCTCATCTATCTGAGGATCAACACACGCTGTAGACATAATTTGGCACCAAGTAGGGCGTGGCAAGGCCATGGACGCGTGGTGACCACGCCAAATGCAGCTACAACCGGAGCTCTGCGTTGAGATGTCGCGTCCCTCCCCCTGTGCTCTCGCCGGCGCCTTGTGCCGATATCTGCGGCGACGTACGGACCCTCATCCATCCCCAGCTGGCCTTGGAGGCTTGCCCATTGGCCGGGCGTGCTGACAACGGGTGCGCCGCTAGCGCACCGCCACGACGCCGCGGTCCAGCAGCTTCGGCCGGCGCCCAGCTCCTTCCTGAGCCCTTCCCTGAGCCTATTTAAGGGGTGCCCCGAGCTCTCCTCCTCACCAGCCACCTCCTTGCCCCCTCAATTGAGCTCTCGAAGCTCTCCCGTCGCCCATGTCCGATCTCTGCCGCCGCCCGACTCCTCGAGCCACCCCTTGCCCGAGCCCTTCCCCTCCTCTCCATCCTCGCTCTCGGCCTCCCCTAAGCAACCACGAGCCGCCGCCGCCCTACATTTCTCCAGGGAAGTGCCGCCGGAGTGTCCTCCCTGCTGGCCGACGGCCACCGCGCCCTGGCCAGTGGTGCTGGCGTTGCAGGCCATCCCGCGCGGCCCTACGGCCACCCTTGGGCGCGGCGCTGTGCGCCGGTTCCAACGCGCCCGGTGGCAGGCCCTCCCGTGCCGCCGTTCGTCGGCTACGCCGGCGGCTGGCCGCCCCTGCTCTGTTCTGTCGGGAGGGAGGAGACGACCAGAGGAGAAGAGAAGGGAGAGAGAAAGGGATGAGGTAGGGGCCACCTGTAAGTGACCGCGAGCCAGGGCCCAGCTGACTTAAGTGGAGGCGCAGTTCGTAGAAGGCGTTTTCGGTTTGCCAAAAACGTATTTCCGAAAAGGCGCTTTCTCTTTTCTCAGCCGCCGGCCGAATGGATTAAATAATGAACGTTCGTCCGTTAAGCACTGAAATGGACACTATTGTGTTTGTTTTACAGCCTAACGAATGAACAGTCATTTCTTCGCGACCGTAACTCCGAATGAGGTAAAACCAGCGCCCACGTCTTCAGCTCGTCGAGGCCGTTCCGATGGCATTATTTTCATAATGTTTTCACACTGTGAAAATGACCATTTTGCCCTTGCACTTAATCAGCCCCCTTCGAGAGGGAAACTTTTCCAGCAAATCTTTCCACGAGCCCATCGCACTTCTTCCCGGTGACTCCGTCAACCCCAAGGCAAGCCAACCTCTTATCATGAGCTCCGGACTTGCGTGATGACTTTGCTTGCACCATGTCTGTGTGTTGCATTATATTTCAGATCATCTGTTAGTCTGCACTGTCATAGCCCTGTTATTTCATCTGGCTAGATACTAGTGTCATTTACCATGTGATATCATGAATTGCTTTCATGCCATATTTTCCCATGCTAGTAATAATATTTCCAGTACCATTATCATGTTAGTGCTATGATTTGATCTCATGCCATGATGGTCAGTACCATTATGATTTTTGCTATGCTGTTGCTAAGTAATTGTTCTTGCTCATAAATGTTGATGTTATGATGAGATGATGGAAATATTAAATTGAACTTATAAACTAAACCTCCTCCGTCATCGATGAGATTGAGTCATAGTGCCACCGAATCGAGCTTACCCGTGCAGCCACATTTGCCGGTATGGGACGGCCTTGACTTGGTCTAGCTTTGTGCTCTTTTATCGGTACCACCAAATAGGGAAGGTTATGCGCGCGTGCTGCCCTGATCAGGTAGGCGGCGATAACCTTGTGAGCCCAGTTTATTGTTTAACCCGGGAGTCCCCGTTTGGGACAGTTTTGTTTGGCCACGATGGTGGTAGGTGTCACGAGGTGACACAGGGGCCACCCAGCACATGACCCTGGGAGGGTATGATTGTCGGTGGTACGGTGGGAGAGTCACGGGTTAGGCAAGTTTCGTTGGAGCAGCACTGGTCCACCCGAATGGGAACATGTACTAAAGTACGAGGCCAGGAGCTCCATGGTGTGGGTAAAGTGCGCAACCTCTGCAGAGTGTAAATCTATTCGAATAGCCACGTCCTCGGTCATGGACAGTTCGTACTAGGCCACTATTTGGTCTTTGTCGATCTGGAGGACAAAACTGTTATGATAAACTTGTTAAAGAATGTGCTATTAAGTAAATGTGGTAGCTTGGATTATGGGATAATTGTGAGCAGTCAACATGTGATTCTGACATGATCATGAGATGGGATCTCGGTGAGTCATGAGTTAGCCCAGAGGGGCAGTAAAACTGAATGATGTCACCACATGTTACTTTAATGCTTCATGGGAGGTAAGAGTAGTGTAGGTTCCAGTGTGGTTTGGACGCCATGTCTCATAACAATATCCATGCCATGTTATGATATGTAGTTGTTATGCTTGATCCATGTTATGCCATGTTTGATCTATGTTTTCCAGTTAATTCCATGCCATGTTTAGAGTAAATTCTCTCATGAGCATAGGTCTTGCTTTCTCATCTGCTTGTTTGGATGCTATGTATTTGGTTGTCTTGCGACTACATTCAAAGTACTCACCTGGCCTTGCACGTGGCCAGTTGCAGGAGGAGATCCGTCGTGCTAGATCGTAACCCAGCCAGTCCTGTGCGTTGTGAAGCCCAGCCAGAGACGTCGTTGCCGATGAACCAAGACCTCCGCTGCCACTTAGTTAGTCTTGGAGCTATGTAATATTGTTGTAAGCAACATTATTGTAAAACTCCATATAATAAAGCCATTTTTGTGCCTGGATTTGCTGTATCATGTCTCAGGCGTGCGCCAGGTCTTATCCTGGGACTGGCGTGCATCGGCCCTCTATCGGGGTGCCACATTTTCACCATTAGGCTTATCTCTTCATTGGATACTGGCTTGTCACTTAGAGTTGTTGGAGCATCGGTTGAAACTTTATAGGCACCACTTGTTTTGTTGTGTAGCTCCTCTTTGTCCTTGAGTGACATTTCATGAGCAACAATCCTTCCAATGACTTTCGTGGGCTTGAGATCTTTGTAATTTGGCATCATTTGGATCAATGTGCAAACGGTATCATATTTTCTATCCAATGCTCTAAGGATCTTCTTGATGATGAATTTGTCGGTCATCTCTTCATTTCCTAAGCCGACAATCTCATTTGTGATGAGAGCAAGCCTAAAGTACATTTCAGCAACTCCTTCACCATCCTTCATCTTGAACTTGTCAAGTTGACTTTGAAGCACATCCAACTTAGATTCCTTGATGGACTAGGTACCATCATGCATATCAACCAAAGTATCCGAAATTTCCTTTGCATTCTCGAGGCGGCTGATTTTGTTGAATTCCTCGGGACACAAACCGTTGAAGAGAATGTCACAAGCTTGAGCATTGTATTGCAACATCTTCAATTCTTTCGGGGTTGCTTCATGATCCGGTTCCTTGCCATCCTCAAAGAAATCACCTTGCAAGCCAACACGAACAACAGCCCAAATGGCGGGGTTATGACCAAGAATATGCATTTTCATCTTATGTTTCCAACTAGCAAAGTTTGTACCATCAAAATATGGACCTCTACGGTGATAATTACCCTCACTAGACGCCATACTCTCCTAGGTTGTGAAACCAAGGCTATGATCACCAAAGCAATGGAAATCAAGGCTTACGGAGACCAAAGCTCTGATACCACCTGTAGGATCGAAAGTATGTCTAGAGGGGGGGTGATTAGACTACTTGACCAAATAAAAACCTAACCTTTTCCCAATTTTAGTTGTAGGCAGATTTTAGCAAGTATACAACTCAAGCATCACCCTACACATGCAATTCTAAGAGTGTAGCAGCGGAAAGTAAACAATTGCATATGTAAGTAAAGGAGGGGATCGGAGATTTCAAACGCAATGAAGACACGGTGGTTTTTGGCGTGGTTCCGATAGGTGGTGCTATCGTACGTCCACGTTGGTGGAGACTTCAACCCACAGAGGGTAACGGCTGCGCGAGTCCACAGAGGGCTCCACCCACGAAGGGTCCACGAAGAAGCAACCTTGTCTATTCCACCATGGCTTGCGTCCACGAAGGACTAGCCTCACTCGGGGTAGATCTTCACAAAGTAGGTGATCTCCTTGCCCTTACAAACTCCTTGGTTCAACTCCACATCATGTCGGAAGCTCCCAAGTGACACCTAACCAATCTAGGAGACACCACTCTCCAAAAGGTAATAGACGGTGTGTTGTTGATGAACTCCTTGCTCTTGTGCTTCAAATGATAGTCTCCCCAACACTCAAACAACTCCTCACAGATTTGGCTATGGTGGAAGAAGGATTTGAGTGGAAAGCAACTTGGGAAAGGCTATAAATCAAGGTTCAAATGGTTGGATTGGGATGTCTTGATCTCAACACATGAGTAGGTGGTTCTCTCTCCGAAAATGTATGGTGGAGGTGTAGGCACGTTCTGATGGCTCTTCTTACTGAGTAAGAAGTAGTGGAGGCGTATATATAGCCTCCACACAAAATCCAACCGTTACACACTTTTGACCCAACTCGGTGGCACAGATCAGAAATCTCGGTGGCACCGAATAGTGTAAAAGATATGAACGTTAGAAATCTCGGTGGGACCGACTGGAACAACTCGGATGGACTGATGTGCAATGGTTAGGGCAAACCTCGTCTCGGTGGCACCGATTGCATCAACTCGATAGGACCGAAGTGAAGCAATAAGGCAACAGAGAGTTGGTAAGCCATCTCGGTGAGACCGATTTGCAAAACTTGGTGGGACCGAAGTAAGTGCAAACGATTACAGAGAGTTGGCAAGGCCATCTTGGTGGTACCGAGATCCATATCGGTGGATCCGATTTGTTAGGGTTTTGGCAGTGGCTAAGTCCAGATGAACTCGGTGGCTCCGGATAGGAAATTTTGGTGGGGCCGAGTTGGAATGTAGGTTTTGGACATATTTGGATGCAGAAAGTGGTTGAGGGTTTTGGAGTACTATCACTAAGCACTTGAGCAAAAAGACCATTAAGCAACACCTCATCCCCTTTTAATAGTATTGGCTTTCCTATGGACTCAATGTGATCTTGGATCACTAAACCAAAAATGTAGAGTCTTGGGCTTTTGCCAATCCATGTCCTTAGCATTTTGAGGGGTCCACATCTCTAGTCCTTGCCATGCCAATCATTGAACATCCTGAAATCTTTAACTTGAATGGATATTAATTCAATGAGATATATGTTGTTATGAATTACCAAAACCACCAAGGGAGCAAATGTGCTTTCATGAATGTCAAAGAATTGGTAATGTTGGTAAATGTCAGGAAATACCTATGAATTATTCACTTGTTATTGAACCATTTGATGTTTGGGGTTTTGATTATATGGAACCTTTTCCTAAATCCAACGGGTATACTCATATTTTAGTTGCTGTTGATTACGTTACTAAGTGGGTAGAAGCTATTCCAACTAGTAGTGCTAATCATAACACTTCTATTAAAATGCTTAAAGAAGTTATATTTCCGAGGTTTTGAGTCCCTAGATACTTGATGACTGATGGTGGCTCACATTTTATTCATGGTGCTTTCTGTAAATTGCTTGCTAAATATGATGTTAATCATAGAATTGCATCTCCTTATCATCCTCAGTCTAGTGGTCAAGTTGAATTGACTAATAGGACAATAAAATTAATTTTGCAAAAGACCATTAATAGATCTAGAAAGAATTGGTCTAAGAAACTTGATGATGCACTATGGGCTTATAGAACTGCTTATAAAAATCCTATGGGTATGTCTCCATATAAAATGGTCTATGGAAAAGCATGTCATTTACCTCTCGAGTTAGAACATAAAGCATATTGAGCAATTAAAGAACTTAACTATGATTTTAAACTTGCCGGTGAAAAGAGGTTATTTGATATTAGCTCTCTAGATGAATGGAGAACCCAAGCCTATGAAAATGCTAATTTATTTAAAGAAAAAGTTAAAAGATGGCATGATAAGAGAATTCAAAAATGGGAATTCAAAGTAGGTGATCATGTTCTATTATACAATTCTCATTTAAGGTTCTTTGCAGGAAAACTTCTCTCTAAATGGGAAGGACCATACATTATCGAAGAAGTTTATCACTCCGGACCCATCAAAATAAACAACTCCGAAGGCAATAATCTGAGAGTGGTGAATGGACAAAGAATTAAGCACTATATCTCAGGTACTCCCATTAATGTTGAAACTAATATTATTCAGACAATGACACTGGAGGAACACATCAAAGAGTCCTTCCGCACTCCAGAACCCTGAAAAGGGGTAGGTATGTGATACGGTAAGTAAACCGACTCCAAAAATTCCATAAAAAATATTTCTATCCATTTTGGAATATTAGAAAAATTACAAAAATAAGAAACAACCAAGGGGACCCACGAGTCGCCCACAAGGCAACAGGGCGCGACCTCCCCCCAGGGGCGCGCCGTGATGCCTTGTGGGCCCCTCGTGTGCCCTCCCGACTCCGTTTTTCTCTCGTATGCTTGTTTTGCAAGATAAAAATTCTTTATATATACTCACGGGTGTTTTGACCACCGCATCGCAAGTTTCTCTTCTGTTCTTGTTTTGGGCTGTTTTTTGTCAGATTTTAAAGCCAGGCATCATGTCTTGTTCCTCCTCCTACAACGTGGGAGACGATGCTTAGCTGTTGCAGATGGAACTCAGGAGAGAAGGGGAGGAAGAGGTTGCCATGGAAGAAGATGATGGAGATTCGCTGGAGGTGCAGCCCCCTGCTTCATAGAGGGGCACCCTTGCCGACATCTCCACAACTCCAAATCCTCATCAAGCTATGAGAAGCACTACCAGCAATGGGAGTCCAGAGTGAGAATGATGCAGGAAAGGGCTCATGGTGGCCAGAGAATAAACACATTATGGTTGAAGTGCAAAGGAATTCTACCATGATTCAGCAGTTGCTTCGGGAAATCTAGAGTTTGAAAGATATCTTGTTAAATATTATGAAGGACAAGCCCACCTCTTCATCACCACCATCATCGAAGATGGAGACTTGAGTACATGGGTATGGGCACCACCCTTGGCTTGTGCCAAGCTTGGGGGAGGTGCCCCGGTATCGTATCACCATCACTTTTTATCATCATTATCTATCTTAGTTCGATCCTTAGTTATTTTGTGATTTAGAAGAATAAAGTTTTAGTATGATCTAGTTTCGAGTGCTTGCTTTGTGGTATATCTATCTATGTAATCGTGTGTGGAAGTTATATAATAAAGAGTAGTTTGAGTTGAGTGTTTTGCTTTTGTTGATCCAATCTTGGAAATAAAATAAAAAGAATATAAAGTAGGATCATACGCTAATCCATGGGGAGTGATGACTTCACATAAAAGAAGTATAGTTGATAAAACTTGTTGGAAGTTGACAAACATAGTATTGGTCATTGTTGCAATTCATGAAAAAGTAATAAAGAAAGAGAGGTATCACATATAAATACACTATCTTGGACATCTTTTATGATTGTTAGCCCCCATTAAATATTCTATGTTAATTAGTCGACGTTGGACAAGGACGACAACGTAATGAGTTATGTTTGCTTATATTCACATAGAAGTTATATTGTTTTGGATCCTCTAACATGTGGTGCTTTCCCCCTATCTTTTGCTAGCCAAAAATTTCGTACTAAGTAGTGATACAACTTGTGCATCCAAAAACCCTTAAACACAGTTTCATGTCATGAGAGTCCACTATATCTACCTATGGATTGAATAAGATCCTTCAAGTAAGTTGTCATCGGTGCAAAGCAATAAAAATTGCTCCTAAATATGTATGATGTTTTATTGTAAGGGAAAATAAGCTTTATACGATCTTGTGATGGTAAAGAAATAAAAGCAACAGACTGCATAATAAAGGTCGCTATCACAAGGGGCAATATAAAGTGACGTTCCTTTACATTAAGAGCTTGCATATCCAAAAACAAAAAGCGCATGACAACCTCTGCTTCCCTCTGCGAAGGACCTATCTCTTACTTTATGTATTTATTTTCATGCAAGAGTCAATAGTATTCTCCTCTATTCCGTTTTTTTTTCTCTCTTGGCAAGCATCATGTGGTGGGGATTGATCCAGGCTTATATGTCCAGTTGGATGTAGGTGATCATGAGTTATTATTGTTGACATTACCCTTGAGCTAAATACATTGCGAGGCGAAATTATAAGCCCCTATCTTTCTCTATGTCTGACTGAAACTTTTGCTCCATAAGTATGCCGTGAGTGTCAGCAATCATAGAAGACTAAATGATAGTTGAGTATGTGAACTTGCTAAACAAAGCTCTTACATAGACTCTTTCTGATAATATGATGGATTGCAATTGCTTCAGTGACTGAGATCATAGTTTGTTAGTTTTCAATTTGGTTTATGGTTCATACTTTAACTTGTGATTGAATTGTCACTTTTTCATGAGAAGTTTTATGATAATATATTGCTGTTATAATAAAGATCATGATGCCTTCATGTCCGTATTTTTATTTTTATCGACACCTCTCTCTCTCTAAACATGTGGTCATGATTATTGATACGTCTCCAACATATCTATAATTTTTTATTGTTCCATGCTATTATAGTATCAATCTTGGATGTTTTTATATGCAATTATATATCATTTTTTGGGACTAACCTATTAACCTAGTGCCCAGTGCCAGTTACTGTTTTCTGCTTGTTTTTGGCTTTTCAAAGAAACAGTACCAAATGAAGTCCAAAAGCCATGAAACTTTTTGGAGATTTTTTTCTTGACAAAAGAAATCTTGGAAGCCTCGGGAGGAGGCCAGAAGCCTCGCGGAGGCTTCACAAGGCAACAGGGCACGCCCCAGGGGGCGCGCCGTGTTGCCTTGTGGGGCCCACATGACTCCGTTTGACCTAATTCCACTTCTATAAATTCACAAATATTGGGAAACCAATAGAGAGCCAGAAGAGAAAACCTTTCCACCGCCGCAAGCCTCTGTTCTTCCGCGATCCCATCTGGAGGCCTTTTCCGATACTCTGCCAGAGGGGGAATCGATCACGGAGGGCTTCTACATCAACCTTGCTGCCCTTTCGATGATGTGTGAGTAGTTTACCACAGACCTACGGGTCCATAGCTAGTAGCTAGATGGCTTCTTCTCTCTCTTTGATCTTCAATACAATGTTCTCCTTGATGTTCTTGGAGTTCTATCCGATGTAATCTTCTTTTGCGGTGTGTTTGTTGGGATCCGATGAATTGTGAGTTTATGATCAGATTATTCATGAGAAATATTTGAGTTTTCTCTGAACTCTTTTATGCATGATTGTTATAGCTTTGTATTTCTCTCCGATCTATCGGTTTAGTTTGGCCTACTAGATTGATTTATCTTGCAATGGGAGAGGTGCCTTGTGATGGGTTCAATCTTGCGGTGCTCAATCCTAGTGACAGAAGGGGACATGACACGTATTTGTATTGTTGCCATTAAGGATAAAAAGATGGGGTTTATTCATATTGCTTGAATTTGCTTCTCTACATCATGTCATCTTGCTTAAGGCGTTACCCTGTTTTTATTAACTTAATACTCTAGATGCATGCTGGATATAGCGGTCGATGAGTGGAGTAATAGTAGTAGATGCCGGCAGGAGTCGGTCTACTTGTATTGGACGTGTTGCCTATATACGTGATCATTGCCATGAATCCGTCATAATTATTTGCTATTATGTCAATTGCCCAACAGTAATTTGTTTACCCACCGTATGTTTCTATGCTCAAGAGAGAAGCCTCTAGTGAAAACTATGGCCCCCGGGTCAATCTTTATCACATAAAAAACCTAAAAATACCTTGCTGCAATTTATTTACTTTTATTTTAATTAGTAGTTTAGTTTATCTATTTACCTCGATAAGATTTAATCCTTGCAAGTAACCGCTAAGAGGATTGACAACCCTCTTATTTGCGTTGGGTGCAAGTGTTTGCTCTTGTGTGTGCAGGTGCGCTTAATGGAATTTTGCTTGGTTCTCCTATTGGATTGATAACATTGGTTCTTAACTGAGGGAAATACTTATCTCTACTGTACAGCATCATCCTCTCCTCTTCGGGGAAATACCAACGCAGACTACAAGTAGCAGGAAGAATTTCTGGCGCCGTTGTGTAGCGACCCGACCTCAAACAATCAAGCCTCTGTGTATCTGTGCCACCCTGGATCGGTATGCTGGCACACACAGTACATCAATGTATATATCAAATGCAATATGGCAATCACATGTAAAAATAACGTAAAATTGGTATATACCTCATAAGTCTCAGCGGAAACAGTCTATCGGGTGTGGAGTCCCATCAACGCCATCGGCGGGTTGAGTGTAGACCGTAACACTACAACGAAACTCACTCGTCGTAGAAAAAAATCCTGCAACATGATACGTTGGAGCCGTGTAGGTCAGTACATTGAATGTACCGGCAAGATCACAAATAAGAGAAACAGATGATAAAACTATTCTATATGCAATATGGCTTTGTTGCTTCGTGTCTGAGTTTTTGCACAAAAGTTGGTTTTATTTTCCCTACAACAAAGGAATAATCGGAGTCTTTACTACAGAGTTATCTACTATGACATGGTTCCGCCAACCGATGTCTCATAGCCCAAATCAATATAAGTGGCCCACAATTAAATTATCAATCCGGTGTTGAGAGTTC
The DNA here is from genome assembly GCA_039707655.1 of Elymus sibiricus. Lineage (NCBI taxonomy): Eukaryota > Viridiplantae > Streptophyta > Magnoliopsida > Poales > Poaceae > Elymus > Elymus sibiricus. The sequence continues at coordinate 343,502,589 of CM077666.1, read as the reverse complement.
CGAGATAGATCCAAGTCCAGAGGCTCAAATTGTCTGTAACTGGGGACACGGCTAATCGATTAGGTTTTAACTCTGCAGAGTGTTGTGCACTTTACCCACAAGATTCGATCCCTCTTTTTACGTTCTCGCACTTCAGGGTGTTTGAGAACAAGACGACCGAAACATGGTCTTCCGAAAAGTTCCTCTGACCACTGTCCGGTGCTCAGCCAATCCTACCGTAGTTCTACATCTGCTAGCACCGTCCCAGCCAGATTCACAACTAAGGTCAACCAAGCCAGAGCTCATAATGACTTGCGGTTGCACAGGTAAGCTTCCGGGCATGAAGTATTCTTCCGTCTCTTTGAGTCTGGGTGAAGCTTTCTGCAAGATGTCATGGCGCTTCTCCATGCATCCCGGCCATCCACTGGTTGCTCCAGGGTGCCCATCAAATCCATCCTTCACCCAGTAGTGTGTATTGAAATCTTGTGTCGAGTCTCGAAATCTTGAGGTCTTGTAGATGCAAGCCTTGAAGGATACCGGTCTTGAAATTGCCATCATGAAGTTGTCGTCATTGACGTAGAGTCCTCCATTCTCACACCACTCCCGAGCACTCATACCAACCCCGTCTACTATAGCGTAGCTTTAAAACTAAACAACGTCCCGGGCTTGGTAACAGGGAGATGGGTTCCTACCTCATGCATTCTACTCAACTACAAGAATTCAATATCACTACTGGAGGGATTATGAACGGTGACACTAAATGCAATAAAAACATAGGTATGAATAACATGGTCAAAGTGAACTTGCATGGTAAGTTGATGAAGATTATAATGCTCTCGGAAACTTGATAAACTATCCGTCACTCCGAGACAATCTATATAATCAAATCATAGTATTCACATAAGCACTCACATCTAACAAGCAATACTAACAATCAAAATAACAATTAAAAAGCAATAAAGAAAATAATGAAATCACAAGAAAACCAAATAAGAATCCAAAGAAAACTTCAAAGAAAAACTAGGGGAAAACCACTCACACAATATCAACCAAAACTTTCATAACAGCACTAAAATAATTTAAATAACTAATCAACAGTAAAGAAAAATAGAATTTTATTACAACAACAAAAAATAATTTATTAAATTATTAACTTGCAAAAAGAACTAATTATAACTATATAGTTAACACTAAAATAATTATAACAACCAAGCATACATTAAAACAATTCTAAACAATGCTAAATAATTATAAAAACTAATTTATTTCTAAGTAACAGAAACAATAATAAAATAACTTGAAATGGCAAAAAGAATTACTTTTGAAACTAATAAAACTATTTCTATTAACTATAGCTATGAACTAAACAAACAAAATACAAAACAGTAGCTAAAACTAATAAATAATTCTAAAAAATTATCTACTATAGCTTAAAAGAAGCATATAATCACATGTAAGAATCTACAAAAAGAATTAACTAAAAATAATTAAAAACAATAATTAAATGACTAAAACAACTATATAAGCAAAACAGTACTGTTTCTAATAAAACCCTAATTTAAAATATACTAAAAATACTCAAATTAAACCTACTGATGAACAAACTCACAAGTGACCAGTAGCAAAAAGAAACACTCAAAAATCTATTCTAGAATTCAAACTAGAGCCAAAATAGTGATTTGAACAAAATTCAGTAAATTCCAATTTAAAATACTCAAATTTAAAATCCAAGTGCACCATCAGAAACTTCATAAAATTCTGAATCCAATGCAAAAAGAATCACTCAAAAAGTATTTAAAACCTAAAATATATTAACAATCTAAAACAGAAACTATTTCTGTAAAAGAAATTAAAACAGAAAAGAAAACAAACGCTAATGACCGGGCAGTGTGCACGTGGCAGCTAGCTACTAGCTACGGGTGTGCGTTGCGGGAGCTATCGGGCGGGCGGCCGTTAATTAAGAGATTCGGCGTGCGGCGACTAACAGAGAAAAACCGAGGCGACCCGGTTCGATCTAAACCGGACTTAACCGTAAATAAAACCGGTCTAATAAATAAAAACCTAACCGTTCGATCTAATCTAATCTCTACCGTTGATTTAGATCGGACGGGGAAGAGGGCACGGTGAAGCTCACGCGGGAAAGGCGAGGCCGAGGCGGGCGAGGTCGTCGGCGGTGGTGCTCTGGCGATCTCTGGAAATGGCGACGACGTCCAGTCGATGCAACACTGAACGGCGCGTCCAGGGGTGGTCGAAGGCGAGCTCGGGGGCGACGGTGATGAGTGAACGGAGCATGCGGAGATCTCGGCTAGCCGCGACGCTGTCGAGCTTCGTAGGCACGCTCCGGTAGGGTTTGGGTGTGAACTTTCGTTGTAGGGGCGTGCACGAGAGCGCGGAGAGGGTGTGGGTGGAGCAGGGACTCTGGGCGTGGACTGGGGCGCCAGAATTTAGCGGGTTAGGGTTTCGGCAGTGGCCGATGGTGGAGGGACGGTGGCGACGGCGAGGGGCGGAGCTAGGACTTGCGATCAGGGGCAAACGAACGAGGGATCGTGGGTTTTATAGTGGACAAGGCGTGGAGGAGGGGTTGGTCGTGGGGATACGAATCCCGAGCGATCCAGGATATGGCGCGCTCCGGGCGTGCTCTGGCGCGACATTGCGTGGGAAGGAAGAAGAAGGTGGCGCGGGGCCCAGATGTCGGTGGGAAGAGGAGGGAGCGAGGGGATCGGGTGGCCGGCCTGAAAGGAGTTCGGCGCGGGAAGAGGCCGTGGGCCGTTTTCGGTTAGCTGGGCCAGCGGCTATCGCTGGCCTGGCGGTAGGGCTTCGGCCAAAATTATTATTTTTAATAGACACAAAAGAAAAAGAAAAAGAACAAAATAAAATAAAATATTATATAGGAATATAATATATCAAAAATTTTAGAAAAATAAATACTAAAACATGAACTATTTTTCAAGTTCAAATAAAATCCACACAAATTCGAAATAATGCAAACAGTTCTACTATTGCATTTTAAAATCAAATAAAATTACTTTAAAATACCAAAATGATTTCAAATTCATTTTTCTCCAATTTTCTATTGTAGGGAATCCTTTTACCCTATTTTCGATATATTTTATTTTTGGAGAAAAATAATTTGATCAAAAACCAAATAACTCCTAAGTGGTTTTGAATTTGAATTTCAAACCACTTTCAAATCCTTCTTTTAAACTTCCAACTCATATTTCATATAATTTGAAGAATTCATTTGATCTTCTCTCATGAAAATCATTGAGTTGCATAAAGTTTCTGAGTTTGAAATTATTTTCAAATAGAATGCAAATCCTTTCAAAATCCCTTTTTATTGCTTTAAATGGAAGAAGTCATATCATCTTCACTCTAGGGTTTTGTGATGAAATGAATTTCAATTCTAGGGGATCAAAATGTAAAGTGAAAGTTTTGGGAAAGTCATTTCATTCCCTCTCATTCAACTTTCAAAAGGTTTCAAATTTCACTCAATTTCACACAATCAATCACTCAACAATCAAACAATCAATCCTATTTATTTATTTAATATAACATTCCAAAATTTAGAATTTTGGGATGTTACACATTGCCGGGGAGACATCATCAAAATTACCAAGTACCTTCGCACAAATTATCATTCACTTGCATTTACTTTATTTACCTTTTGTTTGCATTTGCCTTTCGTTTTCATCTCCCCCACTTCTAATTTTTTTTTACAAAAACACAAAAATATTTTATTTGCTTGTTTGCTAGCTTGCTTTCTTTGTCGCGATGTCTCAAGAAAATAAAAAATTGTGTGACTTTTCCAATACTAATAATAATGATTTTATTAGTACTCCTATTGCTCCTCCCGCCACTAGTGCGGAGTCATGTGACATTAATGCTGCCTTGCTTAATCTTGTTATGAAAGAACAATTTTCTGGTAGTCCTAATGAAGATGCTGCATCCCATCTAAATACTTTCGTTGAACTTTGTGATATGCAAAAGAAGAAAGATGTGGATAATGATATTGTCAAATTAAAATTATTTATGTTCTCACTACAAGACCGTGCTAAAACTTGGTTTTCATCCTTGCCTAGAAATAGTATTGATTCTTGGGATAAGTGTAAGGATGCGTTCATTACCAAGTATTTTCCTCCCGCTAAGATTATTTCTTTAAGAAATCAAATTATGAATTTTAAGCAACTTGAGCATGAACATGTTGCCCAATCTTGGGAGAGAATGAAATTAATGATAAGAAATTGCCCAACTCATGGTTTGAATTTATGGATGATCATACAAAAAATTTATGCGGGACTAAACTTTGTCTCTAGAAATTTGCTAGACACTGCCGCAGGTGGTACTTTCATGGAAATTACATTGGGAGAAGCTACAAAACTTCTAGATAATATTATGGCAAATTATTCTCAATGGCACACTGAACGAACTCCAACTGGTAAGAAGGTAAATTCTGTTGAAGAAATTAATACTTTGAGTGATAAGATGGATGCTTTATTGAAATTGGTTGCTAGTAAAAATGCTCATATTGATCCCAATGATGTGCCATTGTCTACTTTGATTGAGCAAAATAATGATGCTATTGATGTGTATTTTGTCTCTAGAAATAATTTCAACAACAATGCTTATAGGGGTAATTTCAATGCTAGACCGTTTCTCGGAAATTCCTCTAATAATTATGGCAATCCTTATGGTAATTCTTATAAGAATAACAATAGGATGCCCTCTGATCTTGAAAGCAATATTAAAGAATTTATTAGTTCTCAAAAGAATTTTAATACTATGATAGAAGAAAAATTGAATAGAGTTGATGAATTGGCTAGGAACATGGATAGACTTGCTCATGATGTAGAAAATCTCAAAACTAAAATTTTGCCATCCAAGCATGATATAAATGAGTCTATTAAAGCTATCTATGTCTCCATTAATGCAAGTAAAGAAAGGACCGCTAGGTTGAGAGCTAAGCGAGAATTTCTAGAAAAAGCGATTCCGCCCGGTTTCTATCGTAGTAATGATGAAGATATTAAAATGATTGGTGTCACTCCTATTGAATCATTATTTAGTAACATAAAACTTGATGAAAAAGGGACTGGAGAAGAGTCAACTTCAGATAGAAGGAGTCCCACTTGCTTGGAGGGTGATAATCTTGATCATAAAAATGAAAAAGTGGGTTTGGAGAGGTCAAAACTTTAAATAGTAATGCACCAACTACTTTGGATTACAAGGACTTTAATTATGATAGTTTTTCTTTAATTGAGTGTATTTCCTTGTTGCAATCCATGATTAGTTCACCAAATGCATATGAACACAATAAGGCTTTCACTAAACATATTGTAGAAGCCATGATGAAAGCACATGAAGAAAAACTTGAGTTGGAAGTATCAATTCCTAGAAAATTACAAGATGAATGGGAACCTACTATTAAAGTAAAAATTAAAGATTATGAATGTAATGCTCTTTGTGATCTTGGTCCTAGCGTTTCCACTATACCAAAGTCTTTGTGTGATGTGCTAGGTCTCACCGACATGGATCCTTGTTCCCTTAATTTGCATCTTGCGGATTACACCATTAAAAAGCCATTGGGTAGAATAAATGATGTTCTTATTCTTGCAAATAGAAATTATGTGCCCGTGGACTTTATTGTTCTTGACATTGAATGCAATCCTTCTTGCCCCATAATACTTGGTAGGCCTTTTCTTCGAACTATTGGTGCTATTATTGATATGAAAGTGTCGGTGTATAAAACATGGGTATTTTATACCCTGACTTATGCACAGATAGTAGCAGCCACCTTGCCGGGGACCGCCAAGACCAAAATTCAAGGTCCAATTACAGAAGCTCAAGACAAAACATCAACAATCACTCAACTAGTACCGAAGATGAAGACATTTCTTGCCGACAAGACTAAACCGGCAAGGTGAAGACCTGGCAAGCTCCGTACCGGCAAGCTTCTGCCAACCCTCCAGTGCTCCACCTCACCGCACAGATGTTCGCTAGTGGATGAGGTGTCGACCGCGCAGACTGGTTGGTAAGGCTTGTCGGGCACGTGTCAGCACACTGGGACAAAATTTGCCTCTATTGACACCCGTCCAGGAGGCGTGTCAGAAAAATATGAGGTAGCTGAGCGAGCATGGCAGAAACCTTGCCGGGACTACCTCTACACATGACACCTAATAGTGCATTTAATGCTTTTGTCCTAAACTGGCAGAGTTAGGTATGATAGCACTGTTTGCTATCTAATCGACATGTAATTACTTTTTTGCCACTATGGTAACCCCTTTAAGCTATAAAAGGAGGGCCAAGGCAACAGTTAGAGGGATTCGGACCCCCCTTTTTAAACACTTGCACGTCTCGCGTAGCAGCACTCTCCGTACCTTGCTGGGAGAAGCGCTCCCTGTACTTGTGCTTTCATACAGCCAATACACCAAAAGCAGGAGTAGGGTTTTACGCTTCTCAGCGGCCCGAACCTGGGTAAATCCCTTGCGTTTTCCATTGTTCATGCTCTTTGTGCACGTTGATCCACCCCTACCGAACCACAAGGGGCTGGATGGCCCCATAGATGGTCGTGTCACCGCGACATCTTTGGCGCGCCAGGTAGGGGGCATCGCTTGCGCGAACCTTGATCAGTGGATTGCGCGTCTTCTTCATCATCTTCATCGACTTCCTCGTCGTCCTCCTCGTCATCAATGGCGCCCAAGAAGAAGGGCATCACGATGACGGCTACCCCGCACGCATCCGCAGGCGGCGGGGCCAATGCGGGTGGTGTGGGTACCACGGTTGGCACTACCAGCGCAGGCGGCGCGGTCGCCACGCCCACCGTGGTCGGCGCAGGAGACGAGCACGCTGGAGGCAGTCGACCTCCTTGATCCTCTGGCGAACAGAGCCGCGACGGCGAGGGCGGGGCGGATGGACGTCTACCTCCTCCTCCTCCTCGCACCGACGAGCGCAGCCATCGGGGAAACAATCCCCGGGCCGGCGCGAGCCAAGATCCCACCGTGGCGACATCCAGGGACGCTGCGTCAAGACACACGCCGCGCCCGTCACAGGATAGACACAGCGCGGCCCCAAGCAGCGTCAACGACTCCGGGCAACGGCTTCCTCACGGCAAGACCCCTGTCGATCAGATCCCAGATCCTCAGGCACCACCTCCGCCACGGCGACCCACTGATGATCATGTTCCACGGCAGCAAGACCGCGATGGCGCTCCTGCTGGCTCCGCCAGGAGTAGAGCGACGTCGCGCTCTTCACTTCCGGCCATGCCAGCCACAGCGGCAGAAGCAATGGCGTGAGCCCAGATGCTGCTGAACTTCCCTCCAGCAGCAGAGAAGATGGGTGAGTGGAGGGCCACCATCCAAAGCTTGATTGGGTTTGCCGAGGCCAGTAAACCATAGCAAGCGGAGCCCTCACGGCATCCGCAAACAGCACCGGCAGCTCCAGCTGGTGGTCGCGTTGATGGTACTACACTAACGGTGCAATCACCTCAGCGGCAACAGTCTCAACAACAACAACGCCAACAACCACGGCAGGCTCGATGATCTTTCGAGCCCGACGAAGTGTCGATGGCCTCTTCGGATCCACGAGCGCGGCAAGACCAGCGGCAAGTGCTGCGAGACAGGCGGGCAGAAGACGCCTGCACCACCATCGAACGGCGCCGGGAGGCGCGCCGTCAATCCGACGCGCGCAACGGCCCCATCGTTGATGAGCCTGCGCCAGGGGTTGGCGGATATCTACCTTACGAGGTTGGGTATCCCGCCTTCACCCGTGAGCTGCGGCAAGTCTGATGGCCGTCCGTCCGAGCCTTCAAGCCAGAAGTACCAGAGAAGTACGACGGCAAGCTAAACCCGGCAGAGTTTCTGGGCATCTACACGATTGTCGTGCAAGCTGCCGGGGGAAGAAATGAGAAGATCCTCGCCAATTACTTTCCGTTGGTATTAAAGTCCAACGTGAGATCTTGGCTGATGAACTTGCCGGAAAACTCCATTTCTTCGTGGTCAGATCTCTGCAATGAGTTTGTTAGTGCCTTTACCGGAGGCCACAAGGCCCCTGGACAGCCCAGTGACCTGCAGGTGATCCCACAAAGAGATGGTGAAACTTTGCGCAAGTATATCCAGAGATTCAGCTGCGTGCACCGCAATATCCCAGATGTGCACCCCGCAGCTGTGATTGCCGCCTTTCACATGAATGTGCGCAATCGAAGGATGCGGGAGAAAATGAACGTCAAATTGCCCAAGACCATCAACGAGCTCTACACGTTGGTGGATAAGTGTGCACACACTGAGGAAGGAAGGAGGCTTCCCGGGGAGGACGCTGGTGCCGAGGTAGATTATGAGGACGATGATGCTGCCACTCCGAGGAAGAAAGGCCGAAAGCGTAATAGGAAACGCAAAGGCAAAACTGTTGTGGCTGTCGAAGGCTGCGGCAACTCCGAGTCCGCCAAGAAAGCCAAGACTGAAAACTCCGGCAAGGAGGCTGCTGTATGCGCCGCTTGCCAGTAGGCGGCGGCAAACGAGAAAGCCGGCAAGTCAGATGGACCATACTGCAAGATTCATCGTACCAAAGGCCATGATCTCCAAGAGTGCCGGCAAGTCGAGCGCCTTGTTGAGAAACAGAAAGCTGAATACGAAAAGCGTGACAAAGAGAAGGGTCAAGATGGTGCTGGTGGATCTGGCAAAAAGGGCCGTGGTGGTCGAGGAGGCCGCCGCGGCAAGGCCAAGCAGCAAAAAAAGAAGCCTGCTAGAGGCCGAGACAAGAAAGAGGAAGACGATGGAAGTGACGAAGAGGACGATGATGAGACTAGCGAACAAGAATTCCAGAAGGCAACCGACGCCATGTGCATTGACGGAGGAGCATCCTTGCACTCCTCTCACCGCCAACTTAAGCAGTGGGCGCGTAAGGTTAATGCGGCAAAACCGGCAATGGGCTCTCAAAAGCCACTCAAATGGTCACACACGCCTATCATTTTTTATGCTGAGGACCACCCTGATCGCATAACTGCGGTCGGGTGTTTGCCGTTGTTGGTTTCACCAACAATTCGCAACCTCCAAGTAACAAAGATGTTAGTTGATGGTGGGGCCAGCCTGAATCTGATCTCTTCGGAAGTTATCAAAAGGCTGCAGATCCCCGACGAGGAACTTGAGAAAACAGGCACGTTTCAAGGGGTGAACCCGGGAAGAAGCCAGCCCAAGGGAAAGATCACATTGCCGGTGACGTTTGGCGGGGAACTGAACTACAGAATGGAAAAGATTGAGTTTGACGTTGTCAAGATCCCCTTGCCGTACAATGGAATTCTTGGCCGCCCAGCCTTGGCAAAATTCATGGCAGCATCTCACTATGCTTACAACACGTTGAAGATGCCAGGGCCAATGGGTGTCATATCAATCATCTCCGACAAGAAAGATGCAGTCATTTGCGTCGATAAGATGTACAGAGATGCGGTTGCAGCGGAGGCCGCCAAGGCGCCAGCTCCCACCAAGAAGAAGGAAAACAAGAAGCCTGGCAAGACTTCCAGCAAAGATTCCGGGAAGCGCACCTCTTCGGAGTGCTGCGTGCTTGTTGAAGACTTGCCGGAGTGCTCTATCGGTAAGAAATCCAAAGCTGCTTCACCGGCAACCAAAAAGGTGCCGGCGAGGGAGGACGGCACTGACGGTACCTTCACCATGAGTGCCACCCTTGACAGCAAATAGGAAGGCGTGCTCGTTGCCTTCCTGCGGGCGAATGTCGATGTGTTTGCATGGCGACCATCTGACATCCCCGGCGTTCCCAGGGAGGTAATTGAGCACCACCTTGCTGTCTGTCCCCATGCCCGCCCCGTCAAGCAAAAAGTCCAGAAGCAAGCGTTGGAGCGGCAACAGTTCATTGCCGAAGAAATCAAGAAGCTTGAAGCAGCAGGATTGGTTAGAGGTGTACTACATCCGACATGGTTGGCAAATCCAGTTGTGGTGCGCAAAGCAAACGGAAAGTGGAGACTTTGTATTGACTACACTGATATTAACAAAGCATGTCCAAAGGATCAAATTGTAGACTCTACTTCCGGCTGTGATTTGCTCTCCTTCCTTGATGCATACTCTGGATACCATCAGATATTCATGGCCAAGGAGGATGAGGAGAAAACCGCATTCATTACTCCATGTGGCACGTACTGCTTCGTGCGTATGCCTTTCGGATTAAAAAGTGCCGGTTCAACATTTGCACGGGCAATCCAGATTGGTTTTGAGCCCCAGCTACACAGGAATGTGGAAGCATACATGGATGATATAGTGGTCAAAACCAAGGACAAGTCTACCCTCATTCAAGATTTAGAAGAAACATTTGCAAACTTGTGCGAAATCAACTTGAAGCTCAATCCCGAGAAGTGTGTGTTCGACATTCCATTCGGGAAACTTCTCGGGTTCTTTGTATCTCAGCGAGGAATTGAAGCAAATCTCGACAAGATCAAAGCCATTGAGCAGATTCAAGCACCAAAAAGCGTCAAAGATGTGCGGCGTCTTGCCGGCTGCGTTGCTGCCTTGAGTAGGTTCATTTCAAGATCCGCTGAGCGCGCCCTGCCATTTTTCAAGATTTTGAAAAAGGCAGGTCTGATGAAATGGACTTCGGAAGCGGAGGCCACGCTGCAGGACTTGAAAAGGTACCTCTCCTCCGCGCCAACGCTAGTTGCACCTAGACCACAAGAGTCGTTGCTGCTATACGTAGCGGCAACGAATTGAGTGGCTAGTGCTGCATTAGTGGCGCAGAGGGAACTCGATGACGAGGAAACAGCCACGACAAGCCCGTCCAGCGACAAACCGAGATCTTGTCCGGCTAGATCTGATGCCCACAAGTCAAAGGTAATTCAAGCAAGTGAAGTTGATCAGCAAGTGGTGCCAAAGAAGAAGATGGTACAACGACCCATGTATTTTGTTAGTTCCCTTCTGCAGGGGGCTAGATCAAGATACTCTGGAGTGCAGAAATTGATTTTCAGCATCCTTATGGCCTCGAGAAAGCTGCGTCACTACTTCCAAGCACACAAGATCACCGTCGTCACTCGCTTCCCGTTGCAACGCATCTTGAGAAATCCAGAGGCAACCGACAGGATAGTGGAGTGGGCGTTGGAATTGTCAAGCTTTGCGCTTAAGTTTGAAAGCACTTCAACCATCCAGAGCAGAGCCTTGGCGGAGTTCATTGCTGAATGGACGCCAATGCAGGACGAAGAGACTCAAGAAACAGCTCTCCCCGGCAAAGAAACAACCAAAGAATGGATCATGTACTTTGACGGTGCCTTCTCGCTGCAAGGCGCCGGTGCCAGAGTGCTGCTCGTCGCACCCACCGGGGAGCACCTCAAGTACGTGGTTCAAATGCACTTTCCCAGGGAGCAAGCTACAAAGAACACTGCTGAGTACGAAGGACTCCTTGCCGGTCTAAGGATCGCAGTGGACCATGGGATCAAAAAATTGATCATCCGCGGTGACTCGCAGCTTGTTGTGAAGCAAGTAAACAAAGATTACCAGAGCCCGTTGATGGAAGCATACGTGGAAGAAGTGAGGAAATTGGAAGAACACTTTGACGGGTTACAAACAAAGCACATCCCTCGTGCGGAAAACAGCATTGCTGATAGCCTGTCAAAGTGTGCCGCTCAAAAGCTTCCCGTGGAGCCGGGAACGTTTGTGCTCCATTTGAATTAACCAACAGTCACTCCATCAACGCAGGCCAGTAAGCGAAGGAAGTTGAATACTGGCAAGTATTTTCCGGCAGAGCTCCCGGAAGCCGCCGGCAAGGATGTTGCCGGGAACATCGACACGGTTGTCAGCGAGCAGCAGCTTCGCGCAGAACCCCAGGTTCTTGCCGCCGAGGCAAGCGCTCCCATGGCCGAAGAAATGCCTTTAGTCCTTGTCGTCGAGCCGTAGGCTCCGACATGGGCACAACAGATAGTCCGTTTCCTTCAAACAGGAGAACTTCCCGACGAGCAAGAAGAAGCTGAGAAAGTAGCCCGTCAGTCAAGTATGTATCAGTTTGTAGATAGCATTCTGTACAGAAAGCGACCAAACGGCGTGAAATTGAAGTGCATTGGGAAGACGGACTAAAGCTGTTGGCGGAGATACACGGAGGCATATGTGCCTCTCACATAGGATCAAGGGCACTTGCTGGCAAAGCATTCCGGCAAGGCTTCTATTGGCCCACTGCCCTCCAGGATGCGACTGAGCTAGTAACCAAGTGTGAAGCATGCTAGTTCCATTCAAAGAACATACATCAGCCAGCTCAAGCTCTCCAAACAATCCCTCTCTCCTGGCCCTTTTCGGTCTGGGGGCTTGATATCTTGGGCCCCTTCCCCCGTGCTGCCGGGGGCTTTGAGTTCTTGGACGTCGCCATCGACAAGTTCACAAAGTGGCCTGAATTGGAGCCAGTGAGAAAGGTGACAGCGCAATCAGCCGTCAAGTTCTTCAAAGGATTAGTTTGCCGTTTCGGGGTTCCTAACAGAATCATCATCGACAACGGCACACAATTCACGAGCCGCACCTTCATGCAGTATATCCAAGACCTTGGCAGTAACATCTGTTTTGCATCTGTTGCTCACCCGAGAAGCAACGGCCAGGCGGAAAGAATGAACGCTGAAGTGCTACGTGGCCTCAAGACAAGAACCTTTGACAAGCTGCGCAAGTGTGGAAGACACTGGATTGATGAGTTGTCGGCGGTTCTTTGGTCACTTAGAACGACACCAAATCGAGCTACCGGCCAAACACCCTTCTCCCTAATCTATGGTGCAGAAGCGGTGCTCCCAACGGAACTCATATACGGGTCACCTCGAGTGCTCGCTTACGATGAAGTTGAGCAAGAGCAGCTGTGGCAAGACGACGCAACGCTCCTTGAGGAAGATCCTCTTCGGGCAGCTGTGCGAGCTGCACGCTACCAGCAAGCCTTGCGCCGCTACCATAGTTGCAAAGTGCATGCCCGAAGCCTTGAGGAAGGCGACCTTGTTCTTTGGTGCGTTCAGTCCGCCAAGGGATCAAACAAGTTGACGCCGAAGTGGGAAGGCCCTTACCGGGTAGTACGAGTCACCAGACCTGGCGCAGTCCTTCTGGAGACCGAAGATGGAATTCAAGTGCAAAACTCATGGAATATTGAGCATCTTCGCAAGTTCTACCCATAAGGCGCAGTTGCTGGGACACCTCCCGGCAACCCCTTTTGTACAAGCTTTGTCGGCGAGACATGTAACCTTTTGTACAAAGCCAGGCGCAGATCCTGTGCATAATAAAGCTAAGTGTTTTCGCAACTCCTCATACATATTCGTTTATATGTGGTTGCATGTGATTTACACTTTAGTTCGTATGGAATGACTGATGGACCGTCAAGGTTTCCAAACCACTCTTTTCTCTTCTTTCTTTTTCTTAAAAGGATAGAAGGATCCCTCGCGTGCAAGTTTCCCGGGGGGAGTGGAGATGGGGTACCATTTTAATGACGTTCAAGTGATCATCTCATGCAACGAGAAAAATGATGCAAGAAAAAGCTAAGTTGAAAAACTTTGGAAATTTTTCCTTGGTACATCCGCGATTTCCCTTGAATGATTATGTGCTTTGTATGAGAAACCTGCACGCGAAGGAACCTTGTTGCGGCCAGTCCGCGCTCTAGCTTGCCTTGAGTCCACTCGGCAAGCTTAGCAGCTGCATTCTGGCCCGGCAAGTTACCTTGCCGGCAGCGGCATTTCCAGCAGGCTGCTAAGGACCCGTCCCTCAAAGCGCTCACGGCAAGTGTGCGCACCGGCAAGTTTCCAAACAAGCGTAGGGAACACAATCATACAAAGGCAAAATAAAACAAGGGGAACGACGCGCATGCATTCAAGCGACACAAGTTATATTACATCGCAGAAATAGTGCGGGACTGACTTAAGATTAAATGTATCTTTCACATGCAGCACGATGATGAATGTAACGGCAAACTCAATCCCAACGATCGCCCTGGACCCTGGGGATTTGGAGAACCTTGTCGGCGAGAGGGGCAGCGATCTTGTCGGCAGCAGTGACGTTTGTGCTCGCCGGTAGCCTCCTGAAGACCCCGGAGAGATCAAGGCCGGGATTGCGATGAGCTATCTTGAGCAGCACCCTGTACACGATTTCACGTGCAAACTTCCGGGATTCATCGGCGAACGAAGCAGACCTGTCCTCGTGGTACGTCTTCAAGGCGTCGATAAGGCCCTCGAAGAACTTGGTCAGGCGAACGTTGGTGGCCTCCTTGTCATTGACAGTGAAGCCCCAGCTCTTCATGTCCATCACGGCAATTTGGGAGCTGATGCGTTCGGCGGCATTGACAAGCCTGCTGGTCCAGAGGGAGAGGTTCTCATGCAGTTGGGCATAGTTGTTTTCGGCCTCCTTCTTCAAGGCCTCTTCCTTCTCCAGCTTCTCCGTCAAGACCCTCTCCCTCTCCTTGGCGGATTTTGAAGCCGTTACCACGGTGGCCAGTTGGGATTTCAGATCTCCAATCGTCTTGGCGGCGGCATCAAGGTCTTGGTTCTTGGACGACAGCTACGTTTGCAAGTCCCCTAGAGTGCGGGCTGCCTTCAGCACTTCGTCCTTGAGAGCCTCGATTTCTTTGCCGCTGCCGACAAGATCTTCGTTCAATTTGGCCATCTGGGATTCCAGTTCTGCCTTGGCGGAAACAGCAGCAGCAGCCTTATCAGCCGCCTCCTTAAACTTGGCGGCGTTCTCCAAGGCCTGGGCTTCGATAAATCTCCTGTGCCCATCTTCCAGCTCCTGAGTCCACTGCTTAAGGAGCGCTTCAATCTCATCATCCTTGCCGCGAAGAGTGGCGGCAAGGGCTCCTTCCCGTGCGGCAAGATCCTTCTCTTTGGCATTGAGAAGCGTTTTGCGCTCTGTCAGCTTGTCATCACGGATTGCTGCCTCTTCTTTGGCGGCATTGAGATTGCGGGCCTGCTGGCTGTACCATGTCCACAGCTCATTCGCCTTCTCTCTCAACTTTTGGTCGACCAGATCCGCAGCTTTGCGTTCCTCTTGCACCTTGTCCCACCTCCGACCGTACCGTTCCCGGACGCCTTTGAAACCTACAACCATGATTTCCATGAAGGCAAGATCTTCGGCTTTGTCGGCCACATCGGTGGATTCATCGGTTCTTTGGACCAAAGGGAGCAGGATCCGGGCTATTTCTTCATCAAAGTTCGGCCCCACAGTGCCAGATGAACTGGGGGCTCCGGACCCGTGCTGGGAAGTAACCAACGCCAAGCTGCTTGACGGGGCCGGCAAGGTTGTCGTCGCTAGTCGGTTGCCGGGGTTCGGTGCGTCGGTGCTGACAAGCGCCTTCTCCACACCCACCCTGGTGGGGTCAGACATGTTGCCGGAGGACCTCTCGGATTCTTCGGGGAGTGTTCTGGTCTCCTCGGCAACTTGTGCAAGGCCCTCCTCAGCGGCAATCTTGGCGGCTTCATCAGCGGTGTCCCTTGCGATATTGGCTACCTCCACAAGAACTTCGCCTTCTTCAGGAGGGGTCGGGGTTGTGGATCGAAGCAGGGACAAAGGTGAAATAGGGTTCCAAAATCACAAGTCAAGTTCAAGAAGACAAAAATGGAATCTTTCCCGGAAGAGGTATCCAAAGGCAAGAGGATTACCCATTGGTGCTTGCTGAGGAAGGACGTCTCCTTCCCCGGCAACTCGCGTTGCCGGTGCACGGTCGTCGACGGCCCCGCTCGTCGGGGTGGCCCCCGTGTGGGCAGGCTCATCGGTGGAGGCCCTTGTCGGGGAAGCGCTCTCCGGAACATTGATCGATGGGGGAGCCACAGTTGGATCCGCCTCTTGGCGCTCCTCTTGGCAGGTCTCCTCCGTCTCCACAATAGGCTCAGCAGTAGTAACTCCAGTACTGGTGCTAGTGGGAGGCGCCTGCACCACATCCTCACGCAGGGGGCTGAGCTGGGGGCTGATAACAATGGCTTCAGCCATTGCAACCCCCTGCCCAACACTTGCCACAGGATCCTGTGCTGCTGCAGACCTAGGCCGCTTCGACCGATGCACAAGCGGTTCTGGGTCCCTGTCAAGACAAAAGGAATCAAGTTAAAATGACAATCAAATGGAATCAAGGCTTGACGGAAATAAGCGAAGTCACATACTCCTCCTCCTCTTCGGACTCGCCGAGAACGTCGAAGTCGTACATCACTAGCGGAGGCGATTCTCTGGCTATCTTGAGTACCGGGGAAGGTGAACTCGTCGGTTGGATGGATTCGACTTCCTCGACCACCTCCTGCTGAGGAGATGAGGGCTGAGTTCGGGGACGCCGGGTCGATTGCCGACGTACTTCTTCTTTGCGGCCGGTCTTTGTGGTCGTCTTCTTCACCATGGGGCCAGCTCTCGGCAAAGAAGCACGCACCGGCTCTTAACTGGCCGCCCTCCGAAGACAGCGCCTCCTCTTCGGGGCTCGAGGGCCTTCCTCTTCTTTGGGCTCCCCGGCGGCCTGACCCGGCAACCTCGGTCCCGACAACCCCAGCCTTAGCAATCTCATCCCCAGCAGGTTCTTCTTGTTGCCCTTCGGCAGCCTCTTCCTCGGAATGCTCCTCTTCATCATCCTCGGTCGCCGCGGCACCAGAACCGCCCGCCGCATTGATCCTCACGATCTCTGCGGCCTTGCTGGCAATATACGCCAGTTCTTCCTCGGTGGTGGCCCGGATGAGATCCGTTTCCTTCCGGGAAGCTTTCTCCGTCAGGTTGGAGGCCCAATCCATCTCGTGCTCCAAGGTGGGCAGATCCCAGTCTGCTTTCACTCCGTGAGCATCGTAGTCCGGCATCACCGCCAGGATGGAATCCTTGGCGGAGTTGATGTGCAGTGGGACGATCTTGTCCGGCAAGTGGAATGTGCCAGTCTTCCGGAACAACTGTTCGCAGAGGCAGGCGTGCTCCATAACCGACAAATTGTTGGCGGTCCCAGGGTACAGTCGCATGACGTCGGCGGCGTTCTGGTATTGCCAAGCAAATCTTTCTCTCTTCTGTAGCGGCGCTATGCGTCGCCGGAGGAAGTCGGCGCCAACCATCTCTATGGTCAGATTGGCGGCCTTGAGGCGGGCGATCCTGTTCAGTGCCGGACAAAGCTTAGCATTAGTAGCACCCATACTGCTCCAATTCTTGCCGCGCACAACCCTTGTCGTACGCGGTATGCAGAACTGGGGGAAATCCTTCTCCTGGATCCAGCACCACTCCGCCCTCCACTTGTCCCACTTGAGGTGGAGTTGCCCGGCAAGGTACTCGCCCTTGGTTTTTTGCCCTGGGGATCCAGGCCACGCTGCCGGAGAGTGATTTGTCTTCGATCCGGGGAATCAAAAAGTGACAGAACAGATCCACATTGGGGGCGACTCCGACGAAGTTCTCGCACAGGTGGGCAAAATCCGCCATGCAAGTCATTGCATTCTGAGTGAAATCCAGCAGCCTGAACCCATAGCTGAACATCATGGCGCTGAACAAATCCGAGAATGGAGGGACCAGACCGCGGTAGAAATAGGCGCAGAAGAATGGATATGAGTCCGATGGATCCTTGTTACCTTCGGGAAGCACTACGGGCGCTTTGTGGTCTTTGGTGTCCCTTCCCCACATGTATGCATACCTCCTGATCAGCTCGTTGGCGTCTAAGGAACACGGCGAGAAGATCACATTCTCTCTCCGCCGCTTCTCCAGCTCTTCCAGCGCCTTCTTCTTCTCCTCCGCCTTGGGATCGAGCGGCTTGGCGGGCTTCTTCCCCGCTGCGTCGGCTCTCTTGGGCGCCATCAAGATTTGGGAAGGAAGAAGGTGGCCGAATCGAGGTGCGGATCAGTGGCGGCGGTGGCGGCGGAAGCGGTTCTAGCGTGAGGAAGAAGATGAAGCAGGGGAAAGCAGGGGTGAATGAGCGGCGCCTCCTCGCGGTTGCCTTTTTATGGGGAAGGCGCGAGGGGGGCTAGCTCTTCACTATTTACCCCAACAACGTTTTTTACAGGCGCACTACCGCAATATAACCGCAACAGTCCAAGTTCCCACGACCCGCATTTAATGTGTGGATTGGACGTGCGTCAGGATAACCATCATGACGAAAATTACAGCGGCAGTTTTCCGGGGGCTCCTGTTGGTGTATAAAGCATGGGTATTTTATACCCTGACTTATGCATAGACAGTAGCAGCCTCCTTGCCGGCCAAGCCTTGCCAGGGACCGCCAAGACCAAAATTCAAGGTCAAATTACAGAAGCTCAAGACAAAACATCAACAAGCACTCAACTAGTACCGAAGATGAAGACATTTCTTGCCGACAAGACTAAACCGGCAAGGTGAAGACCAGGCAAGCTCCGTACCGGCAAGTTCTGCCAACCCTCCAGCGCTCCACCTCACTGCACAGATGTTCGCTAGTGGATGAGGTGTTGACCGCGCAGGCTGGTTGGTAAGGCTTGTCGGGCACGTGTCAGCACACTGGGACAGGATTTGCCTCTAATGACACCCGTCCAGGAGGCATGTTAGAATAATACGAGGTAGCTGAGCGAGCGGTGCAGAAACCTTGCCGGGACTACCTCTCCACATGACACCTAACAGTGCATTTAATGCTTTTGTCCTAAACTGGCAGAGTTAGGTATGATAGCACTGTTTGCTATCTAATCGACATGTAATTACTATTTTGCCACTGTGGTAACCCCTTTGAGCTATAAAAGGAGGGCCAAGGCAACAGTTAAAGGGATTCGGACCCCCCTTTTTAAACACTTGCATGTCTCGCGTAGCAGCACTCTCCGCACCTTGCCGGGAGAAGCGCTCCCTGTACTTGTGCTTTCATACAACCAATACACCAAAAGCAGGAGTAGGGTTTTACGCTTCTCAGCGGCCCGAACCTGGGTAAATCCCTTGCGTTTTCCATTGTTCATGCTCTTTGTGCACGTTGATCCCCCCTGCCGAACCACAAGGGGCTGGATGGCCCCATAGCTGGTCGTGTCACCGCGACAGAAAGAAGGTAATATAAGATTTCAATTTCCACTAAAGAAAGGGATGGAACACTTTCCTAGAAAAAAGAATTAAAGCACCTTATGAATCCATTATGAGGGCCACTTATGGACTTAACTTGAAGGATGACAACACCTGAAACTATGCATTATGCCTAGCTAGGGGCATAAAACAATAGCGCTTGTTGGGAGGCTACCCAATGAATAAAATAAATTTTTGCTTTTACCTACTGTTTTGTGTGTTTGAACAATTATAGATTCTTTTATGATTGTGTTTTTATGTTTTAATTAGCGTTTGTGCCAAGTAATGCCTTTGGGATGATGTTGATGATAGTATAATTGATGTTGTTTGGAAAACAGAAAGTTTTGTGTCCAGTGCTGGAATTTTAATTCTTTACTGGAGCGTCAGAAAAATCTAAAATTTTTACACAGCATTGGTATATAAATTTTTTTACGTTTTCCTAATTTTCTAGAATTTTTGGAGTTACATAAGTATGGATTTTAAATATATCTTACAGACTATTCTGTTTTAGACAGATTCTGTTTTTGTTGCATAGTTTGCTTATTTTGATGAATCTATGGATCGTATCGGGGGGTATGAGTCATGGAGAAGTTTGAGTACAGTAGCATTATGCCAATATTAAATATGAATCAATTTACAACATTACCTAAAGTTTAAGAGTTGTTTGTTATACTAACAGATCTCACGAGGTTTCTGTTGAGTTTTATGTGCTGAAGTTTTCAAGTTTTGGGTGAGACTACGATGGATAAAGGAATAAGGAGCGGCAAGAGCCAAAGCTTGGGGATGCCCAAGGCACCCCAAGGTAATATTCAAGGAAGACTCAAGCGTCTAAGCTTGGGGATGCCCCAGAAGGCATCCCCTCTTTCGTCTACAATCTATCGGTAACTCACTTGGAGCTATATTTTTATTCATCACATGATATGTATTTTACTTGGAGCTTCTTGTGATATAGTTTGTTTGATTTTTAGTTTGTCACAATCATCTTTGCTGAACACACGCTTTTGAGAGGGACACACATTATTCGTGATTTGTTAGAATAGTCTATGTGTTTCACTTATATCTTTTGAGCTAGGCAGTTGCTCTAGTGCTTCACTTATATCTTTTTGAGAGTCTCATGATAGCAATGGTAATATGCACGGGTTATGAATTTGGTCCTGATATGATAGGTATTCAAGAGGGATATAATAAAAAAATTCATGTAGATCACTGAATATGATAAATTTGATTCCTTGCAATAGTTTTGCGATATTAAGATGGTGATATGTGGGAGGTATTAGTAGATAATTGTGGTTTAGTAAGAATAATTGTGTTAAGGTTTGTGATTCCCGAAGCATGCACATATGATCTATTGTTATGCTAAGAAGTTGGAGCATGATTTATTATTGATTGTCTACCTTATGAGTGGCGGTCGGGGACGAGCGATGGACCTTGTCCTACCAATCTATCCCTCTGGGGGCATGCGTAGTAGTACTTTGCTTCGAGGGCTAACAAACTTTCGCAATAAGTATGTGAGTTCTTTATGACTAATGTGAGTCCATGGATTATACGCACTCTCACCCTTCCGCAATTTGCTAGCCTCTTCGGTACCGTGCATTGCCCTTTCTCACATCGAGAGTTGGTGCAAACTTCGCCGGTGCATCCAAACCCCGTGATATGATACGCTCTATCACACATAAGCCTCCTTATATCTTCCTCAAAACAGCCACCATACCTACCTATCATGGCATTTCCATAGTCATTCTGAGATATATTGCCATGCAACTTCCTCCGTTCCGTTTTAATGGCATACATCATTATTGTCATATTGCTTTGCATGATCATATAGCTGACATAGTATTTGTGGCTCAGCCACCGTTCATCATTGTTATACATGTTACGCTAGCATCATTACACATCCTGGTACACTGCCAGAGGCATTCATATAGAGTCATATTTTTTGTTCTAGTATCGAGTTGTAATGTTGAGTTGTAAGTAAATAGAGGTGTGATGATTATCATTATTAGAGCATTGTCCCAGTGAGGTAAGAATGGTGGAGACTAATGAGTCCTCGAAAAAGTGGGGATGAGGTCCATGAGATCGTTCTAAAAAAAAGGGCGAAAAAGAGCCATGAAAAAAAATGAGAGAAAAAGAGAGAAGGGGCAATGTTACTATCCTTTTCCACACTTGTGCTTCAGAGTAGCACCATGTTT
Organism: Elymus sibiricus; assembly: GCA_039707655.1. Classification (NCBI taxonomy): domain Eukaryota; kingdom Viridiplantae; phylum Streptophyta; class Magnoliopsida; order Poales; family Poaceae; genus Elymus; species Elymus sibiricus. The sequence continues at coordinate 343,481,492 of CM077666.1, read as the reverse complement.
TTCATATAGAGAGTTTCCTATTTTGTCACTTTCATATACTAGTGGGAATTTTTCATTATAGGACTTGGCTTGTATATTCCGATGACGGGCTTCCTCAAATGCCCGAGGTCTTCATGAGCAAGCAAGTTGGACGCACATCCACTTAGTTTTCATGTTGAGCTTTCATACACTTATAGCTCTTAGTGCATCCGTTGCATGGCAATCCCTACTCCTCGCATTGACATCAATTGATGGGCATCTCCATAGCCCATTGATTAGCCTCGTCGATGTGAGACGTTCTCCATTTTTGACTTCTCTTATTTATCTCTACCACCATACTCTATTCCACCCATAGTGCTATATCCATGGCTTTCGCTCATGTATTGAGTGGGAGTTGAAAAAGTTGAAGCACGTTAAAAAGTATGAACCAATTGCTCGGCTTGTCATTAGGGTAGTGCATGATAAATACTTTGTGTGAAGAAGATGGAGCATGACAGGATTATATGATTTTGTAGGGATAACGTTCTTTAGCATTTTTATTTTGAAAGACATGATTGTTTATTAGTATGCCTGAGTATTGATGTCTTTATATCAAATTATAGACTATTGCTTTGAATCATTTGTATCATATTATTCATACCGTAAGAGAGAGATTACATGATGAAACATGATACGTAGCATTCCACATCAAAAATTCTATTTTTATCATTTACCTACTCGAAGACGAGCAGGAATTAAACTTGGGGATGCTTGATACGTCTCCAACGTATCTATAATTTTTGATTGTTCCATGCTATTATAGTATCAATCTTGGATATTTTTATATGCAATTATATATCACTTTTTTGGGACTAACCTATTAACCTAGTGCCCAGTGCCAGTTGATGTTTTCTGCTTGTTTTTGGCTTTTTAGAGAAATAGTACCAAATGAAGTCCAAATGCCACGAAACTTTTTGGAGATTTTTTTCTAGACAAAAGAAACCTTGGAAGCTTCGGGAGGAGGCCAGAAGCCTCACGGAGGCTTCACAAGGCAACAGGGTGCGCCCCAGGGGGGCGCGCCGAGTTACCTAGTGGGGCCCACGTGACTCCGTTTGACCTAATTCCACTTCTATAAATTCACAAATATTGGGAAACCAACAGAGAGCCAGAAGAGAAAACCTTTCCGCCGCCGCAAGCCTCTATTCTTCCGCGATCCCATCTGGAGGCCTTTTCCGGTACTCTACCGGAGGGGGAATCGATCACGGAGGGCTTCTACATCAACCTTGCCGCCCTTATGATGATGTGTGAGTAGTTTACCACAGACCTACGGGTCCATAGCTAGTAGTTGGATGGCTTCTTCTCTCTCTTTGATCTTCAATACAATGTTCTCCTTGATGTTCTAGGAGTTCTATCCAGTGTAATCTTCTTTTGCGGTGTGTTTGTTGGGATCCGATGAATTGTGAGTTCATGATCAGATTATTCATGAGAAATATTTGAGTCTTCTCTGAACTCTTTTATGCATGATTGTTATAGCTTTGTATTTCTCTCCAATCTATCGGTTTAGTTTGGCCTACTAGATTGATTTATCTTGCAATGGGAGAGGTGCTTTGTGATGGGTTCAATCTTGCGGTGCTCAATCCCAGTGACAGAAGGGGACATGACACGTATTTGTATTGTTGCCATTAAGGATAAAAAGATGGGGTTTATTCATATTGCTTGAATTTGCTTCTCTACATCATGTCATCTTGCTTAAGGCGTTACTCTGTTTTTATTAACTTAATACTCTAGATGCATGCTGGATAGCGGTCGATGAGTGGAGTAATAGTAGTAGATGCAGGCAGGAGTCGGTCTACTTGTCTCAGACGTGATGCCTATAAACATGATCATTGCCATGAATCCATCATAATTATTTGCTATTCTGTCAATTGCCCAACAGTAATTTGTTTACCCACCGTATGTTTCTATGATCAAGAGAGAAGCCTCTAGTGAAAACTATGGCCCCCGGGTCTATCTTTATCATATAAAAAACCTAAAAAAACCTTGCTACAATTTATTTACTTTTATTCTAATTTGTAGTTTAGTTTATCTATTTACCTCAATGAGATTTAATCCTTCCAAATAACCGCTAAGAGGATTGACAACCCTCTTATTTGCGTTGGGTGCAAGTGTTTGCTCTTGTGTGTGCAGGTGCGCTTAACAGAATTTTGCTTGGTTCTTCTACTGGATATATAACCTTGGTTCTTAACTGAGGGAAATACTTATCTCTGTTGTACTGCATCATCCTCTCCTCTTCGGGGAAATACCAACGCAGACTACAAGTAGCAATTATCGATTTTGGTTTTCGCTTGAGGTCAAGCGAGGTCTAAGCTTGGGGAAGTTGATACGTCCAATTTGCATCATGATTTCCTACTGTTATTAATAATGTATTTGATCATTATTTCACTTTATGATGCAACTCTTATGCCTTTTCTCTCTTAATTTGCAAGATTTATATGAAGAGGGAGAATACCGGCAGCTGGAATTCTGGACCTGAAATAGCTACATCAGAGATACCTATCCTACAGAGCTCCAATTGACTTGAAATTTCACGAAGATTTTTTATTGAATATATAAAAAATACTGGAGAAAAGAGATACTGGAGGGGACCCACCAGTTGGCCACAAGGCAACAAGGCACGGCCCCCCTAGGCGCGCCCTGATACCTTGTGGGGCCCCTGGCTGGCCTCTGGCCCCACCTTCTACTATATAAGGTCTTTTGCCCTAAAAAAATTTAATGAGAAGACTTTCGGGACAAAGCGCCGCCGTCTCGAGGCGGAACCTGGGCAGGAGCTATTTTGCTCTCCGGCGGAGCGATTCCGTCGGGGATACTTCCCTCCGGGAGGGGGAAATCGAAGCCATCGACATCACCAACGATCCTCTCATCGTGGGAGGATCAATATTCGTCAACATCTTCACTAGCACCATCTCATCTCAAACCCTAGTTCATCTCTTGTATTCAATCTTTGTCTCAAAACCTCAGATTGGTACCAGTGGCTTGCTAGCAGTGTTGATTACATCTTGTAGTTGATGCTAGTTGGTTTATTTGGTGGAAGATTATATGTTCAGATCCTTAATGATATTCAATACCCCTCTGATCTTGAACATTAATATGATTTGTGAGTAGTTACTTTTGTTCTTGAGGACATGGGAGAAGTCTTGTCATAAGTAATTACGTGAATTTGATATTTGTTCGATATTTTGATGATATGTATGTTGTTGCTTCCTTTAGTGGTGTCGTGTGAACGTCGACTACATGACACTTCACCATCTTTGGGCCTAAGGTAAGGCATTGTGGAGTAGTAATTAGATGATGGGTTGCTAGAGTGACAGAAGCTTAAACCCTAGTTTATGCGCTATTCCGTAAGGGGCTGATTTGGATCCATATGTTTCATGCTATGGCTAGAGTTATCTTAATTCTTCTTTCGTAGTTGCGGAAGCTTGCGAGAGGGGGTAATCATAAGTGGGAGGCTTGTTCAAGTAAGAACAGCACCCAAGCACCGGTCCAACCAAATATCAAATTATCAAAGTAGCGAACTCGAATCAAACAAACATGATGAAAGTGACTAGAGGAAATTCCCATGTGTCCTCGAGAACGCTTTGCTTATTATAAGAGTTCAATCCGGCTTGTCCTTTGCTATAAAAAGGATTGGGCCACCTTCTGCATCTTTGTTACCGTTACGACTTGTTACTTATTATGAATTACCTTGCTACCAAACTATTTGTTACCTACAATTTCAGTGCTTGCAGAGAATACCTTGTTGAAAACCGCTTGTCATTTCCTTCTGCTCCTCGTTGGGTTCGACACTCTTACTTATCGAAAGGACTATGATTGATCCCCTATACTTGTGGGTCATCACTGGTCCCACAAGCTGGCCCAGCATACGAGCGCACGTATGAGCGGTCGTATGATACGCCAGCGCCGCCTCCTCGTCCACTACTTCCACCTCGTGAAGTCCGATCGGGGATCAGACAAAGCGAGTCACCTGAAACACATCCAAAAGGTAAAACCCTAGCCTTCGAACGGCATCCGGAGGAGGAATCGATCCAAGGACTTCGCCATCGCAATGCTGCATCAAGAGGGCTCCATCATCATCAGCATCATCTCAACCCTATCCATTTGTAATACAATAGTTGGAATGGATTCAATCTTGTGTTACTTGTGTGAGATCACCATGTTCATCATATTTCATCTCATCTCGTTTATGCCTTTGATGTGCGAGTAATCTATAATACCTAAATAGTTCATCCCACTACCTGATTTCTCTGCTGTCGGGGGAATACCCCGCGGCTAGACCTGGCATCCCAAGGCATAACCCGGCAGGACCAAAGGGCCCATAACCGGGTCACGCGTGGCATTAAACGGGCTGGCTCTCTATGGGACTGGACCCTGCAAGGAACCTGGTAAGAGAAGCAAGACCCGACCTGGGTAGACCTGGCCCGGAGAGAAAACCCAGCCTGGGTAGATCAGTTCGGAAGAAAGGACCCGGACTAGGATCCGACTTGTAATAGAAAATAGACTAGTTGTAGTCCTACTAGGACTCTACATGTAAGCCGGCCCCTTCAACTTATATAAGGAGGGGCAAGGCACCCCAAGAGGGACAGGTTCTAGAGACAAGATCAAGATAGAGGTAGCGAAAGAGCACCCTTGTAATCAAGATCATCATCATCAATAGCAATCAAACAGGATGTAGTCTTTTACCTCCACCGCGAGGGGCCGAACCTGGGTAAAAACTCATGTCTCTCGATTCCGACCAACCCCGTTCAAGCGACCACCTAGTTGCGATGGCCACACCACTAAGTCCTTTCACGAGGATATCTGCCGTGACAAAACCATGACAGTTGGAGCCCACCATGGGGCCAGTGCACGGTGGAGTTGAGTTCTTGGCGGGATCTCTCCCAGGGATTGACAGGTACACGATTGACCAGATGACGAATAGCCAGTTCAGAAGGATCTGCATCAACTCCGAGTTCATCAATCAAGAATAGGGAAAAAGCGTGGAGGCGGCATCAGATTGGATCAAACAAATTTCTAGGGCAGTGGCGACCTCGTGCGTTCCCTCAAAATCCCGATCCAATCGCCCTCACCAGGCCACTCGCCAGTTTGGATTCCTTTGCAGCAATCACTGCATCAACCTTCAAGGCTGAGGCCACATGCGCATCGCAAGCACGCGGTTTGTGTGCGACCATCAGTACAGATCGACCGCTCCACAACATGGAGCCCTGCGTCACGGGCATCAACAACGACCAGCTACGCGAAAAATCAATTGGGACAAAAAAAGTCTCTTGCCTAACATCACGGGAGGAGCTAAATTTGCAGTGCACATATACCAAGGCTGTCAGATCGAGTCAATCAACAAAAGCCGATCACTAATGCTACTCCTAGTACTGCACGGAACCAGAGGCAGACTTAGTAGTTATACTACATTACGTCAGAGCCTCAACAACTGCTACATGTGAAGATCAAATAACGATGGGCTAGTACTAGTTAGCGCTAGTAGTACCCCACGTGGAATTAGTGCGCGCGCAGAATTAAGAGGGCGATCCGGCGTCCTGCGCATCTGCTGGATGTCCAGCACTTTGCCCTTGGAATCCGGGTCCATCAACACTTTATCAGCCGGTGAACCCAGCGCATCAAGGACTGGGTGCGACGTTCGTTTGGCCGCGGCACTAACTTTCCGCTTTCTAAGTGACCGCTTGACGGGATAATCTAGGCGAAAGGAAAAATCAACTGAAGCTGCGACTGCCTCATCCGGGGAGGACCAAGTCTTTTTAAAAAAGAAAAAAATGAGGCTCAGTAAAACTTAACAGATGTTCCGGGCCGCATGCTAACGGACCGAAGGCTGCGCCAGCGTCCGGAGACGCACTGGGCTGCCCGACGAGCACGCGCCGCACGCATTTCGCCGTCCGTGCTGCTTGGTCTACATCAACACATTGGTGCCAGCGCTAGCATCCGTCGTGCGCTGCGCTAACCTGCGCATACTCACATGGTCCGCCGTCCCTGAGAGAACAAGACCACAAGAAAACAATTTACAAGAACTACTTGGAGGCAGCAGCGTCTGGACAACAGGCTTAAAAGCTTCCAGAAAAATGATAGCACAGATAGCCGAAAAAAGGGAGGGAGCATGCAGGGATAGCCACATGATGATCAAGCAAACATGAGGATCAACTACCAGTGCTATTTCTCACGTCCACTCAATTTGGAGCAAGCTTCGAGGTTTGACCAAACAAAGGTATTCACAAGTGCTGCCTACGCACAAGAGGGCCGGTTTGTAACCAATGAATCATCAGTACAACATCCGATAAAAACATCAGGTGCTATCCGCCCCATCTATTTTATCAACACGTATAGTTACTCCGAGAATAATTATTCTAGCTAGCAATATCTTTTATGCAGGACAATTGTTCACTACAAAAAAAGTGAGTGTCATACCACGGACACAGAGCTCGCGTAAGCATCGTCTTGCGACGACGTCAGTCTGTGTCGTGCTGCCCAACGGACGCGCGCAGGCCGCCGCCCCTGTGGTCCGGTCTACATCAACATGTCAGGCCCGCGCCCGCCCGTACGAGCTGCCCAACAGACGTGCGCAGGACGCCGCCCCTGCGGCCTGGTATATATTATCAGTCTTGCGCAACATCGCCGGAGCCCGCGCCAGCCTCCACCCGCGCCAGGTTGCCCAATGGATAGGTGCATTGGCCTGTCATTCCCACGGTCCGGTCTGCTTCAGCATATCAAGGAAACGAGAGAGTCAACCATGGAGGAACCATACCTGGAGGAGCCAGGAGAGCCGGACCAAGTGAGAATAGCAAGGAATGGGTCAGGAGGCATATGAACTCATTTCGGACAAAAACGGCTTTGTTGAACGACATATGCCAAGGACATACGATGAGCATAGTTTCGATAAACTCCGGCTTCCAGCTGTCAACTATACTCCGGCTTCCAGCTGTCAACTATACTCCGGTTTATGCCACAGCCAAGTATAAAGAATCTCAAGCCGGCTCCTCGAGTCGACTTAAGACTCAGGGGGCTACACAGACATGACTCGGCAGATTCAGCCAGGTTCAACAAATACAAGAACCCCGAGTCATTGTAGGGAATACAACCCGGTCCCGGGGGTTGCTGCCTTATTGGCAAAAAATTAAAGGTGCCAAAGAGGACTAGCTACCATGATGCGCAGTTCAAACATAGGTATCTTGCCTTATTAGCGAAAAAGTAAAGGTTGCCAAACAGGACTAGCTGCCACGATGCACAGTTCAAACATGGGTACCCTGCCATATTGGCGAAAAGTAAGGTTACCAAAGAAGACTAGTTGACATGATGCACGGTCTAAACATGGGTATCCTGCTCAATAATGTTCAATAGAATAAAGCCGGCATCTCTGGACCCCAGAGCTTTGTCGTTTCGCCTCCAAAGTTGCGTGTTGAGTCTTTATTCTTTGATCATTGGTTACTTGGGGGCTTCCAACTCATCGAGTTTAGCTATTAACATCCCTCTTAACCCGGCATATGCCATTATATACTTGGTTATACCTGCCTGTTAGCAAGATGCTACTCCAAAAAGGTGACCCGATGAACGCTTGATGAGTCAATCACAGAGGTGACCCTGAACTCATCAAAGTTAAAACACTGGTTAAGTCACGTGAGAGCCAGCTTTCTGTAACACCCCGATTTTTGGCCCTTTCTTTTTTCTTTTGGTTTTATTTGATTCTTGCTCTGGTTTTCCTTCTGAAGCAGTTCTATGGACTTGAAACCTGGGAGGTCATCATTTCTTCCTCTTTCAATATGTGTATCTTTCCCAAGATCATGGTATTTCCATTCTAACCCATTTCCAGAATTCTTTTCTTAAGGAATATTCCTTTTCTGATTAAAGGAATAACACTATCTGACCTAGGTTGTGAAGCAACCTATATTTCTGTCATCCCAAAAATTCCCATAAAATTCTCAGAAATTCTTTGGATCATATATTCCCCAAATATGTCCAAACCCTTCCTTGCCTAGTTCAAAAATAATTCAGAAATATTCCTTTTCCATTCTGTCCAGTTTGGCACTTTATGAAGGAAGTGCTATTTATACTTTCCTGATTGCTCTCAAACTTTTTGATCACTCTTTCCTATCCAGATAATTACCACATGACAAAATTCAGCTCCATTTGCCTAGTGAATCTTCCCCAGGACATTCCCAAAGTTTCTGTCAAAAGAGAAGCTTTGTGAAGGAAGTACTAGCTAGGAGTATCCAAATGAGTTGAAATTTTTCCAGGCCCTTCATATGCTTAAATGATTCCAGTACACCAAATTTCACCCCTGTCCAATCATCTATGTGAGCACACTTTCCAATCTTTGGTGCTGGTTAAACTTTCAGTGTATGAAGCAACTACCTTGTATATTGCTTCAAAAATTCTGAAATGAATCCAGGACCTAAATATCCATATATCCTTGGTGCTTGCCAAATTTCATATCAGTTTGCCTAGCCTTTTGTTCTACAAAATTCTCCCAAGGTTCTCTGCAGAAGGGACCTTTGTGAAGGAAGTACCATCTAGGTATTTCCAAATGGCATGAAATTTTGCCAGTATCTGCATAGTCCTAAATCATCATCTTGTACCAGATTTCAGCTAAAACCCACATCCATATAAGTGCATCTTCCTGATCCAGTTTCTGTGATGTTTTGGCAGTTGTTAAGCATCTATCTTCAAATCTTATCCAAACCACCTCAAAACTCACAGTACTGTAGTCCTTCCTATCCGAAACCCTGGAGGCATCCCCTCTGGTCCTATGGTCAAGTAATTTGACCACAATATCCAACCACAGTTGACTGCAGTAACAATTCCTTGCTGCATCCCATCTGCCCACAGCCCTTTTTATCGATCTATCTTATCAGGGAGACTATAGGATGGGTGGACAACGCTGTGGACATGGTGTGCCTTGCCTGCGTGCCCTCCCTGCGGCCGTGTACGCGGTGACCGCACTGTGGCCACGCAGTCGCGCGTGCTCTACATGCAGCGAGCGCGCTCTGGGTGTCGCCGAGCTACGGGCTGCTTTTGCTCGGCTGCGTCCGCGCGTCCGAGGGCGCCGCACTCCCTCTCCGGCGTCCACCTGTCCAGCTGATCCCCTCGCCCCCTCCTCCCTTCCCTCTCCTCGCGCCACGGCGGCTCTGCCATCGCCGCACACGCGTGCATAGTGTGCTAGTGGCCGACCGCGCGTGCCCTGCCATCCCGCGTAGCTTTTTGCCATCCCGCGTAGCATTTTGCCATCCCGCGTAGCTTTTTGCCATCCCGCGTCGCTGGCCCGCCGCTCAGCCTCTCCCCCATCGCCGCAAAGCTCGCGCGCGTGCCCGAAACTCTCGCCGGAGCTCGCCCGTATGGTCGCGGCGGCATCCGGTCTGGAATCTCCTCCCCCTCCTATTTAAGTCATCCTCGACTGCGGTTTGCTTCACCACTCCTCCTCCCACTCACCAAATCGACCCCCAAAGCCTCTCACTCGAGCCGGAGCCCTCTCCTTCCTCCTCTCCGGCCAACACTTCGCCGCTCGGCCCTCTTCTCCTCGAGCTCACTCCGAGACACCCCGGCCTCAGCTGAGCCCACCATCGGGCTCCTCTCGCCCCCCTCGCCCTCCTCAGCCTTCATCCCAAGCCATTCGTCGCTGGAATCGCCGAGTTCGACGACGCCCGAAGCCCACCGCCGCAAAGGGAACGACGTCGTCCGGCCATCATTTGATGAGCCACGGGTACATGCGGGTGCGTCGTCGAGGGCCCGTTCCATCCCCGCCCTCTCCCAGCTCCGCCGACGTCTCTACGCCGGCGAACGGCCGCCGGTGAGCCGCCTCCTCTCTGTTCCCCCTCCTCTCTCTTTAAATCTGACGGGGTGACCCCACCCGTCAGCCTCACCCGCCCCCGCCGAAGCATTTTAAGTGGAGGCGTCAACCCCACTTTACGCCTTCGACGTCAGCCCCTCTGAAATTTCCAGAAATTCATTTTTAAATCCAGTTTGACTCAAACTTTGACCTTGAATAACTCCTAAACTACAAGTCCAAATGGACTGATTCTTTTTGCATTATTTTTTTGTTGTTCTCCTCTATTTTCTGGTAGAGTTTGGTATTTTTATCTTCTGCCTAGAATTTCTAGAAAGAAGTATTTGCTTTATGGTATATTCTTAAATGCTTGCAAAATATTTTCAGAGTGTTTGTGGTGTGTTGGTGAAGACCAGGAGCTCTTCCCCTCCCTTCTGGAGCAAGGCAAGCCACACCCTCCATTTGCATGATTGCAATGCAATGCATGGTTTATTTGAATTAAAGTTGCATAATATTGCATTATTTAGAAATGATTTATTCATGGCATTATGATTGGATATATGCGAGTTTGTTACTGCCATTGTGATGCTTGGATCTCTAAGACTTATTTTGAAGAGTGAGAATGACGTGTTACTTCGGGACTACTAGTAGCAGTAGTCATGTTTATTTCATAGTCATATGGAATATTGTGTTAATGATATGGATATTTTATGTTTTGGATTTTGGATGGATATTGCTTTGATTTGAATCACAAGTTGATATGTAACATTGGAGTAACAGTTCTATCACATACTTACCTTGGGGATAAATTCCGTCATTCTGTTGGTCAGGTGCCACCGAATCGAGCTCACCAGTGCAGCCACACTTGCCTGGATGGGGATGCCCTAATTCGGTCTATTGTCATGCCTCTCGCCGGTGCCTCCAACTAGGGAAGGTTATGTGCTCGCGCTGCCCTGGCCCGGTAGGCGGTCATAACCTTGTGTGTCCAAGTTGTGTTGTACCCGGGGGTCCCCGTGTGGGACAAGATTTTTGTGTTGGCCACGACGATGGGAGCCACAAAGGTGGTGGATGTCGCGAGGTGACATCAGGGGCCACCCAGGACATAGCCCAAAGGGGAGTTTGTCGGGAGTGGCCGGGAGAGTGTCATGCAATATATTGGTTTTGTCGGAATGTCGTTGGTCCACCCGAATGGGAGCATGAGGCCATGAGTTCTGTGGTGTGGGTATAGTGTACTAACCTCTACAGAGTGTATAAACTATCGATAGCCGCGTCCTCGGTCATGGATACAGTTCGTTGTAGGTCACACCGTTCGATCAACACTCACGATGATGGAATGACTTATATTATGATTTATAGTTGTATGTGAGCAAGTAACAGTTTGGCAGGCTTTCGATGATGATGAGGTTGATCATCAGATTATGAGGTGATCATGTGGTGGTCACGAGGATGTATCGATCACGAAGTGATCGAGTGGATATGTTGCTTGGCCAGGTAGCCAAGAGTGAGATGTTTCCTTGCAAACCAAAATGATGGTTCATCAGTGATTCTATTCTTACCTTATTACTTGAGCAATATTTACTTCCGCCTCATGGTAGTTAGTAATAAATAAACTTGTAAATGCTTTGTGTTGTTTTGCCTTGATGCTTTTGGTTGTTGTGAGCTTGCGAGTACATTCAAAGTACTCACCTGGCTTATCATGCCAGTTTGCAGGTGATGCTGTGATTGATTGCTTGTCGTGGTTTCCGTTCGTGCGAGCTAGGCCGTGTCCCAACCAGAGTCCCTGCGGAGTGGAGTTCACCACCGTCGTCGTCGTTCCGCTGCTACGAGTTGGTCCGCTGCTAGCATAGAGCTACCCTAGCAGGCGTAGTGTCGCCGTGCTGTGTAACCTTTGTAATAGCAAACCTTTGTACCTTTATCTTCTGTAATAAAAGCTGATTTGTTCTATGCCAAGCAGTGCCGTATTCCAGAAGACATTTCTGGGCTGGAATACGGGGCGTTCCGGTCCCTCTGAGCCGGGGTGCCACAACTGTTGGTATCAGAGCAGGTTTGGCTGTAGGACGCCGTAGTCAGCCCGAGCGTTAGAAACCAGTAGTATAGAATCCTGATTGTTTGTTGCATTTGATTGCTGCACTTGGATGTTGCATAACATGCATATAGATTCTGTTCTCTTCTGACCATCTGTTCCATGAGTGTAGATGGCCACCGCTCCTATTGAATACAACGCAGCCCCTGCACCGCTCACCTTCGCGTCCCTGCTCCATGATGTGTGGCATAGTCTCTATCCGAATGGAGAGATGCCGCGGTACCTAGTGTTTGAGGTTCAGCTTGGGGGCAGATTACTGGAGTATTTTGCCCATGTTTTTCTGGAAGCCAGGATCCCTATTGGAAGATGTTCCTACAGATTCCATGGTGGATATGGTGCCACTCCAGATCGCGCAGTTCAACTCGCAGCCCTGGCAGGAATCACGGGTCTTCGTCATCAAGAGCTGGTGATGCAAGAAAACCGTGCTTACTCCAACTACCCCACCATAGCCGAGAACCCCAGGCGAGTCAGGTTCCCATCTACTCACCCTAATGATGATGTGGCCATCCCCACCATGTCTCGTTTCATGACGGCCGAGCATATGCTGATTGCGGAGCTAGTTCGGGACGCGACCCGTGCCAGACACTTGCTCGGTGCTGCAAAGGCTCCACGCCAGTTGCCTCCTTCCTCGACCCCTGCTCCTCCAGCATCAACTGCTTCACCCACCTCTCCACTAGCCACTTCGCCAGCTACCCAGCTTTAGTTTGTTCGTAGTACATTAGGATTCGAATAACTCATGTTGCATCAGTTGTAGTAGCATGCATGTTGTGATGTGTATCGAGTAGTAAGGAATGTAGTGTTACTTATGGATGCTTGTATGACTGTTATGTGCCGTTTTTCGATTGAATTGTTTTCTGTGTTGCTTCTTTTGGGCCTTTGGGGTTACTTTATTTTTCCCCTCTTATGAAAGTTGCTCAACAATCACCTTCGGACCCGAAGAAGAAATGAGGATCTCAGTTATTTGGAAGCTCAACTAAACAGTATGGTAATCTCAGTTGACCGCCATATATGGGGAAGATAAATGATAGCCTGGGTTTATTATCAACATCAAGTTTACATCAGTTGTGCAACCTTTACAGCAGCAATGAACAAACCAGCAGGAAGATGAGTCAGGTGCAAGGTTAACAATCTGTTTTCCAGCGAAGGAATGAGTGTATATAAAACTTTATTTCAGCCACAGGTGGGATTTGCAATATGTTGTACTACGAAAGAAAGGCAGAAGGGGATATAAGGTCAACCTACAACAAGAAGGACAGTCAAGCAATTCTTTTCGTTAGGGGTATATATATCGTGTTCAGCCCACGGATCACAGTATGAATCTTCTAGTGTAAGGAGCTCAGCCTTCCTCCACACGGTACCGGAAGAAGCTTATGATGCAAGTCTCCTCAAGTTCTCTCTGCACAACATATGAACAGCTTCCTGCCCAAGTCACCCGGTCTTCCACTACAAGCTACCTCGGTGAAAGCTTTCGGCCTAAGGCAGTGAATCTTCCTCAGTAAGCGACCAGAGGAGAAGCTTCTCAAATACAGAACCCAGCCTTCTCCAGCAAGCTACCATGGCCAATGCTTCCAGTGTAAGGTATCCAGCCTTCTTCAGCAAGCAACCCAGTTTTTTTTTCGTACAGTACTACACACCGCCATCAGTACCGCTACATGATATGACACAGTGAGCTGGTAGTATAGGGCAGCTTCAGAATTTGGTCCGTAACAGTGTTGACAGAAGTCAGTCAGGACATATGTCTGCTCCGAGAACCTTGTTTATAACCCCAGATTTTCGTATGAATGAGGAGCCTGCACCCCAGATCATGCAAGTCATGTATACAAGGATACCACTCTGTCAGCATAAACCTACCAACAGGAAGGCCAGGATGCAACAACTCCATAATTCATGTCAGAAGAGGCAAGAGTCAGAAGTGCATCTCATAAGAATCAACAAATGGTGAGGCGGACAAGCTTGAAACGACAGTTTTAACAGCAACTACAAAGGTCACTTTCTCGACACCGGAAGGGGGGTATCATGGATTTTTGTTACAGTATTGTCTGATCGGCCAGATCAGCACACTCTGTACAACTATATGGTATGCTTATGAGGACTCGGTTCATGCGCAAGCACGAAGTGTGATGATTGCACCTACAACAACTATGGTCGCAAAAAGAACTGGGGATGAATAAATAAGGCCAAGCTCTTTCCGCAAGGGGTTGCGACAAAGAAAGTACTGAAAAACAAGGAGTGAGTCTAACAGCAGAAATATGACCATTACCGCACAACCGACAATAGTCCGGGTACCCAAGTTAGATTGAGCCCATGGTTCCATCAAGATCAACAAGGATGTGCACTTAGAAGCCCACCCTGTTCCATAAAGGCCTCCCGATAACCTGTTTGTCTGGTTATGCATGTTTAGAAGGGTCAGTGTGATATATCCAAGTCTGTCTCATCAGATGCAAGACTCCTTCGTCGGTTCAGCATGTGACTCCAGTAACTGTGTTACAATATCTCACGATCCATTAACACGGATGACAATACCAACAAAATGGCTAAGACACACGCCGAGCACCCAGCCCAGATCAGGTGCTCTCACTGGTAGAACTGAGTACAAGGACAACTGGACACGAGAACTATTTTCCCGGCAACACAACCGTCAGCCCAGACTCGAGATGTTACAATTGCAAGCTCAGACGAAGAGACGAATCCCGATGCTGCAGTATCAGGTAGTTGGATCTCGTTAATAGAACAATTATGATACTCAGCCATGTTTGCACCCGGAAGACACCCCTTTATTTGAACAAACCAATGGAAGAGATACAAAGGTTTCAGGTGCACAGGAAACTTATTCTCAAGCTATAATCAGCAGACCTAAACATATCCAAGTCAGCATAAAGTTTGACGTAAGAGGAAAGACTCAATGAAGCCAGTCGCCTCAGAGGCCGAAAGTCCGATCATGGGTAATTCTAAGGGAACAATATACAAAGCAGAAAGGACTCCCGAGTTGGAAACGGTTTCCTTAAGTCATATTCATATTTGTTCCCTGAGCAACCAAATCTCGAGGACGAGATTTTTGTAAGGGGGGTAGGTTTGTAACACCCCGTGTTTTGGCCCTTTCTTTTTTCTTTTGGTTTTATTTGATTCTTGCTCTGGTTTTCCTTCTAAAGCAGTTCTATGGACTTGAAACCTGGGAGGTCATCATTTCGTCCTCTTTCAATATGTGTATCTTTCCCAAGATCATGGTATTTCCATTCTAACCCATTTCCAGAATTCTTTTCTTAAGGAATATTCCTTTTCTAATTAAAGGAATAACACTATCTGACCTAGGTTGTGAAACAACCTATATTTCTGTCATCCCAAAAATTCCCATAAAATTCTCATAAATTCTTTGGATCATATATTCCCCAAATATGTCCAAATCCTTCCTTGCCTAGTTCAAAAATAATTCAGAAATATTCCTTTTCCATTCTGTCCAGTTTGGCACTTTATGAAGGAAGTGCTATTTATATTTTCTTGATTGCTCTCAAACTTTTTGAGCACTCTTTCCTATCCACATAATTACCACATGACAAAATTCCGCTCCATTTGCCTAGTGAATCTTCCCCAGCAAATTCCCAAAGTTTTTGTCAAAAAAGAAGCTTCGTGAAGGAAGTACTATCTAGGAGTATCCAAATAAGTTGAAATTTTTCCAGGCCCTTCATATGCTCAAATGATTCCACTACACCAAATTTCAGCCCTGTACAATTATCTATGTGAGCACACTTTCCAATCTTTGGTGCTGGTTAAACTTTCAGTGTATGAAGCAACTACCTTGTATATTGCTTCAAAAATTCTGAAATTAATCCAGGACCTAAATATCCATATATCCTTGGTGCTTGCCAAATTTCATATCAGTTTGCCTAGCCTTTTGTTCTGCAAAATTCTCCCAAGGTTCTGTGCAAAAGGGACCTTTGTGAAGGAAGTACCATCTAGGTATTTCCAAATGGCATGAAATTTTGCCAGTATCTGCATGGTCCTAAATCATCATCTTATATCAGATTTCAGCGAAAACCCACACTCCATATGAGTGCATCTTCCTGATCCAGTTTCTGTGATGTTTTTGCAGTTGTTAAGCATCTATCTTCAAATCTTATCCAAACCACCTCAAAACTCACAGTACTGTAGTCCTTCCTATCCTAAACCCTGGAGACATCCCCTCTGGTCCTATGGTCAAGTAATTTGACCACAATATCCAACCACAGTTGACTGCAGTAACAATTCCTTGATGCATCCCATCTGCCCACAACCCTTTTTATCGATCTATCTTATCAGGGAGACTATAGGATGGGTGGACAATGCTGTGGACATGGTGTGCCTTGCCTGCGTGCCCTCCCCACGGCCGTGTACGCGGTGACCGCACTGTGGTCACGTGGTCGCGCGTGCTCTGCATGCAGCGAGCGCGCTCTGGGTGTCGCCGAGCTGCGGGCTGCTTTTGCTCGGCTGCGTCCGTCCGAGGGCGCCGCACTCCCTCTCCGGCGTCCACCTGTCCGGCTGATCCCCTCGCCCCCTCCTCCCTTCCCTCTCCTCGCGCCACGACGGCTCTGCCATCACCGCACACGCGCGCACAGTGCGCTAGTGGCCGACCGCGCGTGCCCTGCCATCTCGCGTAGCTTTCTGCCATCCCGCGTCGCTGGCCCGCTGCTTAGCCTCTCCCCCATCGCCGCAAAGCTCGCGCGCGTGGCCAAAACTCTCGCCGGAGCTCGCCCGTATGGTCGCGGTGGCATCCGGTCTGGAATCTCCTCCCCCGCCTATTTAAGTCATCCTCGACCGCGGTTTGCTTCACCACTCCTCCTCCCACTCACCAAATCGACCCCCAAAGCCTCTCACTCGAGCAGGAGCCCTCTCCTTCCTTCTCTCCGGCCAACACTCCGCCGCTCGGCCCTCTTCTCCTCGAGCTCACTCCGAGCCACCCCAGCTTCAGCTGAGCCCACCATCGAGCTCCTCTCACCCCCCTCGCCCTCCTCAGCCTTCATCCCGAGCCATTCGTCGCCGGAATCGCCGAGTTCGACGACGCCCGAAGCCCACTGCCGCCGGAGACGAAGGGAACGACGTCGTCTGGCCATCATTTGATGAGCCACGGGTACAGGCGGGTGCGTCGTCGAGTGCCCGTTCCATCCCCGCCCTCTCCCAGCTCCGCCGACGTCTCTACGCCGACGAACGGCCACCGGTGAGCCGCCTCCTCTCTGTTTCCCCTCCTCTCTCTTTAAATCTGGCGGGGTGACCCCACCCGTCAGCCTCACCCGCCCCGGCCGAAGCATTTTAAGTGGAGGCGTCAACCCCACTTTAAGCCTTCGACGTCAGCCCCTCTGAAATTTCCAGAAATTCATTTTTAAATCCAGTTTGACTCAAACTTTGACCTTGAATAACTCCTAAACTACAAGTCCAAATGGACTGATTCTTTTTGCATTATCTTTCTGTTCTTCTCCTCTATTTTCTGGTACAGTTTGGTATTTTTATCTTCTGTCTAGAATTTCTGGACAGAAGTATTTGCTTTATGGTATATTCTTAAATGCTTGCAAAATATTTTCAGAGTGTTTGTGGTGTGTTGGTGAAGACCAGGAGCTCTTCCCCTCCCTTCTGGAGCAAGGCAAGCCACACCCTCCATTTGCATGATTGCAATGCAATGCATGGTTTATTTGAATTAAAGTCGCATAATATTGCATTATTTAGAAATGATTTATTCATGGCATTATGATTGGATATATGTGAGTTTGTTACGGCCATGATGATGCTTGGATCTCAAGGACTTATTTTGAAGAGTGAGAATGACGTGTTACTTCGGGATTACTAGTAGCAGTAGTCATGTTTATTTCATAGTCATATGGAATATTGTGTTAATGATATGGATATTTTATGTTTTGGATTTTGGATGGATATTTCTTTGATTTGAATCACAAGTTGATATGTAACATTGGAGTAACAGTTCTATCACATACTTACCTTGGGGATAAATTCCGTCATTCCGTTGGTCAGGTGCCACCGAATCGAGCTCACCAGTGCAGCCACACTTGCTTGGATGGGGAGGCCCTAATTCGGTCTATTGTCATGCCTCTCGCCGGTGCCTCCAACTAGGGAAGGTTATGTGCTCGCGCTGCCCAGGCCCGGTAGGCGGTCATAACCTTGTGTGCCCAAGTTGTGTTGTACACGGGGGTCCCCATGTGGCACAAGATTTTTGTGTAGGCCACGACGGTGGCAGCCACAGAGGTTGCGGATGTCGCAAGGTGACATCAGGGGCCACCCAGGACATAGCCCAAAGGGGAGTTTGTCAGGAGTGGCCGGGAGAGTGTCATGCAATAGATTGGTTTTGTCGGAATGTCGTTGGTCCACCCGAATGGGAGCACGAGGCCATGAGTTCCGTGGTGTGGGTATAGTGTACTAACCTCTGCAGAGTGTATAAACTATCGATAGACGCGTCCTCGGTCATGGACACAGTTCGTTGTAGGTCACACCATTCGATCAACACTCACGATGACGGAATGACTTATATTATGATTTATAGTTGTATGTGAGCAAGTAACAGTTTGGCAGGCTTTCGATGATGATGAGGTTGATCATCAGATTATGAGGTGATCATGTGGTGGTCACGAGGATGTATCGATCACGAAGTGATCGAGTGGATATGTTGCTTGGCCAGGTAGCCAAGAGTGAGATGGTTCCTTGTGAACCAAAAAGATGGTTCATCAGTGATTCTATTCTTACCTTATTACTTGAGCAATATTTACTTCCGCCTCATGGTAGTTAGTAATAAGTAAACTTGTAAATGCTATGTGTTGTTTTGCCTTGATGCTTTTGGTTGTTGTGAGCTTGCGAGTACATTCAAAGTACTCACCTGGCTTATCATGCCAGTTTGCAGGTGATGTTGTGATTGATTGCTTGTCGTGGTTTCCGTTCGTGCGAGATAGGCCGTGTCCCAGCCAGAGTCCCTGCGGAGTGGATTTCACCACCGTCGTCATCGTTCCGCTGCTACGAGTTGGTCCGCTGCTAGCATAGAGCTACCCTAGCAGGCGTAGTGTCGCCATGCTGTGTAACCTTTGTAATAGCAAACCTTTGTACCTTTATCTCCTGTAATAAAAGCTGATTTGTTCTATGACAAGCAGTGTCGTATTCCAGAAGACATTTCTGGGCTGGAATACGGGGCGTTCCGGTCCCTCTGAGCCGGGGTGCCACACTTTCAGAGAGCTAGGACAAACTAAAAGGGGCCAAAAAGCCTGCTTCACCGAAGCAAATCAGACTCGAGCCTCGAAAGCCGGTCTTTATGTCGTGCCTCGAAAGCCGGCTTTTTATTTTATAGTTTGCATTACTATAATTATCTTGTTATATAATACTATGCATTTATATTACAATTATTTATTGCATCTTTTTTTGCAGAAATCGGCCCTCTTTTCAGAAAGGCCGGGTCTCATCAATTATGATTTTAATACAACGGCAACATGATTTGCCGGGTTGCATGACAACCAGGGTTTATGGTTTTCTATTCCAATCAAAGAATGCTTGTCAAGTCAAATACACAACATAAATTGCCGGGTTGCACTGCAATCATGGTCAAGGATTTCTGTCATTGCAAAAGCATCATCAGTTCACATGAAAAATACTAAGTGCTTGATGGCACTAGCAGACTATGGAGTTTCAGTTTAAAAGCTATTACAAGCCACGACTGGCCTATTTTCTATCAAGTTTTTCAAAGCAAATTCAAAACTTGCGGAGTGGTTGATGGTTGAGACCTGGTAGTTGGATCTTTCGGGTTGATGTTGGTTTGTTCTCCTCTCGTAGTTTCTTTTCTGAGCTCACTTCTTTCTTCAAGTCGGCAATTTGCGACTCGGCTGGATTCAACATATCCTACATAAGATGTTTATAACATTACATACTTTATTAGAAGTCCCAAGTAACCACAGGTTGCTGACATGGCACTTGGGGGCTAATGCATGGTCATTTGTACTGGTTTCATTGAAGACCCGACCCATCAAATAATGATGAGCCGACCCTTGGGGGCTACTAATTGCTCCTGTCAAAATTCAAAAGTTCAAAAACACAAGCCCCAATCTATTATATCAATAGTGACCCAGACCTTGGGGGCTACATCATATGATGTTATTCTTTTCAAAGGAGAAGTACATGTAAGTCCCGAGTCGCTGCAGGCATGCGACCCGGCACTTGGGGACTGCACTACTTAGTTCAAGATCCACAAATTTTGTAAAAGTCCCAAGTCGCTGCAGGCATGCGACCCGGCACTTGGGGGCTACATAGTCAAGATATTATTTTTATGCAAAGCACCAAGTCATCATGAATTGATAAACTCGGAGCTTGGGGGCTACAGGTAATATGGAGATAAAAAAATAGTAGTACACCTTCAAGCTGTAAATTTTGAAGCGAGCTAGGTCTCATTTTCTTGGTGGAGGCTTGCAAAGTTCATCTCCTCCAAGTTATTCATAGAAGGCCCAGAAGCATTGAAGGTCGGCTCAACATCAGATGGATTTCTTATTTCCCAATATTTTTATCAAGATGAAGCACTGGAAACCAACTCAACATCAGATGGGTTATTTTTCTTAATATTTTTCTGCGAGGACCCAGTGTCAGCAAGTTGATTGCGAAGCCAGAATGTTGATATGACAAAGAAAACCAGAATTTTCTAGGAGCTGGCTCATTGAATAAATCGGCCATTTGAGCAAGCCGGTCCTTTAACATATTAATTATTCTTATTTCAGGAGCTTAGCATGAATAAATTCAAGCTAACCTGGGGGCTAATGTCGGGGGAATTACTCGCGGCTAGATCCGGCATCCCAAGGCATAACCCGGCAGGACCAAAGGGCCCATAACCGAGTCACGCGTGGATTTAAACGGGCCGGCTCTCTATGGGACTGGACCCTGCAAGGAACCTGGTAAGAGAAGCAAGACCCAGCTTGGGTAGACCCGGCCTGGGTAGATCAGTTTGGAAGAAAGGACCCGGACTAGGATCCGACTTGTAATAGAAAATAGACTAGTTGTAGTCCTACTAGGACTCTACATGTAAGCCGGCCCCTTCAACTTATATAAGGAGGGGCAAGGCACCCCAAGCGGGACAGGTTCTAGAGACAAGATCAAGATAGAGGTAGCGAAAGAGCACCCTTGTAATCGAGATTATCATCATCAATAGCAATCAAGCAGGATGTAGGCTTTTACCTCCACCGCGAGGGGCCGAACCTGGGTAAAAGCTCACGTCTCTCGGTTCCGACCAACCCCGTTCAAGCGACCACCTAGTTGCGATGGCCTGACCACAAGTCCTTTTACGAGGACATCTGTCGTGACAAAACAACGACATCTGCCCTCTCATGCATCCATGTCATCTTTTTTTTTGGCCGACCATATATGGCCAAGATCTGTGGCGAAGAGTTGGCCCCTGTGTTCGCTCCACGCCCCACCCGTTCGCTCCTCTTTCCTCGACCCGCATAAGCGGAAGCGAAACTTTTCTCCAACCGAAACATCAATGACGGGACCCCACATCATAATCTGGTCGCCCCCACTCCCACCCCATCTCTCTCTCCTCAAATGACACAAAACGCATGCGGTGATGGACGCAACTGAGCCCAGCTTCCTCTAGGGTTTGCGTCCTCCATCGGGATGAGAATCGGCGGCTACGGCAGCGATGGCGGCTTGCGGGGCAAAGGCAGGATTGCAACACCACTGATCTAGAGGATGGGTGGGACTTTATGTAGAGGGGCGTCAACATGCTCATCAACATCCTCGAGGGCCAAATCCCAAGCACAACTCCGAGGAATACATGATGCAGTTGAACACGTAAGTCACCTTCGTCCCCTCCTCCCTCTGTCCATGCCTAGCCTAGGTCGATTCGATCCAATCTGGTACTGATATAGGGTTGCCCCCTATTTGTCCTTCATCCCCGCCTCCCTCCATCCATGCCTAGCCTAGGCCGATTCGATCCAATCCGGTGCTGATATAGGGTTTCCACCCTCCTGTGTTTCCTTCATCCCCGCCTCCCTCCGTCCATGCCTAGCCCGATTCGATACAATCCGGTGCTGATATAGTGTTTCTGGCCCCCTATTTGTCTCTTTTGTCGCGTAGCACGATATAAAACATGTGCACGCAGAATCCTCTGCACGACTACTCGCAGCAGCTCTACGATAAGTATCGCCAGTCCTTTGAGGACTACATTTGGGACACCATTAGATGATTCACCGACTCTCGCTAATACGTACATGTGTGTTGTCTGTACAGATTATCTCCTATTTTGTGTGTGCGCCGATGTTGTTGGCTTTCCGGTCCAATGAGTCAAGGCGAAGCTGATTGGGTTCCCAACATGCATTAATGTTTTTGCATTCGTGTATTGTTTTTGGGTACAGGTGGAGCGTGACATTGGGTTATCTTGCTGGCTATATGAATGATTACATTCTCATCTTACTATGTACTAACACATAATCTGATCCTCTCTTGAATTATTTTGTTCCATGGCAATTTGAAACAAACCTTCCTATTAGGATTCCAGTATCTTTTATGTAGTAGGTACAACCTGGTTATTTACCCCTTAATTTACAGAAGTGGTGGTGTGGTTTAGGCGGTTTATTTAAGCTTCATCTTGACATTGGACACATACATAGTTCCCGATTGAATAATTTTTCTTTCGTCTGGATTTTCATTGGTGCTATACTGCTATCCATTAGTTCACATCTTAGTAATATTAATTTGGTTATTCTTGATACTTTTGCAGGTTAGTGATTGCTAACTTTGCGGCATTGGTTAATTTTAAATTCAGTTAAACAAGGTGACCTTTCTCTACAAGTTTTTGTTTATGTGGCAACTTTCTTTTGTATCCTATAGTTATTTTGTTCTAGATGATAGTTAACGAATTACTTGCATTTTGACGATACTCCAAAAATAAGAATAGTTGTTCAGCTCAGCGAACAAGATTACAACACATACATGGATCCAACATCCAAATTGATTCCTTTTACATTCCACTATAGCTATGCTGATTCTGATGCACTCTTTTCATGTATATAACATGCAAGTGTTATCAATTGAAAGGCTTCTTTGTTTCAAATCTTTGTATTAACACTACTATTTCCAATCTACGCAAGTAATGCTTTGTTGCTTTTGTATGCATGAACACTCCGAGACAAGTGGCATTCCTACCACTTCTCAAATTGTTCTTAACCTTTGAGTCGTTATCTAAAGGCCATCTTACTATTATCATCTTAAAAGCCCTTTTTTGTTGAGATGTGTTTCCAATGTCGCAGATAGTATGACTTTCAGAGATGTGTGCTTGCATGGGTTTGTTACTTCCTTTTATACCTGATTGCATAGGAAAACAAGATCAGAGTATAATTCTGCTACTACACTTCCTTGGCATTGGCGCTTGAGGTCAACATGTTCATCGATTGTGCTTATAGTTTTGGTCCATTCAGTCCTCATTGCATGAATTTGTATACACAAGGATGTACGATGCAAGATGACTAAGAAAATAAAACTGCATTTTGTTCAGAACTTCAGGCTGCAGTCCGTGTTTCCATGTAGCTCTTTTGTAGTACTATTGACAAAGTGGTACTTTTTTCCCATAAATTTTTATGGCCTTTGTAGCTGCAGAGAAACTGAAAATTGGAGTTAGGGCATATGGACATATCAGCCACATCAGGTGACCTTCAAAAGTTCATATAATACTTCTAGGGAGAGCCTGCTTTAGGAATTTTCTTTGGCGCTTCCAAATTGTTAGACAAAGATTTGTGGAATAGTAATACAATGACAGAAGTTCTGCAATACTATCATTTTCTCACTGACAATGACAATATTTGGACGGTTAATCCCTTTACATCAATACAACTTAATATGTAAATACATCAACGACTTTTTAACATTACTTCCCCAACCATCTCAACTCAACATCTTTTCTAAAAAAGAAGTTTTTTGTGTGTGCACAGTGTCTCTTTATTGACTCAAAATTCCAATGGATGTTTTTCTTGAAATTAAGTGTAATAATGCTCAAAACAATTATTTTTAGCATACAGTCCTGCAGCAATGTGCGGGGCATCATCTAGTTTCTATGGTTCTTGGGGATATGGAGGAACCGTAGTATGTAATAGATCGTTCGGTGTTAGGATTTGATATTCTCTTTGTATGTTTATGTTCATAGTCTTCTTGATGTTGGGTGAAGTCGACCATCCAACATATGTCAATTTTGGACGGAGGGTTATTACTGTTGGCGAACCGGCTGGTTACGGAAGTAGGTAAGTGACATGCCTATCTCTCTTCGCCCCGGATCGTTGCAGCAGGGGATAAACGGAGACAGCTTATAGTCTGCGCCCATGGGGACCTTTTGCCCCTTAATCACCGTTTGGTAACCGGAGTGGGGAAGAATGGTGGTGGCGTATGTGATATGGGGCTGCTGCGTGTATGCATGTATTTGTACCGGCTCCGCCCACAAATGAAAACATACAATGTGACTTAGGAATACGACGTAGCATTATGCTTAGGCATCGGTTAATAGACGCACACTAGTGGGGAATCCTGACTCCTTGGGAATGCCTTAGTCCTATCGATTTCAACAACTTTCACTCACGTCCCGTGCTACTTTACTTTATTTCCGCAATTTGCTTCACTGTTCGCTACACCGCTTTCGTCCATATTACTATTGGTTTGGATTTCATTAACTTGCAGGCACTGCTATTTAAACCCTACAAGAGACAAAAGGCTGATTCCTGTGCTCCCTATGGGATTGATACTCTTACTTGGAAAAAGCTACAACTAAACCATGTGCACTCCATCAGTTTACTGATAAAAAAATGCTACCAGAATTATGTTATCAACTTTGGCACAAAGGGCATTACAAGTTACAACACAAATTTGAACTGAAGACACTATAGGAAGTTCTTCTTTGCAACATGAGAAGCCATATTGTATTGCCGGTCAGGAAGTGAACTGTGGCAGCTGAGTCGATCCCACTGGTAATTATCTTCTCCACTAAAAGCTTCTTAATCTTAGTAAAGGGGAAGCTAGACGGCGGAGGGTTATCGTGGCGCATCTTACACGCCAACCTAATGTATAGGAAAACATTCTCAAGATTCACCGCCGCTTCCATGACACACCTGACGTACCAATGGATATGGTGTCATTGTCTCTCAAAAAGAACTTCATGGATAGGAGGTGGATGGTCTTTCAGCACCTAAACATGATATTTTGATATAGTTCGAAGACACAATTTCCGTGGACTATTTTGTTGTTGCGGGGAACAATTTTTGTGGGCTCAGAAGGTACTTTTAATATTTTTCGCAAGATGATTCCCTGAAAAAAGGGAAAAGGATAAAGGACTCACCTCCATGGTGTAGATCAGCCAATGAACGAGAGGAAGAGCGAGGTAGGAGGTCGATGTAGCCGGGGTTATTTTTGATGGCTCGCGGGTGGCTTGATCTCCCCCTGGTTCTGATGGTTCGCCGACCGAGAGATATATAATGACCTTGTTTCAACTTCCAACTGCCACTCAGAGTCGGAAATTAAAAAGCAATCCCACCTGAGTTCTGATGGGGGATTGACTGAGAAAGAGAATTGTTTTCACTCTCTAATTCACCCGGTCGAGCTGGGTTCAACTCTAGGAGTCCCGACCCCAAACCCTTCCCCGCTTATGGCAACGGCGCATTCGATCCGATCCATTCCCACACTTTCCCAGCCCCACCACCGGTGTCCGCAGCTCCGACCCCGCCCCCTTTCAGTACTCCAAATCGCTTGCTTGAACCCTCCTCCATGGGGCACCACGATGGGGAGATCAGCTCCAAGCAAGCGAAGCTCCCGGCCGCCGACGGCGCAAGCGAGGACCGCCTCAGCGCGCTACCCGATGAAGTTCTTATCGGAATCCTCCTCCAGCTCCGCTGCACCACCTACGCTGCTCGGATCAGCGTCCTCTCCCGCCGCTGGCGCCGCCATTGGGCCCTCCTCCCGGATCTCCACTTCACCGGCGACGCTGGCCACCACTGCATACTCCCCGCTCTCGCCGCCCATCAAGTGCCGGTTCTCCAGGGACTAGGTGCCTTCGTTGACGACATCTCTGTCGACTCCGCGATGGCCTGGCTCCCCATAGCCTCGCGCAGCCTCTCCGGTGGTATACTGCTTTACAACGCTGTACCGCAGAACCAGGCCAGGGAAAGATGTGTCTTTGAGCTGCCACGCTTCGAGAACACCACCTCTATCGTGTTTGACCTAGGATTTCTTGGCCATGCCATGCCGGATTCCAGCGTGTTCGCCTGCCTCGTCTCTCTCTGGCTATTTGGTGTCCATCTGCATGGCCCGTGCGGGCTTGGTGACGCTCTCTCCTCGCCGCGGTGCCCATCCTTGCGAGAACTCAAGATCCGCGATGCATGGGGTGTGGGTAACTTCACCATCCACTCCGAGTCTCTCCTGCAGATGGAGCTGAATAACTTGTATGGCTTGCAGCAGCTGACTGTAGAAGCAAAGGTACTTAGGGCGTGTTTGGTTGTCATCAACAAATTTGGATGCATTGCATGCTTGACCCAGTTGAGCCTAGCTAAGAAAAACAGGCAAAAAATCAATACCTGCATGTTGTTTGGTTGGTTGCATACCCTCTAGCCTGCCTGGGGCGAAACGAAAGGTAGGATGTTTGGTTGCCCACTTGTTTAGGCGGAAACAGAAGCCATGGCATTTGATTACATGCAACACATGTTGTCTGGTAACCTCCTCGTGGAGGTGGTGAGGTTACCAGCACACTAGGCAAGAAGAACCAACCAATAACACACAAGTAGATAGCATATAAACATAGTTTCAAACCAAACCAAGCAGTTTTCATGACAGTACGACACTTAAACCAAGCAGTTTTCAACCAAACCAGTACGACATTAAACTAACCAAACCAGCACGCACAATAGAGAGCTCTCCTAGACTTTCACGGCAAAGGCGTCATCGTGCCTCCTGCACTTGGTCACCACTTCAATGTCATCGTCGTTGAAGATGATTACCTTGAGCGTGTCGCGAGTAAGCAACATGAAGGTCACCATGTATCCGATCCTGGTCTGGTGAATGACGGCGAAGGGGGCCAACCCTGATCGAGGGTGACCCTGCTGTTCATTAGCCAGACAATGACCCTCCATGCGCAGCCGGTGTTGGTCTTGAGCCTGAACTCCGTCGGCACAGCCGAGAAATGCTTCGTGAAGTCCAGGGGCATTGGTAGACACTCCATCCTCAGGGCAAGGATGACGTTGCAGAAGTGAGTTGGCCCAGCCTCCTCATCGTAGTGCCCATAGTTCCGGCGCTTGCCGCTGGGGGGCTCCTCTAGCACCACGTCCTCATCCATGGGCGGTACGTCCTCGGCCGTGTGCGGCACCACCTCCTTGCCCTTGTCCATGGACAACACCACCTCCTTGCCCTTGTTCTCCATCTCGATCTGCATTATGAACAACACAAAGTTCTGTATTATGAACAACACAAAGTTCAAAGGTTGATCGGCATTAAATCCTATCGTCTAAAGCCCCTATATTTTACCCTGCCAAACGCTCAGTACTTACCCACCACCGCATCAATTAACCCTCTTTGTCTCTCACTCCTCTTCCACCTCTCCAATGCCATGAACTTCAACCCCAACCCCTTCCCTCGGGGCATTGGATGGAGAGCTTTCTTCCTCGGGTGCTCACTCGGTGACCGCACCAAGTTCGAGAACACCATGGAAGTGTGCTCGAACTTCACAAGCATCGAAGACATGCACAAGGAGGCAGACGCTGTGGTGAAGAAGGCGACATCGGAAAAGTTGAAGACGCTGATTCCTGACCCAATGAAGGGTGCTATGTCGGTGGACATCCTGCGCTGGGCCATGAATCAGGCCGACTTCGGCGATGCTGGACAGTGGGCAAGATGGGCCAAGTACAAAGAGTACAGGGCTCCTTAAGACTAGCGTGCGGTAGCATTCTGGAGTAGGACATTGGTTGCACCGGAGGTCATCGCTCTAGAGCCGGAGGATGAAGAAGAAGTGGTGGTGGTCAGGGTGCTGGAGCTAGGCCACCAAAGTATGCAAATCGAGGCAACCAAACAGGCCAAATTCTCCCCGCGCGGGCTTGGTTGGGTTCTATGCGAGCTACCAAACATGCCCTTAAAGAGTTACATGTGAGCTATTGCTTTCAGAATTCTATCACTGCAGTGAGTCAACCGGTTGCAAGCATCTCAACCCCTCGACCGGCGTCACTCCACTGGACAGATGTTTATGATTCAAGCTCTATCCAGATTAGCGAGATGGCACATCTCCAACGTCTAGAGACTGGTCGTTTTTTTGTGTTTGGACATTATTTGGATAACTACACACCCAATCGCGATTGCTTGAGGCTCTTGCAGCAGTTTGAGGTCTGATATGTCCATTTTGCATCATGTTTTCCTACTGATATTTATAATCTTTTTGGTCATTATTTCACTTTATGATGCAATCCTAATGCCTTTTCTCTCTTAATTTGCAAGATTTACATGGAGAGGGAGATTGCCGGCAGCTGGAATTCTGGACCTAAAAACCTACAGCAGAGATACTGATATGTCTCCAACGTATCTATAACTTTTTATTGTTCCATGCTATTATAGTATCAATCTTGGATGTTTTATATGCAATAATATGCTATTTTATATCATTTTTTGGGACTAAGCTATTAACCTAGTGCCCAGTGCCAGTTGTTGTTTTCTGCTTGTTTTTGGTTTTTCAGGAAATCAGTACCAAACGAAGTCCAAATGCCACGAAACTTTTTGACGATTTTTTTCTGGACAAAAGAGACCCTGGAAGCTTTGGGAGGAGGCCAGAAGCCTCACGAGGAGGTGACAAGGCAACAGGGCGCGGCCCCGGGGGGCGCGCCCTGATGCCTTGTGGGCCCCTCGTGGCTCCGTTTGACCTAATTCCACTTCTATAAATTCTCAAATATTGGGAAACCAACAGAGAGCCACCTCGAATAACCTTTCTGCCGCCGCAAGCCTCTGTTCTTCCGCGATCCCATCTGGAGGCCTTTTTCGGTACTCAGTCGGAGGGGGAATCGATCACGGAGGGCTTCTACATCAACCTTGCTGCCTTCCGATGATGTGTGAGTAGTTTACCATAGACCTACGGGTCCATATCTAGTAGCTAGATGGCTTCTTCTCTCTCTTTGATCTTCAATACAATGTTCTCCTCGATCTCCTTGGAGGTCTATTCGATGTAATCTTCTTTTGCGGTGTGTTTGTTGGGATCCGATGAATTGTGGGTTTATGATCAGATTATTCATGAGAAATATTTGAGTCTTTTCTGAACTTATTTATGCATGATTGTTATAGCTTTGCATTTCTCTCCAATCTATCTGTTTGGTTTGGCCAACTAGATTGATTTATCTAGCAATGGGAGAGGTGCTTTGTGATGGGTTCAATCTTGCGGTGTTCTATATCCCAGTGACAGAAAGGGACAAGACACGTATTTGTATTGTTGCCATTAAGGATAAAAAGATGGGGTTTAATCATATTGCTTGCGTTTACTTTGTCTACATCATGTCATCTTGCTTAAGGCGTTACTCTGTTTTCATTAACTTAATACCCTAGATGCATGCTGGATAGCGGTCGATGGGTCGAGTAATAGTAGTAGATGCAGGCAGGTGTCAGTCTACTTGTCTCAGACATGATGCCTATATACATGATCATTGCCTTGAATATCGTCATAACTACGCGCTTTTCTATCAATTGCCCAACAGCAATTTGTTTACCCACCGTATGCTATGCGTTCGAGAGAGAAGCCTCTAGTGAAAACTATGCCCCCCGGGTCTACTTTTATCATATATAAAATCCAAAAATACCTTGCTGCAATTTTATTTCCTTTATTTTGTTTTACAATTTACTTTTCTATCTATCACTATCAGAATTAATCCTTGCAAGTAACCTCCAAGGGGATTGACAACCCTCTTGTTTGCGTTGGGTTCAAGTATTTGCTTTTGTGTGTGTAGGTGCTGCTAACGAGGTTCTGTGTGGTTCTCCTACTGGATTGATAACCTTGGTTCTTAACTAAGGGAAATACTTATCTCTACTGTACTACATCATCCTCTCCTCTTCAGGAAAATCCCAACGCAGTTCACAAGTAGCAGGAAGACTTTCTAGCACCGTTGCCGGGGAGACATCACCAAAACCTATCAAGTACCTTCACATAAACTATCATCTACTTTCTCTTATTTTTATTTGCCTTTTATTTGGATTTGCCTCTCGTTTTCATCTCCCCTACTTCTAAAACAATTTTACAAAAACTCAAAAAAAAATTTCATTTGCTTGTTTGCTAGTCTGCTTGCTTTGTCATTATGGCTAGTTCTTCAATTGTTACTTGCACCCCTGAAAATGAAGTGCTTAATTTCAAAAAAAAGGGAGGAGAAAGATTAAAAGATGCTTGGTATAGGATTTGCGTCGCTCAAAATAGGTCTAATCGTAAGCAATCCACCGTTGTTCTTCTTCGCAATTTTTATGTGGGTATTACTACTTGGTATAGATTTGTGCTAGATACTATTACCGGAGGGAATTTCTTGAGTATTCAACCTATGGATGCTTTCAATGCTATGGGAAATTTAGTGGGATCACCACCTATCATTATTAATGAAACATCATTGACTTTGGAACATGTTATGCAAAGGTTAGAAGTTGTTGAGAATAAAATGTCTACTATTGAACATCTTGAGAATCTAGGCAAAAAATTCCATAATCATATTGCTCAATTTTGGTCTAAGGTAGGAACTACATTAAAAATGTTAAAAGAAAAGGAACCAATAGTTAGTGAAAGAATAGAGCAAGGTCCTGCTAGAATCGATAAGTTGGAGGAAATTATTAATAACTTGGGTTCCGCCTTTTCCTCCATTAAAACTATTTATAGGACTCCTCCCAATAAAAATTGCAAGTTTATGTATGTTCCTAAGACTAAGGGTGTCACTTCTAGCAAGGGAAATGAGGATCTTAAAATGATTAGCGTGCATCCCAATTTCATTGATATAATAAGGGAACCTATTTATGAAAGCAAATTTCTTAACTTTTTGCCTAGGAGTGTGATGATAAGAAATTCCCATGTTGGATCTCCTAGAAAGAGTGGGTATGTAATTGAGGATTTGGAAACTAAGGATGACAACACTTGAAACAATACATTATGCCTAGCTAGCGGCATAAAACAATAGCGCTTGTTGGGAGGCAACCCAATAAGTATGTTAAATTTTTGCTTTTTATTTCTGTTTTGTGAGTTTACACAATTTTATCCTCTGTTATGATTGTGTTTTTATCTTTTAATTAGTGTTTGTGCCAAGTAATGCCTTTGGGATGATTTGGATGATAGTATAATTGATGCTGTTTGAAAACAGAAAGTTTTGAGTCCAGTGCTGGATTTTTGGTTCTGTACTGGAGCGTGATAAAATTCTGAATTTTTTACAAAGTATTGGTATATGAATTTTTTACGTTTTCATCATTTTTCAGAATTTTTGGAGTTACAAAAGTACAGTTTTTAAATAGATCTTTATAGACTGTTCTGTTTTAGACAGATTCTGTTTTTGTTGCCTAGTTTGCTTATTTTGATGAATCTATGGATCGTATCGGGGGGTATGAGTCATGGAGAAGTTGGAGTATAGTATCATTATGCCAATATTAAATATGAATCAATTTACAACAGTACCTAAAGTTTAAGATTTATTTGTTATACTAATGGATCTCGCGAGGTTTCTGTTGAGTTTTGTGTGCTGGAGTTTTCAAGTTTTGGGTGAGACCATAATGGATGAAGGAATAAGGAGCGGCAAGACTCTAAGCTTGGGGATGCCCAAGGCACCCCAAGGTAATATTCAAGGAATACCCAAGCGTCTAAGATTGGGGATGCCCCGGATGGCATCCCCTCTTTCGTCTACAATCTATCGGTATATCACTTAGAGCTATATTTTTATTCATCACATGATATGTGTTTCACTTGGAGCGTCTTGTGCTATATAGTTTGCTTGCTTTTGTTTGCTTTTTAGTTTGCCACAATCATCTTTGCTGAACACACCTTTTTGAGAGGGACACACATTATTCGTGATTTTTTAGAATACTCTACGTGCTTCACTTATATCTTTTGAGCTAGGCAGTTGCTCTAGTGCTTCACTTATATCTTTTAGAGGACGGCGGTGGTTATATTTTAAAGAAATAGTTGCACTCTCATGCTTCACTTATATATTTTTGAGAGTCTCATGATTAGCAATGGTAATATGCACGGGTTATGAATTTAGTCTTGATATGATAGGTATTCAAGAGGGATATAATAAAAACTTTCATGTAGATCACTGAATATGATAAGTTTGATTCCTTGCAATAGTTTTGCGATATTAAGATGGTAGAGGTATTAGTAGATAATTGTGGTTTAGTAAGAATATTGGTGTTAAGGTTTGTGATTCCCGAAGCATGCACGTATAGTCCTTAGTGTGATGAAGTTGGAGCATGATTTATATTGATTGTCTACCTTTGCGTGGAGGTCGGGGGCGCACGATGGTTAACTCCTACCAACCTCCCCCCTAGGGGCATGCGTAGTAGTACTTTGCTTCGAGGGCTAATAGACTGTTGCAATAAGTATGTGAGTTCTTTACGACTAATGTGAGTCCATGGATTATACGCACTCTCACCCTTCCGCCATTTGCTAGCCTCTTCGGTACCGTGCATTGCCCTTTCTCACCTCGAGAGTTGGTGCAAACTTCGCCGGTGCATCCAAACCCCGTGATATGATATGCTCTATCACACATAAGCCTCTTTATATCTTCCTCAAAACAGTCACCATACCTACCTATTATGGCATTTCCATAGCCATTCCGAGATATATTGCCATGCAACTTTCACCGTTCTTTTTATATGACACACATCATCATTGTCATATTGCTTTGCATGATCATATAGCTGACATAATATTCGTGGCTCAGCCAGCGTTCATCATTTTCATACATGTTACACTAGTATCATTGCACATCCTAGTACACTGCCAGAGGCATTCATATAGTCATATTCGTTCTAGTATCGAGTTGTAATATTGAGTTGTAAGTAAATAAAAGTGTGATGATCATCATTATTAGAGCATTGTCCCAGTGAGGAAAGGATGATGGAGACTGTGATTCCCCCGCAAGTCGGGATGAGGCTCCGGACGAAAAAAAAAGAGGCCAAAAAGAGCCCAAAAAAGAGAAAAAAATAAATGAGAGAAAAAGAGAGAAGGGGCAATGTTACTATCCTTTTCCACACTTGTGCTTCAGAGTAGCACCATGTTTTTCATATAGAGAGTCTCCTATGTTGTCACTTTCATATACTAGTGGGAATTTTTCATTATAGAGCTTGGCTTGTATATTCCGATGATGGGCTTCCTTAAATGCCCGAGGTCTTCATGAGCAAGCAAGTTGGATGCACACCCACTTAGCTTTTATTTTGAGCTTTCATACACTTATAGCTCTTAGTGCATCCGTTGCATGGCAATCCCTGCTCCTCGCATTCACATCAACTGATGGGCATCTCCATAGCCCGTTGATTAGCCGCGTCGATGTGAGACTATCTTCCTTTTTGACTTCCCCTTATTAATCTCTATCATCATTCTATTCCACCCATAGTGCTATGTCCATGGCTCGCGCTCATGTATTGCATGAGGGTTGAAAAAGCTGAAGCGCGTTAAAAAGTATGAACCAATTGCTTGGCTGACATCGGGGTAGTGCATGATTAATACTTTATGTTAGGAAGACTAAGCATGAAGGGCTATATGATTTTGTAGGGATAGTGTTCTTTAGCATTTTTATTTTGAAAGGCATGATTGTTTGTTGGTATGCCTGAGTATTGATGTCTTTATATCAAATTATAGACTATTGCTTTGAATCACTCGTTTCTTAATATTCATACCGTAAAAGAAGAGATTACATGGTAAACATGTTAGGTGGCGTTCCACATCAAAAAAATTGTTTTTATCATTTACCTACGCGAGGACGAGCAGGAATTAAGCTTGGGGATGCTTGATACGTCTCCAACGTATCTATAATTTTTTATTGTTCTATGCTATTATAGTATCAATTTTGGATGTTTTATGTGCAATAATATGCTATTTTATATCATTTTTAGGGACTAACCTATTAACCTAGTGCCCAGTGCCAGTTGTTGTTTTCAGCTTGTATTTGGTTTGTCTGGAAATCAATACCAAACGAAGTCCAAATGCCACGGAACTTTTTGATGATTTTTTTCTGGACAAAAGAGCCCTGCAAGCTTCAGGAGGAGTCCAAAAGCCTCACGAGAAGGTGACAAGGCAATTGGGCGTGACCCCAGGGGGGCGCGCCCTGATGCCTTGTGGGCCCCTCGTGGCTCCGTTTGACCTAATTCCACTTCTATCAATTACCCAACAGTAATTTGTTTACCCACCGTATGCTATGCGTTCGAGAGAGAAGCCTCTGGTGAAAACTATTGCCCCCGGGTCTACTTTTATCATATATAAAATCCAAAAATACCTTGCAGCAATTTTATTTCCTTTCTTTTGTTTTGCAATTGACTTTTCTATCTATCACTATCAGAATTAATCCTTGCAAGTAACCGCCAAGGGGATTGACAACCCTCTTGTTTGCGTTGGGTGCAGGTATTTGCTTTTGTGTGTGTAGGTGCTCCTAACGAGGTTCTGTGTGGTTCTCCTACTGGATTGATAACCTTGGTTCTTAACTGAGGGGAATACTTATCTCTACTGTACCGCATCATCCTCTCCTCTTCGGGGAAATCCCAACGCAGTTCACAAGTAGCAGATACCTATTCTATGGAACTCCAAATGACCTGAAACTTCACGAGGAGTTTTTATCAAATATATGAAAAATACTAGAACAAAGAAATACCAGAGGGGGACCACCAGTTGCCCACAAGGCAACAGGGCGCAGCCATCCCGCCCTGATGCCTTGTGGGGCCCACAGCCGGCCTCTGACCCCCTCCTTCTGCTATATGAAGCCATTTACCCTAAAAAAATAGGAGGAGGACTTTCGGGGCGAAGCGCCGCCATCTCGAGGCGGGACTTGGGCAGGAGCACTTTTGCCCTCCGGCAATGCGATTTCGCCGGGGATACTTCCCTCCGGGAGGGGGAAATCGAAGCCATCGACATCACCAACGTTCCTCTCATCGTGGGAGGACCAATCTTCATCAACATCCTCACCAGCACCATCTCATCTCAAACCCTAGTTCATCTCTTGTATTCAATCTTTGTCTCAAAACCTCAGATTGGTACCTGTGGGTTGCTAGTAGTGTTGATTACATCTTGTAGTTGATGCTAGTTAGTTTATTTCGTGGAAGATTATATGTTCAGATCCTTAATGATATTCAATACTCCTCTGATCTTGAACATGAATATGATTTGTGAGTAGTTACTTTTGTTCTTGAGGACATGGGAGAAGTCTTGTCATAACTAATCATGTAAATTTGGTATTCGTTCGATATTTTAATGATATGTATGTTGTTGCTTCCTTTAGTGGTGTCATGTGAGCGTCGACTACATGAAACTTCACCATACTTGGGCCTAAGGGAAGGCTTTGTGGGGTAATAAGTAGATGATGGGTTGCGAGAGTGACAGAAGTTTAAACCCTAGTTTATGTGTTATTCTGTAAGGGGCTAATTTGGATCCATATGTTTCATGCTATGGTTGGATTTATCTTAATTCTTCTTTCGTAGTTGTGGATGCTTGCGAGAGGGGGTAATCATAAGTGGGATGCTTGTTCAAGTAAGGACAGCACCCTACCACCGGTCCACCCACATATCAAATTATCAAAGTAGCGAACACGAATCAAATAAACATGATGAAAGTGACTAGATAATAATTCCCATGTGTCCTCGAGAACGCTTTGCTTTACATAAGAGACAGTTCCGGCTTGTCCTTTGACATAAAAAGGATTGGGCCACCTTGTTGCACTCTTGTTACTATTGCTACTTGTTACTTGTTACGAATTACCTTGCATCAAACTATATGTTACCGCTACTTTCAGTACTTGCAGAGAATACCTTGCTGAAAACTGCTTATCATTTCCTTCTGCTCCTCGTTGGGTTCGACACTCTTATTTATGAAAAGGACTATGATTTATCTTGTATACTTGTGGGTCACCAAGACTCTTTTCTGGCGCCGTTGCCGGGGAGTGAAGCGCCTTTGGTAAGGAAACATTTTTATTACGTGCTGAAATTTACTGTCACTTGTCACTATGGAAAATAATCCTTTGAGGGGCTTGTTTGGGGTATGTTCACCTCGACCGGAAGCAATAAGAGTTTCCCCTCAACCTACTGAACCTATTGAAAATATTTATTATGAAATTCCTTCGGGTATGTTGGAGAAACTGCTAGCTAATCCTTATGCAGGAGATGGAACAATACGTCCTGGTATGCACTTGATCTATGTGGATGAAATTTGTGGATTGTTTAAGCTTGCAGGTTTATCCGAGGATGGAGTTAAGAAGAAGGTATTCCCTTTATCTTTGGAGGGAAATGCATTGACATGGTATAGGCTATTGGATGATACTGGAACATGGGATTGGAATCAGTTGAAATTGGAGTTTCATCGGAAGTTTTATCCTATGCATTTGGTTCATCGTGATCGGAATTATATATATAATTTTTGGCCTCATGAAGGAGAAAGTATCACTCAAGCTTGGGGGAGGCTTAATTATATGATGCACCCATTCCCCAATCATGAGCTCTCAAAAGAAATAATGATACAAAACTTTTATGCTCGGCTTTCTCATAATGATCAATCCATGCTCGATACTTCTTCTACCGGTTCCTTTATTATGAGAACTATTGAATTCAAATGGGATCTTCTGGAGAGGATTAAACGCAACTCTGAAGATTGGGAAATCGACAAAGGTAAAGAGTCAGGTATAAAACTTGAGTTTGATTGTGTTAAATCTTTTATGGAAACTGATGCTTTTCATAAGTTTAGTACTAAATATGGGCTTGACTCTAAGATAGTAGCTACTTTTTGTGAATCCTTTGCTGCTCATGTTGATCTCCCTAAGGAGAAGTGGTTTAAATTTCACCCACCTATTGAAGTAAAGGAGGAACCTATTATAGCTAAAGATGAAACTATCATTTATAATGTTGATCCAGTTGTGCCTACTGCTTATATTGAGAAACCTCCTTTCCCTGTTAGAATTAAGGAACATGCTAAAGCTTCAACTGTGGTTAATAAGAGTAATATTTAAACCCTCTGAACAAATTAGAGTGGAACCTAATGTTGCAATGATTAAAGATCTTTTGGTTGATAATATTGATGGACATGTCATATGCTTCTCTGAGGAAGCAACTAGGATTGCTTCACGAGAACCAGCGGATAAAAACAAACATGTTGTTGGCATGCCTGTTGTTTCTGTTAAAATTGGAGATCATTGTTATCATGGTTTATGTGATATGGGCGCTAGTGTAAGTCTATTCCATTTTCTCTTTATCAAGAAGTCATGAATGATATTGCACCTGTTGAGATTGAAGATATTGATGTTACTATTAAGCTTGCAAACAGAGATACTATTTCACCACTTGGGATTGTTCGAGCTGTTGAAGTCTTGTGTGGTAAGATTAAATAGCCTACTGATTTCTTAGTACTTGGATCAGAACAATATAATTTTTGTCCCATTATATTTGGTAGGCCTTTCTTGAATACCGCTAATGCTGAAATTGATTGTGTTAAAGAAAAGGTTAGAGTTAAGTTTGGTGACGTATCTCATTAGTTTAATTTCTCTAGGTTTCATAGACAACCACATGAGAAAGAATTACCTAGTAAAGATGAAATTATTGGTCTTGCTTATATTGTTGTTCCCCCTACCGATCCTTTATAACAATATTTTCTAGACCATGAAAATGATATGCATATGAATGAAAGGAATAAAATAGATGAGATATTCTTTAAACAAGCACCTATCCTTAAGCATAATTTACCTGTTGAAACTCTTGGAGATCCTCTCCCACCTAAGAGTGACCCTATGTTTGAATTAAAGAAATTACCAGATGCATTGAAATATGCTTATCTTGATGAAAAGAAGATATATCCTGTTATTATCAGTGCTAAACTTTCAGAGCACGAAGAAAAGAGATTACTTAAAACTCTGAGGAAGCGCCGTGCTGCTATTGGATATACTCTTGATGATCTTAAGGTCATTAGTCCCACTTCATGTCAACACAAGATTAATATGGACCCAGATGCTAAACCATTTGTTGATCATCAACGACGTCTGAATCCTAAAATGAAGTATGTGGTAAGAACTGAAATATTAAAGCTTCTGGAGGCAGGTATAATTTATCCTATAGCTGATAGTAGATGGGTAAGTCATGTTCATTGTGTTACTAAGAAAGGAGGCATTACTGTTGTTCCTAATGATAAAAATGAACTTATCCCACAAAGAATTGTAACTGGGTATAGGATGGTAATTGATTTCAGGAAATTAAATAAAGCTACTAGGAAAGATCATTACCCTTTGCCTTTTATTGATCAAATGGTAGAAAGATTATCTAAGCATACACACTTTTGCTTCCTAGATGGATATTTTGGTTTTTCTCAAATACCTGTATCAAAGGAAGATCAAGAGAAAACCACTTTTACTTGTCCTTTTGGAAATTATGCTTATAGACGTATGCCTTTTGGTTTATGCAATGCACCTGCTACCTTTCAAAGATGTATGACTGCTATATTCTCTGACTTTTGTGAAAAGATTGTTGAGGTATTCATGGATGATTTATCCATTTACGGAACTTCTTTTGATGATTGCTTAAGCAATCTTGATCGAGTTTTGCAGAGATGTGAAGAAACTAATCTTGTCTTAAATTGGGAGAAGTGTCACTTTATGTTGAATGAAGGTATAGTCCTTGGGCATAAAATTTCTGAAAGAGGTATTGAAGTAGACAAAGCCAAAGTTGATGCAATTGAGAAGATGCCATGTCCTAAGGATATCAAAGGTATAAGAAGTTTCCTTGGTCATGCTGGTTTCTATAGGGGGTTCATTAAAGATTTCTCTAAAATTTCTAGGCCTCTTACCAATCTTTTGCAAAAAAGATGTTCCATTTGTTTTTGATGATGATTGTGTAGAAGCCTTTGAAACACTTAAGAAAGCCTTAATTTCTGCACCCATTGTTCAACCACCTGATTGGAACTTGCCTTTTGAAATAATGTGTGATGCTAGCGACTATGCAGTTGATGTTGTTCTAGGTCAAAGAGTAGAAATTGAATGTTATTCATGATGCTACTAAGACTCTAGACAGTGCTCAAAGAAATTATGCTACTACTGAGAAAGAATTTTTAGCAGTTGTGTTTGCTTGTGATAAATTCAGATCTTATATTGTTGATTCTAAAGTAACTATTCACAACGATCATGCTGCTATTAAATACCTTATGGAAAAGAATGATGCTAAACCTAGACTGATTAGGTGGGTTCTTCTACTACAAGAATTTGATTTGCATATTATTGATAGAAAGGGAGCTGAGAACCCTGTAGTAGATAACTTGTCTAGGATGGAAAATGTTCTTGATGACCCATTGCCTATTAATGATAGTTTTCCTGATGATCAGTTAGCTGTTATAAATGCTTCTACTTCTCGTAATAGTCCTTGGTATGTAGACTATGCTAATTACATTGTTGCTAAATATATCCCACCTAGCTATACATACCAACAAAATAAAAAATTATTCTTTGATTTAAGACATTACTTTTGGGATGACCCACATTTATATAAAGAAGAAGTAGATGGTGTTATTAGACGTTGTGTACCTAAACATGAACAAGAACAAATCCTACAAAAGTGTCACTCCGAGGCATACGGAGGACACCATGTGGGAGACAGAACTTCACATAAGGTATTACAGTCTGGTTTTTATTGGCCTACTCTTTTCAAAGATGCACGTAAGTTTGTCCTTTCTTGTGATGGATGTCAAAGAATTGGTAATATTGGTAGATGTCAGGAAATGCCTATGAATTATTCACTTGTTATTGAACCATTTGATGTTTGGGGTTTTCATTATATGGGACCTTTTCCTTCCTCTAATGGGTATAGACATATTCTAGTTGATGTTGATTATGTTACTAAGTGGGTAGAAACTATTCCAACTAGTAGTGCTGATCACAACACCTCTATTAAAATGCTTAAAGAAATTATATTCTCGAGGTTTGGAGTCCCTAGATACTTGATGATTGATGGTGGTTCACATTTTATTCATGGTGCTTTCTGTAAACTTCTTGCTAAATATGATGTTAATCATAAAATTGCATCGCCTTATCATCCTCAGTGTAGTGGTCAAGTTGAATTGAGTAATAGAGAAATAAAGTTAATTTTGCAAAAGACCGTTAATAGATCCAGGAAAAATTGGTCTAAGAAACTTGATGATGCATTGTGGGCTTAGAGAACTGCTTATAAAAATCCTATGGGTATGTCTCCGTATAAAATGGTTTACGGAAAAGCATGTCATTTACCTCTCGTGTTAGAACATAAAGCTTATTGGGCAATTAAGGAACTTTACTATGATTTCAAACTTGCCAGTGAAAAGAGGTTATTTGATATTAGCTCCCTAGATGAATGGAGACCTCAAGCCTATGAAAATGCCAAGTTGTTTAAAGAAAAAGTTAAAAGATGGCATGACAAAAAAAATTCAAAAACGGAAATTCAAAGTTGGTGAGCATGTCCTATTGTACAATTCTCATCTTAGATTTTTTGCAGGAAAACTTCTCTCTAAATGGGAAGGGCCATATATCATCGAAGAAGTTTATCGCTCTGGAGCTATCAAGATCAACAATGCTGAGGGCACTAATTCGAGAGTGGTTAACGGGCAAAGAATTAAACATTATATCTCAGGTACACCCATTAATGTTGAAACTAATATTATTCAAACAATGACACCGGAGGAACACATAAAAGAGACCTTCCGGAACGCTCAGAACCCTGAAAAGGAGTAGGTATGTGATACGGTAAGTAAACCGACTTAAAAAATTCCATAAAAATTATTTCTGTCTGTTTTGGAATATTAGAAAAAATAAAAATAAAAAGAAACAGCCGAGGGGACCCACGAGGAGGTCACAAGGCAACAGGGCGCGCCCTACCCCCCTAAGCGTCGGGTTGCCTTGTGGGCCCCTCGTGTGCCTTCCCGACTCCGTTTTCCTCCCATATACTTGTTCTGCACGATAAAAATTCTTTATATATACTCCCGGATGTTTTGACCACCGTACCGCAAATTTCTCCCTGTTCTTGTTTCGTGCGGTTTTCTGTCAGATCTTCGAGGCCAGGCATCATGTCTTCCTCTTCCTCAAACAACGTGGGAGACGACGCTTGGTTGCTGCAGATGGAACTCAGGAGAGAGGAGGAGGAGGAGGTCACCATAGAAGAAGGTGAGGGGGATTCGCTGGAAGTCCACCCTCCGGCCTCCGAGAGGGGTACCCTTGCCGGCATCTCTACAACTCCAAACCCCCATCAAACCATGAGGAATACAACAAGCCATGGAAGTCAAGGGGTACAAGAAGGGCTTGCCCCTAGGAGGCCCTTACACAGCTTACATCGGAACAATTTTCATAATTTGGTTCACAATTATGGAGTTGAAAATACTCCCCGCATGCACCTTCCAATTGGGACATCTCTCGTCCAAGTAAAAGTGATGCAGGAAAGAAAGCTTGGGGGCCAGAGAATAAGCATATTATGGCTGAAGTCCAAAAGAATGCAAAGATGATCCAGCATGTACTCCGAGAAATTCAGAGCCTAAGGGAGATCCTAATCAATGTCATGAAAGACAAGCCTACTACTTCATCACTGATGGTGTCCTGGACTAGGGGGTACTCACCACATCGTCTCCCGACCAGTGGGTCGGGCCGAGGACCCCCATGGCGGTTCACTAATGGGCCACTTCGGGCAGCCCAAGACATATACAAGGACGACTTCACAAGACTTGGCGCCCAAGACGAGGACTCTCCTAAACCCTAGGCCTCCGGTGCATATATAAACCGAGGCCAGGCTAGTCAATAGATGAACTCATATTCATTAGAACAATCTCTTGGTAGATACATGTACTCTGTACTACACCCCATATGAATACAATCAAAAGCAAGACGTAGGGTATTATCTCTTCGAGAGAGCCCGAACCTGGGTAAAATCCTGTGTCCATGTTACCAACGCTCCAAGACGCCTAGCTTAGGACCCCTACTACGAGATATGCCGGATTTAGAACTGACATTGGTGCTTTCATTGAGAGCCTGCTGGCAGTCGCCGCGGTGCGATGGGAATTCAGATCGTCTCCGGCGTGATCAACGCATCGGAACCGAGCTTTATTGTCGATGTCGGCATCTTCATCGCCGGCTCGACTGGTCACCTCGGCTGGACTGAGGACTGCGCTCCACATCGGATCATCAAGATCGGACAGATACTTTCATCATCATCAACTCCGATCTCTTTCAAGATCATGGGGAAATCATCCATGGAGCTCGGGGGCTCAAGATCAACATTGCCCTCGGGCGACCATGCAGTTTTTCTGGATAGCGGGTTCGCGTTCACCGTCACCGCCTCCTCGAGCGTCGTTTTGACGAATCCTTTGGTGGAATTGTGCGGAATTGAGTCTATAATGACTCCGTAAAATTTCGTCGTATTCTGATGGAGTAATCTCTGGCGATCTACGATATACCGGAGCCCTGTCAAATCTGGATGTGAATCTGGACGAGTTTAGGGCGAGGAGTCCAGCGTCCAGCTCAGACATCCTTTGGAAGATCCAACCGTTGATCGGCTGCGTAATTTCTATATCTACCATCCCTCAAAATTTCAGCTCGATCCGACCGTTCAAACTCCGGGAACAGCCCGAGGATTGTGTCAATTTCCGGATCTGTTTTCTGCGCGAAAACGAATCCGACCCGAGATCATCTTTCTTCGTGAACGGGGTATTGGACATCCTTTTTGGAGGAATTTTTCTTAGGGTATTTTGTGTTGTTATCAAACACGTGCCCACACATTTTGAAGCCTTTTCCGAGGTAATCTTCACCGTCGCGTTGGTGTCAAACCAGCCCAACAACGTTGCTCCACGGCTACCGACCTGCGCTAGACAGGTCGTCGCTTCATCGAGCCGAGGTCAACCTCACCGGATCTTCACATCGGCGAGCCGACCAAGATCTCGGCATCGCGAAGGCCAAGTAATCGCCAAAACCACATCGCCGCCCTATGGATTGCACGGGTTGGGCGCGCCAGCATCGCCGTGCGGTCACTTCATCAAGTCGGCATTGACCGCGTCACAAATTTTGACCTTCGTCGGCATCGCCATGCCACCTCTTCTTCAAGCCAACATTCAACACGCCGACCTGCTTTGACTCGTCAGCTGACATGGAGGCTTCGACACCTCGGCTGGACCGGGGGCTTCGCCATCTCTTTATCAACCTACTCCAGGGACTTCGGCGTCACCAGCCGACCAGCTTCGTCACCTCAGCTGGACCGGGGGCTTCGCCTTGCCACATCGACCGTGCCGCGTTGCCACTTCATCAAGCCGAGCTCTTCGCTCGGATACCTCGGGACCGGCTTGGGGGCTGGGACCTCGACCCACCGCAAGTCCGGACCGTGTCATCAACACCGAACACATTAACCATCTAAGTCGCTTTCATGCTCAAATTTTTTAAATGTTTAATTTTTGTTCGGTCCGA
The DNA here is from genome assembly GCA_039707655.1 of Elymus sibiricus. Lineage (NCBI taxonomy): Eukaryota > Viridiplantae > Streptophyta > Magnoliopsida > Poales > Poaceae > Elymus > Elymus sibiricus. The sequence continues at coordinate 343,438,033 of CM077666.1, read as the reverse complement.
CCAAGCATTATATTTGTGTTAGACAAAAACTCTGTTTGTTAAAAGCACTCCCTTTACCCATGTTAACTGGCGGCTCTTAAATTTATATGAGTCGTTTCATAATAAATGTGTTTTCTTCTAAGTCGTTGCAAAGTCTTTTTCTAACACTCCTTTTTCAACTCAAGTGTATGGTCAATAGCTGGATAGCCTGGTTTCTCTCTAAAGCCGCTCGAGTTTAGTTCGCTAAATTGGTCTCTGAGAAGCACTCCGCCTTCGGGATATGGAGGTTGAAGCCGAAGGCTAACCTACTTGAAGTTTAGAGATCGGATGTGTCATGTTAAAGCATGACGGAAGGAAAAATTTATTTTAAGACCAATTTTCGGATTGGCACCAAAAAACTTATTTAGTTCGGACGTCAAGTTTTTATATAAGTTTTTTGGCTTTTTGAGCTTATGGCACTTTTAAGCTATTTGTATGTTTTTCTTTCAGGAGGCGGGACATCCTCATGACCGAGGTGCCCTGCGTAATAATTCAGCTCGGGAGATCTTTTCCAACCCGCAGCTCGGCGTTGGCGAAACGCACATGACATCTGGACTAGTTCCCGAGGAGATTCGATCCTCAGGTTGGTCGGCCGCACCCAACCTGAGTCTCGGGGGATACTGTGTGTCTCCAGCATAACTCTCGCAGTACAACATCGGATGCCTTTAAAGCATCGGCAATATCAACGGGGGGCTGCGACTAGAGCTGAACCCACCAAAAGCCAAGGTACTCCGAGGAGTCCTCGGCAAAACGTTCTCGGATATTGCTTTATATGCATCAGTTTCGAATTGTGTCTTCGGTCAATAGTTGGGTTGCCAGGCTCCTGTGCTTGCCTCCTATGTTCCGCTTTGTTCGGCTAGGTGTGCAAAGGGAGAACCACTGCGATTGTACTTCCGATTTAACTGGTCAAGTACCTCAGTGGAGAAAGCCGAAAACTGACTGTCACAATGAGCGCAAACTGGTCAGCGATCCGATGACTGTGTCAAACTATAGATCGATAGAGGTTACCCCGTGGGCCTTTCATAAAATTGGCCGAAGTGTTAATGGCTTGACCTCGGCTGACGCCGAACACTAACCGGGGGCTAGTAACTGGCCTCTCAACTTTAAGCTCCTATGACTAAGTGAAAGTTATAAAGCCTGGATATCTGATTGCCTCGTTTCCGCTAACACAACCGCCTCCGGGCACCGAGATGTCGGCTAAGGGTTGTCTTGTTACTGTGGAAACACCCTGCGTAGCATCTACAAAGGGGTAGAAGCCGACGATGGGCCACTCTCAAATGATAAACGGTCACAAAGGAGTCAAAATAGCATATAGCATAAAAGCGTTTGTATTCAATATACGAGTGCTGCCTTCCGTAATCATCGTTATAAAGCCATAAATATGCATCAATTTGACTTAAGATTTTGGCCAAGCTGGGTTGCCTGGCTCCCGTGCTTACCCCTTACGTTCCCAATTATTCGGCTAGGGGGTAAAGGGAGCACCTCTGTGATTGTTACTTCCGGGTCATCCGGGCTAGTACCTCAGACTGGATGAAGCCGAAAGCTAGTCATCTTAAGAATATAATTGGTCGGTAACGACGGAAGTGAAAATTTTGGTACATTAAAGACCACAGAGTTTAGGAACTTTTCCCAAACTAAATCCTCAATATTTTCCTCCCACATTGATCGGAGTTGAGGTTTCATGATCATGGTCAACATGACAGCCTGGGAAAAGGAACTTATAAATGAACTATTTTTCCCAGAAGATGTTTCTTACGTTAAATAGTAATATGACATATCTCTCCGTCTACCTTTGTTTATAAAACCGTATGACCGGATTGCCTTGTTTTCCTTAATTCTTTGCCCTTATCAAGGCTTTATAAAGTAGGAAAACACTCCTTGGCTACTGGCCGAGGAGGTTGAAGCCTTTGGTCGGTCAACAAAGTTTTGTACAATGCGGATCCGAGCATTAATGATGTAAAGTACTTGGATACATAGAATCATTACACATAAATTGTGATTAAATCAATTTACTCCGGATATCGATCCTTAATTCGGTCACCCTTGCCCAAATTAAGGCTCGGGGGCTACTGGGCTTCACGCTTCTCACTTAAAAGCTATTAACAGGTTACATCGATCCCCTGATCTGGTGTTGCCACCCGACCAGTGGCTCAGGGGCTACTACATTGACGATCCAATGCAGATAATTTACAAAGTGCAAAACAGTTTCCGAGGAGATTACAATCCTCAGGTTGGTCGGCCGCACCCAACCTGAGTCTCGAGGACTATGCACACCGCGTTTCCATTCCTAAGTATGCTGCCGAGCTAGGAGTTGATCCTCAGGCCGATTTCGTGAATCGACCTGAGTCTCCAGGGCTACTGGGATCAGCGGTTTTATGTTTTCCTTCAGGTGCATCTCGGATTTTAGGCTGACACACACCTTGAGGGCTACTGGCTATACATCTCGGCAGTAAACAAATTGCGCCGATCGGAAATAAATTCCGCAAAAAATCAGCCCAAGACCGAGGTGGTGCACCACCTCGGAAGCAGTCTGGCATAAAGCTCGGTTGCGAGTGGCTGGCTCCATAGAGAACTTTTTCGGCGTTAAGCTCGGATAACCTCCTTCAAACTTTTTCAAAGACAAGGTACTCTATGCCTCCTCGGATGCAGTCCAGCGCTGGAGCTCGGATACAGGCCGGCGTTGGAGCTCGGTTGCTAAAATGTACCTCGGATGCAGACCGGCGTTGGAGCTCGGCTGCAAAAGACACCTCAAATGCAGTCCGGCGATGGAGCTCGGACGCAAGAGGACACCGCTGCACAGGAAAAAGCTTCGAACCCGAGGTGCGGCGTAAAAAATAACAAGGCATTGATAAAAGCCAGGAACTTAAAGGGGCTCCTCGAATGCCCGACGTGTGAGCTCTTCGGATACACCTCGGTGATCCTCAAGATCAGAGATGGGAAGATTTGTTGAACCAGCTTTCAAGACCGGCGACCGAAGATGAAGAACAGTTCGGAAGAACCGAGGAGCGTCCCCAATTTGAAGACCGGTTCAAGGGGCTACTGATGGTGTCCTGGACTAGGGGGTACTCATCACGTCATCTCCCGACCAGTGGGTCGGGCCGAGGACCCCCATGGCGGTTTACTAATGGGCCACTTCGGGCAGCCCATGACATATACAAGGACGACTTCACAAGACTTGGCGCCCAAGACGAGGACTCTCCTAAACCCTAGGCCTCCGGTGCATATATAAACTGAGGCCAGGCTAGTCAATAGATGAACTCATATTCATTAGAACAATCTCGTGGTAGATACATGTACTCTGTACTACACCCCATATGAATACAATCAAAAGCAGGACGCAGGGTATTATCTCTTCGAGAGAGCCCGAACCTGGGTAAAATCCTGTGTCCATGTTACCATCGCTCCAAGATGCCTAGCTTAGGACCCCTACTACGAGATATGCCGGATTTAGAAACGACAATCACCTCCATCATCGAAGAAAGACACTTGAGTACACGGGTATGGGCACCACCCTTGGCTTGTTCCAAGCTTGGGGGAGGTGCCCTGGTATCGTATCACCATGACCCTTTATCATCATTATCTATCTTAGTTCGATCCTTAGTTATTTCGTGATTTAGAGAAATAAAAAGTTTAGTATGATCTAGTTTCGAGTGCTTGTTTCGTGATCTATCTATCTATGTAATCGGGTGTGAGAGTTATATAATAAAGAATAGTTTGAGTTGCTTCTTTACTTTTATATTTCAATCTTAGAAATAAAAGAATGAAAAGATCATCTGCTAATCCCTTGGGGAGTAATAACTTTACATAAGAAAAGTATAGTTGATAAAATTTATTGGAAATTAACAAACATAGCATTGGTCATTGATGCAATTCATGAGAGATTAATAAAGGAAGAGAGGATTCACATATAAATATACTATCTTGGACATCTTTTATGATTGTGAGCCCCCATTAAATATCCTATGTCAAAGAGTTGAAGTTGGACAAGGAAGACAACGTAATGAGTTATGTTTGCTTATACTCACATAGAAGTTATATTGTCATGGATCCTCTAACATGTGGTGCTTGCTCACTATCTTTTGCTAGCCAAAATTCCATACTAAGTAGAGATACTACTTGTGCATCCAAAACACTTGAACCCAGTTTCATGTCATGAGAGTCCACTATATCTACCCATGATTGAATAAGATCCTTCAAGTAAGTTGTCATCGGTGAAAAAAGCAATAAAAATTGCCCCTAAATATGTATGAACTTTTATTGTAAGGGAAAATAAGCTTTGTACGAACTTGTGATGGTGAAGAAATAAAAGTGACAGACTGGATAATAAAGGTTGCTATCACAAGGGGCAATATAAAGTGATGTTCCTTTACATTAAGAGTTTGCACATCCAAAAATAAAAAGCGCATGACAACCTCTGCTTCCCTCTGTGAAGGGCCCATCTTTTACTTTTCTGTATTTACTTTTATGCAAGAGTCAATAGTGTTCCTCTCTATTCCATTTTTATTTTTCTCTTGGAAAGCATCATGTAGTGGGGAAAGATCTAGACACATATATCCAGTTGGATGTAAGTAATCATGAGTTATTATTGTTGGCATTACCCTTGAGGTAAATTGGTTGGGAGGTGAAACTATATATAAACCCCCATCTTCCTATGTGTCTGATTGAAGCTTTTGCTCCATAAATATGCCATGAGTGTCAGCAATGATAGAAGACTAAATGATAGTTGAGTATGTGAACTTGCTAAACAAAAGCTCTTACATAGACTCTTCCTGAAAATATGATGAATTGTAATTGTTCATTGACTAAGAACATAGTTTGTTAGTTTTCAAGAAAGTTTATGCTTTATACTTCGATATTGTTATGAATTATTAGTTGTTTATGGGAAGTTTTATGATGATATATTGTTGCTATAGTATTGATCATGATGCTTTCATGTCTGTATGTTGTTTTATTGACACCTCTCTCTCTAAACATGTGGTCATGATTATCGATTTCAGCTTTCGCTTGAGGACAAGCTAGGTCTAAGCTTGGGGGAGTTGATACGTCCATTTTGCATCATGTCTTCTTACTGATATTTATAATGTTTTTGGTCATTATTTCACTTTATGATGCAATCCTAATGCTATTTCTCTCTTAATTTGCAAGATTTACATGGAGAGGGAGATTACCGGTAGCTGGAATTCTGGACCTAAAAAGCTACAGCAGAGGTACCTATTCTACGGAGCTCCAAATGACCTGAAACTTCACAAGAATTTTTTATCGAATATATGAAAAATACTGGAACAAAGAAATACCAGAGGGGGCGCACCAGTTGCCCACAAGGCAACAGGGCGCGGCCACCCCCTGGGCGCGCCCTGATGCCTTGTGGGGCCCATAGCCGGCCTCTGCCCCCTCCTTCTGCTATATGAAGCCATTTACCCTAAAAAATAGGAGGAGGACCTTCGGGACGAAGCGCCGCCGTCTCGAGGCGGAACTTGGGCAGGAGCACTTTTGCCCTCCGGCGGAGCGATTCCGCCGGGGATACTTCCCTTCGGGAGTGGGAAATCAAAGCCATCGACATCACCAACGTTCCTCTCATCGTGGGAGGACCAATCTTCATCAACATCCTCACCAGCACCATCTCATCTCAAACCCTAGTTCATCTCTTTTATTTAATCTTTGTCTCAAAACCTCAGATTGGCACATGTGGGTTGCTAGTAGTGTTGATTACATCTTGTAGTTGATGCTAGTTGGTTTATTTAGTGGAAGATTATATGTTCAGATCATTAATGATATTCAATACTCCTCTGATCTTGAACATGAATATGATTTGTGAGTAGTTACGTTTGTTCTTGAGGACATGGGAGAAGTCTTGTCATAACTAATCATGTGAATTTGGTATTCGTTCGATGTTTTGATGATATGTATGTTGTTGCTTCCTTTAGTGGTGTCATGTGAACGTCGACTACATGACACTTCACCATACTTGGGCCTAAGGGAAGGCTTTCTGGAGTAATAAGTAGATGATGGGTTGCTAGAGTGACAGAAGCTTAAACCCTAGTTTATGTGTTATTCCGTAAGGGGCTGATTTGGATCCATATGTTTCATGCTATGGTTAGATTTATCTTAATTCTTCTTTCGTAGTTGCGGATGCTTGCGAGAGGGGATAATCATAAGTGGGATGCTTGTTCAAGTAAGGACAGCACCCTACCACCGGTCCACCAACATATCAAATTATCAAAGTAGCGAACGTGAATCAAATAAACATGATGAAAGTGACTAGATGATAATTCCCATGTGTTCTCAAGAATGCTTTGCTTTATATAAGAGACAGTTCCGACTTTTCCTTTGCTCTAAAAAGGATTGGGCCACCTTGCTGCACTCTTGTTACTATTGCTACTTGTTACTTGTTACGAATTACCTTGGTATCAAACTATTTGTTACCGCTACTTTCAGTACTTGCAGAGAATACCTTGCTGAAAACCGCTTATCATTTCCTTCTGCTCCTCGTTGGGTTCGACACTCTTACTTATCGAAAGGACTACGATTGATCCCCTATACTTGTGGGTCATCAAGGTCAAGCACCATCTAAAGCTCTCACTGATCTATCTGCTGGTGAGTTCATTTTTGTGTAAGTTATGTGCTAGCAAGTCAATATATAGCGATGCAGACATGGTGTTCAAATTTAGAGGAATCTCATTGGGAATATCTGAGAATAGCCATGCCGAATTTTTGCTTGTTTTGCTTTGCTCAATTCGATGCAACATATCTGAGGCTGGGAGCATCTCTTGGATGATGCATTTTTTCTGCCTTTTAAGTATTTAGCATTATAATTATACTAGCACTACTGCACTTGTACATTTAGTTATTCAATGGGACATGAACTCCCAAGAGCGGAGAGGAGACCATTACCTGTGTATTAATCACTTCGTACAAAATGATATCCGTGTCCTTTTCTAACAGTTATTTTCTATTGTGACTTCCTGCAAACCTACAAAACGAAGGTCACCATCAATACCTGATGGAAGACATGACAAGGCTCCCTAGCATTACATTCTTGACCCTGGATGTAATGGCAGAAGGACATTCATTTGGAGCAAGCTTATTCCATATTCTCAGGATGTGTACTGGTGTAAGAAAGTTGGCTCTTGTCTTTATCGGAAAACCTAGCAATCTGGAGGTAACATTATTCGTAATCTATTTATCTACTTCTTCCTTCCGGATTTATTAGTTTCCCTTGAATTTTGAGCCTAAATTTGACCAAAAATATGACTTACAAAATATGAGTTATATACCACAAAAAAAAATATCATTGAATTCATACTCGAAAGAAATTTTGTAATGATATAATTTTTGTAGCATATAACTTATAACTTATTAGTAGAACTTCAGGTCAAAGTTAGGATCAAAATTCATGGGGGGGGGCTTATAAACCCAGACAAAGAAAGTAGTACTTGAATTGCCAGAGAAACCACATAGCATTTCTTGGTACAAAATGTGTTAGAGCTTCTAGTTGTCCTATTCTGAAGTGTTGGTTTGATACTGATACCCCACTCCAAAGTATGTTCCCGGTGAAATATATGACATTTGATGGGAAGTTAACCAAGTAATTTCATGATAGGATCAACCTTGCCTGCATGGTTATGATTTAGGAGATAATGATTGCTTGGGGCATGTGCTTTTTAAAAAAGGTTCCATAAAAAAGGAAGTCGTAAGGTCAATTTGAGATTATCTTAAGTCCGGGTTATCAATAGAACAATATGTGAGGATTTGTGTAGATTTAATAATGTCCATCATACCACTCTCTCTTTGTATGGAACAATCCTATTTTCTGTAATAGGTCAGATTCAAACTAATTTTCAGGTGTCATTTTAACTTCTTTTTATTGATATATGTCATATCTCAGAGAATTCAGTCTGGTAGTTTCTGGTTTCATATCTTTTTATGTTTATCAAACCATTAACCATGTCAGTTAATCTTACTAGGCTAACATGTCCCTCATTTCAGGCACAAGTTACATGCCCACCAGGTTGCATTTGTGATCAACCACTAAAATGGAAAAGCGAGGAACTCGTGTTAAATTGCCTCCAAGAAATAGATATCAGTGGGTTTGGAGGAACTGAACATGAAGTTGCTCTTGTGAAACTGTTATTCAGTTGGGCAGCAGTGCTAAAAAAGATGACAATAGCTTTCCATTACTCGATCCTAAAAGGAAGGCCGAGGAGTTGGGCCACATGTTACTAGGCTTCTCTAGCCCAGAAATATTTATGTATTTTTTTGCTAATCAAGCATTCTCAAGAAGGTGCATGCTCCACAAGGCTCCAACTTTCCCGTTCTCTTCAGTTTTTAGAAGCTTCAGGTGTGCAAAATCCTAATGCTGGCATGCATAAGAGTGTTGATGAATTCGTGAAGTTAGATTAATGCAGTTATGACTGGCTTGCACATAGTACAGGACGCCTTGTGGGTTGTGTGTTTCTCTGTTAGATGAGATGCACGGGAGGGGGGGTGTAGCTTAGTTTCTAATGTGAACTGCTAAACAACTAATAGCAAAGACTTCGCCATTGGATTATTTTGGTAATGGAATATTGGTGGCTCCATCGTTTCTTTTCCCTTTTGCTGAACTTTGTGTGAAACTAGGAACCCATGATTTATTAACATTGTTCATGGATTCGAGCAACATACATTTGTGAGACTATATTGAGGTAACTGGGCTTTAACTAAATTCAAATGACTTGGTTTCATGTATGAATTTACGGCTTTTATCTGTCGAGCGATTAGTTAATGGCTAACTAGTGAAACTCCATGTATCATGGCCGAAGAACACAGGTTGGTCCAAAGTATGTTTTAGTCAAAGCTACATTGATATGTAGCTACATTGATATGTAAAAACTTCCCTTAAATCCATAAAAACATCGAAATGCCACCACAAGATCAGCTGTGATTTGTAAGTATGGAGGAAATAGCAGTCCTCAATGGGTACTTGTGATTTATGGCCATATTTGTTGTTTAATTTATATATATTGGACTAAAGTGCCATGTCATACTGGTTTCCCTCCCATCTAAATACAGTCATTGTATTTTTAGCAAAAAAGACAATCATTGTTGCTAGTAAGTAGTAGTCAAGAAGCACTTGGGCAATCTACTTGAATACCAAAACACTTACTGGAAGTAGAGGGCTACCATTAGATGGGTTAAGTTCAGTGATGAGGTCACCAAGTTCTTTCAAGCTAAAGCTACCATCAAATATAGAGACAATCATATTTCAATTCTGAGGGATGAAAACCAGCAGGACCACACTGAACACAATGCAAAAGCTGCCATTCTCTGGAGATCCTTTAAAGAGAGGTTGGGAACTACTTCTCCAACTGAGAGTCCATTTCACCTCCCAGGCATACTCCAAAATGATATTTCTCTGGCTGATCTTGAGCTTCCTTTCCTCAAAGAAGAAATTGATAATGTGATCAAGGAGATGCCTACTGACAAAGCCCCTGGGCCTGATGGATTCAATGGTGCTTTTGTTAAAAGCTGTTGGGACATTATCTCAGAAGATTTTTATGAACTCATTGAAGATTTCTACCATGGCAAAGTCAACTTGCAATCCATCAATGGTTCTTTTATCACTCTCATCCCAAAGAAAGACAACCCACAAGTTCCAAATGACTATAGACCCATCTCCTTGTTAAACTGTACAATCAAGATTATCACTAAACTCCTAGCAAATAGGCTGCAAAAAGTGATACTTCAACTAGTTCACAAAAATCAGTATGGCTTCTTAAAATCATGGTCATTTCAAGATTGTTTGGTTTGGGCTTTTGAATTCATCCATCAGTGTCAGCAATCCAAGAAAGAACTTATTATCCTCAAGCTTGACTTTGAAAAAGCTTTTGACCTCATTGAGGACAAGTCTATCCTAGATATCCTGAAAGCCAAGGGTTTTGGACAAAGATGGATTATGTGAATGGAAATGATCTTCAGCTCTGGTTTTCTTTAGTTCTACTCAATGGAGTTCTTGGCAAGCAGTTTCAATGTAAAAAGGGAGTCAGGCAGGGAGATCCACTTTCCCCTATACTCTTTGTCCTTGCTGTTGACTTACTTCAAACTGTCCTAAATGAAGCCATGCAGGCTAACCTGATTCAAGGTCCCTTGCCTTGCCCATCCAACCCTGATTTTCCAGTTATTCAATATGCAGATGATACAATATTGATACTTCCTACTGAGCATAGTCAGGTGATGCAAGTAAATAATATTCTCAAACACTATGCTGCACATATTGGATTGAAAATAAATTACAGCAAATATGTATTGATTCCATTGAATGTCAAAGAGGACAATCTTGCTGGTCTGCTAAGAGATTTAGGATGCAAAAGGGGGGATTTCCCTTCACTTATTTGGGACTGTCGCTTAGTGCCAACAGACTGAGAAATGAGGATTTCGCCCCTATCTGCCAGCAAATTGAGAGAAGATTATGTGGGTGCTCCAGTCTTGTGTCTTATAATGGGAGATTTTTACTGATCAAGTCTTTTTTGTATGCTCTTCCAATTTTCTTTATCATCACTCTTGCTCTTCCTGTGAGCATCATTGAGCAAATTAACAAGTACTTGAGGCACTTCTTCTGGACAAAATATGGACAGGAGCAAGCTGGACCTGCCCTCATCTCCTTGAGCAAAGTTTGTCAGCCTAAGGATCAAGGTTCGCTTGGAATTCTAGACATTTCACTTCATAACAAAACCCTCATGATGAAAAATCTCCACAAGTTTTTCAATAAAGAAGATTTACCCTGGGTCAAACTGATTTGGGACAGTTATTACAACTTAAATCTACCTGGGCAGAGGATGGAGGGATCAAGCTAGTGGAGAAAACATTTGAAACTCCTTCCATTATTCAAAGAACGTTACCAATGCAAGATGGGAAATGGAAAAATTGTGCTGCTCTGGCATGATAATTGGATGGACAGGTCTTTAATTGAAAAACTTTTAGAACCCCATTCTTTTGTCAAAAATGACCTTCAATCTGCTGCATCTTGGGTGGAAGAGGAAGACTTACATCAATTGCTCCACACTCCATTATCAGAACAAGCATATGGTCAATTACTTGAATTGCAGAGCATGGTACGGAACCATTGGTCAGGTACAGACTCAGACAACTGGATTGGAATTGGGAAAAATAAGAGATATTCTTCCATTAAAATGTATAAAGCAATCTGCTCCAGAACTGAAGATAATCCTTTTTCCAAAAGAATCTAGAAGACTGCCAATAGATTAAGGCATAAAATATTTTTCTAGTTGTTTCTGCATGATAGAGTCAACACCAGAAACCTTCTCAAAAGGATAAATATGTACCTTGAATATTATGACTGTGTGTTTTGCAATGAACCTACTGAGGAGACTCTGAGGCACTTGTTCTGGGATTGCAATTTTGTCCAGGACTGTTGGGACAGTATTTTCCCCTCCAGAAAGCCTGGCATATCATGCTTTGACGATATTATGCTCATCCATGCTATGATGCCATGTGGAATTGCATTGGACATCATTATTCAAGATTGTTGGAGAATTTGGACTCAAAGAAATGGCAAGATTTTTAGGAGAGAAGTACCAAGCATAAACTGCTGGAAATTCAGATTCAAAGAAGATCTTCTTATCTTACAACATAGAGTTAAAGCAAAGAATCTAAGCAAACTAGAGGAGTGGATCACTGCACATCTGTGATGTTGGCAGATCTCATCAAGCATCTACCTTAGACTTTCCATGATTCCCAAAAAAGGCATTGGATGATTGTATTTTTTTATTTTCTTTAGCTTGCAAATATTATGATTTGAATGAATGAAAATCGAAATCAATAACTCCCGAACGTCAGGTTTATAGGAGTTGCGTCCGAACGCCCTCTGGTCCACTGGATAGGAGCACGAATCTAAAAGCTCCGTTTTGCTGACAGGTCAGCACTGGAGATCGTTCGGGAAAAAGACCCATCTCCCCGAACCTTATCTTCTCCCCCGTCGCACTAGCTCTTATCCACACTCAGTTTCTCACCACGCGTCCAGGCCGGCTCCCTCCGCATGCTCTTCGCCGACGCCGAAGCACCAGGTCTCACCAGGCCTCGCCGACACCGGGGGGCCAGGCCTCGCCGACGCCAGGGCACCAGCCTCGCCGATGCCGGAGGGCCAGGCCGCCGCGCTCTTCGTGCCGTCTTGGGTGAGCCGAGCGCCGAAGCTGCGGCGTACGATTGGCTGGACGGCGGGCGCGGGGAGCACGCTGCGGCGGAGCCTAGGGCGCACCGGAGCAGCAGCAGTAGCAGCGAAGCAGTGCAGCGTCGTGCCATCTTCAATTCCGTCCGGTGACTTGGGTTAGGGAGCGAGACTCCGGCGATTCCAGGCGTGCAGGGGGCAGAGAGCAGCGATTTGCGCCGATTCTGGTGGAGAGCGGAGGCGGGTGCCCAACGACGAGTTCCCTGGGCGAGCGCCTTGCGTCCGCGGTGGGGGGGGGGGTGACGCGATGGACTCCTCACCGATGGTGTCCATCCTCAGAAGGGAGCGCGGCAGGGAGGTGCTCATCGAGCTCGAGCTACACTGCGGTGAGGTGGATCCGACAGGTCGACGCGCCACCGATCCCTTTTTGCTACATTTTTTATGTGTGCGCCTGTACTGTGTCCTATTTTCCCCATTTTTACTGACATCTGACGTTTTTTTGCTAGGTGATGAGTACTATGAGCTTTATCTGAACACAATTTTGCCATGTTTGTGTATGAAACAGTCCCTAAATTTGCCATGCTACACTAAAATCTGAGTAGCACACAATTTTGCTGTGATTTTTTTAGTTACTAATTCTGCCATGTGAGTAGTACACGATTTTAGAGCTTTGGTCCTATAATACATGGCAATTTCTTGTCACGGTGTTTAGCAAAACATGGCAATTTCTCAGATTATTACAAATTCTCACACCATGGCAACTTTTATAATTGTTACTTCATTCACATGACAAATTTTTGATAGTTTTTGTCCTAACATCATGGCCCATCTCAGATTTATGGTCATATGGCAAATGTAGGCTTTTTTTAGTAACTATGTGTCATATGGTCATATGGCAATGCGGTGATCATTGCATTTTAAGGTGTTTTTGCCATGGAAAGTACAATATACTTTTTATCATGGCAACTTAAGATGTGATGTTTTTGCCGTGGCTAATTAAGATGTTTTGCCCTGGCAATTTGGAGTTCTATTCGCATGCCAATTAACCCTTGCCATGGTAACTTAACACGTGTTTGCCATGGCAAGTGTAGATGTTTTTCCCACACGTCGACCATTAATTTCTTTTTCGCGACGAAATTTTAGAAATTATAATTAATGACAAACTGAAATTATGTTTTTTGCCATTGGAACCTCAAAATTATGTTGCCATGGCAACTCAAATTTTATTGTCGTGCCAAATTACATTATTTTCTTGCCATGGCAAAAATCGTAATATGTTGCCACGGAAACACAACATATGTTGCCATGCATACTCAACTTCTCTTGCCATGCCAAATTTAACTATCTACTTTTGCCATGGCAAACTTTACTTTTAATGACATGGCAAATTTTACTTTATTCTTGCCATGGCAATTTTATCTTATAGAGCATGTCAATTTTAATTTAAATATGATGGCAAATTTACATTTCGGGAACATGACAACTTTTACTATGTAGCATGGTAAATTTACTTGTGTAGGCATGGCAATGTTTTTTTCCATGGCAAAATTTTACTCCATTTATTGTGATGGCAATTTTTGCACTATTTCTTCCTTGGCAAAAATATTTTTATTCGCATGGCAAATTTTAGTTTAATTTGCCATGGCTTGTTTACTCTATTTTTGTCATTGGAAATTTACTCTATTTTTTTCCATGACAAATTTCCATGCCATGTCAATTGCATGCAGCATGGCAACTGTAGTTTAATTTCTTTTTCGCGACAACATTTTAGAAATTATAATTTAAGACAAACTCAAATTATGTTTTTTCCTATTGGAAACTCAAAATTATGTTGCCATGGCAACTCAAATTTTATTGTCGTGCGAAATTAAATTATTTCTTGCCATGGCAAAAATCATAATATGTTGCCACTATAACACAACCTATGTTGCCATGCATACTCAACTTCTCTTGCCATGCCAAATTTAACTTTACTTTTTAATGACATGGCAAATTTTACTTTATTTTTGCCATGGCAATTTAATTTAAATATGATGGCAAATTGACATTTCCGGAACATGGCAGCTTTTACTATGTAGCATGGTTAATTTACTTGTGTAGCCATGGCAATTTTTAGTTTTTTTTTTCATGGCAAATTTTTCTCCATTTTTGCCATGGCAAAATTTTACTCCATTTTTTGCGACGGCAAAATTTGCACTATTTCTTCCATGGCAAAAATACCTTTATTCACATGGCAAATTTTAGTTAAATTTGCCATGGCAATTTTACTCCATTTTTTGCGATGGCAAAATTTGCACTATTTTCTCCATGGCTAAAATACTTTTTATACACATGGCAAATTTTGAGTTCGATTTGCCATGGCAAATTTTTCATTTAGTTACCATGGAAATTTTTTCTTCTAATTGCCATGGCAACATTTTGTTTTTTAAGTTTTGCCATATCAATTTTACTTTTAATTGGCATCGCAAATTTGCTTTAACATAGTTGGCAAAATTTTAATTTTGTGTAATGTTCATTCTATTCATTTGCATTTTTTTGCCATGACATTTTTTCTGAACATAATTTTGTTGCCATGGCAATTTTGGAAAATTTTATAATGTCTCAACATCAAATAATGATGAGTTTTGCCATGTCAATTTTCTGCTTTTTAAAGACTTGGTTTTATTTGACACAGCAAAGAAAAACAATATTTTTTTGGGCTTTTATTATGTTTTGCTACTGGGCTTTTTTCGTTTTCGTTTTTCGCATGGAAAAGGCCTGTAGTCGATTGGGAGGGTGTTCGGGCTGTGGATGTTCTCGTAACGAACAAAATCGTTCGTTGGAGTGGAGTCCTCGTACCGAACAAGCTGTTCGGTCTGGGAGGTTCCCAGACCGAACAGTCGGGAGATATCGGGGTCCATGAAAATTACCGTAGAACGATTGTTCTACGGTTGGCACTTCCAAAAAAAAGTAAGTAGAGTTCGTTAATTGGTGAAAGTCACTGTCATATGTATATATAGATTCATACATTTGTCCTCAACCTGTTTTGCCAATATTCTACTTAGCAAATTGAAGTTAAAATAGATTACATCCTGCTGCATTGCAAATTTAGTTTGTCCAGTTCGATTTAATTCGTTAGCTCTGTTTGAAAAGGACAGGAGCACTGCAACTGGGGAGGAATGGAAGCATTCACATTAAATTTGTTCAAACATCGATTGTGAACAACCAAAATTGACACAGCTCCTTCAAAAGAGGAGAGAGAAGAACGAACATTTCAACATGGGCTTACATCACATGGCTTTTTAACAATTTATTACTCTTCATATCCTGGTTACAGGTATCAGTTGCTCTTCATATTTTAAGAGAATTGCATTACACGTTGAAAAACAATTGTTCGGATCTCTCAGTTACATCATGCAGCATTTGGCTGTTATAAAGAATAGATAGGGTCATCAACTCCTAACAAGTTGTCTGTATTCATCAACAAGAGTAATTTCCCAGTTTGATCGCTGTCTCTTCCTGATTGTAGCTGTTTTCCCTTGTTCAAGTGGGCGTGAATCATCAGTGTTGAGTCATGTGTTGTCCTGAATCATCAGTGCTGTGTGCTGCTTCTAGTAGAGGAGGACGTCATTTCTCTTTCAAGTCTCGCTGATTCTGCCTGCTGCCGCCGCCCTCTTGACGGCCCTGCTGCTCGGGCTCGGGCTCGACTCAGAGTTGCCGGAATCATCGTCGGAGCGCTTCCTCTTGAGACGATCAGTGGAGAGAATCTGCTCCAGCACATAGGGCGGCAGGTCCTTCCTTCGTGTGTGCGAGACGTCCAGCTCCATGCCAGGCCTCCAGAACGCGTACGTGTACACCTCGTCCTTGAACTCCTGCGTCGTCAGGCGCAGGTCGAACTGCGGCGGCTGCTGCTGTTGCTGTGGCGACGGTGCCGGCTTGGACAGGCCCACGAAGAAGGAGGACGCGCGCCGCCGATCATCATCATGGGGCTTGGCGGCGTAGGCGTGCGGGTGCGGATGGCAGAGCAGCATGCCGGCCGTGGCCATCTCGACCCTGACCACCAGCTGCCTCAGCCGCGACTCCACCCACCCCTTCGACTCCCGGAGATCCTCGTCCCCGCCGGCCACCATCACGTCCAGCCGCAGGTAGCTCTTGTACGCCTTGAAGAAATTGAAAGGCCGGAACAGCGCGTCCCACTCCCACCCGCCGGCCACGGCGATCTCCTGGCAAACCTTGTGCGCCGCCTCGAGCTCCGCTGTCATGGTTCGCAGGGTGGCGCGGGAGACGTTGTAGCACGAGTTCATGCAGGGGTATGCCGGCGTGATGACGGGCATGAGGTGGCTCCCGTCGCGGGGGTTCCTCCGCGGGTCCCAGACGGGGAGCCCAAGCGGCATCTCGCCACCGTCGTCGTCGTGCTCGATCTCCCGCAGCATCACCGGGTTGGGCCACTTCCACTGCGAGAAGATCCGGAAGAAGCGCGGCACGAGCATGCTGGGCGCGGCGTTGGGGTAGAGCTGGCACACGCGCGCCACGAGGATGGCCCACCCCACGCCGCCGACGAAGCCCATGGCGTTGGAGTAGATGCCCCGCGCCTTGGCCCAATGCTTCACGCAGCGCAACGTCGTGCGGAAGGCGCCGGCGTCCGGGACCAGCCGCAGGATCTCGTCGGCGACGCGGACGCCGTTGAGGCTGCGGACGGTGGCCATGTCCAGGCCGCGGAGCACGGAGCGGCCGCGCAGGTCCAGGTCCATGGGCACCGCCGGGAGGCAGACGCTGGCGTAGAGGTCTACCTGCACGCCGCGGAACCTCATCTTGATGACCGGCACGTACGCGCCGGGAACCAGCTGTAGCTCCGTCACCGCCTCGGTCTCGGCCAGCACGCCGCCCAGCACGTCGAAGAAGTCGTGGTGGCGGTCAACGTAGGCGGGCCCGACGACGAGAACGTCGATGTCGGAGCCGCGGCCATGGACGCCGAGGCGGTAGGAGCCGAAGGGGAGCAGCAGGGCGGTCGCATGCTCGGCCATGCCGCGAAAATGTTTTACTGAACCATGGTCCACACCATTGATCTCTGGACACTGTTCATAAGGATCCGTCCATGATTGATTAAAATATGCATGATGGGAGATGTTTGCATGTTAAACAATGCATGACATGAAGTGTTGAATAGAATTAACATGCATGACGCGGATCCACATGCTGGAGGATGTTTAATCCTATGGCGTGGAGCATAGGTTCGGCTGAACCATGGTCCTGAATCACGCCTCTCGCCATGCCGTCGGGGTACTCTCGCTGAATCGTGAGCCGCTTCACCCAGCGGTCGACGATGCCCTGGAGGTCGCGCAGCACATCCTCGCGGGCAGCCGTCTCCTCAGAGCTCTCGTACAGGCCAGCTTCACGCAGGTGCTTCTCAAGCAGCGCCGTGCTCTCGTGGTCCGCCGGCGTCGGACCAACCAGGAAGATGGGGGACGCCATAGTTTGTGGGCTGCTAATAGGGCAGAACTAAATCGATTGACTTGAACGAAGAGAGGTCTTGCTTTTATCTGCGTGATGAGATGATTGATGGGAGAGGGACTGGAGACGGCATTGTAGTCGAACTCGGATTCCAGTAAAAGAAACGCGTGCGATTGCAGCGTTCATTGCAGTCCTATAAGCCGTTTCCGGCAACAGCTCGTTTGCCGCCAGCAGATTTCGGTTTCATTTGGTAGAAACCAGAAGAGTTGGGAGTGCTTTGCTGCCCCGTTCATGTCATTGGGTTTTCATAATTTTTTTACTCCATCTATTTCAAAATATAACGTGTACGTAGTATTAGTTTTTGAAATGTCAAACCTCTTTAAGTTTGACCACATTTGTGTGGAAATATATCAATATTCATAATATCAAATCGGATTTTTAGATTCATCATGAAATAAATTTTCATATTTCATTTATTTAGTATTGTGGATGTCGATATTTTTGGCTTTGAACTTGGTCAAAGTTAAAAGAATTTGACTTTTTAATAAACTAATACACCTTATAATTTGTAACAGAGGGAGTATTTGGTTTGGTTAGTGGTGAAGATGATGGAGTGTGTGTTTTTTATTCATATATAATGTGCTGTTTTGATGGGTCTTTCGTGGTGCGATTTTGTGTTGTCTGCTAATCAACTCATACTTATGTGGAGAAATTTTCTGTGTCGATGGTTGCATGTACTATATTGATGCTACAGTATCACATGTTGGCGTTTCTTTTTTCTAAGTGATGAGGGTGTGCAGGATTGGTATGGTTTTATAGGCCAGTTGCTTTCGATTGATTTGAAAAATTGTTGACCCAGTCAAAATCATGAACCAAATTCAATATTGAATTTCTCATTTGAATGAGAGAGTTTCAAAATTAGAGAGCATTCTCAATTAAAAGAATTGAGTGAGAGATTGTTGACTCGGTCAAAATCGGTGATCCAATTCCAAATTGGTGACCTCAATTGAATGAGAGGCCTCCAATCCTAGAGAGCTTAGTGATATAGTAGATGAAACGAAAACACGTTCCGCAAAGGATTTGATTTGGTGGGATTTGGATTCCAAATCTAATTTCCTCGTTTGGCAGCCACATGGATTTGTGAAATGAAACCCTATTTGTGAAAGGATTTGTGAAATGAAATGAATGGCCTATTTCGTTTGCCCACTATTTTGAATTGTACACAATCAACACCCTCCATCTCTACAAACAACCCATTTACAATGTAAAAAACAAAATAGTGGTGCATTTTTTTACCCGTGAAGAAAAAAATGCAGACAACATCAGATTCACGGTATAAATATATCTGATATATTCATCTAAAATGAAGATAATATACTACAATATATTTGACATATTCTGACTGCATATGTCACATATATGTGAGACAATATATTCATCTAAAATATAGACAATATATGTCACAATTCACCATATTTAGATTGGGAATGCACAATTCACCATATTCATGTCCAAAAGGCAGAAAGGCGTTCATACATACAAGCATAGTTCATCTCCACCGGGCACAAAGGCATCACAGTTCAGTTATACAAGTATGTTAAGCCCATAAGACACAAATGCAGCATAGTTCAGGTCTGGGAGGCATAAAGGCAAGACGTATTCATTGATTGAGTTGCTTTAGTACTCATCTCTCCTTCATTTTGCTTGGCAAGACCATTAAAGATTGGAACTTACGCTCATCAGAAACCAAGATGACATAAATTAACAACTTATCATATCCTTCTAACTCAGTGATTTTGTTAAGAACAACAAGGATCACTGCAGGATGTAATGACCAAAATCGTCAAGGTTTGAGTCTCCATGCTTACCATGCTAGCCCCTGGATCGATTTACTAGCATACACGGTACCGATGAATATCATCTCATGATCCAGAATTACATAGTTTAGTACAAATTCATAGCCCAAGGCTAGCTTAACAATGTATGAATAACAATGGAATCAAATAAACGATAAATAGTGTCGAGTAGAGACTCATGCCCCTACCTTTTCCTTACTCATCATGAATCACCTAGAACATGTATTGGCAAGTGTCTCTTTAACAGTCTTACCATCCTACATGAAGTTTCGGGGTAAGTGGAGTTTGGTTTATTTGCATAAAGAAATACTCAAAACATAGTGGTACCCCAAGTAGAGGTCCTGGACACATTGGCTCAAACCCAATGGAGGTCCTTGCTACTTGTGAGCTGCGTTGGGATTTTCCCCGAAGAGGAAGGGTGAAGCGGTACAGTAGAGATAAGTATTTCCCTCAGTGAGAACCAAGGTTTATCGAACCAAAAGGAGAATCACACAAAGCCTCGTGAACAGCACATGCACACACAAAAGCAAATACTTGCACCCAACGCGGGGAAGAGGGTTGTCAATCCCCTTGAACTCGTTACTTGCAAGGATTAAATCTTGTATAGGCAAAAGTATAAATTGCAAAACAAAAGAAAAGTAAATAAATTGCAGCAAGGTAATTTTAGGTTTTTAAATATGTTTAAAGTAGATCCGGGGGCCATAGTTTTCACTAGAGGCTTCTCTCTCGAACACATAGCATATGGTGGGTAGACAAATTACTGTTGGGCAATTGATAGAAAAAGCGCATAGTTATGACGTTATTCATGGCAATGATCATGTATATAGGCATCACGACCGTGACAAGTAGACCGACTCCTGCCTGCATCTACTACTATTACTCCACCAATCTACCGCTATCGAGCATGCATCTATGGTATTAAGTTCATGACAAACAGAGTAACGCTTTAAGCAAGAGGACAAAATGTAGACAAAGTAAACTCAATCAATATGAATAAACCTCATCGTTTTATCCTTAATGGCAATAATACAAATACGTGTCTTGTCCCCTACTTTTTCACTGGGATATAGAGCACTGCAAGATTGAACTCATTACAAAGCACCTCTCCCATTGAAGATAAATCAATCTTATTGGCCAAACCAAATGGATATATCGGAGAGAAATACAAAGCTATAACAATCATGCATAATAAAGTTTAGAAAAGACTCAATTACTTTCAATGAACAATCTGATCATAAACACATAATTCATCAGATCCCAACAAACACACCACAAAAGAAGATTACATCGGATAGAACTCCAAAGAGATCGAGGAGAAGATCAAAGAGAGAGAAGAAGCCATCTAGATACTAGCTATGGACCCATAGGTCTGTGGTGAACTACTCACACATCATCGGAAGGGCAGCAAGGTTGATGTAGAAGCCCTCCGTGATCGATTCCCCCTCCGGCAGATTACCGGAAAAGGCCTCCAGATGGGATCACGGAAGAACAGAGGCTTGCGGCAGCGGAAAAGTTATATCGTCTTGCGTTCTGTTGGTTTGGGAATATATGTGAATTTATAGGCTTGGAATTAGGTCAAACGGAGCTGCGTAGGGCCCACAAGCTCAGGAGGCGCGCCCCTCGAGCTTGTGGCTCTCTCGTATCTCGTCTGGTCTCCTCCCGAAGCTTCTAGGGTCCCTTCTGGTCCAGAAAATATTAATCTAAAGATTTTTTTTCCATTTGGACTTTATTTGATATTGATTTTCTGAAAAGCCAAAAACAAACAAAAAACAGGAACTGGCACTGGGTTAATAGGTTAGTCCAAAAAATGATATAAAATAGCATATAATTGCATATAAAGCATCCAAGATTGATAATATAATAGCATGAAACAATCAAAAATTATAGATACGTTGGAGACGTATTAGTCCTAGACGCAGTGGTACACCCCATTGTAGGTCTCTGAACACATTGGTTGGTTTCGGTGAAGGTCTTATTCCCTTTTTCAACCCAACAAGTTTTAGTTAACGAAGTTGAGGTGGTGAGATCATCCAAAGCAGATCCAAGTCCAGTTGCTCAAAGTTGTACATGACCATGGACACGGCTAAGCATGACCAGTTTTTACACTCTCGAGAGGTTGGTGTATGAAACCTTTCAGAAGTGGTACCCCGAGCCCTCAGGTAGACCCATACACCTATTGCGCTACATATGCTAGTCATACTGGGTCATGTTCGCACAATCTACTTAGCTAATACAGAGCCCATATGACACATGACCACACATGGAAGCTACTACACAAAGAACATGCCTGATCTCTTTGAACATGGATGGCGGTCCCAACCAAAATCTGCACTTCGATGACACTCGTATCAAGGCGCCCAGATGATTCATTAACTTAAGTTGTTACATAGGAGTAGTCAAATAAGCTTTCAAATTTTGTAACATGTCATGGTTCCCACCCAGTCTATTTGTAGCATAGCTAAACACAACTACCTATGTTGGCGAAAAGAAAAGGTTGTTGAACATATGGCTATCCAACTAGTTTCGATATCATATCATAGTACAATAAATATTTCCTACACATACATTCCTAGTAAAAAGTCTACATGCATAGAAAATAGGGACATCATGATCAAAAGTTCCACTTGCCTTGGTTGTTGTTGTTGAAGGTTCACTCCTCACAAAGGCAACCATCACACTCCGCACAATCCATACGTTAAAAGAGAACAATTATAAATAACAACATAAGAACCAAGTAATCATGTAAAAGGGGAAACTTTGCATGATTGCAAATAAAACCAAATTAGATAGCTTGAGTCATACTAATCAAGGTTCAATTCAAGATTTCATTCGCAAAAAGAATCATTGAAATGGGTTTTGGCTTTGGAAGTCATGCCCATCTTGGGTTTATGTCCAAATTTGAATAAGTTCCAATTGGGTTGGTCAAGGTTGATCTCAAAATGGGTGCAAAGGGTAAAGCTAGGAATAAGATTCAATATACAAAAAGATTCATGCCACTTGGACGTAGGTTTGCAACTTATGACTTAAATGAGATTTTAATTAAAATTTGAATGATCAGAAATAATCTCAAAATGGTTTCATAGGTTAGTTTCTAAGCTTGGGGGAGCTGATTCGTCCATTTTGCATCACTATGTATTATTATAATTTACTCTTTATCAATGATATTTTGCACATTATTTCTCAATTATAATGGCTTCTTCATTTCAATTTCCAGGTAACACACGGAGAGGGAAATTACCTGACAATAGGAAATCGTGAGAAAAATGTACGAGAAGAAAAATCAATTTTCCGGAGCTCCATAAATTGCAAGAAAATTCCAAAATTTATTTTTGGAAGAAAGAAGCCAGGAGCCAGAGGGGGGCCACAAGGCTCCCGCGTGCCCCTGACCACCGCTTCTCGATGCTCTTTGGCCTATATTTTTCTCATGGCCTGAAACTTGATCAGGGATTTTATGGGATTTTTCCACCGCTGCTGTGAGGTGGAACCAAGGTGGAGCACTTTTGCCCTCCGACAGGTCGATTTTGCTGGAGATCCATCCCTCCGGGAGGGGGAATTCGAAGCCATCGTCATCACCAACCCTCCGATCATCATCTCCATCAACATTTGCATCAGCACTGTCATCTCCATCAACTCCACCCCAACTTTCCGATCTATGAACTTTTACAGATCCTTTGATGAGGATAGTTTCTGGTGTTGATTACTCCTTATAGTTGATGCTTAGAAGTTTTATTGGTGAAAGTCATATGTTCATATTGTTATTCATATATTCATATCCACTTATTATAATCCATATGATGTGTGTGAGTAGTCTGTTGCATTCTTGAGGACATGGGGTAAACCTTGATGCTCTTAATCTTGTGAAGTTGAATCTAGTTCAATGTTTTGATATTGTGGTGTGGTGTAATTCTCTAGTGGTGATGTGAAAACGTCGACTGCATATCATTTCACCTTTAAGGACCTAGAGGAGAGCATCGTGTGATTTGTTTGTTCATGGATGGGTGGTTGGAGTGACAGAAATTACTATACCCCAAATTTATGAACTATTGCATGAGGGGTTGTTGGAACTGCAAAGTTTATTGCTATGGTTAGATGTTATCTTAATTATTATCTTGTATTTGTTGATGCTTGCATAGAGTATAATATAAGTATGTTGTTTGTTCAAGTAAGAAAATGACATTAACATAGGTTCCACCGCACAACAAATTATGAAAACAATGAACGATAACTCAATGAATCTTGATGAAACTCCCGTGTGTTCTCAAGAATGACTTGATCCCTATAAGTAAAACCACCAACTTGTCCTTAGCACAATTAAGGATTGGCCCACTTTCTGCACCATTGTACTTTTGTTACTATTTACTTTCTTGCAATTACTCTTTCCTTCAAACAAACCATCAAACACTCTTTGCAGTTTCACAGTGAGCTCTTGCTAGTTTCCATCAATCAATTCTTTCAGCTCCTTGTTGAGTTTGACACTCTTACTTATCAAAAAGGTTACGATAGATCCCCTACACTTGTCGGTTATCACCTATCTCTCAACTATTATTCTGTTGCTAGTTTATTGTGGTGACAAATTTGAGTTCGATAATATAGTATGATGAGTTGATCTCCAAAAACGGAGCTAAAATTATGTGTATAGTGGTAATCTCACCATCCAATAGTAAACAATTTATAAGCAACCTATCCACTTCTCGTCCTTCTAACCAAACAATGGCTATCCATCCCCCAAACAAAGAAAACATGCATTATCCCTAACCAGGTGGCTAGAGATATTCTCAGTCAATATCAAGTTTTATCATCATTCAATGTTAAATCATACGTGGATTTCATAATAGATTTATAAGGACGCTTAAGTCTCTTTCTTCGGAAGTGTTCCATACCTTTCTTCAACCAAAATTGGAACCTTATATTGCCTCCCTTCATATCAATGATTGCACCTGCAGTTTTTAAAAAGGGTCTTCCAAGTATTTTAGGACATGTAGGATTACATTAAATGTCCAAAATAATAAAGTCTGCCGGAACATAATTTCTATTTGTAATAATAAACACATCATTTATTCTTCCCATAGGTTTCTTAATAGTTGAATCCACGAGGTGCAAATTTAATGATCATTCAGACATAGCATCAAAACCAAGAACATCATATAAGGCTTTAGCCATAGTAGATACACTTTCACGAATCACATAAAAGCATTGCGTTCAAAATTATTGATCTTAATTTTAATAGTAGGTTTCCACCCATCATCTAATATTCTAGGGATAGAAACCTCAAGTTCAAGCTTCTCTTCATTAGTCTTAGTAAGTGCATCTACGATATGTTTAATAAAATCTTTATTATGACCATAAGTATTCGGTGAATTTAACATGGATTGCAATAAACTAATACATTCAGTGATAGAGAAATTATAATAATTAAAGTCCTTGAAATCCAAAATAGTGGGTGTGATGCTACCTAAATTTTAGACCTCTCCAAACTCACTTTTATTAATTTTAGCATCAAGATTTTCATCCTCCGAACAATTGGGACTCCTTCTAGCTAAACTTGACTCTTCTCCAGCCCCTTTATCATCCTATTTAACATTTTTACTATTTTTAAATAATGATTCTATGGGTGACACACCTATAGTTTTAACATCTTCATCAATATTAGCAAAATGGTGTGATTCAGGTTTGCCTGATGATACGTCTCCAACATATCTATAATTTATGAAGTATTCATGCCATGTTTACAACAATTTTATATGGTTTTGGTATGATTTGAATGTAACTAACCCGGACTGACGTTGTTTTCAGCAGAACTACCATGATGTTGTTTTTTTGTGCAGAAATAAAAGTTCTCGGAATGGGCCCAAAATTTACGGTGATTTTTTATGGACAAAAAGAGAACCCCGAAGCTTCCAGGAAGTGCCAGAAGAGCCACGAGGGCACGGCAAGCCGGGGGTGTCCCCCCTAGGGCGTGCCCCCCGAGCTTGCCGCTTCCTCGTGGGCCCCCCTGAAGTGATTCCAATGCCAAATATTCCTATAAATAGAGGAAACCCCGAAAAGAAACCTAGAACTTCCACGCCGCTTTCACAAGCCTCTGTTCTGAAGCGATCTCATCCGGAGCCCTGTTCCGACACTCTGCCGGAGGGTGGAATCATCACCAGAGGCCATCCTCATCATCCCGGCGGTCTCCATGACGAGGAGGGAGTAGTTCACCCTCGGGGCTGAGGGTATGTACCAGTAGCTATGTGTTTGATCTCTCTCTCTCTCTCTCGTGTTCTTGATTTGGCACGATCTTGATGTACCGCGAGCTTTGCTAATATAGTTGGATCATATGGTGTTTCTTCCCTCTTTATCTTCTTGTGATGAATTGAGTCTTTTCCTTTGAAGTTTCGTTATTGTCGGATTGAATATTTCAGATTTGAGAACACTTGATGTATGTCTTGCATGTGGATACCCGTGGTGACAATGGGGTATTCTATTGAGTCACTTGATGTATGTTTCGGTAATCAACTCGCGGATTCCCGTGGCCTTGGGGTGATCTAGGCATAGGGGTTGGTTGCACGTTTTCATCTTCTTTTCTCCGATAGAAACTTTGGGGCACTCTTTGAAGTTCTTTGTGTGGATTGAATATTATGAATCTGAAGTTGTTTGATGCATATCGAATAATCAACTCACGGACACTTGTGGTGACATTAGAGTATCTAGGTGACATTAGAGTTGGTTGATGCGTATCATATGGTGTTATTTTAGTACGAACTCTAGGGCTGTTTGTGACACTTACAGGGATGGCTCAATAGATTGATCGGAAAGGATAACTTTGAGGTGGTTTCGTGCCCTACAACAATTTCTTCTTATGTTCTCCGCTAATAGGAACTTTGGAGTGATTCTTTGTCGCACGTTGAGGGATTGTTATATGATCCAATTATGTTAGCATTGTTGAACGATTGCACTAGTGAAAGTATGAACCCTAGGCCTTGTTTCTAAGCATTGCAATACCGTTTGTGCTCCGTTTTATCACTTGCTACCTTGCTGTTTTTATATTTTCAGATTACAAAAACCTATCTACTATCCATACTACACTTGTATCACCATCTCTTCGCCGAACTAGTGCACCTATACAATTTACCATTGTATTGGGTGTGTTGGGGACACAAGAGATTTTCTTGTATTTGATTGCAGGGTTGTTTGAGAGAGACCATCTTCATCCTGCGCCTCCCACGGATTGATAAACCTTAGGTCATCCACTTGAGGGAAATTTGCTACTGTCCTACAAATCTCCGCACTTGGAGGCCCAACAACGTCTACAAGAATAAAAGTTGTGTAGTAGACATCACCTGACATTCTATTAACTAACGTGGTATGCTTATCAGACATTTTTCCCAAAATACTTTTGGTTTGGACAAGTTGTAATTGCAAATTAACAAATTCTCTATTGATATCATAAACATGTTTGCTTATTTCTGTAAGAATAGAAGAGTGTTCCCTAAGTTCTTTAGAAAAGGATTCGTTTTGTTCAAATTGAGAATGCACAATTTTTTTAGTAGATTTCTCAATCTTGCAACCTTTTATCATTAGAATTATCAT
This sequence comes from Elymus sibiricus, assembly GCA_039707655.1. Taxonomy (NCBI): domain Eukaryota; kingdom Viridiplantae; phylum Streptophyta; class Magnoliopsida; order Poales; family Poaceae; genus Elymus; species Elymus sibiricus. Next base: position 343,411,000 of record CM077666.1, on the reverse strand, counting down.
AAGAAATTGAAGAATTGCCAAGATACGGTCTAGGATTATTACCAAACTTTCCTCTATAAGCATTGTTGTTGAAATTACTTCTAGAAATAAAATTTACATCAACACTATCTTTATTTTGTTCAATCAAAGTAGACAATGGCACATCATATGGATCCATAGAAGTTTGTTTAGTAGCAAGCAAGGACATAATCATATCGACCTTTTCGTTGAGAGAGAAAATTTCATCAACAAAATTTACCTTCTTACCATTTAGAGCTTGCCCGGTGTGCCATTGGGAATAGTTTAGTGTCATGTTGTTTAGAAGCTTAATTACCTCTCCAAGAGTTATCCCCATAAATGTACTACTTGCAGCAGAATCTATAATGTTCCTAGAAACAAAGTTTAGCCCCGCATAGAAATTTTGTACTGCCATCCAAAGACTTAAACCATGAGTAGGGAAATTTTCAGCATAAGTTTCATTCTTTCCCAAGATTGGGAAACATGCTCTTGATCAAGTTGTTTAAAATTCATAATTTGATTCCTCAAAGGTATAATTTTTGCAGAAGGAAAGTATTTTCCAATAAAAGCATCTTTACATTTAGTCCAAGAATCAATGCTAGGTAAAGATACTAGCCATTACTTAGCTCTACCTCTTAAAGGAAAAAGAGAATAATTTCAGTTTTATAATATCATTGTCCACATTTTTAGTTTTTTTACATATCGCAAAGTTCGACAAAAGTATTAAGATGAGTAGCAGCATCTTCATTGTAATTTCCAGAAAATTGATCTTTCATAACAAGATTCAACAAAGCAGCTTTAATTTCATAAGACTCCGCACTAGTGGCGGAGGAGCAATAGGAGTACTAATAAAATCATTATTATTGGTACTAGTAAAATCACAGAACTTTGTATTTTCAGGAGTAGACATGATTTCAGCAAGAGCAAGAATAGGAACAAAAGGTATTTTTTGTATTTTTGAAAGAAAAAATGGCAAGCAAGGCAAGAAGCAAAAGTAACTAGGCAAGATAGATAACAAGTAAGTAATGTGTTTGTGTGAACGTACCTCTTTGTGTAGTAGAATACTCCTGGGCAACGGCGCCAGAAATCTCTTTGCTACTCCCGCAGGAGTCATTGGGATTCCCCCAAGAGGAAGGGTGAAGCAGAACAGTAGCAAGTATTTCCTCGGTTAGAGAACCAAGTTTATCAATCCAGTAGGAGTCCCCCAAGCTAACAAGCTCAATAGCACCTGCGCATAAAACACACACACACTTGTCCCCAATATGACAAGAGGGTTGTCAATCCCCTTGTCTTGCTAGTTACAAGATTAAACGCAAATGATAGGGATAAATAGTGGTAAGGTAAACGGCAAATATTAATAGCAATTGTGTAGAAGAATTAAGTAATGGATAATAGACTCACGGGGGCATAGGTTCACTAGAGGCATCTCTCTCGAAAATAGGCAAATGGCATGGGAAACAAATTACAGTTGGGCAATCGATCGAATTGCAATATTTATGACTATGATCATTCCTGGTATAATCTCATATAGGCATTACGTCTGTGATAAGTAGATCGCTAATCCAACTGCATCTACTACTAATACTCCACCCCAAAACCATTATCCACCATGCATCTCAAGGTAGTAAGTTTGCAAGAAACAGAGTATCACAATAAGCAAGATGACACAATGTAGACAGGAAGAAGTCAATCGATATGACAAAACCCAATCATTTTATCCTTAGTGGCACCAATACAATAAGTGCCTTGGCCCTTATTGTCGCTGGGTTAAATCACCGCAAGATTGAACCCACTACAAAACACCATTCCCTCTGAACAAAAACCCATCAAACTTGGCCAAAGAAGAAAGATAGATCGGAGAGCATGCAAAGCTATTTAATTATACAACAAGAAAACCTCAAAATATTCAATTGATTTCAATGAACAATCTGACCATAAAGTGACAATTCATCATGTCTCAACAAACACACCACCGATTACATCGAATTGATCCCGATCATGTCACAGGAATATGGTATTGAAGATCCAAAATAAAGAGAGAGAGAGAGAGAGAGAGAGAGAGAGAGAGAGAACCATCTAGCTACTACTATGGACCCTAAGGTCATAATGGAACCACTAACACATGATCATGGAGGTAGCAAGGTTGATGAAGAAGACTCCAGCAATGGCTTCCCTCTTTGGCAGAACTCTGGAACAGACCTCCAGGTGCGATCTTCACCAAACCGGAACTTGCGGTGGCGATAAAATTCTTCTAAAAATACGGCAAAGGGTTTCAGTATTTATAGGGGTTTATGGCGGTGGAGGGAGGCAAAGGAGGTATCTGTGGGCCCCACACACCCTGGCGGGGGCGCCCTAGGGCCAAGGGCGTGCGACCAGGATGTGTGGGCCCCCTGGTGCTCGTCTGGTACTCCCCCAAAACTTCTAGGGTCCTTCGTTATCCGAAAAAAATTGTCAAAAATTGGCATCGTGTTTTGACCTTCCTAAATATTGATTTCCCGTGAAACAAAAATATGCAGAAAACAGGAACTAGCACTGGGCACTGAATTAATGGCTTAGTCCAAAAACAATATAAAATGCTATAAAAAGTATATAAAAGTGATAATATAATAGCATGAAACAATTAAAAAATTGTAGATACGTGTGAGGCGTATCACGGGAAAATCTCACAGGTTTCCATGAATGTGCTCTCCCCCATCCGGACCATCTCACTAACGACATTGGCGGCGGTACCTAGTGCAAGCATCCTCAAAGCAGCCATGTGTTTCTGCTTAGCAGGGAACGAGAGTTGTCTGCAACAATCCCTGGTGAGTTTGAAGTAGGAATCACATGTGCCTCCACTCCCTCCACCACACGCAAGAAGAAGGGTTTGCGCATATAGAAGCGTCGATGAAACCATATAGCACGGAATGTTGGTCCGGGTTGGAAGTAGTCCTTGTAGAGCAGTCGTACTCCAGCGACCCTATCCCGGTTCAAAACTCTTCTCCCTTTGATCGAGCCCTTGAAGTTTAGAATGTGCTCCACCTCGTTGTCCATTTCCTCCTGGATGCTCATGATCATCAACATCTCGACATCTTCGTCCGACTCGGACGAATCGAAGAACTCCTTTTGCATTAACGCATCAACTTTGAGTTTCCATACTCCTCATCCGATGAACTATATGAATCCATCATTTTCCTACAAAATAATGAGACAAAACTGATCGGACAATTTGTCGGACATAGATGGCAAGGTGCAGTCCAGGAATAGCCGGACGTACCGTGACGACGTCCGGGGCGGCGACGGTGTCCGGTGCGAAGAGGCGGCCGGGGAGGAGGTTTGTGGCATGGTGGTGGCACTGAGGGGTCGGGACGGCGGCGGAGCGAGGGTGGCGACGGAGCTAGGGAGGGTCCGGGCAGACGAGGGAGAAGAGAGAAGAGGCAAATGGCTCGTCCGGCTAGATTGGGAAAGGGGGGGGGATTTGGTGCAATTTGTGTTGGGTCCTGTCTGTCAGATCCGACGTAGCGGATGCTCCCTGGCGCATTCGGGTCTCCTCATATCCGCCCCAGATTTGAGCTGGATATGATGGTTGCCGGTCAGCCCGGGCGTATAGGGCCGGTTTAAAGAGCCTATCTGGGTCACGTTTTTATGATCAATCACTGACCGGTGGTCCGTCCGGACGTATAGAGGGTTTGAGGAGCCCGGTTATAGATGCTCTTAGTTTCCTTTTGCAGTGCTAGATATATTACTCCCTCCGTTTTTATTGACTCTACATATTAGAGTTGACTGAAGTCAAACTTCATAAAATTTGACCAACTTTATAGAGAACAATATAAACATTTATCATAACAAATCTATATGATGTGAAAGTACATTCAATAATAAATCTAATGTTATTGATTTGTTATTGTATATGTTAATATTTTTGTTTATAAACTTTATCAAAGATTACAAAGCTTAATTTTGACCAAAACTAATACGCGGACTAAATAAAAACGGAGGGAATATGAAGTAAACGAATTGGGATCCTCTGCAATAGCATACCATGCAGTACGATTATTGTCATCTGGATACGACTTCACGGGTTGGGATCATCTCGGTACGGCTATTGTCATGTGGATCCAACTCCACGTGTCATTGGTAATACTGCATCGTACTGTACATTACTGCAGAGGATCTCTCAGCCCGAAGTAGACACGGCGATTACCACTCTGCCGACACGGCGTAATAGTGTAGACAAAAACAGAGGATCAACATAGACCGGGATGATAAATAGACGTATACACCGAGAGCTAATGCCTGGATGCGGGACTTTCCAACAAGGATTCTTTTGAGTATCCCCTCTTGTTAGGGTTTGAGATCCTCCCGACGGCGCCCTGGGAGATCGACGTGGAGACCGCGCTCCCCTGCTTCCCTCGACCGCCGCTGGCTGACCGGAGTCTTGGCTCTGGGCCGCCGCTGCTGGGGGGAGAGTCTAGGGTTTTCCCGTCCGCGGAACCTAGGTTTTTCTCGGACAAGAGATCACGATGGCAGGCTCGACAGCGGGATCAGAAGCTGATCTGAGCGATGTGGAGAAGATGATGAAGGAGTTGGGACTGAAGGAGGAAGATCTGGCAGATATAGTCGTTGAGGACGGAGACTTGCCGGAGGAAGCTGCCCGATGGATGGCGATTGCACGAGTTCACCTGGATAAACCATACAGCCAATATTGGTTCTTCAGGAACATGCGTGTCGCATGGGATCTTGCACAGGAGGTAAAGTTTTGGCCCCTCGGCGACAACCTCTACACCCTACAGTTTTCCTGCTTAGGAGATTGGGAAAGAGTCATGGAGGAAGGGCCATGGACGTTCAAGAACAAAGTGGTGGTGATTGAACCATACGACGGATTTACCAGGCCATCATCTATTGAGCTTAACAAGGTGGAGATATGGATCCAGATCCATGATCTCCCTGACCTCCTCTTCCATATGATCAAACCATTGGCTGCTACGGTGGGGGAAGTGGTCTATGCTGAGCCAAAATCCCAGGACTTTGAAGGAAACTTTTTCCGTGTTAGGGTGAGGATCGATGTTACTAAACCCCTGAAAAACGATGTTTCTTTGGTTCTCAAGAAGAAGAGGGAGATCTTCATCGTCAAATATGAACGGCTCCCGGATTGGTGCGCTGTCTGCGGGCACCTTGGTCACCTTGTTAAAGAGTGCGGTAATGGCATTCACCCTCCCTCGGCTATGGTTTTTAAAAATCTCCGGGCCGAGTGATTTAGGGGTCCAGGAAGGGGCCCAAGAGAGGGTAGAAACTCAGGAGGCAGCAGGGGCCGAGGCAGATCAGGCTGTGGCAGAGGCCGAGGAGGAGGCCGTGGGGGTGATGAGGTCTTCAGCTCTGATCCTATGGAGACGATGAATGATGCAGCAATGGAGGATGCAGAGGCCAACAGAAAGAGAGATGCTACTGAAGTGGTGCAGCCACTAGGGGCAACGTTAGCAGCGCACGTTACTCAGGGCGTGGGAAGCAGTCTTCTTGCATTTCCGCCGCCAGCAGTTCCACCAAGTTCATCAAAGCCTGATCCTAAAAGGACGAAAACTCATACGGCTCAAGGAGATAAGAATTCGGGGAAGGTCATACCAACCACGAAAACTGATGCGCGTTTGGCGGGCTCCCAGGGGGGGTCGCGCCTAGCGCAATGAGTATCATAACATGGAATTGTCGCGGGGCTGGCAAACCCGCGACAATTCATGAGCTTCGTGATCTAACGAAGCAAAATGCCCCCTCTATTGTATGCATTCTTGAAACCCAGATAGAGGGCTCCCGAGTGGAGAATCTAGTAGGTACTCTAGGTTATGATAGGAGTTTCGCAGTCAGTAGCTCTGGTAGAAGTGGAGGTCTTGGAATATTTTGGAAGGATGAAATAAAAGTTGAGATTATTGGTTACTCCGAGTATCACATTGATGTTGTCATTGATGAATTGTTTGAATTTAAAACAAGAGTGACTTTTGTTTATGTCGAGGCCCAGGTCAATGAAAGATATAAAACCTGGGACACACTTTGTGGAATAGCTGGAGCTAGCAACTTACCTTGGGCAGTGATGGGAGATTTTAATGAGGTAATTCATGCACACGAACACGTTGGAGTGGGCCAACGTAGCCAGGCGCAAATGGACGCTTTTCGGGACGCTTTGGACACGTGTGGTCTTGTTGACATAGGCTATACTGGTGTTGATTGGACTTTCGAAAAAAGGTGGTGGGAGGTACTTACACAAGAGTAAGGCTGGACAGGTGTGTAGCCAATGCTGCATGGCTCTTGGCCTTCCCGTCTGCCATGTTGGAACACAAGGATGCGGCATCATCTGATCACAAAGCCATACTGTTGCATTACGAGGACAAGCATACATGCAAGCGAGGCCCTAGGCCGTTCAGATATGAGACCTGCTGGGAAAGGGACTCGTCGCTAGCCCCTGTACTAGAAGCGGGATGGAAGCAGACAGAGGGGTCGTCGGTCAAAGCAATGAAGGAACGGCTGCAGAAAGTGTCAGGGGATTTGTCAGAGTGGGACCGAAATCACTTTGGTAATATACGCAGAGAGATTGCCCAACTGAAGAAAGAATTGCAGACTCTCCGTGAAGCTCCAGGTCGAGCGGGGCCAACTCATCTAGAGCTAAAAGTTACTGATCGTCTAGTCGAGCTCTTCCACAGAGAAGAGATGTTATGGAGACAGAGAGCTCGTATTGATTGGCTTGTTCATGGCGACAAAAATACTTACTTCTTTCATCTCAGAGCATGCAGGCGAAGAAGGAAAAATAGCATTAAATCTCTCTTGCGTGATGATGGTCAGCTCACCACCAATGAGGCCGAGATGGAGGAGATGGCAACAGCTTTTTACAAAAATTTATACAACTCTGAGGGAGTACAGGTGATGGATCAAGTGCTTAACACAGTTCCCAGCAAGGTGACTGTTGATATGAATGAGATGCTGAACGCTCCTTATACCCAAAAAGAAGTAAAGACAGCTCTGTTTCAAATGTTTCCAACTAAAGCTCCTGGTCCAGATGGGTTCCCCGCTCATTTTTTCCAGCGTCATTGGGAGTTATGTGAAGAGGATGTAACCACGGCAGTTCTGAAAATTGTTGAAGGAACAGAATCACCGGAGTGTATTAATGGGACAGTGCTGGTGTTAATACCTAAGGTAAAAAATCCAACTTTGTTGACTCAGTTTCGGCCTATTAGCCTATGTAATGTGCTGTATAAAATTGCATCCAAGGTGATTTCAAACCGGTTGAAGCTGCTGCTGCCTGAGATTATCTCTGAAGAACAATCTGCGTTTGTCCCAGGTAGATTGATTACTGATAATATTATAACAGCTTATGAATGTTTGCATTTCATGAAGCGAAACAAAGCAAAGAAACATCAATCATGTGCCCTGAAATTAGACATGATGAAGGCCTATGACAGAGTCGAATGGAGCTATTTACGGGCAATCATGCTAAAGTTGGGGTTCAATGAGAGGTGGGTAAATATTGTTATGAATCTTGTTACCTCGGTGAAGTTCTCGGTTATGTTTAATGGGAAGAAATTAGAAGAATTCAAGCCATCAAGAGGGATAAGACAAGGGGACCCGATTTCTCCATACTTGTTCTTGCTAGCAGCAGAGGGCCTTTCGTGCCTCCTAAAATCCAGAGAGTCATCCAGTTTACATGGGCTACAAGTGGCACCGACGGCGCCACCGGTAAACCATCTCTTATTCGCTGATGACAGCCTGCTGTTCTTCAAGGCAAATAGTGTGGAAGCTACCGAGGTGAACCTAGTTTTGGACCAATATTGTCAAGCGTCTGGTCAGAGGATCACCATGCAAAATCATCCATATATTTCAGCAAAGGGGTGCCTGAGAGCACAAGGTTACAAATTAAAAATTTGATGAACGTCCCAAATGAAACTCTCAATGAGAAATATTTGGGGATGCCGTCTGATGTCGGGAGTTCCAAGATTGGGGCCTTCAAATATCTTAAGGATCGGTTGTGGAGTAAGATCCAAGGATGGGTAGCAAACACAATGTCATCGGCAGGGAAGGAGGTGCTAGTTAAGTCCGTGGCGCAAGCTATCCCGGTTTTCTCTATGTCCTGTTTTAAGCTCCCCCGAGGTTTATGCGAACACCTCAATATGTTGGTCAGAAAATTCTGGTGGGGAAGTAAGAACCGAAAGCGCAAGCCACATTGGGTTTCGTGGAAATCTATGACACAGCCGAAGAGCATGGGGGGGGCTGGGTTTCAAGGATTTTGAGCTCTTTAACATGGCCATGTTGGCTAGGCAAGCATGGCGACTTCTTCAGAACCCAGACTCTCTTAGTGCAAGAGTTCTCAAAAGCATTTACTATCCAGATGCTTCTATCCTTGAGGCGACATTGGGAGGCCACCCGAGCCAAGTTTGGTGGGCTGTGCTAGAAGGCAGAGATACACTGAAATTGGGCCTTATAAAGCGCATTGGTAATGGTGCATCAACAAGCATATGGGACGACAACTGGCTCCCACGGGGAGAGATGATGCGGCCATTTGGATGTATTTCAAACAATCCACCGTCTCGGGTTTCAGAGTTAATAGATGCTACCATAGCTTCATGGAATAAGCAAAGGGTAATGGAAGTTTTCATGCCAATGGACACACATGTGATAATGAGCATTCCTCTCTGTACCAGAAACACGCCTGATTTTTGGTGCTGGTTCTTCGAGAAAAATGGACAGTTTTCAGTCAGGTCTGCATATAATATGTAAGTGGCAACGAGGCAAAGAAGGGAAGCGTGGCTTGAAGGCTCGCCGGGCCCTTCCAGTTCGACCAGGGAGGCTGGTGCGTGGAAGTCGCTGTGGAAGACCCAGGTCCCAGGGAAGGTTAGAATGTTTCTATGGCGTTTATCAAAACAGTCTATTCCAACCAACGATGTTAGGGCGCATCGAAACATGACTGATTCTAGCGCTTGCGGGTTCTGTGGAGCCCAAGATTCGTGGAAGCACTCGTTGGTGGATTGCACTATGTCTAGATGCACTTGGGCCTTGGTGGATGAGGATCTAGCACAAACTGTAGCTGCGACAACCGAACCAAATGCCAAGCAATGGTTGTTTACTCACATGCAAGCATTACCTCACGAGCTCTTTGTAAAACTATCGGTGACGATGTGGGCGATCTGGGCAGCAAGGCGGAAGGCAACCCATGAAGGTATTTTCCAAAGCCCACATACGATATGCACCTTCATCAACCGCTTCATTCAGGAACTTGAGATGATAAAGGGAGGGGAGCAGCCCCGAAGGACAGTACAAGCGGCACCAATGAGAGCAGCGGCTACTAGGCCAAAAGCGCCACCGCCGGGATACTGTAAGATACACGTTGACGCGGGAGTAATGAAGGGAAGAAGAGGCGCTGCAGTCGCCGTGTGCAGAGACAGTGCGGGGACCTTTTTGGGTAGCTCAGCACAAGTAATTGATGGTATGTATGACCCAGCCACGCTGGAGGTAATAGCCTGTCGTGAGGCCTTAGCTCTCACGTCGGATTTACATATACAAAATTTTGTCATAGCATCTGATTCACAGCAAGCCGTCAATGACATCAATAAGGAGGTGATGGGCACGTATGGAGCTATTATCAAGGAGATCAAGCAACGAGCGATGTTTTTTCTTTGTAATTTTACTTTTGAAGGCCGTGCTGTAAACTATGAAGCACATGCCTTGGCTAAATTCTGTCTTAGACTAGAGCATGGTCGTCATGTATGGTTTGACCAACCTCATGACCCAGTTTGTATCCCACCCTATGTGGATTTTGATGAATAAATTTTGGTCATTCCCTCAAAAAAAAAAAACCGAGAGCTAATGAACTGACACTGACAGGCTAACAGACAACTCGTCCTCAGTTTGACTCCAACCAGATAGTTCCAGAACACAACGAACGCTGGCTTTATTTCCGGCGTGTCAATGCTAACAAGAGGCCGGCCAAAACTAATCGCGCACATCGATCAAATCGTATCATGCTTCACAACAATATATCGCACGGGTACAGTTCACGCTATGCCGCGGCGCGTGCATAGACTTCACAGAGCGGCGGCCCTGGCCGTGGCCTCGTGGCCCTTGGCTGCCTGCTTGTCGCCGCAGTTGTCGACGGTGGCGTAGAGGCGGTAGGGCGAGGCGTCGGTGGCGAGCCACTGCTCGACGGTGAAGAGCTGCTGCGCGCATCCCATGTGGGGCCCCGTGGCCGTGACCTCCACGTAGTTGCAGTACCAGCCGTGGTGCGCGCCGGCGCCGTCGGAGGTGACGTTCGCCCAGCACGGCGCGCGCTCCATGCAGGGCCCGCGGCCGCTGAAGATGTCGAGGTTGCCGCGCTCGTAGTAGTCGTGGCCGGCGCCCATCATCCCGCCCCACTGCTCCAGGTCGCCGATCCGGACGCCCGTGCCGTCCGATCCCAGCAGCGTCACGCCGATCGCCGAGTCCGTCCCGCCCTTCCAGATCGATCCCGTCCGCACGTACACCGTGTACACGCACTGTTGCTCCGGGTCCGATAAGAGGCCGCCGCTGCCGCGCCCGCCGGCGCCCGCGACCGCGATCGCTCTCTCCGACGACGCGTACGCCTGATTAACCAAGCAACGCACGGACGAACGCGATGCATGGTGTGAGAACTGAGAAATGATACGGAGATTCAACAAGTAGAAGGGGTAGAAGACTAGTAGTAGAGCTTACCGCGGCAAAGAAGGAGACGAGGAGAAGGCAGGAGAGCTTCATGGCCGGCGACTTTCGATCGGGAAGTGAGCGATTGGAACGATAAGGCGTGGCGCTATAAAGGTGATCGAGGATGGACCCACTGGACAGTGACAATTTTGGGGAAGTAGCTGGGGGAGTTGATCTTTTTGTTTTCTGGCACGAGAATCCAATATGGCATATTCTCCGAGTTTATATACATACTCCATCAGATCCATATTAATTTCACTTTTCTTTAAACACAGTAAAAACACAGATGCTTACGTACACTCAACTCTATGAACGCACACATTGTCCCTATGAGCACCTTCAAAATACTGAGCCGAGACATCTTAAAATTGACGAAGTTCTGAAATAAATCTAGAAAAATGCTATCACGGGTGCGAAGTCTAAGACTTAAACCTGATGGGTTGGCTCCACCACAAGAAATCTAACCACCTAAGCTATGTTTAGTTCACTATATTAATTGTCGCTGATTTGGTATAAAATTGATCGGAGGAGTATTACATTTGTGATCGTAATTTGTACAAGTGTCTGAGAAACATGTACAGGTCAGGTCTGACAAGATCCGGAACCTGCATAGAGTGGTAATTTACTGCTACGGCCTACGGCCACGTGAAGCACGTACCTACCGAGACAGATTCGGATCCAATCTGGGCAGCTTCGCAAGTTATAAGTACACCGGTATACGTACATAGAGTGATGGTTGCTGTATGCGCGCAAGAGGGGTAGAGCTGGGGGTCGATAAATTTAGATTTTCTTTTTCTTGGCCGGATCAAGTCAATGATGTTTTTATCTGGAAGACACGTTTGAGGAGAAGGTTTCCAATGGCTGATGTGTATATGTGGATCATATACGTGTGCTACGTGTTTTGGAGTAGTTGGCCAGGACGGTGACACTAGGCAGGTGTCACCATGTCAGACGAAGAAGTGTCAACTGGCAGTGCATTCATTAAGCAGTTACGCGGAGTAAACGAAGACCGCGCCTAACAAGTTCCCTGGTCCATGGACGTATAAATATGTTCATCGACGCGATTCATCGTTTTTATCAGAGCATGTACAGCCGGACTCCCTATTCTGCCCGCCCGGACAGTGCGTACAGTGTCCGGTCAGAAAAAAGTGACCTAATCAGACCCCTCATTTCGTCCTTAAACGTCCGGGCTGTCCGGCACACCTCAAATCCATCTCAAATTTGAGATGGATACGAGGATGTCCGGACGCGCCCGGGCAACCCATGTATGTCTCACCTGCAGCCACCGATCCCCCCTTTCCCCCCTCTCTCTACTTTTTCAGAGGCAGGACCAGTACGAAGCATGCCCGTCCCAGAGCTCTCTCGCTCCTCCGGCGATCGCGCCACCGTCGCTGCGCCTGCGGCTGCTCCTAGGCCGGAGCTCGCGAGCCCGCGGCCGGACCTCGCCAGGCCGGACCACGCGCGCCCGCGTCACGGCCTGCACGAGCTGACCACGAGCTGGCCGTGTCCGCTCGCGCCCGAGTGCCAAGTGAGGTGTGGACGAGGCCGCCGCGTCCGCCTAGCTCGGGCCCGGCCGCCGCGTGAGCCCGCTGCCCGCCGCGTCCGCCCAGTGGCGCCAGGCCGCCGCGTCCGCCCAGCTCACGCCCGGCCGGCCGCCCCCGTTCTGGCCGCCGCATGCGCGCCGCTGCGTGCGTGCCGGCTACCACGTTCGCCCAGCCCGCGCCCGGTCGCCGAATGCGCGCCACTGCCTACGTGCTGGGCCTTCTGCATGCCTGCCGCCGCGTCCGCGTAGGAGCTAGCAGCCGCTGGCCGCTGCTGCCGTGCCTGCGGGCACGAGCTAGCTAGCCGCGTGCTGGCCGCTGCTCCCGCGTCGGTGAAGATCAGTGCCACCACCGTCGCTGCTACGTGCTCTCGGGTGGTTGCACATAGTGTGTTCGTCGAAATGCCTTGATATGAGGAGGAATATTTGAGGTGTGTGTGGTTATTTGACACAAAATATGAGAAGTCAAAACGGACACGCCCGGTCACTGCCCGAGCGCGTCCGCGGGCGTTTGAGGAACGAGATTTGTCCATCGTGGCTGTAGATGGTCTTATCCCCGGGTATGATAATGATAGATACTATACATATGTGTGTTCTTTCCTTCTCCTCAAGAAAGGCTCACAGGCCACTGAGAGGCGATTTGTGGCAAGGAAGACACGGACATGCATATTATGGGCCGTTGGTATGTGCTACGATTCACAAAAATGTTTCTGTATATCATATATTTCTTCTGGTATAGCCCTGGGTAAATATTCGTAATATGTTCCTAACTTTAAAGCGGTATATTTGTTCGTGTGGGCTCCATAAAATCGGTACAAATATATTTACAAACAGTGGATGCATGAAGTGGAATGGCTCAGTTGTGAAAAAACGATTCGTGTTTTTCTTCTTCTGGCAAGCTGTCTGTTCTACTAGTCGGTTGTTCTTCTTCAATGACTCTTGTCTTCGAGCAGCTATTGTGTACAACAAAAAGGACATAACAGATTCTGTTCTCAACGATTGAAAGAGGTGAAGCATATTGAGAGGAGGAGCAGAGGTATATCCGAACTATTCCGGGAATATGTTAGTTGTTCTTGTATTTGATCTGCATTCAAGTTTCATGTTGTACAGTGTTGTGTGCTTTTAGTATGTGTTGAATCCTATTGTTTATGTTTATGCTTGTCCTGGTAGTTGTTTGTTCTTGTAGTCACTTTAGTCTCTTCCAAGAACTCTCATATTGGACTTATTGAGTCTTTGTGGTATCTAATATTTTGGTGGGCACTGTTATACACACGACACTATGCGCACGATTTTTGCACGACGATCCAATCAAGTCGTCCATGCGTGCAACAGAGGGCGGCACATCCCTAGATAGGTCATCGTGCAATGGACGATCAGACTATTTATCGTGTGTGCAGCAGTTCCGTATTTTTGATTTGCAAGCTTACAATGCAAATAAAAATGAAGGTACTACTTTTACGTATGTAAATGTATTGTGGTTAGTTTGATAGACAGAAACTTACACATTTCGAAATGGAAATGTTAGTTATGCGCACTGATACTTAACGATACATGAGTCATGAGCTAAGTTCCTGGGACTAAAACTTAAGGTTATTTGATTGTATTAGTGATTTAACTTCTTTTACTAAATGGATATAATTTTTTATTTGAAATTAGTTGCTAAGTTTATAATGTTTCAAAGACTATCATTACTAATATTAGAATGCAAAATACAAATTTAACTGTAGACAATAGTTATAAAAAGTATTCAGTTAAGTTACATAGGGTAAAACATATTAGTGTGTGGATGTATTATTCAATATATTTACATATTGAGGAACATTTATATGATTCACATATACAACTATTGGTTTGCTATAATGACTTAAGTTTTTCTTTGAGTGATGTAAAATGTTGTCTAGGTCAAGTTAGTATGACATCGATATCTAGCAGAGATTTTAGATTATCAAACTGAAGGAGATGACTCAATCCTAGAGAATGAGGATGAAAATGCAATTCGGACTAGACTAAAGGTGGATCGTGTTCGCGGTGTTTTGAATGGATTTATCGAATACAAAAAAATGTTGACATGAGTCAAATTTGATTGATTGTTGAAGTTGCCTGAAATAAAAAAGGTAGGTCTTAACATCTATACATTTCTTGTAAGTGCAACAGATATGAACGACCAGTATTTGAAATTATCTGAAGATAGAAAAGTGAAATTCCATGCTCTAGATATGCAAAATTTTGGTATTAAGGATTTCAATTAGATGTAATAATAGTATGTTTTGAATGATAATAGTTATGATTATGGAGTTGTAATGCTATAATTTGTTGAAGTTGAAGAAACTCCTGTGCATCTGCTATGGGACTGCAACTTTGCACAGGATTGCTGGCACTCATTGATTCCCAATAAAAATAGAGGCACATATGTTTATGAAGACACCATGCTAGCTGTTGATCAACTACCGAAACCTTTTAGCATAGAAATTGTAATCCTAGAATGTTGGAATATTTGGATTCAAATGAATGGAGATAAATTTAGAGCTCTGCAGCCAACCATTCAGAATTGGAGATACTCTCTCAAAGAAGACCTCAAGTTGCTTCAAGTTAAATAAAGGAGAAGTATGCATGTTTATTCCACGAGTGGATAGTCAATAATCTATATTTCTTTCCGAGGGCATGCATTGGTTAATTTAATACTCTTGTTTCCATGCCTATTCTTTTTATTTTCTTCTCTTTTGCTCCTTCCCCCCATGTAACATATTGTTTATAATTATATGAAAATTTACCGTAGAACTATTGTTCTAGCATTTGCGAGTAAAAAAAAGTTGAGGAACTTATATTTAAATGATATAGTCCTTTTGTTGGTGCGATTGCACACATTGAGTTTATATTTGATATCTTAATTAACAATTATATTATTTATTTTATAGTTCATTTATGAAGAATGTCACTTTTTCATATTGTGTTGTATTCATGTCAACACATTTTAATAGTCATGTGTTCATGGAATTTGTTAGATTGATAAGCATGTGATCATTTGTTTCGAAAACTCTTGTGAAGTGGAAAGAACTGACCCTAAGACTGTTTTCAATAAAGGTGACAATTACAAAATGAAGTTTCACCTAGGCAGGCTGTCGTGGTTTTGTCACGGCAGATGTCCTCATGAAAGGACTTAGTCGTGAGGACATCGCAGTTGCGTGGAAGCTTGAACGGGGTTGAACGGAAAGAGAGACACGAGTTACCCAGGTTCGGCCCCTCACAGTGGAGGTAAAAGCCTACTCCTGCTTGATTGATATTGCTCTGGATCTCGATTACAAGGGTATGGATTCGCTAGCTCTCGAGAGATTGCAACTTAGTCTTTTCGTCTCAGGGGCTCGCCTTTTATATAACAGGTCGAGTCCTAGTTTTACAGAAGATTCCGGGTCATATTCTTAACCCGTATCCTATTCTAACTCTTTATCCATCTTGTTCTCCAAGCCAAGCAGCTTCATCTTTCTGGGCCTCTCGTAGAGTCGGCCCACAGGGCTTGCGGAGAGCCGGCCTTCAGCCGGGTCTTACTTCAGGCGTCAAGCCCATCTGCTTATCTTCATATCAACCCGCCAATGGGATGACCCACTTTGTCTTAAGGCCGAGGGCCGGGTCATGCTTTTGCCGCGTCTAAATGTCAGGGAACATCCCCAACATTAGCCCCCAGTTTGACTTGAATTTATCCATGTTAAACTTCAACCTAAAAATAAGAACAAAGGAAATCATCTAAGGTTGCGCCCTGGTCCGGATCTTTCTTGAGTCGGCAAATGGCTTCATCTTTCCTGTCCTGTTACTTTCTTCACAACTTCTTGGCCGGCTGAAATTATTCACTGGCTCTCATAGTTCTTCACACTTGGCGATTTTTGCGGCTTTATATCGTGACATCACCTCCTCTACTTTTACATGTGCATACGTAATCATAACGAATCTTTAGACGGATATGTCAAATCTTGTAAGTGCGAGAATCGAGGCAACTCTTGACCCTAAATTTACTGCGCCGCCTGGGGTTTTGCTCCTGCCGTTTTGGGTTCCACCTTCCTTATAAATGGGCCGGCACCCCCTGGGGCTCACTTTTACTTCCTCTACCTCTTCTTCTTCCTCTCGCTCTTGACACCGTCGCGCCCCATCGACCCCACCGCCGCCGAAGACTTCGTCAGTTGCAGCACCGCCGCCGCCGTTGGAGCTCGTGAAGAACACCGCGACCGCGTCCGCGAAGCTTGAAGCCTTCAAGAACCTTAATCCACAGATCTGTGAGTACCTCATTCCCTTCGGCCATCTTTTTACTGCCACTGTTCTTCGCGAGTTCTTCGTCGTTCTTAAGAAAATGCCATGGTAGATCTAGTTCTCACATGAACATTTATCCATAGACGCGATATGCTTCCGCAAGATATCAAGTACCCTTCAGATCTCCTCTGTGGTTGAAATAGATCCCATTCAACAAGACTTTGGCCCACACTTCCATAGCTAGGTCTTTTTATTTTCTTTTATAACTATTTTTTAGATCCCAACAGACTTTCAATCTGCACAAGAACTGTTTGTAGCTCCATGACCTGAATCTCATCCATCACTCGTAAAAATTATGAACTGCTCTTACTTACTTGTGTCGGCTTGAACTGTCGCCGGCTCATCACTGTACTACACTCCATAAATACGACGCATAATTGAACCTTTTGACTGTCTTGATAATCATGACCTGGCATTGTACCGGCTTGCCATTTGCCTTTAAAATTCTCATAACCCGGCAAACTTCCGTATGTTGCCGGCTTATACCTGTTTTTCATATTTTGTAGCTGAATCCTTACCAACTGAATCCATGGCTCCTAAAACCAACAAGGCGGTCAATTGGACCAAATCCAACATGTCTGAACTCAGGCTGCAGAGCCTAGTAGATTCCGTGTTACTTCCAGCCCAAGAAGAAATAGAATGGCGTGCTCCCGAAGAAGAAATCCATCCTCAGCCGGCTCAAAATGAGATCATCATATTTGGCGATCATTTGGACAGAGGCTTCCATCCCCCGGGTTCAAAATTCTTCCAGGACGGGCTTCATTACTTCGCCGTCAGGCCTCAGGACCTTGGTCCTAATTCCATCCTGAACCTGAGCCAATTTCAAGTGTTCTGTGAGGTTTACCTTCAGATTGAGCCGTCCATCAGCTTCTTCCAAGAGTTTTTCTACCTCAACCATCAGACAGAGCATAAAGGAGGACTTGGTGGGGTCACCATTCAAAGGAGGAAAAACTCAGCTTTCCCTGAAGTGAAATTGGCGAGTCATCCCAAGGGATGACACAAAACTTGGTTTTACTGTAAGGATACTTCTCCGGCACAGCAACACCAACTGCCGGGTTATAGGATGGACCGGCTTGATGCTTCCACCACATTCCCAGGCTTTGCCACCAGAGCTGAAAGGGAAGCATTACAGCCTCTGTACTCAAAGATCAATGCCTTGACTGCTCATGGCCTTACTGGCGTTGATTTGACCCGGACCTGGATGAGCTGGCGGATCCAACCCCTCAGCCTGAGGAGCCGGCTCATGCACACATATTCAGGCAAGCCAGAAGACACACTACGGTTCAGCCGGGTTAACCTCCCTACAAAAGAGCTTATAAAATCTACCAAGAAGCTTCTTGGTGAGACCAAGGATTCAATTGAACTTGTAGGGCTAGCTCCCTTCTTTGCTGGCAACCCGGCACCCGCAGTAAGTCGCCTTTCCTGTCTTTTTCTTGCTTCGCTTATAACTGCCTTGCTATCATTTTTAACTTACTGATCTTGTCATTTGTCCAGGAACATGTTGAGTGGTGGAAAACTGAACCTCAAGTTCCCACTCCTCCCCAAGACGATGATGGAGAAGAGTCGGAAGATGAGGAGGAACATGAGGTAGAACTCGACTCTCTCGGCCGTCTATTTAATCAACTTGCTGACACCAACTCTCCTCAGGAACAAGTCGAATCCAGTCGAGCCGGCAAAGCAGAGGTACCCTTGATTTCCTCCGATTCAGACTCAACAATACCTGTCCGAAAGAAAATCCGGGTTGCGGTCCGTAAAGTCCCATTTTCACATCTAGATGCTCACTTAGACCCACGGTTTCTTTTGAAAAAAACTCAGCACGCCGGCACCTCCAAGTGCAAGACCCGGAGTAGCTCAGGCACTTTGTCGGGCGGCTTGCCTGACGAGCCAGTATCTCGAAGGGCACGAACTGAGGTGCCTCACAGCCCAACTCTTTCACATCTGCAAGCCGGCCAGTTCAAGGAACCGCTTCATCCGTCTGACCCGGCCTACCAGATGACCTCCCCGTCGTCTGATGAATCTAGAGCTACTCAAGTGCCGGCTTTTAACATCAACCGCGGGTAAGACTAACTTATTTTGCTTTTCAAGCTTTTACCGTGTTATCCGATGACTAGCATTTCTTCACTTCTTACAGTGCCAAAGCCATCAAAAAGAAAACTGCTGGCGGGTCTTCAGCACCCACTGCAGGGAATGAGGAGAGCCCTTCGCAGAACGCAGCAACAGACAACCCAGAAATCCCTGATGACCCTGTGATCAATAAAGAGCCGCCACAATAAGATACAACAATGAGCCCTATTCGCACTTCCACTCCTCCCCCATTTGAACAGGAGAAGGAGACTGTGATAGAGGTACAGCCTGTTGAAAAGACCCAAGACGAGGTGGTGGTGACTGGTGAGACCCAGAACCCCCCACCAATAACTTCAAAATCCTTGGCCAAAATCCAAACCAAGGATGAGTCCCCAATCAAGGACAAAGGAAAGGCGGCTCTTGACTTCCAATCTTTTGACAGCCAAGACGTCAATTCTTTGATCAAACTTTCCTGACCCGGGTGTCTGAGAGCCGAGATGCTGAAGCAGCTATGATACATAGCTTGAAGAGAAAGTATGAGGTAATATTTGTTGCACCCTCATTTGCTCATATATTTAGCCTCCAAATCTGAAGTAGAAGGTAATGATTTTCTTGAACTAGTTATCAAAATATCTGTATTGTACTCATGTGTAGCCCCCAAGGGTCGGGTCATTTATGTAATAATGACCTGGAACTTTCAAAATATCTATAACATCGATTGAGCGAATGGTAGCCCCAAGAGCCGGCTCAACACCGTACGATGGGCCGGGTCTTTCGACATGCTGATAGTAAAAAAAGATAATGCTTTAGCCCCCAAGTGCCATGTTGAATGCTTGCATATGCATGGGACTTAATATAGAATAGGGCAGAACTGATAGATGTAGCCCCTAAGTGCCGGGTCGACCGCCTGCGGCGGCTCGGAACTGTCAAAACATATTCCTGACTATGAATTTGTTATACAGGATATGCTGAACCAGGCTGAGTCACAAGCAGCCGGCTTCCAAAAAGATATGAAAAGAGAGAAGAAACTGCGAGAAAAGGCAGAACACTTATCCTCCGATTTTCACAAGTCCTTACTCACAGTGACGGACACTCTAGAAAAAAGCAAGGCTGCCTTTGAAGAAGAGAGAGCCACCTTATTGAAACGGGCAGAAGAGGCCGAGTCAAAACTCGAGCCGGTGACGTAGGAGCTGCATACTCTTAAGGGTCATATTACCCAAATGTGTATGGCCATCTTTGATAAGTCTGAAATTCCTTTAAATTATGAGCCGTCAGATATACCTGGGTCATCATGTAGCCGGGTCACTGACTTAATTGTTATATCAACAGGTAGAAGACAGCATAATGCTATAGAGCAACCACTGGTGAAATTGAAGGCCGTGTATACCTTCCTGGAACAACTCTATGTAGGCGGCTCGCGCAGCATCATGGCAGTGAAGAACTCGAAGGCACCGCCCCAACATATTATGGACATGCTGAAAGAACTATCTATTGTGCCTGAGTGGTTCTGGAAGTGGAAGAGGGCGGCTTGTCGTCAAGGAGCCTTATCTGCCCTTACACGTGCCAAGGCTTATTTACCAGAAATGGATCCGGCTCAATTAGTAGGCAGCTTTCCCGAATTCAATGCTGATGACACCCCGTTTACGAAGAAGGATTATCTACGGTGCGTGAAAGAGACCCAGGTGGCGGCGACAGTACTTGCGAAAGAGCTGGATATCACCAAGTATCAAGCTGGTTATTCTGAAGCCGGCGAACGCAAGGAGCCGCCCAACCCACAACCTGTGGACCTTACACCGCGTCATAAGCAAACTTTTGCCCCTGACATCAATCCTACCACTGTAATGAGGCAAGACTCGGTATTTGAAGCTTTGCAATCCATTCAGTGGCTGGCAGACGACCCCCAGACCTCAAGGGCAGAAGAAGTGGTTGCTGAAGGTCCAGAAGAACCGGCTCGTGTTTACCCGTCACCTAGTGGTGCAAATGTTGACCCAGAGATCCATGCCGCCGGCTCACAACCGTGATACTTTTGAAATGATATAGTGATAAACCTTTGATAAATTTTGGCCCTGACGTGGCTTTGTAATAGCCGATAGAAAACTTTCGTAACCTGTCCATGCCTTCCTACATTTTAACAGTCCTTAACTTTGGAATCTGTGATGACTGTTGATTGCTTTGAGTATGCATGATTGCTCAACTTGATTATATGACATGGAATCCATAGCCATAGTTGCAAATATAACCCGGCAAGATTTATACGTTTGAAGAATCCCAAAACGATGTAGTATACTACAAAGCAACAGGTGGATATTCCAAGGCCAGGTCAAACTTGTGACCCGGCAGACAGATGAGAATTTTTTTGAAATCTGCAAAAAGCGCACAGATATAGATATATGCAAGTAAGAAATAATAAACTATAGAGAAATAAAATAAGCCGGCTTTCGAGGCACAACATAAAGACCAGCTTTCGAGGCTCGAGTCTAATTTGCTTTCATGAAGCAGACTTTTTAGCCTCTTTTGGTTTGTCCTAGCTCTCTGAAAGCCGGCTCCCACGTGACTTTAACCAGTGTTTTAACTTTGATGAGTTCAGGGTCACCTCTGTGATTGACTCATTAGGCATTCACCGGGTCACCTTTTGTGAGTAGCATCTTGCTAACAGGCAGGTTTAACCAAGTATATAATGGCATATGCCGGGTTAAGAGGGATCTTAATAGCTAAACTCGATGAGTTGGAAGCCCCTAAGTAACCAATGATCAAAGAATAAAGACTCAACACACAATTTGAGGTGAAACGACAAACTCTCTTATACAGAGATGCCGGCTTTATTTCATTGATCATAATATATATATACATGATGAAGGTATGTACAAAAGGTACTCTCAAGTCTATGACTTAGCTATAATATGGCCGGAGATGTGCGATATTCCAAGGTCGGCTGCCCTCCTCCTCAGAGGTACGCGGCTTATTTGCTTCACGTATGTCAACAAGGTAATATGACCCGTTGTTGAGATTCTTGCTGATGACGAAGGGCCCTTCCCAAGGAGGCAAAAGCTTTTATGCATGCATGTCTGGTCTTGTATCAGACGGAACACTAAGTCACCTTCCTGAAAGGTACGGCTTCAAACTCTATGGCTATGATAGCGACGTAGATCTTGTTGATATATTGCAGATCTGGATGCGGCAAGGTCGTGTTCTTCTTCCAAAGCATCAAGAGCATCTTGGTGAGCTTTTTCATTATCAACCTCCACATAAGCTGTGACTCGAGGAGAGTCATGGTGAATATCACTTGGAAGTACAACTTCTGCACCATAGACTAGGAAAAACAGCGTGTAGCCTGTCGACATGTTGGGAGTAGTCCGTATGGTCCAAAGTACTGCAGGCAATTCCTCTTCCCAGCAGCCAGGGGTGCGTTACAGAGGCACCATCACTACAAAAAAAAGACACATCCGTGACATTATCGCCCGAACGAAAACTTTTTCTGTCATGGTTGTGACACTTCTATGAAAATAATTGTGACAAAAACACGCGTCATCATAGATGTGGTGGGCTCCTACTTCTATGATAAAAAATTATGATAGAAAATGGGCTTTTCGTCCGGGGCAGGCCGGAGACGCACCCGCATGACATTCTTTGGGCTGTCCATGACGTAAAAAATCGTGGTAGAAGTGAGGGCGAGGAAATTTTCGGGGAGTTCCCGGTTACTGTGGGTGGTCGGGCCGAGCGATGCAGTGTGGTTTTGCGCGTTTCTCTCTTGTATGCGCGCGTGTGTGCGAGGCGCTCGCTAACTGAACCCGAGCAAGGCGTACGTTCGCTTACTGAACCCGAGCAATCGATCGCCCTCGCACTACGTACTGAACACGAGCGATCGATCCCCTCGCACTACGTACTGAACCCGATCGATCCCTTCGTTGCTAACTGAAGCCGATCGATCCCTTCGCTGCTAACTGAACCCGAGCGATTCCTTCGCTGCTAACTGAACCAGAGCGATTCCTTCGCTGTTGACTGAAGCCAGTCGAGCCCCTGTACGTGCGAGACGTAGCCGGTGTTGGGTTGCCTCTCAATGAACAGTGCCCGTTGCTGCCGCGCGCGCGATACGTAGAACGAGTCGAGACGCGTCGATCGAGCCCCTTGCGCGAGACATGGTGAGTTGACCTAGCCGGTTGGTTAGCTGTGGATGAACAGTTCCCGTTGCTACCGCCCGCTCGTATATACGCTCCACCCCAGCCGGTGGGTTGGCTGTGGATGAACAGTACCCTGGTCGTGTGAGGGTGTTGGCGCTGGATGAACAGGACCCCGAGGAGGCCAACCGGTTGGGGGTAGATGAACAGGACCCCGTGGAGGCTGGATGAACAGTAGCCGGTGGAGGCTAGAGGAAGTCGACGGTGGATGAACAGTAGCTGGTGGAGGCTGGAGGAGGTCGACCGTGGATGAACAGTAGCCCGTGGAGTCCCGTTTTGCGGTACACCACACCCCTCCCGATGAACAGGACCCCCGTTTCGACCGTAGGCAGTTGGGGAGAAGTCTGTTTCCTCCGTTTTGTGGTATGCCACACCCCTCCCGATCAACAGGACCGCATTTTGACCTTAGGCGCTCGAACATAAGTCCGTTTCCTCCGTTTTGCGGTACGCCAGACCCCCAGCCGATGAACAGGACCCCGTTTCGACCGTATGCGGTCGAACAGAAGGCCGTTTCCTCCGTTTTGCGGTACGCCAGACACCCAGCCGGTGGGGGGTCGATGAACAGCACCTTGTTTTGGCTGTTCCGTCCAAGCCGGTTGGCTCCCGATGAACAGGACGCGTTCCGACCCAGTCGCTTGGCTCCCGATGAACATGACGATGTTTCCTCCGTTCCGACCCAGCCGGTTGGTTGCCGATGAACACGACGCCGTTGCTGCCATCCGTTGCCTCTCCATGTACACGAGACCTGGCCGTACGTATGCGCGAGTACGCGTTCGAGACCCCGCCCGTATATATGTATGTATGTGCCCATATTTTTTTCCGTGTGGCTGTACGTATGTGTACACGATTTAGATGGGGCTGCCTGAACTGCTACGTCGGGGGCTCTACTACGACACGTGCCGCTCCTTACACGCCCACGGTTCATTGTTGTAGAGAGACCGATCGACCAGTATGTACGTACACGTTCGCGACCAGACAGACAACGCTACGTACGCTTCGACCGGGTGGGTCCCAGCTGTCAGGGAGGATAAGGAGGCACTTCCTTGCGTGCAAAGACATAGCAAGTGGGTCCCAGCTGTAAGGGGGGAATCATTTTTTTGCGCGTAATAAGGAGGCACTTCCTTGCGTGCAAAGATGTATCTGGTGGGTCCAGCTGTCAGCCTCACCACGTACAGTCCTCTTCCGATGGCTGCCGTTCATTGATCATGTTGACTACACCGCGCCGAGAGCACCAAGGCGGTGGACGACGATGAGGCCTAGGAAGGGAACAACGCGGAGCCGGGGAAGACGCGGCAGTGGATGCCCATGCGGAGGGGAGTACGAGGGTTGACTGGTTCGGCTGCGGTGTGAGGCTGCCATCGCCGGAGAATAACAGGGGGTGTGGTTGAGTAGAGGAAAGGCCTGGCCAGCGGTGGAAGTAGGGTGGGGCGGTGAGGCCTGCGTGGCAGCATAGCCGGCCATGGGAGGCAGGAGCAGGCGGTCCCGCCGGCGCTGGTTTGGGCGGCTGGAGCAAGAAGATCAGAGATTGAAGAAGCAGCACGGTCAATGGATTAACATCCAACGGGCACCGCTGCTACAATCGTTTGTTGACTAAGTTGACAAAGCCCTACGTACGTGTCAACTTAGTAGGCCCACAAGTCAGCCTCCAAATCCGGTGGGTCCCAGTTGTCATTGGGAGGAATCTTTTTTTGCTTAATAAGGAGGCACTTCCTTCCGTGCGAAGATATAGCTGGTGGGTCCCAGCTGTCAGGGGAAGGAATCATTTATTTTTTGCGTAATAAGGAGGTACTTCCTTGCGTGCAAAGATGTAGCTGGTGGGTCCCGGATGTCAGGGGGATGAGTCTTTTTTTTTGCGCGTAATAAGGAGACACTTCTTTGCGTGCGAAGATGTAGCTGATGGGTCCAAGCTGTCAGGGGGAGGAATCATTTTTCGGGGCGTGCGACCATGGACCTCGTGGGTCCCAGCTGTCTGCCTCTCCACGTACAGTCCTCTTCCGATGGCTGTCATTCGTTGACCACATTGACGACGCCGTGCCGAGAGCACCAACGCGGTGGACGACGGCGAGGCCCAGGAAGGGAACGACCCGGAGCCGGCGAAGCCACAGCAGTGGATGCCCACGCTGAGGGGAGTACGAGGGTTGACTGGTTCGGCTGCGGTGTGAGGCATGTGTCGCCGGCGAATAACAGGAGGTGTGGGTGAGTAGAGGGATGGCATGGCCAGCGGTGCGGTAGTAGGAGGGGGCGGTGAGGGCTGCGCGGCAGCACAGCCGGCCACGGGAGGCGGCAGCAGGCGTTCCCGCCGGCGCTGGTTTAGGCAGCTGGAGCAAGAAGATCAGAGATTGAAGAAGCAGCACGGCCGTTGGATGTTATCCAACGGTCACTGCCGCTAGAACCGTTTGTTGACTTTTTTTTTGAGAACTCCTCGTTTGTTGACTAATAAGTTCACATAGCCCTGCGTACGCGTCAATATAGTAAGCCCACAAGTCAGCCTCCAAATCTGTGGCAAACAGCATACAGCCCATTTGCCATTATTTTTAATAATTTACAGCCCATTTGCTAATTCTTAAGGATCTTTTTAAGCCCATATTCTTTTTGTTAGCATTACAGCCCATATTCTGGCCACGGTTAAAAAATTCAACGAAATTTTGCATATTACGGTGGGGTCCAAACTGATTTAATCCCAAAATTTGGTACCAGATTCAAACTAATTTGAAAATTTAATTTATATTAATTTAAATCCAATGAAATTTTCCCCGCAGAAAAATCAATGAAATTTAAAATCTCGAAATCCCAGAAAACCGTAATTTGAAACTAATTGCCGGTTTGCATTTTTTTTTTTGAGTGGCTATTGCCGGTTTGCTGTGTTGTTCTTAAAATTTACAGCCCATTTCTTACTACTTATAGCCCATTTTCTGGGCAAACCCCGAATACATCCCTCCTCGTCTTGAAAGATTTGTAGCCCAGCAGTGCTGAGAAAAGCAAGTAGGCCTCGGTTGGGTATTCTTAAAAAAAATTGAACTGGGCTAGCCATTTTCAGAAAGAGAAAAAAACAACTGGGCTGGTCATGTGGTAAACAGAAAATAAAAACCTGGGCTAGACGGGCTACAGCCCCCGCACAGCCAAGTTGATACCCTGCTCCGTCTCAAAAACAAAAAAACAACTGCGCGAGCTGCTGGGTCCCTGGTGTCAGCCGCTCGTTGGGCAATTCTCTCGCTTATTGACTACGTTGACAATGTCGTGGGACCCAGATGTCAAAACCATTAGGAGGAAGCATTTTTTTGGCTTGTAATAAGGAGGCACTTGCTTGTGTACTGCAATGACCCTCGTGGGTCCCTACTATCATCCTCTCCATGTACAGTCATCTCCTGATTCCTGTCGGTTGTTGACCATGTTGACAATGCCAGACGGCGGCGCCACGGCGAGCGAACCAAGGCGGAGGATGACGGCGAGGCCTCGGACGGAAACGACCAGGAGCCGTGGAAGATGCGGTAGTGTAGTCGCAGGCGGAGGGGGGTACGAGGGTTGACTGGTTCGAGTGCGGGGTGGGGCTGACTTCGCCGGAGAATAACAGGAGGTGTGTGGGGTAGATGGATGGCCTGCCAAAGTTTTAGGGCGCGATGGGGTGGCGATGCGTGCGCGGCAGCGCAGCCAGCAGTGGGAGGCGGGAGCAGGCGGTCCCGCCGGCGCTGGTTTGGTTTTGGCGGCTGGAGGAAGAAGAGACTGAAGAAACACGACAGACGTTGGATGTCAATCCAACGGTCAACATTGGCAGAATCGTTTGTTGACTAAGCCGACACCATGTTGCATACGTTTTTCGCAAGAAAAGAAAAACTGGGCTCGTTCGCCAGATAACATTCCCGAAACTGCCACCGTTTGATCTTGCGTCGCAACTAAAACTACCAGGAAAATGCGTTCGTTTGCCATCCTCCTCCCAGGGAACGTTCGCCGGATAACATTCTCGAAAAACAAAGACTTGAGAAGGCATACAGAACAAGCTAGTCCGGTAGTAAAGAGACGTTCCTGACTGTTAGAAAAAAGAGAGACGTGCTGCTGTAACTGGTTCGAATCCAAATATATATAGTGTTATACTACTCTGCAAGTAATGAAACTGACATATCCAACATTCGCTTCTCCTCTTCTCTAGTTACTCTGCCTAGCTTCAGAAGCTCCGACCGTAGCAACCATGTCCGCTGGCTCGTCCACCTGCTCTTCAGCAGGGAATCGAGCCAACAACCAGATGTGCGTGAAGTCGCCACCCGTACCACCGCTTGTGGGTCTCATCACACCCCCGCCGGCACACTCACCGCAGCCGGTTGCTCATCGCACCCCGCTGCCGTTGGTGTGGTGCCACTGCTGCAAATCACGCAGAGTCATCTGTCGTGTCTCAACTATAGCCCTCAACCCTGGCTGAGTCTTCTACAAATGCCCAAATCATGGGGTAATATGGTCAAGTTGTTCGCCTGCTTTCAGTTGCTGAATTTTATTTTTTAAGAGTTTGGTTGATGATCTTCGAATTTGATTATTGCAGAAAAGGGAGGATTTTTGTGATTTGTATTTCTGGGAAGTTGCAGATGTGGGGGAATGGAACTACGTGGATTATTTGGTTAGCCGACGAATCCCAATACCAGTAGGTTGGGGTGTTGGACAAGTAACTGAAGGAGCGGCAGAATAGGAAGATGCGGAGCAGAATGTTAAAGACGATGCAGTTCATCAGATCATGGCCAATTAACAGCTGGTGAACAGCCTTGGCAGCAATGAGGAGATGAAAGAGCTTGTGAAGATAATGGGCAAGATCGTTGTGCTCTGTAGGATGATTGTCTCTTTATTTGCAGTGTATGTAGCACTCATGATGTATTCAGCGGCTTTGACATGAGCACTTTGCTGAAACTAGTAATGAATGAAACCTATTTAGCAGGCTGGGCGTCTAGCAAACTGCCATCAACTACATTTGCGGTTGTACAATCATCAAATACAAGTTTCACAGCAAAATATGAGTACTACTAAACAACAATGTCATCATGTTTCAGCCGTCATACAATCACCAAACACAAATCAACATACATAATAAGTGATGTTCTCACTAAACAACTACTTCATCAGGTTTCAGTTGTCATAGCAAACACAATTTAACATAGTAGATAATAAGTCGTCTTCTCATAGGCAAATACGACAAAAGCAATCTAATCATCATCCGCAGCAGCAGCGTCAACATCTTCACCATGTGTGTCAGTCTGAATCATAATTCCCCCCAGTGTCATCTTGTTCTTCAGCATCAATCTCCTCGAACGTTGGCTTCTTATTGATAAACTCATCTACTTCCACAGCGTGACAGGCAATCTTTGTTGGGGAACGTTGCATGGGAAACAAAAATTTTCCTACGCACACACAAGATCTATCCATGGTGATGAGCATCTACGAGAGGGAGAGTGAATCTACATACCCTTGTAGATCGCTAAGCGGGAAGCGTTAAGAAACGCGGTTGATGTAGTCGAACGTCTTCGTGATCCAAATCACCGAGCGTCCCGCGATCCAATCACGATCCGTCCCGATCAAGTACCGAACGGACGGCACCTCCGCGTTCAGCACACGTACAACTTGATGACGATCTCCGCCTTCTTGATCCAGCAAGAGAGAGCGAAGAGATAGACGAGTTCTCCGCCAGCACAACGGCGTAGTGGGGGTGGTGGTGGAGCTGTTCCGGCAGGGCTTCGCCTAAGCACCGACAAAAACATATTTGAGGAAAACCGTATAGACGGGGGGAGAGAGGGCTGCACCGTGGCTTAGGGTGTTTGGCCCTCTCTCCCCTCTAGTATATATAGGAGGGAGGGGGAGGGGCTGGCGCCCTAGGGCTTCCCCCTTAGGTGCGGCCGAACCAAGGAGGAGGAGGTGGACTCCTCCACTTCTTCCTAGTCCAAATAGGACACCTTCCATATTTGGTTCCCCTTCCCTTTTCTTGGGTTTTATGCCTTTTCCACTTATTCCAGCCGCATGGGCCTTATAGGGCTGCCTTGCCCAGACCACTAAGGGCTGGTGCAACCCCCTTTAGGCCCATGTGGCCTCCCGGCGTGGGTGGCCCCTCCCGATGGCCCTCCGGCACTCCCGGTACACTACCGGAAATACCCGAAACTTTTCCGGTGGCCAAAACGGGACTTCCTATATATCAATCTTTACCTCCGGACCATTCCGGAGCTCCTCGTGATGTCCGTGAGCTCATCCGGGACTCCGAACAACCTTCGGTCACCAACATGCATAACTCAAATCTACCGAAACGTCACCGAACCTTAAGTGTGCAGACCCTGCGGGTTCGAGAACTATGTAGACATGACCGAGACACCTCTACGGCCAATAACCAATAGCGGTACCTGGATGCTCATATTGGTTCCTACATATTCTACGAAGATCTATATCGGTCGAACCTCTATGTCAAGGATTCAATTAATCCCGTATGTTGTTCCCTTTGTTCTTCGGTATGTTACTTGCCCGAGATTCGATCGTCGGTATCTCTATACCTAGTTCAATCTCGTTACCGGCAAGTCTCTTTACTCGTTCCGTAATACAAGATCTCGTGGCTAACACTTTAGTCACATTGCTTGCAAGGCTCATTGTGATGTTGTATTACCGAGTGGGCCCTGAGATACCTCTCCGTCACACGGAGTAACAAATCCCAGTCTTGATCCATGCCAACCCAACAGACACCCTCGGAGATACCTGTAGAGCATCTTTATAGTCACCCAGTTACGTTGCGACGTTTGATACACACAAGGTATTCCTCCGGTGTCAGTGAGTTGCATGATCTCATGGTCATAGGAACAGATACTTGACATGCAGAAAACAATAGCAATAAACTGACACGATCAAATGCTACGTTTATAGTTTGGGTCTTGTCCATCACATCATTCTCCTAATGATGTGATCCCGTTATCAAATGACATCTCATGTCCATGGCTAGGAAACCTTCACCATCTTTTGATCAACGAGCTAGTTAACTAGAGGCATACTAGGGACACAGTGTTGTCTATGTATCCACACATGTACTTGAGTTTCCAATCAATACAATTATAGCATGGATAATAAACAATTATCATGAACAAGGAAATATAATAATAACCAATTTATTATTGCCTCTAGGGCATATTTCCAACAATCTTTTCTCCAGCCTTATTGATGTGATGATCCGCAAACATATCATAAACATCTGTGGAATCCTCTACATCAGCAGCAGTGTAAGCATCATCTTGTTGTGCAACTTCATTAAACGAATTCCTCTGCTCAAACTTTTGCAATATTCTCCAGTCTTGGCTACGTGCATATGTGTCTTCCAAGAAAAATGTTTGTGTTGCTTGATTTGCCAAAATATAAGGCTCGTCGGTGCGGTACGCCGCCTTGACATTGATGGATTTGAAATAATCATCAGCTTTGGGTTTTGAGATCCTGGTAAACTGGTTATACCAACGACAGCAAAACAGAACCACGCACCGATGAACCTCGAAACTGGAGATATACTGCAACTGAACAATGTCTTTTATGTTAGCATACATTTCAGTTGTCACTTTCTTGTGCGTATCCGTGCTCATGATGGCACTGTTTTGTGTCTTCCTGCCTTCGTCGTGTGCAAGGGTGTTGTAGCGCACATCTCCAACAACACAAGATGCATAATGTCTTACCCGAGTATCAGGACCCATTGCTAGTGCGTAAAGGGTATCACTAACTGCCTGCCCCTCCTCCCGCATCTCCTTAACCTATGGTTAGAAAATAGACAAGCTGATCATCTTATGTACTCTATATATTAAAAAAACTGACAGTGCAATTCAAAAGCTTACACGGATCTTCAACCATTTCGCAAATCCTTCCCTAACCCATTTGTCAATGTTTCTTGGATTTTGCGCCAGTAACTCCTCTTCATACACGCTGCAGAACATAGTGATCGCGTCAAACATCTAAATATATAAGAATGTGCTACAAGTTTAGTAGATTATGATGTATAAGCTGCAGTACTTAGCACTTACTCGATATAAGGTAGAATCTCAGGACAGTTATTCAACACATACCAAACCATTTTGTCCAAATCTTTAGGTTTGTCATCTTGTCGACTCTTCCCTATTACTCGAACAACAGGATCGAAAACATTGAGCTCAGGATTTTTTTCGCCCACCTTTTTGCTAGGCTGATTAGCTATTTCAATGTATCTTGAGCAGAATGTCAACGCTTCTGTAGCAATGTAGGCCTCTGCAATGGAACCCTCAGGTCTAGCTCTGTTCCTAACATAGCCCTTGAAGGTGCCTAGCTGCCTTTCAATAGGGTACATCCATCCATACTGTACTAGACCTCTAAGTAATGCCTCATCAGGTAGATGAACAGCCAAATGCACCATCACATCAAAGAAGGCTGGAGGATATATCTTCTCAAGGTCGCATAGGATAGTTGGTATCCTCTCTTTAAGACGATTCACAGCATCTATCCTGATATTTCTACTGCAGAGTTCCCTGAAGAATTGTCCCAACTCTGCAACTGCTCTGTATAAGTCAGGGCGGCCCAATCCTCTAAGGAGAATAGGTAAAACCCTTTGAAGTAGGACGTGGCAGCCATGAGTTTTCAACCCTTGTACCTTGGTTCCATCTGCACTGATTCTCTTTTCAGGGTTGGAAGCAAATCCATGTGGGAATCTCACACGTGACAGGATCTTGCATAATTCTTTTCTCTTTTGCTTGTCCAAGACGTACACAGCTGGTGCCATATCCCGTGATTCACCGCTGTCTTTCACCTGCAAATCAGATCTGATAGCCAGGTGTGTCAAATCAATCCTAGATTTTAAGGTATCTTTTGTCTTGCCTTCAATATTAAGAAGTGTGCCGATAATGCTGTCACATATATTTTTCTCGATGTGCATCACATCAAGATTATGCCTCAGATCCAAATTCTTCCAATACTCCAAGTCCCACAAAGTGGACCTGCGGGTAAACAATAATCTCTCTTTTGCCTTGCCACGCTTCCTTTTATCGCTACCATTATCGGGATGGTTTCCTGGTGTAATATGCCTGACCTTCTCTAATTCCTCCTGCAACTCATCGCTGGTGAGCCTCTCTGGTGCATCACGGTTTTCATGACTTGCATTGAACATAGGTTTTCGGTATTTTCTAAGACGCAGTTTGTCCTTGTCAAGGAAACGGCGGTGTCCAATGTAACAGACCTTGCTAAGTATTGGGTATGACAGCGGATTCTTGTCACAGCGAACACATGCATTGTAACCTTGTGTCGTTCGCCCTGACATAGTGCCCAAAGCCGGATAATCATGGATGCACCAAATTAAAACAGCACGCAGAATGAAATCAGCTGGTGGGCTGCTATATAGGTCTCGAGTGAGAACACCCCTCCATAGCTTTTGAAGTTCCTCCACAATAGGCTCCATGAATAAATCAAAATCCTTTCCAGGACTTTTTGGACCTGGGATGAGCAAGGCCATGATGTAGTTTGATTCTTTGGTGCAGACATTTGGCGGCATGTTGTAAGGGATAACAAGCAGTGGCCACATGCTATATGTCGCGCTCTGGTGGCCAAATGGGTTGAATCCATCTGTAGCTAAGCCAAGTCTAATGTTTCTCGGCTCAGCACACTACTGCAGGCGACCGCTAATGCGACACATGAATCAGAGACCCCGCGACCAAACTGTGTGTGCTGCATGAATCGTAAACGGTGTCGTAATAAAACTATCGCATATAATACGAACTGTTTGCGATGCCGGAGGCATCAAAAATGATTCAGATTAGAGACGTGTGTGCGATATGTGGCATACAGTTGATCCATTCGAAGTGTTTGCGATAAGCCAGAACAACAAACACGGTCAGCTGGTTCGTGGTGCGTGCGATACAGGGCATACAGTTCACTCGGATGAACTGTTTGTGATTACCCAACACAACAAAAATAGTCAGACAGATCAAGGTGTGTGCGATACACGGCATACAGTTCACTCGGATGAATTGTTTGCGATAACCCAACACAACAGAAACGGTTCAACTTAACAAGGTGTGTGTGATACGCGACAAACAGGTCAGTAATCCAAAATGTGTGGGAAGACGGATAACAACACGGACGATTCCTGCGAATAAGCCGTCTGTGTTGTGGGCAAACGGTTGGTGGTAAATAATTGTCAACGATTGATGAATTCATCACTGATGGGTTTTGTAGTTTAGTCCGTGTGCGATGTGATTTGCTCTGTCTGCACAACATCTATGCTCTGTCTACAGAACAACAAACATATATACTTATAAGGACATGATTGCATAACCAAATTTAACATCCAATGACGTTATATCATAGATACCAGAAAAATTGCAAGGTTCAAATTCCAGCATTACAAGGCCCACATTCAAAGATTACAAGGTTCAAACTATTCTTACAAATCAGATTCATCTTCTTCAGAATCTGAGCCATGCACTATTTGTGCGAATGGATCAGTCACCGAGAAGTCATACATCGGTTTGATATTGTGACTTCCCAATAATCTGTCATATGTAGTTCCAAACTGAAATTCAGCTTCTGCAGAGACTTTTCCATTCAGTTGTAGATGCCTGCGCTGATCAGCAAACCATTCACTTCTGCGCACTAAATATAGTGCAAACCTCATTACCTTGAGCACACTTGCTCTCTGAACAAAGAACCTGGCGAATTTAATCTCTGGTGTGGTGCCTCGGTAGTGGTTCAAAGTAATTTCTGTGAGACGAAGATCAAGGCATTCAATGGGATTGTTATATTGCGCCACATTTTCCACTTTCGGACCTGCTTCTATCTGCAAACGAAGACTACATATTAGTGCCTAGCTGCAGTTTTGAAAACTTCGGGCCTCTTTGATTTGCAGGATTTCTAAAATACACGAATAGAGTGACATGACATCTTCAATCATTCATGATTAACATCTCAAAAAATATATGTATTCAAATCCTCCAAATTTCCTTTAGAAATCATACTACATTTGTCATTGTAATCATGGGTAAAAGTAACAACAAATTGTACTCCGTTGTGGTTAACAATTAACAGGAAAGGAGCATCACCTTGATGTATAGCTTCTCCGTGCACGGAAAGCATCTAAGGAATCTAACAACTTCATCCAGATCGGGGCCGACAGATTGTAGTGCCAAGATCTTCACTATGCGCGGAGACGGGATCAAGCTTGTGGGAATCATTTTCTGGATGATAGCCGAACATAGATCAACAAAACTTAGATAAAATGTGATGTCCAATAAGAAGAATGAGAAGAATAAGACTGTTGTACCTGAGCGGGTAATGATCCAGCAACAAGTCTGGAGAATTCAGCACATGAATAGCCCAACACTGTCAATCTCGGTGCGTCATTGACCCTGATTCTTGTTGGAGCTTTTTTATCAAATAGAATCAATCTCTCAAGGAAAGGCGCATTCTCAATGACCATTTCATGAAACACTTGAAATGACAGCCTGTTGCGGCACCAGCAATGCACATAAATCGTACGGGCATTCGTTGAGGCGATGCGGAGGCTACCGAACCCATCCATCACCCGAAGACAAAGGTACTCGAGCATTGTACAGCCGCCGAGCAGGCGCTGAAAATCCTCCCTCGAGATGCGGACGCCCATGAGCTCGAGGTGCTTCAGTTTAGGGAGATGAAGAGCGGGCGCGGCATCAATCTGGGGGAAAAGGCATTGCCTAAACGTAGCACGGCGCAGCGTGGGCGCGAGGCGGAGAGCGGACGGCGGCAGTGAACACGGATGTCCAGCATGAAAGATGAGCTCCTCAAGCCGATCTAGGGCGGGGGATAGGAACCACTCGTGAAACTTGCTTTCGGCCTTGCGGTTGGAATGGAACTTGCCAATGACAAGGCGTCTGACCGGCCCAGGGTGCGTGGCGAGGATGTGGGACAATGCGTCCAAGCGTTTGCGCTCCCCTCTGCAGAGCTCGTCGTCCTCGATGAGGTCCAGGGGGGTGGAGAGCCAGAGGGGGCGCCACCGCCGGGAGAGGACAGTGGTCCGCACGTCAGATTTGATGGGGAGGAGGGATATGATGGTTACCAACATCTCGTTGGGGAGGCTGCTGATGATGTCCACGCTCGCGGGAGTCTCTTGTGGTTCTGGCTCAACCCGCCCCCGCTTGTTGGCCGGCTCGTCCTCCATCGTAGCAAGCGGCGATCCTCGACGGCGGCGCTTATAGATAAGAACGGAGGAGTAGGAGGAGCACTGGAAACTGTTCTACGTACCTTCCCGAGGCGGCCGAAACCAAGGCCATCAATAAGTTTTGCTCGCTCGCAGGTCAAAGGGCTCGCTTCCCGGTGAGCCTACGCGGCGAACAGCTCGCACGCGTCCTATCTAATCAAACAGCTGCCCGCGGTAGTAAATGGTAAGTGGAATGCCCACGGTTGGAAGAATACAACCGTTTGCGATAATAACGTGGCAGCTATTTGTTCCAAAATGCCTAGAAAACTCAAATCATCTAAAAGGAAGGCAAAACGAACGCTAAATAATTTCATATTTTAGCACGGCACTCCTATAGTTGCATGTTGCCTCCGTAAAATAAATCATCACGGGAAGAGGCAGCGTATGCCGTTTCGCACACAGAGGTGACACGTTCCCTCTCGGAACCATGAGGCTTCTCGAGAGAAGCTACAGTTTATAAGAAGCTTATACCAAAAGTTGTCCCAAATCGGCCAATTTTTTTACCACAGCATGTTGGTGCCATGTCATGACACCATGCCAAGTTTCATGATTTTCAGGCGAGTTTTGGATTTATAGGAATTTTAAAACCAAGTTTCTCAATGTTTCCGGATGAGCCACGATGCCCAGATGTTTGAAATTCATTCCCATTTCTTGCATGGGACCTAAACATTCACCCAAGGACACATATATGATTTTTCAACCCATTTTGGTGCACTAGAGCATGTGCATGTAGTTCAAATTTGAATTATGCACATTAAATGCCTAGAAACTCAATTAATGTATAAAAAAGGCCAAACGAACCCTGAATAATTCCAAGTTGTAACACGAAACTCCTATAGTTGCATGTTGCCTCTGTAAAATAAATCAACACGGGAAGAGGCAGCGTATGCCGTTTTGCACACAGGGGTGACACGTTCCCTCTCGGAACCATGAGGCTTCTCGAGAGAAGCTACGGGTTGTAAGAAGCTTATACCAAAAGTTGTCCCAAATCGGTCAATTTTTTTACCACGGCATGTTGGTGCCATGTCATGACACCATGCCATGTTTCATGATTTTCAGGCGAGTTTTGGATTTACAGGAATTTTAAAACCAAGTTTCTCAATGTTTTCGGACGAGCCACGATGCCCAGATGTTTGAAATTCATTCCATTTCGTGCATGGGACCTAAACATTCACCCAAGGACACATATGATTTTTCAACCCATTTTGGTGCACTGGAGCATGTGCCTATAGTTCAAATTTGAATTATGCACATTAAATGCCTAGAAACTCAATTAATGTATAAAAAAGGCCAAATGAACCCTGAATAATTCCTAGTTGTAACACGAAACTCCTATTGTTGCATGTTGCCTCTGTAAAATAAATCAACATGGGAAGAGACAACGTATGCCATTTCGCACACAGGGGTGACACGTTCCCTCTCGAAACCATGAGGCTTCTCGAGAGAAGCTACGGTTTGTAAGAAGCTTATACCAAAAGTTGTCCCAAATTGGCCAATTTTTTAACCACAGCATGTTGGTGCCATGTCATGACACCATGCCAAGTTTCATGATTTTTAGGCGAGTTTTGGATTTACAGGAATTTTAAAACCAAGTTTCTCAATGTTTCCAGACGAGCCACGATGCCCAGATGTTTGAAATTCATTCCTATTTCTTGCATGGGACCTAAACATTTACCCAAGGACATATATATGATTTTTCAACCCATTTTGGTGCACTGGAGCATGTGCATGTAGTTCAAATTTGAATTATGCACATTAAATGCCTAGAAACTCAATTAATGTATAAAAAAGGCCAAACGAACCCTGAATAATTCCAAATTGTAACACAAAACTCATATAGTTGCATGTTCACTGTAGATAAATGGTATAGCAATTCAAACATCGTCCTTTCCTGCCGTAACCCCATTTTGTTTTTCAAATCACAATGAAAAAATCAAGTATACCACAAACAGTTTATTAGCAAGAATCATGTGCGATGGAGTATAAAATATCTTGGGCCTCCCTCATGTATGGCTTACGCAGGAAGGTTCATCGGCTACAGTCCACCGGCCGCGCGTCAACCACACTTGCGCACCAGTTTTTCGCTGCACCGTTCGTAAATTTTCGGCAACCGCGGAAATATCTAGGTCCCCGCCCCCTCCCCCCCACCAAAAGCCACATTTCCACTGGTTCCTCCTTCCTTTCCAAGTTCAAACCTTCACTGCTTGCTTTGCAGTGCCGCCTCCTCGCCGGCGGCGCTCCTTCCCGCTGCGCGGCCTCGTCCATATAGTCAGGTAATCCACACCCCACCCCCATCCTCCTCCTCCTTCTCCATCCCACAAGCCTCGACCGTCGGCGTGACATCTTCCACCCAAATCACTGCCCCATCCTCCAATTAAGCGCCGCCCATAGCCATGGTTCACGCATTATAGCCAGGAGCTCAAGGAGCATCTGGCACCGATGAAGCAAATCGCGGCCGCACGCGCGGATGAGGTCGCGATGGCTGCCATGCGTACCGACTGCCAGATCTTGTAGGAGCACCTCGTTGTCGAGGCCACCGTCGACCCCTCGCGCGCAGACGCCGCCACGTGGTTGGCTGCTTTAAACGACAGTTCGTGGAGTTTTCTAAAGGCCGCCTCCGGTGCCTTCTAGTGAATTATCCTCTGTTATGTTAATATGCAATCTGATCTTTTGAAATGTGATGTTCAGTTAACAGTTTGGTTCATTTGTTGTGATGTTCAGTTAACTGTTTGGTTCAATTCTGAAAGGTGATTTTCAATTCCTGTGGGTACAATTTTTTTATTGTTATGCATGTGAGGAATAATATCGAATTTGGATGTACTCTATACATGAGAAACATACACAAATGCTATATTTCCTAGTAGTTCTTAAGCACGCTAGGCTTGGTTAACTGTATGATCTTCTAGTATATATTCTATTCTGCAATGTGGTTCTCAGTTAACTGCTTGCTTCATTTGTTGTGGTGTCCAGTTAACTTTTTGGTACAATTATGCAGTGTGATGTTCATTTGTTGTGGGTACAAGTTTTCATTAATATATTCTACTGATAGTATGCCAACTCTCACTTAAACTGATCAATATCTGCCTTATATGTGTTGTAGGGAAACAATGGGAGGCACTGAGGTTTACCATCGAGGTTTGCACATGCATGGTCCTTTGGCTAATAGCACATTATTGTGCAATTGCAGGAACCATTCTAATATTTAGGATTTTAACAATTTGGTCTTGCACATGTAGGTCCTGCTGTCAGAGGTTTAGACCCACTG
This sequence comes from Elymus sibiricus, assembly GCA_039707655.1. Classification (NCBI taxonomy): domain Eukaryota; kingdom Viridiplantae; phylum Streptophyta; class Magnoliopsida; order Poales; family Poaceae; genus Elymus; species Elymus sibiricus. Next base: position 343,372,817 of record CM077666.1, on the reverse strand, counting down.
TTTGATCCATTTTGCATATGGGGAAATGAGATGGACATGAATATCAGTCAAGTCAAGAAACTCAGAAAGATTGTTAGGATAAAGAAACTAGCGTTGAATAACAACAAGATCTTTGTTTGCACAATGAAGAAGACATCAGTCAACTATAGGATGGTACTAACTCTTTTACCTTATGTTTTTTCCTATGCGCCATTTCAAAATTTAGAACAGATATTTATGCATATCTTTGTTTTCAGTCCTTTCCAAAGCAGTTCACCGATGATTACCTCTCAAACCACCTCCATGGTCAAGAGGCGAGGAAGGTACTCATTCAACACCCACGGTACAATATTGAAGTCTCCCTCAAGAGGACGAAGGTTGGGCGGGCAATCATCCGCAGCCACAGGCGTAAAGTTGCAAGGACATTCAACATCATTGAAGGCTCAATATTCGCCTTCAGATTCAGCAGTTTTCCAGATGAGATTCATCTCTCTATATACCGTATATGATGCTACTTTCCAAAGGTTTTAGAAGTTGCATGTGAAACTTCGTGCTGTTGTGAATTGCGTAGCTAGCTATATGCCTATATGGTGTAACTGAGTGCTGAAGCTATGTGATGTTGTACTCTGATGTAATTCAGCTATGAAATCCTAGTTGCTGTAATACGGCTATGAAACATATGGTGTGTTTGATATGAAATGTCAATTTGATTACTAAATGCATTATCAATAATAGGCCAATTAGCCTGCTTATTGGGTTTTTGAATTGCACACGGTTTGTCAGACAACACCGTGGGCGATGACCTCAAACAACGCACACAGTTTCTAGAAAGTAGCCGTGTTGGATCAATGAACAATCACACACGCCTTCCGCCCGACAAATGTTTGCGTTAGGCCACCTTGCACAAACGTTTCCACATAAAAATTGTGTGTGATGTACATATGAACGGAAACGTTTTTCTGAGAGGATGAACATACGAACAGAAACGATTGGACCAGTATAATTGTCTGTGATGGCTCGCCCGATCACACACGAGCTCTTTTTGCCCCGCGTGTGTGACCGGAGGCCCTATTGCCGACGGTTTCTGGGTCGTGTGGGAAGGACCCCCCGTATCGCACACACAGGCAAGGCGACGGTTTAAAACTCCGTCACGGAAAGGGGTTAAAAACCATTTGTATAGCAGCTCGTTGTACCAGTGGCAGCAAACTCTTCGTGTTTCAGATTGAAGCTTGTCCAGTGACTACCATGAGATGGATGGCTCATTACATTCCGATCTCTGTGCTCCTGGTTCCTAGAATGCCACAGTACATCCTCTCTTGTTTGAGTATCATGAAACAACTTCTGCAATCTTGGTATAACTGGAAAATGTCTCAGAACCTTATGAGGAATCCTCTTCACAGCATCACCATCTTTCCATCTTGATGATTTACATTTTGGGCATTCACTTAAGTTGGCATAATCCTTCCGGAACAGAACACAATTATTCTCGCAAACATGGATCATATCATATCCAATTCCAACCGCACGGAGGAAATTCTTCATTTTACTGTAGGTGTGTGGCAGCTCCGACATAGCTGGGTAAGAATCACGGAAAGCAGCCATCATCGCATCGAATGATTTGTTGGTCATCCGCTGAGATGTCTTCACCTGAAGAAAGCTGACCATAGCTGAGAATACTGACAGCTTACAACCTGCGGTGACTGCCACATTGCATTGGTCCAACATGCGGGCCCACCATTTTTCTTGTACAGGTGTAAGTTCTCGAAATGCGTGAGCATTTCGTAGCATTGTTTCAATCTTGGTCAAAATCACTGGCTCCGCCTCCACCTCCTCCTCTTCCTCCTGAGCATCAGGCAGATCAAGATGGTGATCTGCTGCTTCCACATAGTCAGTGACATTGACATTCACAGCTTCACCATGACGAACCCACCTAGTATATGTGACTGACATCCCATACAAGTGTAGATGATTCTGCACAGTTGACTGGGGTCTTGAAACTGAATTAATACAACTGCTACACGGGTAGCGCACATCTGCTTTTGGACCACCGTACTCAGCACTGATAAAGTTCATGAAGTTTTGAACCCCCTCGACATATGCAGGGGAGAATCGTCGAGCAGAAGTTATCCAAGTCCTGTCCATCTGTCAGACATACAAATTAGTTCTTCTACTAGATATTACAGGAAAAACATATGTGTTTCATTATAAAGTCCAGAAAAAATACCTAGGTCGATGTCTAAAGCCATGACAAGATATTTGGACAAGCAGATTTAAGTCACGAAATATATGTAAAGCTGATTCAGCAAATAGATTGAGTGCTAAATTATGGCAGGCTATTTCATCAATCAATGAGGCCAAGCACACAGCCATCGAAGGCCATCTCAGCAACAAAGATTGAGTGTAAAACGGTGTCGAGCTATTTCACCTAACAGATTGGCTACTAGACCATGGCAATCTACTTCACAATACATACATGGTCCTAAAATATGGCAAGATATTTTAGCAACTAATCAGGCGTGGCTAGCAACTAATCAGGCGTGGCATGCCATCTCAGCAAAGTAGATTGAGTGCAGAATAGGGCAACGTAGCTTTTTAAGCAGAGCATATTGAGTGTAAACTATTTCGGCAAGCAGTGAGATTAACAGCGTCTATCAGCTAACATCTAGCGCTACTCCGACATGCACGGGGTCTCTGTCTAGAATGCACGTACCATGGGAGAAGCTGACCGCCGTGCGTCTCCACAAGAACGTCGCCAGCGGTGGCGGCGCGGCTGAAGGACGGCAGTTTACGAGAGCGTACTGTGGGATCGAGAGGATCGCCGTGCGTCCCCTCGAAGAACCGCGGCGCTGACGTATCGGCGCGGTGGGGAGGGCTAGTTTGGCAGAGCGAATGGAGTGGAGGGGGGCGGGGGGAGGGGGGTTTGGGGAATATTATTGGCTAGTTGGCCGGGGAGTTGAATTTGGGATTTGGGGGGAATTTTCGCGCGGTAGGCGGGGGGGTTTGGCAAATGGTCGGTTTCTCCAATTGCGGTCCCATGTGTCAGTAAAGAGGCAAGCCGAAGCACGTTCCCTTTGGGTGAGCGGTGTGCAGGACCGACCGTGTGAGGGGTGCAATGCGACCGCGACAGGCGTGTTGTAAGTGTACAGCCTTTTCCTTTTGAACTTGTAGAGCATAACACTTGGTTTTGGTGCTTGGCGTGATCCATCGATACAAATCCTGACTAAAACGGCACGGGTGGGTCTTTTCCCGCGCGATATGCTGGGAGTTTGGCTTAGTTGGTTTGACAGACAGAGCGAGAGAAAGACGTGAAATGCGTGAATGTGTAGTGGACGTAATTTTGGAGGGCCTAAGAGAAATTATGTATGTAAACCCTCTGTATTTATTTACTTCGCATATTAGCTTTGTCTCGGGTCAAACTTTCTAAACTTTGACCAATTTTATACATACAAAAACAATGACAACCACAATACGAAGTAAATACGATTAGAATCATTATTCAATATATTTCCATACAACATATGTTTTTATTGTGAAAGTTCATATAACCGGACGAGATTCATGCAAACACAGCAGATTTTCATTACATTTTGAACTTTTAGGACAAAAAAAGAAAAGAAACACGACCCTAAACCTATCCTACGGCGACGGCGTATGTCCACTTTCCTTTGTATTCTGCATCGGCGACCACATCCTCCATCTGCCGTCTCCATGAACGGCAGCCGGGTTCAAGACCCGTGAAGTAAAGATGCAGTCTTCGGCGAGGAAGAGTAGAACACGGGAGATGGACCTGCCCACTTGGGACACCATGCCTGCCGCCTCCCATGCCCTACTCATCCTCGGAGGAGTCCGCGACCTCGGCGGTGCCGGTGGACGTGAGGTCGATGATGGACGTGGATGGTCCGTCGATGTTCACGTGCCATATGCGCCCCCGAATGTTGGACGGCGGCACGTAGAATGCGTGGCTGGCGGTGCTCTTGTCCTCGGCCGCCGGCGCGGCCAGCGCTTGTGCGGCCGCGTCCACGTCCGGCTACGCCGGCATTGCATTGCGAGCGGCGGGTTGAGAAAGGGCGGTGACCTCGAGCTTCATCTCCGAAGACAAGCTCTCCCGCAGAGCGTTCCCGCCCGCGATCATGGTGGATGTGGTGCCAGGGAGGAGGATGTGCTTTGGTGTGGAGTTTAGCTGGGTGTTGCCGCCTTTAAGTAGTGCATACCGGTGAGGCCAAGCTTCCGGGTGCGTTAATGAGTCGCCGGAGTTCGTACCTCGGGCGGCGAGCCTGCTTAATGGTGGCATGCGGACGGACGGCATGAATGCGGGCAGTTGGTGCCAGGGGGAATGCACATGGGCGAGGGACGAGGGTTTTTTGTGGGCCGGGGTAGTCAGCTGCGGGCGTGGCAACGTCGCAGATGCCTTTTGCTCACATGCGATCCCACATGTCAGTGACAAAGCAAGACGACCCGCGTTCCCTTTTGTCAGAAGAGCATGCCGGACCGACCGTCTAGGGGTGCGACGTGAATGCGACAGGGGTGCTGTCAGTGCACCGCCTTTTCATTTCCAACTTGTAAACCGTAACACTTGTAGAGCGTAAGACCGAAAGCATATAGTATGAAGTTGGCACCTCACCTATATCCAGCCTAGTAGCCCACGTGTACAATAGTTATTCATACTAGCATATGTACCAGTATAATTAGTGTACCGCCATTTCCTTTTCAACCCATGAAGCGTAACGCTTGATTAAGTAGCCGGACAATGTGTGTTGCCTGTCTTTGTATGTATTTGAGGTGTGCTGATTGAGGTGTCCGGCTGTTTGAAGGAATAATTGAGGTGTGCCCGCTCCGTGCTCGCATTTAGGTGTCCAACTTACCATGTTCCGGCTGTAGTAACTATACTATGTAAGTTGCTTGGAAAAATAGTTACCTAGGTCGGTTTTGTGAGCCGTCCACTACGTGTCGCTCCCCATCTTAGTAGTGACAAACCCCTTCGGTTCATGACCCGACACATCTTGATGAGATCAATAGATGTGGAGAGATCGAGTGTGTGTCATGCAAATCAAGGTTTTGGTGTGTGTCTATGATAGAAATGATCGTGTGAGGTGGAGAGTGGTGGGTGTTTGTGTGTACGCTAGTCGGTCATGTACCATCTAGCTGTAGATCGATTGAAATAGGACTAGGGTGGGTTTGGAGATCGATCGATCGACTGATGTACATAGGGGTGTAGAGAAAGATGAATGCATGCTTAAAAAAATATAGATGAAAGGCTTGGTTACAATTAATGCATGGTAGAGTGACCTAGGCGTGTGTCGAAGAGCGACCTGATGAGCAAGATACAATCCCGATACCTCAAGAGGTCGATCATGTGTGACATGCACAAAGAGGAAGAGAGGTGCTATGCGTGTGTGCGTGCGCGCGCGCGCGAGAGAGAGAGAGAGAGAGAGAGAGAGAGAGACCCTGAGATGAAACCGAGAGAGATCGAGTGGGTGTGCAATACAGAGAGAGCGTGCATCAAAGAAAAAAAAGTGACAACACTCTATGTTGGGTGTGTGAGACACATTATGCATAAGAAGACACTTGGTACTTGAATCCAACCTAAAAAAAGTTTCAAATATTAGAATTCAACCTAAAGTGGATTCAAATATTTGAATCGCTGATCATAGCATTTGCAAATCATATGTAAAGGGCATTCAATCTTCGTTTCGCTTTTCAACTTACAATATACCATGTACAAGCACGTATATAAATTTGTATTCAGACAGAAAATGGTTTCCAATTTGTATTCAAACACGTGAATGTTTGTTCTCGCGCATGCGCTTGCTACTAGGATTTTGCCACGTCTAGCCAGTCCAATAGCAGTAGGAGTGCTAGTACTAGTAGTACTACCTTTGTTTTTCGTGCCAAATTTTGACCATAATTTCAACTCAATTTTTTTTAATGCATGTCATCAAAAATTATATCGTTCGATTCGTATTTGAACATAGTTTCCAATGATATTATTTTTGGTGACATGCATTAATATTATTTTAGTTAAATCTAAGGTCAAAATTTGACACAAAATACGAAGGGGACCAATAAACCAGGACGGAGGCCTCTGCACTAGAGTATGGAGTGCTTATTAACACATGGCCCACCTCACACTCTCAACAAATTTCTTGGAATCCGTGCTATAATCTCTTCCTCCTCGTCTCTCTCTTCTAGTGTGTTTTTTTACATCAGTCGTCTCTCTCTTCTAAATTCAGCCGACGCGGGCGGGGGATGGGGAGATGGAGGGGGAAAGTTTGCCTACCGTCGGTTTGCTCTCAACTGCGGTCCCGCAAGTGAGCGAAAACGCAAGACAAAGCGCGTTCCATTCGGTGAGCGATGTGCTGGACCGACCGTGTCGAGGTGCAACGTGAACGTGACAAGTGTGATGTACACCATCAGTTCCTTTTGAACTTCCATACTTCTTTTTTTTTGGAATGGCAAACGCGCGCGCGCGCGTTGGAGCGCACGATTTCTGACCGGCTGGGCTTATCCTAATTAAGTAAGTTCATTAGGGTGTGTTATTGATAATTAGGGAAAGCGCGGGCAAGTAGCTGGCGTAGAATATCGGGGGTTATTGAAAGCACATTTGCCCCCTTGGTGGTTTTGGTAATTTGTAACAACATATATCTCATTGAACTAATGTCTATTCTAGATAAAGATTTCAGGATGTTCAATGATTGGCATGGCAAGGACTAGAGATGTGAACCCCTCAAAATGCTAAGGACATGGATTGGCAAAAGCTCAAGACTCTACATTTTTTGTTACGTGATCCAAGATCACATTGAGTCCATAGGAAGGCCAATACTATTAAAAGGGGATGAGGTGTTGCTTAATGGTCTTTTTGCTCAAGTGCTTAGTGATAGTGCTCCAAAACCCTCAACCACTTTCTCCATCCAAATATGTCCAAAACCTACATTCCAACTCGGCCCCACCAAAAATTCCTATCCGGAGTCACCGAGTTCATTTGGACTTAGCCACTGCCAAAACCCTAACAAATCGGATCCACCGATATGGATCTCGGTCCCACCGAGATGGCCTTGCCAACTCTCTGTAATCATTTGCAATTACTTTGGTCCCACCGAGATTTGCAAATCGGTCTCACCTAGATGGCTTGCCAACTCTCTGTTGCCTTATTGCTTCACTTCGGTCCCACCGAGTTGATGCAATCGGTGCCACCGAGACGAGGTTTGCCCTAACCATTGCACATCGATCCATCCGAGTTGTTCCAATCGGTCCCACCGAGATTCCTAACGTTCATATCTTTTACACAGGTCGGTGCCACCGAGATTTCTTATCGGTGCCACCGAGTTGGGTCGAAAGTGTGTAATGGTTGGATTTTTTGTGGAGGCTATATATACCCCTCCACCCCTTCTTCCTAAGAGAAGAGAGCCATCAGAACGTGCCTACACTTCCACCATACATTTTCTGAGAGAGAACCACCTACTCATGTGTTGAGATCAAGAGATTCCATTCATACCATTTGAACCTTGATTTCTAGCCTTTCCCAAGTTGCTTTCCACTCAAATCCTTCTTCCACCATAGCCAAATCTGTGAGGAGTTGTTTGAGTGTTGGGGAGACTATCATTTGAAGCACAAGAGCAAGGAGTTCATCAACAACACACCGTTTATTACCTTTTGGAGAGTGGTGTCTCCTAGATTGGTTAGGTGTCACTTGGGAGCCTCCGACATGATGTGGAGTTGAACCAAGGAGTTTGTAAGGGCAAGGAGATCGCCTACTTCGTGAAGATCTACCCCGAGTGAGGCTAGTCCTTCGTGGACGTAAGCCATGGTGGAATAGGCAAGGTTGCTTCTTCGTGGACCCTTTGTGGGTGGAGCCCTCCGTGGACTCACGCAGCCGTTGCCCTCCGTGGGTTGAAGCCTCCATCAACGTGGACGTACGATAGCACCACCTATCAGAACCACGCCAAAAATCACCGTGTCTTCATTGCGTTTGAAATCTCCGATCCCCTCCTTTACTTACATGTGTAATTGTTTACTTTCCGCTGCCACACTCTTAGAATTGCATGTGTAGGGTGATGCTTGACTTGTCATACTTGCTAAAATCTGCCCACAACTAAAATTGGGAAAATGATAGATTTTTATTTGGTCAAGTAGTCTAATCACCCCCCCCTCTAGACATACTTTCGATCCTATAGTTATCTTCACAAGTTTAAAACGAGGAAAAGGAACAATAACAGCACGCCTGGCGCGTTCGCATCAGACCAGCACACGGTCGATCTACCCCGCCGCTCAACGCCAACCGGCTTGGCATTTCACTGGCATGTGGGAATGCAAGTCAGCAATCCGACCATGGGCCAAACTAGCCCGCCCCACCGTCGCCATTTCCTCCACGCGCGTGGTTCGGCCAAAACTTTCGCTCGCTTTTTTTGAGAAAGTATGCTTGTATTCAAATCACGAAATAATACAAAGAAAATTTTTGCTCGTTGATGAACGAGGCAGTGAGGGGAACGAGGATAGAATTTAATGCATTGCCCCTAAGCATTTTGGGAATATCTGATTTTCGTAAGGTGACTTATACACCTGGACGGAGGGAGAAACCGCATGTGATCAAACCAAACTCAGCCATCCAATCGCTGACACCTAATTTTCGTCGATACAGTATGTTTATAAGGCTGATTTATTAAATATAAATATGTTTTTACACAGCAAATGATCCCTAAAAACAACAACATAAAGAAAAACTATCACTGCTCACGGAACGAGCCGACCTCGTCGTCTTTGGCAGCCGGCGCGAACCAGCCGGAGCTGCCGACATGTGTCTCCGCGGCGTCGTTGTCCTCGGCCTCCAGCTACTTGTTCACGCGGAGCATGATGGCGCTCTGCACGGACGCGAGCACCGCCCGGTTCACATCCACGACGTTCGGTTCCGCCTGCAGGAGGGCCTCAATGGCAGCGGCATCCGCGCGCTCCGCATCGAGTTGAGACTCCGCCACCCGGTTCAAGTCCACGACGTCCGGTTCCGCCTGCAGGAGGGCCTCGATGGCAGCGGCATCCGCACGCTCCGCGTCGAGTTGAGCCTCCGCCGCCCGGTTCACGACCACGACATCCGGTTCCGCCTGCAGGGGGGCCTCGATGGCAGCGGCATCCGCGCGCTCCGCGTCGAGTTGAGCCTCCGCCGCCCAGTTCACGACCACGACATCCGATTCTGCTTGCAGGGGGGCCTTGATGGTAGCGGCATCCGTGCGCTCCGCGTTGAGTTGAGCCTCCGCCGCCCAGTTCACGACAACGACATCCGGTTCCACCTGTAGGAGGGCCTCGATGGCAGCGGCATCCGCGCGCTCCGCGTCGAGTTGAACCTCCGCCGCCCGGTTCATGACCACGACATCCGGTTCCACCTACAGGAGGGCCTCGATGGCAGCGGCATCCGCACGCTCCGCGTCGAGTTGAGCCTCCACCGCCCGGTGCTTCTTTAGGATCGCCAGGTTGAACCGCTGGTCCGCCTGCACCATGGGGGACCCGGACGCCGGCACGAAGTCGACGTCCATCGTCTCCTTCGCCGCGGAGGGCTTCTGCCCCGCGACCTCCGCCATGAACATTGGATCGCCTTCCTCCTTGGAGCTCGGCTCCAGAGGACTCGGGGATTGGCCCGCCGCAAAGCGAGCTTGGGAACGGAGGTCTGTGGCGCATACCGCCGCTGTGATTTCTGCGCAGCGCTCCGGCGTCAACATCTTGTAGTACGTGATCTTGCTGCACACCATGGCTATCCGGTGAACTAGGGGACGGCTGATGCGGGCTAGGGGATCGAAAGGTGGGAGAATGGGCTGGGAGGTGGGGTTTTGGGGCTGGGGTGACCGGACGGCAAGTAGCTGGCGTAGGCCGAGCAGCGAAGGTTCCAGTGTGAATAGTGGTACCGGTGACGACCGGTCAATCGGTTTTGACTGTGCGGAGTTTGCAAAGCCGGACGGCTGGAACCTGGAGAGTTGTGGGGTAGGATGGGACCAAAGTTTTAGAGTTTGACGTCGCAGACGTCCGGACCTCCCCACCCGTTCGGTCTGTGGGATTTTTTTTGAGATGCTGTAGGTGGGATTCGTATCCGAAAAGACTCCTCCGCGATCGCGCGTGCTAACGTGCGGATCCCCTTCTCGCAACCTCAATCAACTTCCGACCAAGTCTATTTCTTTCCGAATTAATAACTGCAGTCGTTTCCATGTATTTACAGTGGCCCCACCTCCTCCTTTGACGATACAAGCAGCACATGGTTGCATGCACGTTGGCCCACTTTACTTTCCATTTAATCCTCGCCTGGTGAATGCGCATGGACCTTTCCATCCCCAATTAATCGCCCCCCTGATTTTCACTTGGGTGGGGCCCGCCCTTTCCTTAATTATCAATAATACACCCTGATGAACTTACTTAATTAGGACAAGCCTAGCCGGTCAGAAATCGTGCGCTCCGACGCGCGCGTGTATCAAAAAAAATTGTGAAGATAACACTTGGTTCTTTGCCTTCGCGCGATACATTGATGGAAATCCCGATTATAATGATGCAGAATTTTTTACTAAATCCCGTAAAAAGGCGTCCTCTTCGCCCCTCCGGCCGCAATCATCACGCTAATCATATACTTTCTATTTGACTTCCTTCCCCTCCGGCGAAGTGCATTCGACGGAGCGCACCATTGAGGCAGACGACGGTCATGTCATTCAGAAGTGCCGCCTGGAAGCTGAGACAACCGCCTTCTTTGCATCCAGGAAGTCTGTAGGAGACAACAACTGTCGTGTCACCGTGACCGTTGGATGCGACGTGACCACGTCGTTCGAGCTCGAGCTGCCGCAAGGGGACTCAAACGTGACCGTGTACCCTTACACGGGCACCGGTTTACTGTCAGAAAGGCTCTTCCACATCGGGGACCCGTCCAGCCTGTGCAACCAACGGAAATGCCGGCGTGCAGTTCGGGGCTGGCTCTGCTCATCGATCTACGTCCCAACGAAATAGAGTGGGAGACGGTCGTCCCCGACGGCGTTGTGAGGAAGATAGTCCAGGAGGTGAATCGCCGGCGGTTGCATCAACAAGGAGGGTGTGACTTCAGCTTCGACATGAATGTGGACCGGCGTCATGTCGTTACCCTGCCGGCGCTACGTTCGTGGAGAAGCTTCTTGGCGAGGAAGGTGTTGGGACGTGTCGGGCGTGTCTCGCACACACCATCAAACAAGTAGTACAGTAGTACCGCTTATCTAGGCTTTCGCCGGCCTATTGATGCACATACGAGAATTTTTAAATCATATAATTCTCTATGTACATTTGGTCTTGTCACTAATAAGTACTAGTACTATATTTGTAACCATTGAGTAACTGGTACTAGTTGGTGAATGTTGCGTAGCCGTGGATATCTGAGCTAAATTTGAAACACAGACACGATCAAATGAGATGTTACCATTGGGCTCCACCACTCCACCAGCCGGAATCACCTTGGCCTATTTGATTTGCAGGATCCTCAAAACGCAGGAATCGCAAAAATACAGGATTGTTCTCTTTGGATGGGAATGGCTTGGATGGAGTATAGGATTAGGATTGTGTGTTTGATGTCATAGGAAAGACAGATGAATTTTTAAAATACTCCTAGGTTGGAGTAGATGTAGGATTTCCTATATTATTAAATGTAGCACAATAGCTTCGTCTGTCCAGCTTACTGAGGGAAAGGTCGTTTCTGGAAGAAGACGATGGAGAAGCGGATTCAGCGAAGAGTGAAATTATGGTTGCTTCGCCCGTGACTTTGTGATTTGACGCCTCATTGCTTTATGATTTGTGATAGTAGAAGGGAGTAGACTCTGTGCTCTATGCATGCGTCCATGCAAGGGAGAAAGAGGAGAGAGGTTGCATTTTTTTATTCCTTCAATCAATTTGGCATCGGCGCACCACCGAGTTCCAGTTCCCTCTTTTTTTGGCTTTCGCAGCACCCTCCACAATGGTTCCCATCGATGCCAAAAGCTATTTTACCATTTGGCTACACATTGTGGATGCCCTTAAGCATACCACTTGGTTAAAGAGGAGGTGCTTTTGCCGCGCGGAAGGCAGGGGAGGTTGGCCTCACGGTTTGCTAACATGCGGTCCCACGTGTCAGTGATGTACCAAGCCGATCCGCGTCCCACATGACTACATGAGGCAGAACAATGGCAGAAGCAACTTCAGCGAGGAGTGAAATGATGGTTACTTCGTCCCTCCAACTTATACTGCGGGAAAGCTGCAGCTTTGTGATTTGACGCCTCATTGCTCATTACTACTACGGCGCCACGACCGGGGTGCGTCCCCCCTGCTGCTTTGCACTGTTATTTGGTGCATGGCACGTGGACCCGGATGCTGGATGTCCCACATGTTGGCAACAGGGAGTAGAACATTTATGAAAGCGAGCGCTCCACTCTTACAACGGAGGAGTACAAGACACGGCGGCCCAGTGAACTGAAATTTGTACTGTACTAGTACTATGTGGTAGTCTTGTACTACTCTTGTACCACTTGGTTTTGCTGTTTCGCGCGATCCATCGATACAAACCCGATTAAACAGGCGAGGCCGGGTCTTTTCCCGCGCGGTAGGCAGGGTAGTTTGGCATAGTCGGTTTGACAGAGAGACCGCGAGAAAGATGTGAAATGCTTGAATGTGTAGTGGGCCCTTTTTTTGTGTCATGTGTGTGTGTAGTAGGACCTTTCAGATCACTAGATGATACTAGCCATACATTTCAACGCAATTTTAATGTATGCAACATGAATAATTGAAGTAACAATATGAGATCTAAAACTTAAAATACATATGATTTATTGTGTTAGAGTATAGTAGTACTGTATTGCATAGTTGTTAGATATAACATGCGAGAACGTGTAGGGACGTATTTTCGAGGGCCTACAGAGAGAAATTCGGCATAAATTAGATTCAAATATTTGTATTCGTCATCATAGCATTTGTAACTCATATCTAGAGTTTATAAGGTAGACGTGAATGCTTGTTCGCTCTTACGAAACCAGTACAACAATATTGGGGTGGCGTGCGCCAATTTAGGCGTGGGAGGTTGGCCTAGTCGGCTCCACGGAGAGAGCGAGAGAAGAGATAAATACACTGGCGGTCACTATATTTGAAGCGAAAGCATAACACGGTCACCGGACTTCAGAATACGCTCATTAGGGTCACTATATACGTTTGACGGTGATTATACGGTCACTCGCTCACCGTTCAGCATCGTATTGCACTTTGTTGACCGGCCAAATAGTCTACGTGGCACTATGTTGACTGGTTAAATTTGCCACGTTCCTTGTGGGTCCCACCTGTCAGTTGGCAAAGGAAAGAGATAAGATAAACAGAAATTTACGCAGGCGCGACAAGACTCGAACCCTTGCGCGCGAACCAACTGGCTATGTATGTGTGTGTCAAGGCCTAATGTGTGTGCATGCACGTGTAGGTTGAGCACTTGAGCGTGAGCGTGTGTGTTGGTCGTGTGGTGAGTGCATGCATGCGTGCGTGCGTGCGTGTCTGCGTGTGTGTGCATGCATGCGTGCGTGTGTGCGTGTGAGTGTTGCATGCATGCAGTTCGTGTGCATGTGTGCGTGTGTGTATAATCACCACACTAGATCCTGTGTATTAAAAGAACCAGTCAACCAGCACAGCATACCAATACAAGGCCACCTTGTCCGCGCCACTTCGAATCTCTTCTACTAGTGATACCCATCGTGCAATATTTTATTTTTGTTTGTTTACATTCTTATACCCGCTGACAGGTGGGCCCTATGGTAGTGAGATAATGAGCGCTGATGATGCAACACTAGATGCGCCACGTGGACTGTTTAACTGGTCAACTAATCGTGTCTTCAACAAATATAGAGCTCTACGGTGAGCCTGTGACTGTATAACAACCACAAAACGTATATGCTAACCGTAGTGAGTGTATTGTGAAGTCCAGTGATCGTATCATGCTTTCGCTTCAAATACAGTGATCATCGGTGTATATCTCGCGAGAGAGAGATGGAACATGCGTGAATGTGACGGAGCATACTTTTAGAGGGCCTAGAGATAGTTTGTGTGCGTACGTGAAAGAGGCGTAGAAAGGGGGCGATGGGGAGAGAGAGAGATGCTCTTCATTTCTCTTTATTATGACTAACTTCATAGTATAAAAATATAAACATTCACAATGCGGAATAAATATCATTGGATGCACCATGCAATTAACTTTCGTACTCCATATAACTTTGCAATATTGTATAGATGTACATTTTATAAAATAATTTTTGGCCACACTTTGCGTAGTTCTAATTCAAAAGGAATCTTGTATGCGAAGTAAACGTGAACAGAGGGCTTTTTAGATCAATGGAGCACATGATAAGATGCAACATGTGTGAATGTGTAGTTTACGTATTTGGCAGGGCCTGGAGAGGGTATGTGTACGTATTCGAGAGAGGCACGGATAGAGGGGGTGTGTGTGCGATGAGAGATAGATAGCATGAGAAATGAGAGAGGTCTAGAGAGATAGAGACAAATAAGATATGTCTCGATGAGAGATGGTCTTGAGTGTGCGTATGCAAGGGAGAAGGGGAGAGAGACATGAGCAGAAATAGTGTGTGGGGTGTGTGTGTCTGGTATGCATGTGTGGGTGTGACAAGATACCGAGACCTAGGGGTAGGGATGTGTGAGCTAGGTCTGGTGGGCCGAGGTGAGGCCCCGGGTCGGTTCCATCCTGCGCCACATTGGTCCGCCCGCGACACATTATACGGAGACCCCTGGAGGACTAGTCGCACAAGACAAAGAAACCAGAGCCGCGAAGGACTTTGTGTCCACCGACAAAGCCTGCTAGGAATTGTAACCCTAGGCCCCAGGTATGTTTATACAACCCCGGGGCCTAGTCTGTCGATAGCATGCATACATAGAATCCCTTGGTATTCACGTAGTGTACTCTGTACACAACCTAGTCACAAATATACATGACCGGGGGTAGGGTATTTCCTGGATCGCAAGGGCCCAAACTAAGGTAAATCCTTGTCTCTTATTACCATGCATCCAACCTAGCTGTATGGGATATCCTACTGAATGCTCTACTGGAATCATATTCGTCAACTAGTAAGAGAGGTGGAGATCGACAATGCGTGCGAGATAGGCCTGAGCGTCCGGGAGACACGTAGGTAGGTATATGTATATAGAAAAGGGTATATGTAGATCGTGCGTGCCTATGCGTGTGAAAGAGTTCTTGTGAAAGAGACTAGTGAAAGGAGTCATAGATAGTTGTGAGATAGAGGGAGGGAGGGTGATATATATAGACAGCGTGTGTGCGAGAGACACCTCAGGAGAGAGTGTGAGGATGTGCAAGAGAGAAGGCCGATGGATATACAGCATGTGCGCATATGTGTGAGAGAGAAAGATAACACGTGTGTGAGGAGGGTACGTGTAAAAGACTGATGTACACATCAACTTAAAATATAAAATTGTATCATATTTGGATGGGATCATGATATTTGCGATTCGCGTATGGAATGATCATTGGTGTATCAAACATCCATATTCTGTCGAATTTGAGCATGTGTATGGTATTATTCGACATAATTGATCCATAGAGTCAGTATTTTGAAATCCAGGCAATGCATGGCTTTAGCAATTCAAATATAAACGTGATTATATTTTATGTTGTGTGTGTAAAGCACATTATACATACAAAAGATACATAGTGAACATTCTAAATAGCTAGCTAGGAACTAGCATACGTTTGAAATCAACTTAAGGTGGTTTCAAATATTCGAATTCAACATGAAGTGCATTCAATTATTTGAATTCGAGATCATGGCATTTGTAAATCATACCTAAATTAAGGGTGCATCAATCTTTGCTTTGCTTTTGTACATAATAACATATAGTCATGTACAAAATACATTCAAATTTACCACCTCCATTCCAAAATAATAGTAGTTATAGGATTTTCAAGAGTCAAAATTTCAAAAGAAGCGCATAATTTAATGAGGTTTTCAATCATACAAGGTCAAATTTAACGAGGTCTATTAAGGTCAATCCTAATAGTTCAAGAGTACTGTAAACGTGAATGCTTCTGGTTCAAAATTTTGAACGAAGCGCTAAAAGAGCCTCTCCTCGCCCAAAACCGCACGAGACCAATGTTTGGTAGAAGGAAATTACCGTCGTAACTCTGACCCGTGAAGCCTATCGGCCCGACGTCTAGAAGTCTAAACCGGGGTAGGTTTGTAACTTCACCGAGACGCCACACAACCGCCTCCGAAAAACATTCATATACAGCGGTCGCCTAAACGCCGATGCGCTCGGCCGAAATCACTCCCGCCCACTATTTTGGACACGTGAGATTACCGTCCTACCCCTGACCCGCTGCATGTCTGAAATTTTAGAAAGGGGCAAAGTTTGTAACTTTCCCCAAATTTAAAACAAGCGCGTCCCGGAAACATGGTCCCCCCTTAGCTTCCCCCCTCCCCCGTCCGATTCCCCATTCATACTCCGTGGGCGCCAAAACTCCCTCTCCACCAGCCGCGAAACCCCAGCCTCCTCCGTCCGCCACCCCATCGCACCGATCCACCGCCGCCCTCCTCCATCACGCCGGAGCCGATACCTCGACGTCGTCGTCCACCGCAACCTCAACCGCAGCGCCCTCCAGGACTTAGCAGTTGAAGCCGAGGCAGAGCTGCCTCCACGACGCGGACGTGCGTCATACCCGAGCCACTTCAACCCCTCCGTCCTGCGCCTCACCGCTGCTTCTCCAACGTCGCAACCGTCCACCGCACCGGAGTTGTTCCCGCTACACCGTCGTTCGCCGCCTCAGATCTGCTTCTCTGCCGCCGACAGAGGGCCACCGCACCACACTCAACAACTTGGCCATGGGTGCGTCCAAGGCTCAACCGTCCTCCACAACATCTGATTTCCAGCGAACCACAAGAAGATCGTCAAAAAATCATAAGGAGGACACAGCATGGCAAGCCGATATTGGTACTCGTCTTCCCTTATTCTTGCAAATCTTACATGTCTGCTCGCACGGTATTCATCCCACGAAGGAAACTAGTTAACCACTTCTTACTGCACATTCTTCCTGATACTAGATGTTCCAAGTAACTCGCGATGCACAAGGTTTCCCCCCATTTACTATTTCACTTTAGCTAGAGGTCCGTCGCCTGCCTGTATTTCAATTCAGTGTCAGTTGATTCCCAATTAAAGGAAGCACCACCTGCGGAGGCATGCAGAGCGCCTAGTCCGCCTGTTCGCCAGGGAATCAGCGCCTCAGTGTCTATCTTAGAGGTGTGTGTGGCGCAGGAGCTGTTGGCGCCCGATCTGGAGGTCCGCCGGGCTTAAAGGGATGGCCGGGGGCGCTGCCAAGCACGGCGGTGGGGTGAGGTCGAGGGGAGGCGGGGCGGCGGAGGCAGGGGTTTGGGCCGGTGGTCGCTGGCGGTTCAAGGAAGATCATCAACAGTGACTGGTGGGAGGTAGATGAAGGCCATCTGCCCGTTCCTTGTAGATTGGACGGTGCGGAAAAAA
This sequence comes from Elymus sibiricus, assembly GCA_039707655.1. Classification (NCBI taxonomy): domain Eukaryota; kingdom Viridiplantae; phylum Streptophyta; class Magnoliopsida; order Poales; family Poaceae; genus Elymus; species Elymus sibiricus. Next base: position 343,355,348 of record CM077666.1, on the reverse strand, counting down.
TCGACTGACCTATTTGTTTTCAGTCGATTATTATTTTCATAGGACCACATGTGGTGGTTTGCTGGAGGATTACCTGCACTTCCCAGCCATCCCTGTGCTCATATTTCAAAAGCCTAGAATCTAATTTCGTGTGACATGCATGTTGTAGAGCTATCATATGTCTGCCGTCATTTGTTTTTGACCCACCAGCTATCTGATACTTTTACACTGCACTACTTGTGCACAAACTACACCCATACTCTCTCACTATTGTTTTATTACGCATGGATATTTTAGAATCTCAACCACAGTATTCTAAAAAGAAAACACAGCTGTCGCTCCAGTCTGCATCGAGGATTGGAAAGGCGCAGTTTGACGCTCTAAAGAAGAGTGTAGTGTCATTCGATGAAGACTGTCAACGTAGCTCTGTAGTTGATGACCCCATTTACCATACACCAACATCGCAGGTGCTTGCTTTAACTTCATGGTGTCATATGTGGTTGCATGTTGCATATGGTGTCTACCTTGTATATTGCTTCTAAATTGGTTAAATTGCATCTGCTTAGCCATATATTGTGAATATGACATGCCTTCCTATTTTTGGTACATACTGCATATGTCTATTAACCATGTTCTTACATCAAACTAATGTTCTTGTGTATCCCTCATCAATCACTTATGATGAGACAGTCAGATAGGTGGGTTAGTGTGAGAAGCGCTACTCTTTTAAAGAGTGCAGTGTCATCCTCCCCACATGATTCTCAACAAATAGCAAGGCTAGATGAAGATAGTCAACGTAGCTCTGTAGTTGGTGACCGCATTTCCCCTACACCACCATCGTAGGTGCTTACTCTAACTTGGCAGTGTGATATGTGGTTGCATGTTGCATATGGTGTCTAGCTTGTAATTATTCTAATTTGGTTAAATTGCATCTGCTATTCTGCTTAGTTTACACATTATACTTGTTAATGTGACATGCCTTCCTGTTTTTGGTACATACTACATCTGTCTATTAACCATGTCCTTACATAAAACTACTGTTCTTGTGTATCCCGCATCAATCACTTATGACGAGACACCTTTAGAATATGCCGCTTGATATTTGTTGCATCTTGCATATGATTTATAGCATGTACCGCGTCTAATTGTTTAAACGCCATTTATTATGAGATGCTTTTAACTTGGCAGAGTCATATTGGTTGCATCTTTCATGTGGTGTCTACCTTGCATTGCTTCTAATTTGTTGAAATGGCTTCTGCTTAGTTTACACAAATAGGTGTGAATATGCCATGCCGTCCTGTTTTTCATACATATTCCATCCTTGTATCATGTGTTTGCCTTACATCCAAGTAGTGTTCGTCACTATCATGCATGAATGAGTTCTGAAGAGTGATTTTTATTCCTTTTTCTTGTCGTTTGACTTGACAATGCAAAATCAATAAAGCAGAAGGAAATTAGCAAGGCAGTGGATGATGGTGCTCCTTCTGACCAACTGAAACGGAGGGTCTCTATAGATTCTACTCCGCTATCCTCCAAACAAGATTTGCAAGACAACACATGCATAGACAGTCAACGTAGTTGTGTTGATGATGAGCACATCTCCCGTACCCAACCATCACATGTGCTCGCTCTAACTTGGCACTGTTATATGTGGTTGCATGTTACGTATGATGTCTAGCTTGTATTGCTTCTAATTTTGTTGAATTGTATCTGCTTAGTTTACACATTATACTTGTGAATAAGACACGTGTTCCTGTTTCTAGAACATACAATATCTGTCTATCACGCCATGTTCTTACATCAAAGTACTACTGTTGTGTAACCAGCAACAATCACTTATCATAAGCCACATTTAACTTGGGAGTGTGATATAGGTTGCATCTTGCATTGTTTTCTAGCTTGTACTGCTTCTAATTTGTTGAAATGGCACTTATGACGAGACAGTTTTAACTCGGTAGAGTGACATTTGTTGCATCTTTCATACGGTGTCTAGCTTTCATTGCTTGTAATTTGTTGAAATGCCTACTGCTTAGTTCACACATCATAGGTGTGAATATGCAATGCTGTCCTTTTTTCTTACATATTCAATCCTCCCATCATGCGGTCGCCTTACATGAAAGTAGTGTTCATCAGCATCATGCATCAATGAGTTCTGAAAAGCGAATTTTATTCATTTTTCTTGTGGGTTTGACTTGACAAGGCAAAAAAAATAAGAGAGAGGAAGGAAACAAGTAAGGCAGTGGCTGATGGCGGTCATCTGGCGCCACTGGTAAGGAGGCGCTCTAGAGATTCTGCTACTACTGCTAGTGCAGTAGAAGTTCCAAGTAAATATGATGTGCCCAACAACCCTACTCCAGCATCCCAGGTGCTTTCTCTAGCTTGGCAGTGTGATATTTGCTTGCATGTTGCATATGGTGTCTAGCTTGTATTGCTTTTAATTTGATTAAATTGCATCTGCTTAGTTTACACATTATACATGTTAACTTGCTATGTCTTCCTTTTTTGCATATACTACATCTGTCTATTACATGTTCTAACATCGAAGTACTGTTCGTGTCTATCCTGCATCAATCGCAAATGACAAAACACCTTTAACTTGGTAATGTGATATTGTTTGGATCTTGCATATGATTTATTGCTTGTACTGCTTGACATTTGTTTAAATGCCACTTATGACGAGACACTATTAACTTGGCAGAGTGATATTTGTAGCATCTTTCATATGGTGTCTAGCTTCCATTGCATTGCTTCTAATTTATTGAAAAGCCTTCTGCTTAGTTTAAGCATCATAGGTCTGATTATCTCATGCCGTCCTGTTTTTCATACATATTACATCCTCCTATCATGCAGTTGTCTAACATCAAAGTTCAGTTCGTCTGAATCACACATCAATTAGTTCTGAAGAACTAAATTTTTATTCCTTTTTCTCGTGGGTTTGACTTGACATGGAAAAAAGAGAGGAAGGTACACAGAATGGTAGGGGATGGTGTTACTACTCGGGAGTAGGGATGGCAATGGATCGGGTTTGGGGCGGGTGGAGATGGTCCAAATCCAACCCATGACCCATCTTCCAGCGCTCTGCCCATCCACCAATGTATCCATGGGCACAACTTGTGCCCATGCCCAAACCCGCTGGATACCCGGGTACCCATGGAGCTCCATGGGCATAGATAAATCACCATGCTAAGATTTACAAACATCAAATTGATTCACCACGTTCGTTCACAAGTCAGTAAATTGTTTCCAATTCCAGAAGAAATGTTGATAATAAAACTAGTTCATGAAAAGTTTAATAAGCATAAATTCCTCAAATACAACAGAACACACTTTATAAATCAATACAGAAGCTAGTTCTTATAAGATCTCACCTAGAATATGATGAACACTATAGCAATAACAGTCCACTCACGGAGGGGAAGAATATGATGAACACTATAGCAATAACAGATCCGTTAGCAGGCAATGGAATGAACACTATAGCAAAGATGCCGGCAAGGAGAGCACTGGGTTGCAAAAACTATAGCAATAACCTTGTTCGATGCTGCCAGCAACTGCATGTTGCTCGCCGGTGCATGGCAGCTCATCTTCTTGTTGCTGACCATGCACACTCCTCCGCGGGATGCCAAGATCCCCGCACTTGCCCCTCTGCTGGTTGCCACCGTTGTTGCTCCCTTCCATTGATGTCGTCTGACTCCTCCTTTCGTGCTCAGACGAAGACAGGACATGGCTTGTGGCAGTAGCCGGCCCGCCACCTTGGTCAAGAGACCGATTTCTGGCTGGGAAAGGGAGATAGGGGGTGCGTTGGGGTCACGGGGCTTGGGGCAGTCACCGTCTTGCCGGTCGCCGGTGCTGGTCGAGGTGTGGGGTGGATAGCTAGGCAGATAGGGAGAGGTCGCGGGGCATGGTGACAATTCTGGAGGCAGCGCAGAGCGCCGCCGTGCAGGGGAGGACTCGACAATGAGGAGAGGAGTTGACGCAATGCAATCAGATTAGGTTTAGGTTTAATAATTAGGTTAGTGGGGTGGTGGGGGATTAGGGAACATGGGCCAGGCTTTGACCTTCTGTGACTGCGAGTTGCGACCTGGGGCTGGTCTAGTGTCTCTGCCATATGGGCCCACATGTCATACGGGTATCCATTGGATATCCATGGAGCAGAAATTATAACCTTGCCCAACCCAGTTGTTCGTGGGTATCCAGATCCATGCATCCATGGGCAGAAATGTGCTCCATACCCTTACCCAACCGGGTCGGGTATCCATGGATACCCAGATCCATGGATAAAATTGCCATCCCTACTCGGGAGGCACGGAAACGGAAGCGGAACAGCTCTGCAGATTCTGCTGGTACTGATAGTGCAAGAGAAGGTCGAAGTCCACCGGATAAATGTACAAATACAGTATCCCTTGCTACACAACCTGCAAAACGTACCAAAGACAAACGAACCAAACAAGCAACGACAGCCCTAGTGGTTGCAGCACCTTCTTCCACAGTACCAACATGTGCACGACTTACTCATGCGTCCACTCTGCTAGCGGCAAGTTCCCAAGCTCCTTTGCCACCTGACACTACTTCCAAAGCACTCTTGGCACAAGAGAACTTGGCAAGATCAGATGAACCTTGTGAGCTTCAACACCAAGACGATAGTTGATCGAGTCAAGTTACAGTTGCATGCTTCTTTATATGTAGTCTTTGACGAACTCTTTATATGTAGTCTCACAGTTTGATGTACACTAACACTTCCCATGTTCGTTGTTGAACTAGCACCTAGGCGCAAGAGGAAACAAACATCAGGGATAATGCTCGACAAGTTAACTAAATCTAAAGGAGGAAGAATGGAGATCCATTTTGAGTCAGGTTTAAAAAGGCCACGTGATGCTACAAAGTCAGCCAAGTTAGTATCAGAGGCAGCCGTTGTTGTTAGGTGTCATGCACGTATCCTCCCAACATGGATTCAGTACAGGAATGACAAAGACGAAATCTAGTTTAACACCTTCCTCGACCATTTATCTGTAAGTATGGTTATTTATGGAACTTAGTAATATCGTCTTGCTCTGTCCCGTACTTTCTAGGTTGTTGGTAATGAGACTCCTATAATTTGAACAGATGAGGTTCAAGTTGGATCGGCAAGATGATGCAACCAAACAAGCATGCACTCATGTTTTCAAGTCTGCTCTGCGACAGTATCGGTATAATCTAAGGAAAACTCACTTTGAAGGCAAGGCTAACAATGAACTTGCCCAAACATCTCCAGTGGAAAATATAACGGATGAAGATTGGACAGCCCTTGTTAAACACTGGTCTGATCCAAAGTATCAAGTATGTTATATAGATGTGATCAGATCGCATGTTGAACTCCTATTTACACATGTCCCTCACAAATCTATCTTCTTCTAGGTGAACTGTTCAAAGAACAAGGCCAACCGTACGAAAGTGAAATTCCAACAGACGACAGGATCTCGTAGCTATATTGCACACTGCGAGGCTCTGGTAACTAGTTGTTGTTTCACTCTTTTGGCTGTGCCATATTATCAGATCTATATTGACTTGTTCCAAATGCAGAGGAAAGCCCGCAAGGACCAAAAAGAACCTGAACCAAATGCGGTGGAAATCTTCAAGGATTGTCACACCAGCAAGACGAAGGGCATGACTACACCAGTCAAAGCCGATGTAGTAAGTCCTTAATACTCAGGCCCTTTGAACTACTGGTTACTTTGACTTGTGGTGCATTGAACTACATGGTTTGCAGCCAATGTCTATTACTCTTTTCAATTTTATACACAGTTGTCTGAACGTATCATTGCACTTTACAAGGTTTAAAAAAGAGGAACGATGTTCCTTTGCTCTTGATCTGTAATCTAGTTCCGTGCTGCACACAATGTTACAATTGCCTGTTTGTCTGATCTCAATAGTTTTGTGATATGAATGATGTCATACTATGCTCACCGTATTATAAACTTTGTCTCTTTATGTTAGTTGTCAATACAATGTGAAGAAATAGACAATACATTAGCCATGGTATATGGTCATATGTTTGGAACCTGGTTTTATTATGTACTTTCCAGTAAAATACAACTAATATTTTACACGGGTTCACCAAAATAAGTTATGTATATAAACCAAAGCTGTTCTGTTTGGTTTTGCTGCCTCATTAATAACTTCTGTTCTGGTACTACTAATGTACAAACTCAACTTTTTAGCAAGCTATGGAACAAATGGTGGAACTGCAACAACCTCCTGAAGGTGATGAGGCAACCATAACCACAATGTCACCTCTTGCTGCAGTGGGTCAGTATCTCTCCACTAACAGTGCCAAAAGCACCTTCCTGCGTAATAGTGGGTTGGTTGTTAAGGCAACCTCGTCCAAACTGCCTCATGAACAAGATCTGCAAGCTCGACAGAATGATATATCTGCGCTCCAGATACAAGTCCAATCCCTAACAGAGACCCTTTATGAAACAAGAACAACCATTGTTCGATGTCGTCAAGATATGCATGGTTTTGAAACCAGACTATCAGACATTTGCTATGTTGTTCAGGAGCCTAGGAGAAATGACACCAAAGTTTATGGTGCTCCATCAGACACTACAGCATGAAAACGTACCAGTCAGGTCAAATCATCCGAGCTTCTTAACTTCTAATGGTGCATTTACTTTTATGCCAACCCTCCTTTTGTTATATGGCTGTAATTTGTTTTGTTGCGTTACAAAATTTGTTCTTAACGGGCAGCGACTGGCTGAAGAAAACAGCAAGTGATTTTTGTATAGTGTAGGGTGTTCCCTATATTTGCACGGGTGGCGAACTTTGATGCCCAGTGGATGTAATGTGTGCAATCGCCATAATAGCCTAGCGCTAGTTGCTTGCTTATTTATTTCCTCATAGTCATCTTTTTCCTCGGTTTGTTAGTGGCCGCAATAACCATGGGCCACATACGGCCCGTGGTAACCATGGGCCTGCTACCTGCTGTAGTGCCCATGGGCCATCTACGGGCCGTAGGATCCGTGGGCCAAAAGCGGACCGCATTATGGGCCGTAAACGGGCCATAGTGGGAATGGTCCGTTTAAGGGCCCGTAGCATAACGGGCCGTTAACAGGCCGAAAGTCATCACAGGCTTAATTCTATCGACAGTCATAATGGGTCGTTAATGGGCCGGAATAAATGACGGGCTGAAAATGGCCTAATGGGTTAACAGACCACAAACGGGTCGATTGTAACCACGGGCTGAATCTGGCTCATTAGCATAACAGGCCAGTAACGGACCATAAGTAATCGAGGGCCAGAAATGAGCCCAAGATTTTATGGGCCTTTAGAAGGCCGAAAGAAAACACGGGCTGGAAATGGCCCAATTGAATCATAGGCCTTTAATGGGCTCAAAGCCGTTTACTTTTCATGATGGGCCAGAATCACCACGGGCCATCAATGGGCCCAGAGAAACAAAAGGCCTAATATGGGCCGAAAGACGTCACGGGCCATAGATGGGCCAAAAGTGACAACGGGCTGAAATCATAAGGCACGGCTCACATGGCGCTAGTGGGCCGAATTTTGAAAGGCCATAACGGGCCGTGAGTACCCAGGCCGTAAATGGGCTGTATGCGAACAGGCCGTTAACAGGCTTTCCTTGGGCTGGCCCGCTTACTTTTGACCAAGTCAAACGGGCTGGCCTTTTTAACGTAAATGGGCCACTATTGGGTCGTGCCACATGTCGACGTATCATAGGTGTCCCGCGTCCAATGAATGGATGACATCTGTCCCAACGCCGAGCTGACACGTGGTTCCGCCGGCGAATGAGAAATTTACACGTGGAAAATCGTCATTGGTCAGGGCTGCTAACGGGTTATCGGATCCAAACCAGAACCCAATAGCTTAACGGCGACCCGTTACGGTGAATGCCACGTGTCAGTTACCCTTGACGAAAACACTTCCATGACGTGACATTTATCGTCATGGAAGTGGACACTTTCGTGATGATAATTTCAGTATTGTCATGGAACACTTCTACGACAGCACAGGTATGACTATCTTGATTCTGTCATAAAATTGTCACGGATGTACATGCATGACAGAAAACTTGACCTACTGTGACAAAGACGTATCATCACAGAAGTGTTTTTTTTGCAGTGCATAAGCCTTGGCTTTATTCCACGCAGCAATTCCTGATTAGCTCGTTCCGCCTATCCATTGGACTGAGGATGTGCGACAAATGTCAAGTCAAGTCGGATGTGCTCTTGTTGACTGAACTGCTTCATGGCCCCCTTGGAAAGATTAGTTCCATTGTCTGTAATCATGCTATGTGGATAGCCAAAACGATAGATCAACTTTTTCAGGAATTTGACAGCCGTAGCAGCATCACAACGGCTGACTGGCTCTGCTTCAACCCACTTGGTGAATTTGTCAACTGCAACCAACAAGTGAGTATGTTTATTCTTGGACCTCGTGAAAGGTCCGACCATATCAAGCCCCCAGACTGTGAAGGGCCAAGTGATTGGAATCATCCGCAACTCTTGAGCCGGCACATGAGCTTGACGAGCAAATTTCTGGCATCCATCGCACTTGTGAACAATATCCTCTGCATCTGCATGAGCTGTGAGCCAGTAAAACCCATGTCGGAAAGCTTTCGCAACCAAGGATTGCGAGCCGACATGATGTCCACAATCGCCAGAGTGGATTTCAATGAGAATTGCACGACGCTCTTCAGGAGAAACACAACATTGAAAAACACCTGTGACATGATATGTCTCCAACGTATCTATAATTTATGAAGTATTCATGCCATGTTTACAACAATTTTATATGGTTTTGGTATGATTTGAATGGAACTAACCCAGACTGACGTTGTTTTTAGTAGAACTACTGCGGTGTTGTTTTTTTGTGCAGAAATAAAAGTTCTCGGATTGGGCTGAAAATTTACGGTGATTTTTTATGGACAAAAAGAGACCCCCGAAGCTTCGAGGAAGGACCAAAAGCCTCACGAGGAAGCGACAAGCTCAAGGGACGCGGGTCCCCCTAGGTTGCGCCTACCAAGCTTGTCGCTCCCTCGTGGCCCCCCTGGCGTAAATCCAACGCTGAAAAATCTTATAAATACCAGAAACCCCGAAAAGAAACCTAGAACTTCCACGCCGCTGCCGCAACCCTCTGTACCGAAGCGATCTCATCCGGAGCCTTGTTCCGGCACTCTGCCGGAGGGGGGAATCGTCACCGGAGGCCATCTTCATCATCCCGGCGGTCTCCATGACGAGGAGGGAGTACTTCACCCTCAGGGCTGAGGGTATGTACCAGTAGCTATGTGTTTGATCTCTCTCTCTCTTGTGTTCTTGATTTGGCACAACCTTGATGTACCGCGAGCTTTGTTAATATAGTTGGATCATATGGTGTTTCTTCCCTCTCTATCTTCTTGTGATGAATTGAGTCTTTCCCTTTGAGGTTTCATTACTGTAGGATTGAATACTTTGGATTTGAGAACACTTGATGTATGTCTTGCATGAGGATACCTGTGGTGACAATGGGGTATTCTATTGAGTCACTTGATGTATGTTTTGGTAATCAACTTGTGGATTCCCGTGACCTTGGGGCAATCTAGGCATATGGGTTGGTACACGTTTTCATCTTCTTTTCTCCGATAGAAACTTTGGGGTACTCTTTGAAGTTCTTTGTGTGTATTGAATATTATGAATCTGAAGTTGTTTGATGCATATCGAATAGTTAACTCACGGATACTTGTGGTGACATTGGAGTATCTAGGTGACATTAGAGTTAATTGATGCGTATCATATGGTGTTATTTTAGTACGAACTCTAGGGCTGTTTGTGACACTTATAGGGATGGATCAATAGATTGATCGGAAAAGATAACTTTGAGGTGGTTTCGTACCCTACAACAATTTCATCTTATGTTCTCCGCTAATAGGAACTTTGGAGTGATTCTATATCGCACGTTGAGGGATTGTTATATGATTCAATTATGTTAGCACTGTTGAGAGATTGCACTAGTGAAAGTATGAACCCTATGCCTTGTTTCTAAGCATTGCAATACCATTTATGCTCACTTTTGTTACATGATACCTTACTGTTTTTATTATTTTAGATTACAAAAACCTATATCTACTATCCATACTACACTTGTATCACCATCTCTTCGCCGAACTAGTGCACCTATACAATTTACCATTGTATTGGGAGTGTTGGGGACACAAGAGATTGCTTGTATTTGATTGTAAGGTTGTTTGAGAGAGACCATCTTCATCCTACGCCTCCCATGGATTGATAAAAATTAGGTCATCCACTTGAGCGAAATTTGCTACTGTCCTACAAAACTCTGCACTTGGAGGCCCAACAACGTCTACAAGAATAAAAGTTGCGTAGTAGACATCAAGCTCTTTTCTGGCGCCGTTGCCGGGGAGATGAGTGCTTGAAGGTACGTCTTTAGATCTTGCAATTGAATCTTTTAGTTTCTTGTTTTTCACTAGTTTGGTTTATAAAATAAAACTACAAAAAATGGAATTGAGGTTGCCTCAAATGCTTCATCTTTTTAATTTCTTTCTTGAAAACGATGGATCAGAAAATTGTGCTAAACTGTTAGAAGAAGAATTCAATAAAATGTTTGGCATAAAATCTTTGAATGACAAGCATGATTGCAATGTTGTTAGTATACTTTCTGTGAATATCCATGATGCTAATGATATGCAAAGCCATAAGCTTGGGGATGCTATATTTCATGAAGATGATATTTTTAGTCCCCCAAGTTTTGATGAGCAAATTTATTATGATGATAGCATGCCTCCTATATATGATGATTATATTGATAAAAGTGGGTTTGGAAGAGTGTCAACTCTAGGTAATAATGATCCCACTATTTTTGAGGGTGTTGAATCTTATTGTAATAATTATGAAAGTGGATTTGGAGAGGTCATGATTTTATTTAATGATGATTCCACTATTTCGGAACAGGTTTCAATTGATTATGACAATAAAGTTGCTATCTATGATGATTATTGTGATGACATGTATGTTATAAAGAATAAAGTTGCTATCTCTGCCACGTGCTAATTTTTCAGAATTTTTGGAGTTAGGGAAGTATGAATTTTTATTCCCCCTTTACAGACTGTTCTGTTTAGACAGATTTCGGTTATAGTTGCATTGTTTGCATATGTTTTCTTGTTTAATGTTTCTATTTGTGGATAGGAGTATTAAATATGCAGATGCATTTACTATGCAATGTTTAATTATAATTTTAGTGATTTGCTACAGTAGAGAATGTTAATGTTTTGAGTTGATTTATACTAACTTATCTCACGAGTTCTTGTTGAGTTTTGTGTGGATGAAGTTTTAAGATTTAGGAGAAGCCATGATATGAGAGGAATTAAGGAGATACAAGAGCTCAAGCTTGGGGATACCCAAGGCTCCCCAAGATAATATTCCAAGAAGTCTCAAGCAACTAAGCTTGGGGATGCCCCGGTAGGCATCCCACCTTTCTTCATCAACACCTATCGGTTAGCCTAAGTTTTTACTTGTTCACATGATATGTGCTATTCTTGGAGTGTCCTTTTATAGTTATTTTGCTGTTTGAATAACATTATTAGATCTGAAATCTTTATTTGGAGAGAGTCTTCACATAGCTACTTAATTGTTTGACTACTCATTGATCTTCACTTGTATCTTTTGGAGTAGTTTGTCATTTGCTCTCGTGCTTCATTTATATCCCAAGAGTAAATTGTTGAATGAATTGAATATCATAAATTTGAAATTATATATGCTTCATATGCTTGTCCCATGGGGAGTATTGACTTCACATATAAGAAGTATAATTGGTAAAATTTATTGAAAGTTAGCAAACATAGCATTGGTCATTTGAACAATTCATGAAAGAATATTGAAGGAAAAGAGATTTCACATATAAATATACTATCTTGGACATCTTCTATGATTGTGAGCCCCCATTAATTATTTTCAAACTTGATCAAGTAGTTGACGTTGGACAAGGAAGACAACGTAATGAGTTATGTTTGTTTATATTCACATAGAAGTTATATTGTCATGGATCCTCTAACATGTGGTGCTTGCTTAGGATCTTTTGCTAGCCAAAACTTCGTACTAAGTAGAAATACTACTTGTGCATCCAAAAACCCTTAAACCCAGTTTCTTGCCATGAGAGTCCACCATATCTACCTATGGATTGAATAAGATCCTTCAAGTAAGTTGTCATCAGTGCAAAAAGCAATAAAAATTGCTCCTAAATATGTATGATCTTTTATTGGAAGGGAAAATAAGCTTTGTACGAACTTGTGATGGTGAAGAAATAAAAGCGACAGACTGCATAATAAAGGTTGCTATCACAAGGGGCAATATAAAGTGATGTTCCTTTCCATTAAGAGCTTGCACATCCAAAAATAAAAAGCGCATGACAACCTCTGCTTCCCTCTGCGAAGGGCCTATCTTTTACTTTTCTGTATTTACTTTTATGCAAGAGTCAGTAATGTTCATCCCTATTCCGCTCTATTTATTCTCTAGTGGGCAATCATCATGTGGTAGGGAATGATCCAGGCACATATATCCAGTTGAATATAGGTGATCATGAGTTATTATTGTTGACATTATCCCTGAGATAAATAAGTTGGGAGGCGAAACATTAAGCCCCTATATTCCTATGTGTTTGACTGAAACGATTTGTTCTAAAAATATGCTATGAGTGTCAGCAATCATGGAAGACTAAATGATAGTTGAGTATGTGGAATTTGCTAAAACAAAGCTCTTACATAGACCCTTCCTGAAAATAAGATGAATTGTAATTGTTTGATGACTGAGAACATAGTTTGTTGGTTTTCAAGAAAGTTTATGGTCTATACTTTAAACATGTGAATAGCTTGCTACTTGATCATGAGAAGTTTTATGAGATGATCTACGGTTTATGATATATATTGATGCTAGAAAAAGTGATTGCAATTATTATTGATCAAACTTATGCACTATGCTAGCATTCACACTTCATAAATTATTTCTTTTATCATTTACCTACCCGAGGACGAGCAGGAATTAAGCTTGGGGATGCTGATACGTCTCCAGCGTATCTATAATTTATGAAGTATTCATGCCATATTTATAACAATTTTATATGGTTTTCGTATGATTTGAATAGAACTAACCCGGACTGACGCTGTTTTCAGCAGAACTACCGTGGTGTTGTTTTTTGTGCAGAAATAAAAGTTCTCGGATTTGGACGAAACTTTTTGACGATTTTTTTGGACCAAAAGAGACCCCCGAAGCTTCGTGGAAGGACCAAAAGCCTCACGAGGAGGTCACAAGGTATCACGGCGCGACCTGGGGGGTGGTCGTGTGCTGTTGCCTTGTGGGCCCCTCGTAGCTCCTTTTTGCGTGATTCCAACGCTGAAAAACCTATAAATAGAGAAACCCCCCCAGAAATAAACCTAGAACTTCGACTCCGCCACCGCAAGCCTCTGTACCAAAGAGATCCCATCTGGAGCTCCGTTCTGGCACCCTGCCAGAGGGGGGAAGTCATCACCGGAGGCCATCTTCATCATCCCGGCGATCTCCATGACGACGAGGGAGTAGTTCACCCTCGGGGCTAAGGGTATGTACTAGTAGCTATGTGTTTGATCTCTCTTTCTCTCGTGTTCTTGATTTGGCACGATCTTGATGTATCCCGAGCTTTGTTAATATAGTTGGATCATATGGTGTTTCTTCCCTCTCTCTATCTTGTTGTGATGAATTGAGTCTTGCTCTTTGAGGTTTCGTTATGTTGGATTGAATATTGGATTTGAGATCACTTGATGTATGTCTTGCATGTGGATACCCATGGTGACAATGGGGTATTCTATTGAGTTACTTGATGTATGTTTTGGTATTCAACTTGCGGATTCCCGTGGTGACATTGGGGTAATCTAGGCACATAGGTTGATACACATTTTTGTCCTACGTTCTCCGATAGAAACTTTGGAGTGATTCTTTGTCGCATGTTGAGGGATTATTATATGATTAAGTTATGTTAGCACTGTTGAGAGATTGCAATAGTGAAAGTGTTAACCCTAGGCCTTGTTTTCAAGCATTGCAATATCGTTTGTGCTCCATTTTGTTATGTGTTACCTTGCTGTTTTTTATAATTTCAGATTACAAAAACATATATCTACTATCCATACTACACTTGTATCACCATCTCTTCGCCGAACTAGTGCACCTATACAATTTACCATTGTATTGGGTGTGTTGGGGACACAAGAGATTTCTTGTATTTGATTGCAGGGTTGTTTGAGAGAGACCATCTTCATCCTACACCTCCCACGGATTGATAAACCTTAGGTCATCCACTTGAGGGAAATTTGCTACTGTCCTACAAAACTCTGCACTTGGAGGCCAAACAACGTCTACAAGAATAAAAGTTGCGTAGTAGACATCAAGCTCTTTTCTGGCGCCGTTATCGGGGAGGTGAGTGCTTGAAGGTATATCTTTAGATCTTGCAATCGAATCTTTTTGTTTCTTGTTTTATCGCTACTTTGGTTTTATAAAAGAAAACTAAAAAAATGGAATCGAGGTTGCCTCAATTACTTCATCTCTATAATGTCTTTCTTGAAAATGATGGATCAGAAAATTGTGCTAAAGTGTTACAAGAAGAATTCAATAAAATGTTTGGCATAAATTCTTTTAATGACAAGCATGATTGCAATGTTGTTAGTATGCTTTCTTTGAATATCCATGATGCTAATGATATGCAAAGTGATAAGCTTGGGGATGTGCTATGTTTGATGAAGATGATATTTTTAGCCCCCCAAGTTTTGATGAGAAAATTTATTATGATGATTGCATGCCTCCTATTTATGATGATTGCAATGATGAAAGTGGGTTTGGAAGAGTGTCAACTTTATGTAATAGTGATCCCACTATTTTGGAGGGTGTTGAATCTTATTGTAATAATTATGAAAGTGGATTTGGAGAGGTCATGTCTTTATTTAATGATGAATCCACTATTTTGGAAGAGGTTTCAATTGATTATGACAACAAAGTTGCTATCTATGATGATTATGGTGATGACATGTATGCCATAAAGAGTAATGATAACCATGAAACTTGTCATAATGATTTTAATGTTGAATTTGATTATGCCAATCAAGCATTACATGATAGTTATTTCATTGAGTTTGCTCCCACTATTATGAATGAGAATAATTTTGCTTATGTGGAGAGTAATAAAAATCCTATGCTTGTAGGTCATGAAAAGAATGCTTTATGTGATAGCTATATTGCTAAATTCATTCATGATGCTACTGAAAATTGTTATGAGAGAGGATCATATGCTTGTAGGTGTTGCAATAATATCAAGTTTCCTCTCTATGTGTTGAAAGTTTTGAAGTTGCACTTGTTTTGCCTTCCTATGCTAGTTGATTCTTGCTCCCATAAATTGTTTGATCACAAAATCCCTATTCATAGGAAGTGGGCTAGGCTTAAATGTTCTTGCCATATGTTTCATTATGCTCCCATTGTGTTTCAATTCTTCACCTTTTATGTGAGCATCATTAAAATCATCATGCCTAGTTAAAAGGCATTAAAGAAAAGCGCTTGTTGGGAGACAACCCAATATTTATACCTACTGTTTTTGTGTCTCCACATGATTAAGCTACTATAGTAATCATGTTTTATATATTTTATTTAAATAATTTGCCAAGTAAAGCCTTTGGGATAGTGTGGATACTTGTTGATTTGATTCTGTGCAAAAACAGAAACTTTTGCGTCTAGTGTTGGAATTTCTATTCTGCACTTGAGAGTGATAAAATTCTGAAATATTTACACAGTATTGGGTTACAAAAAATTTACGCTGTCCTAATTGTTCAGAATTTTTGGAGGTACATAAGTATGCTTTTGAATTCGCTCACTACATGCTGTTCTGTTTTTGACAGATTCTATTTTTATTGCATAGTTTGCTTGTTTTAGTGTTTCCATAGCTTATATTGAGTAATATAAATTGTGGAAATGATATAATACAATAGGCATTATGTGAGAACAATTATGAATCTTGTCTTGACAGTAACTAAGTGGATGATTTATTTTTATCACACTAACCTATCTCACGGAGTTTCGTTAAGTTTTGTGTGATTGAAGTTTTCAAGTTTTGGGTGAGATAATGATATGAGGAGAATAAGGAGTGGCAAGACCCTAAGCTTGGGGATTCCCAAGGCACCCCAAGGAAATATTCAAGGAATACTCAAGCGTCTAAGCTTGGGGATGCCCCGGAAGACACCCCTCTTTCGTCTTCAACAATATTGGTAACCTCACTTGGAGCTATATTTTTATTCCTCACATAATATGTGTTTTGCTTGGAGTGTCATTTTATTTTGTTTGGGTTTGATTGCTGTTATCAATAATCATGTTTTGTATCTTTTAGTTAAATAAAATGCCAATTATAGCCTTTACCATGCTCAGTTTGCAAGTTTATGTGTTGCTGTTTGAAAACAGAAAGTTTTCTGTTATGTCCTGATTTTTTGTAAATTGTCAGAACATGATAAAAATCTGAAATTTTTACACAGTAAGAATGCATGATTTCTCTGTCACGTGGTAATTTTTCAGAATTTTTGGAGTTAGGAAAGTATGAATTTTTATTCCCCCTTTACAGACTGTTCTGTTTAGACAGATTTTGGTTATAGTTGCATTGTTTGCATATGTTTGCTTGTTTAATGTTTCTATTTGTGGATAGTAGTATTAAATATGCAGAGGCATTTAGTATGCAATGTTTAATTATAATTTTAGTGATTTTTCTACAGTAGAGAATGTTAAGGTTTTGAGTTGATTTACACTAACTTATCTCACGAGTTCTTGTTGAGTTTTGTGTGGAAGAAGTTTTAAGATTTAGGAGAAGCCATGATATGAGAGGAATTAAGGAGATACAAGAGCTCAAGCTTGGGGATGCCCAAGGCTCTCCAAGATAATATTCCAAGAAGTCTCAAGCAACTAAGCTTGGGGATGCCCCGGTAGGCATCCCACCTTTCTTCATCAACACCTATCGGTTAGCCTAAGTTTTTACTTGTTCACATGATATATGCTATTCTTGGAGTGTCCTTTTATATTTATTTTGCTGTTTGAATAAAATTATTAGATCTGAAATCTTTATTTGGAGAGAGTCTTCACATAGCTACTTAATTGTTTGACTACTCATTGATCTTCACTTGTATCTTTTGGAGTAGTTTGTCATTTGCTCTCGTGCTTCATTTATATCCCAAGAGTAAATTGTTGAATGAATTGAATATCATAAATTTGAAATTATATATGCTTCATATGCTTGTCCCATGGGGAGTATTGACTTCACATATAAGAAGTATAATTGGTAAAAATTTATTGAAAGTTAGCAAACATAGCATTGGTCATTTGAACAATTCATGAAAGAATATTGAAGGAAGAGAGATTTCACATATAAATATACTATCTTGGACATCTTCTATGATTGTGAGCCCCCATTAATTATTTTCAAACTTGATCAAGTAGTTGACGTTGGACAAGGAAGACAACGTAATGAGTTATGTTTGTTTATATTCACATAGAAGTTATATTGTCATGGATCCTCTAACATGTGGTGCTTGCTTAGGATCTTTTGCTAGCCAAAACTTCGTACTAAGTAGAAATACTACTTGTGCATCCAAAAACCCTTAAACCCAGTTTCTTGCCATGAGAGTCCACCATATCTACCTATGGATTGAATAAGATCCTTCAAGTAAGTTGTCATCGGTGCAAAAAGCAATAAAAATTGGTCCTAAATATGTATGATCTTTTATTGGAAGGGAAAATAAGCTTTGTACGAACTTGTGATGGTGAAGAAATAAAAGCGACAGACTTCATAATAAAGGTTGCTATCACAAGGGGCAATATAAAGTGACGTTCCTTTCCATTAAGAGCTTGCACATCCAAAAATAAAAAGCGCATGACAACCTCTGCTTCCCTCTGCGAAGGGCCTATCTTTTACTTTTCTGTATTTACTTTTATGCAAGAGTCAGTAATGTTCATCCCTATTCCGCTCTATTTATTCTCTAGTGGGTAATCATCATGTGGTAGGGAATGATCCAGGCACATATATCCAGTTGACTATAGGTGATCATGAGTTATTATTGTTGACATTATCCCTGAGATAAATAAGTTGGGAGGCGAAACATTAAGCCCCTATCTTCCTATGTGTTTGACTGAAACGGTTTGTTCTAAAAATATGCTTTGAGTGTCAGCAATCATGGAAGACTAAATGATAGTTGAGTATGTGAAATTTGCTAAAACAAAGCTCTTACATAGACCCTTACTAAAAATAAGATGAATTGTAATCGTTTGATGACTGAGAGCATAGTTTGTTGGTTTTCAAGAAAGTTTATGGTCTATACTTTAAACATGTGAATAGCTTGCTACTTGATCATGAGAAGTTTTATGAGATGAGCCACTGTTTATGATATATATTGATGCTAGAAAAAGTTATTGCAATTAATATTAATCAAACTTATGCACTATGCTAGCATTCACACTTCATAAATTATTTCTTATCATTTACCTACTCGAGGACGAGCAGGAATTAAGCTTGGGGATGCTGATACGTCTCCAACGTATCTATAATTTATGAAGTATTCATGCCATGTTTATAACAATTTTATATGGTTTTGGTATGATTTGAATAGAACTAACCCGGACTGACGCTGTTTTCAGCAGAACTACCGTGGTGGTGTTTTTTGTGCAGAAATAAAAGTTCTCGGAATTGGATGAAACTTTTTGACGATTTTGTTTGGACCAAAAGAGACCGCCGAAGCTTCATGGAAGGACCAGAAGCCTCACGAGGAGGTCACAAGGTATCACGGCGCGGCCTGGGGAGGGGTCGTGTGCTGTTGCCTTGTGGGCCCCTCGTAGCTCCTTTTTGCGTGCTTCCAACGCTGAAAAATCCTATAAAAAGAGAAACCCCTAGACATAAACCTAGAACTTCGACTCCGCTGCCGCAAGCCTCTGTACCGAAGAGATCCCATCTGGAGCTCCATTCCGGCACCCTGCTGGAGGGGGGAAGTCATCACCGGAGGCCATCTTCATCATCCCGGCGGTCTCCATGACGAGGAGGGAGTAGTTCACCCTCGGGGCTGAGGGTATATACTAGTAGCTATGTGTTTGATCTCTCTCTCTCTCTCTCTCTCTCTCTCGTGTTCTTGATTTGGCACGATCTTGATGTATCGCGAGCTTTGTTAATATAGTTGGATCATATGATGTTTCTTCCCTCTCTCTATCTTGTTGTGATGAATTGAGTCTTACTTTTTGAGGTTTCGTTATGTTGGATTGAATATTGGATTTGAGATCACTTGATGTATGTCTTGCATGTGGATACCCGTGGTGACAATGGGGTATTCTATTGAGTTACTTGATGTATGTTTTGGTATTCAACTTGCGGATTCCCGTGGTGACATTGGGTTAATCTAGGCACATAGATTGATACACATTTTTGTCCTACGTTCTCCGATAGAAACTTTGGAGTGATTCTTTGTCGCACGTTGAGGGATTGTTATATGATTAAATTTTGTTACCACTGTTGAGAGATTGCACTAGTGAAAGTATGAACCCTAGGCCTTGTTTTCAAGCATTGCAATACCGTTTGTGCTCCGTTTTGTTACTTGTTACCTTGTTGTTTTTATAATTTCAGATTACAAAAACCTATATCTACTATCCATACTACACTTGTATCACCATCTCTTCGCCGAACTAGTGCACCTATACAATTTACCATTGTATTGGGTGTGTTGGGGACACAAGAGATTTCTTGTATTTGATTGCAGGGTTGTTTGAGAGAGACCATCTTCATCGTACGCCTCCCATAGATTGATAAATCTTAGGTCATCCACTTGAGGGAAATTTGCTACTGTCCTACAAAACTCTGCACTTGGAGGCCCAACAACGTCTACAAGAATAAAAGTTGCGTAGTAGACATCAAACATTACGCCCAATCTGCTTGTGGAAACAGTTTTGGACACAGCGCTGATAAGTCACCTGCGCACACTTCAGACCAAACGGCATCGACGTATAGTAGAAAGCTCCAAAAGGTGTGATAAAAGCCGTCTTTTCCAGATCCTCCTCCTTCATCTTGATCTGATGATAACCAGAATAAGCATCCAGGAAACATAAGCACTCGCAGCCAGCCATAGCATCAATGATCTGGTCAATACGGGGCAGAGCAAAAGGATCACTGGGACAAGCCTTATTCAAGTCCGTGTAATCAACACACATCCGCCACGTCCCGTTTTTTCTTCAAAACAAGGACTGGGTTAGCCAACCACTCTGGATGAAATACTTCAACGATGAACCCGGCAGCTAGGAGCCGAGCCACCTCTTCTCCAATGGCTTTTCGTCTCTCCTCATTAAAGCGACGGAGGTATTGCCGTACAGGTTTAAACTTAGGATCTACATTAAGGGAGTGCTCAGCGAGTTCTCTCGGTACACCCGGCATGTCAGACGGTTTCCATGCAAAGATGTCCCGATTCTCACGGATGAACTCGATGAGCGTGCTTTCCTATTTGGGATCCATATTTGCCCCGATGGTAAACTGCTCAGAAGAATTACCAGGGGTAAAATTGACTTGCTTGGTGTCTCTTGCCGACTTGAATTTCAGCAAAGGATCAGATTCTGTAGTCGGTTTCTTCAGAGAAGTCATGTCAGCCGGGTCAACATTGTCCTTATAGAATTTCAACTCCTCGGCCGCACAAGCTGTCTCAACATAAGCTGCATCTCCATCCTCACACTCAAGGGCAACTTTCCTGTTACCATTGACAGTAATAGTGCCTTCTAGTCCAGGCATTTTCAACTTCAGATAAACATAACATGGATGTGCCATGAACCGCGCATAAGTCGGCCTCCTAAAGAGGGCATGATACGAACTTTTAAGCTTGACCACCTCAAATGACAAGAACTCCGAGCGATAGTTAAATTCAGTGCCAAAAGCAACTTCCAGAGAAATCCTGCCGATAGGGTAAGCCGACTTGCCAGGGACAATGCCATGAAAGACTGTAGTGGAAGGGGTGAGCTGCTTCTCGGACAAGTTCATCCGTCTGAAAGTATCATAATAAAGGATATTAATGCTGCTTCCACTGTCCATGAGTACCTTTGTCAAGGTGTAACCGCCGACTTGTGGAGCTACCACCAAAGCAAGACCACCTGGATTATCAATCCGTGGGGGGTGATCTTCCCTACTCTAAGTTACTGGCTGCTCCGACCAGTTTAAGTAGTAAGGAACTGTCGGCTCAACTGTATGAACAACCCACCTCTGAAGCTTGCGGTCACGCTTACATGTACTGGTGGTGAAGACGTGATACTGACCACTATTCAACTGCTTAGGATTGCTCTGAAATCCAGACTGACCTCCCTGATTCTGATTTCCTTGGTTATTGCGCTGACTGTTGCCTCCACCATGGCCAGCCCCCTGAAATCCAGGATTTTGGCTGTTGTTCCCCTAGAACCAGGGACCTGGATAATGTCCCTGAGAGCCGGCTCCCTGGAAGCCGCCTCCGGAATTGCCAGGTCCAGGATTGCCTGGATTACCACCATTGCCACCACCATTGTGGTGATTCTGGAAGATTCTCTTGGAATATTCCTGCATGATGAAGCAGTTTTCCTACGAATGGCTAGACGGCTTACCATCAAAACTATGTTTGGGACACGGACCCTTGAGAGCCTCCTCATAACTACAAGGGCGATTACCAGAAAAGGGCTTCCTAGAGCCATTATTCTGACGCTGGCTTTTATTGCCAGTGTTGGTGATTGCAACAAGATCAGAACCTCCCTCGTGATTCTTACGTTTATGGTTGTTATTGTTATGTCCATTGCCATTATTCTGCTATTGACTCTTGCCACCGTTTTTCTTGCCCTTGCCAGACTTCTCGTCATCAGAGGTTGGATCTCGTCATCAGAGGTTGGATCCTTTGTGCTATCAGATTCGGCATACCGAGTTAAAACATCCATGAGATCACCCATGTCTTTGACCTTCCTCTTGAGATGCCCCAACTTCTGGACCAAAGCCTGAAACTTGCAATTTCTTTCCAGGACAAGGACCGCCTGCTAAGCTGTGATGCTATCCGAAGAGTGGATGACTTATGTAATCCGGCGAGACCAATGATGTGCTGACTCATCATCACGCTGAACACAACGCTCGAGATCAACGAGTGTGGTCGGACGCTTGCAAGTCCCTTGGAAATTTTTGATGAAGCGCTCCTTCAACTCCTGCCAGGTGTTAATGGAATTTGCAGGCAAATTTTTCAACCAAGTACGCGTTGGACCTTCCAACATGAGAGGCAGATAACGAGCACAGACAGAATCACTGGCTTCCATCATATCCATAGCTAGCTCATAGCTTTCAATCCACTCAACCGGCTCCAAATTGGCTGTATAATTAGGAACCTTGCGAGGACCCTTAAAATCCGGGGGCATCCGTGCGTCTCGTAGTGCTAGGACTAAACATGGAGTTCCAATGGTCCGGCCCGTTATGCCACTGGTGCGAACAGCTGGCTGGGTTGAGGCGGGCGGTGGTTGCATAGTAGGCTAAACATATGCTGCCCCTGTGTTTCCTGCTTCTAACCCCCATAAAGCACGAGTAGCAACCACGATTGCCTGTGCATTCGGGATTTCGGGTTGTGGCTGATTCTGAGCCCTTCCTCGCTGCGCACTGCTAGAAACTGCTGGTGACTCAGCATGTCGGCTCCTACTGCGACTTGGATGAGGGGTAGAGTGCAGCCGGTGCTGACTATGTGAGTAATTTACCTGATGTGTTACTGCTGTCTTCAGCATCTTGATGGTGTTCCTGGCCTCAATCTGAACACGACTGTTTCCTTCAACCGGAATTGCCGCTAAGTTATGTGTCACCGCTAATACATTATCCACTGGGTTGAAATAATGTCCAATTGGGGTCTGGAAATGGTGAGGCGGCAACTGTTGCTGCTGCTGGATCTGCGGCGGCTGCTGCTGAGCTGGTGACTATTGCTGAGCCGGTTGCTGCAACGGGGGCCCATCTGGGGACACAACGCCAGCCCTTGGGTTCATCGGAGCAGACGGATCACGCGGCGTGCAAAACAGCTGAGTTGGCACAATATGGGTTGGACGATATCTGACTCGCTCTGACGGCGGCTGAGATAAAGGGCCTCCGCCTCCAGGTGCTGCGTTTCCTCAGCAATGCGAGCCCACGTCTCCGCTATGCGGGTGTTTTCTGCATTGATATCCTCCTGGATCTTGGTTAACTGCTCGCGACACTTTGTAATTTCTGTGTTGCGTGCTGCCGCATTCTCCACAGTCACCGGCTCTGCCAAAAGAGTCGCAAGGGTGGTCATCATCTTGGAGAGCGCCTGCGCCCCGGTCTTCTGAGAGCCGGCGGCACTTGAGCCGGTCGCCCCCGAGCCGGCAATGGTGAGATTCTATCCTGCCGCTGGATCTGCCGGGTCGCGCGACTGATTCTGGGTTCCAGCCATGTAGACCGCAGCAAATCGAGCCGGCTCGTGGGACTCTGGAAAAACTTCATCATCGGAGTTACCCCCCAACTTGCCATCAAACAGGGGACAGATTGACTCAGTCTTCCCCATCGATGACCCGCCATCAGAGTAGGTGAGCATGTCATCGCCAGACAGTGAATTTTCTGACAGGGCCACCCCCTGGGTGAAGCCCACAAAGGCATGCCTCCGGCTGGCTCTCGGCGGGCCAGGTCTCGCCTGGCAGGGACTGGCGCGGCGGGCTGACTCGGTGTTTGTGATGACATCCAACCCGGCGGCTGACTCGCCGATGACGCTGATGAAGACATGGATCTTGCCGAAGAGGACCCGGTACTCGTACTCGATTGAGTCGGCTTCGGGGCCCCAGCCAGAATCATCGATGTAGAGCTTGCCACGGCGACTCTTGGTCATCTGACCGATCGCGTATCCCTCGATCCCTGAAGGAGCTCCCGCCAAGAACTCAATTCCACCGTGCGCTGGCCCCACGGTGGGCGCTAACTATCGTGGTTTTGTCACGGCAGATGTCCTCATGAAAGGACTTAGTCGTGAGGCCATGGTAGTTTCGTGGAAGCTTGAACGGGATTGAACGGAAAGAGAGACACGAGTTACCCAGGTTCGGCCCCTCACGGTGGAGGTAAAAGCCGACTCCTTCTTGATTGATATTGCTCTGGATCTCGATTACAAGGGTACGGATTCGCTAACCTAGCTCTCGAGAGATTGCAACTTAGTCTTTTCGTCTCAGGGGCTCGCCTTTTATATAACAGGTCGAGTCCTAGTTTTACAGAAGATTCCGGGTCATATTCTTAACCCGTATCCTATTCTAACTCTTTATCCATCTTGTTCTCCAAGCCAAGCAGCTTCATCTTTCTAGGCCTCTCGTAGAGTCGGCCCACAGGGCTTGCGGAGAGCCGGCCTTCAGCCGGGTCTTACTTCAGGCGTCAAGCCCATCTGCTTATCTTCATATCAACCCGCCAATGGGATGACCCACTTTGTCTTAAGGCCGAGGGCCGGGTCATGCTTTTGTCGGGTCTCAATGTCAGGGAACATCCCCAACACAGGCCACTGGCATGTTGTCTGATGATTCGGTCTGCTTTTAGGTGACGAAGTTCAGTGTCACAATCCATGTGCATATTCAGTGATACTTTACCGTGTCCAATAAAATGTTGGGCGCTTGGAGAAAGAAAGGTAATAAAAATATTCAGGCCATGCAGTATGTACAATGATCTTGGGTTTTCTGTGGCATGGGAGAGTGTTAAACATATTGAAGTCAAAAAAGAATTCACTAGAAGTTGAGATCCTGATATTGAAATGCATTGATTCAATTTTTTACGTGGTGTTTATGATACTGTCAATCATGTATCATCGATATTTTTGTGTGTCAACCTTTTCAAATTTGAACATTTAAATTTAAATTTGTACATTTATGTGGTGATAGGTTATAACAAGCATTCACAGAGAGCTAGTTCTTTTTGCTTTTAATTATGCGCTAGTTTGGCAACTATTATGAAATTCTTCACCAGTAGTTTTGAATTAACATCATTGCATACCTATTTGTTTATAGGAGTTGTGCATTATGATCATGTACACAAGACATGAGTAATATGTTTATTAGGTCATAACGCAGAGTTAACACATTTCACAAAAGGACATATAGTTAACACACTACTTTAGAAGCAGAATTTAACAACCTTGAAATCCATATGTACCTCACAAACTACTTTAGCCCACAATACTTAAAACCCAACATTTGAGGAAAGTAGTGCCAACAACCACAACTATTTGAAAGCAGCTTGATCATGGGATGTCGTCAATGAACATGAATGTCCCTTTAGTTCCATGGTAGAGCATGAACATAACCTTGTCTCCAATCTTCAAAAATGGACGGATTGTCATGATTTGTCTCCACCCTTTAGTGAGAATTCGTTGATCTATACGGGACACGGAGTAGGTTGACATCACTTTCTTGTTTTGACCAAGCGCAAGTGTGTTTTGACCATGGTGGGGCATCTTTTGAGGAACAACAATACATGGCAATTTCTGGTGCAAGACGAAGAAACCAATTGTAACACCGCTTTTAAACTAGAGTTGATGAAGAACATATATAACATAAAATACTTCATACCATCAGCTTGTTCACACAATTGGACTTGTTCAACTTGTACACCAGTGGCACACATCTCCCAAATAGATTTCCAGCATTGTAACGCTCAACAAGTAAAGATTATCAACAAAGTTTATGACATGCTCTGTCTCCTCCCAGTGAAGTATGGCGCCCCAGTAATCCTCAGATTGTTAACTAACATACACCTATTATTTCCAATTCATAAAAACCTATGTGTCAGCAAATATAAGAAATATTACTTAGAAGGCCAAACATAGTCACAAAAGGAAATCACAATTTGTCTGAGAGATAATAAGGTGAAATTGTGATTTGTTAGTCAGAAAAGGTAGTTTCCTAAGTGATATGGCAACATATAGGAACTTGAAAGAAAGTTAACATAGAAGAAATTTTGTGTGAAATTTGAGTTGGAAACACTGGCAAAGTCTCTCCAATTTGTCCCATCAAAAAAGCAGAAACATATTTCCTTGTTGTCGAGCCAAACTCATAACCTAAATGAATGGTGTGTCCACAATGCCACTTTAATACCGTGGTTCCCTTAATACTGGTGTTTTCATACTAGATGACCCGTTGTGCCAATTGACGCAGAGACCAACTGCAGCCCCAAAGTTAAGTGAACTATTTGAAATATTTTTTTCTCAATTGCCTGCAAATGATTATGTTCATATTGCGTTTTTATTTGCCTAGACAGGCGGGTCCAACCGTCCCTTCGCGCGCGGGACATTGCGCGGGTGCGCGCATGTGGTCCACCCGTCATGGACTGCCCGGGCAGGTCGCCCGGGACCGCACGGCCTGGGCAGATCTGACGGCGCGGAGAGCCCCCGAGAAGCCCTCGCGGCACGCCGGCCGGAAGCGGACGACGCGGAGGCTCTCTCGGCCTTCGATGCCTCCCAGGAGGCGGGTACTCCAGCATCTTTTATAGGAGTAATTTGTATGTCCTTTATGTGTGATTACCAGTTTGCATCCATTTTAACGTGAGCATTGCACAACTTTTAGTTTTTATTAGTTTTCTTTTGCTTTATTGTCTTTGTAGGTGTATTGGCACTCACATGGATTTAGCACGATGAAAGACCAAGGTTGGGATCAGTACGGAGGATTTCTAGGCATTAGATTCATGCCCTTTGGCTAGTTGGATAATTTGACATTTTACAAAGTGCCCAAATTGAAATGCCATGGGTGTGTCAGGATTTATGAGACGAATCCGACGAGCCCAATAACGCTCAAATTGGGGTTCGTATGAAGCAATGGCGACCAACATACGAAATAGTGTCCAAAGAGAAAGACGATGCCTCGTACGATCATGCAAGGCCATACCAGCACTCATACCAACTCCCCTGGGCTGTAGAAACAATCATATCTTCCGCAATTCTTTGAGGATTTTGTCCCCATTTGGTCCCACAATTTTCTTGGCCATCAAGGGATGATTTGGGATAGGATTTGGCTCATCTAGAGCCCTTGGATCAAAGGAGAGAAGATACATCTATGGAAGGGAGGACAACTATTTATACACTTCAAACCCTATCCGCCAGCAACAACTCATCATCAACTCCCATCTATTCCCACAAGTCGTCACACCTCCATTGTCGCAACAAGATCTTCTCCAATGTAGAAGAAGAGCCAAGACAAGGAAGAAGGGAGAAGGAGGCCCTCCATGCCTCGCACCGGTCTTTGGGCCAGTGCCATCTCCACCGCCGCCGCCATGCCCTTATCCTCTACCAACACAACGTTGGCTTGTAACTTGACTCTCCTGACTCTCCCGTCTATGTTAAGCTTGTATATGTTTGAGTAATTTCATTAGTTCTAGTATATATCTATTACACCTCCTTGTGGGTTGCTGGTGAGTACATTCTTTGTACTCACCTAGCTTGTTGATTTCGCCAGACTCGAGAGAAGACAAGATTACGACGACAAGTGCGAAACTAGGGCGCAGTCCTAGTCAGTCGTCGCCCGTGCCATACCGATGGGTCTACTCGATGTGTTTGAAGATTCCGTTGCAATGCTTGAAGTGGTGTTCATCATCTCGACCAAGCGGTTGTAACTATGTAAGTATAAGCTCGGTATTTATGAATGTTCTTTTTTATCAGTCCGACTGTGTACAATGACACACTAATCATGGGACCGCTGAAGGATGCATAGGGAGGCTTTAGTCAACTAGGTCTGGATCCCCACATAGTGTGAGAATGAGGACCACACAATTAGTAGGGAGGTCTTTCGAGGGGTTCTTTTGAAAATTATTGCAATGTGGCAGCTATCAACCCTCCACATATGCAGGTCAATGCTGGTCTAGACTGCTTAGGACCCCGATGAACAACTTAAATAGTTTTAGGACCTGGATCTACAGTTTTAAAGTTTTAGAACTAACTTGGCACCTCACGAATAGTTATAAGCCGTATGATGTGTTTTACTCAAAGAAGAAATACACTTTACATCTTTTTTTGGGGGAAATACGGTACATCTAAGACGTAGACGCTCATGTACACTGCTTGCTTTCTCGTAAGAGTGGTTGGGTATACCCCAAGTGTAAGGGTGATGTAACCTAGCAATAAGTATTTCCCTCGATTAGAGAATCAAGGTTTATCGAACCAGAAGGAGTTCTCCCAGCAAACAAAGTCATTGGTACCTACACACACAAAACAAAACAAACCTGTCCCCAACACGTCAAGAAGGTTGTCAAGTTTCTTGTCCTGCTAGTTACAAGATTAAATTGCAAGGGACAATGATAGTTGATCGAAAGGTAAAATGGTACAACAAAGAATAGTAATTGTAGTGAAGATTTCAGTAAAGATGAATGGACCCAGGGGGCCATAGGTTCACTAGTGACATCTCTCTCACGCATATAAGCGTGTGGTGAACAAATTACAGTTGGACATCGATTAAATTGCAATATTTATATTTATGACTATGATCATTCATGGTATAATCTCATATAGGCATTACGTCAGTGATAGGTAGTCCGTTATCCAACTGCATCCACTACAATACTCCACTCTAAGACCGCTATCCAACATGCATCTCAAAGTATTAAGTTTACAAGAAATAAAGTATTGCAATAAGCATTATGACATAACGTAGACATTAAAACATCAACCTATATGACGAGAAACCGTTGTTTTATCCTTAGCGGCAACAATAAAATATGTGTCTTGTTCCTTTTTGTCATTGGGATATAGAACACCGAAAGATTAGAACCCACTACAAAGCATAACTCCCTCTGAAGATGGACTCATCAAACTTGGCCAAAGAATATAGATAGATCGGAGAACATACAAAGCTATTCAATTATACAACAAATAAACCTCAAAAGATTCAGTTGAATTCAATGAACAATCTGATCATAAAGTGGCAATCCATCATATCCCAACAAACATATCCATGAATTACATCGAATTGATCCCGATCATGTGAGGCAGCTCACGGGAAGTTGGTATTGAAGATCAGAGAGAGAGAGCGCCATCTAGCTACTGCTATGGACCATAAGGTCCTAAGGGAACTACTCACACATGGTCATGGAGACAACAAGGTTGATGAAGAAGCCTTCAGCAGAGTATCAGAACATGCCTCCAGATTTGATCTCCTCGGAACAGAAGCTCGCGACAACGGGAAAATTCGGAGAAAAAAATCTTGCGAAGGGTTTCGCGAAATATGAAATTTATAGGCGGGAGAATGGACGTAAGGCGGTGTAGGTGGGGCCCACACGGCCATGGGCCTTGGCCCCGCCACCAGGCCGTGTGGGGCCCCTATGGCTCCTCTCGTCTGCCTCCGGTGCTTTCTGAAACCTTCGTGCCCCGAAAAAAATCGTATTAAATTCTCAATTTTTGACCGGCGTAGATATTGATTTTCTGTAAAGTAAAAAACATGCAGAAAATAGCAATTGGTACTAGATTAATAAGTTAGTCCAGAAAAATAATATAAAATGCTATAAAAATATACAAAGTAATATTATAATAGCATAAAATAATAAAAAATTATAGATACGTTTGAGACGTATCATACACGCACGCACAATCACCCCTATAGATGCATGCACACACATTCTATCCCTGTGCGCACCTTTGACAG
The DNA here is from genome assembly GCA_039707655.1 of Elymus sibiricus. Taxonomy (NCBI): domain Eukaryota; kingdom Viridiplantae; phylum Streptophyta; class Magnoliopsida; order Poales; family Poaceae; genus Elymus; species Elymus sibiricus. The sequence goes on along the minus strand of CM077666.1, from coordinate 343,325,727 downwards.
ATTGAGCCGGCAGATTTTAAATTTGACGATATCGCCACAGACTTCTCGTAGTTGACGGACATACTACACCGCCGAAAGAGTAGCGTAAAAAATACTAAAATAAATCCAGAAAAATGCAACCACCTGTGTCAAATCTAGAACTTGAACCGGATGGACAGCTCCACTTTAAGAATCTTAGCCATTTAAGTTATGCTCACTTCACTACATTATGATATCTCTATCTCTACCTAATAATAAAGTGAGGATCGCTTCTTCCCCCGAAATCTCGTCCGTTTTGTCCGTCCGCCGTTTTTACTGTCCTTCGTACGTCAGTTTCGTTCGGTATCGATATAGACCAAGCAAACGAACCAGCCAGCCCACGAGCTAACACAACAAATCAGGCCCACCTATCCCGGTTATGGTTTCTGGTGGTCCGGGAGGCAAAAAAATCTTCCTCACGAGAGGAATTGAACTCGATACCTCCCTTCAAATACATCCAACTAATCTAGGTCACGCTGCCTGTACAAAGTAACAATTAGTCCCACCTCGCACCTTTGCAACCAATCCCATCAATTTTTATACGTTAGCGGCCTTGCTGCATCAGAAGTCAACGAGCAGATGACGGAAACAGAACAAAGGAATTAATCCCGCAAGTGGGGGAAGAGGGAGCAAAGGCACGAAGAAATCGGATTTAGCACAATCGGTAGACTCAGATGCCAAACCTTGGGAATACAACATAATCGGCAGGAGGAGGCCCTTGAAACAGCCTGCTTTGACTCAATTGGCTCGGCTGCATATCTTCGGTGAAGAAAGCAGAGATGCAATGGGATAAAGAATGAACGCAAAGAGGAGTTCCGGTCGCCGTCATCGCGCCTGCCCGTCGGAGCAACGTCTCGGCCACTGTCGTAGCATCAGATGCCTCCGGCGAGCGGCCTCCTGGCATAGGCGCTCCCACCGGTGAGGGGCGACTTGTCCGCGCGGTGGTCCACGCGAGCGAGGCGAGGGACGGCCCGGGGACGGTCGATGGCAGCGCGCCTGTCGTCGTTGTCCTCACGCAGATGGAGGCGAGGTAGAGGGTGGCGGCGCCGGTCGCATGGGAGGACGGGCGCCGGCGTCCGGCCATCTAGAAGGCGGCGGCAGCGCGACGACGTCCGTGGTGGTGGTGGTGGTGGTGGTGGTGGTGGAGGTAGGCGCTCGAGAGGCTCTCGAATCTGATCTGGACCCGAGAGCTGTGGGGAGGCCTCTTTCAAGCAGCGGCGGCCGTTGAGAGAGGCTGGAGTGCTGCGCATGGTAGTTCCCCCGCTGGACAGAGAGAAGGGGGAAGAAGAGAGGAAGGGAATCGAGAGTGTGTGGGGGAGAGACGGGGATGAGGCGGGGCTGAGAAGATGAGGTTAGAGGGATAATCAGCGGTGCTTGTGGGGTCAGTCAGACGACACGTCGCCCGTGCGAGACGGCTGTGGAAACGTTGTCTACAGCCAGATAGTTGTCTTGCAACGGGCACCCGAGCAGGTTGACCACGCGGAACACTCACCGAACAGAATAAGGATTGTATTAGCTAGATAACTAGGCAGATTAAAGAAAGAAGAATTAACTAGGAGGGGACACACTGACCCATCAAATCGCTTGCGCCATGCACACAATTCCGGGTTTGGTTCTACATTTTTCCTAATTTGTATACTCTACTCATACCGATGACTACATAGATCAGGACACACACGGCATACATAAATTATCTCAAGGCGTCGCTGATTCCGGTTTATACGAGTGCATAATAAACCATCGGCGCCAAAACATAGGCATATACATGTCATGGCCACAGAGTCTTTAATTGTTCTCAATAAAGATGTTGTTCCGGATTAGGAAGAAGATGCCATGCTTGATGTCTCTCAAGATGGTCATGTTGAAGGTGGTACGGAGGAACGAGGCAACCATCTTATACATCCTTTTGACCCAAACATTGATGCTATGGAAAACAAGAACAATTGCATCCATGTAAAATTACTTTGGAAGTGTTGCATATATGACATTTTTATTGTCTGATGTCAGTGCATTGGTTAATCTGTCGGTGTGGTTTGCTTTGTCACTAGACATCCACAAACTAATCTACAACGTCGCAGTGAAGTCACACGAAAAACATGGTGTATATAGCAATGATACTCTAGCATGCAAACAACACATATATTGTGATGCTTATGTCCAGCGTAATTAGATTTATTTATAAATTGCTACATATGCCATATTTATTTATGCAAATTTCATATTAGTTTTTTAATCAACAGCAGATTCATATAGTATACAAAACTTTCTTACAGGCAAGCAATTTGAATGGCAATCTCAAGTCATGGATGGCAAGGAACAAAGAAGGAAAAGAGATAGAGAGAGGTATGTATGGATGACCTATGAAGAAAAAAAGAAAAGAAAAACTGAAAAAGCGTCGTGAAGCCTATCAACTAAACAAAAGAACTAAATATTTGACCCAGTCGCAAAAAAATACACACAAGTAAAGAAGAAAAATGCAAACATGAAGCCAACACAAAAGATAAAAAAACGCGCATAAGAAAGGCAGAAAGACGCAAATATGCAACCAGAATAAAAGAAAGCTAGAATAGAGCAAATTACAGCTAAGCGTGAATTGAGATGCAACACACTAAGGAAAGATTCAATTGCGATGGAAAATCCTGGATATATCGCGACAGAACACGAAGTTATACATCTATACGACAAGGACTTCACGGTTAGCACACACACAACATGCTTGGACGCTAGGCGAAGTATACGACATTTTTATTGTGTGATGTCAATAACTCAACAACATAAGTGTTGCATGTATTTTTTTATCATCACTACGATGGTTAAAATACTGGTGAGATACGTGTTGTCACTATATATTGACGGTCTAATACAACGTCTTATTGAAGTGAGGCGAAAAACATCATGTGTGCTCTAAGTTCGAAAATCCTTTGAATTAGTAACTACTCTTGAAGAATATGCTTCAAAGTCGAGAAAAATTGCACTCGGCGGAAGTCCTTCGTGCACCACCCTCTCTCCAACCACTGCCCCTCCACCCCGTAGCAACGCACGGGCATGTTTCCTAGTTTTAGTAAAAAACATTGGTGAAAAACAAATACACCGGAGACAGTATAAACCACACCACGCCTAACTTTATTGAAACCCATTAAAAAAATAGAAGAAGGGCGAAAGTGCAAAGCAGGAGAAATCCAGCCAGCCAGCCAGCACCTGCCCGGCGGCTCGTCCCCCGTGCTCCATTCCCGTTCCGATCAGACAACTCCCCGGGCAAGGCTCCTCGGAAAAAAAAAAAAATCGAAACAGCCTCGGTCGTCCGTCCCCAACTCCCCGGTCCCTCAAGCAAGACCGGAAATCCTCCCCGCGGCGTCGTCGGGGGGCAGCGCCGCCCAGATCCTCCGGCCATGGACGGGCTCCTGTCCAAGCTCCGGAGCCTGGACGCGTACCCCAAGGTGAACGAGGACTTCTACAGCCGCACCCTCTCCGGCGGCGCCATCACGCTCGCCTCCTCCTTCATCATGCTCCTCCTCTTCGTCTCCGAGCTCCGTACGCACCTCCCTCGCTCGGATCTCAGACTCTCAGTACACTCCTGCTGCCTCCGTAGGATTTAACCGTGTGAATTTCTAGATTCGGGTTTTGCCTGATTTAGTGCGCTAGCAAAGCAGTCGCCCATTGTTGCATTTGGTTTTGCCCCGCTTGTGCCGAGATCTTGTGGTCTGTTTAGATAATTTGTGGTGTACTATCAGATGGACGGACTTACTGCGTTCATTTGGTTTGTGCGACTGGAATTGAGCCCTTAGTTATCCTCCCAAATGTGTTAGTGTGCTGTGTTTTGCAACAAAGTCAGCTTGGCATGTTCCTTTTTTTTTGTTCGTGCGTATACATCATTGGTGTCTACTTGTTTCATTCTGATGCATCTACTGAACAGTTGTACAGTTTCGGAGATTCTGGTGTTACTTTTGTGCTGTGCTTGGTTAATCATGTTGTCGTTTAATTCTACTGTATCTAGTGAACTGTGAAACCTTGTACAGCATGGAGAATCCAGTGTCACTTTTTTTGTAATTCTTGGTTAATCAGGTGTGGAAAACAGTGTGCCACTTAGGTGATAAGCCGATGATATGTTTACTTTAACCTAGGGACTGTAGTGACCTGGAAGAACAGTTTTGCATACATAAGGCTCAGAGCACAGAAATTCGATATTAGAAATGAGCTTTTCTTCTGCTCCGGTATACCTATATAGGTTAAAGTAGGAGTCATATAGATCAGAGTTAGACTATCTTCATAATGGTCATGTGTGACAAAGACCATTTAGAGCATCTACAACCACAGTTGCCTAATATGAGGCCCTATACGCCCGCCCGCTGGCACTGACCGGGCAGTCCCCATTCCCCCCTGTCCACAACCGCAGTCCCCATATCCGAATACCCAATTCCATACAATGCATGCAACAACGTAAACAACGTAGATGAACATCACAATAGATCGAACGAGAAATATAGATAGATTCGGGGATAGTTCATCGGACACAAAAGACATAGTTCGCCGGATTCTACTAGATACAAAATATTCATATAGCTAGCTAGACGATGAGGAGAGGCGGAGATCACCATTTCGGGCCCTTGCCCTTGCGGTCACCGGCGCGGCGGTCCATCTCCTCCGTGTACGCGTCCGCGGCGGGAGGATCATCGTCGTCGTCCGTGCTGGTGGTGCCGCTCTCCGACGCTGACGAGATGTAGCCGGAGAGGCGGCGGATGGCGCGGGCTTGCTCCTTCGCGTGGCGGGCCGCCTTGGCCATGGCGGTCTCTTTCTCCCTCGCGAGGCGCTCCGAAGCTTCGAGCCCGAGCCGGAGCGCCTTCGCATTTTTGCGCCGGAGGCGCCTAGCGTCCAACTCCGCCGTGGTCAGCAAACGACGCATGACCTCGCGGAGGAGCGCCTCCTCCGAGTCGACGGGGACGGAGCGGGCGCGTTGGCGGGAAGAGCCGGCCTCCGCCGCGGCCCGCTGCCGCTCGCGGCGGGCGGCCTTGGCCTCTGACTCCGGCATCTGCATCCGCACGGGAGCCGTGGGCACGAGCACCCAGCGCTGCCCGGGCGGAGCTGGCGCAGGAGGGGAAGAGGAGGGAACCGCCCTACTCAGGATCTGGAGCGGTGCCGAGCGGGGCGGGCGAGGAGGAGCATTGCGGCGGCGGGACCCGGAGGAGCTGGCGGTGGACGCAACGGAGCTCGAGCTCCCGCCGGTGTCCAGCCGCGACCGCTGGATGGCGATGCGGAGCACGAGCTCCTTGTCGTCCGACGCGTCGCTGCCGGAGCCGGAGTCCTCCTCCTTCCCGAGGCCATCCCAGTCCATGGGATCGGTCTCGCTGCCGGAGTCGTGGCCGGACCTGGCCATGGCGGAGGGGGCGGAGAGAGATTGAGAAAGGAAGGGGAGGAGACGGGAGGGGAGCGGAGAGGGCAAGAGGACTGAGAGACTGAGGGTTTGACTAGGGTTCGTCGGACTGGGTGGGGGTTTTGTGGGGACAGTGGTGGGGGTGGTGCGGGCCATAGCAGGTCGGTCCGACGTGGCGGCAGTGCCCGGGCGCGTCCGGGCCTCCCCATATCTGCCCCACATATGGGCTGGATATGGGGGTTGCCGGACAGCCCGGGCGTTTGGGCTGGTTCTGGAGAGCCTGGTTGGGTGCTGTTTCTTAGTCTGGACAGTGACCAGGCAGCCTGCCAGGGTGTTTGGGGCGGCTTTGAGGGCTCCGGTTGTAGATGCTCTTAATCATTAATACACTAAGTTTACCTGTAAAATTATTCGAGGAGGAAAATAAAGAGCCGTTTGATCTTAGTGTTTCAAATTTCACATGACTACCATGTGAATATGCACATGTCTTAGTTTGCTTATGTATTTTACTTCATGAAATGTCCAGGAATCGGAAGATTAGGAGAATTAATGTTAACCTAACCTATGCTCTGTTAATTATTCTATTACCATTCCTTAATCATCCTATATTCAACAGTTGATGTTTCACCATGCAGGATTGTATCTTCATGCAGTTACAGAGACAACACTAAGGGTTGATACCTCAAGAGGAGAAAAACTTCGCATAAATGTAATAGCTGTTTCTTTTTCTCGCTTCACCAATTACTAACAACCGTCCCGTTCCTAATTTTCTTTAGTTTGACTTGCCGATGTTTTTTTCTTTTTCTTGCATATCATTTCCCCACACCGGGCCTTCTCTTTCAAGAATTAGTATCTTGTATGAATGTATGATAATTGTTAACCAGTGATCTATACTACTTTCTGTTCAGACACTTGCTAACATCTACCTTTGGTCTGATGCTACAAAATGCAGTTTGATATCACCTTTCCAGCCCTTCAGTGTTCTATAATTAGTGTTGATGTGATGGACATCAGTGGACAAGAGCACCTTGACGTGGTATGTATTTTTGTACTGTTATTGTTGCTACCTATGCTGCTTCAGATGTTTCTGTCTCAATATCTTGCATATTCTTTTTACCCAGTACAAGTTATGGTTGATCTATCTGGCTGCCAGGTTGTAGTAACTAGCTTGTTTCACTATAATGCTCTATGTAGAAGCATGATGTATTCAAGCAGCGAATCGATGCACATGGCAATGTTATTGCAACTAAGCAAGATGCAGTTGGTGGGATGAAGGTCAGTGACTCATTTGTTCTATTAAACATTACACTTGTAACTTCTATAATATAGTGTTCTTTATTCCAAAGTTACATTCTTCTAAATAATCATACATCTTAACTATTAAGAATGCATTTGTGGCCATGGAAATGGCCTAAGTCCATTTCATAAAGGCTATGAGGATTTGTTATGCACATATTATCTGAACTGTTACCTGACATTGCATATGTATTGTCGAGTAAATTACCAGCTAGGTGGCGTATTGTTCAATTCCTGATACATTTTGTTAGACCTGAAGACTCATGTTTTCTTTTTATTGTTGACCTTTTATAGGTGGAAAAACCTTTACAACATCATGGTGGAAGGCTTGAACACAATGAGACCTATTGTGGCTCATGTTATGGTGCACAAGAAGTATGCTCATTTCTTATTATACATAGTATTTCATTCCTTACCCGTAATTTGCAAAAACTTATGGACTTCTCTTGGACTTGCAGCAATTTTTTAACAATCTATTGTTCACTATTTTGTTCTCATTACCTTTCAGAAACTGCTACATGAACTTCTTTGTTGTTGATAAGTTTTGAAATATTCAATTGTCGGCTGATTCCAACTTTTTTTTATCATGTTTACGTTAAAATGTTCCATTTGAAGTTCTGGATGTGAATTATGCCACCACAAGTTTCAGTCTTATGAGTCATAGAGCAAAAGGCACGCCTGATAACTACATCAGGGTTATGCACAAGTCGTACTTGTTAAGGAGCAAAAGGCACACCTGACAGCTACATCAGGAGTTATTCGCATATATTTGTGTGGCTTGGATCAGGCTCAGATCATTTTTTGTTTTCTAAGCATACTGTTCAATTGTTATCATTAGGAGTGTTCTTCATGTTGCTTACTGTACTATTAATTCCATGTCTTTCTGGCAATCTGTTGTGTTTCTCCATTACATCGATGCTGCTTGAGAGTGTAATTTCTATGTTTCAACTCACTTATGTAATACCAATACCTAATGTTAACTAGTGCTTTCTTCTCTGCTCAAAGAATTTTCAGCGTCTCTTCTGTTTTTTTGTTGTTGTGTTCTACTCAGATGAATAGGCTGTAATACTGCTCCCACAATGCTACCTGCATTCAACGCATTTGCTATTCTGGTATGCACTTTAACTGAACATATTATTTGAATGCAGTCTCCTGAACAATGTTGTAACTCGTGTGAAGATGTCCGTGAAGCATACAGAAAAAAAGGTTGGGGCGTATCAAATCCAGATTCGATTGATCAGGTACACCAATGAATTATGGGCTACGCATATAACATATGATACCCCTCATGTAACTTGTGTGTTTCCTTCACCTTCAAGGAAATTTAATTTGTATGGTGTGCGCTGTTCTGTAGTGCAAAAGCGAGGGCTTCCTTCAAACGATAAAGGATGAAGAAGGTGAAGGATGCAACATTTATGGCTTTCTGGAAATTAACAAGGTTGCTGGGAATTTCCACTTTGCTCCAGGGAAAAGCTTCCAGCAGTCAAATGTTCATGTTCACGATCTGCTTCCATTCCAAAAGGATAGCTTCAATGTAATCATACTTAAGGAAATCTGTAAATATTTCTTTGTACTTGACATACTGATGGGAACATTTAGATTTTTCTTGCCAATATGCTTGCTTTAAATATCCAAACTTATCCTTTTATCCTTTACAATGCCAGCTCAGCCATAAGATAAATAAATTGAGTTTTGGAGAACCCTTTCCTGGTGTGATCAATCCCCTTGACGGGTAAATTCTGTTTTGTTTGTAATGTTATTGATCTCCTCATATCCTTTTCTTTCTTTGAGAAAAAAATATCCCCTAAGAAAAATATATATGTTGATTTGACCTTTCATACTTGGCCAATGTGTAGGGCGCAATGGATCCAGCATTCATCATATGGAATGGCTCAATACTTTGTTAAGGTTTGTCTTCTCGGTCCTTGCAAAGCCAGCTCAACTTGCTAATTTCATTTCTCATTTGCTATTTTGCTCCTGATTTTGTTAGATCCTTATTCAGTTATTCCTGGTACTTCCAACATGATAGTAGTCCGAACACATGATTATACTATTATCATGCTCTCCTTTTGCCCTCTTGTTTTCCAGGTTGTTCCCACTGTATACTCTCACCTGAATGAGCAAATTATTCTCTCCAATCAGGTATCTTGTGACTTTCCCCCTTGTGTGCACAAGCGTAATAACTTATGTGGGTGCATTTATATCATTAGCATTTCTCAAGATGCTGTTATTCTTTGCTGTAGTTTTCTGTGACAGAACATTCCAGAAGTGGTGATAGTGGTCGGGTACAAGCTCTTCCTGGCGTGTTTTTCTTTTATGACCTTTCACCAATTAAGGTACCATCTTGAAGTACTTGAATTTGGCGTGACTATACTTCATTCTGTTGTTTTCCATTAGTTCAGGCATGTGTTACGACATTTACTTATTGTCTTTATTATTCAGATGACAGGGATTTTTTTTTCCCTCGAGACCTTTAGTCATGCATTTTATATTGATATTTTTGCAAGGCATCAGTCAGTATATTTGTATAACTTTAGCATATATGCCTTTAACAGGTCACGTTCACGGAGCGCCATGTGTCATTCTTACACTTCTTAACTAATGTATGCGCTATTGTTGGAGGTAATATTTCCCTTGGTGCCTTTTTCTTAAAACTAAGCTATTTCTGTTGAATCATACCTTTTATGTTCATATGTTTACTGAATTGTTATGCTTCAGTTGAACATTTAATTAAGGCCATTCCTGATTCATGAGTAAAATATATGACCCCTTTGCTAGCCATGTCTTGGAATTGGAAAACTATGAACTCAATCAATATAGCCAACATCCTTTCAGCAGTTCAACCAATGACCAAAGGCACATGTCCTCTTGTTTTACAGGTGTGTTCACTGTTTCTGGAATCGTAGATTCATTCGTCTACCATGGCCAGAGGGCAATCACTAAGAAGAGGGAACTCGGCAAATTCACTTGAGTTTTCAATCAAGCCTTCCTATTGCTGCAGAACCTCCTTTTGAATGACTAGTCTGTAGCTGCCGTAGAAAGCGAGTCTTCTCCAAAGTCCGAAAAGTGTACAACTGAACCAACAAGCCGGTATCTTTGTCACAACTTGTGCTCTGGAACTCCTGGTGCGCTGCCTGCTTACTTCCGGCTGAAGCTGCCAGCATACAAAATGGCTCATCTGGTGTACTGTGCTGTTGGTATATCGCTCAGGCAAATGGAACATTTCAGAGGTGCTCAATTTTTGTACACTTAAGTCCACAAGGACAAAGGTTTTGTCGTTCTAAACTGCAAGTTTTTGTACTGTATCTTTGTAAATCCGTGTAAGCGGGGCTGTGGACTGTACAATACTCATGACAGGTTTTATTTTTCTTACATTTTGTAGCTCTTACAGGCCAGGTTAAAAAAAACGTAAAGACCATTTGAAGGAAACTAAGTTCAATTTGTCAGGGTGTTTTTCGTAACTTCTCTTCCTGGTAACCTTTTGAGCGTATTGCATGGCAAAAATTCCTCGCTCACTTCCGACAGAGGAAGCCTGGTTGGATGAATTCTGATGGCTGGGGCAGGTATGGTGTTACGTGACGATAGTGGTCGTTTTTTCTGCATGGAGGCAGCTTTTTTCATGTCGTGAAGCTTTGGAGGCGGAGCTGTGTGCTTGTATGGAGGGTTTATCCGTGACTCTCTAGAGAAGTGAATCTCCCATTGTCGGATTCTATTGTACTCCCTCAGCTTTGAAAAACGTCTTATATTGTGGGATGGAGGGAGTAGCTGTCAAGATAATCCAAGCCCGAGATCACGACAGATCAATCTATTCGTCTCTCGTCAAAGAAATTAGACATCTTATGTCTCTCCACGAAACTTGTATTACTCGTGTTGCAGATCCCAAAATAAGGTTAACGATTTTAGCGAATCTTGCTAGATCGGCATGTAGAACCTGATTGGCTCTGGCCCTTCTAATGCAGGACTTGAATTTTGCTAGATCGGAAGGTAAAACCATGACTTGGATTGTGTCTACATGTTTGATTCTTTCGACCTACGCTTCTCATAGTCGGTGTCAAGTTGTTGTTTTGGTGTGCTGGTCTTGTGAGACCTTAGCACAATAACTTTCCGACTGTCTAACAAGGTTTGTCTGGCTCCGGCGATGGAGGGGTGATAACGGTAGCGTGCCTTTGACTCGCTGCAATGATTGTAGTTTTCGATACGTGGTCCACGGATTTGGTTGTAATTTTTGTTACTTTTGTGTTCTTTGTACTGTCATGACATATAATGAATAGATTGAAAAAAAAATCTATGACAGATAATGAATAGATTGAAAGTTTTTTCTAAAAAAAAAACCGTAAAATGAACAATTCTCCAATATGAGAAGGCGCCCTCTGCTACTGAAAGCGGCTTCTGGATATCTACGCTTCATCGGATCTCTCCGCACCAAACAAACGCCACCGTCTTCCCCATCTCTCCCGTCCCCGGTCCGGTCCACCAACCGCCTCCAGGCCGCAACCATGCACGGCCGCCGCCATCTGGCGGCCTCCCTGGCGAGAACCCTGTCCCAGGCCCCCTCCCGCTCCATCTCCTCCACCCCGTCCCTCCTCCAAACCCTCGACCCGACCCCGCAGTCCCCTCCCCTCGCCGCGCCCGCGGCGGGGCGGCTCGCGGAGATGCGGAGGCGGCTGCAGGCGGAGACGCCGTCGCTGGGGGACTTCGCGTACTCGGTGGAGGTGGGGACGCGGAAGAAGCCGCTGCCCAAGCCCAAGTGGATGAAGGAGACGATCCCCGGAGGCGCCAAGTACGCGGCCATCAAGGCCAAGCTGCGGGAGCTGAAGCTGCACACCGTGTGCGAGGAGGCGCGCTGCCCCAACCTCGGTGAGTGCTGGTCGGGCGGCGAGACCGGCACCGCCACTGCCACCATCATGATCCTCGGTGACACCTGCACGCGCGGATGCAGGTAAAGAGATCAATCCTTTTCGTCTATTGCCTATATTGGGCAGTGCGGACAGCTGCTTAGGTTAATTAGGCTGTGTATACAGGGAAGCCCTAGATAACCTTGTATTTTAGGACTAGCATGGGCTTTTAGATGATCCATATGGTATGCATTTCCATGATTTTTGTATGTGCATAGTTCTGTATGCTACGCTGCACCTTGAGCAGTGAGATTGTGAGGGCAAATAGTGTGATTTTGTGCTTCTCGTATATTTAAGTTGCCTTTGCTAGATCATGTGGATGTTTTAATGCTGCTAGTAATTTAAGAAGCATTCGATTTTAGCTGTTGTGCAAGAGTAGATGCTTACTGTGAAGCAATTCTATAGAGAACTGTACTCAGAAACGGCTTAGCTCAATTGCAATCTGAAGATTGAGTTGGAGTTCATAGCTTTTAAACTTAATCAATGTATAAATAGCTTTTGAAAATGGCGAACTTCACGTATTATACTTGCTTTAACCAACCAGACTTGCCCAAGTACACAACCGAAGACCAGCTCCAGTAGAGGTTGCTATTTTCTTTATATGAGACAAATGAAGGTTTGTGGATTGCGCTAGTCAGTCATTCCCACAATTGTGCTTGCACTGCCGGGGAGTTTCTACAGATATTACTAGAGTTACAATAGGCGAGCAGGAGGTGTGCTGACCTGTTCTGACAGCCTACAAAATCCCACTAGTTCCCCTTGCCAACATAAAACATCAGCATTGGTCCCTGCCAGGGTCTTGAAATTTGTTGAGAAAGGACCACAACGGAATTCGTCCAGGCTGTCTCATACCGTAAACCAGTTCTTACAGAGAGTTTGCAGCGAGGAGAGGGAGTTTGAAAAAATAAACAACCATTTGATGTTCATCATACCATTAAAAATCTGCAGTAGTTGGGGAGGACCTCAGTAGCATTTATCATTTTGAATTTGAACTCTGGTAGCAGCGTGAAATGCATTGTTATATCTTCTGCTTACCCGGAGCATTCTTATGTGTCCTGTCTTGGGTAGAAAATTACGTGCTTCTTTGCACTTGGCTTGAGTTTTGATTTCCTTCAAGCTAGTTTCTTCTCCAGAATTGTTTGGACCCAAACAAAATTCTCATTCTATTGCCAATTGTCAGGGGTGTGCTCATAATTAAGTGTTTGTTTCACTCTGTATCCTTAGAGCCTTGTGTGGCTTCTCAATGTTTATGTGCTATGATTGTGAGACAATATCTCCAGATGTTAACTGTAATAATTAGCTTTCTTAATAATGATGTGCCGTGCTTGATTTTATGCTAAATTAATAGTGGAGAAAGCTTATGTTCTTCTTTTGTCTGGATTAAGTGCTATTAAGTATGCAATCCATGTTGAAAACAGTGAAGGTTTTGGTTGTGTAGGCTGTGGACAAAGCTACAAGCCAGTTCTGTTGGAGTTAACTTTGAGTACCAATTTCAGATATAATAAGGGATTGTTCCTGTGATGTACATTTCAGGGGAACTGCTGATTTTGTTGTTGTCTTGGCAACATATTTCGTTTTAGTGGCGGCTTAGTAGAACTAAAACTGAGTACGTGAGGTGCGGTTTCAGTACTACTAGGCACGAGGAGGAGGAGGTTAGCCTTGATGGGCAGGTGGTACCTCAGAAGGACACCTTTCGATATTTGTTAGCCTTGATGGATGGTGATATCGATGTAGATGTGAGCCATTGAATCAAAACCGGATGGATGGAGTGGCGCCAAGCTTCTGGCGTTCTCTGTGACAAGAGAGTGCCACAAAAGCTAAAAGGTAGGTTCTATAGGACGGCTATTCGACCCGCAATGTTGTATGGCGCTGAGTGTTGGCCGACTAAAAGGCGACATGTTCAACAGTTAGGTGTAGCGGAGATGCGCATGTTGAGATGGATGTGTGGCCACACAAGAAAGGATCGGGTCCGGAATGATGATATACGTGAGAGAGTTGGGGTACCACCAATTGGAGAGAAGCTTGTCCAACATCGTTTGAGATGGTTTGGACATATACAGCGCAGGCCTCCAGAAGCTCCAGTGCATAGGGAACGGTTAAAGCGTGCTGATAATGTTAAGAGAGGTTGGGGTAGAACAAACTTGACATGGGAGGAGTCCGTAAAGAGAGATCTGAAGGACTGGAATATCACCAAAGAATTAGCCATGGACAGGGGCACGTAAAAGTTAGCTATCCACGTGCCAGAACCATGAGCTGGTTTTGAGATCGTATGGATTTCAGCTCTAGCCCACCCCAACTTGTTTGGGACTAAAGGCTTAGTTGTTGTCGTTGTTGCAACATATTTCGTTTTAGCCGTGTCCTCATATTTACGTGGTTCTGCCAGGAACAGAAGTGATTTATATTGTTTTGTTCGACAGTTCGTTCCAGTTCTTTGCTCATATTGCAGTCTACCATCGTGTTAGTTAAGACTCACCTTTTAAAGATGAAGTGCAAGTCGCATGTTCAGATTGTTTGAGAATCTGAGAAGTCAATAATTTGCAGATTTTGCAATGTCAAGACATCACGAACCCCTCCTCCACCAGATCCTAATGAGCCTGCCAATGTTGCGCAAGCTATTGCATCGTGGGGCCTTGAATACATAGTCATCACAAGTGTGGACCGGGATGATTTACCTGATCAGGGGAGTGGCCATTTTGCTGAAACAGTACAGAGGTTGAAGACTTTAAAGCCAGATATGCTTATTGAAGCGCTCGGTAAGAGGCATACTCCTAGTTCTGTTGTCAGTTGTTCAGTATCCCCTCAGTTTATTTTTTTAAGGCGTGATTTAACTTGGCATGGTCACGTAGATTGAACTTTGGCTGTTAAATTGTTAATTCCTTTTGTGATATATATGGATACGAAGAAAATCGTTACTAAATGAATGTACTTTCAAATATGAATTTAACGGGTGCCACTTTTGTGTTACTACACCTATATAGTCAACAAATTATGTCCCAAGCATTGCAAAGTTCAAATCTTGCAACATCTGTGTGTATTATAAAAAATAAACATGAGTCTTTCTATTTTGACACACCGGCTGTTATCTTTTACTATTAGGCATTCCATGTACTGTGCCCTTACACAAATAATTTTACAGTACCTGATTTCCGAGGAGATCCAAGTTGTGTAGAAAAGGTAGCAACTTCTGGGTTGCATGTTTTCGCACACAATATTGAAACGGTGGAAGAGCTTCAAAGAAATGTGCGAGACCACCGTGCAAATTTTAAGCAATCAATGGATGTTCTGAAAATGGCGAAGGAGTATGCCCCTCCTGGCACCCTCACAAAGACATCAGTCATGCTGGGTTGTGGGGAGACTCCTGATCAGGTCATCAGCACAATGGAAAAGGTGAGAGCTGCTGGTGTTGATGTCATTACATTTGGTCAGTACATGAGGCCGTCAAAGCGACATATGCCAGTGTCTGAGTATATTACTCCTGAAGCCTTCGAGAACTACCGAGCCCTTGGTGTTGAATTGGTATGCTCCATCCGCATCTTGTACTTCGAGTTCTTGCGATTTACGATTACACAAAGATCTATTATCAACCACGATTTGCTATTATACATATGATTTGTGGCAAATGTAACATTAACCATCGATCTAATTTCACAACATACACACAATAAATCACTTTACTCAGCCACAATGCAATGTCTAGTACGTAGTATTTTTTATTGGTTGTTAACGAGTATCATGATCCGCAAAGAAAAAAAAAATCAAATCTGGATAGTGCACCCTTGTCACTTCTGCCGTTTAGTAAACCACCATGGTTTCTTGGGCTAGAGAAGCGAAGATCTAGGAACTTGCTTTGTCATAATATAATAATCTGCATCAGTGCTACTATTGTCCTTTTTGGTTCCCCAGAATCTTTCTTACTGTTCAAGAAGACGCAATACTCTTACTCTGCATCATATTGCTTGAATTGGCTGACAAAATGATATGTTTTTCAATGGCAGGGATTCCGTTATGTTGCATCTGGTCCGATGGTTCGATCCTCCTACAAAGCAGGCGAATTCTACATCAAAGCTATGATCGAAGATGACCAGGCAAAATCAGGTGCTGTTGCAGACTCAAGTTCATAGTTGACATACCTCCAGTCGTTGACATGGCTACGCTGCAAATAAGATGTTCTAATTGGAGAAACATGTTTGTCTTTTTACATCTTGGTAATACCATTCTTTTCCAGAGAATAAATTCTTCTGCCCCTTTATATCCTTAAAAAAAATATTTACATTTCTTCATACTATCTCATCCTTTGTTCTATATGGCTATAATCATCCATTGTAACAGTAGCAGGGGTAGAGTCCGTCAATGTACCCACCGAATATTATTGAGGCCATTATTGTGCCTCATGTGATGTGCTTGTACAGAGTTTTGACGAAGATTGGCTGTGGACTTTCTGTGCTATTGGTAGTAGATCCGATCTGCTACAGATCATGAGAAAGAGATGTAGACCGCCATTAATCCACGGATCGCTGAACAGTGAACACTCTTCGTAGGTCAACTTGACCCTCTTTTTTTGTGGTCAACTCTCCGAGGCCCCGCTATAAAGGGTCATGAAAGGAATGTGTCAGGTGTAAAGAACGCCACTAAGAGCATCTCCAGCCGTTCGGTTCGGCCCCCCAGGGGCGTGAAATAGCGCCGCCTGGGGGCCAACCGGCGGTAAATTCGGCGTGGGGGGGGGGGGGGGGGGGGGGGGGGGGGCGATGGTTCCCAAGATCGCCCCCCAGCAGCGGATTTTGGCCCACTTTCGGCGCAAATTGGCCTAATTTGTGCCCAATTTCGGCGTGCTTCGGCACAAATTCAACACAAACTAATTTTTATCACATAGTTCATCACAAAAATCAATACAAATCAAATAGTTTGACAAATCAAACTCATATTTCATCACACGTCGAGCTAGGCGTTGCCTTTGAGCCTCCATAGGTGCTCCACCAGATCGTGCTTTGCCTTCTGCCGGCCCGACGCCGAGCCACCTCGCCGCGGCTTTGCATTGCTTGCGAACAGGCCGGCCAGAGCGGCGAGGACAATGAGGTGCTCTTCGTCCTGGGCGTCGGCATCAGCTTCCTCCTCCAGCAGCGCCGCGAACGCCTCCTCGTCATCCGAGTCCATCACCGAGCAGACAAATCGCCGAACACCTGGCGGGCGTGGTAGGCACGCAGCCGCCGCCGGTATCCCCGCTTGCGTGGCCGGAGCGCCAGAAAAGCTCGCTCAGGAGCGGGGTTGAGGCTGCCGCGGCAAACCCTCTCTTTCTCGATGGGGAAATGGCCTTTCTAGCGGCGGTGGGCAGGTGGGCGGCGCCGGGATCGGCACGGCGGCGGAAGGGGTAGCGCGCGCAGGGGGGCGAATCTAGACGTGGAAAAGGCGGTTTCCGCCTGACAGTGGTGGCCCATGCGCCGTTTTCCCTTCCGCCGGAGCCCCCAAGCGCCCCCCAGTGCACTGGGTTCGGCCTGGGATCGCCGGGCCAAAAAATGGGCCGAACCGGCGGAAATCGGCGTCCTGGAGGCGCGACTGGGGGGATTTTTCGGCGCCGGCGGTAAAAAACACGCCCTGGGGGCTGTTGGGGGCGCGAGTGGAGATGCTCTAACGAGTATTATTGACGCGTCGCACTGGTGACTGGAGCTAAAAGCCGTGCAATAATGCTGACTCGTGAACCGTCTGAGTCTGAGCTATCATTCGCTTTGTCAACCGTCCATTGAAGGTTGCTTGCGTGCCCCACCATTTTCTCCTGCCACTGGAGGAGCACCGCGTTTGGGTCAAATCCTTGGGATGATTAGCTTTGATTCGCAAGCTTAAGGGCCACTTCGCCTCTTTGATTGTGCAGGACTAAAAGATCATGAATATGAAAAACATAAGAATTGTTCAAAATAGATACACCGCCTCTTGTCGCTGCTGAATGTTGGACGCATCGAAGAGAGAGCGTCATTGCCGCACACCTAAGAATCAAGGCAACCGAATCTTTCTGAAAGAGAGACCAAGTAAAACATGCAAAGTAGAGCAACACCATTCGTGCAGAGTTTCTTGGGCCAAACTAGTGGCAGCTGCCCGCGTGTGAAAGTGTGGACTCTTCAACCAAATCTACGCTTCCGATTGATCTCACACCACTACCACCCCTGTCAAAATCGTGAAAATGATGACACGCAAGGGCCTGCAATTGAATAAACAGCAAACAAATAAATCCTATAAACGTCGGCGTGGCAAAGCCCACGTCTGGTTCTAGGTATCTTCTTTTGCCGACTATAGCCAATCATACACATGTGAAATATGGAGGCAGTTGATCAACTTATTACAATCGTCGAAACTAAGGATTAGAACGATACTTACTAGAACTAAGCTACCTGTTCTTTACCCCCAACAATCCTTTACATTAACCGCACAGCAAATGACACATGCAGCGGGGCTGGTAGCTATCAGCAATCTACGCATGTGCCTTGTCAACTGGAGAGCAGAAAGGCGCAAGGGTTGCTGCGAACGATCGTTCCAGCACACGTACTACTAGTTTATAACCAATATCATCAACGTGATCACCATGGCCATCCCCGTCAGCCCCCCGCCCGCCACTCTTGCGCCGTGCCTATGGCCAGGCAGCCCTTGACGTGCCCAAGGGTAACTCGAGTTCACCCGGCCCTCACCCCCCACCCGCACTGGCACGCGCGGGCGGCTCGCTCCCCTCGGGAAAGCGAGGGCCGTTTCATTTTCAGCCATGTGGTTTTGCACGGCTGCCATGGCGACTTAAAGCGACTGCTCCCATGCGGATGCGGCATCCTCTATGCATTATGCGTGCATATCCATCTCCTTGACCCCTTCCTTTGATGGCCGCGCGCGCCACTGAGCACTCGGATATGCATAAGTAGTTCCACTTGCGGCCTCCCAACAAAGCCCTATATAAACGCCTCCTTCCAAGAAAGATTCAGTTCATGCTCGGCTACCCCACTGACTGCTCAGCAACCCGCACACATACATAGTTTAATTCGACACTTGTCGCGAGAGGAGATAGGAGCATGGCGACCTTGTGGAGGCAGCCGAGTCTGGAGTTCGACGTCAAGGTCGTGAGGGTGGCCGGCGTCGAGGCGCGGCTCGAGGGCGGCCTCTTCGTAAGGTACCACGTCCCGGCCGGCGACGGGAGGCGGCGGATCCGCGTGGACACGCGCGAGGTCCCGTGCGGCGCCGGGGGCAACGACGTGCTCTGGGGCGAGCGCGTGCGCTTCCAGCTTGCGGGCAACGGCGGGGCCGTCGCCGCGCCGGGCAAGGTCGCGTTCGAGCTCCGGTGGAGGCCGCGCCCGTCGTCGTCCGGGCTGGCGGCGTTCCTGGGGTCGGGGAGGCCGTCGTCGCGCGTGCTGGCGCGGGCCGAGCTCGCCTTGTCGGCGTCGGCGGACAGCTGGCTGAGACTCTCGCCGGCGGGCCGGGAGCTGGGCAGCGGCTGCAAGGCCCCCAAGTTGCTGGTCGAGGTCAAGATCGTCCACGCCGTGGCGGCTGTCGATCGCGTGGCCGTGCAAGCGAGGAAGTTCGGCGGCGTGAACGAGTGCTGCCGTGGCGGCGAGCGCTGCGGTACCTGTGGGTGGGTCGGGACCGAGGAGGACATGTTCCTCGCGGCGACGTTTACTCAATAGCAGTACCGGTATTGTGATGGTAGGTGAACTTCGTAGCTAGGAGAACTCTTCCAACAAGCAGTGTCGATTTCAGTCAAACTCGGGCGTGAAATATGAACAAATTTTGAACAAGATCTCTAGCTTTCTGAAAGCATCACTCGGTTTTGGTGTTTTTGCGCTTCCTCGTCGCCCTTGGATGTGTGGCTGCCATGCACGTGACGTGCCAACGATTGTTCTTCCGCGCTCACGCGCTGCCCGGCGGCTCTGCGCGGTGTGCACATCGGAGACGCGGCGCGCAGCGGTGAAGCTTGGACGGAAATTAAGACGGGGGTCGAACTAAGTGGATCATGCACTAGCCCTTTTTTTAGTTAAGACTATACGGTATGTCATTACAGTAGATCATAAAAGATCCAGTTTGCCCAGTCAATTTTTGTTTATTTTAGCGTCCGCTTGAATTTAACTTTTTTTCACAGTAGTACAGTACATTATAACACAAGAGGTAACAATCACAGTGCAACTTTAGCCTGCTTGCATACAGATCGAAGGAGCACCTGAAGAGCTTCATTTCTGCATTTGTGACCTCTCTTCCCTAATTCTTTTGATCTAAACTGAGCCTAAACGCTATGGGCTACTAACATAGCTTGCAAAATCGTCTTACATTGTGGGACGGAGGGAGTAGTATATAACAAACTACAAGTTGAACTTTTTATTTCGTGTATATTGTGCGTCATATAAAAAAATACATGGCCGGCTTGAGCAATATGGGCCTATCATGTCATCATTTGCGTTGGTGCATAGCTTGGTGGAAACTAGTCCAGAGTATGGGATGACATCCACACGATATTTTGTCCAAACTTATATTCAATGCGATGAATACGATGGAAGCAAAAGCATAATGATAAGTCTTTAATAGTTGAGGCGTCGGGAGAGAGAATTTGTAGCACGCAGGTCCGGAGACACGCGGATCCTGTGCTCTCGATCCGCGCCAAGATTCACGACATGGCTTATGTACACATAGTGCATTCGTATATCATGCCGATATACTTGTTGGTGTGGGGTCCGATACTTGTTACGTGGGGTCGATTAAAAATAGAAAACGGGAAGGAACAAACAAATATAGAACATATGAGCAAAAACGATTCATTAAGCCATTGTTATGTTGTTTTTCTTAGTTCTTGTTTGTTCTTATCTTCCTGTCCCTTGAAAAAGAACATCAATCTTTAAGCATGGTTTCAATCAAAAAAAGGCAAGAGATCATCTTCTATCCTTACAGATTGGGGCTTCAAAGATATGAACACCCGCAACAGTATGTTGGTGCAAAAAGGTACAAATTCGTTTGAAAAGGTTTGTTTTCTTATGCAAAGGCAAGATATCATCTTCTGTTTTTACAGATTGAAGGACTTCAAAGATATGAACACCCGCAACAGTATGTGACAGAGCTAAATCCGGCACATCTTCTCGAGTAGTAGGTCCCGAACTAAGGGTCTTGAGACGATGGTAACAAAGACACGAGTTTTTACCCAGGTTCGGGCTCTCCGGGGAGATAAAACCCTACGTCCTACTTGTGTTTTATTGCTTTTGGATGGAGTATAGAATACAGTCGATCTACCCAGAAATTGTTGTCTCTCTCTACGAGGCCTACCCCTTGATTTATATAGGTACCCGGGGGGGGGGGGGGGTCTAGGGTTATATCCTAGTCGGCTACGTACAAAGAGAACGGGTTGTAAACGACTTCTAACATCTTGGAGTATACGACAAGTCTTCGGGAGCCTTCCTTTCATATGCCATGGGTCGCTTCGATGTGGCCCACTGGTGAGCCGACATGGGGGTCATCGGCCTGGCCCACCAGACCGGGAGACGACATGTTGAGAGATGCTCTAGCCGGGACACGATCAGTAGCCCCTGAACCGGTGAAAGAACATGTGTTGCCCCCATGTTTGGTTTTGGTAATTGATGACAATCCCTATGGACTAATGGTTGCCTTGAGTTATATTTGAAGGTTTTGTCCATAGGCTTTGCTTGTAGACCATTTGTTGGTCTCAAGGTGATTTGAAGAAGAATATGTGTTGACCAAGGGGTTATTCATGGAGTTATCCAAAGATTGGTCATGTAAGAGATGAGCCTATTGCAAGCATGTCTTGAAGAAGAAGATTGTGTGGACATTCATGTTTATCTTCAAGACATCATCTTAATGAAGAGAGTTGGAAAGATACAAGGTTGATCAAGATTAAATACGAAGAGTGATTCAAGTTGATCAACACACAAAGCGTAGAAGATGTACCGAGAGGGATCAAGTGATCCCATGGTATGGTAAGCATTGTCCATTACGCTTTGTGTACTAACCCATTGTCTACGTGAGAGTTCTATGTGGGGTTAGGTATGTTTCCATGGGCTTGCGTCAAGAGGAAGATCTCATTCAACCCATGGAGGATGACATCAAGTGGTGATCGTCATCAAGTTTGCGGTGTGCAAGTTCAAGTGGAGCACCATGAAGAGATCATGCTTGAAGCTTGCCGTCCATTGTGGTGACAATGGACTTGTGAAGATGTGCCGAAGAGTGGCTCACCCAAAGTGGAGTATGGGGGAGCAATCTACTGGTCTTCATCGAGCCGGCGCAATCAAGAAAGGTGGTCCAACTTGAGGAGGTCAAGATCGTCATCATCTAGTTCAAGTGGACTATGCGCAAGGCAAAGGTTTGCCCTTGATAGGTTTTCTATTTTACCGGTCTCATGGTGGTAGTTGGGAGACCGGGTTATAGGATCGATAGCCGTACTATCAAGGGGGACTCTCGGATGAGTAGCTTGATCGTATCATTCGTAGAGAGCTCAAACCATTGCATTCTTGCATCATCTTTCTTGGTTCTTGTTTGGTGTTTCTCTTTGTGAGTTTTTGAGCTTATGGTCATCTTCATGTCAAGCTCAAGTTCATCGAGAACGGATTTCGTTTGCTTCTTCTAGTATGGTCTCGATGTTGGGGTTTATGCCGGATCATCACTGATAGAGGTTTCACATCTCTATATCATTGGCATTTTTCTACTGCCTCTTCTCACTATAACCAATCGCTGTTGGATACTACTCGTCGTCATCTATCCAACGAGCTTGAGTTTGCTGGATTCGGAGTTCATATGTAGAAGTTGTGGCAGTTCTGGTTTTCCTACTTCCTTCTGTTTGCTTGGGCCTCTTTGAAGCTCTCTAGCGGTAGTACCGCCCTGGGCAGCGGTAGTACCGCTTGCGCGGTACTTCCGCGGTTCCAGTGCCGCGGGCACTACCGCTTGTTTTCAACTTCTGGACTCGTTTTCGCTTCGACGGCAGTAGGGCGGTAGTTGGGCACGGTAGTACCGTTCCGGACGGTAGTACCGCACCTGCCCTGCGGTAGTACCGCTTAGTGCAGTAGTACCGCGCTGCTCTACTCTACTACCGCGGTTTCACCTGTACTTGCAACACCTAGCGGTAGTACCGCTGGTGGGAGCGGTAGTACCGCTCCGGCGGCACTACCGCCTTCTTGAGTTTCTCAGTTGCACATTACGGCTGAAACTACCGTGCCAGCGGAAGTACCGCTCGCCCGAGCGGTACTACCGCTTATGCAAGGGCTGAAGGCATAACGGTTGGATTCAGGGGTACCTATTTAAGGGGGCCTTCTTCCCCAATGGTTCCTATCCTTAGAGCTCGTGTTCTTCCCCCATTGTTGACCTTCTTCGAGCTTGCTATCTCTCAATCCCTCCAATGATTCTTGCTAGTTCTTGAGGGAAAAGAGAGAGGAGATCTAGATCTACGTTTCCACCAATCACTTTCTCCTCTATGTAAGGGGAACCCCTTGGATCTAGATCTTGAAGTTCTTCGTGTTCTCTTCTTCGTTCTTCCTCTCATTTTCCTCCCTAGCATTAGTTGCTTTGGTGGTATTTGGGAGAGAAGGACTTGGGCACTCCGTGTGCCCTTGCCATTGCATTTGGTGCATCGGTTTGAGTTCTCCACGGTGATACGTGGAAGTGAAAGTTGAGAAGCTTGTTACTCTTGGGTGTTTGGGCACCCTAGAGCTTGTTCCTCTTGGGTGCCTTGGTGCCCTAGACGGTTGGTGTTGTCGGAGCTCAATCATTGTGGTGTAAAGCTCCGGGCAAGCGTCGGGGTCTCCAATTAGGTTGTGGAGATTGCCCCGAGCAATTTGACGGGTACCGGTGACCGCCCCCAAGGGTTGCCAAAGTGTACGGGTTCGGTGACCGCCCCCAAGGGTTGCCATTTGTACGGGTTCGGTGACCGCCCTCAAGGGTCCCTTAGTGGAATCACGATATCTTGCATTGTGCGAGGGCATGAGGAGATTACGGTGACCCTAGTGGCTTCTTGGGGAGCATTGTGCCTCCACACCGCTCCAAACGGAGATTAGCATCCGCAAGGGTGTGAACTTCGGGATACATCGTCGTCTCCGCGTGCCTCGGTTATCTCTTACCCGAGGCCTTTACTTATGCACTTTACTTTGTGATAGCCATAGTGTTTCATGTTATATATCTTGCTATCACTTAGTTGTTTATTTTGCTTAGCATAAGTTGTTGGTGCACATAGGTGAGCCTAGTCGATTTAGGTTTTGTGCTTGACAAATTAAACGCTAATTTTATTCCGCATTTGTTCAAGCCTAAACCGTAATTATTTTAAAGCTCCTATTCACCCCCCCTCTAGGCGACATCCACGATCTTTCAACTGGTCTTCAAGTCTGGACACACCTCGGTTATTCCGGGATGTTCTTCTTCTCTGGTCGTTGATCTTGAAAACTGGTTCAATGAATCCACTTCTTGAAGTCAGGTCCCGGTTTATCGGCTTAGATCTGAGGTGTTTGGAACCATCTCGGTTTCCGATAAGCATCTTGTCATCCTCGCGTCGCACCTTATGTCGGAGACTCTCTTAGCCACGAATTATTTCCGTGCTTGCTCTGTGACGATGATCTGACTTGGCTCTGACAACACGGCCCTGTCTCGTCCATGAGCCCACTCGATTAAGCAGTGCTCTTAGCATGACGGTCTACATGGTGTGCAAATGTGGTTCAAGGGCCCACCGTCATTCCATCCCATCAAGAAAGGGATCGTGCGTATCGATACGCACGACGACCAACATCCATTCCCCCACTCTTTGCGCGTAATTAACACACAAGTCGCGGGGAAATAGGGGTTTTATCGCCACACGGCACGGTCGAGCCACCGCTATTTCGCGAATCGTCTCCTATAAAGGGCGAGAGGCTACTGAGGGAAAAAAATTACACTCTTCCCCCACCTTTGTCTTCCTTCTCGAGCGCTCGCGCCCTAATCCTCTTTTCCGCGCCCTCCGCTTCCTTCCAAACTCCGCCTTTGCCCCCTTCAGATGGTAGGCCGTCGTCAGCAGAGGCGGCTGCGGACCGGGCTGGCGCTTCATCCTCTCATGCACCGGCCTCCGTTCGGGGAGGGTGGAAGTCTTGTACGGTGTCGCAGGGTCAGTTAGACCGGCTCTCCTACGCCGACTACATGCCGCCAACGTAGGTAGCTTACGCGTGTCCGGGGCTCATCGCCATTGGCCAGGATACCGTTCAGGAGTCCATCCCCATTCATCAGGAGAACGAGCTGATATGCTTCGTCCCCTTCCTTATTCGAGGTTTGGATTTTTTTTCAATTCATCCCTTTTTATGAGGCCTCCTTCACTTCTACTGCCTTCAGATGCATCATTTATCCCCCAATTCAATTCTCCACATAGTGTGCTATGTCACGCTCTTCGAAACCTTCCTCTGTTGTACGACACATTTTGGTTTATGACACAAGTACTTTTACGTCCAGCCGCGAACTAGTGGCGATGCTCTGCTAGATAGCGGCGCCGTTATCTCTAGGATAGCCGAAGTAGGTTACTTGGACGGTTCACCCGAGAAGCTGACGAGAACTGGCAGGAAGAATGATTCTATCTTCCGGACGTGCCACTAGAGGATCCTCCTTGGGTTGGCATAGTCACCCCCTTTGCTCCAACCCCACCCAAAAAAAGGTATTCAACTCTCACTGGCACGCGCGGCTTGCTCCTCTCGGGAAAGCCAGGGCCGTTTCATTTTCAGCCATGTGGTTTTGCATGGCTGCCGTCGCGACTTAAAGCGA
Source organism: Elymus sibiricus (assembly GCA_039707655.1). Lineage (NCBI taxonomy): Eukaryota > Viridiplantae > Streptophyta > Magnoliopsida > Poales > Poaceae > Elymus > Elymus sibiricus. The sequence goes on along the minus strand of CM077666.1, from coordinate 343,300,431 downwards.
CTGCTCCCATGCGGCATCCTCTATGCACTATGCGCGCATATCCCCTTGAACACTGGCGGAGCTACTCACGGGCAAAAGCGTGCCCTGGCCCGCCCAGCCCAACACCAATCCCATTGTTAGATTGTGGAGTGAAATGGAGCCTTCTCAGGGCATGTGCTCTCTGGACCGTCCGATTGCGTGTCCAAAATACTTTCAGCCATGCGATTTCTTGATGAGGCGATCCTGGCCGTCGGATCAAACTTGATGTGACAATTAATGAATAGTGCATGAAGTCTTAACCCCGTTCTACCACCCTCACTCTCCATTACAGGAGGGGCCCAGTCAGGGTGGGCCGCTGCTGTCAGCGACTTCGATTGGCTTTGGGCGTGTGTGTGCCCGGTGCAGCCGTGGATAGGCGCGTGAGACGTACCACCGCGCTGTAATTCTGGGTGGCCGCCAAGGACAGTTCCGAGATTTCATGTCAGGGCATTTGCGTGGCTTCCCGTGGATGGTTGGGCTGCGCGTAAGAGCATCTCCACTCGCGCCCCCAACAGGCCCCCCAGGGCGTGTTTTTTACCGCCGGCACCGAAAAATCCCCCCAGTCGCGCCCCCAGGACGCCGATTTCCGCCGGTTCGGCCCATTTTTTGGCCCGGCGATCCCAGGCCAAACCCAGTGCACTGGGGGGCTCCTGTTGGAAATATGGCCTAGAGGCAATAATAAAATGGTTATTATTATTTTTCCTTGTTCATGATAATCGTTTATTATCCATGCTATAATTGTATTGGTTGGAAACACAAATACATGTGTATGTAGACAACAACATGTCCCTAGTGAGCCTCTACCGGACTAGCTCGTTGATCAAAGATGGCCATGGTTTCCTGGTCATAGACATGAGTTGTCATTTGATAACGGGATCACATCATTAGGAGAATGATGTGATGGGCAAGACCCAAACTATGAACGTAGCATATATGATCGTGTCAAGTTTATTGCTATCGTTTTCGCATGTCAAGTATCTGTTCCTATGACCATGAGATCATGCAACTCGCTGACACCGGAGGAGTACCTTGTGTGTATCAAACGTCGCAACGTAACTGGGTGACTATAAAGATGCTCTACAGGTATCTCCGAGGGTGTCTGTTGAGTTGGCATGGATCAAGACTGGGAATTTGTCAGTCCGTATGACGGAAAGGTATCTCAGGGCCCACTCGGTAATACAACATCACAATAAGCTTGCAAGCAATGTGACTAAAGAGTTAGCCATGGGATCTTGCATTACGGAATGAGTAAAGAGACTTGCCGGTAACGAGATTGAACTAGGTATGGAGATACCGACGATCGAATCTCGGGCAAGTAACATACCGATGGACAAAGGGAACTGCATACGGGATTGACTGAATCCTTGACATCAAGGTTCGACCGATAAAGATCTTCGTAGAATATGTAGGAACCAATATGGGCATCCAGGTCCCGCTATTGGTTATTGACCGTGGAGGTGTCTCGGTCATGTCTGCATAGTTCTCGAACCCGCAGGGTCTACACACTTAACGTTTGGTGACGATATAAGTATAGTCGAGTTATTATGTTGGTGACCGAAGGTTGTTCGGAGTCCCGGATGAGATCCCGGACATGACGAGGAACTCCGGAATGGTCCGGAGGTGAAGATCGATATATAGGACGAAGGGAATCGGAGTCCGGAAGTGTTCCGGGGGTACCGGGTTATGACCAGGAGAACCGAAAGGGGTTTCGGAGGGCCCTGGCAAGTGTTGGGGGGGCTCATGGCCCAAGGGGAGGAAGCACACCAGCCCACTAAGGGGCTGTGCGCCCCCCTCACCCCATCCCACGATCACCAGAGGGGGTGGGGCGCCCCCCTAGGGCTGCCTCCACCTGGCTTGGGGGGCAAGTCATCCTAGGGTTTCCCTAGGGGCGCCCCCATCTGTTGTGGCCGCCGGCCCCCCTAGGGGAAACCCTAGGGCGCCTCCTCCTCCTCCCTTTCCCCTATATATAGAGGGGTAGAGAGAGGGCAGCCGCACCCCATCTATGCCACGGCGCTACCCTCCCTCTCCCTCGTAGTTTCTCTCTCTCTCCGCGTAGCTTAGCGAAGCTCTGCTGAGATTGCTCCACCACCACCGCCGCCATGCCGTCGTGCTACCGGAGGACTCGAGCTACTACTTCACCATCGCTCGCTGGATCGAGGAGGTGAAGGCGTCATCAAGCCGTACGTGTGTTGAACGCGGAGGTGCCGTCCGTTCGGCACTTGATCGGGAGTTCGCGGGACGGATCGTGATTGGATCGCGAAGACGTTTGACTACATCAACCGCATTTCTTAACGCTTCCGCTTAGCGATCTACAAGGGTATGTAGATGCAATCTCTCCTCTCATAGATGTTCATCTCCTAGATCGATCTTGGTGAGCGTAGGAAAATTTTTGTTTCCCATGCAACGTTCCCCAATAGTGGCATTAGAGCTAGGTCTTTGCGTAGATGACATCACGAGTAGAACACAAAGGAGTTTGTGGGCGTTGATATTCAGATTGCTTCCTTCCTTGGTCTTTTCTTGATTCAGCGGTATTGTGGGATGAAGCGACCCGGACCAACTTTACATGTCCACGTACATGAGACCGGTTCCATCGACTGACATGCGACTTTGTTGCATAAGATGGCTGGCGGGTATCTGTCTCTCCCACCTTAGTTGAATCGGATTCGACGAAGGCGGTCCTTGTAGAAGGTTAAATAGCAACTTGCATATCACCGTTGTGGTTTTGCGTAGGTAAGAATCGTTCTTGCTAGATACCCATAGCAGCCACGTAAAACATGCAACAACAAATTAGAGGACGTCTAACTTGTTTTTGCAGGGTATGTTGTGATATGATATGGCCAAAGACATGATGAAATATATTTGATGTATGAGATGATCATATTTTGTAATAGTTTATCTCGGCTTGCATGTCGATGAATACGGCAACCGGCAGGAGCCATAGGGTTGTCTTTAATTATTGTATGACCTGCGTGTCAATCATTAAGCGCTATGTAATGCTTTACTTTATCGCTAAACGGTAGCAATAGTAGTAGAAGCACGCCGAAATTGGGCCAATTTGCGCCCAAAGTGAGTCGAAATCCGCGGCTGGGGGGTGATCTTGGGTCGGCGACTGGGAATCCTAGACCCCCATGCCGAATTGACCGCCGGTTGGCCCAGGCGGCGCTATTTCAAGCCGGGCCGATCGGCTGGAGATGCTCTAAGGGTAAGGTCTCCCGATTGGGTGAAACCCTAGCTGCCATCCCCATCGCGCCCCTCTCCTTCGCTCTTGCAGTCGTGGCCGGGCTCCTGTCCGGTTCTCCTCCCCCTTCCTCTCGCGTCTCCGAGCTCGCCGCCGCTGCTGCTCACCCCATTCCCCTCGCGCCTCCCCCCACGCCTCCTCTCCTGGACACGGCGAGCCCGAGCGGCGGCGCGAGAAGCAAGGCTAGCGACTGGGCGCTGCCGTACGAGGGACGCGCCGAGCACGCCTTGGAGCACGGCGGCTTCGAGGCCGACGGGCATCTCGGCGCGTGGGATGACTTGCGCGCTGCCGCTGTCACCACCGACGCATGGCCAAAGGCGACGACCGCGCGTACCCATCACCTGGAGGAGCGTCGGCCGCCGAGACGGCTTCTAGGCCAGCGGCCAACTCTGCTTCTCCAATGTGACAATGTCCTCCTCCTCTACATAGGCCGCTCGATCTGCACCACCTACATCGGCCGCTCGATCTGCATCACCACAAAAAATCGACTGGCACATCGCGCCGAGGTGAGCACCCCCTTACCAGATCATCCTCTTGCACATGCCTTCTCATGTGGCTCAGTTGCTGACCCGACTGCAGTGTCCTACCGGCGGTGAGATCCAGAAGGAGGAGGAGGCGGATAGGGAGACACGTTTAGCAGACACTGATGGTTATTGGTTTAGAAAATGAAGATTTGCCTACGATCTGGTTATGCTATGTTTAGATAGAAATATTTAGTGAGATGTTTGTTCACCAAATCGGGATTTGCTTCAGCATGTGTTTAAGCTATGCTCTTAGGAGATAAATGTTACTCTCTAATTTTAATGTTAGTTTCAGATACTTCTGATTAATTAACTATATGAATAAGATGGCTTCTGGTAATAAGTTTTTTATTGATTGTTTTGGCTTCAAACAGTCTATGATCGATGCTCCATTAGCCTCCTTTTAGACTATGCTCCTCCGATCTATTTGTATGGCATTTGCTGCAGCTTGGGATGCAGGTAGGTTCATTCATAGGTTTATGCGGCACATATATACTGGCACAATACTTGCTGAAGCACCTCCCTGGCTTCCTTGCCTTGCTGCTCTAGCACCAGCCTCGCCGCCGCTGAGGTTTGCTCTAATTTCTATGCCATGTTGTTTTGTTTATGCTTGATTTGCTCTGTGGAAAATGCAATGTGATGCTTGCATGATTGGTGGATGCAATCCTAATGTAGAAACACATACCTTTTTGTCATGGGTAGCACATATGTGACACCGTTAGCATTAGTTTGCTCTCGGATAGGAATTCTTAGCCTTTGGTTTTGGTAGATCTTATATAATTATTCTTTTCCTATTAATGGTAATCTTTAGATGGGTTTTCCTTTCTAACTGATTGCATGATTTGATTGTAATAGATTCATTATGAAATAAATAAATTTTTGGGAATTCTCTGCTTCATCTATAAAGAGGTGGGATCCATATGGCAGAGATGAAAGCCAGCTTCAATTGGCATGCGGTAAGATCAAATGGCAGGTAATGAGTTCTATTCTTCAATTATGAGCTTGATTCAGTGTCCTGCATTTTAGAAAGCTCAAACATGAATTGCTCTGTTTCAGGATTTAAACCTTCTTGAGTTATGCAATCACAAATATCTTGCACACATTAGAAAGAAACTTGGATGTTCTTAATCACACAGAGTTTTTTTTTTAAATGTAGGTGCCTTCTTTTAATCTATGCATGAACCAGGTTTCTGTGATGTGCAGTTAAGCCCATGAGCTTGCAGATGCTAAAGAAATTCCTAGGTGACTTTTTTGTTTTTCCAAGATTATTGTTGTACATTTGCCTATTTAATCTCCTGGATGGCCTAATTATGAGCTTGCGGATGCTAAAGAAATCTCAAAGATCTGTTTCCTGATCTACAAATGTGTCTGTGTTTTTACGTTGATAAACATCCTTTTACTCGTACTGGCCAAGTATAGTTCTAGGATTAATGCTTATAGTTTGTTGTCAACTACTTCCACTGATGGCTGATATATATATTTATATAGATTGTGAGTATTATGGCAGGCCCGTCGTTGGATAAATATACCATAGACTGGACTGGTGGATTGAGTATAGTTGATCCATACAGATTCTATTAGACATAATTATGTTTTTTTTAATCGGCCATGTGACTGCTTGCTACCGACTTAAATTGACCCACTTCTACATATGAAATTGTAATTGTTGACACACACTTAAATAAGCATCCACAATCTGTCCTAAAGGTGACTGCCCTATCTGTTTAGTGGAGTAAACAGGTTCAGGTTGCGCAAGCATACAGTGAGGGAGGGGTTTGCTTTAGTGTTCTTACATATGCAAGATACTGCCCTATAGGTATTAGTATCTTTTCTCTTTATAAGTTCTGTAGGCCCTCAAAATAATGGTTGATGATATATTGGTTTTGCTGAAAAGTCATATGTAAAAATAATGTCTGACAACCAATATCCGAGCCCCGTCGGTTTATTTCCAGTGGCCAGTTCCTAAAATGCCAAGTAGTCCGCCTCTTTCAAAGCATTTAATTACTACATGGAATTAGGAACTAAATCCGTAATACTTTTACCCTCATTTTGAATATGCCATTGTCTTTATTTGTGACAACAGCGGACAATTAGCACAAAAGCTGCAACCAGTGCATACATGACCAAGTTTTCTTCTTTTATAATGGATTTTCAATATTCCTTTTATATTGCTAATTTTTTATTGCTTCTGTCTTCATGTACTGAGACTGATAGCGGTGATTTTTTCTGTATCAGGACAGAGTTGTTGTGATGGATGTGTTTCCATGCGCCAGCCTCGACCTTTAGTACTGGTAATTTGTTAAGTTAATAAATCTAGAATCGTCGTTTGCTACATGAAAATCCATGCTTAGTAGCCCCATTTTCTTGATTAACTGCAGATTTACGCTCTTCCATTTTGTCTTCAGTCAAGTAATGTGCACGAGCTCGCCTCAGCCTCTCCTCTTCCTCCCTAATGGCTTCTCCTCCTCATCGGATGCTGGGCAGCAGAGTGGTGCAGGTTCGCCTCCGTTCATCTGCTGGTAAGTTGCCATCTCTCTCTCTTTCTCTGTGCAAGCCTCAACAGGTGGCAACACCGGATTAGTGAGATTGAGGCGTCGACAGCCTTGGCCACGATAGATAAGGCCCCCGGGCATGAGCACCCACAGCGACTCTCCTTGCTGTTGATGTCGGAGAGATTGGGAGAATGAGGGCTGGTGGGCACTAATAAGATATTTCTGCAATTAGGATCACACCAGCTTGATGGTGGTAGAAACCGCCACCAGCCCCTCCCTCGCGAGCCGCCACCAGATCGCCGCCGCCGCCGGCCGCCAGATCGCCGCCGCTCCTTCCCTCCTCTCCCCTCCGTCGCCCCCCGCGCGGGCGACCGAGGGGCCCCAGCCCCAGCCGCCTGTCCTCCCCGCCTTCCCCTCCCTCCCCTCCGCCGCCGCCGGTGGTCGGCGCCGGGCAAAGCCCGTGCGTCCGACGGCGGCGGCGGAGGTACTGCCTCCCCTCTCGGGGTCTTTGGGTGGCGCGGGACGCCCCATCCCGAGGGTGTGATCCCGATCTGGATCGTGGCGGCGCCGATCTGGACCAAGGCGCCCTGATGGACAACGACGGCGTGGCGGTCGACCGGCGTCCCAGCGGTGGCCTTGGCGGCAGGGCTGGCGCAGCCCTTCCCAATATGGGGCGGAGGGCCCTGGATCAGGGGCGGCGGCCCCTGGGATGGCCTCCTTGTCCGGTGGCGCGGCGGGGCGGGTGGGCTGCCGGGAATCGGACCGGATGGCCGGCGATTCACCGGCGGGTTGGTGCCGCGGCTTGCTGCCCCGGCGGCCAACGGCGCCGAGCTGCTTCTTCCTCCAACCCATGTCGCGTGCGCTTCGTCTTACCGGACATCGCTGTGCTGCTAGCCGGTTACCGGGTTGGGACGGAGCGGGAGGTGGGGATCCGGATTGGGATAATTCCCAGGTCGGCTCATGCAGGCCGCGACGGCGACGACACCCGAGGGTGCCGTTTTTTCTTCTTGGAGACGTCGTTCGGGTCCGCCCTACCTTTTCCCACCTCACGGTCTCTCGGGTGAAAACCCTAGGGCGGCGACGGCGCTCTTGGCGTCTTGTCCTTCTTGAAGGCGTCGTCGTGAGAGCTATGTGGCGGTGGGCACCGCTTGGGTGCGTCGGCAGTTGCAGATGGCGCGCCCCTCTTCCTCCAGGTGGTAGCTGTTCCGGGGGAAACCCTAGATCTGGGTCTCCCGGATCGGATGATGTCGGAGACTTTGGTGTCGTTCTCCCTCCTGGGGGCGTCGTCTTGGAGCAGTGGTTCACTGGAGAGGCCAATAGGTTGAGCGGTGTTACATCAACCGTATTGAAGACGGTGGGTCTCGACGGCGTGGAGCGGTGGAGTCTCAGAGTTGGACGCGGATTGATTGACGCGCGCAGGCTGGTGGCACTGTCTGGTGTCGTGGTGACATCGACGGCAGATGGGACTGGCAAGATCTATGCAGTGATTCCTCCTGAAGACGGGATGGCGGAAGATGGCGGCGGCGGATCCTTGAGCGTGCGCAGGCGGTGCATGTATGGGACGCCTAGACTGGATGTCTTAAGGCCTTTGGATTAGATTGTGTCTGTTATGCGGACAGGGCACATCTGTATACTTGTAGGTGTAGCGACTTTGTTCGCCTAGAAGGGGGCTTCGGGTTGATCCTTGTATTCATTTTGTCAGACTCTGATGAATAATTAATAAAGATGGCTGTGTGCATCATGGTGATGCAGAGGCCGGGGGTAATCCTCCTTTTCGAAAAAAAACCAGCTTGATGGTGCTACAATAATTGTTTTATTTCCCTTAATTGCAACTCTAGCTTTCTGATGTTCCCTTAATTAGATAAGACCTTATAGTTTCTTTGCTAAATTCGGGTTAGCAGTTCCATATATATGCACCAAGAAAGTATGCAGGGAAATCATGATGTACTTTTTTCTGCAGTGTCAACACTGAACAAATGTAAAGTGTGTCCTGTAGGATTTTATTACCTGTTTTACGATTTGGATGATAGCTGTATAAACAGATTTTCTAATTATGCACTTCTCTCCTCTGCTCGGCAGGAATTCTTGTTGGAAAGGGCAAAGGCATGGTTTGCATGACATTGTCCTCAGTGGGCGATAATGGGGATCGCTAGAAGGAGATGTAGTATTCAGGTTTGTTTTGCTTTGTGTTTTGCCGGGTTGTGAACTGGGTTGTGGCGTTCGGTTGGCAACTAGAGAATTAAGAGTCCGAGGAATTGCTAAATTGTTTGCAATTAAGCCTCTTTATTTTCGTTACATCTTATTTGATCCGGTCTGGATTTATAGTGAGAGTTACTCATGTGTTCTCTGAGGTCACCAAAGGGATTCAACAATTACATAGTAATGTTTTGTATTGTGAAATTCCCTATCGTGCAGCGATAAGCTTCTCTGTGTGTCATATTATATTTTGTCAAACTATTCAACATCAATTTTAAGTTTAGCAAACAATGATGACCTGAAATGTGTGGTAGCTTTAATATCTTTTCTACACTTTGGTTTTCAGAATGAGCATTTTCTTCTGAAAACTATTCCATATCATCTGTTGCAAGAGGATATGTTGACAGAGCATTTTAGCGACGTGTGCCGCATTCCTGTTTTAGTTGTGAACTTGTGATACAGTTTGGTTATGATTTTTTGGGTCTTTTTACATCTTTCTTTTTAACAGACGTTATTTTCCGTCTGATACATGTTTTAAAATGTGCCTTGCACGCGGTCAATAATTGAGAAATGAGAATGATTCATTGTAGACTGGATGTCCATTTATGTGCTGAAAAGTTTTGGTTTATTGCTTGTCATGATCCTATGTCGATGCTTTTGTCTCTACCAAATATTAGTGGTAGTGACTTTCTTCACTGGATCAACATGTAAATCCTGGCCACCTGCATATAGTTGTTCGTCTGCAGGCAGGCTATTATGCTCATCCAGAATACTACAGATTCGTTTTCATGGAAGAATTGCTCCATATGCATTGCCAATGGTATTGTTTGGAACTCATTGCTTCCATGTTATATTGTTCGGTTTTGGTTTGTTTCTGTATTTTGGCACAATCTCTAAAACAAGTCTCGACTATAGGATTGTTGTAATGTATCTATATCCACGTCTAACACCCATCTTAAATTTCCTATCTTATTCATAGATAATGATTTGGTGTATGTCACTGTACTGAACCAATGTCATTGCTATTTTTTATATTTGCAATTCTCCTATGACTATATTACTGGATTGGATATGACAGTACCCGGCAGCACAGCGGTGCTGCCGGGTGCGGCAAGCCGCACTGCCTACCTAGTTTTTTTGATATACATGCTCATCCCACGCTGCTGCCAACCTGCCAGACCACAACACAGTTCACAAGCACTTGCGAGCCTCTCATGTCCTGCTCGTCTGCTCGCATCCGTCTCCTATTCTCTCCTCTACTGATATACGTAGTATAAATGGTTTAGAATTTGAATTTTTTTGTACTCTCCTTTAGCTTGGCCCGCCCATTGTTTTCTTTGTAGCTCCGCCACTGCCCTTGAACCCCCGGCACGCCACTGATCACTTGGATATGCATAAGTAGTTCCACTTGCGGCCTCCCAACCCAACAAATTCCTATATAAGTGCCTCCTTACGAGAAAGATTCAGTTCAAGCTCAGTTACCCCACTGCTCGCTCAGCAACCATCCGACATAGAGTACGTAGTTTAATTCGACACTTGACGAGAAGTAGCAGCATGGCGACCCTGTGGAGGCAGCCGAGTCTTGAGTTCGACGTCAAGGTCGTCCGGGTCGCCGGCGTCGAGGCACGGCTCGAGGGCGGCCTCTTTGTGAGGTACTACGTCCCGGCCGGCGACGGGAGGCGGCGGATCCGCGTGGACACGCGCGAGGTCCCGTGCGGCGCCGGGGGCGACGACGTGTTCTGGGGCGAGCTCGTGCGCTTCCAGCTGGCGGGCAACGGTGGGGCCGTCGCCGCGCCGGGCAAGGTCGCGTTCGAGCTCCGGTGGAGGCCGCGCCCGTCGACGTCCGGGCTGGCGACGTTCCTGGGGACAGGGAGGCCATACTCGCGCGTGCTGGCGCGGGCCGAGCTCGCCTTGTCGAAGTCGGCGTCGGCGGAGAGCTGGCTGAGACTCTCACCGGCGAGCCGGGAGCTGGGCGGCGGCTGCAAGGCGCCCAAGTTGCTCGTCGAGGTCAAGGTCGTCCACGCCGTAGTGGCTGCCGATCGCGTGGCCGTGCTAGCGAGGAAGTTCGGCGGCGTGAACGAGTGCTGCCTTGGCGGCGAGCGCTGCGGTAGCTGCGGCTGGGTCGGGACCGAGGAGGACATGTTCCTGGCGGCGACGTTTGCTCAATAGCAGTACCAAGATTGTAATGGTAGGTGAACTTCGTAGGCACGGTACATATAATTCTGTGGATTGCTAGCTCTTCCTGGAAGAAGTTGTGGATTTCAGTCAAACTCGGGCGTGAAATTATGAAGCAATTTTGAACAAAGATCTCTAGTTTTGCATCACTCCGTTTGAGTATTTTTGCGCTTCCTCGGTACCCTTGGATTGGATGTGTGGCTCACATGCACGTGTAGACTATGTTTCTTCTGTGCTGCCTGCCGCCGGGCTCTGCCCTGTGCCGCTGTGTGCACGTCGGAGACGCGGTGAAACTTGAGCATAAATTACGGGGTCGAACTAAGTGGATTATGCACTAACCTTCTTTTTTAGTTATGATTACGATGGTAGCAAGTTGGGTTCGGCATCACGCTAGATCATAAAAATCCCGTTTGCCCACTCAATTCTATTTTTAGCGTATGTTTGACTAATTAACTTGGTTTCACTTATTTTTGCGTCAATTTTTTCAAAGTAAACTTCGTCTCATATTAACTGTCGCTCAAACAGATGTATTATCCATTTGAGCGACTGTTAATATAGGACGGTGGGAGTATAACAAGAGGAAACAACCAAAGTGGAACACAAATTAAGCAACTGTAAACCTACTCATATAGTATATAGCAAAAATACAAGTTGAACTTTTCATTTCGGGTTACTACATATTTTGTGTCGTATAAACAAAACTAGCTAGCTGTCTGTGTGTTGTAATGGGAGCATACATGTTTTTGTGGTTCACATCAACCGTGTCTCGCATATATCTTCCATCCACTATCTCTGTCTCCCCAAATCTGATGTTACTATCTTATGTCAATGGCTCATCTGGTGACAATCTCCCTTCACTTGTCATCCACACACACTTTGGATTTTAAAACACATAATCGTTCAGTTGTGTATATGTGAATGTTGAAGTATAAATGCATAGCCCACCTTTTCCCCACAGCTTGAGCTTTTGGGTGAACTGGTTGGTGCGTGCAGTTCTACATGGTATCGGAGCCAAGAGGTCTTGAGTTCAAGACCCCGCTAGCGCATTTTAAAATAAGTGAACTGGCTGGTGCATGCAGTTCTACAGTGAAGAGCCACGTAGGACTTCGACACCCCTGTCTCACCGAAAACCCCACCAAAACCCATCTCGGACCTTGCGACTATTTTGAGCGTGCGGATGGATGTATGCAAACTTCAAAAAAAAAAGGGGGCGAATGTTTGCGGCTAGTTTTGGATGACCGGCCCCCGGTCTGCGGACCGATGCGGTGTTCGGTTTATGGGTCAGTGTTAGAGACGCCTTTAGGGGTTGTTGGAACCCCAAAGTGTAATGTATGGTTAGATGTTATCATACTTACATGAAGAGTATAATCATAGGTATGTTGTTTGTTCAAATAAGAACATTACAATATTATATTTCATCACACAACAATTATCAAGACAACGAACATTAACTCAACGAAACCAGATGAAAGCAACTGAATAAACGTTTAGCCTCAATCATACAGGTCTCGTAGATGTTTTGTACAGGCTGTGAGGCCCTGATTAGCATCAGCGTGGTGGGCTGGTGGATTTGCTTGAGCAAGCGTCAATTACCTCTCGTTTTCACCGGTGAGAACCGGACGTCCTGGTCACTCTGTCCGCTCAGTGGCAGAGCGTAACTTTGCACGGTGGGACGGTGAGTTTGGACGGAATGGCAAGGCACGTGCCCACCGGCCCTCGCCAAGGCAGAGGATCCCCTACACCGGCACACCGATCACCTCCCGGCGCTCAACAACCCACCGTCCAGCACGTACCCCAACTGGGCTCACAGCGGCGGCACACACAGATCCCCGGATCTCCTGCTCCCCTTCTCTCCCGTTCTATTCTGACCCACAATCCACCGACAAGTATTACCCCTACTACTAGTACCGTCGTACCCCACGCCACGCAGCAGCACCGCGAGGACCCAAACCCGGCTTACCCGAGCGAGGAGCAGTGACGATAGAGCAGGGGAGGCAGCACCGCTCGGGAGCAATGGAGAGGGCGACGCCGGTGCGGAGCCCGCACACCTCGACGGCCGACCTGCTCACGTGGTCCGCCACGGGCGCCGACGCCTCCGCCGCCTCGCCGGCCGCCCCGTCCCGCCCCAGCCTCAAGGTAAGCAGCGTGCGCCGGGGCTCTGCCTCGCCGTGTCTCTGCGTATGCACAGAGTCGTTCTGCTGTCCCCTGTGCGATGCGGCTGACTTGGTGCTTCACTGCTGCTGTGCTTGTTTGTGCAGCCGGCTGGGGGGATCACGCCGGCCATGTTCGGCGCGCCGGTGAGCGAGCACGAGGCCGAGGATCTGAGCAACAGGTGAGATCTGGGGCCTCCCCATGCGCATTTCGCCCTGATCTGCTCGATCTGTGGTTCCCTACTGCGTATTTGCTTTGATTGCCCTGATCTGATCTAGTTGTAATGTATGCTCTGTTTGTATGTGGGGTTTGACCGATCGATGTCTCGAGCTTACAACGATTTGCTGGACTGCTCTGGTTTTAGCAAAACGATTGGTTCATCAGAGGACGCACTATGTAAACATGCGATGCTTATTCTGTCCAAATTTGTAGTGTTACCGTTTAGTAAACTGATTTTGCGATTGTGCTAGGGTCCAAACTGCACCCATACTCGTAATGATGCCTTGAAGTGATTTGAGTGATGCAAATGGCAAATATGTGATTCAACGTTTGAAATTCTGGCGTCACCGCCAATGAAGAAAAGTGAAAACCTACTCCCTCCGTTCACAAATATAAGATGTTCTAACTTTTTTCTGAATCGAATGTATATAGACATGTTTTAGTGTGTTTGTTCATTCATTTCAGTCCATATGTAGTCCATATTGAAATATCGGAAACATCTTATATTTGTGAATGGAGGGAGTAGAAATTAGCTGAATTTGCGGAGTCATGCAGCGCACTATGCGTACTGGCTTGCCACATGTGGTCGTGGCTATGTGACTGTCTATTTTCTCTGTTATTAGTACTGGTATTTTTTTTAAAGTTCAATGCCGTCAATTCTCTGGAGTGTGGGTTCTTAACGTTGTGTTATGACTATCAGTTTGTCAGTTTTGCGAGAATCTGGTGGAGTGCTTGCCATGGCAGCCAAATTAAAACCATAGTGGATATTCTAAGTTTGTCTACTCCTGTGAGCATTGCTTTCGAAATTTATCACTTGCATGTGTTGAAGGTTCTGCATGAAATTACCTAGGCTTGCATTGCATTTTGTTTCCTACATATATTATATACTAGTTGAAATTTTCGAAGACGGAATGAATTTTCCTATTGTGGTGACACTTGAAACTTCAAAGTACCAATATTCTTGTGGTTAGTGGTATGTGAGGTGTGTATTTGTTTTGGCTTCATTTATTTATAAGCTATAGAATGAAGTCTCATAAGCAACTGCTTTGCTTGCAGTGGTAAAGAATTAGTCAAGCAACTCTTATTTATATATGTTGTAGTTTTTTTTTTCTGAAAAGATAAATGTTATAGTTGCTTGAAAGTAAGATACTGAACTCTTGTCAAGTGTCTAACCTTGCTGTTATAGTGAAAGGAGATTGATGTCCGGTTCAAAGATGAAGGAAATGACTGGGAGTGGGATATTTGCTGAAAAGAGCGAGAATAGTGATTCAGAGTCTTCAAATCCTGCAAACAGAACTTCTGTGAGGATGTATCAGGTACTTAACATGCTTACAAACATTTCGTGATCTCCCCACTTGGTTGGCAAATACTCACTCAATATCACAAACACATGCCGTTTTGGTTACTGACACGGTCTTCATGATTTACCTTTGACCACTAATTTTTATTATACTATTATAAATAATACATTTTTTTTTATAAATATACTTTTCAAGGCAAATCTAAACATATGATTTACAGGTCCTTGAGGCAATATTTATAGCCAAAGTTTTAAAAGCTTGACCTACGACGTGTATTTGTGATATGTAGGGAGTATGTGTTTCTCTGCTTGGTATTATTGTGATGGCTCCTTGCGCTATTAATATTTATATGTGTTGATGGGCAGTCACTCTTTCCTGGATAGAGTACTAAGTCAAGGCATACTTTGTACATTTTCTGTTAAAAAATGTGAGTCATGTCATAAAAAGCATGCCATTGGATGCACATATCAAAGAACTTTTCGATAATATATTTTTGATGACATATAACCCATACTTTGGTGACTAAAATTAGAAGTCAAAGTTTGACACGAAAAATGAAGTAGCCTTGTATGTAAAAATGGAGGGGGTAATGGTATTTGAGACTTACAAAAAATGCACTTAATGGACTTCTGCAGATATCTTGTTATGTCAAGTTTTAGTTTCTGTATTTTCATATTTGGAACCTTCAACATCTGTTGATTGGCTTTTCTTTCTTTTTTGTGGAGATGAACTAAATCTCAGACACTGATTTCTTCTGACAATATCAGTCGCTGATGCACCTTTTCATTACAGCAAACTGTAACTGGAGTAAGTCAGATCTCATTTAGCGCTGATGGAAGTGTTTCTCCAAAGAAGCCATCCTCACTGCCTGAAGTGGCTAAGCAGCGAGAGCTTAGTGGCACATTCGAGACTGATGCTGAAGCTAAAATTAATAAGCAGCTTTCTGAAGCCAAGAACAAGGAGCTCAGTGGAAGCAATATCTTTGGCCCACCTCCTGAGACCCCTGCAAGGCCACTGGCTGCACGTAATATGGAGCTACAAGGAAATGTAGATTTTGCACTTCCACAACGAAGAAGCGTGCACACATCAGTGAAAGTATCCAATGTAAGTTACCTGATACTATCGCCTTCCTGTTGACATTTTGATTATATATTTAACTATGTCTCCTTTTGGAGTCGGTAGCCAGGTAACCAAGAAAAGGCAAGGTCTTTTACAGAGCCCTTTCATTCCCCATTTGACGTGCTTGCATGGTGCTGATTTGCATCCTTTGATATTATGTTAATCACATGCTTCTGTTTCTTGCATGCTAGATGCTACACTGTAATCAGTGGCGGAGCTTAGTGCAGGCAAAAGGGGGACATAGACCTTCCAATGCTTTACTAACACCAGACATCACAACAAAATTCACGAATTATGCCCTGTTTTGTGTGTTTAATTTGATTTGTAATCTCTTGAGGCTGCCCCCTCTGTGATTAGTGTCGTCTGGTCCCTTCAATTCAGACAAACCGTTGGAAGCCACTTCTAGCTTGACCTTATAAGCATGTTCAAATTCGGTTGCATTTGTAATCTTTTCATGTACGTTTCACCCCAGCTAGTGGCCTACTCGTAATAATTGATGTCTGCATAGAGAGAAAAGCATGTCAATTTTATTTGATAATTTGCTCATATGACCATATTTTCATGATGACACTTACCCTGTAAGCATAAACATCCCACCTCTGCATTTGCATGACTTGAAATTCCTTTTGTAGCCTGCTGGAGGTCCAAGCAACATCACGTTCAGTGAGGATCCTGTAACGAAGACAGCAAAGAAAATTCACAACCAGAAGTTCCAAGAGCTGACAGGCAATAACATCTTTAACGAGGATGCTCCCCCTGGCTCAGCTGACAAGTCTCTGAGCTCAGCAAAGCTCAAGGAGATGAGCGGCAATGACATCTTCTCTGATGGAAAGGCGTCTTCGCGAGACTACCTCGGCGGTGTCCGGAAGCCCCCTGGTGGCGAGAGCAGCATTGCACTCATCTAATTATGGTAGACTGCTCTAGTCGAGACTGGCTAGTACGTCCTCATTTCAGGTGCTCTCCTTGGCCTTCCGGGGGATGATGCTTTGAGATCTGAATTGTGTTGGATATCTTAGCCGTAATATAGTGTAGAGTCAGCAGAATCTGACTCAGGCTCATATCATGTACGCTTCTGCGTGATCTCATCCTTGTTTTGTGGTACTTATGTATTAATCTCTCCGTACTGAGAACCTGCGCAATAAGCTTTTATGGACTCATTCGGCATCATTGACAAGACTGTTTTATTTGTAACTCTTTTATCAGCTATGCCAGGAAAGGTCCAGCAGAATTCTTGTGGTAGCATCTGTGACAAAACCTTCTGGCTGTATTAACCTTTCTTGTATTTCGAATCTGTACTGGTGCTAAAAGAGTTACGAATATTAGGACAAAAAAAAAGAGGGTAAAGAATAGACCTTTGGTGACCGGCACTTGAATCTTGATTGCTTCACGACACAATGGAGGCACTGAACCTTCGGTGCTTGGCCCGGCTTTGTGGAATAGAACGTACGACTTTGTGAAATTCAAGTGTAGGAAGCATCAAAGTAGGATTCGAAACTTCGAAAAGCCAATCCTCAAAGTGGAGTCCGGGTTTTAGCTGAAGGCACGCTGAGCAACAGCCGTAAAGACATCACTGGAAAAGCAAATTGTAAATAAAAAGAAGCAAAAACTAAAAAGGATATCGACTCCGCTGGGGATCGAACCCAGAATCTCTGGTTTCGTAGACCAGCGCCTTATCCATTGGGCCACGGAGTCATTTCTGTTATATCGTCAACAGCAACCAATATTAATAATTAATACATGGGCTGGCGTAAAAGTTTTTCCTTCCGCCAACATGATGTAATGGGGTTGCTCAACCTCCAAACGTGTTGTTAGCTCCGAGCAAGGATTTTTTCGGAGGTCATCAGAGAAGTTACAACCAAGTTTACAGAGGGATTCCGTGTCATTTGAACGGAAGGAGTAAATTGCCAAAAATCATCACAATTGCGCACAATGCATAAAAAAACTCTGCTAGGCTAAAAGATATTAATATGTGTCTGTTAGGCTCTTGGGTCAAGAGATACATCAATCGTGATGGTAAACTCCAGAAACAAGTGATTGATGCTAAATATAAGAGTCACTCTCCTAATTTGTTCACTTTCCCTATGCTAACACTTGTCTTTTGGAAAGGGGCTATTGAATTTGGCTATAGGTGGGTAGTGGGAGATGGTAACAAAAATAGGTTCAGGGAGGACACATGGTTTGGGCGTTCCCCTTTAGCTGTCCAATTCTGAGACATCTACACTCTTTGTAATGAAAAACCCATGTCACTTCTAAAGTTTGGGATGGATCCATTTTGAAAATGACTTTCAGGAGGATCCCCCCCCCCCCCCCCCTTCTCTCTTATGATGAGCAAGTGGCATGAATTAGAGCAGGTTGCTAGTACCATTACTCTGTCTGATGAGACTAACTCTTTGATTTGGCATTATGACAACAAGGGCCAGTACTCTACAAGCTCTCTGTATAATATAATCAATTTTAGAGGGGTCCAACCAGTATATATCCCTGTTGTTTGGCAATTGTGTGCCCCCCCCCCCCCCCCCCCCCCCCCCCAAGGATTCATATTTTCTTATGGTTGCTTGCAAATAACAAGCTCATGAACATGGATAATCTGAAGAAAAGGAAACTTGAAAGTCTGAATATTGTCTGTTTTGTATGGAACATGAAACTATCCAACACCTTTTCTTTGATTGTGTGGTTGCTAAAGAGCTTTGGTATGTCATAGCTAGTTTTTTTTAATGTTCTTATTGGTAGTTCTTATGAATCTGTAGCTAAATTCTGGATAGCCAATAAGAATTATCTTTTAATTAATTTAATTAGCTCAACTGTACTTTGGTGTATCTGGAAATATAGAAACATTATGATTTTTGATAATGTTCAATGGATTTACATCAAGCAAGTTTGATGGAAGATCCTAAAAACTATAAAAAAACCTAGTCAATTATATGCCCAAAGAGACTGAAGCGTCGTTTGGAAAAGTTCTGCTCACACCTGATGATGGTGCTGAGATCCCCTTTAGCTATACTGAGTGGCTGACTAAAGAACATCTCACACCGTTGGAACAGGTGGCCCCAGGGCCAGAGGTGGAGCTTACTCTCCTGCCTATTTTGCCGCTGCAGGTGCTTCAGATTAGGGATATTTCCTTCCATCCAGAAGACAACACTTGACAAAAACCCTGCTCCTCAGCCATACATCAACTCTAGAGGTGTCCTGCTGGTCTCCTGCGGGGAGTGCAACTCCAGCGAAGAAGGCCAAAGCATCTTCAACTGCGGCGAGGCTTGCGGTCATGTAATCAAGTGCGTGTGCTATGGGCTCCTTTCTGCTAAGATACTTTTTTTTGAGCCGTGACCGTAGAACAATTGTTCTACGGTATTTTCATTCATAAATAAGTATATACATGAGCTAAAGAAAAAAAATCACGGATCAACCAACTCCAGTTCTAGGAAACATTAACATATTAAATTAAAGGTTCTGTTCTGCCCAGATTCTAATCTTCTATGCCTTGCTTTGCTTTGCCCTGAGTTGTGCTGTCCAAAGTCCTTCTTTCAGATAGAATTTTCATGTGTCCAAATGCGGAGCTGCTGCTCGAAATATTTTGTCATTCCTTACTGACCATATACTCCAGCATCCCATTATGACAATGTCCAGTGCTATTTCCTTGGGAAGATGTGTCAAAGTAAGGAGAATCTCATCATATGCTGAAATGCCTCTGTGCTTACCAGGAATAAGATGATCCCAACAGCAGAGTGCAAATGGACAATTCCAGAAAAGGTGAACCAGAGTTTCTTCAGTGCCATCTGAGCATAGGGCACAATTATAATCTTGCAGATACATGCTCTTCCTCTGCGATAGGTTCCTGGTATTAAGTCTATCATGAAGTAGTAACCAACAAAAAATCTTATGTCCCAGTCTGCAGGAAGTGCTCCAAAGATTCTTGAAAATGATGTGAGCTGTGCTTACTCCAATGAGGTGCTTGTACATTTTCATGGAAGAGTAGTGTGGGGAGGTCCATGAATATATCCATTTATCATCATCCTCAATTGCTTCCCTATTGTTGATCAGTTCTTGCACCTGGTTGAATTGCATATATGCTTGATGAGATAAAGGTCTATGAAAATGTTGACTGATCTCTGTCCGTAGCAAAAGAGTGAAGTTCAGGGAGAAGGAGTGGTTGACCTGTCCAATTATCTATCCAGAAAAGAGTGGTATCTCAATTGCAGAGGCGGAGGACGAAAAAAAATTAAGGTAGGGCGAAGTCTTAAGCAATTTTTTTTTATGCAAATCAAAAGAGTCAATACACACTAACAATGCACACTACAAATGAATAACCAAATATAATGAAAATGTAGACGTGTTTCAATAGAAAATAACCAAATTTAATAAAAATGTAGACATGTTTCAATAGAAAAACAACATTAATTTGTCACTAAAATCTGCTTGGATTCGAGCTGCTGTTAAAAATTGCTACTAAATTTCAGAGAAGAAATATACCTCTTCCCCTTTCCTTTGGCTTTGCTATTCCCTTCCCCTTCCTTTCCATCTTCTGGCCGGAAGCACGGAACTGCGCCGGACTGCACCCTGCGTCCCTACCGTCACTCGCCGCTGCCTCCTGCTGCCGTCGCTTGGAGCCGCCGCCGCTCGCGCCGCTCAGCTGCTGTCGCTTGCTTCCGCCATCCTCTAGGCCCCCAGCCTACCGCCGCTGTCGGCTGCCCCGTCGTAGGTCGCCTGCCTCGTCCTCGCGACCTAGCGAGCCGCGCTAGCTTAGGGTTGGGTCGCGTGCGTGTGCCGTGTCTCAGCGTCTCTGCTTCGTGCATGCCTGCGTGGGCGCTCGAACCTGGCGAGTAGTGCGTGGTCGAGTGGTCGAGTGGACGAGAGGTTCCTGGCCCAATACATTGGCTGCGTCGGCCCATCAGTCCAGCATCCAGCGATAGCGTAGGCACTAGCGAACGAGACAACGGATCGATTAGAACAGGATCGATGCATACGTATAAAATATTTTTTGCTCAAAATTAAGGTATCGCAGCCGCCATACCCTGCCCACCGGAGTCCTCCGCCACTGTCCCTTGCCTGCCTTACATATTGCATGGAAAGAAGTCCAAATAACCCCCCGAGTTTTCACAAATCGATCACATTACCCCCTGAACTTTAAAACCGGGTATTTAACCCCCTGGAGTTTCCAAAACCAGATAAAACACCCCCTAAGGACTTTGGAGAGTGGTTTTAAAAGTTGTTTTTGTCCGCGTGGCTGACTTCACAAAAGCCTGCTGAAACACATCATAACGCAGAACCAATCGTTAACTATGCCGCTCCCTGGCGACCAGCCTCCGCCGAGCCCGCCCCGCCACCAGCCCCTCCCGGCGCGGGCCATTCCGGTCGCGCCGGCCACCCCCAACTCCATCTCGCTGAGGCCCTTCCAGCTGCCGCCTCCGCCGCCCCAGCTGCCGCGCGGATTCGTCCCGGTGGTGGTCTCTGCACCCGCGCCTGCACAAGATCCAGATCGAGCGCCGCGTGGATCTGGTCAGGGCGCCTCCTCGCCGTCCTCCTGCGCTCGCATCCAGGCTGCGTTGGCGGCTGGGGTGGTACTGGACACGCCGCCTGGTCTTCAACGCGGGGGCGTGCACGTCCCTTCCATCGTCGTCTCCCCTGGTGGCCGCACTCATGAGGCCTCCGCATTCGATGCGGGAGGCAGCCCGGACGGCGACGCGACGGCGCTGCTCCGCCTTTCCTCCGGGTCGCCCGCTGCCCCCGCCGCCCGTCTTCAGGTCCCTGACCAGCAGATGGAGCTGGAGCCAGGCTGGACGCGGGTTGGCCCGGCGCGCGGCTCCCCGCGGCCTGAACTGCCCCCCTCTGCTCCTCAAGCTCGCAGGCGTCCTCAGATCCCCCCCCACCTTATAGGCAAGTGTTTCCGTTGTTTTTCGAAGCTGCATCGGATCAGGGAGTGCACTGAGGAAGTGCATTGCAACGCCTGCTCCAAGCCGGGGCACCGTGCGCGTGCTTGCCCAAACCGGGTGCGTCCGCGACTGCCCGCCTCTGCTCGCCGTACTGCGGCGCCTCCGCTGCGTCCGGCCGCCTGCATCGACCCGTCCGCGGCATCGCCTGCTCCCCCGACCCGCTCCTACCGTGACGCGCTGATGCCGCAGCTCGGAGACCCGCGCTCAAGGCCGGCCATGGGCAGAGTGGTGGCTCCGCTCACGCCCGACATGGAGGCACTGGCGGACGCCCTCTCCAGCAACTACGTGCTCATCTCTCTGGGGGGAGCCCGCCGCTCGACATCGTCCTCTGCGGTCGCCGAGGCGCTGCACCTCGAGTTCAACGTGCCGCTCGCGATGATCAACGTGGTGCGGCACTTCCCGGAGGACTTCCTCGCCAGGTTCACCCATCCGCACCACCGCGACACCGTCATCGCCCGCGGCAACTTTCGGCGCAACGGCATCGACCTCTGCCCCAAGCCTTGGATCATGGAGGCTCATGCTGAACACCAGGAGATGCGCCACCACGTTCAGCTCAGCCTGGAGGGCATACCCCTGCATGCTTGGAATGAAGACACCATCAGCCGCGTCATCGGAGTCGATAGCGAGCTCGACTACATCCTACCTCGCTCCACCCGCAAGGAAGACGCCAGGACGCTGGGCATTTGGGCTTGGACCACGAGCCCGAACTGCATCCCGCGGGTGATGCAGCTGTCGCTGCCGGCGAGGCGTGCGCCACGGTGTGCGCCGGTCCGGGGGAGGCGTCGCCTTCGCTACCGCGTGCTGGTCCACCTTGGGCTGCATGAAGACTTCTCCCGGGCAAGCGACGACGACCCAAGAGCAAATGCAGAAATCAACGAGTTCTTCTGGCACCATGGGGTGGAAGATGGCGAGCGCATCCCCGTGAACCTGCTGGAGGCGCCGCGTGACGACGCCGGCCGTGACCGTCACGATGATGACGAGGATGAGGCGCGGCGTGGCCGTGACCGCGAGCAGGGACGCGAGGGCCGGGCGTCCAGGTGGTTCGGACGCAGCCGCTCCCGTGCGACCCGTGACCAGCCACGGGATGAGCAGCGCCGCGGCGGGCGTGACGACCGCGACAGGCGCGACGGCCAAAGGCGCAGAGCGGCCGGGGTTGACTCCTCTCCTAGTCCGGCTCGGAGCCCCCGCGGCGGTTCGTCCAGGTGCACGCACCCCCTCCACGCCGCGCGGTCTTCCTCGCCCACTTCTGTCCTCCCCTCGCTGCCGTCTCCGGTGAGCATGCCGGAGGGTGCGAATGACGACGCGGACCAGCTCCAGGTCACTATCCACTCCGCTACGCCGCCACGTCCTCCCGGCTTTGAGGCGTCTCCAGTGCAGCGGACGCCGCCGTTCGTCCCCAACGCCTCAACTGTCGTGGGTGGCGATGGCCTTGATGCCCTCTTCGTGCCGCCAGCCGCGGCCCTGCTGACGGAGCCACCTCCGCGCCGTGCCGGCAGGAGGAAGACCATGGCTGGGGTTACCATCGATGCCAGCGTGGGCTTCTCTCTGCGCCGTACTACTGCCCAGGCCAAGGGTCGACGCGCTGCTGTCCCGGTGGCTGTCGAGGCTGAGAAGCTCGTTTGCAGGAACTTTGGCATTGTGCAGGAAGGCAGAGACGTCACCAAGGAGGCATTAGAGGAGCTGGGACGCCGTTTCCAGCATGAGCTGTCGCCATCCGTGCTGATGGCTCTCAGGGCCTTATTCAAGCTTGATGACGAGGCTGCGACAGAGATCGAAGATGCACTGATCAGCCGGGGCAGGCAGGCGGCCCTGGACCATGCGGAGTTGGAAGTTGCTGCATCTGATGGTGCCTGAACTTGCTGTGTTGGTTGTCGCCCAACAGAAGAAGATGCTTAGTTGTAGTATTCCTATATTAGCTACTGTGTCCATTTCAAATTCAGCCACACCTTTGTACTGCTTCACTGCTCATTGCTTGCTCCTGTGCAAGTTTGGATGTAGCACTGATGTACCAACGCTATGTATTGAAGGATGTTTGCCTGGTTCATTTCCTCCCCAGTCCCAGTTGAATAACAAGACCCGGCTGTTTAAAATGGCTGCTATGGTTTGTCATTTGCAATTCGCTGATGAGATCAGATGCCCAAAGTTTCCTAATGATAGAGCAAAAGATTGATTTCCTGAGCTGGAACGTGCGTGGACTCAATGACCCGGACAGGCGCGCCACTGTCCATGAGACTATTGCCTCTTGCAACTGCCACATCGTGTGTCTCCAGGAGACGAAGATGGAGATCATCGATCAATTCACGGCGGCCTTTCTGGGAGGTTATCGCTTGCGAAGTTTCGCTCAGCGTCCGGCCAATGGAACCAGAGGAGGGCTGCTCATGCTGTGGGATGACAACATGGTCAGCGTCGAGGACATACTCGCCACGGAATTCTGCCTCTCGGCGACGGTCATTGTTTTGCATTCCGACGTCTCCTTCCGCATAACCAGTGTGTACGGGCCCACGGCCGCCAATAGAAAGGACGACTTCTTCAACGAGCTGATTGCGCAGAAGCCCCCTCCCGGGGCCAAATGGGTCGTGATGGGAGATTTTAATCAGATTTACAGAGCACGGGATAAGAACAAGAGAAACGTGAATCGCGGCCGCATCAATCGCTTCCGTGCTGCTCTTGATTCCTGTGAGCTCAAAGAGATCCACTTGCAGAACCGCCGCTTCACCTGGAGTAATGAGCGCCAGAACCCCACCTTATGCAAGCTTGACTCCACTTTTTGCAACGCCGACTGGGACTTACAGTTTGATTCCCATGTGCTCCATGCGATCTCATCTTCGTTGTCCGATCACTGCCCTCTGCTCCTGGCGGATGCCCAAGGGCCCAAACGTCCGAGGTGCTTCAAATTTGAAAATTTCTGGTCTTGTATCCCGGGCTTCCAGGACATCGTTCGGCAGGCATGGGAAGGGCCTTGCCAGCACCTGGAGCCCTGTCAGCGACTTTTTGCCAAACTCCGGCAGACTGGTGAGTGCCTCGCGAGATGGAGTAGGGGATTATTCTCCAAGGCTAAGTTACATCTACATGCAGCCCTTTTTGTCATTCTTCATCTGGACATGGCTCAAGAGTCCAGACCCCTGTCTGCGGGCGAAAGAGATCTACGGTCGCGTCTCAAACGACGAGTTGTCAGTCTTGCGGCAATTGAGAGGGCAAGAAAGAAGCAGTGCGCCCGGATTGCGAACGTGAAGGAGGGGGATGCCAACACAAAATTCTTTCACCTGAGGGTCAATGCAAGACGCAGAAAAAACCACATATTTAGGCTCAAGAGGAGCACTGGATGGGTCACAGACCATAAGTCCAAAGAGGAAATCATCCATGATCATTTCACTAGCACCTTGGATCGAGGCGCACCAAGGAGGGCTGATCTCAACTGGGACAACCTCAACTTGGGAGCGGTTGATCTCCAGGGCATCGATTCTGACATCACCGAGGAAGAAGTAAAGGTGGCCATCGACGCTATGCCTAGTGACAAGGCCCCGGGGCCGGATGGCTTCACCGGAAGCTTTTTCAAGAAATGCTGGCACATCATCAAAGACGACGTCATGGCGGTTATCCACCAGTTCGGTAACCTGCAAACGACGAACCTTCACTGGCTAAACTCAGCCAACATTGTCCTATTGCCAAAGAAGGATGGGGCAGAGGAGATTGGCGATTTCCGGCCAATCAGTTTGATTCACGCTATTGCAAAGATCATCGCCAAGGTGCTGGCCACCAGGCTCTCTCCCTTCATGAACAATCTGGTTTCCAATGCGCAAAGTGCTTTCATTAAGAAAAGAAGCATTCACGACAACTTCATGTATGTCAGAAATCTCGCGAGGCGACTTCACCGAAATAAGACTCCGTCTCTTCTATTCAAGTTGGACATCCGGAAGGCCTTCGACTCGGTGCGATGGGAATACATACTTGACTTGCTACGCCGTTTGGGCTTCCCTCACCGCTTCCGGGACTGGGTGGCGGCTCTCCTTTGCACTTCCTCTTCACGCGTCCTTCTGAATGGAGTTGCCGGGCCGCCCATTTTCCATGGGTGCGGGCTTAGACAGGGGGATCCCCTTTCCCCCCTCCTCTTTGTCCTGGCAATCGACCCTCTCCAAGGGGTCCTGGACGCCGCCACGAGACACGACCTTTTGCATAAGATCAGGGGGCGGCGACCTTTGGTGCGTACGTCCCTGTATGCGGATGATGCGGCGATCTTCATCACGCCAACAAGAGAGGATGTCCACAACCTTGCCGCCATTCTGAAATCCTTTGGCGAGGTCACCGGGCTGGTCACCAACTTCCAGAAGAGCTCTGTGGTTGCCATCCACTGCGGTCAGCTAAACCTTGATGAAATCCTTCACAGCATCCCTGCAGTTCGGACGTCCTTCCCGCTCAAATATCTTGGGCTCCCGCTCTCCGTCTGGCAGCTAAAGAGAGTGGACTTCCAACATCTCGTGGACAAGGTCGCCGCAAGGCTGCCTCCTTGGCAGGGCAGGAATATTACCACTGTTGGGCGTTCGGCACTGGTGAAATCTGTGCTCACCTCTCAAGTCGTTTTCCACATTACACCCCTCGTGGTCCCTCCTTCCATTTTACAGAGTGTGAACAAGATTGAACGGGCCTTTCTATGGTCGGCCAGTGAGATGACCACTGGTGCGAAGTGCAAGGTTAATTGGGAGACAGTTTGCCGCCCTACCGACCTCGGTGGCCTCGGGATTCTGCATTTGGGCAAATTTGCGAGGGCTCTTCGACTGCGATGGCCTTGGCTTGAATGGAAGGACCCCACCAAGCTGTGGGTAGGCCTTGGTAACCCGTGCACTGAGATGGACATGGACCTTTTCTACGCTTCCACGGTCATTTCCGTTGGTAATGGTGGCAAGACGCCTTTTTGGGAGGCTCCCTGGTTACATGGGAAAAAGCCGAAGGATATTGCCCCGCTAATTTACGCCGCCTCCCAGCGCAAGAAGTGGACGGTGCGGGATGCCCTTCGGGACCTTGCTTGGGTGCGCAGGATCAACTCGTCCACAAACCTCACAGCCAACCATATTGTTCAGTTCGTGGATCTTTGGATCAGACTTGGGCAAATTTCTCTCCAGGACGATGTTGATGATGCTATAAAGTGGAAGTTTGAGGCCAATGGGGAATACACGGCTGCTTCTGCATATAGGGCCCAATTCCTTGGGTCCACATCGACTACCATGAACCAGACCATCTGGAAGGTCTGGGCTCCACCCAAGGTCAAGTTCTTCTCCTGGTTGGCGGTGCAAAACAGGATTTGGACGGCCGACAGATTGGCGAAAAGGGGTTGGGAGAATTGTGGCCTTTGCACCCTCTGCAGACGGGCCAACGAATCCGCCGATCATCTGTTCTACAAATGCCGTTTCACGATGAGGTTATGGCGAATGGTCAAGGCGTGGTTGGGGATGCATGCACTCGAGATTAATAGTTGGGCGACTGAGCGTAACACAAAGACATGGTGGACCAACATGTCGAAGGCAAATACTGCAAACAGGAAAGCCATGGCATCCCTGACGATGCTTGTGTCTTGGGTCATATGGAACGAAAGAAATGCGCGAGTCTTCCGAAAGAAGTCCACACCCCCCTTCTACATTCTAAAGCTCATACAAGAAGAGGCGCGACTTTGGATCACGGCGGGAGCTAGACACTTGAGCAACATCATGCCGCGAGAGTAGTCCGTGATGTATCTTTTATCCCTGTTGGGATATGATGTGTAATCACTATGATGTATTACAAACTCTTTCTCTCTCTTAATTAATGAATGAGGCAAATCTTTTGCCTCGGTTTCAAAAAAAAAAACAAAAGCCTGCTATTTTGTTTTAGCAGCAAGCTTGACTTGCCGATTCCTGTCTGTCCGGAGCACCTGATGCAACTTGGAGTAGAGTATGTGAAGCTAGTTTCCCTGTTGCCCGTAAAAAAACTACTAGTTTCCTTGTGACTGATGCAACTTGGAACATGTAGAAGCTCACGTACAGGAAGCTAGCTCGACTTGATCTCTGCCAGTCTGTTGCTGCCTGTCATCATTGTTTGCCCCTACGCAGCTCCTCCGCTCCTTTTCAGCCGCGTCACACCTCTGTTCATCACCGGTAACGCCCGCGCCACGTCGCTTGCACGTCTGCACCTGCGCCATAAGCCCCGTTTGTGGACTTTCCAGCGCTTGCTCATAGCTTGTTGCTGGCCTGCCTCCAGTTCCACTCTGCGCTCGTCCCCTCAAAACTCCGATAGGTGTGTCAACTCGAATCAGCCACACGATACAACAGAGTGCACGCTGCTACGGAACACGCGCGCAATGGCGTGGGCACGGCCACACGTCGTCATAACCTGGCTTACTTCTCAGGCATGTGGGCACCGTCAACCAAGTGAGCAATGTGATGCATGCTGGGAGTTTGAGCGCAACAGCAGGGTAGCATGCTCAGGAAGCAGTCCGCCCTGGCCATCAAAGAGATGCATGAGAATAGAGGAATGGATGAGAGTTGTGCATGTTGCAGGCTACGTACGTGTTTAATGGAATACATGTGCGTAGCTGTGGTGATATTGAGTTGTTTAGAGGTGGGACCTGTCGGGCCCATGGAATCCGGGGTATCTAGGCCCGTCTGCCTTTGGCCCAGGGCGCAACGCCTGGCGTGGGCCCAACAGGCCATCATCACCAAGCACCTCATTAGGGCTCCTTATGAGGCCTTGGCCTCCCGAGGCCCCCTCCTCAGGGAGCGGGCGAGCAAGGCTCAGCACTTCCACCAGCGGCCCCGCGAGGTCCTCTCGCGAGGCGACCTCCTGAGGTGGCCTCCCGAGGCCCCCTCCCGAGGGCGCACGAGACGAAGGCCGTTCAGCGGAGCCGCGCGGTCTGGGGCCCATCATGTGGGTGACGCGCGCGGCGACGAGCGGCGACAGAGGCCGCGCCAGCATGCGCGGATGAAGATGGTTTCCTCTTTTGTGTTAAGGGAGCAGGGCCAGATATCTACTCCCCAAAGCAACCCCAAAGGTTGCCCGATCGGCGAAGGAAGACCAAGACGGCGGACGCGCAGGGCGGAGGTCATCACCGAGCCCACCGGCTCGTCATGGATCACGCTTTGGCAGGCGAAGACCGCCTTTAGTCAGGATAGCCTGAGCGCCTGTCCCCTTTCAAAACCCGCCAAGTGTGGCAGCCCTTCCCGCCTAAGTTTCCAAGGGGGAAGAGGACCGATGCGGGTATAAGGGGGGCAGAGCAACCATTGTAGAGAGGCCCCCCGGGAGGCCGGTTCCCATCGCCCTCGACCTTGTACTCTCTCTCTCTCTCGCACCAGAGCAATACCAACCAAGCAGGAGTAGGTTCTTACACCGCAAGGTGGCCCGAACCTGGGTAAACCGCTGAGTCCACGGTCCGTCCCTCGCTAGCGCGCTCTCGCCGTAGCCTCGTCGTCGCTTAGCCATGGTAGGAGACGAAGTGGTAGAACGAGCTCACCCCAATGTTCGAACCTTTGGGTCCCCGGAGCCCGACTTCCGACATTTGGCGCGCCAGGTAGGGGTGCGCTACTGTTCTTCCGCTCCGCCCTCTGCTCCACCAACCCCATGGCCGACGCACGTCGCGAGCGCGCCGAGCACAGGGCTGGCCGCGTGGCTCAGACGGAGCCAGTGGCCCGCGGCAATCGCCGCCGCCCCGAAGCCGAGGTTGCTGCCGCCACCGACCCCGCTGCCCGCGAGCAGCAGGACTCCTCCCTACACCCCTCCGTGCAGGCGAATGGCCACACCGCCACTGCCTCCTCCCTCGCCCACCGCGGGCTGCCGAACCCGCAGGCCGCGCTGCTCTTGGCGCACGAGCTGCTCCGTTACCGTCCAGCTGACGCCGGCTACGACGCCTGGCTAGGTCACATCACCGAGCTCGTCAACGCCGCCGGGGACGCTCCGGCGCCTTCCCACTCGCTTCGCCCTCCGCCGTCTCGCGCTGGGGACCTGGCGCACGGCGCTCCCCCGCGCCTCCTCTGCGCACGGCGGTCTTCAGCGCGGCGCGCGGGCTCGTGAGCCGTCCCGCGGCGCGTCCTCGCTGGACCGAGACGAGGCCAGCTGCCAGATCATTCGCCGCGCGCCCCCTGACGCGCGTGTGCTCCTCGAGTGGCAGCGCCGGTGCCAGGACCAGGCCGTTCAAGACGTTGCGGCGGCTGGGCGTCAAAACCGCGCCGCCCTCGCTGGCGGCGTCCCCTCAAGTGGCGTGGGCTGCCGTGCCTTCACTCGCGAGCTGCGTCGCGTGGTCTGGCCCGCGAAGTTCAAGCCTAAGCTGCCTCCGCGCTACGACGACACCCCCAACCCCGCGGAGTTCCTTCAGCTCTACGCGCTGAGCGTCGAGGCGGCGAACGGCGACTACAAGGTCATGGCAAACTGGTTCCCCATGGCCCTCAAGGACGGCCCGCGCTCTTGGCTCATGAACCTCCCCGAGGCGTCTATCTCCTCATGGGCCGAGCTCTGCAGCCAGTTTGTCGCCAACTTCAAAGGCACACAGGACCGCTCCCTCACCATCAACGACCTGCGGCGCGTGCGGCAGTGCCCGGACAAGACCCTTCGCAAGTACATCCAACGCTTCAGCCAGGTGCGCAACAAGATCCCGCGCGCCTCCGACGTGGCCGTCATCTCTGCATTCTCCACCGGCGTCATGGACGTCAAGATGCGCGAGAAGCTCGCCATCAACGGTGAGCTCGACTCCGTGGTAGAGCTGCTCGATCTCGCCGACAAGTGCACCAAGGTTGAGGAAGGATGCCTCTTCATCCACAACGACCCCGACGCGGCACTCGACGCCGCCAAGGCCAAGAGCAAGGACGTCAAGCGCAAGGGCCTGGCTGTGCTCGCGGCGGAGCCCAAGCAGAAGCGCGGCCGTGACCGCGACGAGCCCAGGAAGGACGGTCGGCCGCTCTGCGCCTTCCACAACGTGCGCTCCCAC
Organism: Elymus sibiricus; assembly: GCA_039707655.1. Classification (NCBI taxonomy): domain Eukaryota; kingdom Viridiplantae; phylum Streptophyta; class Magnoliopsida; order Poales; family Poaceae; genus Elymus; species Elymus sibiricus. Next base: position 343,270,130 of record CM077666.1, on the reverse strand, counting down.
AGCACCGAAGACTGTCAGGAGCTCAAGCTGCTCTGCGACGAGCGCCAAAGCCGCCGAGACGACCGCAATGGCCGCGGCGCCGGCCGTGGAGGTGGCCGCGGCAGCAACCGTTGGGACAGCCGCAACGGCAGCGGCAACTTCCACCAGGGTTGGCGCGACCAGCCTCGTGAGGCCGTCTGGCGCGACCAGCCTCGTGAGGCAGACCCTCAGGGCAATGCCGCTCTTCTGCCGCTGCCGCCGCCACCCCGGAGGAACGACGTCAACCGGCCTGATGAGGGCGCTAGGGGCTACCAGGAGCCTCGCGCGGTCGCCTGCATCCTTGGCGGGTCCCAAGCCCCCGCGTCCATCTACCACTTCAAGCAGCTCTCTCGCGAGGTGTATGCCGCCCTCCCAAGGCCCGAGGCCACGCGACCCCTCAAGTGGTCGCAGTACGCCATCACCTTCGACTCCAAGGACCACCCCAAATCCACGGCCTCCGCAGGTGCACTCCCCATGCTGTGCACCCCCACCATCAGCAACGTTACGGTCACCAAGACCCTCATCGACGGGGGCGCCGGCCTCAACGTGTTCTCCATTGAGACCTTCGAGACGCTCCAGGTGCCCTACGACCAGCTGATGCCGACCAGGCCCTTCTCCGGAGTGACCGATGGCTCCACCATCCCTCTGGGGCAAGTGCGCCTCCCCGTCACCTTCAGCACCCGCAAGAACTACCACACCGAGCTCATCGACTTCGACGTTGCGCACATCGGCCTGCCTTACAACGCCATCTTGGGCTACCCAGCTCTCGCCAAGTTTATGGCGGCCACCCATCACGCCTACAACGTCCTCAAGATGCCCGGCTGCAGCGGCATCATCACCGTCACCTGTGACGAGAAGGACGCGGCCAGCACCCTCGAGCGTGCCTACAAGGCCGCCGCGGTCGCGCACCCGGCCGAGCCTCCTGAGGCCGCGCCCGCGAAGAAGAAGCATCTGTTCTCTCAGGACCGCGCCGAGACGAAGAAGGCGTCGGTGGACGGCAGCGGCTCCGGCCCTGCCTTCACCATCGGCACATGCCTCCCTCCTGCATAAGAAAGCGCGCTCGTCACCTTCCTTCGGGCAAACTCGGATGTTTTCGCCTGGAAAGCATCTAACTTGTCCGGTGTGCCGAGGGAGGTGATCGAGCACCACTTAGCGGTGTGCCCCAATGCACGCCCCGTCAAGCAGAAAGCACGGCGCCAGGCGCCAGAGAAGCAAGATTTCATCGTCAAGGAAGTTCAGAAGCTCCAGGAAGCTGGGGTCGTTCGCGAGGTGCGCCATCCCGAATGGCTCGCCAACCTAGTCATCGTTCCCAAGAAGGGCGGCAAGGAGCGCATGTGCGTTGACTTCACCAGCCTCAACAAGTTCTGCCCTCAGGATCCCTTCCAGCTGCCTCGGATTGGCCAGGGCGTTGGCCCCACCGTCGGCGGCATGCGCATGCCTTTCGGGCTAAGGAACGCCGGCGCCTCTTTCCAGAGGCTGGCACCCTTCGTGCTAGAGCCTCATGAGCCTCCTGCTCCTCGCGAGCCCCCTGCCCCCGGAGGAGCGGACTCCCTGGGCGCGCCTCACCAAGCGGTCTGACGTCACCCCAACGCGGTCCTGCCAGGTGCGCTCGATGCGTCGCCCTGCGCCTCCCGCGCCTCGCTCCCGGAACCCTTCTGCCCAGGTGATTTAGTTTAAACGCGGCTGAGGGCGCCCCACGGGCTGCACCAACCTTGAGCTGATCCGTGCCGGACGCGGCAGCCTAGCCCCTATCCTTTTGGTTGTGTAATGAATTTTGCTGATTTTACCTTGATGAGTTATGTTACCTGCTTAATTGCCTGTTAAGTTCGATGCTGACCGGAGAGCGCCACACGCTCGCGACCCCTCCCCTGGCCGATTCCGTGAGCGAGGGCTAGGCACGGTGTCTGTGCTTGGGTCCGTCCATGCAGTGCCGTCAAATCCAAGCGTCTGAGCTCTGGCTCACGGGCCTGCTCCCGTGCACGTCACCTCACCAAGGTCCTTGGTGCCTCATCTCCTCACGCAACGGCCACGGGCGAGTTAGCGAGCGCGTGCCGCTCCCCCCATCGTGAATTTGTCGACATGCAGCCCCTCAGGAGGTGAGCTGCGCGAGGACCTCGCAGGCGGCCTCTCGCGAGCCGGCCTCGCGAGACGAAGACACTTCGAACGCCGAGCCTCGTGAGCACGGCTCGCGAGCGGCAGGGGCTGGCTCGACGAGCTGCAGTCCGTGTTGTGGTCCGCCCGCACGACGGCAAGCAAGCTTACCGGCGAGACCCTTCTTCCTCGTCCACGGCGCTGAGGCAGTCCTCCCATTGGAGCTTAAGCACGGCTCCCCGCGAGTCCTTGCCTTCGACGAGGCGCGTCAGGAGGACTCGCGGGAGATCGATCTGCTGCTCCTCGAGGAGGGCCGCCGTCAGGCCGCCCTTCGTGCCGCGAGGTACCAGCAGGCCCTGCGTCGCTACCATAGCCGCAACATCCGCCCTCGTACTCTCGAGGTCGGCGACCTTGTCCTACGCAGAATCCTCTCTAGAGAGGGGCTTCACAAACTCTCACCTATGTGGGAAGGCCCTTTCAGGGTTACTCATGTCTCCAGGCCCGGCTCAGCCCGGCTGGAGACGGAGGACGGAGTTCCTGTGCCTAACGCCTGGAACATCCAACACCTCCGCGAGTTCTACCCGTGACCCTCACGCGTACGAACGAAATGGGGCTGTACACGCCCCGGAGCCTCTCATTGCGTTCGCCTGATGGGCCCGCGAGAGCTCCCGCCCACGCCCAAGTGGAAGCCCCATGCTCCACGCTGGCGGAACGGTCGACCCGCGATCATACCCACACCCTTGTGGAAGCCCCATGCTCCGCGCTGGCGGAACAATCAACTGAGGGCGCCCCACGGGCTGCACCAGCCTCAAGCTGATCCGTGCCGGACACGACAACACTCTTTTTCTCATTTCGATGTGTAACTGAGGGCGCCCCACGGGTTGCACCAACCCAAGCTGACCCGTGCCAGACACGGCAGCCGCATCTAGTTCTAGCTATGTAATGGGTTGCTATCTTACTTCAGTAAAGCTCGGTTTCTTACATGCCGTTTCGTTTTGTTCTTGCCTCGCGAGCCTCGCACGCTCACGACGTCCCTCATGAGCCTCACACGAGTGGGGGCTGGACACGGTGTCTGTGCTCGGGTCAGTCCCAGCAGCGCTGAAAAACCCAAGCAACCGGGCTCTGGCTCGCGGGTCTGCTCCCGTGCACGCCACCCCACCAAGGTCCTTGGTGTCTTGTCTCCTCGCGTAATGATCATGAGCGAATCGACGAGCGTGCGCTGCTCCCCTGTCGTTAAGCACTCTGCGTGCAATCATCTCAGGGGCAGGTTCCCCGGAAGGCCTGGCGAGGATGCCTCGCGAGGTGGCCCCCTTAGGGCCTCAAGAAGCCAGCGGGCCCCGCCTCGGGAGTGAGCCCTCGGCGGCCGTCTCAGCAGGGGATCTCACGAACGGAACCCTCACGAGGCGTACCCTACAAGAGATGGCCCCCCGGACACTACCCTGTACAGAGCTAAGTCTCCCGCCTCGCGAGTCGCCCTCGCCGTCTCTTAAGCCTTCCCCTCCAGCAGCCTCACAAGCGCCAGCGTTTCTCTTGGTGCAAGCCGCTTGCACGTCAAAAGGGCCCCCCCTGAGAATCACGCCTCAGGAACCCTAACTAGCCTCCGCTGCCCCTCACCTCCTGGCCTTGTCCAGGCACCGCGACCGGACATACCAGCGGCGGCTAAGGCCTGCTCGGGGGCTGGGTCCTGACGACGCAGAGCATCATGGCGGGCAAAAGGAGCAAAACAGGCCTCAAGAGAAAGCGTTACAAGGGCACAGGCATTCAATACAACCAGAAACAAGTACTTGAAATATAAAAGCATTGTCCTCACACCCCCACAGGGTCATGATCAACTATACGCAGGATATGGGGAAAGGCCTAAGACGGCGCGTCGCCTTCACCGCTGCTGCCACCATCATCTTTACTTCCGTCGACTCCGCTTGAGCTCTCGCTACTGCCAGGGGCGAAGTGCTCGTGCAAGGCGTCCACATGATCCTCCACCGCCTTCCCAAGGGTGTCGCGGACCTCCTCCGGGACGGGGGCTATCACCTTGCCAAAGTCAAAATTGGGGTCGGCGTCGAGAAGATGGCTGAAGATGCGCGTGGCGGCCTGGGTGAGGAGATCGCGACTCTCCTCCTCGATGATTCCGCCCACCTTCTTGGCGCCCACCTCGAGTCGCTCCACGAGCTTGGTGAAGAAGTCGAGGTAGCTACCGTCGTGGGTCTCGAGGGGGCTACTGACGTCCTCCTTGCAAATGGAGCCCAAGGTGCAGCGAGCCCGGACCTCGAGGGCACGAAACATCTTAGAGCGCTGGAGTTGCCGCCCCCGCTCTCGGGCCGCCTCATCCCGCGCCTGCTCCACGACCGCGGCGACACTCCCCACCTGCTGCCGGAGGGAGGCCAGCTCGGCGTCGGCGTCGGCCCGGGCCTTCAGCACGGTCTTCCGCCACCTTTCGGCTTCGACTAGCATCTCCTTGAGGCCCGCGATCTCGTGCTGGAACTCCTCGCGCTTGGCCTTGAAGCGGTCCTCCTGTCGCTTCAGCTTCTTGCTATTCTCGTTGGCAAGCGCCTCGCGGCTCAGCGCGACCCTCATGTCGGTGTCCTCCTGGATCTTCTCCGCCTTGGCCGCCAGATTGGCGTTGGCCTTGTCTAGGCGCTCGGCGTAGGAGCCTTGGGCAGCGGACACCTCTCGCTCCAACGTCTCCAGCCGCTCGCGCTCCAAGTCTTGCACAGATGCCGACCGCGCGAGCTCCCACTCGCGGATGCCAAGGTCCGCCTCGCGGGCCGCCAGCCCCTCTTCGAGGGCGGAGATGGCGTCTCTCCGTGCTTGGAGTTGTTGCTCCAGTAAGGCGTTCTGGTCCTGGAGCTCCTTCCTGCGGGTCTCCGCCGCCTCGCGCCGCTTGTCGGCCTCATCGGCCTCCCTGACGGCATTCTCGAAGATTTCCTTCGTGTCCTGTGTGGCCTTCTCGTGCTTCTCCCGCGCGGCGTCGTCTCGACGGCGGCCCAGTTTAATGGCCACATCAAGCTGGCGCCACCTCTCCGCGAGGCGCTGGCGTTCCTCGATGATGCGTGCCTCCTCCGCCCGGAGGACCGCTTCCAGCTGGTCAAGGGCAGCCCTGGCGCCTTGCAGGGCCCCGCGCTTGAGCACGGCGCTGCTACTCACAAGCTGCAGGGCCTAGCCGGTGTGCGCCCCAGCGCCGCCCTCTCGCGGAGGCCCGGCGCCGCCGGCCAGGAGCGGGGAGCTCGCGGGGGCCCCTTCTTCGTCCCACCGTGGCGACGCACCCCGCGGGCTCGGTGTCCCCCCGGAAGAGGCCCCACGTGCTGGCGAGTCCTGCCGGCCCCCCCGCGACGCCACCACCTCTGGTGGTGCCGGGTGGGAGAACCGGCGCCTCCGCCTCTGTCGCCGCCACGTCCGCCCTGGCAGTTGGCGCCCTGGGAACCGCGGATCCGCCTCCTAACGATGCCTCCTGAGGCTCGCCTTCTTGGGACCCCCGAGCCACGTTCGTCTGTGAGTCGGGAGGGGCCTCCTGCCCCTTTGCCCTCGCGAGGCCTGCCTCGATGTCGAGGCTGTTGGCGCCCTCTTCACGTCCCCCGACCCTGGCAACCGGCGGTGAAGCCCCCGCCAGGCCGGGGGACCTCTCCTCCTTCTTCCTCTTCTTGCTCGAGGAGGCCCTGAAAAAGAGGAGAGAAACAAGGGCTCAGGCGCGCGCAACGCGCCGGGCACAGGAGAAGGGAGGCCGAGCACTTACTGGTCCCTGGCAAACCATCTCCTCTTCCTCAGCGGCCATGGAGGAATGTCGCCGCCGCCTTCTTGGGGCCCCTTCTCGCGACCGGCCCTCCTCGCGGGAGGGCCACGGGGTCCGCCCTCGCCACCGCTTCCGGAGCTCTGCAGCTTCGCAGCTGCCGCACGGGGGCTTCCCACGCCCTCCGCCTGGCCGGACACGGCGGCCGAGGCCTCAGGCAGGGTGACGTCATCATCATCTTCAAGCCCGCGGACGAGTCGGCAGCGGGTCCGCCGAACCGGGCCGCCTCCGCCTTCCGCAGCGCCCGTCGAGGCCCCGGCGTCGCCGCGGCCGCCTGAACCCGGGACCACCAAAAAGGGGTTGTCCCGGGGCCCTTTGAGGCCCTCTGGAAGAGGTCCCCACTGGTCGAAGAGCGACATCGAGCCGGCCAACGCCTCCTTGTTCTTGTAGCGATACAAGGGAAGCCCGTCCATGGGCGGCTCGCTCGCCTCCTCGCCGTTCAAGGCATGGAGCACCCCGTTCAGCACCTCCGGCAGCAAGCCGTCCACGCTCAACCGCATCGGGTCCTCCGGGCCAGTGAAAGCCCACATCGGGCGGGAGTGCCGCTGGAGGGGAGCTATGCGGCGCCGGAGGAACTCCCTCGCGACCGTGAGCACCGTCACTTTCGCGGCCCTCAGCTCGGCCAACCTCTTCCATACCCGAGCCAGCCTCGGGTCAGTGAGCCTTTCCTGCCCCCACCCGGAGCTTCTCGCCGCCGGGGACATGGGCAGCTGCAGCAGGGGGCTGTATTGGGCAGCGTCCACGTACGCCCATTGCTGCCTGAAGCTCTCAACCTCCTTGGTAAGCCTCATGTCGATACCGTCGCCCACCGCTTCGTCGGCAATGCGGAATGAGACGCACCCGGAACATTGGTTCGCTGCGGTCAGCCGCAGGCTGAAGAAGTGGCGGAAGAGTGCCACTGAGGGCGTCACGCCCAGGAAGGCCTCGCATAAAAAGGCAAAGGCGGAAAGGAGAAGGACGGAGTTCGGCTCGAGATGCAGCGCATGGACTTGGTAGCGGGAGAGTACGACATTGAAGAAATCGGAGAATGGAGGAAGCAGGCCTGCGAAGAGCGCGGGAAGGAAGAGGACGGCAGAGGTGGCATCGAGGCCGGCGGTCGGGCGCGAAGCAGGCCAGATGCGAGTGCCCCCCCACTCGTTGGAAGCAGCTGCGGTCATTGGGAGCACCTTGCTGAGCCCCTCAGCGTTGACAATTGTGGGCCTACTCAGAGCAGGCTCCGGCGCCACCCCCGCAACCTCCGTGTCCGCCGCCTCTTCCTCCCTGCCCGGGGGCGACATGGCGGCGCAGCAAGGGTTTAGGGCGGCGGAGTCTTGGGAGAGGAAGAAGGAGCCGTGCACGAGAAGGAAGTCGCAAGGAGATGGAACGTGGGAAGGAAGGCAATGATGGTCTCGCGTCGCCCGCGGCGGACTTTATGTCAGCGCGGTGGTTACCGAGGCATCGTGGGAGAAGTGGAGGCATCCCCAGTCACATCGTGCGCCACGCGTCGTGCCTGGCCGCAGGCGGTTAGGGCCCGCGCCGTTCTACCCCCTGTAGGCGGGAACGTGCGCGCCGCGGGCCCGGGGGCTACTGTCGGGCCCATGGAACCCGGGGTATCCAGGCCCGTCTGCCTTTGGCCCAGGGCGCAATGCCTGGCATGGGCCCAGCACGCCATCATCACCAAGCACCTCACTAGGGCTCCTCATGAGGCCTTGGCCTCCCGAGGCCCCCTCCTCAGGGAGCGGGCGAGCAAGGCTCAGCACCTCCACTAGCGGCCTCGCAAGGTCCTCTCGCGAGGCGACCTCCTGAGGTGGCCTCCCGAGGCCCCCTCCCGAGGGCGCATGAGACGAAGGCCGTTCAGCGGAGCCACGCGATCTGGGGCCCATCACGTGGGTGACGCGCGCGGCGACGAGCGGTGACAGAGGCTGCGCCAGCAGGCGCGGATGAAGATGGTTTCCTCTTTTGTGTTAAGAGAGCAGGGCCAGATATCTACTCCCCAAAGCAACCCCAAAGGTTGCCCGATCGGCAAAGGAAGACCAAGACGGCGGGCGCGCAGGGCGGAGGTCATCACCGAGCCCACCGGCGCGTCATGGATCACGCTTTGGCAGGCGAAGACCGCCTTTAGTCAGGGTAGCCTGAGCGCCTGTCCCCTTTCAAAACCCGCCAAGTGTGGCAGCCCTTCCCGCCTAAGTTTCCAAGGGGGAAGAGGACCGATGCGGGTATAAGGGGGGCAGAGCAGCCATTATAGAGAGGCCCCCCGGGAGGCCGGTTCCCATCGCCCTCGACCTTGTACTCTCTCTCTCTCTCGCAGCAGAGCAATACCAACCAAGCAGGAGTAGGGTCTTACACCGTAAGGTGGGCCGAACCTGGGTAAACTGCTGTGTCCACTGTGACGCCCCCGACTTAATCATGTACTAATCATACACGCAAGTGCACACGATCAAGCCCAGGGACTCACTTGAAGATATCACAACACAGCTCTACACAAATAAAATAATTCAAGCTTTATATTACAAGCCAGGGGCCTCGAGGGCTAGAATACATAAGCTCGATGTCATACAAGCATCAGCGAAAGCATTAGATATCTGGGTACAAATATAAAAGTTAAACAGAGGTGCCTTAAGAAGGCGAAAATAAACAACGGCTCTGATCGAAAAGGCGTAGGCCTCCTGCCTGGGAGCCTCCTAACTACTCCTAGTCGTCGGCGGTCTCCACGTAGTAGTAGGCTCCTCCAGAAGTGTAGTAGTCGTCGACGGGATCAGCTGGCTCCAGGGCTCCATCATCTGGTCGCAACAAACGGGCATGGGGGAAAAGGGAAGCAAAGCAACCGTGAGTACTCATCCAAAGTACTCGCAAGACTGACATCAGAACTAGTCTAATTATGCATCATTATCAAAGGGAGGCTGTATATGTGGACTTGACTACAGAAATGCCAGAATTAGAGAGAAAGGCCTAGCCTATCGAAGACTAGCATCTTCAGCGGTCTTGTAGCATAAGAAGAGAGCAGAGTAGTACATAGTTAAAGTAGCAAGAATGTTGAATCGAAGCCTAGAGATCCTTCCTCGACTCCCTGCGAGAAAGCGATCCCGGAGCTTCCAATTAATTAAATGTATCCATTTCAAGTAGTAGTAGATTGGGATACAACACTGAGCATCCTGTTACCGTGGACACGGCTATTCAAATAGATAATCTTCCCTGCAGGGGTGCACTACTGTTACCCAACACTCTCGATTAACTCTGGCCGGACACACTTTTCTGGGTCATGCCCGGCCTCGGCTGATCGACACACCGCAGCCCTACCTAGAGCTCAGCAGAGAGGTCCCCGCCGGTCTACATCCTAAGCGCTCAGGGGTCTTGGGCCCATCACCCTTTGCACTCCGGGTCGTTGCGTGCAGGGTGATCCAGGCCACCACCTCTGGGGCGCCGACCCGGCCGTGCCGCAATGCTGAACTGGACGTCTGACAGAGCTTTCGGCTGATACATACGGTGTAGAGGGTCCCATATACCATTATCCCGTGTGGTGGTAGTGCGTATAGGCCAGTGGCCAACTCAGATCAATACCCAAATCCGTTAGTACATTATTAGGAGCTCGCGGTGACGATCAGTACTCCTGTTGCCCCGTCTCGAGGAAATGCAACAAGGGTCAGGCCCATCCCTCTCTAGGGCGGTCTCTGCCTGCCCGGCCGTGCCTCGTAATTATCTCGCGGGTACCCTCACGGTCAACCCGACTTCGCATCTCTCGCGGGTACCCCTCGGGGTCGACTCGACTTTACCCAGTAACTGTAGTAAAATCTCGATAACTGTGTGTTCAGGACATCAAGAAGGAATCCGAGGAATCACCCTCGTTGGATTCCTACTCGATGTACCCATCAAGATGAACCCGGAGGAATCACCCTCGATGGTATTCACACTTACGGGGTTGCACGACAGAAGCTTCATCGGAGGTGGTGAAAGAGGAATCACCCTCGGTAACCCACGTCCAACTAGCTATACTACAGAGGCAATATCGGGAGTGGGATAAGAGGTATCACCCTCAGCACTCGATATTAACTCTGCATAGTCGAGCAACTTAGGGGTTGTGTGTAGTGTTGTGTTGGTCTCAGCCCGACGATCACATCGATCGGGGCACTAGTAGCTAAGCGGGGCAACTAGGACAAAGGAGAGGGGCCACAGATGGATTACCAACCAAACTATACTAAGTATCTCGGATAGCAGGCATGTATCAATAACAGTTACAAAAACATGCTATGCAGCAAACTAGGATAAAACAGAGCAGTAGCAAATTTCTAATGCAAGCAGGAAGGAGAAGGAATAGGCGATATAGGAATGATCAAGGGGGTTTTGCTTGCCTGGAAGCTTTGCCGGAAAAGAAGGGTTGTCGGTGATGAAGTAGTCCTCAGGGGCTACGTCGGTGCCGGAATCTACCGGAGAGAAAAGGGGGAAGAAACAGATAAATACACAACATACAAAGCAACACAGAGCATGACATGCTAAAATGTGGTGCAGGGGTGACCTAATGCATCTCTAAACCGTTTTAGTTATTTAAGGATTTAAGTTGGAATTATTAACCGGTATGTATGCACTATTCATCTACCGGAAACAGACGAAAAGTTGCGGGTTCTCCTACGTAGAGGGTCCCGACATGAAAACAGATGGCACGATCGGATTCGTGGGATTTTTCTGAGCAACTTTCATGTAGAAAGTTTTTCGATCCGAGCTACGGTTTATTTTCTATGATTTTTCAAAGATTTAAACTATTTTCTGGAATTTCTGGAATTATTTTAATTAATATATTCCGAATTATCCGAAACAGTGTCTGATGACATAAGCATGACGTCAGGATGACGTCATCCAGTCAACTGAGGTGACCAGAGTCAAACCTGACCAGTGGGTCCCACTGGTCAGTGACTCAGGGTTAATCAGTAATTAGTTTAAACTAAATATGGTTAATTAGTGAGGTGGGGCCATACGGTCAGTGTCTATTTAGATTAACTAATTAATTTTAATTAACAAAATAGTTAAATTAATGCGGGGCCCACACGTCAGTGCCACTGGGCTGCCCAGTCAGCACGTTGACTGGGTCAACCCAGTCAACGGGGCCAGTGGGGCCCGCTGGCAGCGACACACGGTGGACCCCAGCCAAGCCACGTCGGCGCCGGCGCCGAAACAGGCTCCGGCGAGCTCCTCGCGGCGGCCGAACGCCGGAGACGGCCGGAAAATCGCCACGGCCCACCATTTTGTGCGCCGCGACTTGCGTTCGAACGGCCGAAGCACGCCGCGCCGATCTGGGGCAGTCTCAGGTGCGGGGAGTGGCCGGAACGTCGCCGGGGACGACGCTCGGCGGCGGTGGGTTTCGGGTGAGGGCGAACTAGCACCAGCCGCGCGCGTTTGAGCTAGCAAAAAGGCCAGGGCGGCTCTACGTGATGCGGCGAGCACGTTTGACACGCGCAGGTGACCAAAAGGTCACCGGAGTAGCTCCGGTGAGCAGCGAGGCGGCGACGCGTTCGGTCAAAGCGGCAGCGCGTGCTAGAGCTCGAATGGGGCAGCTAAAAGGGGAGGGGAGAGGAGGCGGATGCTCACGGAGAGGCACACGGCGGCCGGCGACAGTTTAGGAGCAGCAGAGAGGCTGGAGTCACCGGAGATCGCCGGAGTCCGAGACGAAGAAGGCGGCTCGATCCCGACGAGGAAGGGCTCCCCGGCTCCCGTAGCTGGTCGAGGAGGAAGTAGCAGTGAGCGGCGCACCTCCCCAACATGGTTGCCGAGCTCGAGGACGCCTGTGGCCACGGGACCGACGACGTGCGGCAACGGCGACGTACTGGATAGGAGGGGGAGAGGCGACCACGCTCGAGAGAGGAAGAGAGAGGGTGGTGAGGCGTCCAGGGGAAGGATGGGGCGGCCTTATCCCCTCCTCTCACCAGCTCCGGCGTCGTGGCAGCCAGTGGGCGGAGCGAGGCGCGCGCGGTCATGGCGGGCACGACACGGCGGCGGGAGCAGGTAGGAGACGGTACGGTGGGCTGGGCCGGCTGGGCCTCAGGCGCCAGGTAAGATTTTCCTTTTTCTGTTTTCTCTTTATTTAATAAACAGAGGGGGAAAAGAAAATAATTGGGTTCCCAAATGGCTTAGGAAAAATATGGAACTTGGCCCATTAATTCCAGTGCATTTTTAGACACTGCCACAAAAAGTTTGAGATTAGTTTGAATCCAATTAAATTTTTCATAATTGAAAATGGGTTAAAGTGGCTGCTAAGTCACTGTTTCTGGAAGCTAGGGTTAATTTGGGAATTTTAATAATGTTGTTTTTATTTTTATAATTGCTCTGGAATTATATGCAATATTATGAACATTTTTATTCTACTGTTTGGATAACTTTTAATTTTGACTTTATTTTAAATTTTGAATTTGAAGTTGGATTATTCTCTAATGCAATTTACTTAGGGTGATCATGATGACATGGCTAATTAATTAGCAAAATGGCAGGGTTAAGATCTGGGGATGTTACATCCACGGTCCGTCCCTCGCTAGCGCTCTCTCGCCGTAGCCTCGCCGTCGCTTAGCCGTGGTAGGAGACGAAGTGGTAGAACGATCTCACCCCAATGTTCGAACCTTTGGGTCCTCGGAGCCCGACTTCCGACAGGACCAGCAATGGCTTGTGTAAAATGGACCACTTGTTCAAAACCACTCTTGAAACCACCATCCAAAGCCCATAGGGGGTATTTTATCTGGTTTTGGAAACTTCAGGGGGTTAAATACCCGGTTTTAAAGTTCAAGGGGTTATCTATTCATTTCGTGGAACCTCGGGGGGTTATTTAGACTTCTTTCATATTGCATGTGCCTTATATATGGGAAGCAGTTTGAGCATAGTGTTCCACCAAAAAGATCCTACCATCCTATCCCCGGGTAAGGACTCCTGGTAATAGGTTTCCCAAATTATGCTAACCCATGGGATGTCATCCTTGTTCAGAAACTTATGCACGTATTTCATAAGCAGAGCTTGATTATGTGTGGAGATATCTAGTATACCAAGTCCCCCATGAGATTTAGGTTTACAAACTTTCTCCCAGGATACTAAGGCAGAGCCAGTCTCTTGTGTACCATATTTTCTCCAGAAACATTGCTTTAGGTAGATGTTGATTTGCTTCACCACAGTCTTGGGCAACATTAGAGAGCACATGAAGAAAATAGGCATGCTGGAGAAGACAGATTTGATGAGAGTCAGTTTATCTCCCGTGGATAGCATAGTAGAGCAGCTGAGCAGTCTATTCTCAATTCTCTTCATCATGGGCACAAAGTCTTCAATTTTTGGTTTAGTGATGCATAGTGGCAGGCCCAGGTATGTGTGAGGCAAGGAACCAATATTACAAACCAATAGATCAGATAGAGCAATCATCCTTGGTGTTGGTGTATTGATTGAAAGTTCATTTTCAGAACTGTCTGTTTAGTCTGCTGTGCTAAAAAAATGTAGTGGTTGTTCTGTATCTTTTTCTTCTTTTTGCTGGAACCTTCAAACTGTTGAGGTCTGGCCTTTAAACCTGCTATTTTTTTGGGTTTTGTTGATATCAATGGAACCGGGGGGCTCTTGGACCGCCCTATTTGTATAAAAAACAATGCATAAAAAATCATCGTTATGCTAACAGTTTGTAGAAAACACCTTTTTCAGTAAGCGCATTACCGAAAGCACTGAATCATCGATTGACCGTGTTTTGACATGAAACAGCGAGACCCACCCATCAGGGTCACGTGACATGGGTTAATGGCCAACCGAGTGGCCATTATTGCTGATGCGTGGGGTCTGTATGTCATGATAGGAAAAAAAGAAAAAAGAAGAAGAAAAAGAATAATCAACCTGGCACCCTGAACATCTCCTCTTTCCTTGGCGACTTCTCGCCCCTCTACTGCTCCCATAACCTGTCATCCTCCTCCCTCGGAGGACCCACCTAGCCGCTGGCCTACACGGTGGCTGGCCCTGCCACCGCTCGCCGGCGGGCATCTTAGGCGAGCTCCGCGCTTTGCAGGCCTATCGGTGTAAAAACCGGCAGACCTTGGGGTAGGGGGTCCCGAGCTGTGGATCTCGGACGGATGGTAATAGGAACATGGAGACGATGTTTACCCAGGTTTGGGCCCTCTTGATGGGGGTAAAACCCTACGTCCTGCTCTTGTTTATATCAATGGAGATGTATCAAGTACAGAGTTGATCTACCTCGAGATCGTAAGATATGTTCTAGTTCTAGGGCTAGGTGAATGAGATTGTGTTGAAGTCCCCCCTAAGGGCTAAACCCTTTGGCTTCTATACACGCCAGGTAGGGCACCTAGGGTTACAAGGTCGGTATCTTGGCCCGGAGGCGGCAGGAGGAGTCTTGGAGTATACGTCAAGTCTTCGGCAGATGTAGTCTTGATCTTATCCCTAGCGTGCGGCTTCCGGAGTCCATCTTAAGGAGAATGAGGGCCCACTGGCCCAGCCCGAGGAATATGGGCCGACTAGGTTAATATCCCCTAGTCTAGGACACCGTCAGTAGCCCCCGAACTGGTCTTCTACGCCGAGGACAATCTCTTCAACGGAAGTAACTTCAGATCCGAAGTCCTTGGCTTGACAGACGAGTTCCCTTTCGTGATTCCAGATCTCTTAACCGTCTCTCCAAGGAGCGGTGTCTTGTAAATGAGGTCCATCCGAGTTCTTTCCCCATCCGGGGTCGCGAGTTTACTTAACCTTGAAGGCGAACCACCTAGGTGTGAACAGTACCTCATAGCCTGACAACTTTATCGAAGCGTCGCTACCCACGATGGGTCAGGCAGTTACTGCCCACCTCAAATCGTGGTTCGAGGCCGCCCTTTTACTGATGCGTCCCATCAAGGGGGAGATCGTGCCCGTATTCTTAGGGATATCATCAAGATTTTGTTTCCCCCCACGCGTATAATGGCATCTCTTGTGGGGAGGAGTGGCGTTTTTACCCGCGCGGCGAGGGGACTCCTGGCCTTTCAGCAGCCTATAAGAGTAAAAAGCTAATAGAGCCAGTATTCACGCTCTCATTTCCCCCGCCTGCTGCCTCCTCGAGCTCTAGCACCCAGATCCAATCTCTCCTTCTCCCACCTCTGCGCATCCGTGCTTCCCCACTCAGCCATGGCCGACACCCTCAAAGGGCATTGGGGTGGTTCCACCGTGACCGAGAGCACTATCCTGGAGCTGCGCAACGCGGGGTACATCCCCGCCAACGTCGCCGCCCGTGCTCCGGATGCCGACCAGCAGATGCCCGCTCCCAACCCAGGGGAGCGGGTAGTCTTCGTTCCGCACCTCATCAGAGGCTTAGGGTTCCCGCTGCACCCATTCGTGCGCGGGGTGATGTTCTATTACAGGCTCGACTTCCACCATATGGCCCCGAACTCTATTCTCCACCTCGCCTCCTTCATCACGGTGTGCGAGGCCTTCCTCCGCATCGAGCCGCACTTCGGCCTATGGCTGAAGATCTTCGGCGTTAAGCCAAAGTCTAGCGGCTCCTGCCTGGCGGAGTGTGGAGGGGCCATGGTCAGCAAGAACCAGAGCGCCGACTGGTTCAAGGGCACCTTCATCGAGACGGTCAAGGAATGGTAGCGCGAGTGGTTCTATATCACTGAGCCACTTGCCGCTGGCCAGACCGAGGTCCCAGCTTTCTCGGTCGGGCCCCCAAGGAAGCTCAAGTCCTGGAGGGAGAAGGGCGTCCTCTTGGGGAACCCAGAGGAGGTGGAGACCTTGATCAAAAAGATCAAGTGGTGGTCTGCCAAGAAGAACCTCCAACTGTCCGACGTGGTTAACATCATGCTCCATCGCCACATCCTCCCGCTCCAACTTCGGGCCACCCCGATGTGGGAGCATAGATCCGGGGATGCGGGGCCCGTGCTCAACTTCTTCCGCTCCTCATTGTCCGGCATGTGGACATGGCTCTTCAAGCTGTCCAAGGACAAGATCCCTAAGGAGGGGGAAGACCTTGGCTTCGAGGTCGGCTACGACGCCCCACCGGTGAGTGTTTGATATACATGTTCATATCCTTCTCCTGCTAAGCGTGACAAATTTTGATGAATCACCTCACTTCATATTTGCAGAACTGGGTAGCCAAGATGCAGCAGGTGTTGTGCCCAGCACCGCTGCCGGAGGAGGAGAGATCCCCCTGCTTATGGCACTCCTAGTTGAGGAGCTGCACGTGGTGGTCCCCAAAGGGTCCAAGCCCCAGAAGGGCAGGGCGGGTCTTCGGAAGCAGGAGACCTCGATCACCCGGTCCGAGGAGACCCACACCTCCTCCACCCACAAGAGCGATTGGGGGGGAGGACAAGGAAGAAGCGAACCCTCCTCCAAAGGGGAAGAGGGTGGCGTCAGAGGACACCGAGGCTGGGATGCGGCCCAAGGGCCCAAAGAGGTCGAAGAAGACCCCGGCCGGGGCCGCCATCAAGGCCACAACGTTGGAGAAGGCCATACTCTCCGACGAGTCAGAAGATGATCCCCTAGCGATGGGGAGGAAGAAAACGGCACCTCGAAGGTCCGTCATCGCCTTTTGTGTTTTGATTTTACATCAAGTCCTTTCAACAGGACTAAATTCGCATGAGTATTTTTCCACAGCCCGCAAAGGGCACGCCTCAGTGACTCCTCCAGCGGGTTGCCGCCCACCAGCGGGACGCCGGACCGCGCTGCCCCGGCTCAATAAGGGCTGGGGGAGGTAACATCGAATCCGGCCCCTCAGGTTGACATGGCGGGGGCGAAGAGTTGATCGTCATGGCCGAGGATGATGCCTCGGCCCCGCAGGGCCAAGGGGAAAGAGTCCCTGAGGTCGTCCAAGAAGGCTGGGCCAACCGGTGGCCCAACCGAAGTCTACTCCGGCTCCACCGCCGTAGCTGGAGACCCTCATACCTAGCACCCAGGTGCTGGGGTCTGAGGTCTTACCACCCCCACCTCCCGCTCCAGGGCGGGTTAGCGCGGTGTGGACTGAAGAAATGGAGGCGGCCTTGACGGGCTCCTCCCTCAAGGAAGAGCACCGCGCATTGATTGGTGCGGTGCTGCAAGGATTCCGGTCCACAGAGGCCGGAATGCGTGAGGCCTTCAAGGGCCTCATCACGAGCTTCGAGGTAATCTTTCTGTCTTTACGCGACAGAGGGCCTTCTCTGCTTAGATTTACTTTATCGATCCTTGTAACTGCCTGAAGACATCCGTTACCAGGCATTTAGACGGCCTAGCCAGTGAGTCGCCCCCGAGCCCAAGGCCAATTTTGAAAAACTGGTGTTGGGGTCGAAGTATAGGAGCAGAGGAAAGAGTAGCCCCCAGGACTGATAAGACCGAATGTATGTCCGAAGTGTCAATGAATTGATCATGGGGCTCATTAGAAAGTGTTTATGTAGGTTTCAACCTCGGCTCCGGGCTCCATTGATACGTCCATTTTGCATCATGTTTTCCTACTGTTATTTGTAGTGTTTTCAATCAATATAACACCTTGTGGAGCAATTCTAATGCCTTTTCTCTCTTAATATGCAAGATTTACATAAGGAGGGAGATTGCCGGCAGTTGGAATTCTGGACCTAAAAAAGCTATGTCAGAGATACCTATTCTGCACATCTCCAAATGAGCTGAAATTTTACAGAGATTTATTTTGGAATAAATAAAAAATACTGGAGAAAAGAAGTACCAGAGGGGGCCACCCAGGTGCCCACGAGGCACGAGGGCGCGCCACCCCCCCAGGCGCGCCCTGGTGGCTTGTAGGGCCTCTGGCCAGCCTCCGGTGCCCATTTTCTGGTATATAAGCCCATTTGCCCTAGAAAAATAATAAGGAGAAGGCTTTCGGGATGGAGCGCCGCCGTCTCGAGGCGGAACTTGGGCATGAGCATTTTTGCTCTCCGGCGGAGCGATTTCGCCGGGGATACTTCCCTCTGGGAGGGGGAAATCGAAGCCATCGTCATCACCAACGATCCTCTCATCGTGGGAGGACCAATCTTCATCAACATCTTCACCAGCACCATCTCATCTCAAACCCTAGTTCATCTCTTGTATTCAATCTTTGTCTCAAAACCTCAAATTGGTACCTGTGGGTTGCTAGTAGTGTTGATTACATCTTGTAGTTGATGCTAGTTGGTTTACTTGGTGGAAGATTATATGTTCAGATCCATTATGCTATTCAATACCCCTCTGATCTTGAACATGAACATGATTTGTGAGTAGTTACTTTAGTTCCTGAGGACATGGGAGAAGTCTTGTCATAAGTAATCATGTGAATTTGGTATTCGTTCGATATTTTGATGATATGTATGTTGTTGATTCTCTTAGTGGTGTCATGTGAACGTCGACTACATGACACCTCACCATCTTTGGGCCTAAGGGAATGCATTTTGGAGTAGTAATTAGATGATGGGTTGCTAGAGTGATAGAAGCTTAAACCCTAGTTTATGCGCTATTCCGTAAGGGGCTGATTTGGATCCATATGTTAAATGCTATGGTTAGATTTATCTTAATTCTTCTTTCGTAGTTGCGGATGCTTGCGAGAAGGGTTAATCATAAGTGGGAGGCTTGTTCAAGTAAGAACAACACCCAAGCACCGGTCCACCCACATATCAAATTATCAAAGTAGCGAACGTGAAACAAACAAACATGATGAAAGTGACGAGATGAAATTCCCATGTGTCCTCGAGAACGTTTAGCTTATTATAAGAGATCGTTCCGGCCTGTCCTTTGCTACAAAAGGATTGGGCTACCTTGCTGCAGCTTAGTTACTATTGCTACTTGTCACTTGTTACAAATTATCTTGCTATCAAACTACTTGTTATCGATAATTTCAGTGCTTGCAGAAAATATCTTGCTGAAAACCGCTTGTCATTTCCTTCTGCTCCTCGTTGGGTTCGACACTCTTACTTATCGAAAGGACTACGATTGATCCCCTATACTTGTGGGTCATCAAGACTCTTTTCTGGCGCCGTTGCCGGGGAGTGAAGCGCCTTTGGTGAGTAGAATTTGGTAAGGAAACATTTATATTACATGCTGAAATTTATTGTCACTTGTCACTATGGAAAGTAATCCTTTGAGGGGTTTGTTCAGGGTATCTTCACCTCGACCGAAAGCACAAAGAGTTGCTCCTCAACCTACTGCACCTACTGAAAATATTTATTATGAGATTTCTTCGGGTATGATAGAGAAACTGCTAGCTAATCCTTATGCAGGAGATGGAACAATACATCCTGATATGCACCTAATCTATGTGGATGAAGTTTGTGGATTATTTAAGCTTGCAGGTTTACCCAGAGATGAAGTTAAGAAGAAGGTTTTCCCTTTATCTTTGAAGGGAAAGGCATTGACATGGTATAGGCTATGTGATGATTTTGGAACGTGGGATTGGAATCGATTGAAATTAGAATTTCATCAAAAGTTTTATCCTATGCATCTGGTTCATCGTGATCAGAATTATATATATAATTTTTGGCCTCGTGAAGGAGAAAGCATCGCTCAAGCTTGGGGGAGGCTTAAGTACATGATGTACACATGCCTTAATCATGATCTCTCAAGAGAAATGATCTTACAGAATTTTTATGCTCGGCTTTCTCATGATGATCAAACCATGCTCGATTCTTCTTCGACTGGCTCTTTTATGAAGAAAACTATTGAATTCAGATGGGATCTTCTAGAAAGAATTAAATGCAACTCTGAAGATTGGGAACTCGACAAAGGTAATGAGTCAGGTATAACACTTGAGTTTGATTGTGTTAAATCTTTTATGGATACCGATGCTTTTCATAAGTTTAGCACTAAATATGGACTTGACTCTGAGATAGTAGCCTCCTTTAGTGAATCATTTGCTACTCATGTTGATCTCCCTAAGGAGAAGTGGTTTAAATATCATCTCCCTGTTAAAGAAAAGATTGAGGAACCCGTTAGTGTTAAAGAAGAAACAATTGTTTACCATGTTGATCCAGTTGTGCCTACTGCTTATATTGAGAAACCACCTTTTCTTGTTAGGATTAAGGAACATGCTAAAGTTTCAACTGTGGTTAACAAAAGTAATGCTAGAGCACCTAGACCCTCTGAACAAATTAAAGTTGAACCTAATGTTGCTATGGTTAAAGATCTCTTGGTCGGTAATATAGATGGGCATGTTATTTACTTCTGTGATGAAGCAGCTAGAATTGCTAAACCAGATCCTAAAGATAAAAACAGACCTGTAGTAGGCATGCCTGTTGTCTCTGTTAAAATAGGAGATCATTGTTATCATGGTTTATGTGATTTGGGTGCTAGTGTGAGTGCTATTCCATTTACCTTATATCAAGAAATTATGAATGATATTGCACCTATTGAAATAGAGGACATTGATGTTACTATTAAGCTTGCAAATAGAGATACCATTACAACGCTTGGGATCGTTAGAGATGTTGAAGTCCTGTGTGGAAAAATAAAATACCCTACTGATTTTCTAGTCCTCGGTTCTCCACAAGATAATTTTTGTCCCATTATATTTGGTAGACCTTTCTTGAACACTGTTAATGCCAAGATTAATTGCGCTAAAGGAACTGTTTGTGTTAATTTTGGTGGTATATCTCATGAGTTTAATTTCTCCAAGTTTCGTAGACAACCTCATGATAAAGAATTGCCTAGTAAAGATGAAATTATTGGTCTTGCTTCTATTGCCGTACCTCCTACTGATCCATTAGAACAATATTTGCTAGACCGTGAAAATGATATGCACATGAATGAAAGAAATGAAATAGATAGGATATTCTTTGATCAACCACCTATCCTTAAACACAATTTGCCTGTTGAAACTCTTGGAGGTCATCCTCCACCTAAGAGTGACCCTGTATTTGAATTGAAGCAATTGCCTGATACATTGAAATATGCTTACCTAGATGAAAAGAAGATATATCCTGTTATTATTAGTGCTAACCTTTCAGAGCATGAAGAAAAGAGATTACTAAAAACTCCGAGGAAGCACCGTGCTGCTATTGGATATACTCTTGATGATCTTAAGGGCATTAGTCCCATTCTATGTCAGCACAAAATTAATATGGAGCCTGATGCTAAACCAGTTGTCGACCACCAACGACGATTAAATCCTAAGATGAAGGAGGTGGTAAGAACTGAAATATTAAAGCTTCTGGAAGCAGGTATAATCTATCCCATAGCTGATAGTAGATGGGTAAGTCCCGTTCATTGTGTTCCTAAGAAAGGAGGCATTACTGTTGTTCCTAACGATAAAAATGAACTCATCCCACAAAGAATTGTAACTGGTTATAGGATGGTAATTGATTTTAGAAAATTAAACAAAGCCATTAGAAAAGATCATTACCCCCTACCTTTTATTGATCAAATGTTAGAAAGATTGTCTAAGCATACACACTTTTGTTTCCTAGATGGTTATTCTGGTTTCTCTCAAATACCTGTATCACCTGAAGATCAAGAGAAAACCACCTTTACTTGTCCTTTTGGAACTTATGCTTATCGTCGTATGCCTTTTGGTTTATGTAATGCACCTGCTACCTTTCAAAGATGTATGACTACTATATTCTCTGATTTTTGTGAAAAGATTGTTGAGGTTTTCATGGATGATTTTTCCGTTTACGGAACTTCCTTTGATGATTGCTTAAGCAACCTTGATCGAGTTTTGCAGAGATGTGAAGAAACTAATCTTGTCTTGAATTGGGAGAAGTGGCACTTTATGGTGAATGAAGGTATTGTCTTGGGGCATAAAATTTCTGAACGAGGTATTGAAGTAGATAAGGCTAAAGTTGATGCAATTGATAAAATGCCATGTCCTAAAGATATTAAAGGTATAAGAAGTTTCCTAGGTCATGCTGGTTTCTATAGAAGGTTTATTAAAGACTTCTCTAAAATTTCTAGGCCTCTTACTAATCTCTTGCAAAAAGATGTTCCATTTGTTTTTTATGATGATTGTGTAGAAGCCTTTGAAACACTTAAGAAAGCCTTAACCTCTGCACCTATTGTTCAACCACCTGATTGGAACTTGCCTTTTGAAATTATGTGTGACGCTAGTGATTATGCTGTTGGTGCTGTTCTAGGACAGAGAGTTGATAAGAAATTAAATGTTATCCATTATGCTAGTAAAACTCTAGACAATGCTCAAATAAATTATGCTACTACTGAGAAAGAATTTCTAGCAGTTGTGTTTGCATGTGATAAATTCAGATCTTACATAGTTGATTCTAAAGTAATTGTTCACACCGATCATGCTGCTATTAAATACCTTATGGAAAAGAAAGATGCTAAATCTAGACTCATTAGGTGGGTTCTATTGCTACAAGAATTTGACTTGCATATTACTGATAGGAAGGGAGCTAAGAACCCTGTAGCTGATAATTTGTCTAGGTTGGAAAATATTCTTGGTGACCCACTGCCTATTGATGATAGTTTTCCCGATGAGCAATTAGTTGTCATAAATGCTTCTCGTAATACTCCTTGGCATGCATACTATACTAATTATATTGTTGCTAAATTTATACCACCTAGTTTCACATACCAACAAAAGAAAAAGTTCTTCTTTGATTTAAGACATTACTTCTGGGATGACCCACATCTTTGTAAAGAAGGAGTGGATGGTATTATTAGACGTTGTATACGTGAGCATGAACAGGAACAAATCTTACGGAAGTGTCATTCCGAGGCTTACGGAGGACACCATGCGGGAGACAGAACTGCACATAAGGTACTACAATCTGGTTTTTATTGACCTACTCTTTTCAAGGATGCTCGTAAGTTTGTCTTATCTTGTGATGAATGTCAAAGAATTGGTAATATTAGTAGACGTCAAGAAATGCCTATGAATTATTCACTTGTTATTGAACCATTTGATGTTTGGGGATTTGATTATATGGGACCTTTTCCTTCCTCTAATGGGTATACACATATTTTAGTTGCTGTTGATTACGTTACTAAGTGGGTAGAAGCTATTCCAACTAGTGGTGCTGATCATAACACTTCTATTAAAATGCTTAAAGAAGTTATTTTCCCGAGGTTCGGAGTTCCTAGATATTTAACGACTGATGGTGGTTCACATTTTATTCATGGTGCATTCCGTAAACTGCTTGCTAAATATGATGTCAAGCATAGAATTGCATCCCCCTTTCACCCTCAATCTAGTGGTCAAGTTG
This sequence comes from Elymus sibiricus, assembly GCA_039707655.1. Lineage (NCBI taxonomy): Eukaryota > Viridiplantae > Streptophyta > Magnoliopsida > Poales > Poaceae > Elymus > Elymus sibiricus. Next base: position 343,247,168 of record CM077666.1, on the reverse strand, counting down.
AATTGAGCAATAGAGAAATAAAGTTAATTTTGCAAAAAACCGTCAATAGATCTAGAAAGAATTGGTCTAAGAAACTTGACGATGCATTATGGGCTTATAGAACTGCTTATAAAAATCCTATGGTTATGTCTCCCTATAAAATGGTTTATGGAAAAGCATGTCATTTACCTCTTGAGTTAGAACATAAAGCATACTGGGCAATTAAAGAACTCAAATATGATTTTAAGCTTGCCGGTGAAAAGAGGTTATTTGATATTAGCTCACTAGATGAATGGAGAACCCAAGCTTATGAAAATGCCAAATTGTTTAAAGAAAAAGTTAAAAGATGGCATGATAAAAGAATTCAAAAACGGGAATTCAAAGTGGGTGAGTATGTTCTATTGTACAATTCTCGTTTTAGATTTTTTGCAAGAAAACTTCTCTCTAAATGGGAAGGACCGTATATCATTGAGGAAGTTTATCGCTCTGGAGCCATTAAGATCAATAACGCCGAAGGCACTAATCCGAAGGTGGTCAATGGGCAAAGAATTAAGCATTACATCTCAGGTACGCCTATTAATGTTGAGACTAACATTATTCAAACTATGACACCGGAGGAATACATAAGAGAGACCTTCCAGAACACTCCAGAACCCTGAAAAGGAAGAGGTACGTGATACGGTAAGTAAACCGACTCCAAAAATTCCATAAAAATACTTTCTGTCAGTTTTGGAATATTAGAAAAATACAAAAATAAGAAACAACCGAGGGGACCCACAAGGTGCACACGAGGCACCAGGGAGCGCCACCCCCCCAGGCGCGCCCTGGTGGCTTGTGGGCCCCTCGTGAGCCGTCCCGACTCCATTTTCTTCTGGAATACTTGTTTTGCAAGATAAAAATTCTTTATATATACTCCCGGACATTTTGACCACCGTATCGCAAAATTCTCCTCTGTTCTTGTTTCGTGCTATTTTTCTGACAGATCTAGATCGCCATGGCTCCCCAAAGGCTCCGTACCAAGCACCGTATCGTGCAACCATCGCCGGGCAAACGCCCCTACATCGAGGTTTACTACGAGTGGTCGTCGGGAGAGGAAGATAATGGCAAGGAGGACAAGGTCGAGGAAGTTGCGGAAACCCAGGCTCCAGAAGGAGGGCAAGCCATTCCCATGGAGGAGACCACAGAGAAGGGATATATCCTTCAACCCCTCTATGATCATCTCTCCCCATCTGTAATTGAAGCCCTAAGAGTCTTTGAAACAGTTTGTTCTCAGAATACATCTCTCACTCGTGAAGTTATTTTGTTGGAAGAGCAAAAACATCGCCCTTCGGAGCATCAACCGTAAATTGGAGTATCTGCTAAAGCTGAAGGACAAGCCCACCACTTCATCATCACCATCCTCACCCAAGAAAGAAACTTGAGTACATGGGTATGGGCACTCCCCTTGGCTTGTGCCAAGCTTGGGGGAGGTGCCCCGGTATCGTATCACCATCACTTTTATTATCTTTACCTATTTTTAGTTCGATCCTTAGTTATTTCATGATTTAGTTGAATAAAAGTTTAGTATGATCTATTTTCGAGTGCTAGTTTCGTGATCTATCTATCTATGTAATTGAGTTGAGAGTTATATAATAAAGAGTAGTTTGAGTTTTTGCTTCTTTACTTTTATGTTTCAATCCTAGCAATGGAAATAATGAAAAAGATCATATGCTAATCTTATGGAAAGTAATGACATTACATAAAGAAAAGTATAAGTGGTAAAATTTATTGAAAGTTAACAAACATAGCATTAGTCAATGATGTAATTCATGAAAAAATTAATAAAGGAAGAGAAGATTCACATGCAAATACACTATCTTGGACATCTTTTATGATTGTGAGCCCCCATTGAGTATTTTATGTCAAATTGTTGACGTTGGACAAGGAAGACAACGTAATGAATTATGTTTGCTTATATTCACATAGAAGTTATATTGTCATAGATCCTCCAATATGTGGTGCTTGCCCAATATCTTTGCTAGCCAAAAATCCACACCAAGTAGAGATACTACTTGTGCATCCAAAACCCTTAAACCCAGTTTCATGTCATGAGAGTCCATTATATCTACCTATGGATTGAATAAGATCCTTCAAGTAAGTTGTCATCGGTGCAAAAAGCAATAAAAATTGCCTCTAAATATGTATGAACTTTTATTGTAAGGGGAAATAAGCTTTGTACGAACTTGTGATGGTAAAGAAATAAAAGCGACGGACTGCATAATAAAGGTTGCTATCACAAGGGGCAATATAAAGTGACGTTCCTTTGCATTAAGAGCTTGTGCATCCAACAACAAAAAGCGCATGACAACCTCTGCTTCCCTCTGCGAAGGGCCTATCTTTTAGTTTTATGTATTTACTTTTTATGCAAGAGTCAATAGTGTTCTCCTCTATTCCTTTTTATTTTTCTCTTTTGCAAGCATCATGTGGTGGGGAAAGATCTAGGCACATATATCCAATTGGATATGAGTGATCATGAGTTATTATTATTGACATTACCCTTGAGGTGAATAAGTTGGGAGGCAAAATTATAAGCCCCTATCTTTCTATGTGTCTGGCTGAAACTTTTTGCTGCATATATATGTTGTGAGTGTTAGCAATCATAGAAGACTAAATGATGGTTGAGTATGTGGACTTGCTAAAGCTCCTACATGAGACCCTTCCTGAAAATATGATGAATTGCAATTGCATTGTTGACTGAGAACATAGTTTGTTAGTTTTCAAGAAAGTTTATGTCTTATACTTCGTTGTTGTGATGAATTGTTACTTGCTCATGAGAAGTTCTATGATAATGAATATTGCTGTTATAATAATGATCATGATGCTACTATGTCCGTATTTTGTTTTTATCGACACCTCTCTCTCTAAACATGTGGACATGATTATCGATATCGGCTTTCGCTTGAGGACAAGCGAGGTCTAAGCTTGGGGGAGTTGATACGTCCATTTTGCATCATGTTTTCCTACTGTTATTTGTAGTGTTTTTAATCAATATAACACCTTGTGAAGCAATTCTAATGCCTTTTCTCTCTTAATATGCAAGATTTACATAAGGAGGGAGATTGCCGACAGCTGGAATTCTGGATCTGAAAAAGCTATGTCAGAGATACCTATTCTGCACATCTCCAAATGAGCTAAAATTTCACGGAGATTTATTTTGGAATAAATAAAAAATACTGGAGAAAATAAGTACCAGAGGGGGCCACCCAGGTGCCCACGAGGCACCAGGGCGCGCCACCCCCCCAGGCGCGCCCTGGTGGCTTGTGGGGCCCCTGGCCAGCCTCTGGTGCCCATTTTCTGGTATATAAGACCATTTGCCCTAGAAAAAATGAGGAGAAGACTTTCGGGACGGAGCGCAGCCGTCTCGAGGCGGAACTTGGGCATGAGCATTTTTGCTCTCCGGCGGAGCGATTCCGCAGGGGATACTTTCCTCCAGGAGGGGGAAATCGAAGCCATCGTCATCACCAACGATCCTCTCATTGTGGGAGGACCAATCTTCATCAACATATTCATTAGCACCATCTCATCTCAAATCCTAGTTCATCTCTTGTATTCAATCTTTGTCTCAAAATCTCAGATTGGTACCTGTGGGTTGCTAGTAGTGTTGATTACATCTTGTAGTTGATGCTAGTTGGTTTACTTGGTGGAAGATTATATGTTCAGATCCATTATGCTATTCAATACCCCTCTGATCTTGAACATGAACATGATTTGTGAGTAGTTACTTTAGTTCCTGAGGACATGGGAGAAGTCTTGTCATAAGTAATCATGTGAATTTGGTATTCGTTCGATATTTTGATGATATGTATGTTGTTGATTCTCTTAGTGGTGTCATGTGAACGTCTACTACATGACACTTCACCATCTTTGGGCCTAAGGGAATGCACTGTGGAGTAGTAATTAGATGATGGGTTGCTAGAGTGACAGAAGCTTAAACCCTAGTTTATGCGCTATTCCGTAAGGGGCTGATTTGGATCCATATGTTAAATGCTATGGTTAGATTTATCTTAATTCTTCTTTCGTAGTTGCGGATGCTTGCGAGAGGGGTTAATCATAAGTGGGAGGCTTGTTCAAGTAAGAACAACACCCAAGCACCGGTCCACCCACATATCAAATTATCAAAGTAGCGAACGTGAAACAAACAAACATGATGAAAGTGACTAGATGAAATTCCCATGTGTCCTCGAGAACGTTTAGCTTATTATAAGAGATCGTTCTGGCCTGTCCTTTGCTACAAAAGGATTGGGCTACCTTGCTGCAGCTTAGTTACTATTGCTACTTGTCACTTGTTACAAATTATCTTGCTATCAAACTACTTGTTACCGACAATTTCAGTGCTTGCAGAAAATACCTTGCTGAAAACAGCTTGTCATTTCCTTCTGCTCCTCGTTGGGTTCGACACTCTTACTTATCAAAAGGACTACAATTGATCCCCTATACTTGTGGGTCATCATCCATCTCCGAGGAGATTGCGGAGATGAGCCGGAAGCTCGAGAGGTCCGAGAAGGACCTCGACATGATGAACAAGTAGGTCGAGCAGTCTCAAGGTAAGCGACCGATGCTTTTCGTCTTTGGATGTGAGTTCAAGAAAATATATTTTGCGAAATAGAAGCTGACGCCGAACTGTTTGAATGAAAGAGGCTGTCGCCGAGCTTGAGAGGCTCAAGGCCGAGCTCTTGAAGGCTCGACAGGAGGTCGAGCAGCATAAAACTGCTACGGCCAAGGCGGAGAAGGACCTAGCCGTCGAAAAGGTGGCTAGGGGGAAAGACCAGGCGCGGGTTCTAGAGGTCGAGGAGACTCTCAAGGGCATGTATCTCGAACGCGATTCCCTTGAGAAAAAGGAGAAAGAGACGGGCGAGGAGCTGCAGAAGTTACGTTTGTCTCATACTGAGCTCCAGACCCGGGCCCGGGCCGACCTCCTGGTGCTCCAACAAGTGGAGCGGGTAGCCGCGGGTAAGCCATATTTACTTCAATGTGCATTTGCCAGCAAAGGGTTCGTCGAGCTCACTTAGCTATGGCGATCCGCAGAGGTCTTCGCCGATCTCTCGAAGAGTGCGGCGGACGCCGGCCTTCATTTCGGCCAACTGGAGGGCCATGAGGCGGAGAAGGCGTTCTGGAGGCAGTTCTAGGAGCCATTGCAGCCGTAGTTGCTCAATCATCGGATGAAGCAGCTAGCGGAACTTCTCCGGATGGCGAGGTCAGCGCTCCAAGACCTCTGCGTCAATTTGTGGCCAACGGAGGTGTTGCCAGCCAGCTTCTTCGGGCTCCTGGCGCGATTGCAAGAAGCCGTCCTGCAAGTCAACCGCTGGAAGCGATCCGCATGTCTGGAAGGAGCGCGGCGGGCGTATGCCTGCGTGAAGACGCACTTTCGAAAGATTGAGGCGGAGGTTGTTGCTGCGGGGCCCCCTGAAGGGAAGGCGCGCACCGCGGAGCAGTTCTTTGCCGAGGTGGAGGAGGGTGCCCGTGTTACTGAGGCCGTGTGTCCTAAGGACAAGTTGTATTTTTAGGCAGCACTTCGGAATGCCGAAGTGCGTGGGATGTATAAAAATTATCAGTTATTTAATGAGTACGGCTTAAGTTCCTCTCATATGTTTCTGCGTTGTTTTTAATATTCCTCCTGTTTGACCGTGTTAAACTGAAAGTGGCCAGTCGTCGGCTTCAACCCCTTCATACAATGTACAAAGGGTGCCCCTTTTAGGCGATCATGACCCTTAGCCGACGTCTCAGTTCCCGGAGGAGGTCTGTGCACATAGGGACTAGGCAATCGGACTGTGGTGGCTTTATAACTTTCACTTAGTCATAGGAGTTTGACGGCGGGGACTGATGACGAGCCCCCGGTGGGTGAAGTGGTCGGCTTAACCAGCCGAGGTCTATGCCCATGCCCACCTCGGCTAATTCGAGGAAGAAGCCCTTCATTTAACACGGGTGATCTCTAACGATACGTCGCTTGACGCGGTCTTCGGATGGCCGACCAGTTTGCGCTTACCTAGATAGTCAGTTTTCGTCTTTCTCCACTGAGGCGCTCTGTCAGTTAAACTGGCGGCACTATCGCAGTGGTTCTCCCATTACACCCTTAGCCGAATTTGTCGGGAACGTAAGGGGCACACATAGGAGCCGGGCAACCTAACTATTGACCAAAATCTAGGTTCGAAATTGATGCATATAATGCAACATCCGAGACGCCGAGTACTTCGGACTTGTTTTTCAGGGTGTAAAATCGAGGCCCTTTAGCAATTGTATCTTAGAGATGTTCTCATAGTTCGTGGGCAGTGCTTGTAAGAAAATACGTTTAAAGACCTTTATGGGCACAATTTCTTTATTTCATGTAACCAAGCTTTACACGCCGAACTTTTGATGAGAGGAACTAAACAAGATACAATGCGAGTAAAGATAATGAAGGAGAATCTTAAAGAAAAAATAGGGAGGATCCTGTCATCGGGTCTATGAGCCCGGGCCGCTTCCTGCTGCACGTCTGCGTCTCCATGCTGTTGACCAGCTCGTCCTCGTTGATAGCGGGGGTGATATTTGGTAGCATGCAACTTCGGCCAGGTATGTGCTTGATGCGTTCGTTGGTCGAGCCCTTTGAAGGGGTATGCAGCTGTTAGTTGTGTGGTTGAAGCCACATGGGCATGCTAGTGTTGGCTAGTTCCTTGACAGAAGCCTGCCAACGTGTCAGCCCGAGGTTTCATCGCTGCTCGATCTAGCCGACCCGACGTTTCCATTGTTTTGGCTCCTCGGCAACCAGGGGATTTTCAGTGCGAAGTTATGCACCCTGGGGACGTAATGCCCCTCCCGAGGTAGGTGCGCGAGGAGCCTGTACCCCTATTTAGGGTGAGGAGGTGCATGTCCGAGGTCAACTGGCGTAGCCCACGTACGCTTCGAAGAGCTGGGGGTGCGTTTACCGCCACGGGCTGCCTCCTCGGATCCCCGCACCTCGGCTGCGAAAGCCGCGGTCTGCTCCTCCGTCCGGAGAGAGCGTTCGGTGTTACCATTGACTGTAATAACACCGTTGGGTCCCGGCATTTTGAGTTTGAGATAAGCGTAATGCGGGACTGCATTAAAGCACGCGAATGCGGTGCGCCCTAGGAGTGCATGGTATCCGCTGTGAAAAGGTACGATGTCAAAGATTAACTCCTTGCTCCTGAAGTTCTCGGGTGATCCGAATACTAGTTCCAGGGACACGGTTCCGGTGCAACGAGCCTCAACCCCTGGTATTACACCTTTAAAGGTGGTGCTGCTAGGCTTAATCCGAGATGAGTCAATCCCCATCTTCCTTACTGTGTCCTCATAGATCAAGTTGAGGCTGCTCCCTCCGTCCATAAGGACGCGCATCAGATGAAAACTGTCGATGATCGGGTCCAGGACGAGTGCGGCCAATCCGCCATGACTGATGCTTGTCGGATGGTCGTGTTTGTCGAAGGTGATCGGGTAAGCCGACCACGGATTGTACTTCGGGACCACAGGCTCTAACGCGTAGATGTCCCGAAGTACGCGCTTCCTCTCCCTTTTAGGGATGTGGGTAACGTAAATCATGTTTACCTCTGTTACCTCATTAGGAAACTTCTTTTGGCCTCCATTGTTTGGCCGCCGAGGTTCATCCTCGTCTTCGCTACGATTTTGGGTTTTATTTTGACCCTCTGTCGCTATCTTGCCAGCCTGCTTGAAGACCCAACAATTCCTGTTGGTGTGTGTTGCTGGTTTGTCTTGAGTGCCATGAATTTGGCACGGTCGATCCAGGATCTTGTCGAGCTGGCTCGGTCCATCCTTGTTCCCTTTAAAGGGCTTTCTTTTCTGTCCAGATCGAGGTCTGTTGAAGCCTGCATTGACTGATGCGTCTTCTGTGTCGCTTCCACCGTTTCTATGCCTGCGCTTATTTTTGTTGCGCTTAGGCTTTCCGTTGGCGTCGCGAGTCTCCAAGGTCCCCGCCTCACCGTCGTGTGTGCTGCGGGCCAGCCAACTATCCTCTCCCGTGCAAAAGCGGGTCATGAGTGAGGTTAGGGCTGCCATGGTCCTCGGTTTGTCCTGGCCGAGCTGGCGGGCGAGCCACTCATCTCGGATGTTGTTTTTGAATGCTGCGATGGCATCGGCGTCTGAGCAGTCTATGATCTGGTTCTTTTTAGTAAGAAACCGGTTCCAGAATTTCCGAGCTGATTCGCTGGGCTTCTGAGTGACACGGCTGAGGTCATCGGCGTCCGGAGGTCGGACGTAGGTTCCTTGGAAATTTGCCCTGAAGGCGTCTTCAAGAGCCTCCCAGCTTCCAATGGAGTGGGGCGGCAGGCTATTCAGCCAATGCCTCGCCGGCCCCTTTAGCTTGAGCGGCAAGTACTTGATGGCATGGAGGTCATCTCCATTGGCCATGTGTATATGGAGAAGAAAGTCTTCAATCCATACAGCTGGGTCCGTGGTGCCATCGTAAGATTCTATGTTGATGGGTTTGAACCCATTGGGGAACTGGTGTTCCATTACCCTATCTGTAAAACAGATCGGGTGGGCTGGTCCTCGGAACCGAGTGGTATCATACCGGGCGTCGGGAGAGAACCGAGTATGAGTTTGATCTCGGGCGCAACCGTTCCTGTCCAACCAGGCGTCGTAGCCGTCAGGCCCAGCCGGAGCGCGTCCTCTTGATCCATAAATGGACCGGGGTGGCGCCCGGTTTGTCTCTATCCGACGTCGAACGTCTTGAGGGTCAAGATAATCCATAGGGACCTTGCCATGACGTCATGTGGCTGGTTGGGTGTGGAAATCCTCCCGCGCGGGCCTGTCGCGCCCTGGAGGGGGGCGATCAGGTGCCTCAGTGGTCAATTCATCGTCAAATTCAGGCAGTAAACGCCTGCGTGGATAAGATTTGGGCGCACTACGGCGCCGTTCTTTGAGGTCTTGCTCGGCCGAAATTATTTCGACCCACTTGTCGTTTAGTGCATCCTCGTTAGCCTGCAGCAGTTGCTGCTTGCATTTCATGCTTCGGGCGGTACCAACTAGGCGCCGTCGAAAGCGTTCTTGCTCAGCAGGGTCTTCGGGGACTATGAAGTCTTCGGTGCCGAGGCTCACGTCCTCCTCGGATTCCGGCATGTAATTGTCGTCGGCCCCTTCAAAGAGGTCGTCGGGATCCGAGTCCCTGGGGATGCCTTCGGGGTCGACGTGGCGTTCTGGGGAGGCTTCAAGGTCTTCCCCTGGATCTTCCGTGTCGTTGGCCGCCGTGTCGGCGGTAGGGTTGTTCCCGCTGGGCTCCCCGTTAGCACCCCTTCCGCGTCTTCGCCTACGCCTTGGAGGGGAGTTGGGAGTGTTGAACATGTACACATCGTACATAGATGTTGCTTTCCACCTGCCGGTGTTAGTAGGTGGCAAGGTGTTGTCCATAGGGCTGCTGACATCTTCATCCATGTCGGTTGCCTCATCGTAGTCTAGCATATCGGTTAAATCGTCGATAGTGGCGACTAGGTGGGTGGTGGGTGGGATGTAAATCTCCCGATCGTCGGCTTTAAGTCCGATCTTATCATAAACCGAGGCCTTGCCATCCGAGATTGACAAACTCTGGATCCGGTCAAGCATCTCATTGAGGTGAGATAGCTCCTCAGGGTTCATGGTCTGTCCATAAGCCGGGTCAACTCGTAGTGGCACGCCTGATGCGTTTTTGGCCATACAAGGAGGCGAGGTGGATTCTAGATCCGCCGCCGAGATCGGTTCTGTGATAGCCTGGCTTATTAGGGATGATAGACTACTCATATCAATAAGGAATTTCTTCTTTTTCGGGAGCCCATTCGGACAGAACTCCAAAGTTAAGCGTGCTCAGCTTGGAGTAATTTCAGGATGGGTGACCGACCGGGAAGTTGCTCCCGGGTGCGCACGAGTGAGGACAAAGTGCGCAAGAAAGATTAGTATTGATCTGTGAAGCCAGTCTAGATCTTGCCAGGAGTAACGACCACCGGCGGGTGTGTCCGGGGCGTTACAAGTTGGTATCAGAGCCGACCCTCGCGGTTACACGGATGTTTGGTGCGCGGTCATGTTGTGCATGGCGTTTGTGACCCGTCGTGGCACACGGCATGTCACATGTACCGGACTGGATGCACGGACGTATGTGCCAAGAGGGAACGTTCCCGTGGCCCGACGAGGACGTCGGTTCCTTTGAGTGGGGGTGTGTGTGATAGCCTGGCTTATTAGGGATGATAGACTACTCATATCAATATGGAATTCCTTCTTTTCCGGGAGCCCATTCGGACAGAACTCCAAAGTTAAGCGTGCTCAGCTTGGAGTAATTTCAGGATGGGTGACCGATCGGGAAGTTGCTCCCGGGTGCGCATGAGTGAGAACAAAGTGCGCAGGAAAGACTAGTATTGATCTGTGAAGCCAGTCTAGATCTCGCTAGGAGTAATGACCACCGGCGGGTGTGTCCGGGGCGTTACAGGTTCTAAGCCCGATGCTGTGTCCAAGGCCGAGCTCTGATCTATGTCGGAGCCGGGTACCGTGACAGGTTTGTCCGAGGCGGGGGAGGGAAGTTTCTCCATAGCCCCGGCAATGTCGGGGGGCATGACCCGTTGCTTTCAACGGAGATCGAATCCGAGGTCCAGCCCCCGATGTTTGCCAGACCCGGAATTCAGCCGGGAGTCCAGCCTGATAGGATGAGCTCGCCGCAGGAATCCGCGGTGTACTCCAAACCTCCGAAGGTAACGATCTAGTTGGGAGCGTAGTTCTCGACGGTGGCCAGTTGGCCTGTCGAGTCGGCGCAGAAGATCATGTTGCCGAACACAAAAAGCTGGCCGGGGACGTAGGCGTCCCCACAGCCACTGCCGCAGTCGATCTGCAGATGAGCCATCGATCCTTTGCGATCACACAGCGGAACTCTCAATGTCGGTGTAAAAACCGGCAGACCTCGGGGTAGGGGGTCCCGAGCTGTGGATCTCAGACGAATGGTAACAGGAACAAGGAGACGATGTTTACCCAGGTTCGGACCCTCTTGATGGAGGTAAAACCCTACGTCCTGCTCTTGTTTATATCAATGGAGATGTATCAAGTACAGAGTTGATCTACCTCGAGATCGTAAGATATGTTCTAGTTCTAGGGCTAGGTGAATGAGATTGTGTTGAAGTCCCCCCTAAGGGCTAAACCCTTTGGCTTATATACACGCCAGGTAGGGAACCTAGGGTTACAAGGTTGGTATCTTGGCCCGGAGGCGGCAGGAGGAGTCTTGGAGTATACGTCAAGTCTTTGGCAGATGCAGTCTTGATCTTATCCCTAGCGTGCGGCTTCCGGAGTCCATCTTAAGGAGAATGAGGGCCCACTGGCCCAACCCGAGGAATATGGGCCGACTAGGTTAATACCCCCTAGTCTAGGACACCGTCAAGGTCCTCTCGCCCCATGTAGCAGCCACCACCATTGTCGCTCAAAGCTTCGTCCGCCATGGCCGTCGCTAGTCTCCTTCGCCTTCGGCGCGGCCACTGACCGCCCCGCACCTTGCTGTTGTGTCTAGGTGCTCCGCCGCCTCAAGCTCTCCTTCCCTGCGCGAGTAATCAAATGGATAGCAAACTAGTCACATGAACTTGACACTCAAACAAGTGTTATGGGAAATAAGCCTTGGTTTTACAGTCATTTGTAACACAAACAAGTCTTGATGAGTCCATTTCCTTGCGAATTCTTTTTTTTTTGAGAGTACGCCAATAGCGTACCATATCTTTATAGAAGGGAGAAATAAGTTTACAAGAGTCCTTCAATCGATGCGTACATCAATCGTTGGAGCACCCACACCTTCGAGTACAATCATACGTGACCTATCACAAAACGATCTAAACCACCTCCACCTACTCCTGCACTATGCCAATCATAGATGTCATCTAGGATGATCCGAGCTAGCTCTCGATATCCTTTGAATTGCTCCAGTCGGTTGAACACTTTGGCGTTCCGTTGCTTCCACAAAGACCAAGCCGCACCGATGACCAAAGAATCAAAACCGCGCTGGTCTTTCCCTTGGAAGCCTCTTCGGGCGCTGAGCCACCACTCGGCGAATGTGTCCGTGCTATTGGGAGCAAGAACATTGATTTGTAGTATGTCGAAGCACGTGTGCCAAACCTGTCTCGCATAAACGCATTGCACCAAGATGTGTTCAACCGTATCTTCCTCCCGCAAACAGGTGTAGCATGGTGAGGAGCTCTCCTGCAGACCATGCCGCGCCGTTCTGTCCGATGTCCAAAGTCTGTGTTGGACTGCGAGCCAAGCAAAGATCTTGCATTTCAGCGGCGCCCAGCTCCGCCAAATACCGATGGCAGTAGGAGACCAGATCCCTCCCTGGTTGAGTTGTGTGTATGTAGATTTCGCGGTGTACCCTCCCGATGGGTCATGTGGCCAAGTGAAGCTGTCCTCGGACTGCCCGTCCCTCTGTACTATGGCTATGGCGTGTCTCAAATGTACCATTTGTAGCAGTGCCCCAAAGGAGGTTTGAGGCAAAATGTCCAACGCCCACCTCTCGTCCGTCAATGCCTGGGCCACCGTTCGAGAGTTCCTTGTCCTGGTGTTCACTCCGATCGCCAACGTAGGGGCAATGTCACTTACTGAGAATCCATGGATCCATCTATCTCTCCAGAATAGGACCTTGTCTCCTTTCCCCACTGTGATCTTCACCAAGCTATCAAAAACCTGCCTTGCGTCCTCATCCACCATTAACTTGAGTCCATGCCATGGCCTATGTGGGTCCGTTCGCCGAAGCCATTCCCAGCGTACCCTAAGTGCCAAGGCTTGCAAACTCAGATTCTTCACCCCTAGTCCTCCATAGCAAGTCGGCTTACAAATCGATCACCACGCCACTAGGCATTGGCCTCCATTGACACGGTCCTTCCCTGCCCAAAAGAACGCGCGCATCCAGCCGTCGATGTCTTCGAACACCCATCCCAGTGCCTTCATCACTAGTAGTTGGTGCACCGGCCTCGCGGCAATCACCGCCTTCACGAGCACCAGCCGGCTCGATTTCTGCAGCATACCTCTCTGCCAAGCCGGGAGGCAATGTCTCACTTGATCAAGGAGGGGCTGCCATTGTGCCTTAGTGAGCTGCTTGGTTGCCAACTGCAACCCGAGATATCTACAAGGGAATTCGCCGATGGTGCAATGTAGGAGCTCCGCAACTCTCTCTTTGTCTTCCTGGTTTTCGATGATCAATATCGCTGAGGATTTTCTGTAGTTTACCCTCAGTCCCGATGCTTCACCAAAGATCTCCAGAGCACTTCTAACGAACTCTTATGTGTCATTTTCTTCTTGCTAGCGCAGACAACGAATGTTATTCAGTCCGGTATGATAGAATGGACGTACAACACCACGAAACAACAATCTTTCTTCCCACAACAACAAAAAAACAAAGAAAAAAGAAACAACAATCTTTCCACAAACAACACGGCGGGTCTGCGGCTCCATATACCCACGCACGAACAGACAGACACAACACGCACGGGTACGGAGATCAAAGCCACGCCCATGGGGCCAGGGCCACGACGGCAAAGGTGCTAAACGTCGTCAGTTTATGAGCGCGTCGGTGTTCTTGGCCGGCTGCTGCACCTTCACGAAGCGTCGCCAGTACCAGTGTCGCGCCCAGACGTCGCCCATGGCCTCGAGGGGCACCCCCTTGGTCTCCGGCAGGAATGCCAGCACGAAGGCTGTCATGACGGCGACCCACACCGCGTAGTAGATGAACGTGGCGTACTTGAAGCCTAAAAAGCACGGACACGGCGACACGCATACGGGGACACGGGATACGGCTTTTTCTAAAAACAGCCCATCGGGGACACGGCAAGTATATATAAAAATAAATATAAATATTCATGTAATATAGAGTTTAAGACAGAAAAATGAGAAAGAAATACTGCCCCATTTGTTGTCTGTTGCCTCCTATTTCAATTCAAGTGCTTGATTGACCATCCAGACCAAATCCATGTCATTGGAACTTGCAAAACACATCAAACAGCAGTCTAGGGTTAGGATCAGTCTATTTGAGACATAAATCATAATAATCTGAATTCTGAAGTGGTACTTTGCTTACCCAATCTGCAATGCTTTGCTAGCTCCCAATAGCTCCCATTCCCAATAATCTGAAGCAATTTTACAATTTACAAGTACAAACCAAAGAACCAGACCATGATAAATTGACATCAAATGATCAAATAGTCCACTTAAAGCATAACAGATAGGAGCTTACAACTTTACAAGGCTCAGGTGGCCACATAGCAAACAGTTCAAATGGCCTTAGTCTAACAATTCAAGAGTGCATACATAAATGGTAGGAACATAAATTAAATAAGCTCCTTGGCTGATGGCTGAAGCTTGATGGATAAAGAGACTCAAGTGAGAGCATCTATTATCTCCTCCTCCAAGGCTGGTTCATCAAGTGAAAGATCTGCACCTTCAAGCATGCCCACACCACCAAAACTCTCAACTCCATCTCCTCCAATGTCCCACATTTTGCTAGGCCCAGTTTGATATGTTTGAGAATTCCTTGAAAGCAAGCGATGGTTGTTGTGTGTGAACACCAAATCAGAAGCTCGAGCAGGAGTAAGCTTGTTTCTTGCAGCACTATGGATGAAGCCATAGGTACTCCAGTTCCTCTCGCAACAAGATGAAGAAGCAGGCTGCCCAAGTAACTTCAAGGCTAATTTTTTTAACAGCCTTGTGCTTACTCCATGAGTGCCCCACCATTGCTTAGGTTCAAAGTCAGCTCTATCTTCAATAGAATCAGGATTTTCAAAGGAGTTCATGAAAAGAGCAAAATCAGCAAATTCTTTCTTGATAGTTTTGAAATCTTCTTGATCTGGATAGAACTTTCGAAAGCATTTGTTCCTCATTTCAGTAACTTCACTATCATCATTGGGGCTGATACGGCCAGGGACTTCATTAATCCAACTAGGACTATAGTACCTATGACATGAACAAGATAAAATCAGCAAGCACTTGAACATCTAGAGCTTGAAATGACAAACAACATGTATGTGCTAGTGTGCTACTTTTGTTCAGATTATACCTTGGATTGAGTGAGTGAGCTAAACAATGTAGGGGGGTATTGCTCTTGGTCCAACGGGCAACAAGGATCTCTTTAATGATGTCATACATGATACACTCTTCATTATGCTCCTTTCCTTCAAACCTATAGATAGGTATTTTGACCTATGAACAAGAGTACAAGACAATGAATAAAATCAGTAAGATTCTAATGAAAAATGCACACATCAACAAATGATGGAAGAATCATATACCTTCTCTATCATGGAATCCCACATTTCATAGATCAAGTGGAGACATGGCTTGTCCGTGTCGGCCAACCTTATCATTGAATAAATAGGATTGGTGAAAGAAACAATGTATTCTATCTTATCCCACCACAAATCATTTAGAACAAGCTCCTTCACCTTTTGAGCTTTAGCTATATCATCATCCCTATAAGCAGCCCAATTCGGATGAACAACCATTTGAACAAGTGCAGCCTTGATTAAAAGAAGCCTCTTGAGCATGATCACAACACTTGCGAATCTTGTTTCTGCAATCTGAAGGAACTTGAGTTTGCTGAACTCGTTGAACATAGAGAGCCTCATGCCATGGTTCATGATAAAGTTCTTGATGAAAGAAGCATCATCAGCGACCTCTTTGATAAACCAAAGATAGAAATTGTTCCCTTCATTGTTCTTCGGATCACATATGTTCTTCAATGCAAGATTCAAAGTATGAACAATGCAAGGAGTCCAAAAGATGTTCTTGTATTTTGCTTCAATCATCAAACCAGCAGCTTTGCAATTTGCAGCATTGTCGGTGACCACTTGAACCACATTCTCCACTCCAACCTCCTCAATAACTTCCTTTATCTTCTCAAAGATATATTCTTTGCTTTTTATCTACAAATAAAGGGTTGAAGAGAAGACAAGTCAATAAAACAGCAAGCAATATATGCACCAAAAGACAAACAAAATCAGCAAGCAATATATGCAGCTACTAGGCCTACTACTATTTTACCTCTCCCTCGGTGGCAATTGCCTTTAGGAACATTGGACCACCTTCTGTCACAGCCATGAAGTTAAGAATTGGTCGCCTTTGAGGATCAGACCACCCATCAGTCGCAATACTAACTCCTTTGTAAGGCCATGTAGACTTGATGGGTTCTAGACTCCTTTGAATGTGCTTCTTCTCTTGATCAAGAAGAGTTGTCCTCAATGAATTGTATCCAGGAGGCACATATCCACCCAAGCTATTGTTCGCAAGAAAACTCATGGCTGCCCGAAAGTTAGGATTCCTTGCAAGATTGAATGGAAGCCCTGCAACATGGAACAACAAACAAAGTCAGCAAAATTTACTATGCTTGAATAAAAAGAATATATTTTGATGCAGTGAACAGCAAGGAAAATTGCATACCTGCAGTGTAAAACATCCTAGCAATATGAGCATCAGCTTGTTGTCGGACCTCAGCATTAAAACTATCTCCAATTTCTGTTTGTTTTCTCTTTCTTGATGGACCAGAATCCACATAGGGAGGCAAAGGAAGTGTGTGCCTACTTATACCATGTTCAATGAGTTGATTCGCTGCCCGATTCTCCTTGCAAAGCTGTTCAAATGCAGGGTGTGTAATTTTATCACAAGTTGCTATATCCTTCTTTTTTATCTGAAGCAAATGAGCCTTCACTCTTGAATAGGTGCCTGGATAAGTCTTGTGACAGAAATTGCAAATGAATTTTATGTTTCCTCCACGGCTACTGGTCGCAGTCGCAGGTGTATCACTACCAGGTTCAACGACAACTCTCCGAACATAAGCCCAGAGTGGATATTTCGGATCCACGACACCGGCTACAGGTTGTCCTCCTTCGCTCTCACCCACGGATGATTGGCTTCCACCAGTGGCGCCACTCCCAGATGCAATGTTCCCTAAAATGGACCAAGTAGCAGCAGCAATAAACATTCAATCCACAAGGGTACAGCATGAGGAAGAAACAACAAGGGCATGGCCAGCAGGAACTACAACTCTACAAATCTACAACTACAAGTCTACAACAATGGCATGGCGAGCATCAAAAGCAACAACAAGCAGCAGATCCATAGCAAGTTGATTCAAATAGATGAAAGAAAGAGGTCGAGGACTCGAGGTTACCTGTGCCGGCTTGGTTTCCGTTGGGGGGAGAGGCGCCTGCACTTGGGGAACAGCGGCGGTTGGGTGCAGGTGGCGACGGCGACTCCATAGGCGACGGCGGCGAGTCCAGGAGCTCGCGGCGGCAAGTCCAGCAGCTGGCGGCGGCGGCGAGTCCAGCAGCTGGCGGCGGCAAGTCCAGGAGCGGGGAAACCCTATTTCTGGCGTGGACTGGTCGAGGAGGTTTCGGGCGCTCCTTTTGTATCGCTCGTGAACGAATCTGCAAAAAAAAAACTAGGTTTTCTGTCGGGCCGAGGCCAAGTTGGGCCTCACGTGTCCCCTACGTGTCCCCTACGTGTCCCAGCCGTGTCACACCTTCTTTTTCTTTTTTTTAATTCGTATATCACGAAATACGGCGGGATACGCGTGTCCGGCCGTGTCGCAGCGTATCCCCGTGTCCAGCCGTGTCAGCACGGGGATTCGGCTAGTCTAGCCGTGTCCGTGCTTTTGAGCTTGAAGCTGCACAACATGGAGAGGAACGTCTGCGTGAGAACGAAGCTGGCGCCGAGGTTGACGGCCACGCTGATGCCCTGCCCGGCCGACCGGACCTCCACCGGGAATATCTCGCCGGGGATCACCCACGTCAGGGGACCCCACGACCACCCGAACGACGCCGAGAACACGCACGTCAGAGCCAGCACCGCGACGGAGTACTTCCTCGCCATCGCGGACTCGCCGTCACGGCCGATCTGCGATCCCATGATCCACGCAACCGCAACCTAATCAAAGCAGCAAACGAACTGTCAGAATCACGACGTGGAAACCGAAAGCATGCATTCCCTTTCTGTGTTTGTTGTACCTGGCACATGATCATGACGAGTCCACCAGCCAAGAACAGCGGCCTGCGACCGTAGCGGTCCACCGTTGCGACGGACACGAGGGCAGAGCCCAGGTTGACGGCGCCGAGAATGACGGCGCCCATCAACGCGGCGTTGCTTCCGAACCCGGCCGTCTGGAACAGCACCGGCGAGAAGAACGCGATGACGATGACCCCGGTGAGCTGCTGGAACAGCGGCACGGCCACGGCCATCACCAGGTGGGGGCGGTACTCCCTCCCGAGGATCCTCCGGAACGCGCCCTGCTCGTTGGAGCGCGCCACCTCGACCGCGCGGGCCACGTCCTCCAGCTCGGCGTCCACGTCGGCCTTGGGGCCGCGGACGCGCCGGAGCGCGGCGCGCGCCTGCTCCAAACGCCCGCGCACGATGAGGCTGCTGGGAGTGTCCGGGATGAGCAGGGCGCCCACGAGGATGACGGACGCCGGCACGGCCGCCAGGCCGAGGGAGAGCCGCCAACCCCACCGCGGGATGCGCGCGGCGCCGTAGTTTGTGAGGTTGGCCGCGAGGTTGCCGATGCCGAGGAAGAGCTGGAACCCCGTGGTGAAGGCGCCCCTCCACTTGGCCGGCGCCGTCTCCGCCAGGTACACCGGCGCCGCCTGCCATCAGTTGCCACGGTCCGTCACATGACTCACAGTCACATCACATGGTGCGGTTGTTCGTACTTCGTACACGTGAAGCGTAGTTATTAATCATGACGCACGCAAGCAAGAGGCAATCAGTACGTGAGGATTAATCAGTGTGTGTCCTCTCCCGCAAAAAAAATAAAAAAAATAAAATAATCAGTGTGTCCTGATGGTAATCGGCTAGTTGACGATTGGATCGACCATTCGTGCGATGGATAGGTTGCGCTGCACGGACGACAGAAACATAGGAGCTATCACCAACTTACTGCAACGCCCGGCCAAGGAAGGAAAGTGAGATGCTTCACTCCCTCGTGCGTGCCTGCACGAGCAGCATGTTGCAGCTAACCACTGAACAAAAGATGAAACGCTACGTCCTATCCACTATTCAGTATGGTAACACGAGAGCGATGTTTTGACTCAAAACTAGCCACTCGCCACAGCTAACCAGGGAGGCAGCGAACAAACGAGGCAAGGGCCCAAGCCAGCTACTACCCTTCTAATCTGCATGACATGTGAACGGCTGTAGGACTTTCCCTTTACGGTACGTGGTTTCCTTGGAGCATCCAAACTGTTGACCTCTTAATTAAAGGGATTTACAACTTTAAATGCATGCATAGTTTTTTTTTCAAAAAGAAGGACAACCCCGTCTCTGCATCGAGCGATGTATTATGCATACCTATAACACAATTGTCCAGAAAATTCCTTGAATTTTAATCTATTTTTGTTTTGTCTTAGAATGGGTTGTGTTTTATTCATTCATCTCGGCAAGGTCCGAGTTGAACACAAAACGTATACAATCCGGCGGAAGATGCTAGAGGATCCGAGTGAATTTCAGTCAACTGTCTCAACCTTTTGTATTTGCTTCGAGTTTAAAGGTAAAATGACGGACTATTACTACCCCCATCCGGGATTGTTAGGCAACGATTCCACGTAAGGGTGGTATAAGTAAATTGGAAGTACTCCTTTTGTACCATAATGTGGTGCATTTAAAAAAAAAGTCAAACTTTGAAGAAGTTTACATGAAGTACCTACCATACTGAGCATGTATAATATAAAAATAGTCTTATGATGTATCTAATGAGATATACTAGTTGGTATTCTAGATGTAGATATTTTTCTCTACAATCTTGGTTCAAATTTGTAAAGTTTGACTTTTGAGAAAAACCTATATGCACTAAATTATAAAATTCATGAGTATGGACTATGGAAGGTAAACTTACGAATTTGCTGAACTGTGCAAATTCGGTTGGTTAGACTCGGTAATATAAAAAAGCGAGTTGGGAAGATATACATATATATAGATATAGATAGATATAGAAGTATAGGTATAGATATAGATGATGATCATGCCCTCACAAGTCACAACTCCATCGTCCTACCAAGATAATTCCCACCAAGCCATAGTCACCCCCACCCCCTCTTTTTGAGGGACCATAGTCACCCCCTTTATGAAACCTTTTTTCTGTGCAATTGCGGATGCTTGTTTAATTTAGGTAGACAATATGTTTTGAATTTCAGTTTCAGAAATTCTATGTACTGCTCAAATTGTTGAAATATTTTGACTAAAATATTGTTGAAATTTCAGTGAAATTACACTGAAAAGTGAGGGCAATACACGGAGAACTATTATTGTCTCAATGGGAGCTTTATCCGATAGGTGGGTGAGTAGCTTTATTTATCACTATATGTAGATCTTTCGCCACACATCAAAATCAGGAGCCACGGCTATATATAGAGATGTATCACTTCAGCTGGGTAGATTGTTCTCACATTCACGTTTTTCAGGTCCACCTTTTCTTTCAGTTTATTATAGGTGGCTCCACACATCAAAATAAGTAGAAACATTTTACTATACTTAGGCACCGAGTCAGCCACCTAATAAACTGTCTCTTGTCGAAAAAAATACATTTAAATTAGACCAAATCTTCAATAGAGTAAACAATTTGGTGGATTTTACAGTTTAAAGGGCCAAACAGATTGTGAAATTCAGTAACCAGCTCGTTGGTTTCTACTTATACAGTTCCAAAAATGCAGTACTGGTTCCAGACACAGATCAGCTGTTATGAATACCAAATATACCTGGTTGGTGAAGCCGATGACGAAGCCGAGCAGCATGCGGCCGACGATGAGCATGGCAATGTTCACCGCTGCAGCGTTCACGGCGGCGCCGGCGAAGAAGAAGGCGCCGCCGGCTAGCATGACTGCCTGTCTCCCGACCGCCCTGGTGACCCGGCCAGCCGCGAGCGACGCGACCAGTCCCGCCAGGTACAGCGACGACGTGAACGCCGTGAGCACGTGGCTGTCGTAGACGCAGTACTGGTCCCGCCGCGCGGCCGCCATACGCCGGAGCACGCCCGGGAAGAATTCCTCCAGGAATGACTCCATCGCCGTCACCCCCCCTGATCGACCAAAGATTATCACCGATGTGCGTACATGCATAGAGAAAGACATCTCTGCAGAATTGCAGTGCATACACGCGTGAGGCTGGTACCTGAGATGCCGATGTCGTAGCCGAAGATGAGGCCACCGGAGGCTGCCATGAGGCAGGTGACCACGCGGAGAAGGTTATGCCGCCTCCGTAGTCGCCCGACGGGGCATCGGCCACGGCGAACCCTCCACCAGCCATCGCAATCGTGCCACCGGGTTAGCCTCACTTGCACGCACGCGCGGAAAACAACTACACAGGGTACCGCGTGGTAGCTAAGCCCGATCAGTGTTGTAGTATTGTATAGGGGTGGTGGCCGGTGAGTAGCAGGGGTGTGTCCCTCAGAGCATTTTATTAGGTAGACGCGCGCTCGTAGGCTTGCAAACGATTGGTTCATCATATTCATAGGATGCACTATGTAAACATGCGATGGGTCGAAGTAGGATGTATAGCCCCGACCGAACGTCACATAGTTTCCTGAATTTACATTTGAATTATATTTCGCCGACAAAGATATGGAGCAAAGGGGTGGCACACAGATTATTATTTTTCGATAAAGTGTGGATTATATTGGCTTAAAATAAAGCATCCAAAGGATACAAACACAAAGAACACACACCCGGCCTCTGTATAGTTATGATGCATACAACAACCACCAACACACGCACACAAAAAACATGCCGACAAATGACATAGTCATAGAAGACCAAAGCTATACGCGTAGGTGAGATAAAAGGAATACCCAAAGCGACCAGATCCGTGATCGGCAAACTATATCAATATATCTGTATCAACCATCTCATGACACCACACGAACGATATGGGTTCTTCAATAGTAACGCCTTCAAGAAGCGACGATGCTTAAGCGCCGCTGTCATCGAATCCAACCACCCAAGGCCAGAATCTAGGTTTTCGTCCCAAGAATCAGTTTGAGCATATCCGAGCAATGCTTTCCACTAGGTAATGACATAAAAGCATCGTCATTGCTACGTATAACCAACATGGATCAGTCCTAGGCTTTCAACCCGGAACTCGAGACTGACGTCACTTGTGTGTTGTTGCCACCACCGCAATCCCAGCAGCGGCATGCGACGTGGACTGCCGTAGCTGCACAACCACCCCTCTGTGTCAAGTCGTCTCCCATAGTTTGCATCTTCCCGCCAAAGTTAGCCACCGGGTGCCTCACAAAAACCTTTTGCTGGCTACCACAATCCACAACGTGTACGCCACCGTAGGCACTAGTGGTCGCCATAAGGACCAACACCAATGGCAGAGCACACCACCACCGGCTACCACCTCGTCGGAGAGAGCTCTGCCCCAAGGGCCGACATGGACGAAGCCGGAGCACATAAAGGAAGATCAACATCGCCCATGCGGAGTGCAGCCGCCTCTAGATCAGGACCGCACAACCTCCAGATCGCCACCATGCCTCTCTATCCAGGTTGACAAGCACCAAGGCCAAGTCGCCAAACAACGCCATGGAGCTTTGCTGCGCGCGTATGAGGCTGCCCGCCGGTGCCGTCCGCGTTGGATCCGAGCATCAACGTCAACCTCGATCCACCAGCCACCATTGCGTGCGCTCGCTGCAGACCCATGAAAATGCAGACCGGGTTGCACGTTGCCAATGGCCACCGCACACCCACCACGGTAACCCAGGCACCGCCACGTACACCGGGATTGCCGCCACCTTGAAACGAGGTTGCCATCCCGGAGCCGTCCGCCCAACGCCACCAGGAAGTTGCCGCCTCCGCACTGCAAAATGCACCAGAACGACGCGCCCCGCTACCACCTTCCTTTAGCCATCCGAGGCTTCACCTGCGAGCCCTCTGGTGGCGGTGATCTGTTGGGAAGAGGAAGGAACGCCCTGGCGGCGACCGCGATGAGGGTTTCCCCGGTGTCGCAGAAGGCGACGCAGGGGAAGCTAGTGTTTAGTTACTTTACTTCGTGGCACCTAGATATGTTGTCTGTGTTGTAAATGCCAAAACATGAGGATGTTCACAAGCGATTCTTGTTCTGTGAAGGCACACTTGATGTGATGGGGTTTCATGGATGATTATACACAGTGGATAAGTCACGATGAGGAGGATGAGGATGTTGCCGATAAAGGTTCTACATATGCAGAAGCAAGGCATGTAGAGCCAGAAGAAGAAGGGATGGAGTACCAAGATGCCGAACATGAAGAGTGCCGTAAACTAAGAAGAAAGCAGAAGATGGTCAAGCCGTGTTAAAATTATGGAAAACAAGATCTGTATTTTGGTACTTGACTTACTGGTAATTTCCATAGAAGGCTCATTGTGTTGATGTCATGCATATCCAGAAGAATGTGTGCTAGAGTTTGCTTGGTGTCTTGCTCAATTTGCGCACAATACAAAATAGGGATAATTGGTTTTATACCCTTAGTTGTGTCCACCTCGGCAGGATTGCCCCTAGTTTCTGAAAACACGCGGTCTTGCCCAACCCACTTTGGTCGTCTTGTGCTTTTGCCCTTTGACCGTCACTTTGAAAACTTCATAACTAATTCATACTAAATCAGAAAAATGCAAATAAGATACCAAAATGTTCGGAAAAACATCACCTGTATGTCAATGTCACTTGCATTCATGACAAAAGTGTTGGTAAGTGCCCATCCGAGTTTTAGCTCTTATCATACCACCATGAACAGTAAAATCTGAAAAAAATTCAAAAAAAATTTAAAAAAATTGGTGGCAAAGAATGACAAATGTTTTAAGTACTTGCCAAGTTTCATCAGGGAATGACATTCGTGGAAGTCGTGACATTCGTGGAAGTCGTGGCAAAGAATGACAAATGTTTTAAGTACTTGCCTGGTAGCGTGTGCGCCTCTCACCGGGCCGAGGCCGTGGGTCTCGCTGGGTCGCGCCGCGGGTCTGACTCGGGTTGTGTGAGCGACCCAGCCATTGCTCGGCCGGCGCAATCGAACCAGGCTGAGAGGCTGGTGCGGTCGGGACAGGCGGGTGTGCGCGAGCCATGTCACGGTCATAGTGTTGGCTCGTGCGTGGGACCCTGTTCAGGCCCGCATGAGCCGGCCAGAACACATTATCCGGCCAGAATGCATGAGCCGTCCAGACCGCGTGCTTTATGGCGGCGCTCAAGCATGCTTGGTGGCGGCCGTCGGTAGTCTCTGGGTCGTATCCTCCCTGGTCCACCAGGACCAGCTGGAGATGCGGGTGTGGGCGCTCCCTACGGTGCGGGCGTCGACCCATGCTCGTTGGCTGATGTCGGGCTAAGGGTGAAAGACGACGTCTTTCACTTCTACTACTGTGGTTCGGTGGTCGTGATGTGGATAGTTGGTGGTGCCTTGGGACTTGGATGCCAGGGCGGTGGTCCTGGATGGCGGGCTCTATGGTTGGCTTTTCGGCAGGCTCCGTGGTGGCGGTGGTGGCTGCACCTCTTGGTCGTGTGGGCGGCAAGGGGTGTAGTGGCGGGAGGCCCTGGTCTGTTCTGGCAATGCCTAGATCTGGTGTGGATGAGCTGACCCTAGTTGCGGTGGTGGCCGGGACCCCTCCCGTGGTGGTGGCTAGTGTTCAAGCGAAAGCTTTGCGTTTCTGGCGCCGGCGCCGGCGGCGCCCGTGGGTGTCGCTTGCTTCTTGAAGACGTCGTAGTGGATCTCGCCCTTGTACCCGGGCTCAGGGTGAAAACTCTAGTCTGTGTGGACTCGACAGTGGCGTCGCATCGCATCGTCACCCTCTTGAGGGCGTTGTCATGGTGCTCAGGTGTCCGTGGTCAGACCTCGTCTAGGTGTTAGGCCTGTTCTAATTTCATGTTTATCTTTTGATCTGCTTTGCAAGGAGCCTTCCAACCATATTGTATCGTTCGACCGTGTATTCTGTTTTGGTGTTGCTTTATATATAAAGCGGGGTGAAAGCATATTTCGAGAGACTATATGTGATTCTATTCCACATAAAGACCGAAAGATCTATATTTAGAATAATATCGCATATAAGGACTTACAGGAGAGACGGTGACGTGTTCCCGTGTGAACACCAACTCGTACAGATAAGGAAGGAAATAATACATAAGTTAATGTACTATATTAAGTAAGGAATTAATAAATGTAATTAATGATATTGATTATATAATCTTCTTCATCCTTATATAAGGAAGAAAATAATATGCAGTTAATGCACAAAGATGAGCAAACTAACAAGCAAAATTAATGATAATGACTATATCGTCTTAATTTCCTTCCTATTATACTCGAGTGCTAGCTGTCATCCTAGTGAGGGTTCGGTCTATATATACTCCGTAGTCCGTACTACTCCACCACACCTACTCAAGCAGACGGACACCAAGATGGATCCTCCTCTGGTCTCCCTCCCCGACGACTTAATTTTCATGGAAGTCCTGATGCGACTGCCCGTGAAATACCTTGCGCGTTGCAAATGCGTCAGCCCCTACTGGCGCGCCCGCATAGAGGGCGGAGACTTCGTTAGCCACCACCGCGACCGCTCCAGCGCGAGTCGGCCGTCCATTCTCGTCATCCCCCGCAAGCATGGCATCAAAGACCAAGAAGAGTTCGACGACGACATCAGTTTCTACCGCCTCGGGCCGGGACAGGCGCCCGACACCTTCGAGGATGAGGCAGAGCTGATGCTGAAGAAGGCGTGCCCACCCGAAGCGGAAGGCATCACGAACGTGATCTACCCCATGCACTGCGACGGCCTGGTCGCCATCGCGACCGGCACGGACCAGGTATTCCTGTGCAACCCAGCCACCAAGGAATTTGTCGCGCTGCCGCTCGGCACCCCGGACGTCGACATTCACCGCATGAGGCCTCCATCGGCAGCCATCGGCTTCGACCGATGGCAGAAAAAGTACGTCGTCGCCAGGTACTTCTACCGGCGCCGGTGCTACAATAAGCCCAGCGGCAAGCTTGACTACGACATCGGGCACGAGGTATTCACGCTCGGGAACAACTCCTGGTCGTGGGAACCCACCGTCGACCCTCCGCACGCTATTGGTGACATGCGACCGGTGTGCACGCGAGATGCCATCTATTGGGAGGGCGACGGCAGGGAAGTCCCCCGGCCGAGCTCGCTGATGCGGTTTAGCCTGCGCTACAGGACGTTCGACTTGGTACCATGCCCTCCTCATTTCGCCTACAACTCCGGCATCGAGCATCTGGCAGATCTGGGCGGCAAGCTGTGCCACGTCAACATTGCGACCTCGGAGACGACCTTTGACGTGTGGCAGCTGGCGGACGACGGGACACTGTGGTTGCCGCGCTGCCGCATTGATCCAGATGATATTAGTTTCGGCTCCGATGCCTTCTTGCCGCTTTTCGCCGCCGGTGACAGGATGCTGACGATGGTGTCCGACGTCGACCAGAGGTTGTACTGGTGCGATGAGAGGAGCGGAAATGTTGAAAAAGTGATGGACCTGGAAGATATCGATTTCGAGGGATGGGACGACTCAAACTACTGCATTCACCACGTCCTCCCTTATAGGGAGAGTCTCATCTCCATCAGGAACTATAGGGTGTAATGCTGCTAGTCTCATCTTTTTTAATTCATGTTTTGTTTATTAGTAGCTAGGTTTAACATACAATAAAGGGTTTGAGTGATATCAGGTTTTTGCCCCATAGTTTGTGTCTGAAGCAGGCACAAGTCAGTGGGTTTCCTGATATTGCTCCGAGCTCGCTACTTCTCTTTCCCTGCCTCCCGTTCTTCCAGTTACCAAAAATACTTTGTATTTCCGTTATGAGAGTAATGGAAAGGGGTAGCCCGGTTCGAATAAAATAAAAATTAAAGGTTTTGAGTTTTGGTATGTGCAACTAGCAATAATGTGAGTAGAGTCCAAAACTCTTAGGAAGTAGTGTAATTTTCTCTAAAACTGGGCTAGAATATCGAGCATGAGGTGTAAAAATATACATGCATGTGCAACCTCCATAAAAGATAAGTGCTTTGGTACCCTTACCCCCCAACCCAAAAACATTGAAAAGGTTTTTTTTCCCATCCAGTCAAGAGAATAATTCTCTGATTTATTTGGTAATTAATTAATTAGAAACTATTCCTCAACCATTTCGTATTTCTAAGTCTCAATTGACTCGCCTCCCCCGCTAGTCCCCTCGTCGAGATTTTGCTCTTCCCTTTCGGGCTCGAGCAATTTCCCTCACGTCTCACCATACCGCCCGCTCCCGGCCTGCTCCTTTT
Source organism: Elymus sibiricus (assembly GCA_039707655.1). Lineage (NCBI taxonomy): Eukaryota > Viridiplantae > Streptophyta > Magnoliopsida > Poales > Poaceae > Elymus > Elymus sibiricus. The sequence goes on along the minus strand of CM077666.1, from coordinate 343,219,965 downwards.
TAATCCAAGGGTAAGTTATGATCTTAACCATAGATCTGCTTAGAAAATTGTAAACTTTTTACAGGGGTTGTACCGAAGCACACCTCCCATAAAACCTCATGTATGTATTCACAATAATTTTTTCCATCAGGAAATGTAGGGTATAATGCTGCTAGTCCAACCAAGCGCCTGGATGTGAGAGATGTTGTAGACTCAATCTTTTTCAATTCATGTTTTGTTCATTGCTAAGTTTTCAACATACAATAAAGGGAGTTTTGGTACGTGCAGCTATAGCGATCATGGGGATAAAGTCCAAACTCTAGCAAGTGTGATTTTCTCTGAATTTGGTTCTACCATCGTGTAAAATATACATGTGCCTACTCCCCATAAATACGAGCAATGCTAAATCCACGGGTTGTTTACGTACGTTTTACGGGGCTAGAACAGTTGGTAAATTTTGATGGGACAGAAGGGGTAAGGTGGGGCCCACTCCGGTGAAATTTGGGGGGGGGGGGGTTGAGAGAATTTATAGGAAGGTTATTTAATAGCTTCGTAGGTGCGGGATTATTGCATAAATACTATGCATATCTTGGCAATAATATTTTTCATTCATCAACAAAATGGTCCGTCAGCTAATTTTTTTAATTGGCGGCCGAATATCGTGGTTGCTCTATTTTGGCATCCCTTTTATTAGCTTATTACCGACTTCATGCGTTACACCCCCTCATTAAGGTAAAGTTGCAATAGCAAAGAGTAACCGGATGAATCAAGCAAAATTTGACCCGAAAACGCGGCCGTTTATCCCGTAATTAATGACTATAGACTACCGTTGTAAAATCCCGTCTGACGCGCGGGCCCTCCACAATTGACATGTCAACTTATGTGTGACTCTCCTATGAGGTTTGCAAGCATGCTATCTATAGGGGTCCTAGAGCATAATGGACACATACCCACTGTAAAGCAACAACTATAGGCACGATGTTCTCGCCGCGGCTCTCTACTCCACAGGGGTCTGGCTGGCTTACAATCTAGCTCACGAACACTCCGCATTCATGCTGAATTGAAGAAGGGGATCCTTTCTTAGATCTAGCCAAGTCAAAAATTTATGTGGTACATGGAATGTACTCACAAGAAAACCAAATAACAAATAACCCAAGAAATGCATTCACACAAGGAAGCAATGCATCTTACCCGAGAAGCAGCTAGATAGTATATTTGCTACTTGTGAGCTGCGTTGGGATTTCCTCGAAGAGAAGAGGATGATGCAGTATAGTAGAGATAAGTATTTCCCTTAGTTAAAAATCAAGGTTATCAATCCAGTAGGAGAACCAAGCAGAACCTCGTTAGCAGCACCTACACACACAAAAGCAAATACTTGCATCCAACGCAAACAAGAGGGTTGTCAATCCCCTTGGCGTTTACTTGCAAGGATTAATTCTGATAGTGATAGATAGATAAAATAAATTACAAAATAAAATAAAGTAAATAAAATTGCAGCAAGGTATTTTTAGGTTTTTTATATGATTTAAGTAGACCCGGAGGCCACAGTTTTCACTAGAGGCTTCTCTCTCAAACACATAACATACGGTGGGTAAACAAATTAGTGTTGAGCAATTGATAGAAAAGCGCATAGTTATGACGATATTCAAGGCAATGATCATGTATATATGCATCACGTCCAAGACAAGTAGACCGACTCCTGCCTGCATCTATTACTATTACTCCACCCATCGACCGCTATCCAGCATGCATCTAGAGTATTAAGTTAAAAAACGGAGTAACGCCTTAAGCAAGATGACATGATGTAGACAAAGTAAACTCAATTAATATGAATAAACCCCATTATTTTATCCTTAATGGAAACAATACAAATACGTGTCTTGTCCCTTTCTGTCACTGGGATATAGCACCGCAAGATTGAACCCATCACAAAGCACCTCTCCCATTGCAAGATAAATCAATCTAGTTGGCCAAACCAAACGGATAGATCGAAGAGAAATACAAAGCTATAACAATCATGCTTAAATAAGTTCAGAAAAGACTCAAATATTTGTCATGAATAATCTGATCATAAACCCACAATTCATCGGATCCCAACAAACACACTGCAAAAGAAGATTACATCGGATAGAACTCCGAGAACATCGAGGAGAACATTGTATTGAAGATCAAAGAGAGAGAAGAAGCCATCTAGCTACTAGCTATGGACCCGTATGTCTATGGTAAACTACTCACACATCAACGGAGGGGCAGTAAGGTTGATGTAGAAGCCCTCCGTGATCGATTCCCCCTCCGGTAGAGTACCGGAAAAGGCCTCCAAATGGGATCGCGGAAGAAGAGAGGCTTGCGGTGGCGTAAAAGTTATTTCGTGGGGCTCTCTTTTGGTTTCCCAATATTTGAGAATTTATAGAAGTGGAATTAGGTCAAAAAGAGCCACAAGGGGACCACAAGGCATCAGGGCGCGCCCCCCTGGGGCCGCGCCCTATTGCCTTGTGGCCTCCTCGTGAGGCTTCTGGCATCCTCCCGAAGCTTCCAGGGTTTCTTTGTCCAGAAAAAAATTGTCAAAAAGTTTCGTGGCATTTGGACTTCGTTTGGTACTGATTTCCTGAAAAACTCAAAACAAGTAGAAAACAACAACTGTCACTGGGCACTAGGTTAATAGGTTAGTCCCAAAAAATGATATAAAATTGCATAATAAACATCCAAGATTGATACTATAATAGCATGGAACAATAAAAAATTATAGATACGTTGGAGACGTATCAGCATCCCCAAGCTTAATTCATGCTCGTCCTCGAGTAGGTAAATGATAAAAACAGAATTTTTGATGTGGAATGCTACCTAACATGTTCATCATGTAATTCTCTTTTACGGTATGAATATTAAGATCCGAATGATTCAAAGCAATAGTCTATAATTTGATATAAAGACATCAATACTCAGGCATACTAACAAACAATCATGTCTTTCAAAATAAAAATGCTAAAGAAAGTTATCCCTACAAAATCATATAATCCTATCATGCTCCATCTTCTTAACATAAAGTATTTATCATGCACTACCCCGATGACAAGCCGAGCAATTGGTTCATACTTTTTAACGCGCTTTAGCTTTTTCAACCCCCACGCAATACATGGGCGCAAGCCATGGATATAGCACTATGGGTGGAATAGAATATAATGGTAGAGATTGATGAGGGGAAGTCAAAAAGAAGAAGATAGTCTCACATCGACGCGGCTAATCAACGGGCTATGGAGATGCCCATCAATTGATGTCAATGCGAGGGGTAGGGATTGCCATGCAATGAATGCACTAAGAGCTATAAGTGTATGAAAACTCAAAAATAAAAACTAAGTGGGTGTGCATCCAACTTGCTTGCTCATGAAGACCTCGGGCATTTTGAGGAAGCCCATCATCGGAATATACAAGCCAAGTTCTATAATGAAAAATTCCCACTAGTATATGAAAGTGACAACATTGGAGACTCTCTATATGAAAAACATGGTGCTACTTTGAAGCACAAGTATGGAAAAGTATAGTAACACTGCCTCTTCTCTCTTTTTCTCTCATTTTTTTGTGGGCTCTTTTTGGCCTCTTTTTTTTCTCTTTATTTATTTATTTATTTTCTCACTGGAACAATGCTCTAATAATGACGATCATCATACTTCTATTTACTTACAACTCAATACTAGTCTGGCAGTGTACCAGGATGTGCAATGATGCTAGCGTAACATGTATGAAAATGATGAACAGTGGCTGAGCCACAAATACTATGTCAGCTATATGATCATGCAAAGCAATATGACAATGATGATATGTGTCATAATAAACGTAACGGTGGAAGTTGCATGGCAATATATCTCGGAATAGCTATGGAAATGCCATAATAGGTAGGTATGGTGGCTGTTTTGAGGAAGATATAAGGAGGCTTATGTGTGATAGAGCGTATCATATCATGGGGTTTGGATGCACCGGCGAAGTTTGCACCGACTCTCGAGGTGAGAAAGGGCAATGCACTGTACCGAAGAGGCTAGCAAATTGCGGAAAGGTGAGAGTGCGTATAATCCATGGACTCACATTAGTCATAAAGAACTCACATACTTATTGCGAAAGTTTATTAGCCCTCGAAGCAAAGTACTACTACACATCCCCCTAGGGGGATAGATTGGTAGGAAAAAACCATCGCTCATCCCCGGCCGCCACTCATAAGGTAGACAATCAAAAATAAATCATGCTCCAACTTCTTAGCATAACGACAGATCATACGTGCATGCTTCGGGAATCACAAACCTTAACACCAATATTCTTACTAAACCACAATTATCTACTAGTACCTCCCCCATATTACCATCTTAATATCACAAAACTATTGCTAGGAATCAAACTTATCATATTCAGTGATCTACATGAAAGTTTTTATTATATCCCTCTTGAATACCTATCATATTAGGACCAAATTCATAACCCGTGCATATTACCATAATACTATTACTATTTATTAGACTCTCAAAAGGATATAAGTGAAGCATGAGAGTGCAACTATTTCTTTAAAATATAACCACCGCCGTGCTCTAAAAAGTATAAGTGAAGCACTAGAGCAACTGCCTACCTCAAAAGATATAAGTGAAGCACATAGAGTATTCTAACAAATCACGATAAATGTGTGTCCCTCTCAAAAAGGTGTGTTCAGCAAAGATGATTGTGGCAAACTAAAAAGCAAACAAAGAAAATAAAACTATGGCACAAGACGCTCCAAGTAAAACACATATCATGTGATGAATAAAAATATAGCTCCAAGTGATATATCGATAGATTGTAAATGAAAGAGGGGATGCCATCCGGGGCATCCCCAAGCTTAGACACTTGAGTCTTCCTTGAATATTACCTTGGGGTACCTTGGGCATCCCAAGCTTAGGCTCTTGCCGCTCCTTATTCCTTCATCCATCGTGGTCTCACCCAAAACTTGCAAACTTTAGCACACAAAACTCAACAGAAACCTCGTGAGATCCGTTAGTATAACAAACAAATCTTAAACTTTAGGTATTGTTATAAATTGATTCATATTTAATATTGGCATAATGCTACTGTACTCCAACTTCTCCATGACTTATACCCCCTGATACATAGATTCATCAAAATAAGCAAACTATGCAACAAAAACAGAATATGTCTAAAGCAGAACAGTCTGTAAAGATCTATTTAAAAGCTATACTTCTGTAACTCCAAAAATTCTGAAAAATTAGGACAACGTAAACAATTCATATACCAATACTGTGTAAACAATTAAGAATTTTATCACGCTCCAGTAAAATGAGAAAAAATATGCACTGGACTCAAAAGTTTCTGTTTTCAAACAACATCAATTATACTATCACCCAAATCATCCCAAAGGCATTACTTGGCACAAACACTAATTAAAAGATAAAAACATAATCATAACAGTAGCTATAATTGTGTAAACACAGAAAAACAGAAAATAAAACAAAAATTTAAGATACATATTGGGTTGCCTCCCAACAAGCGCTATTGTTTTATGCCCCTAGCTAGGCATAATGCATAGTTTCAAGTATTGTCATCCTTCAAATATAAATCCTCAATCACACATCCACTCTTTCTAGGAGGTTTAGCATAGGTATCTTTTATCATTACACTCCTAGGGACAAAGTTGAGGAATTTGCTTTCATAAACAGGTTCCTTTATCAAATCAATAAAATTGGGATGCACACTAATCATTTTAATGTCTTCGTTTCTTTTGCTAGATGTGGCACCCTTAGTCTTAGGAACATACATAAACTTGCAATTTTTATTAGGAGGGGTCCTATCAATAGTTTTAATAGAAGAAAAGGCGGAACCCAAGTTATTAGTAATTTCCTCTAACTTATCGATTCTCGCGGGACCTTGTTCTATCCTTTCGTTAATTATCGGTTCCTTTTCCTTTAAGGTTTTTAGTGTAATTCCTACCTTAGAACCAAATTGAGTAATATGATTATGGACCTTTTTGTCTAAATTCTCAAGATGTTCAATAGTAGACATTTTATTTTCAATAGCTTCCAACCTTTGCATAACATGTTCCAAAGTCAAAACTGTTTTGTTAATGGCAATATGTGGTGATCCCACTAAATTGCCCATAGCATTGAAAGCATACATAGGGTGACTACTTAAGAAATTCCCTCCAGCAATAGTGTCCAGAACAAATCGATACCAAGTAGTAACACCCACATAAAAGTTGCGAAGGAGAACTGTAGTAGATTGCTTACGAGTTGATCTATTTTGAGAATTGCAAATCCTATGCCAAGCATCTTTTAAACTTTCTCCTCCCCTTTGTTTAAAATTTAAGACTTCCTTTTCAGGAGTGCAAGTAACAATTGAAGAACTAGCCATAGTGATAAAGCAATCAAACGAGCTAACAAGCAAATAAAATATTTTTGTGTTTTTGTAATTTTTATGAGAAGTGGGGGAGATGAAAACGAGTGGCAAATGCAAATAAAAAGGCAAATGAAAATAAGAGCAAGTAGATGATAGTTTATGCGAAGGTACTTGATAGGTTTTGATGATTTCTCCCCGGCAACGGCGCCAGAAATTCTTCCTGCTACTTGTGAGCTGTGTTGTGATTTCCTCGAAGAGGAGAGGATGATGCACTACAGTACAGATAAGTATTTCTCTCAGTTAAGAACCAAGGTTATCAATCCAGTAGGATAACCAAGCAGAACCTCGTTAGCAGCACCTACACACAAAAGCAAACACTTGCACCCAACGCAAACAAGATGGTTGTCAATCCCCTTGACGGTTACTTGCAAGGATTAATTCTGATAGTGATAGATAGATAAAATAAATTACAAAATAAAATAAAGTAAATAAAATTGCAGCAAGGTATTTTTAGGTTTTTTATATGATTTAAGTAGACCCGGGGGCCATAGTTTTCACTAGAGGCTTCTCTCTCGAACATATAGCATACGGTGGGTAAACAAATTACTGTTGGGCAATTGATAGAAAAGCGCATAGTTATGACGATATTCAAGGCAATGATCATGTATATACGCATCACGTCCGAGACAAGTAGACCGACTCCTGCCTGCATCTACTACTATTACTCCACCCATCGACGACTATCCAGCATGCATCTAGAGTATTAAGTTAAAAAACGGAGTAACGCCTTAAGCAAGATGGCATGATGTAAACAAAGTAAACTCAATTAATATGAATAAACCCATCATTTTATCCTTAATGGAAACAATACAAATAAGTGTCTTGTCCCTTTCTGTCACTGGGATAGAGCACCGCAAGATTGAACCCATCACAAAGCACCTCTCCCATTTCAAGATAAATCAATCTAGTTGGCCAAACCAAATGGATAGATCTGAGATAAATACAAAGCTATAACAATCATGCTTAAATAAGTTCAGAAAAGACTCAAATATTTGTCATGAATAATCTGATCATAAACCCACAATTCATTGGATCCCAACAAACACACCGCAAAAGAAGATTACATCGGATAGATCCAAGAAGATCGATGAGAAGATTCTATTGAAGATCAAAGAGAGAGAAGAAGCCATCTAGCTACTAGCTATGGACCCGTAGGTCTGTGGTAAACCACTCAAACATCATCGGAGGGGCAGCAAGGTTGATGTAGAAGCCCTCCGTGATCGATTTCCCCTCCGGCTGAGTACCGAAAAAGGCCTCCAGATGGGATTGCGGAAGAATAGAGGCTTGCGGCAGCGTAAAAGTTATTTCGTGGGGCTCTCTGTTGGTTTCCCAATATTTGGGAATTTATAGAAGTGGAATTAGGTCAAAAGGAGCCACGAGGGGCCCACAAGGCATCAGGGCGCGCCCCCTGGGGCCGCGCCCTGTTGCCTTGTTGCCTCCTCGTGAGGCTTCCAGGGTCTTTTTTGTCCAGAAAAAAATTGTCAAAAAGTTTCGTTGCATTTGGACTTCATTTGGTAATGATTTCCTGAAAAACCAAAAACAAGCAGAAAACAACAACTGGCACTGGGCACTAGGTTAATAGGTTAGTCCCAAAAAATGATATAAAATTGCATAATAAACATCTAAGATTGGGGGGCGGTATTTTGGCTCCCGGGAGCATATGCTCTTGGGTGAACAGTAACCCCCCCCCCCCCCCCCCAAAAGAAAATGTTTTCAAAAAATTCTGAATTTTTTTGTAGATGATCATGTTGGTGTCGCAAGCTTGCTTGACAATTTTCATGCGGAACGGAGCAGCAGTGTTTCGTCGGTGAAAAAACAAATTTGGAGTGACATTTTGGGGTGACATTTGGTCTTCGATTTGTTTTTTTGCGCAGGCCAAAATGCTTAACCTTTTTGCCTCAAAAATCACAGGTAGTATTTGTATGTGACAAAGATCACAAAAAAAATTTGTCTAAATTTTTTTGACATTTAAAAAAAAAATTGGCCCCGGGAGCCGAATTGGTTTTGCATCCAAGATTGATACTATAATATCATGGAACAATAAAAAATTATAGATACGTTGGAGACGTATCAATATTCTAGTGGTAAAGCAAGTTGTAAGATTATGAAAAACAAGTTATTATCCATGGCATATCTTAGTAGTTAATAGTCGATGAAACTCATGCGAGAGAACATTTAGACTCGGTTAATTAGCACCATTTTTTTGTGAATGAATTAGCACCATGTAGACGTTACATCCTTTTTTTCATCCCCTTTTATTATGTCGAGCTTAACTAGATCACTATGGGAAAATGGTTGTATGTCAAGTGCTCGTATATTTGCCGACTACATTTCCATGGGCACTCTAAAAAGGGCTGTCTAAACCGTGTGCCTAGGGGAAACACTCGACAAAGAACCACATTAACCGAGTGTAGGACAAAAAACACTCGGCATACACGGGACATGTGCCTACAAACGTGTGGTAGATGGAAGCCTAATGGTGGTGCCCGTTTTGCTGAGTGTCGCCTGTCAGACACTTGGCAAAAGACTGGCCCAGTCAGCGCATGACTTTGGTTTTGTTGTGCTACATAATATTTGCTGAGTGCCTTGGCAAAGTTTTTTTTTTCATTTGTATTCCTTTTTCTGTTTTATTTTCTTTGTTCCCACCATATTTCTCCCCATCTCTTTACTTGCTGCCACTCTTTCCCACCCTTTCTTTCCCGACACTAATTTTTCGCCATCTCTTATTTCCACCCTTCCCACCACTTTCTCCCGCTCGTGTTTTCTCGGCACCCTTCTCCCTTCCTTTTTCTTCTGCTGTCATGACCCTATATATAACATGAGTAAAATGTGATGTCCTCCATGGCCTTCATGAGCCACCCGTATGATAGCGTATGTATGTGCGGAGGTTGCAGCTACAGGAAAGGAGAGGGAGCGAGTGTCATCACGACGTAAGAGGACACTATGGGTTTATGTCATTAAGTGCATTTTCATACATTTAATGCATGAATATAAGTTTGAACTACAAGCACATGAAATAATGGCATGAATAAAACTCATGAGATAAGGCATGCTTTCATGATATGACTCCTAGAGGCTATGGTCAGATTCTGAACTACGGGTACATGAAATCATGGACAAAAATGCGTCAAAAATCCTATTTGTGATCTTGAGTCTATGTTTAGGCCTTGTGCAAGGAAATAAAAGAGGAGTCCTAGACATCATGTGGCCAAGACTAGGCCACCAATATATATATAAGTTATTGCCATTTTAATTCTCAGAATTCAAACAAATCTAGATATAACAAGACCTGGCATGGTGCATGATGTGGACCCTAGAGGATGTGGTAAAATTTTAGAATGTTTCTCAAAATTTGTCACAGAGACTCCTTAGAAACGAGACCATCTACGAGGAAGGATCAGGTTTGCAAGCAAAGTGTCCCGCTTCCCTAGTTGGCCTTGAAACTTGTACTACACTAAACATACACCATTACGTCAAACATGTCCAATTTTGGACTTTTGGGAGGTATGTTTGTTATATTTAACCATGTAAGTGCATTTCTAGGGTTTTAATGCATGAAATCCAAAATCTGAACTACGGGCATATGAAATCATGGCCAGAAATGGATCGAGAAATACTATCCGTGGTATCTAGTCTATGTTTAAGCCTTGTGCAAGATGATACGAGGAGTATCATACACTAGGGGGCAAGAATAGGACACAGACATGCAGGTTATTGCCATTTCAATTCTCAGAAATTCAAACAAAGCCCAAAAATCCAAAGATTTGGCATGGTGTCATAATATGGCCCCTAGAGTTTGTGTTAAAAAATTGAGAATGTTTCACAAGAGTTGTCACGCAGGCTGCGTAAAAATGGGACAATCTCGAAGGAAGGATCTTGGTTTGAAGAGGGAAGGAGCCAGGTTTGCATGCGAAGTGTCAGGCCGCTTCCTCGGTTTGCCTTAAAACTTTTCCTACAGTCAACGTACACCATTACCTCACACATGCCAATTGTTGGCTTTGCTCGGGATCCGTCGTCTATATTTAGCCATATGTCAGGCCTATTTCTGGGATAAATCACAGAATAGCCTCAAGTCACACCAGCCCCAAGATCAGAACAACTGGTGGACTTCCTTGATACATATATCTAGTACATACATAATATTACACAGGGTTGAGTCAGAGTGCTCAACAATTATTACAAGCTTGCCAATATACTACGGTGGTGGAATAAAACAGTGGTGTGGTGGTGGTACAACACTGGTACAATAAAATAAAGTCAAGCGTCAGTGTGAGGCTTGACTATTTTATTGGTGTAGCGGAAACACAGCGGATGATACATGTGGTAGACTCCAAGATCACAGGTTGACTGACTGGGACACCTCTAAGTGTCGGGCTCGCTAGCGCAATCCTCTTCCACAAGCTCGTCTTCCTCCAGGTCTGGCCAAATTAACAAGCCAGGGACAAGCCTGTGAGTACGTTGGAATGTACTCGCAAACATTATGAACGAAAGATATACCGAATGCATATGCTCATGCTGGATTAAATGATATGCATATGATGACTGAAATTAAATTATGGCATTATAAATATTAGCATGTGCAGAAGAATTAGTAAATAAAATTTTAGTGACAAACAAAGAAAGTTAATGGAAAATCGGGCGAGACAGGACCGCCCGAGAATCCAAAACAAAAATATAACGTGGAGAATCGGGCGAGACAGGACCGCCCGAGAATCCAAAAGAAAATATAACCTGGAGAATCGGGCGAGACAGGACCGCCCGAGAATCCAAAAGAAATGCCAAACAGGTGTCTAAATGCGACGCCTCGAGAGGTCTTGAAAAGAAATGCCAAACGGGTGTCTAAAAGCGACGCCCCGAGAGGTCTTGAAAAGAAATGCCAAATGGGTGTCTAAAAACGACGCCACGAGAGGTCTTGAAAATAAATGAGTATCCCGGGTAGTCTAGCCAGCCCATGAGATACTCAGAAAATAAAATAAAATGAGTGTCCCGGGTAGTCTAGACAGCCCATGAGACACTCAGAAAAAAAATGAGTGTCCCGGGTAGTCTAGCCAGCCCATGAGACACTCAGAAAATAAAATAAAATGAGTGTCCCGGGTAGTCTAGCCACCCCATGAGACACTTAGAAAATAAAATAAAATGAAGGGTTAGTCCATAATAATAATCTTCATATCATCAATAATATTCATGACAATATCAATAGTGGCAATAATTATCCTGCAAAATAATTCATGCTCAATTTAATTATTTCCTCCGAAGACCGACACCGGGACTGACACTTGACCCTTCCCAGCTAACGACCTTGACCGTGGACACGGCTATTCGAATAGATTTAACTCTGCAGAGGGTGTACTCTTTACCCACGTGTATAGGATTTCTTTAGTCAACACCGTGACGCTGGGTAATTCCCATTACGGTCTTTGGGTTGAAAACACACCTGACCAGCACACACCAGATTAACTCTTCGGATGCCAGGAATCACCCAAAGCATCGTTCAAGAAAAACTCTAAGTTGGGGAGACCATCGTCTCGACTAGCATGGGATCACTATTCATACACGCGGATTACAAGGGGTGCCCCCCTCTCGGCCTAGCCGGATACACCCATGCCCCCTGACCTGATGACTGGCATTAGTCCATGGCCGTGGAAACCCTCATCGTGGCCCTCTATGTGGTGTGCACACGGATAGGGGTTAGCAACTTACTTAACCGTACTTCCCTCGCGGGAAGACCCGTGGCAGCACGGTGTTTAGCTAGGTGTGACGGAACAAGACTCGATCTAGGTTGATTCAGGAGGTGTTATTATTATGACTGACATGTCTCACATGCCCCGGTGACACCGTCGTGTCATAACGAGACCCGTGCCCACCGGCACGTCTCAAGGCAGGAGACACACTCCTGGTCTCTCACAATTCTTATCCACGGTGGTCAGATTCTTGAGTGGAATGCAAGCAAGTGCAAAGATGATATGACTATGCATGTATGCACTTGTGACATACTACATATACGGTGCAACTCCAAACCGATGCAACCATGCATGCAATTCACCATATCCCAAGTTCAAAAATGCTTGCCTTGCTCAAAGTAGTCAGAAAGTGATCCCTCGAAATTCCCGGCAAAGTTCCCCTCTTCGTTTTCAGGAAAATACAAATTCAAATTCAAACTAATTTTTTTGCAACAGTACCAAAAAGTGTCTCAAAATATTTTCAAATAAATACTAAAAAAACTAGAGTGAAAAATAAGAATTTCAATAAAAGAATCAACTCAAATAGAGGTGTGGTTAAAAAGTTATTAAACTTTTAAAACTTGGGGCTTTTCTGCAAAACTGCAGGTCCCTGTGTGGGTTAAACAGAAAACGGTTCGGGCAGAATACACTTTCCAGCGCAGAAAGCGTAACCAGGCGGAGTACGCTTTCGGTTTAAAACCAGAAAAAAGAAAATGCTAACGGGTGGGGTCCACCCGTCAGGTTCAAATTTGAACGCGCTCGCGCGCATGTACAGAATGGAAGCGGCGATCACCGGCGACGATCGCCGGGGTTCCAGAGGTTGGCGATGGTCGAAACGTTCTCTGGGTGGACTTCCGCGTCGGTGGGTGGTGGTGGTGGTCGCGGGCGAGCACCAGAATGACGGCGAGGTCGATTCCGGCGGACGGCGGCGTCGGGTGGAGTTGGATCTCGCCGGGGAGGGCTCCGGTTGTGGAATTGAAGCGCGGGATCGATGAGTGGGTGTACGGGAGGGCTACTGGCAAAATTTGAGCGGTGGAGGTGGCCTAACGGCGTCGTGCTGATCGGGGAGGGTGGCGGCTGATCGGTGGTCGGAGATGAAGAAGATGACCTCCTCGAGGTCGGTTGAGTGCGTGGGGAGTCGATTGAGATGGTGTGTGGGTGGTGGATGCTTAGAACGGAGCTCGGGAGGGCCTTATATAGGCGATCCGAGGATGGCCGAGGCAGAGCGGATGTCGTCGGAGTTAATCTGGCCGACGAGGTAGCTAGGGGCGGTGGTCAAGGGCGGTGAGGAGTTGATGAGGTCGGTGGAGCATTCCAGAGGCATCAGCGTGGACTATTTCAAGCTCCACGGCCTTATCCCCGGCGAGGTGCCCGTACGGGTGTGGCAGCCGTGCCCGTCTCCGGCGACTGCCAGACGGGGCCGGGATGGTGCGGACAGCGTGCAAGGATGCGAAAGAGGGTGACGCGTGGAGGAGAGGGTAGGCGGAGAGCAGCAGAGAGGAGTGAAGGCGCCGGTGACGTGCTGATCCGCTTGGTTCGCCGCAGCCGAGGACGGTGGCCGTTGCACCGGCCACCTCCTGTGCTGTCGGTGGCGAGGCGCTGACGAGGAGGGGCCGGGGAGGCTCATTGATGGTCGAGGGAGGCGTGGATGAGAAGGAGAGACGATGGAGTGCAATGCACGACGCCTCTTCTCCCTCTCTCTGAATTTTCTTCAGTTAACTGAATTTCGATAGCAGTGAACAGTACGCCCACCAGGTGTATGATGAAATGACAGATAGATCTAGGGATTTTAGGAATTTGTGGTAATTTTTGTGGTGAGGTGTTGAAGCATATAAGAGAGTCTGGCAAAGTTTCAGAATTTTTGGAGCTATTTAAATTGGGTTTTGATTAGGAAGTTTGAATCTGGTCCAAATTTGAACTGGATAGAATTTGAAAATTTTGAACTGTGGAACCCAAAGTTTTTGGTGAAATGGGTTGTGGGTACTGCCTACTAGCTAGGATAATTTTTGTGGGTGCAGAAGAATTATAGAAAATATGGTTCCTTTGTAAACCAAAGAAACTAGGATAAACATAAATTCCAACTTTGGAATTTATTTAAAATAAGAGAAATATTTTTTTGGAGAGTTAAAGTATTGGACACTGTCCTAGAATGTGAGAATGACTTGAGGGATAATTTAGAAGTGACAGAAAAATTATTGGAAGAATTTAGGAGTGCTAGAAAGGAGTGAAATGGCCATTCCCATGGAATTTTTTGAATTATCCAAAACCTTTCTAAATAAAAATATTTTTTTGTGATCCTGCAAAAATAATTTCCCAATTAATAAACCTTCCAAATCAGAACCATTTAAAATTTTGAAACCCAATTAAAAATAAAAAGATTTTCAGAACAGAAGAAGGAGAAGAAGAAAAAGGCCATAATAATTCAAAGTATTTTATTTTAAAGAAAATATTTTTAAAATCCCAAGGAAATATTTTGGGGTGTTACAACACCTACCCCCCTTAAGAAAAATCTCGTCCCCGAGATTTCAGTTGTCCCTCAAACATGTACGGATATTCAGTCCTCAGGTGATCCTCTCTTTCCCATGTTGCTTCTTCCTCGGTGTGATTACTCCACTGAACTTTGTAAAATTTTATCAAGCTCTGTCGGGTTCTCCGTTCTGACTCCTCCAAAATCTTTATAGGACGCTCCCTATATGTAAGATGTGGTTGGATGTCCAGGTCTTGATGTTGGACTTGCTTTTCTGGGTTATTGACACATCTCCTTAGTTGTGACACGTGAAATACATCATGAACATCTGATAATTCTGCTCGTAGCTCCAGTTGGTAGGCAACCTTGCCTCTCCTTGCGATTATTTTGAGTGGTCCAATAAACCTCGGTGCCAATTTTCCTTTGACTTTGAATCTCTGTAGTCCCCTCATTGGGGATACCCTGAGATATACATATTCATCGGGTTCAAAACTGATCTGACGGTGTTTCTGATTGTAGTAGCTCTTCTGACGGCTCTGAGCTGCCTTCAGTCTGTCTCGGATAAGTTTCACTTTTGTTTCTACCTCTTTGAGAACCTCCGGGCCGAAGATTCGGCTATCTCCGGTCTCAGACCAATTGAGTGGGGTACGGCATCTCCGTCCGTATAGGGCTTCGAAGGGTGACATTTTTAAACTGGCTTGATAACTATTGTTATAAGAGAATTCTGCATATGGCAAACTATCTTCCCAGCTGACTCCATAAGTAAGCACACATGCTCTTAGCATGTCCTCCAATATTTGATTCACCCGTTCAGTCTATCCTCCTGTCTGTGGGTGGTACGCGGTACTGAATACCAGTTGAGTCCCTAAGGCCTGCTGCAGGTGATCCCAAAACCTAGAGACAAACTGAGTGCCTCTGTCAGAGACTATGGTCTTGGGTACTCCGTGTAAGCAAACAATTCGGGAGAGATATAACCTGGCAAGCCTCTGTGTTGAGTATGTGGTTTTTACCGAAATGAAATGTGCCACCTTGGTTAATAAATCTGTTATAACCCAGATAGCATCATTCCCATGTCGTGACCTTGGTAATCCCATAATAAAATCCATCCCTATTTCATCCCATTTCCATTCAGGCACTCTGAGTGGCTGTAGTAATCCTGCTGGCCTCTGGTGTTCTGCTTTTATACACTGACATGACTCACACCATGCGACATATACAGCTATGTCCCTTTTCATCCCGTGCCACCAATTTTTTTCCTGTAGATCCTTGTACATCTTTGTTCCTCCTGGGTGAATGGAGTATGGGGTGGTATGAGCTTCTGCCAAAATTTGTTGCTTTAGCTCTTCCTTATTGGGCACGCACAGCCTTTTTCCGTACCATAGGATTCCCTGTTCATCAATGGTAAATTCGGAGGCCTTGCCTGAATTTACTTTCTTTTTAATTCCTTTGATGCTGGGGTGTCCTTTCTGAGCTTCTTTGATCTGATCCTCCAGTGTTGATTTCACTTCTAAACAGGCAATGGTTCCTTCTGTGACTAGAACCATATTAAGTTTGGCAAATTCCTGGTTGAACTCGTGCTATGAGAATTGCACACTGTCACTGTCGGTGCAGGATTTTGGCTGAGGGCGTCTGCCACAACATTTGCTTTACCCGGGCGGTAATGAATTCCCATATCATAACCCTTAATTAACTCAAGCCATCGACGCTGTCTCAAGTTTAATTCTGACTGGGTGAAGATATACTTAAGACTTTTGTGGTCCGTGTATATCTCGCATCAATTACCAAGAAGGTAATGTCACCATTCCTTGAGTGCGTGTATTACTGCTGCTAACTCCAAATCATGGGTAGGGTAATTTTCTTCGTGTCGCCGTAGCTGTCTTGAAGCATATGCCACGACCTTTCCTTCTTGCATTAATACACACCCAAGTCCCTTCCTAGAAGCGTCACAGTATATTTCAAAATTCTTGTGCACATCTGGCACGATCAGAACAGGTGCCGTGGTTAACCTTTTCTTTAATTCCTGGAAACTTTTCTCGCAAGCTTCGGTCCATTCAAACTTTTTATCTTTCTTGAGTAGATGAGTCATGGGTTTGGCTATGGTGGAGAATCCTTCGATGAATCATCGGTAGTAGCCAGCCAAACCAAGAAAACTCTTGACCTCAGTCATGTTGGTGGGTTGCTTCCACCCTAAGACATCTTTCACTTTACTTAGGTCCACTGCTATCCCATTCCGTGTCAGAACGTGTCCCAGAAAACCAACTTCTCGTAACCAAAATTCACACTTACTGAATTTGGCATATAGTTGATTTTTCCGTAATTCTTTCAGGACTATCCGAAGATGTTGCTCATGTTCTTCTGGTGTCTTGGAATAAATGAGTATATCATCGATGAACACAACCACGAACTTGTCCAAATATTTCATGAAAACCTTGTTCATGAGATGTACAAAATAAGCAGGAGTGTTGGTTAATCCAAAAGGCATCACTGTGAACTCATATAATCCGTATCTAGTGGTAAAGGCAGTCTTGGGTATGTCTAATGATCGGATCCTCAACTGATGATAGCCTGACCTCAAATCTATTTTTGAGAAAACTTTGGCTTCTGCCAGTTGGTCGAACAGATCGTTGATCCTCGGTAGTGGATATTTATTTTTGATGGTAACCATATTGAGTGCCCTGTAGTCAATACATAACCTCAGGGTCCCATACTTTTTCTTAGCAAATAAAACCGGTGATCCCCATGGTGATGAGCTGGGTCGAACATAACCTATTTCCATTAATTCCTTAATTTGTTTCTTCAGCTCAACCAATTCTGTTGGAGCCATTCGATAAGACTTCTTGTAAATGGGTGCCATCCCGGGTGCTAGTTCAATAACAAACTCAATTTCACGATCAGGTGGCATGCCTGGTAGCTGCTCCGGAAATATGTTGGGGTATTCGCATACCACCGGAACCTTGCTTAACTCTGTCATATCCACTTGATTTAATTTTCCCTGTGAAGTAGAAATCCTCCTTGTACCAAATTTTATTGTCTTCCCTTGACAATTAGTGAGAGTCACTGTACGGTTGTAGGAGTCTATGAAGTCTTTATTTGTGGTCAACCAGTCCATTCCCAAAATAACGTCCAGATCGACTGCTTCCAGTACAATGAGATTGGCTAGAAACTTCATTCCTTTGATTTCAATATTCACATCCTTGCAGTACCATTGTGTGCTTTGCTTCGATCCCAGGGACTGAATAACCATTGAATTTTGCAAAGGCGAAAAAGAAAACTGATTCTCCGAAGCAAATCTTTTGGAAATGCATGAATGGGAAGCTCCAGAATGAAATAAGACCGTAGCATTAATTGTGTTGACAGGGAACGTACCAAACACGATGTCCGGTGCATTCTGCGCTTCCTCAAATGTCACGTGATTCACCCGTCCCTTTCTTTGATTGTTGTTGGGGTTGCTATGTTGTGGGGCTGCGTTTGTACCGCGGCCATTGTTGTTGGGCTTCGGGACATTATTCCCCTGCTTTGGGCATTGCCTGGCATAATGCCCCTCTTCTCCACAGGCATAACAAGTGATGCCTGGACAGAACATTGCATGCCTCGTCCTGTTGTTGAAGGTGATGCGGCTCTGTTGCGGTCGTGGTGTTGGAACTGTTGGTCGGGGTGCCACAGGCCTCTGAAATTCATTCCGGGGCCTGTTGTTGCGAACCTGTACTAACTGGGTCATACAACGTTTGCGAATTTCATTCATGTTGCGGTTCTCGTTTTCCAGTATAATCGCCTTGTCTACCAGTGTCTTGAAATCTGGAAAGGTGTGGACCACCAGTTGGCACTTCAGAGATGGAACAAGTCCGTCGAGAAATTTTTCCATCGTTTTGCTTTCATTCATGTATTCATCGTTTGCGTACGGGGCCAGCTGAGTAAACTGGTCCAGGTACTGAGTTACCATGGTACCTCGTTGCTTGAGATCCTCAAATTCCCTTTTCTTCAATTTCATAATACTGTTGGGGATGTGTGCTCCCCGAAAACTTTCCTTGAACTGTTCCCATGTCATATCTGCTCCATTGGGATGCGTGTGGCATATATTTTCCCACCATGATGCTGCTGTCCCAGAAAAATAGTGCGGAGCATATAGCAATTTTTCCTGGTCCGTACACTAGGCTATAACCAATTTCCTTTCCATATCACGCAACCAATCGTCTGCCTCCAGAGGTTTGTCTGTGTGAGAAAAGACCGTTGCATTGGTCCTCTGTAGCTCAGATAATTTTGATCTGGGTTGATGCTGTCCTTGGTGATTCCCCATATTTATTAAGTGCCGCATCATTTCCTAGTGCTGCTGCTGGCTTTGTTCATACAGACGACATACTTGTGAAAATGCTGAATCATTGCTCTGCTGACTTGTCTGTCCTTGTGTGAATTATTTCCCATTTGTGCAAAGTTGTCCTCGGGCGGACTGGGCATAGAACGGGTCCAGGGACGATGCATTTTCTTTCTGGGGTATTTGTGTAACACCGATGAGAAAAGAAATTATAGAGGAAGGAAATAACTTTTTAAGAGACTGAAAATAATTTCCCTCCCAAAAATGTAAGTGCATGGACGTAACAGGTTATAATACACATGCAGATTTAATTATACAAGCAGGATTAATTATACATGCAAGATTTAATTATACATGCATGGTTTAATTATACAACATGCTTGCCGTAGCTGTATACTACATGACCACTTATTTAAACTAGTGCGCTACTCCATCCACAAAGCACGCTGCGGTCCAAGTCTACTACTCATCATCTTACAAAAAAAAGAAAAGAAGCAGAAAATAAATATTTTACAATTGCGCTCTCATAAAAGACGACCGCGGTGTGTATGCCCCGTCTGCCATCATGGAGTGTTTGGAATGTCGTAGGCCCTGCTGAGGGTCAGTCCCAGACGGGGTGCTGAAGACTCGACCTCCTCCTCCTCCTCCACCTGGGGGATGGTCTCCAGTCGGGCAGCTGTCGATGCCACGCCTGCTCGTGGTGGCACTGTACTCGTAGGCGGTGATGCTCTAACTGGAGTGGGTGCAACCAAGCAACTAGCCTCATCACTCGGGGATGAGCGTCGAATCGCGGGACAAGTAGGAGGATCATATGGTGGAGTCGGAATGCGAGGAGTGCGTGGTGACGGGGAACGGAACTCACTCCTGCGAGGAATCCTCGCACGAGCCAAGTCCATCCGTGCAGCGAGATGGTCGTCCACCAGTGAGGTGAAGACTGACTCCAGAGCCATGATGTACTGAACAAGGGGCTCGATCACCTCGTCCCTTTCTCCTGCGGTGCAGGAGAAGGCATAGTGACTAGTGTATGGAACATGGCATGGAAGGTAGTGATAGGGACGTGTCTGCATGACTGGAAGGATGTCCCTAAGACGAGCGATGGCCTCACGGGCAGCCATCTGGACAGCATGCCTCTCGGAGGGCATGACTCTCCCCACAAAGCGATAGTTGCAATATGACAAGGCACTCCCACCCTGAATATATACCGAGGCCTGGTACATAGTCAGAGTGTCTGTGATCCTGTCGGGGAAAACGGTGTACACCGGACGACTCGGAGATCTCATCGCATCTCTAGCGATGACGGCGAGAAGACGGGAAAATCCCGTAGGCTCGTTGGCGAAAATCTGGGACGGACAGCTGCCGCCAGACATCTATAGCAGTAGACAAAAATCCAAATAGTCGTGTCATAAGTATATGATGACCAAGGAAAATTGTTACAATGCATGAGATGCATGCTAAAAATGTTAGTACTGATTCTATTACTAGCGTTCGTGCCTAGGGCTTCCTACAGTCAGCCTGGCTCTGATACCAAGGTTTGTCAGGCCCATTTCTGGGATAAATCATAGAATAGCCTCAAGTCACACCAGCCCCAAGATCAGAACAACTGGTGGACTTCCTTGATACAGATATCCAGTACATACATAATATTACACAGGGTTGAGTCAGAGTGCTCAACAATTATTACAAGCTTGCCAATATACTACGGTGGTGGAATAAAACAGTGGTGTGGTGGTGGTACAACACTGGTACAATAAAATAAAGTCAAGCGTCAGTGTGAGGCTTGACTATTTTATTGGTGTAGTAGAAACACAGCGGATGATACATGTGGTAGACTCCAAGATCACAGGTTGACTGACTCGGACACCTCTAAGCGTCGGGCTCGCTAGCGCAATCCTCTTCCACAAGCTCGTCTTCCTCCAGGTCTGGCCAAATTAACAAGCCAGGGACAAGCCTGTGAGTACGTTGGAATGTACTCGCAAACATTATGAACGAAAGATATACCGAATGCATATGCTCACGCTGGATTAAATGATATGCATATGATGACTGAAATTAAATTATGGAATGATAAATATTAGCATGTGCAGAAGAATTAGTAAATAAAATTTTAGTGACAAACAAAGAAAGTTAATGGAAAATCGGGCGAGACAGGACCGCCCGAGAATCCAAAAGAAAAATATAACGTGGAGAATCGGGCGAGACAGGACCGCCCGAGAATCCAAAAGAAAATATAACCTGGAGAATCAGGCGAGACAGGACCACCCGAGAATCCAAAAGAAATGCCAAATGGGTGTCTAAATGCGACGCCTCGAGAGGTCTTGAAAATAAATGCCAAACGGGTGTCTAAAAGCGATGCCACGAGAGGTCTTGAAAAGAAATGCCAAACGGGTGTCTAAAAGCGACGCCACGAGAGGTCTTGAAAATAAATGAGTATCCCGGGTAGTCTAGCCAGCCCATGAGATACTCAGAAAATAAAATAAAATGAGTGTCCCGGGTAGTCTAGCCAGCCCATAAGACACTCAGAAAAAAAAAGAGTGTCCCGGGTAGTCTAGCTAGCCCATGAGACACTCAGAAAATAAAATAAAATGAGTGTCCCGGGTAGTATAGCCAGCCCATGAGACACTCAGAAAATAAAATAAAATGACAGGGTTAGTCCATAATAATAATCTTCATATCATCAATAATATTCTTGACAATATCAATAGTGGCAATAATTATCCTGCAAAATAATTCATGCTCAATTTAATTATTTCCTCCGAAGACCGACACCGGGACCGACACTTGACCCTTCCCAGCTAACGTCCTTGACCGTGGACACGGCTATTCGAATAGATATAACTCTACAGAGGGTGTACTCTTTACCCACGTGTATAGGATTTCTTTAGTCAGCACCGTGACGCTGGCTAATTCCCTTTACGGTCTTTGGGTTGAAAACACACCTGACCAACACACACCAGATTAACTCTCCGGATGCCAGGAATCACCCAAAGCATCGTTCAAGAAAAACTCTAAGTCAGGGAGACCATCGTCTCGACTAGCATGGGATCACTATTCATTCACACGGATAACAAGGGGTGCCCCCCTCTCGGCCCAGCCGGATACACCCATGCCCCCTGACCTGATGACTGGCATTAGTCCATGGTCGTGGAAACCCTCATCGTGGCCCTCTATGTGGTGTGTACACGGACAGGGGTTAGCAACTTACTAAACCGTACTTCCCTCGCGGGAAGACCCATGGCAGCACGGTGTTTAGCTAGGTGTGACGGAACAAGACTCGATCTAGGTCGACTCAGGAGGTGTTATTATTATGACTGACATGTCTCACATGCCACGGTGACACCGTCGTGTCATAATGTGACCCGTGCCCACCGGCACGTCCCAAGGCAGGAGACACACTCCTGGTCTCTCACAATTCTTATCCACGGTGGTCAGATTCTTGAGTGGAATGCAAGCAAGTGCAAAGATGATATGACTATGCATGCATGCACTTGTGACATACTACATATACGGTGCAACTCCAAACCGATGCAGCCATGCATGCAATTCACCATATCCCAAGTTCAAAAATGCTTGCCTTGCTCAAAGTAGTCAGAAAGTGATCCCTCGAAATTCCCGGCAAAGTCTCCCTCTTCGTTTTCTGGAAAATTGAAATTCAAATTCAAATTAAAAAATTTGCAACAGTACCAGAAAGTGTCTCAAAATATTTTCAAATAAATACTAAAAAAAACTAGAGTGAAAAATAAGAATTTCAAAAAAAGAATCAACTCAAACAGAGTTGTGGTTAAAAAATTATAAAACTTTTAAAACCAGGGGCTTTTTTGCAAAACTGTAGGTCCCTATGCGGGTTAAATAGAAAATGGTTCGGGCAGAATACGCTTTCCAGCGCAGAAAGCGTAACCAGGCGGAATACGCTTTCGGTTTAAAACCAGAAAAAAAGAAAACGCTGACGGGTGGGTTCCACCCATCAGGTTCAAATTTGAACGCGCTCGCGCGCATGTACAGAAGGGAAGCGGCGATCACCGGCGACGATCGCCAGGGCTCCAGAGGTTGGCGATGGTCGGAACGTGCTCTGGGTGGACTTCCGCGTCGGTGGGTGGTGGTGGTGGTCGCCGGCGAGCACCAGAACGACGGCGAGGTCGATTCCGGCGGACGGCGGCGTCGGGTGGAGTTGGATCTCGTCGGGGAGGGCTCCGGTTATGGAATTGAAGCGCGGGATCGATGAGTGGGTGCACGGGAGGGCTACTGGCAAAATTTGAGCAGTGGAGGTGGCCTAACGGCGTCGTGCTGATCGAGGAGGGTGGCGGCGGATCGGTGGTCGGAGATGAAGAAGATGACCTCCTCGAGGTCAGTTGAGTGCGTGGGGAGTCGATTGAGATGGTGTGTGGGTGGTGGATGCTTAGAACAGATCTTGGGAGGGCCTTATATAGGCGATCCGAGGATGGCCGAGGTGGAGCGGATGTCGTCGGAGTTAATCCGGCCGACGAGGTAGCTAGGGGCGGTGGTCAAGGGCGGTGAGGAGTTGATGAGGTCGGTGGAGCATTCCAGAGGCATCAGCGTGGACGATTTCGAGCTCCACGGCATTAAACCCGGCGAGGTGCCCGTACGGGTGTGGTGGCCGTGCTCGTCTCTGGTGACTGCCAGGCGGGGTTGGGATGGTGCGGACGGCGTGCGAGGATGCGGAGGAGGGTGACGCGTGGAGGAGAGGGTAGGCGTAGAGCAGCAGAGAGGAGTGAAGGCGGCGGTGCCGTGCTGATCCGCTCGGTTCGCCGCAGCCGAGGACGGTGGCCGTTGCACCGGCCACCTCCTGTGCTGTCGGTGGCGAGGCGCTGACGAGGAGGGGCCGGGGAGGCTCATTGATGGTCGAGGGAGGCGTGGATGAGAAGGAGAGACAATGGAGTGCAGTGCACGGCGCCTCTTCTCCCTCTCTCTAAATTTTCTTCAGTTAACTGAATTTCGACAGCAGTGAACAGTACGCCCACTAGGTGTATGATGAAATGACAGAGAGCTCTAGGGATTTTAGGAATTTGTGGTAATTTTTGTGGTGAGGTGTTGAAGCATATAAGAGAGTCTGGCAAAGTTTCAGAATTTTTGGAGCTATTTAAATTGGGTTTTGATCAGGAAGTTTGAATCTGGTCCAAATTTGAACTGGATAGAATTTGAAAATTTTGAACTATGGAACCCAAAGTTTTTGGTGAAATGGGTTGTGGGTACTGCCTAGTAGCTAGGATAATTTTTGTGGGTGCAGAAGAACTATAGAAAATATGGTTCCTTTGTAAACCAAAGAAACTAGGATAAACATAAATTCCAACTTTGGAATTTATTTAAAATAAGAGAAATATTTTTGTGGAGAGGAAAAGTATTGGACACTGTCCTAGAATGTGAGAATGACTTGAGGGATA
The DNA here is from genome assembly GCA_039707655.1 of Elymus sibiricus. Lineage (NCBI taxonomy): Eukaryota > Viridiplantae > Streptophyta > Magnoliopsida > Poales > Poaceae > Elymus > Elymus sibiricus. Next base: position 343,195,668 of record CM077666.1, on the reverse strand, counting down.
ATTTAGAAGTGACAGAAAAATTATTGGAAGAATTTAGGAGTGCTAGAAAGGAGTGAAATGGCCATTCCCATGGAATTTTTTGAATTATCCAAACCTTTCTAAATAATTTTTTTTTGTGATCCTCCAAAAATAATTTCCCAATTAATAAACCTTCCAAATCAGAACAATTTAAAATTTTGAAACCCAATTAAAAATAAAAAGATTTTCAGAACAGAAGGAGAAGAAGAAAAATTCCATAATAATTCAAAGTATTTTATTTTAAAGAAAAGATTTTTAAAATCCCAAGGAAATATTTTGGGGTGTTACACCATATAAGTGCATTTTAGGGTTTGAATGTATGAAATTCCAAATCTTTACTGCGGGCACATGAAATCATGTCCAGAACAAGGTTGGAAAAGCGTATTTGTGCTCTTTATTTTATGTTTAGGCAATGTGCAAGAGAATAATAAGAGTCCCGTACATCGGGGTCCAAGAGTAGCCACCGACATGTAGGATATTGCCATTTAAATTCTGAGAAATTCTAACGAAGGCTAAAAATCCTGACAGTTATCATGGTGTCATCATACAGCACACAGAGGTTGTGGGGGAAAATTGAAATATTTTAATCCATAATGCAAACTGCTTAGAAACGGGACCATCTTGGAGGAAGGATCTAGGTTTAGAGGGAGAATGGGTCATTTGTTATATTTAACCATACTAGATGACCCATTGCGTCATTGGCGCAGACACCAACTACAAGCCGAAACTTAAGCGAACTATTTGAAACATAAAATGGAAGTTAAGTGAACTATCTGAAAGACCAACTAAAGCCATTGGTGCAGAGACCAATTACAACCCAAAAGTTAAGCGAACTATTTGAAACATAAAATGGAAGTTAAGTGAACTATCTGAAGGACCAACTATAGCCATTGGTGCAGAGACCAACTGCGGTCAAGAAGAGAAGTACACTAACCAACAAAACAGTCTGCAAGTGATAATTACCAACGAGACACAACGCTGATCGTTGGACATGTCCTTCTTTGGCCGGCCAGGACAACCCAACAGTCGGGTCAATACAAAGGACACTATTGGGAAAAAGCTTATAGGTGGGCTCAATTTAATGTCACGTGTGGGAAGATACCCCCCGCTGCTATTTTGGAAAAGTAGCATTGGCGGGTGAAAAATGTCGCCGACCACTCATTTAGTTTAAAACAAGTAGCAATAGGCTAAAAGCCGAAGTGGCGGGCGGCTAATACGTGCCCACCACTAGTTTGTCATGCTCCAATGGCAGGCAAAAAGTTTGCCCGCCATAGCAATATTGCGATACCTGCGCCAATTTTCCAAAATTTTCAAATGTTAGCAGTGGCGGGCATAATGGAGCGCCCGCCACATATATAGGAAGTAAGAAAAATGCAAACCAAGATTAGTCTCAAATTTGAGCATGGGATTTCTACTGGTGTGTACTAAACATAGAAAAAGTTTCAAGTGGAAATAATGTAGAAAAGGTGAGTTGTCTATGGAAAGCGGTGGTTTTCAATCAAAAGCCTAATACTTCGCCGGATAGTGTTATGTTTGCACACGAAGTGTATCAAGTTTTCAAGGTCCATTTTCTTTGTCAGAGGAACAATTAGAGATAACTTCAAGGCATGACTTTTTCTAGAGTTGGTACCATACAACCCACGTTTTTCTTCAATTAGCAGTTCATGAGTATTGAGTCTTTCCTGAACATCTGTGACATTAATAGTTTTTTAGTCCCAAGAGCTTTGGGTCATTAGGACTAGTGTGTCAAATGACTCATCAAAGGATCTGAGCAACTTCTTGACCACATCTTGTTGATCTCGCTTGCACCAAGGCCTTGAAGTTCATTGGTGATTGTAACTAGTCTTGAGTTGGTACTTTGAACACTTTGATAGTCATTCCTCTTGAAGCGATTGAATCGAATTCAAAGAACCACCATCATGGTCTTACCCTGAAAGATTGATATTTCCTCGGTCCTCAGGAGAGAGAGGACCAATATCAGAAATAGGAAAACCTTCAGAGAAAATTCTCCATAGCTCAGCATCGACGCCTTTGATGTGGCGACACATTCAGTGTTTTTAGTACGAAAAGTCTTATCCATGGAAGATGGGCTTGTGAGTAGATCATCGACAGTTACCTATGGTCGACATAGCTGAAACTAAAACTCCATGCGGTTAAACTAAAAGACAGCTTGCTCTGATACTAGCTATAGGGTGAGATATCGACGAGAAGGGGGTGAATGAGAGATTCTAGAATTTGTTCCAAGAAAAAGCAGAGTACGCAAAACAGTAATAGAACCAGATAGAGGTGAAACTAAATAGACTAAAAGTAAATTAGAGGAATAACAAGCTAGAATGTTTGAGACATAGCGATCAGCTTGCTAGATATAATAATAACTAAGTAGTAGTACAAATAGTAAAGTCTAACAAACATGCTAACTACCTTAAGTACAACAACAGCGAAGAGAATGCTAAACATATAGAATGCAACAAAAATAGTAAGGTAATCGCAACAGTCTTTGAACCAAGCACAGAGAAAGGAGGAGGGGGACAAATTCTTCTAACACTTAAAAATTACAGAGGTAAATGTGTGCAAGGAAATAGAACCCTTAAGCTCACAAAGAAAATTATTTGTTCACCAAGTTCAAATTTCTAGCACAACTCTATGTCTGGTTGGAGAGGTTGAGATTAAACTCAAAAGACAAGGTATTCACCCGATTCTCCTTGAGCTAAGATGACTTAGAACTCGGTCAATCACTCATGGTAGATCTTCAAGGCGATCCCCAAGCCTCCATAGACATGTTCTTCGGCGGCCCGTAATTAATGTTGGATGTTCTTGAACAGACACCTAAATGTCTAGCGGATGCACAGTCCTCAAGAGTAAAAGGTTAACTTCAGTTTTAATCAAGTTCTTCAAGGATGCTCATTCACTTAGTAGTTAGTAGGTTCTGTGTTTTTCGTCACTTAGGATTCCCTCAGTCTCTTTGGGGGATGGGTTGCTCTAACAATCACTCATCAATTCACTCGAAGCATCCAGTCGCAAAATGGATGGAGGCGGGTGGATATTTATAGGCGGGAGTAATCCCGAGGGCTAAAATGATCGTTGGAGGTAGGGGTCACCCAATGTTCATGTGACATGCAGCGAGGCAGTCGGATTTCAAACACAGCTAACGGTTTGACATGTGGAACAAGTCATACAACTCCTCGAAAAGGACATTTAACTCAAGTGTCCCCAAGAACAACTTCTTCAACACCGAAGCTAAATGAACTGCCTCGAAGGAAAATTTAAACGTCTTTACTCGAAGAATTGGGTTTGGATTGAGCACACACACACACACACACACGAAGACTTCAAGCTTAGCTTCCTGAGGATTTTGGTTTAACCGAGGAGTATGACCCCTAAAAATTGTGGTTACAATGAATATCTTTGGAATGCGTTTTTGAGGAACATGAAGCTTGGTACGAGGAATATAATGTTGTAGTGAAGACTTTGGTTTTCTAGTTTCATTAGTCAGCTAGCCATGTCTAAGGTTTGGTATCGCTGTTGTACTTGTCAATATTGTGCACACAAATCTTCTCTGGAATTTTGATGTGCGCATGCATCAGGTGAAGAATCATGCACTAGCAGTAGAAGTCTGAGAAGGGATAGAAACCTCATAGTCCCCATCACCCTCATCATTTCTATGACATTGGTGGAGGAGGTCCAGTGCGTCTGTGACACGGGCGGTGACCTGCTCTTGGAGGTCGGGCTCTTCCTGAAGGTGATAGATAGTGTTCTGCTCTTATGCCGGAGGCACGTTCACTGCGGCCCAAATTGTGGTTGGTGCGTGACGAGTTCTGGACGCACTGTAATTCCCACAGAGTAACGAATTTGTCCCGAGAAGACCGTGGGTGGACGATACAATGTAATGTTACACTACCACAGTCTTTAGAAGGGTCTAGCCCCTTCGAAGCCTTTCATCCTCTTGATGATCTGGACTAAGATTCAAGTTTTCTATGATGTTTGCAATAGTGATGAGGTTACCCATGGGGGTTCGGTGGACATCATTTTCCTTTAGGAACTCCCCTAGAAAAGTTGCTACTATAGTAAGGCCACATTGCATGAACTCTCAGTCTTTGTTAGGGGTCAGCTGCGACGGGAGTACTCGATGGTATGCTGAAGCTCCCTCCTTGGATTTGAGAGCCGCCTTCTCAGTTTTGAGGCGGGTCTGCTCAGCCATGAAAGCAATGTGAGCGACCTCCAAGGCCTTATCCTTACGACTGTCGCCAAGGATGGGCGTGGAGAATAATCAGGCATGCAAGTTGGGTGCACGCTGCTACTGCCTATATTACTAGCAGCATGCTAAGTGAGGTGAACACTAGTGGTAATCTAAGTTTACTAGCAGCGTGTGTAAAGCTCGCATACTTCTCTAGTAACCTAATTACTAGAAGCGTTTGGTACGAACGCTGCTAGTAACCTATTACTAGCTGCGTCGTAGTAGCAGCGCGTCGGCCGAACGATGCTAGTAGCCACTTTCGAACACTGCTAATAAGGGGGTTCTGTACTAGTGACCATTGTATTGTTGTGATGGCTTCTTCATCCTCAGTAGTTGCTTCGATAGCATTAGGTGCCACCATGAAATCTTCTTGGACATGATGTCTCTCATTGGTCGAACTGTAGCTAGCAGTATCCTCGATCTCTTCCTCCTTCGACTCATGGTTGAATAGAGGTATGATGGAGTCGATTGTGGCGACTAGTTGGGAAGCAGTTATGTCACTAAAGCCACGAGTCAATCCCACTGTTTGCCCAGAGATTGTGTCAATCCCAGGGTTTGGCCAGGAGATAATTTTGCATATCAGCCAGAAGCCAGAACGCAGAGGTGCATCCAGCGGACTTTGTTGTCAATGGCTCATAAAAAAAATGCAACCTTCGGTCAAAGCAGCGGCTGAGGCATGGTGCCTGACCTCATGAGCTGTGAAATTCAGGGAACCAAAGCAAAAGCTACTCCCCTGAACAAAGTGGAGGAGAGTAGATCGGAATGCATCAGAACCAAGCATCCGACACACGCAGCCCCTACCTGGTGCGCCATCTATTGTGGTATTTTCCCGGCAACATCCATTTGAGGATAGCACGGGCTTCGGAGATTCAAATGGTGTATATGAAGAGATTTACCCAGGTTTAGGTCCTCGGATCGAGGTAATACCATACTTCTGCTTGTCTGTCTTGATGAATCTATCCTCGTATAAGAACTAGGGCTTGTGTGTATGCTTGCTCTCTCGTAAGAGTGGTTGGGTAACCCCCAAGTGTAAGGGTGAAGTAACGTAGAAATACTTATTTCCCTCAACTTGAGAACCAAGGTTTATCTAAATAGAAGGATTTCTTCCAGCAAACAAAGTCACCGGTACCCACACACAAAACACAAACCAAGCTTGTCCCCAACACGTCAAGAAGGTTCTCAAGCTTCTTGTCGTGCTAGTTACAAGATTAAATTGCATGGGATAATGGTAATTGGTAGATAGATAAATTAAAAGAAATGATACATCAAAAAATAATTTTTTATAGGGTTTTCAATAATGGAGAATAGACCCAGGGGGCATAGGTAGACACTAGTGGCATCTCTCATAAGCATAACCATATAGTGGGGTGAACAAATTATAGTTGAGTAGCGATTAAATTGCAATATTTATATTTATGACTATGATCATTCATGGTATAATCTCATATAGGCATTACGTCTGTGATATGTAGACCGTTATCCAATTGAATCTACAACTAATACCCCACCCCAAGAGAGCTAACCAGCATGCATCTCGAAGTATTAAGTTCATGACAAACAAAGCATTGATATTAAGCAATATGACAAGAAACCATCATTTTATCCTTAGTGAAAACAATAATATATGTGTCTTGTCCCTTTCTATCACTGGGATATGGACCACTGCAAGATTAGAACCCACTACAATCGACCACTCGCTCTAAAGAAATACCCATCGAACTTGGCCAAAGAAGACAGATAGATGGGAGATCATACAAAGCTATTTTATTATACAACAAAGAAACTTCAAAAGACTCAATTGATTTCAATGAACAATCTGATCAAAAAGTGACAATTCATCATATCCCAACAACACACCACAGATTACATAAGACTGATCCCGATCATGTGAGGCGACTGACGAGTGTTATTTTTACACTCCTCTACCCTTAGTTTAAACCGATATATATCATTAAAACCGAGATATTCGCTCCGGTATTGCCACTAATGACTAATGAATGCACAGGTTTCCAAAAATCTTTTCTTTATTTTGTTTCCATAGGAAATGGGCTATTTATGGAGGAAATCAAGTCACGACATGGAAAGGAGTAAGGAGGAGATAGAAAAAGCAAGTGGAGGCGCAACCAGAAGAAACAGAGTAAAAGACGGTGTATCATGCGACCGCGACCGCTCGCATGAGCGGTAGTATGGCGTGGAAACCGATGCCTCTCGTCCACCTGAACAAACTTTATATAGGGGTCGAGGCCGAAATGTCAACAGAACGAGAACCGTGAGAGGAGCTACAAAACAGAGTCATCTTCATCTTATCTCCATCAATCCTAGCCGCCGCCATTTCCCATCTCCATAGACACCATCTCCATCTTCACCATAGTTCACCTCCTTTGGTCATACTTGTAATCATGTATCACACATGGTATCGATTGTAAGACATATTATCAATCAATCTACCTTCATGATGTGTTCTTCATGTGATCTGATCTCCATGTGTGAGTAGTTCGGTAAGGTATGGGTTGAGGCAAGAGCCTTGCAACCCGATGTATTTGTTATGGGGATCAATGGAAGTTCTTTGAATTAATGTCCCGTATGTGTGAAATATAATTGTTCCGGAAATGTCTCTTGTCTCGTTCATGTTCTTCATCCGTGCAGGTACCCAGGATCATGGAGAGCGAGCCACGGAGAGGCTAAGGGCAGGGAGACCGTGAAGTGTTATTCTTAACACGAGTGACAGAAAGGTTTAGTACGGTAACACGGATCCTATCTCTGAGAATTCAAGAGGTGTAGTCATTAAACGCCCAATTTATTTGTCTGATTATTGCAATCTTAATTATCGAGGCAACCCCGCGAGACGGATAGGGCCTTCGGTTGCACAACTGACTCTTGATGCAGGACATGTGTCGGTCAAGACGTAATTTGGACACATCCCCCACTTCGGTTCGTAACAAGCACATCTCGATGGGTGACTTCCAGCGCACAAATTAAGATCATATCTGGTCCCAACACAAATGTATGGTTGTAAGCATTAAGACCTCATACTCATGCCTATTTTTATTATAAATGTTCTCCTTCAGTTGTTTGATTTTGATCTAGTCAAAAGCTGGAATTGTTTCTTTAACAAAAGCTTGTCTGAGACCCTAGATTAAATGGCATCATCCTCCCATGGGTACGATAACTCAGGGTCACCTCTGGGGAAAAAGGCGAGAATCCTTTCTGCTCCATTTCTGGATCACCAATGGAAGTAATCAAACCTTTTTCCGGCGCGGTTGTCGGGGAGGCTTTTGTGTGCCTAGTCTTTGTGTTTACAATTTTTTCTAAAGTTTAGTTTCAGTTTTTAGTTTTTCTTTTTGTTGCAAGTCTTGTCAGTTTACCATGGCTCGTAATCTTGGAAGCTTTGCTACTCCTAGAATAGTTTCATGCGTGAACCTATGGCACAACCCGATGTTGCTGCCGCTGAGTATGAGATAAAACCGAACCTAGTCTCTATGGTTCAACATGACCAATTTTGGAGGCTCTGCTTCTGAAGATGTCGATATGCACTTGCATAATTTTACTAAATTGTGCAACATGACACGCATAAAGGATTATGATCTCGACGCTTTAAAGTTGCATCTATTTCTTTTCTCCTTGAGAGAAAAAGCAAAAGAATGGCTTCTAGCTTTACCTAGAGGTAGTATATAACTTCTTGGGATGATTGTTGCAACAAGTTTTTTTCTAAGTTTTGCCCACCTGCAAAAATTATGCAACTTCGTTCATAGATTACAGGTTTTAAGCAAGAAGATCGTGAGCCACTAGCGCTTGTGTGGGATCGCATGAAGGAAGCTATAAGGAATTGTCCAAACCATGGAATGGAAGAATGGTTAATCCTTCATATGTTTTATAATGCTTTAAATCTTATGTCAAAAACTATGCTTGATACAGATGCAGGAGGAACTATTACGGGTAATCCCATAGATGATGTTAAAAAGTTACTTGATGTGATGCAAGAAAACCATGCCCAATGGCATGTTGAAAGAACCACCACCAAGAGAGTCAATGTAGTTGAAGAAAAGAATACAGAGTTAACCGCTAAGCTTGATGAACTCATCTCTATCATGAAAGGTAAATAAGAAGTGAACGTGAATGCCATCACTGATGAGGAAATCAATGATGTGAATTTCGTTGCTCGCAACAGCTATAATCCCAACTGAAAAAACAATGGGCATGCTCCTAGATTACCTTATCCTAATAATAGTGGAGCATCAAACAATTTTAATGGAGCTAGCAATAGCAATAGAAATACTCATGAAGATACTGTGAAATTTTTTATTGCTAGTCAAAATAAGCAGAATGACACCTTCAAAAATATTATGAAGAACCATGATAACTTGGTCAGTTGACTGGTAAGATTGTTGGACTAACAAATGATGTGAAGATTCTTGATGGAAGAAACAAGAATATGGAAGCACTAGTGGGTAAAATTGCAGAGAGCCAAACTTTAATCCTAGCCAAGTTTGAAGGTAAACCGGAACCTAACCCGGTTGAATACGTCAGATGATGAGAAGTAACAAAGAAAAAGCAGAAGAGCTTGATAAAAGCCATGTGCCAGAATATACTAATACAGTTGCAGATGTAACATCCCTAAGTAATGAGCTACAGTGACCCTCCTGATTAAGCTAAATCATTTTGATTTGTAATGCTTGATCACCTCTGGAATTATATCTCATTTCAAATTCCACCACTGAATTCAAATTCAATTTGCAAGTGAAACTTTAAAGTTTCTCAAAAATGGTTGAAAATAGTTCATCCTTTAGCAAATATTCCATAACATTTATTTGTTAAGGAAAACAACATCACCACAATGCTAAAATGGGCTAGAGCAATTAAAACAGTGCCAAATCAGCATTTTTAAATGCCTTTTCATTTGTGAAAAATTCAAATGAATTTAATTGCCTCCCAATCTTTTTGTGGCAGTGCATAATATTGCATAGTATTTATGTGGCCAAGTCCCACATTTTACAAAATCCATTTGGCAGCTAAAAATATTGCAAAACAATTTTGTAAAAAGAAAAACAGAAAACAAAAAAGGGAAAAAGAGAAAAACCCCCTGTACACTGGGCCTAAGTGCACAGTGCACCGGCCCAGCACACCTCCCTCTCTCCTTCAACCTTCTGCCTCTCTCTCCCCGCGTGTCGCCGCGCGCGCGCCCGAGCCGGCGCTGGGCACGCGTCGGCCATTCCCCGGCGCCGTCGCCGCCGTGGGGGGGGGGAGGATAAGATCGACCCCAGCCCCCCTGGCGAACCCTAGCCCCCTTCCTCTCCTCTCCCTCTCTCGATCTCGAGCTTGCCCGAGACGCCGTCGCCATCGTTGCATCGATCCCGCGGCCACTGGCCTCCCCGCGCCTTGCCGCCGTGTCAGGGAGACGCGCCGCAGTCCGCTACGTCACATGCGACCACCCGTTCAAGCTGGGCGGCCCCGCAACGAGCGCTTCGTCCTCATCTTCTTCCTCGGTCGCTGCCATTGCTCCTCTTCGATCCGCTGCCGTGCTGCACTACTAAGCCCCCGACGAGCCACCGTGAGCACTCCCGGTGAGCACCACCCCACAGGAACAGCTGACCCGGATAATTCCTATCCCATGTGGCTACTATCCTAGGCTCCACATGGACATCGTTGTGGTACTCCCCGTTGAACTCCTGACCTGGCCAATTAAATAGCCAGGGACAAGACCGTGAGTACGTTGGAATGTACTCGCAAACATAATGAACAAAAGATATACCGAATGCATATGATCATGATGGGTTAAATTATATGCATATGCTGAATGAAATTAAAGCATGGCATGATGAATATTAATACGGTGCTGAAGAATAAATATGAAATGTTAGTGACAAACAAAGAAAGTTAAAAGTGGATAATCGGGCGAGACAAGACCGCCCGAGTATCCAAGAGAAATGCCAAACGGGTGTCTAAAAGAGAATCGGGCGAGACAGGACCGCCCGAGTACTCAAGCGACGCCACGAGAGGTCTTGAAAAGAAATGCCAAACCGGTGTCTAAAAGAGAATCGGGCGAGACAGGACCGCCCGAGAACTCAACCGACGCCATGAGAGGTCTTGAAAAGAAATGCCAAACGGGTGTCTAAAAGAGAATCGGGCAAGACAAGACCGCCCGAGAACTCAAGCGACGCCACGAGAGGTCTTGAAAAGAAATAAAACCGAGTGTCCGGGGTAGTCCAGCCAGCCCCTGAGACACTAAGGGAATAAAATAAGAGAAACGGGTTAGTCCACAATAATATGCATAGTAATAATAATACTTATGTCAATAGCATCTATGATAACAAAAATTATACATGATGGCATTAGGGTGACAATGATTATCCTGCAAAATAAATCATGCTCAATTTTAATTATTTTCCTCCGGAGACCGACACTAAGACCGACACTTGACCAACCCAGACTGTAGTCCTTAACCGCGGACACGGCTATTTGAATAGGTATAACTCTGCAGAGGGTGTACTCTTTACCCACAAGTAAAGGATTTCCTTAGCCAGCACCGAGACACTGACTAATTCCCATTACGACCTTTGGGTTGAAAACACACCTGACCAGCACACACCAGATTAACTTTCCGGATGCCAGGAATCACCCAAAGCATCGTTCAAGATAAACTCTAAGACGGGGAGACCACAATCTCGAATAGCATGGGATCACTATTAATACGCGCGGATTACAAGGGGTGCCCCCCTCTCGGCCCAGCCGGATACACCCATGCCCCCTGACCCGATGACTGGCATTATAACCGATATCTGGAAACCTTCATCGCGGCCTCTCTGTACGGTGTGTGCAGGGAAAGGGGTTAATAACTTACCGAACCGTACCCTACCTGTGGCAGGGACAAGTGGTAGCACGAAACAAGTATGGGGGTTACCGGAACAAGACTCAATCTACGGTCGACTCAGGAGGTTTAAGTTTTCCTGCAGTGGTTAGCCCAATAAAGTATTCTTTCAACAGTAACACCAAAACAGGGCCACAGCCCTTGCATGTCCCAACATGCATAACAAACAAGGCATGATCATGCTCCGACGTGATCACCCTTCTGCCGATAACGGTATTTCTCTTATAACTGCTCCTGCAACTTAGTCATGACAAGCACACGTTGCACGGTACGAGGAAACATGCCAACACTACATGCATGCAAATTTTATCTGAAATCAACATATGCATGATTCAATTATTTCTTGCAAACATTTAACCATGAAATCATCATATCAAGTGTTCAAGATGTTTGCCTTGAGCATGCAGAAGAGTTGGGCGTACTCCAAAAGTTTGAAAATTTTATCTTCCCTCCATTTCCTATTTTCAAAAATATTACAATCACCACATAAAGCCGAAACAGTGCTAAAAAGTTGTTTGGAAAAATTTGAAATAAATACTAAAACAAACTAGTTGAAAAATGAAAAATAACAGAAAAAGAATCAATTCATTTGGAGTCCAGATGATTTTTCTAGGGATTTTCTAAGCTGGAATAAATAGAGAAATGGCCTATTTAATAAATCCTACAGAAATAAAGCCTAGAAGAAATGTTCACCCTAGATGGATTAATATAGAAAGATTTTATGAGCATGTGAAAATTTGAATCACCAAATTTGGTTTTGAACTGGCTGCTGTGAGATTATCTCAGATTTACTGGAAAGGAAAAAAGAGAAAAGGTAGAGGCACGCCCTGAGCGTAATTTAGCCGTGCGGTGCCACTGGGCATGGCCCAGTCGTTCGGCTGCATGAAGAAGCTGCCGACGTCGAAGGCGTACTTCAGAAATATGCTATTCAGAGGAGAAAACGTAATCCCAGAGTTACGCCTCCACTTAACAGCCGAAATAGTGCGGCCAGGGTCACTCACAGAGGGGCCCGCCTGTCGGGTTTGACCCTAGTCAATCCGGCCTTCTCCCTCCTCTGACCGAGCGGAGGCAAGGCTCCCGGCAATCCTCGCCGACGATTGGGGGCGCGGCACCGGAGGGTGAGCACACAACCGTTCTCAGGGACTCCTGGCGATCCCGGTGAGCAGTGGCACGGTCTTCGGAGTCCTCCCAATCGTCGGCGGCGAGCTCTCCTGCGGAACTCCGGCGATGGCGAATTGGGCGTTTTGTCTACGGGCCACCTCCGATGAAATTGGCGGCGGGTATGGATCTGTGGGGTCGAGTGGAGGTTGTTGGAGAAGAAATGGAGGAGGGGGAAGTCCTGTTGGCGTCGGAATCAATCGGAAAACGGCGACGGCCGTGGCTACTGGAGGCGGGGAAGATGACCGTTTCCGGTCGCTTTGCTGCTCGGGAAAGCTCACAGAGAAGGAGGGGAGTGGGGTGGATAGTTGGAAGAGCTCGGGGTGGCTTCTTATAGGGAGGAGGAGGTCGGTTGGTGGCTTCCAGAAGGTGGCCGAGGTGGCGGCAGCCATTAATGGCAGAAGAGGACGGTGGCGAGGCCGTTGGGCAGGTGAGGCGGTCGGCAGGGTCGGTGCGGTGTGGATGATCTCGAGAAGCACCTGGTGGTCCGGTCGGTGCCATCCCCAAGTGGATTGTGGCGGCGGCCTTTACTGCGGCGGTTGAGGCCGGTGGGGGGCGGCGGTGGTCGGCACTAGGAGACGAGCGAGGGTGTCGGCGAGCTTTGTTGCTTCCTCGCGAAGCTAGATGGGGTGGCTCCCGTGCTGGAGCGGTAGTAGAGCCGCGGTGTGGCGGCGATGCCGACAGTGCCAAACGGGCACTCTGGCCACGCACTTGACACGCCGACCAGCTGCTCGATGAAATGCCGGAGGTAGCTACAGTGATCCTATGAAGCTAGATTTTGGCAGGTGAATGCTCCCGGAGATTCCAGAGATGTTGGACATGATGGTTTGGCCAAATGACTAAGTGTGCAGTGCAGTTTAGGAAGGAGTAGAATTTCTGTCATGCACACAATGTGCTTGATAAAATGCTAGGGCTAGCTAGGGGACATTTGGGGATGTGATACTTGGCAGGTTGGTGTATCCCTAGATGTTAGTGAGGATGGTGGAGTTGGTTTGGCAGGAAGGGAACCTTGTCAGTGCAAGTTTTGTTAGAATTCAGTTCTGGACAGAATATTGGAAGATTTATTTAGTGGGCCAAAATGAGGTAATTGGAGCTGATCTTCTGGACTTAAGGGTTTGGTTGGAAGGACTACAGGGTGGAATAATCTCAGAATTATTGGAGCAAGGAAAATTAGGGTTGTAGTTAAAACTCAAGAATGGAACAGAATTGAGAAGAGGATGTTTCACTCAAAATTTTCGAAAGACCAAGTTGGGTTTTTTTGCATAAAAGTGATCTGTAGGCATCACATGACCCCTCATAATTTTTGTGGAATTTTTAAAGATTATTTAAAATAGTTATAGTGCAACAGAGGCAATTAAAGAATTGAAAATGCTATAAAAAAGATTATCTTGGGCAAAATTTTATTATGAAAAATATTTCCTACTGTTATTAAAATGATTTAAGAAAACTACCAAAGCCCACAATATTTTACCAAAATTTCTATATGGAGGGAAGAATTTTGGAAAACAGAAAACAGAAAAGACTCTGAAAATAATAAAAGACCCAATATAAATCAAAATTTTATTTCTGGCCAAATTTTATTTAATAAAAATATGGTTAAATATTTGGGGTGTTACAGCCACAGCCATCGCAGCCCGCGCCTGAGCACGGCAACGTGCTCCAGGTGCTTCCAGGAGCCCAGCAAGCACGCGCGCACCTTCCCGAGCTCCCTAGCGTCGATCCTGAGCTCGACCGATTCTGGCCGTCCGCCGCGGTCGTCGCCGCCGTCGCTACGGACCACTTCCGGCCATGCCACCACCACCGTTCGATGCGGCTTTGTCCGCTCATTCGAACGCGCCCAACCACGCGCCAAATGGCCCTCTGTGGCCGATTTCCGGCGAGGCCCGAGGCCCTCCGCCGTGTTTTTGGTCGCCGGCGGCGAGTCACCGGCGCCGCTGACCTGGCACCGCACGGGGCCCACCCTGGGTCACTGCCAGTGGGTCCCAGGGGCCCAGTTGATCGCATGGACCCCGCGAGTTAATTAACTATTTTGCTAATTAAAAGTTAATATGTTAATTAATTAGTCACTGACATGTGGGTCCAATCTAGCTAATTAACCCACTTAGTTAGATTAATACACTAATTAGCTACTGTGTATGACAGGTGGGCCCAGCCCACTGTTTCAGTGGACAAGGCCGGCCCAGTCAGCTGCTGAGTCAGCAGCTGGGCCCACCAGTCAGCCTCTGCTGATTGGGGAGTTGACCCAGTCAACTGGGCCCACTGTCAGCCACACATGCACCCCTCTGGGTACACTCTCTGTGTACCCATAGCAATTTATTCATTTTATTTCGAAATTAAAATAATTCCAGAAATTTCAGAAAATGATTAAAACTTTGAAAAATCATATAAAATAATCCGTAACTCAGATGAAAATAATTTATATATGAAAAATGATCAAAAAAATTAGACGAATCCGAATATGCCATCCACATACCTGTCACATGCCTCCAACACTGCAAACATGGAACCTTCCCCTCCAGTTCATCTGTCTGACAGATGCCTAAAACCTTGAAAATATTCCCAGATATTTTCCCGCTCCGTCTGTAACGAGTAGCACTGTGTTAGGTCACCCCTATCACAGCATATTGCCATGTCATGCATCTGTGTTGCATTTGTTTGCTGTGTATTTATTTGTTTCCTCCCCCTCTTCTCTCCGGTAGCCCCCGAGTCTGACGTGATCACTGAGGACTGCTACACCACCGACGACCCCTCTTTCACCGCAGAGCTTCCAGGCAAGCAAAACCCCCATGACCATTCCTATATCGCCCATTCTTTCTCTCCCATGCTTGCATTAGATTTTGCTACAGTATTTGATTGCTCCTATTCTGATGCATAGCCTGATTTTGTAACCTGCTGTTGATACTTTACCTATCGTCCTATATGCTTAGTATAGGCTGATTAGTGATCCATCAGTGGTACCGCACCCTTATCCGTGTTGCCATGCTTTGCTACCGGATGTTTCGATCAACGTGATCGATGTGCCGAGACCGACACAGCACCGCACACCCCCTTAGTTGTACGACTCTACAGAGCTACTATCGAGTGCCGAGGGTGATACCTCCTACCTCTCTCCTGATGATATCTCTGTAGCGTGGCTAATCGGTTGTGGGTTACCGAGGGTGATTCCTCTTTCACCATCTCCGATGATGCCTCTGTCGTGCAGCCCATCAAGAGTGAACCCATCGAGGGTGATTCCTCCAAGTTCACGTTGACGGATACATCAAGTGGGAATCCATCGAGGGTGATTCCTCGGATTCCCCCTTGATGTCATGGACACACGGTTACCATGTTTTTACCTCAGTCCCTTGTTGAAGTCGGGTCGACCCCGAGGGGTACCCGCGAGAGATGTGAAGTCGGGTTGACCGTGAGGGTACCCGTGAGATAATTACGCGGCACGGCTGGGCAGGTAGACCGCCCCAGGAGAGGGATGGGCCTGACCCTTGCCGTTAGTCCGCGAGATGGGGCGATGGGACCACTGATCGTGGATCATTGATCGTCTCCGCGAGCTCCCAATACACCAACGGTTTGGATATGAGATCTGAGTAGGCCTCTGGCCTTTTCGTACAAACCACCACGCGGGTTAACACTCGGCGTCGTACGATTCTGCCGAAAGCTCTGTCAGACGTCCAGTTCAGCATTGTGGCACGGTCGGATCGTGCCATCCAGGAGAGAGGTGGCGCTGGTATCCACCGTCCTCAGAATGACCCAGAGTGCAAAGGGCGATGGGCCCAAGACTTGTGAGCGCTTAGGATGTAGACCGGCAGGGACCTCTCTGCGGAGCGTAGGTTGGACTACATCGTGTCGATCAGCCGAGGCCGGGCATGACCAGGAAAAGTGTGTCCGACCAGAGTTAATCGAGCGTGTTGGGTAAGTTGGTGCACCCCTGCAGGGAAGTATATCTATTCGAATAGCCGTGTCCACGATAACAGGACACTCGGAGTTGTATCCCGATCTACTACAACTTGAACTGGATATTTGTGGAATTTAATAATGTGTTAGCTCCGGGATTGCTTTCTCGCAGGGAGTCGAGGAAGGATCTCTGGGCCTTGCTACTATTACTTATTACTTTATGTTATGCTACTAATCTGCACTCTTCTAATGCTGCAAGACGCTGCAAGATGCTAGTCTTCGATAGGCTAGGCCTTCTCTCTATTCTGGCAATTCTGCAGTCCAGTCCACAGAGACATCCCCTTCATTTGATACCGAAGCATGATTAGCATAGTTCTGATGTAAGTCTTGTGAGTACTTTGGATGAGTACTCACGGTTTCTTTGCTACATCTTTTTCCCCATACCCGGTTGCTGCGACCAGATGACGGAGCCCAGGAGCTGGAGATGCCCGATGGTGCCTACTCCTACATGGAGACCGACGACCAGGAGTAGTTTAGGAGGCTCCCAGGGAGGAGGCCTGTGCCTTTTCGATCTAGTTGTCCTTGTTTTGCTCAGCCTTTTTAAGGCAAACTTGTCTAATTATGTCTGTACTTAGATACTGATGCTTTCGCTGACTCTTGTGTAACTCGAGCTTATGTATTCGAGCCCTCGAGGCCCCTGGCTTGTAATTATAAAGCTTGTATTATTTTATTTTTTGTCTAGAGTTGTGTTGTGATATCTTCCCGTGAGTCCCTAGGCTTGATCGTGCGCATTTGCATGTATGATTAGTGCACGATTGAGTCGGGGGCGTCACAGCAGACTTCGTGAAGATGATAGCACTAAAACACCCACTACCTGAGGTATCCAAGGATGAGGCATGTATTGTCTTCGTTGATCACATTGCAGCCAAGGTACGTCAGTTAAATGAGAAAATAAAGAACTTGTACAATAATTTACTGTTGGGGAACGTTGCATGGGAAACAAATTTTTTCCTACGCACACACAAGATCTATCCATGGTAATGAGCATCTACGAGAGGGAGAGTGAATCTACATACCCTTGTAGATCGCTAAGCGGGAAGCGTTAAGAAACGCGGTTGATGTAGTCGAACGTCTTCGTGATCCAAATCACCGAGCGTCCCGCGATCCAATCACGATCCGTCCCGATCAAGTACCGAACGGACGGCACCTCCGCGTTCAGCACACGTACAACTTGATGACGATCTCCGCCTTCTTGATCCAGCAAGAGAGAGCGAAGAGATAGACGAGTTCTCCGCCAGCACAACGGCGTAGTGGGGGTGGTGGTGGAGCTGTTCCGGCAGGGCTTCGCCAAAGCACCGACAAAAACAGATTTGAGGAAAACCGTATAGACGGGGGGAGAGAGGGCTGCACCGTGGCTTAGGGTGTTTGGCCCTCTCTCCCCTCTAGTATATATAGGAGGGAGGGGGAGGGGGCTGGCGCCCTAGGGTTTCCCCCCTAGGTGCGGCCGAACCAAGGAGGAGGAGGTGGACTCCTCCACTTCTTCCTAGTCCAAATAGGACACCTTCCATATTTGGTTCCCCTTCCCTTTTCTTGGGTTTTATTCCTTTTCCACTTATTCCAGCCGCATGGGCCTTATAGGGCAGCCTTGCCCAGCCCACTAAGGGCTGGTGCAACCCCCTTTAGGCCCATGTGGCCTCCCGGCGTGGGTGGCCCCTCCCGATGGCCCTCCGGCACTCCCGGTACACTACCGGAAATACCCGAAACTTTTCCGGTGGCCAAAACGGGACTTCCTATATATCAATCTTTACCTCCGGACCATTCCGGAGCTCCTTGTGATGTCCGTGATCTCATCCGGGACTCCGAACAACCTTCGGTCACCAACATGCATAACTCAAATCTACCGAAACGTCACCGAACCTTAAGTGTGCAGACCCTGCGGGTTCGAGAACTATGTAGACATGACCGAGACACCTCTACGGCCAATAACCAATAGAGGGACCTGGATGCCCATATTGGTTCCTACATATTCTACGAAGATCTATATCGGTCGAACCTCTATGTCAAGGATTCAATTAATCCCGTATGCTGTTCCCTTTGTTCTTCGGTATGTTACTTGCCCGAGATTCGATCGTCGGTATCTCTATACCTAGTTCAATCTCGTTACCGGCAAGTCTCTTTACTCGTTCCGTAATACAAGATCTCGTGGCTAACACTTTAGTCACATTGCTTGCAAGGCTCATTGTGATGTTGTATTACCGAGTGGGCCCTGAGATACTCTCCGTCACACGGAGTAACAAATCCCAGTCTTGATCCATGCCAACCTAACAGACACCCTCGGAGATACCTGTAGAGCATCTTTATAGTCACCCAGTTACGTTGCGACGTTTGATACACACAAGGTATTCCTCCGATGTCAGTGAGTTGCATGATCTCATGGTCATAGGAACAGATACTTGACATGCAGAAAACAATAGCAATAAACTGACACGATCAAATGCTACGTTTATAGTTTGGGTCTTGTCCATCACATCATTCTCCTAATGATGTGATCCCGTTATCAAATGACATCTCATGTCCATGGCTAGGAAACCTTCACCATCTTTTGATCAACGAGCTAGTTAACTAGAGGCATACTAGGGACACAGTGTTGTCTATGTATCCACACATGTACTTGAGTTTCCAATCAATACAATTATAGCATGGATAATAAACAATTATCATGAACAAGGAAATATAATAATAACCAATTTATTATTGCCTCTAGGGCATATTTCCAACAGTCTCCCACTTGCACTAGAGTGAATAATCTAGCTCACATCACTATGTGATTTACATTGTAATGAATCGAACACCCATGCAGTTCTGGTGTTGTTCATGTTTAGCCCTTGGAAGAGGTTTATTCATCGGATCTGCAACATTCAGATTTGTGTGTACTTTGCAAATATTTATGTCGTCCTCCTTGATGTAATCGCGGATGGAATTGAAACGTCGCTTTATGTGTCTGGTCCTCTTGTGAAATCTTGGTTCCTTGGCTAGAGCAATGGCACCAGTATTATCACAAAACAGAGTCATTGGGTTAAGCGCACTAGGCACTACTCCAAGATCTGTCATGAACTCCTTCATCCAGACACCTTCCTTCGCCGCCTCCGAAGCAGCGATGTACTCCGCTTCGCATGTAGAATCAGCTACCACGCTTTTCTTGGAACTGCACCAGCTAACCGCACCCCCATTCAGAATAAATACGTATCCGGTTTGTGACTTAGAGTCATCCGAATCAGTGTCAAAGCTTGCATCGACGTAACCCTTTACGACGAGCTCTTGATCACCTCCATAAACGAGAAACATGTCCTTAGTCCTTTTGAGGTACTTTAGGATATTCTTGACCGCCATCCAGTGTTCCATTCCTGGATCACTTTGAAACCTTCCGACCATACTTATGGCAAGGCTGACATCGGGTCTTGTGCACAACATTGCATACATGATAGAGCCTATGGCTGAAGCATAGGGGACGACACTCATCTTTTCTCTATCTTCTGCAGTCACTGGGCATTGAGTCTTACTCAACTTCACACCTTGCAAAACAGGCAAGAACCCCTTCTTGGACTGATCCATTTTGAACTTTTTCAAAATCTTATCAAGGTATGTGCTTTGTGAAAGTCCTATCAAGCGTCTTGATCTATCTCTATAGATCTTGATGCCTAATATGAAAGCAGCTTCTCCTAGGTCCTTCATTGAAAAACTCTTGTTCAAATATTCCTTCACGCCTTCCAACATTTCTATATTGTTTCCAATCAGCAATATGTCATCTACATATAATATTAGAAACGCTATAGAGCTCCCACTCACTTTCTTGTAAATACAAGCTTCTCCGTAAACTTGTATAAACTCGAACGCTTTGATCACCTCATCAAAGCGAAGATTCCAACTCCGAGATGCTTGCACCAGTCCATAAATGGATCGCTGGAGTTTGCAAACTTTGTCAGCATTCTCTGGATCGACAAAACCTTCTGGTTGCATCATATACAACTCTTCCTTAAGGAAACCGTTAAGGAACGCTGTTTTGATATCCATCTGCCAAATTTCATAATCGAAAAAGGCAGCTATTGCTAACATGATTCTGACGGACTTAAGCATCGCTACGGGTGAGAAGGTCTCATCGTAGTCAACTCCTTGAACTTGTGAAAAACCCTTTGCCACAAGTCGAGCTTTATAGACGGTGACATTACCGTCCACGTCCGTCTTCCTCTTAAAGATCCATTTGTTCTGAATGGCCTTACGCCCTTCAGGTAATACTTCCAAAGTCCATACTTTGTTTTCATACATGGATCCCATCTCGGATTTCATGGCCTCTAACCACTTCTCGGAATCCGGGCCCATCATCGCTTCTCCATAGCTCGTAGGTTCATCGTTGTCTAACAACATGACTTCTAAGACAGGGTTGCCGTACCACTCAGGAGTAGTACGCGTCCTTGTCGACCTACGAGGTTCGATAGCAACTTGATTCGAAGGTTCATGATCATCATCATTAACTTCCTCTTCAACTGATGCAGGCTCTACAGAAACATCTTTCTGTACTGTGCTACTCTCAGGTTGAAGTAAAGGTTCAACAACCTCATCAAGTTCTATCTTCCTCCCACTCAATTCTTTCGAGAGAAACTCTTTCTCAAGAAATGTTCCGTTTTTAGCGACAAACACTTTTCCTTCGGATCTGAGGTAGAAGGTATATCCAACTGTCTCTTTTGGATATCCTATGAAGATGCATTTCTCCGCTTTGGGTTCCAGCTTTTCAGGCTGAAGCTTTTTGACATAAGCATCACATCCCCAAACTTTAAGAAACGACAGCTTTGGCTTCTTACCAAACCAAAGTTCATATGGCGTCGTCTCAACGGATTTCGATGGTGCCCTATTTAAAGTGAATGCAGCTGTCTCTAATGCATAACCCCAAAACGATAGTGGCAAATCGGAAAGAGACATCATAGATCGCACCATATCCAATAAGGTTCGATTACGACGTTCAGACACACCATTACGCTGTGGTGTTCCAGGCGGTGTCAGTTGTGAAACAATTCCACATTGTCTTAAGTGACTGCCAAACTCATAACTCAGATATTCTCCTCCTCGATCAGATAGTAGGAATTTAATCTTCTTGTTACGATGATTCTCAACTTCACTCTGAAATTGTTTGAACTTTTCAAACGTTTCAGACTTGTGTTTCATTAAGTAAATATACCCATATCTACTTAAGTCATCAGTGAAGGTGAGAAAGTAACGATAACCACCACGCGCTTCAATGCTCATCGGACCGCACACATCAGTATGTATGATTTCCAACAAGTCACTTGCCCGTTCCATTGTTCCAGAGAACGGCGTTTTAGTCATCTTGCCCATGAGGCATGGCTCACATGTGTCAAGTGATTCAAAATCAAGTGATTCCAAAAGTCCATCAGCATGGAGCTTCCTCATGCGTTTTACGCCAATATGACCTAAACGGCAGTGCCACAAGAAAGTGGTTTTATCATTATCAATTCTACATCTTTTGGCATCAATGTTATAAATATGTGTATCATTACTATCGAGATTCAATAAGAATAAACCCCTCACATCGGGTGCATGACCATAAAAGATATTACTCATATAAATAGAACAACCATTATTCTCTGATTTAAACGAGTAACCGTCTCGCAATAAACAAGATCCAGATATAATGTTCATGCTTAACGCAGGCACCAAATAACATTTATTCAGGTTCATCACTAATCCCGATGGTAATCGAAGAGCGAGCGTGCCGACGGCGATCACATCAACCTTGGAACCATTTCCCACGTGCATCGTCACTTCGTCCTTTGCCAGCCTCCGTCTATTCCGCAGTTCTTGTTTAGAGTTGCAAATGTGAGCAACCGCGCCGGTATCAAATACCCAGGCACTACAACGAGAGTTGGTAAGGTACACATCAATAACATGTATATCATATATACCTTGTTTGTTGTTGGCCGCCTTCTTGTCAGCCAAATACTTGGGGCAGTTCCGCTTCCAGTGTCCAGTTCCCATGCAATGAAAACACACAGTTTCTGGTTTGGGTCCAGCCTTGGGTTTCTTCACGGGAGGAGCAACTGCTTTGCCACTCTTCTTGGAGTTACCCTTCTTACCCTTGCCATTTTTCTTGAAACTAGTGGTTTTATTGACCATCAACACTTGATGCTCCTTCTGAATTTCAGACTCAGCGACTTTCAGCATCGCAAACAGCTCGGCGACTGACTTGTTCATCCCGTGCATGTTATAGTTCAACACGAAGCTCTTGTAGCTAGGTGGCAATGATTGAAGAACTCTGTCAGTGATAGCCTCTGGCGGAAGGGGCATCCCCAATTCAGCCAGACGGGTGGAGTACCCAGACATTCTGAGTATGTGATCACTAACAGACCCGTTCTCTTCCATCTTGCAAGCATAGAACTTATCGGAGGTCTCATACCTCTCGATCCGGGCATTCTTCTGAAAGATAAACTTCAACTCCTAGAACATCTCATATGCTCCATGACGTTCAAAACGTCTTTGAAGTCCCAGTTCTAAGCCATACAACATTGCACATTGAACTATTGAGTAATCATCAGAACGAGCCTGCCAGGCGTTCACAACGTCTAGAGACTCAACTGGAGCGGGTGGATCACCAAGCGGTGCATCAAGGACATAAGCCTTCTGGGAAGCTGTAAGGATAATCCTTAGATTACGGGCCCAGTCCACAAAGTTACTTCCATCATCTTTCAACTTAGCTTTCTCTAGGAACGCATTAAAATTCAGGGGTGCTACTGCGCGAGCCATGATCTACAACATAAATATAGCAAAGACAACTTAGACTATTGTTCAAGATAATGAGTTTAGTTAATCATATTACTTAAAAAACTCCCACTCAAATTGACATCCCTCCGGTCATTCGAGTGTCACATGATCCAAATCCACCAACTCAAGTCCGATCATCACGTGAGTTGAGATGGTTTCAATGGTGAACATCTTCATGTTGATCATATCTACTATATGACTCATGTTCGACCTTTCGGTCTCTTGTGTTCCAAGGCCATGTCTGTACATGCTAGGCTCGTCAAGTTTAACCCGAGTGTTCCACACGTGCAACATGGCTTACACCCGTTGTATGTGAACGTAGAGTCTATCACACCCGATCATCACGGTGTGTCTCGAAACGACGAACTTTCGCAACGGTGCACACTCGGGGAGAACACAATTTATCTTGAAATTTAAGTGAGGGATCACCTTATAATGCTACCGTCGTCCTAAGCAAAATAAGATGCATTAAAGGATTAACATCACATGCAAATCATAAGTGACATGATATGGCCATGAACTCGTGCTTTTGATCTCCATCTCCAAAGCACCGGCATGATCTCCATCGTCACCGGCATGACACCATGATCTCCATCATCTTGATCTCCATCAACGTGTCGCCATGAGGTTGTCGCGCCGACTGTTGCTTCCACGACTATTGCTAACATTTAGCGATAAAGTAAAGCATTACATAGCGCTTAATGATTGACACGCAGGTCATACAATAATTAAAGACAACTCTATGGCTCCTGCCAGTTGCCGTACTCATCGACATGCAAGTCGTGATATTCTATACAACACATGATCATCTCATACATCACAAATATCTCATCATGTAATTGGCCATATCACATCACAACATACCCTGCAAAAACAAGTTAGACGAACTCTAATTGTTGTTGCATGTTTTACGTGGCTGCTACGGGTATCTAGCAAGAACAATTCTTACCTATGCAAAAACCACAACGGTGATATAAAAGTTGCTATTTCACCTTCTACAAGGACCGCCTCTGTCGAATCCGATTCAACTAAAGTGGGAGAGACAGACACCCGCCAGCCATCTTATGCAACAAAGTTACATGTCAGTCGATGGAACCGGTCTCTCGTACGTGGACGAGTAAGGTTGGTCCGAGCCGCTTCATCCCACAATACCGCTGAATCAAGAAAAGACTAAGGAGGGAAGCAATCTGAGTATCAACGCCCACAAACTCCTTTGTGTTCTACTCGAGATCTCATCTACGCATAGACCTAGCTCAGATGCCACTGTTGGGGAACGTTGCATGGGAAACAAAAATTTTCCTACGCACACACAAGATCTATCCATGGTGATGAGCATCTACGGGAGGGAGAGTGAATCTACATACCCTTGTAGATCGCTAAGCGGGAAGCGTTAAGAAACGCGGTTGATGTAGTCGAACGTCTTCGTGATCCAAATCACCGAGCGTCCCGCGATCCAATCACGATCCGTCCCGATCAAGTACCGAACGGACGGCACCTCCGCGTTCAGCACACGTACAGCTTGATGACGATCTCCGCCTTCTTGATCTAGCAAGAGAGAGCGAAGAGATAGACGAGTTCTCCGCCAGCACAACGGCGTAGTGGGGGTGGTGGTGGAGCTGTTCCGGCAGGGCTTCGCCAAAGCACCGACAAAAACAGATTTGAGGAAAACCGTATAGACGGGGGGAGAGAGGGCTGCACCGTGGCTTAGGGTGTTTGGCCCTCTCTCCCCTCTAGTATATATAGGAGGGAGGGGGAGGGGGCTGGCGCCCTAGGGTTTCCCCCCTAGGTGCGGCCGAACCAAGGAGGAGGAGGTGGACTCCTCCACTTCTTCCTAGTCCAAATAGGACACCTTCCATATTTGGTTCCCCTTCCCTTTTCTTGGGTTTTATGCCTTTTCCACTTATTCCAGCCGCATGGGCCTTATAGGGCAGCCTTGCCCAGCCCA
Organism: Elymus sibiricus; assembly: GCA_039707655.1. NCBI lineage: Eukaryota > Viridiplantae > Streptophyta > Magnoliopsida > Poales > Poaceae > Elymus > Elymus sibiricus. Next base: position 343,170,729 of record CM077666.1, on the reverse strand, counting down.
CTAAGGGCTGGTGCAACCCCCTTTAGGCCCATGTGGCCTCCCGGCGTGGGTGGCCCCTCCCGATGGCCCTCCGGCACTCCCGGTACACTACCGGAAATACCCGAAACTTTTCCGGTGGCCAAAACGGGACTTCCTATATATCAATCTTTACCTCCGGACCATTCCGGAGCTCCTCGTGATGTCCGTGATCTCATCCGGGACTCCGAACAACCTTCGGTCACCAACATGCATAACTCAAATCTACCGAAACGTCACCGAACCTTAAGTGTGCAGACCCTGCGGGTTCGAGAACTATGTAGACATGACCGAGACACCTCTACGGCCAATAACCAATAGCGGGACCTGGATGCCCATATTGGTTCCTACATATTCTACGAAGATCTATATCGGTCGAACCTCTATGTCAAGGATTCAATTAATCCCGTATGCTGTTCCCTTTGTTCTTCGGTATGCTACTTGCCCGAGATTCGATCGTCGGTATCTCTATACCTAGTTCAATCTTGTTACCGGCAAGTCTCTTTACTCGTTCCGTAATACAAGATCTCGTGGCTAACACTTTAGTCACATTGCTTGCAAGGCTCATTGTGATGTTGTATTACCGAGTGGGCCCTGAGATACCTCTCCGTCACACGGAGTAACAAATCCTAGTCTTGATCCATGCCAACCTAACAGACACCCTCGGAGATACCTGTAGAGCATCTTTATAGTCACCCAGTTACGTTGCGACGTTTGATACACACAAGGTATTCCTCCGGTGTCAGTGAGTTGCATGATCTCATGGTCATAGGAACAGATACTTGACATGCAGAAAACAATAGCAATAAACTGACACGATCAAATGCTACGTTTATAGTTTGGGTCTTGTCCATCACATCATTCTCCTAATGATGTGATCCCGTTATCAAATGACATCTCATGTCCATGGCTAGGAAACCTTCACCATCTTTTGATCAACGAGCTAGTTAACTAGAGGCATACTAGGGACACAGTGTTGTCTATGTATCCACACATGTACTTGAGTTTCCAATCAATACAATTATAGCATGGATAATAAAAAATTATCATGAACAAGGAAATATAATAATAACCAATTTATTATTGCCTCTAGGGCATATTTCCAACATTTACCAGCTAAGCAAGAAGATGCTTTTGAGCCTACTATAGAGATTGAGATTGGTTTAAATTAATTCAGTGCTTTATGTGATCTAGGTGTTAGTGTTTGCACTATCCCTAAGTCTGTTTATGATAGTCTCAATCTAGGTCCTTATGCTACTACTGAGATTAGATTGAATATGACTAATTCCACTTTTACTCAAGCAGCAGGAATTAGGCATGGTGTTATAGTTCAGATAAATTATTGCCCTGTCATGATTGATCTTGTAATACTTGATATGCTTGAAGATCCATTTGCTCCTATAATTCTCGGTAGACCTTTTCTAAGGACTATAAAAGTTGTGATAAATGTTTTTGAGGGGAATGTATGATTTGAATTACCTACAAAAGATCCTTTTGTGAGGCATTTCCCCAGGGAAAAAGTGAAGACCTACACCGGAGTCGGCATTGTCATCAATGCTTGAAGCTATGGGCTCGGTGTATTTGCACCTATATGATATTCACTACGGTCAAGCTGTTCGACCGAAAACAAGTGCTTCGTGGGAGGCAACCCTCACAAATAATGTAGAAAAGTAAGTTTGTTTTGTTTCAATGAAAAGAGTGTTGAAGTTACCATGGTTCCAAACAAAGGGCTAGTTGCATTGAAAGTCATGCTATTCGATATTTCTATTATATTATCACTAACTCATTGCAGGCACGAGGAGAAGTTTCTAAGGTGAATGATGGGAATATGCTAATTCTCGGGAAAGCAGCTAACCTTGACGTCGGTTATTCGCCCGACTTAGGGGCAATACCTTTGCTACACCTAACGCATCAAGCAAATCATGCACGAGGAGACATCGCGTGTGGATGAGTGATCACCATGCATGTTGGCCAATTCCCTTGGCCTAAACTACAGTCACCTTCGCCCCATTGTCGGTAAAAACCTTGTTAATATTCGTGTTCTTTCTAGCGTTAAAATGGTAGTAGTTCGCCGTGGTCATCATTGCATTCAAATTCCCGGAGTAAGCTACTTGTTGCCTACTCCTATGCCTAACCGTTTCTCCATAGAAAATGGACAATTGCATTATGTGCCACAAGAAAGAGATGCATCTTTTGACCAATAAGGCCCAGTACCTGAACAAATCAGTGAAAAAGAACTCACCCCCGATGAAGAAGAGGAGCCACCCCACAAGGATTAGCCACAAGCCTACACCATCTACACGGACCTCTACAGTATCCAGGGCTCCATCAATGACATGAGCAACCTCACCGAGTCCCTTCGAGACACGTCTGCCTAGATGAACAACAGCTTCTCCAACTAGAGTCAAGGATGGGCTCCTGACCAACCACCACAATGATCTCACCGGTTTGGGCTTGTAAAATCTTAAGATTGGGGGAGGTCACTACCACGTCTACATCAAGATGTGGCAGTATTATTTAAATAAATTGTAATGAGGTTGTACTTCAGCTCGTTGAGCTTCAAAACACTCATGTTGGTTTGTTCCAACACTTTGCTTTTTATTTGATTTCATTTTTCTTTTTTCCGTTGTCATTTTTCGTTTGCAAGTTAGTTTTCAAAACCCCCAAAAAACTCAAAAATAGAATAAGCATTGCTTTGTTCTTTTCTTTTGCCCCTTGGAGTTTGTTTGCATTCTTTTTTATATTTCAGAGAAGTTGATCTACGCCAGACAACAAGGAATTCAAACATAAGGAAGAGAAGTGTGTACATTCATGACCGTGAAGGTATGTCCTACGACTCCCGTCTTTTGCACTTGAAATGCTTAGAATAGTTGTAGTAGTAGTATGTGTGATGTGTGCAAGAGGGAGTAAGTCTTGATAAGTAAAACAAAGGTTTTGTTCTAGTAGATGAAATAATTTTGTAGCCTTTGTTCTGTTTAATCTAGATAACTAAGACTTGCCGTGGGGTTATTTTCGAAAGATTTTTTGAAAAAGATTGGAAAAAAGTAAGTAGAATTATATTCAAAATAAAAGAAAGGGGCTTTTCGTAAGAAAACGTGGATGAATACTTGCTGTTTTCTAGATTTTTGATCGGATTTTTTGCTCTACTCCGCTCTGGAGTAAGATAACCATGCATAAGAGAAAGTCTTCCAAGACTTGGGTGTTGAGAAAAATTGTAGAGAAGATGATGTTAGAAATGCTCAACCCTATATTGTTAATTTTAATAAACTTGATAGCACCTATGGATTAAATTGTCTAGAGGAACTTAGTTGAAAGGTGAACGAGATTATGCCAAAAATTTGTGTTGTATCTCTTACATGGTGCTTCAGCTTCTTGCTGGTGCCATGGCCCTGCTACTATATGCACGTGTACGTGTGTAAATGTGGCTTCATTACCTTTCTTGATGTTATGCTGAGAACTCAACTGGCCAATGAACGATCCACCAGAGTCTCGACTCGGATTTTGGCTATGAGTTTGTTACCGTACGTAGTGACAACACTACATCGAATATTATTCAGCTTTCTCTTGAATGTGTGTGTATGTGGTAAATACCGGGAACTGATCACAAGAGCTCGAAAGAGACATATATCAAGATCCATAGTTCCCAAAATTAAGCCACAATGAAACTCTATGCATGATCACTTATTTGGCATAATTCCTTCACGTGACAACCAAAGTTTCAGCAAACAATGATTGAAACAAAGTGCTTGAGAGTTGAGAGCCTTGAGGATGAGACATTCGTGGGTATGTTAATGAGTACTCTAGCATCATGTTTGTCTTTACATACCTTTCACTCCCTAATTTAAGTTTTCATGGCTCCATCAAAGAAAAACTCTTCCGTGTATTCCCGACAAGCAAGTGTTACCTAGAGGAAATAGAATTGAGTGTTGCAAAGTTGTTTTATCTAGTAGAGCAAAAACCTTGAGTTAATTATCTTTGCTTCACTAACATTTGCGTAATAACCCTGCCACCGCTACAACTATGCTAAGTTTTCAGGTCTAGAAGCGGAGGGCTATCTAGGCGTACCGATCGTAAGTGAACCAAAACCTTCTCGTTATTTTGGTTTAAACAACCAAGTTCCTTATGATTCAGATTTCTCTTTATGTTGCTCGAGGACAATCAATTTTAAATTTGGGGGGGTTGATGAGTGTTATTTTTACACTCCTCCACCCTTAGTTTAAACTAATATATTTCATTAAAACCAAGATATTCGCTCTGATATTGCCAGTAATGACTAATGAATGCATAGGATTCCAAAAATCCTTTTTTCATTTTTTCCACATGAAATGGGCTATTTATGGATGAAATCAAGTCAGAACATGGAAATGAGTAAAGGAGGAGATATAAGAAATCAAGTGGAGACGCAACCAGAAGAAACAAAGTGAAAGACGGTGTATCATGCGACCATGACCGCTTGCTTGAGCGTTCGTATGGCGTGAAAACCGATGCCTCTCGTCCACCTGAACAAACTTTATAAAGGGGTCGAGGCTGAAATGTTAACAAAACGAGAACTGTGAGAGGAGCCACAAAATAGAGTCATCTTCATCCCATCTCCATCAACCCTAGCCTCCGCCATTTCCAATCTCCATCTTCACCATAGTTCGCCCTCCTCTAGTCACACTTGTAATCGTGTATCACACATGGCATCCATTGTAAGACATATTATCAATCAATCTACCATCATGATGTGTTCTTCGTATGATCTGATCTCCATGTGTGAGTAGTTCGGTAAGGTATGTGATGTAGGGTGGAACCCTAGTTCATGATCTTTTCACACTTGAAGGGGGGAAAGGGGAAGAACAACAAGAAATCACAAGAGGAACACTCAAGAACAAGTCCAATCACACATACACTAGACTCAAATCCACACAAGATCCACAAAAGTACATGAACAACAAAGGGAACAAATATACAAGGTAGGGTTCACCCCAAATCCAAGAGGAGATGAGGTCTTGATGATCTAGATAGATCCTTCCCTAGAAGGGGTGTTGATATCCACTTGGGGATCTTCTCCTAGGAGGTCTTGATCCCCATGGGGAGAGGTTGATGAGCAAAGCTCTCTCTAGATCATATCATACACTTTGTTAACCCTAACAAATGGCCTAAACATGAGATATATAGGTGGCTGGAGGTGAGGGACGAGTAGAGGGGCAAAATAGACAAGTCACAACCAACTCGCTGGGAGGGCCGTGCGCACGGGCTAAGTACACGCCCATGCGCACGGGGTAGCTACAGCGGCAAAGCCCGTGCGCACATGGTGTGCGAATTCACTTCCAGTAGCATTTCTGGGGGGCCCGTGGGCACAGGGTCTGGGAGGCCCGTGCGCACGGGGTCGCCTGGGAGCTGTTGTCTTCTTCGTGTTGGCGGCCTCCGTCTTCCTTGTGGCCTTGGCGTCGTTCCTCTTGGCCTTGGCAATGTTCCTTAGCTCCTTGGTGGGGGTAGTCCTCATACCTAATGACACACAACGTTCCATGGTGAGGTAGCTACCAAGTCCAATGGATATCCATGTCGATCTTGAAGAGGAGTGAGTTCACCTTATGTCCGATGGTGCATGCGTGAGCTCTCATGCTAGGTCCACTTGGGGCTTGGGGAGATGTCGAGGTGTACATTGCTACTTGTGAGCTGCGTTAGGATTTTCCCCGAAGAGGAAGGGTGAAGCAGTACAGTAGAGATAAGTATTTCCCTCAGTGAGAACCAAGGTTTATCGAACAAAAAGGAGAACCACGCAAATCCTAGTGAACAACACCTGCACACACAAAAGCAAATACTTGCACCCAATGCGGGCAAGAGGGTTGTCAATCCCCTTGAACTCGTTACTTGCGAGGATCAAATCTTGTATAGGTAGATAGATAAATTGCAAAACAAAATAAAAGTAAATAAATTGCAGCAAGGTATTTTTGTTTTTTATAATATGATTAAAGTAGACCCGGGGGCCATAGTTTTCACTAGAGGCTTCTTGTCGAACACATAGCACTACAAAAAAAAGACACATCCGTGACATTATGGCCCGAACGAAAACTTTTTCTGTCATGGTTGTGACACTTCTATGACAATGATTGTGACAAAAACACGTATCATCATAGATGTGGTGGGCTCCTACTTCTATGAAAAAAAATTATGACAGAAAATGGGCTTTTTGTCCTGGGCGGGTCGGAGACGCACACGCATGACATTCTTTGGGCCGTCCATGACGTAAAAAATCATGGTAGAAGTGAGGGCGAGGAAATTCTCGGGGAGTTCCCGGTTACGGTGGGTGGTCGGGGCCGAGCGATGCAGTGTGGTTTGCGCGTTTCTCACGTACGCGCGTGTGCGAGGCATTCGCTAACTGAACCCGAGCGAGGCGTTCGCTTACTGAACCCGAGCGATCACACTAGCCAGCTACATACTGAAGATGAGCGATCGATCCCACTACGTACTGAAGCCGATCGATCGATCCCTTCTCTGCTAACTGAACCTGAGCGATTCCTTCACTGCTAACTAAACCCGAGTGATTCCTTCACTGCTAACTAAACCTGAGCCATCGATCGCTGCTGCATACTGCTTACTGAAGCCGATCGATCGATGTGTTGCATCGAGCCCCCGTGTGCAAGACGTAGCCGGTTGGGTTGCCTCTCGATGAATAGTGCCCATTGCTGCCGCGCGCGCAATACACGTAGACACGAGTCGAGACTTGCATCGATCGAGCCGGTTGGTTGGCTGTGGCTGAACAGTTCCCGTTGCTACCGCCCGCTTGTATGCCCCACCTCAGCTGGTGGGGGTTGGATGAACAGGACCCCGACCGCATAGGCGGTTGGCGCTGGATGAACAGGACCCCGAGGAGGTCGTGACGCGGTACGCCATACCCTAGCCAGTTGGGGGTGGATGAACAGGACCCCGTGGAGGCTGGATGAGCAGTAGCCGGTGGAGGCTGGATGAATAGGACCCCGTGGAGGCTGGATGAACAGTAGCCGGTGGAGGCTGGAGGAAGTCGATGGTGGATGAATAGTAGCCCATGGAGTCCCGTTTTGCGGTACGCCACACCCCTCCTGATGAACAAGACCCTGTTTTGACCGTAGGCGCTCGAAGAGAAGTCCGTTTCCTCTGTTTTGCGGTACGCCAGACCCCTCACGATCAACAGGACCCCGTTTCAACCATAGACGGTTGAACATAAGTCCGTTTCATCCGTTTTGCGGTACGCCAGACCCTCAGTCGATGAACATGACCCTGTTTCGACCGTAGGCGGTCGAACAGAAGGCCGTTTGCTCCATTTTGTGGTACGCCAAACCCCGAGTCGATGAACAGGACCCCGTTTCGGCTGTTCTGTCCAAGCTGGTTGGCTCCCGATGAACAGGACTCATTCCGACCGAGTCGGTTGCCTCCCGATGAACACGACGCTGTTTCCTCTGTTCCACCTCAGTCGGTTGGCTGCCGATGAACAAGAGGCCATTGCTGCGAACCCCCACCATGGCCTCTTCATGTACACGAGCCCTGGCCGTATGTATGCGCGAGTACGCGTTTGAGACCCCGCCCGTATGTACGTACGTGCCCGTATTTTTTGCAGCATGGATGTACGCACGTGTACACGATTTAGACGGGGCTGCCTGAACTGCTACGTCGGGGGCTCTACTACGACACATGCCGCTCCTTAGACGCCCACAGTTCATCATTGTAGAGAGACCGATCGACTAGTATGTACGTACACGTTCGTGACCAGATAGACAACGCTACGTACGCTTCGACCGGGTGGGTCCCAGCTGTCAGGGATGATACAGAGGCATTTCCTTGCATGCGAAGATATAGCAGGTGGGTCCCAGCTGTTAGGGGGAGGAATCATTTTTTTTGTGCATAATAAGGAGGCACTTCCTTGCGTGCGAAGATGTAACTGGTCGGTCCAGCTGTCAGCCTCACCACATACAGTCCTCTTCCGATGGCTGTCGTTCATTCACCACGTTGACTATGCCGCGCCGAGAGCTCCAAGGCGGTGGATAACGGAGAGGCCTAGGAAGGGAACGATGCGGAGCCGGGGAAGACGCGGTAGTGGATGCCCACGCCGACGGGAGTACGAGGTATGACTGGTTCGGCTGCGGTGTGAGGCTACCATCGTCGGAGAATAACAGGGGATGTGGGTGAGTAGAGAGATGGCCTGGCCAACGATGGGAGTAGGGTGGGGCAGTGAGGCCTGCGCGGTAGCACAGCCGGCCACGGGAGGCAGGAGCAGGCGGTCCCGCCGGCACTGCTTTGGGCGGCTGGAGCAAGAAGATCAGAGATTGAAGAAGCAGCACGGCCGTTGGATTAACATCCAACGGTCACTGCTGCTAGAATCGTTTGTTGACTAAGTTGACAAAGCCCTGCTTACGCATCAACTTAGTAGGCCCACAAGTCAGCCGCCAAATCCGGTGGGTCCCAGTTGTCATGGGGAGAAATGTTTTTTTCCGCGTAATAATGAGGCACTTCCTTCCGTGCGAAACTATAGCTGGTGGGTCCCAGCGGTCAGGGGGAAGAATCATTTTTTTTCGCGTAATAAAGAGGCACTTGCTTGCGTGCGGCCATGGACCATGTGGGTCCCTACTGTCAGCCTCTCCACGTACATCCCTCTTCCGATGGCTGTCGTTTGTTGACCACGTTGACCACACCGCGCCGAGAGCACCAACGCGGTGGACAACGGCGAGGCCCAGGAAGGGAATGACCCGGAGCCGGCGAAGCCACATCAGTGGATGCCCATGCTGAGGGGAGTATGAGGGTTGACTGGTTCGGCTGCGGTGTAAGGCCTATGTCACCAGAGAATAACAGGAGGTGTGGGTGAGTAGAGGGATGGCCTGGCCAGCGGTGGGAGTAGGAGGGGGCGGTGAGGCCTGCGCGGCAGCATAGCCGGCCATGGGAGGCGAGAGCAGGCGGTCCCGCCGGCGCTGGTTTGGGCGGCTGGAGCATGAAGATCAGAGATTGAAGAAGCATCACGACCGTTGGATGTTATCCAATGGCCACTGCCGCTAGAATCGTTTGTTGACTAAGTTCACAAAGGCCTGCGCACGCGTCAACATAGTAGGCCCACAAACCAGCCTCCAAATCTGTGGCAAACATCATACAACCCATTTGCCATTTTTTAATAATTTACAACCCATTTGCTAATTCTTAAGGATTTTTTTGAACCCCATGTTCTTTTTGTTAGCATTACAGCCCATATTCTGGCCACGGTTAAAAAAATCAATGAATTTTTGCATATGTCGGTGGGGTCCGAACTGTTTTTAATCCCGAAATTTTGAGTCAGATTCAAACTAATTTGAAAAATAAAATTATATTTATTTAAAATCCTATGAAATTTTCACCGCTAAAAAAATCAATGAAATTGAAAATATCAAAAATCCTAAAAAAACGTAATTTCAAACTAATTGCCGGTTTGCTGTGTTGTTTTTAAAATTTACAGTCCATTTCTTACTACTTATAGTCCATTTTCTGGGCAAGCCCCGAATACATCCCTTGTCGTCTTGAAATATTTGTAGCCCAGCAGGGCTGAGAAAAGCAAGTAAGCCTCGGTTGGGTATTCTGCAAAAAAGAATAGAACTAGGCTAGCCATTTTCAGAAAGAGAAAAAACAACTGGGCTGGTCATGTGGTAAACAGAAAATAGAAGCCTGGGCTAGACGGGCTACAGCCCCCGCACAGCCCAGTTGATACCCTGCTCTGTCTCAAAAACAAAAAAACAACCGCGCGAGCTGCTGGGTCCCTGGTGTCACCCGCTCGTTGGGCAATTCTGTTGCTTATTGACTACGTTGACAATGGCATGGGACCCAGATGTCAAACCATTAGGAGAAAGCATTTTTTTGGCTTGTAATAAGGAGGCACTTGCTTGCGTATTGCAATGACCCTCGTGGGTCCCTACTGTCATCCTCTCCACGTACAGTCATCTCCTGATTCCTCTCGGTTGTTGACCATGTTGACAACGCCAGACAGCGGCGCTGCGGCGAGCGAACCAAGGCGGAGGACAACGGCGAGGCCTCTGACGGGAACAAATAGGATACATGGAAGATGCGGCAGTGTAGTCGCAGACTCACAGGCAGAGGGGAGTACGAGGGTTGACTGGTTCGGGTGCGGGTGCGGGTTGGGGCTGACGTCGCCGGAGAATAACAGGACGGGTGGGGGAGTGGAGGGATGGACTGGCCAACGTTTGAGGGTATGGTGGGGCGGCAATGCGTGGGCGGAGGCACAGCCAGCCGTGGGAGGCGGGAGCAGGCGGGACCGATGGCGTGGTTTCGTTTGGGCGTCTGGAGGAAGAAGACAAGAGATAGAAGAAACACGACAGATGTTGGATGTCATTCCAACGGCTGGCAAGCAGAATCGTTTGTTGACTAAGTCGACACCACCTTGGATAGGCTTTTTCCTTGTGGGTCCCAAATGTCAGAATCCCAATCTATCACGGCAATGCAACCTTTCTTATTAGGAATTATAGTCCATTTGGTGTGCTAGCTCTAAATAAGTTTGTGGCTGCTGGTGGGCGCTAAGCACTTGGGTTCTGTAATGCACAATGAGCTCAAGGAGCCGGCGAGAGTGATGTTATTTCCCTTACTTGGGATTTGTTACAGTATTTCTCTCTTAATTAAATAAATGACAAGCCATTTGCCTTGTTTCAAAGAAAATATGACAGCCACAGCCGAGTTGAAAAGGGCAACAACATTTAACTCCAGCTTACAAACTGTACAAAAGCACGAGGGTTAATTGTTCATCAGGTTTAGACTAAACCCAGATTGAAAAGGGCAACAACATCTAACTGCAACAGTGTTTTTAGCAGTCACAATCAAATGGATCGGTCAGATCCATAAAATGAACATCCCAAGTCATAAAATTTAATGGGATATGACCACAAGATGGTGTAAAAAGAAGACTAGCATGTTCAGAAGCCCATTTGTCCACCTGAAACTTCTTTTTTTGCTCTTCGACATATCCATCCGTCAAAACTTTGTTGTTAATAAATTTCAGCCTGATGGACAATAGTGCCCTCGCATTCAGCAGGAAGAATGTGACAAATCTAGTGTTTGCATGGGTGGCTACATATCCTTCCAGCGTTATTGTCTTCAAACGAATGTTATGAAAACTGAGAAAATCCCGGTGCTTACGATGCCACCAATTGGTTATACCTTTTGTACCCCGTCCTGCTGCCTAAATAGACATGAAGATTGAAAACAGTTAAGGTCTAAAAAAAGAGTATGTCGAAAGAGTAACAACTGAACGGTTAATTCTTGTACACTATATATGGGCTTCCAATGTGTGTGGAATCATCACCTTTATATACAACTTCTCTAGACATGGAAAGCATCATAACAAGCCAATAATCTTGTTCAGATCAAAAGTATTCATACTGATATATAAGATCTTGACAGAATCCAGCACCACTGATAGGCTATCCATGGACAAACTCTTCATTGAGCATAGAACATAATATTAGTACAAAAAGTGTACTCCAAGATGATATAAAACTTATGCATACAAATGAAAAATGTAGCTTATGATTACAAAAGTGTAGATGATAATATACAGTACCTGGATAACTATGGAGCCAAACACCATCTTGAAATGATCACAGAGATCATGAATTACACCCAAGGTCTCCAGTTTAGGCACAGAGACGGCAGTTATTTGCGAAGGTGAATAACAAGAATCAAGGATCAACCTTTGAAGTGAAGGGGCATCTTCGATGATGAGCTCCCCTATGTCAAAAGAAATTCCAATTCTTACAAGCTTAGGTGACTTTATTCGAGACAACCGATTTTAACTGTCAAAAGAAGCACTAAGCACTCCAGGGAAGGGCAACTGTATTGGATGATGCTGTGCAGTGAGGCCTCCAATATACGAACCACCACAAGTGAAAGTTTTTTGAGAAGTGGGAGTCGAAGCTTTTGTACCATATTGTCTGGTAGTTTGCACAGGGCGAAGGTGGCAGTGTGGAGAGAGGAGGAAAACCGTGAGATGGACATCGATGCTGAGGGCACAAGTACATGGCATTAGGAATGTGGTATGTGATTTATGTGGGAATAGTACAACTCAAGCAGCTGGAGTTTTTCAAATTCAGGGGATTTCAACCAGGCGTCAACCATGCAGCGCATGCACAGGTAGCATGCCGGGATGCAGAGGCGTTGAACGGAGCCCTGGTGGGAGGAGATGATGGCTCCGGGGAGTTCAAAATCATTGAATAGAGATAGGCCACGATAGTCGAGATTAAGAGGCGCGGCGCACCATAGAGGGCACCACCGAGATGCGAGGACTTGGGTGCGGCAGCAATCCTTGGTGGGGAGAAGCGAGATGATCTCCCCAAGGATGGCGTCCGGGAGATCGCTGATGCGGTCCGCCCGAGATTCTTCGGGGTCCTCAGATCCAGGGGGGAGGCTCGCAGCTTCTCCCCGCGATGCTAGGTGCGGGAACTACAACCAGCGTCGCCGCTGGCGGGAGCCTCATCTTCTTAACGATGGGGCCAGCCGACTCCATTTTCCTTGCGGGCGCCGCGTCGAGCTCACGGGTTTGAGCAGAGTAGCGAAAGACGAGCCTAGTTAATGGGGGCTAGGGTTTTCTGTAGGATTGAGGAAGAAGGTGAGCAGGGGTTTTCTGTAGGAGTGAGGAAGAAGGGGAGTGGGGATTTTCTGTAGGAGTGAGGTGAGGAAGAAGGGGAGCGGGGGTTTTCTGTAGGAGCGAGCTGCAGTGAACAGTGAAGTGGGAGCGAGGAGGAAGAAGGGGTTTTTTGGGAGCGCCCCTCTTCAAGTAATATGGGCTTTTCCTACAAAAATATGGGCTTTAAGATGGATCGGCTCTTGTACTGGTCGGTCTTAACACTAGAGACAGCCCATTAGAGACACTCTCCAGCTCTCCAGCTTATGGCCCATTCGCAAAAAAATAATAAAAGACGCACTCCAGCTTATGGCTCATGCAGTCCTGCTTGGTAACCTTTTTCAACTTGAAAAAAACTTATGGCTCCTCCTCGGGCCCGCTTGGCATCCACCAAATTAGAGGGTGCGGTAATGCATGCAGACACTCACACTGGTCGAAGTGCGGCACAAATGAGGCGTCAAATAATAGGCCCACAATATAAATTCTAAATGTTCACACGCTAGTCAACATTCACATTAAACTAAGGTTCACAAGATACAGTATGCATACTAGCTAACATTCACAAGCACATATATAAGTTCAGCATGTTTATGCATCTCAATGATTCACCAGACTATAACCAAGACAAAGCTGTGAGAAGGTGTAGAAATCAAGAAAAAACGATCGATGCTTCTTTGAGCAAAGGGCCTCCCTACGCATTAATTTCCTGGGCATGCTTCTTTCTTCTCAATGTTGAGTGCACTTTGAGCATGTTGGCAACTCCACAGCTAGCTCGCTGGCTCATCTTGCAATTGACGCTAACACATTGTAGCAAACAGAGGAGGCAATAGAGATCACTCAACATCAGACCAGTTTGTGCAGTTCCACTGAAATCATCTTCATTGTCCTGAATGTGAAAAGATAGGAAACAATAGTTGTACTTTAATGGTGTTGCAAAACAGTAGCACATATCAATAGCTCGACATGACAAAACACGATCATCTGGACGAAGGGGTACTGACCTGCGTGAGGAAGATTATCCATAATTTTATAGGTGGTTAGTTGATTTCCACCTTGGGGTCTCATCTCATGCCATGGAGGAAATTCGATCCAATCGATCAGTGCAATTCCTTCCGTCTGGCTGTAGAAAATTTGTCCAACTCACCCCAATATCTTTATTGTGCAGTTCCACTAAAATTATGCACCGCCGTTTGCATGACCCATACTCGCCGGCCAGGCCATCTATGACTCGGTGTCTTTTATCTTGCATTGACGGGGCGGCTACACTGCTTGTTCGCTCCTCCACACATGACATGCTCGTTCTACACTACGATCACAAGTCAACGTCAGAATAAGCTTATTTCATCTTGCATTGGTCATTCTACCTAGTTACGAATGTAGGAATACCTCGAGCACCGTGAGGTTAGTTGACAGCAGGTAGATGCAGCCATCTAATTTTGTGCGGTTCTACTAAAATTGTGGTTTGTGCTTCTGTTTGCACAAATAGAAACCACATGGAGATAGACAACCCTGTTTGCAGAAATATGTGATAGGGTTATTTAAGCAGTGTCATTTTTGCTGTGACATATGATTAACAGCAGCATCTCATATGTTATCAATGGCATTACATTGACACTATGAAAAAGTGCCATTAACTAAGAAGTGCCATCACATGAGATCAACACGGGCACTAGATTAACGGGGGCTTAGATTAACATGCACAACAATTGGATTATAACTCTGTGATGACAGTAGCACATGATCAGTAGCTACGTGCACGGTTAATAGGAACGATCGTTCTAACAAAGGGTGATACGGAATGGAGAAATACATCGCCGTGTCAACCAAATGTGCAATTAAATTTTTGCAGTTCCACTGAGATGAAGCTATGTTACCGGCGTGAGATTTAAGTGTAACACCCCAAAGCACTCTTCATGGGAAATAAAGCAAGATAGAAGCATTTCATAAAACGGTGGTGGCATTGCTTTAGTTTATCAATGACAATAGATTGACAACAACATTACTTAAGAGTGACATCACATTAACAGTGGCATTGTTTCATTTTACCAGATATTAGATTAACAGCTGCAGTAAGGGCATAGGGACAGGTGAGGCACAAGCATGTTTTACCTCCACCGAGGCATAAAGTGGTGAGGCAGAGGTGGTTGCTGAGAGCGGCAAACATGCAAGTTGAATGTCTGGATTTGTGCCATTTTTGTTCTCGTGATCTCGTCAGTGACCTTTTGCTGCATGACCACAGGAAATCTAGCCGTGCTCATTCCCAATTGCGTTGTCCACCCAGCACCCCCTCACTTTCTTTCCTTTTTCGACCAAGAGACCGGCCAGGCTAGAATCTTAATACTAGTACTTCCCCCACCCTTTGTCCCTACCCCACTTTATTGCCCTTTTCAACAAAGAGATCGGTTCGTTAACCAGTCTTTGCTACCCCGCCCACCACAAAAATAAAATTCCACATTCAACCAGGCCATCTATTTATCTTCATGCATTACCTTTTTTCCTCTAATAGTAAAAATTTAGGTGGTGTTCGAGTGTTCGACAAGCCAATGCGGCTATCTAGATACATGGTGAGCTTTGGACTGAAGAATATCCACATGCAGGATGCAGCGACGTGGGGAGCAAACCAAACTTGATGGGAAAAAAGGATGCAGCGACGTGGGGAGCTGGCCCATTAGAAGAAGGCTGATTCTAAAAGAAGTTATACCTCCGGTCGGCGGGATGTGGCGAGGCAGGCGGCGGGATCTGCCAACACGACGACAGCGAGCAAGGGTGCGGAGAACCACCCACGCCAGCGCCAGGTCAGAGAAGACGGCACACGTCGGCTTCCTCCCTCGCCAATGGCGACCGCGTCAACATTGCACCTCGTACCCTACCCAGCGGAAGGGATCCGGCCGGATCTGTGACCACCGGTGAGAAGAGAGAGAAACAGAGAGAGTGGACACCACCGTCTTGTTTAGATCTGGAGAGGGTGAGAGAGTGAGAAGAAGAGAGCAACCCTCGCAAGCAAGTCCCGAAGCTCCAGCCTACATATATAGTGGAGTAATTTTTTTCCTCTCCGTAGCAATCGTTTTAAATTGAATACGTGTGGAGCCATCTTTTCATTTAACATACCAGTAAAAAAAGTTGATCAATAACCAGGCCACCGCGTTCAGGTCGCACTTTGTATGGCTCACATGTGGTCCCAGACCCTACATTAAGTGGACAACTAGGTGGGTCAAATTATCATAGCTGCCTCTTCGTGTGCAAATGCGCTCCACCGTGTACCCGCGCGTGTGCGTGAGGGAACGATCGAGTGTGTGCGTGCGCTTCTTCTCTTCGTGTGTGTGCATCTGTGTGTGTGTGTGTGTCTCTCTCTCTCTCTCTCTCTCTCTCTCTCTCTCAGAGACAACGAGACACTGACCTAGACAGAGATGGTGTGTACAAAAAGTCGCGAGCGTGTGTGTGTGTGCACGCATGTGCGTGAGAGCGGACACGGATGCGGGAGGTGATACGTCTCCGTCGTATCTATAATTTTTTATTGTTTCATGCCAATATTCTACAACTTTCATATAATTTTGGTAACATTTTATATTATTTTTTGGGACTAACATATTGATCCAGTGCCCAGTGCCAGTTCCTGTTTGTTGCATGTTTTTTGTTTCACAGAATATCCATATCAAACAAAGTCCAAACGCGATAAAAATTTATAGAGATTTATTTTGGAATATATGTGAATTTTTGGAAGAAGAATCAACGCAAGACGGTGCTCGTGGGCCCCACCAGTCACTAGGGTGTGCCCCAAGGGGTGGCGCGCCGTGGTGCCTCGTGAGCCCCTCGTAAGTCGGTTGACTCCCTTCTCTCGCCGCAAGTAAGATAATATCCGAAAAAAAATAGTGTTAAAATTTCAGCACAATCGGAGTTACGGATCTCCGGGAATTTAAGAAACGGTGAAAGGCCAGAAAATAGGAACGCGAAACAGAAGAGAACAGAGAGAGAGAGAGAGATCCAATCTTGGAGGGGCGCCCGCCCCTCCGGGTGCCATGGAGGCCAAGGACTAGAGGGGGAACTCTCCTTCCATCTAGGGGGGAGTCCAAGCAAGAAGAATAAGGAGGGGGGCTCTCTCCCCCTCTCTCCCGGTGGCGCCGGAGTGCCGCCGGGGCAATCATCGTGACGGCGATCTACACCAACAACTTTGCCGCCGTCACCACCGACTCTCCCCCCCTCTATGCAGCGGTGTAACACCTCTTCTCCCTGCTATAATCTCTACTTAAACATGGTGCTTAACGCTATATATTATTATCCAATGATATGTGGCAATTCTATGATGTTTGAGTAGATTCGTTTTGTCCTATGGGTTGATTGATGATCGTGATTGGTTTGAGTTGTATGTTTTATTTTGGTGCTGTCCGATGGTGCTCTCCGTGTTGTGCAAGCGTGAGGGATTCCCGCTGTAGGGTTTGCAATGCGTTCATAATTCTCTTATAGTGGGCGGCTAGAGTGACAGAAGCTTACACCCGAGTAAGGGGGTTGTTGCGTATGGGAGTAAAGGGGACTTGATACTTAATGCTATGGTTGGGTTTTACCTTAATGATCTTTGGTAGTTGCGGATGCTTGCTAGAGTTCCAATCATAAGTGCATATGATCCAAGTACGGAAAGTATGTTAGCTCATGCCTCTCCCTCATATAAAATTGCAATAATGATTACCGGTCTAGTTATCGATTGCCTATGGACAAATCTTTCTCTTGTGTTACAAAAAAATTGTACTAAACAACTAACTTTTATTATCTCGCAAATTACTCCTAGTTTTATTCTCGCTAAGTACATCTAGTTTTATTCTTGCAAACTTATCCTATCACCTACAAAATAGTTTCATACTTGTTCTAGGTAAAGCAAACGTTAAGTGTGCGTAGAGTTGTATTTATCGAAAAAGCTACAATTGATCCCCTATACTTGTGGGTTATCAGGAGGACGCCATCCAACCGTAGCCGCATACATTTTGACAACAGTTCGAACCAACAAGACAAAATTCATGCAAACACGGCCGGATTTCATATAAACATGATGGATTTTCATATAAACATGATGGATATCATTACATTTACATCAACTAAGCGGTGCTAGTCCGGCTCTAGAGGTATAATTAATACCTAATCTAAATGGTCGTCGGTGGCTCCTTTTGTCTTCCTCATGTCCGGCAGCCCGATCACCGGACTGCCGGGAGCCCCGGAGGTATATGCTTCAGCGCAAGGGGCGTCTCGCTTCCCCGCCGCTCATCGGAGTGGAACCCCCGGCTAATGCCTCAGCCGGAGGGGAAGGGGGCGCCTCCGCTTCCGTGGAGCCCATGCGGGGTCGACGATGGTCTGCGTTGAAGAAGAACCGTCCAAGACACTGGCTGTGTACGCCGGTGTCGCCTCGGTGTCGTGCGTACGACCATCTATGGGGCCATCTTGCCCCTTTGCGGTTCGACTAGGGAGATTCGCAAGCACAAAGAGCAAAATCAGCAGTAATGCAAAGGATTTACCCAGGTTCAGGCCACCGTGAGGTGTAAAACCCTACTCCTGCTTTGTGTATTGGATGGGTTTGAGCTCAAGTACAAGGAGCGCTTCTTGCCGGCAAGGTGCAGGAAGAGCAGCTACACATGCAAAATGAGCAAAGTGTCGACCCTTGTAAAGGTTGCCCTGGCCCTCCTTTTATAGCTCAAAGGGGTAACCACAGTGGCAAAACAGTCATTACAAGTTGATTAGATAGCAAATAGTGCTATCATATCTAACTCTGCCGGATTAGGACAAAATCATTTATTGCGCCGTTAGGCGTCATGTGGAGGAGGAGCCCCGGCATGGTTTCTGCACCGCTCGCCCAACTACCTATTATTATCTTGACACACCTCCTGGACGGGTGTCATTAAAACTAAATCTCCTTCCAGCAGGCTGACACGTGCCCTGACAAATCTCACCAAACTGCCTGCGCGGTCGACACCTCACCGATTAGCGACTAGCTGCTCAGTGCGGTGGAGCGCTGACGAGCTAGCGAGGCCTTGCCGGCACGGAGCTTGCCGGGCCTTCATCTTGCCAGCTTGGACCTTGCCGGGAAGTATCTTCTTCATAGCTAGCACCAGTCATGTGCTTCTTGATATCTTGTCTTGATCTTCTCCCTAGTGCCTTTGCAACTAAGCCTTGAATCTTGATCTTGGTAATCCCCAGCAAGTCCTGGCCATCAGGAAGGCTACTACTGTCTGTGCATAAGTCAAGGTATAAAATACCTGTTGGGGAACGTTGCATGGAAAACAAAAATTTTCTACGCACACGCAAGATCTATCCATGGAGATGCATAGCTACGAGAGGGGGAGTGTGTCTACGTACCCTCGTAGACCGTAAGCGGAAGCGTTAGAACAACGCGGTTGATGTCGTCGAACAACTTCACGATCCAACCGACCGAGCACCGAACGTACGGCACCTCCGCGTTCAGCACACGTTCAGCTCGGTGACGTCCTCGACTTCTTGATCCAGCAAGACGGCGAGGTAGTGGATGAGTTCCGGCAGCACGACGGCGTGGTGACGGTGATGGTGATGCTATCTCCGCAGGGCTTCGCCCAAGTACTGCGAAAATATGACCGAGGGACGGAACTGTGGAGGGGGGCGCCGCACACGGTTAAGACAATGTTGTGTGCTCCTTTGGGGCGCCCCTCTCCTCTATTTATATATGTGTAGGGGCTTGGAGTAGAAGGAATAGTGCCACGTGAACAGTAACCGTGAATAGTACACACGTGGACTTGGACTCTAAAGTCCAATCCTATTCCTACTAGGACTTTCCCTTTTTTCCTTCCCTAGCTGCGTGGGCTTTTGAGGACTTGGTGCGCCTGGCCCAATAAGGCCAGGGCGCCTCCCCTTAGCCCATGCCAGCCCTTTGGGACGTGGTGGACCCACTTGTGGACTTCCAGACCCCTCTGGAATCCTCCGGAACCTTCTGGAAGCTTCCCGGTACAATACCGAAAAAACTGCACCTTTTTCCGGAACCCAAAATATGACTTCCCATATATAAATCTTTACCTCTCGACCATTCCGAGACTCCTCGTGACTTCCGGGATCTCATCCGGGACTCCGAACAACATTCGGTTACCAATTCACATAACTCATATAACACTATATCGTCAACGAACGTTAAGCGTGCGGACCCTATGGGTTAGGGAATGATGTAGACATGACCGAGATGCCTCTCCGGTCAATAACCAATAGCAGAACCTGGATGCTCATATTGGTTCCTACATATTCCATGAAGATCTTATCGGTCGAACCGCAATGACAACATACGTAATTCCCTTTGTCCATCGGTATGTTACTTGCCCGAGATTCGATCGTCGGTATCTCCATACCTAGTTCAATCTCGTTACCGGCAAGTCTCTTTACTCGTTCTGTAATACATCATCCCGTAACTAACTCCTTAGTCACTTTGCTTGCAAGCTTCTTATGATGTGCATTACCGAGAGGGCCCAGAGATACCTCTCCGAAACACGGAGTGACAAATCCCAGTCTCGATCCATGCCAACTCAACGGACATCTATGGAGATACCTGTAGAACATCTTTATGATCACCCAGTTACGTTGTGACGTTTGATAGCACACAAGGTATTCCTCCGGTATCCGGGAGTTGCATGATCTCATGGTCTGAGGAACATGTATTTGACATTCAAGAAAGCAGTAGCAATAAACAGAACGATCATATGCTAAGCTAACGGATGGGTCTTGTCCATCACATCATTCTCCTAATGATGTGATCCCGTTATCAAATGACAACTCATGTCTATGGTTAGGAAACCTTAACCATCTTTGATCAACGAGCTAGTCTTGTAGAGGCTCACTAGGGACACCGTATTTGTTTATGTATTCACGCATGTATTTAAGTTTCCGATCAATACAATTCTAGCATGAATAATAAACCTTTATCATGAACAAGGAAATATAAAATAATAACAACTTTATTATTGCCTCTAGGGCATATTTCTATCAATACCCATGTTTTATACACCGACAGGAGCCCCCGGGCCTGGGCCACACGCGCGTCCGAAGTGTCATTGGGCTAGGCCCAAACAATGCACAAACACGTGGCGGGAAATTACCACCGTAATTTTTGCAATGATGATTTTCCTCCAAGCACGCCCACGCCATTGCATTAAATGTGGGATGCTGGAGTGGTGGACTGTAGCGGTTATTCCGCGGTAGTGCGCCTGCAAAGGCGCTGCCAATGCAAACAGTAAAGAGCCAGCCCCCTTGTGCCTTCCCCATAAAAAGGCAACTGCGAGGGGACGCTTCTCATTCACCCTTGCTTCCCTCTGCTTCATCTTCTTCCTCTAGCCAGAGCAGCTTCCGCCGCCGCTGCCGCCGCCGCTGCCGCCGGTTCACACCTCACCTCGACTCCCTCTTTTCTCCCTGAGCCCTTATGGCACCCAAGAAGACCGACGCAGCGGGGAAGAAGCCCGCCAAGCTTGTCGATCCCAAGGCAGAGAAGAAGAAGAAGGAACTGGAGGAACTGGAGAAGTGGCTGAGGGAGAACGTGGTATTCTCGCCGTCGGCTTTGGATGAGAATACCTTGATCGAGAGGTATGCCTATATGTGGGGATGAGACACCAAAGATCACAAGGCCCCAGTGGTGCTTCCCGCCGGAGGTAAGACCCCATCAGATTCGTATCCATTTTTTCGCGCGTACTTCTATTGCGGGCTGGTTCCTCCATTTTCGGATTTCTTCAGCGCAATGATGTACAGCTTCGGGTTTAAACTGTTGGATTTTACCCCAAATGCTATGACTTGCATGCCAGTTTTCGCCCATTTGTGTGAGAATTTTATTGGAGTTACCCCCAATGTCGATCTGTTCCGCCATTTCTTCATTCCTCGCATTGAAGGTAAAGCGCTCTCCGGCAGTGTCACATGGATCCCAGGGCCAAGACCATGGACCAGTATCTCCCCGGGCAGCTGCACTTAAAGTGGGAAGAATGGCGGGATGAGTGGTGTTGGATCCAGGAAAAGGGTTTTCCCAATTTCTGCTTGTCGTGCACAGAGAGAGTCATACGCGGCGACGACTGGAGCAACTTGGGCACCAGCGACAAGAGACTTGGCCCGGCACTGAACCGAATTGCTCGCCTTAAAGCCGCCAAGTTGACTATAGAGATGGTGGGTGCCGATTTCCTCCGGCGACGCATTGCGCCACTGCAGAAAAGGCAGAGGTTCACCTGGGAGTACCAGAACGCAGGTGATATCATGCGATTGTATCCAGGGCTCAGCAACAATTAGACTGTTCTGGAGCACGCCAGCCTCTGTGAGCAGTTGTTCAGAACTACCGGCACCTTCCACTTGCCGGACCAGATCATCCCATTGAATATCAATTCCACCAAGGATTCCATCTTGGCAATGATGCCAGAATGCAACGCTCAAGGAGTTGAAGCTCTCTGCCAATGCCTACTCTGGAGAATGAAATGTCCTGGGTTCAAATTCACAGAGAAGGCCATCTTGAAAGAGAGGGATCTCATCAAGGCCACCAAAGATGAGGAGCTGGCATATATCGCGAGCAAAGCCGCAGAAATTGCTAGAATTAGCAAGGCTGGTGGTTCTCAGGTCGCGGCAACTGAGGATGATGAAGAAGAACATCCTGAGGAGGAGGCTGCCGAGGAACCCCAAGAATAGCTTGCCGGGAGCGATGTTGTTGGGGGACCCAAAGACAAAGAAGAAGAAGGTCCTCAGGCTCCAAAGAATAGGGCACACATTCTTTGAAAGACGGCCAGCCAGGAGCCAGTGCGCACTTCTTCGCCAAAGGTTGGGCCTGTCGTGAAGAAAACGGCCACCAAAACTGTCCACCAAGAAGAAGTGTGCCGGCAACCATCTCGGCGTCCATGAGCTCAGCGCCCATCTTCTCAGCAAGAGGTTGTCGGTGAAATCGAGTCTTCTCAACCGGCAAGTTCATCTCCCCCGGGACTCAAAAGGGCCAGGGAGTCGCCCCCGCCGGTGGAATATGACCTCTCCATTCTCAGTGAATCCGAAGATGAAGAGTAAGCATAATTGCCTTTATCTTTACCAAGTCTTGACTCCATCTTGATTACGATTTCTGACTTGATTCTTTCTGTTTTTGCAGAGACACAGAACCACTTGTGCACCGGGCCAGGTGAGCCAAGGCTACAGCGGAAAGCGAGCTTGCGGCAAGCACTGGGCAAGGGGGCGTATCCACTGATACCGCCATCATCAGCCCCCAGCCCAGCCCCCTGCGTGAAGTCGTGGCACGATTCTCGCTTGCCGGCACTGGCACCGATGCTTCTTCTTCTGGCCTCGACAAGGAGGTAGGAGAAGGCCACCAGGAGGAAGAGCGCCAGGAGGCGGATCCTACCATGGTTCCTCCGTCAACCACTGTCCCGGAAAGCGCATCTCCAGCAAGAGCCTCCACCGATGAGCTTGTTCACACGGAAACCGCTCCGACAAGCGAAACTGCTGGTGACTGTGTGACGGTAACCCAGGTTGCCGGGGAAGGAATTGTCCTTCGTCAACAAGCGCCAATAGGTAATCCACTTGCTTCTGAGCACTTCTCAATTTTTTTGTTTTCTTGAACTTGACTTGTAAATTGATTTTCATTTTGTCCTTTGCTTCTGTTTCATTCTGCAGCTCCCACCTCTCCCAAAGAAGGGGAAATCCTTGCAGAAGTGGCAGACATCGCAAAGGAAGCTGCTAATGAGGCCGCCAAGATAGCTGCCGAAGAGACCACCAACTCTGCTGCCGAGGAAACAAGGGAAGTTGCGGGAGACATAAGGGAGTCTTCCGGTGACACATCTGCTCCCATTCAAACAAGCACAGAAATGGTGGTGGTTGCCGCTGACAAGCCAGATTCTGTTGCTCAACCATCCGCACCAACTGCTCAAATCTTGGCGGACGCACTTATCCTTGCCACTCCTCAACAAGGGTCCAAAGCCCCCAGTTCATCCGGCACTGGAGAACTGAACTTTGATGAAGAAATTGCTCGCATCCTCGCCTCCATCCCCAAAAGTACCTTTGAATCCGACAACGCTACCGATAGCACAACAGATCTTGCCTTCCTAGAAACCATGGCTGCTGGTCTTAGATATGTGCAAGAGCGCTATGGTAAGCGATGGGACAAGCTTCAAGCTGAGCACACGGCTCTAGAGGTAATTGAGGAAAAATTGAAGAAGAAGGCGGAAGATATCCGCATTTGGTACAACAACCAATCCCAGAATCTGAGGAGGCAAGAGGAAAAACTTGCCGCTGCCCAGGAGAAGGTGACAGCCTTGGACGGCAAGTTGGCAGAGTGCGAGGCGTAGCTCAATGCCCAGGAAAGGAATCTTGCCGCACAAGAGGAGGCCCTTGCCTCCAAACTTCGCAGCAAGGATGAAGAAGTCGGAAAGCTCCTTGAGCAAAGGACGCAGGAGCTGGAAAAGAATCATAAGGACTCCATTGAGACCCAAGCTGAAGAAAACACTGCCCAGCTCAAGGAGGCTACTGATGAAGCTACCGCTGCCACTGCCGCCAAGGCGGATCTTGATTCCCAATTGACCAAGCTGAAGGAGGAGCTAGCCGGCAGTAGTAAAGAGGTCGAGACTCTAAAGGGCGAAGCGCAGAAAGCAACCCTCACCTTAGGGGAACTGCAAACGCTGCTCTCGTCCAAGAATCAAGATCTCAATACCGCCACCAAGGCTGCCGAGGACTCGAAGTCTAAACTTGCTGGTCTGGAAACAAATCTTGAGTCCGCCAAGGAGCGGGAAAGAATCTTGACGGTGAAGTTAGGGACAGAGGAGGCCTTGCGCGTAGATGTTGAAAACAAGTTCAATCAGTTGCAATTTTATATGAGGGAGAGGCATGAGCTAACATACTTTCCGTACTTGGATCATATGCACTTATGATTGGAACTCTATAAAGCATCCGAAACTACCAAAGATCATTAAGGTAAAACCCAACCATAGCATTAAGTAACAAGTCCTCTTTACTCCCATACGCAACAACCCCCTTACTCGGGTGTAAGCTTATGTCACTCTAGCTACCCACTATAAGAGAATTATGAACATATTGCAAACCCTACAACGGGAATTCCTCACGCTTGCATGACACGGAGGGCACCATAGGACAGCACCAAAATAAAACATACAACTCAAACCAATCACGATCATCAATCGACCCATAGGACAAAAAGAATCTACTCAAACATCATAGGATTGCCACATATCATTGGATAATAATATATAGCGTTAAGCACCATGTTTGAGTTGAGATTACAGCGGGGAGAAGAGGTGTTACACCGCTGCATAGAGGGGGAGAGAGTTGGTGTTGACGGCGGCGAAGTAGTTGGTGTAGAGCGCCATCATGATGATTGCCCCGGTGGCGTTCCGACGCCACCGGGAGAGAGGGGGAGAGAGCCCCCCTCCTTCTTCTTCTTGCTTGGCCTCCACCCTAGATGGGAGGAGAGTTCCCTCTCTGGTCCATGGCTGCCATGGCTCCCGGAGGGGAGGAGCCCCTCCGAGATTGGATCTCTCTCTCTGTTTCTCTTCTGTTTCGCGTCCCCCTTTTCTGGCATTTCACCATTTCTTAAATTCCCAGAGATCCGTAACTCGACTCGGGCTGAAATTTTAACACGATATTTTTCTCGATATAAGCTTCCTTGCGGCCGAAGATGGGCCCCAACCGACCTACGGTGTGCCCACAAGGCAACACCACGCGGCTAGGGGGGGTCGCGCCAAGATGCCTTATGGAGGCTGTGGGCCTCCGTTTGCGTTGATTCCACCTCCCAAAAATCACATATATTCCAAAATAATTCTCTATAAAATTTTATCCCGTTTGGACTTCGTTTGATATGGATTTTCTATGAAACAAAAAACAAGCAGAAAATAGGAACTGGCACTGGGCACTGGATCAATATGTTAGTCCCCAAAATAATATAAAAAGTTGCCAAAAGTATATGAAAGTTGTAGAATATTGGCATGAAACAATCAAAAATTATAGATACGATGGAGACGTATCAGCATCCCCAAGCTTAATTCCTGCTCGTCCTCAAGTAGGTAAATGATAAAAAAGATAATTTTTGATGTGGAATGCTACCTAGCATAATCTTGATCATGTAATCTAATCAGGGCATGAATATTAAGATACGAGTGATTCAAAGCAATAGTGTATAATTTGATATAAAGACATCAATACTCAGGTATACCAACAATCAATTATGTCTTTCAAAATAAAAATGCTAAAGAATGCTATCCCTACAAAATCAGATAGCCTTGTCATGCTCCATCTTCTTACCGAAAATATAAATCATGTACAACCCCGATGTCAGCCGAGAAATTGGTTCATACTTTTGTACGCGCTTCTGCTTTTCCAATCGCCACGCAATACATGAGCGTGAGCCATGGGCATAGCACTATAGGTGGAATAGAATGTGGTGGTAGGGATCAATAAGGAGAAGTGAAAAAGGAAGAAAGTCTCGCATCAACTAGGCGGATCAACGGGCTATGGAGATGTCCATCAATCGATATCAATGCGAGGAGTAGGGATTGCTATGCAACGGATGCACTAAGAGCTATAAGTGTATGAAAGTTCAAACTGAAAACTAAGTGGGTGTGCATCCAACTTGCTTGCTCATGAAGACCTCGGGCATTTGAGGAAGCCCATCATCGGAATATACAAGTCAAGTTCTATAATGAAAAATTCCCACTAGTATATGAAAGTGACAACATAGGAGACTCTCTATATGAAAACATGGTGCTACTGTGAAGCTAAAGTGTGGTAAAGGATAGTAGCATTGCCCCTTCTCTCTTTTTCTCTCATTTCATCATTTTTTTGTTTTCTCTTTTTTTGGTGGGCTGTTTTTGGCCTCTTTTTTTTAGAACAGTCTCATGCACCTCATCCCCACTTTTTTGAGGACTTATTAGTCTCCACCATTCTTTCCTCACTGGGACAATGCTCTAATAATGATGATCATCACACTTTTATTTACTTACAACTCGATAAAAACTATACAAGATGACTCTATATGAATGCCTCTGGTAGTGTACCAGGATGTGCAATGATCTAGCGTAGCAAAGATATCAAAAAAACGGACAAGCCATGAAAATATCATGCTAGCTATCTTATGATCATGCAAAGCAATATGACAATGAATGCTCAAGTCATGTATATGATGATGATGGAAGTTGCATGGCAATATATCTCGGAATGGCTATGGAAATGCCATGATAGGTAGGTATGGTGGCTGTTTCGAGGAAGATATAATGAGGCTTACGTGTGATAGAGCGTATCATATCATGGGGTTTGGATGCACCAGCGAAGTTTGCACCAACTCTCGAGGTGAGAAAGGGCAATGCACGGTACCGAAGAGGCTAGCAAATTGCGGAAGGGTGAGAGTGCGTATAATCCATGGACTCACATTAGTCATAAAGAACTCACATACTTATTGTGAAAGTCTATTAGCCCTCGAAGAAAAGTACTACTACGCAGGCCCCTAGGGGGGAGGTTGGTAGGAGTTAACCATCGCGTGCCCCCAACCTCAACGCAAAGGAAGACACTCAATAATAAATCATGCTCCAACTTCTTAGCATAACTAAAGACTATACGTGCATGCTTCGGGAATCACAAACCTTAACACCAGTATTCTTACTAAACCACAATCATTCACTAGTACCTCCCACATATCACCATCTTAATATCGCAAAACTATTGCAAGGAATCAAACTTATCATATTCAGTGATCTACAAGTTTTATGTAGGATTTTATGACTAACCATGTGAATGACCAATTCCTGTTGACTCTCTAAATAGATATAAGTGAAGCATGAGAGTTTAATTCTTTCTATAAAAGACCACACTCTAATAAATATAAGTGAAGCAAAAGAGCATTCTACAAATAACGGTTTTCTATATGTAGAGAAACAGGCATCCAAACTTCAAATGATATAAGTGAAGCACATGAAGCATTCTATAAAGCCATACTCAAAAGATATAAATAAAGTGCAAAGAGCATTCTATAAATCAACCAAGGACTATCTCATACCAGCATGGTGCATTATTAGAAAAAGGAAATATAAACACAAAAGACGCTCCAAGAATTTACGCATATCATGTGAACAAAACAAAAACCGAGACATACCGGTAATGGTCGAAGAAAGATGGGATTCCTTCCGGGGCATCCCCAAGCTTAGACGCTTGAGTCTCCTTGAATATTTACTTGGGGTGCCTTGGTCATCCCCAAGCTTGAGCTCTTGCCTTTCCTTATTCTCCTCATATCGATTCCTCCTCGTTCTTCGAACACTTCATCCACACAAAACTTAAACGAACTTTTTATTAGAGGGGTTAGTACATATAACATCAAATCCCATCATGTCCTGCTGTAAAATTATTGTATAATTATAATCAAACATTACCCACTGTATGCTATCATAATTCTATGGCTCCCAAGTCAATGGGGCTCAACAAGATTTCAAACATACGCAAATAAAGAAACTATAACAGCAATCTGTGAAAACAGGACAGTCTGTAAAGATGCAAATAAAATATATACTTATGTTACTCAAAAAATTCTGAAAAATTAGGAAAAAATAAACAATTTGCATATAAGTACTGTTTAAATTTTTTAGAATTTTGCATGTTCCACTAAAATATAGAAATTCAAACACTACAACAAAAGTTTCTGTTTTTTTACAGCACACACCAAACAAGCAATTTAAACATCCTAAAGGTAAATCTTGGCACATTATTTTTATAATACAATGGATTTGTACAAGGGGATAATTATTTTTGTGAGAAACTTCCATGAAAAATTCTACATTGTTTCCATGAGCATGAACACAAGTGATCAAGGTCGACCCTCACTTCTCCAATGCATAACCTTCCAATCGCTTCACTTTTTGAAAAAGTTATTAGGTTCCCCTATATATATATTTTAAACTTTTTAAAAGCACACAACAGAATAAAATGACTCTGTAAAACTTCTAGGTTGTCTCCCAGGCAGCACTTTCTTTAAAGCCATTAAGCTAGGCATAAAGTGCTCAAGTAATTGATCCACCCGGATCCCAAGGTATATCAAAGCCAATTTTAATTAACAATGATTTGTAATTTAGTAGTGAGCACAAAGCAACATATATCATGTAATGACGAAGTCTAACTCTCTTCCTATGCATCGGCATATCATAAAAGAACAATTCATGCACACATAATAAAGGCCTATACATAGCATATACAGTTTCTTGCAATTTTATCATATTAGAAACATAGAGAGGTGGAGATGTAGTTCCTCTCTCATAATAATTGAAAGTAGGAGCAACAAGCACATGCATATCATATTCATCAAAATCATCATGTGTAGTAGTAAAACGCAACCCATCAATGTAATCCTTAATAAGCGCAAACTTCTCCGATATAGTGTAGTTGGGAGAATTCAAAAAGATAATAGGACTATCATGTGTAGGTGCAATAGCAACAATTTCATGTTTAACATATGGAACTATAGCAAGTTCATCTCCATAAGCATCATTCAAATTGGCATCATGGCGACAAGCATAGCAAGCATCAATTTAATCAAAAAGGGATATTTCAAACGAATCCAAGGGATCATAGCAATCATCATAGCATTCATCCTTCGGTAAGCACGAAGGGAAATTAAACAATGTATGATTTGAAGAGTTACTCTCATTAGAAGGTGGGCACGGGTAGCTAATCCGCTCTTCCTCCCTTTGTTCTTCACTCTCCTCGTCATATTTTTCATCTAATGAGCTCACAGTTTCAGCAATTTCTTCTTCCATAGAATCCTACAAAATATTAGTCTCTTCTTGGACAGCGGAGGCGTCCTCAATATATTCTTTAACATAACCATTAGAAGCATAATTTTCATAGCAATATTTAACTACGGCAAAATTTTCAGATTTTTAAAGAGTAGTATCACATTTTTCAATCAAAGAAGAGATTTCATATGCACCCTTAAAAGCAACAAATTCTTCAATTTGTTCAATATCGTAGTAACTATAAACACCTTAGGCATAAGAAGATAAGATTCCATTATCCTTAAACTCACATTGGTATTGAAGGTGTTTTTTAGGGTCTTCAGAACAACAAGTAAAATCATGTATTTCGCATAAATTCCAAGCATAGCATTGCAAACGATTAATTTGATCCAATAAAAGTTTCCCTTTTTGAGACAAGCGGTGTCGCACAAAATAAG
Organism: Elymus sibiricus; assembly: GCA_039707655.1. Taxonomy (NCBI): domain Eukaryota; kingdom Viridiplantae; phylum Streptophyta; class Magnoliopsida; order Poales; family Poaceae; genus Elymus; species Elymus sibiricus. The sequence goes on along the minus strand of CM077666.1, from coordinate 343,140,946 downwards.
CATGCTCATCTAATGATTTTCCCTCAACTAAGCTAGTTGGGTTTTCAGCACGAGCACAAACGGATCGAAGATGATCCAAGTAGAAAGCTTCAGCAGTATCATAGATTTTGGGTGGTTCTTCAACCATTGGTTTAGCAAGTACAACTATTTTTTTTGGTATTTTACGTTTCCTACCCATAACTAAAGATAGAAAACAAGAGCAAAAAATAAAAAACTACCTAGTGGAACAGAAAATAAAACTACTTAGTGATAAAGCAAACAAGCACACACGAGAATATCAACCCCACGCTATTGCTCTACAGCAACGGCACCAGAAAAAGGTCTTGATAACCCACAAGTATAGGGGATCAGTTGTAGCCTTTCTCGATAAATAAGAGTGCCGAACCCAATGAGGAGCTAAAGGTAGAATCAATATCCCCTTCAAGTTCTATCGACCACCGATACAGCTCTACGCACACTTAACATTTGCTTTACCTAGAACAAGTATGAAACTAGAAGTAATTTGTAGGTGTAATGCTAGAACTACTTTGCAAGAATAAAACTAGGATTACTTTGCGAGAATAAAACTACGAGTAATTTGCAACATAATAAAAGTTAGGTGTTTGGTAGCGAGCTTTTACAACACAAGAGAAGGATTTGTCCCTAGGCAATCGATAACTAGACCGGTGATCATTATTGCAATTTTATATGAGGGAGAGGCATGAGCTAACATACTTTCCGTACTTGGATCATATGCACTTATGATTGGAACTCTAGCAAGCATCCGCAACTACCAAAGATCATTAAGGTAAAACCCAACCATAGCATTAAGTAACAAGTCCTCTTTACTACCATACGCAACAACCCCCTTACTCGGGTGTAAACTTCTGTCACTCTAGCCGCCCACTATAAGAGAATTATGAATGTATTGCAAACCCTACAGTGGGAATCCCTCACACTTGCGCAACATGGAGGGCACCATAGGACAGCACCAAAATAAAACATACAACTCAAACCAATCACGATCATCAATCGACCCATAGGACAAAAAGAATCTACTCAAACATCATAGGATTGCCACATATCATTGGATAATAATATATAGCATTAAGCACCATGTTTAAGTAGAGATTACAGCGGGGAGAAGAGGTGTTACACCGCTGCATAGAGGGGGAGAGAGTTGGTGTTGACGGCGGCGAAGTTGTTGGTGTAGATCGCCGTCACGATGATTGCCCCGGCGGCGTTCCGACGCCACCGGTAGAGAGGGGGAGAGAGGCCCCCTCCTTCTTCTTCTTGCTTGGCCTCCCCCCTAGATGGGAGGAGAGTTCCCCCTCTGGTCCATGGCCGCCATGGCTCCCGGAGGGGAGGAGCCCCTCCGAGATTAGATCTCTCTATCTCTCTCTCTCTGTGTGTTTCTCTTCTGTTTCGCGTCCCCCTTTTCTGGCATTTCACCATTTCTTAAATTCCCAGAGATCCGTAACTCGACTCGGGCTGAAATTTTAACACGATATTTTTCTCGATATAAGCTTCCTTGCGGCCGAAGAAGGGCCCCAACCGACTTACGGTGTGCCCACAAGGCAACACCACGCGGCTAGGGGGGGGGTCGCGCCAAGATGCCTTGTGGAGGCTGTGGGCCTCCGTTTGCGTTAATTCCACCTCCCAAAAATCACATATATTCCAAAATAATTATCCGTAAAAATTTATCGCGTTTGGACTTCGGTTGATATGGATTTTCTGTGAAACAAAAAACAAGCAGAAAACAGGAACTGGCACTAGGCACTGGATCAATATGTTAGTCCCAAATATAATATAAAAAGTTACCAAAAGTATATGAAAGTTGTAGAATATTGGCATGAAACAATCAAAAATTATAGATACGATGGAGACGTATCAAACCTCTCCCTCTGGACCAACGGTCTTGTCAACATTGCCGAGTGCATCACCTCCCAAATTGCCGTCATGGATATGAGAAGCTGGGGCTTCACCGTCAATGACAAGGAAACCACCAACGTCAGGCTAACCAAGTTCTTTGAGGGTCTCATTGACGCCTTGAAGACATATCATGAAGATAGATCTGCCTCGTTTGCTGATGAATCTCGGAAGTTTGCGAGCAACGTCCTTTATAAGGTAATGCTCAAGCTTGCACACCGCCATCCTGATCTCGATCTCTCCGGGATCTTCAGAAAGCTACCGCAGAACACCGGTGTCACTGCTGCCGACAAGATTGCCGGTCCTCTTGCCGACAACGTTCTCCAAGTCCACAGGATTCAAGGTGATCATCAGGATTAAGCTTGTCTTTGTATTCGCCACAGTGCTGTCATGTAAAAGATACATTTGATCTTATGTTAGATCTGCACTGATTTTGTGATGTAACATAACTTGTGTTGAAGAATGAATGTATGCTATCTCCCTTGTTTTACTTTGTCTTTGTATGATTTTTTTATACCCTACGCATACCAGAAGCTTGCCGGTGCATGCACTTGCCGCGAGCGCTTGAGGAACGGATCCTTAGCAGCCTGCCGGTAGTGTCGCCGCCCACAAGTTTTCCTTTGATGTTTTCAAATGCAGCTACATAAATTGTTGAGCAGACTCGAAACAAAATAAGAGCGCAACTGATTACGACAAGATTCCTTCGCGTGCAGGTTTTTCATACAAACACATAATCGTTCAAGGGAAATTGCAAATGTAACAAGGAATCATTTCAAAGTTTTTCAACTTAGCTTTTCCTTGTGATGCGTTTCCTTGTTGCACAAAATGATCACTTGTACGTCATTAAATGGTGTCCTCATCGTCACTCCCCTCGGGAAACTTGCACACGAGGAATCCTTCTGTCCTTTGAGAAATAGAAAGAAGAGAAAAGAGTGGTTTGGAAAGCTTGACGGTCCACTAACCATTTCGTACAAGTCAAAGCATAATCAGAACATCACATGCATTTATACACAAATAAATATGTATTTTGACAAAGAGTTGCGAAACACTTAGCTTTATTTCACTTATGCACAGGATCCGTGCCTGGCTTTGTACAAAGGGTTACAAGTCTTGCCGACAAAGCTTGTACAAAAAGGGGGCTACCGGGAGGCCCGGCAACCGCGCCTCATGGGTAGAAATTGCGAAGATGCTCAATATTCCATGAGTTTTGCACCGGGATGCCATCTTCGGTCTCCAGACGGACTGCGCCAGGTCTGGTGACACGTGCTACCTGATAAGGGCCTTCCCACTTCGGCGTCAACTTGTTTGAATTCTTGGCGGACTGGATGCGCCGAAGAACAAGGTCGCCTTCCTCAAGGCTTCGGGCATGCACTTTGCGGCTGTGATAGCGGCGCAAGGCTTGCTGGTAGTGTGCAGCTCGCACAGCTGCCCGAAGACGATCCTCCTCAAGGAGCGCGGCGTCATCTTGCCGTGGCTGCTCTTGCTCTGCCTCATCATAGGCGAGCACTCGAGGTGACCCGTATGTGAGTTCCGTGAGGAGTACCACTTCTGGACCATAGACTAGGGAGAAGGGTGTTTGGCCAGTGGCTCGATTTGGTGTCGTCCTGAGTGACCAAAGAACTGCCGGCAACTCATCAATCCAGCGCCTTCCACACTTGTGTAGCCTGTCAAAAGTTCTTGTCTTGAGGCCTCGCAACACTTCAGCATTTGCCCTTTCCACCTGACCGTTGCTTCTCGGGTGAGCAACAGATCCAAAACCGATTTTGTTGCCAAGGTATTGGATGTATTGCATGAAGGTGCGGCTCGTGAATTGTGTGCTGTTGTCGGTGATGACCCTGTTGGGAATACCAAAACAGCAAACTAATCCCTTGAAGAACTTGACGGCTCACTGTGCTGTCACCTTCCTCACTGGCTCCACTTCAGGCCACTTCGTGAATTTGTCGATTGCGACGTACAAGAACTCAAAGCCCCCGGTAGCACGGGGGAAGGGACCCAAAATGTCAAGCCCCCAGACCGAGAAGGGCCAAGAGAGAGGTATTGTTTGAAGGGCTTGAGCTGGCTAATGTATATTCTTTGAATGAAACTGGCATGCTTCACACTTGGTTACTAGCTTAGTTGCATCCTGGAGGGCAGTGGGCCAATAGAAGCCTTGCCGGAAAGCTTTGCTGACAACTGCTCTTGAACCTATGTGAGATCCACATACGCCTCCATGTATCTCTGCCAACAACTTCAGTCCATCTTCCCGGCAAATACACTTCAATTTCACACCGTTTGGTCTTCTTCTGTGCAGAATGTTATCCACAAACTGATACATACTTGACTGACGGGCTACTTTCTTAGCTTCTTCTTGGTCATCGGGAAGTTCTCCTGTTTGAAGGAAATGAACTATCTGTTGTGCCCAAGTTGGAGCCTGCGGCTCGACGACAAGGACTAAAGGCATCTCTTCGTGTGTAGGAGCGCTTTCCTCAATGGCAAGAACTTGACGTTCTGCTAGAGGCCGCTGCTCGCTAGCAATCTCATTGTTGTTCCCTGCAACATTCTTGCCGACGGCTTCTGGCAACTCTGCCGGAAAATACATGCCGGTGTTCAACATTCTTCTCTTGTTTGCTTGCATTGATGGAGTGACTGATGGTTGATTCAAATGGAGCAGAAAAGTTCTTGGTTCCACAGGAAGCTTTTGAGCAGCACACTTCGATAGAAGATCATCAATGCTATTTTCCGCATGACGAATGTGCTCTGTTTGCAATCCGTCAAAGTGTTCTTCCAATTTCCTCACTTCTTCCACATGTGCTTCCATCAACAGGCTCTGATAATCTTTATTGACTTGCTTGACAACGAGCTGCGAGTCGCCACGGATGATCAACTTCCTGATTCCAAGGTCCACTGCGATCTTGAGACTAGCAAGGAGTCCTTCATACTCAGCAGTATTGTTTGTAGCTTTCTCCCTGGGAAAGTGCATTTAGATTATGTACTTGAGATGCTCTCCGGTGAGTGCGACAAGCAGCACTCCGGCACCGGCGCCTTGTAGCGAAAAGGCACTGTCAAAGTACATAATCCATTCTTTAGTTGTCTCTTTGCCGGGGAGAGCTGATTCTTGAATCTCTTCATCTTGTGTTGGCGTCCATTCTACAATGAACTCCACCAAAGCTCTGCTTTGAATAGTTGAAGTGCTTTCAAACATAAGTGCAAAGCTCGATAGCTCCAACGCCCACTCCACTATCCTGCCGGTTGCATCTGGATTTCTCAAAATGCGTTGCAACGAAAAGTGAGTGACGACGGTAATCTCATGTGCTTGGAAGTAATGGCGCAGCTTTCTCGAGGCCATGAGGAGACTGAAAAGCAATTTTTGCACACCAGAGTACCTTGACCTAGCTCCCTGTAAAAGGGAGCTTACAAAGTAAACTGGTCGCTGCACCAATTTCTTCTTAGGCACTATCTGTTGATTTGTTTGCGCTGTATCTGATATATTGGCACCAGACTCTGCCGGAGAAGATTCCGACTTGTCGCTTGGTGGGCTTGCCACTGCTGCTTCTTCGTTGTCAGCTTCACTCTATGCCACTAATGCAGCAGTGACCACTTGATTTGTTGCCGCCAAGTATAGCAGCAACGGTTCTTGTGGCTTTGGCGCAACTAGTGTTGGCGTAGAGGAGAGGTACTTTTTCAAATCTTGCAGCGCGGCCTCCGCTTCCGGAGTCCATTTCATTGGACCTGCCTTTTTCAAAATCTTGAAAAATGGCAGGGCGCGCTCAGCAGATTTGGAAATGAACCTACTCAACACAACGACACAGCCGGCAAGACGCCGCACATCCTTGACGCGCTTCGGTGCTTCAATTTGCTCAATGGCTTTGATTTTGTCGGGATTAGCTTCGATTCCATGTTGAGATACAAAGAACCTGAGAAGCTTGCCGAATGGAACCCCAAATACACACTTCTCGGGGTTGAGCTTCAGATTGATCTTACGCAAATTTGCAAATGTTTCCTCTAAGTCTTGAATGAGGGTTGATTTGTCCTTAGTTTTGACCACTATATCATCCATATATGCTTCCACATTTCTGTGCAGCTGGGGCTCAAAACCAATTTGGACAGCTCTTGCAAAGGTTGAACCAGCACTCTTTAATCTGAAAGGCATACACACGAAGCAGTATGTGCCACATGGAGTAATGAATGCGGTTTTGTCCTCATCCTCCTTGGCCATGAAAATCTGATGATAGCCAGAATATGCATCAAGAAAGGAGAGTAGATCGCAGCTGGCAGTAGAGTCAACAATTTGATCGATGCGCGACAAAGGGAAAGGATCCTTTGGACATGCTTTGTTGATATCAGTATAGTCAATACAAAGTCTCCACTTTCCATTTGCTTTGCATACTACAATTGGATTTGCCAACCATGTTGGATGTAGCACACCTCTAACTAAGCCTGCTGCTTCTAACTTCTTTATTTCTTCTGCAATAAACTCTTGTCATTCCAAAGCTTGCTTCCTGACCTTTTGCTTGACGGGCCGAGCATGAGGACAGACAGCAAGGTGGTGCTCGATTACCTCCCTGGGAACGCCGGGTATGTCAAATGGTTGCCATGCAAACACATCGACATTTGCCCGCAGGAAGGCAACGAGCACGCTTTCCTATTTGCTGTCAAGGGAGGCACTGGCGGTGAAGGTACCGCTCGTGTCGTCCTCCTTTGCCGGCACCTTCTTGGTTGCTGGTGGAGTAGCTTTGGACTTCTTGGCGGTAGAGCTCTCCGGCAAGTCCTCAACGGGTGCGCAGCACTCCGAAGAGGCGCGCTTTCTGGAAGACTTGTCAGAGGTCTTGCCGTTCTTCTTGCTTTTCTTCTTCTCGTTGGTGGGAGCGGGTGCCTTGATGATAGATGCTGCAACCGCTTCTCTGTATAGCTTGTCGATGCAGATAACTACATCCTTCTTATCGGAGTTGATGGCTATGACGCCCATCGGCCCTGGCATCTTCAGCGTGTTGTAGGCATAATGGGATGCTGCCATGAATTTCGCCAAGGCTGGGCGACCAAGAATTCCATTATACGGCAAGGGGATCTTCACAACATCGAAAACAATTTTCTCTGTTCGGTAGTTCTGTTCCCCGCCAAACGTCACTGGCAAAGTGATCTTCCCTTTGGGCTGGCTTCTTCCCGGGTTTACTCCTTGAAATGTGCCAGTTTTCTCGAGTTCCTCGTCGGGAATCTGCAGCCTCTTGATTACCTCTGGTGAAATCAAATTCAGGCTAGCCCCACCGTCAACTAACATTTTTGTGACCTTGAGGTTGCATATTGTTGGTGAAACCAACAACGGCAAGCACCCGACCGCAGTTGTGCGATCAGGGTGGTCCTCGGCATAAAAAATGATAGGCGTGTGTGACCATTTGAGTGGCTTCTGAGCGCCTATTGCCGGCTCTGCTGCGTTGACTTCACACGCCCACTGCTTGAGTTGACGGTGAGAAGAGTGCAGAGATGCACCCCCGTCAATAAACATAGCCTCAGTTGCCTTCTGGAATTCCTGCTCACTGGACTCTTCGTCGTCCTCCTCGTCACTTCCATCATCATCCTCTTTCTTCTCGCGGCCTCTAGCAGGCTTCTCTTTTTGCTGCTTGGCCTTGCCGTGGCGGCCTCCTCAACCACCACGGCCTCTCCTGCCGGATCCACCAGCACCATCCTGGCCCTTCTCCTTGTCACGCTTTTCATATTCAGCCTTTTGCTTCTCGGCAAGCTGTTCAACCTACCAGCACTCTTGGAGGTCATGGCCTTTAGTGCGGTGAATCTTGCAGTATGGCCCATCAGATTTGCCGGCCTTCTCGTTTGCCGCCGCCTCCTGACAAGCGGCGCATATAGCAGCCTCTTTGCCGGAGTTCTCTGTTTTGGCTTTCTTGGCAGCGTCAGAATTGCCGGAGCCCTCGACAGCCATAACTGTTTTGCCTTTACGCTTCCTGTTGCACTTTTGGCCTTTCTTCTTCGAGGTGGTGGCATCATCGTCCTCGGAATCTACCTCGGCACCAGCGTCCTCCCCGGGAAGTCTCCTTCCTTCTTCAGCGCACGCACACTTATTCGCCAATGTGTACAACTCATTGACGGTCTTTGGTAACTTGACGTTCATGTTTTCCTGCATCCTTCGATTGCGCACATTCGTGTGAAAGGCAGCAATCACGGCTTTGGGGTGCACATCTGGGATGTTGCGGTGCACGCGGCTAAATCTCTGGATGTACTTGCGTAAAGATTCGCCATCTCTCTGCGGGATCACTTGCAAATCACTGGGCTGACCAGGAGCCTTGTGGCCTCCAGTAAAAGCACCAACGAACTCGTTGCATAGATGGGACGATGAGGAAATGGAATTTTCCAGCAAGTTCATCAGCCAAGATCTCACTTTAGGCTTGAGCACCAATGGAAAATAATTGGCTAGAATCTTTTCATCTCTTCCCCCGGCAGCCTGCACGGCAATCGTGTAGATGCCTAAAAACTCTACCGGGTTTAACTTGCCATCTTACTTCTCTGGTACTTCTGGCTTGAAGGCCCGGACAGATGGCCAACGGACTTGCCGCAGCTCGCGAGTGAAGGCCGGGCATCCAACCTCATAAGGCAGATACCCGCCAACCTAAGCACAAGCTCATCGACGACTGGGCCGTTGCGCGCGTCAGACTGACGGCGCGCCTCCCGGCGCCGTTCAATGGTAGTACGGGCATCCTCTACCCGCCTATCTTGCAGCACTTGCCACTGATCTTGCTGCACTCACGGATCCAAAGAAGCCATCGACATCTCGTCGGGCTCAGCGAGTCGTTGAGTTTGCCGCGGATGATGTTGTTGTTGCTGTTGACGTTGTTGCCGTGGAGGTGATTGCACTGTTGGCGCAGTACTTCGACACGGCCACCAGTTGGAGCTACTGGTGCTGTTTGTGGGTGCTGAGATGGTCCCGCTTGCTGTGACTTGCTGGCTTCGGCAAATCCAATGAGGCTTTGGATAGTGGCCCTCCACTCATCCATCTTGTCTGCCATTGGAGGGAAGTTTAATAGCATCTGTGCCCACGCCATTGCCTCTGCTGCCGTAGCTGGCATGGCTACGAGCCAAGAACAAGATGTCACTCTACTCCTAGCAGAACCAGCAGGAGCACCACCATGATCTTGCTGCCGTGGTTCATGCCCAGCATTGGGCTGGCGCGGCGGAGGTGGTGCCTGAAGATCTTATGGCTGATCAACAGGCGTCTTGCCATGTGGACGCCGCAGACCGGAGCCGCCTGCGCCATTCGGAGCCACGTCGCACCCATCTTGCGACGGTCGTGGTGTGTGTCCCGACGTAGCATCCTTCGATGCTGCAGCAGTAGGGTCTTGACTCGCGCCGGACCAGACGGTGTTGCTCCGGTGGCTTCGCTCGTCGGTGCATCGAGGAGGCGGGAGCTGGCCATCCGCGCCGCCTGCACCGTTATGGCTTCGATCGCCAGAATGGCGAGGAAGTTGGGAGTTGGTGTTGCGCGCTCCGCCTGCGCCACCAGTGCTAGCAACGCCGCCCGCGCCGCCTGCACCGGTGATGCCTTCCGCTCCATCTGCGCCGGCCGGATCATCTCCGCCGCCCGTGGGCGTATGTGATGGAAGCTTGGAGGTCGATGGAGCTGCTACAGACGTGCCCTTCTTCTTGGGTGCCATCACTAGTGACGAAAATGTAGCTGACGCGCAAACTGCTTATTCAGTTTCGCGCAAGCGATCCCCCTACCTGGCGCACCAAAGATGTCGTGCGTACGACCATCTATGGGGCCATCTAGCCCCTTTGCGGTTCGACTAGGGAGATGCGCAAGCACAAAGAGTAGAATTAGCAGGAACGCAAAGGATTTACCTAGGTTCGGGCCACCGTGTGGTGTAAAACCCTACTCCTGCTTTGTGTATTGGATGTGTTTGAGCTCAAGTACAAGGAGCGCTTCTTGCCGGCAAGGTGCAGGAAGAGCAGCTACGCATGCAAAATGAGCAAAGTGTTGACCCTTGTAAAGTTTGCCCTGGCCCTCCTTTTATAGCTCAAAGGGGTAACCACAGTGGCAAAACAGTCATTACAAGTTGATTAGATAGCAAACAGTGCTGTCATACCTAACTCTGCCGGATTAGGACAAAAGCATTTATTGCGCCGTTAGGTGTCATGTGGGGGAGGAGCCCCGGCAAGGTTTCTGCACCGCTCACCCATCTACCTCTTATTATCTTGACACGCCTCCTGGACGGGTGTCATTAAAGCTAAATCTCCTTCCAGCAGGCTGACACGTGCCCCGACAAATCTCACCAAACTGCCTGCATGGTCGACACCTCACCGATTAGCGACAAGCTGCTCGGTGCGGTGGAACGCTGACGAGCTAGCAAGGCCTTGCTGGCACGGAGCTTGCCGGGCCTTCATCTTGCCGGCTTGGACCTTGCCGGCAAGTATCTTCTTCATAGCTAGCACAAGTCATGTGCTTCTTGATATCTTGTCTTGATCTTCTCCCTAGTGCCTTTGTAACTAAGCCTTGAATCTTGATCTTGGTAATCCCCGGCAAGCCCTGGCCATCAGGAAGGCTACTACTGTCTGTGCATAAGTCAGGGTATAAAACACCCATGTTTTATACACCGACACTCGGCGGTGGCCTTCATCAGATACAAGTGGCGGCGGCCTCCTGTGTTCTACTTCTCCTTGATGATGGCGGAGGGCACGGACGTGCTGGCCGCCACCGCGTCAACATCCGCACAGCCGGCTTCTTTCTCTACCTGCATGGCACGGCTACGCGTGCGTTGATGGCGGATGGCACGGTCGCAAGCACTGGAGGCGCCATGCGAGCGTGGAGCAACTCGCCAGTCCTCCTCGAGCTAGCCTGGAGCATCGAGTTACTGAACCACACGCTTGCTGGGGGTGGCAACTGGCTCCGTCGGGCTAGGCGAGGGAGGTGGAGCAGCGAGCTGCCTCGCTCGTAACCGCAGGGCTAAGCGGGCCACCCAGCCGGATTTTATGCCGGAGAACTGCTCTTCCTGCTCGTCAGATGCCATCAAAAGAGTGGAGAAAATGGTGGAAGGAGGAGCTTGGCCAGCATTGCGTTTAATGCCGGCCTGCCCCTGAATGGACATGTGGATGTACTAGGTTTCTCGGCTTCCACGCGGGTTTAATTGAGGCGTTTGAATGCGGCGAGGAGGCGCGTTCAGCCGGGCGTGCAGTGGGCGGCGCCCTCGGCCGGCGCGCCCTTTCAATGGCGGACGCGACCACTCACTCTCACTGCGTCCGCCCTGAGCCACCTTCAATGTGGAGCGGCGTGCTCTACAACGGTGTGAATGCGGGCGGCTGGCGTCGGGCGGGAAGCGTGCGCAATAGGGGGAGGGGTTTTTGGTGGGCCAGGGCGGTCAGAACCTCAGAAGCGGGCTTGGGATCGGTCCGGACACCTGATTTATGCCGCTTCAGCTAGGATGATTCTCCATCGTGTGGAACCACACTAGAAAGCTTCAACCATGGTTCCCGTTGCTCGCCACTATGGATCGTGCCTTCTATGAAGAACGCCTGGGACTGGAACCAGGTGGTGTACATGGAGTCCATCGATAACGTTTAAGTGGAGTAGTCATGCACAAAATTATGGGAGCGCTGTTAATCTATGTAGAGTAGTGCACAAATTTTAATACAGGAATGGGGTATGAACTTGTGTGGCATGTTGGCATATGTCCCTTAGAACTTACTAGTAAATGTGTACATGCTACTTGTGTGGCTGTTGCACGGGCTCCGACACGCTTTGTGAGATTACTAAAAGGTGGCGCAGCTTTGGCTATAACTGACCTTGCGCTTGGCTCTTCGCCTCTTCCGGAAGTCGAACAATGATGATGGTACTACTACTAGTAGTACTACTGTAGTACGAGTACGAGTAGTAGGAGTATATAGTTCTGGCAATCTGACACCGAATGAACTGCTGCACGTCCACCGCGTAGTAAGCAAATGCTTCTCCTCGTCCTGTGAGCCACCGAGCGCGCATGGGCAAGGGAGAAGGCGTAGTAAGCAAGCTTCTCCTCGTTCTGCGAGTTGATGGGACACATCAAAGTAGTACTCCCTCCGGTCCTTTTTACTCCGCATATAAGTTTTGTCCGAAGTTCTGTACTAGTAGTCTCCAAAAAGGGCCGACCATGTCCATGGCTACCATCCCGTGCTCCATCACTGTACGTGCACGATTCACGTGCCATTGAAGAAAAAAATGCGTACGTGCCATTGAAGAAAAAAACTTTATTTACAAATAACGCGCCACCGCGTCATGGTAGAACTTTGATTCGTTCACGCGTGGTTCCCGACCCTCCACTTAAGTGAACAACTACAACACGCGTCAAATTATCACGTGAGCTGCCTCTTCGTATAGAAATGAGCTCCACCGTGTACCCGCGCATGTGTGTTAGGGAAAGAGGCAAAGAGTACGTGCGTCGGTGCGTGCACCTCTTCTCTTTGTGCACGTACTCCTTTTTTTGCGGGTGATTCGTGCACGTACTCCACCTACGTTGGTGAGTCTCACTTACACTGCTTATCTCCATATTCTTGCATGACACGTGGACATGGATGGTAGATGTCCCACATGTCGGCAAAAGGAAGAAGAATGATTTCCGACGATCAAGAAGGAGCCAGGACCCACGCGGTGGAGTACTAGACCGAAGGAGTCCGAAACACTGCAGCCCAGTGTAGTTACATCATATATGGCCCACCTCACGGTATCACCATATTGTCGGCCTCCGTGCGACACCTAGCTCCACCGGCCCGTATCGCTTCTAGCTCCTCTTCTCTCTCAAAGTGCGGCAGGTTGGCGATTTTGCCGTCAATTGAGGTCGGTTTGCTCCCACTCCCTCCCACATGTTAGTGATATGCCAAGAGCATTCTAAAAAAATGATATGCCAAGAGGAACCGCTTTGACCAACAGACCAAACGCGATAGGCGTGCCGTGAGTGAGTCCAGTTTCTCGTTTTGAACTTGTTTGGTGTATTAGTAACACTTGGTTTTGCACCTTCATAGATTGATGCAAATCCCCGCTAAAAAGGCGCTTCGCTTTCTACTAATCCTGTCAACCGTCCTGCTACAGTATATCACTTACATCTGGTTTATAGAGCTTAATCTCCAAATTTTTGTATTACTATACCATTTTGTCAGTCTAAATTTTACTGGTCACAATCACATGTTTAGATTTCAAAGCGCATTAAATTATTGCGTGCAAGGATTAACAGAAAACTAACCAATGCATGTAAATGTTATTGGTCATTGTACTCCTCATGCATGCATGCGTTGATACGTACTACTCCAAACGCTGACCATCTAGTAGTTCATTTGTTGGTTTCAATTTTTGAATTGAGCCCCATAAACCCATATTGATGCTATGCTGCTACCGTCCAATATTCGCGTGTGGTGGTTTCTAGAATGGGATAATTAGTTTTATGCTCCTAGTCGTGTCCCACTTGGCTGTTTTACCCCTAATTTCCAAAAGCCATCGGTTCTGTCCAAGTCACTTCACTCCTCTTATTGTTTTGCCCTTTGACCGTTTGACCGTCACTTTGAAAACTTCATAACAAATTCATACTAAATTAGAAAAATGCAAATAAGATACCAAAATGTTTGGAAAAACATCACCTATATGTCAATGTCATTTGCATTCATGACAAAAGTGTTGGAAAGTGCCCATCCGAGTTTTAGCTCTTATGATACCACCATGAACAATAAAATCTGAAAAAGTTCAAAAAATTCCAAAAAAATTGGTGTCAAAGAATGACAAATGTTTTAAGTGCTTGCCAAGTTTCATCAGGGAATGACATTCGTGGAAGTCATGGCAAAAAAAACAATCAGCACTCCAAAATAAATTTTTTTTTGCCACGACTTCCACGAATGTCATTCCCTGATGAAACTTGGCAAGCACTTAAAACATTTGTCATTTTTTGACACCATTTTTTTTTGAATTTTTTGATTTTTTTCAGATTTTACTGTTCATGGTGGTATCATAAGAGCTAAAACTCGGATGGGCACTTTCCAACACTTTTGTCATGATTGCAAATGACATTGACATATAGGTGATGTTTTTCCGAACATTTTGGTATCTTATTTGCATTTTTCTGATTTAGTATGGATTTGTTATGAAGTTTTCAAAGTGATGGTCAAACCGTCAAAGGGCAAAAGCATAAGAGGAGCGAAGTGACTTGGACAGAACCGATGGCTTTTGGAAATTAGGGGTAAAACAGCCGAGTGGGACACAACTAGGGGAATAAAACTAATTATCCCTTCTAGATTAGAAAGGAGGTACTTACTGTGGGAACAGTGAAATGATGGTTGCTTCGTCCGAGCAACTTACCGTGGGAATATTGGAGTACGAGCAGATTCAATGAATAGTGAAATGATGGTTGCTTCGTTCGAGCAACTTACTGTGGCAAAGCTGGGGCCCTGTGATTTGACTGCTCAATAGTCATTATTACTGTGGTGCAACGACCGGGGTGAACCCCCCTGCGGTTGTGCACTCAATATTGGTGCATGTCACGTGGACCAGGATGCTGGATGTCCCACATGTCGGCGAAAGGAAGTTCAATGGTTTCTGGCATTGCTATCAAGATTTCAGGATGCTGGATGTCACATAATTTTCCAGCATAATAAATTATACTGTAATGCTATGAAGCTTTCAACTTTGGTTTCTTGTGTCCACTTGCCTCCAAGGTTGTCTCGTTACAACATTCCATCAAATACAAAAAAACTAACATGGATGCTAATGCATCACAATGATTCACAGATCAGCCCCAATATTTACATCACAACTGAAGAAAAAGTTGTGAGAAGGTCTACAAATAAAGAAAAATTAAAAATTGATCGATGTTGTCCGTAGGCATGGTTCCATTTCCTGGCCACGGTGTTCATTGGTCGGCAGCTAGTTTCACGCAGCTCTGTCGAACTTAACAAGACATGTCAGCCAAGAAAGAAGTTTATGGAGGACATGGACCATCCGATCATTTTGTGCAGTTCCACTAAAATCGAGCTGAGCATCCCTGTTTGCAAAGATATGAATAAGTGTTTTACAATAATAGTGGCACTAGGTGATGAAACATACATACACAAATAGAGGCCGGTCACCTTTGCAATCTCTCGTAAAACTAACTACTTGTTGGAGAAGATTAGGCTCGGAGTTGGATGAGGAGGATAGCACAACCAATCTCCCTTTTTGCAGTCCCACTAAAATGTAGAAACGTTGCCCGTGTGACATTTTAGTGGAACTGCACAAAACACTCTTAAGAAAAAAGTGATTTGTGCAGTTCACCAAAAGGTCGCAATAGCAACGAGGTGAAATGGATAGTCCTGTTTGCAAAAGGGGGTAGAAAGGGAACAATTACTGGTCAATAACAATTGATGACACATACACCGACAAAAAGAAGCATATTCATTATCTTCAGGGGGAGATCGCAGTAGAGTGGTGTCTCTCAAACGGTGTGAGGACGAGATTGCAAAATGGGAGGTACGCCGGCCGAGCTACATTTTAGGCAAAGAACTAGAGAAGATCCACATGCAGGATTTTCCACATGCAGCGACCTGGGAAGTTGGGCAGTGGAGCAAGGCCGGTTCCAGAGGAAGCAGCACCTGAGTGTCGTCGGGATGTAACTAGGAGGGCGGCGGCAGCCAGGATCTGCTGCGGCAGTGAGCAAGGGGCGAAGGCCCTACCGCGCCCGAGCTTGGTCGAAGAGAACGGCGGGTACTACAGATCGGGACGCACCGACAGTGAGTTTCCTACCTCGACGCCAGTGACCGGGGCAACGCTGCACATCCTCCCTTTCCACCGGCGGACAGTATCCGGCTGGATCAGTGACCAGCGGTGAGAGAGAGAGATTGGCCCCCGCCGTCTTGTGTGAGAAAGTGTGAAGAGACGAACCCCAGCAAGCAAGCATTGAGGCTCCTGCCTATATTTTATACTAGTATAGTAGAGCAGTGTTCTTTTTTCTCTCAATAACAATCGTTTTATATTCTGTACGTGCCATTGAGGAATAAACTTTATTTAAAATTAACGCGCAAACGCGTCAAGTCGCACTTTGTTTCGTTCACGCGTGGTACACGGCCCTCCATCAAGTGAACAACCACTACACGCGTCAAATTACCACGTGGGCTGCCTTTTCGTACAGAAATGAGCTCCACCGTGTACCAGCGCGGGTGTGGTTGGGAACGAGACGTGAGTACGTGTGTCGTGCATGCACCTCTTCTCTTCGTGCACGTACCCCACCTACGTGGGTATGTGTGACAAAGATACAAACCTAGAGAGAGATGGTGAGTGCGTTCGTGAGTGTTTTTTTTGGGGGGTGATTTCGTAAGTGTATTTGTGTGCGTGAGAGATGGACAGGGAATATGAGTCGATGATATCTCAAACAAAAGTAACATGTGCAATGTGTGTGAAATGGTGGCCTAGATATATAATATATAGAGGGGGCGATCCACAAGAAGAGAGGGTTGGGATCATCGGCGTGAGATATATATCGATAGAATCGAAGAGAGGGATGAAAGTGTATGGGTGCGAGATCGATAAAGAGAGCCAGCGAAATTCTGTGTGCGCACGTCAAAGATATAGGATGGCTGGCCTACTGGAACGTGAGAGGGGACAGGTGCAGTTTGTGTGTGGCAGGGAGACCTAACTAGAGCGTTCGACTATCGGTGTGTGTGTGTGGGGGGGGGGGGCAGAGACCTAACTAGAGGGGTAGATCGACTAGTATATGTGTGGAGAAGGAGACACCTAGCTATGTATCGAGGGAGATCGATTGGCATCCATACATATGTGTAGGAGAGGAATAAGGTTGGTAGAGAGACAGAGCTAGAGTGCCGGAGGGGTGGTGGTGGAGTTGCTTCTCGGAGATGGTGGGAGAGGCCTACTAGACAAACGGAGGGTACGACTGCAATATCAATAAGAGAGGGGATGTGTGTCTGTGTGTGCACGTGCGTGTGAGACACTACTGTAGGTGTGTGCAATAGACGGCAAACAGTTCACTCGGATGAACTATTTCCGATGAGCAAAAACAACAGAAACGGTCGGCCAGATGAAGGTGTGTGCGATAGACGGCAAACAGTTCACTCGGATTAATTGTTTCCGATGAGCCAAAACAACAGAAATGGTCAGAGAATCTCCAACAGCCTTTGTATATTGGATTGCTATAAAAACATGTTATAGCAAGAGGAGAGAGAAGGTTTACAAAGCCAACATGTTTTTTTGCTTTGGTAGCCTTTGTATATCATATTGCTATATTTGCACAAAACACACAATGACATGTGGGGACAGTTTGTCATAGACACATCACACGTCTACTAGCACAACACATGTACACGTGTGCACACGCGTACGCATACACAGAATCAGCACACACGCATACATGTACACACACGCATACATGTAAACACACGCGTACACGTACACACACGCGTACACGTACACATACACACACGCGTACACGTACACGTACACACGCACACATCACACACATACACGTACACACGACGCACATACGCAGCTCACACATACATGTACACATCACACACTGGCCACTAGTCATTGAGACAAAAATATGAAGGGGACCACTTTTACAAAGCCTTGCCAAAATTTAGCAAGTGCCCTTTCGATAATCATCTTCTGAGCCCAGGCTCATCTGCACGCGCGCTGTCGAAACAAATCAAAACAAATACTAGAAAAATTCAAAAAATTCCAATTGTTTTTTGCATGGTCGATAATTTGATGCGTGAGGTCCGCTCCAATTTTTAAATCATTTGGACATCTGAGTAGCTCTCGGCAAAAAAGAAAAATTCAGGGTCAGTTAAAAAGTTTACTGTTCATGCACTGTTCTGACACGATTTGTCTTTTTTGCCGAGAGTTGCTCAGATGCCAAATGATTTGAAAATTGGAGCGGACCTCACGCATCAAATTTTCTACCATGCAAAAAATTGGAATTTGTTGAATTTTTTTGAATATTTTGTGAAAATTTTTGTGACCGGGTGCAGATGAGCCTGGGCACCGAATCGCCGCACTCGTGCCCTTTGGGTTTGCAAATATACAAAGTGGGATGGCAGATTTAGCAAGCTTTGTAAAAAAATTAGGTGGGGGACCACTTATACAAAGGCTATTGGAGGAGGTTATTTTTTAATATAAAGTTAGTCAAACTTTACAAAGCTTGACTTTGACCAAACTTTATATGCAGACTGAAAAGAAATGGAGGGAGTAAGTGAGTGCAAATATAGAAAGGTTGTTGGAGATGCTCTCAGCCAGATCAAGGAGTTTGCGATATACGGGCACCGATAATCCTATACACACGGACCTGTTACGGGCGTTTTACACGATCTTCAACTAACTAATCTTTCTCCCCCCCTGATTTTCAGTCGGGGTGGGCCCCAACCTCCCCTAATCTCCAATTCTATTGGTCCACTTCAGCTACCCTGTAAAATCCTTAAGTAAATATCCATGCGTCTAGCATTACTCATATGGGCACACAGTCTAACTAAAAGAATTGTGCGCGATGGAACTAGTCGTGTGCTGACATCGCCGATTGCGGTGCACACGCCACGTACGCATCCGAGAACGCTTGCCCACGTTACACCATTCGGGAATCGTGCCGCACTTCGAAACCGGAAGCGTCAATAAAGTTTGAGCTTGTTTCCTGTCACATTCCAAATTACCACACTATATTTAATTGCAAACCAGTTCACAACGATCAAAACCTAAACGTTTTCCCACTTAGCAGCTTATTACTAGGTTTTAAATACTACCTACTCGAAAATGACTGCACAATCCACCTCAGATCCTCATCAACAAACAAACAAGTCTTTCTTTGTCGTTCCTTGCGTCTGCCATGGCCCGTAGGAGTTCTTCGTCAAGAATTGACCAGGGAGCAGCGAGCATGGAAGCGGAAGCAGCAGAGATGTCCCGCCTCGCCGTGATAGCAACCGCGAGGTCCCGCCGTGCCGCTGATGCAGCACAGAGGTCCCGCCACGCCGCCGAAGCAGCACAGAGGTCCCACCATGCCGCCGAAGCAGCACAGTGGTACGGCCGCGCCATGGAATCCGCAAGGATGACCCGCCACGCCGCGGAATCAGCAGAGAGGTCCTGCCGCGTCGCGGCGGCCTGGGAAGATCTCTTCCGGGAAGGCGAGGGCTCTCGCAGGCGCATGTGCGCTGAGCTCAATAAGCCGAAGGATGAGATCTCCGGCTGGGCGAAGCTGCACGAGGAGATCAATGCCTCATTTGATTAGGCGATCGGCGTCATCCGGGGACTAAGGGATGACAAGGCGAAGCTCCGCACCCAGCGCGATGTGCTGAGGGCCAAGATCGCCGGCAGTGCGAAGCAGCACGAGCAGAGAACTGCCATGATGAAGAAGACGGCTGCCATGGTCGAGAAAATTATGGATGATAATGCCAACCTCCACATCGAGCACGAAAGGCTGTTGTGGGAATCCAAAGCTGCTGTCAAGCGAAGTATTATGGATGATAATGCCAACCTCCACATCATTGCCGTTCGCTGCGAGAACTCCATCGCCATGGATGCAATGACGAATATGGCGGAGGAGAGGCGAAAGGAGGTGAAGGTCGTGGAGGTGATGAAGAAGGAGTTGGAGGAACTCCGTGCCCTGCAGCAACCCATCAAGAAGGAGTAGAGCAGCGACCCAGATTGTTGTCTACATCTTCTTCTTTCTTCTTTTGCCCCTGTGTCTTTCAGGCGTTGTCGCGTGTGGCATTTTAAATTGTCTTACTGAATATGTAAGACAATTACTATCCATTGCCATCATCATCATATATAATAGTCTTGCTAAGTCTTCGTTATGTTTCAGTCGAGGCTATGTCCGTGAGTTATCCGTGCAAATTTTTGTTTTCAATTTTTCTTTTTTCTCCCTTAAATCTCAGTTGACTGAGACCTAGCCAGGCTCGGGCACCATTAATGGAGAAGTTGGGAGTGAGGTGGGCGGCGGATGGAGGTCAAAGGGCTCACCTCCCGATAAGCTTGCGCAGCGGTCTGCTCCGCGCCTCCTGTCTACTCAAATAGCTACCCCGCATGGTGCCTCCTAGCCAATAAAAATGGGGATGCGTGGCGGCACGTAAATGGTTAGTACAACGCCCACGGTTTGAATAACACTTGTGTTTCTGATTGTAACGTGGCAGCTCTTTGTTCCAAAATGACTTTGTTTGTTGTTAATGTGTGCGCCTTCAAAAAATCGGACAAATTTTTTACGACATCATGTTGGTGCCATGTCAAGGCAACATGCCAAGTTTCATGATTTTCAGGCAAGTTTTGGATTTACAGGAATTTAAAAACCAAGTTTGTCAATGTTTTCGGCCGAGCCACGACGCCTGGATGTTTGAAATTCATTCCCATTTCTTGCATGGGACCTAAACATTCACCCAAGGACACATATATGATTTTTCAACCCATTTTGGTGCACTGGAGCATGTGCATGTAGTTCAAATTTGAATTATGCACATTAAATGCCTCGAAAACTCAATAAATGTATAAAAAGGCCAAACGAACCCGGAATAATTCCAAATTATAGCGCGACACTCCTACTGGTCTCTGTTGCCTCTGTAAAAAAATTCAAGGCAAGAAGAGGCAGTGTATGTCGTTTCACCCACAAAGGTGACACATTCCCTATTGGAACCATGAGCCTTCTTGAGAGAAGCTCTGGTTTGTAAGAAGCTTATACCAAAACTTCTCCCAAATCGAACAAAATTTTTACCATAGCATGTTGGTGCCATGTCAAGACACCATGCCAAGTTTCGTGATTTTTAGGCAATTTTTGGATTTACAGGAATTTAAAAACAAAGTTTCTCAATGTTTTCGGCCGAGCCACGACGCCCAGATGTTTTAAATTCATTCCCATTTCTTATATGCGACCTAAGCATTCACCCAAGGACACATATACAAGTTTTCAACCCATTTTGGTGCAGTGGAGCATGTGCTTGTAGTTCAAATTTGTATTATGCACATTAAATGCCTAAAAACTCAATTAATGTATAAAAAATGCCAAACAAACCCGGAAGAATTCCAAATTTTAGCATGACACTCCTATCGGTCTATGTTGCCTATGTAAAAAAAATCAAGGCAGGAAGAGGTAGCATATGTCGTTTCGCTCACAAAGGTGACACGTTCCCTGTCGGAACCAAGAGCCTTCTTGAGAGAAGCTCCGGTTTGTAAGAAGCTTATACCAAAACATGTCCCAAATCAAACAAAATTTTTACCAAGGCATGTTGGTGCCATGTCAAGACACCATGCCAAGTTCCGTGATTTTTAGGCAATTTTTGGATTTACATGAATTTTAAAACAAATTTTCTCAATGTTTTCGGCCGAGCCACGACGCCCAGACGTTTGAAATTCACTCCCATTTCTTGTATGGGACCAAAACATTCACCCAAGGACACATATACGATTTTTCAACCCATTTTGGTGGACTGGAGCATGTGCCTGTAGTTCAAATTTGATATCTCTTTGTCTGTTTGTGCTCCGAAAACTCCCTCCTTCTCAACCCGCGCCTTGCTATCCCGAAATTACAACGCGCGTGAAAACTCCCTCCTCCTGCGAAATCCCAACACGCGAAATCCCCGTTCTACCCCTAGGCGGAAAGAGCCGCTAGTTCAAATTGGTGGGGGTACTTTTGTAACTTACCCTACATTTCGGACAAGCGCGTCCCTAAGTCATGGTTCCCTCCTCCCATCCCCCTTCTTTTTCACATTCGAAAATCGAGGCCGCCAAAACCTCTCTCCACCAGCCGTGAAACCCCAACCTCCTCGGTCCGCCCCCCCACCGCCGTCCCGCCGGAGCCTCTTCCCCGACGACATCGTCCACCACAACAGCTCGACGTCCCTCATCCACCACACCTGATGAGGATCCGTCGTCGATCTCGTCGTCCCGCCGGTTCAGCCGCCCCGTCCTCCACTTCCAAGGAGCTGCTCCGACGATCGCCTCGTCTATCGCGGCTGTTCAATTCCCATAGCGCTGCCTTAACCTGCCCCACCGGAACCGCAGTATCCTCACTGACTCCTCGGATGAAGCCGAGGCCTACTCGGTTGCACCAAAGAGGTTGTACACTCATCACATCTTCTCCTTCACTCGACCTCACGGCGCCGCCGGTGCTCGATCCCGCTTCGACATGGCCCGGCTCCCTCGACGCCGACGCCGCCGGCGACATCCTCCACGGCGGATCTCCCCATTGCGAGGCTCCCTCGGCGGTAGCGTCCATACCAGCCGGAGCTGCTGCTGCTTCGGCTCTCGCTCGCGCTGCTGCTCTGCTCTTGCTCTCGCTCGTGCTACTACTCTGCTCTTGCTCTCGCTCACGCTGCTGATTCTGGTACACGGGTTGCTGCAGCTACACGAGTTGCTACTCTGGCTCTGGTTCGCGCTGCTGCTCTGGCTGCTAGCTGCTAGTGCTTTCCCTGTTGAGCGGTTGCTGATTTAGATCACTCCTTCTCTGCTACCATTGCTCGAGCGGCCTAAACTACCAACGAAGTGCTTGTCTGCTACTAGTGCGTTCAGTTTCGACAGTAAAATTCAGTTTCGACAGTAACAGTCTGTTTCGACAGTAAAATTTAGTTTCGACAGTTAAATTCAGAGTCAACAGTTTTTACATCATCTGTTGGAGTTGGTTGTCTTTTGGTGATGTAAATTTTACAGCTAGCACTTTTAGGTGATGTATTTTACATCATCTATTGGAGATGGTATTAGAATCCCACTTCAGATTAACGATGTCCATCTTGTACTGCTTCAGCCTCGACGTCGTACAGCTCGCCGAAGCTGCTCCAACGACGGAACCATCCATCACAACAGAGCAGTACCCTCGACGCCGTCTACAAACGCCTCAGATCTTCTTCCCCAGCTCCGACAGCCACCTCCGCCGCAACATCTTCAGCGACCGACCCAATGATGCTGAGGTCGACACGGCTACGCCAAAGAGGTTGTACACTTGTCGCATCACTTTTTACTCTACATTCATGTCGATCCCTTAGGGCTATTTTGGTTCAAAGGAAAAAGTGAAGGAAAAACATAGCAATAGGAAATTTTCCTATGGTACCCTACTATTCAATTATTCATGCATTTGGTTGAAAGGAATGGAGCAAAACAAAACTAAAGGATTTTTTCCTTTCATGTTTGTTTCAAAGGAAAAACACAGAAATTTTAACATCCACCTGGACCTACTTATCAAAATCCTATGCATGAAAAGAAGACTAAGTGCATTAGTGGCATAATAACATTCTAACTATACACATTTGCATGTGGTTTGACTTTAACTTGGCCGTGTTTCTTTGCATTCCTGTGCTCTCCCTGCAAGCCAAAGGAGCCCTTACAGAATTACTTCATTTACAGATAGGTGTCGAAGAAAACTTTGTGTAGTTTGTCCTGCTCCTGCCGCGCCATCGTCCACCTCACCCGAGCTACTCCATCGACAGAAGCGTCCACCATACCAGACATCATGACTCCTTACCTTCTTTCGCTGCCTCAGATCTCCTTCCCTGCCGCCGGCAGCCACTGCAACTGCATCACCATCATCGACTCAGTAGATGAACCTGAAGAGTACACGGGTCCGCAAGAGAGGTCGCCCTCTTTTGTTTCTGCTTACTTTATGCATTGCTTAATATTACCTGCTAGTTTATCATCCTGTTCAACTCTTAGACTCCAAGTCAGGTCCAAATTAATGTTCAAACTTGAGTTTGAAAATGCTTGTGGGGCACATATCGAGGTAGCAATCAATAGTATATCGATCTACTATCTGTTTCATCTAGGGTATCTACTATGTCGTTCATCTTGGGTGGGAAACAAACAGTAAAGCAGCCATCATCTGTCTTTTTATTAAATTAAGCTATCATTTGCCTGCTATCATTATTTTTGGATCTATCCACTGGTTGTTACCATCACTCTAGATTTCTGCATGCTCTCCTTACTTAATCTCACTATTTTTTTTCGTATGCATGTCAGTTATTGTACACAGTCATGCTGAACATGTAGAGAAAAAGAGAAGAGTCTTGCGCGGCAATACAATGTCATGCAGACATCGCTCCATGGTGGGTGCAATGGCAACCCCACCCCCCTCCTCCAGATTGTAATCCAGAGGAAGATAGTTGTTTAGAGGTGGAGTCAGAGGGAGCTGACCACACCTATTTATCCCCCGAGGTGTTTGCTCTAACTTGGCATGATGATGTTGGTCATATCATGCATATGGTGCCTTGCTTTGCTTACTTTCGACATCATATATGTCATCTGCTTAGTTTAGACATGTTCTGTAATGCCACCTATTTAGTTTCTATATCACATATGTGAATTATGCAATGCCATCTTTTTTAGCCAGCCATAGTATATGTGAAATATGCAATGCCATCCTGTTTAGCCAGGCATCATATATTTGAATTATATCTTGCCATTCCTTTTTTCCATTACATTTCCATTTGTCGATAATGTTTGTACATTCAACTACTCTTCCTGTTAATCAGCCATTTGGGTGGGTGATGAAAAAATCTGGAGTGAAAACAAGTTCTTCAGAGCAGACAATGCTACCTGTCGAAGCAGATCTCTTGCTAGGTCCAGATAGCTCCTCAGAGGAGGATTCAGAGACAGATGACCAGTCCTATTCCCCCCCTCCCCCCGAGGTGTATGCTCTAACTTGGCATGGTTATACTGCTCGTATCATGCATATGCTGCCTTGCATTGCATAGTTTAGACATCATATACACAATATTCAACACCATCTGCTTAGTTTAGACATCATATGTGAATGCCATCTGCTTAGTATATAAATCACATATGTGAATTATATCATGCCATCCTGTTTACTTAGATAACATGTATGTGAATTATGTCATGCGAACCTGTTTACTAAGACATCATATAATTATCTCATGCCATCCTTTTTAGTTAGTCATCATATCTTTGAATTATGTCATGCTATACAGTTTAGATAGACATCATATATGTGAAAATATGTCATGCTATCCTGTTTAGTTGAACAACATATATGTGGACTATTTCATGCCCTCTTTTTTCCTCACTATCTATTGCATCTGTCTCATACAAGGTCTGTACATTCAACTACTTTTCTTGTTTATCAGCCATTTGAATTGGAGGGGGTGATGGCAGTATCTAGCGGAGTAAAAACACGATCTTCAAATAAAATAGCACTACCTGTTGATGGAGATAGCACCCCAGTTGTTGTTGCACAAGAACCAGCCCTACCACACATAACCCAGACTATCGCAGATTGTACCCCTACTCCGATGGACAGAGCACTAGCTTCACCCAATCTAACCCCAATCCCAGCAGATAGTAACCCAGTTCTAGTTGACACAACACCATCTCCACAACAGAGCTCCCAAACAAGAGCAGTTAGTAAGGCAGCTCCAGCCCCCAAAGCGCCAGGACTACCACAGCAAACCCCAACTCCACCAGTTAGTCCTATTCCTGTGGAAAAAGCAGAACCAGTCATCCGTAGTTTAGCGTCTATCACATTTGATGTTGTTAAATCCTATGTGCGTATCTTCCCATCATGGAAATATTGTACTAAAGATGAAGGAAAAAGCCAGTTGCAGGTGTTCCTCCAGGAGTTATGTGTAAGTATTCACGGCAATTACTTTGCTTTGTCCCATATGTTCTACCTCCCTGTAGGTTATAACACAGCAAATGTTCCCATTTTTCTGTGTAGAGAATGACCAATTTGGAAACTCAGGATGAGGTAACCTGTGCTAATACTTGTGCTATCTTGAAGAATGCTTTGCGGGAGTATCGGAATTACCTGAAGAAAATGTATTTCACTGGCAAGGAAACTCATCAAATTCCCTTACTTTCTCCGGAGACACATTCCCGAATTAGGCTTTTGCCCTGCTTTATATATAAAGCAAACATCCATACAATCCAGTCTCAGAACATTGGCATAGAGACTGCTGGGGCCAACAACACAAATGCGCCCAAGGAAAGCAAGAAGAAACAAAAAAAGGCCACCTAGTGGCAAGCTAAGAAGCCGATGAGCGAGAGGAAAGCCAGCGCGCCGAAGCTAGAAGAGCACCCAAGATGGCGTCCAGACGGTCGTGGTCCCGCTGCCTAGCGAGCGGATGCCAGTGCTGCAAGAATGCAAGAAATTTGAAGAACGAGTCAGAAGCCTGTCGCGGGAAGATCCGCTCAATCACCATTTTATTGCGCGTAGTCCAAAGGGACCACGTCAGCGCCGCAAAGATAAGCCAGAACAAGCGGCGATTACGTCCCCTCTGGGTGGCCCTAGATTGCAGGAACTCTGCCAAGTCCAGGGCCTCCCAGTCAGGCCCAAGGGCATCGTGCACAAAGGACCATAGTGCTTGGGCCGCGACACAAGAGAACATAATATGGGTTCCTGTCTCCGGGACGTGACATAGGGGGCAAGTACCATCACCCGGGCCGTGCCACTTAAGGACCTCTGTCCCAGAGGGAAGGCGGTCACGCAGGAGCTGCCAAACGAAAATCTTGATTTTTAGGGGTAATGGCGCCTTCTAGAGAGGGGACAACCATTGAATGACAGGACGGCGGCAGAGCGCCTGATAAGCAGAACTCACGGAGAACTCTCCCGAAGGAGATGGACTCCAGGCAATAAAGTCAGGGGACAGGGACAGCGGGAGAGGGACTACTTCCCTCAAGCCGTCCCACTCAAGCACTTCAGCCGGTCCAAAGGAGCGGCGAAACACGATGTTCCACTGCCCGTCTAGACTGGCTTCGGAGACGAGGAGCTTCGGGTGAACACAGATAGCAAAGAGCCTAGGAAATCGAAAGCGGAGCGGTTCCCCATGAAGCCAGGGGTCAATCCAGAACTGGGTGCTATTCCCATTGCCAACTGAGAAGGTAGCACCAAGCCGGATCTCATCTTTAATAGCTTGGATGGACCTCCAGAACTGGGAACCAGCGGAGCGAGAACAAGCCAGCAAGGGTTCTCCTCGTAGATATTTCGCCTCAAGCAGCTGGAGCCATAAACCTCCATCACCTCTCATAATTCGCCAGACCCAACGCAGCATGAGAGCTACATTCATGCGGTGAGAGTCGGTGATCCCGAGGCCGCCCCGTTCTTTGGGGAGGCAGATGTCAGCCCATTTAACCATGTGGTATTTAGGCCGACCATCCGCCGCCTGCCAGAAGAACCTAGCCAGATCCTTGTCAAAGGAGCTATGGACACCCTCTGGTAGGATGTACATCCCCATCATGTACATGGGGAGGCTAGCAAGGTTAGAACCAATGAGGATGGTTTTACTGTCTTTGGAGGTGAATCGACCGCACTAGGGCTCCGGAGACACATTTACGGGCCGATGACTGGGAACGCCTTGTTCTGTATTGGTCTAGACCCATGAATCTGGTAGGGTCTATGAGATCATATTTCATTTTGAAGTACTATATGGTCGCGTCTTACTGTACTCTCTTCTTGTAGAACAAGTGCTTAAATCTGAAGAACAACTGTACTCAGGTAAGACTCCATAGCTATGGTGCATACTGCTTTGCTCTTGTATCACTGTATTTACTCATACCAAGTAATTTTTAAATAGAAGGATCCAATCAAAACTCCAATGGCACAACAGGTATGTTTAAACATGTTTCTTTAACTGGTTTGCTCTTCTAAATTGATCTATGTTGATTTCAATTTCAATTGTGTAGACAGTTGTCTTCTCATATCATGCACATTACTAGCATCAAAACAGAGCCAAAAGTGTTGTTAGTTGTACATGTATACCCGTGGTACCCATCTAAAATCTTGTGGTGCCGTGTACTTTCTCACACTTATATTCTTTCAATGCTATTTTGTCTTGAACTGATATGATTTGAACTGTGTCTCTATTTTGATTTGGCAAGACAATTCAGAGACAGTAGCACATAGATATATGTTTGTTTGATGCTTTTATAATGTACTACTTTGCAATAGAAGACTTGATAGTTTAATCATGTCCACCTTCCTACTGAACTGGATCACGAAAATGAGTTTCATATACTACATGCTAAACCTGTTATGTGTCTGCTTGTTTCTTCTTTTAGAATGCTGACAGAATATTGGAGAAGAGTACCACATTAAGCAATGGTAAAGGAAGTAATGCAGATAAGGTTGAAGATAGTGAGACAACCTTGCTGGTCTCCAACAAAGCTGATAAAACAGATAAGGAAAACTATCTTGAAGACAGTGAGACAACCCCAAAGTCCTATCTTGATGTAGTGTTCGAGTTATTGGCCACTACCGCTTGCACAAGCTCTTCAAACTCGCTGTCTGAATCAGTTCGGTTTCTTGAGTCTCAACTACAAGCTGAAAGACATCAATCAGCTCTGCTGCGACAAGAAGCCGAAGGACTGAGGAAGTCCCTGGAGAATTCAGATGCATACTTTCTGGTGCAACAGCAAGCGTTGGAGGATTTTAGCGCCAAAAAAGAGAAAGCTAATAAGCTTGCTAAGCTTATTGCCAGCATGGTGGATACCCAGGATAACGTTTCTTGAGCTCTTCTGAAGTTGTTTCAGTTCTGGACTTGTTTTGCTGCCACGTTTATTTGCACTGTTGGCCAATTTAGACGCCCAGTGTATGTATTATGGTGCTTTGTTGTTCCCTTTATTTGCACTGGTGGCGAACTTTGATGCCCAGTGGATGCAATGTCTGTAATCGCCGTAATAGCCTAGCGTTAGTTGCTTGCCTATTTGTTTGTTTTCTTGTAGTCACTGCAGTTCATTTTCCTCTGTTTGCTAGTGGCCACAATAACCATGGGCCACATACAGGTCGTGGTAACGATGGGCCTCCTACGGGCCGTAGGGATCCATGGCCGTCCTACGGGCCGTAATTTCCATGGGCCTCGTACTTGCCGTAGGATCCATGGGCCGCACTGTTCGTGGGCCAAAACCGGACCGCAATATCGACCGTAAATGGGCCTAAATCGGAACCGTCCGTTTATGGACCCAGACCATAACGGGCCATTAACAAGCCGGAAGGCAGCACAGGCTTAATTCTATCAACAGGCATGACAGATCGTTAATGGGCCGGATTACAGGACAGGATGAAAACGGCCCAACGTGTTAACGGGCCACAAACGGACCGATTGTCACCATGGGCTGAATTTGGCCCATTAGCATAACAGGCCAGTAACGGACCGTTAGTTATCGAGGGCCGGAAATGAGCCCAAGAATTTATGGGCCCTTAGAAGGCCGAAAGAAAAACAGGCTGGAAACTGTCCAACTGAATCATGGGCCGTTAATGGGCTCAAAGCAGTTTATTGTTCATGATGGGCCTGATTCGCATCGGGCCATCAATGGGCCCAGAGATGCAAAAGGCCTCATATGGGCCGAAAGACTTCACGGGCCATAGATGGGCTGAAAGTGACACCGGGCTGGAATCATATGGGATGGCCCAGATGACGCTACTGGGCCGAATTTTTAAAGGCCATAACGGGTCGTGAGTACCCGGGCCGTAAATGGGATGTATGCGAACAGGCCGGTAACAGGCTTTCCATGGGTTGGCCTATTAACTTTTGACCAAGTCAAACGGGCCCGCCTTTATAACCTAAATAGGCCACTGTTGGGCCGTGCCACGTGTCACTGTTCCATAGGCATGTCTCATGCAATGAATGGACGACATCTGTAGCAACACCGACCTGACACGTGGATCGGTTGGCCAATGATTGGTCAGGGCTGTTAACGGGTTATCGGATCCAAACCGAAACCCGATAGCTTAACGGCGACCCGTTATGGTGGATGTCACGTGTCGGTTACCCTTGACGAAAACACTTCCATGACACGACATTTATCGTCATGGAAGTGGACACTTCTGTGATGATAATTTCAGTATTGTCATGGAACACTTCTACGATAGCACTGGTATGAATATTTTGGTTTTGTCATAAAATTGTCACGAATGTACATGCATGACAGAAAACTTGACCTACTGTGACAAAGACGTATCATCACGGAAGTGTTTTTTTGTAGTGCAGCATACTGTGGGTAAACAAATTACTGTTAGGCAATTAATAGAAAAGCGCATAGTTATGACGTATTCATGGCAATGATCATGTATATAGGCATCACGTCCATGACAAGTAGACCGACTCCTACCTGCATCTAGTACTATTACTCCACCAATCGACCGCTATCCAGCATGCATCTATGGTATTAAGTTCATGACAAACAGAGTAACGCCTTAAGCAAGATGACATGATGTAGACAAAGTAAACTCAAGCAATATGATTAAACCCCGTCGTTTTACCCTTAATAGCAACAATACAATACGTGCCTCGCTACCCCTTCTGTCACTGGGTGAGGACACCGCAAGATTGAACCCATTACAAAGCACCTCTCCCACTGAAGCTAAATCAATCTAGTTGGCCAAACCAAATGGATAGATCGAAGAGAAATACAAAGCTATAACAAGCATGCATAATAAAGTTCAGAAAAGACTCAATTACTTTCAATGAATAATCTGATCATAAACCCACAATTCATTGGATCCCAACAAACACACCACAAAAGAACATTACATCGGATAGAACTCCAAGAAGATCGAGGAGAACATTGTATTAAAGATCAAAGAGAGAGAAGAAGCCATGTAGCTACTAGCTATGGACCCGTAGGTCTGTGGTGAACTACTCACGCATCATCGGAAGGGCAGCAAGGTTGATGTAGAGGCCCTCCGTGATCGATTCCCCCTCCGGCAGAGACCCGTAGGCCTCCAGATGGGATCACGGAAGAACAGAAGCTTGCGGTGACGGAAAAGTTATTTCGGGTGGCTCTCTATTGGTTTGGGAATATATGTGAATTTATAGAGGTGGAATTATGTCAAACGGAGCTACGTGGGGCCCACAACCTCAGGGGGCGCGCCTACCCCCTAGGGCACACCCTGTGAGCTCGTGGCTCTCCCGTAGGTCTTCTGGCCTCCTCCCGAACCTTCTAGGGTCCCTTCTGGTCCAGAAAAAATCACCGTAAAGTTTCATCGTGTTTGTACTTCGTTTGGTATTGATTTTCTGAAAAGCCAAAAACAAGCAAAAAAAACAGGAACTGGCACTGGGCACTAGGTTAATAGGTTAGTCCCAAAAAAATGATATAAAATAGCATAAAAATGCATATAAATCATCCAAGATTGATAATATAATAGCATGAAACAATAAAAATTATAGATACGTTGGAGACGTATCATACATGGAGATGACCGTAGGATCCTCGGCATCATCCCCCCCCCTTGGAAAAGATCCGCTCTCGGATCGTAAACCTCATCACCATGTAAACGGTAGGTATGGATGGACTTGATGATGTGCTCGATAATGTTGGCATCGTGCATCGTGTATGTCTTCACATGACCAATATGTCTCATGATGGGTCCACCTTGTGAATCCTTCAAAACAAAAGAACATGACAAACACTCAGAAAAACAAATGAGGTTAGCATGAATGCAAAACCTATTATTCGTGTGGTGGGATACCCAACAAGTGTCATCGTCATTCATATCAAAAGAAGGGACAAGATAATGTGGCATGATATGGAAGCATATGATGTGAGTACAACCAAAGACATTAAGCTCATTCAAATAAGCATGCGTCACAAGTGAGATGTCCAAGTCTCCAAAATCAATAAGCATAACGCGGTGGCACTCACTAAAAGTGAATATGCGAGAGTCAACTAATGAAGACAAGTGACATTGATCAAGATAAATCATGTGAGGGGCATGAAAACATATGCCATCAACCCAATGAAACGAAATATGTATCATGGACGATGCAACAAGGCAATCAATCATAGTAATCAAGGCATGTAAGCTAGTAGTGTTAAGATGCAACATACTAGAGGTAAGCATGGCAATCATGTCATGTGTGCAAATAGTGGGCATACATAATGCACATGACATCTCACAAGCATGAAGACAAGATATGAGCAAAGTATCATCACCATATTGGTAAGAAGTCCTATGTAAATAGCAATGGAACATCATGACTCTCCCAACACAAGAAGCAACAGTAGCAACTAGGTAAACATGGCAATAGCAACTAGTATCTCCACCAAGCATGCAAATACACATAGTAGTAGTAGAATGGTGAATCATGTGTAAGTGCAAGTAAGGGTCACAATTGCATGGCAAAGGAATAGAAAGAGGCACAACATGCAAAGGGAACACGAGAAAATGGGCATAGAGTGAAAAGTGGTATATAGCCCATAGCCGTGTGAGAGCCAAGTAAAAGCAATGCGCGTTGTCCTTGCACAAGGGATGCGGTGTGAAGGAGAAATCTCGGGATCCCAAATCATCATTGCTCTCAAGAGCTCATTTTGTCAACTCATGGGATTGTGAAGTTGATGAGTAGTCATGAGTACCTACACAAAACAAAGGCAAAGGAAAAATTGTGTGTGCGTGGTATATGTACACATTATCCATTATGATGCGCACGTGCATGTGTTGGTTAGCACAAAATATCCAATGCTCAAATAAATGAGATGCATGATATAGAAACATGTCATCCATCATGAAAGGTTTGTTGTTATGTATGACATAATGGAGACTCAAAGTATGTAATGCATCACTAGTAATATCTAGAGCATTGTCATGAATGGTATGCATATGAGGCACACAAGGGATGGAATCATGCGATGTACAATCAATATCATGGCATGCCATAGTAGATGACTTGCACAAGTTTTGCAAAGGGAGCACAACAATATCATCGCAAGAGAAACAAATACCAATAACCATGACCTTGTCATCTATGCCATAAGTGCAAATTGGATTGATTTTAATTGGGTATGCATAGTTACTACAGTGATATTGTAATAATGCAATATGGAAAATCTCACTCATAGCATATGACAAGTTTAGCGGATTGTCAAACATGATGTGACCAATAGAATTTTCACATGATATCCTATGGAGCATAGCATCACAACTAAGTAATTCGACATGCTCATCATAAATGGGTGGCACATCTAAGCATGTGGAAGATATAGTATGTGGTATATCTATAAGGTGATCAACATCATGCAAGCAATTGATGTCAAGATAGTGCACTAGTGGGACAAGTGAAGCACCATCACCTATGTTATCTTTAGAGTTCCACTCATGTGGTGTAGGTGAGGTGGTGAAGATCGACGCTTGGTCAACGTCGTCGTCTTGATGGAACCTTGTGGGTGGGACATCATCTTCCACCATGGCCATCGTCGTTCCCATTGGAGGGATGGACTCGTCAAGGGTAGGCACGTCGTCATGTATGAGACCTTGCACCAAAGAAGAAAACACACTAGGAGTAGAGGTTAAGTCGTTAGAAATCATCGTGTCCTCACATGACCTAGTAACTACCTCACTCACTAAGTGTTGTGGCTCACTCACTCCCACTAGGATGCTCTCATTCATATGTTTGGTCGAGTCACTCCAAGGGTGGTGATGACTCTCAACCTCACATAGGAAGTTTGGCATGTTCTCGTGTGTGGGGCTTGTGGTGGTCACACTCATCCTCTCATAGGAAATGCACTCAACGTCGCATATGGTGGAGTCACTCATCTCACTCATGTGGTGGTGGCTCTCCTCACATGGCAATTGGGGCATCTCATCATATGTGGGTGCCGGAGGTGTAGGAGATATGCCCTAGAGGCAATAATAAATGTTATTATTTATCCCCATGTCTATAATTATGTTTATGTTCCATGCTATAACTGCTATGGTTCTCGAGTCTGCAATAACCACGAGGCTCAGAGGAAGACTCATATGCACATGTGGAATAATAAACGGTAAAATGTATTCCTAGTCATGCCTCTAAGACTAGCTCAAGTGTTGCATGATGGTCCTGTTTTCCTGATCATGGGCAGGTCTATGCCGGCAACTTTGAGGGCGCAATGTTAGGAGAACACTTGTGTTGAATCGACCCGAATTGATGTTATGCTATGAGATACATTCGTCACAAGTTAATGGTTAATAACACAGAGAAAGTTAACGTTTGCATAATTCCTTAGACCATGAGAGTATCGAGTTTCTTCATGCTTGCTTCATGAACTTTGGGGTTTGTTAAGCGTCATCCGTAAATGGGTGGCTATTACGGCGGCTTACGGGTTCATGGAAAAGTATGTCAAGTAACTTGATAGCTCAAGATTGGGATTTGCTCCTCCGACGATGGAGAGATATTCTCTGGGCCCTCTCGGTGTTGCGGTATCCACCATCGTCTGGCGAGACACATTGTGATTTGATCACAGGGATGTCGGAACACGGGAACGAGAAAAGAGAACAAAACCGGCAACGAGGTAACTGGCATAGTGGACAAGTTGTTGATCCACGGGGATGTCGATAAATCTCACCTCGGGTTTTGTAACATACCGCGAAGCAACAGGAATGGCACACGGCAACTGGAGGTTCACTCGAATATTCATTCGTCTGGGTATAGGGGTAAATATGGGTGTCCACGGCTCCGATGTTGATCATTGATCGGAAAGTGTTCCGGTCATGTCTATACTTCACCGAACCTGTAGGGTCACACGCTTAAGGGTCATCTATCTGCTGAATACTAGACAGGGAGTCTGAGAGAAAGTCACCGGAAAAGTTTCGGAGACAGCGGAAAAGTTCCGGAGAGAGAGCACCGGAATAGTTTCGGTAAAAACTGAAAAGTTGTTTCAGGGTATACCATTAAGTCAAATTGGTTTCGGCACACGTCTGGATATTCTTGGAGGGTACCAGAATTGGTCGGGGAACTTCTGGGATTTTTCGGAGGAAAAACCCGGAAATGTTCTGGAGCTGCCGGAACCGGTTTGGTTGCTTTTCGCAGATGAAAATCAATAATCCGGAATTGTTTCGGAACGCGTCCAAAATCATTTTAGTGGGTGCTAGAATTATTCTAAGACCCACAGAAATATTTTCAGATGTAACGGTCGCGGAAAAATGTTTCTGTGAATAGTGTAAGTGCTTTTTGGGTGGCTTCTTGGAGAAGCCACCTTGAGGGCCTTTTAGTATTTTTCCCCTTGGCTTCTTGGAGAAGTCACCCTTGGGCTTGGCCTATAAATAGGGGTGGAGGGGGCTGCCTAAAGAAACACTCTTTCTCAACATACACAAGCCATGCATGATCTGGCCTTCTTCTCTCCCTCCCCGCGAAATAGTTTCGTAGAGCCGAAAGGTTGTCTGGGTTCCGGTGGGAACTAGTTCTGGACGGCGAAGCCCTGCCGGATAGATGACACCGTATGTGTGCAACCCCGTAGAGAGGTCATAGGTTCGATCTTTTTGCCTGAGGGGCTGTTCGAGGGTCCTCCCGAAGGGCTGTCCGAGTTACTGTCCGAGTTTCGGGGGTCCTCCCGAAGGGCTGTCCGAGTGACCCTCCCGAAGGGCTGTCCGTGAGGCCTCCCGGAGGCCTGTCCGAGGATCCGTTCAATGGGACTATCCGAGGGACTGTCCAGAGGCCTCCCGAAGGGCTGTCCGAGGATCTGTCCGGTGGGACTATCCGAGGGACTGTCCAGAGGCCTCCCTAAGAGCTGTCCAAGGATCCGTCTGGTGGGACTATCCGAGGGACTGTCCCGAGGCCTCCCGAAGGGCTGCCCGGAGATCCGTCCGGTGAGCTGACGAGGGAGTACATCCTCGTGGTTGGGAGGTTGTAAAATCCTAGCTGCGGGGATCTGCACCGCCGATCGTCATCGACTCTACTTCCGCTGCGCTATGAGTAGGTAACGAAAAGATCAAACCTTGTATGCAGTCTCCATAGTGGTCCTGGGCTGGTGCGTAGGTCGGAATTTTTTTGTTTTCTGCTGCGTTACCCTACAGTGGCATCATGAGCCGTGCTATGCGTAGATGCAGGTTACGATCTAGAATACATGAGATGTATGGGTGTTGGACAATATAATTTTTAGTAGATGAGTTCTACTGCTGATAATTATTTTTGCGGGTAGCAGATAAAATCTATTACCTGATGTTCTTGTTGCTTCCCTGGAATTTGCATATTTCTGATCTTGATAACAGCATGGTGAATTTTCAAAGTTCTGGCAATCCGCGATCCTGATTGATCAACGAAGTGCTAACAGTTCGTTGAATTCCACCATAGTTAAAAAGAAAGATGAAATTTAGCAGACGAAAGGGCAATGCAGATATGATCTGCACGGGGGTCATGCGTATGACAAAGTTCAGTATGGTGCTCGAGATTTTATTATCTCATGTTTCATACACCCCGTAAAGTTAATCTAGCGACTTGAATAATCATACTTGATGATGGACGTTGGTAGCTTCGGTTTGCTTCGAAACCTTAGAAGCCACGTAAAATAAAATTTTGCATAAACCGATTAGAGGCGTCTAACTTGGTTTTGCAGGATGACATAAGATGTGCATGTGATGTGGTATAGCTGTGCTCGTAATAATTTGATTATGTATGAGATGACTATATAATGTAAATTAACATGAGCTGCGTGTCATAATTCGGCATGATGGCTGGAGCCATATGATTGTCACTTTAATGACCTGCGTGTCAACCTTAAGTAATGCACTTATTTTATTAGCTATAGAGATAGCAATATTATCAGGTGCATCGACAAGGTGGTGGCAAACTTCGCGAAGGTGAACACCGACGCGAATGCCAAAGACGAAGAAATTAAAGACTTCTCCGTCAGAAAGGGCTATACCATATCATGCTATTATGAATTGCCTAAGATGTTTATCCCTTATGATGCACCCTTTTTGATTGCGCGGTAGTCGCTTTTTATTAGGGTGATCTCTCACTTAAAATACCAAGTAGTTAGTGTTCTCCCAAGTGTAGCACCGTCACAGCATCTTTCCTTTCGGGGTGCGCCATGATCTACATGGGTACGAACGATTGTACGGTTGTAAGGCGGGTGAGGTCAGACCTTGCAGCAAGATCACTTGGTTGTCTTGATGTTCATGGCAAGATCGTCCTGAGCTCGAAACACACGCATCGAAAGATGAACAAGAGTCACATAGAGATGTGATCGGCAAGTTTGCCTACCGATTGAAGTTGGCGCCATCAGTGTTCATCTCGAACAATGGCGTTGAATGGAAATGCGGGTCTTGCATCACTCACAATCAATTATGAGAGATATTGATTGGAGTGGGAGCACATTGTAGAATTAACTTGTTTAATTCTCTGTGCAATTAATTATGAACTTTGTCTAAGTGAAATTTGCATAATAGTTGTAGAATAATGGCTCACGTTTCCACCTTCCCCATTAAAATTGAATAGTTTTTATATATCTGGTTAAAACTTTAGTGTTGGTAATGTAATGTGAGGATTGTCCTCAAAAGTGCTGAGAAGGACTTTTTCCTATCGCATGCTTTTGGTATTCTCCCGCTAATGCTATGGATAATGTGACTCTCGTCCTTCGATCCAAAAGCTAGAATTCCGTTACGGTCAAGTGAAATATGATTGCTTCCATGAGACCCGAACTTCAAAAGTTTTGGGATAGCTATGTGATATTCATGGAAATGAAAATCATTTTCAGACACAAACAAAGGCTAAAAGATATGTGATATCCAAAGCAATGTTAGTTTTGCAAAGTATCAGTAAATTGTTTACTGGGCATTTGACTGATGAGAGAGGGATCCAGATGAATGCCTATCATATGATGAAGGTGAATAAAACAACAACTTAAGAGAAAGGAAATGTCCGAAGGGTGTTAGTATGACTTACACACCTAGGAAGTCCGGGGCTAACGCCACTCTTAAGTTGGGTGCTTCTTCTGAGAGTAGGAGAAATACTAAAAGTTAAACTGTTAGAAGTATAAAGGCAAAAAGAGAGAAGACAGGAATGTCCAGCTCATGTATGAAAGTCATACAAGCTATTGATTTATAGAAGGCTGGTCAAAGAAATAGTTCTTGGGAATTGTGATTAAATTGTTAGTCACTAATTCTTGGGTATTGTGAGTTGATCACAAAGATACCCGCTCGATTGCATTCTGCTGCGACTCGATGCAAGAACTACTACAGCCTAAAAGACTTGCCGAAGTGAGGTTTAGATATGCGCTGGGAACATAGTAAAAGTTGCTATACTCGGTACATTACCTATGTATTTATTTTCATAATTTATTTTAGAGTTTTACACACTCTATCCCATTGCATAAAGAATCTTGCAAGAAGGTTGTTCATAAGAGAACTTTTAATGTTCGGTGTTATGAATAACATAAGGGCCATGCTTCCATCATGGATGGGATGTATGTTATGAATATTGATAATAATATATTACCTCCGTATTTACTTTCATAATTCATTTTAGAGTTTTACACACTCTAGCCCATTGCATAATGTTTGTTACAAAAGGGTTGTTCATAAAAGAACAATTGTTGTTCAGTGTTATGAATAACATAAGGGCCATACTTCCATCATGAATGGGATGTATGTTATGAATATTGATGGTAATATGATACATCCATAACATTGACGCTAAATGTCGCAAGACTAAGAGAATACCACACATGTGTGGCACTGCATTTGGTCACATTGGAGAAACCCGCATGGAGAAATTCCATAATGATGGATTTTGAAGTCGTTTGATTATGAATCATCTGATACTTGCAACGTTCCTCCGAATAGTGAAGTGACTGAAATACCGTTCACAGGCCATAAGGAACGAGCAACGAACTTATTGGTGATCATACATTTTGATGTATGTAGTCCTATAAATGTTGTTGCTAGCAGTGGATTTTATCTGTCTTCAGAAATGACTCAAGTAGATATATGGATATTTACTTGATGAGACGTAAGTCTGGATCTTTTGAAATCATTCGAAAGGTTTTCAACATGAAGTAGAAATTATTGTAACAAGAAAGATTATGTTTCTGCAAACTAGATTGCAGAAAGGAATTTTTGAGTTGCAAGTTTAGCGAATGTCTGATGAGTTGTGAAAAGAGTTTCATAACTTACACTTCCCGGAACACCACCGTGAGTGGAATGTCCGTGAAGATGTAATCAAACCATTTATGACATGGTAAGATCAAAGATGACATAAATCAATTTGCCATTATCCCTTTTAAAGTAATGCTTTAGAGACTGCGGCTTTTACACTGAAAAGAGCGTATCAGATCTGTTGAAATGACTCCATGGTATGGTACACCCAACCATGTTACATCTTTTCTTAACATTTGGAATATGGGGCTTGTGTAAAATATTTACAAACCTATTCCAAATCAGACAAGTGCTACTTTGTAGGTTATCCCAAGTTATTGGGTATTCCCCCACCACTGTACCGAGGCAAAAGGTTTTGCCACAAAGAACGGTATGCTTTTGAAGAAAATGGTTCTTGCAAAAAGGTGAGTGGGAGGACCGTGCAACTCGACGAGATAACAGTATCTTCGTCATCAGATCAAAGGAAAGAAGCCTTGGAAGTAACTCCAGAGTTTCCTACCGCGACAGATATGGAAGCCTCTACATGAGATGTATGGACTTCGGTCGAACTTGCAACTGAACCACGTAGGCAAAAATCATGCAAACCTCTCAGGTGCGCAAGCGAGATATTGTTGTTAGACAATAGTATACCTACGATACACAAGGAAGCGTTGATGGGCCCTGACTCCGGAATCTATTATATATAAAAAGTATTTGACGGGTTAACCATAAAAAAGAGAATTATGCTAGAAAATTCCACGTTAATCAGAAAATATTGACCCTCAATCGGATAGATCTTCTATTATTTTTAATCTCTAGCCGTTTGATCTGCGTACCACAATATGGTGGGTCCGAACTAGGTTGACACGTCAAGTAACATATACATTGATGCCCATGGTTTAGATCTCTCACATGCATGCACGTTAAAGAAAAGAATATCTCAGCTAAAAAAAAGGAACCAACTTGGCCACGTTTACTCATGCATGCACGTAAAAAAAAACACTAACCTAAAAAATCGTGACGAAGTTGGCCAGGTTAACTCATGCATGCACGTCAAAGAAAAAGGGGATCTGTCACCTAAAAAAGGTAACCAACTTGCACGTTTAATGCCTCTTCCATATATTTTGCATGCATGCAGATTTTTTTGACCCATGCATGCATGTTAAAGAAAATAGATATCTCAACTTGAGAAAAATAGCCAACTTAACCACGATTTACCACTTCCAAATATTCCCGCATGCGGAATTTTTTGGACACGGATCTTGCATGCGTTATTGACTCTATAAGAAAGGAATGAAACAAAGATCCATGCGTGATTGCCTGCCCCAAGTTTTCATCAACATTTCCCCACATAAAAAACATTTCATCAATGGATGGTGCTTGACTGCTTCGGCAAGTCTGCTTCGATCAATACTCCCATGTACATAAGGCATCATAAGATAAATTTAAAAAATCCTCAAAAAAAAGAAGATAAATTAAAAATCACAATTACCTCATGTCGCGGACGCTTCCCTGCTCGGCGTGCTAACATTATCTTCCGTCCTATGAGGCACGACAACCAATAGCACTGGCATAGTGTACTCTTTGTCTAAGAGCCACGTACATGTTAGGAGCCAGCATCGTCTAAGCGTGCGACTAGCATCGAGGACCGCAATCTAGCTAAGGCACGCGGTGCACTCTAGAGAAAAGAGAAATAGGCTAGAAAATCCCATAAAAATTAGAGACAACTGACCATTTAATTTATAGACTAAAATACGAGAACCATTAGATTAGTTTTAAGTGGAAAAATTATGCACCAATGCCATTATAAAAAAACGTTTCATTCACCTTTGCCTACGATAAAGAGAACTAGCGTGGAAACAACTAGCGCGGGACTGTTCTCTAAAAAAAAACTACCGTGGACCTTTGACTATATGATACTAGAAAAAACAGTAGCGTGAAACTTTGCCTATATGATAGAAAAAGAGAAACGTGGGACTCTCCCTAGAAACTGCTAGCGTGGACTCTTTCCTCAAAAGAAAAAACTATAATGAAACTACATGCAAAAATAAAACATCATGGTACTAGGACGTGTTGGTAAAAAAACTAGCGTACTAGGCAGGCAGATGCCTCGACATATATGCATTCAACTAGCGTGGGACTCTTACCTCGAAAATAAATAGTGTGGGACTCCACGCAAAGTAAAAATAGAGAGCATGGGACTAGGACGTGATGGTGAAAAAACTAGGTACTACCTGGGCAGATACCATGATGTATACGGATGCATGTATTCTCACATGAAATACGGACGCATGAACAAATAAGCAGGCATCATGTTTCATTATCCCTTGGGCCCTATTTTTTTGCCTATTAAGAGCTACATGTTTCTTCCATCGAGCGGAACGACCAAACTAAAAGTACGCGCTCAAGGAACCAAACTGGAGCCGGCTGTGACAAGGCGAAAACCTATTAGGAGGATCTAACTAATTAGCCCCACGTCCTTTCTCCTTGTGACATACTCAATGCAAAGGAATGCACCAAGCAAACAATGATGCAATACACAGTTCGGCCCCATGTGGGTTGAAAGGCCAACTATGTAATGTCAGCCACAACCACAAGTTGAAGCATCTGCTTGATCTATTCTGAAGTCATCCAAGGCTCCCATCATTGTATCTTCTCCTTGCATGCACATTCCTTCCTTTTAGGTTTTAGTCAAGAGGACACATGGGAAAAGGTTGATATGCAATGCCTACTCGAATCACATGTTTACGCACCGACATGAACTTCCCGTTCATAGACAAAAATAAATTAATGGTATCATCACAGGTAAAAAAAATCCTTTTTCGAGGGAAAACTATTGTTTGCTACCACATGGTACCCTGAAAATGAGATGAAAGGATAATGAGCATGAGCAACAAAATATTGGTTTCTCCTTGAGTAATGATGGACTTACTAGCCCATAAAGTTGATTGGTTCCACAAATATTTATTATTATTAACCTCTTTGGCTTTATTCCATTGCAGATGGCGGTAAACTATGGTGGCTCATGCTATGGAGCAGGATCAAGAGACATAGGAAGACAAAGTGAGACATGGATGAATCATGGAGTAATCATAGGAAGATAAAGTTTCCACAGTATTGCTTCATGTATGTATCATGGTGCGATGCCGCCAATAAATAAGTCGGCTGTCGCTTGTGGCATGGTGACTTGAGGGAATGAGTGTGGTTTCAAGATCGGATGGAACTGGAGCCGGACAATTCATTTCCTTGATAACAAAAAACAAGTATGAGCATATCTGTGTGTTTTTAGTTCTGCACTATACTCTATGTGCCCTATTGGTTGATTTGGAGCACTCAAATGAATCATGGTGAGCACTTTTATATAAAGATTAAATATGGTTTGTTGCCCCTTCATATTATTTACAACTTCCAGCAGTTTTCCGTTTCCTATGTTTGCTTATCCTGACTATATGTGTTTTGTAAGTGAGTTATCCTTTAACGGTATCTTGATTGTTTGCTTCCAGAATACTGTATAATGGACATCTCATCGTGGTTGCACTCCTACTATTACCAATAATGTACAGATAAACAATCTACCAACATGTACATACCAACATGCCATTTGAATGCCCTTACATAAAAGGCTTGATAAAAGTTGAATATGGCTTTGTTGGCATGGTCCATATTGCATACATATTGTTTTCGATGAGCAGACAATTTAGATTTATTCGGCTAAGCTAATATTCATTGTATTTTTATTATATTACTCATGAATAGAATATTCAAGTAATTAGGTATTACAATATTTAGTTTTCATTTAGGAATGGTCTCTTCTATGTTTAGTAATATATATTCATTGTCTGACAAGTTAAAATTTCCATATCTTCTTTTACTTATGTTCTTACTCTCCATAAAAATAGGCCCCGTTAGTTATTTTGGCTTCTCAAATTGATAGAACAGGTCCGACATAATTGGTGAATATTACATGTACACACATCTACAACTAACAGATTAATATGTAAATCTTACACAACATTAGCAAATATACATATCCCTATCTTTGTTTAAATTAAAAAAACTAAAAAAAACTAACAAAATAAAAGGTTAGAAAATGATAAAAATATAAATTGCAAAAGAGGGCAAATTATGAAAAGTTAGTATAGCATGCATAATAAGCAGATACATGCATGCTTAATTCATAACATATATACTTATATACCAATCAGAATAACAAACTAACCTACGGCATAACTATGTTTGCAAAAGGCTCATATTTTGTAATATGATCACATTTGGTTCCAATTCTTTCTTTAGAAAAATCAAATTAAAATGTTCTCAAATTTATAAAATTCTAGCCCGCGCATCGAGCGGGCCACTCTGCTAGTTGGCTAAATGCCAATATAATCCGAGATAGTTTCCATAAATGATTCAAGATTATATCTTGATAAACCCTTCAGAAGACTTAGAGTCTAACGAACATTAATGGAACTATAAACTGATGTGGATAAAATGTTTTATCCATAAAGCTCGACTTGTTGCAATAACAAGTTCAAAGAGTTGACTACAATGAGGTTGTCTCACCATAGCGATGCTTAAAGTCAGATCGGGTTAAACTAGCAATTAATACATATTTCAATCTTGAGATATGATACATGGATGCCAAAAGGATTTCCATGTGATGGAAATGCAACCTAGGACTTACATGTGATACAGTCCGAAGTATTTTGTCAATCCAAAGGATGCTAGTAAGTATGCAAACTTCAGAGTTCCAGTGATGGACAGAAGAGAGCAAAATGGAGTTGGAATCTTCGTTTTTGATGAAATAGTCAAAAGAGTTTGATTTCATCAATGGATAACGAAGATGCTTGTGGTTACAAGAAAGTAAGTGGGAGCATAATAATATTTCTAAAAACCTTGTGTGCTTGACACATTGTTGATTGGAAATTTCTTGACACGAATTAGGACCTCATTGAAAATAGTTTTTCGATGAAGTGCTTAGGCTAAATAGCCTTGAGATTAGGCATATTTATCTACGAGATAGAATTGCCTAATAGGCTAAGCCAAAAATACATATTGACAAGATGCTAAAATAGTTTAGCATAAGAGCGCCAAGGAGTGATTCTTGCCGAAGTCACATGGAAAGAGTTTTGCAAGACTCGGTGTCCCAAAACACTGATGAGCAAAATACATGATGGATTTTCCACACACCTTTGTGTTTGGATTAATCATGTATTCCATGGTATGTAAAACAACCAGATATGTCTGATGCTCCCAAGCTGTTGCGAGTATAGATACCAAAGAGATCAAAGTACTGATCATGGGACAACAGTGAAAAATGTCATTGAGTACTAAAGTAGCACTCATGACATGTTTTCTCGCAAGCAGAGATTATGAAGTGCTCGTTGTAAGTAATTACATCGATACAGTCTTCATCAATGCTCCATGCGATTTTCGATTTAAGTTAAGGGTTTTGTGTAATACACAATATGGTGGCACGGTGTTTGGAAATCGTTCCAAACAGGTTACTGTGGCGAATTCTATAACTCAGGCTAAGTATGTTGCCGCTCTCAAAGCGACATAGAAGATGTTGAATCATACAGTTCGTTCCTGAACTTAGTATGATTCCAAGATGACTTTGGTCAATGGAACACTATTGAAGATAGTTGCTCCATAGCTCAGTCTGAGGAATCAAGGTTTGTCCAGTGATTCACATATATACGAAGCCAAGTCCACACAAAATATGAATTTTGTGAAAGCGTGAAAACGCGAGGACATGCAAATATACACACGGAACTGAAGTTGTCAGATCCGTTGGACATCAGGCTATACCACATGCGAAGCATTTTCACACCGGTATGCCATAGGTGTAATGTGCATTAGCATTGACTAGATTATTGACTCTAGTGCAAGTGGGAGTCTATAGGAGATATGCCCTAGAGGCAATAATAAATGTTATTATTTATCCCCATGTTCATAATTATGTTTATGTTCCATGCTATAACTGCTATGGTTCTCGAGTCTGCAATAACCACGAGGCTCAGAGGAAGACTCATATGCACGT
This sequence comes from Elymus sibiricus, assembly GCA_039707655.1. NCBI lineage: Eukaryota > Viridiplantae > Streptophyta > Magnoliopsida > Poales > Poaceae > Elymus > Elymus sibiricus. Next base: position 343,096,279 of record CM077666.1, on the reverse strand, counting down.
GTGGAATAATAAACGATAAAATGTATTCCTAGTCATGCCTCTAAGACTAGCTCAAGTGTTGCATGATGGTCCTGTTTTCCTGATCATGGGCATGTCTATGCCGGCAACTTTGAGGGCACAATGTTAGGAGAACACTTGTGTTGAGTCGACCCGAATTGATGTTATGCTATGAGATACATTCGTCACAAGTTAATGGTTAATAACACAGAGAAAGTTAACGTTTGCATAATTCCTTAGACCATGAGAGTATTGAGTTTCTTCATGCTTGCTTCATGAACTTTGGGGTTTGTTAAACGTCATCCGTAAATGGGTGGCTATTACGGCGGCTTACGGGTTCATGGAAAAGTATGTCAAGTAACTTGATAGCTCATCCGTAAATGGGGGGCTATTACGGCGGCATAGTGGACAAGTTGTTGATCCACAGGGATGCCGATAAATCTCACGTCGGGTTTTGTAACATATCGCGAAGCAACAGGAATAGCACACGGCAATTGGTGGTTCACTCGAATATTCATTCGTCTGGGTATAGGGGTCAATATGGGTGTCCATGGCTCCGATGTTGATCATTGATCGGAAAGTGTTCCGGTCATGTCTATACTTCACCGAACCTATAGGGTCACACGCTTAAGGTTCATCTATCTGCTGAATACTAGACAGGGAGTCTGAGAGAAAGTCACCGGAAAAGTTTCGGAGACAGCGGAAAAGTTCCGGAGAGAGAGCACCGGAATAGTTTCGGTAAAACTAAAAAGTTGTTTCAGGGAATACCATTAAGTCAAATTGGTTTCGGCACACGTCTGGAAATTCTTGGAGAGTGCCAGAATTGGTCTGGGAACTTCTGAGATTTTTCGGAGGAAAAACCCGGAAATGTTCCGGAGCTGCCGGAACCGGTTTGGTTGCCTTTCGCAGATGAAAATCACTAATCCGGAATTGTTTCGGAACACGTCCAAAATCATTTTAGTGGGTGCTGGAATTATTCTAAGACCCACAGAAATATTTTCAGATTTAATGGTCGTGGAAAAATGTTTCCGTGAATAGTGAAAGTGCTTTTTGGGTGGCTTCTTGGAGAAGCCACCTTGAGGGCCTTTTAGTATTTTTTCCCCTTGGCTTCTTGGAGAAGCCATCCTTGGGCTTGGCCTATAAATAGGGGTGGAGGGGGCTGCCTAAAGAAACACTCTTTCTCAACATACACAAGCCATGCATGATCTGGCCTTCTTCTCTCCCTCCCCGCGAAATAGTTTCGTAGAGCCGAAAGGCTGTCTGGGTTCCGGTGGGAACTAGTTTTGGACGGCGAAGCCCTGCCGGATAGATGACACCGTATGTGTGCAACCCCATAGAGAGGTGATAGGTTCGATCTTTTTGCCCGAGGGGTTGTTCGAGGGTCCTCCCGAAGGGTTGTCCGAGTTACTGTCCGAGTTTCGGGGGTCCTCCCGAAGGGCTGTCCGAGTGACCCGCCCGAAGGGCTGTCTGTGAGGCCTCCCGGAGGGCTGTCCGAGGATCCGTCCGGTGGGACTATCCGAGGGACTGTCCAGAGGCCTCCCGAAGGGCTGTCCGAGGATCGGTCCGGTGGGACTATCCAAGGGACTGTCCAGAGGCCTCCCGAAGGGCTGTCCGAGGATCTGTCCGGTGGGACTATCTGAGGGACTATCCCAAGGCCTCCCGAAGGGCTGCCCGGAGATCCGTCCGGTGAGCTGACGAGGGAGTACATCCTCGCGGTTGGTAGGTTGTAAAATCCTTGCTGCGGGGATCTGCACCGCCGATCGTCATCGACTCTACTTCCGCTGCGCTACGAGTCGGTAACGAAAAGATCAAACCTTGTATGCAGTCTCCATAGTGGTCCTGGGCTGGTGCGTAGGTCGGAAATTTTTTGTTTTCTGTTGCGTTACCCTACAGGAGGGATGTGGGTGCAAATGTCTCCATACTCAACTCCTTCCGCCGCCTTGGTTGAAGGGATAGTCCCATGCTAAACCTCCTCATCCATAACGCCTCCGAAGATGAATGCCGTATGACGTGGCAAATCATTTCTCTCCTCCGAGACCAAAGGGATGGTCTCGTAGCTTGACTCCGAGTACGAGTCAAATATGGGCGTCGTCTTCATGTTGTCGAAGGTGTTCGTGCTCGCTGCCGTGGTCAAAGGGGATGGCCCATGCTCGACCGTCTTGTTGTCGTCTTCTTGTAGGAGGCCCATATGATGTGGCACCTCGTTGCGTGCCTCCATGACCGAAGGGAAATTCCCATGCTCGGCCATCTTCCTTGGGGTGCTTCCGAAGATGGAAGGGTCACCCTCACTTGTAGTTGGTCGTCTTGGACTTGGCGACGGAGTGGTTTCGTGGTGGCGCTCGTCTCGTGGTCTTCTCTTGTGCTCATGAAGGTTGACCGTAGCTTGATGGAGAGCTTGTTGGGACTTGTTGGTGTGCTCATCGCGAGCATCTTCATCTTGATGGTGACGTTGTCATGCTTGAACTTGTAGATGATGGTTCTCTTCGTCTCGAAGATGAGGACTGATGTCTACTACGCAACTTTTATTCTTGTAGACTCTGTTGGGCCTCCAAGCGCAGAGTTTTGTAGGACAGAAGCAAATTTCCCTCAAGTGGATGACCTAAAGTTTATCAATCCGTGGGAGGTATAGGATAAAGATGGTCTCTCTCAAACAACCCTGCAATCAAATACAAGAAATCTCTTGTGTCCCCAACACACCCAAAACAATGGCAAATTGTATAGGTGCACTAGTTCGGCAAAGAGATGGTGATACAAGTGTAGTATGGATAGTAGATATAGGTTTTTGTAATCTGAAATTATAAAAACAGCAAGGTAGCAAGTAGTAAAATTAAGTAATAATGGTATTGCAATGCTTGAAAACAAGGCCTAGGGTTCATACTTTCACTAGTACAATCTCTCAACAGTGCTAACATAATTGAATCATATAACAATCCCTCAACGTGCAACAAAGAATAACTCCAAAGTTTCTAGCAAACGGAGAACATAAGGAGAAATTGTTGTAGGTAGCGAAACCACCTCAAAGTTGTCCTTTCTGATCAATCTATTGAGTCATCCCTATAAGTGTCACAAACAACCCTAGAGTTCGTACTAAAATAACACCATATGATACGCATCAATCTATTTATATATAAAATGTACTTGACGGGGTCACCCGAATAAAGATAATTAGCTTAGTAAATCCCACAATAATTAGAAATATCCGACCTTTAATTCTGTAGGACAACAAATTTCAACCATTAGATCTTCGTAAATGAGGTGGGTCCATGTCGTGCAATGACGGATTCACGTTGAATTTCAGGATCCCAACCACAACCCCAATAGGTTGGATCATCCCGTGAAGGATCAGAAACATGCATGCATCATTCAGAAAAAAAGAACATACAAGTTGGGCCATCACACGCATACAGGATGGACAATGCCATGAGCGATGAGGCCATCCCAGAAAAAAAGGGTCCAATGTGCCTAAACAAATCCCAACTATCATATCACTCCAAACAGAATATGTGTCCAAACGGAATCCAAAAAATTTTCTTTCCATCGTGCAAACATGAGAAACTTAGCCATCCATATAAGACCTTCCCCATGACCTCATAGGTTCATTGTCCTCAAGATTTTAGGTTACAACTTCTACATCATCTTCCTCCCACATCATCTTCCTCCGGCGACCAGAACTTCAAGATCAACTTCAGAATTAGCACTTCGGAATTGTCTTCCTCCAGCGGCCACAGGACAGCTCCGTCGAGCAATCAAGCAACATCAAGTAAGTTCCATCTGTACGAAATTATAAATCATGCCGGTTAATGGATCAACGATGGCTCAATTATGCTCTACGCAGTCCTCATCTAAAAATACTTGACATGTTACCTCAGAAGGTTGATTATGTAGAATCCTATAGGTGTGGGTTCATGTCTTAATGGTGTCAGGTTCATACATTTTACCCACTATAGAAGGCTAATGCCATGGATGCTGCTTGCTGCGATATAGAGAAACAGATATGGTGCATCAGATGGTGTTCATATTATAGATCAGACCTATTAATGGATCAGTAATACTTAAATTATACTGTAGGCAGTGCTAATCTAAAAAGATTTCACATGTTAGCTCAGAAGTTTCATTATGTACAAACAGAAATAGAGAAACATGGATAGATGGTTTCCATGTTTGATCAACCTCAGATGCCATAATGCCAGCAGCTCCATCTGAGACAAAAAAAAGACCAATTGTCAATAAAATTGTGTTGGTTCATCTACTATGATTTCATATAGACTCATCGATACGTAGATAGATGGTTCCTGTATTTGGTCAACCTCAGATGCTATAGTGGGTTCCTGTCGTAATGCCAGCAGCTCCATCTGAAACAAAAACTAGGACCAATTGTCAATAAACTTGTATTGATTCATCTACTTAGATTTCATATAGACTCATCTACAGAAGGCTAATGCCATGGATGTTGCTTCCAGTGTTTTCACGTTAAGATAATATACAATAGAAGTCTAGAATCATACAACTATAACAGAAAGAAATGGGATTGCTTGCTGCGATATAGACAAACATATATGGTGCATCAGATGGTGTTCATATTATAGATCAGACCTATTATTATATATCAGACCTATTAATGGATCAATAATACTTAGATTACACTATAGGTAGTGCTAATCTAAAAGCAACAGAAATATTTTGTATTTATAGAGCTTGCATGTCATTATATTACTTACTTTACTAATCAACATTCTGTTCTTATATTTTTAGGGCCTCAAAGATTATGGCACCCACACCGTTGAATGCATTGACTACAGGAAACGAGACATGGACAATCAAAGTCAAAGTTTTAAGACTTTAGGACGCAATTAACTTATCAACTAATGAACTCATTAGCACTGATATGATTTTATTAGATAAAAAGGTGCAAGTATTACATATATAATGTCTCTTCAATTTACCCTTTCCAAAGTCTGCTGATGTTTTCTCTCTATGTAGGGCGATGAGATCCATGCTTCTATTGGGAGCAAACTGGTCAATAAATTTAAATCAAAAATTAAAGAGGGCTCCATATACATAATTAAGACCTTCAAAGTCTGGGAGTATGAAAAATACCGACCATTGAAGAACAATCTCAAAATCAGTTTTGTCTATGATACAACGGTGTGAAGGAAGTGGATGAAGGAAAATCCAAGTTTTTGGACTACCACTTCAAATTTGCCGATGGTGATACCTTGGATAGTAGGGTGAATATTGATAAACAGTGCTCAGGTATGATCAAAATCTATATCGAAGAACAAGCATCGGTGAACTAGATTTTTAAACATGATTATGTGCAGATGTCATTGGATTGCTTACTACAATGAAGTCAATAGAGCAAGTGCAAAAAAAATAAAGGGATGTGCATGGCACAAACTTCAAACATCCGTGAGATTGAAGTCCTTTTACTAGAGTAAGTGATTATATTACTATAGATATTTTTGAATTACATAGATGATCTTTGTATCACTTTTCATGATTAAATGCATGGAGTGGTGAGATGATCCGGATCACGCTATGGGGGGATATTTTAGCAAATATGGTGAATGAAAGTCTTTTGCACAAACAAACAATAGTGATTGTCACTTCAAATTTGGTCAGAAAATTCAATGGTGAGAACTATAATCTCTATGTGTAAACCCAAATCCAAATTACTGACAATTTATTACCAGGGCTATCACTATGCACAACAAATGCATAAAGTCTTCCTGGACCTGAAATTCCAGAGATAGACCAAATTATTGAGAGGTATGTGTATAATAATGCAATTATGTATGTTTTTGAAGTTACAAGTTTATGTGCTCATATTGTAATCTATTATACGCATTGCGAAAGCGATGTTATTCCAACAATGATTGTAATTGACGAAAGCACCCAAGGAACGATTGAAGAGCAAATGTTCTACAACAGAAAAACATTGAGGGAAATTATAGAACTCCGATATGCTGACGTTAAAAGAAAGGTTTCCCTCTAACCTTGATCATAAAAATTATACCTTCTCTATTGCACATTATTATGTAAACTCATATGTTTTATCTTTAATAGGAATTTGTATGCACAACAAAAGCAACAATTGATGATATTATAACAGATAAAGGATGGTGGTACATGGCATGCAAACTTTGCTTTTGTGCTGCAAAAAAAGAACACCATAACTATATTTGCACTTCCTGTCATGAAGTATCTGAAAATCCCAACATACTGTGAGCATGTTGTGCAGTGTGCACTAGATTGTCTTTGGTGTCATTTCTTTTAATAATAGACCAGTAATAACTAACACTATCATATTAGGTACCTACTTAAACTCAAGGTACGCGATGACACGGCAACAACAACTTTCGTGATGTTTAATGTGGTAGCAAAGAGTCTTTTAGGCAACATATCTACATCGACCCTATTAGAGCAGGAGGGATTCAACAACATAGTACCAGATATTATTCAAGACCTTTATGGCAGAACACTCATATTCCGACTTAAATTAAATTCCAGGAATCTACAAGAGTGTATGGAAAATTTTAAAGTGAGCTTCACTTTTGAAGTTGATGACAAACTTGAGATGGAATATTCAAATGAAATAGTTGAAGAGGTATGCACATGCATATTTCAGTATTTTAATTTCTAAATGGTTTATAAAATTATAATGTGAGTACATTCTTTATAGGGCATACTGGATCTGCTATGCAGAAGTCCGATAACGAGGTATTGCCACTAATTAATGGTTTTGCTGTCACGAGTGTGCATTTTTTGTTTTAAAATATTAAAAAATAATTTTATTTTTATAGGTCAACCACTCCTCCAAGAATGCAACAAATGATGAGGAGGAGGATATGTGCGGAAAGGAACCTCTAAATCATCTAACAAAAAGCAACGACGGAGGACAAAGAGACAGAAGTCTAGCAAAAGATATGAAAAAGAGGTGACAATGTTTGCTTCCAGAAATAGCAGAAAAACAATTGTTAAAATCGAAACTCCTGATGACAAGGTAACAAATTGAAAACATTATCTTCCTGTATATGCATTGATAATTGTTTACAGCCTATTTATTTATGACATCACAAAACACACTGGAAGAGCCAAAAAAATGTTTCGCAGAAGATAAAAGGAGAGACCAAACGTAAGAGATGTAAACGCAAGAGATGACTGTGCTGAAGAACGGAACGCCAAAACTAGAAGCAGAACCAAGAAGGAAAGGAGTGATTGCATAAAGAATAGGAAAAAAAGCATCTGAAGACATGCAGCCAACCTTGCATGATAGACCTAAGAGGATTAGGAGGGAACCAGAGAGATACACAGCAGCAAGTGCTTACATACGTCCAATAGCTTCAAGAATTGAAGAATATACTATACACACTCTATACTTAGTAGTAGTTTGCATTGGTATACAATTATGTTTATTTTATGCTCCACGAGAGCACGCATTGAAGTTATCATGTGTACTCAGACATATACTTAAATTATTTTTAGTTACACTCGTTTGTGTCTTCTTTAGCATCAATCTCATTCAACACTAACAGCGCCCATAAAGAAATAAAGTAATAAACACTAATTTATTTTTATGGATTGAAGAAAATTCGAAGGAGGCATACCCTACTGGAGATGAAGATGCATAGCATGATTGGAACATATAAACATTCCCAAAAAACACCTCCTTAAGATTGACATGTGGCTCTCTTACTCTTCATGTCACAAATATGATATCACCTGTCCAAATCAAATTAAAAAAAATGATATTCAAACAAGAGAATAAATAAAATTACTATAAAACAGACTAAAGGAAAACCTTTTGCAATTACTATAAAATTTCTAGATGGGTGCTGGCTTGGATGCTCGGCAGAGTAGAAATCATGTACATCGTCAACACACACCGCATGCTGACGCACAAGATGCCCTGGTAAAGTATAGATTATGACCTAAGAGGTTATGGATTTGTGGAAGTGGGCGTTTGAGAGAGAGAGAGAGAGAGAGAGAGAGAGAGAGAGAGAGAGAGAGAGAGAGAGAGAGAGAGAGAGAGAGAGAGAGATGGTGCATGTCACGTTGATTTCCAGGGAAACCTTAAGGATTGACGTGACTGAACCTAAACATGTGGGCCAGAAATATAAACACATGAAACAACACTTCCACCCTGATAAGTCCAGGAAGGCCCAAATTACAAGCACGTTGGATTAGAATTCAATACGTAAATGCATGTAATAAGAATACCTTAAGATATCGTACAGAACTACGTTACAGAAAGAAAAGACATGCCTATACAAACAACTGGCGTGCCAGGAATAGACCTAAAACTCAATCTCTTCTCAGCAGCACGAACAAAATCGACAGAACGTACGATTTCAATTCAAGGTACGACAACACAGTCAAACAGCTTTTCAATTCAGGTATAGTTCTTAACCCTCTCTATTAATCCTCAATTACATTCTTATTCTAGCGTAAAAGGACAGGAAAAGGCTAAGAAAAAGGGAAAATATTACAGAATCAGGAAAAGGAAAAATAAGGACCTGCAGTTCAACTTGGAACAATGTTGCCGTTGTAGGCCTGCGGGAGATGAAATCCACGACCAAATCAACTGCACGGACGACAACATCAACGGCAGCGTCCAGATCGATCATCTTGCCTCCTCCCTGGGGCAGCAGATACTTGGGCCCTGCTAACCCTCAATCGCCGTCGATGGTCACCCCGTCGAAGCACCTGGTGCGGGGGTGGCTTCAGGTTAGGACGAGCATCCTGAATCCAGCGAATCAAGAGAGCAACCTCATGAGCTATCCAACATCAGCAAATTTTAACTGAGAAGAAAAAAATAAGAGGAGAGGAGAAAGGGGATCGGCCAAGAACATTATCACTTGCGTGAGGAAAGAAGAACGGAGAAGTCCAGAAGACTACAGAATGGGTAAAGTGAGGCCAAAATCACTATTTTGACATAGTCAGAAAACTTTAGCACAAAATGAACTTCTTCAAATTTTATTTCATGATCTGACCCTTTTCAGAAACGCCACAGACCGTCGCGTTTTTTCCCTACGTAGAAACACCAAACCCTCGTGCATTGCTGGCCTGCCGACGTGGCAGCCCGAAACGCCAAACTCTGCTGCGTTTCCACAAACGCCATGCCACATGGCGTTGCTGGCCAACGTACAAACGCCGAGCTTGGCGACGTTGCACCACGCCACCACTGCTGACATGATGAAGGGCGAAACGCCACTATCTGTGGACTGTGGTGTGTCACCCGCTAACCAAAACGCTACAGGATTTGGCTTTGGCTATGCGAGAAGCTATGCGAGAGGAGACTAGATGCGGCTGCATGCATGCACCCATGCAGCAAGCCATCCCTATCCTGTGTGTGCGAAACAAACTGCTACTACTATTTTGACTACTCTTGACTACTCTGTAGTTATAGACGTACTGGTGAGCCATAGGAGATGCAGCAGATTGATATATATGGAGTCACCAGAACTGAAAGGCCTGCTGCTCCGTTGTTGCCGACTGAAACCCATGTCTCGCCGCCGCCGCCATTGTCGTCGTCGCCGCCGCTGCCGTCGTCGCCGCCGCCGCTTCCACGGGCTCAGCTGTGGCTCTGGGTGCTGGTTCGCCGCTCAGACAACCTCTGATGCAGCAGGCGATGCCCATACTCAAGCGCGCCGTGGCTTCTCCTGTCTTGGACGTGCATGCATGCGGTGAAACAGCACGCATGTGTCCACCGGCCGCAGCTGCTACTGTTTCCTACGTTGCCAAGTTCAGCGTTTCTACGTTGATCAGCAACGCCAAGAGCCATGGCGTTTGTGGAAACGCAGCTGAGTTTGGCGTTTTGGGCTGCCACGTCGGCAGGCCAGCAGCGCACTATGGTTTGGCGTTTCTATATAGGGCAGAAACGCCACGGTTTATGGCGTTTCTGAGAAGGGTCGGATCGTGAAATAAAATTCAGAGGAGTTCATTTTGTGTTAAAATTTTTTGACAAGGTCAAAACAGTGATTTTGGGCCGTAAAGTGAAGAGTAATACTGGTGGGACCCATGCAGCGACAAAATATACTGCTGAGCCTTTTTTTTATACAAAACTTGGTACTGCTGAGTGCACGTGTATGGAAGCAAACACCAACAAACCTTTTATGGATATATGTATATAGTACATAAAAACAATACTAAATCATTTACGCTACAAAAAGCAAAAAATAAAATATGCCAATATTGCATAGCGTTAGTGAATTAATCTATGACTACACGAAAACAACAAGAATAATTTTACACACACAAAAAAAGCAACATGATAAAAATGTTAGAAAAAAATACAAATATAATTTGAAGAATTCAACCGAACATAAAACTGCAGTTAGATGGCATGAATAATTACAAGCATTAATTTGCTTATTCTTCAAATAGAGTCATATGTTTATCCCAGTCAAATCTACAATACCTTTTTTTTTTTGCATGAAAAATCTACATTACCTGATGATGATTGGTTAGCAACAGGAGAATAACACCAGAGAATACCTGTATAGCTACAACCGTGGGCATGATACTATTCTACAAAAAAAAAACATTAGCAAGGTACTCACTCCGTTGCATATTACTCCCTTCGTTCCCAAATATAAGTATTTTTAGAGATTCCAATAAGAGACTACATTTGAAGCAAAATGAGTGAATCTACACTCTAAAATATGTCTATATACATCCGTATGTAGTTTGTATTGCAATCTCTAAAAAGACTTATATTTAGAAACGGAGGGAGTAGTTGTCGCTCAAACGAATATATCTAACACTGAAATATATCTACATACAAGTACTGTTATTTTAGACACGGTACATATGCAAACGATCACCCTTGCTACTGTGATGCATGTCTATGTAAACAAATACTACATCCGTCTCAAATGTAAGATGTTTTTTCTCAATATAAAAAGACAATTACAAAAAAACAAAAATAAACATACCAATCATACATACCGTTATCAAATTTCTGTTTACAGAAAAAAAAACTAAACAACATGATAAAAATGTTAGCAAAAGTATACAAATATAATTTGAAGAATGTAGTCGATAATAAGACTACAGTTTAAAATACGATTTCAGAAATGCAGTCGATCAGAAAAGTACAATTAGTATGGCATGAATAATTAGCAGACAAAGGGTGAACAGACAACAATTATATTCAAACATCAATAAAAAAAATTCAAAGAATAAAGTTTCCAAAATTGTGATACTTAGAAAATTTCTCAACAATTGCTTTCAATTTTACTTCAAAAAATAACAAATAAAAATATCTTCTAACTCAACTTCGTAAAATCCTAGCCCGCGCATCGAGCAGGCCACTTTGCTAGTTGATTCTAATGTCACCTAGATACTCCAATGTCACCACAAGTATCCGTGAGTTAATTATTCGACATGCATCAAACAATTTCAGATTCATAATATTCAATCAAACACAAAGAACTTCAAAGAGTACCCCAAAGATTCTATCGGAGAAAGTAAGACGAAAACATGGATCAACCCCTATGCCTAGATTACCCCAAGGTCAATCGAATCCGCGAGTTGATCACCAAAACATACATTGACTCAATTGAATACCCCATTGTCACCACGGGTATCCACATGCAAGACATACATCAAGTATTCTCAAATCCAAAGTATTCAATCCGACAATAATGAAACCTCAAAGGGAAAGACTCAATTCATCACAAGAAGATAGAGAGGGAAGAAACACCATATGATCCAACTATATTAACAAAGCTCGCGGTACATCAAGATCATGCCAAATCAAGAACACGAGAGAGAGGGAGATCAAACACATAGCTACTGGTACATACCCTCAGCCCCGAGGGTGAACTACTCCCGCCTCATCATGGAAGTAGCGGGGATGATGAAGATGGCCTCCGGTGATGGCTTCCCCCCTCTGGTAGGGTGTCGGAACAGAGCTCCAGATGGGATCGCTTCGGAACAGAGGCTTGCGGCGGCGGAAAAACTCATCTAGGTTAACTTTCGGGGCTTTCTGTATATATAAGAATTTTCAGCATTGGAATCACGCAAAGAGGTGCCATAGGGGGGCCACAAGGAATCAAGGCGCGCCTACCCGCCCAGGGCACGCCTTGTTGCCTTGTGGGGCCCCTGTGGGTTGATAACCCATAAGTATAGGGGATCGCAACAGTTTTCACGGGTAGTATTTCACCTAGATTTATTGATTCGACACAAGGGGAGCCAAAGAATATTTGTGAGTATTAGCAGTTGAGTTGTCAATTCAACCACACCTAGAGAACAAATATCTACAGCAAAGTATTTAGTAGCACAGTAGTATGATAGTTTTGATAGCAGTAGTGGCAGTAGCAATAGTAACATAAGCAGTTTTGTAGTGATTGTAACAGCAGCAGAAGGAACGAAAGTAACTTAGCAAAGATCTATATGCGAAAAGCGTAGGCATTGGATCAGTGATGGATAATTATGTTGGATGACATTCATCATGTAACAGTTACAACCTAGGGCGATACACAATAGCTCCAATTCATCAATGTAATGTAGGCATGTATTCCGTATATAGTCATACGTGCTTATAGTAAGAACTTGCATGACATCTTTTGTCCTACCCTCCCGTGGTAGCGGGGTCCATAAGGAAATCTAAGGGATATTAAGGCCTCCTTTTAATAGAGAACCGGAACAAAGCATTAACACATAGTGAATACATGAACTCCTCAAACTACGGTAATCACCGGAAAGAACCCCAATTATTGTCACCTTGGGGTATGCGGATCATAACACATAATAGGTGCATATAACTTGCAAGATAGGATCAAGAACTCAAATATATTCATGGAAATCATGGCACTCGGGCCCTAGTGACAAGCATTAAGCATAGCAAAGTCATAGCAACATCAATCTCAGAACATAGTGGATATTAGGGATCAAAGCCCTAACAAATTGACTCGATTACATGGTAAATCTCATCCAACCCATCACCATCCAGCAAGCCTACGAAGAAATTATTCATGCCCGGTGGTGAGCATCATGAAATTGGTGATGGAGGATGGTTGATGATGACGACGGCGTCGAATCCCCCTCTCCGGAGCCTCGAACGGACTCCAGATCAGCCCTCCCGATGAAGAACAGGAGGTGGCGGTGGCTCCGTATCGTAAAACGCGATGATTCTTTCTCTCTAATTTTTTTCTGGATGAATAGGTACTTATAGCGTTGGAATTAGGGTAAACGGAGCTGCCAGGGCCCCACAAGCCTGGGGGCGCGCCCTGGGGGGGTAGGCATGCCCCCTGGGCATGTGGCCCCTGGGTGGCTCCCCTCCAGTAGATCTTTTCGCCAGTATTTTTTATATATTCTGAAATAATTCTCCATAAATTTTCAGGTCCATCCGAGAACTTTTATTTCTGCACAAAAATAACACCATGGCAATTCTGCTGAAAACAGCGTCAATCCGGGTTAGTTCCATTCAAATCATGCAAATTAGAGTCCAAAACCAGAGCAAAAGTGTTTGGAAAAGTAGATACGTTTGGGATGTTTCAACTCCCCCAAGCTTAACTCATAGCTTGTCCTCAAGCAATTCAGTTGACAAACTAAAAGTGACAAAGAAAAACTTTTACAAACTCTTTTGTTCTTGTTGTCTGTATATATACTTAACTAGCATCCAAGTTTTCAGCAAAAAATATGAACTAACCATATGAATGATGACACTTAGGTCTCACATTTACTCATATCTATAACATAACCAACTAGCGAGCAATAATAAGATATCTCAGATGCCAACACTTTGTCAAAACAATCATGATATAATATGACAACATGGTATCTTGCTAGCCCTTTCTGAGACCACAAAACATAAATGCAGAGCACCCCTGAGATTCAAGCAGCGATTAAACATTGTAATTCAGGGTAGAGGATATCCAGTCATGGTCACACCCAACATTAACTATACTCAATGCATAAAAATGACAATAGTGCTCTCCAACTGGTGCTTAAATGAGAGGGTGATGACTCAACAATAAAAGTAAAATAACATAAAAGTAAATGGATAGGCCCTTCACAGAGGGAAGCATAGATTTGCAACGGTGGCAGAGCTCGAAGCTTTAAAACAAAGATTAAAATAATTTTGAGAAGTATGCCTTTCCTGTCAACGTTACGACCGAGAGTTTTCAATATCTTCCATGCTAAACACATTATAGGCGGTTCCCAAGCGGAAAGTTAAAGTTTACTCCCCCTCCACGATACCAACACAAGCCATGGCTAGCCAGATTCACGGGTGCCCTCCATACCAACAACTTTCCAGGGGAGTTTGTTTGCATTGTATAATTTCAATTTGAGCATAGGACTGGGCATCCCGATTACCAGCCTCTCTCGTGCAATGACAAGTGAATAAACATTCATATGAGAATAACCTGCTTAGCCTGGAAGATACTGACCGCCCTCTGTCGCTCCATGAGCGGTACGGGCACACAAAACAGATGTTCATTTGAATATTTAGAGGTGGCACATGCAAATTTACTTGGAATGGCAGAGTAATACCGCATATAGGTAGATATAGTGGACTCATCTGGAACAACTTTGGTTTAAGGATTTCGATGCACAAGCAGTATTCCCGCTTAGTACAGGCGAAGGCTAGCAAATAGATTGAGAAGCGACCAGCTAGAGAGCGAAAACGGTCATAGACATGCATTGCAAATAATTAACATTGAATACGAGCATGAGTAGGATATCAACACCCCGAACATAAATATCACGGAGTCTATGTTGGTTTTGATTCAACTACATGTATGAACATGTGCCAAGTCAAGCCACTCGAATTACTCAGAAGAGGATACCATGCTAACATACTACATCACAACCATTTTAATGCATGTTGACACTCAAGATAAATCATTATCCACTCCTAGCTATTTAAGCATGGCATGAGCAATTATAATCTCTAATTGTCATCACAAATATGTTTACTCATAATAATGCTGGATCATGAATACTGAGCTAAACATATTTACAAAGACAAAAACAAGAAGAGTTCATACCAGCTTTTCTTCACCACAATCACTTCATCAAGTATCGTCATTATTTACTTTCACTTGCACGACTGAATGATGTGATAATAATAATAATGGTGCAAGGGTGCCATGGACTAAGCTAGAGTCTGCAAACATTTATTCTCACTCCAGATTTTTTCATCACCCACTCAAATGGCTGATTCACAGGAAGAGTAGTTGAATGTACAAACATTGTCGACAAATGGAAATGTAATGAAAAAAAGTAATGGCAAGATATAATTCAAATATATGATGCCTGGCTAAACAGGATGGCATTGCATATTTCACATATATTATGGCTGGCTAAAAAAGATGGCATTGCATAATTCACATATATGATATAGAAACTAAACATCATTACAGAACATATCTAAACTAAGCAGATGACATATATGATGCCGAAAGTAAGCAAAGCAAGGCACCATATGCATGATATGACCAACATCATCATGCCAAGTTAGAGCAAACACCTCAAGGGGTAAATAGGAGTGGTCATCTCCCTCTGAGTCCACCTCTGAACAGCTATCTTCCTCTGGATTACAATCTGGAGGAGGGGGGTGGGGTTGCCATTGCACCCACCATGGAGCGATGTCTACATGACATTGTATTGCCACGCAAGTCTCTTCTCTTTTTCTCTACATGTTCAGCATGACTGTGTACAATAACTGACATGCATACGAAAAATATATAGTGAGATTAAGTAAGGAGAGCATGCAGAAATCTAGAGTGATGGTAACAACCAGTGGATAGATCCAAAAATAATGATAGCAGGCAAATGATAGGTTAATTTAATAAAAAGACAGATGATGGCTGCTTTACTGTTTATTTCCCACCCAAGATGAATGACATAGTAGATACCCTAGATGAAACAGATAGTAGATCGATATACTATTCATTGCTGCCTCGATATGTGCCCCACAAGCATTTTAAAACTCAAGTTTGAACATTAATTTGGACATGACTTAGTGTCTAAGAGATCAACAGGATGATAAACTAGCAGGTAATATTAAGCAATGCATAAAGTAAGCAGAAACAAAAGAGTGCGACCTCTCTTGCGGACCCGTATGCTCCTCAGGTTCATCTGCTGAGTTGATGATGGTGATGCAGTTGCGGTGGCTGCCGGTGGCGGGGAAGGAGATTTGAGGCGGCGAAACATGGTAGGGAGTTGTGATGTCTGGTATGGTGGATGCTTCTGTCGATGGAGCAGCTCAGGTGAGGTGGACAACGGCGCGGCAGGAGCAGGACAAACCACACAAAGTTTTGTCCGACACCTATCTGTAACTGAAGTAATTCTGTAAGGGCTCCTTTGGCTTGCAGGAAGAGCACAGAAATTCAAAGAAACATGGCCAAATTAAAGTCAAACCACCTGCAAATGTGTAAAGTTAGAATGTTATTATGCCACTAATGCAGTTAGTCTTCTTTTCATGCATAGGATTTTGATAAGTAGGTCCAGGTGGATGTTAAAATTTCTGTGTTTTTCCTTTGAAACAGACACGAAAGGAAAAAATCCTTGAGTTTTGTTTTGCTCCATTCCTTTCAACCAAATGCATGAATAATTGAATAGTAGAGTACCATAGGAAAAGTTCCTATTGCTATGTTTTTCCTTCACTAATTCCTTTGAACCAAAATAGCCCTAAGAGGTCGACATGAATGTAGAGTAAAAAGTGATGCGACAAGTGTACAACCTCTTTGGTGTAGCCGTCTCGACCTTAGCATCATTGGGTCGGTCGCTGAAGATGTTGTAGCAGAGGTGGCTGTCGGAGCTGGGGAAGAAGATCTGAGGCATCTGTAGACGGCGTCGAGGGTACTGCTCTGCTGTGATGGATGGTTTTGTCATTGGAGCAGCTCCGGCAAGCTGTGCGACGTCAAGGCTGAAGCAGTACAAGATGGACATCGTTAATTTGAAGTGGGATTCTAATACCATCTCCGATAGATGATGTAAAATACATCACGAAAAAGTGCTAGATGTAAAATTTACATCACCAAAAAACAACCAACTCCAACAGAAGATGTAAAAACCGTTGACTCTGAACTTAACTGTCAAAACTGAATTTTATTGTCGAAACTGTCTGTTACTGTCGAAACTGAATTTTACTGTCGAAACTGAATGCACTAGTAGCAGAGAAGCACTTCATTGGTAGTTTAGGCCGCTCGAGCACTGGTGGTAGCAGAGAAGGAGTGATCTAAATCAGCAGCCGCTCAACAAGGAACACACTAGCAGATAGTAGCCGGAGCAGCAGCGTGAACAAGAGCCAGAGCTGCAACTCATGTAGCTGCAGCAGCCCGTGTACCAACATCAGCAGCGCGAGCGAGAGCAAGAGCAGAGCGGCAGTACGAGCGAGAGCAAGAGCAGAGCAGCAGTGCGAGCGAGAGCCGGAGCAGCAGCAGCAGCAGCTTCCGCTGGTATGGATGCCGCCGCCGAGGGAGCCTCGTAATGGGGGTGATCCGTCGTGGAGGATGTCGCCAGCGGTGCCGAGGGAGCCGCGCCATGGCGGAGCGGGATCGAGCACCGGCAGCGCCGTGAGGTCGAGTGAAGGAGAAGATGCGATGAGTGTACAACCTCTTTGGTGGCACCGTGTAGGCCTCGGCTTCATCCGAGGAGTCGGTGAGGATGCTGCGGTTCTGGTGGGGCAGGTTAAGGCGGCGCTATGGGAATGGAGCAGCCACGATAGACGAGGCAATCGTCGGAGCAGCTCCTTGGAGGTGGAGGACGGGGCGGCTCAACCGGCGGGACGATGAGATCGGCGATGGATCCTCATCCAGTGCGGTGGATGAGGGACGTCGAGCTGTTGCGGTGGACGACACCGTTGGGGAAGAGGCTCCGGCTGGGCGGCGATGGGGGGGTGGACGGAGGAGGGTGGGGTTTCGCGGCTGGTGGAGAGAGGTTTTGGCGGCCTCGGTTTTTGAATGGGGAAAAGAAGGGGATGGGAGGGGGAACCATGACTTAGGGACACACTTGTCCAAAATGTAGGGTAAGTTACAAAAGTACCCCCACCAATTTGAACTAGCGGCTCTTTCCGATCAGGGGTAGAACGGGGATTTCGCGTGTCGGGATTTCGCAGGAGGAGGGAGTTTTCGTGCGCGTTGTAATTTCGGGATAGCAAGGCGCGGGTTGAGAAGGATGGAGTTTTTGGAGCACAAACAGACAAAGAGATATCTTGAAATTTCGGCATAATAAGGCGCAGGTTGAAATTTCGGGACAAGGCTAACTTGTACGGTACCATATCAATTCGCACTTCCTTCAACCAAAAAAACAAAAAACAAAAAAAACAATTCGCACCACACAAGAGAGGGTCTTGTCCCGTTTTACTGTATGAATTACTACAAATGTCATTCAAAAATTTGAAACCATGTTATGTTCAATTAAAATATTTTGCTAGGTGTATAATGCATGTAACCTAATCAAATGAACATTTTACTGCATTCCAAATGTATATACTACCGCTGCAATATGAACTAAATTTGAATTTGTTTCACTATTTGAATAAGAATCTACAATCATGATTGTTGTCAAGTTAAACCATCATCTGTATATTATCTTCACAACACACCACATGATTGATGTCAAGCTAGATATGAACTCTGTGTACTATATGAACTCGAATTCAAAATTTTGAATCCACTTTATGCTGATTTCAAATAATAGTACATTTCAAGCTCTAGCTAGATCTTCATAATCTAAACCATGTTTCATATGTATAATGTGTTTATCGCACAATGTATACTGTCCCGCCCCCCTACGCCTACAAGTACTTAGTTGTGAGCTGCAAAAGCCACACATTATCACAAATTCAAATAAATGTGAGATTGTTTGATATATATATATATATATATATATATATATATATATATATATATATATATATATATATATATAGTATAACATGTTCATAACCACACCATGTGTATCACCATTATATTCATGCATGCATGGGTTTAAATCACTATGATCTCTTATTCAAATATTTGAATCCACTTTTGTAATGAATTATGATCTTTGTTAGACCTTACACCCACACAATCTTGTTCTCTTTGTAGCTAGCACTAACTTTCTCTGGTGCATGCATACGCCCTCCTCGCCCTCCCGCTCCCTCAGCATTCTCTCCGTCACGCACATTCATTATTTTTCTTTAGGTCGTTCACCCACGGTATCTATAGGTCTCCCTAGCTCCTTCTTTCTGGCACACACTGATCGATATACCTCTCTAGCTAGGTTTGCCTACCACATACACACACTTTCCCTCTTCTCCTCTATCTCACCGTCCATGCCCTCTATCTCTCATACGGTCACACACATATGCACACTCTCGCCCCTCTTTTCATCGACCTCGCACTCGCACACTCCTCCATCTCTATATAGTAGGCCCATCGCACCAACTCGTAGCCGTATCCCTATCTCTCTATCCGTCTCTTCGGGCCTTATTTACCTCTAACACATGCATGTATATCGATCGATCTCCCTCTGTACATATAGCTAGGTCGACTATAACTCTTTTTCACCACGCACTGATCGATCTACCTCACTAGATGAGTCTCTCCCTTTCCCCGACACACGACGATTGCTCTACCTATCTAGTTAGGTCTGCTTACCAGAGACATATCGCCCCCCACCCATCATCCATGCATGCCTCCCGACTCGTCTTTCACGCACACACGCGCTCACAGACACACATCGCCTCTCTTATTGATATTGCAGTCGTACCCTCCATTTGTCTAGTAGGCCTCTCCCACCATCTCTGAGAAGCAACTCCACCACCACCCCTCCGACACTCTAGCTCTGTCTCTCTCCCAACCTTAATTATTCCTCTCCTACACATATGCATGGATGCCAATCAATCTCCCTCAATACATAGCCAGGTCTCTCCTTCTCCACACGTCTACCTGTCGATCTACCTCTCTAGTTAGGTCTCTGCCCCCCCCCCCCCCCACACACATACCGATAGTCGAACGCTCTAGTTAGGTCTCCCTGCCACACACAAACTGCACCTGTCACCTTTCACGTTCCAGTAGGCCAGCCACCCTATATCTTTGACGTGCGCACACACAATTTCGCTGGCTCTCTTTGTCGATCTCGCACCCATACACCTTCATCCCTCTCTATGATTCTATTGATATCTCATGCTGATGATCCCTCCCCTCTCTACTCGTGGATCGCCCCCTCTATATATGATATATCTAGGCCTCTGTTTCACACGCATTGCATATGTTACATTTTTTTTTTGAGATATCATCGACTCATATTCCCTGTCTATCTCTCACGCACACAAATACACTTACAAAATCACCCCCCAAAAAACACTCACGAACGCACTCACCATCTCTCTCTAGGTTTGTATCTCTCACACACACACCCACGTAGGTGGGGTACGTGCACGGAGAGAAGAGGTGCACGCACAACGCACGTACTCACATCTCGTTCCCAACTACACCCGCGCGGGTATAAGGTGGAGCTCATTTCTGTAAGAAAAGGCAGCCCACGTGATAATTTGACGCGTGTCGATTGTTCACTTGATGGAGGGTCGTGTACCACGTGTGAACGAAACAAAGTGCGACTTGACGCGTCGGCGCGTTATTTTTAAATAAAGTTTTATTCCTCAATGGCACGTACAGAATATAAAACAATTGTATGGAGAGAAAAATGAAAACCGCTCCACTATACAAATATAGGCAGGAGCCTCAATGCTTGCTTGTTGGGGTTCATCTCTTCACACTCTCTCACACAAGACGGCGGTGGCCAATCTCTCTCTCGCTAACCGCTGGTCACTGATCCTGCCGGATCCCGTCCGCCGGCGGAAAGGGAGGATGTGCAGCGTTGCTCCGGTCGCCGGCGTCGAGACAGGAAACCCTCTGCCGGCGCGTCCCGATCTGCGATACCCGCCGTTCTCTCCGATCAAGCTCTGGCGTGGTAGGGCCTTCGACCCTTGCTCGCTGCCGCAGCAGATCCCGCCCGCCGCCGCCCTCCTACTTACATCCCGACGACCCTCAGGTATAGCTTCCTCTGGAACCCGCCTTGCTCCTCTGCCCAACTTCCCACGTCGCTGCATGTGGATCTTCTCTAGTTCTTTGCCTAAAACCTACTAGCTCGGCCGGCGTACTTTCCATTTTGCAATCTCATCCTCACACCATTTGAGAGAAACCACTGTGCTGTTATCTTTCCCTTAAGACAATGAATATGCTTCTTTTTGTCGGCGTATGTGTCATCAACTGTCATTGGCCAGTAATTGTTTCCTTTCTACCTCTTTTTGCAAACAGGGATATCCATTTCACCTCGTTGCTATTGCGACCTTTTGGTGAACTGCACAAAGCACTTTTTTCTTAAGAGTGTTTTGTGCAGTTCTACTAAAATGTGTCACTGGCAACGTTTCTACATTTCAATGGGACTATACAAAGGGAGTTTGGAGTTCCTATCCTCCTCATCCAACTATCAGCCTAATCTTCTCCAAGAAGTAGTTAGTCTCAAGAGAGACTGCAAAGGTGACCGACTTCTATTTGTGTGTTTATTGTTTCATCAACAGTGCCACTATTTTTGCTAACAGGGACGCTCAGCTCTATTTTAGTGGAACTGCACAAAATGATCGGAATGTTCCATGCTTCTGACAGCTCCTTTCATTGCCAACATGTCGTGTTGATTTTGACAGAGCTGCGGGAAAGTAGCTGCCAACCAATGAACATCATGGCCAGGAAATGAAAGCATTCCTATGGAGAGCATCGATCATTTTTTCTTTTTTCTTTATTTGTACACCTTCTCACAACTTTGTCTTCAGTTGTGATGTAAATATTGGCTCTGATCTACTAATCATTGAGATGCATTAGCAAGTTAGTTAGTTTTTTTTCTTTTTCGAAAGAGCATGGATGTTAGTTCCCTTTGTATTTGATGGAATGTTGTAATGAGACAACCTTCCAGCTAGCAAGACACATGAAACAAAAGCTGAAAGCTTCATAGCATAGTACAATTTCATGTCGCTCAAAAATTATGTGTACATATATTATGTAAACAAATGCCGAAAGCTTGATAGCATTGCCAGAAGTAATTCTACTACTCCAGCATCAAAGTCCACGTGCCATGCACCAAATTAGAGTGCACAACCGCATGGGAGACTCCAGCCCGGTCGTTTTGCCGCAGTAATATACTAGTAGTAATGAGCAGTCAAATCACAAGCCCTACCTTTCCCAAAGTAAGTTGCTCGGAGGAAGCAACCATCAATTCAATCTTCTTTGAATCCGCTCCTACTACTAGGAGAAGCTATAAATACTCTACTAAGGAGAACACAGACGGGCTAGGTGTCGCACGGAGGCCATATGGTGATAGTGTGATCTTAGGAGTAAATACTTCACTGGGCTCCGGAGTAAATGTGTACTAGTAGTAGTAGAAGATTGCTTTATCACAGATTAAAATAAAATAAGAGTGTAGACACTCCACCATGCGGTTCCTAGTGTACCTGTATACTGTACTACTCGTACGATTAAACCTTGCGCTTGGCTCTTCGCCTCTTCGTGAAGTCGAACAATTATGGTAGTAGTACTACAGTGTATGCTTCTGGCAATCTGACACCGAATGAACTGCTGCACGTCCACCGCGTGGGCGAGGAGAGTGCGCAGTAGTTAAAAGCTTCTCCTCATCCTACGAGCCACCGCGCGTGCGGGAGAGGGAGAGGGCACAGTATTCAAAAGCTTCTCCTCGTTCTCCTCGTCCTGCGAGCCACAGCGCGTGTGGGAGAGGGAGAGGGCGTAGTAAGCAAGCTTCTCCTTGTTCTCCTCGTCCCGCGAGCCACCGCGTGTGTGGGAGAGGGAGAGGGCGCAGTAATCAAAAGCTTCTCCTTGTTCTCCTCGTCCTGCAAGCCACCGCGCATGTGGGAGAGCGAGAGGGCGTAGTAGTAAGCAAGCTTCTCCTCGTTCTCCTCGTCCTGCGAGCCACCGCGTGTGTGGGAGAGGGAGAGGGCGTAGTGTAGTATTAGTACTACTACTAGTCCACTACTAGTCCACATACTACCTCCTTTCCGGTTAATATGGCTTAATGGTGGTCACTGGACTTCATAATACGCTCATTACGGTCAATATATACATTTTGCAGTGTTTATACAATCACTAGCTCACCGTAGAGCACCGTATTGCACTCTGTTGACCGACCAAATAGTCTACATAGCACTTTGTTGACTGGTTAAATTGACACGTGGACTGTGGGTCCCACTTGTTAGTTGGCAGAGAAAAGATATAAGTTAAACAAAATTTTACACAGGCGCGGCAGGAGTTCAACCCTTGCGCGGGAACCACCCTGGCTATGTATGTGTGCGCATGCACGTGTAGGCTGAGCACTTGAGCGTGAGCGTGTGTGTTGCATCTTGTGTTGTACACATGCATGCATGCGTGCATGTGTACGTGTGACTTCCGCATGCATGCATTAGGGCGTCGCGTGCGTTTTTGTGTGCATGTGTACGTGTGACTACTGCATGCATGCATGAGGGGTTGTAGTCTTCACATGTTCATATTTCGTAATGTATTGCGTGGACGGAGTTTTAGAAGGCATTAACCCTTGCTGAAATGATGGATGTTAGAGCAGGTAGGGCACATGGGAGTGAGACAAACCTGCATGCAGGGGTATTTTGGTCGATAGCATAACAAACAGCTCATGCATCGTAAGATCCGTTTGCATGGAAATACTACTTCTCGGTCGCCGACACGTGGGACATCCAGAATCCGGATCCACGTGTCATGCAAGAAATTAGAGATAAGTAATTGGGAGTACAAGTGAGACTCAGGAATGGTCACACACGTAGGTGGAGTACCAGGAGGGGACGCAGTAATAATGCCTAATGAGCAGTCAAATCACACAGTAAGTTGCTCGGACAAAGCAACCATCATTTCTCTCTTCAATAGCACGTACGCAATATAAAAAGGTTGATATGGATAGAAAAGGAAAACCGCTCCACTATATATACATAATCTAGCCAGGAGCCTAACCTACA
This sequence comes from Elymus sibiricus, assembly GCA_039707655.1. Classification (NCBI taxonomy): domain Eukaryota; kingdom Viridiplantae; phylum Streptophyta; class Magnoliopsida; order Poales; family Poaceae; genus Elymus; species Elymus sibiricus. The sequence continues at coordinate 343,072,308 of CM077666.1, read as the reverse complement.
CGCTTGCTTGCTGGGGTTGCTCTCTTCAAACACTCTCGCACAAAACAACGGTGGCCACACCGCTGTTCACATATCCGGCCGGATCCCGTCCGCCGGGGGAAGTGGTGGATGTTTTGCGTAGACGCGGTCACCAGCGGCGAGGGAGAAAACCCACTGTGGGCGCATCCCGATCAGGGGTCTTGGCCGTTCTCTCTCACAAAGCTCTGGCGCGGTAGCCTTCGCCCCTTGCTCACTGCCGCCGTATGGGCTGATGCCGCCTCCCACCGCACTCCTAGCTACATCCCGACGTCCCTTAGGTACAACTTCCTTTCGAGCCAGCTTTCTCCACTGCCCCAGCTCCCCACGTCGCTCCATGCGAATCTTTCTCTACTTCTTTGCCCCGCACGTTGCTCTACCGGCTTCTATTTGTGATGAGTTTATGTCTCATCAACTAGTGCCACTACTATTATTCTAATCACACTTCTTCAATATCTTTGCCAACAGGGATGCTCAGCAGATTTTAGTGGAAGTGCACAAAATCATCGGATGGTCCATGGGTTCCAGACTTCTTTCCTTCGGAAGGTTCAACCTCGCCAAGAAATTAAAGCCTGTTTAGGGTTTAGGGTTCAAGGCCTAGGGACTGCATCGATCGTTTTGTTCTTTATTTATACACCTTCTCACAACATTTGTCTTTAGTTGTGAAGTAAATATTGGCTATGATCTGTGAATCGTTAAGATGCATCAGCATGCATGTTAGTTTCGTTTGTATTTGATGATGGAATGTTGTAACGGGGCAACCTTGGAGGCAAAATACATGAAACAAAAGCTGAAAACTTCATAGCATTGTAAGTACAATTTTATCTCGCTGAGAAATTATAGTAGTATGTACTGCTCCTACTACTATTACTAGAGAGCTAGGTGCCGCACGGTGTCCAAGGAATATGGTGATAGTGTGTGGTGGGCCATGTACTACTCACTGGGCTGCCGTGTTTCGCACTCCTCCGGTGTAAGAGTGGATAAATTTAGTCTTATCACAGAATAAACAAAGAGTGCACACACTCTACGGTGCGGTTCCTGGTTCCAAAATCATTCTACCTCCTTTCGCCGAAACGTGGGACATCCAGCATCCGAGACCATGTGCCATGCACCAAAGTAGAGTGTAGTACTACAACTGACAATCACGACGGTCGTACCGCTGCAGTAATAATGACCAATGAGCCGTCAAATCACATAGACCCAGCAGGAAGTTGGATGGACGAAGCAACCAGCACTCTTCGTTGAATCCGCTTCTCCCTCATGCAGTACAGTATACTACAGTGTTCTTTCGGAAACCAACGTTTCTTGTCGATGGATCGCGCCATGGAGCAAAACTAACGTTTATATAAATCACGTATGTCGCGTTCGCTTCTCACCCCACATGGTTGCTCGGCACGCCGCTCATCGCAAAGCGAGTATACGCAAACTTCCCCGCCCGCGTGTCGATGGATCGCGCCATGGAGTACTACTACTGGAAGAGATAGACGAGGGGGGAGAGGACAGCTAGCTGTAGCACGGACTCCCAAGAAATTTTTTGCATGCATGTTGTGGCCGGCCGTGGTGTCGTTTGAACGCGGAGCAGTCGCGTGCACCGGGATGCGGGGGGTTGGAGATGAAAGTAGGAATTTTACGTAAACACAAATATGTATGTGTATGTGTGTGTACGCGCACACACACATAGTCACGACTCTCGCGACTACTCGTACACACCATCTCTCTGTAGGTCGATGTCTCGTTCTCTCTAACACACACGCGCGCGCACACACACACATGCACACACACATAGTTCGTCCTCATTTTGTTCCTAGGATAGGAATATCATAGGAGTGGGAAAAACAATAGGAAGTGAGATAAAAGGAGTAGTACTACCAGTTCAAAATAAAATAAAATGGAGTAGTATACGTACAAGAAGAGAAGAGGTACACGCACGCACTTTGCCTCTGACACACCCGTGAGTACACGATGGAGCGCGTTTGTACACGAAGAGGAAGCTTACTTGATAATTTGACCCTTTAATTTGATCACTTAATAATGAAGGGCCGGGGACCACACGTGAGAGATACTCCTGGAAGCGGTGGAGTGTTATTGATCGATTTTTCTTTCCTCGTACGTTAAAAAGAGATTCCTCCGCGAGTTTTCATTTTTGTTTCCGGGAACGCGCGTATTCTGTTTGAAACCATTGCTATGGAGAAATTTTTTTACTCCATTGTATATGTAGGCTTGAGAGGGATTGGTTGATAGGGTTTCTCACGTCTCACTCTCTCACCCTCTCCAAATCGAAACAAGATGGCAGTGTCCACTCTGATATCTGTCCTCACTGGTGGTCACAGATCCAGCCGGATCCCATCCGCTGCGTGAGGGGAGGAAGTGCAGCGTTGACGTGGTCGCCGTCAGCGAGGGAGGAAGCCGACGCGCACCGTCCTCTCTGAGCCGGCGCCGGTGTGGACGAAGGTCCTCCGCACCCTTGTTCGCTGCCATCGTGTGGGCAGATCCCGCCGCCCGCCTAAGCCACATCTCGCCCATCTGAGGTATAACTTCTTTTGGATTTCATGCTTCGTTCTACTGGTCCAGCTCCCCACATCGCTGCATGCGGGTTTTGTATGTACTAGTACTGCCCAGCTCGCCATGTACAGTAGCTAGGCTTCGTCTGCTGGTCCAACATCACCTAAATTTTTTGGTTACAGGAAAGGCCACTCCAAAAGTTGTCCTGGTTTTTCCGTCAAAAAAAGTTGTCCTAGTTTATGCCTCGGTGGAGGTACATGATGGTTGTGCGCTCACTGTCCATATGCCCCTATTGCTGCTGCTAATCTAATAACACTGGTAAAATGAAGCAATGCCCATGTTAAAGTGACGTCCCTTTTAAGCAAAGCTGCTGTCAATCTAGAGGCGTCGATAAATAGAAGCAATGACACCGTTTTAAGAAATGCTTCTGTCATGCTTTAGTCCGCATGAAGATAATCATTATGTTTCTATTTGTGGGGTACATTTCATTAATTCTTATTGACAATTCAGGTGCCGCTGTTAATCTTGTACCACTGCCAAAACAATGTAACGACACTACTTAAATATCCCTTTTTTATATTTTTGCAAACAGGGATGCATATCTCCACACCAGGGCATGTCGTCCTCAATTTTAGTGGAACTGCACAAAATTGGATGGCCACTGTTGCTCCGCCTCATTGTCCTCTGCCACGTGGTTCTTCCTTTCTTGAGCTTGATTACCGAGAAGAAACAGACCACAGTGAGGATTTATCAAACCTTAGTGGTGCCGCACCCAAACTTGATGCCAAATGGATGATGCATCAGCACGATGACCTATCGATGCTCATGGTTGAGTATCATGGTTGCATCGGCTGGTGAAGCTGATCGATGCTCAATGAAAAACGAGCTATCTTCCATCAGTGCTCTTTGCTGGGTAGCCACGAAGACAAAGATATCATTCATCAGTGCACCTTGGTTGCGTTAGAGACGCAACCGTCTTCCACCTTGGTGCAAATTTGTCTTTCGCTATGAACCAAATGTTTCCTCGGAGAAGCATCGATGTTGGTACTAAGAGCAAAAGATTTGTATTGGTTTCTAAGCCTTCTCACAACTTTGTCTTCAGCTCCCCTGTATTGGTTTCTAAATGTTGGCTATGATCTTTCAATCATTGAGTTGTATATAAACATTTTATTTATGAGTTGGTTCTGGATTTTTCGGACTAGTTAATTATGTTGCCAAACTTTGATAAAATATATTACGCACATAACTACATAAGAAATATGAAGCCAATTGTTGGCATGTATTAGCCGTTTGCTAGTTAAATATGTGGTCAAACTTTGATGAAAAATATGATGTGTAGTAAAAACCCGGACGGAGGTACCACACGTCAACGATAGAAAGTGCGACCAGGACGCGTGGAGTGTTAGTTTGATCATAGTTTTCTTCACTGGTACGTTAAATAAAGAGTTTCATTTCGTACACAATTTAAAACGATTGTTATGGAGAGAAAAATAAAACCACTCCACCATATAATACTATATAAGCTGGAGCCTCAGCCTTTGTTTGCTAGGGTTTGCTCTCTTCACACTCTATCTCTCCACTATATATATTCACGTTGGAGCCTCAACGTTTGTTTGCTAGGGTTTTGTGGCACCCCGGCTCAGAGGGACCGGAACGCCCCGTATTCCAGCCCAGAAATGTCTTCTGGAATACGGCACTGCTTGGCATAGAACAAATCAGCTTTTATTACAGGAGATAAAGGTACAAAGGTTTGCTATTACAAAGGTTACCTAGCACAGCGACACTACGCCTGCTAAGGTAGCTCTATGCTAGCAGCGGACCCACTCGTAGCAGCGAAACGACGACGACGGTGGTGAACTCCACTCCGTAGGGACTCTGGCTGGGACACGGCCTAGCTCACACGAACGGAATCCACGACAAGCAATCAATCACAACATCACCTGCAAACTGGCATGATAAGCCAGGTGAGTACTTTGAATGTACTCGCAAGCTCACAACAACCAAAAGCATCAAGGCAAAACAACAACATAGCATTTACCAGTTAACTTATAACTAAATACTAAGAGGTGGAAGTAAATATTATACAAAGTAATATGGTAAGACTAAAATCACTGTGAAACCATTATCTTGGGTCACATGGACCACCACATTCTTGGCTATCCGACCAAGCATCATATCAACTTGATCAACTCATGATCAAAACATCTTCGTGATCACCGCGTGATCACATCACACTCTGAATGACCATCCTCAAGATCATCCCCACATCATCATCGGTATCCTGCCAAACTGTTACTTGCTCACATACAACTATAAATCATAATATAAGTCATTCCGTCATTGTGAGTGTTGATCAAACGGTGTGACCTACAACGAACTGTGTCCATGACCGAGGACGCGGCTATCGATAGTTTATACACTCTGCAGAGGTTAGTACACTGTACCCACACCACGGAACTCATGGCCTCGTGCTCCCATTCGGGTGGACCAACGACGTTCCGACAAAACCAGTCTATCGCATGACACTCTCTCGGCCACTCCCGAACAACTCCCCTTTGTGCTATGTCCTGGGTGGCCCCTGATGTCACCTCGTGACATCCGCCACCTATGTGGCTGCCACCGTTGTGGCCAACACAACAATCTTGTCCCACACGGGGACCCCCGGGTACAACACAACTTGGGCACACAAGGTTATGACCGCCTACCGGGCCAGGGCAGCGCGAAGACATAACCTTCCCTAGTTGGAGGCACCGGCGAGAGGCATGACAATAGACCGAATTAGGGCCTCCCCATCCAGGCAAGTGTGGCTGCACTGGTGAGCTCGATTCGGTGGCACTTGACCAACGGAATGACGGAATTTATCCCCAAGGTAAGTATGCGATAGAACTGTTACTCCAATGTTACATATCAACCTGTGATTCAAATCATGGCAATATCCATCCAAAATCCCAAGCATAACATATCCATATCATTAGCATGAATTTCACCAATATTCAATATGAACGCGAATAAAGTATGACTATTATCAATACTTCCAAAGTAACATGTCATCCATAATCTACAAAACATTAGTCCAAGAAATCCAAGCATCATCATGGCAGTAACAAACTCACATATATCCAATCATAAAGCCAAGAATAAATCATTCCTAAATAATGCAATATTAAGCAGATTTAATTCAAATTAACCATGGCATTGCATTGCAATCATGCAAATGGAGGGTGTGGCTTGCCTTTCTCCAAAAGATAGGGGAAAAGCTCCTGGTCTTCACCAACACACCACAAACACTCTGAAAATATTTTGCAAGCATTTAAGAATATATCATAAAGCAAATATTCCTTTCCAGAAATTCTAGACATGAGATAAAAATACCAAATTCTACTAGAAAATAGAGGAGAACAAAATAAAAATAATGCAAAAAGAATCAGTTCATTTGGACTTATGGTTTATGAGTTATTCATGGTGAAAGTTGAGGTCAAATTGGATTTAAAATTGAATTTCCGGAAATTCTAGAAAATCACAGGAGGGATGACGTCGAAGGCGTATTGTAGGAATACGCTTTTACTTACAAAACGATTCGGAGGGCGCCAAAGTTACTGACCAGCGGGCCCCTTCGGTCAGATTTAAAGAGAGAAAGAGAGAGGCAGGGACGGCAGGCTCACCGGCGATGAAACGGCGGCGAGAAGGCCACGACGGTGCTGGGAGACGGCGGAGATGGATCGGGCGCGCAATGGCGCACCTGCCTGTACCCGCAGCTCCGTGAATGGTGGCCGGACGGAGACGCGCCCTTCGTCTCCGGCGGAGCAGAGCCACGGGCGTCGGCGAGCTAGGCGACTCCGGCGAGGATATGCTAGGGAGAGGGGCTGGGTAGGACCAGGGAAAGGAGGGGAGCTCCCTGATGTGCTCGGTTTGGTCGAAGAAGCACTGGACCGAGCTCGAGGAGGAGGGGGCCGAATGGCGGAGCCGTGGCCGGAGAGGAAGAAGGAGGCCTCGGCTCGAGTTCTTTGCTCGGGGGGTGATTGGGAGAGGGAGGTGATGGCTGAGGAGGAGAGGCGAGCTTGGGGCTCCTTAAATAGGTGGGGGGAGGGCGAGCGCGGGCCGGTTGCCGCCGCGGCCAGGAGAACAAACCCCGGCAAGGCGACAAGCACCAGCGGCTGCAACAGGGACTAGGGACGGCGGAGAGGGAGAAGCTGAAGAGCGGGCCAGCACGCGGGGAGGCAGGAGGAGCAGGGCACGCGCGGTCGAGGCAGTCAGGCACGCGCGACCACTGTTCCCGCGTGCGCCCGGGCGTTTGGCTCGTTCCGGCGAGCTCCTAGCGGGGAAGAACGGACCAGGGCGGCGAGGAGGAACTGGGGAAGGGCTGCGGCGGAGCTAGGTGGCAAACGGAGGAGGTTCGGGCGGTGGCCGGGCGGGGCCGAGGCGCAGAGCACGCGCACTGCAGCCAGCGCACGCGCGCCGGCCATGCCAGTTGCGCAGTCACCGCATGCACGGGCGCGAGCGCAACGACTAAGCCCAGCCAAAGATGTCCATTGCCTTGTCCATCCGTCCTGTAGCCACTTTGATGTAACAGAGAGACTAAAGTCCCTTTGTGTTGATCAGACTGATCACAAAAAGTTGGCAGCAGCAAACTTTTGCAAAGTGCTGAAGTCAAATCATGAGGTAGAATGGTAAAAGAGTTTGTCACAAGGATTTGGGGTTAGAAGGACTACAGGATTGCAAAGTTTCAGGCTAAATGGACAAGGTTTGAGGGTGGATGCTTTGCAACTGCATTTCTGGTCCAGAAACTTGATCAGAAAGTAGCACTCACATGGGGTATTGGTTTGGGCTGCAAATTGGCATAGGACTATGATTTGGATATAAGAGGCTACTATAAAAATTTCACATCATTTGGCCAATCCAAGATGGTACTTTCTTCATAATGGACTCCTCTGGCCAGAAACTTAGAAAAATTACTGGGAATTATTGGCTTGATAAATTAGCTCAAATTTGGTGGAGTGATGTTTTATAATCGTAAGAAGGCTGGGGTAAATTTTCAGAGACTATGAAGCAATATAAATTGTAGTTGCTTCACAAACTGCAAATATCACCAGAAACAAAGATTTGATGTTGAGCTCACATAGATGATTGGATAGAGGGGAAATTTGGTGGAGAGCAATGATTTGAGCATATGAATTATCTTGCAAAATTTCGGCTCATTTGATTATTCCTAGCTAGCACTTCCTTCACAAATGTTTCCACTGGACAAAAACTTTGGAATTTTTCTCAGGGAGTTTGGCTAGACAAATAAATCTTAATTTTGGCATAAGACCATGATTTGGGCATGAGAGGATGCACAAAAAATTTGAGGGCAATCAAGAAAAGATAAATAGCACTTCCTTCACAAAAGTGCTACTCAGGGCAGAATTGATAATGAATATTCCTGAATTATTTTTGAACTAGACAAGGAAAGGTTTTGGCACATTTGGAGAAGATATAATCCAAATGATTTATGAGAATTAGTTGGGAATTTTGTGGAAGACAGAAATATAGGTTGCTTCACAACCTGGGTCAAATAGGGTTATTCCTTTAATAAGGAAAGGAAGATTCCCTAAGAAAGAATTTTGGTGTTGGGCTTAAATGAAAAAAATCATGATCTTGGAAAAGATGCAAGGATGAAACACTACTTGGAAGGGGAGGAAATGATGGTATCCCAGGTTTCAAGTCCAAAGAACTGCTCCAAAAAGAAAAGCAGAGCAAAAACCAAATAAAACCAAAAGAAAAAGAAATGGCCAAAAATCGGGGTGTTACAGGTTTGCTCTGTTCACACTCTCTCACCCTCTCCAGATCTAAACAAGACTGCGGTGGCCTCTCTCTCTCTCCCCTCACTGCTGGTCAAAGAGCCGTCCAGATCTCGTCGGCCGGGGAAGGTGAGGAGGTGCAGCGTTGACTCTGTTACCGTCGACGAGGGAGGGAATCCACTGCCGGCGGCGCTGTTTTCTTTCACCCAGCGCCTGTGCGGGAGGGCCTTCGACCCCGTCTTCACCGCTGATGTACATAGTGTGGGCAGAGCCAGCCTCCCGCCGCCCACCTAGCCACATCCCGACGACCCTAAGTTATAACTTTACTTTGAAACCAGCATTGCTCTAGCTGCATGTGGATCTTTTTCACTTCTGCAGCCTAATCTAGGTCTAGTTCAAACAGGAAAGAAGGGGGGTGAGTTTTATAGCATGAATCTAGGACGTGGTTCAAAGAGGAAAGGAAGGGGGAAAGTAGTACAGACTGGCTATCCAGCCGCTCTGTTGGTCGAAAAGGGAAAAAGGGAAATCGCAGTACACACATCTTTAAGGAACTCATCTCTTTCTTGAAAAAAGGAAAGAAACCGGGGGGTGGGGGACAAGGTAGTAGAGTTTGTGCAGGACTAGATTTGCTGCCCTCACATAGTAAAATGGTTGAAAGAGAACAAATATGGGACCAACACAAATATGCTGCTTGGTTCTTTGTTGCAACAGACTCTGCATCACCCATTTATACGTGTGGAGGCACATGGTGCTGGTGTGTTCCACATACAACTGTTTAGCAGTTGTTAATCTCATAATGCCACTGGAAAATTGAAGCAATGCCACTGTTAAAAGTAAATTACATGTATAACGAATGTTAGTTTTAAGAGAATGTCTCTGTTCATATGAATCAATGCCACTGTTTTAGAAATGCAACTGTCCTTCTTTGTTTCCCATTAAGATAAGGTAGATGCTTCTTTTTGTGGCCGTATGTGCCATCCTCTATTATTGGCCAGTAATTGTTTCCTTTTTGACCTCTGTGCAAACAGGGATCTCTTTCACCTCGTTGCTATTGCGACCTTTTGGTGCACTATGCAAAACACTTTTATTTGAAGACTGTTTTGTGCCGGCCTTCATCCACATGATTGTGCAGTGTGCTTTGAGATGCTGTGCTACTTGTATTGGTACTGTTTTGAATAAATGTTGAATTGAAGCTATTGTATTGCTGTCTTCTCCCATTAAGTGAACAAAAATGCTACCAACCCAGATATGCTGCTTGTTTCTTTGTTGCAACAAACTCTGCATCAGCCCTTTATACATCGATGGGAGCACATGGTGCTGTTGCGCCCACTCTGCCATGCAACTGTTTAAGCTTTTTGTTATTCTAATGCCACTGGTAAAATAAAGTAATGTCAGTCTTAGAAGTAACTACTAAACCTTAGTTCAGAACTGCAACACTTATTACGTATCGGCGGGAGTACATATTGAACCATTGTATTGTTAAGATGATGTCTCTGTTAATATGAATCAGTTACACTGTTTGAGAAATGGTACTATCCTGCTTTGTCATTCTTTCTACATGTTTAAGCAAGGTATTGTTAAGATAATGTCTCTGTTAATATGAATCAATGACACTGTTTGAGAATTGCTACTGTCCTGCTTTGTTTCCCATTAAAATAAGGTAGATATTTTTTCTTGTGGGCGTATAAGTCATCAACCGTTATTGGTAAGTAATTGTTTCCTTTATACCTCTTTGTGCAAACAGGGATATCAAAACTTCTGCTCGTTGCTATTTCGATTTTCATTTCAGTTGAACTGCACAAAAGGAGCCAATGTATTTAAGGCAAATCGTTGCATTCTTGGGCCCAGTTGATCCTTCCACTTTGCAGAAAGAAGCAGTCACTGGTTGTTGTACATTACAGAAGGAATAATCAAGAAGCTTTACAGAGTATTAGTAGACGCTGGTGACATGACCAGTCTGCAGAGCTCATGTGGCAACTCAACAGCATGTGAAGTGCAAGATTCTACAACCAGGAAAGGTATGACCAAGTCACTCGTGGACGCAGCTGTAACAAACGAGGTCAGCATCGGCCTTCATCCACATGATCGTGCTTTGTTATGTTGTCCTACTTATATTGTCGTACTGTTTTGAATAAATATTTAATTGAAGCTATTGAATTGCTATCTTTTCCTGTTAAGATAATGAAGATGATTATATTTGTGAGCATATGTTTCATCAACTAGTACCACTATTATAGTAATCACACTTTTTTGTATTTATGCAGACTATTTATGCAGATAGGGATGCTCAGCTTGATTTCAGTGGAACTGCACAAAATGTTCGGATGGTTCGTGCCCTCCATAATACTTCATCATGCATAATACATTGAATGGTTCTCTAATCATTCATTGTCACCTTGAGCCACTAAACTAGCTACATGAAAGGAGCTGCCAACGTCTTCAAGGCCTTGCAACATGTAAATACGAAATCCACCAAGCTACGCATGACATTGGTCAATTTCAGTGGAACTGCACAAAAGGATCAGCTGGTTAATCCAGCACGAGGTTCCATGTCAATGTGCAAACTGATGACAAACACCTCCCTTTGCACAATCGTAGGCATTTGATATTTTGCAATGGGAAAACCTTCTCAAAGTTTGCTCATTGGTGTTTGCAAGAAGACATGCATTTGATATTTTGGAAAGGGAAGCCTTGTCAAATTTTGCTCATTGATGGTTAGCAAAAAGACATACATTTGATATTTTGGAATGGGATTCCCTTTGCTGTCAGCAGCATCGGTCGATTTTTCTTTATTTGTGTCTTTAGTTGTGAAGTAAAAATATTGGCTCTGATCGATTGTTGTGATTGTTATGAATTGCCAGGCCTGTGAGTTTGATTGCAATGTACAGCCACGCTAAAAAACTTTATGGTACGTGTGAAACTTTGGCAAACAAAGTGATCACTATGCGTCCTGACAAAAAATCCTACTCCCTCCTTCCCAAAATAATTCTCTCAAGCTTAGTACAACTTCGTACTAAAGTTAGTACTCCCTCCGTACCGGTGCATAAGTCACATTACGAAAACCAAATAATCCCAAAACTACCCACCTCGTTTTCCGTTTTTTGCCATGAAAAAAGAAATTAGCCAATAGGAGAGGTGGGGCATGTATGCATTCAATTACTTGAGATGACTTAGCACAACATGCAGTAGTTAATTCTCTGGATGCAATGGCATTAATTAGCAAATAAACATCAAGTTCTCTCGTTTTTTCCTCACCTTGGTCGCGGTGCACAATCTAAGATGACTTATTTTAGGACGGAGGGAGTAGTACGTATTGTTCTACATGTTCGTCTAATGCCTCTGATACAACAATTCAAACTAACCGGACTTAATTCATTCAAACACGGCCGGATTTCAAACATGCCCGGATCTCATTACATTTCAGACATTCTTCAACAAAATAGCGGTGCTCATCCAGCTCTAGATGTATAATTAATTAACCTAATCTATGATCTCCGGCGCCCGTTCCCCATGTCCGGCGGCTCCGGCGAAGTCCTCCGCTTCGTTGCCGGCGGGGCGGGGCGGGGCCTCGGCGGAGCGGGTGATGTCCTCCGCTTCGTTGCCGGCGGGGCGAGGCCTCGGCGGAGCCTACGATGTCCTCTGCCTCATTGCTGGCGGGGCGAGGCCTCGGCGGAGCCGGCGAAGTCCTCCACTTCGTTACTGGCGGGGTGGGGCCTCGGCGGAGCCAGCGATGTCCTCCGCCTTGTCATCGGTCTCGCCAAACAGCGCCTCGCCCGCCTCATCGCCCTCCTTGTAGGCGGCCGCAACCTCCGCCACCCGCTGGCGGTACCGCCAGTGCTCAAGGTGGCTCTCGCAGGCGGAGCGGTAGGACTCGAGCAGCGCCGCCTGCTCCGCCAGGTCTACGGCGATCTGCTCCTTCGTCTACAGGTGCTCCTGGAGGAGTTGGTGGTTGTAGGCGGCGTCGGCCTGCGCCTTCCAGAACTGCTCCTCCCGCTACTCCCACACCATGTCCATGTATTGGGCACGAGCCTCGCCAATGGTCACGGTGCAATGCACTGGCAAGGATGGCGCGGAAGAGGGTAGCGCCGGCTCGTCGACGACCATGTGCTCCATTGGGACGTTATCGTCCTCCGGCTGCCTGTCCGCCAGCCAGTCGGCAGCAATGGCAGTCATCTCCTTCTTCTGGTCCGCCGTCCGCCCGTCCCGGAGAGCGGTGGAGCGCGAGGAACCCATGGTGGAAGTGGTGTGGAGAGGAGAAAGGGAACGGAGGCGGATGACTGCGGCTATGGCCGGCGGAGCAGTTTATATAGCAATGGTGTGCGGCAGAGGGACAGACGGGTGGTGTCGGAGTAACCGCCTCAGCAACCGCGTGTCATTAATGTGGGCGGCAGATGGACAGACAGACGGGCGACAGTTGTGTCATTTGAACACGGAGCAGTCGCCTGCTCCGGGAAGCGGCGCGGGCGGCACTGACCGTTTCGGGCGAGAAGCGCGCGCGGGAGAGGGAGGGGGTTTGGGTGGGCCAGGGCGTTCAGACGCGGGCTTGGCAACAGTCCGGTGCAGGAGCCGGACATGCTGGCTCGCCAGCGAACTTGCCGAGCTCAGCGACGATGACCAGACGATGGACGAGGCTTCCGACCAGGAGCCGGAGCCACCGCCCGTGTCGGTTCATGCCGTGTTCACCATAGAGCAGGTGCGGCCGCACTTCGACGTCCTAATGGCGGAAGAGCTACCAATGCCGCCGGTGTCAGCGTTCTGGCAAGCGCAGGAGGACCAGTGCTACAACCTCTGTCTCCTCAACGAGCATCGGCTTGCGGAGGGACAAATCGCCGGCGAACAAGCGAACGACAATGCCGTCATGGACATAGGGACCGATGATCCTGGCTTCCTAGATGACCAGCGAGCGCTGTACCAGACCATCCGTAGGGCTCGCGAGGCCCTCTCCGTCGTCCTTCACCTTGTTGCGCTCGCCGTGGCGCCGCCGTCTCGCGTTGTCAACATGGTGAACAAACGACAGGAATCAGGAGATGACTGTACGTGGTGAGGATGACAGTAGGAACCCACCAGGGCCATGGCCGTACTCAGGCAAGTGCCTCCTTATTACTACAAAAAAAAACTTCCCCCTAATGGTTTGCTGACATCTGGGTCCGACGCCATTGTCAACGTGCTCAATAAAGGAGAGAACTGCACAAGGAGCTGCTGACAGTAGGGACCCAGCAGATCATGCATTTTTTTAGAGATGTTTTTTTGTTGCTGGGACGCAGCAGGGTATCAACTGGTCTGTGCGAGGGCTGTCGCCCGTGAAGCCCAGGCTATTATTTTATGTCTACCAAATAACCAGCCCAGCTGTTTTTTTCCTTTGTGAAAATGGCTAGCCCAGTTATTTTTTATGAATACCCAACACAGGCCAACTTGTTTTTCTCCACCCGGCTGGGTTGCAAAAACGAGGAGGGGTGCATTCGGCTTGCCCAGAAAATGGGCTTTAAGTAATAATAAATGGGCTGTAAATTTAAAAAAACACAGTGAACTGGCAATTAGTTTGAAAATTAGTTTTTTCGGATTTTGAGATTTTTAATTTCATTACATCTTTTTGTTGCGTGCGCAAAATTACATTGGATTTTAACCTATTATAAAATAATTTTGAAATTAGATTGAATCTGAATCGAAATTTCAGGATAAAAATAATTCAGACCCCACCAAAATGTGGGAAGTTTGGTTGAAATTTTTAACCCTGGCCCTGGCTAAAAAATGGGCTGTACTGTTAGAAACAGTAAATGGGCTGCAGTAAATTCCATAGGAATTAAAAAATGGGCTGTAAATTATTAAAGATACTAAATGGGTTGTATGCTGTCCGCCACTGATGTGATGTTGATTTGTTGGCCTACTAAGTTGACGCGAACGCAAGGCTTTGTCAACTTATAGTCAACACACGATTCTAGCAGTAGAGGCCGTTGGATGGACATCCAATGACTGTTGTGCTTCTTCAATCTCAGATCTTCTTGCTTCAGCCGCCCAAACCACTGCCGACGGGACCGCCTGCTCCTGTCGCCCGTGGCCGGCTGTGCTGCCGCGCAGGCCTCACCACCCCACCCTACTCGTATCGCTGGCCAGGCCATCCCTCTACTTACCCACACCTCCTGTTATTCTCCGGCGACGGCAGCCTCACACCGCAGCCGAACCAGTCAATCCTCATACTCCCCTCCGCGTTGGCATCCACTTCTGTCTCTTCTCCGGCTACCGGTCGTTCCTTCCTAGGACTCGCCGTCGTCCACCGTGTTGGTTCTATCGGCGCGGCGTGGTCAACGTGGTCAACAAACGATGGCCATCGGAAGAGGGATGTACGTGGAGATGCCGACAGTAGGGACCCACATGGTCCATGGCCGCACGCAAGCAAGTGCCTCCTTATTGCGAATAAAAAAATGATTCCTCCCCCTCACAACTGGGACCCACCAGCTATATCTTCGCACGGAAGGAAGTGCCTCCTTATTACGCAAAAAAAAAGATTCCTCCCCATGACAGCTGGGCCCCAGCAGATTTGGAGGCTGACTTGTGGGCCTACTAAATTGATGCGTACACAGGGCTTTGTCAACTTAGTCGAAAAACGATTCTAGGAGCAGTGACCGCTGGATGTTAATCCAACGGCCGTGCTGCTTCTTCAATCTCTGATCTTCTTGCGCCAGCCGCCCAAACCAGCGCCGGCGGGACCGCCTGCTCCCGCCTCCCGTGGCCGGCTGTGCTGCCGCGCAGGCCCTACCGCCCCTCCTACTCCCACCGCTGGCCAGGCCATCCCTCTACTCACCCACACCTATTGTTTTCTCCGGCGACGGCAGCCTCATACCGCAGCCGAACAAGTCAACCCTCGTACTCTCCTCAGCATGGGCATCCACTGATGTGTCTTCGCCGGCTCTGGGTCATTCCCTTCCTGGGTCTCGCCGTCGTCCACCGCGTTGGTTCTATCGGCGCAGCATGGTCAACGTGGTCAACAAACAACAGCCATTGAAAGCGGGATGTAAGTGGAGAGGCTGCCAGTAGGGACCCACATGGTGCATGGCCGCACGGAAGCAAGTGCCTCCTTATTTCGCGAGAAAAAAATGATTCCTCCCCCTGACAGCTGGGCCCCACCGGCACTATCGTCGCACGGAAGGAAGTGCCACCTTATTACGCAGAAAAATCGATTCCACCTCATGACAGCTGGGACCTACAAGATTTAGAGGCTAACTTGTGGGACTACTGGGTTGACGCATATGCAGGGCTTTGTCAACTTAGTCAACAAATGATTCTAGCAGCAGTGACCATTGGATGATAATCCAACGACCGTGCTGCTTCTTCAATCTCTGATCTTCCTGCTCCAGCCACCCAAACCAGTGCCGGCTGTGCTACTGCGTAGGCCTCACCGCCCCACCCTACTCCTACCGTTGGCCAGGCCTTCCCTCTACTCACCCACATCCCCTGTTATTCTCCGGCGATGGCATCCTCACACCGCAGCCGAACCAGTCAACGCTCGTACTCCCCTCGGCGTGGGCATCCACTGCTGCGTCTTCCCCGGCTCTGTGTCGTTCCCTTCCTAGGCCTCGCCGTCGTCCACCGCCTTGGTGCTCTCGGCGCGGCATAGTCAACGTGGTCAATTAACGACAGCCATCAGAAGAGGACTGTACGCGGTGAGGCTGACAGCTGGACCCACCAGTTACATCTTCGCACGCAAGGAAGTGCCTCCTTATTACGTGCAAAAAAAATGATTCCTCCCCCTGACAGCTGGGACCCACCTGCTATATCTTCGCACGCAAGGAAGTGCCTCCGTATCCTCCCTGACAGTTGGGACCCACCCGGTCGAAGCGTACGAAGCGTTGTGTGTATGGTCGCGAACGTGTATGTACATACTGGTCGATCGGTCTCTCTGCAACGATGAACCATGGGCTTGTAAGGAGTGGCACATCATGTCAAAAAAAAGGAGCGGCACGTGTCGTAGTAGAGCCGCATATGTAGTAGTTCATGCAGTCCCGTCTAAATTGAGTACACGTCTGTACAGCCACGCTGCAAAAAATACGGCCACGTACATACATACGGGCGGGGTCTCGAACGCGTACTCACGCATACGTACGACCAGGGCTCGTGTACATGGATAGAGGCAACAGACGGCAGCAACGGCCTCCCGTTCATCGGCAGCCAACCGGCTGGGTTGGAATGGAGGAAACAGCGTCGGGAGCTAAGCAACTGGGTCGGAACACGTCCTGTTCATCGGGAGCCAACCTGCTTGGACGGAACAGCCGAAACGGGGTCCTGTTCATCGACTCGCGGTCTGGCGTACCTCAAAACGGAGGAAACAGTCTTCTGTTCGACTGCCTACGGTCGAAACGGGGTCTTGTTCATCGGCTGGGGGTCTGGCGTACCGCAAAACGGAGGAAACGGGCTTCTGTCAACCGCCTATGGTCGAAACGGGGTCCTGTTGATCGGGAGGGGTCTGGTGTACCATAAAACGGAGGAAACGGACTTCTACCCAACTGCCTACAGTCGAAACGGAGTCCTGTTCATCGGGAGGGGTGTGGCGTACCGCAAAACGGGACTCCACGGGCTACTGTTCATCCACGGTCGACCTCCTCCAGCCTCCACCAGCTACTGTTCATCCACCGTCGACTTCCTCCAACCTCCACCGGCTACAGTTCATCCAGCCTCCAAGGGGTCCTGTTCATCCACCCCCAACCGGCTGGCCTTCTCGGGGTCCTGTTCATCCAGCGCCAACCACCTCCACACGGCCATGGTACTGTTCATCCACAGCCAACCCACCGGCTGGGGTGGGGCATACGAGCGGGCGGCAGCAACGGGAAGTGTTCATCCACAGCCAACCAACCGGCTAGGTCAACTCACCACGTCTCGCGCACGGGGCTCGATCGATGCATCTTGACTCATTCTACGTATCGCGTACGCGGCAGCAATGTCACTGTTCATCGAGAGGCAACCCGACTGGCTATGTCTCGCACGTACGGGGGCTCGACCGGCTTCAGTTAGCAGCAAAGGAATCGCTCGGGTTCAGTTAGCAGCGAAGGAATCGCTCGGTTTCAGTTAGCAGCAAATGGATCGATTGGCTTCATCAGTACGTAGTAGCTAGTGCGATTGCTCGGGTTCAGTAAGCGAACGCCTCGCTCGAGTTCAGTTAGCGATTGCCTCGCACACACACGCGCGTACGAGAGAAACACGCAAACCACACTGCATCGCTCGGCCCCGACCACGCACCGTAACCGGGAACTCCCCGAAAATTTCCTCGCCCTCACTTCTACCATGATTTTTTACGTCATGGACGGCCCAAAGAATGTCATGCGGGTGCGTCTCCGGCCCGCCCAGGACGAAAAGCCCATTTTATGTCATAATGTTTTTTCATAGAAGTAGAAGCCCACCACATCTATGATGATACGTGTTTTTGTCACAATTATTGTCATAGAAGTGTCACAACCATGACAGAAAAAGTTTTCGTTCGGGCCATAATGTCACGGATGTGTCTTTTTTTGTAGTGCAAGCAGCACAACTATCTAGGTAATCCCTACAAGCATCGGTTAGTCCATTATAAAAGATATCAAGTATTTCATTTTTCTTAAGAGGATGATCAGACAAAGCATTAAGTAGTTGGAGAAGCCTCCCCAAAGCTTGAGGGAGATTCTCTTCTTCAATTTGCACAAAGTTAAATATTTCATGTATGGCATCTTGTTTCTTATGAGCAGGAAAATATTTTTCAGAAAAGTAGTATATCATATCCTGGGGACTACGCACACAACCAGGAGCAAGAGTATTAAACCATTTCTTAGCATCACCCTTTAATGAGAAAGGAAACAACTTAAGAATATAGTAGTAACGAATTTTTTTCATCATGAGAAAATAATGTGGCTATATCATTTAATTTAGTAAGGTGTGCCACAATAGTTTTAGATTCATAACCATGAAAAGAATCAGATATAACCAAAGTAATTAACTCAGGATCGACAGAGAATTCATAATCCTTATCGGTAACAAATATGGGAGAGGTAGCAAACTTAGGATCATATTTCATTCTCTCCCTCATAGATTTTTCTTTCAACTCAGCAAGCAAATTTCTAACCTCATCTCTATCATTACAAGCAAGAATTGCCCTAGCTGTCTCCCTATCAAAAACATAACCATCAGATGTCTTAGGCATTTCAACTCTAGTGGGAGAGCTAGGCATAACAGGTGAATCACAATTTTCAAGAGTTTCAACATTTTCAGAAATATAGGTTGCTTCACAACCTGGGTCAAATAGGGTTATTCCTTTAATAAGGAAAGGATGATTCCCTAAGAAAGAATTTTGGTGTTGGGCTTAAATGAAAAAATCATGATCTTGGAAAAGATGCAAGGATGAAACACTACTTGGAAGGGGAGGAAATGATGGCTCCCAGGTTTCAAGTCCAAAGAACTGCTGCAAAAAGAAAAGCAGAGCAAAAACCAAATAAAACCAAAAGAAAAAGAAAGGGCCAAAAATCGGGGTGTTACAAATGAAGAGAGACGCAAAGCTATTGGAGAAGAGGTAGCCCGGCTCTTAGCTGCCGGGTTCATCGTTGAAGTTTTTCACCCTCTATGGTTGGCTAATCCAATGCTTGTTCTAAAGAAAAACGGCACTTGGCGCATGTGTGTTGACTACACAGATCTCAACAAGGCATCCCCGAAACTAAGGGCCTCTGTCGTTTCATCTCAAATATTGTGCATGAGTCTTTTCGTTTTTGATCATTGGTCACATGGGGGCTTCCAACTCACCGAGTTTAGCTATCTCACCCTCTTGACACGGCAAATGACGCCACATTATCTTGGTTAAACCTGCCTGTCTGCTTGATGCTACTCCGATTAGGTGACCCGGTGTACTCTTGACAAGTCAATCATCTCTATGACCCTGAACTTGTCTTGGTTAAAACATCGGATATGTCACGTGAGAGCCGGCTTACAGAGAGCGAGGATAAACCATGGGCTATCACGCTAGCTTGATTGAAGCAAGACTCGAGCCTCGAAAGCCGGTTTATATTGTCGTGCCTCGAAAGCCGACTTAACATTGATATCTATTCACGATTTCTGTTCAATTTTTTCCAGGGGTTGTCTTTGTTTCCTTTTGGCCATGAGCCGCCGGATCATGGACAAACCGGTTTAAAACAAAAGACAAATGCCTATTGACCATGAGTCAACAAAAATCATAGCAGTTTATTTCTGACTGGTGCTAACCACAAGCCGGACAGCTATTAAGCGCCCCGGGTTATTCTAAACCTGTGTTATGTAGAGAAGGATAAACTATTGATGGTTCATACAAATATGACTCGCCACACTGTTACTCAACGAAGCGTAGATTTTTTCAAAGGAGACTGGGCGGGTTAACATACAACCACACCAGTGCAGCTGTTTCATCCAAAATACTGCCTAATATTTAAGTGTGCGATCGCACGATAGCGAACCCTAGTGTTTCCAACTATCCTATTACAAAGCCACAGCTGGGCTCCATGATATCAAAAGTTTTTTGGAGACATCTACTCCTGGGCACCAGTTTTTGTGCCCTCCGGGTCAATAGATCCCGGGTTAGCCCCTTCCTGGTGTTCATCGGCGGCTTGGGCCTCCGGGTCATCCTGCTCTGGCTCTGCTCTTCTTCCAATCTGAAGATTGTCCAGATCCCAGTCGATAGTTGTCAAGGCCTGAAAGGCGGCATCCTCTTTCATGATAATTGATGGGTCAACATCAGGAGCAAAGATATGCTTACGCCGTGCCGGAGTTAGGTCGATGGGCATGTAAGATGGTGGGGTGACCCGCACGTTCTCTTCGTTGTAAGCCGGCTGGTACCTCTTCAAGTCCAACTCTTCAACAAGTTGACTCACCAAAACACGAGTCTCCTTTAAACACCGGGCGTAATCTGCTGCAGAGAATTCACTGCCATCAGTGTTGAACTCTGGAAACCCGCCGGTCATCTCGGAAGGATCCATATCTGGCACATTAGCTTTGGCACGGCTTAAGGACATCATGGCACCCGCTCGGGCGGCTGATTTCTTCAACTCTTCAATTCGTCCAGGCATGGTTGAAAGTTGATTCAACACATCCCTTATGAAACGTGGTGGCTCTTTGTGACCCATCACACACATAATTGTGAACAAGCTCCCTGCATAAAGTTGCTCCAAGAAAGTGTAAACCGCCTTGAGCACATTCGATTACAGCATTCCAATACAAATATCAGAGATTTTGGGGGAGTTATTCCTGACTGATTGGCGGGTCACTTACCAAAGATGGCCTGGGTCATATCGGTAATATAACGCTTCAAGTCGTTTACTTCATCAGTAATGGGCTTGAGCCAGTTCTCTGCCTCTTCAGCACGTTTCAACAACGCTGCTTTTTCTTCCTTGTGAGAGGTCTTCACAGATTTCAAGTTTTCAGCAGCTGTTGATACAGATTCGTGCAAGGCTGCGACAGATGACTTGGCGTCTATACGAAGCTTCTTCTCAGCTTTGAGTTGCTCTTCTAAGCCGGCCACCTTTGACTCGGCGTCATTGAGCATATCCTGTCATAACCAGATCTTGTCAGTGGAATGCTATATGCTATTGAGCCCACAAAATTGCACAACCCGGCCCACGGGGGCTATGAGACGGCTAAAAATTCTCACTTAAATTCCCAAGCAGTTTGCTAGCAATCTACATGGCACTTGGGGGCTAATGCAGGTCATTTTTTCTCTTCTGATGATCACTAAGGGAATAAGATTCGGCTCATCTTATCCAAATGAGTCGGCCCTTGGGGGCTACACGTCACTTCTAAAAGACAATTGTTAAAGAACCGGTTGGTTATATACATAACTACCCGGCCCTTGGGGGCTACACGTTGCTTTTAAGTGACATATGTTAAAGAACCGGTTTGTTATATACATAACAACCCGGCCCTTGGGGGCTACAGTCCTGAAGCGAGTATATCATACTGAAAGTCTTACACATATTCATTTTGACCTATGTCTAAGACTTGGCGGCTACACAAGATATATACAGTATGGAAAGAAGGGACATTTCTGGCCTCATATTTGCTCTTCAGCATATTGACCAGGCTTACTTCCATTTCCCGGCTTACAGATAGCCGGGTCAAGTACGCCTCATGGAGATCGGCCGCGCTGAGATCTACAAAGTTTGGGAGCTCAAGTTTCCCTTTTCCTTTCTCAGACGCGACCGGCTCATCTTTTGATACAAGCTTGGTCAGAACGCTTGACGTCTCTGGAGTCTTGAAGGATACCCCTGTGATGCCAACATCATCATCGGCTTGGGGAGATGATAAGACCATATCTTCAGCCGCCTTCATCAGACTAGAAGGGCGAATAGGACTTGGCGAGTTAAGATCCTCCACCACGTCAGTCGTGCCGACTTGAGTATCCACCTCTTCAGTAGTTGATGGCTCGTTTTGCTTGGGCGGATCAACAGTTTCACCAGGCTGATCCTTCGCCATCTCGTGTTGACCTTCAGTGATCACCAAGTTTGGGTTTTCTAATTCAAAGTTCTCTGGGGTCGAAGATGACTTGCCAGTTTTCGTCTTCTTAGCCTTTGCCCTATGAATTCATAAGCAGACTTAAATAAGCGAGACAATGGTTACGACGAAGCACAGTTTATTGAGAAGAACTTACCCTTGCTTAATGACCAAGGGTGGCAGTTGAGTGGCAGATGAGTCGCCAGATGATGGTGGCGACTCCTGGTAATTTGAATCAGACGGGTTAAGAGGATGCTTAAAAAGGCCGGCTCGTGGAAGAGATGGGGTTGGACCGTGAGGCACCTCATTGCGTCGCTTATGGGCGGCTGAAGCATCAGGTAAGCCGGTCAAGAGTTCTCCAGAACCACTTCGAGTCTGGCGTCGTGCAGAGCCGGCATGCTGTGATTTCTTTAAAGAAAACTGTGGCCCTTGAGGATATTTATAATATGATAAGAAGGGGAAAAGGCAGGTGCGAAAACAGAGGAGGCACAGTAGCTTTTGGCGAAGAGCCGCCTCGATTCTCGCGCCTAACAGATATACATCCAGATTTGCTGTGACATCACACTTAAGCACCGTTGATTTCGGAAGATGACGTCCTAACACGAGGGAGCAAGGAACGCCAAGGTAAAGAGGTATTATGAGCCGGCAAATTCATATGACCCGGAAGTACAACAAGACTGAAGATTGACGTGAATGAATCCACATCACTCCGGGGGCTAATGTTGGGGATATAACCCCATTAGGGCAACTCATAAATGGGCCGGCTGGGCGGTCCAGTACCTGAGGAGGCGGCTTACCTAAGGACGCAATAAGTTTTCCTTTACTTGGGGAAGACGATGAGTAGGAAATAGATTAGGGCACAGGTCATGTTACGACCCGGACTCTGTTGTAAACCTAGGGTCTCGACCTGTATATAAAGGCGAGCCCCTGAGGCGGAAAGGGACCAAGTTACAAGCTCTCGAGTACTAGGTTAGCCGAGTTGCACCCTAGTAGTCAAGATCATCATCATCATCAAATAACAATCAAGCAGGACATAGGCTATTACCTCCATTGCGAGGGGCCGAACCTGGGTAAACCCTTGTCTCTCGACTCCGATCAACCCCGTTCGAGTTATCACCTAGCTGCAATGGCCTCACAACTAAGTCCTTTCACGAGGACATCTGCCATGACAAAACCACGACACTTGCTGTAGTGATCTCCCCATGTTTTGTTTTGAACTTGCTTTATGTTTTTCACTCGGCAGAGTTTCCAGAAAATGATCTCGCAGATTCCGAGTGTCGACCATGCTCCAGAGGACGTGACGAGGGGCACCGAGCGCCAGAACCACGAGGACGAAGAAGAAGAAGGGGAGGAGGACAACAACGACATGGAGACCGAGGAGGGTGAAGAGGCGGAGTCTTCGCCGTCTGAGGGAGGTCCCAGGGAGCCCCGCACAAAGGCACACCATGATCCGAGTGTCCGCATGGGTGGCGCTCAGGCGCCGAGTGGCTCGAGGCCAGCTGTTGCAGCCCCTGTTACCCGCGGGTCGAAGCGCGGGTGAGCCGGGTCAGCCGAGCTGGCCGAGAAGCTGCTCAAGCAGCCCAAGGTCATTGCCACCAAACCTCGGAAGGCCGCTCTGCCAAGGATTAAGTGGTGGTGCCGGTGGCATCGACGTGAGTACTGGAAGCTGAACTCCTTTGTTTTGTAATCTATGTTGACTGATTGCCAAATATCTTTGTGACTGCAGCAATGAGACGTCGACTACTTCGCTGGACCCGAATGCCCCCGAGAAGGGATAGCCTGAGGCCGAAGCCGCGGATGCCGCCACCTCCAAAGGTACCGACTAGTCTGTCTGAGTTATAATCCGAGTGTTTGCTTGACCCATGTGTTGGTTTCTGGATGATTGCAGCCCCGAGTGAAGTTATCCAGCTTGACGATGAAGACATGGCCGATCCGTCGAACCCAGAGGCCAGCGAGAAGGCCCCGCCTGGCAGCGATGTCATCATGCAAGAGGCCGCCGGCAGCCGAGTGGATCGGGTCTCGCCGGTGAAGGTCTTCACCAAGACCGCTTCTCTAGCGAATGGCACTACCAAGACTGCTTCCATGCCTCCACCAGCGCCGACTCCAAGCCCTACCCCAGTCACCCTCTTCGCGCTGCAAAGGGTCCCTGAGGACCAAGTGGGGGCAAGCAAGGAGGCTCTGATCCAAGTCGAGGTGATGAACAGTCGGCTAAAGGAGGCGTACGACGCCAGCGAGCCCTTGAAGACCAACGTCCGAGTAAGTGCCATAGTAAGTTCTTTTTTCCAGTCGAAATTTCGTGGACAAGGCTAACAACCGCTTCTGGAAGAGTGTTGGTCTTCAAGGCTAGCAACCGCTTCTGGAAGAGTGTTGGCCTTGGTTTTCCTCAGCAAGAAGTTTTTCTGTGTTTTCCAGTGGGTTTGCATGGGGCTCACCCACTGGGTGTTTTCCGTTCCAATGGGGGCACACTGAGTGCACCCACTGGGTGTAGTCCCCGAGGCTACCGTCGACTGGATTCGGTCGGCGGTAGTCTTAGGTTTGCTTTCTGAATTTTCATCCACTCGGATCCGATCGGATCGGCCCGAGTCAATTTTGTTCCAGTGGGGGCACGTTGAGTGCACCCACTGGGTGTAGTCTCCGAGACTGCCGTCGACTGGAGTCAGTCGACGGGAGTCTTTAGAACTTGTAGCATTTTTCGTGCTGAGCACAATTGCCAATCATTTTTTAGTGGTTTTGAGACAAAGATTGAATACAAGAGATGAACTAGGGTTTGAGATGAGATGGTGCTGGTGAAGATGTTGATGAAGATTAGTCCTCCCATGATGAGAGGATCGCTGGTGATGTCGATGGCGACGATTTCCCCCTCCCGGAGGGAAGTATCCCTAGCAGAATCTCTCTGCCGGAGAGCAAAAGTGCTCCTGCCCAAGTTCCGCCTCGAGACGGCGGCGCACCATCCCGAAAGTCTTCTCTATAATTTTTCTAGGGCAAATGGACTTATATACCAGAAAATGGGGGCCAGAGGCTGGCCAGGGGCCCCACGAGGTACCAGGGCGCGCCCTGGTGCCTCATGGGCACCTGGGTGGCCCCCTCTGGTACTTCTTGCTTCCAGTATTTTTTATTTATTCCAAAATAAATATCTGTAAAATTTCAGCTCATTTGGAGATGTGCAGAATAGGTATCTCTGACATAGCTTTTTCAGGTCCAGAATTCTAGCTGCCGGCAATCTCCCTCCTTGTGTAAATCTTGTATATTAAGAGAGAAAAGGCATTAGAATTGCTCAACAAAGTGTTATATTGATTAAAAACACTATAAATAACAGTAGCAAAACATGATGCAAAATGGACGTATCAAGGATCTTGAGTCGCTGATGTCCAGACTGAAGGCCATCCCCAGTCGAAGAAGTCTGTGGCTCAGTGCGGAGCGGATGTGGCGTTGTCACTCGTTCGCGTCCACTGTAAGGATGTGAACGAAGAACGACTGAAGTCTCTCAAGGTCGCCAACACGAAGAAGCTCAAGTTCGAGGACTTCATGGAGACATTCATCGAGGCCGCCACCCGGATCGCAGATGGCATCGATCTGGATACCTTCGTCGACCCAGCGAGTCCCGCACCAAACGCATGAAAACCTTTAAGTGCTGAGTGAATTTGCCTCGGTATGTCGAGTGGTTGCTGTAACCATTAAACTCTGATGAGCCTAGGCTCATGCACTTTATTTTGTTTCGAACGGATCAAAGGTTCAGTCGGATATTTGAATCCTTGCTTTGTTTATTTGCTGGTGTAATCTTTTAACTTAGGCGAAGGCTGGTTCGCAGCTAAGCCTCCGAGTGAAGAGGAAGCTCTCACTCGGATATGTGTTTAACTTAGGCGAAAGCTGGTTCGCCGCTAAGCCCCCGAGTGAAGGGGAAGCTGTCACTCGGATATGTTTTTAACTTGGCAAAAGCTGGTTCGCAGCTAAGCCCCCGAGTGAAGAGGAAGCTCCCACTCAGAGATGTTTTTTTTAACTTAGGCAAAAGCTGGTTCGCAGCTAAGCCCCCGAGTGAACAAGAAGCTCTCACTCGGAGATGTTTTTTAACTTAGGCGAAAGCTGGTTCGCAGCTAAGCCCCCGAGTGAAGAGGAAGCTCTCACTCGGAGATGTTTTTTTAACTTAGTCAAAAGCTGGTTCGCAGCTAAGCCCCCAAGTGAAGAGGAAGCTCTCACTCGGAGATGTTTTTTAACTTAGGTGAAAGCTGGTTCGTAGCTAAGTGTACCCGCCGGGGGTGATCTAGATTCCGAGTGTTAATGTCACCGAAGTGAGCAGTAGCATGTAGCCAAATTCGATGTTACACGGGAAAAGTAAGACTTTTATTCATCGAATGTCACTCAGAAAACTATTATGACGTTTATTCCATTCTAAGTGTAGAATTTGCGGAGCAGGTCCGCATTCCAAGCTCTGGGCTCTTCTATGCCTTTGCTGAAGTTGTAGAGTCGATACGCTCCATTGTTTACGACCTTTGAAACTGCAAAGGATCCTTGCCATGAAGGAGCCTGCTTATGGGGCTTTTGTTGATCCAGTTGGAGGACCAGTTCACCTTCTTGAAAGGCTCGCCCTCAGACTTGCCTGTCATGATAGCAGCGCAGATCTTGCTGATAAGCAGTCGACCTGATGAGTGCTAGTTCACGCTCTTCTTCCAGGAGGTCGAGGCCGTCCTGGCGTGCTTCTTCAGCTTCTGCTTCCGAGTACAGTTCCACTCGGGGGGAATTGTGAAGTAAATCACTCGGCAATACAGCTTCTGAGCCGTACACCATGAAGAAAGGAGTGCAGTTCGTGGATCAATTCGGGGTCGTTCGCAGGCCCCAGAGGACAGACGACAACTCAGTGACCCAAGCTCCAGCAACATGTTTCAGATCGCGCATGAGGCGCGGCTTCAGGCCTTGAAGTATCATCCCATTTGCCCGTTCAGCTTGTCCATTTGACTGCAGATGAGCCACGGAGGCATAATCCACCCAAGTGCCTTGAGAGAAGCAAAACTCATGGAACTCGTCCGAGTCGAAGTTTGACCCGTTGTCGGTGATAATGCTGTGTGGAAGTCCAAACGTGAAGACCATATCTTTGATGAACTTGATGGCCGTAGTCGAGTCCAGCTTCTTGATGGGCTTTGCTTCGATCCACTTGGTGAACTTATCCACTGCCACTAACAAATGAGTGAACCTGTTGGTGCCAGTCCGTAGAGCCCCGACCATGTTCAGCCCCCAGACGGAGAACGACCATGTGAGCAGAATTGTCTTCAGCGCAGACGCTGGTTTGTGAGACTGGTTTGCATAGAACTGGCATCCAACACACTACTCAACTATGTCTCCGGCTGCTTCATTAGCGCGGGGCCAATAGAAGCCTGCCCGAAACGCTTTAGCGACCAGCGTCCGAAAGGACGCGTGGTGCCCACAGGTTCCCGAGTGAATCTCCTGCAAGATCTGCTGCCCTTCTTCGGGTGAAATGTAGCGATGAGTGACTCCGGAGGTACTCTTCTTGTACAACTGACCCCCCATGACGGTGAAGGCCTTTGACCGGCAGACAATCTGGCGGGCTTCCACTTCGTTGTCAGGGAGCTCCTGCCTGAGCAGGTATGCTATGTACGGCTCGGTCCACTCGGGGATGATCACCAGTACTTCTTGCACCAAATCGATTACCGCTGGAATGTCAACTTCAGTCGGATGGTCCGACTGGCTGTGGGGGCTCCTCCACAAAGGGGTCTTCTTTGATTGTTGGGGAGTGTAGGTGCTTGAGGAACACGTCTTTGGGTACTTCTCTCCGGGTGGAGCCAATCTTGGCTAAGTCATCGGCAGCTTGATTCTTAAGACGAGGCATGTGATGCAACTCCAACCCGTCGAAGTTCTTCTCCATTTTTCTGACCGCATTGTAGTATCCTGTCATGGCTGGGCTACAGATGTCCCACTCCTTCATCACTTGGTTCACCACAAGATCCGAGTCACCATAGACCATCAGTCAGCGGATGCCGACTGAGATAGCCATTCGCAATCCATATAGGAGGGCCTCATACTCGGCTTCGTTGTTGGAAGAATCAAAGTGGATCTCTAACACATAGCTGAGTCAGTCTCCTTTTGGAGAGATTAGGACTACTCCAGGCCCCGAGCCGTGAAGCATCTTAGAGCCATCAAAGAACATGGTCCAGTGCTCGGGGAGGCTCAAGGCCGGCTACTGTTGTTCCGTCCACTCGGCCAGAAAATCCACCAGTGCCTGGGACTTGATAGCTTTCTTGGCTTCGAACTTGATGTCCAGAGGGAGGAGTTCAATAGCCCATTTGGCCATTCGGCCTGTTGCATCTCTATTCTTCATAATCTCAGACAGTGGAGCGTTGCTGACCATTGTGACCGAGTGTGCTTGAAAATAGTGAGCCACCTTCTTTGCAGTCAGGTATATGCCGTAGACTAGCTTCTAATAGTGTGGGTATCTCTGCTTCGAAGGGGTCAACACTTCTGATATGTAGTAGACTGGGCACTGCAGCTTGAGGGCTTTGCCCTGTTCCTCTCGCTCCACAGTGAGCACGATGCTAACCACTTGATTAGTGGTCGCGATGTACAAGAGCAAACGCTCTCAGCTGCCCGGAGCAGCAAGCACCGACTGGGAGGAAAGCAGGGCTTTGAGTTCCTGGAACGCAGCCTGCGCTGCTTTTGTCTACTCGAATTTGGCTGATTTTTTCATGATTCAGTAAAGTGGCAGGGCTTTTTCACCGAGTCGTGAAATGAATCTGCTCAGGGCTACCAGATAGCCCGTGAGTCTTTGTACGTCGTGGAGACGCTCTGGTTGCTTCATTCGTACTATAGCACCGATCTTCTTGGGGTTAGCGTCGATCACACATTCGGAAACGAGGAAACCAAGTAACTTGCCTGCTGGGACCCTGAAAGTACATTTGGCCGGATTGAGCTTTATTCCAAACACGCTCAGGTTTGCGAAGGTCTCGGCGAGGTCAGCTAGGAGGTCGGAACCTTTTCTAGACTTGACCACGATGTCATCCATATAGGCCTCCACATTCCGACTGGTCTGCTTTTGCAAGTGTTTTTGAATCATATGTTGGAAAGTTGCCCCGGTGTTTTTCAATCCGAATGGCATCGTGATATAGCAAAAGCACCCGAATGGGGTGATGAAGGTTGTTTTTATTTCATCGGGGCTGTACATTCGGATCTGGTGGTACCCGGAGTACGCATCCAGAAACACAAACGCTCGCACCTGGCAGTAGAATCGACTATCTGATTTATGCGGGGGAGCGGAAAGTAATCCTTGGGGCAGGCCCGATTGATGTGCTTGAAGTCAATACACATCCCGAGGGAGTTACTCTTCTTGGGCACCATGATGACGATGGTGAGCCACTCGGAGTGGTACACTTCACGGATGAATTCGACTGCTAGGAGCCGTGCAATTTCTTCGCCAATCACCTTGCGCTTCTCGGTGGAAGAGCGACGAAGGTGCTCCTTCACCGGTTTGACCTTCGGGTCGACACGGAGTCTATGCTCAGCCAGCTCCCTGGGAACACCCGGCATGTCAGACGGCTTCCATGCAAAGATGTCCCAGTTCTCACGGGTCACCTACTAAGGGTAGGGTCATAGAGCTGACATCTAGGGCCCACCTAGGGCCCCACACCATCATTGGTGGGTCTCCGGACCATAGGCGCATTCGGATGCGCAATATTGATTATCCACTCGGATGCCTCCCACCAGTCGGTCATATCGGAGTCACTCGGACAAGAGAAGACCTGCAGACGACGTGGGAGCCGTAACGGTCGAGTAGCTTTACGTTGGCATTTAAGTGTAGTTATAGATGCCGTTACCAGTAACTGCAGCACTAATGTACATTCATCTCCCTTGCGACGTGGCATTGATGGGCCGAGGCGCACTCTATATAAGCCTCCCCTCAGCTCCATGACAAGGGTTCAACACTCCTTGTAATCCTATACGCCAAGAGAAAACACGAACCTCCGGGCACGAGACGTAGGGTTATTACCTCTCCGAGAGGGACCCATACTCGCTAAATCTGAGTGATACACTTGCGTCATAGCTAGGCTCTGCCCATCGCTCGTACCCCTAGTACTCATTGTCAGGTTCGTTGCCTCGACAGTTGGCGCCCACCGTGGGGCAGCGCATTTAGCGATTTCTGGCGGAAGTGGGATTTCCATCATCATCATCATGATTTACGGCAGTGAGATCCAATTTGGTGCTCTCAGCTTTGTCACCGATGATAAAGGCGTGGCTCCAGGAAGCCCCCCTGGATGTGGAGTCGCTGGCCGTCTGAGGTGCGGCGCACTTTCGCGCAGCGTCCTACAGAATCCTTCTCCGACAACCATCGGTCCTATACCAGACGACACCCCTTCTTCCAGCCGGACGCCGTCGCAAGCGCTCCGGACGCTCACGGCTCCAGCGCTGGGTCAAGCACGCTGTGGCCTGATATGTCTCCAACGTATCTATAATTTTTGATTGTTCCATGCTATTATAGTATCAATCTTAAATGCTTTTATATACATTTACAAGAAATTATCTATCATGTTTGGGACTAACCTATTAACTTAGTGCCCAGTGCCAGTTGCTGTTTTTTGCCTGTTTTTGGTTTTCCAGAATATCAGTACCAAACGAAGTCCAAATGCAACGAAACTTTTTGGAGATTTTTTTTCTAGACATAAGAGACACTAGAAGCTTCGGGAGAGGGCCAGAAGACAGAGGAGGTGGCCACGAGCCACCAGGGCGCGCCCCAGGGGGGTGGCGCGCCCTGGTGCCTCGTGGGCCCACCTATGCTCCGTTTGACCTAATTCCACCTCTATAAATTCTCTAAAATCGGGAAACCAACAGAGGAGTCCACGAAACACTTTTTCCACCACTGCAAGTTCCTGTTCTCGAGAGATCCCATCTGGAGGCCTTTTCTGGCACTCTGCCAGATGGGGATTCGATCACGGAGGGGCTCTACATCAACCTTGCTGCCCTTCCGATGATGCGTGAGTAGTTTACCACAGACCTTCGGGTCCATAGTTAGTAGCTAGATGGCTTCTTCTCTCTTTTTGATCTTTAATACAATGTTCTCCTCGATGTTCTTGGAGTTCTGTCGATGTAATCACTTTTTTGCGGTGTGTTTGTTGGGATCCGATGAATTGTGAGTTTATGATCAGATTATCCATGAATATTATTTGAGTTTTCTCTGAACTCTTTTATGCATGATTGTTATAGCTTCGTATTTCTCTCCGATCTATTGATTTGGTTTGGCCAACTAGATTGATTTATGTTGCAATGGGATAGGTGCTTTGTAATGGGTTCGATCTTGCGATGTTCAATCCTAGTGACAGAAAGGGACATGACACGTATGTATCATTGCTATTAAGGGTAAAAATATGGTGTTTATTCATGTGTGAGTTTACTTTGTCTACATCATGTCATCTTGCTTAAGGCGTTACTCCGTTCTTTCTGAACTTAATACACTAGATGCATGCTGGATAGCGGTCGATGTGTGGAGTAATAGTAGTAGATACAGAATCATTTCGGTCTACTTGTCTCGGACGTGATGCCTATATACATGATCATTGCCTTGGATATCATCATGATTATTTGCTTTTCTATCAATTGCCCAACAGTAATTTGTTCACCCACCGTATGTTATTTTCAAGAGAGAAGCCTCTAGTGAAAACTATGGCCCCCGGGTCTACCTTTATCATATATTGAAAATCCTAAAAATACCTTGCTGCAATTTTACTTTATTTATTTTATTTTGTATTTTTGTTTGATCTATCTATCTATCACCATACAATTTAATCTTGCAATTAATCGCCAAGGGATTGACAACCCCTTGTTCGCGTTGGGTGCGAGGATTTGTTGTTTTGTGTGCAGGTACTGCTAACGAGTTGTTGCGTGATTCTCCTATTGGATTGATAACCTTGGTTTCATAACTGAGGAAAATACTTATCTCTACTGTACTGCATCATCCGCTCCTCTTCGGGGAAATCCCAACGCAGCTCACAAGTAGCATGGCCCTCCAGGCCGTGGCTGCACAAGTGTCGGTGCTCGAGCCCGACGAGTCCATCCTCGACCTGTTCCCCGCCACCCTTGAAGAGGTTTTGGACGAATCTGAGTGCGAGAGCAATGGCTCCGCGGTGGAAGTTCTTATGTCCGGGGGAGAGCCCAGCAGTCCTCCGGGATTCAACGGCGCCCGCGATGGCCTCAAAGGCGCCTCCCACGACCGCGTCGGCGATGATCCAAGAGGCGACCGCTCCCCGCTCCACGAATAGAGGAATAGTACATCCTGCAGCCCCTCACTCGGGAGCAGAGGGAAGAGCTCTGGCAGAGGAACGATCAACTTCTTCGCACCCCCATCACAGGGACGACTCCTGAGGCCCTGGCAATGGAGTCGACGCGTTTGGCCACTCTGGCTCAGCGCGACCACCTCGAGCGGTTGCAGAGGGAGTTGGATGACCACGTGCTCCAACAACAACCTAGATCCAATCGGCATCGGCGGCGGCTGCTCCCGGGTGATCAGCCCCGGAACTACCAGGTCCTCAACACCCCACTGCAGAACTTGGCAGTGGCGACCCGGATCGCTGACTCCATCCAACCCTCTGGCTCAGCCGCGGGAGAAGGTATTCGGCAGATCCGCGCTTTGCTTAAAACTGCTATGTCACAAAATGCGGCTGTGTCGCTGTCTCGGGATCAGATCCATAGCGCATCAGTCCGCGCCGAGACGGTCCAGTCGGCTCATAGTCCCCTCGCATCCGGGAGGCGCAAGGATCTGTATGGGGATCAGAGGCATAACCAGATCACTTCGCCTCGGCGGCTCAACGGTTATCATCGCACTCGGACGCCCCCTCTGCGGGACGTCACATACGGGCGCCAGCCCTATGATGACAGGCGGCCGTACGAGGATGACCGAAGGCCCAGCCCTCACCGCTGTCCGGGTGACCTTAGATACTGCTCCATGTGTTCGTCCACCATGTCTCTGAGGTAGTCTCTTTTCCTTACTTCGGTGTGACGAATGTCGATAGTGAGTCGCTCAATGCGGTCACGCAATGTACCTCACATTGCTCGTTGTAGTCCGGAGTGGTTCATGTTGTCGTGGACGTCGAAGACCGGAGATGATGTGCTTTGCCTATCCATCACAAGACTCGAGCGAAGGTGAGTAGGAAATGAGATAAACAATACCAAGTTACCTTTTCCCAAAGTTGTGGATGTATCCCGTGTCACTCAATGTGAATTGAGAGAATAGTGGAATTGGTACCTGTCGGCGTACGACAATCTATGGGGCCATCACCCCTTCTACGTTCGGCTGAGGGCCCGCAGCACACAAAGAGCAGCAACAACCGCAGAGCACACAAGTGTTTACCCAGGTTTGGGCCGCTATGAAGCGTAAAACCCTACTCCTGCTTTCGTGGATTGATGGATATTTTGGAACCCTGTGAATACAAGAGCGCAACCTTGCCAACAAGGAGCTCAGGAGGTGCAGCTAATCTACTGTAAACTAACAGGGGTCCGACCTTTGTAAAGGTTGCCTTGGCCCTCCTTTTGTAGGTGAAAGGGGTAACCACAATGGCAAAATGGTAATTACATGGTGAAATGATAGCAACAGTGCTATCATACCTAACATAGATGGGTTAGGACAAATGCATTAAATGCACCATTATGTGTCACGTCTGGGATGGATGCCGGCAAGGAAGCCCCGCTCCACCTGTACCGTCAGCCCAGCTACCTTTTATTATTGTGACACGTCCTTGGACGAGTGTTAATAAAGTCCTCCTTCAGGCGGTGGATTGCCACATGCCCCAACAGGCTTCCCCTAACCGCATGCGCGCTCGCCACCTGTCGGCAAGAACCTGACAGGTAGGTGCAGCGAAGCGGTCGAGGAAACTTGCCAGCTTGAGGCTTGTCGGTCCTGACCTTGCCGGCCTGGAGCTTCCCGGCAGCTTGTAAAACACCTTCTCAGGAACTGGATCTTGATCTCTAGTACTTCTCGATCACCTGCCTCGAGGTCTTCTTCATGGTATTATCTACCATGTCTTGTGCTCTACTTGTAGTGGATTCATCTTCCGCCAAGCCCTTCCCGGTGAGGAGGCTACAACCGTCTGTGCGTAGTCAGGGGTATAAATGCCCATGTTCACTACACTGACAGTACCGGACTGGTTCACTCACACCTACAAAGTAAAGCTTATCGAGTGTCTTGGTTAGGACAAGTGGCACAAAATTCAATCAAGTGTTAGTTCATGATATCAATAATGTTGAGGAAGATTCACAAAATTGCAATCTAAAGCAAATAGATCAATACCTATGGTGGCACAAAGGAACACACACACAGATAGATAAGTGGGATCCGCGCAACCAAGGATTGAGCACAAAATGTGTTACCACGGAAAAAGCTCGTGTTACACAGATACTAGAGAGACAATAGCTCGATTTCTCAAATGGGCTAGATAAGCTTGTGCACCAACCTATGCGAGTAACCGTGCCGTCTTCAATCCCAAGTATGCTACGTATGTATGATCCAAATGATATACTATGCAAGATGTCTCAATGCGATTTCTATTGCTTACAAGCTCTTTTGTGTCTCCTCTTTTGCTTAAAAGCTTTTGCTCTTTTTTTTGCTATGCCAATATATTGATGCTCGGGCCAATATATGAGACAAGTATGTAAGATATGCATTGGAGAGACTTATGGCACAATGATGATAGCAAGATTATTGCACGCTAAAAGTAGCGATGCGGAGTAAGCGTATCACTAAGGTGCACAAAGAGCGTGGCCCAACAATTCTCAACTCACTAGTCTCGATAGGTAAGTGATGCAATAGGCTCGGGGCGATCAATGCAATGGCAAGGAAAATGTACAATGATGTTGTCGAAGTTATTGTCCTCGCTTACGGTGGCGGTGTCAAATGGTGAAGAAGTCGTTGTCGAGTACGTGGCGATGATGAGTGGCAATGTAGAACCGTTCCTAATTAGCCAAAACACCTTAGGAAACGGAAA
Source organism: Elymus sibiricus (assembly GCA_039707655.1). Lineage (NCBI taxonomy): Eukaryota > Viridiplantae > Streptophyta > Magnoliopsida > Poales > Poaceae > Elymus > Elymus sibiricus. Next base: position 343,037,576 of record CM077666.1, on the reverse strand, counting down.
CCGCAACTCAAAATCTCAAACAAAATTTGTTCAAAATTCAGTTATGGTGGCGGAAGTGTATGGTGGGGAAGGGTATACAGAAGGTATGGTGGAGGCCTAAACAAAGATGTCAAAATGGCAAAAAATTGATGGAGTCATATGATGCTGGAACCTATCTAGATGGATGGTGGATGTCAATAGCTACCCAATGAGCTAAAGAACGCAGAAATCGGACTCCGAATGTGAAAGTTATGGCCGAAATGGTGAAACGGTGGCGGCTGGTTCTGGGGGGGTGGTCGTGCGCACGGGGGTAGGAGGCCGTGGGCACAGGGTGTCCAGAGACGTATCGGGGGCCCGTGTGCATGGGGCCTGGAGCCCGTTGATGTCTACTATGCAATTTTACTTCGTGTAGACTCTGTTGGGCCTCCAAGCGCAGAGTTTTGTAGGACAGCAGCAAATTTCCCTCAGGTGGATGACCTAAGGTTTATCAATCCGTGGGATGTGTAGTATGAAGACGGTCTCTCTCAAACAACCCTGCAATCAAATACAAACAATCTCTTGTGTCCCCAACACACCCAATACAGTGATAAATTGTATAGGTGCACGAGTTCGGCGAAGAGATGGTGATACAAGTGTAGTATGGATAGTAGATATAGGTTTTTGTAATCTGAAATAATAAAAACAGCAAGGTAGCAAGTAACAAAAGTGATCACAAACGGTATTGAAATGCTTAGAAACAAGGCCTAGGGTTCATACTTTCGCTAGTGCAATCTCTCAACAGTGCTAACATAATTGAATCATATAACAATCCTTCAACGTGCGACAAAGAATCACTCCAAAGTTCCTAGCAAACGAAGAACATAAGAAGAAATTGTTGTAGGTAGCAAAACCACCTCAAAGTTATCCTTTCCGATCAATCTATTGAGCCATCCCTATAAGTGTCACAAACAGCTAGCCCTAGAGTTCGTACTAAAATAACACCATATGATACGCATCAATCAACTCTAATGTCACCTAGATACTCCAATGTCACCACAAGTATCCGTGAGTCAATTATTCGATATGCATCAAACAATTTCAGATAATATTCAATCCAACACAAAGAACTTCAAAGAGTACCCCCAAAGTTTTTATCAGAGAAAGTAGGATGAAAACGTGCATCAACCCCTATGGCTAGATTACCCCAATGTCACCACGGGAATCCGCAAGTTGATTACCGAAACATACATCAAGTGGCTCAATAGAATACCCCATTCTCACCGCGGGTATCCACATGCAAGACATACATCAAGTGTTCTCAAATCCAAAATATTCAATCCGATAACAATGAAACCTCAAAGGGAAAGACTCAATTCATCACAACAAGATAGAGAGGGAAGAACACCATATGATCCAACTATATTAACAAAGCTCACGGTACATCAAGATCGTGCCAAATCAAGAACACGAGAGAGAGAGAGAGAGATCAAACACATAGCTACTGGTACATACCCTCAGCCCCGAGAGTGAACTACTCCCTCCTTGTCATGGAGACCGCTGGGATGATGATGATGGCCTCCGGTGATGATTTCCCCCTCCGACAGGGTGCCAGAACAGGGCTCCGAATGAGATTGTTTCGGAACAGAGGCTTGCGGCAGTGGCGTGGGAGTTCTAGGTTAAGTTTTGGGGGTTTCTATATTTATAGAAATTTTTGTTGTTGGAACCCCGCCAGGGGGATGCCCAAGGGGCCACAAGCTCAGGGGGCGCGCCCTAGGGGGGCGCCCCCCAGGCTTGTGGCTCCCCCGGCCACCCTCTGGTCCCCCTCTGGCACTTCATGGGTCTCTTTTGGTCCATAAAAAATCACCACAACTTTTCAGCCCAATCCGAGAACTTTTATTTCTGCACAAAAAATAACACCACAGTAGTTATGCTGAAAACAGCGTCGGTCCGGGTTAGTTTCATTCAAATCATATAAAAGTGCACCAAAACCATATAAAATTGTTGTAAACATGGCATGAATACTTCATAAATTATAGATACGTTGGAGACGTATTAGCATCCCCAAGCTTAATTCCTGCTCGTCCTCGAGTAAGTAAATGATAAAAGAAATAATTTATCAAGTGTGAATGCTAGCATAGTGCATAAGTTTGATCAATGATAATTTCAATCACTTTTCCTAGCATCATAAGCAACAACTCTTTCTCATAAAAATCATCATGATAAAGTAGCAATCAATTCACATGTTATGGTTCAAACAATGCATTCTCTTGAAACTTAACAACTTATGTTCTTAGTCACCAAATAATTTCAATGCATCTTATTTTCAACAAAGTCTAAGTAAGAGCTCCACATACTCAATTATCATGTAGTCTTCTATGATTGCTAGTACTCAAAGCATATTTTTAGAACAAATAGTATCCATTGAACACGGAGGAAGATAGGGGCTTAATGTTTCGCCTCCCAACTCATTTATCATAGAGATAATTTTCAACAATAATAATTCATCATCAAATATATTTGAATGAATATATATGTCCAGATCTTTCCCCACCACATGATGCTTGCAAAGTAGAGAATAATTGAGGCTGGAATAAGAAGTTGGCTACACAGAAATAAAATTGACAGAAAAAGTAAAAGATATGCCCTTCGTAGAGGGAAGCAGGGATTTGCTTATGTGCCAGAGCTCATTGCTTAAAACAGAGATGAATACATTTTGAGTGGTGTGCCTTTCATGTCAACGTCACAACTAAGGATTTCAATATCTTCCATGCTAAACACATTATTGGCAGTTCCCATGTGGAAATGAAAAGTTTACTCCCCCTCAACCATACAAACACAAGCCATGGTAGCCGAATTCACGGGTGCCCTCCAAACAATCAACTTTCCAGAGGGAGTTTGTTTTATTATATATTTCTTTAATTTTTTTTGTATAACGGGACTGGGCATCCCAATTAGCAGCCTCTCTCGTGCAAGGACAAGTGAATAAACACCCATCATGAGAATAACCCGCTTAACATGGAAGATATTGACTGCCCCGTCGCTCCATGAGCGGTACGGCACACAAAACAGATGTTTATTTGAAGATTTTAGAGATGGCACATGCAAATTTACTTGGAGCGGCATGGTAATACCGTATATAGGTAGGTATGGTGGACACTCATGCAAGAAACTTTGCTCAAGGACTTTGGATGCACAAGCAGTAATCCTTCTTAGTACAGAAATTTTGGCTAGGAAAGATTATAAACAAGAACCACATGTTGGAGGATCCATAACAATATAACTTCTATGCAAATATACCCAAACATAACTCATTACGTTGTCTTCCTTGTCCAACTTCAACTAATTTGATCAAGTTTGAAAATAATTAATGGGTATTCACAATCATAAAAGAGGTCCAAGATAATATATTTGTATGTGAAATTTCTCTTCCTTATACTAATCATTCATGAATTGCTTGTATGACCAATATTGTGATTGTCAAACTTCAATAGATTTTACTTTCTGAACCCAATGTGAAAATATTACTAAAAATATGAATTGAAACACAATGGGAGCATCATGATGTAGGGTAACGCAGCAGAAAACAAAAAAATTCCGACCTACGCACCAGCCCAGGACCACTATGGAGACTGCATACAAGGTTTGATCTTATCGTTACCGACTCGTAGCGCAGTGGAAGTAGAGTCGATGACGATCGGCGGTGCAGATCCCTGCAGCTAGGACTTACAACCTCCCAACCGCGAGGATGTGCTCCCTCGTCAGCTCACCGGACGGATCTCCGGGCAGCCCTTCGGGAGGCCTCGGGACAGTCCCTCGGCTAGTCCCACCGGACGGATCCTCGGACAGCCCTTCCGGAGGACCCGCGAAACTCGGACGGTCACTCGGACAGCCCTTCGGCAGGACCCCCGAAACTCGAACAGTAACTCGGACAGCCCTTCGGGAGGCACTCTCGAACTAAGACTAAAACTATGATCTCTCTACAGAGTTGCACACATACGGTGTCATCTATCCGGCAGGGCTTCGCCGTCCAGAACTAGTCCCACCGGAACCCAGACAGCCTTTCGGCTCTACGAAACTCTTTTTGTGGGAGGGAGAGAGAGAGAGAGCCAGACGAGCATGGCATGTGTATGAGAGCAAGCATGAGGTTTGGAGAGCACCCCTCCACCTCTATTAATAGGAAAGCCAAGGGGTAAAGTTGCCATTCCAAAAAACCAAAAATGCCCATGAAGGAACACTTCCACAAGGGCATATTAGGGAAGTAATGGAGCAAGTGGGGCTCCATGGAGGAGCCCACATGTGGCCGGCCAACCTCTCTTGGGGGGCCCCCAAGGGGGGTTTCTTAGCCCCCAAGCCATCTAGAAGCCTTTTGGGAAATATCCCAAAAGGTGACTTTCCAAAAAAAAATCCATAAAGTGATTTCACTATTCAAGAAGACATTTTTCTGCGTCTGTTAAATCCCAAATTATTTATGTGTGCCTAGAACAATTCCAGTACCCACTAAAACAATTTTGAACGCATTCCGAAACAATTCCGGAACAATGTTTTTCTTCAGCGAAAAGCTACCATAGTGGTTCCGGCTGCTCCGGAACATTTCCGGTTTTTCCTCCGGAAAAATCCCAGAAGTTTCCAGAATGATTCTGGCACCCTCCAAGAATTTCCAGACGTTTTCCGGAACCAATTTGACTTAATGGAATACCCTGAAACAACTTTTCAGTTTCACCGAAACTATTCCGGTGTTCTCTCCGGAACGTTTCCGTTTCGTCCGAAACTTTTCTGGTGATTTTCTCTCACACTCCCTGTCTAGTATTCAGTAGATAGATGACCCTTAAGCGTGTGACCCTATAGGTTTGGTGAAGTATAGACATGACCGGAACTCTTTCCGATCAATGATCAACATCGGAGCCGTGGACACCCATATTGACCCCTATACCCACACGAATGAATATTCGAGTGAACCTCCAGTTGCCGAGTGCTATTCCTGTTGCTTTGCGATATGTTACAAATACCCGAGGTGAGAAACATCGGCATCCCCGTGGATCAACACTTATCCACAATGCCAGTTACCTCATTATCGGTTTTGTTCTCTTTTCTCGTTTCCGTGTTCCGGCATCCCTGTGGTCAAATCACAATGTGTCTGGCCAGGCGATGGTGGATACTGTAACACCGAGAGGGCCCAGAGATATCTCTCCATCGTCGGATTAGCAAATCCCAATCTTGAGCTATCAAGTTACTTGACAAACTTTTCCATGAACCCGTAAGCCGCCATAATAGCCACCCATTTATGGATGACGTTTAACAAACCCCAAAGTTCATGAAGCAAGCATGAAGAAACTCGACACTCTCATGGTCTAAGGAATTATGCAAACGTTAACTTCTCTGTGTTATTAACCATTAACTTGTGACCAATGAATCTCATAGCATAACATCAATCGGGTCGATTCAACACAAGTGTTCTCCTAACATTGTGCCCTCAAAGTTGCCGGCTTAGTCATGCCCATGATCAGGAAAACAGAACCATCATGCAACACTTGAGCTAGTCTTAGAAGCCAGACTAGGAATACATTTTACCGTTTATTATTCCACACGTGCATATGAGTCTTCCTCTGAGCCTCGTGGTTATTGCAGACTCGAGAACCATAGCAGTTATAGCATGGAACATAAACATATTTATGAACATGGGGATAAATAATAACATTTATTATTGCCTCTAGGGCATATCTCCTACACATGAAACATATGGCAAGCACATTCAAGCCTAACCCACTTCCTATGCATAGGGATTTTTTGAGCAAACAATTTATGGGAGCAAGAATCAACTAGATAGGAAGGCAAAACAAGTATAACTTCAAAACTTTCAACACATAGAGAGGAAACTTGATATTATTGCAACACCTATAAGCATATGTTCCTCTCTCATAATAATTTTCAGTAGCATCATGAATGAATTCAACAATAAAACTATCACATAAAGCATTCTTTTCATGATCCACAAGCATACAAATTTTATTACTCTTCTCATAAGCAATTTTCTTCTCATTCATAATAGTGGGAGTATCATATGAAACTCAAATACTATAAATTGTTTCCACATTAAAAGAGTAATATTCAGAAAAATGGTGATCATAATTATGATAAGTTTTATAAGAATAATTATCACTACTTTTTATAACATAAGTGTCATCACAATAATCATCATAAGTAGCAACTTTGTTCTCATCATAATCAATTGAAACCTCTTCCGAAATAGTGTATTCAACATTAAATAAAGTCATGACCTCTCCAAATCCACTTTTATCATTATTATAAGATTCAACACCCTCCAAAATAGTGGGATAATTACAACCTTAAGTTGACACTCTTCCAAACCCACTTTCATAATTATTGCAATCATCATAAATAGGAGGCATGCTATCATCATAATAAATTTGATCATTAAAAGTAGGGGGACTAAAAAGATCATCCTCATTATGCATAGCATCCCCAAGCTTAGGATAAACATTATTTGCAGCAAATAAATTCTCAAACATGTCATTCTCATCAAACATAGCATCCCCAAGCTTGTGGGTTTGCATATCATTAGCATAATCACTCTTATCATCAATAGTATGAATAGCACCAATAGTATAACAATTATTATCATCGTAATTTCCCAAGTTGGTGCCAAAAAGATTTTCAAGATTACAAGAAGTATCATTATCTTCCCAATCATAATCATCATAACAAGTAATAGGCACAACAAAATCATCATCAAGTGTATCTTCTTCCATAATTATTTTTGATTCATCCTCATGAGGCATAACCATAATGGGAGCAACATTACTTGGGAGAGATACATTTTTACCTCTACTTTTCCTTCTTTTCTTCTTCTTCATCACATTATGTGTGGGTTTAATCAATTCTCTCGAGCTTCTTATTGAAGAGATTGGTTGGATAGGAAGCTTCTCTTCGTCACATGTTTCATCATGAAAGAAAATAGGAGGGAAAGGGGGAATCTTTAGCCTTCCATTAGTATTCCTTTTATATTCTACTGGTTTTCCCGTCTTTCTATAATTGGCTATATAAGCATTCTCATTGCAATTTACCACACAAAACATATAGATTTCCTATAGATTAGTTTCAATGTTGTCTGTGAGAATGAATACTTCAAACCAACTATTTTTATGTGTCAATTCTTCACACCCCAAAAATAAACAAAGTTCATTATAAAGTTCAAGGGTGATCAAGTTATTACAATATTTTGCCACGATTCGGTCATGAAAAAGAATGCATTAAAAATTAAGATGACCAACCTTATTGCAAAGTTCACAAGTAATGGGATGAAGAGAGCATAATTTTGTAGCAAATTCGTCTATCACTTTAAGCCACCGATTGGTTTTATCATGTTTATGTTTCTTACAAAATCTATCATCCCAATAAGGCATGTCTTCACAAAGTTTATGCACTCCACAAAAATTGACATGCCTATCATAAATCTTTTTATCACTAGTTTAATGCCCGTGCGTTGCCACGGGCCAACAAATGGATATATCATGAGCCTCTTGCTTGAGCTCTTCTTCGGTCATTGTGTCGTTGCTTCACTATGTTGTCACCTGGCTCCAAATCGATTTGTGTTTTCTCCAAGTCTACCAAATTGATGTCATCGTTTCAATCCCTAACCCACATAGTAACAAATGAATCTAGCATGAGCTGCTCGACTTCAGCTCCTCATTCATTACGTCGCCATTTTCCTACATTGTCACCTGCTCCAAATCAGTATGTGTTTATTCCAAGTTCACCAAATTGCCATAGTCATTCCCATCGTCCATAACTTCAAATGGCTTGCATAATATTCATCCACTCCCTCCTCAAAGTTCTGGTAAATTCAAAAATTGCCCAAAACAAATTTGTAATGTTATGCATCATAAATCTCAAAGTCCCCTCCTTTTATTTTTTAGCATTGCATGAGAGCTGGTAGCTCCACTTGTATGAACCCTCCTACCCCAATATTAAAATCACCCATACAAAAGAATAGCCTAACACTTTACGTCCTCTTAATGATTTGTTGCTCTATCACTAACCCTAACATAGCCCAATATCAGCAAGGACACCTACACACCCATGCCTTCATCTTGTCTCTCCCTTCTCCCTGCCACTTGATCCACTGGTCATCTAAAAAAAACTTGATCCACTGGTGTGTTCGTTATAAGAAAGAAGCTTCACAAGATATTGAATGCACTGCAGTTTACATGGACCAGTTGGTAAAAAGCTTGAAAAACATGTGGTTGCTTGATGTATTAAGCAGGTCCATTAGGCCTAATAGGAGATATCAGGATTCCTAGCCAGCCAGAATTGACATTTTCACTTGCATCACAAAATGTCATCAGGACAACTATCTAAGACTTAGTCCAAAGTCTTTTCCGGGTCAAGTGATAGAAGTAAGAAATCCTGTAGGTGAGGATGCAAACGTACCGACTCTAGTTTAATAGTAAAGATTATGAGTTAACGTCTCCTTGAGCTAGCTCTTTTCTCCTTGTTTCTATTTCCTTATAATCTTTTCCTTCCCGTGAAATTTCAGTAACAAACAAAATTTAGCATAACAGTAACAAGTCAAGTATTATAGTAAAAAAGATCAGTAGAGGTCAGTTTCTAGTACAACGAATATTATATTATCACAAAAAAATGATGAAATGGAAACTTAATGACAAGGTACATCATGTTATAATCCACATTGAAGGTATACACAGAACAAATACATATTATGTGTTGATTCCGTGGCAATAAAGAAAAGAAAACATCTACTTTACCAACAATTGTAAAAATTGTAAGGATCTGATAAAGAAAAACAATATTAACCAATGTGTTCACTTGTTCTAAAGAAAGGATTATCATCTCATACAATTTGACGTGATATGTAGTGATATTTGTGCTGACAAAGAATATAACTTATCCATTTTATTTTCCTTTAAAAAACTAATCATACATCTGTATGGCACAATCTAAACTCTATAGCACTCTACCTTCAACTATGATGTACTCCCTCCCTCCCATAATATAAGATCACATATCGGATATGTGATCTTATACTATGGGATGGAGGGAGTAGCAAATTTTGAACATTTGACATGGACATGGTGTGCTTATAATTTTTTAGATTGGTTCTAGGCATCCAATAAGGTATTTTTACGTAGTAGGCACTCGTCTTTTTCATGCACGGGAAGAAAAAAGGATGAAAGAAGGCAACAAGCCAGCTCGGCTATACAACAACAAATGCTAAGTGTGAAATGCCTCAAACTAGAGGTTAACATTCAGAATAACTTCAGCAACCAACTTTTCTAGCTTTCATATCTTTGTCCTAAATAATCTCCGATTCCTTTCTTTCGAATTCTGTCAACCTGCATGAGAGGCAAGGGAGACCTTCTTTTCACATTTATCTCAATCTAATGAGTTCTTGCTTAAGACATCTAAATCTTACACTATGATAACCAGATTTTAATATTCCATGGCAATGATTCATATACTCTCCTACTATTTTGCACTATCATAACACCAGTCATTATAAACAACATTTTCCTGGTCCCCATCAAGTATTCTTGAGATTTTAGTCTAAATATCAATTTAGCATTGTTAAGAAAAATTTACCGCATTGAATAAACCTACCAAGAAATATACCTAACCGAAGTGCTACTACTAACTATACATGAAAGTTTTAAGCCTGCAGATTTTCCTACTCGAGAACATCCATTCTACTGGACTAACATACTATAGACATAGATAATTAATTATTTATAGGCATACTGATAGGAGGACCTACTATTTAACAAAGTTTAATGAGTATAGATCAAGCTTTGCACAACCATACAGGAAGAGTATAAGTAGTATGACAGTGCTTGGTATCCTACAATAAAATCTTGTGCGAAGTGGAAAAGAGAAACTAAAAGACAACATAAAAGACACAAACACATTATTTAGAGATTTTATGTAAGGTTAGACAAACAAATTCAAAATATCACTGCCCCCTCCATCCCCGGAGGAGAACATCACCGCCAACATCATACCTCGAGGAGAACCGAGCTCATCTTCCTTGCTGGATTTACTGGCCAATGGCCAGCTCTGGTAGCTGCTCTATTAGCCTCCTTGCAGTTCTTCATAAACTAAAGGGCAAAAATACATTTAGAGCAGACTATGTGGGCAATGAAATATATATGTCAAAGATTAACCTCAGGAAGAGTGTACTTGTCCTGGTGAATATGTAAGGTTAGATTAAACATGGAATAATGCTTGCACTAGAGACCTTATATTGCCTAGTATGAGCACAAATAAAAACCATCAGGTTCCATAAAAGAGAAAGCATCCGAAATCAGCTTTAAATAATCGAGGGTCCATCAAGAAGAAACATCTGAAATCAGAAAGATATGGATATATTCTATCTACATATCATCAAATAGGTCAGTCGTTAAAATCATTGAATTCAGTAACTGTGAATTGGAGAAGAGAAAATAAAAGATGAGCTGAAAGACACAACTGGAAAATTCAGAGATTACGTAAGGTTAGACAAACAAATTTGGAACTCTTTTCTCCTTCCTGCATCAAGATGACTGTTATATCAATCATAGCAGCATGACGTTCACAGGAAAATCTATAGGATATACGAAGATTAAATATTATTAATGTTATAATAAAAACAAATAGTGGAATGTGAGCCTCAACAATGGAAATCCATCAAAAAATAATTAAGAAAATAAAATCTAATCAACACTATGATTTGACAACCATCAAAAATCTAAAAGACACTCCGAATGAGGTCAACCTGGACCATATAAACACGTTCAGAAATAGTGAAAAAATCATCTAATGCACTACATGATTTCATAATCAAGTAATTACATGATCCTTTATGTTGTTAAGATTTTAGAGGGTGTTCTTCCTAATGTAATGGCTGACTTTGTAGAAAAAACAATACACTATATATTTAATAAATCAAGAAATCTCAGACCATGTTATTCCTATACTACTATAAATAACAGATTTTGAAACCAACTATTGCTAAACCTGCCAAACCAAATATTGTTAAATCTATCAGACATAATAAGAGGTAAGGGAGATATCATTTTTGCACCTTCTCCTCATTGCAGATGACGAGGGCGACGAGGTGGTGCCAATGAGCATGTTCTGCTTCAGCAACCCTGCCGGCCACCTCACCTCAAGCGCCCGGCACCAGCACCCCTCACCCCTCCCCCTTCTCCCACGGAACACTTCTCCATGGTGCCCATAGACCCACCCAATGAGTCCAAGGAGCAAGAGATGGAAATATGTTAGCAATTTATGTTCCTCATGTTTGGAAATGGTAACTTTGTAAGCATTCTACTATATATTTAGATATACGGTAACAAATAGACAAATATTTCTTCCCAATTATTTTTTGTTTATCATAGCAACCATAAAAAGATGCCATTCTGCATTTTAATTTTGTTCTGCCACTTTGAAAAAAACCTTAAGACCTTCAACTTCCGCATCACCTTTTGGAAATTTTCGCCTACAGACAATTACAAATACTATCGACTCAAGCACACCAATCATCCAAATCCCGATTTGTGCTTGGCCACTGGTACGACCACCCAAGCCCTGTAAACCTGCAATTGAACAAAAGATGATGCACAAGAAAATGTCAGGATAGCTCAGTTGGTAGAGCAATGGACTGAAAATCCTGGTGTCACCAGTTCAAATCTGGTTCTGTCAGAGAGAAATAAAGATCCACCGAATAGGTATTGATCCAAATATAGAGCATGCTTTATTCATCTAAGTGGATAAATCCATAATGTAAATATAGAGGCACTTCTTTTTCTTTTAGAGAAGTTTAAAATTACACAGTAGAGCATTAGAATTAGCGCAGAGAGAGAGAGAGAGAGGGAGAGAGAGGAACAAACATCACCTTGTCAACGTTGCCCCAAAAGGGCCCTCGAAAGCCTCTTCATTTTTGCTACAAGGTCTGTACAACCATACTAAATCTCTCATGGTAGATTCTTTTTCACTGCAGCCATCAACACATCAAATAAGTCCCAGGAAGATAAGATCAAAACAGAAAGTCTCAAAGCATTTCCAATATAACTCATCTCTAAATTTATATGTATTTCCTGGTACACTACATCTGCCTTGTATCAAAAAATTCGAAGATACATGATACACCTTCCCCCAAATGTCGTGCCCTGTTGAAGTTCAACCTGCATAAAATGTAGGACTTAGTAAGATTGGAAACATGCCTACCATTAGCTAGTTGTCAAATCTGACTACAAATGTATATTCTATTAACAAGAAGTGTAAAAAGAAAGGGGGCATGCACTAAGCTTATGTGTAAGCATACAGAAAATACTAAAGCCTAATTATTGATGTGATAATTTCCTTTTGAGCTGATGTTCACTTCCTTTTGTGCAATTGTTATGGCCAGGCCAGTGAATTGACAAATTGTAATATTTCTAACAAAAAAAGGGGCTATTGCATTACAATTTTGGTACCCTCATTCAGTTGAGGATAAGCCATGATGCACCAAACAGTGCCAGTTCCATCTCAAAACCACATGATGATTATAAAAAAATCTTGGGTCATAGCACAGATGGCAAAACCCTCTATACTGATATCGACGCAATATTATTGTCGATAACGGGCTCACCAGGTCACACGGAGATGACGCCAACCCAGAATAGCTCCATTTCAGAGATTGGCCTGAGATCATCATCAAATAATTGTCAATCACAGGCTCACAAGGTCATCTTATTTTCTTCATTGCACCAAGCAAACAAATTAGAGGGCATGGAAAACAAGAAGTGAGGAAAAGAGAATAGGGAGTGAGAAATTTTACCTGCACAGACAAAGAGGCTCGCCAGGCCATCTTAGGGATCTGGCCGTTCACGGTGGCGGCTCGGGCCGGCAGATTGATCTCATGGCCGTCCTATGAGGGTGCGTCGGTGGCCGTGGCATGACTAATCTTGGTGAGATGCTCGGTGGCGGGGGTGACCCGCGAGTCTAGGTCGCGCATGAGGAGTGGAGAAATGGGAGGCGAGCAGAGGGTGCTCTCCCTCCATCGCTCCTACCAATATCTTCCACGGACGGCACCAGCGATGCGCTCATGTTCACTCTCTTTCTCTCTCTCTCTCTCTCTCTCTCTCTCTCTCTCTCTCTTCCGCGGCCAGCACGAGGAACGGGATGGATACCCCTCTTTGGATCCAGATCGAGTGACATGGGGGGTGCAGATGGTGGGGATCAGGCTAGGCTGTTGCGGTGGCGGAGGCGAGCAGGTCATAAAAAGGCAGCCTGCATGGGCTGCGTGACGGCGACCGAGACGAGCATGCGATGGTGATGGAGATGGGCAGTTCATTGTGGTAGACAAGTGTGAGGACGGCGGCGGCGGCGATTTTTCTCACGAGATCGAGAGAGAGGAGGGATCGGGAGCTAGAGGTGGAGGAGACTGGGAGAGGGGACGTGGGACGTGGGACGGGAGTGGGTCGTGGTTGTTTCTTTTTTTTAAATCACGCGGAGGAAGGCTGCGAGTAAATTGATTAAAGATTGATCATGATTTATTTCTTACCATACAAAAGTTACCAAATACTACTGAAAATTGATCTTATTGGCAGATAAAATTGGTTTAAATAGATCATGGATAAAATCCGGTTTAAATGTGTTGGTAGGATAAAAAACGGTGGGGAAGAATTAACCGGAGTGAGGCAAGACTACCAACTCAGACATTAGGAGTAGAGATTCCTGGTACACTACATCTGCCTTGTATCAAAAAATTCGAAGATACATGATACACCTTCCCCCAAATGTCGTGCCCTGTTGAAGTTCAACCTGCATAAAATGTAGGACTTAGTAAGATTGGAAACATGCCTACCATTAGCTAGTTGTCAAATCTGACTACAAATGTATATTCTATTAACAAGAAGTGTAAAAACAAAGGGAGCATGCACTAAGCTTATGTGTAAGCATACAGAAAATACTAAAGCCTAATTATTGATGTGATAATTTCCTTTTGAGCTGCTGTTCACTTCCTTTTGTGCAATTGTTATGGCCAGGCCAGTGAATTGACAAATTGTAATATTTCTAACAAAAAAAAGGGGCTATTGCATTACAATTTTGGTACCCTCATTCAGTTGAGGATAAGCCATGATGTACCAAACAGTGCCAGTTCCATCTCAAAACCACATGATGATTATAAAAAAAATCTTGGGTCATAGCACATATGGCAAAACCCTCTATACTGATATCGAGGCAATATTATTGTCGATAACGGGCTCACCAGGTCACACGGAGATGACGCCAGCCCAGAATAGCTCCATTTCAGAGATTGGCCTGAGATCATCATCAAATAATTGTCAATCACGGGCTCACCAGGTCATCTTATTTTCTTCATTGCACCAAGCAAACAAATTAGAGGGCATGGAAAACAAGAAGTGACGAAAAGAGAATAGGAAGTGAGAAATTTTACCTGCACAGACAAAGAGGCTCGCCAGGCCATCTTAGGGATCTGGCCGTTCGCGGTGGCGGCTCGGGCCGGCAGATTGATCTCATGGCCGTCCTATGAGGGTGCGTCGGTGGCCGTGGCATGACTAATCTTGGTGAGATGCTCAGTGGCGGGGGTGACCCGCGAGTCTAGGTTGCGCATCAGGAGTGGAGAAATGGGAGATGAGCAGAGGGTGCTCTCCCTCCATCGCTCCTACCAATATCTTCCACGGACGGCACCAGCGATGCGCTCATGTCCGCTCTCTTTCTCTCTCTCTCTCTCTCTCTCTCTCTCTTCCGCGGCCAGCACGAGGAACGGGATGGATACCCTTCTTTGGATCCAGTTCGAGTGACATGGGGGGCGCAGATGGTGGGGATCAGGCCAGGCTGTTGCGGGGGCGGAGGCGAGCAGGTCATAAAAAGGCAGCCTGCATGGGCTGCGTGACGGCGACCGAGACGAGCATGCGATGGTGATGGAGATGAGCAGTTCATTGTGGTAGACAAGTGTGAGCACGGCGGCGGCGGCGATTTTTCTCACGAGATCGAGAGAGAGGAGGGATCGGGAGCGAGAGGTGGAGGAGACTGGGAGAGGGGACGTGGGACGGGAGTGGGTCGTGGTTGTTTCTTTTTTTTAAATCGCGCGGAGGAAGGCTGCGAGTAAATTGATTAAACATTGATCATGATTTGTTTCTTACCATACAAAAGTTACCAAATACTACTGAAAATTGATCTTATTGGCAGATAAAATTGGTTTAAATAGATCATGGATAAAATCCGGTTTAAATGTGTTGGTAGGATAAAAAATGGTGGGGAAGAATTAACCGGAGTGAGGCAAGACTACCAACTCAGACATTAGGAGTAGAGATGACTGGTACGATCATCATTAGTATTACGGATATTCATAAAAAGCATACTAACAACATTGCAATCATGCTTATCTTTCAAAGATTTTATACCAAACATTTTATTAAATTCATCCTCTAACACTTTGGCACAATTTTCCGATCCATCATTTTCAAGAAAGACATCATAAAGGTAAAGCATTTGATGCAACTTCAATTCCATTTTTTTATAGTTTTCTTTTATAAAATGAAACTAGTGAATAAACAAGAAACTAAAAGATTCAATTGCAAGATCTAAAGATTATACCTTCAAGCACTCACCTCCCCGACAACGGCGCCAGAAAAGAGCTTGATGTCTACTACACAAATTTATTCTTGTAGACTCTGCTGGGCCTCCAAGCGCAGAGTTTTGTAGGACAGTAGCAAATTTCCCTCAAGTGGATGACCTAAGATTTATCAATCCGTGGGAGGTGTAGGATGAAGATGGTCTCTGTCAAACAACCTTGCAATCAAATACAAACAATCTCTTGTGTCCCCAACACACCCAATACAATGGTAAATTGTATAGGTGCACTAGTTCAGCGAAGAGATGGTGATACAAGTGTAGTATGGATAGTAGATATAGGTTTTTGTAATCTGAAATAATAAAAATAGCAAGGTAGCAAGTAAAAAAAGTGAGCACAAACATTATAGCAATGCTTGGAAACAAGACCTAGGGTTCATACTTTCGGTAGTGCAATCTCCCGACAGTGCTAACATAATTGAATCATATAACAATCCCTCAACGTGCGACAGAAAATCACTCCAAAGTTCCTAACAAATGGAGAACATAAGAAGAAATTTTTGTAGGTAGCAAAACCACCTCAAAGTTATCCTGTCCGATCAATCAATTGAGCCATCCCTATAAGTGTCACAAACAACCCTAGAGTTTGTATTAAAATAACACCATATGATACGCATCAATCAACTCTAATGTCACCTAGATACTCCAATGTCACCACAAGTATCCGTGGGTCAATTATTCAATATGCATCAAACAATTTCAGATTCATAATATTCAATCCAACACAAAGAACTTCAAAGAGTACCACAAAGTTTTTATAAGAGAAAGTAGGATGAAAACATGCGTCAACCCCTATGCCTAGATTACCCCAATGTCACCACGGGAATCCGCAAGTTGATTACCAAAACATACATCAAGTGGCTCAATAGAATACCCCATTGTCACCGCAGGTATCCACATGCAAGACATACATCAAGTGTTCTCAAATCCAAAATATTCAATCCGATAACAATGAAACATCAAAGGGAAAGACTCAATTCATCACAACAAGATAGAGAGGGAAGAACACCATATGATCCAACTATATTAACAAAGCTCGCGGTACATCAAGATCGTGCCAAATCAAGAACACGAGAGAGAGATCAAGCACATAGCTACTGGTATATACCCTCAGCCCCGAGGGTGAATTACTCCCTCCTCATTATGGAGACCGCCGGGATGATGAAGATGGCCTCTGGTGATGATTTCCCCCTCCGGCAGGGTGTCGGAACAGGGCTCCGGATAAGATCGCTTCGGAACAGAGGCTTGCGGCGACGGCGTGGGAGTTCTAGGTTATGTTTCGGGGGTTTCTATATTTATAGGAATTTTTGGCGTTGGAATCACGCTAGGGGGATGCCCGAGGGGCCCATAAGCTCAGGGGGCGCGCCCTAGGGGGGCGCCCCCAGGCTTGTGGCCCCCCTGGCCACCCTCTAGTCCTCCTCCAGCACTTCATGGGTCTCTTTTAGTCCATAAAAAATCACCGTATATTTTCATCCCAATCCGAGAACTTTTATTTCTGCACAAAAAATAACACCACGGTAGTTCTGCTGAAAACAGCGTCAGTCCAGGTTAGTTTCATTCAAATCATATAAAAGTGCACCAAAACCATATAAAATTGTTGTAAACATGGCATGAATACTTCATAAATTATAGATACGTTGGATACGTATCACCCGTGGGCATGGGGGGGCGGAAATTTCGTGATTTGGGGAGTCAAAATTGATCGGGAAAGAAATTTTTGGGGTGGAATTCGTGGTGGGGAGGTGGGGAATGCCAAGATCCACTTGCCAAACAACAAAATCATGGATCAAACACAACAAAATCTCACAAGAACCAACAAATTGCAAAAAATTTGGTGAGTCTATTTTTGGTGGGGATTTCCGAATTGGGACACAAAAGCAACAAAATTTGGCTAGAAAGTGGGGGGTAGGGACTCCAAGATGTGAATCAACCTTGCTCTGATACCAAGATGATGTAGGGTGGAACCCTAGTTCATGATATTTTCACACTTGGAGGGGGGGGAAGGGGAAGAACAACAAGAAATCACAAGAGGAACACTCAAGAACAAGTCCAATCACACATCCACTAGACTCAAATCCACACAAGATCCACAAAGGTACATGAACAACATAGGGAACAAAGATACAAGGTAGGGTTCATCCCAAATCCAAGAGGAGATGAGGTCTTGATGATCTAGATAGATCCTTCCCTAGAAGGGGTCTTGATATCCACTTGGGGATCTTCTCCTAGGAGGTCTTGATCCCCATGGGGAGAGGTAGATGAGCAAAGCTCTCTCTAGATCATATCATACACTTTGCTAACCCTAAAAAATGGTCTAAACACGAGATATATAGGTGGCTGGAGGTGAGGGATGAGTGGAGGGGCAAAACAGACAAGTCACAGCCAACTCGCTAGGAGGGCCGTGTGCACGAGCAAAGTAGGCCCCGTGCGCACGGGGGTCCCGTGTGCATGGTACACGCCCGTGCGCATGGGGTAGCTACAGCAGCGAGGCCCGTGGGCACGGGGTCTGGAGGCCCGTGCACACGGGGTGTGCGATTTCACTTCTAGAATCATTTCTGGGGGGGCCGTGGGCACGGGGTCTGGGAGGCCCGTGCGCACGGGGTCGCCTGGGAGCTGCTGTCTTCTTCGTGTTGGCGGCCTCCGTCTTCCTTGTGGCCTTGGCGTCGTTCCTCTTGGCCTTGGCGATGTTCCTTAGCTCCTTGGTGGGGGTTGTTCTCGTACCTAATGACACACAATGTTCCATGGTGAGGTAGCAACCAAGTCCAATGGATATCGATGTCGATCTCGAAGAGGAGTGAGTTCACCTTATGTCCGATGGCGCATGCGTGAGCTCTCATGCTAGGTCCACTTGGGGCCTTGATACGTCTCCAACGTATCTATAATTTATGAAGTATTCATGCCATGTTTACAACAATTTATATGATTTTGGTGCACTTTTATATGATTTGAATGAAACTAACCCGGACTGACGCTATTTTTAACAGAACTACCATGGTGTTATTTTTGTGCAGAAATAAAAGTTCTCGGATTGGGCTGAAAATTAATGGTGATTTTTTATGGACAAGAAGAGACCCCCGAAGCCTGAGAGGTGGACCAGACGAAGTCCAGGGGGGCCACGAGCTCAGGGGGCGCCCCCCCCCCTAAGATGCTGTGACTGAGCTCGTGGGTCCCTCGGGACTCCCCCTGACGTGAAACCAACGCTAAAAATTCTTATAAATAGGTAAACCCCCAGAAAGAAAGCTAGAACTTCCACGCCGCCAGCGCAAGCCTCTATTCCAAAGCGATCTCATCCGGAGCCCTGTTCCGACACCCTGCCGGAGGGGAAATCATCACCGGAGGCCATCTTCATCATCCTGGCGGTCTCCATGATGAGGAGGGAGTAGTTCACCCTCGGGGCTGAGGGTATGTACCAGTAGCTATGTGTTTGATCTCTCTCTCTCTCTCTCTCTCTCTCTCTCTCGTGTTCTTAATTTGGCACGATCTTGATGTACCGCGAGCTTTGTTAATATAGTTGGATCATATGGAGTTCTTCCCTCTCTATCTTGTTGTGATGAATTGAGTCTTTCCCTTTGAGGTTTCATTGTTATCAGATTGCATATTTTGGATTTGAGAACACTTGATGTATGTTTTGCATGTGGATACCTGCGGTGACAATGGGGGTATTCTATTGAGTCACTTGATGTATATTTTGGTAATCAACTTGCGGATTCCCGAGGTGACATTAGGGTAATCTAGGCATAGGGGTTGATGCACGTTTTTGTCCTACTTTCTCCGATAGAAACTTTGGGGTACTCTTTGAAGTTCTTTGTGTTGGATTGAATATTATGAATCTGAAATTTCTTGATGCATATCGAATAATTGACTCACGGATACTTGTGGAGACATTGGAGTATCTAGGTGACATTAGAGTTGATTGATGCGTATCATATGGTGTTATTTTAGTATGAACTCTAGGGCTGCTTGTGACACTTATAGGGATGGCTCAACAGATTGATCGGAAAGGTTAACTTTGAGGTGGTTTTGCTACCTACAACAATTTCTTCTTATGTTCTCCGTTTGCTAGGAACTTTGGAGTGATTCTTTGTTGCACGTTAAGGGATTGTTATATGATTCAATTATGTTAGCACTGTTGAGAGATTGCACTAGTGAAGGTATGAACTCCAGACCTTGTTTCTAAGCATTGCAATACCATTTGTGCTCACTTTTGTTACTTGCTACCTTGCTGTTTTTTATTGTTCAGATTATAAAAACCTATATCTACTATCCATACTACACTTGTATCACCATCTCTTCGCCGAACTAGTGCACATATACAATTTACCATTGCATTGGGTGTGTTGGGGACACAAAATATTGTTTGTATTTGATTGCAAGGTTGTTTGAAAGAGACCATCTTCATCCTACACCTCCCACGGATTGATAAACCTTAGGTCATCCACTTGAGGGAAATTTGCTGTTGTCCTACAAAACTCTGCGCTTGGAGGCCCAACAGAGTCTACAAGAATAAAGTTGTGTAGTAGACATCAAGCTCTTTTCTGGCGCCGTTGCCGGGGAGGTGAGTGCTCGAAGGTATAATCTTTAGACCTTGCAATTGAATCTTTTAGTTTCTTGTTTATTCACTAGTTTCGTTTTATAAAAGAAAACTATAAAAAAAACGGAATTGAAGTTGCATCAAATGCTTTACCTTTATGATGTCTTTCTTGAAAATGATGGATCGGAAAATTGTGCCAAAGTGTTAGAAGAAGAATTCAATAAAATGTTTGGCATAAAATCCTTAAATGATAAGCATGATTGCAATGTTGTTAGTATGCTTTCTATGAATATCCATAATACTAATGATGATTGCACAAGTCATGATAAGAAGGTTTCCCATAAGCATGTCAATTTTGTAGAGTGCATAAACTTTGGGAAGACATGCCTTATACGGATGATAGATTTTGTAAGAAGCATAAACATGAAAAAACTAAATGGTGTCTTAAAGTGATAGATGATTTTGCTAAAAAAATATGTTCTCTTTATCCCATTACTTGTGAACTTTGCAATGAAGTTGGTCATCTTAATTTCCAATGCATGCTTTTTCATGATCGAATCGTGGCAAAATATTGTAATAAATTGACCACCCTTGAACTTTATAATGAACTTTGTCTATTTTTGGGGTGTGAAGAATTGTCACATAAAAATAGTTGGTTTGAAGCATTCATATTCACAGACTCTACTGAATGTAGTCTAAGAGAACTCTATATGTTTTGTGTGGTAAATTGCAATGAGAATGCTTATATAACCAGCTTTAGAAAGACGGGAAAACCAATAGAATATAAAAGGAATACTAATGGAAGGGTAAATATTTCCGCTTTCCCTCCTATTTTCTCTCGTGATGAAACAGGTGACGAGGAGGAGCTTCCTATCCAACCGATCTCTTCAATAAGAAGCTCGGAAGAATTAATTAAACCCACACATAATGTGGTGAAGAAGAAGAAGAAAAGAAGGAAAAGCAGAGGTAAAAAGTTATCTCTCCCAAATAATGTTGCTCCCATTATTGTGGAAGATGATACACTTGATGATGATTTTGTTGTGCCTATTACTTGTTATGATGACTATGATTGGGAAGATAATGATACTTCTTTTAATCTTGAAAATCTTTTTGGCACCAACTTGGGAAATTATGATGATAATAATTGTTATACTATTGGTGCTATTCATGCTATTGATGATAAGAGTGATTATCTACTAATAAGCAAACCTACAAGCTTGGGGATACTATGTTTGATGAGAATGACATGTTTGAGAATTTATTTGCTGCAAATAATGTTTATCCTAAGCTTGGGGATACTATGATTAATGAGGATGATCTTTTTAGTCCCCCTACTTTTAATGATCAAATTTATTATGATGATAGTATGCCTCCTATTTATGATGATTGCAATAATTATGAAAGTGGATTTGGAAGAGTGTCAACTTTAGGTAATAATTATCCCACAATTTTGGAGGGTGTTGAATCTTATAATAATGATAAAAGTGGATTTGGAGAGGTCCTGACTTTATTTAATGTTGAATCCACTACTTTGGAAGAGGTTTCAATTGATTATGATGACAACAAAGTTACTACTTATGATGATTATTATGATGATACTTATGTTATAAAAAGTAGTGACAATTATATTTATAAAACTTGTCATAATTATGATTACCCTTTTACTGAACATTACTCTTTTAATGTGGAAACAATTTATAGTATTCAAGTTTCATATGATACTCCCACTATTATGAATGAGAAGAGAATTGCTTATGAGATGAGTAACAAAAATTCAATGCTTGTGGATCATGAAAAGAATGCTTTATGTGATAGTCATATTGTTGAATTCATTCATGATGCTACTGAAAACTATTATGAGAGAGGAACATATGCTTGTAGGTGTTGCAATAATATCAAGCTTCCTCTCTATGTGTTGAAAGTTTTGAAGTTATACTTGTTTTGCCTTCCTATGGTAGTTGATTCTTGCTTCCATAAGTTGTTTGCTCACAAAACCACTATGCATAGGAAGTGGGTTAGGATTAAATGTGCTTGCCGTATGTTTCATGATGCTCCCATTTTGTTTCAATTCTTATTTCTATGTGAGCATCATTAGAATCATCATGCCTAGCTAAAAAGGCATTAAAGAAAAGCGCTTGTTGGGAGACAACCCAACATTTATACCTACTGTTTTTGTGTGTCCACATGATTAAGCTACTTTAGTAATCATGTTTTATATGTTTTCTTTCAATAATGTGCCAAGTGAAGCCTTTGGGATAGTGTGGATACTTGTTGATTTGATTTTGTGCAAAAACAGAAACTTTTGCGCCCAATGGTGGAATTTCTATTATGTATTGGAACATGATAAAATTCTGAAAAATTTACACAATATTGGGTTACAAATTGTTTACGTTGTCCTAATTTTTCAGACTTTTTGGAGTTACATTATTATGATTTTAAT
The DNA here is from genome assembly GCA_039707655.1 of Elymus sibiricus. Lineage (NCBI taxonomy): Eukaryota > Viridiplantae > Streptophyta > Magnoliopsida > Poales > Poaceae > Elymus > Elymus sibiricus. Next base: position 343,014,993 of record CM077666.1, on the reverse strand, counting down.
TCAGATCATTACAGACTGTTCTGTTTTTATTGCATAGTTTCCTTGTTTTAGTGTTTCCATAGCTTATATTGTGAGATATAAATTGTGGAAATGATAGAGTACAGTAGGCATTATGTGAGAAAAATTATGAATCTTGTCTTGGCAGTACCTAAGTGGATGATTTATTTTTATCATACTAACCTATCTCACAACTTCCGTTAAGTTTTGTGTGATTGAAGTTTTCAAGTTTTGGGTGAGATGACGATAGAAGGAGAATAAGGAGTGGCAAGACCCTAAGCTTGGGGATGCCCAAGGCACCCCAAGGTAATATTCAAGAGAGACTCAAGCGCCTAAGCTCGGGGATGCCTCGGAAGGCATCCCCTCTTTCGTCTTCAATATATCGGTATACCTCACTTGGAGCTATATTTTTATTCGTCACATGATATGTGTTTTGCTTGGAGCGTATTTTTGTTTTGTTGTTGTTTGAATAAAATCCTTGGATCTGAAATCTTTATTTGGAGAGAGTCTTCACATAGCTACTTAATTGTTTGACTACTCATTCATCTTCACTTATATCTTTTGGAGTAGTTTGTCATTCACTCTTGTGCTTCACTTATATCCTAAGAGTGAATTGTTGAATGAATTGAATATCATAGACCTCAAATTATATATGTTCCATATGCTTAGTAATGTTTTCACATTGGGTTCAGAAAGTAAAATCTATTGAAGTTTGACAATCATAATATTGGTCATACAAGCAATTCATGAATGATTAGTATAAGGAAGAGAAATTTCACATACAAATATATTATCTTGGACATCTTTTCTGATTGTGAATACCCATTAATTATTTTCAAACTTGATCAAATTAGATAAATTTGGACAAGGAAGACAACGTAATCAGTTATGTTTGGGTATATTTGCATAGAAGTTATATTGTTATGGATCCTCCAACATGTGGTGCTTGTTTATAATCTTTTGCTAGCCAAAATTTTCTGTACTAAGCAGGAATACTGCTTGTGCATCCAAAATCCTTGAACCAAGTTACTTACATGAGTGTCCACCATACCTACCTATATATGGTATTTCACTGCCATTTCAAGTAATTTTGCTTGTGCCATCTCTAAAATCTTCAAATAAACATCTGGTTTGTGTGCCCGTACCGCTCATGGAGCCACGTGGTGGTCATTATCTTCCATGTTAAGCGGGTTATTCTCATGATGGGCGTTTATTCACTTGTCCTTGCACGAGAGAGGCTGGTAATTGGGATGCACAGTCCCGTTAAACAAAAAAAATTAAAGAAAGATATAATAAAACAAACTCCCCCTAGAAAGTTGATTGTTTGGAGGGCACCCGTGAATTCGGCTAGCGATGGCTTGTGTTTGTATGGTTGAGGGGGAGTAAACTTTTCATTTCCGCATGGGAACCGCCAATAATCTGTTTAGCATGGAAGATATTGAAATCCTTTGTCGTAACGTTGACAGGAAAGGCACACCACTCAAAATGTATTCATCTCTGTTTTATGCAATGAGCTCTGGCACATAAGCAAATCCCTACTTCCCTCTGCGAAGGGCATATATTTTACTTTTTCCGTCAATTTTATTTTTGTTGGGTCAACTTCTTATTTCAACCTCAATTATTCTCCACTTGGCAAGCATCATGTGGTGGGGAAAGATCCAGACACATATATCCATTCAAATATATTTGATCATGAATTATTATTGTTGATAATTATCTCTATGATAAATGAGTTGGGAGACAAAACATTAAGCCCCTATGTTCCTCCGTGTCTGATTAAACCGTTTGTTCTAAAAATATGCTTTGAGTACTATAAATCATAGAAGACTATATGATAATTGAGTATGTAGAGCTCTTACTTAGACTTTGTTGAAAATAAGATGCATTGAAGTTGTTTGGTGACTAAGAACATAAGTTGTTAAGTTTCAAGAGAATGCATTGTTTGAACTATAACATGATAATTGATTGCTACTTTATCATGATGAGTTTTATGAGAAAGAGTTGTTGTTTATGATTCTAGGAAAAGTGATTGAAATTATCATTGATCAAACTTATGCACTATACTAGCATTAACACTTCATAAATTATTTCTTTTATCATTTACCTACTCGAGGACGAGCAGGAATTAAGCTTGGCGATGCTGATACGTCTCCAATGTTTACAACAATTTTATATGGTTTTGGTGCACTTTTATATGATTTGAATGAAACTAACCCGGACTGACGCTGTTTTCAGCAGAATTACCATGGTGTTATTTTGTGCAGAAATAAAAGTTCTCGGATTGGGCTAAAAATTTACGGTGATTTTTTATGGACAAGAAGAGACCCCTAGAGCCTGAGAGGTGGACCACACGAAGTCCAGGGGGGCCATGAGCTCAGGGGCGCCCCTCCCCCTGGGCGTGGCGACTGATACGTCTTTAATGTATCTATAATTTTTTATTGTTCCATGCTATTATATTATCAATCTTGGATGTTTTATATGCAACTTTATGCAATTATATATATCATTTTTGGGGACTAACCTATTAACCTAGTGCCTAGTGCCAGTTACTATTTTTTGCTTGTTTTTGTCTTTTCTGAAAATCATTATCAAAAAAGGTCCAAATGAGAAAAAAAAAACTTTGGATTAATTTTTTCTGGACCAGAAGTGTAGCGACCCGACCCATACGGTCAAGTCTCTATGCTTTCCGTGCCATCCCTGAATCAGTATGCTGGCACACACAGTACTTCGATGAAATACCATGACATCACATGTAAAATAAATACCGTAGATCCAGAGTATACATTAATTATCACAGCGGAAACAAAGCATAAGGGTGTGGAGTCCCATCAACGCCAACGGCAAGTTGAGTAATCGGGGACACGACTAATCGATTAGATTGTTACTCTGCAGAGTCTTGTACACTTTACCCGCAAGATTCGATCCCTCCCTTTAAGTCCTCGCACTTCAGAGTGTTTGAGAACAGGACGATCGAAACATGATCTTGCGAAGAGTTCCCCTGACCACCGTCCGGTGCCCATCCAACCCTACCGTTCGTCTACATCTGCTAGCACTGTCCTGGCCAGAGTCACAACTAAGGTCAACCAAGCCAGAGCCCATAATGACTTGCGGTTGCACACGTAAGCTTTCCGGCATTGAAATATCCATCCATCTCTTTGAGCTTGGGTGGCATTCCGTCGGGATGATCACAGGTAGATAACAGGATTCCCGGGCATAACCATGATAGATACAGGCTGACAGATGCAATCCATTCCACCCAGAGATATATTGAGTCCTTGAAGTCTTGATCATCATGCAGGTCTTGAGTTACTTATCCTCACAACACTCTTGAATTACACAACCAACCCCCGTCTACTATAGCGTAGCAATAATGAAGTAACGTCCCTTCCCGGGAAATGGTAACATGGGTATTGGGTTTCTCTTGCCTCATGATACTACCTCAAGTTTCAAGCTCAATATCCTACTATTCATGGTGGAAAGAGTTACTAATGCAATAAAAACATAGGTAGAAAATATGGTCAAAGTGAACTTGCCTGGGTCTCTTGAAGATGAAAATTTTCTACTCTCAGTTGTCTCTCCTTCACCTTACGATATATCTAACGATGAAAGGAAATAATTTAACACACCAATAAAATCCCACTAAAGATCCAAATAAAAGATACCAATTTTAGTACAAATTATTTAGCGGATAACTTTCTTAAGGAAGTTGTTTGGTTGCCGGTTGAGATAAGATCAAGAATGGGAATATGACATAGGTTTTATTTGAGGGTTGGGTCAAATTGGTACGAAGTGAAGATCATGAGCATAGTCCATTTGTCATATTGGACTTAGTTTAAAGGTTTTGGAAATATGCTCAAACTCCTTTTTGGTTTGGAACATGCAAAGGTGTGGAAATTGAGCATGAGTTAAGATGGTGATCCTTAGATAATAATCCAAGTCTCACTTCTAATCTGTTGGATATCTATTTTTTTCCCTAACATCATGGTCCAAATCCAAATTATTATACAAACACGAATTCCATATTGAAATATCATAGGGAATTCTATTTAAGATCAAGGCTTTGGTTATGGAAATAGGATGAACCCAATTTCAATAAGGAATTATAAGGATTTGACTTATGTTCAAACTATACGAAATTGATATATGGAGTGGCATAAAGTTCAAGTTTAAGAAATTAAGTTAAGAACCTTCTAACTCCAAATTTGTAACTTGATAATATATGACCAGAGAGGTTCCTAATGATCTTCTCAAGAAGATTGACTGAAGAATAAAAATTAAACTAATGATAGGATTGTATCATGATAAAAGAATGTCAATTTGGAGTGTTGAGGCCAAAACAGTAGCTAGACATAGAATAAAATTTATGTGAAGTCCTCTAACAGAAGGGTAGGGTTCTAAGGACCATATTTGGACAAAGGAACATTTTGATATGAATTATTGAATTGAAGTTATAGCAAAATTACTCAAATTCACATTTAAATCAGAAACAAATTTTCAAATGGTCAAAAGTGGAATTTTATAATTTTAACAGAAACTATATGATCTCAGCAATCCAGGGATATCTTATTCGTCAAATTTGGATATGTAGATTAAAAGATATGATTTTCTGAAGATTGGACATTTTTCTGAAATGAATTACGGGATTTAACAATAGGTTGCCACGTGTCCTGTTCTCATTGGCTGATACCCCTTCGGATTTAACTGAACAAAACAAAAAAAAATTGTGGCTTTTGAATCGGGATCTCACGATCTGGAAAAAGGAGGGGAGGACCTCACCGAACTTGATGTCGCCGGCGATGGAGAAGACGGCGGCGGCGCTCGGATCCGGCAGTGGAGAAGGCTCCGACATCGTACGGGCAGTAGACGGGGCAGAGGAGTCCGGGGCGGGCTGGAGGATCGCACGGCGGGCTCGACCCTGTCCTCGGGCGGCGCTGGATGACCGCCGGAGTTGGAAACTCCGGCGAGCAATTGCTCTCCAGGGGGAGGGTGGTTCGGGCTCCCGTAGGAGGGTTTTGGACGAGGGGAGGGAGGGCGTCCATGGGGAGGTACTTATAGGCGAGGAGGAGGCGTCCAGGTGCGGCCTCCACGGCGGCAAAATTCGGTAAGGCCGGATTTCCGGCGATGTCAATCCGGGCATAAATGCCCGCTTGATGGCGAGGAGCGGCACGAGGGAAGTTGGGGATCTTCGGGGGTGGCGCTGCCGGGCGGGGAAAGGAAAGGGGAGGCAGGGGAAGGTGCGTGCTCAAGTGCGTCGGCGAGTTGCCGAAGGAAGGAGACGATCCGGCTAATTAACACATTAAAACGAGATTTTATTCCCTGAAAGGATTCGTCATAACGTTCTCCGCAAATTTCGTTTAGACTTCGGGTGAAACGGTGAAAGCAATTGATGGGAGGAGGGAAGAAAGAGGTGGAGGTGCCATGGCTGTTTGTGTAGTTGATTGTACAGAGCTGGAGGTAGAAGATGAGCACGGGGAAGATGGGCCACAGCGCTTAGTGGGCTTCGGCCATTTTTTTTAAACAAAAGACAAATAAGAAAAAAAAATAAAGAGACATAAATTATACTTTTATATAGACATATTATATATCAAAATTTCATAATAAAAATTTCATAAAACATTAACTAGTTTTCAGAGGCAAATAACATCTACAGAAATTCCGATAAATGCAAATGCATTATGTGGCCATTTAAATAATTCAAATTGAATTTTGAAATATTCAAAATAGCTCCAAAATGATTTTACCCTATTTTTTCCATTGGAGGGAATCATTTTACCCTCAATTCCAAATATTTATTATATAGGAGAAAATAATTTGCATAAAACTAAATAAAGCAATATTCAAATAAAAAATAAGGAATGGTTATTAAATTTAATTCAAATATTTTTCAAACCACTTTGGGTTGGTTTCATAATTTATTTCCATATATTTATTTCCAATATTTGAAGCAGTCCTATTACCTTCTCTCTTTATTTATTTCGAAATACATGGAAAAGATTTTGAAACCCATATGGAGGATTTTCAAAAGTGGCTCAAATGCCATTTTGAAAATAGCCTCACTACTTCCCACTCTATTTCAAAATATGAAGAAGTCATATTATCTTCCCTCATGAAAATGCTTGAGTGGCATAAAGTTTCTGGTTTGAAAATATTTTCAAATGAAATTCAAATCTTTTCAAATCCCTTTTCTTTTCTTTAATGGAAGAAGTCATGTCATCTTCACTCCAGGGTTTTGTATTTGAAAGAATTTGAATTCAAGGAGATCAAATACAAGAATGAAAGTTTTGGGAAAGTCCTTTTATTCCCTCTCATTTAACTTTCAAAAAGTTTCAATTTCCACTCAATTTCACACAATCAATCACACAACAATCAAACAAACAATCATAATTATCTAATAAGTATAACATTCCAAAATTTAGAATTTTGGGATGTTACAAGAAGAGACCCACGAAGCTTCAAGAGAAGACCAGAGGAGCCACGAGGGAGCGACAAGCTCGGGAGGCGCGCCCTGGGGGGTAGGACGCGCCCCCCAGGCTTGTGGGCCCCTCGTGGCACATCTTGACCTAATTCCAATGCTATAAATTCACAAATATTCCAAAACCAACAGAGAGCCAGAAGAGAAAACCTTTCCGCCACCGCAAGCCTCTGTTCTTCCACGATCCCATCGGGAGGCCTTTTTCGGTACTCTGCCGGAGGGGGAATCGATCACGAGGGCTTCTACATCAACCTTGCTGCCCTTCCGATGATGTGTGAGTAGTTTACCACAGACCTACGGGTCCATAGCTAGTAGCTAGATGGCTTCTTCTCTCTCTTTGATCTTAAATACCATGTTCTCCTCGATGTTCTTGGAGTTCTATCCGATGTAATCTTCTTTTGCGGTGTGTTTATTGGGATCCGATGAATTGTGAGTTTATGATCAGATTATTCATGAGAAAAATTTGAGTCTTCTCTGAACTCTTTTATGCATGATTGTTATAGCTTTGTATTTCTCTCCGATCTATCAATTTGGTTTGGCCAACTAGATTGGTTTATCTTGCAATGGGAGAGGTGCTTTGTGATGGGTCCAATCTTGCGGTGCTCAATCCCAGTGACAGAAAGGGACATGACACGTATTTGTATTGTTGCCACTAAGGATAAAAAGATGGGGTTTAATCATATTGCTTGACTTTACTTTGTCTACATCATGTCATCTTGCTTAAGGCGTTACTCTGTTTTCATTAACTTAATACCCTAGATGCATGCTGGATAGCGGTCGATGGGTGGAGTAATAGTAGTAGATGCAGGCAGGAGTCGGTCTGCTTGTCTTGGACGTGATGCCTATATACATGATCATTGCTATGAATCCGTCATAATTATTTGCTTTTCTATCAATTGCCCAACAGTAATTTGTTTACCCACCGTATGTTTCTGCGCTCGAGAGAGAAGCCTCTAGTGAAAACTATGGCCCCCGGGTCTACTTTTATCATATATTAAAATCCAAAAATACCTTGTTGCAATTTATTTACTTTTATTTAATTTAGTATTTTACTTTATCTATCTATCGCTATCAGAATTAATCCTTGCAAATAACCGCTAAGAGGGTTGACAACCCTCTTATTTGCGTTAGGTGCAAGTGTTTGCTTTTGTGTGTGTAGGTGCTGCTAACGTGGTTCTGTGTGGTTCTCCTACTAGATTGATAACCTTGGTTCTTAACTGAGGGAATACTTATCTCTACTATACTGCATCATCCCCTCCTCTTCGAGGAAATCCCAACGCAGCTCACAAGTAGCAGGAAGAATTTCTGACGCCGTTGCCGGGGAGACATCACCAAAATCTATCAAGTACCTTCGCACAAACTATCATCCACTTGCATTTATTTCATGTGCCTTCTATTTGCTTGCATCTTTGCTTGCTAAAAATATTGATATGAATCATCATCCAATTGCTAATCTTTTCAAAAGATCCAATTATGATGAACCAATTGCTAGTGATTTGAGTGCACTAGATTATCTCTATGAAGTTTTGCTAGAAAATTGTGAATCTGAAAATTGTGATGAAGTGTTAGAAGAAGAAATTTATAAAGTGATTCATGATAGCTCCTTGATTGAAAAGCATGATTGCAATGATGTTATTATAAATTATATTAATGTAAATTGTGTTAATAATATGCAAAACTGCAAGCTTGGGGATGATGATTTTGTTATGTCCACTACTTATTGCAATGATCATGATTAGGGTGAAAATGCTTCTTATGATCTTGAAAATTTATTTAAGCCTCATGATGGATATATCATTGATAATAATGTTTGTAATAATATTGAAAGTGGGTTTGGAAGAGTGTCAACTTTAGGTAAAATTAATCCCACATATTCGGAGAGTGTTCAATCTTATGATTTTTTTTTATCAAAGTGGGTTTGGAGAGGTCAGGACTTTAGTTGATGTTAATCCCACTATCTTGGAAGATTATAAAACTTTTATGCATGTGGATCATGAGGAGAATATTTTATATAATAGCTATATTGTTGAATTTAATTATGATCCTACATGCAATTATTATGAGAGAGGAAAACATGGTTATAAAAATCTTCATATCACTAAATTACCTCTCTTTGTGTTGGAATTATTAATGTTTCATTCTCTTTATATGCATATGCTAAATATTGCTTGTCTTGATAATTTGTTTTCCTATAAAATTCCTATGCATAGGAAGTATGTTAGACTTAAATGTGGTTGCCACATGTTTTATGATGCTCTCTTTCTGCTTCAAGTCTTGTCTTTGACGTGAGCATCAATGAAATCTCAAAGCCTATCTTAATGACTATAAAGGAAGAGCTTGTTGGGAGACAACCCAATACTTTTACTTTCTGTTTTTGTGTGTTTTCACAATTATAGCCTATGTTATGATTGTGTTTTTATCTTTTAATTAGTGTTTGTTCCAAGTAATGCATTTGGGATGATTTGGAAGATAGTATGATTGATGCTGTTTGAAAACATAAACTTTTGTGTCCAGTACTGGAATTTTGAATTTTTTCTGGAGCATGATAAAATTCTAATTTTTTTACACAGTATTGGAATATGAATTTCCCACGTTTTCCTAATTTTTCAGAATTTTTGGAGTTACAGAAGTATGACGTTAATTCAGATCTTTACAGACTGTTCTGTTTTAGACAGATTCTGTTTTTGTTGCATAGTTTGCTTATTTTGATGAATCTATGGATCGTATCGGGGGGTATGAGTCATGGAGAAGTTGGAGTATAGTAGCATTATGCCAATATTAAATATGAATCAATTTACAACAGTACTTGAAGTTTAAGGTTTAATTGTTATACTAACGGATCTCACAAGGTTTCTGTTGAGTTTTGTGTGCTGAAGTTTTCAAGTTTTGGGTGAGACTACGATGGATAAAGGAATAAGGAGCGGCAAGAGCCTAGGCTTGGGGATTCCCAAGGCACCCCAAGGTAATATTCAAGGAAGACTCAAGCGTCTAAGCTTGGTGATGCCCCGGATGGCATCCCCTCTTTCGTCTACAATCTATCGGTATATCACTTGGAGCTATATTTTTATTCATCACATGATATGTGTTTCGCTTGGAGCGTCTTGTGCTATAGTTTTATATTCTTTGTTTTCTTTTTAGTTTGTCACAATCATCTTTGCTGAACACACCTTTTTGAGAGGGACACACATTATTCATGATTTGTTAGAATACTCTATGTGATTCACTTATATCTTTTGAGCTAGGCAGTTGCTCTAGTGCTTCACTTATATCTTTTAGAGCACGGCAATGGTTTTATTTTAAATAAATAGTTGCACTCTCATTCTTCACTTATATCTTTTTGAGAGTCTAATAAATAGCAATGGTAATATGCACGGGTTATGAATTTGGTCCTAATATGATAGGTATTCAAGAGGTATATAATAAAAACTTTCATGTAGATCACTGAATATGATAAGTTTGATTCCTTGCAATAGTTTTGCAATATTTAGATGGTAATATGTGGGAGGTGCTAGTAGATGATTATGGTTTAGTAAGAATAATTGTGTTAAGGTTTGTGATTCCCGAAGCATGCACGTATGATCTGTCGTTATGCTAGGAAGTTGGAGCATGATTTATTATCGATTGTCTACCTTATGAGTGGCGGTCGGGGACGAGCGATGGTCTTTTCCTACCAATCTATCCCCCTAGGGGCATGCGTAGTAGTACTTTGCTTCATGGGCTAATGAACTTTCGCAATAATTATGTGAGTTCTTTATGACTAATGTGAGTCCATGGATTATACGCACTCTCACCTTTTCGCAATTCGCTAGCCTCTCCAGTACCGTGCATTGCCCTTTCTCACATCGAGAGTCGGTGCAAACTTCACTGGTGCATCCAAACCCCGTGATATGATACGCTCTATCACACATAAACCTCTTTATATCTTCCTCAAAACAGCCACCATACCTACCTATCATGGCATCTCCATGGCCATTCCGAGATATATTGCCATGCAACTTCCACCGTTCTTTTTATATGACACACATCGTCATTGTCATATTGCTTTGCATGATCATATAGCTGACATAGTATTTGTGGCTAAGCCACCGTTCATCATTTTTTATACATGTTACGCTAGATCATTGCACATCCTGATACACCGCCAGAGGCATTCATATAGAGTTATATTTTGTTCTAGTATCGAGTTGTAATTTTGAGTTGTAAGTAAATAAAAGTGTGATGATCATCATTATTAAAACATTGTCCCAGTGAGGAAAGGATGATGGAGGCTATGATTCCCCCACAAGTTGGGATGAGGCTCCGGGCGAAAAATAAAATAAAAGAAAAGAAAAAGAAAAAAAGAGAGGCCAAAAAGAGCCCAAGAAAAAAAAGAGAAAAGAAAAAAAAATGAGAGAAAAAGAGAGAAGGGGTAATGTTACTATCCTTTTTCCACACTTGTGCTTCAAAGTAGCACCATGTTTTTCATATAGAGAGTCTCCTATGTTGTCACTTTCATATACTAGTGGGAACTTTTCATTATAGAACTTGGCTTGTATATTCCAACGATGGGCTTCCTCAAATGCCCGAGGTCTTCATGAGCAAGCAAGTTGGATGCACACCCACTTAGTTTTTATTTTGAGCTTTCATACACTTATAGCTCCTAGTGCATCTGTTGCATGGAAATCCCTACTCCTCGCATTGACATCAATTGATGGGCATCTCCATAGCCCGTTGATTAGCCGCGTCGATGTGAGACTATCTTCTTATTTTTGGCTTCCCCTTATTGATCTCTATCATCATATTCTATTCCACCCATAGTGTTATGTCCATGGCTTGCGCTCATGTATTGTGTGGGGGTTGAAAAAGTTGAAGCGCGTTAAGAAGTATGAACCAATTGCTCGGCTTGTCATCGGGGTAGTGCATGATAAACACTTTGTGTTAAGAAGATGGAGCATGACAAGATTATATGATTTTGTAGGGATAACTTGCTTTAGCATCATTATTTTGAAAGACATGATTGTTTTTTAGTATGCCTGAGTATTGATGTCTTTATATCAAATTATAGACTATTGTTTTAGATCATTTGGATCCTATTATTCATATCGTAAAAGAGATTATAGGATGAAACATGTTAGGTAGCATTCCACATCAAAAATTCTGTTTTTATCATTTACCTACTCGAGGACGAGCAGGAATTAAGCTTGGGGATGCTTGCTATGTCTCCAACGTATCTATAATTTTTTATTGTTCCATGCTATTATATTATCAATCTTGGATGTTTTATATGCAACTTTATGCAATTATATATCATTTTTTGGGACTAACCTATTAACCTGGTGCCCAGTGCCAGTTGTTGTTTTTTGCTTGTTTTTGTCTTTTTAGAAAATCATTATCAAAAAGGTCCAAACGAGAAAAAAAAACTTTGGATTAATTTTTTCTGGACCAGAAGAGACCCACGAAGCTTCGGGAGAAGACCAGAGGAGCCATGAGGGAGCGACAAGCTCGGGAGGCGCGCCCTGGTGGGTAGGGCGCGCCCCCCAGGCTTGTGGGCCCCTCGTGGCACATCTTGACCTAACTCCAACGCTATAAATTCACAAATATTCCAAAACCAATAGAGAGCCAGAAGACAAAACCTTTCCGCCGCAGCAAGCCTCTGTTCTTTCGTGATCCCATCTGGAGGCCTTTTCCGGTACTCTGCCGGAGGGGCAATCGATCACGAAGGGCTTCTACATCAACCTTGTTGCCCTTCCGATGATGTGTGAGTAGTTTACCACAGACCTACGGGTGCATAGCTAGTATCTAGATGGCTTCTTCTCTCTCTTTGATCTTCAATACCATGTTCTCCTCGATGTTCTTGGAGTTATATCCGACATAATCTACTTTTGCGGTGTGTTTGTTGGGATCCGATGAATTGTGAGTTTATGATCAGATTATTCATAAGAAATATTTGAGTCTTCTCTGAACTCTTTTATGCATGATTGTTATAGCTTTGTATTTCTCTCCGATCTATCAATTTGGTTTGGCCAACTAGATTGGTTTATCTTGCAATGGGGGAGGTGCTTTGTGATGGGTTCAATCTTGCGGTGGTCAATCCCAATGACTGAAAGGGACATGACACGTATTTGTACTGTTGCCATTAAGGATAAAAAGATGGGGTTTAATCATATTGCTTGAGTTTACTTTGTCTACATCATGTCATCTTGCTTAAGGCGTTACTCTGTTTTCATTAACTTAATACCCTAGATGCATGCTGGATAGCGGTCGATGGGTGGAGTAATAGTAGTAGATGCAGGCAGGAGTCGGTCTACTTGTCTCGGACGTGATGCCTATATACATGATCATTGCCATGAATCCGTCATAATTAATTGCTTTTCTATCAATTGCCCAAGAGTAATTTGTTTACCCACCGTATGTTTCTGCGCTCGAGAGAGAAGCCTCTAGTGAAAACTATGGCCCCCGGGTCTACTTTTATCATATAGTAAAATCCAAAAATACCTTGCTGCAATTTATTTACTTTTATTTTATTTAGTATTTTACTTTATCTATCTATCGCTAACAGAATTAATCCTTGCAAATAACCGCTAAGAGGATTGACAACCCTCTTATTTGCGTTGGGTGCAAGTGTTTGCTTTTGTGTGTGTAGGTGCTGCTAACGAGGTTCTGTGTGGTTCTCCTACTGGATTGAAAACCTTGGTTCTTAACTGAGGGAAATACTTATCTCTACTGTACTGCATCATCCTCTCCTCTTCGAGGAAATCCCAACGCAGCTCACAAGTAGCAGCGACTGAGCTCGTGGATCCCTCGGGACTCCCCCTGACGTGAAACCAACGCCAAAAATTCTTATAAATAGGGAAACCCCCAGAAAGAAACCTAGAACTTCCATGCCGCCACTGCAAGCTTTTGTTTCGAAGCAATCTCATCCAGAGCCCTGTTTCGGCACCCTGTTAGAGGGGGGAAATCATCACCGGAGGCCATCTTCATCATCCCGACGGTCTCCATGACGAGGAGGGAGTAATTCTCCCTCGGGGCTGAGGGTATGTACTAGTAGCTATGTGTTTGATCTCTCTCTATCGTGTTCTCGATTTGGCACAATCTTGATGTACCGCGAGCTTCGTTAATATAGTTGGATCATATGGATTTCTTCCCTCTCTATCTTGTTATGATGAATTGAGTCTTTCCCTTGGAGGTTTCATTGTATCGGATTGAATATTTTGGATTTGAGAACACTTGATGTATGTCTTGCATGTGGATACCCGCGGTGACAATGGGGTATTCTGTTGAGTCACTTGATGTATGTTTTGGTAATCAACTTGCGGATTCCCGATGTGACATTGGGGATCTAGGCATAGGGGTTGATGCACATTTTTGTCCTACTTTCTCCGATAAAAACTTTGGGGTACTCTTTGAAGTTCTTTGTGTTGGTTTGAATATTATGAATCTGAAATTTCTTGATGCATATCGAATAATTGACTCACGGATACTTGTGAAGACATTGGAGTATCTACACTAGTAGAAAACAGGGCATTAGTCCCGGTTCTGCAACCGGGACTAAGAAATCGGGACTAAAGGCCCCCACTTTTAGTCCCGGTTGTGTTACGAACCGGGACTAAAGGAGCTCCACGTGGCCGCTGTGGGGCGCCCAGGCAGGAAGACCTTTAGTCCCGGTTGGTGACACCGACCGGGACTAAAAGGCAGCCAAGCGCTGGGTTTTCTTTTGTTTTTGTTTGAAATGAGGGGTTTAGGGTTTTGGAGGGTTTAGGGGTTTCATATTGTGTTTCCCCCTTTTCTTTTTGTGTTTACCATTCAATTCTTTCACATTTAGGGTTTTCGTTTTTATTTTACGTTTTCCATTCAACTCGACGCTAGCTACTACATATAGCAATGAAGGAACCATTACACAAATCGTCATGAATATAGAGAGAAGTGACCTCTCTTTCTCCGTGCTTGGTCGAACAACAAGTTTTCGTATATCTATTCGTCGCTACTACGTATAGTACACGTTCATGCATATATACAATGTAACATCTCTTACGATCCCTAATATCTAATTACCAACATTCACTTCCAATTCTCGATGGTATACTCCGGTTTTAGCTATGATCTCTTCAAGGAAGAATCCCGCCAATTCCTCTTGTATTGCTCGTATGCGAGCCTTTGGTACGAGTTCGTCCCACTTCCCTTGAATCTAATTTAAAGAAGGGGGTTAATATATATATATATATATATATATATATATATATATATATATATGCATGAAACTCAACACAATTGATGGTAATAAAATAAATTTGTGAATATTGTTTACGTACTTCAAGTTTTTCCAAAAATCTGCCCGTCTCAGAGGTCGTCTGGTGAATGAACTCGCAAACGTAGTATCCACATAAGTTATTCCCGGATCCCTGCCTCGAGCACTTTATGAGAATAGAGTTCAATCAAAATAATAATCAAGCATGGTAGTGGTATTGAAACTAGAATCAAAGAGATGCGCGGACCTAGATAGTACTACTTACACTGAGTTGTTCAAATCGCAGCTCCTCTCTCCATTCACCCCTAACCTGCTTGGTGAACTCTTTCCAAACCCTGCCCGGCAAAGAAAATGAATAAAGGAGTTATTAATTACTTGATACCAGGAAATGAACGATAGTTGCCGATATAGTGCGATAATGATTGAAATTACCTCTGGAGAATTTTTTTCAGGTCCGCCCACATCTCAGGGTCTTTACGTAACGAGTCCATGACAAGTACTTTTCCTGCGTCAAACTGAATGACTAGCAGAATAAAGTGGAACCTGCGCACGCATAGCTCATCAATTACAGTTAACATCGAGTAAGCGAAGCAGAATGATGTGTACAAGACAGTATAACACTCACTGGAAGTTGTAAGGAAATAGTATTTCCCTTTTGGTTTGTTGTTTAATTAACGCCCTTAGCAAGATCATCTCTGTGTCCTAGGGGTTCCATTTTACAGTAGCTTCATGAATAGTATTTGGGTTAATGAACCCAATGTCATAGATTTGTCCTCTTTTGCATTCGAGGATCTTCTTTCTGCATAATATATATAGTGAGGATAATTATACATGCAATGAACGAGCTGAGCTAGAGACTTAATTACAGAAATGATACTTACAAACAATAGCAACTGACGATAGATTTGTCGATGGCGTCTTGATTGTATAACTGAAATAATTCTTCAAATTCAATGAAAATCTCCTCGTCTCCATTGAAGTAATGCTCATCTTTAATTCCCACAATGATATAGTTGCTCCCTTGCTTTGAGGCTTCCAAGTACCAGTCATGCAATCTTCACATCATCATTGGTAGATGCGGGAGCTCCTTAGGTCTGACGAGAGGCTGCCCGTGCTCGAATTTAAAGGCTAACTCAGCCATTTCGAACTGTACCTCATCGCCTAAGTAATCACCAAGAGTGAAACCAGGATCAGCGGCCGCTACCCCCGGATCATTAGCGATATCGGTAAACACCTTGAGCGGGGGGCACGATTGGTTTTTCTGTTCGCCGAGCTGGGGAATTGTTTTCCCCCTTGCACTACTACTACTTCTCGACCGCTGCTGTGGATCTCTATATGACTTTACAATAGAGCGGTCATAGTTTGATAGCAGCGGAGGCGGCGGTGGTTTTGTAAGGTTTTCCAGCAAGCGCCTCGCTTTTACCGGATCTATTTCTCCGTTGGATCTTGACGGGTCGGTGCAAGCTGGCGTTTCACGTCGGCAGCCACGATCTCCTTGGTTTCCTCCTCAGTCATGTCGTATGGTAACTTGGCAGGAGCCTTCTTGACGCTACCTGCTCTGGAATTCTTTGCTGTTGTACTACTAGCCGCCGGAGCGGCAGTGGATCTCTTCCGCCGGTGCTGAGGCGGCGAAGGAGGCGGAGTCAGCTGACGCGGCGGATTCTGCTATGGGGCCTCCTCCGGCGGAGTCCGCTGACGCGGCGGAGACAGATGAGGCGACGGAGTGTGCTGACGCGGCGGAGACGGCTAAGGCAGCGGAGATAGAGCTGGACTGTGAGGAGTCTGCTGAGGGGCCTCCTCCAGCTGAGTCTGCTGACACGGCGTCCAGTATGGAAGCACAATGTGTTCCTTTCTCCATAGAATGGTAGTCCTTATGGCATCTCCCAGATGAGTCTCCCCTTCACCTGTAGGGTACTCAAGCTCTAGCTGCTCAAATCCATTGGTAACTTCATCCACCCCGACAACAGCATAGCCATCTGGAATCGGAGAGCAATGGTAAGTTCCATCAGGTACACGAGGTAAGGCATAGCCGACCGCCACCTTCAAGGTTATGTTCATGCATTTCGCATGTAGATCACAATGTTCCCTCTCCGTGATATCATCCACGGGGTAGCGATCAGGAGCCGTGATATCACCTATGGGTGGCCGAACGAGCAAAGAGGAAGCCATGCTGCTTTTCCGCTGAGATGGTGGGGTAGCTCCGTGGGAAGTATCAAATGAAGGATCTTCGTGCCGCTGAGATGATGGGCCGGTAGCTCGCTGGCTGTTAAGTGCCTCTATTTGCTTCTCCTGCAACGCTAATCTTTCTTCTACGTTCTGCAGCCGGCTGCATCCTCTTTATTCTTTCTCCCTCGGCTTCTATAAGTGTCTCTGCTGTCGGGAAACCCAACCTTCCATGGAACGGAGCCTGATGTGCCTCGTGTTCGTCCAGGGTGTTCAGGATTCCCGAGGGCGCGTGATAGCTTATCCTTCTCTCTGTCGGGATGGAACTTCCCTTCCTGCATGGCCTGGATTGCATCCTGAATGTTTTTGACGAGTGTTGCAAGTTGAGCTTTCGTATAAACACACTTCCCTATTTCTGGGTGCAAAGTTCCCCCATGCGCGAAGAACCAAGTCCTTCCCCGTTCGGGCCAGTTCAATGTCTCTGGATGGATCCCTTTATCAAGCAGGTCATTCTCATCTTTGTCCCACGTAGGCCGGGCAACCTTGTAGCCACCTGACCCCGTAACATGGTGATATTCCTTCTTTGCAGCATTTTGCTTATTTATCAGTGACCTTTTCTTACCTTTCTCCGATGTCTTGTACGCCACAAATGCGGGCCAGTGATCTTTCATCTTCTCATATTGACCGGTGAATGTTGGAGTCTTCTCTTTCAGGACAAACTTTTCGTGCAATCTTTTCTTCCAGTTCTTGAATTGTTCGGCCATCTTCTTAAGAGCCCACGCCTTGACTTTTCGCTCTACAACATTGCTATTTGGATCCACCTCTGGCAGTAGGCTGAAATTTGTCATGAGCGTATTCCAAAGCTCATCTTTGGATCTATCGTCGACATAAGAAACTCCATCATCCGCCTTTGGCTTATTCCATTCTTGAATGCTGATCTGGATGCTGTCCCTAACAACAACTCCGCACTGACTTATAAATCAGTCTGCGGTTCGCTTGGAAGCAGTCGGTTTGCCATCTGCAGCGATTTCTTCGATCGTGAACCTTTCATTCTCGCCCAACCTTTTCTTCGGGCCTCGTCTCTTTACGGAAGATTGGCTCGATCCGGAGGGCTAAAAGAAGAAAGAAGCGTTAATATATGTACATACAAATCAATTAATGCATCTAGTCAGTAGGCTTAATTAATATACCTCGCCGGACTTTGCAACAGTTAAGGCTCCAACACCGCCGGAGCCGTCATCTTCTCCCTCCATTCGATCACCGGAGCCGTCATCCTCTCTTCCCTCACCATCGGAGTCGTTGAGAAACTGTGAGGTGGTATCATCACCTCTGTCGCGGATTATATCCCCCAACATCACTTCTTGTTCTAAGTCTCTATCGTGTTCCATAGTTTCTGCAAATATTACAACATGGCAATATACAACCATGAGAGATAAGCTGTTTTTCAGACTTAATGAAATCTAGGAATGCAAAACAGTAACATTATGATGACAACTTGAGAGCAAGATTGAGTCATGCTACAGCAACTTTACATGGCAACCAAGGGTATGGCATCAAAGTACACATTACATAGACCAAATCACAAGAAGGAATCATATGCATATGAGCAATGGATTAGTGGCAAACATCATGTAAAGTTGACAAGTTTTATAACAGTCAGTTTCAGACTTAGCAGTTTTTCAGCAAGTGTAAAACAGCAACAGTATCATAGCATGTTTGCAAGCTTGTTACAGTGCGTAAACATGTTTACCATGGCATGGGAAAAATACCAGCAGCAAATAGACATGAAAATGCACCAAACACATGTACAAAGTTTATTCATATGATGCTTGCATTAAATCACACAAAAATAACAAAATAGCAAGTTTTATCAGTTGCATGTTAGGTAACCCTCCGGCGATCGTCGGGGACTCCTCCGTCACTAATACATCTTGAATAATCCAGTTAATGCAACAATAATATCACATAATTTCACTAAACATCTCGCCCAATCAAACTGGACGTCGACTCCCGGTTCCTGAGCCGCGGGCGGTGAACACCCAAAGAGAAGGAACCATCACAGGATCATAGCTCGGGTGAGATCACTGAAGAAACTGCCAGGTATTGGAGAAGCTGTCGTCCAACGCAACCTTGTAGTGACGGACGTGCTCGTCCTCCTCCCTGACACGACGACGTACCACCCTCTCGGGGGCCGGCTCCCTCTGCACCAATAGTGGCCCACGCGACCGCCACCAAAGAAGCTCTGGGTCGACGACGAGACCCCGATTCCTCACCAAGCTGCGCGCCCCGGAAGGTAGCACCTCCCAGTGCCAGCCCGACGGAGCCCAGTCCCGGACATGGCGCCTCTCAAACTGGTTGTCGCCGCCGAGTCGACGACGAGGATGCGGGCCGGGCATCGTCGCCGAGAACAAATTCCTATGAAAACAAATACACGATTTCTATATTTTTCTTTTTTTCTCTCACCACATGTCTATATTTTTTATACACCTATCAAATACACGATTCACATTTTTGAAATCTAGTGACAAAAAAAAAGAGGAGGTGAAGGGGGATTCGTAGCTCACCCTCGGCTGTAGAGGAAGTAGTTGATCAGCGGAGGGAAGATCGGGGACCAACAGCTCCGACGTCGATAAACACTCCTCGGAGATGCAACACCACAAATCTGTAAATTGCACCGATTTAAAAATTTAGACCATCACATATCATATAGCTTTTAACAACATCTCAAATTGCAAAATAAGCTTCATCATCAATTATTCATGTCGATCGTCGGGGACGACTCCTCCGGCGATCGTCGGGGACGACTCCTCCAACGATCGTCGGGGCCTCCTCCGGCGATCGTCAAGGACTCCTCCCCCCTCATGTCGAAGTTATACCGAAGTTATCGGGGTTATGTTTTAACGACCCCCCCTCATGTCGAAGTTATACCGAAGTTATCGGGGTTATGTTTTAACGACCCCCCCCCTCATATCGATAGCGTGACCCGGGCAAAAAGGAATGAAAGAAAAAGTTAAGTATCTTTAGTCACGGCAGTTAATGTGGTGTTAACCGCGCAATCCCTGGCATATGAAACTATCTAAAAAAATTAACCTACATAAAACTATATATATTAAACTAAAAAACCCTATCCAATTAACCTATCCAAAAAAGAAAAAAGCTTAATTAACCTATATGAAACTATACATATTAACCGATATAAAACTATCTAAAAAAATATCTATTAACCTATCTAATTAACCTATATGAAACTATCTAAGAAAACTATCTAATTAACCTATATGAAACTATACATATTAACCTATATGAAACTATACATATTAACCGATATGAAACTATCTAAAAAAACTATCTAATTAACCTATATGAAACCCTATGCAGGAGACGACGAAGCCGGCGTGGAGCATGTGGGCACCGCGGCGGTGGTGGAGGGGGCGCCGGTGGAGGAGGGGGGCACCGCGGTGGAGCGGGGGCGCCGGTGAATCGCTGCGGTGGAGCGGCGGTGGGGAGGGGCGGTGGGTCGCCGCGGATCAGGCGTGGGGAGGGGCCGACGGTGGCGGGGGGGGATAGGAGGAGGAGGAGGGGATCGGGGCGGCGCTCACAGCGAGGAGGCGTCGGCGACGGCGTCGGGGCAGGGCGTCGGCGATGGCATCGGGGCAAGGCGTCGGTGACGGCGTCGGGGCAGCGCATCCAGGCGAGGAGAGGCGATGGAAAAGTTTGGGGGAGGAAAATTTTCGCTAAGTTTATATAGCCCGAGCTTTAGTCCCGGTTAGTGGCTCCAACCGGGACTAAAGGCCTACCTTTAGTCCCGGTTGGAGGCACCAACCGGGACTAAAGTTAAATTTCAGCAGTCCAAAGGGCGTGAAACCCAGGCATTTAGTCCCGGTTGGTGGCTCGGACCGGGACTAAAGGTAGGCCTTTAGTCCCGGTTGGTGGCACCAACCGGGACTAAATCTGTTTTTGGTTTTAGACCTTTTTAGGATATTTTAGTTTTAGTTTTCTTTTAAACAGATTCAAAAACTTTTCATAACTTGACCCGATGAGGGAAGATGACGATGACGATGAAGCATACGTCAAAAGAAGAAGCAAGACTACATTACCTATGAAAGATCGTACTCAGTGGAAAAGAAAAAGATCGCACCCTGACAATCCTTCATCATTGTCGCTGCACACGTGTACCAAGGCGCTCCTCGCTCTGAGTCCCTGACACGCGGGCTCACGCTTGCCTGACTCCACATGTCATCGGCATTTCTCTTTTCCATGATACGTCCGCAAGCCCGTCTTTTGGTCTTTCTATATAGCATCGTCCAAGCCGCTTCAGCTCCAAAGAGGGGTTTTCTTTCTGGCTTCACTGTCCTGTGCCACTGCCAACTCCTTAGGTAGGGTACGGACCTAGCTTGTCCATGTCTGCGCGAGGTGGAGGTGGTAGGTGCAGCGGCCACGGCCGCGGCAGGAAGGTGGCTACAGATTCAAAAACAGTAGCATACATGCCTAGTTTTCATTTAATTCTTTTTGCTATTAAAGTTTTTAACAAAAAAATCCCTCGAAACCATCTCTGTCCATTTTCTAATTTGAGCAACTTAACATTGCTAAACATGTCCAAATGAGCTCAAACTTGGTACACCTGCTAAAATGGTCTAAATATTTGCATTGATTAACTCCTCTGTATAATTAAAATACTATAAGGATATGAATAATTGAAATTTCATAACTTAATAAATAATTATTCTAAAATCATGTTTCAAATGCCAAAATGCCCTAGCTAGCTCTTACAAAGATTCCCTCCGGTTTGTCCGAAGTGGCACTTTCCAGCTATAAGTCCAGAAACTCTCAGTAGAGAGAAAGTGATGGCGGTGAAGCCGGTCACATCCCAGAGTGGGATCTTTTGGGGTATAAAACTATTTCTTCGCGTGTGTCCCTTGCTTATTGCACCGTAACCATGGATAATCTTCATCATTTAACAAGATGCTTGGGTCAGTCTTCACTGTGAAGGGAGGAATTTCATGAAACTTTTCATAATCTTCTGACATGTCTGTCTTGTCCTCCACTCCCACAATGTTTCTTTTCCTTGAAAGAACTATGTGGCACTTAGGCTCATCGTATGATGTATTCGCTTCCTTATCTATTCTTTTTCTCGGTTTGGTAGACATGTCCTTCACATAGAGAACCTGCGCCACATCATTGGCTAGGACGAATGGTTCGTCTGTGTACCCAAGATTGTTGAGATCCACTGTTGTCATTCTGTACTACGGGTCTACCTGTACCCCGCCTCCTGTCAGATTGACCCATTTGCACCGAAACAAAGGGACCTTAAAATCACGTCCATAGTCAAGTTCCCATATCTCCTCTATGTAACCATAATATGTGTCCTTTGCCCTACTGGTGTTTGCTGCATCAAAGCGGACACCACTGTTTTGGTTGGTGCTCTTTTTATCTTGGGCGATCGTGTAAAATGTATTCCCATTTATCTCGTACCCTTGGAAAGTCAATACAGTCGAAGATGGTGTCCTGGCCAACAAGTACAGCTCATCTCCAACAGTGGTGTTACCCATGAGATGTGTTTGCAACCAACCACCGAAAGTCCCCATGTGTTCATGTGTAATCCAGTCGTCAGACTGCTCCGGGTGTTTGGAGCGTAAAATATTCTTGTGTTCATTGATATACGGGGCCACCAAGGTAGAATTTTGTAGAATTGTGTAGTGGGCTTGCGCCCAAGAATGCCCGTCCCTACATATTATTGCTTTCGGTCCTAGCGTGCCTTTTCCACCCAGTCTCCCCTCATGCCGCGATTCAGGAACACCAATCGGCTTAAGGTCAGGAATAAAGTCAACACAAAACTCAATGACCTCCTCTGTTTCGTGGCCCTTGGAGATGCTTCCTTCTGGCCTAGCACGGTTATGAACATATTTCTTTAAGACTCACATGAACCTCTCAAAGGGGAACATATTGTGTAGAAATACAGGACCCAGAATTGCAATCTCGTCGACTAGGTGAACTAGGACGTGCGTCATAATATTGAAGAAGGATGGTGGGAACACCAACTCAAAACTGACAAGACATTGGACCAAATCATTCTGTAACCTTGGTAGGATTTCTGGATCGATTACCTTCTGAGAAATTGCATTGAGGAATGCACATAGCTTCACAATGGCTAATCGAACATTTTCTGGTAGAAGCCCCCTTAATGCAACCAGAAGCAATTGCGTCATAATAACGTGGCAGTCATGAGACTTTAGGTTCTGGAACTTTTTTTTGCCATATTTATTATTCCCTTTATATTCGACGAGAAGCCAGACGGGACCTTGATACTGAGCAGGCATTCAAAAAAGATTTCCTTCTCTGCTTTGTAAGAGCGTAGCTGGCAGGACCTTGATACTGCTTTGGATGCATGCCGTCTTTTTCATCATACGTTCTGGTCCTCCCGTGCCTCCGGTGTATCTTTTGTCTTCCCATACATGCCCAAGAAGCCTAGCAAGTTCACGCAAAGATTCTTCGTCACGTGCATCACGTCGATTGCAGAGCGGACCTCTAGGACTTTCCAATAGGATAGGTCCCAAAATATAGATTTCTTCTTCCACATGGGTGCGTGTCCGTCGGCGTCATTCGGAACAGATTGTCCGCCAGGACCCTTTCCAAAGATTTCTTTTAAATCCTTGACCACATCAAATATATCATCACCAGTACGGGGGACAGGCTTCTTTCGGTGATCTGCCTCACCTTTGAAATGCTTGCCTTTCTTTCTTAAGGCATGCTTGGTCGGAAGAAATCGACGATGTCCCAGGTACACATTCTTCTTACATTTGTCCAAATATATACTTTTAGTCTCATCTAAACAGTGCGTGCATGTGTTGTATCCCTTGTTTGTCTGTCCTGAAAGGTTACTAAGAGCAGGCCAATCATTGATGGTTACAAACAGCAACGCTCGTAGGTCAAATTCCTCCTGTTTGTGCTCATCCCACACACGTACACCTTTGATATCCCACAGCTGTAAAAGTTCTTCAACTAATGGCCTTAGGTACACATCAATGCCGTTGCTGGGTTGCTTAGGGCCTTGGATGAGCACTGGCATCATAATGAACTTCCGCTTCATGCACAACCAAGGAGGAAGGTTATAGATACATAGAGTCACAGGCCAGGTGCTATGATTGCTGCTCTGCTCCCCAAAAGGATTAATGCCATCTGCACTTATACCAAACCATAAGTTTCTTGCGTCATCTGCAAACTCCGGCCACTTTCTCTCGATTTTTCTCCACTGCGACCCATCAGCAGGTACTCTGAACATCCCGTCTTTCTTACGGTCTTCTTTGTGCCATCGCAACAACTTGGCATGCTCTTAGATTCTGAACAGACGTTTCAACCATGGTATTATAGGAGCATACCACATCACCTTGGCAGGAACCCTCTTCCTGGGGCGCACGCCCTCAACATCACTAGGGTCATCTCGTCTGATCTTATACCGCAATGCACCGCATACCGGGCATGCATTCAAATTCTCGTACTCCTCACCGCGATAGAGGATGCAGTCATTAGGGCATGCATGTATGTTCTGCACCTCTAATCCTAGAGGGCAGAGAACCTTCTTTGCTTCGTACGTACTGTCAGGCAATTCGTTATCCTTTGGAAGCTTCTTCTTGATTATTTTCAGTAGCTTCTCAAATCCCTTGTCAGATAAACCATTCTCTGCCTTCCATTGCAGCAATTCCAGTGTGGTACCGAGCTTTGTGTTGCCATCTTCGCAATTTGGGTACAACCATTTTTTGTGATCCTATAACATGCGATCGAACTTCAACTTCTCCCTTTCACTTTCGTATTCTCTCTGTGCATCAACAATGACCCGGCGAAGATCATCAGCGGGCACATCTGGTGCCTCTTGATCTTCAGCTTCCCCCGTTGCAGTATCACCGTATTCAGGGAACGTAGGATAGTTGTCATCATCCTCTTCTTCTTCATTGTCTTCCATCATAACCCCTCTTTCTCCGTGCTTGGTCCAACAATTATAGTGGGGCATGAAACCCTTCTTAAGCAGATGGAAGTGAAGGGTTTTCGAGGAAGAGTAATCCTTCGTATTCTCACAGATAACACATGGATAGTACATAAAACCATTCTGACTGTTTGCCTCAGCCACATCGATAAAATTATGCAGGCCCGTAATGTACTCGGAAGTGCATCGGTCACCGTACATCCATTGTCGGTTCATCTGCATTATGTAATTAAGTATATCAAACACCATTACAGAACATCATGAATAGAGAAATGACCAAATTAATACAAGTTCATCATCACATTAAAACCAAAGTATAGTAGTGATCAAATGTTATTACTGTAAAAATAAATACATAAAGTTCATACATAGTTCTCATAAAACAACATACAACTATGTAAAACATTTAAATGCAACAACAAATGCGATCAAAATCGCAACTAAGGTAACAATTGATCCAACAGCATAATGATACCAAGCCTCTTTATCAATGGCATATTTTCTAATCTTTCTAATCTTCAAGCGCATTGCATTCATCTGGATCTTGTGTAGATCGACGACATCGGCAACATGCAACTCCAATTTCATCTTCTCTTCTTCAATTCTTTTCAATTTTTCTTTCAAATAATTGTTTTATTTTCAACTAAATTTAACCTCTCGACAAGAGGGTCGGTTGGAATTTCCAGTTCACATACCTCCTAGATAAAAACATCTATGTCAAGTTGGTCGGCATAATTGTCATAAACACTAAATGAAACAAATAGTTATAAAAGATAATATACCA
This sequence comes from Elymus sibiricus, assembly GCA_039707655.1. Lineage (NCBI taxonomy): Eukaryota > Viridiplantae > Streptophyta > Magnoliopsida > Poales > Poaceae > Elymus > Elymus sibiricus. Next base: position 342,989,375 of record CM077666.1, on the reverse strand, counting down.
CATCCGAATCATAGACCGACGAGAGCCGACGGGGGCGGATACCAAAACCATGGCACTATATAATAACAAACAATAATACAAGTAAGAAAATTATACAAGTAGCTATCTAAATCATACAAGTAAGAATTTGTTCTTTTAAAAAAAAGATAAGAACAAGAGGCTCACCACGGTGGTGCCGGCGACGAGATCGGCGCGGGCGATCGACGGCGGTGAGGACGGGGACGGGGACGGGACGGCACCCTACACATGTGCAAACTAAGAAGTTAATTTGAGCTCAAATTGTGCATCTAAATCAAATAAACTCCCACATACACTCCTCCACTAAAACCCACAAGAGCATATGAAATGAGCTAAACTAGCAGTGAGAGATGAAAGGATGAAGTTGCTAACCTTTTAGAACACTTGGATAGTTGGTGCACCGCCAAATCTAGACAAATCTTGGGGAAAATGGAGCTTGGAGGTCGAGCTTGGAGGAAGAACAGAGGAGAAAGCTTAAGTGTGGCTCGGGCATTTCATCGAACACCTCATGTTCATAAGAAGTGAGAACAGAGTAGCACACACACCTCACACCTTCTACGGCCAAAAAACAGAGACTGAAGACTAACCTTTAGTCCCGGTTGGAGACACCAACCGGGACTAAAGGGAGCAAGGCCCTTTAGTCCCGGTTGGTGTCTGGAACCGGGACTAAAGGTCCCAGTCGAACCGGGACTGATGTCTGCCGAGGCCCGGCCGGCGTCCTAGCCGCTCGAACCGGGACTGATGCTCACATTAGTCCCGGTTCGTAACATGACCGGGACTATTGCTCTGATCTGGCCAGAACCAAAGCCCTGTTTTCTACTAGTGCTAGGTGACATTAGAGTTGATTGATGCGTATCATATGGTGTTATTTTAGTACGAACTCTAGGGCTGTTTGTGACACTTATAGGGATGGCTCAATAGATTGATTGGAAAGGATAACTTTGAGGTGGTTTGTCTACCTACAACAATTTCTTCTTATGTTCTCCGTTGGCTAGGAACTTTGGAGTGATTCTTTGTTGCACATTGAGGGATTGTTATATGATTCAATTATGTTAGCACTGTTGAGAGATTGCACTAGTGAAAGTATGAACCCTAGGCCTTGTTTCTAAGCATTGCAATACCGTTTGTGCTCACTTTTGTTACTTGCTACCTTGCTATTTTTATTGTTCAGATTATAAAAGCCTATATCTATTATCCATACTACACTTGTATCACCATCTCTTCGCCGAACTAGTGCACCTATACAATTTACCATTGTATTGGGTGTGTTGGGGACACAAGAGATTGTTTGTATTTTATTGCAGGGTTGTTTGAGAGAGACCATCTTCATCCTACACCTCCCACGGATTGATAAACCTTAGGTCATCCACTTGAGGGAAATTTGCTGCTGTCCTACAAAACTCTGCACGTGGAGGCCCAATAGAGTCTACAAGAATAAAGTTGTGTAGTAGACATCAGGCCTGGGGAGATGTCGAGGTGTACATGGAGATGACCGTAGGATGCTCTGCATCAGTATGGGTTGAGGCAAGAGCCTTGCAACCCGATGTATTTCTTGTGGGGATCAATGGAAGTGCTTTGAATTAACGTCTCATATGTGTGAAATATAATTGTTCCATAGATGTCTCTTGTCGTTCGCATTCTTCATCCGTGCAGGTACCCAGGATCATGGAGACCGAGCCACGGAGAGGCTAAGGGCAGGGAGACCGTGAAGTGTTATTCTGAACACCAGTGACAGAAAGGTTTAGTACGGTAACAGGGATCCTATCTTTGGGGATTCAAGAGGTGTAGTCATTAAACGACCAATGCTTTTGTCTGATTATTGCAATCTTAATTAGCAAGGCAACCCCGCGAGATGGATTGGGCCTTTGGTTGGACAACTGACTCTTGATGCAGGACGCGTGTCGGTCAAGACGTAATTTGGACACATCCCCCACTTCGGTTCATGTCGTGGGTACGACCATCTATGGGGCCATCTAGCCCCTTGTGGTTAAGCAGGGGAGATCAACGTGCACAAAGAGCAGAATCAGCAGAGGAACGTGAGGGATTTACCCAGGTTCAGGCCACTGTGAAGCGTAAAACCCTACTCCTGCTTTGGTGTATTGGATATGTGAGAGCACAAATACAAGGAGCGCTTCTCCCAGCAAGGCGCGGAGAGAGCAGCTACGCATGCAAGACGTGCTGGTGTTTGGAAAAGGACCCGAATCCTCCTAACTGTTGCCCTGGCCCTCCTTTTATAGCTCAAGGGGTTACCACAGTGGCAAAACAGTCATTACATAGTGATTAGATAGCGAACAGTGCTATCATACCTAACTCTGCCAGTTTAGGACAAAAGCATTAAATGCTCCGTTAGGTATCATGTGGAGAGGTAGCCCCGGCAAGGTTTCTGCACCGCTCGCCCAGCTACCTCGTATTATTCTGACATGCCTCCTGGACGGGTGTCATTAAAGGCAAATCATCTCCCTGCGTGCTGACACGTGCCCGACAAACCTCACCAACCAGCCTGCCCGGTCGACACCTCACCGATTAGCGACTAGCTGCCCGGTGAGGTGGAGCGCTGACGTGTTGGTGAAAGCTTGCCGGCACGGAGCTTGCCAGGTCTTCATCTTGCCGGTTAAGCCTTGCCGGCAAGGAATGTCTGTATCTTCATCACTAGTTGAGTGCTTGTCGATGCTTCGTCTTGAGTTTCTCTCCAGTAGCTTCCGCAACTGAATTTTGAATCTTGGTCTTCGTGCTTTCCGAAAAGCCTTGGCCGGCAGGGAGGTGATACGTCTCCGTCGTTTCTATAATTTTTGATTATTTCATGCCAATATCCTATAATTTCCACATACTTTTGGCAACATTTTATATTGTTTTTTGGGACTAACATATTGATCCAGTGCCCAGTGCCAGTTCCTGTTTGTTGCATGTTTTTTGTTTCATAGAATATCCATATCAAACGAAGTCCGAATGCAATAAAATTTCACGGAGAGTTATTTTGGAATATATGTGATTTTTGGGAGGTGGAATCAACGCAAGGCGGTGCTCGTGGGCCCCACGAGGCACCAGGGCGCGCCAGGGGGTCCGACGCGCCATGGTGCCCCGTGAGGCCCTCGTAGGTCGGTTGGTGCCCTTCTTCGGCCGCAAGGAAGCTAATATCCGGAAAAAAAAATTGTGTTAAAATTTCAGCGCAATCGGAGTTACGGATCTCCGGGAATTTACGAAACGGTGAAAGGCCAGAAAACAGGAACGCGAAACAGAAGAGAACAGAGAGAGAGATCCAATCTAGGAGGGGCTCCTGCCCCTCCGCTGCCATGGCAGCCATGGACCAAAGGGTAAACTCTCCTCACATCTAGGGGGGAGGCCAAGGAAGAATAAGAAGGAGGGGGGCTCTCTCCCCCTCTCTTCCGGTGGTGCCGGAGTGCCGCTGGAGGAACCAACGTGACGGCGATCTACACCAACAACTTCGCCACCATCAACACCAACTCTCTCCCCCTCTATGCAGCGGTGTAACCTCTCAATTCCCGTTGTAATTCTCTACTTAAACATGGTGCTTAATGCTACATATTATTATCCAATGATTTGTGGCCATCCTATTTTGTTTGAGTAGATTCGTTTTGTCCTATGGGTTGATTGATGATCGTGATTGGTTTTAGTTGTATGTTTTATTTTGGTGTTGTCCTATGGTGCCTTCTGTGCCATGCACACGTGGGGGATTCCCGCTGTAGGGTTTGCAATACGTTCATAATTCTCTTATGGTGGGCGGCTAGAGTGACAGAAGCTTACACCCGAGTAAGGGGGTTGTTGCGTATGGGAGTAAAGAGGACTTGATACTTAATGCTATGGTTGGGTTTTACCTTAATGATCTTTGGTAGTTGCGGATGCTTGCTAGAGTTCCAATCATAAGTGCATATGATCCAAGTACGGAAAGTATGCTAGCTCATGCCTCTCCCTCATATAAAATTGCAACAATGATTACCGTTCTAGTTATCGATTTCCTAGGGACAAATCATTCTCTTGTGTTACAAAAGCTTTCTACTAAACAACTAACTTTTATTATCTTGCAAATTACTCGTAGTTTTATTCTCGCAAAGTACTTCTAGTTTTATTCTTGCAAACCTATCCTATCACCTACAAAATAGTTTCATACTTGTTCTGGGTAAAGCGAACGTTAAGTGCGCGTAGAGTTGTATCGGTGGTCGATAGAACTTGAAGGGAATATTAATTCTACCTTTAGCTCCTCGTTGGGTTCGACACTCTTATTTATCGAAAAAGCTACAAATTGATCCCCTATACTTGTGGGTTATCAGGAGGCTGCCACTGTCTGTGCATAAGTCAGGGTATAAAATACCCATGTTTTATACACTGATAGGAGCCCCCGGGCCTGGGCCATACACGCGTCCGAAGCGTCGTTGGGCTAGGCCCAAACACTGCACAGACACGTGGCGGGAAAACTGCCGTTGTAATTTTCGTCATGATGGTTTTCACCTCTTGAGATCTTCTTTGCTTCTTCATTAATCTGGACTTGAGTGCGTTCTTGGTCACCTTCCGGCAAACCTTGCTGTTGGACGGACAACCGCTAGGCGTGCTCAGACGAGTAACACACTCATATGCGGGGTGTTGTTGGTTCATACTGAACCGGCGCAAGGCTACGCGTGGCAGAGGATAACTGCCATATCTGTCTTTACTTCTCCTTTTTCTGCGCCCTTCCATCATGCGCGTTTGCATGCATGCAAGGCAACGGATTGGCGAAGAAGGGCGGCCGTTGGAGTGACGCGCCTGGTCGAGGGCGCAGGGCGTGGGATTGGCAAACTTGGACGGTCGCTGGAATAACGCACCCGGTCAGAAGTGCAGGGCACAGGATTGGTGAATCTGGGCGGCCGCCCGAAGACAGTGAAGAGCCAGCCTCCCACACTCTCCCTATAAAGAGGGGGCTGCGGGATGTGATGCTCATCCATCTCCTTTCGCTCCAATCTTCAGCAACTATCGCCTCCTTCTTCTACCTCCTCCCTCCGCATCTGTTGACGGTATGGTGAGGGGAAGAGGCCGCGGTCGTGTCTCCGCCGCCACGGCGAGAGCTTCTCCTCGGCTCCATGCCCACGCCTCGGCCGCAGCTGCGGAAGTCGGCTCCAGCGCTAAAGGAAGGGCCGCGGCTCGTGGTCGCGGAAGACGCGGATCCCGTGGTCGAGGCGGCCATGGCGGAGTGCTTGCCGCTTCGTCCTTGGCTCTTCCTTCCCCAGCAGAAGGCCATACGGAGGACACGGGGCAGGAGTTCGTCGTGGAACTGCGCGATCGGTCGCGGAGCTGGTTGCGGCTTCCTTGCCCTTTCGCTAGGGAGATGGAAGGCCGCCATCTGCACGGCTTGTGGCTGTGTGTGGATGGCTGCTGCAACGGCCCAGTTTGGGTGACCATTGAGACTTCCAACAACGGCATCATGTACCTCACGCGCGGGTGGAAATCCTTTCTCCGTGCTCATTGCTTAGGGCAAGGGCACCTCCTTCACTTCAGGCTTGCCGGATCCGACACGCTTGTCGTGAAGTTCTACGGGGCTTCGGGCGCTCGCCTGGAGTGCTGCGCGGAAAGCTCGAGCGACAGTGACACCGCTTCCTCCAGTGAGGCTGAGGATGACGATGATGACGGCGATGACGACGGCGCTCCAGGCATGAAGATCGAGGACGACGGCGACGAGTCTGGCTAAACGCCGGCAGCACCATCATCTGGTCTTCCAGGAGCGAGTCGGGCTTCGCCTAGGCGCCCCTTTTGCCCTCCTTGCACTCGATGTAAACCCTGCGGGGAAGGGCCAATAAAATGTAACCGAGTTCTTATTTAATGAATATCTATTGTTTGTCGGGCTTAGATGAATGTGTGCTATTTCCCTTGTCTTGCTTCGTCTTTGTATGATTATGCTCCCTACGCTGTTGGAAAACTTGCCGGTGCACGCATTTGCCGCGAGCGCTTCGAGGAAACAGGTCCTTAGCAGCCTGCTGGAAGTGCCGCTGCCGGCAAGGTAACTCATTGACCACAGCGCGGCAACTTGCCGGTACAGACACTTGCCGCGAGCGCTTAGAGGAACGAGTCCTTAGCAGCCTGCTGGAAGTACTGGCACCGGCAAGACAACTTGCCATCACAATGTAGCTGCATATCTTGCCGAGCGAACTCGAGGCAAAATAAGAGGGCAATCCGATCACGACGAGACTCCTTCGTGTGTAGGTTTCTCATACAAACACAGAATCGTTCAAGGGAAATCGCAAATGTAACAAGGAAAAAGTTTCAAAGTTTTTCAACTTAGCTTTTCCTTGCATTGCCTCTCTCGTCGTATGAAATGATTGCTTGAACATCATTAAAATGGTACCGCATCATCACTCCCCTCAGGAAACTTGCACGCGAGGAACCCTTCCGTCCTTTAAGAAAAAGAAGAGAAAATAGTTGTTTGGGAACCTTGGCGGTTCATTAGCCATTCCATACAAACTAAAGTGTAATCACAACATCACATGCACCCATATATAAATGAATATGTACGAAGAGTTGCGAAACACTTAGGTTTATTATGCTCATGCACAGGATTTGTGCCTGGCTTTGTACAAAGGGTTACAAGTCTCACCAACAAAGCTTGTACAAAAGGGGTTGCCGAGAGACCCGGCAATCCGCGCCTTATGGGTAGAACTTGCGAAGATGCTCAAAATTCCATGAGTTTTGCATTTGAATGCCATCTTCGGTCTCTAGACGGACAGCACCAGGTCTGGTGACTCGTACTACCCGATAAGGGCCTTTCCACTTCGGCGTCAACTTGTTTGATCTCTTGGCGGACTGAACGCGCCGAAGAACAAGGTTGCCTTCTTCAAGGCTTCGGGCGTGCACTTTGCGGCTATGATAGTGGCGCAAGGCTTGCTGGTAGCGTGCAGCTCGCACAGCTGCCCGAAGACGATCATCCTCAAGGAGCTTTGCATAATTTTGCCGCAACTGCTCTTGCTCAGCTTCATTGTAAGCGAGCACTCGAGGTGGCCCGTATATGAGTTCCGTGGGGAGCACCGCTTCTGCACCATAGACTAGGGAGAAGGGTGTTTGGCCGGTAGCTCGATTTGGTGTCGTTCCGAGTGACCAAAGAACCGCCGGCAACTCATCAAAACAGCGTCTTCCACATTTGCGCAACCTGTCGAAGGTTCTTGTCTTGAGGCGCCGCAGCACTTCAGCTTTCATCCTTTCCGCTTGGCCATTGCTTCTTGGGTGAGCAACAGATGCAAAACAGATTTTGCCGCCAAGGTCCTGGATATACTGCATGAAGGTGCGGCTCGTGAATTGTGTGCCGTTGTCGGTGATGATTCTGTTAGGAACCCCGAAATGGCAAACTAATCCTTTGAAGAACTTGACGGCTGATTGCGCTGTCACCTTCCTCACTGGCTCCACTTCAGGCCACTTTGTGAACTTGTCGATGGCGACGTACAGCAACTCAAAGCCCCCGGTAGCACGGGGGAAGGGGCCCAAGATATCGAGCCCCCAGACCGAGAAGGGCCAGGAGAGAGGGATTGTTTGAAGAGCTTGAGCTGGCTGATGTATATTCTTTGAATGGAACTGGCATGCTTCACACTTTGTTACTAGCTCAGTTGCATCCTGGAGGGCAGTGGGCCAATAGAAGCCTTGCCGGAAAGCTTTGCTGGCAAGTGCCCTTGATCCTATGTGAGAGCCACATATGCCTCCATGTATCTCCGCCAACAGCTTCAGTCCGTCTTCCCGGCAAATACACTTCAATTTCACACCGTTTGGTCGCTTTCTATATAGAATGCTATCCACAAACTGATACATACTTGACTGGCGGGCTACTTTCTCAGCTTCTTGCTCATCGGGAAGTTCTCCTGTTTGAAGGAAACGAACTATCTGATGTGCCCATGCCAGAGCCTGTGGCTCGACGACAAGAACTAAAGGCATTTCTTAGGCTGCGGGAGCGCTTGCCTCAACGACAAGAACCTGAGGTTCTACGCGAAGTGGCTGCTCACCGACAACCGTGTCATCTTCCCTGGCAACCTTCTTGCCGGCGGCTTCAGGGATCTCTGCCGGAAAGTACTTGCCGGTATTCAACTTCCTTCTCTTACTGGCCTGCGTTGATGGAGTGACTGTTGGTTGATTCAAATGGAGCACAAAAGTTCCCGGTTCCACAGGTAGCTTTTGAGCGGCACACTTTGACAGGTGATCAGCGATGCTGTTTTCCGCACGAGGGAGGTGCTCTGTTTGCAAACCGTCAAAGTGTTCCTCCAATTTTCTCACTTCTTCCACATACGCTTCCATCAACGGGCTCTCGTAATCTTTGTTCACTTGTTTCACAACCAGCTGCGAGTCACCGCGGACGATCAATTTTCTGATTCCAAGGTCCACTGCGATCCTAAGACCGGCAAGGAGCCCTTCATACTCAGCAGTGTTGTTTGTAGCTTGCTCCCTGGGAAAGTGCATTTGAACCACATACTTGAGGTGCTCTCCGGTGGGCGCGACAAGCAGCACTCCGGCTCCGGCGCCTTTGTCGTGGTATTCTCACGGCAGATGCCATGAGATGGCTAAAAATGGGGGGCTACGTGAGGATGCCGGTGGGCTCCAGAGGCGAGGTCGGCACGCGCAAGTGTGAGACACGAGACGTACCCAGGTTCGGGGCCCTCCGGAGAGGTAACACCTCTAGTCCTGCCAAATGGAGTATGGGGTGCGCAAGGGCTACAAGGTTGCTCCTGGAGCTGTTTGGGCGGAGGAGGAAGAAGGGGCTAGCCGCCGTCCTGCCTCTCCCGCGAGCGTGTGTGTGTGTGTGTGTGTGTGTGTGGATAACGTGCGCGACTGGTCGACTCCTCTGCATGGAGGCCTCCTGGGGGGTCTTATAGGCCGACCCCCCAGGGTTACATGGGTAAATTACATGGGCATGGGGCCCTGGTGTCATCGTCTGGGAGCCGGTGGTGGGGGTCACCGGGTCCGCCGGGTGCGGGTCTTGCCAGGTCCGTCGGGCACGGGCCGTGCCGAGGCCGCCGGGCAGGGGTCCGGTCGGCTGCGTGGCACTGTGGCATGTCTTGTCCTACATCACAGGGCGGCTGGCGCCGCCCAGCTACAGGATTGCGCCGCCCGTACACCGCCCGCCCCGGGCGGGGCGCAGGGTGCGCTGTAGCCAGACCCGCTTGGGCCGGCGCAAAGGAGGGATCGCTGTAGCCACGCCTGCCTCGTTGTGAGGGATTGTCCTCTCGTGGCCAGCCGGCTGGGCCGGGTCGCCGTGCCGAGCCGGCTTGCGCCGGGGAGCCAGCGAGCAGTCTAGCCGGATTGAGGGGCTTGGCCTGCTCCGATATTTTGAAAAGGGGTCCGGGCTCCGTTGCCTACCCGGGGGTCATCCCCCTGACAGTAGTCCCTGAAGCTGTGAAGGCTCGCCGGCTCCAAGCAGGGGGGGCCTTCGCAGCTTACCCCCCTGGGGAGTCAGTTTGTTGGTGAAGTGCAGGAGTCCGGCCGGGCGGCACCGTCCATCCGCATGCCGGCAACGCGGCAGCGGACGCCGGGAACACCCACTGGGCGCCGGCTTCCGGAAGCCGGATCGCGGCATCCCGGCCGGGGTGGGAAACAGAAGCGTCCGCTGGTTGAGTCTTGTTTCGTACGACGATTCGCACCCACCGCTGTTCGACGGACCACCACATGCTGTTTCACGGCAGGCGAGGCCTGCCAAGCCACGCGCACGATGGGAAACGACGGCGGACCGGGCCCCACCACGCCGCGCCCTCGGCCCGTGTGCGGGGGATTTATTGTGGCGACCCTGGACGGTTGCGCTTCCCCGCGCAGTTAATGCGCGCGGGGAACATGCCCGCACAGTGCGGGAAAGTGGGGATCGTGGGCGCAGACGATCCCACTCCCCCACGCACTGCCGTGGCTATAAATGAGAGGGAGGGAGCGCGACGGAAACGCCCACGCACGCACCCCCGCCCCTCGCTCCTCTTCTTCTTCTTCTTCTCCGCCACGCTCAGGCGAGGTGCCGCCGCCGCGCGCTCTTGCGCCAGCTGCTGCGCACCGCGACCAGAGGCCCGCAGCGCGCAGCTCTCCCCTTCCTCCTCTTCTTCGTCGCCGCACCTTCACGCCCGGAGAGCCCTCCAATGGCGCTGCCGAAAGGCTCTTGGGAGGGCTCCATTACGAGCGAGGCAGACATCCGGTATCTCCGCCGCACGAAGAGGCTGCCGCCGGTGGAGGAGCTAGACGCGCGCACTCCTGGCTCGGAGAGGGTGCCGCGGCCGCAGGAGGACGAGCACGTCGTCTTCTACTCGCACTTCGAGCACGGGTTCGGCCTCCCCGCGAGCCTCTTCTTCCGCGGCTTCCTCGACTTCTTCGGGCTGCAGCCGCACTCGGTGCCAACGTCGTGCTGCAGATCGCGGGCTTCGCCACGCTCTGCGAGGGCTACCTCGACATGCTGCCGAACGTGGACTTGTGGGCGAAGATGTTCTTCCTCAAGCAGCAGGGGGCATCGGCCGGCGTTATGTCCGACTGCGGGGCAGCGGTGGTCGTCGGCCGGCCGAACGGGCCATTTCCCAAGCTGCCACTCGAGGACTCGGCCAAAACGTGGCAGACGACTTTCTTCTATGTGCGGAACGCCGACCCGGGGGTGGACGTCATCAATCTTCCGCCCTTCCTCGACACACCGCCGCTCGACAAGCCGAATTGGGGCTACTTCCCCAAGAGGCCGCCGCAGGAGCTCATAAACATCTGCAGCCGGGTCGGGGAGATAACGGCGCACGAGGGGCTGGTGCCGGCTGATCTCATCGCGGCCTTCATCGCCTACCGGGTGCTGCCGCTGCAGCGCCGAGCGCACCGGATCTGCGGCATGAGCGGCCAGCACAACCTGACCCGGATGTCGACCAAGGAGCTGGAGCCGGCCGGGATCGCCCAGCGGGTGAACTACATCTCCAAGGCCGGGTGGAAGGAGGAGGGGTGGAGCTTCGGGAAGGAGCCCTATCACCAGGGGAACCCGGCGCCGGCGGTGAGTCCCTGGTCCTTATTCGTTGCCGCTTCAACACTATTCCTGCGCCCTGACGCGACGGGAGGGCCTCAGCTATTCGCCGGCCAGCAGAACCACGACGGACCAAATCCCCAGATTCTGCTGGCCGACTTGCCCGACTCGGATGTGGAGGAGGCCGGCGCCGAGGCAGAGGAGGGGGCGGTCGAAGCGCGCCTGGCCGACGCCGTGACCGGCGGGTCGCGGCACGCGGGTAAGTCTTCGCCTTTAGATCTTCTGCGCGACTGGCCGGACGACAACGAGAAGGGCCTGACCGATGCCCGCGGTGCAGTACCCTCGGCTGGGGAGGACGCCAGCATCGACCCCCAAAGACGGCCGCGGAAGACGGCCGAGGCCGGGCCGGCCCGCGCGGCGGCGTCCGGCAGCCGACCGCATGGGAAGGAGGCGGCCGAGCCGCGGCCGGCCGCAAAGCGCCCGGCGGCGGCGGGGCCGGCGTGCGAGAGGGGCACTATCAAGAAGAAGCACTGGCTCACCCCGTCCGTGGGCCCGAGGCGGGATGTCCCGAAGGTCATTGGGTAATTGTCTCTTGTTGTCTTCTGATTTCTTGCTTGTTTCTTGCCCATGCCTCTATCGTGCTAAACTCGCTGTGCACAGGTCCGCCCTTGACCTGGCAGTGGTGGCAACGGCGGCCGCGGCGGGCGAGGCCGTCTGGAGGAAAACCCGGAGCAGCGCCGTCGACCGCGAGCCGGACCGGACCGCGGAGGAGGACCTCGCGGACCGCCAGTCCGGCCGGGATCTTGACGCGGCAGAGCGCGCTGCTTGGTGGGGTCGGGCGGAGGCCGCAAAGGAGATGGCGGAGGCCTCGGCCCGGGCGTGGGAGAGGGCCTTTGCGGCGTGGGCCAGGACCACCGCGGACCCGGCCTGGCCGGAGATGGAGAGGGGCTCGGTGTCGGACGCCACGATCATCGAGCCGCAGCCGGAGGGGGTGGGCGAGCCGGCAGGGCGGACGGAGTTGGCCGATGGCGAGTCGGATGTTGACAAGAACATCGTCGTGGACACGCCTCCCCAAGCCGACCCGGCAGGAGGAGGCGAGGGCGGCGGAGAGGGGCGCGAGGTGGACTCCGCACCGTCCGGCCAAGCGCAGCCGACGCCGGCCCCGGGGGCCGCGACCGGGGACGCTGGTGCCTTGGTGGTCGTTCCGCCCCAAGCCACTACGCACTCCGAGCGGCCGGGCGGAAGCAGATCCGGCACCGGGACCGCGATGCAGCAGCCGTGGGCGAACGCCGCCGAGGCCGTGGTCGGGCCGTGCACCCGGGAGGACGAGGCGGCGAGTGCCCTGCGCTTGCAGCTTCGCGGTCGGAGCGAGTGCTTGCAGGCCTTCGTCCGGGAAGATCAGGAGTGGGCGCGGAAGCTGGAGCAGGCGGTTGCGGTGAGTTTTTACTTTCTGCTTGTCTTGGCTGCTGAACAGTGAGGGCGCGACAGTGCACCCACTGGGTGTAGCCCCCGAGGCCCGGGCCGGCTGCAGAGCAGCCGGGTCGGGTCTTTATGTGCGTTTTTGCATTCTTCTAACTTTTGTCTTCGCGTAGCATCTGTACGACCTGCGGTCCAGCGCGTACAACCGGTTTCTGGAGCGGTTCCGCGAGGTCAAGACCCAGCTTGCCGTCAAGGAAGAGGAGCTGCGCCAGGTCTGAGGTACGACTTGCATGCCTTCAGTGGGGGCGCGCCAACGCACCCACTGGGTGTAGCCCCCAAGGTTCGGGCCGGACTGCGGAGCAGCCGGGTCGAATCTTAAAGCTTGTCTTTTTCTTCTTTTCCTTGCTTCCGGTGTCTGACCGGGAATCTCGTCGTGCAGCCACTGCGGCTGAGGTGCCGGGTCTCTGAGGCCGGCTTGCCGAAGCCGGCCTGCAGCGCGATCTTGCTGCCGCTGACCGCGACCGGCTCCGGGCCGAGGTGGACCGGCTGGTGGCCGAGATGGCCAAGACGGAGGATGCTCATCAGGCGGAGCTGGGCCGGCTGGCGGAAGAGCGCGGCAAGGCGGTCGAGGAGCTGGCGAACGCCGTCAGGAGGAGTGCCCAGCTCGAGAAGGATCTCGAGGCTCAGGCCCACGCGTCGGCCTTGTGGGAGAACGGGATGTTGGGCGAGGCGCAGCACCTCGATGAGGCCTTCATCCGTGAGTGCTATCTTTTCTTTGGTCCTGCTGGCCTAACCGGCAAGTTGTTTTCTTTTGGCTGATTTGTTTCCTTCATTTGCCAGGAGTCTTCCCAGAGACGCAGGAGGCGGCCGATGCGGCCGTGCACGCCCACCGGGCGGACCAGCGAACGTCAGGGGCGTTGATCGATGTTTACGCCGCCTGGACCCTCTCGGAGATCGTCCTCGCTAGTGAGGCCCGTCTTGGAGCCGTGGAGGGGCACATGCGCCGTCTGTTCGAGGCCGGGGTGAGCATGGCGAGCAGCCTCTGGCCGGGCGCGGTGGTGCCGAACAGCGTCACCCGGCTAGCGCGGTGGCTGGAAGCCGGAGTGGAGCAACTCTGCGCGTGGAGGGCCTCCTGGGCCCGCGCCGGCGCGGAGACGGTGCTGCGTTTCGTCGTATCTTGGTATCCGGGTGTGGACCTCGACCACCTGGCGGCGCAGCGGCCGGCGCGGAGGATAACCTGGCGGCGTGGGCCCAGCGGATCGCCGGGTGGGCCAGCTACCTGGCCTCATTCGCCCCGCACGACGAGTTCGTCCTGGAGCGGACGGAGGACGGCGAGGAGCTCCCCGCCGACGAGTTCGGCCTGCTGCTCAATGACCCGGACGGCAGCTCAGCCGAGACGGGGATCTATGCCGACGACGAGGCCGACCCGGACGACGCCGCCATGACCAAGGGGCCGGAGTGCCCTGGGCCCAACCCGGTGGCCGCGTCCACCTCAGCCGAGCCGACGCCGACCGGAGCCGACGCAGGTGCCGCTTAGGACTTTTTTTCTTCTTATCTTTATCGTTCCTGTACTTGAACTCGGTTAGGTAGCAGGTCCACCCACTGGGGGTGTAGTTTCATGTAATGTACTTCTGGACGCGGGCCCTTGAAGTTTATAAATTTTGCATGCAATTTCGCTTTTGCTGTTCGGCCTTGGGCCTTTTCTTGTTTGTCTTTTCTTTGGACTTCCTTCCCGCTAGCCGGACAGTCGGGTGGTGGTCTGTGGCTAGGATGGGGATTCGGCCTTGAGAGGGGACGTACAATACTTAGGCTTTTTCAGATGTTGAGCGCGAGCGAAACACCCACTAGGCCGGCTGGCGGCAAGCGGCGAAGCCAGCTGGTGTGCAGCCGGTCGTGCGGCAAATTAGTGAGAAAGGGCGGTGGGACCGGGTTGGCCTAGCCGGGCTCTCCTTCTTAGCCATTCTTGCGTGATGATGCTTCCGGCCTTTGGCTCTTGCCGGCCGGACAACCGGGAGCCGGTCTGTGGCTTGGGGAGAAGAGAGGGCTTTGGCGGCTCGTACGCTTTGAAATGGACTAAGGAAAATGGCGAGGCACGGTCTAGCAGGCTAGCCCCCGAGCCCCCGAGCCGGACGCGCCGACTCGGCGGGAGAATTGAAAACGGGGAAGTGCATAGACACAAAGCTTGGTAAAAACGGAAAAGGTAGCCCCCGAGTGTCGTGCGGGGGGACTTGCTGCTTTCATTAAACCCAAAAGGTAGTGGTACATACATGCATGCGTTCAACTATAAAACGGACGGAGGAGCTCCGCGTTCCAGGGCCGGCTGGACTCCTCGCCGGCTGCATCTCTCTTGCGCTTGTTCGGCTTTTGCGCGTCAATGAGGTAGTACGCGTTCCGGTCGCAGAGAGCCTTGCTGATGATGAAGGGGCCTTCCCAAGGAGAGGCCAGCTTGTGCTGGCCAGCTGTCCGCTGGACGAGCCAGAGCATGAGGTCACCCTCGCGGAACGCGAGGAGCTTGATCTTCTTGCTGTGGTAGTGGCGCAGGCCTTGTTGGTAGACGGCTGACGGGCTGAGGGCCAGGAGGCATGCCTCCTCGACCAGGTCGACGCCGTCTTCGCGTGCCTCCTTTGCCTTGGCTTCTGTGTACATGGTCATCTGGGGTGAGTCGAACTCGACGTCGGTGGGAATAATTGCTTCGGCTCCATAGACGAGGAAGAACGGGGTTAACCCGGTTGAGCGGTTGGGTGTCGTCCGGAGACTCCAGAGGACGGCCGGCAGCTCATCGAGCCAGCTGCCGGGTGAGCGCACGAGCGGCTCGACGAGTCGCGGCTTGATGCCGGCTAGGATGAGGCCGTTTGCCCGCTCGGCCTGGCCGTTCGACTAGGGATGTGCGACGGAGGCCAAGTCGAGTCGGATGCCGGATGCGGAGCAGTATTGGGCCAGCGCGCCCTTGGCGAAGTTCGTGCCGTTGTCCGTGATGATGCTGTGGGGAACACTGTAGCGAGCCGCGATATCCTTGATGAACCGGACGGCCGTGGGCCCGTCGAGCTTCTTGATCGGCCTTGCCTCGATCCACTTGGTGAACTTGTCGACGGCAACCAGCAAATGCGTCATGCCGCCTCGGGCGGTCTTGAAGGGCCCCACCATGTCGAGCCCCCATACGGGAAAGGGCCACGTGATTGGGATGGTTTGGAGGGATGTGGCCGGCTGGTGGCTGCGCTTGCTGAAGCGTTGGCAGCCCTCGCATTTGAGGACCAGCTGCTCGACGTCTTGCAGGGCCGTGGTCCAGTAGAAACCATGGCGGAAAGCCTTGGCCACCAGGGACCTCGAGACGGCGTGGTACCCGCACTCGCCCTGGTGGATGTCGAGGAGGATCTCGATCCCTTTGTCCTGCTCGACGCAGCGCTGGAACACGCCTGTCGTGCTGCACTTGACGAGCTCGTGGTTGATGATGCTGTAAGCTGATGCTCGCCGCTGCACTTGCCGGGCTTCGGTCTCGTCACTGGGAAGGTCGCCGTCTTTCAGGAAGGCGAGGATCGGCCGAGCCCAGGACGGCGCCGTCACCACTGAGAGGACGGAGCCGGCAGTCCCCGAGCCGGAGCCGGCAGCCCCCGTGCCGTAGCCGGCAGCCCCCGAGCCGGAGCCGGCAGTCCCCGAGCTTGGGCCGGGAACTCCAGGGTTGGGTGGGGGCGCGTCGGGGTCGTCCGGGACGAAGATGGATTCCGACTCGGGAGACGGCTTGATGGACGGCTTCCGCAGGTGCTCGAGGGAGATGCCGGATGGGATGGCTTGCCGGGTGGAGCCCACTTTAGCCAGTGCGTCAGCCGCTTCATTGTCCATGCGGGGGACATGGAGGAACTCGCAACCGTCGAACCCGCCGAAGAGCTACTGGACCAGGAAGCGGTAGCTGGCCATGTTGGCGTCTCTGGCGTCCCAGTCGCCGGAAACTTGCTGCACCACCAGGTCCGAGTCACCATAGCAGAGGATGCGCCAGATGCCGATCTCCTTGGCCAGCCGGATGCCGTGCACGAGAGCTTCTTACTTGGCAATGTTGTCAGAGGCGGCGAAATGGATCTGCAGCATGTACCGCAGTCGGTCGTTCTTGGGGGAAGACAGCATGAT
This sequence comes from Elymus sibiricus, assembly GCA_039707655.1. Classification (NCBI taxonomy): domain Eukaryota; kingdom Viridiplantae; phylum Streptophyta; class Magnoliopsida; order Poales; family Poaceae; genus Elymus; species Elymus sibiricus. Next base: position 342,972,898 of record CM077666.1, on the reverse strand, counting down.
GCCGGCTCCCAAGCCGTTGCGCATCTTGGAGCCGTCGAAGTGCATGCGCCAGTGAGTCGAGTCGGGCGCCGGCGGCAGGTACTGGGTCTTTGTCCAGTCGACGAGGAAGTCGGCCAGCGCCTGGGACTTGATGGTGGTGCGGGGCTCGTAGAGGATCGTGTGGCCGGCTAGCTCGATGGCCCACTTGGCCACCCGGCCAGAGGCATCCCGGCAGCCCATGATCTCACCCATGGGGGCCGTGCTCACCACGATAATGGTATGCTCCTGGAAGTACTGCCTCAGCTTCTTGGCGGCAAAGTACACGCCGTAGCACATCTTCTGGTAGTGGGGGTAGTTCTGCTTGGAGGCGGAGAGCACCTCGCTCAGGAAGTACACTGGACGCTGGACCGGCTGCGCCTTGCCCTTCTCAGGGCGTTCGACTACCAGCACAGTGCTGACCGCCCGGGAGGTGGCAGCGATGTACAGCAAAAGTGGCTCCTTCTTAGCCGGCGCGGCCAGGACGGGTGCGGTGGATAGCATGCGCTTGAGGTCGTGGAAAGCTTCGTCCGCCTGGTCGCTCCACTCGAACGCCGTCGTCTTCTTCATCAGCTGATACAGGGACAGGGCCCTCTCCCCCAGCCGGCTGACGAACCGGCTGAGAGAGGCCAAGTAGCCGGTGAACTTCTGGACGTCGCGCAGCCGGGCCAGCTTGCGCATGCGCTCGATCGCCTTGATCTTTTCCGGGTTGGCCTCAATGCCGCGCTCCGAGACGAGGAAACCAAGGAGTTGGCCAGCCGGCATGCTGAAGACGCATTTCTCCGGGTTGAGCTTGATCCGGAACCGGCACAAGTTGGCGAAGGTCTCCTTGAGGTCGGCCAGGAGCGTGAGGTGCTGCTTGGTCTTCACCATGATGTCGTCGACGTAGACGTGCACATTTCTGCCGATCTGGGGCAGCAGGCATTTCTGCATGCAGCGCTGGAAGGTGGCGCCGGCATTCTTCAAGCCGAACAACATGGTGATGTAGCAATACGCCCCAAAGAGCGTGATGAAGGACGTCTTGAGGGCATCGGCCGGGTCCAGCTTGATCTGGTGGTAGCCGGAGTAGGCGTCCAGAAAGGACAGCAGCTCGCAGCCAGCTGTGGAGTCGATGACTTGGTCGATCCGGGGCAGAGCGAACGGATCTTTGGGCCAGGCCTTGTTCAGGCTGGTGTAGTCGATGCACATGCGCCAGGTGCCATTCTTCTTCAGGACGAGGACTGGATTGGCCAGCCACTCGGGGTGGAAAACTTCCATGATGAAGCCGGCTGCGAGCAGCCGGGCGATCTCTTCACCGATGGTTCTTCGCTTCTCCTCGGAGAAGCGGCGTAGCGGCTGTCGGACAGGCTTGGCATCCTTGCGGACGTGAAGTTTGTGCTCGGCGAATTCCCTCGGGACACCCAACATGTCTTTGGGAGACCATGCGAAGATGTCCTAATTCTCATGGAGGAAGTCGACGAGCTCGCCTTCCTATTTGCTGTCGAGGCGGGTGCCCACGACAACGTACTTGCTAGAGCTGGGGTCGGCCGGGTCGAGCGGGACCCTCTTCGTGTCTTTTGACGGCTGGAAGGAGGCCTCGTTGGCGGCCGGCTTGGGCGGAGTCGGCACGGCCGGCTGCGCGCCAGCCAGCGCCACGATCCGGTCGAGCTGGCGCCTCTCCTCGGCGATGACCAGTGACTCGGCCAGCTGGGAACCGGCTTTGGCGCACTCGAGGGACTTCTTGTAGTCGCCGATGATGGTGATGAGGCCCTTGGGACCCGGCATCTTCAACTTCAGGTAGGCATAGTGGGGGACCGGCATGAATTTGGCCATCGCAGGCCGGCCCAGCAGCGCGTGGTAGGGGCTGGCTAGGTCAACGACCTCGAACCAGATCGGCTCGCGGTGGAAATGGCTGCTGGATCCGAATAGGACGTCAAGCCGGATCCGGCCGATCGGAGAGCAGGAGAGACCCGGCACGATGCCGTGGAACACCATCCGGGTCGGCTCCAGCTGTCGCGCCTCGATGCCGAGCTTGGTCATGGTGTCGCGGTACTCGAGGTTGATGCTGCTGCCACCGTCGATCAGCACCCACAAAAAATGGCAGGTGCGCTTCTCGGAGACGAAGGTGGGGTCGAGCACAAGGGCGTAGCCACCCGGCGTGGGCATGACGGCCGGGTGGTCCTCTCGGGTCCAGCTGACCGGCCGATCGGACCAATGCATGTACTGGGGAACCGGAGGGACGACAGCGTTCACCTCAGCCTGGTGCTTGCGCTTGGCATGCTTGTCATCGCCATCACTGGTGAAGACGACGTACGACGCGTCCGGGCACGGGAAAGCGTTGTCGGCGAGGGCGCCGGGTGGCGGCGGGGGCGGGGGAAGCGGCGGCTGCTGCGGGCCGGCTCCGGGTGGCGGGGGTGGAAGGTTGCCCTTCAACAGGCGCTGGGTGAAGCTGCACTGCCGGAGCATGTGCGTCGATGGCTTCGCGCCACTGTGGTTCTTGCAGGGGGCGTCGAGCATCTCCTCGAAGGACAGCTTGGGCTGCCAGGCGGCCTTGCCAGTGCGCGGGCGCCGGCTGGGGCCTTGTTCGGCCGGCTGCTCCCCTTCCACCGCGGCGACCTGCCGGTTGTCGTAGCGGGGCGCCTGCTAGTCGTTCCTGCGCTTGCCGTTGTTGTTGTTGTTGTTGTTGTTGTTGTTGTCTTGCCGGCGCTGGTTGTTGTCGCCAGCCGGCTTGGGGGCGCCGGCTGGACCGGAAGGTGCTTGCCGTATGCGTCGATCATGACGTTCACATTCACCGCGGAGTCGGCCGTAGTGTACTTGTCTGTCACGGCCATGAGCTCTGCCAGGGTGTCCGGCTCATCGCACACCAGCCGGTGCTTGACCAGAGTGCCATCTTGGCATCCGTCGATGAAGTACTGGATGGCCTGGACCTGGTGGACCCCCTCGCAGGAGTTGTGCAGCTCCGTCCACCGCGTGAGGAAGTCGCGAAGAGGCTCGCCTGGCTTCTGGACGCACATGGAGAGCTGGCGAGGCTTGCCGGGGCGCTTGTAGGTGCTGGTGAAGTTGCGGATAAACGCATCTTTGAAATCCAGCCAGGAGTTCATGCTGCCGGCTCGCAGGTTGTTAAGCCACGTCCAGGCCGAGCCGAGCAGCATGAGAGGGACGTATCGTACAGCCACGCGCCGGTTGCCGCCGGCTATGCCGACAGCCGTGGTGTAGTCAGTCAGCCAGTCCTCCGGCTTGGTGATGCCGTTGTACTTGGGGAAGTCGCGGAGCAGCGAGAAGCCTTTGGGGAAGGGCTCCTCGTGAATGCGGGGGCCAAAGCACGCCGGGCCGACAGAGCTCTCCTCCTCTAGGGCCGTGGAGCGCGCCAGCCGGTCGAGGCGGTGGCGGGCGTCATTTTCGTCGTAGGGCTCGTGGGGACCGGCCAGTCAGCCACGAGACTGCGGGGACCGAGCCGGTCAGCCACAGGACCGCGGGATGCAGGGGCTTCCGGGGCCGGCTCGAGCCGCCGAGCCGGCCGCATGGGGGGCTCCGGCGGCCGAACCCGGCCGTCGCCAGTCGTCTCATCGGCAACGCCGTCTCCAGCGGTTGCGGCACGATGGTGCCGGCTCCGACCGGACCGGTGTCGGCCAGAGCGGCTCGCGCTAGTGGCATGGGAGGACGTCTGCTGCGCATCCTGGAGGGCCCTCTCCGGGTTCCCGGTTTTTCCTGAGGCGGAGGCGGATGGCTGGGCCAGGTCAAAGTGCTTCTGCTGCTCGTTCGCCGCGGTGATGAGGTCGCGGATGCGCTGCTGCTGCTGCAGCAGCTCCTCGTCCTCGAGGAATTCGAGATCCTCCATGGCCGCCTGCGCCGCGCGCATGTTCTTGATGGGGGTGTCGTACACGGGCCGACCTGCGCCTAGCGCACGGCCGATCGCGCCCCCACGGATCCATACCTCCGCAACCCGGCTGGGCTCGGCGGCGGCCGGCGTGAAGCCGTGGGCGCTGTCGTACTCTCGCTGGGCGAACTCCAGCCGGCGCCGCGTTGCCGCGAGCTCCGTGGCCTCGACAAGCAGATGCTGACGGTACTCGTTGAACTGAGCCGCTACGGCCACCGTGTCGGCATCGGGCGTGATGGGGGCTTGTAGGCTCCGGATCGTCTCGCGGAGCGGGTTGACCCGGCGTGGTGGGGCCGCAGCCGCGGCGGCCTTCTCGTTGCTGCACGAGGAGCTAGAGCTAGCACCGATGGTCAGCACCTCCGCGCAGGCGCAGAGGTTCGCGACGTCGTCGGAGACGGCGCTGCCAACGAGGACAGGCGAGTCTGTGAAGCTGCGCACCTCGCTGGGAAACACATCGGGGACGAGCGCGACGAAGACGCGCAGGGCGCCGAAAGGGACGTTGGAGCGGCCCGCGGGGCAGGCAGTGTCCACGCCAGGCGCGACGTCGCAGCCGGCCGAGTCGGCCGCACGGGGTGCGCGGATCAAACCTTGCACGTTGCGCTCGCCGAAGCTGGTGAAGGGCCTCGTCTGGAACTTGACTCCGGCCGGCGCCGCGAGCAGCCCCACGGTGGGCGCCAACTGTCGTGGTATTCTCACGGCAGATGCCATGAGATGGCTAAAAATGGGGGGCTACGTGAGGACGCCGGTGGGCTCCAGAGGCGAGGTCGGCACGCGCAAGTGTGAGACACGAGACGTACCCAGGTTCGGGGCCCTCCGGAGAGGTAACACCCCTAGTCCTGCCGAATGGAGTATGGAGTGCACAAGGGCTACAAGGTTGCTCCTGGAGCTGTTTGGGCGGAGGAGGAAGAAGGGGCTAGGCCGCCGTCCTGCCTCTCCCGCGAGCGTATGTGTGTGTGTGTGTGTGTGTGTGTGTGGATAACGTGCGCGACTGGTCGACCCCTCTGCATGGAGGCCTCCTGGGGGGTCTTATAGGCCGACCCCCCAGGGTTACATGGGTAAATTACATGGGCATGGGGCCCTGGTGTCATCGTCTGGGAGCCGACGATGGGGGCCACCGGGTCGCCGGGTCCGCCGGGTGCGGGTCTTGCCGGATCCATCGGGCGCGGGCCGTGTCGGGGCCGCCGGGCACGGGTCCGGTCGGCTGCGCGGCACTGTGGCATGTCTTGTCCTATGTCACAGGGCGGCTGGCGCCACCCAGCTACAGGATTGCGCCGCCCGTACACCGCCTGCCCCGGGCAGGGTTGCAGGGTGCGCTGTAGCCACGCCCGCTTGGGCCGGCGCAAAGGAGGGAGCGCTATAGACACGCCTGCCTCGTTGTGAGGGATTGTCCTCTCGTGGCCAGCTGGCATGGGCCAGCCGGCTGGGCCGGGTCGCCGTGCCGAGCCGGCTCGTGCTGGGGAGCCGGCGAGCAGGCTAGCCGGATTGAGGGGCTTGGCCTGCTCCGATATATTGAAAAGGGGTCCGGGCTCCGTTGCCTACCCGGGGGTCATCCCCCCGACAGCCTTGCAGCGAGAAGGCACCGTCGAAGTACATGATCCATTCTTTGGCTGTCTCTTTGCCGGGGAGAGCTGTTTCCCAAATTTCTTCATCTTGCGTTGGCGTCCATTCTGCAGTGAACCCCGCCAAGGCTCTGCTCTGGATGGTAGAAGTGCTTTCAAACTTAAGTGCAAAGCATGACAATTCCAACGCCCACTCCACTATCCTGCCAGTTGCCTCTGGATTTCTCAGAATGCGCTGCAGCGGAAAGTGAGTGACGACTGTAATCTCATGTGATTGGAAGTAGTGACACGTCTTCCTCGAGGCCATAAGGAGGCTGAAGAGCAATTTCTGCACTCCAGGGTATCTTTATCTAACCCCCTGCAGAAGGGAACTAACAAAATACACTGGTCGCTGCACCACCTTCTTCTTCGGCGCCACTTGTTCATTAGCCTCATTTGCTTGCGCTGTTTCTGACTTGTCGGCGCTGGACCTTGCCGGAGAAGATTCCAGTTTGTCGCTGGACGGGCTTGCCGCGGCCGCTTCATCGTCATCGACTTCCCTCTGCGCTACTAATGCAGCACTAGCCACTTGATTTGTTGCCGCTACATATAGCAGCAATGGCTCTTGTGGTCTAGGCGCAACTAGCATTGGCGCGTAGGAGAGGTATCTTTTCAAATCCTGCAGCACGGCCTCCGCTTCTGGAGTCCATTTCATTGGACCTGCCTTTTTCAAAATCTTGTAAAACAGCAGGGCGCGCTCGGCAGATCTTGTAATGAACCTACTCAAGGCAGCAACACAGCCGGCAAGACGCTGTACATCCTTGACACTTTTTGGTGCTTGAATCTGCTCAATTGCTTTGATCTTGTCGGGATTTGCTTCAATTTTTCGTTGAGATACAAAGAAACAGAGAAGCTTGCCGGATGGAATGCCAAACACACACTTCTTGGGATTAAGCTTCAAATTGATTTTGCGCAGGTTTGCAAATGTTTCTTCTAATTCTTGAATGAGGGTTGATTTGTCCTTGGTTTTGACCACTATATCATCCATATATGCTTCCAAATTCCTGTGCAGCTGGGGCTCAAAACCAATCTGGACTGCTCTTGCAAATGTTGAACCGGCACTCTTTAACCCGAAAGGCATACGCACGAAGCAGTATGTGCCACATGGAGTAATGAATGCGGTTTTTTCCTCATCCTCCTTGGTCATGAATATCTGATGGTACCCAGAATATGCATCAAGGAAGGAGAGTAGATCACAGCCAGAAGTAGAGTCTACTATTTGATCAATGCGCGGCAAAGGAAAAGGATCCTTCGGACATGCTTTGTTAATATCAGTGTAGTCAATACAAAGTCTCCACTTTTCGTTTGCTTTGCGCACCACAACTGGATTTGCCAACAAAGTTGGATGTAGTACACCTCTAACCAAGCCTGCTGCTTCAAGTTTCTTGATTTCTTCGGCAATGAATTGTTGCCGCTCCAAAGCTTGCTTCCTGATTTTCTGCTTGACGGGCCGAGCGTGGGGACAGACAGCAAGGTGGTGCTCAATTACCTCCCTGGGAACACCGGGGATGTCAGACGGTCGCCATGCGAACACATCGACATTTGCCCGCAGGAAGGCAATGAGCGCGCTTTCCTATTTGTTGTCAAGGGTGGCACTGATGGTGGAGGTACCGTCAGTGCCGTCCTCCCTCGCCGGCACCTTTTTGGTTGCTGGTGAAGTAGCTTTGGATTTCTTACCGGCAGAGCACTCCGTCAAGTCTTCAACAGGCGTGCATCACTCCGAAGAGGTGCGCTTCCCAGAATCTTTGTCAGAGGTCTTGCCAGACTTCTTGTTTTCCTTCATCTTGGCGGGAGCTGGCGTCTTGGTGGCCTCTGCTGCAACCGCATCTCTGTACATCTTATCGATGCAAATAACTGCATCTTTCTTGTCGGAGTTGACGGAAATGACACCCATCAGCCCTGGCTTCTTCAACGTGTTGTAAGTGTAGTGAGATGCTGCCATGAATTTTGCCAAGGCCGGGCGGCCAAGAATTCCATTATATGGCAAGGGGATCTTGACAATGTCAAACACAATCTTTTCCGTTCTGTAGTTCAATTCCCCGCCAAACGTCACCGGCAATGTGATCTTTCCCTTGGGCTGGCTTCTTCCCGGGTTTACTCCTTGAAACGTGCTTGTTTTCTCGAGTTCCTCGTCAGGAATCTGCAGCCTCTTGATTACTTTAGGAGAAATCAAGTTTAGGCCGGCCCCACCGTCAACTAACATTTTCGTGACCTGGAGGTTGCGAATTGTTGGTAAAACCATCAACGGCAAACACCCGACCGCGGTTGTGTGATCAGGGTGATACTTGGCATAAAAAATGATAGGCGAGTGTGACCACTTGAGTGGCTTTTGAGATCCCGTTGCCGATTCTGCCGCATTAACTTCACATGCCCACTGCTTAAGCTGGCGGTGAGAGGAGTGCAAAGATGCACCTCCGTCAACGCACATGGCCTCAGTTGCCTTTTGGAATTCCTGTTCACTGGACTCTCTGTCGTCCTCTTCTTCTTCACTTCCATCATCTTCCTCTTTCTTTTCGCAACCTCTAGCAGGTTTCTCTTTCTGCTACTTGGCCTTGCCGCGACGGCCTCCTCGACCACCATGGCCCTTTTTGCCGGATCCACCCGCACCATCTTGTCCCTTCTCTTTGTCATGTTTTTCATATTCAGCCTTCTGTTTCTCAACATGGTGCTCGACTTGTCGGCACTCTTGGAGAGCATGGCCCTTGGTGCGGTGAATCTTGCAGTACGGCCCATCAGACTTGCCTACCTTCTCGTTTGCCGCCGCCTTCTGGCAAGCGGCACATACAGCAGCCTCCTTGCCAGAGTTCTCAGTTTTAGCTTTCTTGGCGGGCTCAGAGTTGCCGGAGCCCTCAACGACCATAACAGTTTTGCCTTTGCGCTTCCTGTTGCGCTTTTGGCCTTTCTACCACGGGGTGGCAGCATCGTCATCCTCAGAATCTACCTCGGCACCAGCGTCCTCCCCGGGAAGTCTCCTCCCTTCCTCAGCACATGCACACTTATCCGCCAATGTATAGAGCTCGTTGACGGTTTTGGGCAGCTTGACGTTCATCTTCTCCCGCATCCTCCGATTGCGCACATTCGTGTGAAATATGGCAATGACGGCTGCGGGGTGCACATCCAGAATGTTGCGGTCTACACGGCTGAACCTCTGGATGTACTTGCGCAAAGTTTCACCATCCCTTTGCGGAATCACTTGCAGGTTGCTGGGCTGTCCCGGAGCCTTGTGGCCTCTGGTGAAGGCACCAACAAACTCATTACACAGATCTGCCCACAAAGAAATGGAGTTCTCTGGCAAGTTCATCAACCAAGATCTCACGTTGGGCTTCAGCACCAACGGAAAGTAGTTGGCGAGGATTTTCTCATCTCTTTCTCCGGTAGCTTGCACGGTGTAGATGCCCAGAAACTCTGCCGGGTTCAGCTTGCCGTCGTACTTTTCTGGTACTTCTGGCTTGAAGGCCCGGACGGACGGCCATCGGACTTGCCGTAGCTCACGGGTGAAGGCAGGACAACCAACCTCGTAAGGCAGATATCCGCCAACCCCTGGCGTAGGCTCATCAACGATGGGGCCGTTGCGCGCGTCGGATTGACGGCGCGCCTCCCGGCGCCGTTCAATGGTGGTGCGGGCGTCCTCTGCCTGCCTGCCTCACAACACTTGCCGCTGATCTTGCCACGCTCGCGGATCCGAAGGGGCCATCAACATCTCGTCGGGCTCGAAGGATCGCTAAGCTTGCCGCGGCTGTTGGTGTTGCTGCTGTTGAGACTGTTGCCGTGGAGGTGATTGCACCGTTAGCGCGACACCATCAACGCGGTCTCCAGTTGGAGCTACTGGTGCTGTTTGCGGACGCCGTGAGGGCTCCGCTTGCTATGATTTGCTGGCTTCGGCAAACCCAATCAAGCTTCGGATGGTGGCTCTCCACTCATCCATCTTCTCTGCTGCCAGAGGGAAGTTCAGCAGCATCTGGGCTCGCGCCATCGCCTCTGCTGCTGTGGCTGGCATGGCCGGCAGTGAAGAGCGCGACATCGCTCTACTCCTGGCAGAGCCAACAGGAGCGCCATTACGGTCTTACTGTCGCGGCACATGATCAGCAGCGGGTTGCCGTGGCGGAGGTGGTGCCTGAGGATCTGGGACTTGATCAACAGGGGTCTTGCCATGAAGTCGCCGCTGCCCTGACTAGTTGACGCTGCTCGGAGTCGCATCGTGCCCATTGTGCGAGGGGCGTGGCATCTGTCCTGAAGCAGCATCTTTGGACGTCGCTGCGGCGGGATCTTGGCTCGCGCTGGCCTGGGCATTGCTGCTCCGGCGGCTGTGTTCGTCGGCGCGGCGAGGAGGAGGAAGAGGACGTCCGCCCGCTCCGTCTCGGCTTCATTTGTCAGAGGATCGAGGAATCCGACCGCCTCCAGCGCGCTCATGTCCTGCACCGACCACGGTGGGCATGGCGACTGCGCCACCTGCGCTGGTCGTGCCAACCGTGGTATCCGCACCGCCCGCGTTGGCTGCACCACCTGCGGATACGTGCGACGGGGCCGTCATCGTAATGCCCTTCTTCTTGGGGGCCATCGACAACGAGGAGGACGATGATGAAGTTGATGAAGCTGACGCGCAATCCACTGATCCAGGTTCACGCAAGTGATCCCTCTACCTGGCGCCCCAAAGATGTCGTGGGTACGACCATCTATGGGGCCATCTAGCCCCTTGTGGTTCGGCAGGGGAGATCAACATGCACAAAGAGCAGAATCAGCAGAGGAACGCAGGGGATTTACCCAGGTTCTGGCCGCTGTGAAGCGTAAAACCCTACTCCTGCTTTGGTGTATTGGATATGTGAGAGCACAAATACAAGGAGCGCTTCTCCCGGCAAGGCGCGGAGAGAGCAGCTATGCATGCAAGATGTGCTGGTGTTTGGAAAAGGATCTGAATCCTCCTAACTGTTGCCTTGGCCCTCCTTTTATAGCTCAAGGGGTTACCACCGTGGCAAAACAGTCATTGCATAGTGATTAGATAGCGAACAGTGCTATCATACCTAACTCTGCCAGTTTAGGACAAAAGCATTAAATGTTCCGTTAGGTGTCATGTGGAGAGGTAGCCCCGGCAAGGTTTCTGCACCGCTCGCCCAGCTACCTCGTATTATTCTGACACGCCTCCTGGACGGGTGTCATTAAAGGCAAATCTTCTCCCTGCGTGCTGACACGTGCCCGACAAACCTCACCAACCAGCCTGCGCGGTCGACACCTCACCGATTAGCGACTAGCTGCCCGGTGAGGTGAAGTGCTGACGTGCTGGCGAAAGCTTGCCGACACGGAGCTTGCCGGGTCTTCGTCTTGCCGGTTCAGCCTTGCCGGCAAGGAATGTCTTTATCTTCATCACTAGTTGAGTGCTTGTCGATGCTTCGTCTTGAGTTTCTCTCCAATAGCTTCCGCAACTGAATTTTGAATCTTGGTCTTAGTGCTTTCCAGCAAGCCTTGGCCGGCAGGGAGGCTGCCATTGTCTGTGCATAAGTCAGGGTATAAAATACCCATGTTTTATACACCGACAGTTCATAACAAGCACATCTCGATGGGTGACTTCCAACACATAAATTAAGATCATATCTGGTTCCAACACAAATATATGGTTGTAAGCATTAAGATATCATACCCATGCCTATTTTTATTATTAGTGTTCTCCTTCAGTTGTTTGATTTTGATCCGGTCAAAAGCTGGAATTGTTTCTTTAACAAAAGCTTGTCTGAGACCCTAGCTTAAAGGGCATCATCCTCCCGTGGGTTCGATAACTCAGGGTCACCTCCGGGGGAAAAGGCGAGAATCCTTTTTGCTCCATTTCCGGATCACCAAAGGAAGTAATCAGTGGATCATGAGAAGATGGTATTGAAGAACAAGAGAGAGAGAGAGAGAGAGAGAGAGAGAGAGAGAGATCCATCTAGCTAGTGCTATGGACCCTAAGGTCTTAAGGGAACTATTCACACATGGTCATGGAGGTGGCAAGGTTGATGAAGAAGCTTCCTGTAGTGGATTCCCCCTGGCAAAGTGCCGGAACATGCCTCCATATTGGATTTCCTTAGAACAGAAACTTGTGGTGGCAAAAAAATAGAGAAAAATCATGCAGGGTTTCATGAAATATGAAATTTATAGGCGGAAGAATAGGCGTAAGACAGATCTTAGGGGACCCACACGGCCTTGGGGCATGGGTAAGGCCCTGTCCGTGCCCCATGCCCGTGTGGAGGCCTTGTGGGTCCTCTCGTCTGCCTCCAGTGCTTTTTGGAATCTTCATGCCCAAAAAACCATATAAAATCATCAGGGTTTTTTATCTCCATAGATATTGATTTTCTGAAAAGTCAAAAACATGCAAAAAAAACAACAACTGGCACTGGGTACTAGATTAATAGGTTAGGCCAAAAAATAATATAAATTGGTATAAAAAGTACATAAAAATGATATTATAATAGCATGAAACAATCAAAAACTATAGATACATTTGAGACATATCATGTACAAGGGTTTGATCGTAATATATCATGTAGGTGTGCTTGCCTCAGACTAGTTGGATGTGTTTCCATGTAAGGTTGTCGATTGCGGGTTGCTTTCGGGCCATATGTAGGTGACTGAAGACAAGGATACATGTTCCGAGTCAATTAGGAGATGTTCTAATCTAGTATGGCATGAGAAACCGTCACGATTATTGCATGCCACATACTGATGACCGAGATAGATATGTAGCATAGTATGTGCCTTGTACCCCAAGGTGACGATGCACCCTGTATGGTCGGTGAACTTTGAGTAGCCGGCTTGGGCCGCCCCACCTCTGTTGGGCCTCTTCTATCCTCCGTGGATACACCCCGGGGGCATGGCATCATCACGGTGCTCTTAGATTACAAGGCCATGCGAGCCAGATGCCTTTTTTTCCTTGGAAATCGCATTCAGGGTTGGGCGCCTGGCCTGGTGGCTTCATGCTAGAGATCTCAGAACCATAACCCCTGCATCATCCATACGGCCGACTCAGGTGGCTGCTAATCTTCGTCATGTAGCTGCGTCCCCTCCTCTATCCCTCACCACCGCTAGCTAAAGCCACCAGAGAAGGCCACCATGACTGACAACAGCGGCGAGGCTTGGGTGGAGCCATCATGCCTCCTATTACGGTGGGACTTCCAGCATAGCTGGCGCACGAGGCACGTGTTGGCGTGGTTCTCCTTCATTCGCATTGGCTACTACTCCTTTACCTTACCTATCGGTGCATGAAGTTGTTGGGTATAGCTCGAGTGTTTGTCATCGCTTAATAGTTTGTGTAGGTGTGAGGTGTTTTTGTGGAGTTAGTGGCAGCAATGGCAAATTATTGTGATGGCTCATGGTGTATCTTCTTTGGGTCGATGGCAATTTTTAGATTTACCACTGATGGTACGCTTGCTACGAAGGCGTGAAATTTTTGGATCGTCTCCAATGTGTGATTTTGACGACAAAATCCTCTCATCCTAGTTGACCCGCGGCCCGTGTCACGTGTACATCGGTGGAGGACCAAGACTCCGTGGACAACTCTGCGTGGTTGGGCTGCTTGCATGGTACATGCAAGGTTATCAGCCCTGTGGCGGTGTCTACGTCAAGGTTGTGAGTGCTTGCATGTCTTTGTTGTGTCCGCAAGTAGTGGATCAACACAGGAGGACTCCGGTCTGCAAGAAGTGGAGCAACAAAGGTGGAAAAAAATCAGTGCTCCATTGCCCAACTGGCTCACGCCTAGGTTGCCCTAGATCTCGATTCTTAGTTCTAGCAGTCATGAGGTGATCGACCTCAAGAGGAGTATGATAACCCACAAGTATAGGGGATCACAACAGTTTTCGAGGGTAGAGTATTCAACCCAAATTTATTGATTCGACACAAGGGGAGCCAAAGAATATTTGCAAGTATTAGCAGTTGAGTTGTCAATTCAACCACACCTGGAGACTAAATATCGGTAGTAGAGTGATCAGTAGCACAATAGTATGATAGTTTGATAGCAGTAGCAATAATAGTAATAGTAATAGTAACGGTAGCAGCAATAGTAGTAGCAATTGTGACAGCAGTAGCAACAGTAGTAACTTAGCAAAGAACAGGATGTGAAAAACTCATAGGCATTGGATCGGTGATTATGATGGATAACATTCATCATGTAACAGTCATAACCTAGGGCGACACAGAACTAGCTCCAATTCATCAATGTAATGTAGGCATGTATTCCGTATATAGTCATACGTGCTTGCGATAAGAACTTGCATGACATCTTTTGTCCTACCCTCCCATGGCAGCGGGGTCCATAAGGAAACTAAGGGATATTAAGGCCTCCTTTTAATAGAGAACCGGAACAAAGCATTAACACATAGTGAATACATGAACCCCTCAAACTACGGTAATCACCGGAAAGAATCCCAATTATTTTCACCTTGGGGTATGCGGATCATAACACGTAGCAGGTGCGTATAACTTGCAAGATCGGATCAAGAACACAAATATATTCATGAAAACATAAAGGGTTCAGATCTGAAATCATGGCACTCGGGCCCAAGTGACAAGCATTAAGCATAGCAAAGTCATAGCAACATCAATCTCGGAACATAGTGGATACTACGGATCAAACCCTAACAAAACTAACTTGATTACATGATAAATCTCATCCAACTCATCACCATCCAGCAAGCCTACGAAGGAATTACTCACTCCCGGTGGTGAGCATCATGAAATTGGTGATGAAGGATGGTTGATGATGACGATGCCGGAAGATCCCCCTCTCCGGAGCCCCGAACGGACTCCAGATCTGGCCTCCCGATGAAGAACAGGAGGTGACGGCGGCTCCGTATCGTAAAACGAGATGAAACTTCTTCCCTTATTTTTTTTCTCTGGAATTGTGAATTTATAGGCCTGAGATTAGGGTCAGCGGAGCCTCGTGGACAACAGGTGGCCCCCCACCAGTGGGTCTTGGCTCCAGTATTTTTTATATAATCAATAAAAAATCTCCAAAAAGTTTCATCCAATTCCAAGAACTTTTATTTCGGGACAAAAAACAACACCATGGTAGTTCTGCTGAAAACAGCGTCAGTCCGGGTTAGTATCATTCAAATCATGCAAATTAGAGTCCAAAACAAGAGCAAAAGTGTTTGGAAAAGTAGATATGACGGAGACGTATCAACTCCCCCAAGCTTAACTCATTGCTTGTCCTCAAGCAATTCAGTTAACAAACTGAAAGTGATAAAGAAAAACTTTTACGAACTCTTTTGTTCTTGTATCTATATATATGCTCAAATAGTACCCAAGTTTTCAGCAAAGGTCATGAACTAACCATGCAAATGATAACTCTTAGAAATTATATTCACTCATATCAATGGCATAATCAACTAGCGAGCAATAATAAGATATCTCAAATGCCAACACTTTGTCAAAACAATCATGATATAATATGACAACATGGTATCTCGCTAGCCCTTTTTGAGACCGCAAAACATAAATGCAGAGCACCTCCAAAGTTCAAGCAGCGACTAAACATTGTAATTCATGGTAGAAGAGATCCAGTCATGATGCACACAACATTAACTATACACCATGCATGAGAATGACAATGGTGCTCTTAGGACTGGTGCTTATTTGAGAAGGTGGTGACTCAACAATAAAAGTAAAATAACATAAAAGTAAAGAGATAGGCCCTTCGCAGAGGGAAGCATGGATTTGCAGAGGTGCCAGAGCTCAAAGCTTAAATCAGAGATAAATATAATTTTGGGAGGTATGCCTTTCCTGTCAATGTCACGACCGAGAGTTTTCAATATCTTCCATGCTAAACACATTAGCGGCGGTTCCCAAGCGGTAAAGTAAAGTTTACTCCCCCTCCACCAACAAACACAAGCCATGGCTAGCCGAATCCTCGGGTGCCTGATACGTCTCCAACGTATCTATAATTTTTGATTGTTCCATGCTATTATAGTATCAATCTTGGATGTTTTTATATACATTTACAGCAATTATATATCATTTTTTGGGACTAACCTATTAACTTAGTGCCCAGTGCCAGTTGCTGTTTTTTTGCCTGTTTTTGGTTTTCCAGAATATCAATACCAAACAAAGTCCAAATTCCATGAAACTTTTTGGAGATTTTTTTCTAGACATAAAAAACACTAGAAGCTTCGGGAGGGGACGAGAAGATGAAGCAGTGGCCCACGAGGCACCACGGCGTGCCCCAGGGGGGCGCGCCCTGGTACCTGCTGGGGCCCACACAACTCCATTTGACCTAATGCCACCTCTATAAATTCTCTAAAATCAGGAAACCAACAGAGGAGTCCATGAAATACTTTTTCCGCTGCCATAAGCTTCTGTTCTTGAGAGATCCCATCTGGAGGCCTTTTCCGGTACTCCGCCGGAGGGGCAATCGATCACGTAGGGGCTCTACATCATCCTTGCGGCCCTTCCGATGATGCGTGAGTAGTTTACCATAGACCTTTGGGTCCATAGTTAGTAGCTAGATGTCTTCTTCTCTCTTTTTCATCTTCAATACAATGTTCTCCTCGATGTTCTTGGAGTTCTATCCGATGTAATCACTTTTTGCGGTGTGTTTGTTGGGATCCGATGAATTGTGAGTTTATGATCAGATTATCCATGAATATTATTTGAGACTTCTCTGAAATCTTTTATGCATGATTATTATAGCTTCGTATTTCTCTTCGATCTATTGATTTGGTTTGGCCAACTAGATTGATTTATCTTGCAATGGGAGAGGTGCTTTGTAATGGGTTCGATCTTGCGGTGCTCAATCCCAGTGACAGAAAGGGACATGACACGTATGTATCATTGCTATTAAGGGTAAAAAAGATGGGGTTTATTCATGCGTGAGTTTACTTTGTCTACATCATGTCATTTTGCTTAAGGCGTTACTCCGTTCTTTATGGACTTAATACACTAGATGCATGCTGGATAGCGGTCGATGTGTGGAGTAATAGTAGTAGATGCAGGCAGGAGTCGGTCTACTTGTCTCAGACGTGATGCCTATATACATGATCATTGCCTTGGATATTGTCATGATTATTTGCTTTTCTATCAATTGCCCAACAGTAATTTGTTCACCCACCGTATGCTATTTTCATGAGAGAAGCCTCTAGTGAAACCTATGCCCCCCGGGTCTATCCAAATCATATATTAAAAATCATAAAAATACCTTGCTGCACTTTCACTTTATTTATTTTATTTTGTATTTTTGTTTGATCTATTTATTGATCACCATACAATTTAATCTTGCAATTAACCGCCAAGGGATTGACAACCCCTTGTTTGCATTGGGTGCAAGGATTTGTTGTTTTGTGTGCAGGTACTGCTGACGAGTTGTTGCGTGATTCTCCTACTGGATTGATAACCTTGGTTTCATAACTGAGGGAATACTTATCTCTACTGTATTGCATCATCCCCTCCTCTTCGGGGAAATCCCAACGCAGCTCACAAGTAGCAGGAAGAATTTCTGGCGCCGTTGCCGAGGAGACATCATCAACATCTATCAAGTACCTATGCATAAAACTTTCATCTCCTTGCATTTACTTTATTTGCCTTTGCCTCTCTTTTTCATCTCCCTTACTTCTAATTTTTTTTTACAAAAATACAAAAATATTTTTCTTTTGCCTTTTTCTTGCTTACTTGTTATCTTGTTTGCGTAGCCATGATATCTCAAGAAAATACAAAATTGTGTGATTTTTCTAATACTAATAATAATGATTTTATTAGTACTCTGATTGCTCCTCCCACTGCTAGTGCGGAGACTTGTGATATTAATGCCGCTTTGCTAAATCTTGTCATGAAAGAACAATTTTCTGGTAGTCCCAATGAAGATGTTGCATCCCATCTTAACACTTTCGTAGAATTGTGTGATATGCAAAAGAAAAAAGATGTGGATAATGATATTGTGAAATTAAAATTATTCCCGTTCTCATTGCGGGATCGTGCAAAAATTTGGTTTTCATCTTTACCACGAAATAGTATCGATTCCTGGGATAGGTGTAAAGATGCTTTTATTACCAAGTATTTTCCTCCCGCGAAAATTATTTCCCTTAGAAACCAAATTATGAATTTCAAGCAACTTGATCATGAACATGTTGCTCAATCTTGGGAAAGGATGAAATTAATGATAAGAAATTGCCCTTCTCATGGTTTAAATTTGTGGATGATCATACAAAAAATTTATGCGGGATTAAATTTTGTTTCTAGAAATCTTTTAGATTCCGCCGCGGGTGGTACTTTTATGGAGATTACATTGGGGGAAGCTACTAAATTGCTTGATAATATTATGGCAAATTATTCACAATGGCATACTGAAAGAGTTCCTACTAGTAAAAAAGTGAATTATGTTGAAGAAATTAGTACTTTGAGTGATAAAGTTGGTGCACTTATGAAATTGGTTGCTAGCAAAAATACTCCTATTGATCCTAATGAAGTTCCTTTATCCACCTTGATTGAGCAAAATAATGATCCCGTAGATGTGAATTTTGTCTCGCGAAACAATTTTAATAATAATGCTTATAGAGGTAATTTTGATCCTAGGCCGTTTCCTGGAAATTCCTCTAATAGTTATGGAAATTAATATGGTAATTCTTATAATAATAATAATAATAGGATTCCCTCTGATCTTGAAAGTAATATTAAAAAAATTATTAATGCTCAAAAGGTTTTCAACACTACGATAGAAGAAAAATTAAGTAAACTTGATGATATGTATAGGAGCTTTGATAGAATTATTCATGATGTGGAAAATCTCAAGACTAAAATTTTGCCACCCAAAATTGATATTAATGAATCAATTAAAGCTTTATATGTCTCCATGGATGAGAGTAAGAAAAGAACCTCCATGTTAAAAGCTAAACGAGAATTTTTAGAAAAAACGATTCCTCTCAGTTTCTATCGTAGTAATGATGAGGATATTAAAATGATTGGTGTTTCATCCATTGATTCCTTGTTTAGCAATATAAAACTTGATGAAAAGGGGACTGAAGAAGAGTCAACTTTAGCTAGCAGGCGTCCCCATAATTCGGAGGGTGAAAATCTTGATGAAAATTTTGATAAAAGTGGGTCTGGAGAGGTAAAAACTTTAACTAGCGATGTGCCCACTCTCTTGGATTACAAAGACTTTAATTATGATAGTTGTTCTTTGATTGAGTGCATTTCTTTGTTACAATCCATGCTAAATTCACCCAACGCTTATGAACAAAACAAGGCTTTTACTAAACACATTGTAGAAGCAATGATGAAAGCGTTAGAAGAAAAGCTAGAACTAGAAATTTCAATCCCTAGAAAATTATATGATGAGTGGGAACCTGTCACGCCCAACATGTGATCCTATTCTCGAGGAACTCGGAGGCCCCACCAAGAGTAGAAACGCATATTGGAGACGCTTGCAAGGTGGATATTCACCCTGCTAGCCCAGGATGCCGACCAGGAACCTATCCCCAGATCGACGGAGAAGAAGAAGCAGAAGAAGAACTCCAAAGCAAACAAGCATCGCTCTCACGTCAAGACATCGCATTACCTGTACCTGCAACTGTTGTTGAAGTAATCTGTGAGCCATGAGGACTCAGCAATCCCATAACCATGGGTAGCAAGACTATCAAAGCTTAAATGGGTATGGAAGGGTAAAGTGGTGAGGTTGCAGCAAGCACTAAGCATTATATGGTGGCTAACTTACGAGTACAAGAATAAGAAGAGCATCTACGCAAAACAGTCGCAAACTACAAATGATCACTAAGTGATCCTGAACACCTACTTACGAGTCAAACATAACCCCACCATGTTCTCTTCTCGAACTTCCTCAAAAAGAGACAGTCACGGTTACGCACACGGTTGGTGTGTTTTAGTTAGGATTTAGTGGCAAGTTCTCTACAACTGGAGGTTATAAATATCCAAGTGCCACATAACCGCGGGCACGGCTTCGGGTAAGATTTAACCCTGCAGGGGTGTTCCAACCTGGCCCATCATAAGCCTACACAAGCTGCGGTGGAAATACCTCAACCTCGAGATAGCCCGAAGTATCCTCGGAATCCCGGTGCACAAGACATTTTGACAATGGTAACGCAATTCCAGCAAGACCTCCCGGTGTGCCGACACCCTGATAGTAGCCGCGCGTATCTCGTCTCAGGCCACGACCGGATGGGAAAGCCTACGAGTAAAACCAGATCCTCGAGTTTCCTCGTGGTGGCCCCGCAGTCTGGCCGGTTCGAACCAACACCATCGGCACTGGCCCACCTGTATTATGTTGAATTAAGAATCCTCGGGTAGCGCTAACTCCCTATGCAAATTTAATTATTCAATTCAGTATTATTATGTTGGCAAATGGTAAAACCAATGTTGGGCCTTGCTGGAAGCGGTTATTCAAAGCGAACTGTCAAGAGGGTCCCATTCCCCTGAGCATGTTAGGAACGCTAAACATGGATCATAACACCAGCATTACGGAAACTAGGGCGGCTTGAGTGGAACAAAACACTAGGCAAAAGGCCGAGCCTTCCACCCAATACCAAGTATATAGATGCATTAATTAAATAAGAGATATTGTGATATCCCAACATATCCATGTCCCAACATGGAACAACCTGCAAGAGCACCTGCAACTAGGAACGCTATAAGAAAGGGGCTGAGCAAAGCGATAACATAGCCAAACAACGGTTTGCTGGGTAAGGGTGGTTAGAGGCTGTATCATGGCATATGGGAGGCTGACATATATGTGGTAGGAAGCGCGACATAGCGAAAGCAACGAGACAACTAGCAAGCAAAGATAGTAAAGATATCCAAGGTCATGATCATCTTGCCTGAAATCCCGCTCGGAAGAAGATCGAGTCCATGAAGAAGACGAACATGCGTACTCGAACGAATCCTCACAAACGCAACGAAACCGGAACTATCGAGAAGAGGCACAACCGGAAAGAAGCAAACAACATGGTAAACACACAAGCATAAACATGGCATGATGCACAATCAAATATGATGCATGCCAAGATTAAATGTTGTTAAACATGGCAAGAGATGAAGCATAAGCAATCCATACAACTAGGCAAGTTTAAATGAGGCCGGAAACACAAATAACAATTCCGGAAAATCCCCATATGCAAATTTCGAAATTAGTACTGATATGAATTAAACACAATGTTAAAGTGGTTAAACAGCAAGTTAACATGCATCATGATGATCTACGCATTTTTCTAGTCAAGTTACATATGTAGATCATTTAATTCGGAGCTACGGTCTAGAAGATATGAGCTAAACAAGTTTAACATGGCATATGGTACAAAATGCATGGAAACATCAACAACACACTCTCAAATCAAGGATGCAACATGACAATATGAAACTACACACAATTCTAAGCAAGTTTAATATAGGACATGATCAAAACGGAGCAACGGTTCAACAATTACAAGCAACACAAGTTATAATAGCAATCTGCCCCAAAACAGCAACATAGCACTTTGCCAACATCAAAATAGCAAGCTACAGTAACATGATGGGCACAAACTTGATATGCACTTGAAATAGACATGATATACTTCAATTTATCTTAAAGGTTCAGGTTCATAGGCATCAAGGTTAAGTCAATATGATCCATGCAAAATGCAATGTTCTGCTAAACAGGGCATATACATGAGCAGAGTTAATATGATGACATGTGGGAGGCATGAAATAAATATGCTACAATGCTAGAACATGGCATCAAATGGTACATCATGGTAGTACATAGCATGGAGCTCAAAACATACAACATGGGTATAATCATAGGAGCAACAGATTAATTACTATGATTTTTATAAAATGGAACATTCCGTTACAGGATGACAGTTATATCATGATGGTAACTTGGGAGCAACAAATAGAAAAGCTACAGCAAGATTACATACCAACCAAGGGCATGGCATCAAAGTACACATTGCATAGACCAAATCACATGAAGGAATCATATGCATATGAGCTATAGATTCGTGGCAACCATCAAGCAAAGTTGGCAAGTTTTATCACAGACAGCTTTACTCAGAACAACAACATTAACTAGGCATGTTTACAAGCTCATGGCACTCACATCAGGGCATATCATGGCATGGAATAAATACTACCAACAAGAACACATGAAAATGCTCCAAAGTCATGTTGACAAACTGCTCATATGGCGCATGCATTAAATCACACAAAAATGACAAAATGACAAATATTAACAGTTTCCAGCAGCAACATTAGGATGCACTTTTGCAACAGAGATTATGACATGAAGATGAACTCTAACATGAATGCAATTACTACCATCATGTAGAGCACAAAGAGTAGAGCAATTTACATATAAAGATCATTTTCATCGGATCAACATGCACCAAGATATGGCCCACACAAAATGCATAAATGATGTAAAAGAAATGCAGGGACTGGAAATTCAGATCTGAGCGTAGGATAACTATATCGCGCACGGGCGAGGGATGGACAGGCGGTGCTCACCATGGCCGTGGGCCGGTCAGAGAGGCTGGATGGCGGGGTGCAGCAGAGGCATTTGGATCGCGGGATGCGGCGGATCTGGGACGGAGGGATCCCGGCGACGGGTGCGGCGATGAGGTGGCGGGCGACGCAACTCCGGCGAGCTCGAGGCGGCGTGGTGGGGCGGATAGGCCGGATCCGGACGTGGGGGATCCATTCCCGGCGACGAGGAGGCCTGGGGCGGCGCGGACATGGAGATCGGGGCGGCCATTGAGGTCCTGCGAGGACCTGCGAGGCCATGGCAGGTCGAGGCGCGGGCGGCGTGGAGGGAGGCGCTCGGCGGCGATGGTACAGCGGTGCGGGTGGTGGCGCGGCGCGAGGCGGCGGCGCGGCGTGCTAGCGGGCGGCGCGAGGCGCACGGCGAGGCAGGCGGCAGCGGGGTCCGGCGAAGCAGAGCCGGGCGGCAGTGCGGCAGGCGGCGGCGAGGACGAGCTGGCGGCGGAGGGAGACGAGCGGGCGCGGGGCGCTCGGGGCTGCTCGAGCCCGGATCGGCCCGGGGCGGGCTCCCCGTGGGCCTGGCGGGCCGCGGCAAAGTGGGGCTGGCAGGGGCGTGACGTGGCGCAAGGGGGTTGGCTCGGGCGGCGGCTGGAGGCGGCGCGACCACTGGCGACTCGCCAAGTGGCGGGCAGGGGCTGGGCGCCGGCGGATTTCGAGGAAGAGGCGGCTGGAGCTGCGTTGGTGGACTAGGGCTAGGGTTTGACAGAAAAGGAAGGAGGAGGCTGCCCATATATAGGCTGGGATGATTTGGAGGGGGGGTTTTGGGGTGTTTTCGGAGCCCTTCGATCGCGATCTGACGGCTCCGGTCGAGAGGGGGTATAGGCTGGGCCTAGTGGGCTGGTTGAGGGGATTGGGCCAAGAGAGAGAAGAGCAGAGAGGCCCGGCACAGCGTTTCAGAACACCGAAATGTCCGACGATTATACGGCTATAGTGCCGCTATAGTTTAACGGTTGGGCTATCAAACGGACTCCGAATGCGACGAAATTTGGCACGCAGTCTACCTACAATATAATAAGACCACACGCCAACTTTCACTCCATTCCGAGAACATTTTTATCCCACATATTAAATAATATTCGGAGGTGCCGCGGGCGCGTGTGAGTGTGTCGGGTCTCAAAATGGACAACGGAAAGAACAGGGAGAATGACAACTACGAACGGATGCAAGTTTTGAAAAACATGCGGATGAAATGCACATGATGACATGGCCAAGTGCAACACGCAAGTGAATGACATGGCAACGACGACGAATAAATGGAAGACATCTGGAGCATCGGTCTCGGGGCGCCACAACTCTCCTCCACTAACAGAAGATCTCGAACCGAGATCTTAGGAAGGAAACGGAAGGGGAAGAGGAAGAGGTAAAAGAAAGAGGTAAAACAAAGTTGCTTCTTTGACAAACGAGTGAAACCAACGAACCTCGAAGGTTGCAAAGAGTTGAAGAATGGCTTGTGGAACAAGCAAGAATTCGAAACCACTCTGGGTGAAATGAGATAGATAAGGAATGAGAACAAAAAATAATTTGGGCAGCACTACGGTAGAAAAGAGAAGGAAAACTTGATAAGATGAAAAGAACTTGAAAAGAGAACATAACACTCCGGTAAAATGGATAAGCAAGGAAAGAACATGATCTTGGCGAAACGAGAATAATGGTTCGAAGAGAGAAACACCACAATGCCTCCGGAATGAAAGAATAGAAGCTAGATCGTTGGAACGAAAAGAACGGAGAAGAAAATGACAACTTCCACCATAATTGAATTTGAAAAGCATCCTTACAAAGAAGGATTGAACGGAGTTGTTGGAGAATCAACAACGAAAAGAATAAGCTTGTCGTGGGCTTGTGGAAAACATCTCAAAACTTGAGGTGAAATTCTGCCACTACGGAAAGAATTGATTGCTTGAGAGCAACATAGAGATGAAAAACTTCTTTCACCAAAAAGATTTAAGAGAGAACTTGGATCATGGATAATCACCACAAATAGTAGCAATCCATTGGAAAGGCTTTAGGTGAAATATAACCCAAGATAACTCATTCCTGAACGAAGAGAAAAATGATGGGTTTAAATATCTCATTCCTGACAACTTGTGAATCATGAAACACGAAGGGAATTGTCAAGAAAGACATAACACCACCTCAAAGACAAGGTAGAAAGGATTTGCAATTTGAAATGCAAGACAAGGAATAGCTGAGCTCCAACAAGAATCTTGAAGAACACTTCGAGAATGAATGAACTCCCTGACGATCCGCCATGAAGAACTCCGGTAAACAAAAGGATGATAGAAATGAAGGTTGAAAAGAACAAGATGAAGCCTTGCGATGATTTAGATGGAGCTTTGTGACGAGACAACCGACAAAACTTGGAACTCCGGAAAAGAAAGATGAACAACTTAGAACCGAGAAATTGATATCATGAACGAACTCCGAAAGAAGGAGTTAAATCACCTCCATGAAAGAAGAATAAGAATTATGATATGTCTATCCTTCATCAAAATAAATTGATGAAAAGCAATGGATTTGCATATTACTTATTCTTCTTGAAAAGATTGAAGAGAGATATAGCACAAACTTGACGAAGTCTTCGAGGAAACACCGGTAGGATTTGGAAAGGAACCACCGTAAGAATTAAAAATGAACGAAGAAAAGAGAACGAACCACCGGGAAGAATTAGAAACGAACGAAATAGTTGAGTGAATTTATATACTAGAGAACGAAGAGATCACGAGCTAGAATACTTGAACGATGCACCGGAAGAATTGAGAACGCAAGAAGAATGTCGAGAATGAAGAATTCTTCTGAAATAACTTCCTTCGGAGAATCAAAATGGAAAGAACTCATGAAATGCTTCGGGTGGGTATGAAAAGAATTTCTCACGATCGAAAACAATTGTGAGGGTAACAACAAGTTCGAACCATGAATCTACAAGAGAACGGATATGCTGAAAGAGAAACTCTTCTTCGGTCTTCAAAGCTGAGAATGACGACGAGAACCACCATGAAGATTTTGTGAGATACTCCGGAATAATGAAGAATACAAAGGTTGAGCCAAAGATGAAAAGAATTTGAAAGAGATCTTGGAGAGGGATATGACTGATGGAATCCATTCTTACGTCAAACTTTGAAAAGAATTTGAGAATAACTCCAGAAAAAATAAAATAGAAGAGTCAGGTAAGATCCTGGGAAAAGACCTGTGGGTTATGGGCCCACTCAAGGAAAAAAACACCGTTGGAACGAATGCTTGAAATAGAGATTGCACCGGTTGAATTAAATGACTTGGAAGAGGTAACAACCACAAGATAGAACGAATGGATCTCGAATGGAAACATGGAACTTCTGAGATAATTACGGCACTCCGGGTAAGAATAGAGAGAGATGGATGATTAAGAGTTACGCCGGCATGGGAAAGCATTTGAAACTATGAACGGGATATGATCAACACCGAAAGCTTGAATTGAATCCATCGAAAAGAAAATGAGAATGAAGAATGATGAACAACAAACTACTGAGCACCTTCACGAGAAATCACCGGTTAAGAACATTGAAGGAAAAGAATGTAGAGACTTCTCATGAATACAATGGATAATTGATTTGAGAATTTTGACTCCGTAAAGAAAAAGGGTGGGAGGGTGGGAAAAAGAAAGACAACTTTGGATGGACGAAATGAACTCCGTTGAGAAAACTGGGAATTGATCTTGCAAATGTTGAAAGGATCGGATCAACTTGAAGAGAAGCACACCGGGTGAAAAGAATTGTCATGACAATCTCAATGATCAAAAGGATTGGCCTCCACATCAAAATATGGGAACACCGCTTAGGAAAGATTTAGAATCCACACTTGACTTCGAAGCAACTCGAATACCATAACAAAACAAAACAAGGATTTGGCTTGAAGAATAAGCCGGAACAAACATATGATAGACCCCATATCGTATCATGTGTCTGTTGGAAAAGATATTCTAGGTAATACTTGAATTCCCACCTAAGAACTCCCGAAACTTCTTGGTTATAAGATCAGGTTGCGGATATGGGAACCTACTCAGCACACAACAACAATAATATCCTAATCAGCTGCAACCAATCCGCAACCTTCACACACGACCAAGAAACTTCGCAAATCCGTCTACCTCAGACCTTCGAAAGCACAGCGATACTAGTCATAGTGGATCATTCGCGCTATCTCCACCAGTACTGGGGAAAAGTCATGGCACTATTTGCCACCACAAAAAGTATAGTAGCGTTTCGATGTCGGCGTCCTCTGGTATTCAGGAACTGAAACGATAGCGAATGTGACAAGAACACCTTGGAGCTCAACTCCCCGGGTCCAATCCATACGGTCGGGAGGCACCAAGACAGAATTCCCGTCACAACGACATCATAACGATTCCAAAATACCCGCGTGATCCTAAAAAAATTTTTGAGTGAGAAGAGTAGTAGAATGAAAACACCTACGTCACAATTCCTCACCAGAGCGACGAAGGCGATAAGGAATAAAAGAAGTCCTACTCTCCGATATATAGCTAGACTCAAAATAGTTTTTCTTCTAGACTCGTCAACGGTTCGATCAATCAAGGGTGCTCCTATGGTCGGAACCTGGCTCTGATACCAACTTGTCATGCCCAACATGCGATCCTATTCTCGAGGAACTCGGAGGCCCCACCAAGAGTAGAAACGCATATTGGAGACGCTTGCAAGGTGGATATCATTACATCGTACCACATACATAATAGATGGGGATACAAACAAATACATACAATCATCACATGAATACATCAATACATAACAAACATCATACAGAAGGGCATCATCCAACTACGGATGAAGTCAAATGAAAAGAAGAACGACATCCACCCTGCTAGCCCAGGATGCCGACCAGGAACCTATCCCTAGATCGACGGAGAAGAAGAAGCAGAAGAAGAACTCCAAAGCAAACAAGCATCGCTCTCACGTCAAGACATCGCATTACCTGTACCTGCAACTGTTGTTGAAGTAATCTGTGAGCCACGAGGACTCAGCAATCCCATAACCATGGGTAGCAAGACTATCAAAGCTTAAATGGGTATGGAAGGGTAAAGTGGTGAGGTTGCAGCAAGCACTAAGCATTATATGGTGGGTAACTTACGAGTGCAAGAATAAGAAGAGCATCTACGCAAAACGGTCGCAAACTACAAATGATCACTAAGTGATCCTGAACACCTACTTACGAGTCAAACATAACCCCACCGTGTTCTCTTCTCGAACTTCCTCAAAAAGAGACAGACACGGTTACGCACACGGTTGGTGTGTTTTAGTTAGGATTTAGTGTCAAGTTCTCTACAACCGGAGGTTATAAATATCCAAGTGCCACATAACCGCGGGCACGGCTTCGCGTAAGATTTA
This sequence comes from Elymus sibiricus, assembly GCA_039707655.1. Taxonomy (NCBI): domain Eukaryota; kingdom Viridiplantae; phylum Streptophyta; class Magnoliopsida; order Poales; family Poaceae; genus Elymus; species Elymus sibiricus. Next base: position 342,945,575 of record CM077666.1, on the reverse strand, counting down.
ACCCTGTAGGGGTGTTCCAACCTGGCCCATCATAAGCCTACACAAGCTGCGGTGGAAATACCTCAACCTCGAGATAGCCCGAAGTATCCTCGGAATCCCGGTGCACAAGACATTTCGACAATGGTAACGCAATTCCAGCAAGACCTCCCGGTGTGCCGACACCCTGATAGTAGCCGCGCGTATCTCATCTCAGGCCACGACCGGATGGGAAAGCCTACGAGTAAAACCAGATCCTCGAGTTTCCTCGTGGTGGCCCCGCAGTCTGCCCGGTTCGGACCAACACCATCGGCACTGGCCCACCTGTATTATGTTGAATTAAGAATCCTCGGGTAGCGCTAACACCCTATGCAAATTTAATTATTCAATTCAGTATTATTATGTTGGCAAACGGTAAAACCAATGTTGGGCCTTGCTGGAAGCGGTTATTCAAAGCGAACTGTCAAGAGGGTCCCATTCCCCTGAGCATGTTAGGAACGCTAAACATGGATCATAACACCAGCATTACGGAAACTAGGGCGGCTTGAGTGGAAAAAAACACTAGGCAAAAGGCCGAGCCTTCCACCCAATACCAAGTATATAGATGCATTAATTAAATAAGATATATTGTGATATCCCAACATATCCATGTCCCAACATGGAATAACCTGCAAGAGCACCTGCAACTAGCAACGTTATAAGAAAGGGGTTGAGCAAAGCGGTAACATAGCCAAACAACGGTTTGCTGAGTAAGGGTGGTTAGAGGCTGTATCATGGCATATGGGAGGCTGACATATATGTGGTAGGAAGCGCGACATAGCGATAGCAACGAGACAACTAGCAAGCAAAGATAGTAAAGATATCCAAGGTCATGATCATCCTGCCTGAAATCCCACTCGGAAGAAGATCGAGTCCATGAAGAAGACGAACACGCGTAGTCGAACTAATCCTCACAAACGCAACGAAACCGGAACTATCGAGAAGAGGCACAACCGGAAAGAAGCAAACAACATGGTAAACACACAAGCGTAAGCATGGCATGATGCACAATCAAATATGATGCATGCCAAGATTAAATGTTGTTAAACATGGCAAGAGATGAAGCATAAGCAATCCATACAACTAGGCAAGTTTAAATGAGGCCGGAAACACAAATAACAATTCCGGAAAATCCCCATATGCAAATTTTGAAATTAGAACTGATCTGAATTAAACACAATGTTAAAGTGGTTAAACAGCAAGTTAACATGCATCATGATGATCTACGCGTTTTTCTAGTCAAGTTACATATGTAGATCATTTAATTCGGAGCTACGGTCTAGAAGATATGAGCTAAACAAGTTTAACATGGCATATGGTACAAAATGCATGGAAACATCAACAACACACTCTCAAATCAAGGATGCAACATGACAATATGAAACTACACACAATTCTAAGCAAGTTTCATATAGGACATGATCAAAACGGAGCAACGGTTCAACAATTACAAGCAACACAAGTTATAATAGCAATCTGCCCCAAAACAGCAACATAGCACTTTGCCAACATCAAAACAGCAAGCTACAGTAACATGATGGGCACAAACTTGATATGCACTTGAAATACACATGATATACTTCAATTTATCTTAAAGGTTCAGGTTCATAGGCATCAAGGTTAAGTCAATATGATCCATGCAAAATGCAATGTTCTGCTAAACAGGGCATATACATGAGCAGAGTTAATATGATGACATGTTGGAGGCATGAAATAAATATGCTACAGTGCTAGAACATGGCATCAAATGGTACATCATGGTAGTACATAGCATGGAGCTCAAAACATACAACATGGGCATAATCATAGGAGCAACAGATTAATTACTATGATTTTTATAAAATGGAACATTCTGTTACAGGATGACAGTTATATCATGATGGTAACTTGAGAGCAACAAATAGACAAGCTACAGCAAGATTACATAGCAACCAAGGGCATGGCATCAAAGTACACATTGCATAGATCAAATCACATGAAGGAATCATATGCATATGAGCTATAGATTAGTGGCAACCATCAAGCAAAGTTGGCAAGTTTTATCACAGACAGCTTTTACTCAGAACAACAACATTAACTAGGCATGTTTACAAGCTCATGGCACTCACATCAGGGCATATCATGGCATGGAATAAATACTACCAGCAAGAACACATGAAAATGCTCCAAAGTCATGTTGACAAGTTGCTCATATGGCGCATGCATTAAATCACACAAAAATGACAAATATTAACAGTTTCTAGGAGCAACATTAGGATGCACTTTTGCAACAGAGATTATGACATGAAGATGAACTCTAACATGAATGCAATTACTACCATCATGTAGAGCACAAAGAGTAGAGCAATTTACATATAAAGATCATTTTCATCGGATCAACATGCACAAAGATATGGCCCACACAAAATGCATAAATGATGTAAAAGAAATGCAGGGACTGGAAATTCAGATCTGAGCGTAGGATAACTATATCGTGCATTGGCGAGGGATGGACAGGCAGTGCTCACCATGGCCCGTGGGCCGGTCAGAGAGGCTGGATGGCGGGGTGCAGCAGAGGCGTTTGGATCGCGGGATGCGGCGGATCTAGGACGGAGGGATCCCGGCGACGGGTGCGGCGATGAGGTGGCCGGCAACGCAACTCCGGCGAGCTCGAGGCGGCGCGGTGGGGCGGAGAGGCCGGATCTGGACGTGGGGGATCCATTCCCGGCGACGAGGAGGCCTGGGGCGGCGCGGATGTGGAGATCGGGGCGGCCATGGAGGTCCTGCGAGGACCTGCGAGGCCATGGCAGGTCGAGGCGCGGGTGGCGCGGAGGGAGGCGCTCGGCGGCGGCGGTACAGCGGCGCGGGTGGTGGCGCGGTGGCGTGGCGCGAGGCGGCGGCGCGGCGTGCTTGCGGGCGGGCGGCGCGTGGCGCACGGCGAGGCAGGCGGCAGCGGGGTCCGGCGAAGCAGAGCCGGGCGGCAGTGCGGCAGGCGGCGGCGAGGACGAGCTTGTGGCGGAGGGAGGCGAGCGGGCGCGGGGCGCTCGGGGCTGGTCGAGCCCGGATCGGCCCGGGGCGGTCTCCCCGTGGACCTGGCGGGCCGCGGTGAAGTGGGGCTGGCAGGGGCGCGACGTGGCGCAAGGGGGTTGGCTCAGGCGGCGGCTGTAGGCGGCGCGACCACTGGCGACTCGCCAAGTAGCGGGCAGGGGCTGGGCGCCAGCGGATTTCGAGGAAGAGGCGGCTGGAGCTGCGCTGGTGGACTAGGGCTAGGGTTTGACAGAAAAGGAAGGAGGAGGCTGCCCATATATTGGCTGGGATGATTTGGAGGGGGGTTTTTGGGGTGTTTTCGGAGCACTTCGATCGCGATCTGACGGCTTCGGTCGAGAGGGGGCATAGGCTGGGCATAGTGGGCTGGTTGAGGGGATTGGGCCAAGAGAGAGAAGAGCAGAGAGGCCCGGCACAGCGTTTCAGAACACCGAAACGTCCGACGATTATCCGGCTATAGTGTCGCTATAGTTTAACGGTTGGGCTATCAAACGGACTCCGAATGCGACGAAATTTGGCAGGCAGTCTACCTACAATATAATTAGACCGCACGCCAACTTTCACTCCATTCCGAGAACATTTTTATCCCACTTATAAAATAATATTCGGAGGTGCCGCGGGCGCGTGCGAGTGTGTCGGGTCTCGAAACGGACAACGGAAAGAACAGGGAGAATGACAACTACGAACGGATGCAAGTTTTGAAAAACATGCGGATGAAATGCACATGATGACATGGCCAAGTGCAACACGCAAGCAAATGACATGGCAACGACGACGAATAAATGGAAGGCATCTGGAGCATCGGTCTTGGGGCGTCACAGAACCCACCATTAAAGTTAAAATTAAAAATTAGGAGTGCAATGCTTTATGTGATTTGGGTGCTAGCGTTTCCACAATTCCAAAATCTCTATGTGATGTGCTAGGTTTTACCAATATAGATGAATGTTCTCTTAATTTGCACTTGGCAGATTCTACTATTAAAAAGCCATTGGGTAGAATTAATGATGTTCTTATTCTTGCAAATAGAAATTATGTGCCCATTGATTTTATTGTACTTGACATTGAATGCAATCCGTCTTGCCCCATAATACTTGGTAGACCGTTCTTACAAACTATTGGTGCTATTATTGATATGAAAGAAGGTAATATAAGATTTCAATTTCCACTAAAGAAAGGGATGGAACACTTCCCTAGGAAAAGAATTAAAGCACCATATGAATCAATTATGAGGGTCACTTATGGAATCAACTTGAAAGATGACAACACTTGAAACAATGCATTATGCCTAGCTAGGGGCATAAAACAATAGCGCTTGTTGGGAGGCAACCCAATGAATAAAATAAATTTTTACTTTTTGTTTTTGTTCTTGTGTGTTTTCACAATTATGCTACTGTTATGATTGTGTTTTTATGTTTTAATTAGTGTTTGTGCCAAGTAATGCCTTTGGGATGATTTGGAAGATAGTATAATTGATGTCGTTTGGAAAACAGAAAGTTTTGCGTCCAGTGATGGAATATTAGTTCTGTACTGGAGCGTCAGAAAAATCTGAAATTTTTACACAGTATTGGTATATGAATTTCCCATGTTGTCCTAATTTTTCAGAATTTTTTGAGTTACAGAAGTATAGCTTTTAAATAGATCTTTATAGACTGTTCTGTTTTAGACAGATTCTGTTTTTGTTGCATAGTTTGCTTAATTTGATGAATCTATGGATCGTATCGGGGGGTATGAGTCATGGAGAAGTTGGAGTACAGTATCATTATGCCAATATTAAATACAAATCAATTTACTACAGTACTTAAAGTTAAATATTTATTTGTTATACTAACGGATCTCACGAAGGTTTTGTTGAGTTTTGTGTGATTGAAGTTTTCAAGTTTTGGGTGAGATCATGATAGATGAAGGAATAAGGAGTGGCAAGAGCCTAAGCTTGGGGATGCCCAAGGCACCCCAAGGTAATATTCAAGGAAGTCTCAAGCGTCTAAGCTTGGGGATGCCCCGAAAGGCATCCCCTCTTTCTTCTACCAACTATCGGTAATTTTACTTGGAGCTATATTTTTATTCATCACATGATATGTGTTTTACTTGGAGCGTCGTGTATTATATGAGTCTTTGCTTTGTTTGCTTTTTAGTTTGTCACAATCATCTTTGCTGGACACACCAATTTGAGAGAGCCACACGTTTATCATGATTTGTTAGAATACTCTATGTGCTTCACTTAAATTTTTTGAGCTAGGCAGTTGCTCTAGTGCTTCACTTAAATCTTTTTGAGCACGGCGGTGGCTATATTTTGAAGAAATATTTGAACTCTCATGCTTCACTTATATTATTTTGAGAGTTGATAAGACTAAAATTTTGAAGAAATATTTGCACTCTTGTGCTTCACTTATATCTTTTTGAGAGTTGATAATAGTAATGGTAATTTGCACAAGATATGAATTTGGTCCCAAAGTGATGAATATTCAAGAGGGATATAATAAAAACTTTCATGAAAGATCATTGGATATGATAAATTCGATTCCTTGCATTAGTTTTGCGATATGGAGATGATAATATGTGAGTCATGTTAGTGAGTAATTGTGATTTAGTAAGAATATTAGTGTTAAGGTTTGTGATTCCCTATGCATGCACATAAAGTCAATAGTTATGCAACGAAATTATATCCTACTTATGGTGCATTATTCGGTGTTAGTTATATTCAATGCATGTTTATGACCGTTTTCTCTTTTTGGTTGGTTGCTTCTCAACCTATTTGCTAGCCTTCATTTGTACTAAGCGGGAATACTGCTTGTGCATCCAAACTCCTTAAACCCAAGTTGTGCCAAATGAGTCCACCATACCTACCTATATGTGGTATTTCCATGTCGTTCCAAGTAAATTTGCATGTCCCAACTCTAAAATTTTCAAAATAATTTTCCGTTTTGTGTTCCCGTACCGCTCATGAAGCGGCAGGGGGTGGCCAATATTTTCCATGCTAGGTGTGTTATTCTCACGATGAGTGTTTATTCACTTGTCATTGCACGAGAGAGTGGCTGGTAATAGGGATGCCCAGTCCCACAATGAATCAAAAATAATAATAACAAAATTCCTTGGAAAGTGTTGGTATGGAGGGCACCCGTGGATACGGCTAGCCATGGATTGTGAAAGAATGGTGGAAAGGAAATAAACTTTATTTTTTGTTTGGGAACCTCCTATGATGTGTCTAGCATGGAAAATATTGGGAATTCTCGGTCGTTTTCGTTGACAGGAAAAGCATGCCTCTAAACAAATAATTTTATCTCTCTAATTTAAGCTTTGAGCTCTGACACATTTGCAAATCTCTGCTTCCCTCTGCGAAGGGCTTGTCTATTTACTTCTATGCAATTTTTATTTTTATTTTGAGTCTCCATCTTCTCTTACAAAGCACCAACTAGAGAGTACTATTGTCATACTTGTGCATTGTGTGTAGCTAATATTGAGTGTGTTTGATGAATGGATCAATGATTGAGCATAATGGGCTAGGGATAACTTTCTTTAGCGTTGGTATTTTGAAAGACATGGTTGCTTGTTAGTATGCTTGAGTATTTATGTCTTCATGTCAAACTATAGACTATTGCTTTGAATCATTCAAGTCCAAATGTCCATGCTATAAAGAAAAGAATATATGATGAATATGATAGGTAGCATTCCACATCAAAAATTCTGTTTTTATCATTTACCTACTCGAGGACGAGCAGGAATTAAGCTTGGGGATGTTGATACGTCTCCAACGTATCTATAATTTTTGATTGTTCCATGCTATTATAGTAATCAATCTTGGATGTTTTTATATACATTTGCAGCAATTATATATCATTTTTTGGGACTAACCTATTAACTTAGTGCCCAGTGTCAGTTGCTGTTTTTTAGCCTGTTTTTGGTTTTCCAAAATATCAGTACCAAACGAAGTTCAAATGCCACGAAACTTTTTGGAGATTTTTTTTCTAGACATAACAAACACTAGAAGCTTCGGGAGGGGACGAGAAGATGAAGTAGTGGACCACGAGGCACCATGGCGCACCCCGGGGGGCGTGCCCTGGTACCTCATGGGGCCCACACAGCTCCATTTGACCTAATTCCACCTCCATAAATTCTCTAAAATCAGGAAACCAACAGAGGAGTCCACGAAATACTTTTTCCGCCGACGCAAGCTTCTTTTTTCGAGAGATCCCATCCCGGAGGGGCTCTACATCATCCTTGCTGCCCTTCCGATGATGCGTGAGTAGTTTACCACAGACATTCGGGTCCATAGTTAGTAGCTAGATGGCTTCTTCTCTCTTTTTGATCTTCAATACAATGTTCTCCTCGATGTTCTTGGAGTTCTATCTGATGTAATCACTTTTTGCGGTGTGTTTGTTGGGATCCGATGAATTGTGAGTTTAGGATCAGATTATCCATGAATATTATTTGAGTCTTCTCTGAACTCTTTTATGCATGATTATTATAGCTTCGTATTTCTCTCCGATCTATTGATTTGGTTTGGCCAACTAGATTGATTTATCTTGCAATGGGAGAGGTGCTTTGTAATGGGTTCGATCTTGCGGTGCTCAATCCCGGTGACAGAAAGGGACATGACACGTATGTATCGTTGCTATTAAGGGTAAAAAGATGGGGTTTATTCATGTGTGAGTTTACTTTGTCTACATCATGTCATCTTGCTTAAGGCGTTACTCCGTTCTTTATGGACTTAATACACTAGATGCATGCTGGATAGCGGTCGATGTGTGGAGTAATAGTAGTAGATGCAGGCAGGAGTCGGTCTACTTGTCTCGGACGTGATAACTATATACATGATCATTGCCTTGGTTATCGTCATGATTATTTGCTTTTCTATCAATTGCCCAACAGTAATTTGTTCACCCACCGTATGCTATTTTCATGAGAGAAGCCTCTAGTGAAAACTATGGCCCCCGGGTTTATCCAAATCATATATTAAAAATCATAAAAATACCTTGCTGCACTTTCACTTTATTTATTTTATTTTGTATTTTTGTTCGATCTATTTATCTAGCACCATACAATTTAATCTTGCAATTAACCACCAAGGGATTGACAACCCCTTGTTTGCGTTGGGTGCAAGGATTTGTTGTTTTGTGTGCAGGTACTGCTAACGAGTTGTTGTATGATTCTCCAACTGGATTAATAACCTTGGTTTCATAACTGAGGGAAATACTTATCTCTACTATACTGCATCATCCCCTCCTCTTCGGGGAAATCCCAACGCAGCTCACAAGTAGCAGGAAGAATTTCTGGCGCCGTTGCCGGGGAGACATCATCAACATCTATCAAGTACCTACGCATAAAACTTTCATCTCCTTGCATTTACTTTATTTGCCTTTGCCTCTCGTTTTCATCTCCCTTACTTCTAAAAAGTTTTTACAAAAATACAAAAATATTTTCCTTTTGCCTTTTTCTTGTTTGCTTGTTTGCTTGCTTGTTATCTTGTTTGCATAGCCACGATGTCTCAAGAAAATACAAAATTGTGTAAGTGTGCCATGGACTAAGCTGGAATATGCAAGCATTTTATTCAAAGGAGAAGACAAGGTAATATGGGCTCTTTGTTAGATCAACAATAATGCATATGAGAGCCACTCAACATTTTCATCGTGGTCTTCTCCTTACAATAACTCAACAAAAGAAAAGAATTTCAGAGAAACACATTGAAATATTTTTGGAGTTTTTAGTTTTTTCTTGAAGGATGCAAATTAAAGAAGACAAAACAAAAACGAGAAAAACTATTTACACGGGAGAGCTCCCAACAAGCAAAAGAAGAAACGTGAAATCTTTTTGGATTTTCTTTTAATACTACAACTAATTAAGCTAGAAAGAAAAACCGAAAAGAAACGAGAAATATTTTTGGATTTTCTCATAGTTTTTCAAACACACAAGAAGAAAGCGAGAAAATAAAACTAACATGGATTATACAATGAAAAAGTATGAACACCGACAACTGAAATGAATATGTGGACATGAATGTAATGTCGGTGAGAGATACGTACTCCCCCAAGCTTAGGCTTTTGGCCTAGCTTGGTCTACGGCCATCCGTAGTAGCCATCCGGTCCCATGTGAAAGTGCTGAGGCGGCGGCACCCTAGCGTCCCAATCCTAGGCCTCATCCTCTGCCGCTGCCAACACGTTCCGGTAAGCAACGATGTCCGGTGGCATCACGGTATATCCATTCTTGGCATGAGAATCAAACAAAGCAGGTGCAGGCAATGGAATAATATCACGAGTATCCTCACTAAAAACCAAGTTATAACGAATGTGGTGAGGAAGCTCAGGAGCATCAAGAAAGTGGTGGTCCCTCAAAAACTGGTGATCTAAGTAAACTATGGGCAACAAATAATCATGTGGGTGTATGTTAACATTGAAATGTCTCGCTAAGCGAGTAGCATAAATACCACCATGAATTTTACCCTTAGTCCTATTAGTGTGCAGGCGGCGTGCAATGATAGCTCCCAGGTTATAAGTGTTGTCATTATGCAGTGCGCGGCGTAAAATGGCAAAGTCAGGTGCACATAGCGCACCACCTTGCTCTCTAGCAGTCAAGCATTTCCCTATGAATAAAGCAAAGTAATGAACAGTGGGGAATTGCAAGCTAGTGGCTCGGGCTCTCGACATGCCCCTTTCCTCTCCCACAGTTAAAGTGCGGAGGAAGCCCTCAAACTCCTCCGGTCGAGGCTCTCTTATTTCCCCATCAAAGGGGATCAAACATATCTCACAAAATTCAACAAGCGGTATCTGATGATGTTCAGCATATAAATCAAAGCTAACCGCAGGGGGTTTGACCCTATTCAGGAAATGAAAGTTTTGCACAAAGGAATTTGTAAGGATGTGGTGCTGGTCACACTCATCTGTGAGGAAGTCGGTCAATCCGGCATTAGCAACAAATTGCACGAACTCTTGGTAGAATCCGGCTTCGTTCATGAAGGCATTGTGCGGCCATTCGTACGGCCGGACCTCCGTCCTGCGCGGAATGTTGAGGTCGCTGTTCGAGGAGTCCCCAAGGAATCCCTTGGCGTTCCGCTTCGAGGAACTCCTCCGGAAGAAAATCATTTTCTCTACGAATAATTTTCTGAAATTTTTTGGGCACAAAATGATATCAATAAAACTTCACAAGATTGATAGCAACTACTCATATGGATGTCTAGAGGCTATATCAAGCATTCAAACTACTTGGAACTCAAAGAATTCAGCATGCAAGCTCATTTTCAGTAGCACCAAGAGCAGCTAATTATGCAAAATATAATCCACTAGAGCAAAAACTAATTGGAGTAATGGAGGAGTCACATACCAAGTAGCAATCTCCCAAAACAGTTTCGGAAACGGAGCTCCGAGCAAAGAGATCGAAAATCTCAGGTTTGGGAGCAAGAACACGAGAGAGAGAGCTACTAGGAATTTTTGCTAGAGGTAAGAGACGAAGTGGGCTGAAGGGATAAGTGAGGGGGTCCCTGTGGGGCCCACAAGCCACCAGGGCGCGCCAGGGGGGTGGCGCGCCCTGGTGCCTCGTGGGCACCTGGGGCATCGCCCTGGTATGTTTTTAGTGCCAAAAATTCTTAAATATTCTCTAAAAAATTCATGTCAAAATTTTATTGTATTCTGAGCACTTTCATTTCTAGGCATTTTTTTTATTGCACGGATAATTCAGAAAACAGGGTAATCATGGCATTTAATTGCATTTAACTAAAAATAACAGAAAACAAAAAGTGGGTACAGAGGGTTGTGCTTACTAAATTCATCGACCACATGCCTCTCAAAAAGAATCCATTAATAAGGTTGATCAAGTCTTATTAACAAACCATTTCTGAGTAACATGAAACCGAAGAACTTTCGTATAACACTAAGTTACCTCAACGGGGATATGCATCTCCCCAATAATAAGAGTTTCATATTTCTTTTTGACAGTAGGAAGAGGGAGTTGAAAACTTCCAATAGTAATTGTCGGAGTCTTTTCAATAACATGAATACCATTTACTTGAAATTGTTTCTTCGGAAAGTGCACCGTATGTTCATTACCATTGATATGAAAAGTGACCTTGCTTTTGTCGCAATCAATAATAGCCCCTGCAGTATTCAAAAAGGGTCTACCAAGGATAATCGACATGTTGTCGTCCTCGGGCATATCGAGTATAACAAAGTCTGTTAGGATAGTAACATTTGCAACTACAATGGGCACATCCTCACAAACATCGATAGGTATGGCAGTTGATTTGTCAGCCATTTGCAATGATATTTTAGTAGGAGTGAGTTTATTCAAATCAAGTCTTTCATATAAAGATAAAGGCATAACACTAACACCGGCATCTAAATCACACAAAGCAGTTTAGACATAATTTCTTTTAATGGAGCATGGTATAGTTGGTATTCCTGGATCTCCTAGTTTCTTAGGTACTCCATCCTTAAAAGAATAATTCGCAAGCATGGTAGAAATCTCAGCTTCAGGTATCTTTCTTTTATTTGTGACAATGTCTTTCATATATTTAGCATAAGGGGCCATCTTTAAAATATCAGTCAAACGAGTATGCAAAAAGACTGGCCTAAGCATTTCAACAAAGCGTTCAAATTCTTCCTCATCCTTATTCTTAGATGGTTTAGGAGGAAAGGGCATGGGTTTTTGAACCCATGGTTCTCTTTCTTTACCATGTTTTCTAGCAACGAAGTCTCTTTTATCACAACGTTTGTTTTTAGGAGGTGGGTTATCAAGATCAACAGTAGGTTCTATTTCAACATCATTATCAAGTTCTTTATTATTATCTGGTTGGGCATCCACATGAGCATCATCATTATTATTATCATCAGGTGAATGTTCATTACCAGATTGTGTCTCAGCATAGGAAATAGAAACATCATTACTATCCTCTAAGGGTTTTTCTACCTCAGGTTCACTAGAAGTATGCAAAGTCCTATCATTTTTCTTTTTCTTCTTCTTTTTAGATGGACTAGGTGCATCAACATTAATTCTTTGAGAGTCTTGTTCAATTCTTTTAGGGTGACCTTCAGGATAAAGTGGCTCCTGAGTCATTCTACCTCCTCTAGTCATTACTCTAACAGCATGATCATTCATATTGTTATTCATTTCGTTGAGCAATTCACTTTGAGATTTAGCAACTTGTTCTAATTGGGTTTGAACCATAGATGCATGTTTACCTACACCTTTAACATCATTAGCAATTCTAAATAACAAGTCACTCAAGCGATCAATCATGTAGGCATTTCGTTTCAATTGTTTCATAACATTTGCATTGAAATGATCTTGCTGAATAATATAATTGTCAAATTCATACAAACATTGACTAGGAGGTTTGTTATAAGGAATATCACCTTCATCAAACTTTATAAGAGAATTTACCTCTACTACCTGTGGCGGTGTGTCAAGACCATGTATTTCTTCAATAGGTGGTAGATTCTTAACATCTTCAGCTTTAATACCTTTTTCCCTCATGCATTTCTTTGCTTCTTGCATATCTTCAGGACTGAGAAATAAAATACCTCTTTTCTTCGGAGTGGGTTTAGGCGGTGGTTCAGGAAGAGTCCAATCATTATCATTCTTCAATATATTATTCAATAGTTCCTCAGCTTGTCCAACAGTTCGTTCCCTGAAAACACAACTAGCACAACTATCTAGGTAGTCCCTAGAAGCATCGGTTAGTCCATTATAAAAGGTATCAAGTATTTCATTCTTCTTAAGAGGATGATCAGGCAAAGCATTGAGTAATTGGAGAAGCCTCCCCAAGCTTGAGGGCGATTTTCTTCCTCAATTTGCACAAAGTTAAATATTTCCTGTAAAACAACTTGTTTCTTATGAGCAGGAAAATATTTTTCAAAGAAGTAATAAATCATATCCTGGGGACTACGCACACATCCAGGAGCAAGAGTATTATACCATTCCTTAGCATCACCCTTTAATGAGAAAGGAAACAACTTAAGAATATAGTAATAGCGAATTTTTTCCTCATGAGCAAATAGGGTGGCTATATCATTTAATTTAGTAAGATGTGCCACAACGGTTGTTGTTTCATAGCCATGGAAAGGATCAGATTCAACCAAAGTAATTAACTTAGGATCAACGGAGAATTCATAATCCTTATCAGTAACAAATATGGGAGAGGTAGCAAACTTAGGATCATATTTCATTCTCTCCCTCATAGATTTTTCTTTCATTTCAGCAAGCAATTTTATAACTTCATCTCTATCATTACAAGCAAGGATGGCTCTAGCCGTCTCCCTATCAAAGCAATGTTCATCAGGTGATTCAACTCTAGTAGGAGACCTAGGCATAATAGGTGAATCATAATTTTCAAGAGTTTCAACATTTTCAGTTTCTTTAGCTTTAGCAATTTGTTCATCAAGAAATTCACTAAGTGGCACAGTATTATCAAGCATAGTACTAGCATCATCATAAGTATCATTCATAGAAGAAGCAGTATCATCAATAACTTGCGACATATCAGAATTAATAGCAGGTGCTGGTGTTGCAAGTTTACTCAAAACAGAAGGTGAATCAAGTGCAGAGCTAGATGGCAGTTCCTTACCTCCCCTCGTCTTAGAAGGAACGATCTTGGTCTTAGCGTCTTTCAGATTCTTCATAGTGATCAACAGACATAAATCCCAAGTGACTCAGCAAATAGAGCTATGCTCCCCGGCAACGGCGCCAGGGGGTGGCGCGCCCTGGTGCCTCGTGGGCTGCAGGTGCCCCCCTCCAGGGGGTCTTGGCTCCAGTATTTTTTATTTAATCCATAAAAAATCTCTAAAAAGTTCCATCCAATTCCAAGAACTTTTATTTCTGCACAAAAAACAACACCATGGTAGTTCTGCTGAAAACAGCGTCAGTCCGGGTTAGTTTCATTCAAATCATGCAAATTAGAGTCCAAAACTAGAGCAAAAGTGTTTGGAAAAGTAGATACGACGGAGACGTATCAGACTACGTCTATGTGCTGCCCATAGCGAGTCCTAGCCACGGCTCGCCTGCAGGGAGCCGACACTAGGCTAGCCCAGTAACCACATGCCGCACCATGCTAACGTCACGCCGGCTGATACGTCTCCAACGTATCTATAATTTATGAAGTATTCATGCCATGTTTATTATAGTTTTGTATGATTTTGGTGCACTTTTATATGGATTTTATATGATATTTATGGACTAACATATTGACCTAGTGCCCAGTGCCAGTTGCTGTTTTCTGCTTGTTTTTGGTTTTCCAGAAAATCCATATCAAATGAAGTCCAAATGTAGCGAAACTTTTTGACGATTTTTTCTGGAAGGAAACGGACCCAGGAAGCTTCGGGGAAGTAGCAGAAGAGCCACAGGGGCCCCACAAGCCACCTGGGCGCGCCTGCCCCCCCCCCCCCCAGGCGCACCCTGGTGCCTCATGGGCCCCCTGTGGCACCTCTTTGCGTGATTCCAACGCTGAAAAATCCTATATATTCAGAAACCCCCGAAAGTTAACCTAGATGAGTTTTTACGCCACCGCAAGTCTCTGTACCTCCACGATCTCATCTACAGCCCTTTTCCGGCACCCTGTCGGAGGGGGGAATCATCACCAGAGGCCATCTTCATCATCCCGGCTGTCTCCATGACGAGGAGGGAGTAGTTCACCCTCGGGGCTGAGGGTTTGTACCAGTAGCTATGTGTTTTATCTCTCTCTCTCGTGTTCTTGATTTGGCACGATCTTGATGTATCGCGAGCTTTGTTAATATAGTTGGATCATATGGTGTTTCTTCCCTCTCTATCCTTGTTGTGATGAATCGAATCTTTTCCCTTTGAGGTTTCGTTATTGTCGGATTGAATATTTCAGATTTGAGAACACTTGATGTATGTCTTGCATATGAATACCCATGGTGACAATGGGGTATTATATTGATTCACTTGATATATGTTTTGGCACTCAACTCGCGGATTCCTGCGGTGACATTGGGGTAATCTATGCATAGGGGTTGATGCACGTTTTCATTATCTTTTCTCCGATAGAAACTTTGGGGTGCTCCTTGAAGATCTTTGTGTGGATTGAATATTATGATTATGAAGTTGTTTGATGCATATCGTATAATTAACTCACGGATACTTGTGGTGACATTGGAGCATCTAGGTGCCATTAGAGTTGGTTGATGTGTATCATATGGTGTTATTTTAGTACGAACTATAGGGCTGTTTGTGACACTTATAGGAATAGCTCAATAGATCGATCGGAAAGGTAACTTTGAGATGGTTTCGTACCCTACATACAATTTCTATCTTATGTTCTCCACTAATAGGAACTTGGGAGTGATTCTTTATTGCACGTTGAGGGATGGTTATATGATCCAATTATATTAGCATTGTTGAGAGATTGCACTAGCGAAAGTATGAACCCTAGGCCTTATTTCTAAGCATTGCAATACCTTTTGTGCTCACTTTTGTTACTAGTTACCTTACTGTTTTTATATTTTCAGATTACAAAAACCTATTTTTACTATCCATACTACACTTGTATCACCATCTCTTCGCCGAACTAGTGCACCTATACAAATTGCCATTGTATTGGGTGTGTTGGGGACACAAGAGATTTCTTGTATTTGGTTGCAGGGTTGTTTGAGGGAGACCATCTTCATCCTACGCCTCCCACGGATTGATAAACCTTAGGTCATCCACTTGAGTGAACTTTGCTACTGTCCTACAAAACTCTGCGCTTGGAGGCCCAACACGAGTCTACAAGAATAAAGTTGTGTAGTAGACATCAAACTCTTTTCTGGCGCCGTTGCCGGGGAGGTGAGTGCTTGAAGGTATATCTTTAGATCTTACAATTGAATCTTTTAGTTTCTTGTTTATCACTAGTTTGGTTTTATAAAAGAAAACTACAAAAAATGGAATTGAGGTTGCCTCATATTATTCGTCTTTATAATGTCTTTCTTGAAAATGATGGATCGGAAAATTGTGCTCAATTGATAGAAGAAGAATTCAATAAAATGTTTGGCATAAAATCTTTGAATGATGAGCATGATTGCAATGTTGTTAGTATGAATTCTATGAATATCCAAAATACTAATGATGATTGCACTAGTCATGACAAAAATGTTTCTGATAAGCATGTCAATTTTTGTGGAGTGCATAAAGTTTGTGAAGACATGCCTTATAGGGATGATAGATTTTGCAAGAAGTATAAACATGATAGAACCAATTTTTTGCTCAAAGTGATAGATGAATTTGCTACAAAATTATGCTCTCTTCATCCCATTACTTGTGAACTTTGCAATAAAATTGGTCACCTTAATTTTCAATGCATACTTTTTCATGATCAAATCATGGCTAAATATTGTAATGACTTGACCGCCCTTGAACTATAATGAGCTTTATCTATTTTTGGGGTGTGAGGAATTGTCACATAAAAATAGTTGGTTTGAAGTATTCATTCTCACGGATGACATTGAAACTAATCTAAAGGAAATCTATATGTTTTGTATGGTAAATTGCAATGAGAATGCTTATATTGCCAACTATAGAAAGACGGGAAAACCAATAGAATATAAAAGGAACACTAATGAAAGGGTAAAGATTTCCACTTTCCCTCCTATTGTCTCTCATGATGAAATAGGTGACGAGGAGGAGCTTCCTATTCAACCAATCTCATCAATAAGAAGCTCAGAAAAATTGATTAAACCCACACATAATGTGGTAAAGAAAAAAGAAAAGAAGGAAAAGTAGAGGTAAAGAGGTATCTCTCCCAAATAATGTTGCTCCTATTATTGTTGTACCTCATGAGAATGAATCAAAAATAATTGTGGATGATGATACACTTGATGATGATTTTGTTATGCCTATTGCTTGTGGTGATGATTATGATTGGGAAGATAATGATACTTCTTATGATCTTGAAAATCTTTATGGCACCAACTTGGAGGAATATGATAATAATTGTTATACTATTGGTCCTATTCATACTATTGATGATAATAGTGATAATGCTAATGATATGCAAACCAACAAGCTTGGGGATGCTATGTTTGATTGGAATGATATGTTTGAAAATTTATTTGCTGCAAATAACGTTTGCCCTAAGCTTGGGGATGCTATGCTTAATGAAGATGATCTTTTTAGTCCCCCTACTTTGAATGATCAAATTTGTTATGATGATTGCATGCCTCCTACTTATGATGATTATTGTGATGATACTTATGTTATAAAAAGTAGTGATGATTATATTTATAATACTTGTCATAATTATGAATACCCTTTTACTGAACATTACTCTTTTAATGTGGAAACAATTTTTAGTATTCGAGTTTCATATGATACTCCCACTTTTATGAATGAGAAGAAAATTGCTTGTGTGGAGAGTAATAAAAATTCTATGCTTATGTATCACGACAAGAATGCTTTGTGTGAGGGATATATTATTGAATTTATTCATGATGCTACTGAAAATTATTATGAGAGAGGATCATATGCTTGTAGGTGTTGCAATAATATCAAGTTTCCTCTCTATGTGTGGAAAGTTTTGAAGTTATGCTTGTTTTGCCTTCCTATGCTAGTTGATTCTTGCTCCCATAAACTATTTGCTCACGAAATCCCTATGCATAGGAAGTGGGTTAGGCTTAAATGTGCTTTCCATATGTTTCATGATGCTCTCTTTGTGTTTCAATTCTTTACTTTTACGTGAGCATCATTGAAATCATCATGCCTAGCTAAAAGGCATTAAAGAAAAGCGCTTGTTGGGAGACAACCCAATATTTCTACCTACTGTTTTTGTATGCTCACATGATTAATATACTGTAGTAATCATGTTTTATATGTTTTCTTTCAATAATGTGCCAAGTAAAGCCTTTGGGATAGTGTGGATACTTGTTGATTTGATTATGTGCAAAAATAGAAACTTTTACGTCCAATGCTAGAATTTCTATTCTGTACTGGAGCATGAGAAAATTCTGAAATTTTTACAAAGTATTGGATTACAAATTTTTTACGCTTTCCTAATTTTTCAGAATTTTTGGAGTTACAGAAGTATGGTTTTTAAATCGCTCACTATACGCTGTTCTGTTTTTGACAGATTCTGTTTTCGGTGCATAGTTTGCTTGTTTTAGTGTTTCCATAGCTTATATTGAGTAATATAAATTGTGGAAATAAGAGAATACAGTTCGCATTATTTGAGAACAATTATGAATCTTGTCTTGACAGTACCTAAGTGGATGATTTATTTTTATCATACTAACCTATCACACAAGTTCCGTTAAGTTTTGTGTGATTGAAGTTTTCAAGTTTTTGGTGTGATATCGATATGAGAAGAATAAGGAGTGGCAAGACCCTCAGCTTGGGGATGCCCAAGGCACCCCAAGGTAATATTCAAGGAAGACCCAAGCAACTAAGCTTGGGGATGCTCCGGAAGGCATCCCCTCTTTCGTCTTCAACACTATCGGTAACCTCACTTGGAGCTATATTTTTATTCATCATATAATATGAGTTTTGCTTGGAGCGTAATTTTATTCTGTTTATATTTGCTTGGTGCTATAAATAATCATGTTTTGTATCTTTTAGTTCAATAAAATGCCAATTATAGCCTTTACCATGCTCAGTTTGCAAGTTCATGTGTTGCTGTTTGAAAACAGAAAGTTTTCTGTTAAGTCTAGAATATTCCTGAATAGTCAAGAACATGATAAAAATCTGAAATTTTTACACAGTAAGCATGCATGAGTTCTCTGTCACGTGGTAAGTTTTCAGAATTTTTGGAGTTAGGCAAGTATGAATTATTATTCACCCTTTACAGACTGTTCTGTTTTGGCAGATTGCTGTTATAGTTGCATTGTTTGCATATGTTTGCTTGTTTAATATTTCTATTTGAGGATAGGAGTATTAAATATGCAGAGGAATTTAGTATGCAATGTTTAATTATAATTTTAGTGATTTTTTACAGTAGAGAATGTTAAGGTTTATACAAACTTATCTCACGAGTTCTTGTTGAGTTTTGTGTGGATGAAGTTTTTAAGATTTAGGAGAAACCGTGATATGAGAGGAATTAAGGAGACACAAGAGCTCAATCTTGGGGATGCCCAGCATCCCAAGTATTTATTCTAAGAAGTCTCAAGCAACTAAGCTTGGGGATGCCCCGGTTGGCATCCCACCTTTCTTCATCAACACCTATCGGTTAGCCTAAGTTTTTGCTTCTTCACATGAGATGTGCTATTCTTGGAATGTCATTTTATTTTGTTTTCTTTGCTGTTTGAATAAAATTATCAATATCTGAAATTTTAAATGAGAGAGAGTCCTCACATAGCTACCTATTTACTTAACTACTCATTTGGTCTTCACTTATATCTTTTTGGAGTAGTTTGTCATTTACTCTTGTTCTTCACTTATATCCTATGAGTAAATTGTTGAATGAATTGAATATCATAAAGTTGAAATTATATGTGCTTCATATGCTTGTATCATGTCTAGTAGTAGTTTCACATTTGGGTTAGAAAGTGAAATCTATTGAAGCTTGACAATCACAATATTGGTCATACAAGCAATTCATGAATGATTAGTATAAGGAAGAGAACTTTCACATATAAATATATTATCTTGGACATCTTTTATGATTGTGAATACCCATTAATTATTTTCAAACTTGAGCAAATTAGTTGAAGTTGGACAAGGAAGACAACGTAATGAGTTATGTTTGGATATATTTGCATAGAAGTTATATTGTTATGGGTCCTCTAACATGTGGTGCTTGCTTAGGATCTTTTGCTAGCCAAAAATTCGTACTAAGTAGAGATACTACTTGTGCATCCAAAAACCCTTAAACCCAGTTTCTTGCTATGAGAGTCCACTATATCTACCTATGGATTGAATAAGATCCTTCAAGTAAGTTGTCCTCGGTGCAAAAAGCAATAAAAATTGCTCCTAAAATATGTATGATCTTTTATTGCAAAGGAAAATAAGCGTTGTACGAACTTGTGATGGTAAAGAAATAAAAGCGACGGACTGCATAATAAAGGTTGCTATCACAAGGGGCAATATAACGTGACGTTCCTTTGCATTAAGGGCTTGTGCATCCAACAACAAAAAGTGCATGACAACCTCAGCTTCCCTCTGCGAAGGGCCTATCTTTTACTTTTCTGTATTTACATTTATGCAAGAGTCATTAATGTTCATCCCTATTCCGCCCTATTTATTCTTTAGTTGGCAAGCATTATGTGGTAGGGAAAGATCCAGGCACATATATCCAGTTGAATATAGGTGATCATGAGTTATTATTGTTGACATTATCCCTGAGATAAATAAGTTGGGAGGCGAAACATTAAGCCCCTATCTTCCTATGTGTTTGACTGAAACGGTTTGTTCTAAAAATATGCTTTGAGTGTCAGCAATCATGGAAGACTAAATGATGGGTGAGTATGTGGAATTTGCTAGATCAAAGTTCTTACATAGACCCTTTCTGAAAATAAGATGAATTGCAATTGTTTGATGACTGAGAACATAGTTTGTTAGTTTTCAAGAAAGTTTATGACCTATACTTTATACATGTGAATAGCTTGCTACTTGATCATGAGAAGTTTTATGAGATGAGCTACTGATTATGATATGTATTGATGCTAGAAAAGGTGATTGAAATTATCTTTGATCAAACTTATGCACTATGCTAGCATTCACACTTCATAAATTATTTCTTTTATCATTTACCGACTCGAGGACGAGCAGGAATTAAGCTTGGGGATGCTGATACGTCTCCAACGTATCTATAATTTATGAAGTATTCATGCCATGTTTATTATAGTTTTGTATGATTTTGGTGCACTTTTATATGATTTTTATGGACTAACATATTGACCTAGTGCCCAGTGCCAGTTGCTGTTTTCTGCTTGTTTTTGGTTTTCCAGAAAATCCATATCAAATGAAGTCCAAATGCAGCGAAACTTTTTGACGATTTTTTCTGGAATGAAACAGACCCAGGAAGCCTCGGGGAAGTAGCAGAAGAGCCACAGGGGCCCCACGAGCCACTTGGGCGCCCCTGCCCCCCCCCCCCCCCCCCCCGCCCAGGCGCGCCCTGGTGCCTCGTGGGCCCCCTGTGGCACCTCTTTGCGTGATTCCAACGCCAAAAAATCCTATATATTCAGAAACCCCCGAAAGTTAACCTAAATGAGTTTTTACGCCGCCGCAAGCCTCTGTACCTCCACGATCTCATCTACAGCCCTTTTCCGGCACCCTACCGGAGGGGGGAATCATCACCGGAGGCCATCTTCATCATCCCGGCTGTCTCCATGACGAGGAGGGAGTAGTTCACCCTCGGGGCTGAGGGTTTGTACCAATAGCTATGTGTTTTATCTCTCTCTCTCTCTCTCTCGTGTTCTTGATTTGGCACGGTCTTGATGTATCGCGAGCTTTGTTAATATAGTTGGATCATATGGTGTTTCTTCCCTCTCTATTCTTGTTGTGATGAATTGAATATTTTCCCTTTGAGGTTTCGTTATCGTCGGATTGAATATTTTAGATTTGAGAACACTTGATGTATGTCTTGCATATGAATACCCGTGGTGACAATGTGGTATTATATTGATTCACTTGATATATGTTTTGGCACTCAACTCACGGATTCCCGCATTGACATTGGGGTAATCTATGCATAGGGGTTGATGCACGTTTTCATTATCTTTTCTCCGATAAAAACTTTGGGGTGCTCCTTGAAGATCTTTGTGTGGATTGAATATTATGATTATGAAGTTGTTTGATGCATATCATATAATTAACTCACGGATACTTGTGGTGACATTGGAGTATCTAGGTGACATTAGAGTTGGTTGATGTGTATCATATGGTGTTATTTTAGTACGAACTCTAGCGCTGTTTGTGACACTTATAGGAATAGCTCAATAGATCGATCGAAAAGGATAACTTTGAAGTGGTTTCGTACCCTACAAACAATTTCTATCTTATGTTCTCCGCTACTAGGAACTTGGGAGTGATGCTTTATTGCACGTTGAGGTATGGTTATATGATCCAATTATATTAGCATTATTGAGAGATTGCACTAGCGAAAGTATGAACCCTAGGTCTTGTTTCTAAGCATTGTAATACCTTTTGTGCTCACTTTTGTTACTAATTAACTTACTGTTTTATATTTTCCAGATTACAAAAACCTATTTTTACTATCCATACTACACTTGTATCACCATCTCTTCGCCGAACTAGTGCACCTATACAAATTGCCATTGTATTGGGTGTGTTGGGGACACAAGAGATTTCTTGTATTTGGTTGCAGGGTTGTTTGGGGGAGACCATCTTCATCCTACGCCTCTCACGAATTGATAAACCTTACGTCATCCACTTGAGGGAAATTTGTTACTGTACTACAAAACTCTGCGCTTGGAGGCTCAACACGAGTCTACAAGAATAAAGTTGCGTAGTAGACATCACCGGCTTTTTTATCTTTCCTTCCATTTTTTCTTCACATTTTTATATTTGTTTTCTGGTTTATTTTTTTACTTCTGTATATGTTTTGAAATCTTCTAAATATATAGATATTAAAAAAATACATACAAAAATTCAAATGTTTTTCATGCATTTGAAAAAAATTACAACATGTGTACGGAAAATGCTTGTGACATTTACAAAATGTCACGCATTTCAAAAAAAATGTATGTGACATTTAAAAAAATTATACAATGTATAAAAATGTTCTTGTATTTCAAAAACATTATCTCGTACATTCAGAAAATGGGTGTTACATTTAAAAAACTGTTCACGAGTTTCAAAAATGTGTTTGTGACATTTTAGAAAAAATCTACGATGTAAAAAAAGTTTGCATATTTTAAAAAAAATGTTCTTTATCATTCAAAACATGTTCCAACATGTATATAAAAAAATGTATAACACGGATTCGAAAAAATGTTCAAAACATGTTTCTGTAAAATGTTAATCACGTATATGAAAAATGTTAAAATGTGCATAAAACTTGTGTATAGGAAAAATATACGACGTGTATGAACAAAGCATACATCAAAATGTATATTGAACAAATTTTAATCATTTATTTCAAACATGTTAACCGTCTATAAAAATGTTAATGATTTATACAAAAAAAGTAAAACATATATAGCATCAAAACATATATTTGAAAGAAAAAAATATTTATTTGAAAATGTTAAATGTATAAAAAATATATTCCTTATATACACAAAAAATATACACTGAGTATGAAAAAAGTAGACATTAAAATATATATTGAAAAATGTTAATCATGTATTTAAAATATATTAAGCATGTATAAAAAATATCCCGGATGTACAAAAATAGACATTGTTCATGCAGAAAGACGCATGTTGAAATAAAAGGAAAAATAATGAGAAAAATGAAAAAGAATAAAAAACTGATGAAAACCAGAAGCAAAAATAAACCGAGATAAGAACAAAAAAAGGAAAGAAAAGGCCAAGAGAAAAATAAAAAGGAAAAAAACAAGAAAAACACTGAAGAAAAGGCAAGAAAAAACTTGTTACAAGAATGAAAAAACAGAAGAAAAAATAACAACAAAAAAAAGCTAGTGCTAAAGGGTTGGGCTGGCTGTAGCGCCCGCCAATAGGCGATTGCTTATAGGAATCGGTATATGGACGAGACATATCTGTCGTGCATCAGGAGCTCGTGGATTGTTTCGAAATCACTAATTGAGGAGTACTCCTTTCAAAGATCACTCCCAGCTTCTCAAGTTGAGACAAGTGGCGCGCTGCATGCGCGCCACTTGTCGCAACCTGGGAGTTTTCTCTTTTTTCGTAGATCCGTTTATTCAAAACGTTTTATCTCTCAAACCGTGCGTTCAAATCTTGAACCGTTTTCATCATTGGATTCCTCGCGTCGAGATCTTCAAAACTAGATCCCATGTTGATAGGTTTTGACGAACTTTTTTTTTTGAAAAAAACCGGACGAAAAAACTGAACGAAAAAACCAAACCGGAACCACTTTTTTTCCCTTTCCGAAAGAGGTACGGTCGTGCCTCTCACGAAAGCAAAACCGTGCCTCTTGCAGTTGCAAGACCGTGCCTCTCGCGGAAGGAAAAAAACGCGTTTTTTTTCCGTTTCCGAGAGGCACGGCCGTGCCTCTCGCGAAAGCAAATCCGTGCCTCTCACGGAAGGAAAAACAACAGAAAAAACATTTTTTTCGTTGCCGAGAGGCACGGCCGTGCCTCTCGCGAAAGCAAAACCGTGCCTCTCGCGGAAGGAAAAAAAACAGAAGACGCTTTTTTTTTTCGTTTCGGAGAGGCACGGCCGTGCCTCTCGCGAAAGCAAAACCGTGCCTCTCGCGGAAGCAAAAAACGTGTTTTTCGCGCAATTTTTTTTTTGATTATTTTGTCCAAAAGCTAAGGAAGACCGGTGGAACACCAAAAAAGCCGAAAAAAACTTTTGAAAAACCGAAAACACGTGTAGAAAAATAAAATAAATAAAATCCGGAGGGAGCGCTCAGAGCGCGACACGTGGCGGTGGCTGAGAGCGCGCCACCCCCAAGTGATTGTTGGGAGACTGCCGAATGAGCGCTCGTCAACTAGTTGCTCTCGGATTGTTTGCTTGAAGACAAGTGGAGATTGGCAAGGGGCGGCAAGCAGGCCCTTTGGATTGTGCGGCGGTGTTCGGTGCCACGGAGGAGCAAATATGTGGCAGGCTCCCAGAATTGAGGCTGAGATTAGTTAAAACTAGAAGGGTTGAACGCGCTTTGCCGCGCCGTTAGTGTTCTTTGGATTTCATAATTTTCGATTGTTATTTGGTTTGACGTGTAGAGAAGATGGTGTTTGTGTGTGTGTTTTATAATGCAGTGTTCTGGTGGGCTTTCTTGGCAGTGTGATTATGGCTTATCTACTAATCAACTCATATTTATATAGGGAAGTTTCTTATGTTGGGGGCCGCATGTATTATATTGAAACTACAGTGTCACATGTTGACGCTTCAGTGTCACATGTTGACACTTCAATTTTCTAGGTAGTGAGAGGATGTGCGGGACTGATGTGTTTTTAGGCTGGTTGCTGCCGATTAATTAAGAAATCGCTGACCCAGTAAAAATCGTGAATCAAATCCAAAATTGATTACCTTAATTGAATGAGAGACTCCTTGAGAAATTGTTGACACGGTCAAAATCATAAACCAAATTCAAATGTAACACCTCAATTTAATGGGAGGGCTCTAAAATTAAGAAGCATCGTGTATTAAATATTGTTGACCTAGTTAAAATTGAATGACTCAATTTCAAATAGAAGACCTCAATTGATTGCGGAGCCTTAAAAATTGGTAAAGGCTTGTAGCAGGTCAGTCAGCCAAACTTTCGGCCAGCTCGCACGCCACGATTCCCTCCCCCCCCCCCCCCCCCCCGCGCACGCGACGCGAGTATGTGGTGGGTCTCGCGCGACCGCCCCTCTTTCTCCCTTATCCTTTTCCTCGCCTCTCTTTCACCCCCCCCCTTTCTTTCTACCTCCATTCGCGACGGGCTCTGCTCCTCCACAAGCTTTTTTTGTTGCGAGCGTCGGCGGCGAGCATCGGCGCTGGCCGTCGGTGGTGAGGCAAACTGGCGGGGGGAGTATGCGCGCTGCGCGATGCAGGGGTTAGGGGTGGGGGCGGCCGCCATGGCCTCCAACCAAGGTGGTGGCGGAACCACCAACAAGCTCTCACCGGCGACGACGTGCTCATGCGCGAGAAGCCTCCCTGCCATGCTGCAAGCTTCAAAGCCGATCAGGTGTTGCAACCAGCACCATGTTTTGCTGGAACCAGCAGACGGCGGTGCTGGAACCGGCCTGGAGCGGTGCTGCAACCAGCATCACTTTTTGGTGGAACTGGCCAGCGGCGGTGTTGGAACCGTCCTAGCGCGGTGCTGCATCCGCCACCAGAGATGCTGGAACTGCCTTCGCGGTGTGCTGGAACCGGCAAACCAAGTGCTACATTGGGGCGAAGGCGTGGTCCTGTCAACCAGCGACGTGCTGCAACCGGCGATCCACGATGCTACGACCGGCATGCCGAGGTGCTACAACGGCATGAGGTGAGGTGCTAGCGACCCAGCGATTTATGTGGTGCTACAACTGGCACCAAAATATGCTAGCATAGGTGATCCAAAGTGCTACAACCTGCAGGATTTTTGCTACGACAGGGCGGTGACCGTGCGCTGGATGCTACAACTGTTCCGCTAGAATGTTGGAACTGTGTCTGGTTTATGTTGGAACCACAGTGACCACGAATCGCCGACGATGGACCATGGGATGATGGTGACGACGGCGCGGCGGCGGGGCAAGGCATGTAGGAGACCCATGCTGGGGGCGGCGAGCGTCTACGCTGGAAACGGGGGCGAAGCGCACGCTGTAACCACGCGCCCCGTGCTGGAAGACGGCAACGGCGCTCGAGCCACGAGGATCTCGTCGAAGATGCGCGGCTCTGCTCTGCGCGTGGCTGACGGGGGATGGAAGGAGATCTTTTCGGAGACGAAGAATGCATGTGCGACGTCCTAGCTGGCGGATAGGGCAGCCCAGGATGCGCGGATCGGACCGTTGCGCGGCGACCGGCCGAAACTTTGGTCCGGCGCGCCTGCGCCTAGCACCGCCCTTAAAAATTAGGGAGAATAGTGTGGGAGCATAGTGAATTAAAAGAATTTAATAAAAGCTTCTTGAGAAATGGTTGACTCGGTCAAAATCGGGTAACCAAATTTCAATTGGAGACCTCGATTGATTGTGAGGCCTTAGAAACTAGAGAGCATAGTGTATAGTAGTATTGCAGTGATAGTAATTTTTTTCCGAGGAAAAAAATTGCAGTGATTATAGTTGTATAATTTATAAAGTGAACTATTTTATATTGTATAATTTATAAACTGAAGTAGAGAAATTGTATTTCTATTTGTTTAATATAGTGTAGTTACAAAGTCCTTTTCAGTACAGAATGACTGAACGGGCTGTTCTGGCCCGTGCCGGGCGATGGGATCTGGTCCGTGGGGCACGAGGTATTGGGGCTTTGCGCAGATGCAGTGTGCTTCCCGTGGATGCTGCGCCAGCGCAAAGCACACGCCGTCTTTGCGTGCCATGCCGTCTGGATTTTGGTCGTGACGCGCACGCCTCGGCCTCGATGGCGATCACGATGCACGTACAGAGATAGAGCTATCAGCGATGGACCGGCAGACTCACGGAATAGTTGCACCGCTGGACCGATACCGCCCGAAAGGAACTGCTCGACCTTTTTTTTTAGGAACTGCTCGACCTTGTGCGTACATGCATGACGCTCTGCGGATCTGCTCTGGTTTGCTCGCCATTGATAAAGATGGTGGTGCTCGTTTTCTGACCAGGCTTATGCTCTAATTCGTGTGCCCACGTCTAGGAGTATTCATTCGCCGCTGTGCCGGTGAACTTCAGTGTACGCCGCGGATGGACTCACACTCACCTTCCCTGACGTACTACAGTGGAAGTTTGGTCACTGACACGATTGGGACTGTAGAGAGAATATGGTATGCAACTCAATTGTATTCCTCGGAGTTGGTCACAATATATACACGGGATGTCTTGCATGACAAGGCACTAATCCTACCATATCTCTAGGAGTCAACTATACAAGGCTAGAGATTATAGAAAGATTAATACAAATAATGTCACGTTTAACACCCCCCGCAGTCGAAGCGTCGGCGTCGGCGATGCAAAGACTGGAACGGAACTCCTGGAATGCAGCGGTTGGGAGCCCTTTGGTCATAATGTCAGCGAACTGTTGGGTGGTCGGTACATGAAGCACACGGAGCTGACCCAACTGGACCTTCTCGCGGACGAAGTGAACATCAAGTTCAATGTGCTTGGTGCGTTTATGCTGCACTGGATTAGCCGCGAGGTAGGTGGCTGAAACATTATCACAGAAAACCACCGTAGCTTTCGGGATGGCGACCCGAAGTTCACCGAGTAGTTGACGCAGCCAACATGTCTCGGCAACAACGTTGGCGACGGCACGGTACTCGGCCTCAGCGCTCGAGCGGGAGACGGTGGGCTGCCGCTTAGAGGACCATGAAATGAGAGAGTCACCGAAGAAGACACAATAACCCGACGTGGATCGGCGAGTGTCAGGACAACCAGCCCAATCCGCATCAGTGTAGGCAAATAGCTCAATGGAGGCGGAGGCACGAAGACGAAGGCCGTAGGTCGGTGTTCCGCGAAGATACCGGAGAATGCGCTTGACCAGAGACCAGTGAACATCACGAGGAGAGTGCATGTGCAAGCAGACTTGCTGTACGGCAAACTGGATGTCTGGTCGGGTGAGCGTGAGATACTGAAGAGCACCAACAATACTGCGGTAGAGAGCGGCGTCAGTGGCAGGCTGTCCAGCAGTAGCAGAGAGCTTTGGCTTGGCCTCGGCAGGAGTAGCAGCAGGTTTGCAGTTGGTCATGTCAGCACGATCCAATAGATCAAGAGCATACTGTCCTTGATGAAGAAAAAATCTGGAGGCATCACGTCGCACATTAATGCCGAGAAAGAAGTGCAATGCGCCCAAGTCCTTCAGCCGAAACTCAGAACCAAGGCGGCCAATAATGTCGCGAAGAAGATCTATGCGAGAGGCCGTGATGACGATATCATCCACATACAGAAGAAGCATGGCGACATGATCAGCTCGATGAAGCACAAATAACGACGTGTCGGATGTGGTGCTGCGAAACCCGAGAGCAGTGAGGAATGCTGCAATGCGTTGATACCACGCACGGGGCGCCTGTTTCAGGCCATAGAGAGACCGTGAGAGCAGGCAGACGTCATCGGGCCGAGTGGGATCAACAAAACCAGCTGGCTGCTGACAGAGAACACGCTCCTGAAGATGACCATAGAGGAAGGCGTTGTTGATGTCGAGCTGATGAACGGGCCAGTGACGAGAGGCGGCGAGTTGAAGAACGACACGAATCGTGGCGGGTTTAACAACCGGGGAGAAGGTCTCCGAGAAGTCAACACCGGCACGTTGTGCAAATCCGCGAACAACCGAACGCGCCTTGTACCTGTCCAGAGAGCCATCCGGAAGAAGTTTATGCCGAAAGACCCACTTGCCGGTGATGATGTTGGCTCCGGGAGGACGAGGGACCAGCGTCCAAGTCCTGTTGACGACGAGAGCATCATACTCAGCACGCATGGCCGCGAGCCAGTGCGGATGGCTCAAGGCAGAACGCACCGAGCGCGGTACTGGAGAGATGACCGTCACACTGAGGTTGTGGTAGCGGGGGTTGGGCTGATGAATCCCGTCTTTAGCACGCGTCACCATAGAGTGATGAGGCGGCGGAGGCGGGGGTCGAGGCCGTCGTCGAGGCGGGACAGCAACCGCCGGTGCGGAAGATGACGATGGCGAGTCCGCGGATGAGACCGCGGGTGACGAAGACAGGTCCGCGGGTGAGACCGCGGAGGGCGACGATGAGCCGGCGGGCGAGGCCGCAGCCGGCGTAGGCGCGGGTGAAGGCGCCGGGGTTGCTGAAGAGGGCGACGTCGCGGTGGAAGAGGCAGCCGAGAGCTCGGCCGTGGTCGGTGAAGTGGTAGCCAACACGCCTGCAGGAGCTGGTGCCGAGACCAGCGGAGATGGGCGCGGTTCCTCTTGAGCCGTCAGAGGCGAGGCCGGTACCACTGCAGCCGGCGAGAGGGCTCTTGCCGAGGGAACCGAACGGGCTGCCGGTGGGACATGTGGCCGTAGCGCAGGAAGCGCAAGGGCTCCATGTGACCGACGAGGAGAGGGCTCCGAAGGGGAAGCCGCCGGCGACGTGACCTGCTCAAAAGGGAAAACAACCTCATCAAAGTAAACATGCCGCGAGACGAACACACGACGAGAGACGGGGTCGTAGCAGCGAAAGCCTTTGGTGTTGGGTTGGTAACCAAGAAAAACACAAGCGAGAGACCGAGGAGCAAGCTTGTGTGGAGCGGTGGCGGTAGTGTTAGGGTAACATAAGCAACCGAAAACGTGAAGATCGTCATAGGAGGGAGGAGACCCGAACAAGAGATGATGGGGTGTATAGCTCCATCGTGGTTTGCAAGGCCGGATGTTAAGGAGAAGTGTGGCGGTAGCGAGAGCATCGGGCCAAAACCGCGCGGGCATATGTGCATGGAAGAGCAACGCACGAACACTCTCATTGAGGGTGCGGAGGACACGTTCGGCGCTGCCGTTTTGTTGGGATGTGTATGGACATGTAAGACGAAAGATGGTGCCATGGGTGGATAGAAGATGGCGAATGGCGAGGTTATCAAATTCTTTGCCGTTATCTGTTTGAAGGTGAGCAATGGTGCGATGAAAGTGGGTGTTGACATAAGCATAAAAGGAGTGAAGGGTGGAGACGACGTCGGATTTACGGCGTAACGGAAAAGTCCAAGTGAAGTGAGAAAAATCATCTAAAATCACAAGATAGTATGATAAGCCCGAATTGCTAGGCACTGGAGATGTCCAAACATCACAATGAATAACATCAAAGGGAAATGTGGCAATTGATGTAGATGAAGAAAACGGCAAACGAACGTGCTTTCCGATACGGCAAGCATGACAAGTATGAGCCGCTGATTTATTACATGAAAAGGGAAAAATGCGCAAAATTTTGTGAAGAGCGTCGGCGCCGGGATGACCAAGTCGAGCGTGCCAAAGCGAGACATCGGCATGGAGAGCAACCGGACCACCGCTCGTCGTAGTAGGACCGCATGGGTAGAGATCGTCGGGGGAATCACAACGGTGCAGAACCCTCCGGGAGTGAGCATCCTTAACAGAGAAACCAAGAGCGTCAAACTCGACAGTGATAGGATTTTCACGAGTAAGAGTCTTAACAGAACATAGGTTTTTGACTAAAGATGGTGAGACAAGCACATTATTAAGAGTTAAGGATGAACCAGGAAACGGAAGGGAGGATGGACCGTGATGGGTGATGGGAAGAGAAGAGCCATCACCGACCACGATGCGAGAGTTGAAGGGATAGGGAGAGGCACGAGAGAGGATACCGGGGTTAGTGGCCATGTGAGCGGCGGCGCCGGTGTCCATGTACCAATCTCCTCCTCCGTTGTAGTTGCTCGGCGAGGGTGTGGCGTGAAGAGCGGAGAGAAGTGCCGGGTCCAAACCACCGCCGTGGTTGCCGCCAGGCGCGTCGTAAGACGGAGAGCCACGGCCATATGCGCCGTAGCCCGGAGGGCCACCGCCATACGCGCCGTAACCGGGAACGCCACCGTAGGCCGCGGCGCCACCATAAGCCGCAGGACCGGGAGCAGGCGCGGCCATCAGGGCCTGATGAGACGTCGGGTGTGCACCAAGGATGCCCGGAGCAGGGGGACG
This sequence comes from Elymus sibiricus, assembly GCA_039707655.1. Classification (NCBI taxonomy): domain Eukaryota; kingdom Viridiplantae; phylum Streptophyta; class Magnoliopsida; order Poales; family Poaceae; genus Elymus; species Elymus sibiricus. The sequence goes on along the minus strand of CM077666.1, from coordinate 342,914,307 downwards.
GGGGACGGGCATAGAGTAAGCATGCACTACGCCCGTCCAGGGATTGTACCCTGACAGCCACGGTGGAGTGGGGACGGCCGCAGGAGTCGCAGGAGGGCGCGGCGCCGTGTTGGAGTTGCGAGGCCGACCCCCGCGACCCTTCTGCTTGCGACCACCAGAGGAGGTGGGCGCGGTTGGCGGGGTCGGGGCTGGAGGACGAGGCGCAGGCGTCGGAGTAGGTGCGCCGTGGCCAGCAGCGAGGCCGACGTGAAGAGCGGCATGGGTCGCCTGCCGAGCGGAGTGACGAAGACGTTTCTCCTCCATGCGGAGATACGTGACGGCCTTGGCGTACGTCGGCGTGACGAGGGAGAGGTTGGCGGCGGACTGGCCGAGGTCAGGGTGGAGGCCCCGAAGGAGGTTGGTGAGGAGGACGGAGTCGTCGATGGTCATGCCGACGTCGCGCAGCTCGTCAGCGAGGACCTTCAGCCGCGTGCAGTACTCATCAATCGAGAGATCGTTTGGCTGCATCGTGAAGAACTCCCCTTGGAGGAAGATGCGGCGTTGGAGTTGATAGTCGAGGAAGAGATCGCACAGCCGTGTCCAGATGGCATATGCCGACGGGTCACGGGAGTTCACCATGTCAAAAAGGCCCCGTGAGATGGTGAGGAAGAGCCACTTGACGATGCAAGCGTCCACGGCAGGCCACTCGTCGTCGTCCTTCATGTCGCGGATGTCGACGCTCCCGTCAACGTGCTCAATGAGACGGTAGGAGCGGAACAAGAGCGCGAAGTAGGTGCGCCATGCGTTGTAGGATGGCGAGTCGAGGTCGAGGACGATGGGCACGTGATCCTTGATGTGCAGCTCGTTGAGACGGTCGGAGGTGAACATGGCGCCAGCGAAGGAGCCGGCATCGGATGGATCGGCCTTGGAGCGAGACATGGCGACGGCTGGAGGGTTTGGGAAGGGTGCGGCGGCGGCTACAGAGGAGGTAGCGGCGGCGGCGTTTTAGGGTTTGGAGAGGAGAGGCAGCAGCGGCTACAGGGAGGTGCGGCGGCTGCGTGGGGCGGAAGCGAGGAGATCGCGATGGAAAACTGATACCATGTAGAGAGAATATGGGATGCAACTCAATTGTATTCCTCGGAGTTGGTCACAATATATACACGGGATGTCTTGCATGACAAGGCACTAATCCTACCATATCTCTAGGAGTCAACTATACAAGGCTAGAGACTATAGAAAGATTAATACAAATAATGTCACGTTTAACAGGGACGATCCCTGTCCGCCGCGGAGTCCTATTAATTTCCGAGCTATGCAGCATATTTATCATCAAAACGGTGTTGCGTACTGGCGTCAATCTTTCTGTCAAATTTACTAGTTGCATGAACTGTCCAGAGGTACAAAATGGCGAACGGCTGAAGTTCCGAAACTACAGTTTCCACGAATGAAATTTCAGACCCACGCTGTTGCGGACCTGCGGTGGATTATTGTGATCGAAATAACCGAGAATAGTATTTTTCAGCCGTTCCACCGGAAAACACCAATACGGGCTGAGTACTGCTAGACATACCGGAAGTCTACGGGGGATTTACGCGAAATTACTAATTAAGGGATACCCTTTGCAAAGGTCACTCTCACATCCTCAGGGACTGACAAGTGGCACCCTGAGAGTTTATTTTTTCGTATAAGTGTTTTCAAAACGTTTTATCTTTTAAACCGTGCATCCAAATCCTGAACCGTTTTCATCATTGAATTCCTCGCATCGAGATCTTCAAAACTAGATTCCATGTTAATAGGTTTCGACGAAAAATAATAATCGAAAAAACCTGAAAAAAATCGATAGCAAAGAAACTGTAGCCGGAAACACGTTTTTTCCATACTGTTTTCCCCTTACCGAGAGGCACAATTGTGCTTCTTGCGGAAGCAAATCTGTGCCTCTCGTGAAAAAAAAGTGTTTTTTCCTCTTTCGAGAGATACAGTTGTGCCTCTCGCGGAAGCATACCAGTGCCTCCACAAGAAGCAAACTTATGCCTCTCATGAAAGCAAAAAAAGACGCATTTTTTCCCTATTCAAGAGGCACAACAGTGCCTCTCACGGAAGCAAATTTGTGTCTCCACGAGAAGCAAATTTGTGCCTCTCATGGAAGTAAAAAGAAACACATTTTTTTTCCGAGAGGCACAGCTCACGGAAGTAAACCTGTGCCACTCGTGAAAGCAAAAAAAAACACTTATTTCCCTTTTTGAGAAGCACTGTGTCTCTCGTGGAAGAAACATGTGCCTCTCGTGAAAGCAAAACAAAATGCGTTGTTCCTTTTTTGAGAGGCACACATGTGCCTCTCGGGGAAGAAACCTGTGCATCCATGAGAAGCAAACATGTGCCTCTGGTGGAAGAAAAAAAGTGTTTTCTCGCGCATTTATTTTTCAATTTTTTTCTCCAAACTCTCAGGAAAATCACGCGAAAACCGAAAACCCGAAAAAACCAGGAAAAAACCATCTAAACCCCAAAAACGCGTACAGAAAAATAAAAACAAAATCCTGAGGGAGAGTCCAGCCCGCGACACATGGCATGCGCTCTCAGCTCACCAAAAGTGACCCTTGAGGGGCTCCCACAAGAGGTACCCCTCCGTTAGTTGCTCTCAGATTTACGGGGTGGTTAGAAGTGATTGGCTGAGATTTAATTAAGTGAGGCGGGCCCATCAATGAAATTCGGCCGGTGGGAGCAATTAGAGGATGGTGGGCTTGCAGGTTTAGTATTACTAGATGACCCATTGCACCAACGGCGCAAAAGGAGATATCAAACCAAGCATTCAAACCATGCACGTAAGAATATTTACAGACCGGTCATAAAAGCCTCGAAGCATTAGGAAATAGATAGAAGCATTAGGAAATAGATAGATGTTCATACACATCGTTATAAGAAAGGCATGAGATCAGTTCATGATAGCTTATTTACATTGTTTTAAAAAAAAACATGCTACATAGGCAGAGATGCATCATGTAGATAGCTCTGGTCGTTCAGCTTACAGTGAAAGTAAACATGTAGCAAAAGTAAACATGAGAAACTAAGAAAGTTACAACTCCAGTTCCTTTATCAGAAGAATCTTGTTAGTCCTGATTCAAATATTTCCACGGCACTCCTGGAATAGATAAAAGGACACCCAACATTTCAACATTACCATAGAAAAGATCCTACCAAAAATTGGTCGGCACATAATAGAAACCACACATATATCTTTATTTGATCATGAAAAAAATATGAAATACACGTGACCATGTAGTTATATAAATGTGGACATATCAAATACTTCCTTTCATGAATATCTTGAAATAACAGTCATATACTATTTTCTGTTGGAAATCACTGTTCTATACTAAAAGGCTACCATGACAATGCAGATAGTATGGAGGCTAACTTAAGAATGTAAACAAAAGAAAACATAGACATTTGTCGGTGTATTGAAAATGGGTGTTCAATACCCCTGACTATGCACAGACAGTTGCAGCCTCCACGCCGGGAAGGTCTTGGCGGAAGATGGATTTATCCCAAGGCAATCTAGACTTGGTAGATAAAACCATGAAGAAGACCTCGAGGCAGGTCATCGAGAAGTACTAAAGATGTACTAAAGGTCAAAACTCAAGTTGCCGGCAAGATCCGAGCCGGCAAGATCAGGACCTGCAAGCTCCTTTCACCGCTCCACCGTGGCGACATGTCAGGACCCTGCCGACAGATGGCGGGCGCGCAAGCGGTTAGGTGAAGCTTGTCGGGGCATGTGGCAGTTCGCCGCCTGTAGATCAACTTTATTGACACCCGTCCAGAAGGCGTGTCAAGATAATAAGAGGTAGCTGGGCTGACGACACAGGTGAAGCAGCGCTCCCTTGCCGGCATTCACCCCGGCGTGACGCCTAACGGCGTAATAAATGCTTTTGTCCAATACCGTCAGGGTTAGGTACGATAGCACTGTAGCCACTATGCACTCTCTGTAATTACTATTTTGCCATTGTGGTGACCCCTTCCATCTATAAAAGGGGGCCCATGGCTACCTTTACAAGGGTCGGACCCCTGCGCAATTGCACTTAGTAGATGCGCCTCCCAAGCACTTTGCCGACAAGGTAGCGCACTTGTAATTGCAGGGTTCCAAAACACTCATCAATCCACCAAAAGCAGGAGTAGGGTTTTACGCTTCACAGTGGTCCGAACCTGGGTAAAAGCTTGTGTGTGACGTGGTTGTTGCTACTCTTCGTGTGCAGTGAGCCCGCAGCCGAACGTAGAAGGGGCGATGGCCCCATAGATTGTCGTACGTCGACAACATTTCACGACATCAAACAATTATGGATTGCGGTTTAAAAAATACATGATGGATCATTGCATATAGCTACGGTCACAAAAGGTACACTATGTTTTCTAACAAATGAAAAGACAACTACTCTTAACTATGTATAACTATAATTCAATTATGAGTCGATAAGAAAGCAACCATCCTTGTGGGTACCTTTATATGCTTCCAGTGATCCTGTGAGCATCTGCTAATAATCCTTAACATAAATCTCACTTGTCATCGTCGTCGTCTCTGCCTTACTGGAATCACATCCTCTACTACCCTCAAACTAAAATAACAGCAACATCAAATTGATCTTGAAGGTCTCACCCTGGTCCCTCCCCCGTTGATCTGCACAGGCATGGCATTCCAGTAACCAAGCAAACTCAACAATCCACACCATGCATATAATATCTCAACAGATCTTCAGGAAATTCACAACACAGTTCAACCCAGTTATTTATACACATGAACTTAACGGGATATGAGCATTAGGTTCCAGCTAGAGTAAATATGCAAAAGTAAGCTAAATGTTCACACAGAGGATAGCCAATGTCGCCCATGGCACAAAAACACACTATAACGGAAAGTTACGTGCATATTAAAGCCTACCGGAAGCCAAATTTATAGTAAGCTAGGAGTAGCAGCAAATGGATTGTAAATAGCATCACTGGCATACAAGGAAAAGAACATCGATGTTATATCACAAGTTGTTGAGGACAACCAACTCTTGCTTTGAAAAGCAAGGAAGACAAACATAGGGGTTTTATACATAATTAGGTTCAATAATATAAGCAGTTTCCAGTTACAACTTAGACAAAAGCACCTGAGAGGGCTAGGTAAAACGGTTACCAGAGACAATGGTACTCTTATTACCATTATATAGTTGACTAAATACACAGTTAGAACACAGTTCCAATGCGCATCGGTGATATGGTAGTGCACTCTCTTCACAATAGATAATCATACTATGATTAGGACATGCCAAAACAGCACAAAGTAACAAAGTATTGTAATCTCTCTTCACCTTATACAGAGATTCTACTAGGAGATATGCAGTCGATAAGCTTGGGAAGAGAAGGCATTTCCTTAGATCCTAAGAAGTGCTCCTTTGGAAAGTATAGGAGAAAAAAAATCGGCATGCAACAAACTATTATCAATACATTGACTAAGCGATCAAAATAATGTAATTCTCAACATTTAATCTGTATGTTAAAAGAAAGGTAAGTGTACTCTTAGTTGGATGATAGAAAACCTGGCCTGACTATTCCCTGAATGCTATTTCCAAAATGACATCAGAACAACTTTGCAAGCACATGGTTAGGAAAAACAGGAGAGTAAAAGAATAATTAATTTGTGCATGCATCCTCTACCTGTGGCGCATGGTTGCATCCTAGAAGCAACACAAAAATCTGTTGCATGATGTAATTTTCATGAAAGATACATTTGATGACCACCATTTTAAGCATTTGGGTGTCGCCAGCGGTATATTTAAATTATTTAATAATAACTGATATAATGACAAAACAATGATGTTTCCCCTTATTAGAAATGGCATTGCTTGAATCCGGTATCGGCAATGTCTAGTCCAATAATTTTTGGCACAAAGTTTTTCCAATAAACAAAACATAACTAACATACTAATGCTAGCAGGCATGAGTATTGATCCATAGGTTAATATTGTGAAGATGGTCACAATATTATTTTTAAATGCCTCTGAGTTCTAACAAGAGAACCATGCTTTAGTTTTGGGATAGGGAGACAACACTATCTGGAAAAAATGGAGCTAATATCTCATAAGTAAGAAATCAAACTCCTATCCTCACCATAACAACTATGTAATGCTCATTGGATAACAACGAACTTTTGATCATCAATATCATGAGACAAAATGCTACATTTTGGAGTTTTTAATAAACCCAAAGAAGCCTTCTACTTTTAAATATTAGCAACTGATCACCTGCAGAGTATTAGAGAAGACATCATGGCTCCTTGTCACGGCTCAAAAGAACATAACTATATAAATTCACTCCATCAGGAAATGTCGACGTGAGGTGAAAACCCATTTTGGAGACATTGAAATGACACTTGAAAAGGTAACGTTAAGTTTAAACATGAATTTGGCAATTAAGGAAAGGTATAATTAGAAGAAAAATTGATGGAAGCCAAAATCACCTATTATACTACTTTACCTAGCAGTTGATATATCACAACTCGTAAAAAATAAATGTTACTCACAGAGTTCAGTGGGCACAAAAATACCTCACCATTTTGTAGTGGCACAAGGCTCTGCTCGGATTGGTCGAACACTCACGTTTCCCAAAAAATCTACAACTTACTACTGCTATACACTTGTACAACCATAACACCACGCCAAAGCTAAAAGGGGGGAAACTACTGCTGTTTTTATTCAGGCAACCTTGCTCTAATAGCAGGAAGCAAACATCACAAACATCCACGATATAGAGAGGGGAATGGGTAAAACACCTTGTATGAATAATAATTCACATGCTGTTGGTGCCATACAGTGACCTAAATTCCATGGTTAAATACATCAATATAGATTCTATGCACTCGGAGCAACCTGGATACACGAAATGCTTGACGTATTAGCACCAGCTCGTCTTTGTTTGACGGTAGTATGGCATCACAAGAAATAATAATGAAACCTATGGAGGAGAAAGAAACAGTTTCTTGTTGGATACATTGCACATTTGGTTGGACTTGAAATCAGATTGTTACCTGAAGGTTGGGATTCAACTGATTATCTGCTGCCATCTGTAGGTACCAGCTTCTTTCTTCTCTACACACAGAAGAAAAGGCTACTGTTCAGCTGAATCATGACCACCTTCGGATTTGTATGAATGAACACAAAAGCACCAACAATAATAGGTATATTCTCATTCCACAACAGATAAAAGTACCCAGTTCTGATTCATACTGCTAGCGAACAAATTAAGAGGTGCTTTAGATTTTCTAACTATTTGAGTATGTTGCGGGCCCCAAGCTCATCGTATAATTAAAATAAAACCTTAGGATTGTAGGAGATATGCCCTAGAGGCAGTAATAATAGTTATTTTGTATCTCCGAGTTTGTAATGAATGTTTATGTTCCATGCTATAACTGCAATGATTCTCGAGTCTGCAATATCCACGAGGCTCGGAGGGAAACTCATGTGCACGTGTGGTATAATAAACGGTAAAATGTATTCCTAGTCATGCCTCTATGACTGGCTCAAGTATTGCATGATGATCCTGTTTTCCTGATCATGGGCATGACTATGCCAGCAATTTTGAGGGCACAATGTTAGAAGAACACTTGTGTTGAATCGACCCGAATTGATGTTATGCTATGAGATACGTTCGTCACAAGTTAATGGTTAATAACACAGAGATAGTTAATGTTTGCATAATTTCTTAGACCATGAGAGTATCGAGTTCCTTCGTACTTGCTTTGTGAACTTTGGGGTTTGTTAAACGTCATCCGTAAATGGGTGGCTATTACGGCGGCTTACGGGTTCACGGAAAAGTATAGCAAGTAACAAGATAGCTCAAGATTGGGATTTGCTCCTCCGACGATGGAGAGATATTCTCGGGCCCTCTCGGTGTTACAGTATCCATCATCGTCTGGCCAGACACATTGTGATTTGATCACAGGGATGCCGGAACACGGAAACGAGAAAAGAGAACAAAACCGGTAACGAGGTAACTTGCATGGTGGACAAGTTGTTGATCCACGGGGATGCTATAAATCTCACCTCGGGTGTTTATAATATATCGTGAAGCAACAGGAATAGCACACGTCAACTGGAGGTTCACTCGAATATTCATTCATGTGGGTATAGGGGTCAATATGGGTGTCCACGGCTCCGATGTTGATCATTGATCGGAAAGTGTTCCGGGTCATGTCTATACTTCACCGAACCTATAGGGTCACGTGCTTAAGGGTCATCTATTTGTTGAATACTAGACAGGGAGTCTGAGAGAAAATCACCGAAAAAGTTTCGGACGAAACGGAAACGTTCCGGAGAGAACACCGGAATAGTTTATGTGAAACTGAAAAGTTGTTTCAGGGTATTCCATTAAGTCATATTGGTTCCGGCACACGCCTGGAAATTGTTGGAGGGTGCCAGAATTGTTCTGGTAACTTCTGGAATTTTTCCGAAGAGAAAAACCGGAAATGTTCCGGAGCAGCCGGAACCGCAATGGTAGCTTTTCGCTGAAGAAAAACATTGTTCTGGAATTGTTTCGGAATGCGTTCAAAATTGTTTTAGTAGGTACTGGAATTATTCTAGGCACACAGAAATAATTTGGGATTTAACGGACGCAGAAAAATGTCTTCATGAATAGTGAAAGTGCTTTTTGGTTACTTTATGGAAAGTCACCTTTTGGGATATTTCCAAAAGGCTTCTAGAAGGGCTTGGGGGCCAAGGAAGTCCCTCATGGGGGGGTCCCCAAGGGGTGGCCGGCCAAAGGAGGTGGAGCTCCTTGGAGCTCCACATGCCATCCCTTTTTGCTTTATTCTTTTATGTAAAGACATAAAGTGGGGGTACATTTGGTATTTTTGAATGCCAACTTTACCCCTTGGCTTTCCAATAAATAGAGGTGGAGGGGTGCTCTCCAAACCTCATCCTTGCTCTCATACACATGCCATAGACTTGTCTGGCTTCTCTCCCCCTCCCAGCGAAATAGTTTCGTACAACCGAAAGGTTGTCTGGGTTCCGACAGGATCTAGTTCTGGACGGCGAAGCCCTGCCGGATAGCTGACACCATATGTGTGCAACCCCATCAAGAGGTTGTAGTTTCGATCTTTCGCCCGAGGGGCTGTTCGAGTGTCCTCCCGAAGGGCTGTCCGAGTTTCCGATCGAGTTTCGAGTATCCTCCTGAAGGGCTGTCCGAGTTTCCGATCGAGTTTCGAGGGTCCTCCCGAAGGGCTGTCCAGCGAGGGAGTACATCCTCGCGGTTGGGAGGTTGTAAATCCTAGCTGCGGGGATCTGCACCGACGATCTACACCAACTCTTCTTCCGCTGCGCTACGAGTCGGTACGGATTAGATCAAACCCTGTATGACATCTTCATAGTGATCCTGGGCATGCTCGCTGTACCGAATTTTTTTGTTTTCTGTCGCGTTCCCCTACAAGGATACCCTAGAGTATTGTAGTCGCTTAAGTCACCACAACCAGATGGCCTTAGCATACCTTGTGACCCACAGCCATGTAACACTTGATTCCAACTAGGGGGAGGGGGGAGGGAGGGAGGGAGGCTGCAGATGGGCAACCTAGATTGGGGATGGTGACGATGGACGACGAGCTCCACTCCACCATGAAGCGAGCGCCGCCTGGAACTCCTGCTACTCTGCTTCCAGCCCCCACTGCCATCCTCCTGCTCCTCCAAGCCCAGCACGAAGACCATGTTGCCCCTGCTCTCCCATGGAGGCGCCCCTCCTCTCCTTCCTTCTCTATCTCCCTCTCATCTTCTCTCTCTCCAGCAGATCAAATTGAGCGCCGCCGCCGCCCTTTGCTTGCAGGTCGCCGCCGCCGCTGGAGAAACTCGCCTCTGTGCCCACACACCTCGGATCCGCTGGAGGGATGGACTGTTGGATCCTCTGCTTGGGAGTCGCCTTGTCTCTATGGATCCCGCACGCTCCCCAGCCACCCCATAGCACAGAGCTCACCTAGGAGGTACCATTGAGGGAGTGAAGAGGACGAGGAGCTAGGGGAGGCGGCTGCGGGGTGGAGAGGGAAAAGGTTTAGGGTTGGAGACAGGGAGCAGGAGGAGAGAGCGGAGGGGCGCAGGGCTCAGGATGTGCACGTCGAGCACGGGGCGGGCGCGGAGTGGCTGGCTAATCCCATGCCGACACGGGAACGGCTAACCCAGCCAATCCAATCGAGGCTGAGCCCACCAGTCATAGGCCAAAAAAATAACTGCACGGTGACAAAAAATTACCAGCAGTCAAATGATCGAACGATCAGGAGCCAAAGTCAAAGGAGATCCAACGAACATGAATGATGTGCACAGAAAGGCCTCTAGAATGGCGGGTAGGCTAGCGGCTTTTATATGATAGATTCTGAAAACTACTATTGTGAAGATTGCAGTCATAATATTTTATTATGATGAAGTTGAACGGGCTCAATTTATTAATTAAACATAAGATAACTATCCAATTAATTAACAAAAAACTGGACAAAAATAGTCACATGCCCAAACTGCCGTTATAAAATCTAATTGTGCATAGGGCACCATCCACCGGCCTAGGTGCGAACACACACTCGCAGAGTGATGGATATCAAACTCTTCCTTTCTTTCTAGCAGCATAGCAACATAGCCTTATGTTTGTGAATAATAACTCCAAGGTTGTCGGGAGTGTCATCATCATCACTTCGTCACGAGTAGGGCAAAATAAAACACTGGATCGAAAGGCGCAGGCCTCCTGCCTGGGAGCCTCCTAACTACTCCTGGTCGTCGGCGGCCTCCACGTAGAAGTAGGCTCCTCCAGAAGGGTAGTAGTCGTCGACTGGGGCGGCTGACTCCGGGGCTCCGTCATCTGGTCGCAGCATTCGGGTATGGGGAAAAATGGAAGCAAAGCAACCGTGAGTACTCATCCAAAGTACTCGCAAGACTTACATCAGAACTATTCTACTTATGTACTGGTATCAAAGAAGGGCTGTATATGTGGACTGAACTGCAGAAATGCCAGAGGAGAGGGAAAAGCCTAGCCTATCGAAGACTAGCATCTTCAGCGGTCTTGCAGCATTAGAAGAGTGCAGATCAGAACATTAATATAATAGTAGCATTAAGCAGCAATCACGCCCAGAGATCCTTCCTCGACTCCCTGCGAGAAAGCGATCCCGGAGCCAATACATTTAACCCATTTCTAGTTGTAGAAGATCAGGATATTTTCCGAGCGTCCTATTACCGTGGACACGGCTATTCGAATAGATAATCTTCCCTGCAGGGGTGCACTACTGTTACCCAACACGCTCGATTAACTCTGGCCGGACACACTTTTATCGGGTCATGCCCGGCCTCGGCTGATCGACACACCGTAGCCCCACCTAGAGCTCAGCAGAGAGGTCCCCGCCGGTCTACATCCTAAGCGCTCAGGGTTCTTGGGCCCATCCCCCTTTGCACTCCGGGTCGTTGCGCACATGGTTAGATCCAGGCACCACCTCTATCCTGGATGGCGCCGATCCTGCCGTGCCGCAATGCTGAACTGGACGTCTGACAGAGCTTTCGGCTGATACATACGGTGCCGAGTACCCATATTATTCCCACGTGCTGGTTAGCGCGAAAAGGCAGAGGCCTACTCAGATTACATATCCTAACCCATTAGTGCATTGGTAGCGCGCGGTAACGAGCAGAGACTCACGATCCTGTGACCCCGTCGCCCCGTCTCGTGTACTTACAGCAAGGGCTAAGAATGCCCGACCGTGCCACGTATTCATCTCGCGGGTACCCTCAGGGTCAACCCGACTCCACATCACTCGCGGGTACCCCTCGGGGCCTACCCGACTTTATCCAGTAACTGTAGTAATAAAGTGCAAGTAACCGTGTGTCCATAACATCAAGCAGGAATCCGAGGAATCACCCTCGATGGATTCCCACTAGATGTAACCGACAAGGTGAACCCGGAGGAATCACCCTCGATGGTATTCACACTTGCGGGGTTGCACGACAGAAGCTTTATCGGAGGTGGGAAGAGGAATCACCCTCGGTAACCCACAACCGACTAGCTGAACTACAGAGGCATCATCGGGAGTGAGATAAGAGGTAGCACCCTCGGCACTCGATGTTAGCTCTGCAGCGTCAAGCAACTTAGGGGGAATGTGTGGTGATGAACTAGTCTCAGCCCGACGATCATATCGATTGGGCACAGGTACTAAGGCGGGGCAACTACAGCAAGGAAGAGGGGCCACAGATGGTTTACCATCCAACCTATACTAAGCATTTTGGATAACAGACAGGTATCAATAACAGTTACAAGGACAGGCTATGCATCAGAAATAGGATAAAATAGTAGTAGAAGCAATTTCTAATGCAAGTAGGAGGGAGAGAGAATGGGTGATATAGGCATGCGTCAAGAGGGGTTGCTTACCTGGTTGCTCTGCGGTAAAAGAGGGGTCGTCAGGGGTGTCGTCGATCTCCGGAGCTGCGTCGGGCTCGGGGGCTATCGGAAAGAAGAGGGGGAAGAAACAAATAAATACACGGCAATCATATGCAACACAGAGCATGACATGCTAGAGTGCAGTGCAGGGTTGCCTAAAAGCATGTCTAAACCATTTTAGTTATTTTAGGGTTTAAGTTGGATTTATTAACCGGTATGTATGCACTATTCATCTACCGTAAACAGGCAAAAAGTTGCGGGTTCACCTACATAGAGGGTCCCGACATGAAAACAGACGTCACGATCGGATTCGTGGGATTTTTCTGATCAACTTTTATGTAGAAAGTTTTTCGATCCGAGCTACGGTTAATTTTCTATGAATTTTCAAAGTTTTAAACTATTTCTGGAATTATTTAAATTAACAAAAATTCCAGAAATGGAATATGACGTCATGCTGACGTCATCACTGCGTTAGCAGTCGGCTGACCAGCTGACTGGTCAAACAGACAGGTGGGACCCACCTGTCAGCCTCAGAGGGAATTAACAGAATTTATTTTAACTAATCTGAGTTAATTAGTCAGTGGGCCCAGCCTGTCAGTGAGTTAACTAACTAACCGATTTAACTAATTAGCCGTTAGCAGTTAATTAACCAACTGGCCCCACATGTCAGGGTCAGAGGGGGAACAGTAACCCGCGTTGACCCGGTCAACGAAGTCAACACAGGCCAGGGGCCCACTTGTCGGTGTCTCAGGGTGGGGCCCGCGTCTTGCCAGCTCAGCGCCAGCGCCGGAATGAGCTCCGGCGAGCTCGTGCATGGTGGCGCAACTCCGGTGGCCTCGGATTCTCTCTACGGTGCACCAAAACAGCCGTTTTCGGGCTCGTTCAAACGAGCACCGAGTGCCGCATCCAACGCGGGTGGTCTCACAGGCTGAGGTGATCGGAGTCGTCGCCGGCGACGAGTGGAGGCGGCGGTGGTTTTCGGGCTACGGTGGAACGGGCGATGCAGCGTGATCTACGGCAAGTAAAAAGGCAGGCAGCACCTACGCAACGCACTGAGCTCGGCGACGAGCTCAGATGACTAAAACAGCGACGGCAACGGCGGCAACGAACGGCGCGACGGAGCCGAGCTCGGCCGTTCATGGCGGCAGCCGCAGGAGCTCGAGAAGGAGCTCGGAAAGGGAGAGAGGAGGGGTAAAGCTTATGGTGCAGGCACACGGAGGCCTCTCGGTGATCGGGAGCGCAGGGGGAGGCCGCAGTCGCCGGAGATCGCCGGTGACATAGACGGCGATGCCGAGCTCGATTTGGGCTATGCGGCGAGCTCCGGCTTGCCCGCGTGGTCGGGGAAAAAGAAGGAGACGATGGCGGAGCAGATGGCCAGCTCGGAGAGGCGAGGGAGTGGCTGGCCGCGGAGAATCACGACGGCACGGCGGCGGCATTCGGGACCGAGGGGAAAGGAGAGAACGAGCGAGCGCGTGGAGAGGAGAGGAATGGCGAGGCGACCAGAGGGGAGGAACAGGCGAAGCCTTATCCCCTCGCCCACCTGCTCCGATGCGGTGGCGAGCCGGGAACGGCGGAGGCGCGCGCGGCCATGGCGGCAGCGACACGGCGGCGGGAGCAGGTAGACGGCACTGCTCCCGCGGGCTGGGCCAGCTGGGCCGCGTCAGGTAAGTCCAGGTAGGCCTTTTCCCCTTTTTGTTTTCTGTTTTTCTTTTAGCAAATAAACAGAGAGGGTAGGGGAATTAATTGGGCATCCAAATGGCTTAAGAAAAATATGGGGCTTGGCCCATTAAATTCTCTGCATTTTTAGGCAATGCCACAAATATTTTGGGAGGTAGATAATTTCATTTGCATTTTTCATAAATGAATCTGCAATTATAATTACTGGAATTGCACTGGATTAAATGCTAATGCTCATTTTAGCAACATGGTGATGTTGTTTTCCTGAACAATAAATTGTTTTGGAATTTATGCTAAATGATGAACATTTTTCCAGCAACTTTTGGGCAATTTCAAAAATTCACTTGCATTTGAATTTGAATTCAGTGGCAGAATTTGAAATGAGATATTAATCCAACATGATTATCATTGCAAATCTCAGATGACTTGGCATTATTATGGTGGATCACTGTAGCTCATTTACATAGGGGTGTTACAATTCTCCTCCTCTAAAAGAAATTCTCGTCCCGAGATTTCAGGAGGTAGAAGGAAACAAATCGGGGTATTCCTCCCGAAGACGATCCCCGCGTTCCCAAGTGGCTTCATCTTCAGTATGATTTGACCACTGCACTTTAAGGAACTTGGTAGTCTTCTGGCGGGTCCGACGTTCAGCTTGATAGAGAATGCGAATCGGATGCTCTTTATAAGATAGATCATCTTGCAAATCAAGCATCTCATGATCCACTGCTCGGTGCGGAGATTCCTTGAAGCAACGGCAAAGTTGCGACACATGGAAGACATCGTGGATGTGAGAGAATTGCGGCGGCAACTCCAATTTATAAGCCACATGTCCACGTCTGGCGAGAATGAGGAAGGGGCCGATGTAGCGAGGAGCTAACTTGCCCTTGATTCCGAAGCGGTGAGTGCCCTTCATAGGAGTGACTCGCAGATAAGCTTGATCACCAGGTTGATAGGTCAATCCCCATCGTTTGCGATCATAGTTGCTCTTCTGGCGGTCCTGAGCAGCTTTGAGATTTTCTCACACAATTCGGACTTGCTCTTCGGCGTGTTGGATAATATTCGGACCAATGAGCGGCCGTTCCCCAGTTTCTGACCAATTCAGAGGGGTTCGACACTTACGTCCATATAACACTTCAAAGGGGGCCATTTTTAAGCTTGCTTGATAGCTGTTGTTGTAAGAGAATTCGGCATACGGAAGAGATTCTTCCCACTTCTTGCCAAATGAAATAACACAAGCTCGCAGCATATCTTCAAGCACTTGATTCACTCGTTCAACTTGGCCTTGAGACTGGGGGTGATAAGCTGTACTCCAAGTAATATGAGTTCCCATAGCTTGTTGGAAACTATTCCAGAAGTGTGAGGTGAAGAGGCTGCCACGGTCCGAACTGATCTCCTTCGGAATACCGTGGCGTGATACAATCCTGGAGATATATAACTCTGCTAACTGACTAGCAGTGATCGTCTCCTTGACTGGTAGAAAGTGTGCAACTTTGGAGGGTTGGTCGATGACAACAAGAATAGCATCGTGACCCTTCTGTGATCTGGGAAGACCAGTAATGAGATCCATTTGAACCTTATCCCATTTCCACAAAGGAATAGGAAGCGGTTGCAGAATTCCAGCAGGCTTCTGATGTTCTGCTTTAACACGACGACAAACATCACATTCAGCAACATATCGGGCAATATCCTGCTTCATTCTAGACCACCAGTACCTTTGTCAGAGATCACGATACATCTTGATGCTATCCGGATGAATAGACAGTGGTGTATCATGTGCCTCCTTCATGACCTTGTCAGTCATTAATTCGAACCGAGGTACCACAATACGGCCTCTGAAATACAAAGTTCCGTCTTCAGCAAGCGAGAAATCCCTGTACTTTTCAAGGTGAAGATCTCTTTTCATCAGATCAACTTCAGCATCTTTAGCTTGCGCACGCTTAACAGCATTCAGAAGATCTGGCTGTATAACAAGGGTATTAAGAGAACCCTGTGGAACCATGTGGAGGTTCAGCTTGCGCAGTTCTTCATACAGATGAGGTTGAGCTGGCTAAACCGTGAGGTAGTTACAATAGGACTTGCGGCTCAAGGCATCGGCCATCACATTAGCCTTACCGGGGGTATAAGAAATACCATAGTCATAGTCCGTAATTGTTTCCAACCATCGCTGTTGCCGGAGATTGAGATCCGGCTGAGTAAATAAATACTTCAGACTTTGATGATCAGTATAGATCTCACATCGGTTACCGAGAAGGTAATGTCGCCACAGCTTCAATGCATATATCACTGCAGCAAGTTCAAGATCATGCACTGGATAATTCTCTTCGTGCGGACGCAACTGTCGTGAGCCATAAGCAATTACTCTGCGCTCTTGCATCAGGACACAGCCTAATCCTTGACGAGAGGCATCGCAATAGATCACAAAATCCTTGCGAGAATCCGGAGGAGCAAGCACTGGCGCAGATGTCAGCTTGTCCTTGAGGGTCTGGAAACTTTCCTGACATTTATCTGTCCACTCAAACTTTACGCCTTTGTGAAGCAGATTAGTCAGAGGCTTGGCACTCTTTGAGAAGTTCTTGACAAATCGACGACAATAGCTTGCAAGACCGAGAAAACTTCTGACTTGCTTGACATTCTTCGGAGGAGTCCAGTCAAGAATAGCCTGAAATCGTTCTGGGTTGACTTTAATGCGTGGGCAGGTAGTCAAAGAGGTTGTTGATGATAACACAGATCAGCGAGGGGCAAGGATGGCATTGCACACCATGAATTCAATTAACATCTTGGAAGAAGTCAAAATGTTGACGCTGATCACGACACATTTTGCCGAGAGGTTCCAAAAGTGTCAAATGACAGTGTGAGAAGCATATGATAGTTTGGAAAGAAAAGGTTAAACAAACCAATGGAAAAGAAAAAGTGATTATCAGATTAATCAGTTCAAAGGAAAAGGATTAGTTGCAGATAATCTAGCTCTCCGGGTGAATGTGATTACGAGAACCTAGTGTCAGGGTTAGCATAATCATTTAACCCGAAAAGAAGAGAGATCAGAGTCCCAGAGTAAGGAAGAGGAATAAAAGATCCTAATACCACCCATTTGGCGACGTGGGCCCGTAAGCCACACAGCCATGTTAGTAAAATCGTTTTACAAAGACTAGACTCAACTTCGGCCAAGAAGTTGGAAAGGGGCTTCCTACAGGCAGTCAGCTCTGATACCAACTTGTGACGCCCCCGACTTAATCGTGCACTAATCATACACGCAAATGCACACGATCAAGCCTAGGGACTCACTTGAAGATATCATAACACAACTCTAGACACAAAATAAAATAATTCAAGCTTTATATTACAAGCCAGGGGCCTCGAGGGCTCGAATACATAAGCTCGATGTCACACAAGCATCAGCAGAAGCATCAGGTATCTGAGTATAGACACAAAGTTAAACAGATATGCCTTAACAGGCGGGGCAAAATAAAACACTGGATCGAAAGGCGCAGGCCTCCTGCCTGGGAGCCTCCTAACTACTCCTGGTCGTCGGCGGCCTCCACGTAGAAGTAGGCTCCTCCAGAAGGGTAGTAGTCGTCGACTGGGGCGGCTGACTCCGGGGCTCCGTCATCTGGTCGCAGCATTCGGGTATGGGGAAAAATGGAAGCAAAGCAACCGTGAGTACTCATCCAAAGTACTCGCAAGACTTACATCAGAACTATTCTACTTATGTACTGGTATCAAAGAAGGGCTGTATATGTGGACTGAACTGCAGAAATGCCAGAGGAGAGGGAAAAGCCTAGCCTATCGAAGACTAGCATCTTCAGCGGTCTTGCAGCATTAGAAGAGTGCAGATCAGAACATTAATATAATAGTAGCATTAAGCAGCAATCACGCCCAGAGATCCTTCCTCGACTCCCTGCGAGAAAGCGATCCCGGAGCCAATACATTTAACCCATTTCTAGTTGTAGAAGATCAGGATATTTTCCGAGCGTCCTATTACCGTGGACACGGCTATTCGAATAGATAATCTTCCCTGCAGGGGTGCACTACTGTTACCCAACACGCTCGATTAACTCTGGCCGGACACACTTTTATCGGGTCATGCCCGGCCTCGGCTGATCGACACACCGTAGCCCCACCTAGAGCTCAGCAGAGAGGTCCCCGCCGGTCTACATACTAAGCGCTCAGGGTTCTTGGGCCCATCCCCCTTTGCACTCCGGGTCGTTGCGCACATGGTTAGATCCAGGCACCACCTCTGTCCTGGATGGCGTCGATCCTGCCGTGCCGCAATGCTGAACTGGACGTCTGACAGAGCTTTCGGGTGATACATACGGTGTCGAGTACCCATATTATTCCCACGTGCTGGTTAGCGCGAAAAGGCCAGAGGCCTACTCAGATTACATATCCTAACCCATTAGTGCGTTGGTAGCGCGCGGTAACGAGTAGAGACTCACGATCCTGTGACCCCGTCGCCCCGTCTCGTGTACTTACGGCAATGGCTAAGAATGCCCGGCCGTGCCACGTATTCATCTCGCGGGTACCCTCATGGTCAACCCGACTCCACATCACTCGCGGGTACCCCTCGGGGCCTACCCGACTTTATCCAGTAACTGTAGTAATAAAGTGCAAGTAACCATGTGTCCATAACATCAAGCAGGAATCCGAGGAATCACCCTCGATGGATTCCCACTAGATGTAACTGACAAGGTGAACCCGGAGGAATCACCCTCGATGGTATTCACACTTGCGGGGTTGCACGACAGAAGCTTTATCGGAGGTGGGAAGAGGAATCACCCTCGGTAACCCACAACCGACTAGCTGAACTACAAAGGCATCATCGGGAGTGAGATAAGAGGTAGCACCCTCGGCACTCGATGTTAGCTCTGCAGCGTCGAGCAACTTAGGGGGAATGTGTGGTGATGAACTGGTCTCAGCCCGACGATCATATCGATTGGGCAGAGGTACTAAGGCGGGGCAACTACAGCAAGGAAGAATGGCCACAGATGTTTACCATCCAACCTATACTAAGCATTTTGGATAACAGGCAGGTATCAATAACAGTTACATGGACAGGCTATGCATCAAAAATAGGATAAAACAGTAGTAGAAGCAATTTCTAATGCAAGCAGGAGGGAGAGAGAATGGGTGATATAGGCATGCGTCAAGGGGGGTTGCTTGCCTGGTTGCTCTGCGGCAAAAGAGGGGTCGTCAGGGGTGTCGTCGATCTCCGGAGCTGCGTCGGGCTCGGGGGCTATCGGAAAGAAGAGGGGGAAGAAACAAATAAATACACGGCAATCATATGCAACACAGAGCATGACATGCTAGAGTGCAGTGCAGGGTTGCCTAAAAGCATGTCTAAACCATTTTAGTTATTTTAGGGTTTAAGTTGGATTTATTAACCGGTATGTATGCACTATTCATCTACCGTAAACAGGCAAAAAGTTGCGGGTTCACCTACATAGAGGGCCCCGACATGAAAACAGACGGCACGATCGGATTCGTGGGATTTTTCTGATCAACTTTCATGTAGAAAGTTTTTCGATCCGAGCTACGGTTAATTTTCTATGAATTTTCAAAGTTTTAAACTATTTCTGGAATTATTTAAATTCACAGAATTTCTAGAAATGGAATATGACATCATGCTGACGTCATCACTGCGTCAGCAGTCGGCTGACCAGCTGACTGGTCAAACAGATAGGTGGGACCCACCTGTCAGCCTCAGAGGGAATTAATAGAATTTATTTTAACTAATCTGAGTTAATTAGTCAGTGGGCCCAGCCTGTCAGTGAGTTAACTAACTAACCGATTTAACTAATTAGCCGTTAGCAGTTAATTAACCAACCGGCCCCACATGTCAGGGTCAGAGGGGGAACAGTAACCCGCGTTGACCCGGTCAACGAAGTCAACATAGGCCAGGGGCCCACTTGTCGGTGTCTCAGGGTGGGGCCCGCGTCTTGCCAGCTCAGCGCCGGCGCCGGAATGAGCTCCGGCGAGCTCGTGCACGGCGGCGCAACTCCGGTGGCCTCGGATTCTCTCTACGGTGCACCAAAACGGCCGTTTTTGGGCTCGTTCGAACGAGCACCGAGTGCCGCATCCAACGCGGGTGGTCTCACAGGCTGAGGTGATCGGAGTCGTCGCTGGCGACGAGTGGAGGCGGCGGTGGTTTTCGGGCTACGGCGGAACGGGCGATGCTGCGCGATCTACGGCAAGTAAAAAGGCAGGCAGCACCTACGCAACGCACTAAGCTCGGCGACGAGCTCAGATGACTAAAACAGCGACGGCAACGGCGGCAACGAACGGCGTGGCGGAGCCGAGCTCGGCCGTTCATGGCGGCAGCCGCGGGAGCTCGAGAAGGAGCTTGGAAAGGGAGAGAGGAGGGGTAAAGCTTACGGTGCAGGCACACGGAGGCCTCTCGGTGATCGGGAGCGCGGGGGGAGGCCGCAGTCACCGGAGATCGCCGGTGACATAGACGGCGATGCCGAGCTCGATTCGGGCAATGCGGCGGGCTCCGGTTTGCCCGCGCTGTCGGGGAAGAAGAAGGGGACGACGGCGGAGCGGATGGCCAGCTCGGAGAGGCGAGGGAGTGGCTGGCCACGGAGAATCACGACGGCACGGCGGCGGCGTTCGGGACCGAGGGGAAAGGAGAGAGCGAGCGAGCGCGTGGAGAGTAGAGGAATTGCGAGGCGACCAGAGGGGGGGAACGGGCGAAGCGTTATCCCCTCGCCCACCTGCTCCGATGCGGTGGCGAGCCGGGAAAGGCGGAGGCGCGCGCGGCCATGGCGGCAGCGACATGGCGGCGGGAGCAGGTAGACGGCACTGCTCCCGCGGGCTGGGCTAGCTGGGCCGCGTCAGGTAAGTCCAGGTAGGCCTTTTCCCCTTTTTCTGTTTTTCTTTTAGCAAATAAACAGAGAGGGTAGGGGAATTAATTGGGCATCCAAATGGCTTAAGAAAAATATGGGGCTTGGCCCATTAAATTCTCTGCATTTTTAGGCAATGCCACAAATATTTTGGGAGGTAGATAATTTCATTTGCATTTTTCATAAATGAATCTGCAATTATAATTGCTGGAATTGCACTGGATTAAATGCTAATACTCATTTTAGCAACATGGTGATGTTGTTTTCCTGAACAATAAATTGTTTTGGAATTTATGCTAAATGATGAACATTTTTCCAGCAACTTTTGGGCAATTTCAAAAATTCACTTGCATTTGAATTTGAATTCAGTGGCAGAATTTGAAATGAGATATTAATCCAACATGATTATCATTGCAAATCTCAGATGACTTGGCATTAATATGGTGGATCACTGTAGCACATTTACATAGGGGTGTTACAACCAACTTTGAAGATGAGCTATTACTCTTATAAAGGATGTTGGAATACTGCCTCCCGAGGGCGTTGGCGCGCGAGAGTGCCCTCTGCACTGTTCGTTTCGCGAGGGCCTCCAGCGGCTAGCTCCTTGGCATGCTCTGCGTTGTCCGATCTGCGTGCGGGCCTTGAACCTGACCGGTTTGGCACGGGGGGTCTATGACAGGTGGACCACAGGTACGGACAAGGCCACCTCTCTGCGGGGGCTTTCTTCTTTCCCACGTGCACCCTTTCGCCAACTGCCCCATGCGTGACGGGCGAGCTGGGTCCTCGCGTCAGCGGGCGCGTCGTTCACAGCTTGGTGCGTCACTCACATGATCCGGGCTCTCATGTGATCGCCCATCTTGGCGTGCGCGTTGCTCACATGCCGAGTTGGGTTGTTTTGTTCGCCTGACCCAGGTACACGCGGGCGCAGCGCGTTCGCTTCCCGTCGGGTTGTGTTCGCGCTAGGCTACTCGGGATGTGAGCGCCACCCCGTGAGGGGATGCCCGGGGTCACTGCTCAACTTGTGGGAGTCAGGCATGCCGAGTCAGGGTGTTTTGTGGGCGGTTCGGTCTTTTTCCTAAGGCAATTGAGTTTTTCTATAAATTTCTTGTTTTATGCTGCTTGTCGATACGCTGCACACTGATCTTCCTCTCGCTTCGCGTTGCAGGTGCTCTCATAGGATGTGGCGCACACTGGCCTTCCACTCGCTTGCCTTTGCATTGGATTCTTCAAGCTTTCGATGTCAACGGCGGCCAGCGGCCCTTTAACTTTTCATACCATCTTAGGTTTGTTCGTGCTCTTTTTGCCGTCGGCTGTGGCGTCGCCCCGTTAGCTCCTCGCGCCAACTGAGCTTTGCATTTGTTTCCCTCTTGGTTATGGTGTGCCTTTTCTTCTCTCCCACCGTCTTTTGTGTTCCATGCCGTCGCATGTCTCGACAACCTCTACTTTGTTCTTCGTATGTGCCTTGTTCGAGGTAAGACGTTTCCTCGCTCAAATGCTTCTCCTGTTTTTCCTCTCTTTCTTCTGGGTATGTTGCACGTTTGGTTTGTCCTGTGTCGTGTCATTTTTTCCTATATGTTAGGCCTGGTGTTTACTAGCTTTTCTGCATTCCTTTATCTTGCAAAATTTGACGTTGTGTTTATGTTAGGCCTATCGGAGGCATGATGAGGGAAGGAAATAGAGCGCGGGCAGCTCCCGTAAACAAAATGTGTAGTGGAAACATGAATTGGGTGGGAAAGCGCTCGTTTGATGCTGTCAATGGTTTTGGGATGGTGTGTGATGTCATTTCTTTACTGGACATTGTCCTTTTTGTGTGCATATTCTTAATCATCGGGGTTTATCCAAGCTAAGTGCATAACTTGGCACATTATTAAACGAGCCCTAGAGCTGTGGAACGTGCGATGTCGTTGGGTATTGTTTTTATATGTGTTCTTCATTGTATGAGTTTTATGCGTTGCACAGGTTGTTCATATAGATGTAGGTGTACTGGGATTTGTCGTCGGGTTCGTGTTTGTTTCGTTGGTTAGAGGATGCAGATTTGTTCGGTTTGACCTAGAGGTGTTCCAATCACCGCGGCGGTTTGCTACATCAATTTCTGGTCGGCGGACGCGAGGAGAGAAGCATGTTGCTGGGGCTAGCCGGTTGGTACTGATGCGAGGTGATACGTCTCCAACGTATCTATAATTTTTTATTGTTCCATGCTATTATAGTATCAATCTTGGATGTTTTATATGCAATTATATGCCATTACATATCATTTTTTGGGACTAACCTATTAACCCAGTGCCCAGTGCCAGTTGCTGTTTTCTGCTTGTTTTTGCCTTTTCAGAAAATCATTATCAAAAAGAGTCCAAACGAGAAAAAAACTTTGGATTAATTTTTTCTGGACCAGAAGAGACCCACGAAGCTTCGGGAGAAGACCAGAAGAGCCACGAGGAGGCGACAAGCCTGGAGGGCGCGCCCCCAGGCTTGTGGGCCCCTCGTAGCCCCTCTTGACCTAATTCCAGCGCTATAAATTCCCAAATATTCCCAATATACCGGGGAGACACAAGAGAAAACATTTCCGCCGCCGCAAGCCTCTGTTCTTCCGCGATCCCATTTGGAGGCCTTTTCCGGTACTCTGCCGAAGGGGAATCGATCACGGAGGGCTTCTACATCAACCTTGCTGCCCTTCCGATGATGTGTGAGTAGTTTACCACAGACCTACGGGTCCATAGCTAGTAGCTAGATGGCTTCTTCTCTCTCTTTCATCTTCAATACCATGTTCTCCTCGATGTTCTTGGAGTTCTATCCGATGTAATCTTCTTTTGCGGTGTGTTTGTTGGGATCCGATGAATTGTGAGTTTATGATCAGATTATTCATGAGAAATATTTGAGTCTTCTCTGAAGTCTTTTATGCATGATTATTATAGCTTTCTATTTCTCTCCGATCTATCGATTTGGTTTGGCCTACTAGATTGATTTATCTTGCATTGGGAGAGGTGCTTTGTGATGGGTTCAATCTTGCGGTGCTCAATCCGAGTGACAGAAGGGGACATGACATGTATTTGTATTGTTGCCATTAAGGATAAAATGATGGGGTTTAATCATATGGCTTGAGTTTACTTTGTCTACATAATGTCATCTTGCTTAAGGCGTTACTCTGCTTCATACTTAATACCCTAGATGCATGCTGGATAGCGGTCGATGGGTGGAGTAATAGTAGTAGATGCAAGCAGGAGTCGGTCTACTTGTCTCGGACGTGATGCCTATATACATGATCATTGCCATGAATCCGCCATAATTATTTGCTTTTCTATCAATTGCTCAACAGTAATTTGTCTACCCACCGTATGTTATGTGTTCGAGAGAGAAGCCTCTAGTGAAAACTATGGCCCTTGGGTCTACTTTATCATATATATAGAACTTAAAAATACTTTGCTGCAATTTATTTACTTTTATTTTATTTAGTATTTTAGTTTATCTATCTATCACTATCTGAATTAATCCTTGCAAATAACCGCTAAGAGGATTGACAACCCTCATATTTGCGTTGGGTGCAAGTGTTTGCTTTTGTGTGTGCAGGTGTGCTTAACGGGATTTTGCTTGGTTCTCCTACTGGATTGATAACCTTGGTTCTTAACTAAGGGAAATACTTATCTCTACTATACTGCATCATCCTCTCCTCTTCGGGGAAATACCAACGCTGTCTACAAGTAGTAGGAAGAATTTCTAGCGCCGTTGCCGGGGAGACATCATCAAAATTACCAAGTACCTTCGCACAAACTATCATCCACTTGCATTTATTTTATTTGCATCTGCCTCTCATTTTCATCTCCCCCACTTCTAAATTTTTTCTACAAAAACACAAAAATATTTTTATTTGCTTGTTTGCTAGTTTGCTTGCTTCATCGCGATGTCTCAAGAAAATACAAAATTGTTTGACTTTTCTAATATTAATAATAATGATTTTATTAGTACTCCTATTGCTCCTCCCGCCACTAGTGCGGAGTCGTGTAACATTAATGCTGCCTTGCTTAATCTTGTTATGAAAGAACAATTTTCTGGTAGTCCTAATGAAGATGTTGCATCCCATCTAAATACTTTCGTTGAGCTTTGTGATATGCAAAAGAAAAAGGATGTGGATAATGATATTGTCAAATTAAAATTATTTCCGTTCTCACAACAAGATCGTGCTAAAACTTGGTTTTCATCCTTGCCTAGAAATAGTATTGATTCTTGGGATAAGTGTAAGGATGCTTTTATTACCAAGTTTTTTCCTCCCGCTAAGATTATTTCTTTAAGAAATCAAATTATGAATTTTAAGCAACTTGAGCATGAACATGTTGCACAATCTTGGGAGAGAATGAAATTAATGATAAGAAATTGCCCAACACATGGCTTAAATTTATGGATGATCATACAAAAAATTTATGCGGGGCTAAACTTTATTTCTAAAAATTTGCTAGAATTTTCCGCAAGTGGTACTTTTATAGAAATTACATTGGGAGAAGCTACAAAAATTCTTGACAATATCAAGACAAATTATTCTCAATGGCACACTGAACGAACTCCAACTGGTAAGAAGGTAAATTCTGTTGAAGAAATTAATACTTTGAGTGATAAGATGGATGCTCTTATGAATTTGGTTGCTAGTAAAAATGCTCAAATTGATCCTAATGATGTGCTATTGTCTACTTTGATTGAGTAAAATAAAGATGCTATTGATGTGAATTTTGTCTCTAGAAATAATTTCAACAACAATGCTTATAGGGGTAATTTCAATCCTAGACCGTTTCCTGGAAATTCCTCTAATAATTATGGCAATTCCTATGGTAATCCATATAATAAATAATAGGATGCCCTCTGATCTTGAAAGTAATATTAAAGAATTTATTAATTCGCAAAAGAATTTCAATGCAATGATAGAAGAAAAATTGAATAGAGTTGATGAATTGGCTAGGAACATGGATAGAGTTGCTCATGATGTGGAAAATCCCAAAACTAAATTTTTTCCACCCAAGCATGATATAAATGAGTCTATTAAAGCTATCTATGTCTCCATTAATGAAAGTAAAGAAAGGACCGCTAGGTTGAGAGCTAAGCGAGAATTCCTAGAAAAAGCCATTCCACCCGGTTTCTATCGTAGTAATGATGAAGATATTAAAATGATTGGTGTCAGTCCTATTGAATCATTATTTAGTAATATAAAACTTGATGAACAAGGGACTGAATAATAGTCAACTTTAGTTAGAGGGAGTCCCAATTGCTTGGAGGGTGATAATCTTAATGAAAAAAGTGAAAAAGTGGGTTTGGAGAGGTCAAAACTTTAAATAGTAATGCACCCACTACTTTGGATTACAAGGACTTTAATTATGATAGTTGTTCTTTAATTGAGTGTATTTCCTTGTTGCAATCCATGATTAATTCACCAAATGCATATGAACAAAATAAAGCTTTCACTAAACATATTGTAGAAGCCATGATGAAAGCGCATGATGAAAAACTTGAGTTGGAAGTTTCAATTCCTATAAAATTACAAGATGAATGGGAACCTACTATTAAAGTCAAAATTAAATATTATGAATTTAATGCTCTATGTGATCTTGATGCTAGCGTTTCCACTATACATAAGTCTTTGTGTGATGTGCTAGGTCTCACCGTATGGATCCTTGTTCGCTTAATTTGCATCTTGCTGATTCCACTATTAAAAAGCCATTGGGTTGAATAAATTATGTGCTTATTCTTGCAAATACAAATTATGTGCCCGTGGATTTTATTGTTCTTGATATTGAATGCAATCCTTCTTGCCCTAGAATACTTGGTAGGCCTTTTCTACGAACAATAGGTGCCATTATTGATATGAAAGAAGGTAATATAAGATTTCAATTTCCATTAAAGAAAGGGATGGAACACTTCCCTATAAAGAGAATTAAGGCACCTTATGAATGTATTATGAGGGCCACCTATGGAATTAACTTGAAGGACGACAACACTTGAAACTATGCATTATGCCTTGCTAGGGGCATAAAACAATAGTGCTTGTTGGGAGGCAACCCAATGAATAAAATTAATTTTTGTTTTTACTTTCTGTTCTTGTGTGTTTACACAATTAATGCCTCTGTTATGATTGTGTTTTTATCTTTTAATTAGTGTTTTTGCCAAGTAATGCCTTTGGGATGATGTTGATGATAGTTTAATTGATGCTGTTTGGAAAACAGAAAGTTTTGCGTCCAGTGCTGGAATTTTAGTTCTGTATTGGTGTGTCAGAAAAATCTGAAATTTTACAAAGTACTGGTATATGAATTGTTTACGTTTTCCTAATTTTTCAGAATTTTTGGAGTTACAGAAGTATGGCTTTTAAATAGATCTTTACAGACTGTTCTGTTTTAGACAGATTCTGTTTTTGTTGCATAGTTTGCTTATTTTGATGAATCTATGGATCGTATCGGGGGGTATGAGTCATGGAGAAGTTGGAGTACAGTAGCATTATGCCAATACTAAATATGAATCAATTTACAACAGTACCTAAAGTTTATGATTTGTTTGTTATACTAACGGATCTCACGAGGTTTCTTTTGAGTTTTGTGTGCTGAAGTTTTCAAGTTTTGGGTGAGACTACGATGGATAAAGGAATAAGGAGCGGAAAGAGCCTAAGCTTGGGGATGCCCAAGGCACCCCAAGGTAATATTCAAGGAAGACTCAAGTGTCCAAGCTTGGGGATGCCCCGGAAGGCATCCCCTCTTTCGTCTACAATCTATCGGTAACTCACTTGGAGCTATAGTTTTATTCATCACATGATATGTGTTTTACTTGGAGCGTCTTGTGATATAGTTTGTTTGCTTTTGTTTGCTTTTTAGTTTGTCACAATAATCTTTGCTGAACACACCTTTTTGAGAGGGACACACATTATTCGTGATTTGTTAGAATACTCTATGTGCTTCACTTATATCTTTTGAGCTAGGCAGATGCTCTAGTGCATCACTTATATCTTTTAGAGCACGGCGGTGGTTATATTTAAAAAAAATAGTTGCACTCTCATGCTTCACTTATATCTTTTTTAGAGTCTAATGATTAGCAATGGTAATATGCACGGGTTATGAATTTGGTCCTGATATGATAGGTATTCAGGAGGGATATAATAAAAACTTTCATGTAGATCACTGAGTATGATAAGTTTGATTCCTTGCAATAGTTTTGCGATATTAAGATGGTAATATGTGGGAGGTGCTAGTAGATAATTGTGGTTTAGTAAGAATATTGGTGTTAAGGTTTATGATTCCCGAAGCATGCACGTATGATCTGTCGTTATGCTAGGAAGTTGGAGCATGATTTATTCTTGATTGTCTACCTTATGAGTGGCGGTCGGGGACGAGCGATGGATTTTTCCTACCAATCTATCCCCCTAGGGGCATGCGTAGTAGTACTTTGCTTTGAGGGCTAATAAAATTTCGCAATAAGTATGTGAGTTTTTTATGACTAATGTGAGTCCATGTATTATACGCACTCTCACCTTTCCGCAATTTGCTAGCCTCTTCGGTACCGTGCATTGCCCTTTCTCACATCGAGAGTTGGTGCAAACTTCGCCGGTGCATCCAAACCCCGTGATATGATACGCTCTATCACACATAAGCCTCCTTATATCTTCCTCAAAACAGCCACCATACCTACCTATCATGGCATTTCCATAGCCATTCCGAGATATATTGCCATGCAACTTCCACCATTCCGTTTTTATGACACACATCGTCATTGTCATATTGCTTTGCATGATCATATAGCTGACATAGTATTTGTGGCTCAGCCATTGTTCATCATTTTTATACATGTTACGCTAGTATCATTGCACATCCTGGTACACCGCCAGAGGCATTCATATAGAGTCATATATTTGTTCTAGTATCGAGTTGTAATTTTGAGTTGTAAGTAAATAAAAGTGTGATGATCATCATTATTAGAGCATTGTCCCAATGAGGAAAGGATGATGGATACCATGATTCCCCCACAAGTCGGGATGAGACTCCGGACGGAAAAAAAGAGGCCAAAAAGAGCCCACGAAAAAAATGAGAGAAAAAGAGAGAAGGGGCAATGTTACTATCCTTTTTCCACACTTGTGCTTCAGAGTAGCACCATGTTTTTCATATAGAGAGTCTCCTATTTTGTCAATTTCATATACTAGTGGGAATTTTTCATTATAGAACTTGGCTTGTATATTCCAATGATGGGCTTCCTCAAATGCCCGAGGTCTTCATGAGCAAGGAAGTTGGATGCACACCCACTTAGTTTTCATGTTGAGCTTTCATACACTTATAGCTCTTAGTGCATCCGTTGCATGGCAATCCCTACTCCTCGCATTAACATCAATTGATGGGCATCTCCATAGCCCGTTGATTAGCCTCGTTGATGTGAGACTATCTTCTTATTTTTGACTTCCCCTTATTTACCTCTACCACCACACTCTATTCCACCCATAGTGCTATATCCATGGCTTGCGCTCATGTATTGCGTGGGGGTTGAAAAGCTGAAGCGCATTAAAAAGTATGAACCAATTGCTCGGCTTGTCATCGGGATAGTGCATGATAAATATTTTGTGTTAAGAAGATGGAGCATGACATGATTATATGATTTTGTAGGGATAACGTTCTTTAGCATTTTTATTTTGAAAGACATGATTGTTTATTAGTATGCCTGAGTATTGATGTCTTTATATCAAATTATAGACTATTGCTTTGAATCATTTGGATCTTATTATTCATACCGTAAGAGAGATTACATGATGAAACATGTTAGGTAGCATTCCACATCAAAAATTCTGTTTTTATCATTTACCTACTCGAGGACAAGCAGGAATTAAGCTTGGGGATGCTTGATACGTCTCCAACGTATCTATAATTTTTGATTGTTCCATGCTATTATAGTATCAATCTTGGATGTTTTCTATGCAATTATATGCCATTATATATCATTTTTTGGGACTAACCTATTAACCCAGTGCCCAGTGCCAGTTGTTGTTTTCTGCTTGTTTTTGCCTTTTCAGAAAATCATTATCAAAAAGAGTCCAAACGAGAAAAAAACTTTGGATTAATTTTTTCTGGACCAGAAGAGACCCAAGAAGCTTCGGGAGAGGACCAGAAGAGCCACGAGGAGGCGACAAGCCTGGATGGCGCGCCCAGGGGGGTAGGCGCCCCCCAGGCTTGTGGGCCCCTCGTAGCCCCTCCTGACCTAATTCTAGCGCTATAAATTCCCAAATATTCCCAATATAGCGGGGAGATAGAAGAGAAAACCTTTCCGCCGCCGCAAGCCTCTGTTCTTCTGCAATCCCATCTGGAGGCCTTTTCCGATACTCTGCCGGAGGGGGAATCGATCACGGAGGGCTTCTACATCAACCTTGCTGCCCTTCCGATGATGTGTGAGTAGTTTACCACAGACCTACGGGTCCATAGCTAGTAGCTTGATGGCTTCTTCTCTCTCCTTGATCTTCAATACCATGTTCTCCTCGATGTTCTTGGAGTTCTATCCGATGTAATCTTTGCAGTGTGTTTGTTGGGATCCGATGAATTGTGAGTTTATGATCAGATTATTCATGAGAAATATTTGAGTCTTCTCTGAACTCTTTTATGCATGATTATTATAGCTTTCTATTTCTCTCCGATCTATCGATTTGGTTTGGCCTACTAGATTGATTTATCTTGCAATGGGAGAGGTGCTCTGTGATGGGTTCAATCTTGCGGTGCTCAATCCCAGTGACATAAGGGGACATGACATGTATTTGTATTGTTGCCATTAAGGATAAAATGATGGGGTTTAATCATATTTCTTGAGTTTACTTTGTCTACATCATGTCATCTTGCTTAAGGCGTTACTCTGTTTCATACTTAATACCCTAGATGCATGCTGGATAGCGGTCGATGGGTGGAGTAATAGTAATAGATGCAGGCATGAGTCGTTCTACTTGTCTCGGACGTGATGCCTATATACATGATCTTTGCCATGAATCCATCATAATTATTTGCATTATATCAATTGCCCAACAGTAATTTGTCTACCCACCGTATGCTATGTGTTCGAGAGAGAAGCCTCTAGTGAAAACTATGGCCCCCGGGTCTACTTTATCATATATAAAAAACCTAAAAATACCTTGCTGCAATTTATTTACTTTTATTTTATTTAGTATTTTAGTTTATCTATCTATCACAATTAGAATTAATCCTTGCAAATAACCGCTAAGAGGATTGACAACCCTCATATTTGCGTTGGGTGCAAGTGTTTGCTTTTGTGTGTGCAGGTGCGCTTAACGGGATTTTGCTTGGTTCTCCTACTAGATTGATAACCTTGGTTCTTAACTGAGGGAAATACTTATCTCTACTATACTGCATCATCCTCTCTTCTTCGGGGAAATACCAACGTAGTCTACAAGTAGCACGAGGCGGAGAGCCATGTTGATCGATCCATCCTATCACACGGCACACATCATGTCCACACGCGCTATGTACGGTTCTGATCGGAGGGATGTGCCATCTGGTTGACATCAGCCATGATCGTTACTTGATGCACAGTCCGGGGTCAAGCAGGTGGTCTTGGGCGGCTTGGTACGAAGAAGGGAGCCACAAAAGGGATAGAAGTCTTTTGCCAAGCACACAACAACGAGATCAAGTAGACTGTTTGCCCATTGGGCCTTGGTGGCAACTGACTTCTAATGGTGCGGAAGGTTGAAGGACTTGGTGAAGTGACCGCTGGCATTTGAAATGAAATACATAGGTCCTAGTGGGGTCAGGTTGTTGCCGGATCTTCCGAATCTTTTTGGATTGTCGTAGGTTAGTAGTTAGAATAGTGTCGTGCGGCAGTGGGCTACTACACTTAATGTGGTTTGATGGTCCAATGGCCCGACTGGTATCATCACGTCTTGCGTCTTACGCAAGGCGTAGGTAGTCTGGGGTTTTATAGCAGCGAACATGCCTTCCCGTCGTCATAATCTTAGGGCACACCCTCTCGATTTGTGTGTGTCGGGTACTAGGGATTGCCTACACAGGGGCTTTATACTCTCCTGAAACCAACCTCACATTGATCTAGGATTATTTTTTCCGCCGCCGTCCCCGCTCTGTTCCACCGCGATCCAATCTGGAGGCATGTTTCGGCATTCTGCCAGAGGGGTGATGACCCACAAGTATAGGGGATCAATCGTAGTCCTTTCGATAAGTAGGAGTGTCGAACCCAACGAGGAGCAGAAGGAAATGACAAGCGGTTTTCAGCAAGGTATTCTCTGCATGCACTAAAATTGTAGGTAACAGATAGTTTGGTAGCAAGATAATTCGTAACAAGTAACAAGTAATAACGGTAACAAAGGTGCATCAAGGTGGCCCAATCCTTTTTATAGCAAAGGACAAGCCTGAACGAACTCGTATAATAAGCAAAGCGTTCTCGAGGACACATGGGAATTTCATCAAGTCACTTTCATCGTGTTTGTTTGATTCGCTTTCGCTACTTTGATAATTTGATATGTGGGTGGACCGGTGCTTGGGTGCTGTTCTTACTTGAACAAGCCTCCCACTTATGATTACCCCCTCTCGCAAGCATCCGCAACTATGAAAGAAGAATTAAGGTAACTCTAACCATAGCATGAAACATATGGATCCAAATAAGCCCCTTACGTAACAACACATAAACTAGGGTTTAAGCTTCTGTCACTCTAGCAACCCATCATCTAATTACTACTCCACAATGCCTTCCCTTAGGCCCAAAGATGTGAAGTGTCATGTAGTCGACGTTCACACGACACCACTAAAGGAAGCAACAACATACATATCATCAAAATATCGAACGAATACCAAATTCACATGATTACTTATGACAAGACTTCTCCCATGTCCTTAATAACAAAAGTAACTACTCACAAATCATATTCATGTTCAAGATCAAAGGAGTATTGAATATCATTAAGGATCTGAACATATAATCTTCCACCAAATAAACCAACTAGCATCAACTACAAGATGTAATCAACACTACTAGCAACCCACAGGTACCAATCTGAGGTTTTGAGACAAAGATTGAATACAAGAGATGAAATAGGGTTTGAGATGAGATGGTGCTGGTGAAGATGTTGATGATGATTGGTCCTCCCACGATGAGAGGATCGTTGGTGATGTCGATGGCTTCAATTTCCCCCTCCCGGAGGGAAGTATCCCAGGTAGAATCGCTCCATTGGAGAGCAAAATAGCTCCTGTCCAGGTTCCGCCTCAAGACGGCGGCGCTTCATCCCGAAAGTCTTCTTATTAATTTTTTAGGGCAAAAGACCTTATATAGCAGAAGGAGGGGGCCAGGGGCCAGCCAGGGGGCCCACAAGGCATCAGGGTGCGCCCAGGGGGCGCCCTGTTGCCTTGTGGGCAACTGGTGGGTCCCCTCCAGTATCTCTTTTCTCTAGTATTTTTTATATATTCAATAAAAAATCTCCGTGAAATTTCAAGTCAATTGGAGCTCTGTAGGATAGGTATCTCTGTTATAGCTATTTCAGGTCCAGAATTCCAGCTGCCGGTATTCTCCCTCTTCATATAAATCTTGCAAATTAAGAGAGAAAAGGCATAAGACTTGCATCATAAAGTGAAATAATGATCAAATACATTATAAATAATAGTAGGAAATCATGATGCAAATTGGACGTATCAACTCCCCCAAGCTTAGACCTCGCTTGTCCTCAAGTGAAAGCCGAAATCTATAATCATGACCACATGTTTAGAGAGAGAGGTGTCGATAAAAATAAAATACGGACATGAAGGCATCATGATCTTTATTATAACAGCAATATACCATCATAAAACTTCGCATGAAAAAGTGACAATTCATTCACAAGTTAAAGTATGAAACATAAACCATATTGAAAACTAACAAACTATGATCTCAGTCACTGAAGCAATTACAATTCATCATATTATCATAAATAGTCTATGTAAGAGGTTTGTTTAGCAAGTTCACATACTCAACTATCATTTAGTCTTCTATGATTGCTGACACTCACGACATACTTATGGAGCGAAAGTTTCAGCCAGACACATAGAAACATAGGGGCTTATAATTTCGCCTCCCAACGCATTTACCTCAAGGGTAATGTAAACAATAATAACTCATGATCACCTACATCCAACTGGATATATATGCCTGGATCAATCCCCACCACATGATGATTGCCAAGAGAGAAAAATAAAAACGGAATATAGGAGAATACTATTGACTCTTGCATGAAAGTAAATACATAAAGTAAAAGATAGGCCCTTTGCAGAGGGAAGCAGAGGTTGTCATGCGCTTTTTGTTTTTGGATGTGCAAGCTCTTAATGTAAAGGAACGTCACTTTATATTGCCCCTTGTGATAGCGACCTTTATTATGCAGTCTGTCGCTTTTATTTCTTCACCATCACAAGATCGTACAAAGCTTATTTTCCCTTACAATAAAAGATCATACATATTTAGGAGCAATTTTTATTGCTTTGCACCGATGACAACTTACTTGAAGGATCTTATTCAATCCATAGGTAGATATATTGGACTCTCATGACATGAAACTGGGTTTAAGGGGTTTTGGATGCACAAGTAGTATCTCTACTTAGTACAGAATTTTGGCTAGCAAAAGGTAGGGGGCAAGCACCACATGTTAGAGGATCCAAAACAATATAACTTCTATGTGAATATAAGCAAACATAACTCATTACGTTGTCTTCCTTGTCCAACGTTGACTAATTGACATAGAATATTTAATGGGGGCTCACAATCATAAAATATGTCCAAGATAGTACATTTATATGTAAGACCTCTCTTCCTTTATTACTTTTCATGAATTGCAACAATGACCAATACTATGTTTGTCAACTTCCAACAAGTTTTATCAATTATACTTCTTTTATGTGAAGTCATCACTCCCCATGGGATTAGCATATGTTCTTACTTTTTATTCTCTTTATTTTATTTCCAAGATTGGATCAACAAAAGCAAAACACTCAACTCAAACTACTCTTCATTATATAACTTCCACACATGATTACATAGATAGATAGACCACAAAGCAAGCACTCGAAACTAGATCATACTAAAACTTTATTCTTCTAAATCATGAAATAGCCAATGATCGAACTAAGATAGATAATGATGATAAAAGTGATGGTGATACGATACCGGGGCACCTCCCCCAGCTTGGTACAAGCCAAGGGTGGTGCCCATACCCATGTACTCAATTCTCCTTCTTCGGTGATGGTGGTGATGAAGAGGTGGGCTTGTCCTTCATAATATTCAACAAGATATCTTTCAAACTCTGGATTTCCCGAAGCAACTGCTGAATCATGGTAGAATTCCTTTGCACTTCAACCATAATGTGTTTATTATTTAGCCATCATTCTCACTGGGACGGGAGATATCCCAAGTGGAAGGTATGTGCATGCGAGGAGTGTTTTCAACCCCATAATTATGGACCAAATTATGAAAATTGTTCCGATGTAACCTGTGTAAGGGTCTCCTAGGAGGAAGCCCTTCTTGTACCTCTGGACTCCCATGGCTTGTAGTGCTTCTCATGGCTTGATGAGGATTTGGAGTTGCGGAGATGCCGGCAAGGGTACCCCTCTCGGAAGCCGGAGGGTGAACCTCCAGCGAATCTCCATCATCTTCTTCCATGGTAACCTCCTCCTCCTCTCTCTCCTGAGTTGTATCTGTAACAACCAAGCGTCATCTCCCACGTTGTTGGAGGAAGCGAAAGACATGATGCCCGGCCTTGAAAATCTGACAGAAAACAGCACGAAATAAGAACAGTGAAGAAACTTGCGATGCGGTGGTCAAAACACCCGTGAGTATATATAAAGAATTTTTATCTTGCAGAACAAGCATACAAGAGGAAAAACGGAGTCGGGAGGGCACACGAGGGGCCCACAAGGCATCACGGCATGCCCAGGGGGGTCGCGCCCTGTTGCCTTGTGGGCGACTCGTGGGTCCCCTCGGCTGTTTCTTATTTTTGTAATTTTTCTAATATTCCAAAATGGACAGAAATAATTTTTATGGAATTTTTGGAGTCGCTTTACTTACCGTATCACATACCTACCCCTTTTCAGGGTTCTAGAGCATTCCAGAAGGACTCTTTGATGTGTTCCTTCGGTGTCATTGTCTAAATAATATTAGTTTCAACATTAATGGGAGTACCTGAGATATAATGCTTAATTCTTTGTCCATTCACCACTCTCGGGTTGGTGCCTTCGGAGTTGTTGATTTTGATAGCTCCGGAGCGGTAAACTTCTTCGATGATAGAGGGTCCTTCCCATTTGGAGAGAAGTTTTCCTGCAAAAAATTTGAAATGAGAGTTGTACAATAGAACTTGCTTACCCACTATGAATTCTCGTTTTTGGATTCTTTTATCATGCCATATTTTGACCTTTTCTTTAAATAACTTGGCATTTTCATAGGCTTGGGTTCTCCATTCATCTAGAGAGCTAATATCAAATAACCTCTTTTCACCGGCAAGTTTGAAATCATAGTTAAGTTCTTTAATTGCCCAATATGCTTTATGTTCTAACTCAAGAGGTAAATGACATGCTTTTCCATAGACCATTTTATAGGGAGACATACCCATAGGATTTTTATAAGCAGTTCTGTAAGCCCATAGTGCATCATCAAGTTTCTTAGACCAATTCTTTCTAGATCTATTAACGGTCTTTTGCAAAATTAATTTTATTTCTCTGTTACTCAATTCAACTTGACCACTAGACTGAGGATGATAAGGAGATGCAATTCTATGATGAACATCATATTTAGCAAGCAATTTACGGAAAGAACCATGAATAAAATGTGAGCCACCATCAGTCATCAAATATCTAGGGACTCCAAACCTCGGGAAAATAACTTCTTTAAGCATTTTAATAGAAGTGTTATGATCAGCACTACTAGTTGGAATAGCTTCTACCCACTTAGTAACGTAATCAACAGCAACTAAAATATGTGTATACCCGTTGGATTTAGGGAAAGGTCCCATATAATCAAAACCTCAAATATCAAATGGTTCAATAACAAGTGAATAATTCATAGGCATTTCCTGACGTCTACAAACATTCCCAATTCTTTGACATTCATCACAAGAAAGGACAAACTTACGTGCATCTTTGAAGAGAGTAGGCCAATAAAAACTAGATTGTAATACCTTGTGTGCAGTTCTGTCTCCCGCATGGTGTCCTCCGTATGCCTCGGAGTGACACTTCCATAGGATTTGTTCCTATTCATGCTCAGGTACACAATGTCTAATAATACCATCTACTCCTTCTTTATATAAATGTGGGTCATCCCAAAAGTAATGCCTTAAATCAAAGAAAAACCTTTTCTTTTGTTGGTATGTGAAACTAGGTGGTATATATTTAGCAACAATGTAATTGGCATAGTTTGCATACCAAGGAGTGTTACGAGAAGCATTTATCACAGCTAATTTTTCATCAGGAAAATCATCATTAATAGGAAGTGGGTCATCAAGAACATTTTCCATTCTAGACAAATTATCTGCTACGGGATTCTCAGCTCCCTTTCTATCAATAATATGCAAATCAAACTCTTGTAGCAACAGAATCCACCTAATAAGTCTAGGTTTAGCATCGTTCTTTTCCATAATTTATTTAATACCAGCATGATCAGTGTGAATAGTAACTTTGGAACCAACAATGTAAGATCTGAATTTACCACATGCAAACACAACTGCTAAAAATTCTTTCTCAGTAGTAGTATAATTTCATTGAACACTATCTAGAGTTTTACTAGCATAATGAATAACATTCAATTTCTTATCAACTCTTTGTCCTAGAACAGCACCAACAACATAATCACTAGCATCACACACAATTTCAAACGGTAGGTTCCAATCAGGTGGTTGAACAATTGGTGCAGAAATTAAGGCTTTCTTAAGTTTTTCAAAGGCTTCTACACAATCATCATCAAAAACAAATGGCACATCTTTTTGCAAAAGATTAGTAAGAGGCCTAGAAATTTTAGAGAAGTCTTTTATAAACCTTCTATAGAAACCATCATGACCGAGGAAACTTCTTATACATTTGATATCTTTAGGGCATGGCATTTTCTCAATAGCATCAACTTTAGCTTTATCAACTTCAATACCTCTTTCAGAAATTTTATGCCCAAGGACTATACCTTCATTCACCATAAAGTGGCACTTCTCCCAATTCAAGACAAGATTAGTTTCTTCACATCTCTGTAAAACTCGATCAAGGTTGCTTAAGCAATCATCAAAAGAAGTTCCGTAAATGGAAAAATCATCCATGAAAACCTCAACAATATTTTCACAAAAGTCAGAGAATATAGCAGTCATACATCTTTGAAAGGTAGCAGGTGCATTACATAAACCAAAAGGTTTACGACGATAAGCATAAGTTCCAAAAGGACAAGTGAATGTGGTTTTCTCTTGATCTTCAGGTGAAACAGGTATTTGAGAGAAACCAGAATAACCATCTAGGAAGCAAAAGTGTGTATGCTTAGATAATCTTTCTAACATTTGATCAATAAAAGGCAAAGGGTAATTATATTTCCTAGTAGATTTATTTAATTTCCAAAAATCAATTACCATCCTATAACCGGTTACAATTCTTTGTGGAATAAGTTCATTTTTATCATTAGGAACAACGGTAATACCTCCTTTCTTAGGGACACAATGAATAGGACTTACCCATCTACTATCAGCTATGGGATAAATTTTACCTACCTCCAGAAGCTTTAATATTTTAGTTCTTACCACATCCTTCATTTTAGGATTCAGCCTTCTTTGATGATCAACAACGGGTTTAACATCTGGCTCCATATGAATTTTATGCTGACATAAAGTGGGACTAATGCCCTTAAGATCATCGAGAGTATATCCAATAGTGGCATGGTGCTTCTTCAGAGTTTTAAGTAATCTCTTTTCTTCATGCTCTGAAAGGTTAGCACTAATAATAACAGGATATATCTGCTTTTCATCAAGATAAGCATATTTAAGCGTATCAGGTAATTGCTTTAATTCAAACACAGGATCACTCTTCGGTGGAAGAGGATCTCCCAAGGTTTCAACAGGCAAATTATGTTTAAGGATAGGTGCTTGCTTAAAGAACAACTCATCTATTTCATTTCTTTCATTCATATGCATATCATTTTCATGGTCTAGCAAATATTGCCCTAAAGGATCAGTAGGAGGCACAACAATAGAAGTAAGACCTATAATTTCATCTTTATTGGGTAATTATTTATCATGAAGTTGTCTACTAAACTTAGAGAAATTAAATTCATGAGATATATCACCAAACTTAACTCTAACTTTCTCTTAAACACAATCAATTTCAGCATTAACGGTATTCAAGAAAGGTCTACCAAATATAATGGGACAAAAATTATTTTGTTGTGAACCAAGTACTAAGAAATCAGTAGGGTATTTGATTTTACCACACAAGACTTCAACATCTCTAACAATTCCAAGTGGTGTAATAGTATCTCTATTTGCAAGCTTAATAGTAACACCAATATCTTCAATCTCAACAGGTGCAATATCATGCATTACTTCTTGATATAAAGAAAATGGAATAGCACTCACACTAGCACCCATATCACATAAACCATGATAGCAATGATATCCAATCTTAATAGAAACAACAGGCATGCCAACTACAGGCTTGTTCTTATCTAGCATATCTCGTTCATTTCTAACAGGTTTAGCAATTCTAGCAGCCTCATCACAAAAATAAATAACATGCCCATCAATATCATCAACCAAAATACCTTTAACCACTGCAATATTAGGTTCAACTTTAATTTGTTCAGAAGGTCTAGGTATTCTTATATTACTTTTGTTAACCACAGTTGAAGCTTTAGCATGTTTCTTAATCCTAACAGGGAAAGGAGGTTTCTCAATATAAGCAGTAGGCACAACTGGATCAACATTGTAAACAATTGTTTCTTCTTTAACACTAACATGTTCTTCATTTAATTCGATAGGTGGATGACATTTAAACCATTTCTCTTTAGGGAGATCAACATGAGCAGCAAAAAATTCACAAAAGGTAGCTACTATCTCAGAGTCAAGTCCATATTTAGTACTAAACTTATGAAAAGCATCAGTTTCCTTAAAAGATTTAACACAATCAAACTCAAGATTTATACCTGACACTTTACCTTTGTTGATTTCCTAATCTTCAGAGTTACGTTTAATTCTTTCCAGAAGGTCCCATCTGAATTCAATATCCACTACTGGAATCAGCTTCTTTGCCGTCTGCCATACCAGACGGCAAAGGCATGCCTGGCGGACGGCAAAGCCTTTGCCGTCTGCCAGCAGACGGCCAACAGTCCGGCCGAACAGCTAACGGCAAAGGCCCCTTTGCCGTCTGCTGGCAGACGGCAAAGAAGCAAAGCACTTTGCCGTCTTCCGGCAGACGGCAAAGACCCTGGACGGCAGACAAAAGGTGCCAGCCCCGTTAGGGGGCTAACGGCGCTCTTTGCCGTCTGCCAGCAGACGGCAAAGAGCTGCAGCTGACGTCAGCTGACGTCAGGCGTCAGCTGGGCCAGCGCAGGCCCTTTGCCGTCTGCCAGCAGACGGCAAAGAAGCAAAGGTCTTCGCCATCTGCCAGCAGACGGCAAAGAGGCCAAATAGGCCAGCCCAGGTTGCACAGGCTGCTGCCACGTGGCCTCTTTGCCGTCTGCTAGCTGACAGCAAACCTATTTGCCGTCTGCTAGCAGACGGCAAAGTGGCTATATTGCCACTGTTTTTTTTCTTAAATTCAATCAATTTCACAGATATATATATATATATATTCATTTCAAAATATTTCAACAAGTACATATAGCCAACATATCCCTGCCATATAGATATGATCATCCAACACATATATACACCAAATGAAAAGTCCAACATATCCAACAATTAAGCAAAAGGTCCATATAGTTTCATCCATACATACATATATAGGTAGCAAGTTTCACATTGTTCATCCTACAAAATCACTACAAAAAGGAAGGACAAGGAGAAGAGTAGACTCCAACGCAAGCTTCCGTGATCTGAAGCCAATCTGCAAAATGGGAAAGAAGAAAGTTAGAAGAAGAAGAAGACTAGAAGAAGAAGAAGAAAAAGAAGAAGAAGAAGACTAGAAGAAGAAGAAGAAAAAGAAGAAGAAGAAGAAGAAGAATTTTTCTTCTCTTTCTTTTTTTTCTTCTTATTGCTTACTTGTGTCATTTTAGAGCTAACCTAGTTAAATAGGCCATTTTTGACCTAAATATGCTAAGTATGTCATAAATGAACTAAATAAGCTAAGTATAGGTCATTTCAGAGCTAACCTAGATAATTATGCCATTTTTGAGCTAATTAAGCATATTAAGTCATTTTGGAGCTAAATAGGTCATTTCTTAAGCATATTATGTCATTTTTGAGCTAGCTAAGCATATTGAGTCATTTCGGAGGAAAATGCTAAGTATAGGTCACTTTAGAGCTATCCTAGGTTAAATAGGTCATTTGTGAGCTAATTAAGGTTATTATGTCATTTTTGAGCTAGCTAACCATATAAATTCATTTTTGGAGGAATAAATGCTAAGTATATGTCATTTTAGAGCTTTCCTAGGTTAAATAGGTCATTTTGGAGCTAAATAGGTGATTTCTTAAGCTAAGCTAAGTATAGGTCAATTTAGAGCTATCCGTGGTAAAATTGGTCATTTTGGAGCTAATTAAGGTTATTATGTCATTTTGGAGGAAATAATGCTAAGTACAGGTCATTTTAGAGCTAAATATGTCATTTCTTAAGCTAAGCTAAGTATAGGTCATTTGAGAGCTATCGATGGTAAAATTGGTCATTTTGGAGCTAAGTAAGGTTATAATATCATTTTCGAGGAAACTAAGCTAAGTATACGGCATTTTGGAGATAAATAGGTCATTTCTTAAGCTAAGTACGCATTTGTTATGCTAAACACTTGTGAAAACTTACCGTCATCACGGAGGTGTAGTTGTAGGTGTAGTTCTAGGACCGGTCGCGCCAGTGGCTGACGGAGGAGGATCGGTCGATGCTTGTCGGGAGTTATGCTGCACCAAAGATCATTTCCAATGTATCATTAGCATGATGCAACTCAAATGTGAAGACTAGTAACTAATGACAATTCAAATGAAACTCACCGTGCCCGCCGGAGCAATGACTGGAATCGGCGGAGGGGTCGTGCCGTTCTTCTCGCACAGGGTCTGCACATTTGGTTTTGATGAGTCAGTCATATTAGATACTACTGTAAGGAACATTACGTGCATGATTTGGCTAATATGCAGAAGAAACTTACCGCGAACATCTCGTATAGGGCCCGGTTAGCCATCATGTTCCGGTTCCTCTCCTCCTCCAACGTATTAGCCGTCCTGTCCTCAAGCTCCCTCTCCCTCTCCGCCGCCTGCCGGTCCCTCTCCTCTAGAAGCGCCTGGGTCTTCGCTCTCTCTGCCTCAATAGCAGCCTGCAACACCACTCGTTAGCATTGTAATCATCGACGGCCGCACACACAATGTAATGAAGGAAAGGTATCTGAGTCCGTATAACTAACCTTGAATTCGAGCTCTACTGGCTGTGCACGAGGCAATATCTCAGGATCGGAGCTGGTCTGGCGCTTCTTGATCTGCGGGAGAGTGCTACTACAACGTATCAGTCCATTCCCAATGGCTAACGAGCCATGCTGCCTCCCGCCACCAGATATCATCACCAGCTCTGGATCAAGAGGTTGCTGGCTCGGGTTAAAGTCCGGCCCTTTCCTCGCCTTCCCCTCGTCTCTGTACCTCACAAGCTTGTGGTGGGAGGCGTGGTTGCTGAATTTATCTGGATCATCGAGGTCAGACTCAGAGAATGCCTTGGCCTTCTTGTACGAGGCAGTATTGGACATGGCATAGAGGTCGAACAGCTGTCGCATTGGAGCCTTGTTCTCTCGCGCCTAAAAGAGAGGAACAGAGTATTAGTTGAGGGCTCAAGCTAGCATGAAGAATAAATTTGCATGAATCATGAAGCAAACCACATACCCAGTTTTCCCCGTACTGATGTAGGTTGACGCTGCCTAGATGGTGTGGGACACCTTTCATTTTGCCACGCTTGTCCTTTGCAGTGTCGTGGGTGGAGCGCCATTGGGGAGAGCACCACTCATCCACCAATGCCTCCCAACAGTCCATCCTATCCGCACACCATCTCGGGGGCACCTAAGTTAAGCAAGAGAAATTTGAGCGCTACGCCTACGAATCAAATCAAGGAAACTAAGTACAAGGCCTTAAGAATAGGTAATTACCTTCATGTACTTCTCCTTACTCAGAAACTTGACGCGGCACTTCTCTCTTTTCCTCCTAATACCAGCCGAGGCCAAGTAGTCTCGAACTGCCTGCGTCCGAGCCTCGTGCCGAAAGTTTTGAAGTAGGCGCCTCCACTCGTTGTCGATAACCCGAGCCGCGGCCTCCTCCTGTCCCTCAGCACACCTGTAGAAGGTCTGCAATAAAACAAGAAAACACGGATTAGTACAATCACTAGGGTTGCCAATCAAAGAAGGAAACACAACGTAGACGGCAAAGGAGAAATTACCCAAAACGTCTGGATCACA
Source organism: Elymus sibiricus (assembly GCA_039707655.1). NCBI lineage: Eukaryota > Viridiplantae > Streptophyta > Magnoliopsida > Poales > Poaceae > Elymus > Elymus sibiricus. Next base: position 342,870,841 of record CM077666.1, on the reverse strand, counting down.
ATGTCGGCCACCTTGTGGCACTCGACATCGCCGATCCTATGCCCCGGCGGGGCCGGGGCAGCCAAGTAGTGCTCCCAGGTCATTCCTAGCTCTCGAACCCGGCCCTCACCGGGCAACATGACCCACCCCGGGAAGCTCTGGCGACAAATCACACCAACGACACTGTTGGGCCTACGGACATGAGGCTCGTGTGTCCAAGACCTGCAGTATGACAAGGCCAACGCATTAGATATTCGAAGAAACGTGAAGGCAAAAGGTTAAAAAAGAGTAAATGCACTTACTTGTCCCCGTTAGGCGCAATCAACCACCTCTGGTCGGGGGTCGCCGGGGTGGGCGGGAGCTTTGTACCACCACGCTGGTAGACTTTGCGCCCCTCAACCCACTCACCCTCGCTATAGCTATCAGAACTATAGCCACCCTCAGCACGGCCACTCGACTCCGTCGAGTCCGCCCATGGGTTCCTCTACGACTCAGCGTGATCCCTGCTGAGCTCCGGAGTCTCGTGGGACGAAGGCTCGTCGGCCCGAGGCTCGTCGGCCGTAGGCGCGTCTGCCATAGGCTCGTCGGCCCGAGGCTCGTGGACCGGAGTCCGAGACGGGTCCAGCTCAGGCGGCTCCATCTCAGACGGAGAACTCCTGTGGTCGGGTGAATCAGCTGGGGGTGGCGGCGAGGAAGGCGTAGTAGCAGCCTTCCTACCTCTCCCGCCGCCACGTCCACCTCTACCAGCCTTCTTCCCCCCCCCCCCCCCCCCCCCGCGACCTCTCCCGGCTGAAGAAGAAGCGACCGCCCGTGGTGTCTGCATACTGAGATCCAGCGCTCTCCGGAGGCTATGGGGTCGAATGGAACTACCCCTCCCACCACGCGCCGAGGTAGGAGCCTCAGAGCGCTCTCGACCCGCGCCCACCATCTGTCAACACCTGCAATGACAAAGAGTAAACGAAATTAGTACAACATAAAAAGAATGAATACCTGACATGAATAATATGTATATAATTTAAGTGTATCATCATCATGAACATAATAAAAAAATTGAATACCTAAAAAATTGAATACTTAATTTAAGTGTCGGGGTGTCGGGGTCGTGGTGTCGGGGTGTCGTGTCGGGGTCGGGGTGTCGGGGTGTCGTGTCGGGGTCGGGGTGTCGGGTCGGGGTGTCGTGGTGTCGGGGTGCCGTGTCGGGGTCGGGGTGCCGTGTCGGGGTCGGGGTGTCGTGTCGGGGTCGGGGTGTCGGGGTGTCGGTGGTGTCGTGTCTGGGTGTCGTGGCGTCGGGGTGTCAGGGGTGTCGGGGTGTCGGGGTCGGGGTGCCGTGTCGGGGTCGGGGTGTCGGGGTCGGGGTGCCGTGTCGGGGTCAGGGTGTCGGGTCGGGGTCGGGGTGTCGGGGTGTCGGGGTGTCCTTTTCTTTTATTTCCTATCTTTCTTCTACTTCTTCTTCTTTCCTTTTTCTTCTTCTCTTCTTCTTTCCTTTTTCTTCTCCTAAATCTTACTCCTATTACCTAAACTAGTAAACGTGCACGTGCACCGCACGTCTTGTGAAGAAGACTTGATTTGCTCTCTCCTAACCTCTCTCTCTAAGGCTATAAGACATGGTTTGCTCTCTCCTAAACTCTCTCTCTAAGGCTATAAGACATGGTTTGCTCTCTCCTAACCTCTCCCTCTAAGGGGATAAGGGCGGAGACAGTTTGCCCCCTCCCTTTGTCATCAAGATAGTGGGTCCTTGCCTCCTCGACGCCACCCCAAAATAATATTGTGGTGTTTCATGATACTATTAGCTTTGTAAAAATAGGAAGAAAAAAAAGTAAAGAATATATGCTGCAATAATAAACAATAAATGCTCTATGTTCTGAGGAAGACAAATATAAAACCTATATTAGATTAAAGGTGTTGAACCTAGCAAATCGACAAGGGGATGTATCGTTTTATCCGTGAACAAGATGAATCACAGGCTTCCAAGTATTAAAACCAAAATAAATCTCAAATCCTACAAGTTAAAAATTGTGAACCCAATTGGTCTTCAATCCACCAAATACTAAGCTCTCACTGTGTGCTACATGAAATAAGCATGGCACCAGGTTTATCTAACTAATACAAAAAAAAGAACAGGGGAGGAGGGGGGCATACCTTCCGGTGGCTGCGGGTGGGGGGGAGGTGGCTGCGGGGAGGAGGATGGCTGCGGGTGGGGGGGAGCTGGCGCCGGCGACGGTGCGGCTCCGGCGGCAGGGCGGGGCGACGCGACGCGGCGCGGCTCCGGCGATGGGGCGGGGCAGGGCGGCCGCCGCGGCCTGGGTCCGCTGGGCGGGGCGGCCGGCGACGGGGCGGGCTCCGGGGGGCGGGGGGTCGGTGTGGGGTCGGGGTCGGGGTGTCGGGTCGGGGTCGGGGTGTCGGGTCGGGGTCGGGGTCGGGGTCGGGGTCGGGGTCGGGGTTTTTCCTCTTTTTTTCTTTTCTTCTTCTTCCTCTTCTTCCTTTTCTTCATTTTCTTCCTTTTTGTTCCTTCTTCTTCTTCTTCTTCCTCCCTTCCTTTTTCCTCTTCTTCTTCTCCTCCTCTCCTCTTTTTTCTTCTTCTTCTTCTTCTTCCTCTTCTTCTTTTTTCTTCTCCTCCTCCTCCTCTTCTTCTTCTTCCTTTCCTTTTTTCCTCTTCTTCTTCTCCTCCTCTCCTCTTTTTTTCTTCTTCTTCTTCTTCTTTTTTCCCTCTAAGTTTTTTCTACCTAATATATACTAACTAATATGAACTAATAACTAACTAATATAAACTAACTAATATGAACCAACAAAAATAGAAAAAAAACATTAAAAGGGGGGGAGGGTGGAGCTCACCGGAGGGGGGGTCGAGGCGGCGGCGCGGGGCGGCGGAGGGGGAGGGGCGGAGCTGGGTCGTCGGGGGTGCCTGCTCGCCGGCGACCCGACACGGCGGAGCGGCGGGGCAGGGGGCGGCGGGGGCGACGGGGCCGAGGTGGTGGAGGAGGGCCGCGGGGAGGGGGCGGGCGGCGCCGCGGCCTGGCACCGGCGGTGGTGGAGAAGGGCCGCGGGGAGGGGGCGGTGGTGGAGGAGGGCTGCGGGGAGGGTGCGGCGGCGGGAGGGCGGGGCGGCGGCCCTGAGAGAGAGAGGGAGAGAGAGATGTGAGAGAGAGAGAGAGGCGCGGGGCGCGGGGCCAAAAGTTAAGTTCATTTCTTTGCCGTCTGCTGGCAGACGGCAAAGAATTCTTTGTCGTCTGCCAGCAGACGGCGACCGTTAGCCCGCCCCCGCCGTGACATTGTGGGCCCCACCCTCACCTCTTTGCCGTCTGCTGGCAGACGGTAAAGAGTTCTTTGCCGTCTGCCAGCAGACGGCAAAGAAGTGGCAGATGGCAAAGAGCTTGACCTAGCCAGTGCCGTGCCCCGTGGGGCCCACTTTGGTCTTTGCCGTCTGCTGGCAGACGGCAAAGAACTCTTTACCGTCTGCCAGCAGACGACAAAGAAGTGCAGATGGCAAAGACCCACTTTGCCATCAGCCAGATCTTTGCCGTCTGCTTTGCCAAAGCAGACGGCAAACAACTTGTTTGCCATCTGCCAGCAGACGGCAAAGAGCTGGCAGATGGCAAAGAAGCTGATTCCAGTAGTGATCTCTCTTCATAAAGGAACCGGCAGAAGAAGTATCGAGCATGGATTGATCATTATGAGAAAGCCGAGCATAAAAGTTCTGAATAATTATTTCTCTTGAGAGCTCATGATTGGGGCATGTGTTCAACATATACTTAAGCCTCCCCCAAGCTTGAGCGATACTTTATCCTTCACGAGGCCAAAAATTATATATATAATTCCGATCACGATGAACCAAATGCATATGATAAAATTTCTGGTGAAATTCCAGCTTCAACCGGTTCCAATCCCATGTTTCAGTATCATCACATAGCCTATACCATGTCAATGCCTTTCCTCCCAAAGATAAAGGGAATACTTTCTTCTTAACTCCATCTCCGGATAGACCTGCAAGCTTAAACAATCCACAAATTTCATCCACATATATCAAGTGCACATCAGGATGTACCGTTCCATCTCCTGCATAAGGATTAGCTAGCAGTTTCTCTATCATACCCGAAGAAATTTCATAATAAATATTTCAGTAGGTTCAGTAGGTTGAGGAGCAACTCTCAATGCTTCCAGTCGAGGTGAAGATACCACGAACAAGCCCCTCAAAGGATTACTTTCCATAGTGACAAGTGACAGTAAATTTCAGCACGTAATATAAATGTTTCCTTACCAAATTCCACTCACCAAAGGCGCTTCACTCCCCGGCAACGGTGCCAGAAAAGAGTCTTGATGACCCTCAAGTATAGGGGATCAATCGTAATCCTTTCGATAAGTAAGAGTGTCGAACCCAACGAGGAGCAGAAGGAAATGACAAACGGTTTTCAGCAAGGTATTCTCTGCAAGCACTGAAATTATATGTAACAGATAGTTTGGTAGCAAAGTAATTCGTAACAAGTAACAAGTAATAACGGTAACAAAGGTGCAGCAAGGTGGCTCAATCCTTTTTATAGCAAAGGACAAGCCTAAATGAACTCGTATAATAAGCAAAGCATTCTCGAGGACACATGGGAATTTCATCTAGTCACTTTCATCGTGTTTGTTTGATTCGCGTTCGCTACTTTGATAATTTGATATGTGGGTGGACCGGTGCTTGGGTGCTGTTCTTACTTGAACAAGCCTCCCACTTATGATTACCCCCTCTCGCAAGCATCCGCAACTACGAAAGAAGAATTAAGATAACTCTAGCCATAGCATGAAACATATGGATGTAAATCAGCCCCTTACGGAATAGCGCATAAACTAGGGTTTAAGCTTCTGTCACTCTAGCAACCCATCATCTAATTACTACTCCACAATGCCTTCCCTTAGGCCCAAAGATGGTGAAGTTTCAAGTTAATTGGAGCTCTGTGGGATAGGTATCTCTGCTATAGCTATTCCAGGTCCAGAATCCAGCTGTCGGTATTCTCCCTCTTCATATAAATCTTGCAAATTAAGAGATAGAAGGCATAAGAGTTGCATCATAAAGGGAAATAATGATCAAATACATTATAAATAATAGTAGAAAATCATGATGCAAATTGTACGTATCAAGGGGGGAATCCAAAACGGCTACCATCTACATCAACATTTTTGCCACCGTGTCTATGTGTGAGTAGTCATCTTTGGACTATGGGTCCATAGCCGTCCATAGAAGTAGCTAGATGGCAATCTCTCATTTGTTCTTCAGTAAAATGATCGCATGAGCTGCCCTACATGATTGTGATTCATCAGATTTAATTTTATGATGTGTTTTCTACCGTGTGACGAGTTGTCACTTTATGATCTGATATATACATATTTTACATGGTTCATATGAGTTCTTTGTTGTATAATTTATATACATATATGCTCTTCGATCTATAAGACTTGCATTGTGCAAGTTTAAATGAACGATTTCCAAGAGAGTTGTATAAGTTGGTCGGGTTCAATCTTGCAAATAAGCTACCACGGTGATAGAAAGTGGAACAAACTTGTATTATTTTGTTGCCACCAAGCATAAAAGATAGTTGTGTAGTTGTCCCGGTGATGAGCCAGGGGCAAAGACAACATATTATCAACATCATGTTATCATTCTTAATAAAATATTGTGTTTACGTAATACTTTAAAATGCATGTTAGATAGCAGTTTTGGGTTGAAGTATTAGCTATAGGATGTAGTTGGATTCATGTTGTATAGATGCATGGACGTGATGCCTATATGCAATCATGCCATGTATGATCATAGTTATAAAAACTACAAATTAATCGAGACGCAACTGTAATTTGTTCATCATTCCATTTTATCTATTTTTGGGAGATGCCACTAGTAAAATTATGTATTCCAGTCCATTCATCGTAATTCCTGTTGTAGGAACGAAGTATGTCTACCAGAGGGGGGGTGAATGGGAGTTTTAAATTTTCTTCTTTAAAATCAAAACTCTCGGAACCCAGCAGCGGAACGAATGAAAACAATATGCAGTGAGCGAGTACAAACTACCGAATGGAAACTATCATCATGCATCGAGGTAAATCACATGTTTGAAATATGTCATATGTCACAGTTCGAATGTAAGAGAGGGGAGCAGAGGTGACCAGTGATGCTCGATGGCGACAGGGTGTTTGGTAGACCAGTTCGCCCTTCTGCAAAAGGACTACGTTTGGTTGGAGGGGTTGTGATTTAACACAGAAGATAAACTCTCTTCGCCCTTTTCTCCTCGACAATTGGTTCGTCAACCAATGTCGATTACTCATGATAGATGCTTGAGGCGATCTCCGAATCTTTACAGACTTCTTCTTCAAGAACCACAATTACTCTTGGTCTCTGAAGAAACTGACACCTAACCGTCTAGAGAGTTCGCAGCTCTCAAGAGTAATAGGCGGAGCGTACTGGACTTAGATTCGAGTGATGCTGAACCACTATCTAATTTTTCGGCTCTAGGGTTTTCTCTCGGCGGATTTTAAACTCAAATCTCTCGGAGAGGGGGTTGCTCAACAATCTTCTCAGAATCAAACGGAGCAGCCACCGGACAGCGCCGGTGCGGGGTGGCTATTTATAGCCGCAGCCTTCCCTGATGGGAAATGACCATTTTGGACACGCGGTCCAGCCAATGGCCAACCGACACGTTCACAACGGTCGGATTTTCAGAGAAACGGTAACATTACTTGTGGAGCAAGTAATGCTAACTCCTCAGCCAGAGACAAATCTCTCGCAGCGAAGAAGATCACAGTCTCTTGCTGGCAAGTATTTGCTCAGAACACAAAGAGATTTCTCTCACAGCTTTCATAGGATTTGGGTTTAGCATCAGCGAATCAAAGCTTCGAATGCTACACCCCTCTTAATAGTACGGTGGTCCTATGACTCAATAAAGGAAAAAAACAACGAAATGAATGCTACGTCTTCACTTCATCTTCAATCTCCTCGACTGCAGTCATTTTCTTCGGATGGACACCGAATGAATTGCTTTTCATCAACAATTTTTGAGGGGTCACTCTTGTCATCATAATCTTCGGCGATAACCTTCACTGCCACGCAGTGGAAATCCTTCGGAGTTTGAATCCAAACTCCTCTTTACTCCAGGGACCTGTTACTCTGTGTGCACTAGTAAACACATTAGTCCCTCAGTGTTTGTCAACAATCTCCAAAACATAAGGAGGCAAATTATTGCACCAACAATCTCCCCCTTTTTGGACGATTGATGACAAAACAGATAATCATCGAAGTGAAGATAGATAAGTGAAAAATAATTCCAACAAGAGTGAGTGAGGGTAACTATGCTCGAAGATGAAATAGACACCCCCTTAATGTATGCAAGGAAGAAAGTTATGAGATAAATTCTCCTGCAAGATCTGAATAATATGGAGGAAATTTCAATCATTCGAGACATTTTGATTCGCACTGATGAGATTTAATCCATCGAGATCGTAGTGCAATCAATTATAACTTCTGATGATAATTCCACCTGCAAGACAAATGCTTCAAGAGAAATGGTGCAGCAGCAGGGGTTATAAACATTAAGGCATAGAAGTTATCGAGTTTTACAACATAGTACGGATAAGCTTAAACCAGAAGTTGCAAACTCGCATGAAACCAAAACAATCGAAACACCGAAAGCAAATCTATCGAGACTCAAATTTATCGAGACTCGATGTAATTCTCCCCCTTTTTGTCAACAAGTGTCAAAAAGGTGACGAATAATAGGAGTGCAAAAGCACAGAACGGTTTAGCCGGTGGCATCTCCAGATGAACTATCCGAGGAGAGTTCTTCTTCGGAAGTGACAGGATTGACTTCGTCTTCAGCAGCAACAGATTTTCCTTCAGGAATAACAGCTTGGGGCTGAGCAGACGAGCGAATAGCTGGAGTGGCCACAGGAGGAGCACGGGAATGCATATTGCCTTCGGCAGGTTTCTCAGTCAGGGAGGTGGCTTCAGATTCGTCAAGCAGTTTGCGAAGCTTGAGATGAAGAAGATCTGTTGTAGGCTCACGAGTAGGCAGAGGAGGGGTACTCCGATCTTGAAAATCTTCGACAGTGAAGCCTTTGTCAATATAATCATACAGCTCTTGGAGATTGACAATTAGGAGTTGTTTCTCGGTGAAGAACTTGCGAAGCAATTTCCAGAGTCTCTTCTTGTTTTCATCAGCTATCAGATGCATTATCCTCATGCGATTGTTGAGGGCATTTAGCTCGGAGGCGAGATGTTCTTTCTCTTGTCGATCCTCGGCGTTATGCTGCAGCAGCAGTTGTTGAGTACGCAAACTAACTTCGAGTTGCGATGGAGGTTGAGGCGAAATCGCACGGTTGCGCTGAGGCAGACGTGGCCTGTCGAATTGCTTGTGATAGTCTTGACGGCTTGATGTGGGTGATTTGCCCGAAGAGATATCATCCATGACTTTCAAAGTATCGTGAACAGGAGGAATGAAGCACTTATGGATTTCCTTCGCAAGATACACTGTGTGCATTGCATGATCAACAACTTTTTGGATCCATGGCGCAAATACTTTGATGCGTAAGGGAAATTGAGCAGAATGCTTCAGAATGCGTAGGAACATATCTTCCACATCGAAAATGTATCGCTCAGAGATTGCATAGATAGCATTGCGAAGAACATCTGGGATGGACTTGTCCGGATTCATACCCGCCAGAGGGCAAATTGTATAAGAGAGCATGTGGAATAGCGTTTGATTCTCGAATGTAAGTGCTCTGCACGAGGAGGACCAGAGTAGTCACGAATCTTTTCTTGATCCATAGTGCACCGAAAAATGTCATCTGATATAACATCAATGTTATGAACCCGAATTTCAGTATCACCGTGCTCAAAGCGAGGGAAATGGAAGTGCGAGACAAAATCCATTGAGGTGCATTTGATGCGTTTCCCTTCGGTCATCCATTCCATGACCCATTTGGAGCTATCAGATTCATCGCTAGAGATATATAGGGTTGCATAGAATTGAAAAATTATTGCTCTGTTCCAAGGGTGCTCGAACTCAAAGACCTTGGTGAGGCAGAAATCATCCAGATCCTAAAGCAATTGATTGAAACAGCCAATGTTACGCATGGCAGGGATGTCCAGATATTCGTGAGGAAATATCTTTCGGCTCTCATAGAGAACCCGAGAGTAATAGATGGCCTGGTCCTTAGTCCAGAAGTGAGGCGATTCCGAAGTGCGCGGCCCATCATAAGGACTAGCTTGAAAGAATTTAGGATGCACATTTCGATTGAAAAGAGGACCTTTTGCGCCTGCGCCTGCGCCTGACGAGAACAAAGGCAGTTCTTCACGAGGGTATGGATATTTGAGTTCTTCTTCAGGAGAAAGATATTCATCACCATAGACAACCGAGTCCGTGCGGCGAGCAAAGACAGATTTTTGTTCGGAGGGACCAACATCTGGCATTCGGGTAGCTGTGTCGATGGATAACTTGAGTGGAGACGGAGCAAGTGTTGCAACTGTGGAAGGTGCTGAGGTAGAAAGCGGCAGAGCGGGTTCAATCACAGTAGGCACTGAGGCGAATTCATTCACTGAAGGTTGGTGCTCGACTGGAATCTGTTGTTGCTCAACTATAAGAGAAGCCGAGACTTTTGTTGTTTCATGAGCCCAAGACGCTTGGGGCTCGGACCGAGGGATTACACCTTCCTCAGAAACAAAGTGTTGCGAGGGAATATCAGCTCGAGCAGGGGAGGCCACAGGCACTGATTCAGTTGGCCTTGGCGAGGGAGGAGCATCCGAGTCCTTGACTGGAGGGTTCGAAAGAATAGCTGGCTCAGGAGATTTTTCTTGCGGAGCAGGAGACTGAGCAACTTGGTGAACAGGTGATTGTTCTTTTGGAGCAGGAGGTGCATTTTTCGTTGCAATTATTTTTTGTTGCTTTTTCTTTTGCTGAGCAACTTGATCTATATGGCCCTTTACCAGATCATTGTATCCAGTGACTTTGGCTTGATGTTCATCACAGATTTTCCAAACAATTTCATCTAGATCCGTGTGAAAGCGTAACCTTCAGTGACGAAGGAGAGTCATAGCATGGTTAATGTCCTTGTAGGAATCCTCGAGTGCTTTAATGACAAATTTTGAAGAGGCAGTTTTCATTTGATTATCAAAGTCCATTAGCTCGGCAGAGAGAGAGTTTATCTCAACTGCATCTTCTCGAAGTTCTTGAACTACGGAAGTGGCTTGAGTAATAACTTCGGCAGGAATAGGTAGAGATGCCACTTCTCCATCGAATGGATTGTCCACAAATTTATCGAGCTATTCCATGATGAATATGTGATCATAATAGTGAGGAGCATCAGACTTGACTGAGGGAGCAGTCGGGACAGCAACTTGCTCGGAGGGAGGCTTAGAAGCCAATGGCTGAGTCAAGGTAGGGGCAAACTTAGCAGCCTTCTCCTTCGGAGCAGTAGCTGGTGGAGCAACTTTCTCGGTAGGCGCCTTGATTTTCTTCAGGTTAGGCTTGGGAATATTTTCGCCTGGCTTTGCAGAACTCACAGGAGCGTCAACTACCAAATCCTTCAAATTGATAGCATCGGGATGAGGAATTGTGTTCACATGCTGCTTCATCGTGACAGTGGTAGCAGGGGTCTTTCTATTTGGGATCTTCTTCGGTGGTGCTTCTGGGACCAGGTTAACCCGAAGATCAGGCAGCACAGTTGATGTGGTAATGTTTCCTTCCTCGCTGAGGGTAGTAGCAACTTCTTCCTTGGTGAGCGGAGGATCATCATCATCAGCCGAAGAATCATCCATTCGAATATCATCAGCAGGTTTAGCCTTTTTCCTCTTTGGTGCGCTCTTTCTCTTCGCCGCAGCGCTGGGATCATGCTTGCGCTTAGAACGACTTTCAGATTTTCCTTCGGCCTTTTTCTTCTCCACATCATCTTTGAGAAGGCGAAGGTTTTCCTGTTCACGAGCCTTTTGTTTTTCGGCCCTCTGGGCTCGCTTGATGGCATTGCGCTGTCGCTTAGCAAGCTCATCAGGATAAGATGCGGGTGTATGAAGAGATGACTCATGAGCATTCATTGGAGGAGGTGGTCTTTCTTGGGGACCATTTGGCTTGATGAGAGAAATTTCCCGGTAGTCACCCCATGGTGGATGAAATGCAAAGTTCTAAGCAAACCGAGGATGAACAAATTCATAGTTGAACCACTTGCGCACCCAGTGACGGCGAATCCATTGTTGACGAGTATCTCTCTAATGTTTGGTTTCTCCTGGAACAGTGTCATACCGATCATGAGAGATGTATTCGGCAGTGTTGGTGTAAGCCTGTCTACCACCCCTCTTCTTCTTCGGAGCAGTATCTTCTTGCTCGTTGTCATTTTGATCGGTCCTTTTTCGCTTGCTGGTTGATGGGCCTACCATTGGGCCCTTAGCATTCAGAGCTTTGGATTCATCAGCAGTGCCCAGAACTGCATCATCTCGGTCAGCCATGCTAACTGGTTTAGCCGAATCCTCTACGGACTGCATTTTCCTGTTAATAAAGATAGATGCGAGGGAAAATGGGGACAGGGTTACGAATGCACACAACGAAGATTTAAAAAAAAATTGTTTTTGATGAAGAAATAGATGCAGACTTTGAGAAATGTTTCAGGCGAAAGAAATGTGTAGAACAAACTAGCAGGTTCGGAGAAAATACTAGTAAACGTGCTAAGCATTCCTGTTCGTACGAGACATAACACAAACCCTAGATCTGAAATTTCTCGGATGCAAGGGACAACTACAAACCACATCCGCATAAGTTACCTATCAGTAAGGATCTGGGAAATGCAGTAAAAATAAGCAATTTCTACCGCGGACGAACTCGAACAGGATGAATGGAAGAACGAGTTTGCACCACACATACCCTAACTCGGTGATGTGCAGCAACTACGGTGGAGCGGAGAGGAAGATGATTTGCGGCAGCGAGGAATGACTCCGGCGACCTCTTTCCGGCAGCAAAGCGGCGAAGATGGTCGACGTCGTCGAGCTCGAGGAGGAGCAGTGCGGTAGGGCTTCGGACGGTGGTGATGGTGGAGATGCGAAGTGAAACGAGGAGGGTGGCGGCATAGCATTTATATGCGAGGAGGATATAGCCGCACCCAGGTGAATTTGATCAGACGGCCAGAGTCAAGGGACTGTTGCGATTCAACGGATCTGATAAGCTGGCAGTTGATGGGAAGCACATGGCAACCGTCACCAAAGAACGTGGTCCAGACTTGGGCGGGAAACCCCAAATTTTGGACGGCTTTCGCCAAAACTGATTAAGTTCGGACCGAAACTTTAACGTGGTCAAGGACACCAGATAAAGTTTCGTTCCCAGATGAATTTTGTGCATTCATAACAGAACATCATAGACTGGAAGAGATAGAATGGAGGGAAAACATGGTCCTAGGTTTTTCACTCAGACGAAGAACCACAAACACCCGAGAGAAAAAACAATGAGTGAAAAACATTCGGACAGACACAAAGGAAGCAAATCCAACTTCAATGAAGAGAAATTGTGGTGGCGTTACCCATCGTATAAGAACTGTATGACCCCGAGCATCGCACAATTATCGTGGCACCCGGTTAGTCTAGTTCTTCGTTAATGTATTCACTCTCAGAAAGAAAATTTCACTTTGTCGAAATTTTCAGACTCTTCGAGTGTTATGCACCCATTCTTTCTAAGATGTGGAAGTGATGGTACGGGTGCCGAGTCCAGTTTACTGCACGTTCACGGAATCTAGGATATTTATCTCACACCGTAACGCACAGAATCTTTCTCATCGAGAGGCTTGGTGAAGATGTCGGCGAGATTCTCTTCGGTATTGACGTGACTGATAACAATATCTTCTCGAGCAACATGATCTCGTAGGAAATGATGTCTAATCTCAATATGCTTGGTGCGAGAGTGCTGCACAGGATTGTGTGCAATTTTGATCGCACTTTCATTGTCGCACAATAGAGGAATCTTCTTGACCTTGATGCCATAATCTTTCAGAGTCTGCTTCATCCATAATAACTGAGTGCAACAAGCGCCAGCAGCAATATATTCGGCCTCAGCCGTAGAGAGCGAGACACAATTCTGCTTCCTTGACGACCAACATACCAATGATCTACCGAGGAAATGGCATGTCCCCGAGGTATATTTCCTGTCAATCCGGTCACCTGCATAGTCTGAGTCTGAATATCCAACGAGGTCAAACTGTGCTCCCTTAGGATACCATAAACCTAAGGTGGGGGTGTGAGCCAAATATCTCAGAATACGCTTGACCGCTTGGTGATGCGATTCTTTCGGGGCAGCTTGAAAACGAGCACACATAAAACACTCAACATAATATCAGGTCTGGATGCACATAAGTAAAGCAAAGAACCAATCATCGAACGATAAGCTTTCTGATCGTAATCTTTACCGTACACATCTGCGTCCAGCTGGCCATTTGTGGGCATGGGAGTTTTGTAGCCCTTCTGTTTGCAGTCTTGCATTTTGAACTTCTTCAGACAATCTTTCAGATATTTCTCCTGAGATATGAAAGTTCCATTGTCCTGTTGACGAATTTGGAGTCCGAGAAAGAACTTGAGTTCACCCATCATAGACATTTGATATTTCTCGGACATCATTCATCCGAATTCCATGCTGCAGGCATTGTTAGTACAGCCGAAAATAATATCATCCACATAGATTTGACATACGAATAGGTCACCATCAATAGCATGAGTGAAAAGAGTGGAATCAGTGGATCCTGGCTTGAACCCTTTGTCGAGCAGAAACCTCTTCAGCGTGTCATACCAGGCTCGAGGGGCTTGCTTCAGCCCATATAGAGCCTTTTTCAACCTGAAAACTTTGTTAGGAAACTGAGGGTTTTCAAAGCCAGGTGGCTGCCTAACATATACTTCCTCTTCAATTTCACCATTGAGGAAAGCACTTTTCACATCCATTTGATAAAGCAGAATATCATTGTAATTTGCATAAGCGAGAAGAATATGAATTGCCTCAAGGCGAGCAACAGGAGCATACGTTTCACCGAAATCAATACCTTCTACCTGTGTATACCCTTGAGCGACAAGACGTGCTTTGTTTCTCACAACAATGCCATTTTCATCTTGCTTGTTCCGAAAAATCCATTTTGTGCCGATGATATTGTGCTTCTTAGGATTCGGCTTGCCAACCAATTCCCACACATCATTCAATTCGAATTGCACCAACTCTTCTTGCATAGCATTCATCCAATTGGGATCATTCATAGCTTCTTCATACTTGGTAGGTTCTGTCAATGAGACGAAAGAGAAACTACCACAGTAGTTAGCCAAACGAGTGCGAGAGCGAGTTGTGGGTCGGTAACCTGGATTCTCGAGATCTTCAAGGATTAATGCAGGGTCAACTTGATTTGCCACTCGTGGGAGAGAATTTCCTCCTTGATGATCATTTTCATTTTCCTCAGTATCAGCATCAGGATTGGCATCAGGATTGGCATTAGTATCGCCATTTTCATCAGGATTGCCATTTTGATCGGCATGTGCATTTGCATTTGGGTTGCCATTTGTGTTTGGTGCGGCATTTTCTTCGGCAATAGATTGGCGTGTTCGTCGAGCTATGGGAGCATCATCATCGGAAGAGTCGGCTGTATTTCCTTCGACTGGCCTGACGTCCCCAATAGCCATTTGCCGAATAGCATCCGAAATCAGAGGTTCATCTATCACATTAGGCAGGTGCTCCTTTTGGGAGCCGTTAGATTCATCAAACCGCACATTTACCGTTTCCATAACTTTCCCGTGATGCGAGTTATAGACACGATAAGTATGCGAGTTCGAGCCATAACCAAGAAGAAAACCTTCATGTGCCTTAGGTGCAAACTTAGAATTATGATTCATGTCACGAATATAGCAAGGTGCACCAAAACCACGTAAATAAGAAACATTCGGTTTCTTGCCAGTGATAAGCTCATATGAAGTTTTCTTAAGGAATTTGTGAAGATAAACACGATTAACAACATGGCAAGCAGTGTTAATAGCATCAGCCCAGAAATGAATGGGAGTTTTATAATCACTGAGCATTGTTCTCGCCATTTCAATGAGAGTTCTATTCTTTCGCTCAACAACTCCATTCTGTTGGGGAGTGTATGCGGCAGAGAATACATGAGTGATACCATTTTCATCGAGAAAATCTTCGATATGAGTATTTTTGAACTCAGTACCATTGTCGCTTCTAACATGCTTAATTCGCACATCATATTCATTTTGAGCCTTCTTGGCGAATCTTTTGAAGATGTCTTGGGTGCAGGTTTTGTCTTCGAGAAAGAATACCCAAGTGTATCGAGACAAATCATCAACAATAACCAGACCATAGTGACTGCCTCCGAAACTTGCATAGTTTTGAGGCCCGAATAAATCCATATGAAGAATTTCCAGTGGTCTTGTTGTGGTCATGACAGTTTTTGACGAATGGTGCTTCTTGGCCAATTTACCGGCTTCGCACGCAACACAAAGACGATCCTTGTCGAATTTCACATCAGGAATACCACGAAGATGATTTTTCTTCACGAGAGTCTGCAAATTTCTCATACCTGCATGACCAAGTCTTCGGTGCCACAGCCATCCTTCGGTTGCTTTTGCAAGCAAACAAGTTCGGACTGAGGGACCCTTAGAGAAATCCACAATATATAAATCACCTTTTCTATTTCCCTCGAATACGAAGGAATTGTCAGTGGCCATAAAGACGATGCATTTGGATTTAGAAAATAGAACTAGCATGCCTAGATCACAAAGCTTGCCAACTGACATGATATTAAATCCAAGAGACTGAACAAGTAGGACATCATCAATGTTCTTGTCCTTGGATATAGCAATTTTACCTAACCCAATTACCTTTCCTTTGTTGTTGTCGCCGAAAGTAATATACTTCTCAGATGAAGCAGTTAAGTTGGGGTCGACAAACAACGACTTGTCTCCGGTCATATGACTAGTGCATCCACTATCCATTATCCATTCGGTACACCCGGAGACATAGTCCTGCAGAGAAATTACGCTTTCTTAACCACCCACATCATTGTAGGTGGCTTCGAAACATATGAGCGAGCAGGATATGATTTCTTTCGATAATTATACGAATCATGACTTGAATGAGTACGAGTATAATCGAAAGAGTAAGCATTAAAATTTCTTCCAGACGAATGAGTATAACGGTTGGGTGAAGCAAGTATGTACTCATTCCGTCGAATCTTTTCAAGGATATATCGAGCATTTTCTTCCTGCATGGTTAGTAGCCTAGTAACTAGGGATGTAAATGGTACATATAATTTCCGTTCCGAATCCGCATCTGCATCCGTTTTTAAGGATATGGTATGCACTTGCACGAATCCGGCGGATATGGATGCGGATACGGATTTTGGTCCACCGGATATCCGGCGGATATGGTAGCGGATATGGTATCGATAATATCCGACGGATGTGGATTATCCGGTATTTTTGCGGATTATCCGAGGTTATCAAATAGGATTATCCGATTTATTTAGTACATTCGACAAGCTCAAATACCCAATTAGACCACTAATTCGAATCACTACATATAAATAGAATAAAACTATAGCAATAGTAGACCGTACTGAACGATCACAGTCACAGTCATGGTGGTCACAATAGTAGACGTTGTATTCTCCAGCGTCGCCAACGGCCGACCAGATCTTTCCGACAAACTGCTATGTACTCTTCACTATATGTCTTAGTTTTTGTTGCATACGAGCAAGCGTACAATTTGTAAGTTCATGCATGTTGTGCGCATAATACATGTATATCTAGTACGTGCATAGAATTTGTGATGCGTGATGTTTCTCTTCTCTATATACACACACCAAAAAGTTACAAGTTATGTATTATGATAAAAATTCATATTCATATTGTTTGCACAGAAAAAATAAAATCATGCCTAGGTGCATGTATGATCCGATACTTTTTATCCGTTTCCGGTCCGACTCCGCTCCGTTTCCGCTCCAAATCCGAGGTCCGATAATATCTGCATTCGAATCCGCATCCAGCCATTATCTGATCCGCTCCGAATCCGACATAAAAATATGGTAAAGGATATGGAAAAGGCATTATCCTATCCGATCCGATCCGTTTACATCCCTACTAGTAACAGGTAATGCTTCGATAGTTTTCCTGGGCACCCAGATAGCTTCCTT
Organism: Elymus sibiricus; assembly: GCA_039707655.1. Lineage (NCBI taxonomy): Eukaryota > Viridiplantae > Streptophyta > Magnoliopsida > Poales > Poaceae > Elymus > Elymus sibiricus. The sequence goes on along the minus strand of CM077666.1, from coordinate 342,853,700 downwards.
AGGAGGGCCATTCCTGCTGTTAGGTCCAATGTAGCGAGCAACAGCCTCACCACGTTGATTTTTGAATAGCTTACAATTGTCCAAAGAATCATCATATGAGTATTCAGGAATAGGTGAGTCATATCCCGAAAGTAAAGCTGGATCGAGCGTTTTGCCCTTAGCAGGTACCCACACAGTGCGAGGATATTGATCAGTTTCCCAGTAGGAGCCATTCTCATTCAGTTTCCTTTCGAAACCGATACCTTCCTTCCTGGGATTTTTGTGAAGAATAGATTTCTTCAGAACATCACACAGGGTTTGATGCCCTTTGAGAGACTTGAACATTCCTGTCTGAAGAAGATCCTTCAACCTAGCATTTTCATCAGAAACAGAACCATTTTCCTCGACCGAGGGGTTAGCATTCACAGAAGATTCAGCATTTGATTCAGCGTTACTGCGTTCAAGGCATTTTAAGCAAGGTGGTACAAACACTTCAGGTTTCTCTTTGAGTTGTTGCGTGAGAAGAGAATTTTCTCTGATCAAATCATCATGAGCCTCTCTCAGCGACTCGAGTTCCTGTTTCCGTTTCAGGTAATCATAAGTCAATCTTTCATGGTCAGCTGAGAGAAAATCATGATGATCTGATAGTTCTTTCATTCGAGACTCGAGAGCGGAATGCTCTTCGGTCAACGACTGATTTTTCTCCATCTCCTCAACCAACAACCCTTCAGACTTCCTGAGGGTTTTCTCAATTTTCTCGAGGGAGTTTTGTTGCATATTGGCAATTTTGATCAGTTTAGCACGGTCATCCTCATCAGAAGAATATTGATCACTGGAGTGAGCTTTGTGATGTTTGGAGGGTACCTTTTCTTTCGAAGCTTTGGCCATGAAACAATACGCCGGAGACTCGTTGTCGCTTGAATGATTCTCGAAGAAGTTTGATGCAGGAGTAGAGGCACATGCTATGCCAGCCATGCCGGAATCAGAATCCTCATCGGATTCTTCAACCTCTTCGTTGTCAGATGATGCTTCTTCTTCGGAATCCATTTCCTTACCGATGTACGCCTTGGCCTTGCGAGAGGTGTTCTTGCGGTTGGATGAGGACTTGGAGGGATTCCTTGAGGAAGATCTTGACGAGGACTTGGAGGAGCCATCCTTCTTCTTGAAGAACTTCTTCGTTTTCTTCTCATCATCGGAGTCGTAGCTTTTGCTCTTGCCTTTGCCATGGTTGTTTCCTGAATCATATCTTCCACTTGCACGGATTTCAGCTTCCCAGAGAGGGCAGTCCGAAATGAAATGCCCTGGCTTTTTGCACTTGAAGCAGGTGTAATCTCCAGTCGGTTTTGATGAAGATTTGGAGCCGCCAGAGTTGCTGGATCCTTTCTTCTGAAACTGATTTTTCCATTGAAGGCGCTGGAATCTTTTCGTGATCAATGCGAGATCCTTGCTGATCCTTTCGGGGTCATCTGAATCTTCATCGGCATTTCCTTCTGAGGAAGAATCAGCCACAGCCTTGAGAGCATGACTTTTTCGGTGACATGAACCATAGAGATCTCTCTTTTCTTCTTCTTGTTCTTCGTGGGTGTTTAGCCTTTCCATAATATCAGCAGAGTCGAGAACTTTGAAATCAGCTCGTTCCCGAATCATAAGGACTAGAGTGTCGAACGAACTGTCAAGGGATCGGAGCAGTTTCTTCACAACTTCGTGGTCAGTGATGTCTTTGGCGCCGAGACCTTGTAGCTCGTTTGCAATGTCACTCAGACGATCGAAGGTTTGCTGGCAGCTTTCATTTCCGATACGCTTGAACCTATTGAACTTGGCTCGAAGAGTATCAATGCGAGCTTCTTTCTGAGTTGAAACGTCCTCATTTATCTTCTCGAGAATGTCCCACAATTCCTTAGTTGTTTCACACTGACGGTAGCGAAGGAATTGAGCACGAGAGAGATGGCCACCAATTTCATCTTTAGCTTGAGCATCCATCTAAATGAGTTTCTTCTTGTGGTCAGTGGGGACCTGGGGCACTTCAACCATGAATCCATTCTGCACCACATTCCACATATCATCATCAATAGCTCGGAGACGGATCTTCATATTCTCCTTCCAGAAGGGATAGTCCGTCCCATCGAAGATGAGAATCTTGAGGTGCGACTTGTAGCTCACTGAAGACATACTTAAACTCCAAGGTGGTTAGACCAAAATGAGCAGAGTCAAGGAGTACCTCGCTCTGATACCAATTGTAGGAACGAAGTATGTCTACTAGAGGGGGGGTGAATGGGAGTTTTAAATTTTCTTCTTTAATATAAAAACTCTCGGAACCCAGCAGCAGAATGAATGAAAACAATATGCAGTGAGCGAGTACAAACTACCGAATGGAAACTATCATCATGCATCGAGGTAAATCACATGTTTGAAATATGTCATATGTCACAGTTCGAATGTAAAAGAGGGGAGCAGAGGTGACCAGTGATGCTCGATGGCGACAGGGTGTTTGGTAGACCAGTTCGCCCTTCTGCAAAAGGACTACGTCTGATTGGAGGGGTTGTGATTTAACACAGAAGATAAACTCTCTTCGCCCTTTTCTCCTCGACAATTGGTTCGTCAACCAATGCCGATTACTCGTGGTAGATGCTTGAGGCGATCTCCGAACCTTTACAGACTTCTTCTTCGAGAACCACAATTACTCTTGGTCTCTGAAGAAATTGACACCTAACCGTCTAGAGAGTTCGCAGCTCTCAAGAGTAATAGGCGGAGCGTACTGGACTTAGATTCGAGTGATGCTGAACCACTATCTAATTTTTCGGCTCTAGGGTTTTCTCTCGGTGGATTTTAGACTCAAATCTCTCGGAGAGGGGGTTGCTCAACAATCTTCTCAGAATCAAACGGAGCAGCCACCGGACAGCGCCGGTGCGGGGTGGCTATTTATAGCCGCAGCCTTCCCTGATGGGAAATGACCATTTTGGACACGCGGTCCAGCCAATGGCCAACCGACATGTTCACAATGGTCGGATTTTCAGAGCAACGGTATCATTACTTGTGGAGCAAGTAATGCTAACTCCTCGGTCAGAGACAAATCTCTCGCAGCGAAGAAGATCACAGTCTCTTGCTGGCAAGTATTTGCTCGGAACACGAAGAGATTTCTCTCACAGCTTTCATAGGATTTGGGTTTAGCTTCAGCGAATCAAAGCTTCGAACGCTACACCCCTCTTAATAGTACGGTGGTCCTATGACTCAATAAAGGAAAAAAAACAACGAAATGAATGCTACGTCTTCACTTCGTCTTCAATCTCCTCGACTGCAGTCATTTTCTTCGGATGGACACCGAATGAATTGCTTTTCATCAACAATTTTTGAGGGGTCACTCTTGTCATCATAATCTTCGGCGATAACCTTCACTGCCACGCAGGGGAAATCCTTCGGAGTTTGAATCCAAACTCCTCTTTACTCCAGGGACCTGTTACTCTGTGTGCACTAGCAAACACATTAGTCCCTCACTGTTTGTCAACAATCTCCAAAACATAAGGAGGCAAATTATTGCACCAACACCTGTCAATCTCGATCAACACATTTTTATTTTCACTTTAAATCTGGACTTTTAATTCTTTTGTAAAAACAATCAAATCCTACACAAGTTGCATTTATTGTTGTAACTAGTAAAGCTAGTGAGACTGACAATTTTACTGATTTCGTTGGGGACCAAGACAAATATTGTAATTGCGTGCAAGTATTAATAATTGGTTGTTGCTCAAGTTCCTACCGGTTTGATAAACCTTAAGGTCAATAACTTCCCAGAGATTGTTGCTTGCCTACGAACTACTACACTTGAGAGCCCAATAACTTCCCAGAAGAGAGAATATAATGGTAAAATCTGTTTATGTCCTACCCAAAATTTTGGTACAAGCGAAGCAAATATACAACACCACTAGCAGCCGCCATAAAACCAAAAACGTTGTGTTGGGAACCGAACCATTGCTCAGTGTAATTTGACTGCTGCCGCACTGCCAAACCTGCCTTCGCGCCAGCCAATTCTGGTCTCCGGTCACCACCGCCACTCCCGCAACTGCCCATGCCCCCCCCCCCCCCACAGTTGCCGTTGAGCTTGCGCCGCCGCCCTGTCCCGCCCAATCCCGGTCATACCGTTGTATCCGCCCCGCCGCCCGTCCAGAGCACCGCGTCGCCATGCCCGCACTTATCCACCACCGGATTCCGTCGTCACTGTTGTCGTCCCCGCCGAGCTCCTCTCCGTTGTCGGATCTGCTTCGCGGCCTTCCGTCGTTGGATCATCATGTTTCATGTGGTTGTAAAATTATAGGGCACTAGTTTTATGACTGCTGAAAAAGCAAAATCTTTTTCTGGTGCCCAAAAACATTTTCTCTCCTCAGGGCACTAATTATTTAGGCATGTGTTGGAGATGGTCTTAGCGCATGAAAGGAATACGAGGGTTTCCCTTAGGGCATCTCCAACGCCGACCCTCAAGCTGCCCGCATACGTCCGAACCGCGCGGTCCATACCCCAGAAGCCATCAAACGCGGTCCTGTATTGGTCCGTCGGCGGTCCGATGCACTTTTTTCCGCAAACCAGAGACAAAGTGGGGAGGGGGCTTTGCGGGCGTCCGGACCGCTGCCACACCCGCTCCTGACTACCCTGGCCCACCAAAAACCCATCTCCCGCGCCCGCGTGCGTTCCCGCCCGGCGCCAGCTGCCCACATTCATGCCGCTGTAGAGCGGCCGCTCCGCATTGACGCCGGCCCAGAGCGGACGCGACCTCTCACTGGCGGCGGCATTGAAGCGGCGCGGCGGCCAAGAGCGCTGCCCGCGACGCGTCCCCGGTGTCCGCGCCTGTTCAATGCCGGAGCAACGTTTGTTGTACGGGACGGGACGGATATCTACCACGCCCGTTCAATGCCCGCCCGTCCGTATGCCGCCATTAAGCAGGGTTGCCGGTCGAGGAACCAACTCCGGCTCCGTGCATTGACCCACCTGCGCGCTTGGCCTCACCGGAATCCGCTATTTAAAGGCGGCCACACCCGGATAAACTCCACACCACAACACATCCGCTCCACATCCTCCTCCCTTGCATCACATCCACCATGACCGCGAGCGGGAATGCTCTATGGCAGAGCCTGTCGACGGAGATGAAGCACGAGATCGCCGCCCTTGCCGCCACCTGGCAAAGCCGCCGTGCTAGGCGGATCGAGGCCGGCATGCCGGCCAGCTCCCCTGAGCTCTCCGACGACGACCCCACAATGGAGACGGGGTCTGACGACGACACCACACCGGAACCGGCGCCGGTGCATGCCGACTTGACCATGGAGCAGGCGCAGGCGCACTACGACGCCGCCATGGCGGATGAGGAGCAGCCTACGCCAGCTCCTATGTCGGCGTTCCGGCAGGCGCAGCAGGAGCAGAGGTACAACCTGCTCCTCCTCGGGCAGCACCGGCTGGCGGAGGGCCAAATCTACGGCGAGCGCGCAAACGAGGAGGTCGTGGCCGCCATGGCCGCGGCGAACCCGAACTTCGTTGCGGAGCAGCGGGCGCTCTACGAGGCAGCGCGTGCTCAATGCGCCGCTCTCAACGCAGTGCCGGCGCAGCCAGACGCGGACGCGACCGCACAAGCGCTGGTGGTTGAGGACGAGACCGCCGCCAGCTGCGCTTCCTACGCGCCGCCGTCGAATTATCGGAGCGCGTGTGGTAGGTGGACAGTGCCGGACCGTCCACGTCCATCATCGACCTCATGTCCACCTGCACCGGTGTCGGACAGGTCGCGGATTCCTCCGAGGATGAGTAGGGCATGGGACGCGGCAAGGCCTTGTGTCCCAAGTGGGCCGGTCCGCCTCCCATGTTCTACTCTTTCTCGCCAGAATCCGCGCCTCCACTTAACGGGCCTTGAACTCCGCCGCCATTCATGGAGACGACAGATGGAGGACGTGGTCGCCGATGCGGAATACAAAGAAAGTGGACGACGACCGCCGCCGTAGGATAGGTTTAGGGCCTGGCCGCTTTTTTTTATTCTAAATGTTCGAATGTAATGAAATATGCTAGAAATGTAATGAATTTCGTCCGGTTTATATGAAAATCCGCCGTGTTTGTACGAATTTTGTCAGGTTAGTTCAAGCAGTGGTTGAAATGTATGCGGGCAGCGTTGGACGGCCGGCTCCCGTATCCGTGTCCGCGGACAGATGCCGACGGAAATTTGTCGCCAATCATCATAGCACACATTAAAAACAAAACAACATGGGATTGTGGACCACTGAAATGACAAACATTTGGGAAATCATTATGCATGCGCTTATCTTAAATGATCCTTACCAATCAGCATACCGCATCTCCAGTTTAGATAAGTGTACTGCACTTGCCCGCATCTATTTTTCCACGACGGTTTACATAATGGTGCACATCATTTTGGCAACCGGCTAGCTGATGAACTTAGGATTGATTGAGCAGCTTAAAAAAGATCTCTGCCGGCCCACACCTTTCATCATTTCTTCCATCCAAGATACTACCAGTACGCTACAAGCCTACCGCCAGGCTACACCCACTGCACAGATGCTGCCCTCGAAAAGCCGTAGTGCGCCTTGTCACACCGCCGGCTCTGGCCGCCCATGCTTTCGACAGAGACCTCCCCCGTGCCCAGGATTCGTGTGACCTCCAAAACGGCCGGGAATCTCCATGGCCGGGGAGTCTTTCTAATCTCACTGCACGCACCTCACGTCTTCACCGGACCGCGGCGCCGAGTGACGAACCGACAGCAGCGCATCACGCCAGTCGCCCGGCCCAGGGTCGGCTTCCACCCTTTCAACGGCGGAATGATGGGCGCGTCGCGTACGGCCGCACGTAGTGGGACGACGAGCTATCGCCTATCGGCGGTGCTAGTCTAGGTTCATAGCGGGACATGAGACAGTGCACGTAGTGGCACACGCTCCACCCAGGTCACCGTCTCACTCTCACTCACCCAAACCTGATAAAGAGAAGACGAGACGTATATCCATGCGCGTGCGTATCATTTTTTTTAGTAATCTCGCTCACCCAACCAACAGATTAAGAGCAGACATGATGTAAATTAGTACTATTGCATCAATGCAGTATCCATTTTTCTGCATAGTCTGGAGGATTTTTCTATCCAAAGTAGTTGCAATCTGTCGACCAGCAGTTGCAAAATAGAGCCGTGATCTTGAACACCCGTCCAAGTTTCTCCTAGCGCCTCAATTTGCCAACACTTCCTGAGGGCATCTCTAACGCGGACCCTTAAACCTCCCGCAACCGTTCGGACCACGCTGTCCGGACCGCGGAAGCCATCCAACGCGGGCCTGTATCGGTCTGCGGTGCGGTTCGGATACGTTTTCTCCTGCAAACCGGAGACAAAAGTGGGGGAGGTTTGCGGGACTCCGGACCAATCCCAAGCCCTCTTCTGACCGCCCTGACCCATCAAAACCCCTCCTTCCTCGCCCGCGCGCGTTCCCACCAGGCGCCACCTGCCCGCATTCATGCCGCTGTAGAGCGCGCCGCTCAACATTGAAGACGGCTCAGGGCGGACGCGACCTCTCACTGACTCCACCATTGAAGCGGCGCGCCGACCGAGGGCGCCGCCCACAACGCGTCTCCGGTGTCCGCGCCTGTTCAATGCCGGAGACGCGTGACTGGACGGGACGGGACGGATATCTACCATGCCCGTTCACTGTCGCTGTCCGTCCGTATGCCGCCATTAAGCAGGCTCGCCGGCCGAGAAACCCACTCAGGTGTCCCGCATTGACGTCTGGCCTCACCGGAATCCGCTATTTAAGGGCGGCCACACCCGGCTATCTCCACAGCACAACACATCCGCTCCACATCCTCCTCCTTTCCTCCACATCCGCCATGACCGCCAACGGGAAAGGACTGTGGGACAGTCTGTCGCCGGAGATGAAGCACGCGGTGGCCGCCCTTGCCGCCGCCTGGCAGAGCCACCATGCCAGGCGGATCGAGGCCGGCTTGCCGGCCAGCTCGCCCAAGGTCTCCGACAACGAGGACGACCCCACGATGGAGACGGGCTCCGACGACACCACCCCGGCTCCCGCGCCTATGCACGCCGGCTTCACCATGGAGCAGGTGCAGGCGCACTACAACGCCGCCATGGCGGAGGTGCATCCTGCGTCGGCGCCTTTGTCGGCGCTCCGGCAGGTGCAGGAGGAATAGCGGTACAACCTGTTCCTCCTGGAGCAACGCCGGCTGGCGGAGGGCCAGATCTACGGCGAGCGCGCGAGCGAGGAGGCCGTGACGGCCATGGCCGCGGCGAACCCCAACTTCATCGCGGAGCAGCGTGCCATCTATGATGCCCTCCGCGCTCAAGCCGCCGCTCGCCAGGAAGCGGCCACCGCCGAGGCGCAGCTCCAGGCGATCGCGGAGGAGAACAACGCCAGCTGCGCCTCCTACGCGCCGCCGACAAACCATCAGGCGGCCCGGTGGGACGACGACAGCGCGGGCGCCACAATTTCCATCATGGACCTCACGTCCACCGGCGACAGACAGGTCGCGGACTCCTCCGAGGATGAGTAGGGCACGGGAGGCGGCAGGGCCTGGTGTCCCGTGTGGGCCGGTCCGTCTCCCGTGTTCTACTCTTCCTCGCCGGAGACCGCACCTTCACCTCACGAGTCTTATCGCCGGTGATCATGAAGACGGCGGATGGAGGATGACACGGGCTTGTGCGCCGGGCGCCGCTGCCGTGTAGGATAGGTTTAGGGTTGAGTCTTTTTTTGTTCCAAATGTTCGAAATCTAATGAAAATCCGTCGTGTTTGTACGAAATCCGTCTTGACCGTGTTTACACGAACTTCATCCGGTTTGTTAAAAAAGAGTTTGAAATGTATGCGGCTAGCGTTGGATGGCGTCCTCCCGCATCCGTGTCCACGGACTGGTCCCCTGTCTGTGAACGGATGCGGGAGAAAATTTACGGGTTGCCGTTGGAGATGCCCTGAGTCTGGGATGCCTTTACCAGCCGGCCTTTCCATTTTGAAGGTGCGAACTACTCCGCAGGAAAATTGACTGTTCCACTGGACGTGCAAGGATTCTACAAAAGGAGAATTGCTAACAACTTATGAGTGGCGCCTAAATTTCGAACAAAAAGGTCTCGATCACACGGGCGGGCGAAGTGCTCAGTGTGGTGCCGAACAACGGTGACTCGTGTGTGCAACTCAAAGTTGAAATAAGAGCCCGCAACTAACGAGTGACTGAAAGACTTAAGACGCACTTTGCATGACCCCAAGCCACTCGCGTCGTAGTCTGGGTCTAGCCAAACCCAAAAGATAGCACCGTGATGTGATCAGCAGGCTAAGCTTGCGGTCAGAACGCGACAGCCATGAGCCATGATGTGCTGGTAATGGAGCATGCACGATCAAGCATCACCATAAGCCAATTGTATACGCAAGTTATATGATGACTATGCTTGTACTACTCTCTCCGGATTGTAGTCTTGTAGTCTTAATTAGTACTAATATTTTGTGTTCAACCTTAGGGCAGTTTTAGGGAGTTAAGCAGTAGTTAGCAAATTCTCTAAAACCAACTTTACTAAAAAAAATCACACTCCCTAAAAATCACATGACCATATTTGGTCCAGAGTGCATCCCTGGACTAAAAGTAGGAGACGGCTGCGCAGCCCCCGCGCCACGCTGATGTCGTCCACCTTATCATCGACCCCCCTCCCCACCCGTGGCCACCCCATCGTGTTGGGAGCTGCCCTAAGACACGCCGCAACCCCGACACCATCTCTCCCACCTTCTACTCCATCGCCGGCGCCTGATTTGCCTAGATTTGTCGTCACCGCCGCTACTGTCACAAATGCCAGATCTTCCACCGGCGAGCCCCGATGTGACCGAAAATGGAGGCATATGAGGATGGGAAAGCGGATGCTACCTCACGCGCGAGTCCGCCAGAATGGTCGTTCTCGATGGTCGTCATCGTCGTGTTCCCTACGCTCCCGCCGGCTCGGCGTCGAGCTCGCCACCGAGTTGTACGCACACGGGCGAGACATCTCGATGCAGCAACGGCTCTATCGCCGGTGTCGCCCCAATTCCGGCACTAGTGCTCCTTTGCAGCTTAAAGTATCCGCTTGTTCAAAAAACATCAAACACACAAAAAAAATTCCCAAGCGAGACTTCTTTGCTTGTGGTGGCCAAGAAAGCAAGGTATAACCCAAATCCCTTTTTATGTTTGCAATTAGATATGGACGAGAATCTCGTTTCTCAAAACATTTCACACACGCAGGGAGGTCGTAGGCTCACAGCTGCAGCACGTGGATATGGGTCCATCTCGTAACGGTTTATGTAAGCCAACTGCTTGACTATTACTTTCGATCACTGAGAGGGAAGTTAGGTGATGCGTTGCTAGATGCACGGGAGAAGCAAGACCAAATTATTGCGATGCAAGACGAAATCAACGAGAAGCAAGACCAAATCAACGAGATGCAAGCCAAAATCAAGTCGATGCAAGCCTAAAGAAGAAAATTTAGAAGCTTCACCTTGCACTCATAACGGCTATCATGATTTGGTTCTTAATCCCTAGATTATTTGCATCTCTTCTTTGGTGGGAGCTATAGGACTGATGATAACCTTGGTTTAGGTGACGACGAGTAGAGCTATCTAGTGTATGATGTTCCGTGTGTATGATATTAATGTCTAAAAGTTATCGAATGATGCTATAATTAGTTTAAATATGTGTTTGAAATGAATTTGTGTTAAAAATATATGTTCAAATTTTTTAGGGACTTAAATTATAAGGGATCTGTTAACCACGAAACAGTGATTTCCTAAAAAAAGGTGAATTAGGATAGAGAGCACTTTGGGCACTATTAGTATAGGGAATCTGCTAGAGATGCCCTTAGTGTTCCACTTGACCATGTCGCCTTGGTAAAATAAATAACTCCTTTTTCTCTCCCAAGGAATACCTCCTTGAATGTACATGCTAGGGCTATTCATCTGATGGTAAACTGGCCACATACTGAGATTACTTATCCCACCCCCATTCCATGAAAACTGACGAAGGGGTTGTTTTGTTTGTGACTAAGGTTGCCTTTAGTTTGCCACATTTTAAGGTTAAGAATGTTTGATCAACTTAGAAGGGTGTTTGGTTCAAGTCTCATCTTATGCAAGATGTCTTTTGCCACACTAGAGCCCCATATCACATACACTCAAAAAGTATGGCAAGATTGCCTTAGACTTGCCAACTTGTGGCTCTTTTTATTAAACTAACCTTAGGCAAATTTGACAAAAAAAATATGTGGCAAAATGTGACATTGCAAAGCCTAGAATCAAACAACCCCAAAAAACAATCTCTAAAAACTGTCAAAAAAAGTGCACCTACAGTTCCTATATTTCCTAACAGCTTACTCTATATCTTCAAATCCCATCATAAATGCAGGATGAGCAAAACTAACTCCCCCCCCCCCCACGTTATTTCTAGTGGGATGAAGTCCAGCACATCTCGCCAACGATGGCTGCCGCCACACCACCCACCGCTACCTCCCATACCTTCCTGCATCCCTTGTCTTTTGAGGGAGGCGGCGGACACCATTCCGTCCAGCCCTAGCCCGGATTGGCGAAGGAGGTGAACGATGAAGGAGTCGGTGTTGGTGGTGGCCACGCCGGCAGTGACGTTTTCAATTTTAGGGGCCCATTTTAATCTATTTTTGTGTTTTTAGGGTGCATTGTGCAATTTTTCAAGGACCCTTTTATAAATTTAATTGATGACAGATGGGCCTCATGTCTAACATAATAGTCAAAAAACGACGTCGACCATTTTTATGGCACATCACCGTTGATAGGTGGCCCAACATGTTAGAATTGTCATTAGAAATAAGATAAATGCGCGATCAGTGTTTATTGACAAACTTAATAAGGAAACTGGCAGATTTTTGTTGCGTCCAAGAAATGTGAGAGCAAACCGGAATTTCAACTTGAAATGTGATTGTTTTTTGAAATTCACTCGCCGGTCACCCTTGGTGCTAGTAAGCCCTTGATTGACTTCCTGATATAGTAATATCATACTTTCTTGCATCGTCATTTAACAGTAACGATTGCTAAAACTAATGACAAATAACCGGGCTTGTTTCAATTCCAAAGTTGGCAGGCACCCGTGGATTCGGCTAGCCATGGTCTAACACAAATCATGGCTTGTCGAATCCATGGGTGCCTGCCAAATTTTAACTTTTCCGGGGGAGTGTCCTTTATTATTATGTTTTATTTGGGACTGGGCATCTCTATTACCAGCCTTCCTCATAAATTTGACAAGCGAATAAACTCTCATCGTGAGTAAATACCTTTAGCATGAAAGATATTGACTACACACACCGCTCCATGAGCTGTACGGGCAAACAAAACAGAAGTTTATTTGAAGGTTTAGAGGTGGCAAATGCAAATTTACTTGGAATGACAGTGAAATACCATCTATAGGTAGGTATGGTGGACACTTTATGGCATAAACTTGTGTTAAGGATTGGGTGCACAAGAAGTATTTCCACTAGTACATGAAAGGCTAGCAAAAGACTGGGGGCAACCACTTTACTAAGCACAAAAAACACAATCATGCATTCTCTAATAGTAACACTATGAGAAAAATATAATCATGATGATAACCTACAAACTTGAACACCACCAAGGCTGAATTTGGAATTTATCAAACATGCGTAAACATGTGCTAAGTCAATCATCCGTCGTCCTTCACTGGGAGATACTTATCACCACAACATGATAGGTTCAACTTAATAAATTAATGCTCATTGTCATTATAATAACTCCCATACTTGATTAAAGATTCTATCACAATCTCACTTCTACTTTAACGAATTAAGTGGAGGTTGCATGTTTACTTCTCAATGTACATATAATAAATGAAGCACATGACATTCAATTCATTCATAAGTTTTACTCTAAGGATATAAGTAAAGAACAAAGAGTAGTTAAGTAAATAGGTAGTTATGAAAAGACTCTCTCCAAATCAAAAATTTCAGATCTAAGGATTGTATCAAACAACAAACAAAACAAAAACACGCTCCAAGCAAAATACATATTATGTAAAGAATATGTATATAGCTCCAAGTGAGGTATACCGATAGCGTTGAAGACGAAAGAGGGATGCCTTCCGGGGCATCACCAAGTTTAGATGCTTGAGTCTTCCTGAAATAATGACTTGGGGTGCCTTGGGCATCCCCAAGCTTAGGGTCTTGCCGCTCCTTATTCTCCTTCTATCGTCATCTCACCCAAAACTTAAAATAAGCATTCACACAAAACTTAACGGAACCTCATGAGATAGGTTAGTATAATAAAAATAAATCATTCACTCATGTACTCTCAAGACAAGATTCATAATCATTCCTAATTTATGTCTACTGTATTCTATCATTCCCACAATTTATATCCCTCCATAAAAGAAAACAGGATCTGTCAAAAACAGAATAGTCTGTAAATTACGAATTATTATCCATACTTATGTAACTCAAAAAATTGTGAAAATTAGGATATGACAGAAAATTTGTAATGGAGTACTGTGTAAAAATTCCAGTAATTGATCACGTTCCAGTACAGAACCAAAATTCAGACACTGAATGCAAAAGTTTCTGCTTTTGCACAAAACCAAATAAACAAGCATCCATATCACCCTAAAGGCTTAACTTGGCACTTTATTGAAAGAAAATATATGAAACATGATTAGTACAGTGGCATTAATCACGTAAACACACAAAAAACTGTAAGTATAAATATTTGGTTGCCTCCTAACAAGCGCTTTTCTTTAAAGCCTTTTAGCGGCATTTTGATTTTAATGATGCTCACATAAAAGTAGAAATTGAAACATAAAAGGAGCATCATGAATCATATAGCAAAAATCATTAAGCCTAACCCATTTCCTATGCATAGGAATTTTATAAGGAAACAATTTATTGAAGAACAAATTAACTAGCATAGGAAGGCAAAACAAGTGCAATCTCAAAAGTTTCAACATAAAATGAGGAATGTGATGTTGTTGAAATATATATAAGCATATCCGCCTCTCTCATAATAGTTTTCAATAGCATCATGAACAAATTCAACAATGTAACTATCACACAAAACATTATTTTCATGATCCACAAGCATAGAGTTTGTATTATTCTCCACATAAGCAAATTTCTTCTCATTCATAATAGTGGGAGTATCATATAAAACTTGAAAATTATAAATTAATTCCACATTAAAATGGCAATGTTCAGTAGAAGAATATTCATAATTATGACAAGTTTCACAAGAATAATTATCTCTATCAATTATAGCATAAGTATCAGCACAATAATCATCATAAGTAGCAACTTTGTTCTCACCATAATCAATTGAAACCTCTTCCAAAATAGTGGAATCATCACTAAATAAAGTTATGACCTCTCTAAATCCACTTTTATCATTATTCAAATAAGATTCAACACCCTTCAAAATAATGGGATCATTACTACCTAGAGTTGTCACTCTTGGAAACCCACTTTTATCATTGTTGCAATCATCATTATAAGCAAGAGGATAAGCATAATTTGTAGCAAATAAATTTTGAAACCTAACTTCTTCATCAAACATAGCATCCCCAAGCTTAGGATAAGCATAATTTGGAGCAAATACATTCTCAAACACATCATCCTCATCAAACATAGCATCCCCAAGCTTATGGTTTTGCATATCATTAGCAATCATTATTATTACATTTTTCCAAGTTGGTGCCAAAAAGATTTTCAAGATCATAAGAAGTAAAATTATCTCCACAATCATAATCATTTTTCAATAGTAGTAGGCATAACAAAATCATCCTCAATAGTTCCTACACACATAGTTTCATAATAAAAATCAATATTTTCATCAAGTGTATCATCTTCCACAATTCGTGATTTAGTCTCATAAGACACAACAATAGGAGTAGAATTATTTGGGATAGGTACTTATTTTATCTTTACTTCTCCTTATTTTCTTTTTCTTCTTCTTCACCACACTAAGTGTGGGTTTAATTAATTTTTCCGAGCTTCTTATTGAAGAGATTGGTTGGAAAGGAAGCTCCTCCTCATCACCTGATTCATCATGAGAAACAATAGGAGGGAATTGGGAAATATTTTCCCTTTCATTAGTAACAACATTCTTTTATATTTCATTGGAATTGTTGTCTTATATAAGCATTCTCATTGCAATTTACCACACAAAACATATAGATTTCTCTTAGATGAATTTCAATATCCTCTGTGAGAATAAATACTTCAAGCCAATTATTTTTATGTGTCAAGTCTTCACACCCCAAAAATAAACTAAGTTCATTATAAAGTTCAAGGATGATCATGTCATTACAATATTTGGCCACTATTCGATCATGAAAATGCATGCATTGAAAATTAGGATGACCAACTTTATTACAAAGTTCACAAGTAATGGGATGAAGAGAACACAATTTTCTAGCATAATCATCTAATATCTTAAGCCACCATTTATTTTTGTCATGGTTATGCTTCTTACAAAATTTATCATCCCTAATTGGCACTTTTTCACAACGTCTATGCTATCCACAAAAATTGACATGATTATAAGAGACTTTTTCTTCAGAAATTTTATCATGACTAGTGCAATCATCATTAGTTTCATGGATATTCATAGAAAGCATACTAACAATATTGCAATCATTCTTATCATTCAAGGAACTCATACCAAGCATTGTGTTAAATTCTTCTTTTAACACTTCATAACAATTATCGGAATCCATATTTCAAGAAAGACTTCATAAAGATAAAGAATTTGATGCAACTTCACTTCCATTTTTTAGTTTTCTTTTATAAACCAAACTAGCAAATAAACAAGAAACTAAAAGATTCAATTGCAAGATCTGAAGAAGATACCTTCAAGCACTCACCTCCCCAGCAACGGCGCCAGAAATAGCTTGATGTCTACTACGCAACTTCATTCTTGTAGAGTTGGTTCGGCCTCCAAGCGCGGAGTTTTGTAAGACAGGAGCAAATTCTCTCAAATGGATGACCTAAGGTTTATCAATCCCTGTGAGGTGTAGGATCAAGATGGTTCTCTCTCATACAATTCTGCAATCAAATACAAAGAGTCTCTTGTGTCCCCAACACACCAAATACAATTGTCAGCTGTATAGGTGCACTAGTTCGGCGAAGTGGTGATGATAGATGTGTAATATGGATGGTAGAAATAGCTTTTTATATTCTAAACAATTAAAAGCAACAAGGTAGCAAGTAGCAAAAGAGCCAAAACGGTGTCTCAATGCTTAGAAATAAGGCCTAGGGTTCATACTTTCGCTAGTGCAATCTCTCAATATCATTAACATAATTGAATCACATGATAATCCCTCAAAGTGCGGCAAAGAATCACTCCAAAGTCCCTGTTCCTATCGGAGAAAGTAGGATGAAATCGTGTAGGTAGTAAACCACCTCAAAGTTGTTTTTCCAATCAATCTGATGAACCACCCCCAAAGTGTCACGAATAGTTCTAGAGGTCGTACTACGACAACACCATATGATACACATCAACTAATCTTTATGTCACCTACAACACCCCAATGACACCACGGGTATCCGCAAGTTAAGACATGCATCAGGTGATCTCAAATCCAACATATTCAATCCAACATAAAGAAACCTCAAAGAGCAAGACTCAATTCACCACGAAAATAAGAGAGGGAGGTGAACATCATGTGATCCAAATTTGTTAACAAAGCTCATGATACATCAAAATAGTGTCAAATCAAGAACAGGAGAGAGAGAGAGAGAGATCAAACACATAGCTACTGGTACAAACCCTCAGCCCCGAGGATGAACTACTCACGCATCACCATGGAGGCAGTAAGGTTGATGAAAATAGCCTCCCCAATGATCCCCCCTCTCCGGCAGGGCGCCGAAAAAGGGCTTCAGATGAGATCACTCCGGAATAGTGGCTTGCGGCGGCGGAGGAATTATTCTAGATTTCTTTCTGGGGGTTTCTCTATTTATAGGATTTTTCAATGTTTAATTCACGGCAAATGTAGTTACAAGGGGCCTACAAGGCAGGGTGGCCCTCCCTACCCCCAGAGCGCGCCCCCCTGACTTGTGGCCACCTTGTGGATCTTTTGGTCTTCCCCCAAAGCTTTGAGGGTCTCTTATGTTCCAAAAAAATCATCAAAAAGTTTCGTCGTGTTTGGACCTTCGTAGGTATGATTTTCTATAAAACCAAAAACAAGCACAAAACAGCAACTGACACTGGGCACTAGATTATTATGTTAGGCCATCAAAATAATATAAAAGTGCACCAAAACCATATATAATTGATGTAAATATAGCATGAATACTTTATAAATTATAGATACGTTGGAGACGTATCAGGGGTGCCTCTGAAGTTGAAGTCTCAGATTCATGTGGCAGTTGCGCTTTACTTTGGGCCATTTGGAACACTCATAATGATTATATTTTTAATAGAACGAAAGTTCCAATTTTTTGCAGGTTATCTTCAAGGCCATCAATTGGATCCATACGTGGTAGTTACTAGTCAAGGATGAGGAGCGGGGGCCCACGGTCCACGCTCTTTGGGTGCAGCCAATGGGAGATGGTCGCTCGGAATTTGTTCAAACGATCTAGTTTTTTTTTGACAGAAAGACTGTAAAGGAGGCCCCTACGGTATAATTGATGCAACAAGTCCAAATTGCAAGTACCATGCCTTGAACCTGGGTGGGTGGGAAGGCATCAGCCCCTTTCCACCACTAGGCCATGCCTTAGTCTGCGTTCAAACGATCTAGTTGGTGGCCTACTAATAGGATTTGTGATGCATGAGGCTTATTTTTCTATTATTTTACTGTTCTTATTTTTCCTTGGGGCAGCCATGTGTTGCAGTTTTTGTTGGATTTTATTGTCATCGAAAGTTGAACTTTTAGATAATCAATAAAAGGTTGTCTGCATCACTCGATATAGAGGCCGAGGGGTATCCCCTCTTTTCGATAAAGGTAAGTACTCCACTTAGTTCCTACGAAATTTATTTTGTAAACTAATTTGTCTATTTAGCGTGATTTTCCATTTATTTGTTTGTATCCACTTACATTTCCTTTGCGGGTACGTTTTGCGGCTACATGCTATTTAATACTACCTCCTTTCCGATATATTAATCCCACGTATATCCCAGCCGACAGTTTGGGCAACATAATATAAGCTATATATTACAAAAAGTATACCATTAGCAACTTCGAATATTGTTTATGTTGCACCGAATGAAATATCAAGCATTGTTTAATGCAGTGTGTATGCGGTTGAAGCGAGTGGCCAGAGAGATTTTTACCCAACATGGGTGGCAACATAATCTCTGGATCGGTCCACCTCCTCCTTCGACATAGGCATAGTGTCGGTCTCATAGGACTTTACAGCTGCCAATACGTCGCTTTATTTATTTATTTATTTTTGTCAAACTTATTCCCGTTGGGTGTGCTTCCTCGTTATGCAGAGGCCGAGTGTCGCTCAATATGATTGTATCCGCTTGATGCTACATTTTTAGTTAATAAAAGCGCCCTTTATCAGAAAATTAGAAATTTCCCACAAATTGGAAGCAAACCGGGGGGCTTTGCGGGAGTCCGGACCATTGCCATGTTGGACTTTGACACCCCCGGCCCACTCAAATCCCCCTCCTGGTCCCATTCTCTTCCACTCCGCCCTGCTCCCCATTGCATTGCATCCATGCCCTCCTCCTCCGACGCCACCGTTGTACCTCTCTGGGCGCCACCCAGGAATTGCCGGACGCCCGCAACCACCACCCACGCACACGCTCGCCTTGTACTACGGAGCCGTCCACCCAGCGCAGCCAGGTACCCTCCGTCCCCCTGTCGATGACGTCCATGGCGGACACCACGCTCGGCAGGTGTTCGGTCAAATGCCATTGAGCTTATTTTTGAACTTCATGTCATTTTTTAGAGTAAGAAGGATGGCGGGGTACTCGACCATGGAGGATGAGTTGTTGTGCAGTGCGTGGTTGGCCGTATCTGCGAACTTCGTATGTAGGAGCAAAAAGGGTTGTTTTGGCAGTGCGTGCATGGTTTGTTTCATGCGTGAAAGCACATTGCATGCACATCATCCATGAACGCAATGTGAAGTTGTTAGTGTATCGATGGTACACCATCCAGAACTCCGTCACAAAGTTTTGTGTCACTGATTGATTGAGGCAATGTGGCCACGGCACGCGGCAACCATGAAGATCATAAGTTTTGCTTCTTTTTACTCAACTTGTTGATTGATTGATTCATTCACTATATCTGGCAGAAGCACTTTGCACCCAAGGGACAGCAAGGAAATCATCCAGGTACCTGTTGAATGGATCAATTTCTTATCTGTCACACTGCTGTCACCTGAGAAATTTGATTGGGCCAAGAAATTCATCACTTCAAATGTCTGGAAGAATATTACTCACAGCTTTGACAGTACCATTACAAAACCATTTGCTATTCCCGATTGTTGTCCTACTGACAATATCTCTCTTCACTACTAGGAAATACCTTATAGGTAGAGGATTAACAGTAGCGTGGGGTTGATGGGCCGCGCTACTGTTATTTAACAGTAGCGCGGGCACAGAACACGCGCTGCAGGTCGGAATTAGCAGTAGAGCTGGCGTTGCAAAGGAGCGCTACTAATAAGTGGGCCCCGTCGTGCCCCACGGGCTGGCCATAGTAGCAGCGCGGGTCATAGACAAGCACTACTGCTAAACACATTAGCAATAGTGCTGGCCCAAGGCCCGCGCTGCTACTGTGGCCTGCCCGGGCCCAGCTGCCCATCCCCACTTAGTAGCAGTGCCGGTCTGGAACAAGCGCTACAGCTAATGTGTTTAGCAGTAGCGTTGGTCCCTCACCCGCGCTGCTGCTAAGCCAGCCTTATCCTCCCTGTCCCGCCCGTTCCTCACTCTCCCTGTCCTCACTCTCTCACCGTCGCTTGATAACCCACAAGTATAGGGGATCAGTTGTAGCCTTTCTAGATAAATAAGAGTGTCGAACCCAACGAGGAGCTAAAGGTAGAATCAATATTCCCTTCAAGTTCTATCGAACACCGATACAACTCTACGCACACTTAACGTTCGCTTTACCTAGAACAAGAATGAAACTACTTGTAGGTGTAATAGGATAAGTTTGCAAGGATATAACTAGAAGTACTTAGCAAAAATAAAACTAAGAGTAAATTGCAAGATAAAAAAGTTAGTTGTTTAGTAGAAAGCTTTTGTAACACAAGAGAAGATGATTTGTCCCTAGGCAATCGATAACTAGACCGGTAATCATTATTGCAATTTTATATGAGGGATAGGCATGAGCTAACATACTTTCCGAACTTGGATCATATGCACTTATGATTGGAACTCTAGCAAGCATCCGCAACTAGCAAAGATCATTAAGGTAAAACCCAACAATAGCATTAAGTAACAAGTCCTCTTTACTCCCATACGCAACAACCCCCTTACTCGGGTTTGTGTTTTAGTCACTCACGCAACCCACTATAAGCGAATTATGTACGTATTGCAACACCCTACAGCTGTAATCCCACATACTTGCGCGACACGGAGGGCATCATAGGACAGCACCAAAATAAAACATAAAACTCAAACCAATCATGATCATCAATCAACCCATAGGACAAAACGAATCTACTCAAACATCATAGGATGGCAACACATCATTGGATAATAATATGTAGCATTAAGCACCATGTTTAAGTAGAGATTACAGCGGGGAGAAGAGGTGTTACACCGCTGCATAGAGGGGGAGAGAGTTGGTGTTGACGGCGGCGAAGTTGTTGGTGTAGATCGCCGTCACGATGGTTGCCCCGGCGGCGTTCCGGCGCCATCGGGAGAGAGGGCGAGAGAGCCCCCTCCTTCTTATTCTTCCTTGGCCTCCTCCTAGATGGGAGGAGAGTTTCCCCTCTGGTCCATGGCCACCATGGCTCTTGGAGGGCAGGAGCCCCTCCGAGATTGGATCTCTCTCTCTGTTCTCTTCTATTTCGCGTTCCTGTTTTCTGGCCGAAAACCGTTTCTTAAATTCCCGGAGATCCGTAACTCCGATTGGGCTGAAATTTTGAGGGGATTTTTATCCGGATATTAGCTTCCTTGTGGCCAAAGGATACCCCCCAACCGACCTACAGGGGACCCACAAGCCTGCCAGGCACGCCCTGGGTAGGGGGGCGCGCCCTCTGGGTTTGTGGGCCCCTCGGTCATCGTCTCACATTGATTCTTCTTCCCAAAAATCACATATATTCCAAAATAAATCTCCGTAAATTTTTATCGCATTTGGACTTCGTTTCATATGGATTTTCCGCGAAATAAAAAACATGCAACAAACAGGAACTGGCACTGGGCACTGGATCAATATGTTAGTCCTAAAAAAAATATTAAATGTTGCCAAAAGTATGTGGAAATTGTAGGATAATGGCATGAAACAATTAAAAATTATAGATACAACGGAGACGTATCAGCATCCCCAAGCTTAATTCCTGCTCGTCCTAGAGTAGGTAAATGATAAAAAGATAATTTTTGATGTGGAATGCTACCTAGCATAATCTTGCTCATGTAATCTAATCATGGCATGAATATTAAGATATGAGTGATTCAAGGCAATAGTCTATCATTTGATATAAAGACATCAATACTTAGGCATACCAACAAACAATCATGCCTTTCAAAATAAAAATGCTAAAGAACGTTATCCCTAGCCCGTCATGCTCAATCATTGATCCAGTCACGATGTACACACCATTAACTATACTCAATGCATAAAAATGACAATAGTGCTCTCCAACTGGTGCTTGAATGAGAAGGTGATGACTCAACAATAAAAGTAAAATAACATAAAGTAAATAGATAGGCCCTTCACAGAGGGAGGCATGGATTTGCAGAGGTGCCAGAGCTCGAAGCTTAAATCAGAGATGAATACATTTTGAGAGGTGTACTTTTCCTGTCAACATCACGACTGAGGGTTCTCAATATCTTCCATGCTAAACACATTATAGGCGGTTCCCAAGCGGAAAGGTAAAGTTTACTCCCCCTCAACCATTCAAACACAAACCATGGCTAGCCGAATCCTCGGGTGCCCTCCATACAATCAACTTTCTGGGGGAGTTTGTTTCATTATATATTCATTTTGATTACAGGACTGGGCATCCCAATTACCAGCCTCTCTCGTGCAATGACAAGTGAATAAACACCCATCGTGAGAATAACCCGCTTAGCATGGAAGATACTGACCACCCACTGCCACTCCATGAGCGGTACAGGCACACAAAACAGATGCTTATTTGAATGATTAGAGGTGGCACATGCAAATTTACTTGGAACGGCAGAGTAATACCGCATATAGGTAGATATGGTGAACTCATCTAGAACAACTTTGGTTTAAGGATTTGGATGCACAAGCAGCATTTCCGCTTAGTACAGGTGAAGGCTAGCAAATAGATTGAGAAGCGACCAACCAGAGAGCGACAACGGTCATAATCATGCATTGCGAATAATTAACATTGGATACTAACATGAGTAGGATATAACTTCGTCGCATAACTAGAGACTATGCGTGCATGCTTCGGGAATCACAAACCTTAACACCAATATTGTTACTAAACCACAATCATTCACTAGTGCCTCCCACATATCACCATCTTAATATCGCAAAACTATTGCAAGGAATCAAACTTATCATATTCAGTGATCTACAAGTTTTATGTAGAATTTTATAACTAACCATGTGAATGACCAATTCCTGTTGACTATCTAAATAGATATAAGTGAAGCATGAGAGTTTAATTCTTTCTACAAATACCACACTCTAATAAATATAAGTGAAGCAAAAGAGCATTCTACAATAATGGTTTTCTATATGTAGAGAAACAAGCATCCAAACTTCAAATGATATAAGTGAAGCTCATGAAGCATTCTATAAAGCCATACTCAAAAGATATAAGTGAAGTGCATGAAGCATTCTATTAATCAACTAAGGACTATCTCATACCAGCATGGTGCATTATTGAAAGAAAAATAAAAATCACACGACGCTCCAAGAATTTACGCATATCATGTGAACAAAAGAAAAACCGAGACATACCGATAATTATCGAAGAAAGATGGGATGCCTTCTGGGGCATCCCCAAGCTTAGACGCTTGAGTCTCCTTGAATATTTACTTGGGGTGCCACATCCCCAAGCTTGTGCTCTTGCCTCTCCTTATTCTCCTCATATCGATACCTCCTCGATCTTCGAACACTTCATCCACACAAAAACTTAACCGAACTTTTTATTAGAGGGGTTAGTACATATAACATCAAATCCCATCATGTCCTGCTGTAACATTATTGTATAATTATAATCAAACCTTACCCACTGTATGCTATCACAATTCTATGGCTCCCAAGTCAACGGGGCTCAACAAGATTTCAAACATACGCAAATAAAGAAACTATAACAGCAATCTGTGAAAACAGGACAATCTGTAAAGATGCAAATGAAACATATACTTTTGTAGCTCAAACAATTCTGAAAAATTAGGACGTGATAAAAAAAATTGCATAGCAGTACTGTGTAAAAATCTCAGAATTTTTGCATGTTCCAGTAAATTATAGAAATTCAAACACTACAGAAAAAGTTTCTGTTTTTGCACCGCACACACACCAAACAAGCAATTTAAACATCCTAAAGGTTGGCACATTATTTTTATAATAAAATGGATTTGTACAAGGGGATAATTATTTTTGTGAAAAACTTCCATGAAAAATTCTACATTGTTTCCATGAGCATGAACACAAGTGTTCAAGGTCGACCCTCACTTCTCCAATGCATAACCTTCCAATCGCTTCTTTTTTTGAAAAAGTTTTTTGGTTCCCCTCTATATTTTTTTGTTTTTAAATAATTTAAAAGAACACAAAAGAATAAAATGACTCTCTAAAACTTGCGGGTTGTCTCCCAGGCAGCGCTTTCTTTAAAGCCATTAAGCTAGGCATAAAGTGCTCAAGTAATCGATCCACCCGGATGCCAAGGTATATCAAAGCCAATTTTAATTAACAATGATTTGTAATTTAGTAGTGAGCACAAAGCAACTTATATCATGCAATGACGAAGTCTAACTCTCTTTCTATGCATCGGCATGTCATAAAAGAACAATTCATGCACACATAATAAAGGCCGATACATAGCATAAACAGTGTCTTGCAATTTTATCGTATTGGAAACATAGAGAGGTGGCGATGTAGTTCCTCTCTCATAATAATTGCAATTAGGAGCAGCAAGCACATGCATTTTATATTCATCAAAATCATCACGTGCAATGGTAAAACGCAACCCATCAATATAATCCTTAATAAGCGCAAACTTCTCTGATATAGTGTAGTTGGGAGAATTCAAAAAGATAATAGGACTATCATGTGTGGGTGCAATAGTAATAATTTCATTCTTAACATAAGGAACTATAGCAAGTTCATCACCATAAGCATAATTCATATTGGCATCATGGCCACAAGCATAGCAAGCATCAAGTTCATCAAAAAGGGATATTTCAAACAAATCCAAGGGATCATAGCAATAGCATTCATACTTTGGTAAGCACGAAGGGAAATTAAACAATGTATGGGATAAAGAGTTACTCTCATTAAAAGGTGGGCACGGGTGATCAATCCACTCTTCCTCCCTTTGTTCTTTGCTCTCCTCCTCATCTTTTTCATCTAATGAGCTCACAGTTTCAACACTTTCTTCTTCCATAGATTCCTGCAAAATATTAGTCTCTTCTTGGACAGCGGAGGCGTCCTCAATATTTTCTTTAACATAAGCATTAGAAGCATAGTTTTCATAGCAATATTTAAGTATGGCAGAATTTTCAGACTTGTAAAGAGTAGCATCATACTTTTCAATCAAAGAAGCAATTTCATATGCACCCTTAAAAGCAACAAATTCTTCTATTTGTTCAATATCATAGTAACTATAAACACCCTTGGCATAAGAAGATAAGATTCCATTATCCTTAAACTCACATTGGTATTGAAGGTGTTTTTTAGGGTCTTCAAAACAACAAGTAAAATCATATATTTCACATAAATTCCAAGCATAGCAATTCAAACTATTAATATGATGCCATAAGAGTTTCCCTTTTTGAGACAAGCGGTGTCGCACAAAATAAGCATGCTCATCTAATGATTTTCCCTCAACTAAGCTAGTTGGGTTTCAGCACGAGCACAAAGGGATCGAAGATGATCCAAGTAGAAAGCTTCAGCAGTATGAAAGATTTTGGGTGGTTCTTCAACCATTGGTTTAGCAAGTACAACTAATTTTTTTAGGCATTTTGCGTTTCCTACCCATAACTAAAGATAAAAAACAAGAGCACAAAATAAAAACTACTTAGAGATAAAGCAAACAAGCACACACAAGAATATTAACCCCACGCTATTGCTCCCCGGCAACGGCGCCAGAAAAAGGTCTTGATAACCCACAAGTATAGGGGATCAGTTGTAGCCTTTCTCGATAAATAAGAGTGTCGAACCCAACGAGGAGCTAAAAGTAGAATCAATATTCCCTTCAAGTTCTATCAACCACCGATACAACTCTACGCACACTTAACGTTCACTTTACCTAGAACAAGAATGAAACTACTTGTAGGTGTAATAGGATAAGTTTGCAAGGATAAAACTAGAAGTACTTAGCAAAAATAAAACTAAGAGTAAATTGCATGATAATAAAAGTTAGTTGTTTAGCAGAAAGCTTTTGTAACACAAGAGAAGATGATTTGTCCCTAGGCAATCGATAACTAGACCGGTAATCATTATTGCAATTTTATATGAGGGATAGGCATGAGCTAACATACTTTCCGAACTTGGATCATATGCACTTATGATTGGAACTCTAGCAAGCATCCGCAACTAGCAAAGATCATTAAGGTAAAACCCAACAATAGCATTAAGTAACAAGTCCTCTTTACTCCCATACGCAACAACCCCCTTACTCGGGTTTGTGTTTCAGTCACTCACGCAACCCACTATAAGCGAATTATGTATGTATTGCAACACCCTACAGCTGTAATCCCACACGCTTGCGTGACACGGAGGGCACCATAGGACAGCACCAAAATAAAACATACAACTCAAACCAATCATGATCATCAATCAACCCATAGGACAAAACGAATCTACTCAAACATCATAGGATGGCAACACATCATTGGATAATAATATGTAGCATTAAGCACCATGTTTAAGTAGAGATTACAGCGGGGAGAAGAGGTGTTACACTGCTGCATAGAGGGGGAGAGAGTTGGTGTTGACGGTGGCGAAGTTGTTGGTGTAGATCGCCGTCACGATGGTTGCCCCGGCGGCGTTCCGGCGCCACCGGGAGAGAGGGCGAAAGAGCCCCCCTCCTTCTTCTTCTTCTTCCTTGGCCTCCTCCTAGATAGGAGGAGAGTTTCCCCTCTGGTCCATGGCCGCCATGGCTCCCGGAGGGCAGGAGCCCCTCCGAGATTGGATCTCTCTCTCTCTATTCTCTTCTGTTTCACGTTCCTGTTTTCTGGCCAAAAACCGTTTCTGAAATTCCCGGAGATCCGTAACTCCGATTGGGCTGAAATTTTGATGGGATTTTTATCCGGATATTAGCTTCCTTGCGGCCAAAGGATACCCCCAACTGACCTACAAGGGACCCATAAGCCTGCCAGGCGCGCCCTGGGTTGGGGGCGCGCCCTCTGGGCTTGTGGCCCCCCTCGGTCATCGTCTCGCGTTGATTCTTCTTCCCAAAAATCACATATATTCCAAAATAAATCTCCGTAAATTTTTATCGTGTTTCGACTTTGTTTGATATGGATTTTCTGTGCAACAAAAAACATGCAACAAACAGGAACTGGCACTGGGCACTGGATCAATATGTTAGTCCCAAAAATAATATAAAATGTTGCCAAAAGTATGTGGAAATTGTAGGATAATGGCATGAAACAATCAAAAATTATAGATACGACGGAGACGTATCGTCGCTCCTCCTTCTGCCATCGCCGCCTCGGTAAGCCTCCTCCTCCTCCTCCCTCCACCCTCCTCCAACCGCCCCTTTTCCTCCCTCCTCCCTCCTCCAGCCGCCCCTGTTCCTCCCTCCTCCTCCCTCCTCCATCTGTCGCCCCTCCTCCCCCCTCTCTCCTCTAGCCACCCCTCCTCCTCCCTTCTCCCTCCCCCCTCCTCCATCCATAGCCCCTCCTCCCTACTACATTTTGATTTAGTAGGTTTAGTTGATAGTTTCTAGTTGATATGTAACACTTTGATTATTTAATAATTTCTAGTTGATAGTTTGTAGTTGATATATAACACTTTGATTTAGTATGGTTAACTAAATTAGTAAAAATTTAGACATAGTTAATAGTTTTAGTTGATATATAACACTTTGATTTAGGATAGCTTCTAGAGTTTAGTTGATAGCTTCTATGGTTTCACTAAGTCCTAAAATTAGCATGTTAATGTTTTTGTTTATATTTTGTTTCTGCAGAAATCAAGTATTTGCCCCTGCATCGTCCCCGCCATCGTCCACATCACTGACCCCCTCCGACCTCGAGGTGAGACCAGTAAAATCCCCATGTCGTTGATGTCGATGACGATGTGTTGTGAATGTCAATGATGAACATGCACAGAGGAAAGTATCCCCATGTCGAGGAATTTCTGTGTATTTGTTCTTTATATTAAAATGCAAGTGCTAGTCCCCATGTCTTAGTGTTCTTGTTTGCAGGGAAACTAAGAGTGGCCTATGTTTTGCCGGAATGTTGATTCATTTCCGTTCTGGCAAATTTCAGGCGCTCGATATGTCCTGTTTTTAGCAAAGGTCATGCCGAAATTTTTCATGGATTTTGGCATGACTTGTGCTATAAAATAGGAAATATCGAGTGCCCGTGATTTGCCAGAATGGGAATTAATCGACATTCCGGCAGAACATATGAGAGAGAAGAATCCCAACTGTTGTCGTGGGGGTCGCTCTTCCTCTTCTTTCTCGTGATAGACCTTTTGGTAATGCACGGGAAGGAAGAGAAGAGTGACCATCACCGATGGTTGAAATATCAGTGAGGGAGTGCCCACCATATACACCACGTGAGATGAGAGGAAGAATCCCGACTGTTGTCGTGGGGGTCGCTTCTCCTTCGTTCCCGTGTGCTAGACATTTTGGTGTAATGCACTCGGGAACGAAGGGAGGAGCGACCATCACCGACGGTCGAAATATCAGAGAGGAAGAATCCCGACTGTTGTCATGGGGGTTGCTTCTCTTTCTTTCCAAGGTGCTAGACATTTTGGTGTAATACACTTTGGAAAGATAGGAGGAGCGACCATCACCGACGGTCGCAATATCAGAGAGGGAGTGCCCACCATATACACCACGTGAGATGAGAGTTTATGAAGGAAGACTCAACGGACCGAAAGTCAACCCGTGCTGAATAGTGATCTGTGTGTTGAGTTTCCTGGTAATTGCCGTCGATCGATTTTTAATCTTTGAATTATGAACATAGGAAATTTCTGACGACGATAGGATCCCTGAGTGCGACTACTGCAGCGATGACCGGGGTATGTGCGATAGGCCTCACCTAGAAGACGGTCGGCGCTTCACCATCAAGCTCGACGAGAACTTCGATGTTTTTACGGTACGCAACGACGACAAGTATTTTTTCGTAATTAAGCATGACTTGTGCTTCTTTGCTTCAACATATAATTTCCATTTTTCACATTTCGACTAGTGCATCCCCTGCCATGCAAGACCTTATGTCTTGGATAAGCTGGATTTCGAAGATCGTGAAAATATGGAGACCAAGAAAGTTCACCTAGGACGCAACATGGTTACGCTTTTGTCGTTAAGCTATACAATGCAGTAAACCACTCCCATTTTGGTTGCTCAAACTGGAATGCACTATGCAAGGCATATGGATTTTAGGAGGATATGCATGTCACCATCGATATTCGTCCTGAAGATGATATTGAAGATAATATTGACATTTGGGTCGATGTGGATACGCTTCCAGTTCTACCTCTATGTGAGTTTGTCAAATATATTTATTAAGCAATTTGTATTGTTTATTTAAAAATAGTTGACAGCTTATTTCCATTGACAGCTTATTTCCAGTCTTCAAGAAATGTACGGAAGGTAGTAGACAAAACCTACTATAGTTATGGCTCTGAACTAACTTGAGAGGAGAAAAATTATCTTATCTCATTTATTAATGATGTTGAGACTTTCAAGACGAATTATGAAATTCCTCCAAATTATGGTCAATACGTGTCACTAGTCCACGTGTTGAACTACGGTAACATCCATGGAGATAGCATGGTAAGATTTTTTTCTATTATGTCACCAGTGCATCTTTTGCATACATTCTTCTTAAGCTAAACTACATTGCTAAGTATGTTATTATGATGTTCTTCAATAGAAACTCCCGAAGGATTGTGTGCCTCATCTGATGCATATGAAAGATGGCATGAACATTATTAGCTTACGGCCAAGATGGCCTACGGTTAACCGCAGTGCATACACGATTTCTTGAAGAGATGAAGACCTCACAATCAAAGGATGGAGAAAAGTTATGAATGATCGCAGGGAACTACTTGGGGGCAACATGGTGCGCAGCCCACAAATGGGAGACAGGTGGATCTCTATTCTCCATAATGGAGATTCAGGGGATTCAGGGGTTTACCTGTTTTATGCTATTTTACCTTAGAGAGAGTAGCAGGTCCTAGGTAGTACTCATCATGTGCTAAGAACAATTAGCTAGTGTTGGTTATGACTATGATGAGGAGGAGGAGTTGTTATTATTATGATGATGATGGTGAGTTATGTGCTACATTGTGCTAGAATGATGAGCTAGTTCTTATATGACTATGATGATGAGTTGTTATTATGATGATGATGATGCATGATTTCTTATATGAATATGATGATGATGATGATGATGATGAGTTGTTATTATGATCATGATGTGTTATTATATCATTGGGTGGAAGAATCGTGGATTAGATTCATGTGGATGGATCCAAAGTGGTCAAAGGTTGGATTACTAGGACGATCCTAGTAATCCAACCTTTGGTCACTTTGGATCCATCCACATGAATCTAATCCGCGTTTCTTCCACCCAATGATATAATAACTCATCATGATCATAATGAATATAAAAATCTCTTAATTGCTACTGTATCAAAATTTGTATAACGATGTATAAATACAGTATAAAATAAAAAGAAATGAAATACGGACGAATAGTAGTAGCGCGGGGTGAAGCCCACGCTGCTACTACTTATCAGTAGTGCTCGTCCAGCCCATGCTATTGCTAACTGAATTAGTAGTAGCGCGGGGTTAGACCAGCGCTACTGCTACAATTTAGCTATAGCGCCCTAGCAGTAGCGCGGGCACCCGCGCTACTGCTAGGGTTTTCCCTAGTAGTGCTTGATATGCCACCCTTGCATCAGATTATCAGGGAACAAGAGGGCACTCCTACTGGGACTGCTATTGTCGGGGGGATGACCCCCGGGTAGGCCCAAGACGGCGAAACGACACTTCAAACTTGGCCAGGGAAGCGTCCCCTGGCGACCTGGCAACCCGGCCGGCTCGCCACCCGGCGTCCCGTCTGGCTCGCCGCCTGGCGACCTGGCAACCCGGTCGGCTCGCCACCCGGCGTCCCGTCTGGCTCGCTGCCTGGCGACCTGGCAACCCGGCCGGCTCGCCACCCGGCGTCCCGTCCGGCTGGCCACCCGGACCTGGCCATCCGGGTAGAGGCTGTCCGGGTAGAGGCTGAACCTGGCCATCTGGGTAGAGCCTATCCGGGTAGAGCCTGTCCGGGTGGAGCCGTCCGGGTGAAGCCATCCGGGTGGAGCCGTCCGGCTGGAGCCCGTCCGGGTGGAGCCGTCCGGGTGGAGCCCGTCTGGGTGGAATCCGGCGAAGTCAACCACAACGTCCCGTCGGACTGCGCGGACGAGACGTCCACGCTCTACAGTAGAGCACTGTAGATGGGCGGCTGGCACTGTATACGGACAGTCGGCACTGTTCACCTGTCTAGTGTCCCCCCAATAGTGTAGTGGGCATGTGGGCCACCCCTTGTCCCCTGGGCTCCCCTTTATAAGGAGCACCAGGGGAGGCCTCACACCCCACGGCCACAAGGCCACGCACGCCACACACACTGGCTCACAGGCACTAACTCTCTCTCATTCTCTCATTCACACACGCTCACACATGAGGCAGAGAAGAGGAGCGCTCCCAGCCTCCTTCTTCCTCCTCTAAATACAGCTCCAGGAGCGACTCTGTACAACCATATACACCGCATATACACCAGACATGCAGGAGTAGGGGTATTACCTCCCCGCAAGGGCCCCGAACCTGGGTAAACCACCGTGTCCAGTTGCCCAAACCCGTCCCGGATCTCCACTGCAGCCTTGCCCTCACCTCAAGCCATCCCATGGCATCTGCCGTGAATCGCGCACCCCCCGCGAGAATACCACGACAGCTACCATGCATGAGGAAGTGTCAGCATCATCTACCTCTGCCCTCTACATCAATAGGAAGGGAAAAGAAAAGGGCCCACTTGTTGAAACAGAGGTAAGGAGAAGTTGTAGATTGCAACAAGTTAACAAAGGTGTTAAAAAGAAAACCTATATGGACAAAGATAGTTTGGCCTGTCAGGCAATTCATCCCACCTTGACTGCAAAAGTTATTAAAAGTCTTAACACTACTTTTTGCAAGGTCCAGGCTCAAGATACTACTGAAGAAAAGTTGAACAACAAGAGCAAGAAGTAGAAGGGCAGTAATGCAGTCAAAGAGAAGCCAAAGATCACCAGGGGACCAAGCAAGAGTCAGAATTAACTAGTTTTAGTCTCTCCAGTAGTTTGATGATTGTAATAAGTTATCTGTCCCTGTATTGGTACTTTGTTGGATCTATGTTTCTGCTGTCATCAAGAATTCCAGTAACTGAGAGATAGGTCCTTTTGTATGAAATGAAAACTGCTGGTGCTTTTATTGGTACAATTGGTTTTTGATGTTTGCTAAGATGCTATGTCAAGAGATGTCCCAACATATATCACTTCACTCTGATTATGGTTAGAACCTGGAATGTTTTAAATTGGAACATTAGGGGTATTAATGACAGCAAGAAGTGGACTGCTCTGGCTAATAAAATTGAAGAATCTGCCTACTTCATCTTATGCATTCAAGAAACTAAAAGGGAAGTTTTTGACAGTCAATATCTAAAGAATTTTTGCCCTAGAAGAATCTCTAAGTTTGAATACCTTCCATCACATGGGGCTTCAGGGGGTCTTCTTATTGCTTAGAATAATCAAGTCTTCTCTCAGCAACTTTTCCACTCCAATGATTTCTCCATCACTGTTCATTTCACTTCCACTCACTCAGGGGAACAATGGTACCTCACTAACTTATATGGCCCATGCCATCTTGATGCCAGAAGGGATTTTATTATTTGGTTGCAATCTTTTCAAATGGATGATGAAGCAAACTGGATGATTCTTGGGGATTTTAACTATGTGAAATACCCACATAACAGAAATAAACAGGGAGGAAATGTGACTGATATGCTACTTTTCAGTGAGGCCATTAGCAGACAAGGTCTTGTTGAAATCCCACTTAAAGGAAGAGAATTCACTTGGAGTAATATGCAAGAGGCCCCACTGCTAGAAAAATTGGACTGGTGTTTCACATCTGAGTCTTGGACCAACAATTATCCAGCAACTTTTACCCATCCTCTTGCCAAGACTACCTCTGATCATGTTCCTATAATGATTAAGATTGGTACTGCCATCCCTAAATCCCACATCTTTAGATTTGAGAATTATTGGTTAGATCACAGTCAATTCAAAGATGTTGTCAAACTTAACTGTGAGCAAAATGTGAATGAAAGTGATAGTGCTAAAGTCATTGCAACCAAATTTAAGAGATTGAGGAAAGGGTTAAAGATATGGGCCAGATCTCTGTCAGACCTCAAAAATGTCATCAAGGATACCAATTTTATGATCCTATGTTATGATACTATTGAAGAATTCAGGGACCTTTCTACACAAGAGTCCAATGGCAGAAATATCCTTAAACACCACTTGTGCAAACTTCTTAGTCATCAGAGAATTTACTGGAAGCAAAGAGCCACTATCAGAAACATCATGGTGGGTAAATCTAACACCAAATACTTCTAGACCAAGGCAACTATCAAATTCAGAAACAATCAGATTGCTATGCTTAAAGATGAACATGGTTTTGAGCACAATGATCACAATACCAAAGCTGCAATTCTGTTTAGGGCTTTCAAAAACATAATGGGAACTACATCAGCAACTTCAAACCCACTCCTACTCCATAACTTGTTGTCTCATCATGATGATCTGGAGGCACTGGAAGCACCTTTTACTAAGGAAGAAATTGATGATGTGGTCAGAAAACTACCACCTGATAAAGCACCTGAACCTGATGGTTTTATTGCAACTTTTCTCAAGACATGCTGGAGTATTATTGCTGAGGATTTCTACAGATTAATTGAGGATGTTTTTCAATGGTACTGTTAATCTGCAAAGCATAAACTACTCCTTCATAACACTAAATCCCAAGAAAGATATTGCAGTCACTCCTGGAGACTTCAGACCAATCTCATTGCTCAACTGTACTCTGAAGATCATTACTAAACTTCTGGCTAACAAACTGTAGAAAATCATTCTCAACATTGTGCACAAAAACCAATATGGCTTTCTCAAATACAGATGTATCCAGGACTGTCTTGGCTGGTCCTATGAATATATTCACCAGTCTCACCAGTCTAAGAAAGAACTCATTCTTCTTAAACTTGATTTTGAGAAGGCATTTGAGATGCTCAACCATGACACTATCATCCAGATCATGCAGGCTAGAGGCTTTGGTTCTAAATGGATCAACTGGATCAAGATGATTTATGGTACTAGTTTTTCATCAGTATTGTTAAATGGTGTGCCTGGCAAACAATTCTTGTGCAAAAAGGGGGTCGGACAAGGGGATCCTCTATCTCCTTTGATCTTTGTCATTGCAGCTGACCTGTTACAGTCCATGATTAATGAAGCAATGCATAATTCACTAATTGAAACACCTTTGATGCATCACTCATGCCTTGATTACCCAATTATCCAATATGCAGATGACACTATCCTTATTGACAAAGCTGACTCTGGACAACTGGACCGTATCAAGAACTTGTTGCTGCACTATGAGGCATACACTGGACTGAAAGTTAACTATGCCAAGTCCATCATGATCCCCATTAACACCCCTCATCATAAGATGATTGCACTATCTCAGAATTTTGGCTGTCAAGTGGGCATCTTCCCCCATACTTATCTTGGCCTTCCACTGAGCATTTCCAAGCCTAAGATTGAGGACTTCATGCCATTGCTACAAAGAGTTCAGAACAGATTGATGGGATGTTCTACTATGTTATCTTCTGGAGATAAGCTTATTCTCATGAAATCTGTGTTTACAATTTGCCTATTTACTTCATGTGCACTCTCAGGGTTCCTCTATCTGTGATAAACCAACTCAAAACAGTATTCAGACACTGTTTCTGGAGAAAATATGGAGAACAGGAGAAAGGACCAGCACTTATTGCATGGGACAAAGTTTGTAAACCTAAAAACCAAGGGGGCCTCGGTGTGTTGGATATTAGCACGCACAATCAAGCTCTGCTAATGAAATTCTTGCACAAATTCTTGAATAAGTGTGACGCCCTCGACTTAATCGTGCACTAATCATACACACAAATGCACACGATCAAGCCTAAGGACTCACTTGAAGATATCACAACACAACTCTAAACACAAATAAAAGTCATACAAGCTTTATATTACAAGCCAGGGGCCTCGAGGGCTCGAATACATAAGCTCGAGTCAAACAAGCATTAGCGGAAGCATCAGATATCTGAGTATAGACATAAAAGTTAAATAGATAAGTCTTAAGAAGGCAGGGCAAAACAACGACACGGATCGAAAAGGCGCAGGCCTCCTGCCTGGGTGCCTCCTATCTACTCCTGGTAGTCGGCGGTCTCCACGTAGTAGTACTCTCCACCAGAGGGGTAGTAGTAGTAGTCGTCAGCTGGCGCAGCTGGCTCCGGGGCTCCGTCATCTGGTCGCAGCAATTGGGTATGGGGAAAAGGGAAGCAAAGCAACCGTGAGTACTCATCCAAAGTACTCGCAAGACTTACATCAGAACTATTCTACTTATGCATTAGTTTCAAAGGAAGGGCTATATCAGTGGACTGGACAGCAGAAATGCCAGAATAGAGGGGAAAGCCTAGCCTATCGAAGACTAGCATCTTCAGCATCTTGCAGCATAAGAAGAGTGCAGATTAGTACATAAATATAGTAGTAGCAATAAGTATAAGTAGCCATGCCTAGAGATCCTTCCTCGACTCCCTGCGAGAAAGCGATCCCGGAGCTAACATAGTAACCAGTTCTAGTTATAGAAGATCGGGATACTTTCCGAGCGTCCTGTTACCGTGGACACGGCTATTCGAATAGATATACTTCCCTGCAGGGGTGCACCAACTTACCCAACACGCTCGATTAACCCTGGCCGGACACACTTGCTCGGGTCATGCCCGGCCTCGGTCTATTGAAACGTCGTAGCCCTACCTAGGCTCAACAGAGAGGCCCGCATGCCGGTCTACATCCTAAGTGCTCAGGGGTCTTGGGCCCATCACCCTTTGCACTCCTGCGCGTTGCGAGGATGGCCGGGAGCAGACCTAGCCCCCTTAATACAAGCGTAGGCTTTCGCGGTCCAACCCGGGCGCGTGCCGCTCAACTGCTGACGTCTGAAGAGCTTCGGCTGATACATACGACGCCGAGTGCCCATACTTATTCCCGCGTGGTGGTTAGTGTGAAAAGGCTAGAGGCCTACTCGGATCACATATCCTAACCCATTATTGTGTTGGGAGCTCGCGGAAACGAGCAGAGACTCACGATAATGTGACCCCGTCGCCCCATCTCATGGACTTACGGCAAGGGCCTGGAATGCCCGGCCGTGCCACGTAATCATCACACGGGTACCCTCCTGGTCAACCCGACTCCACATCTCTCGCGGGTACCCCTCGGGGCCGACCCGGCTTTATCCAGTATCAGTAGTAAAGCCAAAGTATCCGTGTGTCCATAACATCAAGAAGGAACCCGAGGAATCACCCTCGTTGGATTCCCACTCGATGTACCCGTCAAGGTGAACCCGGAGGAATCACCCTCAATGATATTCACACTTGCGGGGTTGCACGACAGAAGTTTCATCGGAAGTAGTGAAAGAGGAATCACCCTTGGTAACCCACAACCGTCTAGCTGTACTACAGAGGCATCATCAGGAGTGAGATAAGAGGTATCACCCTCGGCACTGGATGGTAACTCTGCAGAGTCGAGCAACTTAGGGGGTGTGCGGTGCTGTGCTGGTCTCAGCCCGTCGATCACATCGATCGGGGCACTGGTAACTAAGCAGGGCAACTAGGACAAGGAAGAGGGGCCACAGATGGTTTACCAACCAACCTATACTAAGCATTTAGGATAGCAGGTAAAGTATCAAAAGTAGTT
Organism: Elymus sibiricus; assembly: GCA_039707655.1. Classification (NCBI taxonomy): domain Eukaryota; kingdom Viridiplantae; phylum Streptophyta; class Magnoliopsida; order Poales; family Poaceae; genus Elymus; species Elymus sibiricus. Next base: position 342,817,204 of record CM077666.1, on the reverse strand, counting down.
TACAACAACAGGCTATGCATCAGAATAGGTATTCGGAACAATAACTGTAGCAATTCTAATGCAAGCAAAGGGGAGAAGGAGTAGGCTATATAGGCATGCCCAAGGGTGGGTTGCTTGCCTGGAAGCTCTGCGGCAAAGGAGGGGTCGTCAACGGTGCAGTCGGTCTCCGGAGCTGCGTCGGTCTCGGGGTCTACCGGATAAGAAGAGGGGGAAGAAACAATAAATAAAGGCAAACAATGCAACACAGATGCATGGCATGACGATATGCAGTGCTGGTGGTGACCTAATGCAATTCTACATGTCGCAGACGAAGTGGGAAAATATCTGGGATATTTTCCCGGCCTTTAGGCAGATATTGGAATACTGAACCGTAGGGGAAGGTTCCATGTTCAGCTAGATAGGAGTGATGGTCAAGCATTTTGACCACATATTCGGATTCGTCTCGTTTTTCTGATCAACTTTCATGTTGAAAACTTTTCGATCCGAGCTATGGTTGAATTTCTATGAATTTTCAAAGATTTAAACCTTTTCTGAAATTCCTGGAATTTAAATCTAAATCGAAAATAACAGAAAAGGGAATATTACGTCAGCATGACGTCATCATGAAGTCAGTGGTCAACCCCAGCTGTTCCAGGTCACCCTGACAGCTGGGTCCCACATGTCAGTGGCTTAGCTAATTAAACAGATATTAATTTTAACTAATTAGGTTAATTAGCTAGTGGGGCCTACTGTGAGTGCCAGATTAGTTAACCGATTAATTAAATTAATCTAATACGATAATTAGGTGGGTGGGACCCGCATGTCAGTGACCAGGCTGCCCAGTCAGCTGGGTTGACCTGGTCAACTGGTCAACTGGGCCCGCGGGACCCAGCTGCCAGTGACCCAGGACGGGCCACGTGGGCGCCACGTCGACGCCGGCTGCCGGAGTTGCTCCGGCGAGCCCAAAACGCGGCGGCGAACTCCGGCTTGCTCGGAAACGCACTACGGTGGATCATTTTGCGCGCGGCTGGGCTCTCTCGAACGGGCACTTCGAGCCGCGTCGATTGGTGGTCACGGCCGGAGCTGGGACGACCGGAAATGTCGCAAGCGACGAGCGTAGGCGGCGGCGATGTTCGGGCGCACTCGGGTTCGAGCCTAGAAGCTCGCCCGAGGCCAACTGGTGCGCGCACGTGCCTCCCTGGCGTCCCAGGAGCACGGCGACGTGACCAGGCAACGAGGAGGGGCACGGGAAGCGCGGCAATGGCAGCAATGGCAGCGGCCAGAGCACGGATCGGCGGCGGCTCGACAGAGGCGCGCGGACGCGTAGCAGAAGGAAGGAGGAGGATGTGGAGCTCATCGAGTGGCTCAAGAAGGACGGCGAGGGGTTTAGTAGCTCCAGGGGTGGCCGGAGCGGACGGAGCTCGCCGACGTCCGAGACGAAAGGGGGCGGCTCGATCAGCGGCCTGCAGCACTCCCCAGCTGCAGCGGCTTGCTACGGGTGACGAGGTCGAGCACGGCGAGGTCTCCAGACACGGCGGAGGGAGGCAGGGACGACGTTGGCCGCGACGGAGACGAACGGCAGCGACGGCAGCGTACTGGATCGAGGAGGAGGATGAGAGCGAGCGAGGCAGAGAGGGGGAAGAAGTGGCGAGGCGTCCAGGGGGAGTGGATGGGGCTCGGCCTTATCCTCCCCGAGGCCTGCGGCGGCAGGTGGCGGCCACCGGCCGGAGCGACCGTGCTCTGGCCACGGTGCGGGCGACACGGCGAGAGAGAGAGAGATAGAGAGGAGGGAGAAAGGGGGAGTGGGCTGGGCTGAGTGCACTATGCACTTAGGCCCAGCCGGTTAGGACTTTTTGCTTTTCTTTTTCTGTTTTTCTTTTTACAGAAGATTTGCAAAATAACTGAGCTGCCAAATGCTTTTGCAAAAATGTGAAACTTTTCCATAAAAATGCTTTGCATTATTCTGCACTGCCACAAAAAGTTTGGGCAATTTTGGAATCCATTTGAATTTTTCAAAAATGGAAATGGCATTTAAATTGCTGTTTTTGCAGTGTTTAAATGCTCTAGCCCATTTTAGGAAAATAGGTGATGTTGTTTTCCTGAACATTAATTTGTTTTGGAATTTTTGTTACAACATGAACTATTTTCCAGCAAATTTTGAGCAATTTCAAATTTCACTTTGAATTTGAATTGAATTCAGTGGAGGAATTTGAAATGAGATATTCATCCAACATGATCAAGCATTGCAAATCACAGAAAATTAGCATAATCATGATGGATCACGGTTGCTCATTACACAGGGGTGTTACAATTCTCCTCCTCTAAAAGAAATTCTCGTCCCGAGAATTCAGGAGGTAGAAGGAAAGAGATCGGGATATTTCTCGCGAAGACGATCCTCGTGTTCCCAAGTGGCTTCATCTTTAGTATGATTTGACCACTGCACTTTAAGGAACTTGGTTGTCTTCTGGCGGGTCCGACGTTCAGCTTGATCGAGAATGCGGATCGAATGCTCCTTATAAGATAGATCATCTTGTAAATCGAGCAATTCATGATCCACTACTCGGTGCGGAGATTCCTTGAAGCAACGGCGAAGTTGTGACACATGGAAGACGTCATGGATGTGAGAGAATTGCGGCGGCAATTCCAATTTATAAGCCACATGTCCACGTCTGGCGAGAATGCGAAAGGGCCCAATGTAGCGAGGAGCTAACTTGCCCTTGATTCCGAAGCGGTGAGTGCCCTTCATAGGAGTGACACGCAGATAAGCTTGCTCACCAGGTTGATAGATCAATCCCCAGTGTTTACGATCATAATTGCTCTTCTGGCGAGACTGGGCCACCTTGAGATTTTCTCGGACGATACGGACTTGCTCTTCAGCGTGTTGAATAACATCCGGACCAATGAGCGGTCGTTCCCCAGTTTCTGACCAATTCAGAGGGGTTCGACACTTACGTCCATATAATACCTCGAAGTGGGCCATTTTCAAGCTTGCTTGATAGCTGTTGTTGTAAGAGAATTCGGCATACGGGAGAGATTCTTCCCACTTCTTGCCAAATGAAATAACACAAGCACGCATCATATCTTCAAGCACTTGATTGACTCGTTCGACTTGGCCTTGGGATTGGGGGTGATAAGCTGAACTCCATGTTATATGAGTTCCCATAGCTTCTTGGAAACTTGCCCAGAACTTAGAAGTGAAGAGGCTGCCACGGTCTGAACTGGTCTCCTTCGGAATACCGTGGAGTGATACAATTCTGGAGATATACAGATCTGCTAACTGACTAGCAGTGATCGTCTCCTTGACTGGCAGAAAGTGTGCAACTTTGGAGAGTTGATCAATGACGACAAGAATAGCATCATGACACCAGTGATAAGATCCATTTGCACCTTGTCCCACTTCCATTCAGGGATTGGAAGCGGTTGCAGAATTCCAGTAGGTTTCTGATGTTCTGCCTTAACGCGACGGCAAACGTCACATTCAGCAACATAACGAGCAATGTCCTTCTTCATCTTAGACCACCAGTACCTTTGTCGGAGATCACGATAAATCTTGGTGCTACCCGGATGAATAGACAGTGGTGTATCATGTGTCTCCTTCATAACCTTGTCAGTCATAAGTTCGAACCGAGGTACCACAATGCGGTATCTGAAATACAAGGTTCCGTCTTCAGCAAGCGAGAAATCTCTGTACTTTTCAAGGTTAAGATCTCTTTTCATCTGATCAACTTCATCATCTTTTGCTTGCGCACGCTTAACAGCCTTCTCAAGATCTGGCTGTATAACAAGGGTATTAAGAGAACCCTGTGGAACGATGTGGAGGTTCAGCTTGCGAAGTTCTTCATACAGATGAGGTTGAGCTCGCTGAACCATGAGGTTGTTACAATAGGACTTGCGGCTCAAGGCATCAGCCATCACATTAGCCTTGCCAGGGGTATAAGAGATACCGCAATCATAGTCCGTAATCGTTTCCAACCATCACTGTTGGCGGAGATTGAGATCCGCCTGAGTAAACAAATACTTCAGACTTTGATGATCAGTGTAGATCTCACATCGGTTACCGAGAAGGTAATGTCGCCACAGCTTCAATGCATATATCACTGCAGCAAGTTCAAGATCATGCACTGGGTAGTTTTCTTCGTGAGGACGCAACTATCGGGAGGCATAAGCAATTACTCTGCGCTCTTGCATCAGGACACAGCCTAATCCTTAACGAGAGGCGTCGCAATAAATCACGAAATCCTTGCGATAATCTGGAGGAGCAAGCACTGGTACAGAAGTCAGCTTGTCCTTGAGGGTCTGGAAGCTTTCCTGACATTTGTCTGTCCACTCAAACATAACGCCTTTGTGAAGCAGATTAGTCAGAGGCTTGGCAATCTTTGAGAAGTTCTCGACAAAGCGAGGACAATAACTTGCGAGTCTGAGAAAACTTCTAACTTGCTTGACATTCTTCAGAGGAGTCCAGTCAAGAATAGCCTGAACTCGTTCTGGGTTGACAGCAATGCCATCCTTGGAAATCACATGATCAAGGTAGGTTACTTCAGATAACCAGAATTCACACTTGGAATATTTGGCATATAGCTGGTGCTCTCGGAGCTTTTCCAGAACCAGACGAAGATGTTCAACATGTTCTTCCTTCTTCTTGGAAAATACCAGAATATCATCCAGATATACCACGACGAACTTGTCGAGGTAATCCATGAAGATATAATTCATCAGGCGGGAGAACGTTGCTGGAGCATTAGTTAAGCCGAATGACATGATAGTGTACTCATAAGAGCCATAGCGAGTAACGAAGGCAGTCTTGGGAATATCCTCTTCGCGGACACGGATCTGATGATAACCCAACCTCAAGTCGAGTTTAGAGAACACTGATGTTCCAGCAAGTTGATCGTACAGGTCATTGATCCAAGGAAGCGGATATTTGTTTTGAATGGTGGCTTGGTTGATAGGCCGGTAATCCTGGACCAATCGGGTTGTACCATCTTTCTTCTTGACAAAGAGAGAAGGTGCTCCCCAGGCAGAGGAACTTGGGCGAATGAAACCCTTGCGAAGTGATTTGTTGAGTTCCTCCTTAAGCTCAAGGAGTTCATGCGAAGGCATCTTGTAGGGACGTTTCGCAATAGGAGTTGTGCCTGGTTTTAGGTCGATGACAAACTCGACAGATCTAGCAGGGGGTACTCCTGGAAGTTCTTCCGGGAATACATCTTGGAAGTCGCGAACGACTGGAATGTTTTCAATCCCCTCAAGAGGAGAAGCGTTCAACGCATTATGAACGAGATGCACATCGTAGTTTACTATCTCATCCGAGGGGTGCAGGAGTTGGACAGACTTGGTGGCACAATTGATTAAGGCGATGTGAGCCTTCAACCAATCCATTCCCAGAATGAGGTCAACCTTGGAAGACTTCAGAATAATGGGAAAAGCATGGAATTCCAACCCTTCAATTTCAATGGTAACATCGGGGCTGAACATAGAGGTTCGACAATGGCCCGCAGGAGTGTTAACCACTAACGGCTGGTGCAAATTTTCATGTTTAATGCCATGCATGAATGCAAACTCTTCTGATATGAAAGAATGCGATGCTCCTGAATCAAACAAAACAGAAGCTGGTACTGAATTAACAGGAAGTGTACCCATCACAGTAGCTGGTTGGTCTGGGTCTTCATTCATGTTGACATGATAAGCCTGACCACGACCATAAGAAGGCCTGGCATTGTTGTTGCGGGGCTGGTTGTTGCCACGGCCATTACCACGGCCAGCAGGGGGAAGCACAAGCTGATTCTGACTCTGGGAGCAGTCTCTGGCACGGTGACCTAGATGGCCACACTTGAAGCAGAGTCCATTATCGGGAGGGGGAGTAGGAGCTCGAGGCATTGGAGCTTGAGGTCTGAGCTGCCTCGGAGGTGGAGGAGGCATACGAGGTGCAACATACGATGGCCTCTGAACAGGTACAGTTGGACGGTACATTCTGTTAGGGATCCATATGCGGCGCTTCTGGGAAGACGAGTTCGAAGATGAGCCTGCTTCACGGGTGCGCTTAAGAGCATCCTTATGATCCTTCAGACCTGTCTCAACCTGAATAGCCTTGTTCGCCAAGGTGGCAAAGTCGGCAAAGTCCTGTACTAGGAGTGCAAGCTTGATATCTGGGTTGAGCCCTTCGTGAAACTTCTCCTGTCTGCGGGCATCAGTAGCAATGTCCTCTTCAGCATAACGAGACAGTTCAAGAAACTCCCGCTGATAAGCTTCCACAGACTTGTTGCCCTGGGTAAGGTTACGGAACTCACGCTTCTTGTGGTCCATAACTCCCTGAGGAATGTAACGGGCACGGAAAGCAGCTTTGAACTCCACCCAGGTGATGATGGTTCCAGCAGCTAAGGTCTGCCTGTGAGTGTCCCACCATTGGGCTGCGGGTCCCTTCAGGAAGTAGGAGGCGAAAGTGACATAGTTGACAGGGGCCACATTTGCAGACTCCATCTCGAAAGCGATGTCACGGAGCCAATCATCAGCGTCAAGCGGCTGAACTGAGTTGCGGAAAATGGTCGGGTTCATGCGCACAAACTCTTGCAAAGTGATTGAGGCTGGCTGCTGGTTGGCATTGGGGCGGGGAAACTGATCCATAAGCCCTTGCATAAACTGACGGTGCATTTCGAATTGTTGCATCATTGCAACCATATAGTCGGGCGGTAGTGGATTGTTGGCACCACGGCCATGACCTGTTGGTCTAACCATCCTGCTAAAATTCAACAGCGGGTAGTTTAGCAACGAGCATTGCAGAAGTATGGATTCATTCATGAAGTAACTCACACAACAAAAAGGAAGTGCAATAGATACATCAACATAGTCAACAAGACATGCAGATCCATACATAGAGTCGGTTACAAGCCAGCGTTACAACAGCGAAAAGGAAAGCTAGACAACTAGGCGGCACGCAGGCATGCGGTGGAGGGATACAACAACGTGACATAGCGATATGCTATATCAACGTCAGAGAAAACCACTGAAGCCAGGCAGCTGCAGGTGACGACGCAGGGTACCCTCGATATAAGGATCCTGTGCTCCATGAACACTCTGATGCAGAACCTGGTCCCAAACTGGAAGAAGAGGACCACGTGGAGGGGTAAGACCTCCAACAGCAGGCCACTCAAGACCTGGTGGCATCTCCGTCCTGCGTGGGTAAAGAATGTACTCTGGGTGCATCCGTGCACTGACTGCTAGTAGCAACTGTGTCAGAGCGTCGTAAAGACGAGCACGCGTGGCGTACAACTCGACAGCAAGAGCTCGAGCAGTGCGGTCCAGAGCCTGAGTGTACTGTACCAAAACCTGCGGGTCATAACGACGCGACACGTAAGGTGTACAGACAACAGTGTAATATCCACTCTCATCCCCAGCGGGGGCATAGGGGATATATCTGAAAGCAGTCCCCTCCAAGCGACTGTCGTGCTCTCCATGGAGACGGGCAATAGCAGTATAGGCAGCATCATGGACGGCCATATCAACAGTCACTCCAACACCATGAAAGGTGTGCAACTCAGTGATGGAGATGTCCTGCCAATCAAAGATGCGAACCACAGCATGGTACTGCTCCTGGTTGAACTCGCGGTAATCCTCGTAAACTGTGTACTCGGGATACCAACGATATCCCAGCCTGGTCAAAAGGTCGACCAAAATAGCAGGGAACCCAGTCGCATCAAGAGCCATAGTGTGGCATATGAGCTGTCTTGCGGGACGCATCTGAAACAAGAAAGTGCAGAATGTCAAGCGACAGTGTGAGAAGCATATGATAACTTGGAAAGGAATAATTGCAGATAATCCAGCTCTCCGGGTGAATGTGATTACGAGAACCTAATGTCAGAGTTAGCAAAATCATTTAACCCGAAAAGAAGAGAGATTAGAGTCCCAGAGTAAGGAAGAGGAGTAAAAGATCCTAATACCACCCATTGGCGACGTGGGCCTGTAAGCCACACAGCCATGTTAGTAAAACAGCTTTGCAAAGACTAGACTCAACTTCGGCCAAGGAGTTGGAAAGGGGGGTTCCTACAGGCAGTCGGCTCTGATACCAACTTGTGACGCCCCCGACTTAATCGTGCACTAATCATACACGCAAATGCACACGATCAAGCCTAATAACTCACTTGAAGATATCACAACACAACTCTAAACACAAATAAAAGTCATACAAGCTTTATATTACAAGCCAGGGGCCTCGAGGGCTCGAATACATAAGCTCGAGTCAAACAAGCATTAGCGGAAGCATCAGATATCTGAGTACAGACATAAAAGTTAAACAGATAAGCCTTAAGAAGGCGGGGCAAAACAACGACATGGATCGAAAAGGTGCAGGCCTCCTGCCTGGGTACCTCCTATCTACTCCTGGTCGTCGGCGGTCTCCACGTAGTAGTACTCTCCACCAGAAAGGTAGTAGTAGTCGTCAACTGGCGCAGCTGGCTCCGGGGCTCCGTCATCTGGTCGCAGCAATTGGGTATGGGGAAAAGGAAAGCAAAGCAACCGTGAGTACTCATCCAAAGTACTTGCAAGACTTACATCAAAACTATTCTACTTATGCATTAGTTTCAAAGGAAGGGCTGTATCAGTGGACTGGACTGCAGAAATGCCAGAATAGAGGGGAAAGCCTAGCCTATCGAAGACAAGCATCTTCAGCGTCTTGCAGCATAAGAAGAGTGCAGATTAGTACATAAATATAGTAGTAGCAATAAGTATAAGTAGCCATGCCCAGAGATCCTTCCTCGACTCCCTACGAGAAAGCGATCCCGGAGCTAACATAGTAACCAGTTCTAGTTGTAGAAGATCGGGATACTTTCCGAGCGTCCTGTTACCGTGGACACGGCTATTCGAATAGATATACTTCCTTGCAGGGGTGCACCAACTTACCCAACACGCTCAATTAACTCTGGTCGGACACACTTGCTCGGGTCATGCCTGGCCTCGGTCTATCGACACGTCGTAGCCCTACCTAGGCTCAACAGAGAGGCCCGCACGCCGGTCTACATCCTAAGCGCTCAGGGGTCTTGGGCCCATCGCCCTTTGCACTCCTGTGCGTTGCGAGGATGGCCGGGAGCAGACCTAGCCCCCTTAATACAAGCGCAGGCTTTCGCGGTCCAACCCGGGCGCGTGCCACTCAACTGCTGACGTCTGAAGAGCTTCAGCTGATACATACGACGCCGAGTGCCCATACTTATTCCCGCGTGGTGGTTAGTACGAAAAGGCCAGAGGCCTACTCAGATCACATATCCTAACCCATTAGTGTGTTGGGAGCTCGCGGAAACGAGCAGAGACTCACGATCATGTGACCCCGTCGCCCCGTCTCGTGGACTTACGGCAAGGGCCTGGAATGCCCGGCCGTGCCATGTAATCATCACACGGGTACCCTCCTGGTCAACCCGACTCCACATCTCTCGCGGGTACCCCTCGAGGCCGACCCGGCTTTATCCAGTATCAGTAGTAAAGCCAAAGTATTCGTGTGTCCATAACATCAAGAAGGAACTCGAGGAATCACCCTCGTTGGATTCCCACTCGATGTACCCGTCAAGGTGAACCCGGAGGAATCACCCTCGATGATATTCACACTTGCGGGGTTGCACGACAGAAGCTTCATCGGAAGTGGTGAAAGAGGAATCACCCTCAGTAACCCACAACCGTCTAGCTGTACTACAGAGGCATCATCAGGAGTGAGATAAGAAGTATCACCCTCGGCACTCGATGGTAACTCTGCAGAGTCGAGCAACTTAGGGGGGGTGCGGTGCTGTGCTGGTCTCAGCCCGTCGATCACATCGATCGGGGCACTGGTAACTAAGCGGGGCAACTAGGACAAGGAAGAGGGGCCACAAATGGTTTACCAACCAACCTATACTAAGCATTTAGGATAGCAGGTAAAGTATCAAAAGTAGTTTACAACAACAGGCTATGCATCAGAATAGGTATTCGGAACAATAACTGTAGCAATTCTAATGCAAGCAAAGGGGAGAAGGAGTAGGCGATATAGGCATGCTCAAGGGGGGGGTTGTTTGCCTGGAAGCTCTGCGGCAAAGGAGGGGTCGTCAACGGTGCAGTCGGTCTCCGGAGCTGCGTCGGTCTCGGGGTCTACCGGATAAGAAGAGGGGGAAGAAACAATAAATAAAGGCAAACAATGCAACACAGATGCATGGCATGACGATATGCAGTGCTGGTGGTAACCTAATGCAATGCTACATATCGCAGACGAAGCGGGAAAATATCTGGGATATTTTCTCGGCCTTAGGCAGATATCAGAATACTGAACCGGAGGGAAAGGTTCCATGTTCAGCTAGATAGGAGTGATGGTCAAGCATTTTGACCACATATTCGGATTTGTCTCGTTTTTCTGATCAATTTTCATGTTGAAAACTTTTCGATCCGAGCTACGGTTGAATTTCTACGAATTTTCAAAGATTTAAACCTTTTCTGAAATTCCTGGAATTTAAATCTAATTCGAAAATAACAGAAAAGGGAATATTACGTCAGCATGACATCAGTGGTCAACCACAGCTGTTCCAGGTCACCCTAACAGCTGGGTCCCACATGTCAGTGGCTTAGCTAATTAAACAGAGATTAATTTTAACTAATTAGGTTAATGAGCTAGTGGGGCCTACTGTCAGTGCCAGAATAGTTAACCGATTAATTAAATTAATCTAATACGGTAATTAGGCGGGTGGGACCCGCATGTCATTGACCAGGCTGCCCAGTCAGCTGGGTTGACCTGGTCAACTGGTCAACTGGGCCTGCGGGACCCAGCTGCTAGTGACCTAGGACGGGCCACATGGGTGCCACGTCGACGCCGGTTGCCGGAGTTGCTCCGGCGAGCCCGAAACGCGGCGGTGAACTCCGGCGAGCTCGGAAACGCGCTACGATGGATCATTTTGCACGCGGCTGGGCTCTCTCCAACGGGCACTTCGAGCCGCATCGATTGGTGGTCACGGCCGGAGCTGGGACGGCCGGAAACATCGCCGGCGACGAGCGTAGGCGGCGGCGATGTTCGGGCGCACTCGGGTTCGAGCCTAGAAGCTTGCCCGAGGCCAACTGGTGCGCGCACGCGCCTCCCTGGCGTCCCAGGAGCACGGCGACGCGACCAGGCAACGAGGAGGGGCACGGGGAGCGCGGCAATGGCAGCAACGGCGGCGGCCAGAGCACGGATCGGCGGCGGCTCGACAGAGGCGCGCAGACGCGGTGCAGAAGGTAGGAGGAGGAAGTGGAGCTCATCGAGCGGCTCAAGAAGGCCGGCAAGGGGTTTAGTAGCTGCAGGGGTGGCCGGAGCGGACGGAGCTCGCCGACGTCCGAGGCGAAAGGGGGTGGCTCGATCCGCAGCCTGCAGCGCTCCCCAGCTGCAGCGGCTTGCTGCGGGTGACGAGGTCGAGCACGGTGAGGTCTCCAAACACGGCGGAGGGAGGCGGGGACGATGTTGGCCGCGGCGGAGACGAACGGCGGCGACGGCAGCGTACTGGATCGAGGAGGAGGAGGAGAGCGAGCGAGGCAGAGAGGGGGAAGAAGTGGCGAGGCGTCCAGGGGGAGTGGATGGGGCTCGGCCTTATCCTCCCCGAGGCCTGCGGCGGCAGGTGGCGGCCAGCGGCCGGAGCGGCCGCGCTCTGGCCACAGTGCGGGCGACACGGCGAGAGAGAGAGAGAGAGGAGGGAGAAAGGGGGAGTGGGCTGGGCTGAGTGCACCGTGCACTTAGGCCCAGTCGGTTAGGCCTTTTTGCTTTTCTTTTTACAGAAGATTTGCAAAATAACTGAGCTGCCAAATGCTTTTGCAAAAATGTGAAACTTGTCCACAAAAATGCTTTGCATTATTCTGCACTGCCACAAAAGGTTTGGGCAATTTTGGAATCCATTTGAATTTTTCAAAAATGGAAATGGCATTTAAATTGCTGTTTTTGCAGTGTTTAAATGCTCTAGCCCATTTTAGGAAAATAGGTGATGTTGTTTTCCTGAACATTAATTTGTTTTGGAATTTTTGCTACAACATGAACTATTTTCCACCCAATTTTGAGCAACTTCAATTTTCACTTTGAATTTGAATTGAATTCGGTGGAGGAATTTGAAATGAGATATTCATCCAACATGATCAAGCATTGCAAATCACAGAAAATTAGCATAATCATGATGGATCACTGTTGCTCATTACACAGGGGTGTTACAATAAGGAAGACATTCCATGGGTGAAGATCATTTGGGAGGCCCACTACTCTTCATCTCAACCTGGAGATAAGCTAATTGGCTCTTTCTGGTGGAAGGATATTTTAAAGCTTCTCCCCACCTACAAACATTTTTCAATTTGTAAGGCTGGTAGGGGAGATACTGTGCTCTTCTGGTAGGACAACTGGTGGGAGCTGCCACTCCAAACAAAATTCCCTGATCTATTCTCTTTCTCCATCTCCAAAGATGTCACTTTGCAACATGTCTCAAATTTACAAGAGTTGGAATCTCACTTTCACAGGCCACTGTCACAACAAGCATATGATCAGTTCAATTCACTACAATCTTATTTGCATGATAGGCAAAATAGTCAAGCACCTGATCTTTGGACATACCCATGGACTAAAAAGCAATTCCTCCCTATGAACATGTACAAGTTGTTGATTGGTAATGTTCAGACACATCAGATCCTCTCAAAGCTCTGGAAAACCTCATGCAGACTGAGACATAAGATCTTTTTCTGGTTGATTCTTCATGATAGAGTGAATACCAGGAATCTGCTACACCAAAAATCTATGTACCTGGAGAATTATGGATGTGCTTTATGCAATGAAAACATTGAGGAAACCTCCATTCATCTATTCTGGAACTGTCCATTCACACTTCACTGTTGGGACCTCATTACACCACTCAAGAATAGAGGCATATCAGTATTTGATGAGATTCAAAATGCATGCACAGAACTACCAGTAGACATTGCTCTGGATATCATCATCATGGCATGCTGGGCTACTTGGGCTGTCAGAAATGATAAAATCTTCAGGTCTGCTCCAGCCCACCACCAAGGGTGGATTCACTACCTTAAGGAAGGTCTATTGATCACTCAGATCAGGGCTAACCTAGTGAAAGCAAGCAAGTTCAAGGATTGGATTGATTCAAACATAGTTTTGTAATATGATGTTTTATTTCCCTAAATAAGGTGTTGGCTAGGTTAGGCTCATTTGTACTTTTTTTGTACCCTGTTAATTAATAAAAATACCGTAGAACGATTCTTCTACGGTTTCAGGTAAAAAAAATGTTGTTCTACACGTTGTGTAGCCTATACGCGTTACCGTGATGTACCACAGGGCAGAGGGCAGACAATTCACGCACACACATTGTTGGATGAAACTCAAGAGACAGTATGGTGGGACAACATGATCCATCGATGAAAAACTTGTTGAACATCCGGTTAATCTCGTTAAATTTGAAATATTGTTGTACTAGACTTATTTGCATGCTATGTATGGATGATTTGTTCTATTTTCTATCCGAACTTTGATAAATTCCATCGTATTTGATGAAATCTATCCGATCAGTTGAAACCCGGTTTGAAATGTATGCGGATAGCTTTGGATGGCTGGCTCCCGCATCCGTGTCCGTGGACTGGTCGTCTCAGTCCACGGGCGGATGTGGTGTTCGGTGTGCGGGTGAGCGTTGGAGATGCCCCAAGTACAGTGAAGTTTCTTATGTGGATGAGGTCAGCAACGTTTTGAAAGAGCGTGGACATTATATAAGGGCTCTCCCTGAAAGCCTGTACATCAGCATTTGGCAGCACGCGAGCAGCTCCGAAGGCATCAGCACTGCTCGCTCTCGTGCAAGCTAAAGCTATAGCCAGCCTCGCGCTATCTCGTGCTCCTACCAGCGACACCACACCTCCGATTCACGTTGTGCCTTTGACCGGCGCGGGAGAGCGAGGACCGAGGATGGCCGGCGGCGGTTTCCTCCTCAACGGCGCCGGCGCGCCGGACTACGGCGGCGCGATGACCGTCCCCGTCGTGGTGACCTGTCTCATGGCGGCCTCCGGCGGTCTCATCTTCGGCTACGACATTGGCATCTCAGGTGCGTCATCGTTCCCATCGCCGTCCGTACATCTCTCTTGGTGGAACTGTGGATGGAAAACCTGCCTACGACGTTCTTCGCACGTTTCTCCCTTTGGTTGGAGTTTGGATGGACGGAGGGAGTGAGCTTTATCGATCAGTTCGTGGTTCGTCTCTCTGGTTACCCACGTCGATGCTGTTCTTGATTTTGGTAGTATTCGATTTCCAGTAGCTATGCTGTGAGTTCGCCACCATCTGCGGCCAATCGAAATCGTTATCTGAAGCCATGAAGAGCATCCTCCTAAATCTTAATTATAGTACTAGTTTCTGCTTAGTTTGTCTTCATGTCCGATCACCAAATATCTCCAAATCGGACCGCAACTTCTAATCTAACCGAGTCAGGCATGTGCCTTCGTCTTCGTCGATCACACACACGCCAAACAGGCAGGTAGTAATATAATTGGTACGACGACTAGATCCAATTGAAAGCGCGGCAGGCCCTGTCAGCTGTCCTCTCGTCGTCAGATCAGTCCTGCGCTGCACAAATCACACTCCCGGGAACAGTGGCACCCAGTACATGGCCGGGAGAACCGCAGAAAGATATTTATACTCCCACCAGCAGCTTGTGCGCCAAGCCGTACGTTAATCAAGCCAAATGGTCCCTTTCTTCTCCCATGATCTTCGTTCACATCGACAGGGACCAGAGGAGAGGGCACACCCGATTCGCATCGAATTGGACGGGGCCAGCGGCGTGCTGTCCGGCGATTCCACGGCCTGCACAGGGCTCGTGGAGCGCGCATTAGACACGACAGCTATGGCACGGTTCGTTAGCTTTCACACTCGTCGATTCGTTGGTATCGTCGATGGCTCGTTCTGACTTCGGACCCAGTTTTGCTGCTCGGTGCATACAGCCTCCTTCTGACCTTAATCGTTGGTGCCACCGCGCGCATCACCAATTTTGGACGGCATATAGTACGTAATCTCCCACGCGAGATAAGGTGTCGTGCTGGCGACTGCGAGACGTCCCGTCGGGTTAACCCGTCACGATTTTTCCGGGGGCATCCGGCTTTCTTGCTGGACTCACACGCCAAAGCCAGCCGTGTAGATGTAATTCGCGGGATTTGTGATGCGTTTCAGAGTTCCTACTAGCGAAAGGGGGGGATGACAAATTTGCTTTTCCACTCGAGTTTGGTGGATAGGCTTCCTAGGTGAGGTTTATTCGAAACGAAATAGTGGAGTACTACTATAGACTACTCTCCGAGTCAGTCGATTGTGCTCTCGCGAAAGGAAGCTAGGATCGACCGGGATTAGGAGCGTGTCATTTCCAAGCGAGTGGTGGATGGATGGATGGATGCATGAGCTTGACAAGATCGAACTTTTATGAGATAACATGCTAGTTTCATACGATGATTGGTAAAGAATACTTGCGTCTTTCTAAACAAAAACGAATATTTTGCTTTTCGCAAAAAAACGAATATTTGCTTCAGTGAGTGTCAAATAATGCTAACGAATCCGGTTGCCAAAAAGAATAGTAGTACTAAGAATCGGTTATCTGATTAATTAGGTTCAAGGAATATGAAGAATACAGTAAATATCAACACTTGGGTTACAGTCATCAGCAGTTAATAAGAATAGATAAGTTAAATCACGCTCGTTCCAGTTAGCAAAATGACATTTTATTTTCCTTCGCTTGAACTAAATCTTGTTCATGGCACAACGTCATCGATCAGGGGGCGTGTCGGAGATGGAGTCTTTCCTCAAGAAGTTCTTCCCTGGGTTACTCAAGACGACGAGGCACGCGAGCAAGGACGTGTACTGCATGTACAACGACCAGGCGCTCACGGCCTTCACCTCCTCGCTCTACGCGTTCGGCATGGTGGGGACGCTGGTGGCGAGCCGGGTCACCCGGCGAGTCGGGCGCAAGGCCATCATGGTCATCGGGGGGAGCATGTTCCTCGTCGGCTCGCTCGTCAACGCCGCCGCGGCCAACCTTGCCATGCTCATCGTTGGGCGGATGCTGCTCGGCTTGGGCCTCGGGTTCTCCGGCCAGGCCACGCCGGTCTACCTCGCCGAGATGTCGCCCCCGCGGTGGCGCGGCGGGTTCATCTCCGCGTTCCCTCTGTTCATCAGCGTCGGGTACCTCGTCGCCAACCTGATCAACTACGGCACGTCGCGGATTCCGGAATGGGGCTGGCGCCTGTCCCTCGGCCTCGCTGCTGTCCCTGCCGCCATCATGGTGCTGGGCGCCGTGCTCATCACGGACACCCCGAGCAGCCTCGTCCTGCGCGGGAAGCACGACCATGCCCGCGCCGCGCTCCAGCGCGTCCGCGGCAAGGGCGTGGACATCGACGCGGAGTTCAGCGACATACTCGCCGCCGTGGAGCACGACCGGCGGAACGAGGAGGGCGCGTTCCGGCGGATCCTGCGGCGAGAGTACCGGCCGTACCTTGTGATGGCCGTCGCGTTTCCCGTGTTCCTGAACCTCACCGGCGTGACCGTGTCGGCCTTCTTCTCCCCGATACTCTTCCGTACCATAGGGTTTGGGAGCGACGCCGCGCTGATGGGCGCCATCATCCTCGGCCTGATGAACATCGGCGGCATCATCGCCTCGGGCGTCGCCATGGACCGCTACGGCCGGAAGCTGCTCTTCGTGATCGGCGGCGCGCTCATGTTCACCTGCCAGGCATGCAATGCATACAACAAAGACCTACATATACATCCCGCCGTATGTTCTGAGACACTAATGACTTTGCGTTTGCTTGCAGGTAGCAATGGCGAGCATCGCGGGCACGCACCTCGGGCACGGCAGCAAGATGCCCAAGGGGTACGCGGTGGCGGTGCTGGTGTTGACGTGCGTCTTCTCCGCCAGCTTCAGCTGGTCGTGGGGCGCGCTGTACTGGACCATCCCCGGCGAGATATACCCGGTGGAGGTGCGGTCGGCGGGGCAGGGCACGGCCGTGGCGCTGAACCTGGGCCTCAACTTCGTGCAGGCGCAGTGCTTCCTCGCGATGCTCTGCAGCCTCAAGTACGGCGTCTTCCTCTTCTACGCGTCCTGGCTCGTCGTCATGACCGCCTTCGCGATGGCGTTCGTGCCGGAGACCAAGGGCGTGCCGCTCGACTCCATGGGCCACGTATTCGCGCGCCACTGGTACTGGGGCAGGTTCGTCAAGGACCACAAGTTCGGGAATGAGTCCACCTGACCTGCGTGCGTCCTTGGCAATGGCTTGGTTTCGCATTGTGTGATGGATATATACTATTAGCGCTAGATTGGTACTACTTGTATTCCTGTAAAACTCGAAAGTGGGAGAATCAGAAGGGCGCGCCTTGCTGCACCCATAAACCAAGGGACAAAAATATAAACCTTTAGCTAAGACTTTATTCTGAGCGATGCTCCCTTCGAAAAACTTTTAATCCGCCTATTTCGAGTCCATTGCTAATGGGCGTCGGCGGAAATGCTCCATCCCTTGCTTGTAGGATGGGGATGTCCGCCTTGAGCAGCCGGGTGAGATTAGATCCCACATTTACTCCTTCTATAAGGAGCTCTTAACGGCGGAACACCGCGATGGGGTTTCCTTGCCGGCTGACTGTGGCGGCCAAAGTTTCCGACGTTGAGAATGGAGAGCTGACGCTACCATTCTTGCCAGAGAAGGTGGGTAAGGCGATTGCTGCCATGAAGGTTGGTTCGACACCTGGGCCTAATGGCCCGCCGGTGGCCTTTTTCCAGAAGCTTTGGCCACAGCTTCAGATGGTGATCATGTCGATGTTCCATGAATTCTATATTGGGACTCTAGACATGGTATGCCTAAACTTTGGTGTCATTACTCTGATCCCCAAAATAGTTGGGGCGACGGATATCCGGCACTTTGGGCCGATTACGATGATTAATGTGCTCCAGGGGATATTCGTGAAGGTATGTGCGATGCGTCTGGCACCGGTAATGGAGTGCCTCTCACAACCTTTTCAGTCCTCGTTCTTGAAGGGTCGTCGTCGACGCGGTTAGGAGACGTTACCATAAAGGCGTCTTCCTTAGGCTTGATTTTCAAAAGGCCTATGACCGCCTTGATTGGTCCTTCCTTCACTTGGTGCTTGAGGGAAGGGGGTTCGATGACCGATGGTGCTCATGGATCATGCAATTATTCCGGAGTGGCAACATGGCGATTAAAATTAATGGGAGGTGGCCCCCTTCTTTAGGTCGTCGTGGGGGTGAGGCAGGGGGTTCCTATTTCCCCTCTCCTCTTCAACCTCGCGGTTGACGCCCTTACAACCATCTTGGACAAAGCTAGGATGGCCGGACACCTAGTTGGGGTGGTTGGGCATTTGATCCCTGGGGTGGTGTCACGCATCTTCACTACGCGGATGATACCATGAGTATGGTGGAGGGCTCCGATCTTGACATTGTCAATCTTAAGTTTCTCTTTCTATGTTTTGAGTCCATGTATGGTCTTAATATCAACTTCGACAAGCGAGGTGGTGGTATTAGCATACTCTGAGGTCGAGCAACAACAGAATGCGGACAACCTGAATTGCAGGCTTTCCACCTTCCCCATTGCGTATTTGGGGACGTCGTTGTCTGACTCGAGGGTTTCGTTGAGCGAGTTCGACCCACTTATGGGGAGGGTCTCGTCTCGGGCGGAACCTTGGTGTGGTCATTTTACATCCAAAGGGCCTAAGAGCGTTCTGATTAACTCCAACCTCTCTAGCCTTCTCATGTATATGATGGGGTTGTATATCCTGCCAGAGGGGGTGCACATCTCGTTTGATAAAGGCATATCCCGTTTCTTTTGATAGGCGTTGAATGGACATTAAAAATACCATATGATAGAGTGGGATGACATCTATATGCCAAGGGACCTGGTAGGGATAGTCACCCTTGCATCACGACGCATGAACGTGGCCCTTATGTTGCATTGGATCTGGCGGATCATTCGAGGGGAGGAAGGTTTATGGTTGCAGCTTCTTTAGGCTAAATACTTGCGGGGCGAGCCACTACTTGCTTGTTCGCGTACAAGGGATCCCAGTTTTGGAAGTCCATCTAGCGGATCAAGAAGGTGATCTATCCTAGGGTTGTCCTTCTCCATCGACAATGGAGAGGGTACCCTATTCTGGCTTGACTCATGGATAGATGGAGCCCGATTATGTATGGGGTTTCCAAACTTGTTTTCCATCTGCTCGGATCCGATGGTGTTGGTGTCCACAGTTGCCCACAATGGCCATTGGAACATCTTGTTCCGACGGTCATTTGGGCAGGTGAAGACCGCAGAGTAGGCTAATTTGCGGGATGCCCTACCACCGGTGCTCGCGGACTATCCAGACACCATATCCTGGCGTCTTGCCCCTATGGAAAATTGATCATACATGATAACTGAACATCGCCAATTATCATGCAAAATTTGTATGAATTGGAAAGCTGCATTGATGCTCTTTGAAAGCATCTGCGCAGAATTCAACAATCAGATGCATAAAATGTAGCCAATACTTTTTTTAGACAATGACAAAAGGTTTGTCATTTTCATACTTAAGATAGAAGAGTATATACAAAGGAAAAACGGCCTTGGCCACACTACAACAAATAACTCTCCCGACATCATGTGTCTTGGGTGTTTAGCCCTTGCAATAGGCCACAGTTTGACCTTAGATATGATTCCAGCAAAGATAGTCGCTGGCAAGGTAGAAATCTTCCGGAAGACCCTATCGTTTCTTTCATTCAAATCTCCCACGAGGTGAGTATCAAGAACGAGTTCATGGCCTTCATAGGCCCACTGGAGGATTAACCGTCTCAAACCATCCGTTTTTCACGGAGTTGAAAGCTTGCCAATTTTGAGGGTCCTGATCTCATGAACCATGTCGCACGCAAGTTCTTAAAAACAAGTGCTTTTGGCGGGTGAACACCATTCTCATGCTCCTTGTACATATGGCCCATATGGCCGCAAACCGCACACCAATCCAGAAGGCGCTAGAATTTAACACGATAAATTTGCCTTTTGCCGCCCTTGACCATCGAAACTACGTTCTTGAATGGTTTGTTGACGTTGGTCTTCACCATGGCCCTGAAGAGGTTCCCAAAGAAGTCATGGGAATAAGGCTCCGCAAACACAAACTCACCCACCTTGGCAGCAAGGGATTTCACCATAGCAGCAAAGTCATCTGGTAGATCATGGATTCTGATCCATATAGCAAGCTTGTCTAAACTGATAGTGGATGGTTTTGAGAACCCATCATATGGAGCAAGAATTTCCACATTCCCTCTGAAGGTCCATGGTCCTCCTTCCATCACCCGCTTCCAATCACCGAGACAAGAAAAATGCAGAGTAAAAAGATTGTCTTCCAGCAGGCGAATCTTGCCGGGTTGAGCGAGATCCCATGCCACACACATGTTTTTATAAAATCAGTACTACTGACTATATGTCTTCTTCATGTGGACCCGGGCTATGGCCATCCATCTAACATCAGTCTCCGTCGGCGGCTCTTCCTTCTCAAACACAACATCATCCAAGTCATCCTCCTTCAAACCAAGCTCCTCCATCATCTCCTGGACGTCATCCATGGTCGTGCTCGACCCCGACGCCTCCGTACTCATCTTTGTACACCTGCTCGAAATGAACGATCTACCAGGGCGTATGAACCCTAGAACCGACCCAAGCTACGGTGACGATGCTGGCCAAGACCGGGAAGGCATGCGAGGATCCCCCCTTGATCAGTCCGAACCAACGATCACTATGTAGGATTGGATGGTAGGGAAAAGTTACTCGACGCCGGCCGC
This sequence comes from Elymus sibiricus, assembly GCA_039707655.1. NCBI lineage: Eukaryota > Viridiplantae > Streptophyta > Magnoliopsida > Poales > Poaceae > Elymus > Elymus sibiricus. The sequence goes on along the minus strand of CM077666.1, from coordinate 342,796,442 downwards.
CGTCGCCGAGAGGATACATAACCCTAGCGTGACTGGAGGCCTCTACGTGCGTATAGGGGGTCCGGCTGGGTGACGTTTTTTCGCCCGGGCCTGTCCGGGCTGTCCGCCCTGACATAAGGAGGGGGATGGGTCCGGTTGGAGATGCTTTTAATTAGGATATTGTTTCGTGGTCACCAAAGGGGAAAGAAGGCATTTTCTTAGTCCAACCCTTCTCTAATACAGAAATTTTGCTGGGAATCTTCATTTTTGATAATACAATAAATTTTACTAAGGCACGCTTTGCTGAAATAAATTACACATCACGTCCAAACCAGTTTTATCTGCACATACTAATTAGTTGACACACCGTTGATTTGGCTTTCATGGTTGGCATCCTTGACGAACCTCCTCCAGTACCAATGTCCCGTCCACACTGACCGCATGGCTTCCAGCGGCACGCCCTTGGTTTCCGGTAGGAATACCACCACGAAGATGGTCATTGCAAGAAGCCAGCCGGCGTAGAAGAGGAACACGCCGTACTTCATGGCGCAGAGCAGCGCGATGAACACCTGCAGCTCCACGAAGGAGAGACACAGCTCGACAGAGATGCTCAAGGCCTGCCCGGCCGATCGGATCTCCACCGGGTAGATCTCGGTCGGCACGACCCACCTGAGCGGTGCCCACGACAGACCGAAGCTGAACGTGCAGAGGCAGATGAGGACCAGCACAACGGTCGCGTAGCCATGCGGCATCGTCACCCCTTGGTGCTTCCCGAGATGGCCCGCCATCACCCACGAGATGGCCACCTTGATTAGTAAGTTCACCAACAAAAGGTTAATAATTAGATCAAGCCATCAAACGGATACGAACTATATATACCATCAGTGGCATACGTAGTTACGGTATGGCATGATAGGTAGTACCTCGCAGAGCAACATGCCGATTCCACCTATGATGAGCAGGAACCTGCGGCCGGTGCGGTCCATGACGAAGGAGGACAGAACTGTGGCGACCAAGTTTGTCATGCTGTTTATGACAGAACCAAGTAGAGGCGGAGGATGGAAAAAAATTAAGGTGTGGCGGACTCTTAAGCATAGTAACAAGCAATTCTTTCGAATTCACTTGATCTTGATGAGTGGCATGTGTCGTAACCTACGAAGCACCTATAGGGACACGAACACGGTGATACGGATATATGGAAATTTCTAGAAACAACCATACGACGATACGACGAATATATACATATAAATAATTAAAAGTGTCGTGCAACCAACAAGCGCGTGCCCAGTAGCCAGCGCACCGGAGGACTCTGCGGTCGCTCGATCCAATCCCGTACCATGTTCAATCAGGCGAATAGAGAGAGGGGGGGGGGACTATGCGGGAGACGGAGCTGACGTCTAGAGAGGCGGAGGCGTCAACGGCCGGACCCATGAGGGAGGCGGAGCTGGTGACTGCCGCATCGTCTGCTTGGTCACAGCAGTCGCTCGACGCTCGCTGCGTAATGGCGCCCTGCCCGTGCCCTAGTCCCGACCTCAGCCGTAACCAGCTGCGCTGTTTGTCCTCCGCCCACCGCCGTCCTCCACTGCGTCCGCTCGCTCGCCACCCACAGCCGTCTGCTTGGCCGCCGCCGCACTATCTAGGGTTCGTGGCGTGCATGCTTCGTTGGGAGTTGGGGAATTGCTTCATGCGCGCTGGAGCGAGCTGTCTCGATCTGTTCGTGACGGGGATTAGGCCCAAATAGCGGGGTTGTGTGCGTCGCCGGGCGTTGCCATAGGCCCTATTAGGGTGGTTGCGTGTCCCTTTTCTTTTTTCAATGATTCTTTTTTATCTAGCAAGAGTCAGCAAGCTAGCAAATGATGATATGCATACATGTATTAAATTTTTTGGACCAAATGCTGCCACACCTTGCCCACGGGGGCCTCCGCCAGTGGAACCAAGTATGGCCTTCTGGCTGTTGAACCCCACCGTGCGGAACAGCACAGGCGAGAATACGGCGATGACGATCATGCCGGTGAACTCGTAGAACACGGGTACAGCCAGCCCTGCCACCAGGTAGTGTCGGTACTGCTTGCTGAATAGCCTCCGAAAAGAGCCAACGTCGTTCCGGCGGGCCTCGTCCACGGCGTGGACGATGTCCTTGAACTCGGCATCGATGTTGGTGCCATCGCCGCCGATACGCTGCAGCGCCGCGCGAGCTCGATCGGGCTGGCCTCGCAGGACGAGGCTGCTGGGGGTGTCCGGGATGAAAAAGGCTCCCACTACGACGATGACGCCCGGGACGGCCGCTAGGCCGAGGGAGACGCGCCATCCCCAGCCAGGGATGCGGTTCGTGAAGTAGTTGGTTATGGTCGCGGACAGTATGCCGATGACGACGAACGTATTGAACGACGACGTGAATGCGCCTCGCCACCGCGCCGGCGCTGTCTCAGAGAGGTACACAGGAGCTGACTGCGGTAAAAAAAAAAAAGAGATGGTCAATACCCGTAGAAAAGAAGATGGTCAATACTGGGCTCGGAATTACCCCAGGCCACAATTATATACTACTCCCTCCAATCCAAAAACAAGTGTAGCAGCTTTGAACTAAACTGCGACACTCATTTTGGATCGGAGGGAGTAGTATTTTTGGGTCTCCGCATACCTGTAATGTGAACCCAAGACCAAAACCGAGTAGAATCCGGCCGATGATGAGCATGGCAATGTTGACGGCCGTGGCGTTGATGATTGAACCAACAAGGAACATGACACCGCCAATCAGCATGATCGCCTCGCGGCCCACCCTCTTCGTCACTTGGCTCGCCACCAAGGACGAGAGAGTGCCGGCGATGAACAACGACGACGTGAATGCGGTGAGCCACTGGTTGTCGTACTTGCAGTACGCGTCATGCTTCGGGATCTTCATCCTGCTCTGCACTTCCGGAAAGAACTTGCTCAGGAATGATTCCATTTGCGTCACACCACCTGACTCGACCAAAAGTACATTGTAAGTTTAAGCATAAAAGTTCTTGCCATACACTCTGCTTTGCAGTATGATTTTGTTTTTGAAATTATGTTAAAACACAATTAATCTATAATCGCTTAAATAATAAAGTATGTAAAAAATATGATAAAAATGTTCCATTTGTAAAAATCATGGATCTGGAAATATCATGGAATTTTAAAAAGTGTTCGTATTTTTAAAAATATTCAGGTAAGCCTGCAAAGTGTTCATGTGTTTAAAAAATGCTCATGTAATTAAGAAAATTGTTCATGTAATTCAATAAGTATTAACACCTTTAAAAGAATACTATTATAATCTAAAAAATGTTCACACATTTTTAAAATGTTTGTGTAATTAAAATATAATTCACCTATTTTTTTTAAATGTTCAGGTAAGCGTGAAAAGTGTTCATGTGTTTAAAAAATGATGATGTAGTTAAGATATTTGTTCATGTAATTCAGTAAGTGTTCACACCATTTAAAAATACTTATATCATCTAAAAAGTATTCACACATTTTAAAAAATGTTCATGTAATTAAGAAATAATTCACATATTTTATAAAAAGATATTTGTGTAATTTAAAAGCAGTTTACATCTTTAGAAACTGTATATGTAGTTCTCAAAATGTTCGCGTGTCTTGTAAAAAAATTGTGTAGTTCTAAAAATTATATTTTTAACAATAACTAAATAAGAAGATTAAATTAAAAAATTAAACAAGAAAAGGAAAAATAAACTAAAGGAGAAAAAGGAAATAGTAAATAAATAAAACAAAAACCGAAAATTGAAAAATAAAAAGGAAAATAATATATGAAAACCGCCTAGCTGCCCCCTCTATTGGTTCTCAGGCCCATGTACTGCGTACATGGGCGATTACCCAGTTTATACCATTGTAAGTAAGTGGTATATAGCATTTGTGGGGTGTGCTCAGATGGGGATTGGGGTAGCTCCTATTCTACCTGTGGTGCATGGATCCTATTTAGCGGGTACCGTTCTTGATAGATTCCAAGCACATACCCCCCCTTTCCCACACACACACATCTAGTGAGTCCACTTCAGTTTTTCTCCCACCGGTTTCTGGAAGGTTCTAGAACCTTTCCTGAACCGGTTTTTATTACTTTTTCTATGATTTTTCTTTCTTTTATTGCTTTCATACTTTTCTTTTCTGTTTTTTCCATTTTCCATTTTCTTTTTTCTTTTTTCCATTCCTTCTATTTATTTTTCTTTTTCAGGTTTGTTTCGTCTTTTCTTTTAATGTATTCTGAATTTTTTTCTCTTTCTTTTCTATTTCTCTTTTTCAGTTTGCAAACATCTTTGAAAATCATGAACATTATATAAATCATGAATTTTTTGAACTCATGATTATTTGGAACCGTGAACATTGTTCAAATTTGCAAATATTTTTTACAAAATTCATGAATTGTTTTTAAAAATATGAACATTTTTTTAATTCATGAACAATTTTTACAAATTTGGGAACATTTTACGAAATTGTGGACATGTTTTTGAAACTCGTGAACTTTTTTTCGAATCGGCAGATATTTGTTAAGTTGAAGAACGATTTATGAATTGCACGAACATGTTTTTGCCTTGACGAACTTTTTTAATTGCCTGAACATTTTTTGAATTCATGAACATCTATTGATTCAGCAAATTTTCTAATTGACGAACTTTTTTTGAAATTTGGGAACAATTTTGTAAATTTGTAAACTTTTTTTGAATTTGGTGAGCATATTTCTAAAATTCATCAACATTTTTCGAATTCGTGTTTTAATACCGGAACATTTTTTTATTTCTTGATTTTTTTAAATCATTAACAGTTTTTGAATATGCAAACATTTTTTAAAATCGCGAATACTTTTGAATCAGTGAAAATTTTATGATTTCCTGTACATTTTTCAAAATCAAGAACAATTTTTTGAATTCACTATTTTTTTTATTTCAGCAACCTTTTTTTTGAAATTCGCTTTTTTTGTAATTTGGATTTTTTTTAAATCATGAATTATTTTGAAGAAGAAAAAGCAAAAAAACAAAACAAAAAGCAAGCCAAAAACGAAATGAAATAAACAGGGGCGTCCCATCCCGCAGATGGGCCGGCCAAAAATGCGTGCGTGTGGAGGAGGAGGTGCGCTTTTTCTCCCTTTTAAGCGTGTAGGACGTTGAATAGGAGCTCCTCGTGTTGGGCAACGAATTAGTCCAATAACCCCGGAAGGCTAGTTACATGGGCCAGCCAATAGTCTCTTATTTTATTTGATATATGTATAATATTCTTAATTTTAATAGTTTTAGTAAAGTATTATGAAAGAGTAAAAATATATGCAGTGCAAAAATAAAACTTTCGTATGTTCAAAAATGTTGGTCCCATGCTCAAATATTCATGTGTTCAAAACATCCATGCGTTTCAAAAAAATATGTTTATTTATTAGAAAAATCATTTATTGGAAAAAGAGATCATGTATTCTGAAAATATTCATGTGCTAAAAGAGGAACAGGAATGAAAAAAAATTAAATATGGAAAATAAAAAAATAAAAGGGCACAAAATAACCAAGAAAGGAAAAATAAATTTTAAGGCGTAGAATATGAATTTTTTGTAGTCGAGAAGGGCGTCAATAGACAAAATAACCAAGAAAGGAAAAATATAAACAGAGAAAAAATGAATGATACATGGGCGGACGCAGATAGCGATATTGTAGGTCTAGGCAATTAGTTGATTAAGGCGTAGAATATGAATTTTTTGTAGTCGAGAAGGGCGTCAATAGGCTGCCGGTGACCTGAACATTGGGGCCCTAATTCCCATCTCAGTATTTCGTCCTTCTTCTCAAAACTATCACCTTCATACAATGGGTTATGACAAAAATGATCCGGACACCATAATACAGGCATATATCAAAGCTTTGAGGGTCTCTCCTTTGGACATGCCCTGAGCTCCCATGTAATAATTGAAAAGGAAATGCTATATGCTCCCAGGTCGTGCGGAAGGGCCAAAATCTTTGTTCTGGCCTTGTGAGAAATCTTCAGCACAAAATGACCTCTCCTGGAATGTATTTTCACGATTTGACCCTTTTTAGAAACGCCATGGCTTCTGATGTTGCTGTCTCACCATCGGCCTAGGTGCCGCTGCCGCGCTCCCCGACCCCATCGACGAGGTCGTGCTTGCCACCAGACCCAGCCGAGATCTGGATCTGGGCGCACGAGGGCCGCCGGCACGGCCCGCGCCTAGCCATCCCTAATAGAGGGGGGGGGGGGGAGGGAGGCCCCGCCGGCGCCGCTGGCTGGGCTTTGCGCGCCGAGGCTGCGGCGAGGAGGGGAGGAGTGGGGGGGGGGGGGGGGGGGGGGGGAAGCGAGTGCGAGGCGGCTCCGGTTGCCAGCGGGTGCGACGCGAAGGGAAGGAGGGGCAATTGGCACTTGAGTTCTAGGAATATGTCCGGTTTCCCCAGCTGCCATACTAGCTACAGCATGTACTGACCAGCACGTGTTTTTCTCACCATGTACCCCTACTCGGACTTCGGCGTGTTCTTTTTTCGTATGCGTGTCAAGAGCGTGAAGCATGCATGCATCTCACAGAGGGATGGCTATGCATCATACGGACTAGTTAGCTAGCTAGCTCTGGGATTTGCATGCAGATCTTATCAGACAAGAGTAGAGCTGCAACGCCAGGGTTAGTGGCGTGACAAGAAACGTCGCAGACTTCGGCGTTTTAGACTATGCCACATCAGCAGTCGACGTGATTTAGGCTACGCCAGCAACGTCTTAGTGTTCACGCTTCTATATGAGGCAGCAACGTCAGAAGCCAAGCCGTTTTAAAAAAGGGTCAAATAGTGAAATACATTTCAGGAGGTCATTTTATGGTGACGATTTCTCGTAAGGTCAGAACAGTGATTTCAGCCGTGCGGAAGCATCTGCGCTAGCCATACATAAAGTATACATTATTATTTAAAGCATATCCCGTCAACGCAATGCCTGGATCACTTGCTTTCATTCTTACGGGGACATCACATGCTTTCGATGGAGCACATATTTAGATTCCCTTGCCGTCTCTTGGATCTCATCCTACATTATTGTTACGAGATAGATTCAGCTTGACTTTTATCAGTCCTTAATTTCGCCCTCATTAAAACTCTACTGAACCAACTAACAAGGGTGACATGTTTGCGTAAAGCTAATTTAGCAACATGGAAATCTGCTTAGTAGCTAGTTATATTAAACGGTGACCAAAGTGTGTGTGCCTTGGAACTAAGCTTACTAATTACTAGAACACGCAGAACGCACGGACCTGTGACGCCAGAGTCGTAGCCGAAGATGAGGCCGCAAGAGGCGGCCATGAGGGAGGTCACCACGACGGAGAAAGTCATGCGGCCGCCGTACTCCTGCGCATGGCCATCGCCTGCTACGAAGCCACCTCCCGCCATTGCTCAAGCGCTAGCGCTTGATAGCAAGTTCTTCTGTTTTGGCTGGAATGATGGGCTGGACTTCAGAAAATACTGGAATGGTAGAAGGCCGCCGGCGATGTGTGTGTATTTATAGCTTAGGCGGAGGTTTGTATTCTAAGTCTACACACAAGTGGTCTTTCAAAAACATTTGATTAATGCAAATCTTAGCTGGATGTCCGAATAACCTAGCCATCCACATGCCACACCAAGTGGGCATGTTCAGCAACTATTATTTTTTATCAAAAAGGGAAGAGCAAAATGACAGAAAGAGAAAGGGTTGGACTTAGATACACCTACTGCTCCAGATACTTAATTATCTGACGTTCATAAATTCCTCAAAGCTATGTACTAAGCACGGTCCACATTTTTGTGCGTAATTATATACAGCCCACTCTTTGCTTATAAGCATGTGCAAATGTTCACACAAATACAACATTACGAAAGTCCATGAGAATAAAAGCACATGCCACATTCTGAAGCAAAGATGCAACGTATACGCCGCAACTACCATTTTATGTCAAACCATCTGACCTTAGGTTTAAATAATGTGGCGGAGCCTTAGGTTTATAAAATAAGCATTCGAATGGAGGAGAGGCGAGAAAGATAAGCAAAAGAATGGAGGAGATGCTCTTGTGTTCAAGACAACGGTGGAAGAGATGATAACAAACAAAAAAGAGTGGGAGTTAGAGAAAAAACAAGAGAAGGAATGAAGCTGGTTTGTGGTCAAGGCCTTAATTGGAGGAGCACAAGGTGACAATTGAAGAAGTTGAGAGCCCTTGGAGGCACGTACAAAACGAATGTGGTAAGAGTACACGGTCATGCTCACGAGCCATGTTGGCCCTGACGAGAAACAACTCCAATATCTTGAGATGATGAAGGCACAAATTATAGCATATCAGATGGGAGGGGGTGCAAGTGGAACTGGCAATGCGAATGCAAATGGCAGCGCGAATGCAAATGCTAGTGATGTCTGATATTCTCTATGTATGATTTTGTGTTTGCATCAACCGTATGTTGCATGTTTGGCTTGAATTTGTCTTTAAATTTTGAACTTGAAAAGTGTGTATTTGAAATGATGTCGACTTGTTCAAAGATAGAACATAATGTTTTTAATTATGGTCATGTGAGTATTTTATATTCATAGTGTTTGTACAATTATATGTAGAGGAATAGAGAGAAACAGTTTATTAGGAAAGAATTATTGGGGATCTGTTGCAGCGTTCATCCCAATAACCAGAAAAGTGTTATTGGGAGCCCTAATAAGTGGTTATTGGGGGAGTGTTTTTGGTGAGACGTTGAAGATGCTCTAAGGACGGCTCACAGTCTAACCGGACAAGCAATTTTCATTTACATAATTAACTGCTAGACCATAAACTAATAATGCTTTGCTAGAGCTGCAGATTACTACCTGACTGCCTATGCGTTGCAACGTTGGTGTACATATTCTGATGGTTCAACATCTGTCTCATATATACCTTCACCCACTATCTCTGCCTCTCGAATCCAATGTCACAACCTATGTCGATGGCCCATCTTTGGCAGCACTCGTAAGAAAATTTGGTATTATTATCAAATGCTATACACTAATGGATTAGGTAGGACATCCGGCCGGATATTTTATTTTCTTGTAATGTTGGGAACGTAAAGCTAGGGGGATTACTTTTCAATTTGTCAAATGAAAAACGGATTAGTTTCCATATTAGTGCAAGATCCTACGAATTCGAGATAGACAAGGGTGAAAAAAAATAACAAGCGAATTGAGAGAGGAAATGAGTAAGACAAGAAAAGTAAAGTTATTCCAAGTTACTCTATATAAGTTGTTCTTTGTTTTAAGAAAACGAGTAGTACAAAAAAATAATACTTATTTGTTTGTATTATTCCAAATTACTCTATGTACGTTGGTTTTTTTGTTTTGTGCGGCATCAGTTGACATTCGGAAAAAAAATCTAGTGCTAAAATGAGGGTCGGTAGGGGGTCTGTATACCATCCGTAATAAGTCTAGCTTTTTTGAAACTAATATGCCAACCACAATATACCCTGCGCACCAATGATTTGAGTTCGTTCACACTCGCTGCTCGCCAGACATATGATACGTTTCACAAGCAGTTGACCTGGCTGTCCTGCTTGGCATCTCCAACAAACCTCCTCCAATACCAATGCTTCGCCCAGACGGTCCTCATGCCCTCCAGCGGCACGCCTTTGGTCTCTGGCAGGAGCGCCGCCATGAAAACCGTCATCACCAGGACCCAGCCGGCGTAGAAGATGAATATCGCGTACTTCATGGCGCAGAGGAGGGTTATGAACACCTGCGTCTGCGCGAAGGAGAGGCTGAGCGCGATGGACACGGTCATGGCCTGCCCCGCCGACCTGATCTCCACCGGGTAGATCTCGCTCGGCACCACCCACTTGAGCGGCCCCCACGACATGCCGAAGCTGCACGTGTACAGGCACATCAGCACCAGCACCCCCTTGGCGTAGTTCCGCGCCATGGTCGTCGCGTGGTGCCTCCCGAGATGATCCGCCAGTATCCACGCCACCGCCACCTTAGATGTCCAATCAACAGACAAGTATAAGGCAGTGAACTCGTGCATGCACGTGACAGCTTGTGTGGGTGTCGTGTGCGGTGGGTTAGCGTTACCTGGCAGAGCATCATTGCTACGCCGCCGGCGAGGAACAAGAACCTGCGGCCAGCACGGTCCACGACGAAGGTGGACACGACGACGGCGAATAAGTTGACCAGGCTAAGTATGACGGAGCCCAAGATCGCCTTCTGGCTGTCGAATCCCACGGTCCGGAACAGCACCGGCGAGAAGACGGTGATGACGATCATGCCGGTGAGGTCGAAGAAAGTGGGGATGGCCACCATCATCACCAGGTAGTGCCGGTATCCCTTGCCACGAAGCCGCTCGAACGCGCCCTCGTCGTTCCGGCGAGCCTCCTCCACGGCGAGGACGATGTCCTTGAACTCGTCGCCGACGTCGGCGTCCGCCCCGCGGATGCGCTGGAGCGCCGCGCGCGCCCTGTCGGGATCTCCGCGCAGCACGAGACTGCTGGGAGTGTCCGGGACCAAGAGGGCGCCCACAATGACCACGATGGCCGGCACGCCGGCCAGGCCGAGGGAGACCCGCCAGCCCCATCCCGGGATGTGGTTGGTGAAGTAGTTGGCGACGGTCGCCGCCAGCGTGCCAATGACGAGGAAGACGTGGTAGGCGGTGGTGAAGGCGCCGCGCCACTTGGCTGGCGATGTCTCGGCGAGATACAGAGGAGCCGCCTGCGGTCAACGGACCCATGTGTCATTGCGAAGTGGAACGTGCCAAAATGTTTCGACTGAATGAAAGATGGGCCTACTGTCAAATGAAAGATGGGCCTGCGCTGGCGATGAAAATGACATTGGATACCTGCGCTGTGAACCCAACGCCGAAGCCGAGCAGCATCCGGCCGATGATGAGCATGGCGATGTTCACGGCGGCGGCGTTGACGGCGGAGCCGGCCAGGAACAGGGCGCCGCCGGTGAGCATGACGGCCTGGCGGCCCACCCTCCTGGTCACCCTACTCGCCACCAGCGACGACAGCACGCCGGCGATGTACAGCGAGGACGTGAACGCCGTCAGCATCTGGTTGTCGTACTTGCAGTAGGCGTCGCGCTTGGCGCCCTTCATCCCCGTCAGTACCTCCGGGAAGAACTTCTCCAGGAACGACTCCATTTGCGTGACGCCACCTGAAATTTCACCGTCATCTGACTGTATTTTTCTGTTCATTTGCAGCAGAGAGCGCAATCACGCGCGGCGTGTGGGAACTAAACTAACCGGTCTATGAGATCCTCACGATATTGATATATCGTTACCTCTGACTCTTCCAGAATTGACACCAGTAACGTTGAAAGCAAAAGAACAATATGTTTCTTTTGTTGCAAACGTCAGACGTATCTGCAAGCGTACGCATGATCACAACAAACTGTACTGACTATAGCGACGTCCAACTATAAAAAAAATCTCGAATATTGGCATATGTGCTTATTCTAATTCCTTTTTTCTGTTCTGCGGTCCTGCTTAATTAAGCATCACAGTGGTGGACTTTTAAGCATCACAGCGGTCCTGCTTATTCAAGCCACATGATAGTTCCACTATAATAAGTAGAGTATATAGCAGCTATGACAAGTTGTGGGTGAATTTTAAACATATACTCCCTCTGTAAACAAATGCAAGATGTTTTAGTCACGGAGTATTTCTCTCAGTAATGTCGACATTCACTGGCATGTAACTTTCAGCATATATTTCTCTCAGTAACGTCGACTGCTGTGACAAGTTGACAGCACCAACAACACATCCATCGAGATTTCCAATAGCATCAGGCAGAAAACGTGCATGAAACTGCTATGTGTCGAAGCAGCTCCCTGATCCATGGATCGATGATTAGATGTCTGGTGTTGTTGTTTTAGTTGTACAGCACTAGGGAACGAGTGCTGTCATCTTTGTTTCCCTAGCCAGCACGTTTACCTTGTCCAAGTTATATGTTGGTGAGACAATTTAGCTAGCTTGCTCACTTTTGCTCTCTAGAACCTTCCTGCTACTGTTGTAATTGCGACAATGCCAAGTACCCCAGCGTTGCTTTGGTAGTGGATTCCACTGTCGATAATTGATATGGAGTTGTATGGACTAGGTTTCAAGGAATCCAAACCACATGGTAATAATTGGTACTGTATGCCTTATCCAATGCTTTTTCTCTCCCCATTATCCTTGTGCAGGAGGATGCACATTGCAGGAGTAGGGGGCTAAAATCTACAGGCTAGGCTGGATTCTCACCTAGCTATTATAGTGAAATAATACTCTAAAAAAAGGCTATTACAGTGAAATGCTTTTGCCTGCTGCATATAAAGGACGGCACGAAAAGAGGCTGCGCTCTCGGGCATGGAGATGAGCAAGAGGGCGATCAGAAACACACATGTTCTGATTCCTGCCGTGCCTCTGCAGTTGGCTAGTTGGTACGTGCTGGATGCCATATATGTCCTCTCTCTCAGCTTTCATGTGAGGCAAGGAAGTGAAAGGTGGGCCCACATGTCACTGACCCAACTGCACCTGCAGTTACGGGCACTGAAGCTCAGTCCAGTGAAAGGTTGGTCTAAGATTCTAGAGCTACACCTCCTTTTTTGTTATTTTTATTTTTATTTTGCGGGGAAGAGCACCGCCTGGTGAAAGTAACACAACTGCGCTCTCTCTCTCTCTGAACCTGTAGTACTTTTGTTTTGTTCCTTATCTAGTGCAGCCCGGTCCAATATAGATAGGATGGAAGAAAAAAAATGTGTATGCTTTGACATTTTGGGTCAAAATTGAAATTGGTCGTATGTTCCGCTGAATGCCAGTATTAAATGGTTGCTGGTATACGGGTAATAAGGACAAACGGCACTGAAACAGAACGACTAAATCAATCCTGAGAGGTAGACGTGCACCCGCAGTTGGTTGGTGAGTATTTCCTTTGGAGTAGTAGACATAGAAGTGTGTGCCCATCTACCATTTCGATACGTAGTAGTAGTATAGTAGTTCTTTTAGCACCAGCACGTACAAGATGATAAATTGTTTAGGACTAAAAAACAGATTGACGGGCGGATCTTAAGCCGTCCCAAAAGAGGGGTAACTTCTCCAGCTTACTAGGAAATCCAAAAATTTTGATTTCAAAAGAAGAAAATGGCCCCCAACTTTCTTTATTTAATTCAGCAGCAGTTCTTTTTGCGACAAAGATTCAGCAGGAGTTCTGATGTCACGGTAATTCAAAGTAGAAGAGTACTTGTAAAAATACTGAAATCCTACGGAGAAAGTAAACCCATATGACTTGAGCTGCACTCATATGGCGGAGAAAGTAAACCCATATGCCTTCTAATTATGGAAGGTCGTAGTGAAACCATGCATAAACGCAAGAATATCTTGTTCAGAGCTCCGAGGATGCCCATGTATCAAGCAGAGTTCAGTTCAAGCATGTGCGCACCTGAGACACCAATGTCGTAGCCGAAGATGAGGCCGCAGGAGGCGGCCATGAGGCAGGTGACCACCACGGAGAGCGTCACGCGGCCGCCGCCGTAGCCGTGGACGCGGCCGCGGTCTCGGTCGCCGCCGTCCGCCGCGGCGAGACCTCCTCTCGCCATTTGCGGCTGCGCGCTGAGTCTTGGATGGTCAATGGTTTGGGGTTTGGACGGCACAAAGGCGAGACCGCGAGAGCTAGAGGGTCGCCGCTATTATATACGGGTTTGACAGGAGTACATCGAACAGCGGGGTATTAGCTGGAGCCTGGAGGTGGCGCTTGATGTATACGGAGAACTCGCTCTCAAAAAACAAAACAGAAATGATCTAAAAAAAGAACAGAAAAAACAGATCGAGTAACACGCTTTCAAAAAACAAAACAGAAAAACAGATCGAGTAAGGTGCTCAAAAGGAAGAAAAAACAGATCGAGGCTTGGGGAAAGCGACATTTAATAGGAGCGGAGTAAGAATAAATAGGAAGATTCCTCGACAAAAAATGAATAAATAGGAAGAATGCTATGGCAGGCAGCATTAGGCTTGCCTACCTACACACCCTTCCCGCGTCGCTCCCATGAGCGACCGGGGGAAACCCTAGCAACCGTCACACCTCCCTCCCCTGTCTTCCCCCCCCCCCCCCCCACCGCCGCCAAGAAGCACCGACGTCGGTGTCGGCGAGGCCTTTCTCCCCCTTCACTTGTTCACCAGCGGCTGGCGCGGGAAGACCGGTCGAGTGGAGGCGCTAGGCTCTAGCGTGGCGTAGTAGCGCGGTGGCGTGTTGGTCACCTGGGCGTGCATGTGCGGTGCGGCGGCTGTAGGACGGGTTAGATCAGGCGGCAACGTGCTTACAGGATTTCGGCTCCGCCCGGATCTGGAGTCTGGTCGACTGTGAGCGACGCGGGGTGGCGGCGGAGGCCCGTCTAGCCGCTGCTTGGGGCTGGTCTACGGTGGCGAGGTGGCGGCCTCTCGCGGCGTGCAGTGGCTTGTCGGCGACGCGACACTCATTGGTGGTTGGGCGAGTCGGGTCACATCGGCGACGGTTGGATGCAGCTCCGGCGTCGGCTCGTCTGCGGCCGACTCATGCGGACACTCTTGGAGTTCATCGGAGGCGGCAAGTTGTGAATGGTCCGGTACCTCGCGTCATTGGGCGGGTGGCTAGAGCTGGCCATGTGCGGATCAGGGCAGGAAGCCGTGGTGGGGCGTCACCGGGGGTGGCGTATGGAGAGGTGGGGGTGGCTCCGATGCGGTCGGGCCATGCATCACCGGCGCAAGGGTGCCGGTCCTCGACGTGGTCCGCTCCTGCACTTTCACCTTTCCCAGGCCTAGTTGCTTCCGGTCCCCGATCGATCTGATCAAGCCGGTCGGGGTCTGTTGTCGATGTTTCGCCCATAGCCATGGAGGGGCTCTGGGATGTCTTGTATCCAGGGTAGCGGCCATGGTGGTGGGAGACGCGATGATTGTGGGCTGAGCCCATGGCCCAGGTGTGAGCTAGTGGTGCGGCGGATGTCCTCGTGACTGGCCACACCTTGGTCGAAGGTGGAGTGTGCTTGCCAGGCGTGAAAACCATGCCTGCCTTCGCCAGGCCGACAAAGGCGGCATCTGTGGACGTCGTCCACTTCTTCAAGTCTCCGTTGGAGTTGCTCCTTGGCCTTTTTCATTCTTCGGGTGCAAATCCTTATCCTTTGGATCTGACGATGGTGGCGCTTAGGTATCGTGATTTTCCTGAAGACACCGTCTTGGAGCTAATGTTCAACTTTGCCTCTTCGCGATGGCTTTTCACGGGCGAGGGCTCCATCGACTCCATAGTGTTGCTTAGTGTCCGTCTGTTGTTTGCTTGAAGTTGTATGAGGTGATGTTGATCTTTGGCATCTTTGTACCTTGCTTTTGTGTGTGCGTTGTATTGACGTATGGTGTGGTGATCTGAATCAGGTTGTATGATAGTCGTTGCATTAAAATTCCCCCAACAAAAATAAAAGGATAGAAATAATTAGCCAAACCAGATAGAGAGATCATAATGCGTATATGATGACAAAAGTTTAATAGATGCAATACATTTTTTAACTTGACATGGTTATTCAAGTGATTCTCCAAAGACAAGTTTGTCGCTCTTTGTCTGAGTGACATGTGGGACTCCTGTACATGAGAATGACACAAGCATAAGCACGGGAGTGACATATCCTAAAATCCAACTTAGAATGACATGTCCACATTACAATGAAGCTAAAGGCGTGAACCAATCTGTGATTGGATGGTTAGAAGAGCAGTGGTATCTCCAACTCACCAGAGTTCAAATTCTAGACTAGACACTAGTACTTGCATTTTCCTGAATTTATTTCAGGCCGTCCGGCGATGTGCGTTCAGTGGGAGGAGACATTCCCATCGACTACGAATGCGTCTGTGACAACTTCGTCAATCTCAAGATGATTTCCGGTTCAATCTCTCAGAGATGCTCATAGGGGTAAGGTGTGCGTGCATGCATTCATAGAGGTGAGTGTATGTGTGTACGGTGTACTGTGTTCAGAAAAAAAAAATAGAGCTAAAGGCAGTTTAGCTGTTTACTCTTCTTTCGATGCTATAAAGTGAGCATATGTTCTCCGTTGCGCAAAGGCGCTATGACTTTTGATTTCCTCCTTTATAAGTGGATAGCTAGAGATCTATTTGGACAGAATCACAGTGAACGAACCTAATTCTCAGGTAAACAAATAAATATATGTATTAATATAAAAAAAGCGAGTTGCTGAGATTCAACAAATCATCCGTCCAACTGCATATATTTCCACGGTCTACGTCCCTTCGGTATTAGCGTTAAATATGTTTAGCACTCCCCGCAAAAAAAAAACATGTTTAGCACCCTTAATTAATTAATATCATTTCTTAATATCAACGGCATGATTAACCAAGTAATTATATCCTACATAATATTAACATGCAATTTAGATCTGTCCTAATATTAATGTGCAATATAATAAATATCTTGTCTAATATTAATGTGCATTACACGTACACAATTACTAGTCTATATCTATCTATACCAATATAAAAAGATCGAGTTGCAGAGATCCAACACATCTCGCATGTTCAACCGCGTCTATCCAATAATCTATGTCGTTCTGATGTTTAGCGTTAAACATGTTTAGCCCCAAACATGTTTAGCACACATCTCTAATTAATAGCATACCTAATATCAATGTTAGCGATAATTAAGTAATTATGTCCTACCTAATATGGCATGCAGTTAACATCTTCCTAGTACTAACGGGTATTGCAATTAATATCTTGTCTAATATCAACGTGCATTGCACGTATATGATTACTAGTGTCCTTAAATATACTAAGCGTTCTCAAATAGACATCCGATTTCTATACTGTTAAAAAATAGACAATTTTGTAATTAATTTTAGTAAACAATTCATGACTAAAGCAACTAGCATGCATAGCTCTAGCATACTAGATGAACATAATCGCAATATCACACATACAAGAGCAACCATAATTAGAGACATGATCAGACCACGGTGCAAGTACTATTCGTTTGTACATGAAGTAGTCGTGGCTTCTATAGAAGCAATATTGTTGACGGCGATGTTGGTGAAGACCGGTCGAAGCGGACGGTGTTGGAGACATCGGTACGTGATGCCACCAACTTGGAAGGAAGACGGGCCATGGTGACAAACTTGAGCAGCGTAGTGCTTCCCAAAAACCAAATTCGCCCTCTTCTGGTGCAGGATCACAAGGATGAGAGGTTCTGGAGACCTGCTCTCCCGCTCGCGGGTGCAGCTGGCGTTTGGGATGGAGTAGACTACGGTGGCGGTGCAAGTAGCGAGTGAAGGCAAAACACTTTCTCGTTTCGGTGTTTCTTTTATGGTGGCCGATAAGTGAAATGTAGGAGAACCCACGCGGTCTCGTGTCGCGATTACAATCTAAATTGACTAGTTTTCTAAAACATAATGGTCAAGAAACCATATTGAAAACTTACTGGTCAAGAAACTAGATTTCGGCAGACCATTCACACGCGTGTCACACGCCCGTGCCCGAGCCCGAGTCAGGACAGGCAAGGCAAGCACGCGCGTGTGGTGTTCTCTTTCCTCATACCAATTACTTAGTGGTATAGGAAGACTCCACTATTTAAGTTGGTCTCCCACCTCCTCCACTAGCAAGGTGGTACTAAAGAGCACAACTCCACTTGCCTTTTATTCATGGGCCTTTGAGATTTACTTAGGAATTTCAGAAAATGTACAAGGGTCAAGCCTATTAATTCTAAAAATCCCCCATCATACCTGAAATGTCCATTTAGAGATTTGCCTTATTTAGCTACTTGTTTAATATACTGGTGTTTCAGCAGAGACTGTTAAGTTGACTTCCACCTAGAGCTTTAAGCTACATCCATTCACAAATTGAACAATGGACTACGCATTGAATTGCAAGTTTTGTGCAAACATATTTCACTCAGAGTCATAACTAGTTCATGGCTGCTAGTAGCCTATCCTGAGGGTGGAGCATATACGTCGTACTCCCTGGTCTCTTTGTGGGCTTGCTAAAGAACACCCAAGTCTCATAGACTATGACATTTAATAGTCAGGCTCATATAGGTGTGTTCTTTCAAGAATGCTCTATGGGACACCATCTTTACTAGACATAGCCAATAGAAACACATTAAAGCATGATACCAACCTGCCTTACAACTATGAGAGTTTTGCGTCTTCACTTAGATAGGGTTATAAGTTGCTCTCCTCTATTAACCAATAGCTTCATGGGATGTCCGAACACAAAGGTTGGGTTACTACTATGGTGTAGCACACATGGGTCTCTTACCCATCTCCCTCGATGCATTATCTATCTCATTTCGTGATAGTGCCTTTTGAAGGGATCTACCAGGTTTTTATCTATTTGAATATATGCAATAGTTATTACTCCATAGTTTCTGAATTTCTCGACAGACTTCAAACGTCTCTTCACGTGTCTTGAGGACTTCGTATTATCATTAGAATTGTTCACTTTGACAATAATTTCTTGATTGTCACAATTCATAAGAATCGTCGGCACTTGTTTTTCAACCACAGGCAAGTCCATCAAGAGCTCACGCAGCCACTCTGCCTCAATAATGAATGTGTCAAAAGCAGTAAGTTTTGCATCCAACATTAACCTCATCAATATGATCTGTTTACAAGAGCTCCATGATATTGTGCCACCTCCATGAGTAAATACATACCCACTTGTGGCATAGGGCACATCAACATCAGAAATCTAGTTTTGAGTCACTTTATCCTTCAAGAATGGTAGGGTGCCATGAATAATGAACTACATAACTCATTGTACCTCTCAGATAGCGCAAGACCCTATCAAGTGCATTCCAATGATCATTGATACATCACAAATGTATCTATCAGTTTTTAAAGATTCATGCTATTTTATTATCATTTATACATGTTTTGGTCACTTTTTAAACAATTTTATTGGACTAAACTATTAATTAACTACCTAGTGACAATTCCTATTTCTGCTGTTTTTGCTAACCTAAATTGGCACAAGAGGAAAGCACCATATCATAACTGACAAAGTTTACCAATCATAATAGATCACCATAGCCATAGTATAAAATAAATCAATCTAGACATAATGGTATTGCAATATATCATTGTATCAAACATTATCTTTAAGTAGGGGGGCTACAAAGATTTGTGGATGAGTGCACCACTGTATAGAGGAGGAATATGACGATGGAGATGTTGGTGAAGTTGTTGGAGATGATGGTTCCTCCGGCGGCGCTCTGGCTCCACCGCAAGAGAGGGGGCAAGAGCCTCTTCCTCCTCCTTCTTCCTTGGTCTCCCCTCTGGTCCATGATGTTCATGGCCTTCAAAGGGAAAGAGCCCTCTTTGATATTGGATCTAACCCCCTCCGGTAGAGTACTAGAAAGGTCAATTTATTCTCCGTCTTGTAATCGCCTAAGGCGATAACGTAGAAAATCCGTAAAATATGTATCTAGGGTTTTCATGTATAAATAGAGCTATGTGCATCGAGAGGAGGTGGAGAAGGTGCTCAAGGGCCCCACATGGGTGGTTGGTATGGCCTAGGCTGCTTTGTGGGGCTGTGCGAGAGCCTGGTGGACCCCTACAGCTAGCCTTCATGTCCATGGTCTCTTCTCCTTGAAAATGACCGACGTATTTTTATTTTGTTAGTTTGGTCCCAAGAAATATCATTTTTTTCTATTGCATAAAAACTCTAAAAAACATCAACTGACACTTGGCAATGAATTAATATGTTAGTCCAATAAAATAGTATAAAAAGTAGCCAAAAGTATGTGTAAATGATATAAAAGTAGCATGAACATGTCAAAAATTATAGATACGTCGGAGATGAATCACGTGGCATATAAATATTTGACGAAAAACCTACCCAAAGGTTCAAGGTCCCAATAAATTTCATTTGTATGCTCCGACAAATGAATGTCGTTGATTCCCTTTGAGCTCATCCCACTGAACAAGTTTCGAAGGCAATAGGTTTCACTTGAAAGTGATGTGGATCCTCTTGCTTCCTATTATTCTTATAGGGAATTGTTGGGCCTGAAGATTAAGGGTTTGTAGTAAGCAACAAATTTCCCTCGGTGAACAACCAAGGTCATTCATTTGTGGGGTGCTCCCGTTACGGGTCAATGATAAATACCCGCGCATAATCAAGAACTTCTTGATCTCCAACTTGTCTAGTGAGGTTGTCAATCTCACTAGCTTTGCTAGTTACAAGGATAAGCGTATCGTTTGTTTGGAATTGACTTCCGGAACAAAAAGTAAAAAATAATTATGATTATAAAGAGCAGTAGCAAAGGTGGTCGACATTGTGATTATGAGCAATAAAGGACCGAGGTGCATAACTTCACTAGAGGCATCTCTTAAAGAAAACACAACATAGTTGTGGTGAGCAAATTACAGTTGTGTATGGATTAAATTATAGTTTTTATAATCAATCATACATGTCATGATTGCATATAGGAATTACGTCCTTGTATCCACCATTATCCAACTGTATCTTCAGCTAATATTACACCTTAGACTATTCAGCATGCTTCTCTAAGTATTAAGTAAAAATGGAGCATTGCATTAAGACAACAAGGCATCTCTAAGTGACATAATATTGATAGTGTATTCTCTTTACCTCCGGCTCATCACCAAGACAACCTCTTTCTGTCATTGAGATAGATTACTTGTAAGGTTAAACCCAATTAACATACTAGACTCCCTCTGGAGATTGTTCATCTAAACATGGTCTGTGCAAAGACTAATAGATCAGACAACATATATATCTATAAATCATGGAACAAAGAACTCAAATGAATCCAAAATAAAACATATATAAATCTGATCATAAAGTAACAATTCATCATACTGCAAAAACACCATTAATTACATCAGAAAGATCACAATCATATTAGGCAACTCATGTGATCATTGTATTGAAGAAAAAAAGGAGAGAGGATGTCATCTAGCTACTATTATGGACCCATGGTCCAAGGAGGGCTACTCACACATGAACATGCTGGCATCAAGATTGATGAAGATATCTTTGATTATGATTTTCCCCTCTATCGAGTACCGGAAAAGGATTCCAGATTGGATTTTCGCGGAATAGGCGGTGGCGTAAAAAATCCCGATAAATATTTTAGGGGTTTTCAGGAGTATACAAATCCAGGGGTGTTGGGAGGCGGTTGATACGTCTCCAATGTATCTATAATTTTTGATTGTTCCATGCTATTATAGTATCAATCTTGGATGTTTTATATGCAATTCTATGCCATTATATATCATTTTTTGGGACTAACCTGTTAACCCAGTGCCCAGTGCTAGTTGCTGTTTTATGCTTTTTTTTGCCTTTTCAGAAAATCATTATAAAAAAGTGTCCAAACGAGAAAAAAACTTTGGATTAATTTTTTCTGGACCAGAAGAGACCCATGAAGCTTCGGGAGAAGACCAGAAGAGCCACGAGGAGGCGGCAAGCCTGGAGGGCGCGCCCAGGGGGGTAGGCGCCCCCCCACGCTTGTGGGCCTCTCGTTGCCCCTCCTGACCTAATTCCAGCGCTATAAATTCCCAAATTTTCCCAATATACCAAAAATACAGAAGAGAAAACCTTTCCGCCGCCGCAAGTCTCTGTTCTTTCGCGATCCCATCTGGAGGCCTTTTCCGGTAGTCTGCCGAAGGGGGAATCGATCACGGAGGGCTTCTTCATCAACCTTGCTGCCCTTCCAATGATGTGTGAGTAGTTTACCACAGACCTACGGGTCCATAGCTAGTAGCTAGATGGCTTCTTCTCTCTCTTTGATCTTCAATACCATGTTCTCCTTGATGTTCTTGGAGTTCTATCCGATGTAATCTTCTTTTGCGGTGTGTTTGTTGGGATCCGATGAATTGTGAGTTTATGATCAGATTATTCATGAGAAATATTTGAGTCTTCTCTGAACTCTTTTATGCATGATTATTATAGCTTTGTATTTCTCTCCGATATATCGATTTGGTATGGCCTACTAGATTGATTTATCTTGTAATGGGAGAGGTGCTTTGTGATGGGTTCAATCTTGCGGTGCTCATTCCCAGTGACAGAAGGGGACATGACACGTATTTTTATTGTTTCCATTAAGGATAAAAAGATGGGATTTAATCATATTGCTTGAGTTTACTTTGTCTACATCATGTCATCTTGCTTAAGGCGTTACTCTGTTTCATACTTAATACCCTAGATGCATGTTGGATAGCGGTCGATGGGTGGAGTAATAGTAGTAGATGCAGGCAGGAGTCGGTCTACTTGTCTCAGACGTGATGCCTATATACATGATCATTGCCATGAATCCGTTATAATTATTTGCTTTTCTATCAATTGCCCAACAGTAATTTGTTTACCCATCGTATGCTATGTGTTCAAGAGAGAAGCCTATAGTGAAAACTATGGCCCCCGGGTCTACTTTATCATATATAAAAAACCTAAAAATACCTTGCTGCAATTTATTTACTTTTATTTTGTTTAGTATTTTAGTTTATCTATCTACCACTATCAGATTTAATCCTTGCAAATAACCGCTAAGAGGATTGACAACCCTCTTATTTGCGTTGGATGCAAGTGTTTGCTTTTGTGTGTGCAGGTGTGCTTAACGGAATTTTGCTTGGTTCTCTTACTGGATTGATAACCTTGGTTCTTAACTGAGGGAAATACTTATCTCTACTATACTGCATCATCCTCTCCTCTTCGGGGAAATACCAACGCAGTCTACAAGTAGCAGGAAGAATTTTGGCGCCGTTGCCGGGGAGACATCATCAAAATTATCAAGTACCTTCGCACAAACTATCATCCACTTGCATTTATTTTATTTGCCTTTTTATTTGCATTTGCTTCTAGTTTTCATCTCCCCCACTTCTAATTTTTTTTACAAAAACATAAAAATATTTTTATTTGCTTGCTTTGCTTGAAGTTGCCATCATGTCTGAGTTTGTTATTGAAAAAAGTGAGGATGGTAAAATCCCTAGGATAGAAATTCCCTCAAATTTAGACTTAATTTTTTTTCTAGTAGGGAGTGGAAATATCATAGGGAAAAACATTATTCAAGAATTCTTTAATTACACGGGAACTTTGGTTTGCAATGATACTCCAATTCTTAAAAGAACCAACAGTTATGGGGTGGCCATCTCCACACTTATTCTTAAACTTGAAAGAAGATTTATTCATACTCATCCTACCTTGCAAAGATTGTTTTATGAGTTGCCTGTTATAAACAACCCTAAGGCTAAAAAGATAGCTACTCTTATCCTTATGAATGAGTTTGATTACATAGTACGAGAAGCTAGAGAGATCTTTGATTTCTATAATATGAGTCAAGAAAATCCTGTGATAGATGAAATTTTATATAATGAGGAATATATGTTGAGATATGTTTTTCATGACCACCATGCTTTTGATGAAAATACTAAAAAGGAAGTTCCTCCCCAACATATCATCCAACAAGTTTTCAATGGTATTAATCAGAAGTATTCTTGGATCGTAAAAGGGAACCAACAAGGGTTTGAAGAAAGTAGCCTTAATGACCCTAAAATTTTGGTTGATGATGTGTTCCCCATTGTTTTTGGAAAAACTCCTGAAAATCACACACCTAAGGATGTCAAAACCAAGGATGACAACACTTGAAGCTATGCATTATGCCTAGCTAGGGGCATAAAACAATAGCGCTTGTTGGGAGGCAACCCAATGAATAAAATAAATTTTTGTTTTTACTTTCTATTATTGTGTGTTTACACAATTATAGCCTCTGTTATGATTGTTTTTTTTATCTTTTAATTAGTGTTTGTGCCAAGTAATGCCTTTAGGATGATGTTAATGATAGTATAATTGATGTTGTTTGGAAAACAGAAAGTTTTGCGTCTAGTGCTGGAATTTAATTCTGTACTGGAGCGTCAGAAAAATCTGAAATTTTTACACAGTATTGGTATATGAATTTTTTACGTTTTCCTAATTTTTCAGAATTTTTGGAGTTACAGAAGTATGGCTTTTAAATAGATCTTTACAGACTATTCTGTTTTAGACAGATTCTATTTTTGTTGCATAGTTTGCTTATTTTGATGAATTTATGGATCGTATCGGGGGGTATGAGTTATGGAGAAGTTGGAGTACAGTAGAATTATGATAATATTAAAAATTAATCAATTTACAGCAGTACCTAAAGTTTAAGATTTCTTTGTTATACTAACGGATCTCACGAGGTTTCTGTTGAGTTTTGTGTGCTGAAGTTTTCAAGTTTTGGGTGAGACTACGATGGACAAAGGAATAAGGAGCGGCAAGAGCCTAAGCTTGGGGATGCCCAAGGCACCCCATGGTAATATTCATGGAAGACTCAAGTGTCTAAGCTTGGGGATGCCCCGGAAGGCATCCCCTCTTTCGTCTACAATCTATCGGTAACTCACTTGGAGCTATATTTTTATTCATCACATGATATGTGTTTTACTTGGAGCGTCTTGTGATATAGTTTGTTTGCTTTTTAGTTTGTCACAATAATCTTTGCTGAACACACCTTTTTGAGAGGGACACACATTATTCCTGATTTGTTAGAATACTCTATGTGCTTCACTTATATCTTTTGAGCTAGGCAGTTGCTCTAGTGCTTCACTTATATCTTTTAGAGCATGACGGTGGTTATATTTTAAAGAAATAGTTGCACTCTCATGCTTCACTTATATATTTTTGAGATTCTAATGAATAGGAATGGTAATATGCATGGGTTATGAATTTGGTCCTGATATGATAGGTATTCAAGAGGGATATAATAAAAACTTTCATGTAGATCACTGAATATGATAAGTTTGATTCCTTGCAATAGTTTTGCGATATTAAGATGGTAATATGTGGGAGGTACTAGTAAATAATTGTGGTTTAGTAAGAATATTGGTGTTAAGGTTTGTGATTCCCGAAGCATGCACGTATGATCTGTCATTATGCTAAGAAGTTGGAGCATGATTTATTATTGATTGTCTTCCTTTGCGTGGCGGTCGGGGGTGCGCGATGGTTAACTCCTACCAAGCTCCCCCCTAGGGGCATGCGTAGTAGTACTTTGCTTCGAGGGCTAATAAACTTTCGCAATAAGTATGTGAGTTCTTTATGACTAATGTGAGTCCATGGATTATACGCACTCTCACCTTTCCGCAATTTGCTAGCCTCTTAGGTACCGTGCATTGCCCTTTCTCACATCGAGAGTTGGTGCAAACTTCGCCGGTGCATCCAAACCCCGTGATATGATACGCTCTATCACACATAAGCCCCCTTATATCTTCCTCAAAACAGCCACCATACCTACCTATCATGGCATTTTCATAGCCATTCCGAGATATATTGCCATACAACTTCCACCGTTCCATTTTTATGACATACATCATCATTGTCATATTGCTTTGCATGATCAAATAGCTGACACAGTATTTGTGGCTCAGCCACCGTTCATCATTTTTATACATGTTATGCTAGCATCATTGCACATCCTGGTACACTGCGAGAGGCATTCATATAGAGTCATATTTTGTTCTAGTATCGAGTTGTAAGTAAATAAAAGTGTGATGATAATCATTATTAGAGCATTGTCCCAGTGAGGAAAGAATGGTGGAGACTAATGAGTCCTCGGAAAAGTGGGGATGAGGTCCATGAGACCGTTCTAAATAAAATGAGAGAAAAAATGAGAGAAAAAGAGTGAAGGAGCAATGTTACTATCCTTTTTCCACACTTGTGCTTCGGAGTAGCACCATGTTTTTCATATAGAGAGTCTCCTATTTTGTCACTTTCATATACTAGTGGGAATTTTTCATTATAGAACTTGGCTTGTATATTCCGATGACGGGCTTCCTCAAATGCCCGAGGTCTTCATGAGCAAGCGAGTTGGATGCACACCCACTTAGTTTTCATGTTGAGCTTTCATACACTTATAGCTCTTAGTGCATCCGTTGCATGGCAATCCCTACTCCTCGCATTGACATCAATTGATGGGCATCTCCATAGCCCGTTGATTAGCCTCGTTGATGTGAGACTATCTTCTTATTTTTGACTTCCCCTTATTGATCTCTACCACCACACTCTATTCCACCTATAGTGCTATATCGATGGCTTGCGCTCATGTATTGCATGGGGGTTGAAAAAGCTGAAGCGCGTTAAAAAGTATGAACCAATTGCTTGGCTAAAACGGGGGTTGTGCATGATAAATATTTTGTGTTAAGAAGATGGAGCATGACAGGATTGTATGATTTTGTAGGGATAACGTTCTTTAGCATTTTTATTTTGAAAAGCCATGATTGTTTATTAGTATGCCTGAGTATTGATGTCTTTTTTATCAAACTATAGACTATTACTTTGAATCAGTCAGATCTTATTATTCATACCGTAAGAGAGAGATTACATGATGAAACATGACAGGTAGCATTCCACATCAAAAATTCTGTTTTTATCATTTACCTACTCGAGGACGAGCAGGAATTAAGTTTGGGGATGCTTGATACGTCTCCAACGTATCTATAATTTTTGATTGTTCCATGCTATTATAGTATCAAGCTTGGATGTTTTATATGCAATTATATGCCATTATATATCATTTTTTGGGACTAACCTATTAACCCAGTGCCCAGTGCCAGTTGCTGTTTTCTGCTTGTTTTTGCCTTTTCAGAAAATCATTATCAAAAAGTGTCCAAACGAGAAAAAAACTTTGGATTAATTTTTTCTGGACCAGAAGAGACCCACGAAGCTTCGGGAGAAGACCAGAAGAGCTACGAGGAGGCGGCAAGCCTGGAGGGCGCGCCCAGGGGGTAGGCGCGCCCCCCAGGCTTGTGGGCCCCTTGTTGCCCCTCCTGACCTAATTCCAGTGCTATAAATTCCCAAATATTCCCAATATAAGAAAAAGACAGAAGAGAAAACCTTTCCGCCGCCGCAAGCCTCTGTTCTTCTGTGATCCCATCTGGAGGCCTTTTCCGGTACTCTGTCAGAGGGGGAATCGATCACGGAGGGCTTCTTCATCAACATTGCTGCCCTTCCGATGATGTGTGAGTAGTTTACCACAGACCTACATGTCCATAGCTAGTAGCTAGATGGCTTCTTCTCTCTCTTTGATCTTCAATACCATGTTCTCCTTGATGTTCTTGGAGTTCTATCCGATGTAATCTTCTTTTGCGGTGTGTTTGTTGGGATCCGATGAATTGTGAGTTTATGATCAGATTATTCATGAGAAATATTTGAGTCTTCTCTGAACTTTTTTATGCATGATTATTATAGCTTTGTATTTCTCTCCGATCTATCGATTTGGTTTGGCCTACTAGATTGATTTATCTTGCAATGGGAGAGGTGCTTTGTGATGGGTTCAATCTTGCGGTGCTCAATCCCAGTGACAGAAGGGGACATGACACGTATTTGTATTGTTGCCATTAAGGATAAAAAGATGGGGTTTAATCATATTGCTTGAGTTTACTTTGTCTACATCATGTCATCTTGCTTAAGGCGTTACTCTGTTTCATACTTAATACCCTAGATGCATGTTGGATAGCGGTCGATGGGTGGAGTAATAGTAGTAGATGTAGGCAGGAGTCGGTCTACTTGTCTCAGATGTGATGCCTATATACATGATCATTGCCATGAATCCATCATAATTATTTGCTTTTCTATCAATTGCCCAACAGTAATTTGTTTACCCACCGTATGCTATGTGTTCGAGAGAGAAGCCTCTAGTGAAAACTATGCCCCCCGGGTCTACTTTATCATATATATAAAACCTAAAAATACCTTGCTGCAATTTATTTAATTTTATTTTGTTTAGTATTTTAGTTTATCTATCTACCACTATCAGATTTAATCCTTGCAAATAACTGCTAAGAGGATTGACAACCCTCTTATTTGCGTTGGGTGCAAGTGTTTGCTTTTGTGTGTGCCGGTGCGCTTAACGGAATTTTTCTTGGTTTTCCTACTGGATTGATAACCTTGGTTCTTAACTAAGGGAAATACTTATCTCTACTATACTGCATCATCCTCTCCTCTTCGGGGAAATACCAACGCAGTCTACAAGTAGCAGCGGTGAATTGAGCACCAGGGGCCCGCATACCCCCACCTCGCTTCCTAGCCCCAGGCCATGACCTAGGGCCATGTGGGGCCCACATAGCTCCCGTAGTGGCCACGGGCGCCTCTGGCTCTGTCTTGTTCCAAAACTTCACGAAATATTTTTTCCTCGTTTTTTATCCCTGAAATGGTGTTTTCTGGAAAGTTGAAAAATATGCAGAAAACAACAACTGGCACTGGGCACTTGTTTAATATGTTAGTCCAATAAAATGGTATAAATTGTGACAAAACTATGCAATAATGATATAAAAGTAGTATGGACATAGAAAAAATTATAGATATGTCAGGGATGTATTAGCATCCCCAAGCTTTATCTCTGCTCGTCCTCAAGCAGGTAGATGATAAAAAATAATTTTTAATTGTGAATGCTACCTTAACATGAACATCATACAATCTCATAGTGTTTAAGTGAAAAGAATAGTGTCGTGTGTACGACCATCTATGGGGCCATCTAGCCCCTTTGCGGTTCGACTAGGGAGATCGACGAGCACAAAGAGTAGAACCAGCAGAAACACAAAGAGTTTACCCAGGTTCGGGCCACCGTGAGGTGTAAAACCCTACTCCTGCTTTTAGTGTATTTGATGTGTATGAACACAAGTACAAGGAGCACTTCTCCGGCAAGGTGCGGGAGAAGCAGCTACGCATGCAAGTTGTGCAAAGGATCGATTCCTGTGAATGTTGCCCTGGCCCTCCTTTTATAGCTCAAGGGGTCTCCACAGTGGCAAAACAGTCATTACAGGTTGATTAGATAGCAAACAGTGCTATCATACCTAACTCTGCCAGTTTAGGACAAAAGCAATAAATGCTCCGTTAGGTGTCATGTGGAGGAGGAGCCCCGGCAAGGATTCTGCACTGCTCGCCTAGCTACCTCCTATTATCTTGACATGCCTTCTGGACGGGTGTCATTAAAGGCAAATCTCCTTCTAGCGCGCTGACACGTGCCCGACAAATCTCACCTAACTGCCTGCGAGCTCGACACCTCATCGATTAGCGACTAGCTGCTCGATGAGGTGGAGCACTAACAGCTAGTGAGAGCTTGCCGGCACGGAGCTTGCCGGGCCCTCACCTTGCCGGCTCAGCCTTGCCGGCAAAGGTTATCTTTGGTGTATAACTTGATGCTTCGTCTTGATCTTCTCCCCAATGGCTTCTGCAACTGGGTCTTGAATCTTGGTATTTGGCAATTTCTGGCAAGCCTTGGCCGGTCAGGGAAGCTACTACTGTCTGTGCATAAGTCAGGGTATAAAATACCCATGTTTTATACACCGACAGGAGCCCCCGGGCCTGGGCCATACGCGCGTCCGAAGCGTCGTTGGGCTAGGCCCAAATGATGCACAGACACGCGGCGGGAAACATATGCCAAAATTTTAATCATGATGGTTTTCCTGACACACGTCCAATCCGCGCATTAAATGCGGGACGTGGGAACGTGGACTGTTGCGGTTATTCCGTGGTAGTGCGCCTGTAAAGGCGCTGCTGAGGTAAACAGTGAAGAGCCATCCCCCTCGCGCCTTCTCCATAAAAAGGCAACTACGAGGGGACGCTGCTCATTCATCCCCGCTTTCCCCTGCTTCATCTCCTTCCTCTCGCCAGAACTGCTTCCGCCGCTGCCACCACCGATTCGCATCTCAGCTCGACCTCCTCTCTTCTCTTTGAGCCCTCATGGCACCCAAGAAGGCCGACGCAACGGGGAAGAAGCCCGCCAAGCCGCTCGACCCCAAGACAGAGAAGAAGAAGAAGGAACTGGAGGAACTGGAGAGACGGCGGAGAGAGAACGTGAGCTTCTCACCATCAGCCATGGACGGCAACACTCTGATTGAGAGGTGCGCCTACATGTGGGGAAGAGACACCAAGGATCACAAGGCTCCGGTGGTGCTCCCCGAAGGCGATAAGGTTCCATCGGATTCGTATCCGTTCTTTTGCGCCTACTTTTACTGCGGTCTGGTTCCTCCGTTCTCAGACTTTTTCAGCATGATGATGTTCAGCTTTGGGTTCAGACTGCTGGATTTTACTCCAAATGCAATGACTTGCATGGCGGTCTTTGCCCATCTGTGCGAGAACTTTGTTGGAGTTGCGCCCAACGTCGATCTATTCCGCCACTTCTTCGTTCCTCGGATTGAAGACAAGTCGCTCTCCGGCAGCGTGACATGGATTCCCAGAGCCAAAACTAAGGGCCAATATCTTGCCGGGCAACTCCATCTCAAATGGGAAGAGTGGAGGGCAGAGTGGTGCTGGATCCAAGAGAAGGATTTCCCCCAGTTTTGCTTGCCGCGGACAGTGAGGGTCCAACGCAGCAAGAATTGGAGTGATCTTGGCGCCACTGACGAGAAGCTTCGCCCAACGCTGAACAGGATCGCTTGCCTCAAGGCCACCAAGCTGACTATAGAAATGGTTGGCGCTGATTTCCTCCGGTGACGCATCTCGCCGCTGCAGAAGAGGGAGAGGTTTGCTTGGGACTACCAAGGTGCCGCTGATATCATGCGGTTGTATCCTGGGCTCGGCAACAACTTGACGGTTCTATAGCATGCTTGCCTCTGCGAGCAGTTGTTCCGGAAGACTGGCACGTTTCACTTGCCGAATGGAGTTGTCCCACTGCATATCAACTCCGCCAAAGATTCCATTTTGGCAATGATGCCAGAGTGCGATGCTCATGGAGTCAAAGCTGACTGGCCCCTGCCTACCTTGGAGATTGAGATGGACTGGGCTTCCAATTTGACAGAGAAAGCCACCCGGAAAGAAAGGGATCTTATCCAAGCCACCAAATAGGAAGAACTGGCGTATATCGCTAGCATAGCCACAGAAGCTACAAGGGTTAACGCGGCTAGCGGTTCTGGTGTCGCGGCAACTGAGGATGACGATGAAGAACATCCCGATGAAGAAGTTGCCGAGGAACACCAAGAAGAGCCTGCCGGGGACGAAGTTGCCAGAGCTGAAGTTGCCAGAACTGAGATTGTCGGGACCGAGGTTGCCGGTGAACTCGAGGCGGAAGAGGAAGCAGGTCCTCGAGCCCCGAAGAGGAGATGCCGTCTTCGAAGGGCAGCCAGTTTAGAGCCAGTACATGCTTCTTCACCAAAGGCAGGCCCTACGGTGAAGAAGAGGACCACTAAGACTGGGCACCAAGAAGAGGTGCACCGGCAACCAAGCAGACGTCCGCAAACCCAGCTTTCACCTTCCCAGCTTGAGGTTATCGGGGAAGGTGCGTCTTCTCAGCTGGCAAGTTCATCTCCTCCGGCGCTTAAGAGGGCTAGAGAGTCGCCCCCGCCGGCAAGATATGATCTCTCCGTCCTCAGCGAGTCTGAAGAAGAGGAGTAAGTGAAATTGTTTTATCTTCACCATGTCTTGATTGCATTCGATCGCCATCTTGACTTGATTTCTTCTGTCTTGGCAAGGATCCAGAACTGCTCGTGCACCGTACAAAACGAGCCAAGTCTGCATCGGAGCATGATCCCGCGGCAAGTGCTGGGCAGGGGGCCACAACTGTGGAAACCATCACTTCCAGCCCCGAGTCCAGCCCCCAGCACGAGAATGTGGTGCAGACCCCATCAACTGGTGCGGGCACTGAAATTCTTTCTTCCGAGCCTGACAAGGAGATGGGAGAAGTCCGCCAAGAGGTGGAACACCAAGAGGCGAATCCTACTATGGCTTCCCCGTCAACCATCGCTCCGGAGAGTGCTTCTCCGGCAAGAGCCTCCACCAATGAGCCTGTTCGCACGGAGGCTACTTCGACAAGCGAAGCAGCCGATGACCGTGCACCGGCAACACAAGTTGCCAGGAAAGGAGATGCCCTTTCTCAACAAACGTTAACGGGTAATCCTCTTGC
Source organism: Elymus sibiricus (assembly GCA_039707655.1). Lineage (NCBI taxonomy): Eukaryota > Viridiplantae > Streptophyta > Magnoliopsida > Poales > Poaceae > Elymus > Elymus sibiricus. The sequence continues at coordinate 342,764,628 of CM077666.1, read as the reverse complement.
CTTTACACATCTCTCACAGAATTTTTTGTTTTCTTGAACTTGACTTGTAATTTGAATCTCATTTTGCCCTTGCTTCTGCTTCAATCCACAGCTCCAACCTCTCCCGAAGAAGGTGAAATCCTTGTGGAAGTAGCTGAAATTGCAAAGGATGCCGCTGACGAAGCCGCCAAGATCGCTGCTGAAGAGAATCTTGTGCAAGTTGTCGAAGCGATCAGGAAAATCCCCGAAGAACCTGAGAAGTCCTCCGACAACACGTCTAATCCCGCCAGAAAAAGCGCCCATCAGCACTGACACGTCAAACCCCAACAACCAACCAGCGGCGTCAACCTTGCAGATCCCATCAAGCAGCTTGGCGCTAATCACTTCTCAGCATGAATCTGGAGCCCCCAGTTCATCTGGCACTGCAGGGCCAAATTTCGATGAAGAAATAGCTCGGATTCTGCTCCCTCTGACCCAAAGAACCGACGAGGCCACTGATGCTACTGACAGTGCTGAAGATCTTGCCTTCATGGAAATCATGGCTATCGGGTTCAAAGGTGTCCAAGAAAGGTACAGCCGAAGATGGAACAAGGTCTAGGAAGAGCGCAAAGCTGCGGATCTGGTTGATCAGAAACTAAAAGAGAAAGCGAACGAGCTGCGTACTAGTACAACCAGCAGTCTCACATCCTCAGAGATCAAGAAGAAAAGCTTGCCGCCTCTAAGAAAGAAGCGGCAACCTTGGACGGCAAGCTGACAGAGCGCGTAGCGCGGCTCGACGCTAGAGAAAAAGAACTTGCCGCCCACGAAGAGGCCCTTGCCACCAAACTCCACGGCAAGGACGAGGAAATTGAGAAACTCCTTGAGCAAAGAATGCAAGAGCTGGAAAAGAATTATAAAGATACTATTGAAACCCAAGCTCGAGATAGTGCTGCCAAGCTCAAGGAGGCTTCCGATAAAGTTGCTGCCGCTGCCGCCGCCAAGATAGAATTGGAATCCCAAATGGCCAAATTAAAGGAAGACCTTGCCGGTAGCGGCAAAGAAGTCAAGACTCTTAAGAACAAAGCGCTGAAGGCTGCCCACACTCTAGGGGATTTGCAAACACAGCTATCGTCTAAGAATCAAGTTCTTGATGCCGCCAACATGACAATTGAAGATCTGAAATCCCAATTGGCCACCTTGTTAATAGACTTGGAATCCACCAAGGAAAGGGAGAGAGTCTTGATGGAGAAACTGGAGAAGGAAGAGGCCTTGAAGACGGATGCTGAAAACAACTACACCCAACTGCACGATAACCTTTCCCTCTGGACCGGCAGGCTTGTCAATGCTGCTGAGCGCATCACTTCCCAGATTGCCGTTATGGACATGAAAAGCTGGAGCTTCACCGTCAATGACAAGGAGGCCACCAGCGTTAGACTGACCAAGTTCTTCGAGGGCCTCATTGATGCCTTGAAGACATATCACGAGGACAGGTCTGCCGCGTTTGCTGATGAATCCTGGAAGTTTGTGCGCAACGTCCTTTACAAGGTACTACTCAAGCTTGCTCATCGCAATCCCAACCTTGATCTTTCCGGGATCTTCGGAAGCTACCGAAGAACACTGATGTCACTGCCGCTGACAAGATTGTTGCTCCTCTTGCCAACAAGGTTCTCCAAGTTCCCATGGTCCAAGGCGATCGCCAGGATTAAGCTTATCGTTATATTCACTGAAGTGCTGTCATGTCAAAGATACATTTGATCTTATGTTAGATCTGCACTGTTTTTGTGATGTAATATAACTTGTGCTGATGAATGAATGTATGTTGTTTCCCCTATTTTATTTTGCCTTTGCATGTTTTTATACCCTACGCTTGCCAGAAGTCTTGCCGGTGCACACATTTGCTGTGAGCGCTTTGAGGAACGGATCCTTAGCAGCCTACTGGAAGTGCCACTGCCGGCAAGTTTTCCTTTGACGTTTTCAATGCAGCTACTTAAATTGTTGAGCGGACTCGAAACAAAGTAAGAGCGCAACTGATCACGACAAGGTTCCTTCGCGTGCAGGTTTTCCATACAAGGACTAAATCGTTCAAGGGAAATTGCAAATATAACAAGGAATTTATTTCAAAGTTTTTTCAACTTAGCTTTTCCTTGCACTGTCTTTCTTGTCGCACAAAATGATCACTTGAATGTCATTCAATGGTATCCCCATCATCACCCCCCCCCCGGGAAACTTGCACGTGAGGGATCCTTCTGTCCTTTGAGAAAAAGAAAGAAGAGAAAAGAGTGGTTTGGGAACCTTGACAGTTCATCAGTCATTTCATACAAACTAAAGTGTAATCACAACATCACATGCATTTATACACAAATGAATATGTACAAAAAGTTGCGAAACACTTAGCTTTATTTTATGCACAGTATCTGCGCCTGGCTTTGTACAAAGGGTTACAAGTCTTGACGAGAAAGCTTGTACAAAAGGGGTTGCCGGGAGGCCCGGCAACTACGCCTTATGGGTAGAACTTGCGAAGATGCTCAATATTCCATGAGTTTTGCACTGGAATGCCATCTTCGGTCTCCAGACGGACTGCGCCAGGTCTGGTGACTCGCGCTACCCGATAAGGGCCTTCCCACTTCGGTGTCAACTTGTTTGATTTCTTGGCGGACTGAATCCGCCGAAGAACAAGGTCGCCTTCCTCAAGGCTTCGGGCATGCACCTTGCGGCTGTGATAGCGGCGCAAAGCTTGCTGGTAGCGTGCAGCTCGCACAGCGGCCCGAAGACGATCTTCCTCAAGGAGCGTTGTGTCATCTTGCCGCAGCTGCTCTTGCTCTGCCTCATCATAGGCGAGCACTCGATGTGACCCGTATATGAGTTCCGTGGGGAGCACCGCTTCTGCACCATAGACTATTGAGAAGGGTGTTTGGCCGGTAGCTCGATTTGGTGTCGTTCTGAGTGACCAAAGAACCGCCGGCAACTCATCAATCCAGCACCTTCCGCACTTATGCAGCCTGTCAAAAGTTCTTGTCTTGAGGCCTCGCAGCAGTTCAGCATTTGCCCTTTCCGCTTGACCGTTGCTTCTCGGGTGAGCAACAGATGCAAAATAGATTTTGCTGCCAATGTCTTGGATGTACTGCATGAAGGTGCGGCTCGTGAATTGTGTTCCATTGTTGGTGATGATCCTGTTAGGGACACCAAAACGGCAAACTAATCCTTTGAAAAACTTGACGGCTGACTGTGCTGTCACCTTCCTCACTGGCTCCACTTCAGGCCACTTTGTGAACTTGTCGACGGTGACGTACAAGAACACAAAGCCCCCGGTGGCACGGGGGAAGGGGCCCAAAATATCAAGCCCCCAGAACGAAAAAGGCCAGGAGAGAGGGATTATTTGAAGAGCTTGAGGTAGTTGATGTATGTTCTTCAAATGGAACTGGCATGCTTCACACTTGGTTACTAGCTCAGTTGCATCCTGGAGGGCAGTGGGCCAATAGAAGCCTTGCCGGAAAGCTTTTTCGACAAGTGCTCTTGATCCTATGTGAGAGCCACATATGCCTCCATGTATCTCCGCCAACATCTTTAGTCCATCTTCCCGGCAAATACACTTCAATTTCACACCGTTTGGTCTCTTTCTGTATAGCATGTTATCCACAAACTGATACATACTTGACTGATGGGCCACTTTCTTAGATTCTTCTTGCTCATCGAGAAGTTCTCCTGTTTGAAGGAAATGAACTATTTGTTGTGCCCATGCCGGAGCCTGCGGCTCGACAACAAGGATTAAAGGCATCTCTTCGATTGTGGGAGCGCTTGCCTCAACGACAAGAACCTGAGGCTCTGCGCGAAGTCGCTACTCACTGACAGTCGTGTCGTTGTCCCCGGCAACTTCCTTGCCGGCGGATTCTGGGAGCTCTGCCGGAAAATACTTGCCGGTATTCAACTTTCTTCTTTTATTGGCCTACGTTGATGGAGTGGCTGATGGTTGATTCAAATGGAGTACAAAAGTTCCTGGTTCCACAGGAAGCTTTTGAGCAACACACTTTGACAGGCTATCAGCAATGCTGTTTTTCGCATGAGGAATGTGCTCTGTTTGCAATCCGTCAAAGTGTTCCTCCAATTTCCTCACTTCTTCCACATATGCTTCCATCAACGGGCTCTGGTAATCTTTATTTACTTGCTTCACAACAAGCTGCGAGTCTCCACGGACGATCAACTTTCTGATCCCTAAATCCATCGCGATCCTTAGACCGGCAAGGAGTCCTTCTACTCAGCAGTGTTGTTCGTTGCTTTCTCCCTGGGAAATCGCATTTGAATTATATACTTGAGGTGCTCTCCGGTGGGTGCGACAAGCAGCACTCCAGCACCGGTGTCTTGCAGCGAAAAGGCACCATGTAAGTACATGATCCATTCTTTGGCTGTCTCTTTGCCGGGGAGAGCTGTTTCTCGGATTTCTTCGTCTTGCGTTGGCGTCCATTCTGCAATGAACTCCGCCAAGGCCCTGCTCTGAATAGTTGATGTGCTTTCAAACTTGAGTGCAAAGCTCGACAGTTCCAACGCCCACTCCACTATCTTGCCAGTTGCATCTGGATTCCTCAAAATACGCTGCAACGGAAAGCGAGTGACGATGGTGATCTCATGTGCTTGGAAGTAGTGATGCAGCTTTCTCGAGGCCATAAGAAGACCAAAAAGCAACTTCTGCACACCAGAATATCTTGACCTAGTCCCCTGTAGAAGGGAACTAACAAAATACACCGGTCGCTGCACCACCTTCTTCTTCGGCACCACTTGCTGATCAGCTTCATTTGCTTGCGCTGCTTCTAATTTGTCGGCACCAGACCTTGCCGGAGAAGATTCCGGTTTGTCGTTGGACGAGCTTGCCGCTGCTGCTTCTTTGTCATCGACTTCCCTCTGCGCCACTAATGCAGCACTAACCACTTGATTTGTTGTCACCAGATATAGCAACAATGGCTCTTGTGGTTTAGGCGCAACTAGCGTTGGCGCAGAAGAGAGGTATCTTTTCAAATCCTACAGCGCGGCTTCCACTTTCGGAGTCCATTTCATTGGACCTACCTTTTTCAAAATCTTGAAAAACGGTAGGGCGCGCTCAGCAAACTTTGAAATGAACCTACTTAAGGCAGCAACACAGCCGGCAAGACGCCGCACGTCCTTGACGCTCTTTGGTGCTTGAATCTGCTCAATTGCTTTGATTTTGTTGGGATTTGCTTCGATTCCACGCTGAGATACAAAGAACCCGAGAAGTTTGCCGGATGGAACGCCAAACACACACTTCTCAGGGTTGAGCTTCAAATTGATCTTGTGCAAATTTGCAAATGTTTCTTCTAAATCTTGAATGTGGGTTGATTTGTCCTTGGTTTTGACCACTATATCATCCATATATGCTTCCACATTTCTGTGCAGCTGGGGCTCGAAACCAATCTGGACTGCTCTTGCAAATGTTGAACCAACACTCTTTAATCCGAAAGGCATACGCACAAAGCAGTACGTGTCACATGGAGTAATGAATGCAGTTTTTTCCTCATCCTCCTTGGCCATGAATATCTGATGGTACCCAGAATATGCATCAAGGAATGAGAGTAAATCACAGCCGGCAGTAGAGTCTACAATTTGATCAATGCGTGGCAAAGGGAAAGGATCCTTTGGACATTCTTTGTTAATATCAGTGTAGTCAATACAAAGTCTCCATTTTCCATTTGCTTTATGCACTACAACTGGATTTGCTAACAAAGCTGGATGTAGTACACCTCTAACTGAACCTGCTGCTTCAAGTTTTTTGATTTCTTCGGCAATGAACTATTGCCGCTCCAAAGCCTGCTTCTTGATTTTTTGCTTGACGGGCCGAGCATGTCAGACGGTTGCCATGCAAACACATCGACATTCTCCCACAGGAAGGCAATGAGCGCGCTTTCCTATTTGCTGTCAAGGGTAGAACTGATGGTGAAGGTACCACCAGTGCCATCCTCCTTCGCCGACACCTTTTTCGTTGCTGGTGGAGTGGCCTTGGATTTCTTGCCAGTAGAGCACTCCGGCAAGTCTTCAACAGGTGCGCAGCACTCCGAAGAGGTGCGCTTCCCAAAATTCTTCTCAGACGTCTTGCCGGACTTCTTGCTTTTCTTCTCCTTGGCGGGAGCTGGCGCCTTGGCATCTCTGCTGCAACCGCATCTCTGTAGAGTTTGTCGACGCATATGACTGCATCCTTCTTATCAGAATTGATGGAAATGACACCCATCGGCCTTGGCATCTTCAACGTGTTATAGGCATAGTGGGACGCTGCCATAAACTTAGCCAAAGCTGGGCGACCAAGAATTCCATTATACGACAAGGGGATCTTAACAACATCAAACACAATCTTCTCTGTTCTATAGTTTAATTCCCCGCCAAACGTCACCGGCAATGTGATTTTTCCCGTGGGCTGGCTTCTTCCCGGGTTAACATCTTGGAATGTACCAGTCTGCTCGAGCTCTTCATCGGGAATCTGCAGCCTCTTGATTACTTCTGGAGAAATCAAATTTAGACCGGCCCCACCATCAACTAACATTTTCGTGACCTGGAGGTTGCGTATTGTGGCACCCTGATCCGCCTTGAGCAGGGGGCCTTCGCACATCAGCCCAGGATAACACCTGACACACGACAGGTACATGGTACATCATTCCAAGCACAAGATATATTTCATTTACATGAAATAGAGTATTACATCGCTGAGGGATACAATGGATTGCATAGCTCTAAGGCTATCTACATGGCAGCGGAAGTCTTGGTTTAGTGGCCTGTCGTCTCTGGCTGGGCTCCACAACTCACATGACTGGCATGGTTACGGTCTAGCACGACAAGTCTTCTCCTGCAATCTGGCCACGTGCAAGGCCAGGTGAGTACTTTGAATGTACTCGCAAGACAACCAAATACATAGCATCCAAACAAGCAGATGACAAAGCAAGCCCTATGCTCATACATAGATTTATCTCATGGCAAAAGATAAGCATGGCATGCTATTAGCAAGTAACATGGATCAAGCAAACCTATACCAAATCATATCACAGCATATCGTAGCATATCATGGCATAACATGGAATATCAAGGCATGGCATAGTTGTATCTACATGATATGCATGAAACTAGACTGAAGAGTAAACTACACTGACCTTCCGTGAAGAGTTATCTACTGTGCATCAATCAGTTTTACTGCCACTGCCCCTCTGGGCTAACTCATGACTCACCGAGATCTCATCTCGTCATCATGTCAGAACAACGTGGTGATTCCTCACGACTATCTCATAGTCCAAGTCACCACATTTACTTTATGGCACAATCTTTAACAAGTTTATTACATCAGGTTTATCCTCCATGTTGAAAGAGACCAGATAGTGTGACCTAGTACGAACTGTGTCCATAACCGAGGACGCAGCTATCGATAGATTATACACTCTGCAGAGGTTAGTACACTGTACCCACACCACGAAACTCATGGCCTCGTACTCCCATTCGGGTGGACCAACGACGTTCCGACAAAACCAATCTATTGCATGACACTCTCCCGGCCACTCCGACAAGCTCCCCTTTGGGCTATGTCATGGGTGACCCCGATGTCAACTCGTGACATCCTGCCACCTCGTGGCTGCCACCGTCGTGGCCAAACAAAACTGTCCCAAATGGGGACCTGAGCTCAATACCAAAATCGGGTACACAAGGTTATAGCCGCACATGACCTTCCCTGGTTGGAGGTACCAGCGAGAGGCATGACAATAGACCGAATTAGGGCCTCCCCATCCAGGCAAGTGTGGCTGCACTGGTGAGCTCGATTCGGTGGCACTATGACATGATCCAGCCGATGGAGGTGGTTGGTGTTATTAACACATGTTCTTGTCATCTCCATCATTTTACCATATCATCAAGATTATAAGTATGAATATCATAAATGAATTAGTAACCATGTTTACCAAACTTATGAAGTGCATAGCATATATGACATATGTAGCATGGCAATGGTATGACAGGATCACAATAGCGTTGACAAACATGGTGCGAGATACAGACACAGAAGTAACATGATATTACCAATAAGAACATTATTGCTAACATGGCAAAAGCTAGTATGAAGTCTGGTTATAGCATGACATGGCAAGCAACATATACCACAATTGCAGACAGAAACATCATATGAATATACTGCAGCTACACACGCACAGGGTTCAAGCAAAATCAACATGCAAGTCTGGTTCTCGTGATAAGAGGTTGGCTTCCCTTGGGGTGGACGAATACACCGGGTGAAAGTGCGACGATCCACTGGAAATGAGTCGCCGGAATTGGTGCTCTCGGGAGGTGCCTGCATTCGAGGAAGGGCAAAGATGGTATTTTCAACATGTGACAACATTATGAAAATGGCACCATCGGAACGGGCTCGACAAACTGAGAATGTGGGCTTTGGAATTACCTCAATTGGAGTTACGATCGCAAAGATACGGTCGTTCGTTCGTTAGGCAGAAAAACAGACAAAACCTGTCCGTTTTTGGCCTTAACGGGCGAATGCCTGCAAAGTAACTGTTTCGGCCGGCGGGGCTGGGCTGGAAGCGCATTCACTGGAAATATGCTTTCGAGGAAGAAAAACGTATTTCACGCCGTAACCGCAGAAGAATACGTTTCCTCGAGCGGAAGGCGCACTAGGCAAAGTATGGGTTCACTAATACCGGTCAACGGCCCGTCCTGGTCAGCGCGGAGGCACTTACAAGCGGGGCCCACCTCGCCGGAGTTCGGGGCGGCTGCGGCGCGCGGACCTCTAGAGGACCCCACGGCACAGAAGGGAGGGAGGGGATACGCCGCGGGCATGGGCAGGCCGAGGGGATCGGCGGCGGCCAACTCCGGCAATGGAGGGGACAGAGGGGCTCCGAGGCTCGGGGCAAACTGTGGGTGGCCAGGGGGTACTCAGGCACGCGCTAAAAAGGTCGCGGAGAAGACTCAGGAAGGGGAAGGAGCTGGCCACGCGGTGTGGCAACGTGTCGGCACTCCGGCGACGGACGCGGTGCCGGTAAACACGGCCAAGGGCTATGGGACGAGGAGGGCAGGGGCACAGGCGACGCGGGCGAGGTCGTGGCACTCGGTGGTGAGCTGGACGACCATGTGGACCTCCCAAAGGGGTCCAGATGCACAGGACACGCGGTGTGCAGGTAACGCACGCGCTCTCCGCGTGGTCACCGCGTGACCACAGTGCTCCCACGCGCACTGGATGGTCTAGGTATGCCTGGCGAGTAGATCACTCCCCCAGTAGCTGTTCGGCGCAAAGAAACGATACCCATGGCCCACGATGTGACTGCACGGTGCACAAATCCAAATTAACAGCAAAGTGTTTGATGGAAAGATTAGGCAGTGCACAGCTCCATTAGGCCTGGGATTTGGGTGAGGGTGGTCATCTACTAAGGTGATCATTGTGCCAAAATCCCAGCTCAAAATGATGAGGCTAGCTGGTACTTCCTTTGCAAAGTGCGCAACTGGCCAAAAATAGAAATGAGGGTGCTGGGAAAAAATGGCTAGATGGAAATGGCCCAAATTTGGTGGAGACCAATGATTTCAGCATATGGATGATCTGCCAAAATTTCAGCCCATTTGAATAAGCCTAGCTAGTACTTCCTTCACAAAGCTTCCCTCTGGACAGAAACTTTGGAAATTTGCTGAGGAAAATTGGCTAAGCAAATAGAGCTGAATTTTGGCATTTGACAATTATTTGGGTATGAAAGAGTTCTCAAAAAGTTTGAGTGCAATCCAGAAAATAAAAATAGCACTTCCTTCACACAGGTGAAATCTGAACAGAAACTTGAGAAAATTATAGGAAAAGATTGGATAGATGAATTGATCTAATTTTTGGCTTGCAATAGTAATATACCCATATGCACTACCCTGCAAAATTTCAGCTCAATTGGATCAATGAATCAAGCACTTCCTTCACAAAGTTTCAGACAAGGTAGAAACTTGCATTGGATCATGTGCTCAAATTTTGAACTATGGAACATGGGGTTTGGATGGAAATGGTGAAGATATATCCAGGAGAAGCTCCACAAATTATTTGGGAATTTTCCTGGCTACCAAATTGGTAGTTCCTTTGGAAAGTGGCAGAGAGGCAATATTGGCCTTGTCAAGGAAAAAGGGAATTTTCCTTATTTAAATTTGGCCAATATTTTTACAAGAGCTTGGGATAGTCACAAAGATCATCTCCACAATTTTTTATGAAATTTAGAGATGTCTAACTATCCTTCTGGATTTAATTCGTCAGAAAGGCAGGAAAAGGAATTAATCCCAGATGAAAAATATTGCATATGACTTGGCAATATTTTTGCATATCCAGGGTTTATAAGTGTAGGAAGATCTCTAGGAATTTTTGGAGGATCAACAGAGCAAGGGAAATGATGGTTCCCTAGTAATCACAAAGGCAGAGTTTCGAATCCCAAATATTGGACTTAGGGTTCTGATGGGGTTTTGGGTGATGCAGATGGGTCTTGACCAGCATCAAAGGCATGGACAAGGCTCTGAAAAGTTGCAAGTTGCCTGGATTCACCTGATCATCCAACAAACTCCGGAGAAAGATTTTGAAAAAGGAAGCTTGGAAGGAATAACAGAGTGTTACAAACCTTCCCCCCTTAAGAGAATCTCGTCCTCGAGATTCCTAGGGTTAAGGCAAGATGGTTTCTACTCTAGGAGAAACCTCTAGGTTAGCTGTTAACCCTTTGGTCGGATACAACTGAGTTGGGGTACCGATAATTGATACACCCAGGGAAAGACACGGGTACATCGAGGCTATATCCACTGCTAGGGTCACTTTGGATCAAATTCCAAAAATGTTGGAGGCACCCCAATGAACAGTGGTTTCTCCTGCTGACAGGTGGGCCCGAGGCCCACTGGCAGCCTCCCTCTCCAGCTCTCGGCTTCTTCCTCGCTGCTGTTCCACGTGCGGCTTGGCACATCGCACATCTAGCCCCTAGGGCACTGAGTACCCTAGTTGTCGTAGTGCGCGGCGTGCACGGTGCCGAGGCAGAGAGCACTCACATCGTGGGCCAGCGCCTTGTCGGGACTGCTCAAGGATTCATCTCCTGGGCGCCAATGATCGAGCGACGCGTGATCCTCCTGGACCTCGCTCACCGTACACCGAACTCAGGCTATAAAAGATGGCAGCGCAGTTCTGCCCAACTCACACCATGCTGCTTTTTCATCTCTTTGGTTTGGATGATATTGAGCCGAGGTCCTTCGGCGAGGCTGTGTTCTTGGTGGGGCTACGGTGGTTCCTTACCGCGCTACTGGCCATACTGATCGGTTCGTCGCTCTACCTGCTGCAGTTCATCTTGCAGGAGCGGGCTCGCGACAACGAGGATCGTGGCGCGGCAGCTGGAGGGGCTGATGGTGATGGTGAGGTGGCTGGTCCTCCGCCACGCTTGCTTCTCCGCCGCTTCGCGCCGGTGGAGTAATCGTGTACTGCGGTGGGTCAGGATGGCGGCTTGTTCGGCATCACGCAAGGCAGTAACGGTGGCGCCGTTGGTTCCGGGGATCACAAGATGCAGAAGAGGTGGCTTCACCAGCACGGGGATCACGCCACTGGTTCCATGGAGGAAAAACTTCGCGGATAGCTCCACGAAGAGTAGGCACCGGAGTAGAGTCGGGGTCGAATCTGTACTGGGGTAGTTGTACTGATTCGAGTGAAATGAAGCGGGCAGTGTTCCTCTGAGAATGCAATTGGGCTATGTAAAAGGATTAGAGGCGATGAATTGTCAGATGGAACTACCTCTTTGAGGCTCTGGATCTAGAGATCTGGCCCATGGGGTATGCACAGAAAATGGTAGGTAAGCGACTTTGCATCCCCTCGGGTACTGCTCAATCGTACTCGGGGTGAACGATGTATGCGTGCATTATGCAGTACAGTCTAAAACAATACATATGCAAACTGCAAAAATACAGGTGAAGGAAAACACATCAAGCAAAATGCACTAAGGTGTTTTAATGCCAATGGGTATATGTACTCCTGGCATACATATACCTACACCAGCTCGCATTTATTAGGGACTCGAGATGAGTCCAAAGTTGTAGGTGTATGTGTTCTACCAAATAAAATCTTATTAGAAGTTCACTGCCAACTCTGTCAAATATCTCTACTTAACAGAGAGGCAGATGAACCAGAAAGCAAAGGAGCATACATAGAACACACAGGTCACAAGCAGTACAAGCATACAACAAAGCACAACCTCACTACGCATCTAAAAGAAACAACTCACTCCGGGATACATGGTTCTATCCTCCTAATGAGGATGAACAGATGTACTTGGCATACTCGCAGCATCGCCTGACTACGCGATTGGGGTCACATAGGTCTAGTCTTGCTGGGGCTCACCTGGTGGATGCAGGCTAAGCCAATCTCCATCCTCATCGTCGGGCACCTCTATCGGTTGGGGCTCAACCGCTGGGGCTGTGGATGAAGCGGGCATGAGCTTGTGTAGGGGAACGCAGCAGAAAACAAAATTTTTCCGACTTACGCACCAGCCTAGGACCACTATGGAGACTGCATACAAGGTTTGATCTTTTCGTTACCGACTCGTAGCGCAGCAGAAGTAGAGTCGATGACGATCTGCGGTGCAGATCCCCGCAGCTAGGATTTTACAACCTCCCAACCGCGAGGATGTTCTCCCTCGTCTGCCCCTCGGATAGCCCTCCGGGAGGCAATCGGACAGTCCCTCGGACGGTGTCATGGACAGCCCTTCGGGAGGACGCTCGAAACTCGGACGGTCACTCGGACAGCCCTTCGGGAGGACACTCGAAACTCGGACGGTCACTCGGACAGCCCTTCGGGAGGCACTCTCGAACAGCCCCTCAGGCAAAAAGATCGAACCTACGACCTCTCTATGGGGTTGCACACATACAGTGTCATCTATCCGGCAGGGCTTCGCCGTCCAGAACTAGTTCCCACCGAAACCCAGACAGCCTTTCGGCTCTACGAAACTATTTCACGGGGAGGGAGAGAAGAAGCCAGATCATTGCAATGGCATGTGTATGTGAGAAAGAGTGAGTCTTTAGGCAGCCCCCTCCACCCCTATTTATAGGCCAAGCCCAAGGGTGGCTTCTCCAAGAAGCCAAGGGGAAAAATACCAAAAGGCCCTCAAGGTGGCTTCTCCAAGAAGCCACCCAAAAAGCACTTTCACTATTCATGGAAACATTTTTCCGTGACCGTTAAATCCGAAAATATTTCTATTGGTCTTAGAATAATTCCAGTACCCACTAAAATGTTTTTGGACGCGTTCCGAAACAATTCCGGATTAGTGATTTTCATCTGCGAAAAGCAACCAAACCGGTTCCGGCAGCTCCGGAACATTTTCGGTTTTTATCCCGGAAAAATCCCAGAAGTTTCCAGAACAATTCTGGCACCCTTCAAGAATTTCCAGACGTGTGCCGAAACCAATTTGACTCAATGGTATACCCTGAAACAACTTTTCAGTTTTACCGAAACTATTCCGGTGCTCTCTCTGCGGAACTTTTCCGCTGTCTCCGAAACTTTTCCAGTGACTTTCTCTGAGACTCCCTGTCTAGTATTCAGCAGATAGATGACCCTTAAGCGTGTGACCCTATAGGTTCGATGAAGCATAGACATGATCGGAACTCTTTCCGATCAATGATCAACATCAGAGCCGTGGACACCCATATTGACCCCTATACCCACACGAATAAATATTCGAGTGAACCTCTAGTTGCCGTGTGCTATTCCTGTTGCTTCGCGATATGTTACAAACACCCAAGGTGAGATTTATCGGTATCCCCGTGGATCAACAACTTGTCCACTATGCCAGTTACCTCGTTACCGGTTTTGTTCTTTTTTCTCATTCCCGTGTTCCGGCATCCCTGTGATCAAATCACAATGTGTCTGGCCAGACGATGGTGGATACCATAACACCGAGAGGGCCCAGAGATATCTCTCCATCGTCGGAGGAGCAAATCCCAATCTTGAGCTATCAAGTTACTTGACATACTTTTCCATGAACCCGTAAGCCGCCGTAATAGCCACCCATTTACGGATGACGTTTAACAAACCCCAAAGTTCATGAAGCAAGCATGAAGAAACTCGATACTCTCATGGTCTAAGGAATTATGCAAACATTAACTTTCTCTATGTTATTAACCATTAACTTGTGACGAATGTATCTCATAGCATAACATCAATTCGGATCGATTCAACCACAAGGTTCTACTAACATTGTGCCCTCAAAGTTGCCGGCATAGTCATGACCATGATCAGGAAAACAAAACCATCATGCAACACTTGAGCTAGTCTTAGAGGCCAGACTAGGAATACATTTTACCGTTTATTATTCCACACGTGCATATGAGTCTTCCTCCGAGCCTCGTGGTTATTGTAGACTCGAGAACCATAGAAGTTATAGCACGGAATATAAACTTAATTACGAACATGGGGATAAATAATAACATTTATTATTGCCTCTAGGGCAAATCTCCTATAGACTCCCACTTGCACTAGAGTCAATAATCTAGTCAATGCTAAAACACTTTACACTTATGGCATACCGGTGTAAAATATGCTTCGCTCGTGGTATAGCCTGATGTCCAACGGATCTGACAACTTCAGTTCCGTGTGTATCTTTGCATCTCCTCGCATTTTCATGTTTTCCCAAAATTCATATTTTGTGTGGACTTGGCTTTGTATATATGTGAATCACAGGTCAAACCTTGATTCCTCAGACTGAGCTATGGAGCGACTATCTACAATAGTGTCCCATTGACCAAAGCCTTCTTGGAACCATACTAAGTTGATGAATGAACTATACGATTCAACATCTTCTTTGTCGCTTCTAAAGCGTCAACATACTCAGCATTTGTTATAGAAATCGCCACAGTAACTTGTTTGGAACAATTTCCAACTACTGTGCCACCATATCGTGTATTACACAAAACCCTTAACTTAAATCAAAAATTGCATGGAGCATTGAAGACTGTATCAATGTAATTACTTACAACGAGCACTTCATAATCTCTGCTTGCGAGAAAACATGTCATCAGTGCTACTTTAGTACTTAATGACATTTTTCACTGTTGTCCCATGATCAGTACTTTGATCACTTTGGTATCTATACTCGCAACAACTTTGGGAGTATCGGACATATCTGGTTGTTTTACATACCATGGAATACATGATTAATCCAAACACAAGAGTGTGTGGAATCTCCATCATGTATTTTGCTCATCAGTGTTTTGGGACACCAAGTCTTGCAAAACTCTTTCCATGTGACTTCGGCAAGAATCACTCCTTGGCGTTCTTATGCTAAACTATTTTAGCATCTTGTCAATATGTATTTTTGGCTTAGCCTATTAGGCAATTCTATCTCGTAGATAAATATGCCTAATATCAAGGCTATTTAGCCCAAGCACTTCATCGAAAAACTATTTTCAATGAAGTCCTAATTTGTGTCAAGAAATTTATATTATTTCCAATCAACAATGTGTCAAGCACACAAAGTTTTTAGAAATATTATTATGCTCCCACTTACTTTCTTGTAACCACAAGCATCTTCATTATCCATTGATGAAATCAAACTCTTTTGACTATTTCATCAAAACGAAGATTCCAACTCCATTTTGCTCTCTTCTGTCCTTTGCTGGAACTTTGAAGTTTGCATACTTACTAGCATCCTCTGGATTGACAAAATACTTCGGACTGTATCACATGCAAGTCCTAGGTTGCATTTCCATCACATGGAAATCCTTTTGGCATCCATGTATCATATCTCAAGATTGAAATATGTATTAATTGCTAGTTTAACCCGATTCGACTTTAAGCATCGCTACGGTGAGACAATCTCATCGTAGTCAAATCCTTGAATTTGTTATTGCAACAAGTAGATATTTATGGATAAAACATTTTATCCACATCAGTTTATAGTTCCATTAATGTTCGTTAGACTCTAAGTCTTCCGAAGGGTTTATCAAGATATAATCTTGAATCATTTATATGGAAACTATCTCGGATTATATTGGCATTTAGCCAATTCCAGAGTCAGGGCCCATCAACGCTTCCTTGTGTATCGTAGGTATACTGTTGTCTAACAACAATATCTCGCTTGCGCACCTGAGAGGTTTGCACGAGTTTTGCCTACGTGGTTCAGTTGCAAGTTCGACCGAAGTCCATACATCTCATGTAGAGGCTTCCATATCAGTCGCAGCAGGAAACCTTCCAAGGTTTCTTTCCTTTGATCTGATGATGAAGATACTATTATCTCGTCGAGTCGCACTGTCCTCCCACTCACCTTTTTGCAAGAACCATTTTCTTCAAAAGCATACCGTTCTTTGTGGCAAAACCTTTTGCCTCAGTACAGTGGTGGGGGAATACCCAATAACTTGGGATAACCTACAAAGTAGCACTTGTCTGATTTGGAATAGGTTTGTAAATATTTTACACAAGCCCCATATTCCAAATGTTAAGCTAAGACATAACATGGTTGGGTATACCATACCATGGAGTCATTTCAACAGATCTGATGGCACTCTTTTCAGTGTAAAAGCCGCAGTCTCTAAAGCATTACTTTTAAAAGGGATAATGGCAAATTGATTTATGTCATCTTTGATCTTACCATGTCATAAATGGTTTGATTACATCTTCACGGATATTCCACTCACAGTGGTGCTCTGTTAGGTGTAAGTTATGAAACTCTTTTCACAACTCATCAGACATTCGCTAAACTTGTAACTCAAATATTCCTTTCAACAATCTAGTTTGCAGAAACATAATTTTCTTGTTACAATAATTTCTACTTCATTTTTGAAAACCTTATGAATGATTTCAAAAGATCCAGACTTACGTCTCATCAAGTAAATATCCATATATCTACTTGAGTCATTTCTGAAGATAGATAAATCCACTGCTAGCAACAACATTTATCGGACTACATACATCAAAATGTATGATCACCAATAAGTTCGTTGCTCGTTCCTTATGGCATGTGAACGGTATTTCAGTCACTTCACTTTTCGGAGGAAAGTTGCAAGTGTCAGATGATTCATAATCAAACGACTTCAAAATTCATCATTATGGAATTTCTCCATGCGGGTTTCTCCAATGTGACCAAATGCAGTGCCACACATGTGTGGTATTCTCTTAGTCTTGCGACATTTAGCGTCAGTGTTATGGATGTATCGTATTACCATCAATATTCATAACATACATCCCATTCATGATGGAAGTATGGCCCTTATGTTATTCATAACACTGAACAACAATTGTTCTTTTATGAACAACCCTTTTGCAATAAACATTATGCAAATGCGCTAGAGTGTATAAAACTCTAAAATGAATTATGAAAGTAAATACAGAGGTAATGTATTATTATCAATATTCATAACATACACCTCATCCATAATGAAAGTATGGACCTTATGTTATTCATAACACCGAACATCAAAAGTTCTCTTATGAACAACCTTCTTGCAAGATACCTTATGCAATGGGCTAGAGTGTATAAAACTCTAAAATGAATTATGAAAGTAAATACATAGGTAATACACCGATGGAAGGTATAGGAACATTTACTATGTTCCCAACGCGTATCTGAACCTCACTCCGGCAAGTCCTTTAGGCCGTAGTAGTTCTTGCATCGAGTCGCAACAGAATGCAATCGAGCGGGTATCTCTGTGATCAACTCACAATACCCAAGAATCAGTGATTAACATGTTTAATCATAATTCCCAAGAACTATTTCTTTTGACCAGCGTTTTTATACATCAATAGCTTGTATGACATTCATACATGAGCTGGATATTCCAATCTTCTCTCTTTTTGCCTTTATACTTATAACAGTTTAACTTTTAGTATTTTTCCTACTCTCAGAAGAAGCACTCAACTTAAGAGTGGCGTTAGCCCCGGACTTCCTAGGTGTGTAAGTCACACTAACACCCTTTGGACATTTCCTTTCTCTTTAAGTTGTTGTTTTATTCACCTTTCATCATATGACATGCGTTCTTCTGGATCCCTCTCTTATCAGTCTAATGCATAGTAAACACGTTACTAATAATTTGCAAAACAAACATTGATTTGGATATCCCATATCTTCTAGCCTTTGTTTCTATCTGAAACTAATTTTCAGTTCCATGAATATCACATAGCTATCCCAAACTTTTTGAAGTTCAGGTCTCATGGAAGCAAACATATTTCACTTGACCGTAACGGAATTCTAGCTTTTGGATCGAAGGATGAGAGTCACATTATCCATAGCATTAGCGGGAGAATACCGAAAGCATGCGATAGGACAAAGTCCTTCTCGGCACTCTTGAGGACAATCCTCATATTACGTTACCAATCATAAAATTTTAACCAGATATATAACAGCTATTCAAAATTAATAGGGAAGGTGGAAACGCGAGCCATTATTCTACAACTATTATGCAAATTTCACTTAGACAAAGTTCATAATTAATTGCACTGAGAATTATGCAAGTTAATTCTACAATGCGCTCCCACTCAAATCAATATCTCTCATAATTGATTGTGAGTGATTCAAGATCCACATTTTAATTCGACGCCATTGACGGGTTCATCACTGATGACGTGAATTTCAATCGGTAGGCCAACTTGCCAATCACATCTCTATGTGACTCTTGTCCATCTTTCGATGCGCGTGTTCCGAGCTCAGGACTGTCCTGCCTGAACGTCAAGACAACCAAGTGATCACACAGTGAGGTCTGACCTTCACCCGCCTTACACCTCTCTAATCGTTCGTGCTCATGTGTACATGGCGCACCCCGAAAAGATACGTGTTGTAGACGGTGCTACACTTGGGAGAACACTAACTACTTGATATTTTTAAGTGAAAGATCAGCCTAATAAAAGCGACTACCACGCAATCAAAAAGGGTGCATCATAAGGGATAAACATCTCAGGCAATTCATAATTGCATGATATGGTATAGCCCTTTCTGACGGAGAAGTCTTTAATTTCTTTGTCTTCGGCATTTGCATCGGTGTTCACCTTCGCGAAGTTTGCCACCACCTTGTTGATGCACCAGATAATATTGCTATCTCTATAGCTAATAATATAAGTGCATTACTTAAGGTTGACACGCAGGTCATTAAAGTGACAATCATATGGCTCCAGCCATCATGCCGAATCATGACACGCAGGTCATGTTAATTTACATTATATAGTCATCTCATACATAATCGAATTAATATGAGCACTGCTATACCACATCACATGCACATCCTGCAAAACCAAGTTAGACGCCTCTAATCGGTTTATACAAAATTTCATTTTTACGTGGCTTCTAAGGTTTCGAAGCAAACCGAAGCTACCAACGTCCATCATCAAGTATGATTATTCAAGTCGCTAGATTAACAATGCGGGGTGTATGAAACACGAGATAATAAAATCTCGAGCCCCATACTGAACTTCGTCATACGCATGACCCCCGTGCAGATCATATCTGCATTGCCCTTTCGTCTGCAAAATTTCATCTTTCTTTTTAACTATGGTGGAATTCAATGAACTGTTAGCACTTCGTTGATCAATCAGGATCGCGGATTGCCAGAACTTTGAAACTCCACCATGCCGTTATCAAGATCAGAAATATGCAAATTCCAGGGAAGCAACAAGAACATCGGGTAATAGATTTCATCTGCTACCCGCTTAAATAAATTTCAGCAATAGATCTCATCTACTACAAAATTATATTATGCAACACCCATACATCTCTATGTATTCTAGATCGTAACCTGCATCTACGCATAGCACGGCTCATGATGCCACTGTAGGGGAACGCAGCAGAAAACAAAAATTTTCCGACCTACGCACCAGCCCAGGACCACTATGGAGACTGCATACAAGGTTTGATCTTTTCGTTACCGACTCGTAGCGCAGCGGAAGTAGAGTCAATGACGATCGGCGGTGCAGATCCCCGCAGCTAGGATTTTACAACTTCCCAACCGCGAGGATGTTCTCCCTCGTTTGCCCCTCAAACAGCCCTCCGGGAGACTGTCGGACAGTCCCTCGGACGGTGTCACGGACAGCCCTTCGGGAGGACACTCGAAACTCGGACGGTCACTCGGACAGCCCTTCGGGAGGACACTCGAAACTCGGACGGTCACTCGGACAGCCCTTCGGGAGGACACTCGAAACTCGGACGGTCACTCGGACAGCCCTTCGGGAGGACACTCGAAACTCAGACGGTCACTCGGACAGCCCTTCGGGAGGACACTCGAAACTCGGACGGTCACTCGGACAGCCCTTCGGGAGGCACTCTCGAACAGCCCCTCAGGCAAAAAGATCAAACCTACGACCTCTCTATGGGGTTGCACACATACGGTGTCATCTGTCCGGCAGGGCTTCGCCGTCCAGAACTAGTTCCCACCGAAACCCAGATAGCCTTTCGGCTCTACGAAACTATTTCGCGAGGAGGGAGAGAAGAAGCCAGATCATTGCAATGGCATGTGTATGTGAGAAAGAGTGTGTCTTTAGGCAGCCCCCTCCACCCCTATTTATAGGCCAATCCCAAGGGTGGCTTCTCCAAGAAGCCAAGGGGAAAAAATACCAAAAGGCCCTCAAGGTGGCTTCTCCAAGAAGCCACCCAAAAAGCACTTTCACTATTCACAGAAACACTTTTCCGCGACCATTAAATCCAAAAATATTTCTGTGGATCTTAGAATAATTCTAGTACCCACTAAAATGATTTTGGACGCGTTGCAAAACAATTCCGGATTAGTGATTTTCATCTGCGAAAAGCAACCAAATCGGTTTCGGCAGCTCCGGAACATTTCCGGTTTTTATCCCGGAAAAATCCCAGAAGTTTCCAGAATAATTCTGGCACCCTCCAAGAATTTCCAGATGTGTGCTGAAATGAATTTGACTCAATGGTATATCCTGAAACAACTTTTCAGTTTTACCGAAACTATTCCGGTGCTCTCTCTCCGGAACTTTTCTGCTGTCTCCAAAACTTTTCCGGTGACTTTCTCTCAGACTCCCTGTCTAGTATTCAGCAGATAGATGACCCTTAAGTGTGTGACCCTATAGGTTTGGTGAAGCATAGACATGACCGGAACTCCTTCCGATCAATGATCAACATCGGAGCCGTGGACACCCATATTGACCCCTATACCCACATGAATAAATATTCGAGTGAACCTCCAGTTGCCGTGTGCTATTCCTGTTGCTTCGCGATATGTTACAAACACCCGAGGTGAGATTTATCGGCATCCCCGTGGATCAACAACTTGTCCACTATGCCAGTTACCTCGTTACCGGTTTTGTTCTCTTTTCTCGTTCCCGTGTTCCGACATCCCTGTGATCAAATCACATTGTGTCTGGCCAGACGATGGTGGATACCGTAACACTAAGAGGGCCTAGAGATATCTCTCCATCGTCGGAGGAGCAAATCCCAATCTTGAGCTATCAAGTTACTTGACATACTTTTCCATGAATCCGTAAGCCACCGTAATAGCCACCCATTTACGGATGACGTTTAACAAACCCCAAAGTTCATGAAGCAAGCATGAAGAAACTCGATACTCTGATGGTCTAAGGAATTATGAAAACATTAACTTTCTCTGTATTATTAACCATTAACTTGTGACGAATGTATCTCATAGCATAACATCAATTCGGGTCGATTCAACCACAAGGTTCTACTAACATGGTGCCCTCAAAGTTGCCGGCATAGTCATGCCCATGATCAGGAAAACAGAACCATCATGCAACACTTGAGCTAGTCTTAGAGGCCAGACTAGGAATACATTTTACCATTTATTATTCCACACGTGCATATGAGTCTTCGTCTGAGCCTCGTGGTTATTGTAGACTCGAGAACCATAACAGTTATTGCACGGAATATAAACTTAATTACGAACATGGGGATAAATAATAACATTTATTATTGCCTCTAGGGCATATCTCCTACAGCTTGCCCTGACGACGAAGACGATAAACCGCCCTGTCGATGGAGCGGAGGTTGACGATGCCTGGCTTCAACCAAGGCACGGGCTGAGAAGAGAGCACTGGGCCGGATGGCATGGGGCCGACGAGCTGGGATGCAGCTTGACGGGCCTCGCGGTATGCTTCCGTGACAACCCGGGTAGCATCTCGGTCGATAGCTTTGAACTCTCCCAGAATGCTACCGATCATCATTCCCTGGGCATTGATGAACTGAACCAGGCGAGCTATTGCTGGGTTATCATCTTGGACAGTGTTGGGGAACTTCCATCCGATACTTGATGCAGAGGGGAAATAACAGAACTCCCGCATCTCCGCTACACGTGGAAACTGAGATCGGAGGCGTGCGATAGCCTCTGCAGCGGCTGTCTGGATAGCCAACACCGGAGTGGGCATGGGTCTGCCCAGAAAAATCAAGGGCTTCCCATCCTCTGCTGGACCTGGGCAGATCTGCACCCTTGCCTGGTACCGATGAAGATGGGGGACGGGTTCCGATTGGAACACCAGGTACTCGGGACCAGTACTGCAATCAAGAGCTTGGGTGAGCATATCTGAAAGGAAGGGCGGAAAGCCAACATGGCCGGCTGTGGAAGTGCGGCTATGAAAAGTGGCTTCCCTGGGAAGACTAGCCATGGCTTCTGATCTGGGGCTACTAGCTAGGGTTCCTGCAGGGATATGACTTACTGAGCTGGGGTCGCAGCTAGCAAGTGGGGGTTTTATAGGCAACTAGGTAGGGACACACCAGTACGGTGTGAATCCATCCCTACAGGAGAAAGGATACACCGATACTGACAACAAAAAGATAGGGTCGCCGTCCAATCCCAGAAAACTGGGTGGGAGGGGGCAACTGGGTAGGGACGCGTCAGTTCCGACTGTGCCACCTGTTGGTCAACAGTGGTCATGCCGGACGCTAGGGATGGGTCAAAACTATCGGGCTTATTATGGGTTGATGATAACGGTGATTATATGCTAGGGTAACCTATCGCCAGCCTGGCTCTGATACCATCTCCTGTGGCACCCCAATCCGCCTAGAGCAGGGGGCCTTCGCACGTCAGCCCAGGATAACACCTGACGCACGACAGGTACATGGTACAGCATTCCAAGCACAAGATATATTTCATTTACATGAAATAGAGTATTACATCGCTGAGGGATACAATGGATTGCATAGCTCTAAGGCTATCTACATGGCGGCGGAAGTATTGGTTTAGTGGCCCGTCGTCTCTGGCTGGGCTCCACAACTCACAGGACTGGCATGGTTATGGTCTAGCACGACAAGTCTTCTCCTGCAATCTGGCCACGTGCAAGGCCAGGTGAGTACTTTGAATGTACTCGCAAGACAACCAAATACATAGCATCCAAACAAGAAGATGACAAAGCAAGCCCTATGCTCATACATAGATTTATCTCATGGCAAAAGATAAGCATGGCATGCTATTAGCAAGTAACATGGATCAAGCAAACCTATACCAAATCATATCACAGCATATCGTAGCATATCATGGCATAACATGGAATATCATGGCATGGCATAGTTGTATCTACAAGATATGCATGAAACTAGACTGAAAAGTAAACTACACTGACCTTCCGTGAAGAGTTATCTACTGTGCATCAATCAGTTTTACTGCCACTGCCCCTCTGGGCTAACTGATGACTCACCGAGATCTCATCTCGTGATCATGTCAGAACAACGTGGTGATTCCTCATGACTATCTCATAGTCCAAGTCACCACATTTACTTTATGGCACAATCTTTAACAAGTTTATTACATCAGGTTTATCCTCCATGTCGACAGAGACCAGATAGTGTGACCTAGTACGATCTGTGTCCATAACCGAGGACGCGGCTATCGATAGATTATACACTCTGCAGAGGTTAGTACACTGTACCCACACCATGGAAGTCATGGCCTCGTACTCCCATTCGGGTGGACCAACGACGTTCCGACAAAACCAATCTATTGCATGACACTCTCCCGGCCACTCCGACAAGCTCCCCTTTGGGCTATGTCATGGGTGACCCCAATGTCAACTCGTGACATCCTGCCACCTCGTGGCTGCCACCGTCGTGGCCAAACAAAACTGTCCCAAACGGGGACCTGAGCTCAATACCAAAATAGGGTATACAAGGTTATAGCCACCTACCGGGCTAGGGTAGCACGCGCACATAACCTTCCCTGGTTGGAGGTACCGGCGAGAGGCATGACAATAGACCGAATTAGGGCCTCCCCATCCAGGCAAGTGTGGCTGCACTGGTGAGCTCGATTCGGTGGCACTATGACACGATCCAGCCGATGGAGGTGGTTGGTGTTATTAACACATGTTCTTGTCATCTCCATCATTTTACCATATCATCAAGATTATAAGTATGAATATCATAAATGAATTAGTAACCATGTTTACCAAACTTATGAAGTGCATAGCATATATGACATATGTAGCATGGCAATGGTATGACAAGATCACAATAGCATTGACAAACATGGTGCGAGATACAGACACAAAAGTAACATGATATTACCAATAGGAATATTATTGCTAACATGGCAAAAGCTAGTATGAAGTCTGGTTATAGCATGACATGGCAAGCAACATATACCACAATTGCAGACAGAAACATCATATGAATATACTGCAGGTACACAGGCACAGGGTTCAAGAAAAATCAACATGCAAGTCCGGTTCTCATGATAAGAGGTTGGCTTGCCTTGGGGTGGACGAATACACCGGGTGAAAGTGCGACGATCCACTGGAAACGAGTCGCCGGAACCGGTGCTCTCGGGAGGGGCCTGGATTCGAGGAAGGGCAAATATGGTATTTTCAACATGTGACAACATTATGAAAATGGCACCATCGGAATGGGCTCGACGAACTGAGAACGTGGGCTTTGGAATTACATCAATCGGAGTTACGATCGCAAAGATACGGTCGTTCGTTCGTTAGGCAGAAAAATAGACAAAACCTGTCCATTTTCGGCCTTAACGGGCGAATGCCTGCAAAGTAACTATTTCGGCCGATGGGGCTGGGCTGAAAGCGCATTCTCCGGAAATACGCTTTCGAGGTAGAAAAACATATTTCACGCCGTAACTGCAGCAGAATACGTTTCCTTGAGCGGAAGGCGCACTAGGAAAAGTACGCGTTCACTAATACCGGTCAATGGCCCGTCCTGGTCAGCGCGGAGGCACTTACAAGCGGGGCACACCTTGACTTCGCTCTCCTCCTCCCTGGCCTTCTTCTCCATCGTGACGGGGCACAGAGGCGGGCCGGCTGCCGGCCTGGCTGATGCCCAGCCGCTCGAGGGGGCCGGCCGTCGCGCGCACTGGCTCCGCCAGCCCTCGCCGCGCCCGTGGGTGGCCTCAGGGCGGCTCGGGACGGCCTGCTACGTGGGCGCCACGGCTCGGGCCCTCCGGCCGGGCACGGTAGAGGAAGGGGGGTGCCGACAGGCTCTCCTCGTCGGAGTTCGGGGCAGCTGCGGCGCGCGGACCTCCAGAGGACCCCACGGCGCAGAAGGGAGGGAGGAGATAGGCCGCGGGCAGGGGCAGGCCGAGGGGATCGGCGGCGGCCAACTCCGGCAATGGAGGGGATAGAGGGGCTCCGAGGATCGGGGAAAAATGCGGGTGGCCAGGGGGAACTTGGGCACGCGCTAAAAAGGTCACGGAGAAGACTCGGGAAGGGGAAGGGGCTGGCCACGCGGTGCGGCAACGTGTTGGTACTCCGGCGACGGACGCGGTGCCGGCAAACGCGGCCAGGGGCTACGGGACGAGGAGGGCAGGGGCACAGGTGACGTGGGCGAGGTCGTGGCACTCGGTGGCGAGCTGGGCGACCATGTGGACCTCCCAATGGGGTCCAGATGAACAGGACACGCGGTGTGCAGGCAACGCACGCGCTCTCCGCGTGGTCACCGCGTGACCACAGTGCTCCCACGTGCACTGGACGGTCCAGGTATGTCTGGCGAGTAGATCACTCCCCCAGTAGCTGTTCGGCGCAAAGAAACGATACCCATGGCCCACGATGTGACTGCACGGTGCACAAATCCAAATTAACAGCAAAGTGTTTGATGGAAAGATTAGGCAGTGCACAGCTCCATTAGGCCTGGGATTTGGGTGAGGGTGATCATCTACTAAGGTGATCATTGTGCCAAAATCCCAGCTCAAAAGGATGAGGCTAGCTGGTACTTCCTTTGCAAAGTGCCCAACTGGCCAGAAATAGAAATGAGGATGCTGGGGAAAAATGGCTAGATGGAAATGGCCCAAATTTGGTGGAGACCAATGATTTGAGCGTATGGATGATCTGCCAAAATTTCAACCCATTTGAATAAGCCTAGCTAGTCCTTCCTTCACAAAGCTTCCCTCTGGACAGAAACTTTGGTAATTTGCTGAGAAAAATTGGCTAAGCAAATAGAGCTGAATTTTGGCATGTGACAATTATTTGGGTATGAAAGAGTTCTCAAAAAGTTTGAGGGCAATCAAAAAAATATAAATAGCACTTCCTTCACACAGGTGAAATCTGAACAGAAACTTGAGAAAATTATAGGAAAAGATTGGATATATGAATTGAGCTAATTTTTGGTTTGCAGTAGTAATATACCCATATGCACTACCCTGCAAAATTTCAGCTCAATTGGATCAAGGAATCAAGCACTTCCTTCACAAAGTCTTAGACAAGGTAGAAACTTGCATTGGATCATGTGCTCAAATTTTGAACTATGGAACAGGGGGTTTGGATGGAAATGGTGAAGATATATCTAGGAGAAGCTCCACAAATTATTTGGGAATTTTCCTGGCTACCAAAATGGTAGTTACTTTGGAAAGTGGCAGAGAGGCAATATTGGCCTTGTCAAGGAAAAAGGGAATTTTCCTTATTTAAATTTGGCCAATATTTTTACAAGAGCTTGGGATAGCCACAAAGATCATCTCCACAATTTTTTATGAAATTTAGAGATGTCTAACTATCCTTCTGGATTTAATTCCTCAGAAAGGCAGGAAAAGGAATTAATCCCAGATGAAAAATATTGCATGTGACTTGGCAATATTTTTGCATATCCAGGGTTTATAAGTGTAGGAAGATCTCTAGGAATTTTTGGAGGATCAATAAAGCAAGGGAAATGATGGTTCCCTAGTAATCACAAAGGCAGAGTTTCAAATCCCAAATATTGGAATTAGGGTTCTGATGGGGTTTTGGGTGATGCAGATGGGTCTTGACCAGCATCTAAGGCATGGACAAGGCTTTGAAAAGTTGCAAGTTGCCTGGATTCACCTGATCATCCAGCAAACTCCGGAGAAAGATTTTGAAAAAGGAAGCCTGGAAGGAATAACAGCACAAAAATTGATAACCCAATTTTTGGGGTGTTACACGTATTGTCGGTGAGACCAACAACGGCAAGCACCCGATCATAGTTGTGCGATCAGGGTGGTCCTTGGCGTCAAAAATGATAGGCGTGTGTGACCATTTGAGTGGCTTCTAGGCACCCTTTGCCGGTTCTGCCGCATTGACCTCACGTGCCCACTGCTTGAGTTGTGGTGAGAAGAGTGCAAAGATGCACCTCCGTCAATGCACATGGCCTCAGTTGCCTTCTGGAATTCTTGTTCACTGGACTCTCCACCGTCCTCTTCTTCTTCACTTCCATCATCTTCCTCTTTCTTTTCGCGGCCTCTAGCAGGCTTCTCTTTTTGCTGCTTGGCCTTGCCGCGGCGGCCTCCTCGGCCACCACGGTTTTTCTTGCCAGACCCGCCAGCACCATCCTGGCCCTTCTCCTTGTCGCGTTTTTCATATTCAGCTTTCTGCTTCTCTGCATGGTGCTCGACTTGTCGGCACTCTTGGAGATCATGGCCCTTGGTGCGGTGAATCTTTCAGTATGGCCCATCAAATTTGCTGGCCTTCTCGTTCGCCGCCGCTTCCTGACAAGCGACGCATACAGTAGCCTCCTTGCCGGAGTCTACCATTTTGGCTTTCTTGGCGGTGTTGGAGTTGCCGGACCCTTCGACATCCATCACAGTTTTGCCCTTGCGCTTTCTGTTGAGCTTTCGGCCCTTCTTCTTCGGGGTGGCAGCATCGTCGTCCTCGGAGTCCACCTCGGCACCAGCGTCCTCCCCGGGAAGTCTCCTTTCTTCCTCAGCGCGCGCACACTTATCCGCCAACGTGTAGAGCTCATTGACGGTCTTCGGTAGCTTGACGTTCATCTTCTCCCGCATCCTTCGATTGTGCACGTTCGTGTGGAAGTTGGCAATCACGGCTGCGGGGTGCACATCCGGAATATTGCGGTGCACACGGCTGAATCTCTGGATGTACTTGCGCAAATTTTCACCATCTATTTGCGGGATCACTTGTAGATCGCTGGGCTGTCCAGGGGCCTTGTGGCCTCCGGTAAAGGCACCAACAAACTCATTACAGAGATCTGACCATGAAGAAATGGAGTTCTCTG
Organism: Elymus sibiricus; assembly: GCA_039707655.1. Taxonomy (NCBI): domain Eukaryota; kingdom Viridiplantae; phylum Streptophyta; class Magnoliopsida; order Poales; family Poaceae; genus Elymus; species Elymus sibiricus. The sequence goes on along the minus strand of CM077666.1, from coordinate 342,736,300 downwards.
GCAAGTTCATCAACCAAGATCTCACATTGGGCTTCAGCACCAACGGAAAATAGTTGGCAAGAATCTTCTCATCTCTTCCCCCGTCAGCTTGCATGGCAATCGTGTAGATGCCCAGAAACTCTGCCGGGTTTAGCTTCCGTCGTACTTTTTTGGTACTTCTGGCTTGAAGGCCCGGACGGACGGCCAGCGGACTTGCTGCAGCTCACGAGTGAAGGCTGGACATCCAACCTCGTAAGGCAGATATCCGCCAACCTCGGGCGCAGTCTCATCAACGACTGGGCCATTGCGCGCGTCGGATTGACGGCGTGCCTCCCTGCACCATTCAATGGTGGTGCAGGCATCCTCTACCCGCCTGTCTTGCAGCACTTGCTGCTGATCTCGCCATGCCCGTGGATCTGAAGAAGCCATTGACATCTCGTCGGGCTCTACAGTTCATTGGGTTTGCCGTGGTTGCTAGCGTTGCTGCTGTTGAAGTTGTTGCCGTGGAGGTGACTGCACCGTTGGCGCAGCACCTTCAACACGGCCACCAGTTGGAGCTACTGGTGCTGTTTACGGACACCGAGATGGCTCCACTTGCTGTGACCTGCTCGTCTCGGCAAATCCAATCAGGCTCTAGATGGTGGCTCTCCACTCATCCATCTTTTTTGCTGCCGGAGGAAAGTTCAGCAGCATCTGGACTCGCGCCATCGCCTCTCCTGCTGTGGCTGGCATGGCCGGAAGTGAAGACCGCGATGTTGCTCTACTCCTGGCAGAGCCAGCAGGAGCGCCATTGCGATCTTGCTACCGTGGCACATGGTCAGCAGTGGGCTGTCATGGCGGAGGTGGAGCCTGAGGATCTGGAACTTGATCGACAAGAGTCTTGCCATGTGGTCGCCGCTGCCCTGAGTCGTCGAAGCCACACGGAGGTGCGCTACGCCCATTGTGTGAGGGGCACGGCGTCTGTCCTGACACAACATCTCTAGACACCACCACGGAGGGATCCTGGCTCGCGCTGGCCCTGGCATTGTTGCTCCGGTGGCTGTGCTCGTCCACGTGGCGTGTGGCACCCCGGCTCAGAGGAACCGGAGCACCCCGTATTCCAGCCAAGAGATCAGTCTTCTGGAATATGGCACTGCTTGGCACAGAACAAATCAGCTCTTTATTACAAATAATTGAGTACAAAGGTTTGGGGTATTACAAGGGTTACATCGGCACGGCGATACTACGCCTGCTAAGGCAGCTCTATGCTAGCAGCGGAACAACCTCTAGCAGCGGAACAGCGAGAACGGTGGTGGACTCCACTCCGCAGGGACTCTGGCTGGGACACGTCCTAGCTTGCAACTCGGAATCCTTGGGCTATGCAAACATGGCAACACCTGCGAACTGGCATGACACGCCAGGTGAGTACTTTTAATGTACTCGCAAGCTCACAACAAACAAAAGCATCAAGGCAAAGCAACATCACAGCAATCATGATTAAATCAGGATCAGTTGCTATTAAAAAGGGTGGAAGAAAATAATAAACATGTTATCTCTGAACGGTCTACAATAGCAACCATTGCTAAGATCACAGAGATCGCCTTACTCTTGGCTATCCAGACGAACCATCTATTCTCGTGACCAGCATCATGGTCACCTCAAAGTCATTCAACAATCAGTCTCGAGATCATCTCCGAGATTATTGACCCTCTGCCAAGCGGTTACCCCGCTATACCAAGACAAGTTCTTCCATCATTAACAAGTCATTCCATCATCGGAGTTGATCAGACAGTGTGACTTAGTACGAACTGTGTCCAATACCGTGGACGCGGCTATTCGAATAGATTCTTACACTCTGTAGAGGTTGCGCATGTTACCAACACCATGGACCTTTGTCCAACGAAACTCGCCTAACCTGTGACCCTTCTACCGTACCACCGACACGTCCTATCTGAGGTCATGCCCTGGGTGGCCCCTGTGTCATTCCTGACACCCCCCACTGTCGTGGCCAAACCAACTGTCCCAAACAGGAACCTGAGCTCAATAACCAAACCGGGCTCACAAGATTATTGCCGTCTACCTGATCAGGGTAGCACGCACGCATAACCTTCCCTCTTTGGTGGTACTGATAAAAGAACACAAGGTTAGACCAAGTCAAGGCCGTTCCATTCCGGCAGATGTGGCTGCACTGGCAAGTTCGGTTCAGTGGCACTTGATCAACGAATGAAGGACTTTAACCCTAAGTAACTTTCAGTCATAACTGATATCCCGGTATTATAGTGATCCATGTTATAGCAATAGCTAACTAGTAATCCAATGAGCAACATGATCAAACCACTGCTACTACTTCCATAGTCAAAAGTGCCAGCCGGCATCACAAAGTAATCATAGACGGTAATCCCGTAATCCAACAACATCATGATTCCATCAAACTTGTGGACTACTAGTCACTAAAAATCCAACCATCAACATGACAGCAACATTTCCAAGAATTTCTCCAAGTGTGCATGAATAAACCAATTATGAATAATCCAAATTTTAGCCTAATTCATTATTTAAACCATGGCATTGCAATGCAATGATGCAAATGAGGGTTGTGGCTTGCCTGGCACCAAAGGAGTGTGGGAGTATCCCTAGCCTCCACCAACTAGCCGAATCACTCTGAAAAACATTTTTGAAATCATTTTCAAACATTGCATAGAACATTTTCTTCTCTTTCCAGAAATTCTAGACGGATGGGAAAAATACCAAAATTTTACAGCAAATAGAAGAGCTCATAAGAAAAATAATGCAAAAAGAATGAACTCATTTGGACTTATGGTTTAAAAGATATAGCTGGTCAAAGTTGAGTCAAACTTCTGGATTTAAATTGAATTTAAACAGAAATCTGAAAAACCACAGCCGGCCACGTCGAAGGTGTAAAGTGGGAATATGCCTCCACTTACGTACTGCTTCGGGCGCGCGTGGAGTCGCTGACGTTTGGGGCCCGACTGTCTATTAAAGAGAAAGAGAGAGGGAACAGAGGACGACGGAGCTCACCGGCGACGTTCCCCGGCGTAGAGGCCACGGCGGAGCTGGGAGATTGTCGGGATGGATTGGGTGCTCGACGGCGAACACTCCCATACCCACAACTCATCGAGAGGTGGCCGGACGGCGTCGACCCCTTCCTCTCAGGCGGCGGCGAGCTTCGGGCATTGGCTGAATCGGCGACTCCGGCGAGCTCTCGAGCAGGGGAGGGACTGGGAATGGTCAGTGGAGCACCACGAGCTCGACGGTGGTCTTGGTTGAGGTTGGGGTGGACGGAGTCGAGCAGGTGAAGCAGGAGCAGAGCGGCAGAGCTCTTCGCCGAAGATGGAGAAGGAGAGCTATCCGACTCGATCTGGTGGCCTTGGGGGTCGATTGAGAGGGGAGGGAGTGGAGTGGTGAGGAGCCGGGGCTCCGGGCTATAGCTTTTATAGCTGGGCGGGAGGTGCCCATGCCGATCGGCGTCGAGGAGATGCGGACGAGCTCCGGGGTGAGCTGGTCGTCGCGCTGGCAGCCGGCCCGCGTAGGGAGGGGACGTGAGTGCGTAGGGGCGATGGGACAAGTCCGGGGCCACTAAGCGTGTGCGGACAATGGCGGCGACCGCGGCGCATTGTTCTGCCCATGGGCAAACTTGGATGTGAGCGGCGGTGAGCCTTGCCGTATAAGGTAGAGGGTTCTGGAAGGGGTACGTGGGTGGCGGCGATGACGTCAGCACAACAGGACAAGGAAGGGCAGCGCGGGGTGGCCGGAGTGGTCACGTCCGACGCGGTCGGCGCGCAGAGCGCGACTTTGGCACTGGCAGACGCATGGTCACCGCATGTACTGGTGCCTGCGGTGCTCTCTGGCACATCCGGTCATGTCTACACGGTAGTCCATCCACTCTGTGGCCTCCCTGTGCAGCTGGTTTGGCAAGAGGTGGCCTGGACAGCACTGGAGCTTCCAAACAAGTTTCTGGATAGAAACTTGAGCAACAAGCTGAGGTAAAAATGTTAGGTAAATGAGAGAGGGAGTTTGTCACACTGATTTGTGGTAGGAAGGTGCCCATGCTGGAGAAATTTCAGAACAAATGGGCAAATTTTGGATGCAGTTGCTTCACAACTTCTTCTCTGGTCCAGAAACTTGTAGAAGATGCTGCACTCACATGGATGGGCTCCTTGGGGGTGAAATTTTGTACTTGGGGGTTATTTGGTGGTGGCAAGATGCTATAAAAATTTCACACCATTTGGGTAAGCATAAATGGTACTTCCTTCACAATGCCTCCTACTGGACATAAACTTGGGGGAATTTTGTGGAGAAAAGGGCTTGACAAAATTCTGTGGATTTTGGCATGCTCAAATGATATAATGATATCTAAGTCCTGGATTAATTTCAGAATTTTGGGAGCAATATAAAATATAGCTGCTTCACAAACTAAAATTATTGCCAGAAACAAAGATTGGATGGTGTGCTCACCATGAGCATAGAATCTTGAATATTTTCACATACCCAAGGTTCATATGGTCCAAAGAATTTATGAGAATTTTCTTGGAATTTTGGGGAGGACAGAAATATAGGTTGCTTCACAACCTAGAGCTCAAAGGGCTATTCCTTTAATAGGAAAAGGAATATTAAATTGGAATAAGGATTGAGATTGGGCAAGAATGGAAATGACATGACTTAGATGAAGTTTTTGGAAGCTTGAGTCACTTGGGAAAGGAAAGTAAAAATATTCCCAAGTTTTAAGTCCATAGAGCCATTCAAGCTAAAATCCAACTCAAATTCCAAATAAAATTCAAATGGGTTTTTGAAAAGAAAAGTTGGACAAACCAGGGTGTCACAAACCTCCCCCCTTAGGATAAATCTCATCCTCGAGATTTGGTTGCTCAGGGAACAAGTATGAATATTCTGTCTCAAGGAAACCGGTTCCAACTCGGGTATCTTTTTTATATAATGTTCCCACTGAATCTCATATGACTTGACTGTCTTGCTCTGGGGTGGTTTGCTTCATCGTATCCAACACTCTGACTGGTCTTTCCTCATATGTTCATCCTACACTGGCTCCTTATGTCCGCTGACTTAGCTGCTATATTATCATGACTGGAATATGCGATCTTTCACACGGTTTCGGGAGTGATTTTTGATGGACGTGTCATTCTCCCATCCTGCACCGACAGTGTTCAATGGGGTTATGAACAAATCCTCTTGGTGGACACAACCATTTAACCATTGCATCGGGTTACAATGCTGAGAATCCCAATAGTTCTCTTGGCGGGTCTGACTACTTGTAGGAAGTCTAAATCATCTGGACTGACTTCTTCGTCTTAAATCCTTAATATGAGGTCCTTACCGAACAGAGTAGACCACTTGAGTGTATTTTACTGCTGGTTACTATGGAATCAGTCTGTTTTGGGTATCCGTACCATGTTGTTCCTGTAATGATCATTACACCCGTATTGTCGGTCTTGCTCTTCGCTATTGTTCTCTTCCCTGAATCCTTTGCCAGAAGAACTTGGTCATATATATCCTTAACTCTTTGTGTGACCATAGATGCTGTCGGGGGCAATATTCCGGCAAGCATACTTTATCTTTACCCTAGTGCAACAATCTTTAAATGGCGAGTCCATCCTCTCACCAGTTCTAACTGTAGGACAATGATCATCCGAACCCTTGTATGAAACTGGTAAATAAATCAGTAGCCACCAGAACGGTCTTTACAACTCAGATCTGGGACATTACTGAAATAACTCAACCACGGCTCAAGACGGCTGAAAAGCAGCTCAGAGTATGAGTCCTTGTTGATAAGAAGAATGCAACAGTTCCCTAAGATGGCAGAAAAGCAGCTCAGAGCATGGGTCACTGCTTCAAAAAGAAACTCAATAGCTGCCCGAGATGGCCGAAAGCAGCTTAGAACTCGGGACAGTTGTTGAAAAAGAAATATAAAGTCGGCATCCACCCCGTACGGCTGAAAGCAGCTCAGAACATAGGCGTGGTGCCGTCACCAAAGAAAAGCAGGCAAGGGTTCATCAGAATCATATACCAGGTTCACGGGTACTTGTATAGAGCTCATTGTTGTGGTCAATCATGCAAGATGGTGACAAAGGTTAATGATATTACTCTGTCGGGCGTAAGGAAGTTGACCTTGATAACCATTGCCAAAACTGGTGTCCCAAATTGTCTTGCTCCATAGCTTGTCAGTCCTTGCTACATACTAGGGTGTATACCAGCTTTCTTCCCCTGGCATGACTTATGTAGATGTTGGATTCTCACCTTCCTTCGGTGGGTTTGCTTGAACATAGCTGCTTCTCGTACGAGTGACATGCATGACCTGGGCAGCATGCCTACAATATATATGGAAGTATGTATAGCTGAACTTCTCTTTCCCGAGGCAGACACTTGTGTCCTGACTAGCTCGGGTTTCTGACCAAACGGTTGTGGGCTGGACTCTGGAGATGCACCGCCAACGCACTGTGTATTTGCTTGTACCAATGTTGCCAACTGTTTGTAGTGCTATACTGATGAGAATTGGATATCTTGTGTGGGAAGCCATCAAGAATATCATGCTAAGGTAGACTGAATAGTTTACGCTTGAAGCTTTTGCCGAGATAGCGTGCTGAGGAAGACTGGGTACCGTACCTCAAAAGCTTCTCCTCCTGGTTGCTTATTGGGGAAGATTTGGTGCCTTATGCCGGAAGCTTTCCATGGTAACTTGTCGGAGAAGACAGAGTATCTTGTGCTAGAAGCTATCCACATATCGTACTGAGGAAGATTTGAGGAGCCTTGCATCGTAAGCTTCTCTGGTAGCGTGTGGAGGAAGACTGGGTTGCTTACACCCGAAGTTTCTCTTTGTGCTATGCTGCTACATATACATTCGCAACTCTTGTAGTTGATTACTTGTACAGGAAGAATTTATCTGACTATCCTTCTTGCTGAGCCCTTTGACCCAGTTGGTCTTGCACCCGAATTACCTTCCTGCTGGTTGTAATGGTTACATACTGGGGCAGACTTGGTGCTGATAGCCAAATCCAGGATATCATTTGTATTCAAACCAAATATTCCCAACACCAGGCAGTCCACTAATAATCCCATACGGTTTAGCTGAGCTTCCAAGTATTTGAAATCCTCATTGATTCCTTGAGTCTGATTACAGTTGATGAGCAACTTCCATAGGGAAAAGTATTGTGACACCGAGGAGCCAAATGAAAAGGTAAATAAAAACTGCTCAATGAAATGCACCAAGCTTACTAAAACCACACTTTATTGCTACTCAAGGAAATTTACAATATTCGGTACTACTACAACTTATGCAGCATGAACCTCGCAGATACTTAGGTACTATGATCGGGTGGCGGGTTACTGGAGAGCGAAGGAGCTGGCGGAGAGGTTGACGGAGCTAAGGCCATACCAAGCGCTCTCCGGGCACGGGTTGCATCTCTGGCCAGTTCAGCGATGAGGACGTACTCTGCAATCATGTAACGGGACATGTATGCCACAGCTGGGTCGTCATCCGAGCGAACAGGAGGAAATCTAACCCGTCTGGGAGTGGTGGCCATAGTGGGATAGTAGTGGAAGGCACGATTCTCTTGCATCGCGCTCTCCTGATAACGAAGAACAGTGAGGCCTGCCAGGGCGGCAAGTTGAATGGCGCATTCTGGTGTAGAGGCATAACCACCATGGAGACTATAGGTGCGTTGCCCCATAGGTAGGGCGACTGACAGGATGACATTGGCATGGTACTCAAGCACCAGTCCTGCAAGCGGGGTCTGGAACACTTGGTACCTTGGCATCTCTCCACTGGGATAGAGAAGACGCCAAACATCACGAAGCAGGGATGTGAGACTGAGTGGTGCGGGGGCTGAGTCATAGTCAATCGGAACGGATGCCATCTACAAACTCAACTGGTTAGTGAGCCAAATCGATATGCATGCTATGCGGCGAACAAATGCAACAACCAAATGCAGCAATTCAAATGCATCACACAATTAAGCTAGCTCTAGACTAGTGGCCTTCTAACGTCCGGGTTAGCTAGGGTATCCTACAGCCAGACCTACTCTGATACCAAACCTTGTGGCACCCCGGCTTAGAGGAACCGAAGCACCCCGTATTCCAGCCCAAAGATTAGTCTTCTGGAATATGGCACTGCTTGGCACAGAACAAATCAGCTCTTTATTACAAATAATTGAGTACAAAGGTTTGGGGTATTACAAGGGTTACATCGGCACGGCGATACTACGCCTGCTAAGGCAGCTCTATGCTAGCAGCGGAACAACTTCTAGCAGCGGAACATCGAGAACGATGGTGGACTCCACTCCGCAGGGACTCTAGCTGGGACACATCCTAGCCTGCAACTCGGAATCCTCGGGCTATGCAAACATGGCAACACCTGCAAACTGGCATGACATGCCAGGTGAGTACTTTGAATGTACTCGCAAGCTCACAACAAACAAAAGCATCAAGGCAAAGCAACATCACAACAATCATGATTAAATCAGGACCAGTTGCTATTAAAAAGGGTGGAAGAAAATAATAAACATGCTATCTCTGAACGGTCTGCAATAGCCACCATTGCTAAGGTCACATAGATTGCCTTACTCTTGGCTATCCAGACGAACCATCTATTCTCGTGACCAGCATCATGGTCACCTCAAAGTCATTCAACAATCAATCTCGAGATCATCTCTGAGATTATCGACCCTCTGCCAAGCGGTTACCCCGCTATACCAAGACAAGTTCTTCCATCATTAACAAGTCATTCCATCATCGGAGTTGATCAGACAGTGTGACTTAGTACGAACTGTGTCCAATACCGTGGACGCGGCTATTCGAATAGATTCTTACACTCTGCAGAGGTTGCGCATGTTACCCACACCATGGACCTTCGTCCAACAAAACTCGGCTAACCTGTGGCCCTTCTACCATACCACCGACACGTCCTCTCTGAGGTCATGCCCTGGGTGGCCCCTGTGTCATTCCTGACACCTGCCACCGTCGTGGCCAAACCAACTGTCCCAAACGGGAACCTGAGCCCAATAACCAAACCGGGCTCACAAGATTATTGCCGTCTACCTGATCAGGGTACCACGCATGCATAAACTTCCCTCTTTGGTGGTACTGATAAAAGAACACAAGGTTAGACCAAGTCAAGGCCGTCCCATTCCGGCAGATGTGGCTGCACTGGCAAGTTCGGTTCAGTGGCACTTGATCAACGAATGAAGGACTTTAACCCTAAGTAACTTTCAGTCATAACTGATATCCCGGTATTATAGTGATCCATGTTATAGCAATAGCTAACTAGTAATCCAATGAGCAACATGATCAAACCACTGCTACTACTTCCATAGTCAAAAGTGCCAGACGGCATCACAAAGTAATCATAGACGGTAATCCCGTAATCCAACAACATCATGATTCCATCAAACTTGCAGACTACTAGTCACTAACAATCCAACCATCAACATGACAGCAACATTTCCAAGAATTTCTCCATGTGTGCATGAATAAACCAATTATGAATAATTCAAATTTTAGCCTAATTCATTATTTAAACCATGGCATTGCAATGCAATGATGCAAATGAGGGTTGTGGCTTGCCTGGCACCAAAGGAGTGTGGGAGTATCCCTGGCCTCCACCAACTAGCCAAATCACTCTGAAAAACATTTTTGAAATCATTTTCAAACATTGCATAGAACATTTTCTTCTCTGTCCAGAAATTCTAGACAGATGGGAAAAATACCAAAATTTTACAGCAAATAGAAGAGCTCATAAGAAAAATAATGCAAAAAGAATGAACTCATTTGGACTTATGGTTTAAAAGATATAGCTGGTCAAAGTTGAGTCAAATTTCTGGATTTAAATTGAATTTAAACAGAAATCAGAAAAATCACAGCCGGCCACATCGAAGGCATAAAGTGGGAATACGCCTCCACTTACGTACCGCTTCGGGCGCGCGTGGAGTCACTGACGTGTGGGGCCCGACTGTCTGTCTTAAAGAGAAAGAGAGAGGGAACAGAGGATGGCAGAGCTCACCGGCGACGTTCACCGGCATGGAGGCCACGACGAAGCTGGGAGATGGTCAGGATGGATTGAGTGCTCGACGGTGAACACTCCCGTACCCGCAGCTCGTCGGGAGGTGGCCGGACGACGTTGGCCCCTTCCTCTCAGGCGGCGGCGAGCTTCGGGCGTTGGATGAATCGGCGACTCCGGCGAGCTCTCTAGCAAGGGAGGGACTGGGAATGGTCAGTGGAGCACCACGAGCTCGACGGTGGTCTTGGTTGAGGTTGGGGTGGACGGAGTCGAGCAGGTGAAGCAGGAGCAGAGCGGCGGAGCTCTTCGCTAGAGATGGAGAAGGAGAGCTCTCCGGCTCCATCTGGTGGCCTTGGGGGTCGATTGAGAGGGAAGGGAGTGGAGTGGTGAGGAGCTGGGGCTCCTGGCTACGGCTTTTATAGCCGGGCAGGAGGTGCCCGTGCCGATCGGCGTCGAGGAGATGCGGACGAGCTCCAGGGTGAGCAGGCCGTCGCGCTGGCAGGCGGCCCGCGTAGGGAGGGGACGTGAGTGCGCAGGGGCGATGGGACAAGTCCGAGGCCATTAAGGGCGTGCGAACAACGGTGGCGACCGCGGCGCATTGTTCTGCCTGTGGGCGAACTTGGCCGTGAGCGGTGGCGAGCCTTGCCGGAGCAGGTAGAGGGTTCTGGAGGGGGTACGTGGGTGGCGGCGACGACGTTGGCACAACATGACAAGGAGGGGCAGCACGGGGTGGCCGGAATGGTCGCGTCCGACGCGGTCGGCGCGCAGAGCGCGACTTTGGCACTGGCAGACGCATGGTCACCGCATGTACTGGTGCCCGCGGTGCGCTCTGGCACGTCCGGTCGTGTCTACGCGGTAGTCCATCCACTCTGTGGCCTCCCTGTGCAGCTGGTTTGGCAAGAGGTGGCCTAGACAACACTGGAGCTTCCAGACAAGTTTCTGGACAGAAACTTGAGCAACAAGCTGAGGTAAAAATGTTAGGTAAATGAGAGAGGGAGTTTGTCACACTGATTTGTGGTAGGAAGGTGCCCATGCTGGAGAAATTTCAGAGCAAATGGGCAAATTTTGGGTGTAGTTGCTTCACAACTTCTTCTCTGGTCCAGAAACTGGTAGAAGATGCTGCACTCACATGGATGGGCTCCTTGGGGTGAAATTTGGTACTTGGGGGTTATTTGGTGGTGGCAAGATGCTATAAAAATTTCACACCATTTGGGTAAGCATAAATGGTACTTCCTTCACAATGCCTCCTACTGGACAGAAACTTGGGGGAATTTTGTGGAGAAAAGGGCTTGACAAAATGGTGTGGATTTTGGCATGCTCAAATGATATAATGATATCTAAGTCCTGGATTAATTTCAGAATTTTTGGAGCAATATAAAATATAGCTGCTTCACAAACTAAAATTATTGCCAGAAACAAAGATTGGATGGTGTGCTCACCATGAGCATAGAATCTTGAATATTTTCACATACCCAAGGTTCATATGGTCCAAAGAATTTATGAGAATTTTCTTGGAATTTTGGGGAGGACAGAAATATAGGTTGCTTCACAACCTAGAGCTCAAAGGGCTATTCCTTTAATAGGAAAAGGAATATTAAATTGGAATAAGGATTGAGATTGGGCAAGAATGGAAATGACATGACTTAGATGAAGTTTTTGGAAGCTTGAGTCACTTGGGAAAGGAAAGTAAAAATATTCCCAAGTTTTAAGTCCATAGAGCCATTCAAGCTAAAATCCAACTCAAATTCCAAATAAAATTCAAATGGGTTTTTGAAAAGAAAAGTTGGAAAAACCAAGGTGTCACACGGCGAGGAGGAGGAAGACGTCCATCCGGTCCGCCCGCACCGTCGCGGCTTTGCTCGCCAGAGGGTCGAGGAAGTTGACCGCCTCCGCCTCCTGCTCCGACCATGGTGGGCATGGCGACCGCGCCGCCCGCAGCGTCCGCACCGCCCGCGTTGGCTGGCCGCCTGTGCCGCCTGCGAATACGTGCGAAGGAACCTTGGAAGTGGAAGGAGCCGTCATCGTGATGCCCTTCTTCTTGGGGGCCATCGACGACGAAGAAGAAGATGATGAAGCTGATGAAACTGACGCGCAATCTGCTGATTCAGGTTCGCGCAAGCGATCCCGCTACCTGGCGCGCCAAAGATGTCATGCGTACGACCATCTATGGGGCCATCTAGCCCCTTTGCTGTTCGACTAGGGAGATCGACAAGCACAAAGAGCAGAACCAGCAGAAACGCAAAGAGTTTACCCAGGTTCGGGCCACCGTGAGGTGTAAAACCCTACTCCTGCTTTTAGTTTATTTGATGTGTATGAACACAAGTACAAGGAGCGCTTCTCTGGCAAGGTGCGGGAGAAGAAGCTACGCATGCAAGTTGTGCAAAGGATCGATCGCTATGAACGTTGCCCTGGCCCTCCTTTTATAGCTCAAGGGGTCACCACACTGGCAAAACAGTCATTACAGGTTGATTAGATAGCAAACAGTGCTATCATACCTAACTCTACCAGTTTAGGACAAACGCAATAAATGCTCTGTTAGGTGTCATGTGGAGGAGGAGCCCCGGCAAGGATTCGGCACCGCTCGCCCAGCTACCTCCTATTATCTTGACACGCCTTCTGGACAGGTGTCATTAAAGGCAAATCTCCTTCCAGCGCGCTGACACGTGCCCGACAAATCTCACCTAACTGCCTGCGAGCTCGACACCTCATCGATTAGCGACTAGCTACTCGATGTGGTGGAGCGCTATCAGCTAGCGAGAGCTTGCCGGCACGGAGCTTGCCGGGCCCTCACCTTGCCGGCTCAGCCTTGCCGGCAAAGGTTATCTTTGGTGTATAACTTGATGCTTCGTCTTGATCTTCTCCCCAATGGCTTCTGCAACTGGGTCTTGAATCTTGGTATTTGGCAATTTCCGGCAAGCCTTGGCCGGTCAGGGAAGCTAATACTGTCTGTGCATAAGTCAGGGTATAAAATACCCATGTTTTATACACCGACAAATAGCGATGCAAAGAAATTGTCTATAATTGATAGTAAGCAAGTGACATTAAAACATACTAATAAACAAGCTCATGCTTTTTATGAGTCAATGCTTTAAATCAATTTTCCCATTGCCAATGGTTAGAAAGAATGTCAATATTATGTTGGGAACTCAACATTACTTTTGTCTTTCTCATAATCTAATGGCAACCTATCATAAACCAACACAAGGCCGACCAAGTCAAAGTAATTATGCAATCCTATGTATTCTCCACGTAACACCCGTGCAATACTCGTGGGTGAGCCTGGGCCACATCACTTATGGAAAAAAAGAGAGTAAGGATAGTGGTTTGTGAGAAGTCAAGAAGGAAGAAAGTCTTGCAACAACACAACTTTTCTGACACACATGGAGTACAATCCAGGGGGGAGGATGAGTAAGAGAGCACGCATGATAGGAAACATAGTAGCAGAATGCTGCATTGGCCAAGCGGTTCATGGTGTTGCAGAAGGGATGATGGTTCCAAGAAAGAAGCAAGACAAGAACTAAATTTAAGGGAGGAGGAGGAGGAGCAAGAAGAATACGGCACGTCACCGTGAACGCACTAATGTCAATGTGGTGCTGGTTGGGGAAGATGAAGGTGTTGGCGAGGAGGCTAGGAGTAACAAATGCAGGGAAGGCTGAGGAAGAGAAGTACAAAAAATAAGGCAAGTGAGGAAGTGGTGTACAAGGAGAGTTTGGTGGTCATGAGATACCCACATGACTTTAGTCTGATCACGTTAACATTCTTGTTAGTAAATCATCGTTTAAAAAAATACTCAACTCTTCTAACATGCATGATGATTGAGATAAATTGAAGACTCCATCGTGTTGTTAGCAAATAAATTTGAATTCTTGTTTGACTTGGTTCAATGTATATAATGCTTGTATCATAATATCATGCAAAATTATGGGGTGTTGTATTTATGATCCTTTCAATTATTTTCTGTAGTGAAAAATCAAGCTCATCTAGTGCATGTACTTTTCTCCACCAAAGATCATGCACTTTATCATTTGTATTCATGTTGGTGTTGTTCAAAAATATAAATTAACTCATAACGTGTGTTAGAAATAATTTATAGTGAATGCAAAAAATCCCATGGAACTGTGAAAGCAGTCCATATGAATCTCGGTGGTGTTGCTCTTTTGGTTAAAGCTTCCAAGCACTCCCTCTTTAATTCCTGTGAAATTATTCAATTCAAATCATTCTTAAATGCAAAGTAGCCCTTCTAGGAGTGAATGGTGTGTGGGCTAGAGGTGGAGCCCATTGATGACTAGGTTGAAGTCCAATTTGTCGCCCGTCTTTGACCCTCCTGCGTCCAGGTCTTCACTCGCCTTCCATGTTAGTGTATACGTGTACTCCCTCCGGTCCAAATTAATTGTCGCTGCTTTAGTACAACTTTATATTAAATCAGCGACAATTAATATTGATCAAAGTGAGTAGTTTTTTTATTTTGTCTCAATGCACAAACATTTCTAGTCTATGTAAAGTCGTGTCTTGTGTTCATTTGTTGAACCAAGATGATATCTCACTATCAAACAGAGCACATGTTACTACCATACTGTTGGTAGGTACTCGACAAATAATTTTTGACAATTGCATGAGTACTATGCTAGTCATAGTGTCTTAGAGCAACTCTAGCAGAGTCGCCATATCGGTAGCCTCCATAACGCATATGGAGAACGATCCATAATGTTTTGGAGGCTGTGCGGAAACACGGAGTCGCCATAATGCAGCCTCATATTTTTTCTATTTTTTTATCATTTTAAAAACAATTCAATGATTCAGAAAAAATTATAAACCATTAATCCAAATTCATCAAATAATACAAATTAACCAATAATTTGCAATAAATAAATCGATCAAATAAACTATTGAAGTAAGAAAATGAATTTACAAAAACACCATCTCCCAGCTAGTTGTCAATGATGCTCAATGAGATCTTCCTTCAGCTGATGCTGGGAGGTCCGGTCTTCAATCTTTTAGTAGGCCTCAAGTAATGGTCGAATGCGACTTGTGTGCGTGCAAGGCCTGACGATTGTGCCAATATCTTCATAGTCAATGGGGCTTGGCATATCCTTGTCATCCTCTATGATCATGTTCTGTAGGATCACACAACATGTCATGATATTTTTTAGATCCTTGTTCCAGAAACGAGCAGGCCTCAAGACAACCCTTGCTTGCAGCACTCCACATGCCCTCTCATTTGTCTTTCCTTTGAGCTCTTGTGGCTTGGTGAAATGCTTAAGTTTCATGCTCTCAAGATTAGAACAAATGTTGATACAAATGGATAGATGACATTGGATAGATAGTAGTCTTAGTTATACTAATGGCCATTCACCGTGAAGTTGCAAGGTGGAGAAGTACCACCAGCTAGCCTTGCCAATAGATGAGATCTTTGGAAGACATTGATGTCATTCTGAGATCCACGCAACCCAAAGTAGCAATGTTATATCAACAAATCTTCGGAGGTAACAACTTCCAAAGTTATTATTCGATCCTTGAAATGATTGGTGAATTTACCTCCGTCGCCCTAACCGGTGCGGGCATATGATGTGGGCGTCTGAAATGTTAGTGCACCAATATTTGGATGGATCGAGGGCACACTATATCGCCTCACTCAATCTCCAAATATGGAGGCATGTGGAAGCGCCTTAAATAATTATGGCGATTGACCTTTTCGCCAAAATCGTCATAATTATCATTATCATAGCAACCAGATCAAGATAGCATTCTCTTAGTCCTTTCGAGTTCCATTCAAATATTTTCCCACATTGTGTCTGGACAAACCTCCGTTTAGAAGAAAATGGGATTGCTATACTTTTTTTCCTTTACCACATACCACTGTATGCAGCCGCAGCAAAAAAAATTAAAAAATCTCTCACCATGCTCGGACAAATCCGTTCCATCGCTACTTCGCCGCTTCATCGCATGCCTTCTAGCACCGTTAGGGCATCTCCAATGCACCCTCAAAACACCCAACAATTGTCTGGACCGAGCTGTCCAGGCACAATTTGCCATCCAATACGGTCCCATATTTGTCCGTGGACATGTCCGCCTATTCATTTTCCCACAAACTGAAAGCAAACCAGGGGCCTTTGCGGGAGTCTGGACCTCCTCCACGTAGGAATCTGACACCCCAGACTGCTACCTCCTTTTATTGATCCGGTATTGGAACAGAAAAGAGTATCCCACACCTATTTCCCCAGAGGTGACCCTGGGTTATCGAACGCATGAGAGGAAAATTCCCTTGAAGCGATGGTCTCTTGCAAGCTTTTGTGAAAGTTGCAAGTCCAGCTTTTGACCGGATCAGCAAGCAAACAGTGATTCAAACACTTATAATAAAAAGAGGTACGAGTATGAGGTCTTAAGGCTTACAACCTTGTATTTGTGTTGGGATCAAATCAAATATTAATTTGTGCGTTGGAAGTCACCCATCGAGATGTGCTTGTTACGGATCGAAGTGGGGGATGTGTCCAAATAACATCTTAACCAGCACGAGTCCTGCATCAAGAATCAGTTGTCCTACCGCAGGCCCTATCCGTCACGCGGGATTACCTCGATAATTAAGATAATGAAATTAGACAAGAGCTTTGGGCATTTAGTGACTACACCTCATTTATCCCCAAGGATATGATCCATGTTACCCTACTGAACCTTACTGTCACCGGTGTTTGGTATAACACTTCACGGTCTCCTTGCTCCTAGCCTCACCGGTGCTCGATCTCCATGATCCTGGGTACCTACAGGGATGAAGATCGTGGACAAGACAAGAGACATCTTCATGGAACAATTTTATTTCACACATACGGGACGTTATGTCAAACTATTCCATTGATCCCCTCAACAATTACCTTGGGTTGTAAGGCTCATGCCTCAACCCATACCTTACTGAACTACTCACACATGGAGATCAGATCGTGAGAAGAAAACATTGAAGAACACATCTTGAGATTGATTGATTGCAATATGTCTTACAATGGATGCCTTGTGCGATGCACGATTACAAGTATGAACTAGATGCAAGAGCTCTATGGTGGTGGAGATGGCTATCGAGATGGAAATTGCGGCAGCTATGGTTTGTGGATGAGGATGATGATGAAGAGGTTCTGGCTTCTGTGCTCGTTGTTCTGTCGACATTTCGATGGGGTCCCTTTAATAAAAGTTGTACAGGTGGACGATCTGCCTCGAAATCCACGCCAAATGGGTGCTCATACGGGTGCGTGCGCCCGTATGGAACACCGTCTTTTGTTCTGTCTTTGCGCAGACGCTTCTTGTTGATTCTTTCTTCCTCCATTTTCCTTCCATTCCATTTCCACATGTGATTTCTTCCCTTTTTAGCCCATTTCCTGTGGAAACACATCAAAGAGAGGATTTGTGGAATCCCTTGCACTTACTAGCCATTAGTGATAATATCAGAGCGAATATCTGTTTTAAATGAAATATCTCGGTTTAAACAAAGGTGGAATGAGTGTAAAAATATCACTCATCAACTCCCCCAAGCTTAAACTTGGTCGTCCTCGAGCAACGTAACGAGAAATCCGAATCATAAGGAACTCAGTTGTTTAAACCAAAATAACGAGAAGGTTTTGGTTCACTTACGATCGGTACGCCTAGATAGCCCTCCGCTTCTTGACCTGAAAACTTAGCATAGCTGTAGCGGTGGCATGGTTATAGTGCAAGTGTTAGTGAAGCAAAGATAATCAACATAAAGTTCTTGGTCTACTCGATAAAACAACTTTGCAACACTCTATTCTATTTATTCTAGACAACACTTGCTTGTTGGGAATGCACGATAGAGTTTTCTTTTGATAGAACCATAAAAACATATGTTAGGGAGTGAAAAGCATGTAGTAAAATATGATGCTCAAGTGCTCATAAGCACACCCACAATTATTTCCTCCTCAAGGTTCTCAAGCATTCTATTTCAATCATTGTTTGCTGGAACTTTAACTGTCGCGTGAAGGGATTATGCCAACTAAGTGATTATGCATAGGTTTTCGCTGCGGCTTAATGTTTGGGAACTATGGACCTTAGCAATATGTCTCTTTCGAGCTCTTTTGATCAGTCCCCTTTATTTACCACATACACACCCATTCAAGAGAAAGCCGAATAATATGTGTTTGTAGTGTTGCCACTACATACGGTAACAAACTCATAGCCAAAATCCGAGCTATCGCTCTTGGTGGATCGTTCATTGGCTAGCGGAGTCCTCAGCCTAAAATCAAGAAAGGTGATGAAGCCACATTTACAAACGTACACGTGCATAGAGTAGCGGGGCCATGACACCAGCAAGAAGCTGAAGCACCATGTAAGATACAACATAGATTTTTGGCATAATCTCGTTCACCCTTCAACTAAGTTCCTCTAGACAATTTAATCCATAAGTGCTATTAAGTCTATTAAAATTAACAACATGGGGTTGATTTCAAACATCACTTCTACTACTATTTTTCTCAACTCCCAAGTCTTGAAAGACTTTCTCTTGTGCATAGTTATTCTTGGTTAATATCATTTCATTCAAAAACAGTCCCACGACAAGTCTTGGTTGTCTAAACTAAACAAAACAAAGGCTACAAAATTATTTCAGCTACCAGAACAAACCCTTTGTCTTAATTATCAATACTTACTCCCATCTGAACATGTCACACATACTACTACTACATCTACTCTAACTATTTCAAGTGCAAAAGACGGGGGTCGTAGGACATACCTTCACGGTTGTGAATTCACAGACTTCTCTTCCTTACTCTTGCATTCCTCGTTGTCCGGCGTAGATCAACTCCTTTGAAAACAGAATGTAAACGAACTCCAAGGGGCTAAATAAAGAACAAGAGCAAAGCAAATCTTATTCTATTTTTGGTTTTTTTGGGTTTTTGAAAACTAACTTGCAACCGAAAAATCGCAAAGGAAAAATAAAAATAAAAAACAAAAGCAAATAAAAGCAAAGTGTTGGAACAAACCAACACGAGTGTTTTGAAGCTCCACGAGCTGAAGTACAACCTCATTACAATTTATTCAAATACCTCCACATCATGATGTAGAAGTGGTGATGACCTCCCCCAAGCTTAGGTTTTTGCAAGCCCGAACCGACTGGATCATTGTGGCAGTTGGTCAGGAGCCCATTCCTGGCTCCAGTTGGAGAAGTTCATGTTCATGTAGGTGGACATGCCTCGAAGGGATGCGGCGAGGTTGCTCATATCATCAATAGAGCCCTAGAGGCTGCTGAGGTCCGCATAGGTGGTGTAGTCTCCTTGTTGTGGCTGCTCTTGGGGCTGCTCCTCTTCTTCGTCGGTGGCGAGGTCTTCTTCATCTACCTGTTCTGGTTCTGGGCCTTCTTGGTCAAAAGCTGCATCTCCTTCCTGTGCAACATAATGCAATTGTCCATGCTCGATGGAAAAAGGTTAGGCATAGGTGTTGGCAACAAGTGTGCCACTCCAGGAATTCTAATGCAATGACGGTGATTAAGAACTACTACCATTCCTGCGCTAGTGAGAACATGAATATTAACAAGGGTGTTACCGGCAATGGGGCAAAGGTGATTGTAGTTGAGGCCAAGGGAGTTGGCCAACATGGTGATCACTCCACACACGATATCTCCTTGTGCATGATTTGCCTGATGCGTGGGGTGTAGCAAAAGTATTGCCCCTAGGTTGGGCGAATAACTGACGTCAAGGTTTGCTGCTTTCTCGAGAACTAGCATGTTCTCATCATTCACCTTAGATACTTCTCCTCGTGCCTGCAACGTGTTAGTGATAACATAATAGAAATAACGTATAGCAGGACTTTCAATGCAACTGGCTCTTTGCCTCGAGCCATGATAACTCATACTGTAGAAGGATTACCTTGGGTGTGGGTCAGTGAAATCATAAAAATTTCTAAGATCATCATCATTGTTGGTGAAGCCAAAGTAATCACACCACTCATCAAGAGTGATGTTGAAGTCTTGGTCCAGGAGACGAAAAGTGATCCTCTCCTCCTCATATGCATTTAGCACCAAACCAACATTGTGCGAGAGAGTGCTAAACTCAAGCGTCATGCGTTCATATGTCTCACATCCCAGATAAACAAAATGATGCAACCCGGCATTATGACAAAGCAAATGGAAATCACTAGTAATACCTAGCTTGGCGAGTGTGTTCACGCAAGCCCATTTGGTTGCTTTGATCTTCCTTGTACTGAGCTTTTGGAATTTCTTCCTTGCTTCACGGTCGGTGAAGACGATCCCCTGAGTGAAAACTTATTGTGGTGGTGCGGTGGATGAACTTGAAGCACCGCGTACGCGAGAAGATCTCCGTGTAAACATCTACAATTTTTTTTCCAGTCCAATACAATTAAACACCATTGATCCTACGCTAGCCACAACATCATACTCCTATAAAAACATCAACAAATCCAAGCCAAACTCAAATTTGGATAAAAAATGTGCATCTCCTAGTCATGGCAATGCTAGGCATGTAGAACATGGATTCGCGAAAAATAACATGGGAATCAGAGGAGAAACATACCGTAGATCGATCACACGGAAGGATTTGAACTGAAATCAGGCAAGTAGAGAGATCGGGCAAAGTTTTGCTAGGGTTTGGAGAGGTTTGGAGGAAGAAGAAGAAGAAGAAAAGAGAGAGGTGGGGGAGATTTACCGTCTTCCTCGGGCATATTGGCGCCGTCAGGGGTCGAAACGACCGCTCATACGGGCGCAAGCGCCCGTATGGAACGCCGTCATTCTCCTTGATGACTTACCTGCGTCTGTGCATAGATGAAACGACCGCTGAAACGGGCGGCATCGTCCGTTTCGAACACTGCTAGGGATATTCCTTGAGGATGAGACCCGGCAAGGGCATGACCTGGCCCTTAGTCTTGAGACAAAGTGTGTCGTCCCACTGGCGGGTCAACAGATGGGCTGGAGGCCCAAGGCGAGACCCGGCGGTTGGCCAGCTCTCAAGAACCTGATGGGCCGACTCATGAAGAAGGCCCAGCTGGAAGAAACTTCTTAACTTGGAAGGCAAGATGAACAAGAGTTAGAGTAGGATACGGGTTAATAGTACAACCCGAAATCTTCTATAACTCAGGGACTCGACCTGTTATATAAAGGTGAGCCCCTGAGACGAAAAAGACTAAGTTGCAATCTCTTGAGAGCTAGGTTAGCAAATTTGCACCCTTGTAATCGAGATCTAGAGCAATATTAATCAAGCAGGAGTAGGCTTTTACCTACACCATGAGGGGCCGAACCTGGGTAAATCCGTGTCCCTCCTTTCCGTTCAATCCTGTTCAAGCTTCCACGCAACTGCGATGGCCTCATGACTAAGTCCTTTCACAAGGACATCTGCCGTGACAAAACCATGACAGTTGGCTCCCACCGTGGGGCCAGCACACGGTGGAGTTGAGTTCTTGGCGGGAGCTCCTTCAGGGATCGAGGGATACACAATCGGTCAGATGACCAAGAGTCGCCGTGGCAAGCTCTACATCGACGATTCTGGCTGGGGCCCTGATACGTCTGCAACGTATCTATAATTTTTGATTGTTCCATGCTATTATAGTATCAATCTTGGATGTTTTGTATGCAATTATAGGCAATTATATATCATTTTTTGGGACTAACCTATTAACCTAGTGCCCAGTGCCAGTTGTTGTTTTCTGCTTGTTTTTGGTTTTTCAGGAAATCAGTACCAAACAAAGTCCAAATGCCTTGAAACTTTTTGATGACTTTTTTCTGGACAAAAGATACCCTGGAAGCTTTGGGAGGATGCCAGAAGCCTCACGAGGAGGCCACAAGGCAAGGGCGCGGCCCTGGGGGGGCGCGCCCTGATACCTTGTGGGCCCCTCGTGGCTCCTTTTGACCTAATTCCACTTCTATAAATTCTCAAATATTCAGAAACCAACAGGGGGCCAGGCGAGAAAACCCTACTACCGCCGCAAGCCTCTGTTCTTCCGCGATCCCATCTGGAGGCCTTTTTTGGTACTCTGCTGGAGGGGGAATCGATCATAGAGGGCTTCTTCATCAATCTTGCTGCCCTTCCGATGATGTGTGAGTAGTTTACCACAGACTTACGGGTCCATAGCTAGTAGCTAGATGGCTTCTTCTCTCTCTTTGATCTTCAATACCATGTTCTCCTCAATATTCTTGGAGTTATATCCGATGTAATCTTCTTTTGCGGTGTGTTTGTTGGGATCCGATGAATTGTGAGTTTATGATCAAATTATTCATGAGAAATATTTGAGTCTTCTCTGAACTCTTTTATGCATGATTGTTATAGCTTTGTATTTCTCTCCGATCTATCCGTTTGGTTTGGCCAACTAGATTGATTTATCTTGCAATGGGAGAGGTGCTTTGTGATGGGTTCAATCTTGCGGTGCTCAATCCCAGTGACAGAAAGGGACATGACACGTATTTATTTTGTTGCCATTAAGGATAAAAAGATGGGTTTTAATCATATTGCTTGAGTTTACTTTGTCTACATCATGTCATCTTGCTTAAGGCGTTACTCTGTTTGATACTTAATACCCTAGATGCATGCTGGATAGCGGTCGATGGGTGGAGTAATAGTAGTAGATGCAGGCAGGAGTCTGTCTACTTGTCTTGGACGTGATGCCTATATACATGATTATTGCCATGAATCCATCATAATTATTTGTTTTTCTATCAATTGCCCAACAGCAATTTGTTTACCCACCGTATGTTTTGTGCTCGAGAGAGAAGCCTCTAGTGAAAACTATGGCCCCCGGGTCTATCTTTATCATATATTAAAATCCAAAAATACCTTGCTGCAATTTATTTACTTTTATTTTATTTTGCAATTTACTTTTTATCTATCAGTATCAGAATTAATCCTTGCAAATAACCGTTAAGGGGATTGACAACCCTCTTATTTGCGTTGGGTGCAAGTGTTTGCTTTTGTGTGTGTAGGTGCTGCTAACGAGGTATTGTGTGGTTCTCCTACTGGATTGATAACCTTGGTTCTTAACTGAGGGAAATACTTATCTCTACTATACTGCATCATCATCTCCTCTTCGGGAAAATACCAACGCAGTCTACAAGTAGTAGGAAGAATTTCTGGCGCCCGTTGCCAGGGAGACAACACCAAAATTTATCAAGTACCTTCGCATAAACTATCACCCACTTGCATTTATTTTATTTGCCTTTTATTTGTATTTGCCTCTCATTTTCATCTCCCTCACTTCTAAAACAATTTTACAAAAACACAAAAATATTTTTGCTTGCTTGTTTGCTAGTTTGCTTGCTTGTCGCGATGTCTCAAGAAAACACAAAATTGTGTGACTTTTCCAATACTACTAATAATGATTTTATTAGTACTCCAATTGCTCCTCCCGCCACTAGTGCGGAGCCATGTGACATTAATGCTGCTTTGCTTAATCTTGTTATGAAAGAACAATTTTTTGGTAGTCCTAATGAAGATGCTGCATCCCATCTGAACACTTTCATTGAACTTTGTGATATGCAAAAGAAGAAAGCTGTGGATAATGACATTGTTAAATTGAAATTGTTTCCGTTCTCACTACGAGATCGTGCTAAAACTTGGTTTTCATCCTTGCCTAGAAACAATATTGATTCATGGGATAAGTGTAAGGATGCTTTTATTGCCAAGTATTTTCCTCCCGCTAAGATTATTTCTCTAAGAAATCAAATTATGAATTTTAAGCAACTTGAGCATGAGCATGTTGCGCAATCTTGGGAGAGAATGAAATTAATGATAAGAAATTGCCCAACACATGGTTTAAGCTTATGGATGATCATACAAAAAAATTATGTGGGACTAAACTTTGTTTATAGAAATTTGCTAGACTCTGCCGCAGGTGGTACTTTTATGGAAATTACACTGGGAGAAGCTACAAAACTTCTTGATAATATTATGACAAATTATTCTCAATGGCACACTGAATGAACTCTAACTGGTAAGAAGGTAAATTCTGTTGAAGAAATTAATACTTTGAGTGATAAGATGGATGCTCTTATGAAATTGGTTGCTAGTAAAAGTGCTCATATCAATCCTAATGATGTGCCATTGTCTACTTTGATTGAGCAAAATAATGATGCTATTGGTGTGAATTTTGTCTGTAGAAATAATTTCAACAATAATGCTTATAGGGGTAATTTCAATCCTAGACCGTTTCCCGGAAATTCCTCTAATAATTATGGTAATTCCTATGGTAATCCATATAATAATAATAATAGGATACCCTCTGATCTTGAAAGTAATATTAAAGAATTTATTAATTCTCAAAAGAATTTTAATGCTATGATGGAAGAAAAATTGAATAGAGTTGATGAATTGTCTAGGAACATGGATAGAATTGCTCATGATGTGGATACTCTTAAAATTAAAATTTTGCCACCTAAGCATGATATAAATGAGTCTATTAAAGCTATCTATGTCTCCATTAATGAAAGTAAAGAAAGGACCGCTAGGTTGAAAGCTAAGCTAGAATTCTTAGAAAAAGCTATTCCACCCGGTTTCTATCGTAGTAATGATGAAGATATTAAAATGATTGGTGTCTCACCTATTGAATATTTATTTAGTAATATAAAACTTGATGAAAAAGGGACTGGAGATGAGTCAACTTTAGCTAGAAGGTGTCCCATTTATTTGGAGGGTGATGATCATAATGATAAAAATGACAAAAGTGGGTTTGGAGAGGTCAAAACTTTAAATAGTGATGTGCCCACTACTTTAGATTACAAGGACTTTAATTATGATAATTGTTCTTTAGTTGAAAGTATTTCCTTGTTGCAATCCATGATTAATTCACCTAATGCTTATGAACAAAATAAAGCTTTTACTAAACATATTTTAGAAGCTATGATAAAAGCTCATGAAGAAAAACTTGAGTTGGAAGTTTCAATTCCTAGAAAATTGCATGATGAATGGGAACCTACTATTAAAGTTAAAATCAAAGATTATGAATGTAATGCTCTATGTGATCTATGTGCTAGCGTTTCTACTATACCATAATCTTTGTGTGATGTGCTAGGTCTCACCGATATGGATCCTTGTTCCCTTAATTTACATCTAGCGGATTCCACTATTAAAAAACCATTGGGTAGAATAAATGATGTGCTTATTCTTGATAATAGGAATTATTTTCCCGTGGATTTTATTGTGCTTGATATTGAATGCAATCCGTCTTGTCCTATAATACTTGGTAGGCCTTTCCTACGAACCATAGGTGCTATTATTGATATGAAAGAAGGTAATATAAGATTTCAATTTCCATTAAATCAAGGGATGGAACAATTCTCTAGAAAGATAATTAAGCCACCATATGAATCTATTATGAGGTCCACCTATGGAATTAATTTGAAGGATGACAACACTTGAAACTATGCATTATGCCTAGCTAGGGGGATAAAACAATAGCGCTTGTTGGGAGGCAACCCAATTAATAAAATAATTTTTTTACTTGCTGTTTTTGTGTGTTTACACAATTATATCCTCTGTTATGATTGTTTTTTTATCTTTTAATTAGTTATTGTGCCAAGTAATGCCTTTGGGATTATTTGGAAGATAGTATAATTGATGCTATTTGAAAACAGAAAATTTTGCGTCCAGTGCTGGAATTTTGATTTTTTTTTCTGGAGCGTCAGAACCTTCTGAATTGTTTACACAATATTGATATATGAATTTCCCACGTTTTCCTATTTTTTCATATTTTTGGGAGTTACATAAGTATGACTTTAATTCAGATCTTTACAGACTGTTATGTTTTAGACAGATTCTGTTTTTGTTGCATAGTTTGCTTATTTTGATGAATCTATGGATCGTATCGGGGGGTATGAGTCATGGAGAAGTTGGAGTACAGTAGCATTATGCTAATATTAAATATGAATCAATTTACAACAGAACCTAAAGTTTAAGATTTGTTTGTTATACTAACGGATCTCACGAGGTTTCTGTTGAGTTTTGTGTGCTGAAGTTTTCAAGTTTTGGGTGAGACTACGATGGATAAATGAATAAGGAGTGGCAAGAGCCTAAGATTGGGGATGCCCAAGGCACCCCAAGGTAATATTCAAGGAAGACTCAAGCGTCTAATCTTGGGGATGCCCCGGATGGCATCCCCTCTTTCATCTACAATCTATTGGTAACTCACTTGGAGCTATATTTTTATTCATCACATGATATGTGTTTTACTTGGAGCGTCTTGTGCTATATTTTGTTTGCTTTTTAGTTTGTCACAATCATCTTTTCTGAACACACATTTTTGAGAGGGACACACATTATTCGTGATTTGTTAGAATACTCTATGTGCTTCACTTATATCTTTTGAGCTAGGCAGTTGCTCTAGTGCTTCACTTATATCTTTTAGAGCACGGCGGTGGTTATATTTTAAAGAAATAGTTGCATTCTCATGCTTCACTTATATGTTTTTGAGAGTCTAATGAATAGCAATGGTAATATGCACATGTTATGAATTTGGTCCTAATATGATAGGTATTCAAGAGGGATATAATAAAAACTTTCATGTAAATCACTGAATATGATAAGTTTGATTCCTTGCAATAGTTTTGCGATATTAAGATGGTAATATGTGGGATGTGATAGTAGATAATTGTGGTTTAGTAAGAATATTGGTGTTAAGGTTTGTGATTCCTGAAGCATGCACGTATGATCTGTTGTTATGCTAAGAAGTTGGAGCATGATTTATTATTGATTGTCTTCCTTTGTGTGGCGGTCGGGGGCGTGCGATGGTTAACTCCTACCAATCTCCCCCCTAGGGGCATGCGTAGTAGTACTTTGCTTCGAGGGCTAATAAACTTTCACAATAAGTATGTGAGTTCTTTATGACTAATGTGAGCCCATGGATTATACGCACTCTCACCTTTCCGCAATTTGCTAGCCTCTTCGGTACCATGCATTGCCCTTTCTCACATTGAGAGTCGGTGCAAACTTCGTAGGTGCATCCAAACCCCGTGATATGATACGCTCTATCACACATAAACATCCTTATATCTTCCTCAAAATAGCCACCATACCTACCTATCATGGCATTTCCACAGCCATTCCGATATATATTGCCATGCAACTCCCACCGTTCCGTTTTTATGACATACATCATCATTGTCATATTGCTTTGCATGATCATATAGCTGACATAATGTTTGTGGCTCAGTCACCGTTCATCATTTTTTATACATGTTACGCTAGTATCATTGCACATCCTGGTACACCGCGAGAGGCATTCATATAGAGTCATATTTTTTCTAGTTTTGAGTTGTAATTTTGAGTTATAAGTAAATAGAAGTATGATGATCATCATTGTTAGAGCATTGTCCCAGTGAGGAAATAAATAAATAAATAAATAAAGAGGCCAAAAAGAGCCCACGAAAAAAAGAAGGAAAGAAAAAAGAGAGAAAAAGGGGGGGGGGAATAAAATGAGAGAAAAAGAGAGAAGGGGCAGTGTTACTATCCTTTTCCATACTTGTGCTTCAAAGTAGCACCATGTTTTT
Source organism: Elymus sibiricus (assembly GCA_039707655.1). Taxonomy (NCBI): domain Eukaryota; kingdom Viridiplantae; phylum Streptophyta; class Magnoliopsida; order Poales; family Poaceae; genus Elymus; species Elymus sibiricus. Next base: position 342,708,845 of record CM077666.1, on the reverse strand, counting down.
CATGTAGAGAGTCTCCTATTTTGTCACTTTCATATACTAGAGGGAATTTTTCATTATAGAACTAGGCTTGTATATTCTGATGATGGGCTTCCTCAAATGCCCGAGGTCTTCATGAGAACGCAAGTTGGATGCACACCCACTTAGTTTTCATGTTGAGCTTTCATACACTTATAGCTCGTAGTGCATCTGTTGCATGGCAATCCCTACTCCTCGCATTGACATCAATTGATGGGCATCTCCATAGCCCGTTGATTAGCCGCGTTGATGTGAGACTATCTTCTTCTTTTTGACATCCCGTTATTAATCTCTACCACCACATTCTATTCCACCCATAGTGCTATATCCATGGCTGGCGCTCATGTATTGTGTGGGGGTTGAAAAAGCTGAAGCGCGTTAAAAAGTATGAACCAATTGCTTGGCTAAAACCGGGGTTGTGCATAATAAATACTTTGTGTTAAGAAGATGGAGCATGACAGGATTATATGATTTTGTATGGATTAGTTTCTTTAGCATTTTTATTTTGAAAGGCATGATTGTTTATTACTATGCCTGAGTATTGATGTCTTTATATCAAATTATAGACTATTGCTTTGAATCATTCGGATCTTAATATTCATACCGTAAAAGAGAATTACATGATGAAACATGTTAGGTAGCATTCCACATAAAAATTCTGTTTTTATCGTTTACCTACTCGAGGACGAGCAGGAATTAATCTTGGGGATGGTTGATACATCTCCAACGTATCTATAATTTTTGATTGTTCCATCCTATTATAGTATCAATCTTGGATGTTTTATATGCAATTATATATCATTTTTTGGGACTAACCTATTAACCTAGTGCCCAGTGCCAATTTTCTGTTTTCTGCTTGTTTTTGGTTTTTCAGGAAATCAGTACCAAACGAAGTCCAAATGCCACGAAACTTTTTGATGATTTTTTTCTGGACAAAAGAGACCCTGAAAGCTTCGGGAGGATGCCTTGTGGGCCCCTCGTGGCTCCTTTTGACCTAATTCCACTTCTATAAATTCTTAAATATTCAGAAACCAACAGGGGGCCAGACGAGAAAACCCTACCGCTGCCGCAAGCCTCTGTTCTTTCGCGATCCCATCTGGAGGCCTTTTCCGGTACTCTGCCGGAGGGCGAATCGATCTCGGAAGGCTTCTTCATCAATCTTGCTACCCTTCTGATGATGTGTGAGTAGTTTACCATAGACCTACGGGTCCATAGCTAGTAGCTAGATGGCTTCTTCTCTCTCTTTGATCTTCAATACCATGTTCTCCTCGATGTTCTTGGAATTCTATCCGATGTAATCTTCTTTTGTGGTGTGTTTGTTGGGATCCGATGAATTGTGAGTTTATGATCAGATTATTCATGAGAAATATTTGAGTCTTCTCTGAACTCTTTTATGCATGATTGTTATAGCTTTGTATTTCTCTCCGATCTATCCGTTTGGTTTGGCCAACTAGATTGATTTATCTTGCAATGGGAGAGGCGCTTTGTGATGGGTTCAATCTTGTGGTGCTCAATCCTAGTGACAGAAAGGGACATGACACGTATTTGTATGTTGCCATTAAGGATAAAAAGATGGGGTTTAATCATATTGCTTGAGTTTACTTTGTCTACATCATGTCATCTTGCTTAAGGCGTTACTCTGTTTTATACTTAATACCCTAGATGCATGCTGGATAGCGGTCGATGGGTGGAGTAATAGTAGTAGATGCAGGCAGGAGTCGGTCTACTTGTCTTGGACGTGATGCCTATATACATGATCATTGCCATGAATCCATCATAATTATTTGCTTTTCTATGAATTGCCCAACAGTAATTTGTTTACCCACCATATGTTTTGTGCTCGAGAGAGAAGCCTCTAGTGAAAACTATGGCTCCGGGTGTATCTTTTTCATATATTAAAATCCAAAAATATGTTGATGCAATTTATTTACTTTTATTTTATTTTGCAATTTACTTTTTATCTATCACTATCAGAATTAATCCTTGCAAATAACCGCTAAGGGGATTGACAACCCTCTTATTTGCATTGGGTGCAAGTGTTTGCTTTTGTGTGTGTAGGTGCTGCTAACGAGGTTTTGTGTGGTTCTCCTACTGGATTGATAACCTTGGTTCTTAACTGAGGGAAATACTTATCTCTACTATACTACATCATCCTCTCCTCTTCGGGGAAATACCAACGTAGTCTACAAGTAGCAGGTCCCGAGTTCGACTCAATAGAGTACGGGTACCGGGTCCCCTTCGGCAAGATCCATGTCTTCATCGGCGTCATCGGCGAGTCAGCTGCCGGGTTGGACGTCATCCCCAACACCGAGTCAGCCTGCTGCGCCAGTGATAACCCACAAGTATAGGGGGTCAGTTGTAGCCTTTCTCGATAAATAAGAGTGTCAAACCCAACGAGGAGCTAAAGGTAGAATTAATATTCCCTTCAAGTTCTATCGACCATCGATACAACTCTACGCACACTTAACGTTCGCTTTACCTAGAACAAGAATGAAACTACTTTGTAGATGTAAGGATAAGTTTGCAAGAATAAAACTAGAAGTACTTAGCAAGAATAAAACTACGAGTAAATTGCAAGATAATAAAAGTTAGTTGTTTAGTAGAAAGCTTTTTGTAACACAAGAGAAGGATTTGTCCCTAGGCAATCGATAACTAGACCGGTAATCATTATTGCAATTTTATATGAGGGAGAGGCATGAGCTAAAATACTTTCCATACTTGGATTATATGCACTTATGATTGGAACTCTAGCAAGAATCTGCAACTACCAAAGATCATTAAGGTAAAACCCAACCATAGCATTAAGTAACATGTCCTCTTTACTCCCATACGCAACAACCCCCTTACCCGGGTTTGTGTTTCAGTCACTCGCGCAACCACTATAAGAGAATTATGAATGTATTGCAAACCCTACAGTGGGAATCCCTCATGCTTGCACAACATGGAGGGCACCATAGGACAACACCAAAATAAAACATACAACTCAAACCAATCACGATCATCAATCAGCCCATAGGACAAAACGAATCTACTCAAACATCATATGATTGCCACATATCATTGGATAATAATATATAGCGATAAGCACCATGTTTAAGTAGAGATTACAGCGGGGAGAAGAGGTGTTACACCACTGCATTGAGGGGGAGAGAGTTGTTGTTGACGGCGGCGAAGTTGTTGGTGTAGATCGCCGTCACGATGGTTGCCCCTGCGGCGCTCCGACGCCAGCGGGAGAGAGGGGGAGAGAGCCCCCCCTCCTTATTCTTCTTCCTAGGCCTCCCCCCCAAGATGGGAGGAGGGTTTCCCCTCTGGTCCATGGCTGCCATGACTCCCGGAGGGCAGGAGCCCCTCCGAGATTGGATCTCTCTCTCTGTTTCTCTTCTGTTTCGCGTTCCTGTTTTCTGGCCCTTCACCATTTCTTATATTTCCGGAGATCCGTAACTCCGATTGGTCTGAAATTTTGAGGGGATTTTTATCCGGATATTATCTTTCTTGTGGCAAAAGAAGGGCACCAACTGCCTTACAGGGGCGCCACAAGCCTGCTCGGCGCGCCCAGGGTAGGGGGCGCGCCCCTCGAGCTTGTGGGCCCCTTGAGCATCGTCTCACATTGATTCTTTTTCCCAAAAATCACATATATTCCAGAATAAATCTACGTAAATTGTTATCGCATTTGGACCTTGTTTGTTATGGATTTTCTGCGAAACAAAAAACATGCAACAAACAGGAACTGGCACTGGGCACTGGATCAATATGTTAGTCCAAGAAATCATATAAAATGTTGCCAAAAGTATGTGGAAATTGTAGGATAATGGCATGAAACAATAAAAAATTATAGATATGACAGAGACATATCAGCCAGTCCCCGCCAGGCAAGACCCGGCCCTCCACGAGCCGGCTGGACGCACGCCTTTGTGGGCTTCACCCAGGGGGTGGCCCTGTCACAAAATTCAGTATCTAGCGATGACATGCTCGCCTATTCTGATGGCGAGTCATCTATGGGGGAGATTGAGTCAATCTGTCCCCTGTTTGATAGCAAGTTGGGTGGTCGCTCCGACGATGAAGCTTTTCTGGAATCCAACGAGCCGGCTCGCTTTGCTGCGGTTTACATGGCTGGAGCCCAGAATCAGCTCCATGACCCGGTGGATCCGGCGGCAGGACATAATCTTACCATTGCCGGCTCAGGTGCAACCGGCTCAGGTGCCGCCGGCGCTCAGAAAACCGGGGCACAGGCGCTCTCCGGGATGATGACCACCCTCAGGACTCTTTAGGCACAGCCGGTAACTGTGGAGAATGCTGCAGCGCGCAACGCAGAAATTACGAAGTGCCGCGAGCAGTTAATCAAGACACAGGAGGATATCAACGCAAAGAACACCCGCATGGTTGAGACACAGGCTCGCATCACCGAAGAAACACAATGATGACCGACAAGTATAGGGGATCAATCGTAGTCCTTTCGATAAGTAAGAGTGTCGAACCCAAAGAGGAGCAGAAGGAAATGACAAGCGGTTTTCAGCAAGGTATTCTCTACAAGTACTGAAAGTAGCGGCAACAGATAGTTTTGATAGCAAGATAATTCGTAACAAGTAACAAGTAACAAGTATAATAAAGTGCAGCAAGGTGGCCCAGCCCTTTTTATAGCAAAGGACAAGCCGGAACGAACTCGTATAATAAGCAAAGCGTTCTCCAGGACACATGGGAATTTCATCTAGTCACTTTCATCATGTTTGTTTGATTCACGCTCGCTACTTTGATAATTTGATATGTGGGTGGACCGGTGCTTGGGTGCTGTTCTTACTTGAACAAGCCTCCCACTTACGATTACCCCCTCTCGCAAGCATCCACAACTACGAAAGAAGAATTAAGATAACTCTAACCATAGCATGAAATGTATGGATCCAAATCAGCCCCATACGGAATAGCGCATAAACTAGGGTTTAAGCTTCCGTCACTCTAGCAACCCATCATCTAATTACTACTCCACAATGCCTTCCCTTAGGCCCAAAGATGGTGAAGTGTCATGTAGTTGACGTTCACACGACACCACTAAAGGAAGCAACAACATACATATCATCAAAATATCAAACGAATACCAAATTCACATGATTACTTATGACAAGACTTCTCCCATGTCCTCAAGAACAAAAGTAACTACTCACAAATCATGTTCATGTTCAAGATCAGAGGGGTATTGAATAGCATTAAGGATCTGAACATATAATCTTCCACCAAATAAACCAACTAGCATCAACTACAAGATGTAATCAACACTACTAGCAACCCACAGGTACCAATTTGAGGTTTTGAGACAAAGATTGAATATAAGAGATGAACTAGGGTTTGAGATGAGATGGTGCTGGTGAAGATGTTGATGAAGATTGGTCCTCCCACGATGAGAGGATTGTTGGTGATGTCGATGGCTTCGATTTCCCCCTCCCGGAGGGAAGTATCCCCGGCGGAATCGCTCCGCCGGAGAGCAAAATAGCTCCTGCCAAGGTTCCGCCTCGAGACGGCGACGCTTCGTCCCGAAAGCCTTCCTCTTATTTTTTCTAGGGCAAATGGCTTCATATAGCAGAAGGAGGGGGCCAGACGCCAGCTGTGGGCCCCCAAGGCACTAGGGCGCGCCCAGGGGGGCCGCGCCCTGCTGCCTTGTGGGCAGCTAGTGGGTCCCCTCTGGTATTTCTTCTCTCCAGTATTTTTTATATATTCAATAAAAAATCTCTGTGAAATTTCAGGTCAATTGGAGCTCTGTAGATTAGGTATCTCTGATGTGGCTATTTCAGGTCCAGAATTCCAGCTGCCGGCATTCTCCCTCTTCATGTAAATCTTGCAAATTAAGAGAGAAAAGGCATAAGAATTGTATCATAAGGTGAAATAATGATCAAAAACATAATAAATAACAGTAGGAAATCATGATGCAAATTGGACGTATCAACTCCCCCAAGCTTAGACCTCGCTTGACCTCAAGCGAAAAGTCAAAATCGATAATCATGACCACATGTTTAGAGAGAGAGACGTCGATAAAAATAAAATATGGACATGGAGCATCATGATCTTTATTGTAACAGCAATATATCATCATAGAACTTCTCATGAAAAAGTAACAATTCATCCACAAGTTAAAGTATGAACCATAAACCAAATTGAAAACTAACAAACTATGATCTCAGTCACTGAAGCAATTGCAATTCATCATATTATCAGGAAGAGTCTATGTAAGAGCTTTGTTTAGCAAGTTCACATACTCAACTATCATTTAGTCTTCTATGATTGCTGACACTCCCGTCATACTTAAGGAGCAAAAGTTTCAGTCGAACACATAGAAAGATAGGGGCTTATGATTTCGCCTCCCAACGTATTTACCTCAAGGGTAATGTCAACAATAATAACTCATGATCACCTACATTCAACTGGATATATATGCATGGATCAATCCCCACCACATGATGTTTGCCAAAAGAAAAAATAAAATCAGAATAGAGAAGAATACTGTTGACTCTTGCATGAAAGTAAATACATAAAGTAAAAGATAGGCCCTTCGCAGAGGGAAGCAGAGGTTGTCATGTGCTTTTGTTTTTGGATGTGCAAGCTCTTAATGTAAAGGAACGTCACTTTATATTACCCCTTGTGATAGCGACCTTTATTATGCAGTCTGTCGCTTTTATTGCTCCGCCATCACAAGATCGTACAAAGCTTATTTTCCCTTACAATAAAAGTTCATACATATTTAGGAGCAATTTTTATTGCTTTTGCACCGATGACAACTTACTTGAAGGATCTTATTCAATCCATAGGTAGATATAGTGGACTCTCATGACATGAAACTGGGTTTATGGGTTTTTGGATGCACAAGTAGTATCTGTACTTGGTGCGGATTTTTGGCTAGCAAAGATAGGGGCAAACACCACATGTTTGAGGATCCAAAACAATATAACTTCTATGTGAATATAAGCAAACATAACCCATTACGTTGTCTTCCTTATCCAACGTCAACTAATTGACATAGAATATTTGATGGGGGCTCACAATCATAAAAGATGTCCAAGATAGTATATTTATATGTGAGACCTCTCTTCCTTTATTACTTTTTCATGAATTGCTACAATGACCAATGCTATGTTTGTCAACTTCCAACAAGTTTTATAAATTATACTTCTTTTATGTGAAGTCATCACTCCCCATGGGATTAGCATATGATTTTATTCTTTCTTTATTTCTAAGATTGGATCATCAAAAGCAAAACACTCAACTCAAACTACTCTTTATTATATAACTTTCACACACGATTACATAAATAGATAGATCACAAAGCAAGCACTCAAAACTAAATCATACTAAAACTTTATTCTTCTAAATCACGAAATAACTATGGATCAAACTAAGATAGGTAATGCTGATGAGAAAGTGATGGTGATACGATACCGAGGCGCCTCCCCCAAGCTTGGCACAAGCCAAGGGGAGTGCCCATACCCATGTACTCAAGTCTCCTTCTTCGGTGATGGTGGTGATGGTGAGGTGGGCTTGTCCTCCGTCTTCCAAGGCATAGGTTCTCCAACATAAAAGGACGAGCGTGTTTCCGGAGTCCTGAAATTTGTAGCTAAACTCATACCTTTGAACTTGGCCTCATGCTCAAAATTTTGGTTTTGTAGATCATAGATTTGGGCCTGAAGATAGTCAATCCGATCATTGATCTTGAAGATGACATCCCCAATATTCTTTCCGTCCACCTTGTGCTCATGGATGAATTCCATGATCATGGAGTGGTTAGCACAAAGTCCGCGCTCCACCATGCCTTGGCACTTGAAGATCTCCTGTTCCATCGCTTCCAGCCTGGCCTTCTCGCTCCCGGTCTTCTTAGGTCCTTGAACGTCCTGGATGTGGAGCACCCCCACATGCATCTCAATGGCTTGAGGGTGCTTCATCACCTCCGATAGGTATGGGTTGATGACCTTCTCATAAAACTTGTCCTTGGACGAACTTGGAGACGTCATGGCGACCTAGATCTGTCAGAAAAATAGCCCGAAATAAGAACAGAGAGAAAACTTGCGATACGGTGGTCAAAACATAAGGGAGTATATATAAAGAATTTTTATCTTGCAAAACAAGCATACGGAAAGAAAACGGAGTCGGGAAGGCACGCGTGGGGCCCACAAGGCACCACGGCGCGCCCCGAGGGGGTCGCGCCCTTCTTCCTTGTGGGTGACACGTGGGTCCCCTCGGCTGTTTCTTATTTTCGTAATTTTTCTAATATTCCAAAACTGACAGAAATAATTTTTATGGAATTTTTGGAGTCGGTTTACTTACCGTATCACATACCTACCCCTTTTCAGGGTTCTAGAGCGTTCTGGAAGGACTCTTTGATGTGCTCTTCTGATGTAATTGTTTCAATAATATTAGTTTCAACATTAATGGGAGTACCTGAAATATAGTGCTTAATTCTTTGTCCATTCACCACTCTCGGATTATTGCCTTTGGAGTTGTTTATTTTGATGGCTCCGGAGCGATAAACTTCTTCGATGATATAGGGTCCTTCCCATTTAGAGAGAAGTTTTCCTACAAAGAATCTCAAACGAGAATTGTATAATAGAACATGATCACCTACTTTGAATTCCCCTTTTTGAATTCTTTTGTCATGCCACCTTTTAACTTTTTCTTTAAACAACTTAGCATTATCATAGGCTTGGGTTCTCCATTCATCTAAGGAGCTAATATCAAATAACCTTTTCTCACCGGCAAGTTTAAAATCATAATTAAGTTCTTTAATTGCCCAATAAGCTTTATGTTCTAATTCAAGAGGTAAATGACATGCTTTTCCATAAACCATTTTATACAGAGAGATACCCATAGGATTTTTATATGCAGTTCTGTAAGCCCATAATGCATCATCAAGTTTCTTAGACCAATTCTTTCTGGATCTATTAACGGTCTTTTGCAAAATCAATTTTATTTCCCTATTAGTTAATTCAACTTGACCACTAGACTGAGGATGGTAAGGGGATGCAATTCTATGGTTAACATCATATTTAGCAAGCAACTTACGGAAAGCACCATGAATAAAATGTGAACCACCATCAGTCATTAAATATCTAGGGACTCCAAACCTCGGGAAAATGACTTCTTTAAGCATTTTAATAGAAGTGTTGTGATCAGCACTACTAGTTGGAATAGCTTCTACCCACTTAGTAACGTAGTCAACAACAACTAATATATGAGTATACCCATTGGATTTCGGAAAAGGTCCCATATAATCAAAACCCCAAACATCAAATGGTTCAATAACAAGTGAGTAATTCATAGGCATTTCCTGACGTCTGCCAACATTACCAATTCTTTGACATTCATCACAAGAAAGGACAAACTTACGTGCATCCTTGAAAAGAGTAGGCCAATAAAAACCAGATTGTAATACCTTGTGTGCAGTTGGGGTCCCGCATGATGTCCTCCATATGCCTCGGAGTGACACTTACATAGGATTTGTTCCTGTTCATGCTCAGGTACACAACGTCTAATAATACCATCTACTCCTTCTTGATATAGATGTGGGTCATCGCAAAAGTAATATCTTAAATCAAAGAAAAACTTTTTCTTTTGTTGATATGTAAAGCTAGGTGGTATGTATTTAGCAACAATGTAATTAGCATAGTCTGCATACCAAGGAGTATTACGAGAAGCATTTATCACAGCAAATTGTTCATCAGGAAAATCATCATTAATAGGAAGTGGGTCATCAAGAACATTTTCCATTCTAGACAAATTATCTGCTACGGGATTCTCAGCTCCCTTCCTATCAACAATATGCAAATCAAATTCTTGTAGCAGAAGAACCCATCTAATAAGTCCAGGCTTAGCATCTTTCTTTTCCATAAGGTATTTAATAGCAGCATGATCAGTGTGAACAGTAACCTTGGAATCAACAATGTAAGATCTAAATTTATCACATGCAAACACAACTGCTAAAAATTCTTTCTCAGTAGTAGCATAATTTCTTTGAGCGATGTCTAGAGTTTTACTAGCATAATGGATAACATTTAATTTCTTATCAACTCTTTGTCCTAGAATACCACCAACAGCATAATCACTAGCATCACACATAATTTCAAAAGGTAGGTTCCAATCAGGTGGTTGAACAATAGGTGCAGAATTAAGGCTTTCTTAAGTATTTCAAAGGCTTCTACACAATCATCATCAAAAACAAACGGAACATCTTTTTGCAAGAGATTGGTAAGAGGTCTAGAAATTTTAGAGAAGCCTTTTATAAACCTTCTATAGAAACCAGCATGACCAAGGAAACTTCTTATACCTTTGATATCTTTAGGACATGGCATTTTCTCAATAACATCAACCTTAGCTTTATCAACTTCAATACCTCTTTCAGAAATTTTATGCCCAAGGACTATACCTTCATTAACCATAAAGTGGCAGTTCTCCCAATTCAAGAAAAGATTAGTTTCTTCACATCTCTGCAAAACTCGATCAAGGTTGCTTAAGCAATCATCAAAAGAAGTTCCGTAAACGGAGAAATCATCCATGAAAACCTCAACAATCTTTTCACAAAAGTTAGAGAATATAGCAGTCATACATCTTTGAAAGGTAGCAGGTGCATTACATAAACCAAAAGGCATATGACGATAAGCATAAGTTCCAAAAGGACAAATAAAGGTGGTTTTCTCTTGATCTTCAGGTCATACAGGTATTTGAGAGAAACCAGAATAACCATCTAGGAAACAAAAGTGTGTATGCTTAGATAATCTTTCTAACATTTGGTCAATAAAAGGCAAGGGGTAATGATCTTTTCTAGTGGCTTTATTTAATTTCCTGAAATCAATTACCATCCTATAACCAGTTACAATTCTTTGTGGGATGAGTTCATTTTTATCATTAGGAACAATGGTAATACCTCCCTTTTTAGGAACACAATGAACAAGACTTACCCATCTACTATCAGCTATGGGATAAATTATACCTGCTTCCAGAAGCTTTAATATTTCAGTGCTTACCACATCCTTCATTCTAGGATTCAACCTTCTTTGATGATCAACAACGGGTTTAGCATCTGGCTCCATATGAATTTTATGCTCACATAAAGTGGGACTAATGCCCTTAAGATCATCAAGAGTATATCCAATAGCGGCACAGTGCTTCCTCAGAGTTTTAAGTAATCTCTTTTCTTCATGCTCTGAAAGGTTAGCACTCATAATAACAGGATATATCTTCTTTTCATCAAGATAAGCATATTTAAGAGTATCAGGTAATTACTTCAATTCAAACACAGGATCACCCTTGGGTGGAGGTGGATCTCCCAAGGTTTCAACAGGCAGATTATGTTTAAGGATAGGTGCTTGTTTAAAGAATAATTCATCTATTTCATTTCTTTCACTCATATGCATGTCATTCTCATGCTCAAGCAAATATTGTTCTAGCGGATCAGTAGGAGGCACAGCAATAGAGGCAAGGCCAATAATTTCATCTTTACTAGGCAATTCCTTATCATGAGGTTGTCTACGAAACTTAGAGAAATTAAACTCATGAAACATCTCACCAAAATTAACAGTAACAATTTCTTTAGTGCAATCAATCTTAGCATTAACCGTATTCAAGAAAGGTCTACCAAATATAATGGGACAAAAATCATCTTGTGGTGATCCAAGAACAAGAAAATCAGTAGGGTATTTGATCTTACCGCACAAGACTTCAACATCGCTAACAATCCCAAGCGGTGAAATAGTGTCTCAATTTGCAAGCTTAATAGTAACATCAATATCTTCAATCTCAATGGGTGCAATATCATTCATGACTTCTTTATAGAGAGTAAACGGAATAGCACTCACACTAGCACCAATATCACATAAACCATGATAGCAATGATCTCCAATTTTAACAGAAATAACAGGCATGCCAACTACAGGTTTATTTTTATCTTTAGGATATGGCTTAGCAATTCTAGTTGCTTCATCACAGAAATATATGACATGTCCATCAATGTTATCAACCAAAAGATCTTTAACCATTGCAACACTAGGTTCAACTTTAATTTGCTCAGAAGGTCTAGGTTCTCTAATTTTACTCTTATTGACTACAGTTGAAGCTTTAGCATGTTCCTTAATCCTAACAGGGAAAGGAGGTTTCTCAATATAAACAGTAGGCACAACTGGATCAACATGGTAAACAATTGTTTCTTCTTTAACACTAACATGTTCTTCTTTCAATTCAATAGGTGGATGATATTTAAACCATTTCTCCTTAGGGAGATCAACATGAGCAGCAAAAGATTCACAAAAGGTAGCTACTATCTCAGAGTCAAGTCCATATTTAGTACTAAACTTACGAAAAGCATCAGTTTCCAAAAAAGATTTAACACAATCAAACTCAAGATTTATACCTGACTCATTACCTTTGTCGATTTCCCAATCTTCATAATTGCATTTAATTCTTTCAAGAAGGTCCCATCTGGATTCAATAGTTTTCTTCATAAAGGAACTAGCAGAAGAAGTATCGAGCATGGATTGATCATTATGAGAAAGCCGAGCATAAAAGTTTTGAAGGATTATTTCTCTTGAGAGCTCATGATTGGGGCATGTATGCAACATATACTTAAGCCTCCCCCAAGCTTGAGCGATACTTTCTCCTTCACGAGGCCAAAAATTATATATATAATTCCGATCACGATGAACCAAATGCGTAGGATAAATTTCTGGTGGAATTCCAGCTCCAACCGGTTCCAGTCCCATGTATCAGTATCATCACACAGCCTATACCATGTCAATGCCTTTCCCTCCAAAGATAAAGGGAATACTTTCTTCTTAACTCCATCTCCGGATAAACCTACAAGCTTAAACAATCCACAAATTTCATCCACATAGATCAAGTGCATATCAGGATGTACCGTTCCATCTCCTGCATAAGGATTAGCTAGCAATTTCTCTATCATACCCGAAGGAATTTCATAATAAATATTTTCAGTAGGTTCAATAGGTGGAGGAGCAACTCTTATTGCTTCCGGTCAAGGTGAAGATACCCCGAACAAGCCCCTCAAAGGATTACTTTCCATAGTGACAAGTGACAATAAATTTCTGCACGTAATATAAATGTTTCCTTACCAAATTCCACTCACCAAAGGCGCTTCACTCCCCGGCAACGGCACCAGAAAAGAGTCTTGATGACCCACAAGTATAGGGGATCAATCGTAGTCCTTTCGATAAGTAAGAGTGTCGAACCAAACGAGGAGCAGAAGGAAATGACAAGCGGTTTTCAGCAAGGTATTCTCTGCAAGTACTGAAAGTAGCGGTAACATATAGTTTTGATAGCAAGATAATTCGTAACAAGGAACAAGGAACAAGTATAATAAAGTGCAGCAAGGTGGCCCAATCCTTTTTATAGCAAAGGACAAGCCGGAACGAACTCGTATAATAAGCAAAGCGTTCTCGAGGACACATGGAAATTTCATCTAGTCACTTTCATCATGTTTGTTTGATTCGCGTACACTATTTTGATAATTTGATATGTGGGTGGACCGGTGCTTGGGTGCTGTTCTTACTTGAACAAGCCTCCCACTTATGATTACCCCCTCTTGCAAGCATCTGCAACTATGAAAGAAGAATTAAGATAACTCTAACCATAGCATGAAACGTATGGATACAAATCAGCCCCTTACGAAATAGCGCATAAACTAGGGTTTAAGCTTCTGTCACTCTAGCAACCCATCATCTAATTACTACTCCACAATGCCTTCCCTTAGGCCCAAAGATGGTGAAGTGTCATGTAGTCGACGTTCACACGACACCACTAAAGGAAGCAACAACATACATATCATCAAAATATCGAACGAATACCAAATTCACATGATTACTTATGACAAGACTTCTCCCATGTCCTCAAGAACAAAAGTAACTACTCACAAATCATGTTCATGTTCAAGATCAGAGGGGTATTGAATAGCATTAAGGATCTGAACATATAATCATCCACCAAATAAACCAACTAGCATCAACTACAAGATGTAATCAACACTACTAGCAACCCACAGGTACCAATCTGAGGTTTTGAGACAAAGATTGAATACAAGAGATGAACTAGGGTTTGAGATGAGATGGTGCTGGTGAAGATGTTGATGAAGATTGGTCCTCCCATGATGAGAGGATCGTTGGTGATGTCGATGGCTACGATTTGCCCCTCCTGGAGGGAAGTATCCTTGGCGGAATCGCTCCGCAGGAGAGCAAAATAGCTCCTGCCCAGGTCCGCCTCGAGATAGCGGCGCTTCGTCCCGAAAGCCTTCCTCTTATTTTTTCTAGCGCAAATGGCTTCATATAGCAGAAGGAGGGGGCCAGACGCCAGCTGTGGGCCCCACAAGGCACTAGGGCGCGCCCAGGGGGGCCGTGCCCTGCTGCCTTGTGGGCAGCTGGTGGGTCCCCTCTGGTATTTCTTCTCTCCAGTATTTTTTATATATTCAATAAAAATCTCCGTGAAATTTCAGGTCAATTGGAGCTCTGTAGATTAGGTATCTCTGATGTGGCTATTTCAGGTCCAAAATTCCAGCTGCCGGCATTCTCCCTCTTCATGTAAATCTTGCAAATTAAGAGAGAAAAGGCATAAGAATTGTATCATAAGGTGAAATAATGATCATAAACATAATAAATAACAGTAGGAAATCATGATGCAAATTGGACGTATCACACAACGTCTAGAGGCAAAGGCCCTTTATCTTAGCCGCCGTCAAAGCGAGTCGGATGTGGTTCACTAGAGAAGGCACCAGAGCCGGCTTCCAGCCCATATTGTGCCAACTCAGCTATTTTGCACGCCGCATGATCTGTCTGCTCCGGTAAACCCGGGGGCTGGCATTGTGTCCCCAGACGGGCCCCCATTGCAGCAGCTGGCTCAGCAGCCGTCGCCGGCTTACCAACAACCGCCGGTTCAGTAGCAGCCGTTGGTTCAACCGCCGGTCCTGCCACCGCCACAGGTCCAGCAACAACAACAGTTGTCGCCTCGCCGTTTCCAGACCCCAATTGGACATTATTCCAACCCAGTAGACAATTTTTTGGCGGTGACCCATAACCTAGGGGCAATTCCAATTGAAGGAAACAGTCCTATCCAGATTGAGGCTAGGAACACCACCGAGATGCTGAAGACAGCAGTAACTCAGCAGGCAAATTACTCCCATAGTCAGCACCGTCTGCACTCTACCCCTCATCCAAGCCATAGTAGGAGCCGGCATGCCGAGTCACCGGCGGTTTCCAGCAGTGCACAACAGAGAAGGGCTCAGCAGTCACCTCGAAATCAGCCACAGCCCGAAACCCCGAACGCACAGGCGATCATCGACGCGGCTCGTGCTTTGGGCGAGTTAGAGGCTAGAAACATAGGGGCAGCGTATGTTCAACCTATTGTGCAAGACCCACCCACCTCAGTCCAGCCGGCAGCTCGCACCAGCGGTCTCACAAGTTGGGTCATCAGGACTCCGTGTTTGGCCCCGACATTACGAGATGCGCGGATACCCCCGGATTTCAAGGGACCTCGCAAGGTTCCTAACTATACTGCCGATTTGGAGCCGGCCGAGTGGATCGAAAGCTATGAGCTAGCTATGGATATGATGGAAGCCAGTGATGTTGTCTATGATTGTTATCTTCCTCTCATGTTGGAAGGACCAGCGCGTACTTGGTTGAAAATTTTGCCTGCGAATTCCATTAATACATGGCAGGAGTTGAAGGGGCGCTTCAGCAAGAATTTCCAAGGGACTTACAAGCGTCCGACCACAATTGTTGATCTCGAGCATTGCGTTCAGCGTGAAGATGATTCGGCACATCATTGGTCTCGCCGGATTGCAGAAGTCATCCACTCTTTGGATAGCATCACAACTCAGCAGGCGGTCCTTGTCCTAGAAAGAAATTGCAAGTTTCAACCGTTGGTCCAGAAGTTAGGACGTCTCAAGAGGAAGGTCAGAGACATGGGTGATCTCATGGATGTCTTAACTCGATATGCCGAGTCTGATAGCACAAAGAATCCAACCTCTGATGATGAAAAGTCAGGCAAGGGCAAGAAAAACGGTGGCAAGAGTCAAGAGCAGAACAATGGCAATGGGCATTCCAATAACAACAACAAATGTAAGAATTATGAGGGAAGTTCTGATCTTGTGGCAAACACCAATACTGGCAATAAAAACCAGTGTTAGAACAATGGCTCCAGGAAGCCCTTTTCTGGTAATCGCCCTCAGAGTTTCGAGGAGGCTCTCAAGGGTCCGTGTCCAAAACATAGTTTCGATGGTAAGCTGTCCAGCCATTCGTGGGAAAACTGTTTCATCATGCAAGAGTATTCCAAGCACCTTTTTTAGAATCATCACAATGGTGGTGGCAATGGTGGACACCCTGGCAATCCTGGACCCGGCAATCATGGAGCCAACTTCCAGGGAGCCGGCTCACATGGGCACTTTGCAGGACTCGGGTTCCAAGGGAACGGTGGTCAGATATTCGGGTTTCAAGGGGCTGGCAATGGTGGAGGCAATAACCAGCGCAATAACCAAGGAAATCAGAATCAGGGAGGTCAGCCTGGATTTCAGAGCAATCCTAAGCAGTTGAATAGTGGTCAGTATCATGTCTTCACCGCAAGTACATGTAATCGCGACCGTGATGACCCACAAGTATAGGGGATCAATCGTAGTCCTTTCGATAAGTGAGAGTGTCGAACCCAACGAGGAGCAGAAGGAAATGACAAGCAGTTTTCAGCAAGGTATTTTCTGCAAGCACTGAAATTATCGGTATCGAGTAGTTTGATAGCAAGATAATTTGTAACAAGTGACAAGTAGCAATAGTAACTAAGGTGCAGCAAGGTAGCCCAATAGTTTTTATAGCAAAGGACAAGCCGGAACGTTCTCTTATAATAAGCAAAGCGTTCTTGAGGACACATGGGAATTTCATCTAGTCACTTTCATCATGTTTGTTTGATTCGCGTTCGCTACTTTGATAATTTGATATGTGGGTGGACCGGTGCTTGGGTGCTGTTCTTACTTGAACAAGCCTCCCACTTATGATTAACCCCTCTTGCAAGCATCCGCAACTATGAAAGAAAAATTAAGATAACTCTAACCATAGCATTAAACATATGGATCCAAATCAACCCCTTACAGAATGGCGCATAAACTAGGGTTTAAGCTTCTGTCACTCTAGCAACCCATCATCTAATTACTACTCCACAATGCATTCCCTTAGGCCCAAAGATGGTGAAGTGTCGTGTAGTCGACGTTCACATGACACCACTAAGAGAATCAACAACATACATATCATCAAAATATCGAACGAATACCAAATTCACATGATTACTTATGACAAGACTTCTCCCATGTCCTCAAGAACAAAAGTAACTACTCACACATCATATTCATGTCCAAGATCAGAGGGGTATTGAATAGCATAATGGATCTGAACAAATAATCTTCCACCAGATAAACCAACTAGCATCAACAACAAGATGTAATCAACACTACTAGCAACCCACAGGTACCAATCTGAGGTTTTGAGACAAAGATTGAATACAAGAGATGAACTAGGGTTTGAGATGAGATGGTGCTGGTGAAGATGTTGATGTAGATTGGTCCCCCCACGATGAGAGGGTTGTTGATGATGACGACGGCTTCGATTTCCCCCTCCCGGAGGGAAGTATCCCCGTCGGAATCGCTCCACCGGAGAGCAAAAGTGCTCCTGCCCAAGTTCTGCCTCGAGACGGCGGCGCTCCGTCCCGAAAGTCTTCTTTTTATTTTTTCTAGGGAAAATGGGCTTGTATACCAGAAGATGGGCACCGGAGGCTGGCCAGGGGCCCCACAAGCCACCAGGGCGTGCCCAGGGGGGTGGGCGTGCCCTGGTGCCTCGTGGGCACCTGGGTAGCCCCCTCTGGTACTTCTTTTCTCCAATATTTTTTATTTAATCCAAAATAAATCTCCGTGAAATTTCAGCTCATTTGGAGATGTGCAGAATAGGTATCTCTAACATAGCTTTTTCAGGTCCAGAATTCCAGCTGCCGGCAATCTCCCTCTTTATATAAATCTTGCATATTAAGAGAGAAAAGGCATTAGAATTGCTCCACAAAGTGTTATATTGATTAAAAACACTATAAATAACAGTAGGAAAACATGATGCAAAATGGACGTATCAACTCCCCCAAGCTTAGACCTCGCTTGTCCTCAAGCGAAAGCCGATGTCGATAATCATGTCCACGTGTTTAGAGAGAGAGGTGTTGATAAAAACAAAATACGGACATAGTAGCATCATGATCATTATTATAACAGCAATATTCATTATCATAGAACTTCTCATGAGCAAGTAACAATTCATCACAATATCGAAGTATAAGGCATAAACTTTCTTGAAAACTAACAAACTATGTTCTCAGTCAACAATGCAATTGCAATTCACCATATTTTCAGGAAGGGTCTCATGTGAGAGCTTTTTAGCAAGTCCACATACTCAACCATCATATAGTCTTCTATGATGGCTAACACTCACAACATATATATGCAGCAAAAAGTTTCAGTCAGACACATAGAAAGATAGGGGCTTATAATTTCGCCTCCCAACTTATTCACTTCGAGGGTAATGTCAACAATAATAACTCATGATCACTCATATCCAACTAGATATAAATGCCTAGATTCCCCACCACATGATGCTTGCAAAAGAGAAAAATGAAAAGGAATAGAGGAGAACACTATTGACTCTTGCATAAAAAGTAAATACATAAAAGTAAAAGATAGGCCCTTCGCAGAAGGAAGCAGAGGTTGTCATGCGCTTTTTGTTTTTGAATGTGCAAGCTCTTAATGCAAAGGAACATCACTTTATATTACCCCTTGTGATAGCAACCTTTATTATGCAGTCTGTCGCTTTTATTTCTTTACCATCACAGGATCGTACAAAGCTTATTTTCCCTTACAATAAAAGATCATACATATTTAGGAGCAATTTTTATTGCTTTATGCACCGATGACAACTTACTTAAAGGATCTTATTCAATCCATAGGTAGGTATAGTGGACTCTCATAGAATGAAACTGGGTTCAAGGTTTTTGGATGCACAAGTAGTATCTCTACTTGGTGCAGATTTTTGGCTAGCAAAGATATTGGGCAAGCACCACATGTTGGAGGATCTATGACAATATAAATTCTATGTGAATATAAGCAAACATAATTCATTATGTTGTCTTCCTTGTCCAACGTCAACAATTTGACATAAAATACTCAATGGGGGCTCACAATCATAAAAGATGTCCAAGATAGTGTATTTGCATGTGAATCTTCTCTTCCCTTATTAATTTTTTCATGAATTGCATCATTGACCAATGCTATGTTTGTTAACTTTCAATAAATTTTACCACTTATACTTTTCTTTATGTAATGTCATTACTTTACATAAGATTAACATATGATCTTTTTCATTATTTTCATTGCTAGGATTGAAACATAAAAGTAAAGAAGCAAAAACTCAAACTACTCTTTATTAGATAACTCTCAACTCAATTACATAGATAGATAGATCACGAAACTAGCACTCGAAAATGGATCATACTAAAATTTTATTCAACTAAATCATGAAATAACTAAGGATCGAACTAAAAATAGGTAAACATAATAAAAGTCATGGTGATACGATACCGGGGCACCTCCCCCAAGCTTGGCAGAAGCCAAGGGGAGTGCCCATACCCATGTACTCAAGTTTCTTTCTTCGGTGATGATGGTGGTGATGAAGTGGTGGGCTTGTCCTCCGGCTTCCATGGCATAGGTTCCCCATCATAAAAGGATGAACGAGTCTCCGGAGTCCTGAAACTTGCAGCTAAACTCATACCTTTGAATCTTGCCTCATACTCAAAATTTTGGTTTTGAAGATCATAGATTTGGCCTTGGAGATAGTCAATTTGTTCGTTGAGCTTGAAGACGATGTCCCCCATTGATTGGCCATCCACCTTGTGATCACGGGTGAATTCCGTGATCTTGGAGTGGTTGACGCTGAGTCCACGTTCTACCATCCCTTGGCACTTGAAAATCTCCTGCTCCACCGCTTCGAGCCTGGCCTCCACACTCCCGGTCTTCTTGGGCCCTTGAACATCCCGGATGTGAAGCACCCCCTCATGCATATCGATGGCTTGAGGGTGTTTCATCACCTCCGGTAGGTTGGGGTTGATGACCTTCTCATAGAACTTGTCCTTGGAAGAGCTTGGTGGAGCCATAGCGATCTAGATCTGTCAGAAAAATAGCACGAAACAAGAACAGAGGATATTTTTGTGATACAGTGGTCAAAACGTTCGACAGTATATATAAAGAATTTTTATCTTGGTAAACAAGTATTCCAGAAGAAAACGGAGTCGGGAAGGCTCACGAGGGGCCCACGAGCCACCAGGGCGCGCCCAGGGGGGGGGGGGTGTGGGCGCGCCCTGGTGCCTCGTGTGCACCTCGTGGGTCCCCTCGGCTATTTCTTATTTTTGTATTTTTTCTAATATTCCAAAACTGACAGAAAGTATTTTTTTGGAATTTTTGGAGTCGGTTTACTTACCATATCACGTAGCTCTTCCTTTTCAGGGTTCTGGAGTGTTCTAGAAGGTCTCTCTTATGTATTCCTCCGGTGGCATAGTTTGAATAATGTTAGTTTCAACATTAATAGGTGTACCTGAGATGTAATGCTTAATTCTTTGCCCATTGACCACCTTCGGATTAGTACCTTCGGCGTTATTGATCTTAATGGCTCCAGAGCGATAAACTTCCTTGATGATATACGGTCCTTCCCATTTAGAGAGAAGTTTTCCTGCAAAAAATCTAAAACGAGAATTGTACAATAGAACATACTCACCCACTTTGAATTCCCATTTTTGAATTCTTTTAACATGCCATCTTTTAACTTTTTCTGTAAACAATTTGTCATTTTGATAAGCTTGGGTTCTCCATTCATCTAGCGAGCTAATATCAAATAACCGCTTTTCACCGGCAAGTTTAAAATGATAATTGAGTTCTTTAATTGCCCAATATGCTTTATGTTCTAACTCAAGAGGTAAATGACATGCTTTTCCATAAACCATTTTATAAGGAGACATACCCATAGGATTTTTATAAGCTGTTCTATAAGCCCATAATGCATCGTCAAGTTTCTTAGAACAATTCTTTCTAGATTTGTTGATGGTCTTTTGCAAAATTAACATTATTTCTCTATTACTCAATTCAACTTGACCACTAGATTGAGGGTGATAGGGAGATGCAATTCTATGGTTGACATCATATTTAGCAAGCAGTTTACGGAATGCACCGTGAATAAAATGTGAACCACCATCAGTCATTAAATATCTAGGGACTCCGAACCTCGGGTGTCGGGCCCATGGAACCCAGGGTATCCAGGCCCGTCTACCTCTGGCCCAAGGCGCAACGCCTAGCGTGGGCCCGGCAGGACCTCTTCATCAAGCATCTCACCAAGACCCCTCGTGAGGTCCTGGCCTCCTAAGGACCCCTCCTCAGGGAGTGACGAACAAGACCCGGCATCTTCACCAGCAGCCTCACGAGGCTCTCTTGCGAGGTGACCTCCCGAGGTGGCCTCCCGAGGCTTCCTCCCGAGAGGCGCTCAAGACGAAGGTTGCTCGGCTCGGCTGCGCGGTCTCGAGCCCATCATGTGGGTGACGCGCGCGGCGATGAGCGGCGGCAGAGGCCGCACCAGCAGGCGTGGATGAAGATGGTTTCCTCTTTTGTGTTAAGGGAGCAAGGCCAGCCATTCACTTCCCAAAGCGACCCCACAGGTTGCCCGATCGGCGAAGGAAGACCAAGACGGCGGGCACGCAGGGCGGAGGTCATCACCGAGCCCACCGGCGCGTCATGGATCATGCTTTTGCAGGCGAAGACCGCCTTTAGTCAGGATAGCCTGAGCGCATGTCCCCTTTCAAAACCCGCCAAGTGTGGCAACCCTTCCCGCCTAAGTTTTGAGGGGGAAGGGGACCAAGGCAGGTATAAAGGGACAGTGCTGCCATCGTGGTAGAGGATCCGATTCCGACCCAGCTCAGTCGACTCCTTCTCCTACCTTGTATGCGAGAACGGTCCCTTGCCCATTACAATCAAAACCAAGCAGGAGTAGGGTTTTACACCGCAAGGTGGCCCGAACCTGGGTAAAACCGCTGAGTCCACGGTCCGCTCCTCGCTAGTGCGCTCCCGCCATAGCTTCGCCGTAGCTTAGCCATGGTAGGGGACGAAGAGGTAGGAACAAGCTCACCCCAGTGTTCGAACCTTTGGGTCCCCGGAGCCCCACTTCCGACATTTGGCGCGCCAGGTAGGGGTGCGCTACTGTTCTCCCGCTCCGCCTCCGTTCCACCAGCCTGATGGCCGATGCACGTCGCGAGCGCACCGAGCGCAGGGCTGGCCGCGTGGCTCAGACGGAGCCGGTGGCCCACGGCAGCCGCAGCAGTACTCCTCCCTGCACCCCTCCGTGCAGGCGAACGGCTACACCGCCATGGCTTCTTCCTCCCTCGCCCCCCGTGGGCCGCCGAACGCGCAGGCCGCGCTACTCATGGCGCACGAGCTGCTCCGCTACCGTCCAGCTGACGCCGGATACGACGCTTGGCTTGGTCGTATCACCGAGCTCGTCGACGCCGCCGGGGACGCTCCGGCGCCTTCCCACTCACTCTGCCCTCCGCCATCTCTCGCTGGGGACCTGGCGCACGGCGCTCCTCCACCGCCTCCTCTGCGCGATGAACTCGGCGGGCCCCAGCGCAATGCGCGGGCGCGCGAGCCGTCCCGTGGCGCGTCCCCGCCAGCCCGTGACGAGGCCAGCTGCCAGATCATCCGACGCGCGCCCCCAACGCGCGAGTGCTCCTCGAGCGGCAGCGCCAGCGCCAGGACCAGGCCATCCAGGAGGTTGCGGTGGCAGGGCGCCAGAACCGCGCATCCCTCGCCGGCGGTGTTCCCTCGAGCGGTGTGGGCTGCCGCGCCTTCACCCGCGAGTTGCGCCGGGTGGTGTGGCCCGCGAAGTTCAAGCCTGAGCTGCCTCCGCACTACGACGGCACCCCCAACCCTGCAGAGTTCCTTTAGCTCTACGCGCTGAGCATCGAGGCGGCGAACGGCGACGACAAGGTCATGGCGAACTGGTTCCCCATGGCCCTCAAGGATGGCCCACGCTCCTGGCTCATGAACCTCCCTGAGGCGTCCATCTCATCGTGGGCCGATCTCTGCAGCCAGTTCATCGCCAACTTCAAGGGCACGCAAGACCGCTCCCTCACCATCAACGACCCGCGGCACGTGCAACAGCGCCCAGACAAGACCCTCCGCAAGTACATCCAGCGCTTCAGCCAAGTGCGCAACAAGATCCCGCGCGCCTCCGACGCGGCAGTCATCTCTGCGTTCTCCACCGGTGTCACGGACGTCAAGATGCGCGAGAAGCGCGCCATCAACGACGAGCTTGACTCAGTGCTTGAGCTGTTCGACCTCGCCGACAAGTGCGCCAAGGCTGAAGAAGGTCGCCTCTTCGTCCACAACGATCCCGATGCGGCGCTCGAGGCCGCCAAGACCAAGAACAAGGACGTCAAGCATAAGGGCCCTGCCGTGCTTGCAGCAGAGCCTGAGTAGAAGCGCGGCCATGACTGCGACGAGCCCAGGAAAGATGGCCGGCCGCTTTGCGCCTACCACGACGTGCGCTCACACAACACCGAGGACTGCCAGGAGCTCAAGCTGCTCCTCGACGAGCGCCAGCGCCACCGAGACGACGGCAATGGCCACGGTGCCGGACGCGGAGGGCGGCCGCGGTGGCAACCGCTGGGACGGCCACAACGGCAGCGGCAACTTCCACCAGGGCTGGCGCGACCAGCCTCGTGAGGCCGCCTGGCGCAACCAGCCTCACGAGGCGAACCCTCAGGCCAATGCCGCTCTCCCGCCGCTGCCGCCGCCACCCCGGAGGAACGACGTCAACCATCCTGATGAGGGCGTTGGGGGCTACCAGGAGCCTCGCGCGGTCGCCTGCATTCTTGGCGGGGCTCAGGCCCCCGTGTCCAACCGCCACTTCAAGCAGCTCTCTCGTGAGGTGAATGTCGCCCTCCCGAGGCCTGAGGCTGCGCAGACCCTCAAGTGGTCGCAGTACGCCGTCACCTTCGACTCCAAGGACCACCCCAAGTCCACGGCCTCCGCAGGCGCACTCCCCATGCTGTGCACTCCCACCATCAGCAATGTGGTGGTCACCAAGACCCTCATCGACGAAGGCGCCGGCCTCAACGTTATCTCCATCGATACCTTCAATACGCTCCAAGTGCCCTATGACCAGCTAATGCCGACCAGGCCCTTCTCTGGAGTGACCGATGGCTCCACCATCCCTCTGGGACAAGTGCGCCTCCCCGTCACCTTTGGCACCCGCAAGAACTACCTTACCGAGCTCATCGACTTCGACGTGGCGCACATCGGCCTGCCTTACAACGCCATCTTGGGCTACCCAGCTCTCACCAAGTTCATGGCGGCGACCCACCATGCCTACAACATCCTCAAGATGCCTGGTTGCAGTGGCATCATCACTGTCGCCTGCGACGAGAAGGACGTGATCTGCTCCCTGGAGCACGCCTACAAGGCTGCCGCTGTCGCGCATCCGGCTGATGAGGACGTGGTCGAGCCTCCTGAGGCTACGCCCGCGAAGAAGAAGCAGCTGTTCTCTCAGGACCACGCCGAGATGAAGAAGGTGTCGGTGGACGGCAGCGGCTCCGACCCTGCCTTCACCATCGGCGCTGGCCTTCCTCCCGCATAGGAAAGCGCGCTCATCACCTTCCTTCGGGCAAACTTGGATGGTTTCGCCTGGAAAGCATCTGACTTGTCCGGTGTGCCGAGGGAGGTGATCGAGCACCACTTAGCGGTGTGCCCCAATGCACGCCCCGTCAAGCAAAAAGCATGGCGCCAGGCGCCAAAAAAGCAAGATTTCATTGTCGAGGAAGTTCATAAGCTCCAAGAAGCTGGGGTCATCCGAGAGGTGCGCCATCCCAAATGGCTCGCCAACCCAATCTTCGTCTCCAAGAAGGGCGGCAGGGAGCGCATGTGCGTCGACTCCACCAGCCTCAACAAGGCCGGCCCTCAGGACCCCTTCCAGCTGCTGCGAGTCAGTCAGGGCGCTGGCCCCGCCGTCGGCAGCGTGCGCATGCCTTTCGGCCTAAGGAACGCCGGTGCCTCCTTCCAGAGGCTGGCGCCCCTCGTGCCAGGGCCTCACGAGCCCCCCTGCTCCTCGCGAGCACTCAGGGCCTCGCGAGCCCCCTGGCCCCGGCGAAGCGGTCTTCCTTGGCGCGCCTCACCAGGCGGTCTAACGACTCCCCAGCGCAGTCCTGCCAGGTGCGTCCGAAGCATCACTTCGCGCGGCCCATACTCCTTCTCGCCGCGCCTCCCGCACCTTCGCTCCCGGAACCTTTCCGCCAAGGTGATTTGGTTTAACGCAACTGAGGGCGCCCCACGGGCTGTAACAACCTCAAGCTGACCCGTGCCGGACACGGCAGCCTCGCCCTGCTCCTTTTGGTTGTGTAATGAATTTTGCTGATTATGCTCTGATAAGTTTATGTTGCCTATTTAATTGCGTGTTGAGTACGATGCCGTCCCGGGAGCGCCACGTGCTCACGACCCCTCCCCTGACTGATTCTGTGAGCGGGGGCTAGGCACGGTGCGTGTGCTCCGGTCCGTCCTTGAAGCGCCGCAAAATCCAAGTGACTGAGCTCTGGCTCGCGGGCCTGCTCCCGTGCACGTCACCTCACCAAGGTCCTTGGTGCCTTATCTCCTCACGCAACGGCCACGGGCGAGCTAGCAAGCGCGCGTCGCTCCCCATTGTGAAATTTGTCGACATGCAGTCCCTCAGGAGGCAAGCCGCACGGGGACCTCGCGGGCGGCCTCTCGCGAGCCGTCCTGCGGCGGTCGCCTAACCAGAGGGCCTCGCGAGACGGAGACTTCGAAGGCCCAGCCTCGCGAAGCGGGCCTCGTGAGCCGCATGCACCCCCATGAGCTGTGGCTCGCCCGACACCGCTCTCCGCCAAAAGCTAGGTCTAACTACCACGCGAGACGCCCTCGCCATCACTCAAGCTCTCTCCCTTCGCGACTCCACTGAGTGCTAGCATTTTTTCTTCTGTGTGAGCTGCTTGCACGCCAAAGGGGGGCTCCCTGAGCATCGCGCCTCAGGAGCCCTCACTAGCTCCCGGTGCCCCTCACCTCCTGGCCTTGTCCCGACATCGCGACCGGACAAACCAGCGGCGGCTGAGGCCCGCTCGGGGGCTGGGTCCTGACGGCATAGAGCGCTGAGGCGAACAAGGAAAAAAAACCAGCCTCACGAGAGAACTTCGGGAGGGAACGCGTACATCCCAAATCGCAGAGCATTAAATTAAAACTTAAAAGATATTGTTTTCACGCCCCCGCAGGGCTACATCGATTCAGTGCAAGAGAATAAAAAGAAGGAAAAGGCCTAGGCGGGGCGCCGCCACCCCCAAGACTCCAACACGGACGCCGCGCGCATCCCCAAGAAGGCGCTACGGGCAAGTGTGGCTCCGTCACCGTGCGCATGGTGCCCGCCCCCAGGGGTTTCGGAATCGTCGCCGCGCGCGCCTAGTCAGAGTCCTCATCCTCGCTCTTGACGTGGGGGGGGGGGGGGGCTGCCGTCGCTTCCGCTGCCGCCGGAGGGGATGGCATCGTTGCCGCTGTCGTCCTCGCTGGAGGAGCCACTGTAGCTGCCGTCCTCGCTCTCTGTGTAGCACTCCAGACGGCTGCCGGAGATTCCGAAGATCTTCACGAAGAGCGTGGCGGCCCCGTCGTACTTAAATTGGAGGACGTGCCCCCGCTTCAGGCCGCAGGCGAGGGCAAATGACTTCCACCCCTGCTTCAAGAACATGAAGCCCGAAGGGGTGAACTCCGTCGCCACCCAGGAGGGGCCGTTGCAGCAGCCGTCGGCCTGCACCCACAAGTCCAAGGGCGCGCGGTCCGCCATTGCCCCCGCGAAGGAGTCCGGGAGCCGGAGCCAGGTGCAGGGGCTGCGATGCATGTTCATGATGAACTCATGAGCCCCCTCCGCCGAATGGCTCCCCGCCTGGGGAGGTAGGGCGGCCGCCCCACCACGGCCACCTCGGTCGCGCGCGCCGCGCCCGCGGGCAGCGCCCCTTCCATGGCCGCTGGGATCGGCGCCGGCAGCCGCCGGGGAGCGCCCGCGCCCCCGGGGTGGGACCTTGGATGCAGCAGCGGAAGCACGGGCACGCCCTCTTCCCCTTGCCATCTCTGCGGCGGCTCTGGCAAGACGAAGAAAGGAAGGTTGGAGGAAGAAGAAGACGGGCGGAGGGCTTCGACTCCCCTCTCCCCCTCTTTATGCTCGGCGCGGGGCTCTCCTCATCGCTCCGCCTTCTCTGGCGTCGGGAATCGAAGCAGCAGCAATGCGCGAAGGAAGGTAATGATGGTCGTGCGTCGCCCGCGGCAGGCTTTATGTCAGCGCTAGTAGAAAACAGACCTTTCGTCCTGCCCTTTAGTCCCGGTTTGATTACGGCCTGGGACTAATGTGACCATTAGTCCCTGTTCCAACGGCTAGGAGCGGTCGGGGGCACGAGTATCATTAGTCCCGGTTCATTTTCTACCTATAGTCCCGGTTTGTGATACAAACCGGGACTAAAGGTGTGGTGGCAGGCTGGTGTCAGGCTGGGGCCCCCACGAGCCCCTTTAGTCCCGGTTTGTATCACAAACCGGGACTAGAGGTGGACCTCTAGTCCTGGTTTGTGATACAAACCAGGACTAAAGGGGTGGTGGCCGGCTGGTGTCAGGCTGGGGCCCCCACGATCCCCTTTAGTCCCGGTTTGTATCACAAACTGGGACTAGGGGTTGATCTTTAGTCCCGGTTTGTATAACCAACCGGGACTAAAGACTTCCCTATATAAACCCTTCTTCTTCCAGCCCGATCCCATTCTTTCTGTTTTCCCCTTTCTCTCCTCTGTTCATCCCCTTGCTCGAGCTCATCCTCCATTTTTGCCAAAGATTTGTCAAGATTTGAAGGCACCCCATCTATCCAAGTGTTCACAAAGGTTAGCAACTTTGTCCTTTCATCTCTCATTGCTAGATTAGCTCGTGCAATGCTCTATAAGTATAGTGATTTGTGGGTTTTAGTTTGGGAGTAATTATGTGGGAGTTTATTTGATTTATATGCAATTTGAGCACAAATTAACTTCTTAGTTTGCATATGTGTAGGTGTGGTTTACTTAGTGCCTTCCCGTCCCCGTCCTAACCACCGTCGATCGCCCGCACCGTCCCGTCGCCGGCACCACCTTGGTGAGCCTCTTGTTCTTATCCGTTTTATATAAAAAAATCTTATTTGTATGATTTAGATAGTTACTTGTATAATTTTCTTACTTGTATGATTGTTTGTTATACATAGTGCCATGACTTTGATATCCGTCCCCGTCGGCCCTCGTCCGGTTTATGATTCGGATGTGGTATATTCTCTTTTATAACTATTTATTGCATTTCATGTTTATGACAATTATGCCCATCAAGTTGACATAGATATTTTTATCTAGGAGGTATGTGAACCAGAAATTGCAACCGACCCTCTTGTCGAGAAGTTAAATTTAGTTGAAAAAGAAAACGAGTATTTGAAAGAAAAATTGAAAAGAATTGAAGAAGAGAAGATGAAATTGGAGTTGTATGTTGCCGATGTCGTCGATGATCACAAGATCAAGATTGATGCAATGCGCTTGAAGATTAGAAAGATTAGAAAATATGCCGTTAATAAAGAGGCTTGGTATCATTATGTTGTTGGATCAATTATTACCTTAGTTGCGATTTTGATCGCATTTGTTGTTGCATTTAAATGCTTTAGCTAGATAGTTTTATGTTCTTTTATGAGAATAAGTGTGTATGAACTTTATGTATGAACTTGTATTAATTTGGTCTTTTCGGTGTTGTGTAATGAAGATGAGTCGGCAATGGATGTACGATGACCGACGCTCTCCCCAGTTCATTAATGACATGCATAGTTTTCTGCGTGCGGCTGAGGCAAACAAGCGGAATGGTTTTATGTGTTGTCCATGTGGTGTCTGTAAGAATGATAGGAATTACTCTAGCTCAAAAGTCATTCACACCCACCAGTTTACGTCCGGTTTCATGTCTGGCTATAACCGTTGGACCAAGCACGGAGAAAGAGGGGTTCTAATGGAAGAGAATGAAGAAGAAGAGGATGATGACAACTATCCTGAGTTTCCTGAATACGATGGTACTACAATGGGGGAAGAGAATAAAGAAGAAGAAGCTGAAGAAGAGGCATCAGATGAGCCCGCTGATGATCTTGGTCGGGCCATTGCTGATGCAAAGAGAAACTGCGAAAGTGAAAAGGAGAAGTTGAAGTTGCAGCGCATGTTAGAGGATCACAAAAAATTGTTGTACCCAAATTGCGAAGATGACAAGAAAAAGCTGGGTACCACACTGGAATTGCTGCAATGGAAGGCAGAGAATGGTGTATCTGACAAGGGATTTGAAAAGTTGCTGAAAATAATGAAGAAGAAGCTTCCAAAGGACAACGAATTGCCCGACAGTACGTACGAAGCAAAGAAGGTTGTCTGCCCTATAGGATTAGAGGTGCTGAAGATACATGCATGCCCTAATGATTGCATCCTCTACCACGGTCAGGAGTACGAGAATCTGAATGCATGCCCGGTATGCGGTGCATTGCGCTATAAGATCAGCCGCGATGACCCTGGTGATGATGTTGAGGGCGAGCGCCCCAGGAAGAAGATTCCTGCCAAGGTGATGTGGTATGCTCCTATAATACCACGGTTGAAACGTTTGTTCCAAAACAAAGAGCACGCCAAGTTGATGCGATGGCACAAAGAAGACCATAAGAAAGACGGGAAGTTGAGAGTACCCGCTGACGGGTCGCAGTGGAGAAAAATCGAGAGAAAGTGGCGGGACTTTGCAGATGAAGCAAGGAACGTATGGTTTGGTTTAAGTGCAGATGGCATTAATCCTTTTGGGGAGCAGAGCAGCAATCATAGCACCTGTCCTGTGACTCTATGTATCTATAACCTTCCTCCTTGGTTGTGCATGAAGCGGAAGTTCATTATGATGCCAGTGCTCATCCAAGGCCCCAAGCAACCCGGCAACGACATTGATGTGTACCTAAGGCCATTAGTTGTAGAACTTTTACAGCTGTGGGACATAAAAGGTGTATGTGTGTGGGATGAGCACAAACAACAGAAATTTGACCTACGAGCGTTGCTGTTTGTAACCATCAATGATTGGCCTGCTCTTAGTAACCTTTCAGGACAGACAAACAAGGGATACCACGCATGCATGCACTATTTAGATGAGACCGAAAGTATATATTTGGATAAATGTAAGAAGAATGTGTACTTGGGACATTGTCGATTTCTTCCGATCAAGCATCTCTTAAGAAAGAAAGGCAAGCATTCAAAGGTGAGGCAGATCACCGGAAGAAGCCTCGCCACCGTACTGGTGATGATATACTTGATATGGTCAAGGGTTTAAAAGTAATCTTTGGAAAGGGTCCTGGTGGACAATCTGTTCCGAATGACGCCGACGGACACGCACCCATGTGGAAGAATAAATCTATATTTTGGGACCTACCCTATTGGAAAGACCTAGAGGTCCGCTCTGCAATCGACGTGATGCACATGACGAAGAATCTTTGCGTGAACCTGCTAGGCTTCTTGGGCGTGTATGGGAAGACAAAAGATACACCGGAGGCACGGGAGGACCAGCAACGTATGCACGGAAAAGACGGCATGCATCCAAAGCAGTATCAAGGTCCTGCCAGCTACGCTCTTACCAAAGAAGAGAAGGAAATATTCTTTGAATGCCTGCTCAGTATGAAGGTCCCGTCTGGCTTCTCGTCGAATATAAAGGGAATAATAAATATGGCAAAGAAAAAGTTCCAGAACCTAAATCTCATGACTGCCACGTGATTATGACGCAATTGCTTCCGGTTGCATTGAGGGGGCTTCTACCGGACAACGTTCGATTAGCCATTGTGAAGCTATGTGCATTCCTCAATGCAATCTCTCAGAAGGTAATCGATCCAGAAATCCTACCAAGGTTACATAATGATTTGGTGCAATGTCTTGTCAGTTTCGAGTTGGTGTTCCCACCAGCCTTCTTCAATATCATGACGCACGTCCTAGTTCACCTAGTCGACGAGATTGCCATTCTGGGTCCTGCATTTCTACACAATATGTTCCCCTTTGAGAGGTTCATGGGAGTCTTAAAGAAATATGTTCATAACCGTGCTAGGCCAGAAGGAAGCATCTCCAAGGGCCATGAAACAGAGGAGGTCATTGAGTTTTGTGTTGACTTTATTCCTGACCTTAAGCCGATTGGTGTTCCCGAATCGCGGCATGAGGGCAGACTGGGTGGAAAAGGCACGCTAGGAAAGGATTCAGTAGTATGTATGGACGGGCATTCTTGGGCGCAAGCACACTACACAGTTCCACAAAATTCCAGCTTGGTGGCTCCGTATATCGAGGAACACCTGGATAGTGTACGCTCCAAGAACCCGGAGCAGTCTGAGCCCTGGATCAAACGTACACACATGGCGTCATTCGGTGGTTGGTTGCAAACACGTCTCATGCATGACGACACTGTTGGAGATAAGCTGTACTTGCTGGCCAAGTCACCATCTTCGACTATATCGACTTTCAAAGGGTACAAGATAAATGGGAATACATTTTACACGATCGCCCAAGATAAAAAGAGCACCAACCAAAACAGTGGTGTCCGCTTTGATGCAGCAAACACCAATAGGCCAAAGGACACATATTATGGTTACATAGAGGAGATATGGGAACTTGACTATGGACGTGATTTGAAGGTCCCTTTGTTTCGGTGCAAATGGTTCAATCTGACTGGAGGCGGGGTAAAGGAAGACCCGCGGTACGGAATGACAACAGTGGATCTCAACAATCTTGGGTACACAGACAAACCATTCGTCCTAGCCAATGATGTGGCGCAGGTTTTCTTTGTGAAGGACATGTCTACCAAGCCGAGAAAAAGAAAAGATAAGGAAGCGAATACATCATACGATGAGCCAAAGCGCCACATAGTTCTTTCAGGGAAAAGAAACATCGTGGGAGTGGAGGACAAGACAGACATGTCAGAAGATTATGAAAAGTTTCATGAAATTGCTCCCTTCACAGTGAAGACTGACCCAAGCATCCTGTTAAATGATGAAGATTGTCCATGGTTACGGCGCAAAGCGAGGAAAAAGTTTTATACCCCAATATCCCACTCTGGGATGTGACCGGCTTCACCGTCATCACTTTCTTCTCTAGTGAGTTTCCGGACTTATCTGGAAAGTCCCACTTCGGACAAACCGGAGGGAATCTTTGCAATAGTTAGGGTATATATGTGTTTTGGCATTTGAAACGCGAAGGAACGCTATTTTTCATGCATTTATTGATTTTTTTGAGCTAAATGACCCTGAAATTGAAAAGCACTACAAATGAACTCTGAAAAGGTTGAAACTTGGCATGGTATCATCATTTCACCCATATAGCATGTGCTAAAAAGTTGAGAGGGTTACGGCAAAAACTGGATGCACTTCGTGTACAAACTGGACAATCTCTTTCGAAGTATCAGGGTTTCGGACGAAAACTCATCTGTTACAAAGGCATTTTATTTTTATAAACTTATTTTAACTCCAGACTTTTTGTGCGTTCAATATGCACCATTCAAAGCCACGTCATCAATTTTCAACCCTTTCTGACTTCATTTGCTATTCTTCATGCATTTATTGATTTTTTGAGCTAAATGACCCTAAAATTGAAAAGCACTACAAATGAACTCTGAAAAGGTTGAAACTTGGCATGGTATCATCATTTCACCCACATATCATGTGCTAAAAAGTTGAGAGGGTTACGGCAAAAACTGGATGCACTTCGTGTACAAACTGGACAATCTCTTTCGAAGTATCAGGGTTTCGGACGAAAACTCATCTGTTACAAAGGCATTTTATTTTTATAAACTTATTTTAACTCCAGACTTTTTGTGCGTTCAATATGCACCATTCAAAGCCACGTCATCAATTTTCAACCCTTTCTGACTTCATTTGCTATTCTTCATGCATTTATTGATTTTTTGAGCTAAATGACCCTAAAATTGAAAAGCACTACAAATGAACTCTGAAAAGGTTGAAACTTGGCATGGTATCATCATTTCACCCACATATCATGTGCTAAAAAGTTGAGAGGGTTACGGAAAAAACTGGATGCACTTCGTGTACAAACTGGACAATCTCTTTCGAAGTACCAGGGTTTCGGACGAAAACTCATCTGTTACAAAGGCATTTCATTTTTTTAAACTTATTTTAACTCCAGACTTTTTGTGCATTCAACATGCACCATTGAAAGCCACATCATAAATTTTCAACCCTTTCTGACTTTATTCGCTATTTTTCATGCATTTAATGATTTTTTTGAGCTATAAAACTAAAAGAGCTAAACAGAATCTGTTTTTGATTAAAACACCTATTTAAATAACCTAAAAATTACCAAATTGAACATACTGATAAAACACACTAATATTAAACAGCAGGAAAAAGAATCACTCAAAAATCTAGTTTTAAAGTAAAGTTATTCACAAACTAGTGATTCACACAAATTTCAAAGAATTCAAATTTAAACTATTCAAATTTGAAAACTACTGGCACTAACAGAAAGTTTATAATTTTTGTGACCTAAACCAAAAAGATTCACTAAAAAACTCTAAATATTTGGCTGTAAGTAGAAACAAAAGAAAAAAAAGCAAAACACAAAAAAAACTGGAAAAGACCTTTAGTTCCGGTTGGATCCACCAACCGGGACTAAAAAGTTGACATAACATACGCAAAAAAGAAAAAAAATGCCCTCCTACTAGGCCACCATGGCCTGCATACGACTAGAAACCCATCTATATATGGGCCAGGATGCAGGCCCGCAGGGCTAGCAGGGCCCACAGGGCAGGGCAAACGTTAGGCATATAGTGCCTGCTTTAGAGAGGAGCTCGAGACGGCTATCGCAGCGGGGCTTATAAACTGGTGCGAGTGCCTCTCGCTTGGCGAGGTGGGACTAAACTTCCACCACGCCAGGACCAACCCTTTAGTCCCAGTTGGAGCCACCAACCGGGACTAAAGGCCCCCTCCCGCGCTTAATTTGGGCCCGAAAACAGACCTTTAGTCCCGGCCCGTGGCTGTAACCGGGACTAAAGGCCCCCTCCCGCACGCCCGAAAACAGACCTTTAGTCTCGGTTGCAGCCACGAACCGGGACTAAAGGACCTTTAGTCCCGGTTCGTGGCTGCAACCGGGACTAAAGGTCGATCCTATATAACTGTCACTTAGCGTTTTCCACCGCCCAGGAGACAAATCGATCACCACGCCGCTAGGCTGCCCAAGTTCTCCGGCGATCAACACCGCTCGTCGCCATCACCGCTCCTCGTCTCCGATCTCCTCTGAGCCTCGCCGCCCCTCTCCACGGCAACGCCGGTAAGGCCCAGGCCTCCCCCTCCCTCTGTCCCCGTCGCGCTCCGCCGCCCGCGCCGCCACGGATGTGCTCGCTGCTGTCGGCTCCGGCAACCCCACACCCCCCTGCCGCTTCCCGTGGATGCGCACGAGCCAGAGGCAAAGCTATGAAGGAGAGGAAGGAGAGGAAGAGTGAATTGCACGGCAGTGCAATCTCTGAACTTTGCCCAATTTCTGAATTTGTGCACAACAAGTGTTCGATAGCAATGCCAATAGTAGCTAGGCATTTTTCAAAATTTTAAAATTTTTTGTGGTGCTTCTCTGATGCATGGTTGAGGTGCTGTAAAAATTTCAGAATTGTTGGAGTAGTAGAGATTGGGTTTTGAGCAAGGAAACTGAATCTGGTCCAAATTTCATTTGAATGAAACTTGAAATTTTTGAACTAGTGGACAGATTATTTTTGGAGAAATGAAGTGTGGGTACTAGCATCTAGCTGAGATAGTTTTTGCTGGACTAGAAATGTTAGGGGGAATATAGTTCCTTTGCAAAACCAAAGGAGGTCATGAATTGATAGAATTTGGTTTTGTAATTGTTTGAATATTAATAAAAGAAGTTTTAATGAAAGAAATGATGTTGGGTACTGTCCTGAGATAGAAGAAATGCTTGATGGAATTTTGTGAATGGCAATTGTGTTTTGAGAAGATCCTAGGTTCTCTTTTTTTGAAAGAAATGTTAATTAGATGGACTTATTATGTATTTTTGTGCGTAGATGAATGTTAATTAGATGGATTTATTATGTATTTTTGTGTGTAGATGAATGTTAGATGGATCAATGCTATAAAATGTTGTTCCAATTTGCCCATCTACTATAGTTGTAAAAGTTTATTAAATATGAGTAGCATAATAAAATGATAATTATTTGTTTTCATAAGAATTTGTTCTCGACGTCGACGATGCCCGGCCCGAATCCTCGTCGTCGACTCCGCGGCGACAACCTGCTTGAGAGGCGCCATGTCCGGGACTGGGCTCCGCCGGGCTGGCACTGGGAGGTGCTACCTTCCGGGGCGCGCAGCTTGGTGAGGAATCGGGCTCCCGTCGTTGACCCGGAGCTTCTTTGGTGCCGGTCGCGTGGGCCACTATCGGTGCGGTGGCAGCCGGCCCCCAAGGAGGTGGTACGTCGCCGTGTGAGGGAGGAGGACGAGCACGTCCGTCGCTACATGGTTGCGTTGGACGTCAGGTTCTCCAATACCTGGCAGGTTCTTCAGGGATCTCACCCGAGCTATGATCCTATGATGGTTCCTTCTCTTTGGGTGTCCACCGCCCGCACCTCAGGAACCGCGAGTCAACTGGATTATTCGATAATATTCGAGCTGTATTAGCTAGTGATGTT
Source organism: Elymus sibiricus (assembly GCA_039707655.1). Classification (NCBI taxonomy): domain Eukaryota; kingdom Viridiplantae; phylum Streptophyta; class Magnoliopsida; order Poales; family Poaceae; genus Elymus; species Elymus sibiricus. The sequence goes on along the minus strand of CM077666.1, from coordinate 342,673,027 downwards.
ATATGATAATATTCGAGATTTATTAGTGATAATACTCGAGATGTATTCGAGATTATATTCGATAATATTCGATGATGCATTAGTGATAATATTCGAGATGTATTCGAGATGTATTAGTGATAATATTCGAGATGTATTCGTGATAATATTCGAGATGTATTCGAGATTATATTCGACAATATTCGATGATGCATTAACTGTATTATTCGAGATGTATTAGTGATATTATTCGAGATGCATTCTAATTTGAATACTAAATTGTTTTATCTTTCTTCTGGATTAGTTAAGCGATGGACGCTAGCGGCAGAGACGACCATGATCAAGAGCATATCATGTTCGACATGATCCGAAACCCAGAGGGTGAACCTGAAGATGACGGCTCACAATATCTGAACAATTCCGGTGAGGGAATATTTGAGGAAGAACCAACAGACGAAGGCCACACAAACAATGATGGCGAAGGAAATGATCTTCAATTAACAAAGACCGGTAAGGTATATATAATTAAGGCCTCTGGTGATCATTACATGTATTAATTGATTTGTATATATATATATATATATATATATTAGCGAATCTTTCTTCTTTTAGCCCTCCAGATCGAGCAAATCTTCTACAAGCAGGGCAGTACGAGGCCCGGCAAAAAAGTTGCAGGCTGGCATAAAGTACAACATCGATGAGATCAAACCAAATGGCTAACCGCTTGCTCCTAAAAAGAATGCGGACAAATTTACTCGTCAGTGCGGAGTCATTGTCAGGGACCAAATCCCGATGTCCGTTCAAGAATGGAATAAGCCAAAGGGTGATCGAGGAGTTAGTTTTGTCGACGAAAGAGCAAAAGATCTGCTTTGGGAAACGCTCATGTCACATTTCACCCTACCAGAGCATTTAACAGATGCAGAACGGCAGAAAGTCAAGAAGAGTGCTCTTCAGAAGATGGCCACACAATTCCGCAACCACAAGAAAAGATTATGGGCCTCGTATGTCAAAGCAGGAAAGAAGACTCCAGAATTCACTGGAGCACTGGAGAAGGCAAAAGATCACTGGGACTTATTTGTGGAGTTCAAGGAGTCGGAAGCATCTAAGGAACGGTCGAGGAAAACCAAGATCAATGCTGAGAAGAAACAGTTTCACCATGTTCTGGGGCCAGGTGGCTACAAGACTGGTCGGCCTAAATGGGATGAATCTGAGGAAAAGATGATTGCTGCAGGGGTCACTCCAAAAACATTGGGTTGGCCTGACAGGTGCAAGACTTGGTTTTATGCGCATGGGGGAAAGTTGGAGCCAAAGACAGGGGAGATTATTGAGCAGGCAGGTCTTAAAGAAGCCGCGGACGCTTTACTTGATGCAATAGAAGCGGCTCGAACGGGGGTGTTCCAGCCCGAGAGAGAGAACGACGAGCTTACACGCGCCCTCGGGAATCCTGAACACCCGGGACGAACACGAGGCAAAGGCGTTGTTCCGTGGGTTGAGGGGTTTGCGGACTAGAACGTCAGTTACAGAAGCCGTGCGAGAAAGAAGAAGCAGGAGGAAGACAAGAAGAAGCAGGGTGCAGACTGGCTGTCTGAGTTGGAACGCGCTTTCATGCGGCAGCAGGAGCAGATTGACACATTTAGCCTGGAAAGGGCGTCTCAGCGGCAGCAGCAAGCAGATCCAGCATTGGATAGCACCGTCCCATCTATGCCGAAAAGCAGCGTGGGTTCCATGGGGGTCCCAGCCGATGATGCACTGCTGGCTCGCTACCCCGTGGATGATATCGAAGAGACGACAAGTTGTGAGCTACACATGAAAGTGAAGAACATATCCATGAAGGTGGCGGACGGCTATGCTTTATCAAATCCCCCTGAAGCAACCTTCCATGGCAATCCGATTCCACCTGGCTATGCTCGTGTCGGAGTGGATGAAGTTCTGTCGGCATATGACTCACTACAGCTTGACTTTCCTGGAGGTCAAGGGGAGCAGACACTGGGAGAAGCCATACGTGGTATCATTGTATGGATAAAGGATTGCATCATCTTTCCAAACTCGACGCCAAGGGCACCGACTCCTCCTCCAAGTCCACCGCGTCAGCCGACTCCAACCCACCTCGAGACGGAGCGCAGCGCAAGTCCGCCACCATATCGATCTCTGCCGCGTCAGCCGAATCCACCCCACCTCGAGACGGAGCCCTGCGCGAGTACGTGATATCGATCTCCGCCGCGTGGGCCGACTCCAAAGCGGAAGAGAGCACCAAAGAAGAAACCCGAGCCTCCTGCCAAAAAGAAGTTGGCTTACGAGATGACTGAGGACGAAACCAAAGCCCAAGTGGCTTCCGAAGTGCAGGCCCATTTTGCACCGAAACCGCCCCCACCGCCGAAGGAGAAAATACCTGAGAAAGTCGTACAACACTTTCTGAATCTTGCTAAACCGGCTGTGGAGAAAAGGCAATCAGACTATGAACGCTCTATTAGCAAGTCATATCGTCAACAAAAAAAATCAGCAGTCGAGCCTTACAGGTAGTAATAAAAGCGGGAAAACTGTTCCCCAGCTCGGAGAACAGGCAGTGCAATCGATCCCCCCGCTCAAGGCGAGTACCGATAAGGCGGTAATCGACGCTGATACAGAGATGGCGGCTAGAGAGATGGGTATCACTATTGAACAACTCCTAGGCATCGAGGAACTCCCCAGGATGGATCCGAAGGAACTAGCATGGAAATATGTCCCCGGGAACCCTCTGGTCAGGCCTGACGAGGAGGAGCTTCTACCAACGCAAATGCGCAAATTGCATCAATGGTACCTGAGAGAAGTAAATGCCGGGCGAGAGAGACTCATGGTGAAAGTCAAGCTAGAGCATTACTTCCATGGAAATGATGTGTGGATTGAATTTCCAGAAATTTTTCAGTTATTCAATCAAGACGCACTCGACAAATCTCTCGTCAGTTGCTATTGTCTGTAAGTGATTTCTTTCTGTAATTTAAGTCTCTAGCTCAGCTCATTCATTGCCTGTAATTATCCTCACTATATTATTTTCTGTGGTATTATGCAGAATGAAGATTTTTGAAATGAACAGAGATGGAGTCTATAGCATTGGGTTCATTGACCCAAATACCGCTAATGAAAATACGATACAAGACTACTCCAAAGACACAGAGAATAGCTTGCTAATGTTTTTGAAGGAACTAAATACCAGACCAGAAATACTTTTTCCTTACAACTTCAGGTGAGTGTTACTGTCTTGTACTACAAATTCTATTTTTGTTTACTCGATGTTAAGTGTAGTTGATGAGTTATGCATGCCCGCTTATACAAACGTGTGCGCAGATTCCACTGGATCCTGCTAATCATTAGAGTTGACGAGGGAATTGTTGAAGTACTGGACTCACTAGGTAAAGACCCTGAAGAATACAGAAGCCTGAAGTTGATGCTCGACAGGTAATTTCAATCATTATCGCACTATGTCGGCCTCTTTAGTTCATTTGCTGATATCAAGTAATTAATAACTCCTTTATTCATTTTCTTTGCCGGGCAGGGTTTGGAAAAAGTTCATCCAAGAGGTTGTCGGTCAATGGAAACCACAACTGAAATGGCGACGGGGCAAGGTAATTAAGTAGTACTAGCTACGTCCGCGCATCTCTTTAATTCTAGTTTCAACACCATTATCATGCATGCTTGATTATTATCTGATTGAATTCTATTCTCGTAAAGTACTGTATGAGGCAGGAAAAGGGGACAAATCTATGTGCATACTACGTTTTCGAGAACATTCGCTCTATTACCGAAAAGAACAAAGATGAAAGATATCTTTGGGTACGTAAACACTATTCACAATTTTTTTATCATGATCTAATATATATACACACAACTAATATATTCATATTGATCTCCTTCTTTAAAGATGTTGGAGATGCGGGATAGGCTCCTACGAAAGGACCGCATACGAGCACTTCAAGAGGAAATGGCGGGATTTTTGCTTGAGCAGGTCATATCTCCCGACGGAGTATACCATTTCACCTAATGCCTGCATGTAATGATCTGCAAATTGTAGGAGAAATTGTATATACCAAATTGTATATATATATGTGTATGCATGGTCGTACGAGAAATTCTATGATGTTCTACGAGAAATTCTATTATATATGCATAACGTGTACAGTACGTAGTAGCGTAAAATATGTTTGAAATGAAAAAGAATTAAATGGAAAACACAAAATGAAAAGGAAAAATAAACAATAAACCCTAAACCCCTAAACCCCTAAACCTTTAGTCCCGGTTGGTGTCACCAACCGAGACTAAAGTGGCAGGGATTTAGTCCCGGTTGGTGTCACCAACCGGGACTAAAGGTCCCCAGCCCCAGCGCACGAGCGCGGCCACGTGGAGGGCCTTTAGTCCCAGTTTGTGACGAACCAGGACTAAAGGGTGGGGGCCTTTAGTCCCGATTGGGCTGTCCAGGTTGGTGACCCGGGACTAGAGGCCCTTCCGAACCGGGACTAAAGGCCCATTTTGTACTAGTGGCGGGCGGTTACCGAGGCGTCGTGGGAGAAGTGGGGGCGTCCCCCGCCACATCGTGCGCCACGCGTCGCGCCTGGCCCGCAGGCGGTTAGGGCCCGCGCCATTTAGCCCCCTAGTAGGCGAGAACGTGCACACCATGGGCCCGGGGGCTACTATCGGGCCCATGGAACCCAGGATATGCAGGCCCGTCTGCCTCTCGCCCAGGGCGCAACGCCTGGCGTGGGCCCGGTAGGCCCTCTTCATCAAGCATCTCACCAAGACCCCTCGTGAGGTCCTGGCCTCCTAAGGACCCCTCCTCAGGGAGCGACGAACAAGACCCAGCATCTTCACCAGCAGCCTCGCGAGGCTCTCTCGCGAGGCGACCTCCCGAGGTGGCCTCCCAAGGCTTCCTCCCGAGAGGTGCTCAAGACGAAGGTTGATCGGCTCGGCTGCGTGGTCTCGAGCCCATCACGTGGGTGACGCGCCCGGCGACGAGCAGCGGCAGAGGCCGCGCCAGTAGGCGCGGATGAAGATGGTTTCCTCTTTTGTGTTAAGGGAGCAAGGCCAGCTATTCGCTTCCCAAAGCAACCCCAAAGGTTGCCCGATCGGCGAAGGAAGACCAAGACGGCGGGCGCGCAGGGCGGAGGTCATCGCCGAGCCCTCCGGCGCGTCATGGATCATGCTTTTGCAAGTGAAGACCGTCTTTAGTCAGGATAGCCTGAGCGCCTGTCCCCTTTCAAAACCCGGCAAGTTTGGCAACCCTTCTCGCCTAAGTTTAATGGGGAAGACGACCAAGGCGGGTATAAAGGGACAATGCTGCCATCGTGGTAGAGGATCCGATCCCGACCCAGCTCAGTTGACTCCTTCTCCTACCTTGTACGCAAGAACGCTCCCTTGCCCATTACAATCAATACCAAGCAGGAGTACGGTTTTACATCGCAAGGTGGCCCGAACCTGGGTAAAACCGCTGAGTCCACGGTCCGCCCCTCGCTAGCGCGCTCCCGCTATAGCTTCACCGTAGCTTAGCCATGGTAGGGGACGAAGCGGTAGGAACAAGCTCACCCCAGTGTTCGAACCTTTGGGTCCCCGGAGCCCCACTTCCGACATCAAGAAAATAATTTCTTTAAGCATTTTAATAGAATTGTTATGATCAGCACTACTAGTTCGAATAGCTTCTACCCACTTAGTAACGTAATCAACAACAACTAAAATATGTGTTAACAAGTGAATAATTCATTTTAATAGAAGTGTTAGAGGAAGGAAAAGGTCCCATATAATCAAATCCCCAAACATCGAATGGTTCAATAACAAGTGAAAAATTCATAGGCATTTCCTGACGTCTACCAATATTACCAATTCTTTGACATTCGTCACAAGATAAGACAAACTTACGAGCATCCTTGAAGAGAGTAGGCTAATAAAAACCAGATTGTAGTACCTTATGTGCAGTTCTGTCTCCCGCATGGTGTCCTCCGTAAGCCTCGGAATGACACTTCCGTAGGATTTGTTCCTGTTCATGCTCAGGTATACAATGTCTAATAATGCCATCTACTCCATCTTTACAAAGATGTGGGTCATCCCAGAAGTAATATCTTAAATCAAAGAAGAACTTTTTCTTTTGTTGGTATGTGAAACTAGGTGGTATAAATTTAGCAACAATATAATTAGCATGGTCTGCATACCAAGGAATATTACGAGAAGCATTTATGACAGCTAATTGCTCATCGGGAAAACTATCATCAATAGGGAGTGGGTCATCAAGAATATTTTCCAACCTAGACAAGTTATCAGCTACGGGGTGCTCAGCTCCCTTCCTATCAGTGATATGCAAGTCAAATTCTTGTAGCAATAGAACCCACCTAATGAGTCTAGGTTTAGCATCTTTCTTTTCCATAAGGTACTTAATAGTAGCATGATCGGTGTGAACAATTACTTTAGAATCAACTATGTAAGATCTGAATTTATCACATGCAAACACAACTGCTAGAAATTCTTTCTCAGTAGTAGCATAATTTCTTTGAGCACTGTCTAGAGTTTTACTAGCATAATGGATAACATTTAATTTCTTATCAACTCTCTGTCCTAGAACAGCACCAACAGCATAATCACTAGTGTCACACATAATTTCAAAAGGCAAGTTCCAATCAGGTGGTTGAACAATAGGTGCAGATGTTGAGGCTTTCTTAAGTGTTTCAAAGGCTTCTACACAATCATCATCAAAAACAAATGGAACATCTTTTTGCAAGAGATTAGTAAGAGGCCTAGAAATTTTAGAGAAGTCTTTAATAAACCTCCTATAGAAACTAGCATGACCAAGGAAACTTCTTATACCTCTAATATCTTTAGGACATGTCATTTTCTCAATTGCATCAACTTTAGCCTTATCTACTTCAATACCTCATTCAGAAATTTTATGCGCCAAGACAATACCTTCAGTCACCATAAAGTGGCACTTCTCCCAATTCAAGACAAGATTAGTTTGTTCACATCTCTGCAAAACTCGATCAAGATTGCTAAAGCAATCATCAAAAGAAGTTCCGTAAACGGAAAAATCATCCATGAAAACCTCAACAATCTGTTCACAAAAGTCAGAGAATATAGCAGTCATAAATATTTGAAAGGTAGCAGGTGCATTGCATAAACCAAAAGGCATACGTCTATAAGCATAAGTTCCAAAAGGACAAGTAAAGGTGGTTTTCTCTTGGTTGGCTTATGATACAGGTATTTGAGAGAAACTAGAATATCCATCAAGAAAGCAAAAGTGTGTATGCTTGGACAATCTTTCTAACATTTGATCAATAAAAGTTAAGGGGTAATGATCTTTTCTAGTGGCTTTGTTTAATTTTCTAAAATCAAATACCATCCTATAACCAGTTACAATTCTTTGTGGAATGAGTTCATTTTTATCGTTAGGAACAATAGTAATGCCTCCTTTCTTAGGGACACAATGAATGGGACTTACCCATCTACTATTAACTATGGGATAGATTATACCTGCTTCCAGAAACTTTAATATTTCAGTTCTTACCACCTCCTTCATCTTAGGATTTAATCATCGTTGATGGTCGACAACTGGTTTAGCATCAGGCTCCATATTAAGTTTGTGCTGACATAGAGTGGGACTAATGCCCTTAAGATCATAAAGAGTATATCCAATAGTAGCACAGTGCTTCCTCAGAGTTTTTAGCAATCTCTTTTCTTCATGCTCTGAAAGGTTAGCACTAATAATAACAGGATATATCTTCTTTTCATCTAGATAAGCATATTTCAATGTATCAGGCAATTGTTTCAATTCAAATACAGGGTCACCCTTAGGTGGAGGAGGACCTCCAAGAGTTTTAACAAGCAAATTGTGTTTAAGGATAGGTGGTAGATCAAAGAACATCTTATTTATTTCATTTCTTTCATTCATGTGCATATCATTTTCATGGTCTAGCAAATATTGTTCTAACGGATCAGTAGGAGGTACGGCAATAGAAGCAAGACCAATAATTTCATCTTTACTAGGCAATTCTTTATCATGAGGTTGTCTACGAAACATAGAGAAATTAAACTCATGAGATATATCACCAAAGTTAACACTGACAGTTTCTTTAGCGCAATCAATCTTAGCATTAATAGTGTTCAAGAAATGTCTACCAAATATAATGGGACAAAAATTATCTTGTGGAGAACCGAGGACTAGAAAAATCAGTAGGGTATTTTATTTTTCCACACAAGACTTCAACATCTCTAACGATCCCAAGCGGCGTAATGGTATCTCTATTCGCAAGCTTAATAGAAGTCTTGATGGCCCACAAGTATAGGGGATCAATCGTAGTCTTTTCGATAAGTAAGAGTGTCGAACCCAACGAGTAGTAGAAGGAAATGACAAGCGGTTTTCAGCAAGATATTTTCTGCAAGCACTGAAATTATCGGTAACGAGTAGTTTGATAGCAAGATAATTTGTAACAAGTGACAAGTAGCAATAGTAACTAAGGTGCAGCAAGGTAGCCCAATCCTTTTTATAGCAAAGGACAAGCCGGAACATTCTCTTATAATAAGCAAAGCGTTCTTGAGGACACATGGGAATTTCATCTAGTCACTTTCATCATGTTTGTTTGATTCGCGTTCGCTACTTTGATAATTTGATATGTGGGTGGACCAGTGCTTGGGTGCTGTTCTTAATCGAACAAGCCTCCCACTTATGATTAACCCCTCTCGCAAGCATCCGCAACTACGAAAGAAGAATTAAGATAAATCTAACCATAGCATTAAACATATGGATCCAAATCAGCCCCTTACGGAATAGCGCATAAACTAGGGTTTAAGCTTCTGTCACTCTAGCAACCCATCATCTAATTACTACTCCACAATGCATTCCCTTAGGCCCAAAGATGGTGAAGTGTCATGTAGTCGACATTCACATGATACCACTAAGAGAATCAACAACATACATATCATCAAAATATCGAACGAATACCAAATTCACATGATTACTTATGACAAGACTTCTCCCATGTCCTCAAGAACAAAAGTAACTACTCACACATCATATTCATGTCCAAGATCAGAGGGGTATTGAATAGCATAATGGATCTGAACATATAATCTTCCACCAGATAAACCAACTAGCATCAACTACAAGATGTAATCAACACTACTAGCAACCCACAAGTACCAATCTGAAGTTTTGAGACAAAGATTGAATACAAGAGATGAACTAGGGTTTGAGATGAGATGGTGCTGGTGAATATGGTGATGAAGATTGGTCCTCCCACGATGAAAGGGTTGTTGGTGATGACCATGGCTTCGATTTCCCCCTCCCGAAGGGAAGTATCCCCGGCGGAATCGCTCCGCCGGAGAGCAAAAGTGCTCCTGCCCAAGTTCCGCCTCGAGACGGCGGCGCTCCGTCCCGAAAGTCCTATTTTTATTTTTTCTAGGGAAAATGGGCTTGTATACCAGAAGATGGGCACCGAAGGCTGGCCAGGGGCCCCACAAGCCACCAGGGCGCGCCCAGGGGGGGGGTGGGCGTGCCCTAGTGCCTCGTGGGCACCTGGGTGGCCCCCTCTGGTACTTATTTTCTCCAATATTTTTTATTTAATCCAAAATAAATCTCCGTGAAATTTCAGCTCATTTGGAGATGTGCAGAATAGGTATCTCTGACATAGCTTTTTCAGGTCTAGAATTCCAGCTGCCGGCAATCTCCCTCTTTATGTAAATCTTGCATATTAAGAGAGAAAAGGCATTAGAATTGCTCCACAAAGTGTTATATTGATTAAAAACACTATAAATAACAGTAGGAAAACATGATGCAAAATGGACGTATCAGACCGCAAACTTCAGAGGTGGGCTGTTCATACAGTTGAGCCGACAGTTCCTTACTACTTAAACTGGTCAGAGCAGCCAGTAACTTGGATTTGGGAAGATCACCCCCCGTGTATTGATAATCCAGGTGGCCTGGCTTTGGCGGTAGCTCCACAAGTTGGTGGTTACACCTTGACAAAGGTACTCATGGACGGTGGAAGCAGCATTAATATCCTTTATTATGATACTTTGAGGCGGATGAACTTGTCCAAGAAGCAGCTCACCCCTTCCACTACCGTATTTCATGGCATTGTCCCTGGCAAGTTGGCCTACCCTATCGGCAGGATTTCTCTGGAAGTTGCTTTTGGCACTGAGATTAACTATCACTCGGAGTTTTTGTCATTTGAGGTGGTCAAGCTTAAAAGTCCGTATCATGCCCTCTTTGGTAGGCCGGCTTATGCGCGGTTCATGGCACGTCCATGTTATGTTTATCTGAAATTGAAAATGCCTGGACCAGAAGGCACCATCACTGTCAATGGGAATAGGAAAGTCGCCCTTGAGTGCGGGGAAGGAGATGCAACCTATGCTGAGATGGCTTGTGCAGCCGAGGAGTTGAAGTTCTACAAGGACAATGTTGACCCGGCCGATAGGACATCTCTGAAGAAGCCAACAACAGAGTCTGACCCTCTACTTAAGTTCAAGTTGGCTCGCGACACAAAACAAGTTGACTTCACCCCTGGTGATCCCTCTGAGCAGTTCACCATTGGGGTGAATATGGATCCTAAATAGGAAAGCGCGCTCATCGAGTTCATCCGTGAGAACTGGGACATTTTTGCATGGAAACTCTCTGACATGCCAGGTGTATCGAGAGAACTCACCGAGCACTCCCTTAATGTGGATCCTAAGTTTAAACCCGTACGGCAATACCTGCGTCGTTTTAATGAGGAGAGACGCAAAGCCATTGGAGAAGAGGTGGCTTGGCTCCTAGCTGCCGGGTTCATCATTGAAGTTTTTCATCCAGAGTGGTTGGCTAACCCAGTGCTTGTTCTGAAGAAAAATAGGACTTGGTGGATGTGTGTTGATTACACAGACTTGAATAAGGCTTGTCCCAGTGATCCTTTTGCTCTGTCCCGTATTGACCAGATCATTGATGCTACGGCTGGCTGCGAGTGTTTATGTTTTCTGGATGCTTACTCCAGTTATCATCAGATCAAGATGAAGGAGGAGGACCAGGAAAAGACAGCCTTCATCACGCCCTTTGGAGCTTTCTGCTCTACGTCAATGCCGTTTGGTTTGAAGTGTGCACAAGCGACTTATCAGCGCTGTATCCAAAATTGTTTCCACAAGCAGATTGGGCGTAACGTTCATGAATATGTTGATGACATCATGGTCAAATCTCATAAGAAAGAGACTTTGCTGGATGATGTCAAGGAGACGTTTGACAACCTCAGAGTTTACCAGATGAAGCTCAACTCGGAATAATGTGTCTTTGGTGTTACTGCAGGGAAATTACTGGGCTTCCTAGTTTCTGAGCATGGAATTGAGGCCAACCAAGAAAAAATCAAAGCCATCACGACCTTGGCCAAGCCGGCCAATCTTAACGCTGTCCAGAAGCTGGAGGGGTGGGTCGCGGCGTTGAGCCGGTTCATCAGCCAGCTTGGGGAGAACGTGATTCCGCTTTACCAATTGCTCCGGAAGTCAGATAATTTTACTTGGAGTGATGTTGCAGATCAATCCTTCGAGTCTCTCAAGAAGCAGTTGTCTGAGCCACCTATCCTTGCTGCCCCTCAGGAGAAGGAACCAATGCTGTTATACATTGCCGCCAAGAGCAAAGCCGTCAGTGTTGCAGTTGTTGTGGAGCGCAAGGAAGAAGGCAAAGAGTACCCAGTTCAGCGCCCTGTGTATTATATCAGTGAAGTTTTAACAGAGTCCAAGCAGTGGTATCCGCATTGGCAAAAGCTGGTATATGGCGTGTTCATGGCAAGTCGCAAATTGAAAGATTACTTCCATGAGCACCCAATTACTGTGGTCAGTTCAGCACCTCTTGGAGATATAATTCAGAACAGGGAGGCAACTAGCCGGGTTGGAAAGTGGGCTATTGAGCTTGGCCCACATCATCTCAAATATGTGCCAGGGACTGCCATCAAATCTCAAGCTTTGGTGGACTTCATCAATGACTAGACTGAGTTGCAGGCTCCGGAGGAGAAGCCAGATGCTACGTACTAGTCAATACATTCCGATGGATCCAGGCAATTGGAGGGCTCGGGGGCAGGAGTTGTGATAACTTCCCCATGAGGTGATAAGTTTTGTTATGTTTTGAGGCTTATGTTTCCCTGTACTAACAATGCAGCTGAATATGAGGCTTTGCTTCATGGACTCCGTATGGCTAAGGAGATGAACTTAAGCCAAGTCAGGTGCCTGGGCGACTCAGATTTGGTGGCTCAACAGGTTTCTGGGACTTGGGATTCTAAAGATCCCCTCATGGCAGCTTACAGGCGTGCTGTCACCAATATTGCTCGACACTTCAAGGGATATCAAGTTGATCACATTGATCCCCGGCTTAATGAGGCAGCAGATGCACTGTCTCGCTTGGGGTCTCAGCGCAAGCCTGTTCCACCCAATGTCTTCTTGGATGTTCTGCACAACTCATCAGTCCAATTACCGATGGAGGACGATCTTGCTATTCCTGATCCAAAGGCAGCATTGGTGGCTGCTATTCATGCTATACCAGATTGGACGGTGCCTTACCTGGCGTATCTGAGTCGTGGCGAGCTTCTAGTAGATGAAATCACCGCTCGGCAGATCATCAGGAGGTCCAAATCCATGACCATTGTCAATGGCGAGTTGCACAGACGAAGTGGCACAGGCATTTTTCAACGCTGTGTTTCCCCTAAGGAAGGCCAAGAGATCCTTAATGAGATACATTCAGGTGATTGTGGACATCACGCCGGCTCACGATCTCTGGTTGCAAAGGCTTTCTAGCACGGTTTTTACTGGCTTACAGTTCATGCAGATGCAGAGGAAATTGTTCGCAAGTGTGATGGTTGTTAGAAGTTTGCTCGTCAAGCACATGTGCCAGCTCAAGAGTTGCGGATGATTCCAATAACTTGGCCCTTTGCAGTCTGGGGGCTTGATATGGTCGGACCCTTCAAGAGATCTAAGAATAAACACACTCACTTGTTGGTTGCAGTTGACAAGTTCACCAAGTGGGTTGAAGCAGAGCTAGTCAGCCATTGTGATGCTGCTACGGTTGTCAAATTCCTGAAAAAGTTGATCTATCGGTTTGGCTATCCACAAAGCATAATTACAGACAATGGAACCAATCTGTCCAAGGGGCTCATGAAGCAGTTCTGTCAACAGGAGCATATCCGACTTGACTTAACATCTGTCGCGCATCCTCAGTCCAATTGACAGGCGGAACGAGCTAATCAGGAATTGCTACGTGGAATAAAACCAAGGCTCATGGTGCCTCTTCAACGTACTCCCGGTTGCTGGAAAGAGGAATTACCTGCAGTACTTTGGAGCATACGGACTACTCCCAACAGGTCAACAGGTTATACGCCATTTTTCCTGGTCTATGGTGCAGAGGCTGTACTTCCAAGTGATATTCGTCATGACTCTCCCCGAATCACAGCTTATGTGGAGGCTGATAATGAACAAGCTCGCCAAGATGCTCTTGATGCTCTGGAAGAAGAACGCGAACTTGCCGCATCCAGATCTGCCATATATCAACAAGACCTACGTCGCTATCACAGCCATAGAGTTCGAAGATGTACCTTTCAGGAAGGTGACTTAGTGCTCTGTTTGATACAAGACCAGACATGCATGCATAAGCTTTCGCCTCCTTGGGAAGGACCCTTCGTCATTAGCAAGAATCTCAACAATGGATCCTATTGCCTTGTTGACATACGTGAAGCAGATATATCACGTACATCTGAGGAGGAGGGCAGCCGACCCTAGAATATTGCACATCTCCGGCCATATTATACCTAAGTCACAGACTTGGTAGTATCTTTTGTACATACTTTCAACATGTATATATATATTGATCAATGAAATAAAGCCGACATCTCTGTATAAGAGAGTTTGTCGTTTGGCCTCAAATTGTGTGTTGAGTCTTTATTCTTTGATCATGGTTACTTGGGGGCTTGCAACTCATCGAGTTTAGCTATTAACATCCCTCTTAACCCGGCAAATGCCATTATATATTTGGTTATACCCGCCTGTTAGCAAGATGCTACTCCAAAAAGGTGACCCAGTGTACGCCTGATGAGTCAATCACAGAGGTGACCTTGAACTCATCAAAGTTAAAACACTGGTTAAGTCATGTGAGGGCCGGCTTTCAAAAAGCTAGGACAAACCAAAAGAGGCTAAAAAAGCCTGCTTCACTGAAGCAAATCAGACTTGAGCCTCGAAAGCCGGTCTTTGTGTCATGCCTCGAAAGCCGGCTTTATTGCATTCTTATGATTTTATATCATGCATTTATATTATATATACATGTACATATTACATATTTTTTGCAGAAATTAATTCACATTATTTGTGATATTATAACAACAGCATTATTTGCCGGGTTGCATAGTGGCCACAACTTCTATTCAAACTTCATAGTAAGTGTTGGACATGTTACAGCAACTCGCCACAGAGGCTGGGTCTCAGAACTTGGTCTAGCTGTCATCAAACAAGGGCATGTCTTATGGCAATCATGGTTGCTGTTGGCTTATGAAACCGGGTTATCTATCTGGTCCTTCAAAAGTAAGGTTGATGTTTGGTTTTCAACATAGCAAAAGTTGGTCATTCATTGCAGTCATCAAAAGTTTTACAATCAAAGCGATACGTGCACGATGGCACCAACACCAATAGAAGAAGTTTCATAACTAAAATTATTACAGCACCATAGTCGGGCAAGTTTTGTTGAAGTATTACAGAAGATCACGGCTATGAGCCGGCAGCATGGCCCTCCGGGTCGTCGTGTACGCCAGAAGAAGAGGGATCAACATTCGCCGTCTCTTCGCCATCGTCAGGGGCTGCCGCCTCTACTTGAGTTGCCGGCTCGTTTGCTACCCACTAAATAGAATGCAATGCTTCAAATACAGAGTCTGCTTTCATCACAGTGGAAGGATTGATGTCAGGGGCAAAATTTTGCTTACGGTGCAGTGGTGAAAGATCGACCGGCTTGGGGTCAGGAAGGCTCAAGCGTTTGCCATCTTTGGCGTAGCCGGCTTGTTATTTCTCTGAGTCTACCTCTGCTACAATGCTGGTGGCTGCTACCCAGGTCTCCTTCACGCAACACACATAGTCTTCGTTGGTGAACTTTGAGCCATCCGCGTTGAATTCTGGAAAACCATCGGCCAGCAGAGCCGACTCCATCTCAGGATGATAAGCCTTTGCACGTGCCAGGGCATACATTGATCCTTGGCGACTTGCTGATTTCTTCAACTCCTAGATCCATTGCGGAACGGTGGAAAGTTCTTTCAGCATATCCATGATGTAGTGTGGTGGGGCCTTAGTATTTTTGACTGCCATAACACAGTAGGCACCACCCACATATAGCTGCTCTAGGAACTTGTACACCGCCTTCAATTTTTCCAGATGAAGTTCAACCAAGTTATGATTTCTTCTGCCTGCAAACACATGTCAACAAGTATTAGTAATCCGGCTCAACATGTTAAGCCGGCACGTGTGGTGACTTGAAGGGTTTTATGCTTACCAAAGATAGCAGTGCACATGTCTGTTATATGGCTCTTGAGTGTGGATAGCTCATGAGTCACCGGCTTGAGCTTTGGCTCAGCTTCTTCTGCTCGTTTCAGCAAGGCGGCTTGCTCCGCTTCAAATGCTCTCTTGGTTTTTTCCAGGGTATCAGTCACAGTCAGCAACGACTTGTGAAAATCTGACGATAGATGTTCTGCCTTTTCGCGCAGCTTCTTTTCGGCCTTGAGATCTTTTTGTAAGCCGGCTGCCTGTGACTCGGCCTGGTTTAGCATATCCTGCATATCAGTTTAAAAAGAAAAGTTACAAGTCATACTTACTAGTCCCGAGCCGTCCCAGGCGATTGACCCGGCACTTGGGGGCTACATCGGCCAGTCTTCTACTTATGATCTATACAAGTCCCATGCAGTTGCAAGCATTCTACATGGCACTTGGGGGCTAATGCATTGACATTGTTTGCCTAACACATCTATTATCAAGACCTGACTCATCACAGAATGATGAGCCGGGTCTTGGGGGCTACCAATTGTTCTAAAGACATATCCTGCAAGTATGTAAGACCCAGCCCGCTATTGCATAGTGGCCCGGCTCTTGGGGGCTATAGTATGACTACACTTATGTTTACAAGATAAGGCGAGTTAGAAATGATTTGAGGTTACATACATGTTAGCAAGGCAGTAATGAAGATTACCTCATATTTCCTTCTTAAGCTGTTGAAAATGGCTGCTTCAGTTTCCCGGCTCTCAGATAGCCGGGTTAGGAAAGTTTGGTGCAGAGCATCCACGTCTTGATCATCAAAGGACGGGAACTCAAGACTGGCCTTGCCCTTATTTTTTGGCGACACATTCTTTGCCACAACTTTGACCAAGACATTGGAAGATTCTGGAGGAATGCTATGAATCTCACAAGTGATAACCATATCATCTTGAGATCTGGCCTGTTGGCTGCTCTACTGGGGCAATCTCTGTTTCCGCTACTGGAGTGGAAGTTCGAAAAGGGCTTGGCGGGTTGTCTTGGAGGGGCGGTTCATCTTGACCCGCCTGATTTTCTTGGATTGGCGCCTCGTCTTGACTTGCCGAATTGTTTTGAAGCTCTGTGTTGTCCATCTCCAAGCCGTGAGATGGATTCGCTTCAGTCTCTACTGTAGCGCCAGTAGACTCGCCAGTTTTCTTCTTGATGACAGCCTTGGCACTATATTAATGAAAGACATTAATAGCTAAAAAGGGAGGAACAAACCATGATTCATAATGCAAGGCAAGTTATTTTTGTTCTTACCCCTTGTTGATGGTGAAAGCTGGCGATTGAGTGGCGCTAGATTCGTTGGAGGACGGAGAAGTCAAATAAGCTGAATCCTCCCGTGGCATTGGTTGTTTGAATAAACCGGCTTGAGGATGACTCGCCGTGGGGCTTGTTGGAACGTCAAGATGAGGTCGACGAGACCTATCATGACATAAGCCCTCTGACAAGTCGCCTGAGCTGCTCCAGGTCTTTCGCTTCAGATTGGTAGTGTGCTACATTTTCTTCAAAGACAAATGATGGTCCAGGTGAGCAGATGGATGCGAAAATGGAACCTTATGGACCACAACCCGGATCTTTCTTTAACCAAATGTTTCTGAATCTGAGTCTGAAGAAATCAGGGTTACCTCTTGCGCGTCGGCTCTGCTGGTTTCGGTCTGGTCCTGGGACAAGTCGGCGTCAGCAAGTTCGTTAAAAAGACGGCCAAGAGAGTCAAGTTCTACCTCAGGTTCTTCCTCTTCTTCTTCATTTTGATCTTGAGGAGGAGTGGTGGCTTCTGTTCTGGCTTGTCACCATTCAGACCCCTCCTAAAACAAAGAGCCAGCTTATCAGTCAAATAGAAATAATACTTGTTTAATAAAAGATGAAGGAGGGTGACTCGCAGCTGGGGCCGGGTTGCCAGCATAAAAGGGGGGAAGACCGACTAGTGCGATCTTCTCTTTTTTCTCACCAAGCAGCTTCTTGGTGGCCTTGATTAAGTCTGTGTTGGTCAAGTTTTGTGTGCTAAAATGCAACTCATCATTTGTCTCGCTAGTATATGTGTGCAGAAGCCGGCTCCTTACACTGAGTGGCTGAACCTTCTAGTCCATCCATGTCCGGGTGAAGTTGACCCCGGTTAGCCCATGAGCTATGAGGGCGCTGATTTTGGTGTAGATGGGCTGGAATGTTTCTCGTTCTTCTGGTTGGGCATTGGCGTCAAACTGAATTGAGGCTAGAACCGGTCCAATCTGTAACCCGGCAATGGGTGTTCATCAGCTGGAGAAGTATCTTGGCAATAAAACCATGTCTTGTGCCAATCTTTCGGATGACTCGCCAGTGCCATCTCAGAAAAATATGAGTTTCTCCTCCGTTGAATGGTAACTCCACCGCATTCCAGGCTAGAGCCATTCTTGCATTCAGTTTGGCGGTTGCAATAGAAGAAGTCTTGAAAAAGGCCGACTGTGGGTTCCATCTGCAGATATATTTCACAGAAGGCCTAGAAGTTGCTCAGGTTAAGGACCAAGTTAGGCCCGAGGTCTTGTGGCCTGATGTTGAAATGATGGAGAACATCACGGAAAAATTTGGAACCCGAAGGTCGAAACCCTCTGTCCAAGTGATCCTTAAAGATTATTATATCATAAGGGCCAGGGGCAGGCCGGGTCTCTTCTTCAGGAGCCCGCCAATTGATTTGATTCTTGGCGGGAAGTAACCCGGTGGTTACCAGGTCTTCCAGCATCAGATTGGACATACATGACTTTGACCAGTTGGCGTGCCTCTCGAAGCCTGGCCCTCGAAGTCTTCGTCTCGCGAGGCCTTCCTATTAGGCGACCGCCGCAGGCCGGCTCGCGAGACCCCGCCCGCGAGGCTTCCGAGAGGCTTGCCTCCTGAGACAACTGCATGTTGACAAGTCTCACAATGAGGGAGCGACGTGCGCTTGCTAGCTTGCTTGTGGCCATTGTGTGAGGAGATAAGGCACCAAGGACCTTAGTGAGGTGACGTGCACGAGAGCAGGTCCGCGAGCCAGAGCTCAGTCACTTGGATTTAGCGGCGCTGCAGGGACGGACCCGAGCACAGGCGCCGTGCCTAGCTCCCGCTCATGGAACGGTCAGGAGTTGGGTCGCGAGCGCGCGGCGCTCTTGAGACGGCATCGTACCAAATACACAATTATGTAAGGAACATAAACTTATTAGAGCATAATTAGTAGGATTCGTTACACAATCAAAAGGGAGAGGGGCAAGGCTGCCGTGTCCGGCCCAGATCTGCTTGAGGTTGGTGCGGCCCGTGAGGTGCCCTCAATTAAACAACCCAAAAATCACCTGGTAGTACTATGCTGGAGAAGTGCGCGGGTCGCTCAGCGAGGTTTGCCGCGGAAGCCTGCTCCTTAGGGACCGAGGGGCTCTTGAGGCCCAGGGGGCTCGAAGCGCGTCAGCCGCTGGAAGGCGGTGCCGGTGTTCCTCGGGCCGAAGGGCATGCGGACGTAGCTGGTGGTGGAGTCCACGCCCTGGCCGACGCGCGGCAGCAGAAAGGGGTCCTGAGGGCAGGCCTTGTTGTGGCTCGCGAAGTCGATGCACATTCGCTTCTTGCCACCCTTCTTGGGGACGACGACCGGGTTGGCGAGCCACTCGGGATGGCGCACCTCACAGACAACTCCAGCTTCTTGCAACTTGTGCACTTCTTGGACAATGAACTCTTGCTTCTCGGGCGCCTGGCGCCGTGCTTTTTGCTTGATGGGGTGTGCGTTGGGGCACACCGCTAAGTGGTGCTCGATCACCTCCCTTGGTACACCGGACAAGTCAGATGCTTTCCAAGCAAAAACATTCGAGTTTGCCCGAAGGAAGGCGACAAGAGCGCTTTCCTATGCAGGAGGGAGGCAGGTGTCGATGGTGAAGGCAGGGCCTGAGCCGCTGCCGTCAACTGACACCTTCTTCGTCTTGGCACGGTCCTGAGAGAACAGATGCTTCTTCTTCGCGGGTGCGGCCTCAGGAGGCTCGACCGCGTCCTCGTCAGCCGGATGCGCGGCAGCGGCAGCTTTGTAGGCGTGCTCGAGGGAGCAGACCGCGTCCTTCTCGTCGCAGGTGACGGTGATGATGCCGCTGCAGCCAGGCATCTTGAGAACGTTGTAGGCGTGGTGGGTTGCCGCCATGAACTTGGCGAGAGTTGGGTAGCCCAAGATGGCATTGTACGGCAGGCCGATGTGCGCCATGTTGAAGTCGATGAGCTTAGTGTGGTAGTTCTGTAACACCCCGATTTTTGGACCTTTCTTTTTCTTTTGGATTTCTTCGAATTTTATTTGGAATTTCTTTTTTCGTGGCTATGTGGTCTTGAAACCTGGGAAGATCTTCTCTCCTGCCACTTCCTAGTGGCTTGTCATTCTCAAATCTATCCCAAGGCCATGTCATTTCCATCTTAGCCCAACCCCAATATTTATTTCTTGGGAATACTCCTTTTTCTATTAAAGGAATAACCCTATTTGCCCTAGGTTGTGAAGCAACCTATATTTATGCCATTCCAAAAATCCGCACAAAATTCTCATAAATTCTTTGGACCATATCTTCCACCAATATGTGAAAACCCATCCTTGCCTAGTTCAAAAATAATTCAGGAATATTCATTTTCCATTCTGTCTAGATTGGCACTTTGTGAAGGAAGTGTTATTTATATTTTCTTAATTGCTCTCAACATTTTTGTGCACTCTTTCCTATCCAAATTATTGCCACATGCCAAAATTAAGATTAATTTGCCTAGTAAAACTTCCTCAGCAAATTTCCAAAGGTTCTGACCAGAGAGAAGCTTTGTGAAGGAAGTACTAGCTAGCCTTATCCAATTGAGTTGAAATTTTTGTAGGTCATCCATATGATCAATGCATGACTCTCCACAAAATTGCATACCCATCCAACAATCTATCTGAGCACACCTTCAAATCTTGGTTTCTGGTCACAATTTCAGTTTGTGAAACAACTATATTTTATATTGCTTCAAAAATTCTGAAATTTTTCCAGGACCTAAATATCCAAAAATAATGTGAGAATGCTGAAATTCACATTATTTTGCCAAGCCATTTTCTCCACAAAATTCCCCCAAGTTTCTGTCCAGTGGGTAGCATTGTGAAGGAAGTATCATTTTTATTCATACAAATGGTATGAAATTTTTATGGTACCTTCATATGCCCAAATGATCATGCTCCACCATTTTTCATCCCAATGCAAGCATATATGTGAGTGCTACTTCCTGATCTTCTTTTTGGACCAGAATATGTGGTTGTGAAGCAACTGTATTAAATACTGGTCCAAATCATTTCATTTTTCACAGGATCATAGTCCTTCCTACCCTAAACCCCTGAGACATTCTGGTTAGCTCTTATCCCCTCTAAATTGATCACTATTTCATGCCTAAGTTTGCAACAGCAAACTTCAGTCAATCAGTCTCTTCAAATCACACTCACTTTGGTCGAACCATCACATCAGTGAGGCTATAGATTGGAGGGAAAACGCGGTAGACATATTTTTGCAGGCCATCGTGCCCTCTCCTCGCCATGCCACGCGGTGACCACGAGGCTGGGAAGCAAATGTCGCCCTCTGGGTGGCGTTTAGCTTCGGGCACTCCTTTGCTCGTCGTTCCTGCGTGTCCCACCATGTCTACAAAGTCGACCACCCTCCCCTGCATCCACGTAGCCTCCTCCCCGCCCCTCCCGTCGCCGTCCGGACGCAGACACCGCATGCCCGCGTAAGAACAGTGGCACAAAGGTGCCCCCCTGCCCCACACGGTGAGCCGCACTTTGCCCGCGTGCTTGGCACTCCACTAACTCCCTCTCACGTCGCCTCTACTGCCCGCACGTGCCCGGCCCTGCGCCAGAGTATCGTCTTCGTGCCCGCGGCGGTATCCGGAGAGAGCACCTCGCCCCGGCTATTGAAGCCGTCCCCGAGGCCTCCCGAGCTCTCACACCTCCTCTCCTCCACCCCAGCACCCTCCCCGGCCTCCTCCCCGAGCTCGAGGAGCTCTTATTCTCCCCAATGGCCGCCATGGCCGCCGCCTTCCCCCTCCTAAATTCGTGCAATTTGGAGCTCCTCCCACTCTCTTTCCACCACCAAAGAGCTCCCTCGACCTCCAAGAACCTCTCCAGCAACTTCTCTCCTCCTCTAGTGGGCCGTGCCGCCGAGCACGAGCTCGCCCGTCGCCGGTCTCCTCCACGCTCGAAGGAGCACTCGTGCTTGCGGAAGTGCGCTTCTGTTTTTTTCAGCCGCCGGCCGTAACGGTTAAATTGGGGACGTTCGTCCGTTAACAGCAGAAATGAACAGTTTTTAATTCTTTTTCTGCCTAACGAACGAACGGCCGTAACTTCGCCACCGTGACTCCGATTCAGGTGATTCCAAAGCCCACAATCTCAGTTCGTCGAGCCCGTTCCGATGGTATCATTTTCATGAGGTTGTCACACTGTCAAAATGACCATTTTGCCCTTGCCCTTAAAACAGCTCCGCCGAGAAGGAAACTTTTCCGGCGATTCTTTCCGCGAGTTCATCGCACCCCTCCCCGATGGTTCCTCCATCCCCAGGCAAGCCACAACAGCCACTTGCATGATGGCATTGCAGTAGCCATGGTTTCCACTTGAATATTTAATAATTGTTTGCGCATTTAATTATTTTGTGAATGCTTCGAATATGCTTGTGAATCCATGCTCATTGCTTATGCCATGTTCATTTTCATCTAGTAAGTGATATGATTAATTGCTAATGATATTCTCATCATGTTTTATTCTTGTAATCACTTTCGATGCTAGTGATAACGATATGCTCATATGGATCATTATGGTTTGATATGAAAATACTTGTTATATTCGTGATCATCGTTATGCTATGCTCATTTGCAGCCCGTAGAGTAAATGATTTATCATTGTTGATGTTAAATGGTTATGTTGCCCATCCATGGTTACACTGATATCATGCTCCTATGCATTGTTATTTCATCATGTTATTTTATTGTGACTTAGCTCATCACCATTCAAGTTGAACCTGACATTAATCGAACTTGAACAAATCTGTTGGCTGAGTCATGGTGCCACCAAATCGAGCTAACCAGTGCAGCCACACTTGCCTTATGGGGGGCCCTGATTCGGTCTATTGTCATGCCTCTCGCCGGTGCCTCCAACTAGGGAAGGTTATGCGCGCGCGCTACCCTGATCAGGTAGGCGGCCATAAGCCTTGTGCCCGAGTTGTTGGCACGCGGTTGTCCCCGTTTGGGACGAGTTTGTTTTGTTAGGCCACGACGGTGGCAGCCACGAAGGTGGCGGATGTCACGAGTTGACATCGGGGCGACCCAGGACATAGCCCAAAGGGGAGTTTGTCGGGAGTGGCCGGGAGAGTGTCATGCAATAGACTGGTTTTGTCGGAACGTCGTTGGTCCACCCGAATGGGAGCACGAGGCCATGAGTTCCGTAGTGTGGGTACATTGTACTAACCTCTGCAGATTGTATAATCTATCGATAGCCGCGTCCTCAGTCATGGACACAGTTCGTAGTAGGTCACACTATGGGTCAACAGAAATAATAACCTATATAATAAACAACCCCGGTTCGATGAGAAAAGAAGTTGGTTGATCTTTATGTGTGGTCACGAGATGATCACGATGGTATTCTTGATGATGGTTGATCATGAGGTGATCGTGTGATGATCACGACGGTAAGAAAGATTGATATATAAGGTGGTTACGAGATAACCTCCGAGCAGAGTAAGTTGGTCCACGAGACCTTAAACGTCGACCCCCCTTGCATGCTAGTGCTAGTATCTTCCTTTTCATATCATGAATTATATGTACCTGCCATGCTCATGTGGTTGCCATGCTCATGATGTTGCCTTGCTCATGTTGTTGCCATGCTCATGTTGCTCTAGTAGTATCATGTTCATCATGGATAATTAACCTGTAAATGCCATGCTGTTGTATGTCTTGATTGCTTTGGTTGCTGTGAGCTTGTGAGTACATTCAAAGTACTCACCTGGCATGTCATGCCAGATTGCAGGTCATGCCGTGATTGCTTGTTTGTCAAGGATCCCGACGTTGCGCTCTAGGATACATCCCAGCCAGAGTCCCTGCGGAGTGGAGTTCATCACCGTCGTCGTTGTTCCGCTGCTAGAGTTTATTCCGCTTCGAGATGTTCCGCTGCTAGCATAGAACTACCTTAGCAGGCGAAGTACCGCCGTGCCCCTGTAATCTTTGTAATATCGGACCCTTGTACCCATTTTATTCGTAATAAAGAGCTGATTTGTTCTATGCCAAGCAGTGCCGTATTCCAGAAGACTTGATCTTTGGGCTGGAATACGGGGTGTTCCGGTCTCTCTGAGCCGGGGTGCCACAACGATTGGTATCAGAGCAGGTCTGGCTGTAGGACGCCCTAGTCAGCGCGAGCGTTAGAAACCGTTAGTATAGAGTCTAGTTAGCTTGCTGCATTTGGTTGCTGCATCTGTTTGCTGCATAGCATGCATATAGACTCACTATCTTGTCGCTAACGATCTTATCTTGTGAGTGTAGGTGGCATCGGTTTCGATCCACAACTTGCACCCTCCAGCCTTGCATACTTGCTCTTTGGTGTTTGGTATCATCTCTATCCCAGCGGAGTGATGCCGAGGTACCTAGTGATGTCGATCTCTTACAGGATTGATGCACAGGTATCGCACCAATTTATTCGCTTCAGCCACCCTTATCGTTTTGATGGTAGACATGCTTCTACCCCGGATCTTGCCATCCAACCCACCGTTTGGCAACCCACACTGGTCTTTGTTACCAGAAAAGGGCAATGCTACAGACCCTGCTTTTCACCGCTATCCCACCCTTTCCCTGGACGAGTACGGTTCCCTTCTGTACACTTGATGATGATGTGGCCGTGACATCCGTGTCTCGCTACATGATCATCGAGTCCGTCCTAACCTCCAAGCCCGTCCAGATGCAACCGGTGCTGAGCCAGCACTGGGTGTAGCTCTGTTCACACCAACCTCTCCACACGTTGATCCACTATCGTGCACACCGCCACAGCATGTTAGATCGTAGTACCGGAGTTTCCTCGAGAATTGTGTGCTTAAGTAGGCATGCATAGTGAGGAGAATAGCTGTAAAATGTGATGTTGCTTGTATGCAATCCTGATGCCTGGTGTGCTTTTATTCAGTCGTTTCTTTTGTTTCTTTCTTTGGGCCTTCGGTGTTACCTTATTTCCCCTTATGAAAGTTGCTCATCAACCGACTTCGGACTCAAAGAATCAGTGAGGATTTCAAATATTTGGAAGCTCAGCTAAACATTATGGAATTCTTAGTCAACTGCATTATATTGAGAATATTTGGTTTGAATATAAGTGACATCCTGGAGTGATTATCAACATCAAGTTTACAACAGTGGTGCAATTTTCACATCAGTAATGATTAAATCAGCCGGAAGACAATTTGTGTACAAAACAACAGTACATTTCCAGTCAGAGGAATATCAAGGGCATATGTATATATGGCATTCAGTCCGCACACCGTAGTGAGAAGCTTCTGGAGTAAGCAACCCAGTCTTCCTCCGCACGCTACCAGAGAAGCTTACGATACAAGGCTCCTCAGTCTTCCTCAGTACGATATGTGGATAGCTTACAGTGTATGATACTCAGTCTTCTTCGGTAAGCCACCGCAGAAAGCTTCCGGCATAAGGCACCGAATCTTCCTCAGTAAGCAACCAGAGGAAAAGCTTCTGAGGTACGATACCCAATCTTCTTCAGCACGCTATCCCGGCAAAGGCTTTGAGTGCAAGATATCCAGCCTTTCTCAGCACGCTACTCTCAGGAAGCTTCCAACACAAGCTATCCAGTCTTTATCAGTACGACACTACATACAGCCATCGTCATGGGTACAAGATATTACACAGTGAGTTGGCAGCATACGGCAGTGCACCCCAAGAATCAGATCCGCAACAGTTTGTCAGAAGCAAGAATCAGTCAAGACACAAGTGTCTGCCTCGGGAATCAGATGTTCAGATACACATGCTTCCATATATATTGTGAACATGCTGCCACAGTCATGCAAGTCACTCGTACGATAATGCAAGCACAGTGAGAATCCGACCACCACATGAATTGTGTAAGAGGAAGAAAGCAAGTATACACCTCAGTGTGACGCAATGTCTGACAAGCTATGAAGCAAGACAGTGTTGGGACAACAATCCTGACAGTGGATATCAAGGCCAGCTTCCTCTCAACCGACAAAGTGATATCATTAACCTTTGTCACTGTCATGTATGATTGCCCACAGGAGTGAGCTCTGTCCAAGTAACTGTGAACCTGGCATATGATCCTGATGAACCCTTGCTTACCTTTCCTGGTAACGGCACCACGCTTGTGTTCTGAGCTGCTTTTCAGCCGTCATGAGCCATGGTTGAGTTATTTCAGTAATGTCCCAGATCTGAGTTGTAAAGACCGTTCAGGTGGCTACTGATTTATTTGCCGATTTCTTGCAAAGGTTCAGATGATCATTGCCCTACCGTTAAAGCTCGAGAGATGATAAACTTGCCAGTTAAATGTTGCCGCACTGCCTGAGGATAAGGATAAGGTATGACTGCCGGAATATTGCACCTGAAAGCACCTATGGTCACACGAAGAATTAAAGATATTTAAGACCAAGTTCTTTCAGCAAAAGATTCAGAAAAAGAGAACATTAATGAAGAAGCAAGACCGGCAATACGGGTATGATAATTGTGGCATGAACAATATGGTACGGATACACAAGACAGTCTGATTTCGTATTGATCACCATGAACACACACCCAAGGGGTCTACTCTGTTTGTAAGGACCTCATATCAAGGTGACAGTCGAATCATCGGTACGGATTCGAGACAGTGGAGCCAGCCAAGGTAATTCAGAACTACCTTCAAGCAGTCAGACTCTGCCAAGAGAACGGTTATGAATCTTAGCATTGTTTTGAACCCGAAGGACATGCATCTACTCGAGTAAACCGATGCAATAATTGAATGTTCTGTGTCCACCGAGGCAAGTTGCTCATAACTCCATTGAATACTATCGGTGCTGGATAACCGAATGGCATGTCAATAGGGAAATCACTCCCGGACTTATGGAAATCCCGATCATGATAATATCAGACAAGCCAGCAGACACTAAAGAATTGGAGTCAGAGCAAGGATGAACATATGAAGGAAGACCTATCACAATGTTGAATGCAGTGAAGCAAACCACCCCAGAGCAAGGTAATCAGATCATATGAAATTCAGTGGGAACATCATATGAAGGAAAAAGGATACTCGAGTGGAATCGGTCAGAATATTCATACTTTTTCCCGGAGGAACCAAATCTCAAGGACGAGATTTATCGTAAGGGGGGTAGGTTTGTAACACCCCGATTTTTGGCCCTTTCTTTTTCTTTTGGATTTCTTCAAATTTTATTTGGAATTTCTTTTTTCGTGGCTATGTGGTCTTGAAACCTGGGAAGATCTTCTCTCCTGCCACTTCCTAGTAGCTTGTCATTCTCAAATCTATCCCAAGGCCATGTCATTTCCATCTTAGCCCAACCCCAATATTTATTTCTTGGGAATACTCCTTTTTCTATTAAAGGAATAACCCTGTTTGCCCTTGGTTGTGAAGCAACCTATATTTATGCCATTCCAAAAATCCCCACAAAATTCTCATAAATTCTTTGGACCATATCTTCCACCAATATATCAAAACCCATCCTTGCCTAGTTCAAAAATAATTCAGGAATATTCATTTTCCATTCTGTCCAGATTGGCACTTTGTGAAGGAAGTGATATTTATATTTTCTTGATTGCTCTCAAATTTTTTGTGCACTCTTTCCTATCCAAATTATTGCCACATGCCAAAATTCAGATTAATTTGCCTAGTAAACCTTCCTCAGCAAATTTCCAAAGTTTCTGACCAGAGAGAAGCTTTGTGAAGGACGTACTAGCTAGGCTTATCCAAATGAGTTGAAATTTTGGTAAATCATCCATATGATCAAATCATGACTCTCCACCAAATTTAATACCCATCCAACAATCTATATGAGCACACCTTCAAATCTTGGTTTCTGGTCACAATTTCAGTTTGTGAAGCAACTATATTTTATATTGCTTCAAAAATTCTGAAATTAATCCAGGACCTAAATATCCCTAAATAATGTGAGAATGCTAAAATGCACATTATTTTTCCAAGCCATTTTCTCCACAAAATTCCCCCAAGTTTTGTCCAGTGGGTAGCATTGTGAAGGAAGTATCATTTTTATTCATACAAATGGTATGAAATTTTTATGGTACCTTCATATGCCCAAATGATCATGCTCCACCAATTTTCATCCCAATGCAAGCATCTATGTGAGTGCTACTTCCTGATCTTCTTTCTGGACCAGAATATGTGGTTGTGAAGCAACTATATTAAATACTGGTCCAAATCATTTTATTTTTCACAGGATCATAGTCCTTCCTACCCTAAACCCCTGAGACATTCTGGTTAGCTCTTATCCCCTCTAATTTGATCACTATTTCATGCCTAAGTTTGCAACAGCAAACTTCAGTCGATCAGTCTCATCAACTCACATTCACTTTGGTCGAACCATCACATCAGTGAGGCTGTAGATTGGAGGGACAACGCGGTAGACATCTTTTTGCAGGCCATCGTGCCCTTTCCTCGCCATGCCACGCGGTGACCACGCGGCTGGGAAGCAAATGTCGCCCTCTGGATGGCGTTTAGCTTCGGGCACTCCTTTGCTCGTCGTTCCCGCGTGTCCCACCATGTCTACAAAGTCGACCACCCTCCCCTGCATCCACGTAGCCTCCTCCCCGCCCCTCCCATCGCCGTCCGGACGCGGACACCGCGTGCCCGCGTAAGAACAGTGGCACCAAGGTGCCCCCCTGCCCCACGCGGTGCGCCGCACTTTGCCCGTGTGCCTGGCACTCCACTAACTCCCTCTCACGTCGCCTCTATTGCCCGCGCGTGCCCGGCTCCGCACCATTGTATCGTCTTCGTGCCCGCGGCGGTATCCGGAGAGAGCACCTCGCCCCGGCTATTTAAGCGGTCCCCGAGGCCTCCCGTGCTCTCACACCTCCTCTCCTCCACCCCAGCACCCTCCCTGGCCTCCTCCCCGAGCTCGAGGAGCTCTTATTCTCCCCAATGGCCGCCATGGCCGCCGCCTTCCCCCTCGTAAATTCGTGCAATGTGGAGCTCCTCCCACTCTCTTTCCACCACCAAAGAGCTCCCTCGACCTCCTAGAACCTCTCCAGCAACTTCTCTCCTCCTCTAGTGGGCCGTGCCGCCGAGCCCGAGCTCGCCCGTCGCCGGTCTCCGCCGCGTTCGAAGGAGCACTCGTGCTCGACCTTCCCGCGGCCCGTGCCCTGCCTGGACGGATGCGGCAAGACGGCCTGAGCACGCCCATGTGCTGGACGCCGCCGTTGGTGGTCGGAGCCGCCGGAACAAGCGCCGGCGCCGGCGGTCTCTCTCTGCCTGCGGGCGCGCGTCGGGAGGAGGAAGGAGGAGGCGAGAGGAGAGAGAGAGGTGCGGTGGGTCCCGGCTGTAGGTGACTCAGCGGTCGGGCACAGTGACTTAAGTGGAAACGTCTTCCGCTTTAATACGTTTTCAATCGTCGAAAGCGTACTCCAAAACTCCATCGGGCAAGAATACGTGTTCCCGGTGGGAAAACGTATTTACGGAAGTGCGCTTTCTGTTTTTTTCAGCCGCCGGCCGAAACGGTTAAATTGCGGACCTTCGTCCGTTAACAGCAGAAATGAACAGTTTTTAATTCTTTTTCTGCCTAACGAACGAACGGCCATAACTTCGCAACCGTGACTCCGATTCAGGTGATTCCAAAGCCCACAATCTCAGTTCGTCGAGCCCGTTCTTATGGTATCATTTTCATGAGGTTGTCACACTATGAAAATGACCATTTTGCCCTTGCCCTTAAAACAGCTCCGCCGAGAAGGAAACTTTTCCGGCGATTCTTTCCGCGAGTTCATCGCACCCCTCCCCGATGGTTCCTCCATCCCCAGGCAAGACACAACAGCCACTTACATGATGGCATTGCAGTAGCCATGGTTTCCACTTGAATATTTAATAATTGTTTGCGCATTTAATTATTTTGTGAATGCTTCGAATATGCTTGTGAATCCATGCTCATTGCTTATGCCATGTTCATTTTCATCTAGTAAGTGATATGATTAATTGCTAATGATATTCTTATCATGTTTTATTCTTGTAATCACTTCCGATGCTAGTGATAACGATATGCTCATATGGATCATTATGGTTTGATATGAAAATACTTGTGATATTCGTGATCATCGTTATGCTATGCTCATTTGCAGCCCGTAGAGTAAATGATTTATCATTGTTGATGTTAAATGGTTATGTTGCCCATCCATGGTTACACTGATATCATGCTCATATGCATTGTTATTTCATCATGTTATTTTGTTGTGACTTAGCTCATCACCATTCAAGTTGAACCTGACATTAATCGAACTTGAACAAATCTGTTGGCTGAGTCATGGTGCCACCGAATCGAGCTAACCAGTGCAGCCACACTTGCCTTATGGGGGGCCCTGATTCGGTCTATTGTCATGCCTCTCGCCGGTGCCTCCAACTAGGGAAGGTTATGCGCGTGCGCTACCCTGATCAGGTAGGCGGCCATAAGACTTGTGCCCGAGTTGTTTGCGCGCGGTTGTCCCCGTTTGGGACGAGTTTGTTTTGTTGGGCCACGACGGTGGCAGCCACGAAGGTGGCGGATGTCACGAGTTGACATCGGGGCGACCCAGGACATAGCCCAAAGGGGAGTTTGTCAGGAGTGGCCAGGAGAGTGTCATGCAATAGACTGGTTTTGTCGGAACGTCGTTGGTCCACCCGAATGGGAGCACGAGGCCATGAGTTCCGTAGTGTGGGTACAGTGTACTAACCTCTGCAGATTGTATAATCTATCGATAGCCGCGTCCTCGGTCATGGACACAGTTCGTAATAGGTCACACTATGGGTCAACAGAAATAATAACCTGAATAATAAACAACCCCGGTTCGATGAGAAAAGAAGTTGGTTGATCTTTATGTGTGGTCACGAGATGATCACGATGGTATTCTTGATGATGGTTGATCATGAGGTGATCGTGTGATGATCACGACGGTAAGAAAGATTGATATATAAGGTGGTTACGAGATAACCTCCGAGCAGAGTAAGTTGGTCCACGAGACCTTAAACGTCGACCCCCTTGCATGCTAGTGCTAGTATCATCCTATTCATATCATGAATTATATGTACCTGCCATGCTCATGTTGTTGCCATGCTCATGATGTTGCCTTGCTCATGTTGTTGCCATGCTCATGTTGCTCTAGTAGTATCATGTTCATCATGGATAATTAACCTGTAAATGCCATGCTGTTGTATGTCTTGATCGCTTTGGTTGCTGTGAGCTTGTGAGTACATTCAAAGTACTCACTTGGCGTGTCATGCCAGATTGCAGGTCATGCCGTGATTGCTTGTTTGTTGAGGATCCCGAGGTTGCGCTCTAGGATACGTCCCAGCCAGAGTCCCTGCGGAGTGGAGTTCATCATCGTCGTCGTTGTTCCGCTGCTAGAGTTTATTCCGCTTCGAGATGTTCCGCTACTAGCATAGAACTACCTTAGCAGGCGAAGTGCCGCCGTGCCCCTGTAATCTTTGTAATATCGGACCCTTGTACCCATATTATTCGTAATAAAGAGCTGATTTGTCCTATGCCAAGCAGTGCCGTATTCTAGAAGACTTGATCTCTGGGCTAGAATACGGGGTGTTCCAGTCTCTCTGAGCCGGGGTGCCACAAGTTCTTGCGGGTGCCGAAGGTGACGGGAAGGCGCACTTGCCCCAGAGGGATGGTGGAGCCATCAGTCACTCCAGAGAAGGGCCTGGTCGGCATCAGCTGGTCGTAGGGCACCTGGAGCGTCTCGAAGGTCTCGATGGAGATCACATTGAGGCCGGCGCCTCCGTCGATGAGGGTCTTGGTGACCGCGATGTTGCTGATGGTGGGAGTGCACAGCATGGGGAGCGTGCCTGCGGTGGCCGTGGACTTGGGGTGGTCCTTGGAGTCAAAGGTGATGGCGTACTACAATCACTTGAGGGGCCGCGCGGCCTCAGGCTTCGGGAGGGCAGCGTTCACCTCGCGAGAGAGCTGCTTGAAGTGGCGGTTGGACACGGGAGCCTGAGCCCCGCCAAGGATGTAGGTAACCGCGCGAGGTTCCTGGTAGCCTCCGGCGCCCTCGTCAGGCTGGTTGACGTCGTTCCTCCAAGGTGGCGGCGACAGCGGCGGGAGAGCGGTGTTGGCCTGAGGGTTTGCCTCACAAGGTTGATCGCGCCAGGTGGCCTCACGAGGCTCGTCGCGCCAGCCTTGGCGGAAGTTGCCATTGCCGTTGCGGTCTTCCCAGCGGTTGCCGCCGCGGCCACCTCCTCGACCGGTGCCGCGGTCATTGCGGTCGCCTCGGTGGCCCTGGCGCTTGTCGCGAAGCAGCTTGAGCTCCTGGCAGTCTTCAGTGCTGTGGGAGCACACGTTGTGGTAGGCACAGAGTGGGCGGCAGTCTTTCCTGGGTTCGTCATGGTCACGGCCATGCTTCTGCTCGGGTTCCGCCGCAAGCACGGCAGGGCCCTTGCGCTTGAAATCCTTGGTCTTGGCCTTGGTGGCATCGCGCGCCGCATCGGGGTCGTTGTGGACGAGGAGGCGACCTTCTTCAGCCATGGCGCATTTGTCGACGAGGTCGAACAGCTCAAGCACTGAGTCCAACTCGTCATTGATGGCGAGCTTCTCGTGCATCTTGACGTTCGTGACGCCGATGGAGAACACAGAGATGACGGCTGCGTCGGAGGCACGCGGGATCTTGTTGCGCACCTGACTGAAGCGCTGGATGTCTGGGCGCTGCCGCACGTGCCACAGGTCGTTGATGGTGAGGGAGCGATCGTGCGTGCCCTTGAAGTTGGTGACGAACTGGCTGCAGAGCTCGGCCCATGACGAGATCGACACCTCAGGGAGATTCATGAGCCAGGAGCGCGGGCCGTCCTTGAGGGCCATGGGGAACCAGTTCGCCATGACCTTGTCATCACCATTCACCGCCTCAACACTCAGTGCATAGAGCTGAAGGAACTCCGCTGGGTTTCGGGTGCCGTCATAGCGCGGAGGCAGTTCTGGCTTGAACTTCGTGGGCCACACCTCCCAACGTAGCTCACGAGTGAAGGCACGGCAGCCCACGCCGCTCAAGGGAACACCGCCGGTGAGGGCGGCGCGATTCTGGTGGCCAGCCGCCGCAACCTCCTAGACAGCCCGGTCTTGGCGCCGGCGCTACTGCTCAAGGAGCACACGTGCATCAGGCGGCGCGCGGGGGACAATCTGGCAGCTGGCCTCGTCTCGGACCGATGAGGAAGCGCTGCAGGACGGCTCACGCGCCCGCGCGTCGCGCTGGGGCCCGGCGAGCTCGTCGCGTAGAGGAGGTGGCGGGGGAGCGCCATGTGCCACGTCCCCAGTGTCAGTACCAAAACCGGCAAAAGAGGAGGCGTCCCCGCCGTGGGTCCCGAGCTGGTGATCTGAGCAAGATTGTAACAGGAAGAATAGGGACACGGTATTTACCCAGGTTCGGGCCCTCTCGAAGAGGTAAAACCGTACGTCCTGCTCTTGTTATATTGATTGTGGATGGAGTACAAAGTATGGGATGATCTACCTCAAGATCGTATGTATGAGTTCTAACCTCTAAACCTTGAAATCATGCCTCTACATACTAAACCCCTCGGATTATATATATATAGGCACCGGGGGTATCTAGGGTTTACACATGGTTGATAACCCACAAGTATAGGGTATCAGTTGTAGCCTTTCTCGATAAATAAGAGTGTCGAACCCAACGAGGAGCTAAAGGTAGAATCAATATTCCCTTCTGTCAGAGTTGGGGCTCCGGGGACCCAAATGTTCGAACAGTGAGGTGAGCTCGTTCCTACCTCCTCGTCCCCTACCACGGCTGAACTACGGCAGAGCTATGGCGAGAGCGCGCTAGTGGGAGCGGGTCACGGACTCAGCGGTTTACCCCGGTTCGGGCCACCTTGCGGTGTAAAACCCTACTCGTGATTGGTTGGGATTGCTTTGGGCAAGAGGATGCTCTCGCGTACAAGGTAGGAGATGACGGGATCCTTCTACAGCGGCACTCTGCACTCCTTTTATATCTGCCTTGGTCCTCTTCCCCTGAAAACATTGGCAGGTAGGGTTGCCACACAACGGCAAGTTTGAAGGGGGACAGGAGCGCAGTCTATCCTGACAAAAGGTGGTCTTCATCTACAAAGCGACCGTCCATGACGCGCCGGTGGGCTCGGGAATGACCTCCGCTCTGCGCGCCCGCCGTCTTGGTCTTCTTTCACCGATCGGGAAACCTTTGGGGGTTGCTTTGGGAAGTGGATTGCTGGCCTTGCTCCCTTAGCACAAAAGGGGAAATCTTCTCCATCCGTGCCTGCTGGCACAACCCCTGTCGCCGTTCGTCGCCTCGCGCGTCACCCACGTGATGGGCATGAGACCGTGCGACCGAGCCAAACAGCACTTGTCTTGCGCTCCCTCGGGAGGGTGCCTCGGTAGGCGACCTCGGGAGGCCGCCTCGCCAGAGGGCCTCGCGAGGCTGTCGGTGTAGTGGCTGAGTCTTGCTTGCTCGATCCCTCAGGAGGGGTCCTCAGGAGGCCAGGGCCTCGTGAGGGTTCTTGCTTGGGGCGCCCGCTGGTAGCCGCATGTTGGGCCTCCGCCAGGCGTTGCGCCCCGGGCCAAAGGCAGATGGGCCGGGATACCCTGGGTTCCATGAGCCCGACACCTTCAAGTTCTATCGACCACCGATACAACTCTACGCGCACTTAACATTTGCTTTACCTAGAACAAGTATGAAACTAGAAGTACTTTGTAGGTGTAATGCTAAAACAACTTTTCAAGAATAAAACTAGGAGTACTTTGCGAGAATAAAACTATGAGTAATTTGTAAGATAATAAAAGTTAGTTGTTTAGTAGAAAGCTTTTGTAACACAAGAGAAGGATTTGTCCCTAGGCAATCAATAACTAGACCGGTAATCATTATTGCAATTTTATATGAGAGAGGGGCATGAGCTAACATACTTTTCGTACTTGGATCATATGCACTTATGATTGGAACTCTAGCAAGCATCCGCAACTACCAAAGATCATTAAGGTAAAACCCAACCATAGCATTAAGTAACAAGTTCTCTTTACTCCCATACGCAACAACCCCCTTACTCGGGTGTAAGCTTCTGTCACTCTAGCCGCCCACTATAAGAGAATTATGAACGTATTGCAAACCCTACAGTGGGAATCCCTCATGCTTGTGCGACACGGAGAGCACCATAGGACAGCACCAAAATAAAACATACAACTCAGACCAATCACGATCATCAATCAACCCATAGGACAAAAGGAATCTGCTCAAACATCATAGGATTGCCACATATCATTGGATAATAATATATAGGGTTAAGCTCCATTTTTAAGTAGAGATTACAGAGGGGAGAAGAGGTGTTACACCACTGCATAGAGGGGGAGAGAGTTGGTGTTGATGGCGGCGAAGTTGTTGGTGTAGATCGCTGTCACGATGGTTCCCTCGGCGGCGTTCCGGCGCCACCGGGAGAGACCCCCCTCCTTCTTCTTCTTCCTTGGCCTCCCCCTAGATTGTAGGAGAGTTTCCCCTCTGGTCCATGGCCGCCATGGCTCCCGGAGGGGAGGAGCCCCTCCGAGATTGGATCTCTCTCTCTCTGTTCTCTTCTGTTTCGCGTCCCTGTTTTCTGGCCTTTCACCGTTTCTTAAATTCCTGGAGATCCGTAACTCCGATTGTGCTGAAATTTTAACACGATTTTACTCTCGATATAAGCTTCCTTGCGGCCGAAGAAGAGCCCCAACCAACTTACAGTGTTCCCACAATGCAACACCACGCGGCTGGGGGGGAGGCCGCGCCAACATGCCTTGTGGAGGTTGTGGGCCTCCGTTTGCGTTGATTCTACCTCCCAAAAATCACATATATTCCAGAATAATTCTCCGTAAAATTTTATCATGTTTGGACTTCGTTTGATATGGATTTTTTGCGAAACAAAAAACAAGCAGAAAACAGGAACTGGCACTAGGCACTGGATCAATATGTTAGTCCCAAAAATAATATAAAATGTTGCCAAAAGTATCTGAAAGTTGTAGAATATTGGCATGAAACAATAAAAAATTATAGATACGATGGAGACGTATCAGAATCCCCTAGCTTAATTCCTGCTCGTCCTCGATTAGGTAAATGATAAAAAGATAATTTTTGATGTGGAATGCTACCTAGCATAATCTTGATCATGTAATCTAATCATGGCATGAATATTAAGACACGAGTGATTCAAAGCAATAGTCTATAATTTGATTTAAAGACATCAATACTCAGGCATACCAACAAACAATCATGTCTTTCAAAATAAAAATGCTAAAGAATGCTACCCCTACAAAATCATATAATCCTGTCATGCTCCATCTTCTTAACATAAAGTATTTATCATGCACTACCCCGATGACAAGCCGATCAATTGGTTCATACTTTTTAACGCGCTTCAGCTTTTTCAACCCCCACGCAATACATGAGCGCAAGCCATGGATATAGCACTATGGATGGAATAGAATATAATGGTAGAGATTAATAAGGAGAAGTCAAAAAGGGAGAAAGTCTCGCATCAACTAGGCGGATCAATGGGCTATGGAGATGCCCATCAATCGATATCAATGCGAGGAGTAGGGATTGCCATGCAACGGATGCACTAAGAGCTATAAGTGTATGAAAGCTCAAACTGAAAACTAAGTGGGTGTGCATCCAACTTGCTTGCTCATGAAGACCTCGGGCATTTGAGGAAGCCCATCATCGGAATATACAAGCCAAGTTCTATAATGAAACATTCCCACTAGTATATGAAAGTGACAACATAGGAGACTCTCTATATGAAGAACATGGTGCTACTCTGAAGCACATGTGTGGAAAAAGGATAGTAACATTGCCCCTTCTCTCTTTTCTCTCATTTCATTTTTTTTGTTTTCTCTTTTTTTTGTGGGCTCTCTTTTTCTTTTTCTTTTTTTGGCCTATTTTATTTATTTATTTTTCGTCCGAAGTCTCATCCCGACTTGTGGGGGAATCATAGTCTCCATCATCCTTTCCTCACTGGGACAATGCTCTAATAATGATGATCATCACACTTTTATTTACTTACAACTCAATATTACAACTCGATAAAAACTATACAAGATGACTCTAAATGAATGCCTCTAGCAGTGTACCAGGATGTGCAATGATCTAGCGTAGCAAAGATATCAAAAAACGGACAAGCCATGAAAATATCATGCTAGCTATCTTACGATCATGCAAAGCAATATGACAATGAATGCTCAAGTCATGTATATGATGATGATGGAAGTTGCATGGCAATATATCTTGGAATGGCTATGGAAATGCCATGATAGGTAGGTATGGTGGCTGTTTTGAGGAAGATATAAGGAGGCTTATGTGTGATAGAGCGTATCATATCACGGGGTTTGGATGCACCGGCGAAGTTTGCATCGACTCTCGAGGTGAGAAAGGGCAATGCACGGTACCGAAGAGGCTAGCAAATTGCGGAAGGGTGAGAGTGCGTATAATCCATGGACTCACATGAGTCATAAAGAACTCACATACTTATTGCGAAAGTTTATTAGCCCTCGAAGCAAAGTACTACTACGCATGCCCCTAGGGGGATAGATTGGTAGGAAAAGACCATCGCTCTTCCCCGACCGCCACTCATAAGGTAGACAATCAATAACAAATCATGCTCCAACTTCTTAGCATAACAACAGACCATACGTGCATGCTTTGGGAATCACAAACCTTAACACCAATATTCTTACTAAACCATAATCATTCACTAGTACCTCCCACATATCACCATCTTCATATCGCAAAACTATTGCAAGGAATCAAACTTATCATATTCAGTGATCTACAAGTTTTATGTAGGATTTTATGACTAACCATGTGAATGACCAATTCTTGTTGACTCTCTAAATAGATATAACTGAAGCATGAGAGTTTAATTCTTTCTACAAAAGACTTGCCCATGCTCTAATAAATATAAGTGAAGCAAAAGAGCATCTATTATATATAAAAAGTGCTTGACGGGTTAATAAAAAAGAGATAAATAAGCTAGAAATTACCACAATAATTAGAAACATCTGGTCGTTGATTTGGTGGACCCATAACTTAAAAGACTGATTTAACGGATTAGATCTAAAGAGCGCTCCATCTCAAAAAGAAAAAGAAAAACTGCAGCTTTCCTTAGCCTGTTTGTGCGGCGGCTTAATCATAAAATAAAGATAGATTACCTGCAGTTCATAAAAAACGTACACACCTTATATCTATCTACATGTCCCTTTAAATATAAATAAACAAATAAATAAATAAAAGAAAAACCTAGAAGCTCTCACGTAACTACATGTAAAGCTGGTGAATCCGATTTATCCTATGTACACATCTTATATCTATTTACAAGCCCTTCTAAAAAACCTATAAGAAAAAACTACTAGATCTCACGTCCTGTAAAAAAAACTACCACATCTCATATTCTACATCTCATGTCCTTCAAAACAAAAAACAAAAAACAAAAAAACTACTACACCTCACGTACAAAGAAGCTACTACTATATCTTTCCCCTAAAAAAAGCTACAACATCTCACGTATCTTTTTCTAGCTGCATTTCATGTACAGAAAAAAACTACTAATAGATCTAGGATAAGCTAGAAATTATCACAATAATTAGAAACATCTGGTCGTTGATTTTGTGGACTCATAATTTAAAAGACAGAATTAATGGACCAGATCTAAAGAGCGCTCCTTCTCAAAAACCAAAAAAAAACTGCAGCTTTCCTTAGCCTGTGCGTGCGGCGGCTCAATCCTAAAATAAAGATAGATTACTTGCAGTTCAGAAAAAGAATGTACACACCTTATATCTATCTACTTGTCCCTTTAAATTTAAATAAATACAAGAAAAAATAAGAAGATCTCACGTAACTACATGTAAAACTGGTGAAATCCGATTTATCCTATGTACACATCTCATATCTATTTACAAGTCCTTTTAAAAAAATTATAAGAAAAAACTACTACATCACATGTCCTGCAAAAGAAAAAGAAAAACTACCACATCTCATATTCTAGATCTCACGTCTGTAAAAAAAAACTACTACATCTCACATACAAAAATGCTACTACTATGTCTTTCCCCTAAAAAAGCTACTACATCTCACGTATCTTTTTTTAGCTTCATTTCATGTACAAAAAAAAACTACTAACAGATTTCACCTTCCTTTAAGGAAAAAAATCTGCAGCTATACTAAACTATACTTGTGGCTCAATCCAATCCTAGAATGAAGATCGCAGCCGCCGCCCCTCAGAAAACAAAAGCACACGCAGCTGCCATCCCCTATGTCCTCGATCTCCTTCTCCAGGGTAAAAAAACTCTTCTCCCAGTCACTATTCTCACTCCATGTCCGAGCCTCCGATCCACTAGCTTCATCGATCCTGGCTGCAAGGTTGTTACCTTTGATCCACCAACTTCCTCGATCTCGGCTGCAAGGTTGCTGTCGCCGGAGTAGGCACATCAGGAGGTTTTGGATCCTGCGGTAGTAGATGTATATGGCCGGCAGCAGCTGTTGTAATATTACCGTGATGGAGGTGCCACTGAGTACCCACCTTCTAGGCATGAGGCGGATGACATTTCATTAGGTTCCTTGCATGTCTTTAGAACAATATATATATACCAACAACTCTCAGAGTAACAATTGGTGGAAATAGTTCATTGGTTTCAAACATTGACAAATCTATATTATGTGATATCTGTGTCCTCAAGCTTTTTATATAGTGCAACAAATAGTGAGAGCATCTGGACATTGTTGTATTTTATATGTAGAATGCAATCAAACATGTTTTCCTATTTTGTTATTAAATCTTAATATATGTTTGGGAGTTTGTTCAAAATTAATAGTTGTAAGGCGGCCTAATATTGCAAATGCCGCCCCCAAGACCAGAAAAAAGTGGAGGGAGCATAAACAAATTAACACTATGCCTTTGTAGTTGACCTTCATAGCTTACTATCATCATTTTGTAACTTGGCCATAAATCAATCGAGTGTAAATCAAGAGCAGCCATCATATAGGGTGGTACAAAAACATAAACTGGAAGGTTAGTCACTAACAAAAACTACCTCAATTAATTTATTAGTTCAATCATACGGTGACAAAAAATAAATAAGGGGAGGTGAGAGCTGCAGATCAAGAAATTAAACATATCTCTGCCTAAACAAGTGTTTGCCCATGGGGAACTATAGGTAGCACTCTCGAGAGTCGCAATAAAGGGATGGACTAAGGGTAATAGTATATAAATAAATATTCTAAAGGCATGGAAAAGGGGGAAAAAGTATAGTGCATATACATATTTTTAGCATAAATTATGTAATTTTTGGTGATGCAAACTTTTTAAAAATAAATCCATGCTAACATATACTTCATGGGAATATGAAAAAAATATAATCGTTACAAAATCACCCATATTGACTCAAATTTGATGCATATGATACTTCACGGGAAAACATTATATAATCAAAAAAAATAAGAAACTCTAATACGCCTCAACGGGATTGCCAAGCCAGCCACACACCATGTACACATCACTGCAGCCGCATCCGTGGATTCGAGCACGTAGCACTAAAAGAGTTCAGCAACAGAATAGCCTCCATATATTTCCCTGAAACATTAAAGGGGTAACTCTTATATCCCAAAAAACACCACTTCATGACCAGCCCAGAGAACTGGTACATACGAACTTATTTCAACCAAACTATATTAAATACTAGCCCACGCGAAGAGCGGGCCACTTTGCTAGTTTTACAAATAACGGTTTTCTATATGTAGAGAAACAGGCATCCAAACTTCAAATAATTTAAGTGAAGCACATGAAGCATTCTATAAAGCCATACTCAAAAGATATAAGTGAAGTGCAAAGAGCATTATATTAATCAACCAAGGACTAGATCATACCAGCATGGTGCATTATTAAAATAAAAAGAAAAAGCACACGACGCTCCAAGAATTTACGCATAGCATGTGAACAAAACAAAAACCGAGACATACCGATAATTGTCGAAGAAAGATGGGATGCCTTCCGGGGCATCCCCAAGCTTAGACGCTTGAGTCTCCTTGAATATTTACTTGGGGTGCCTTGGGCATCCCCAAGCTTGAACTCTTGCCTCTCCTTATTCTCGTCATATCGATACCTCCTCGTTCTTCGAACACTTCATCCACACAAACCTTAACCGAACTTTTTATTAGAGGGGTTAGTACATATAACATGAAATCCCATCATGTCCTGCTGTAACATTATTGTATAATTATAATAAAACATTACCCACTGTATGCTATCACAATTCTATGGCTCCCAAGTCAATGGGGCTCAACAAGATTTCAAACATACGCAAATAAAGAAACTATAACAGCAATCTATGAAAACAGGACAGTCTGTAAAGATGCAAATGAAACATATACTTCTGTAATTCCAAAAATTCTGAAAAATTAATACAAAATAAAAACATTGCATAGCAGTACTGTGTAAAAATTTCAGAATTTTTTCATGTTCCAGTAAATTATCAAAATTTAAGCACTACAGCAAAAGTTTCTGTTTTTTCACAGCACACACCAAACAAGCAATTCAATCATCCTAAAGGTAAATCTTGGCACATTATTTTTATAATACAATGGATTTGTACAAGGGGATAATTATTTTTGTTGAAAATTTTCTGTAATTCAAGATTCACAAAGTTTCCATGGGCATGAACAAAGTTCAAGGATATCCCCCACTTCAACGGTGCTCATCTTTCTCACTTTCACTTTTCTTTTTGAAAAAGTTTTAGGTTCCCCTCTATATTTTTTTGTTTTTAAACTTTTTAAAAGTACTCAATAGAATAAAATGACTCTCTAAAACTTCCGGGTTGTCTCCCAGGCAGCGCTTTCTTTAAAGCCATTAAGCTAGGCATAGAGTGCTCAAGTAATCGATCCACCCGGATCCCAAGGTATATCAAAGCCAATTTTAATTAACAATGATTTATAATTTAGTAGTGAGCACAAAGCAACATATATCATACTATGACAAATTCTAACTCTCTTCCTATGCATCAGCATGTCATAAAAGAACAATTCATGCACATCAAGTAAAGGCCAATGCATAGTATAAACAGTTTCTTGCAATTTTATTGTATTGGAAACATAGAGAGGTGGAGATATAGTTCCTCTCTCATAATAATTGCAATTAGGAATAGAAAGCACATGCATATTATATTCATCAAAATCATCATGTGCAGTAGTAAAACACAACCCATCAATGTAATCCTTAATAAGCGCAAACTTCTCCGATATAGTGTAGTTGGGAGAATTCAAAAAGATAATAGGACTATCATGTGTAGGTGCAATAGTAACAATTTCATGTTAAACATAAGGAACTATAGCAAGTTCATCTCCATAAGCATCATTCAAATTGGCATCATGGCCACAAGCATAGCAAAGCATCAATTTCATCAAAAAGGGATATTTCAAACGAATCCAAGGGATAATAGCAATCATCATAGCATTCATCCTTCGGTAAGCACGAAGGGAAATTAAACAATGTATGAGTTGAAGAGTTACTCTCATTAGAAGGTGGGCACGGGTAGCTAATCCGCTCTTCCTCCCTTTGTTCTTCACTCTCCTCGTCATCTTTTTCATCTAATGAGTTCACAGTTTCAGCAATTTCTTCTTCCATAGGAGCCAGCAAAATATTAGTCTCTTCTTGGACAGAGGAGGTGTGCTCAATATATTATTTAACATAAGCATTAGAAGCATAGTTTTCATAGCAATATTTAAGTATGGCAAAATTTTCAGATTTGTAAAGAGTAGCATCACACTTTTCAATCAAAGAAGCAATTTCATATGCACCCTTAAAAGCAACAAATTCTTCTATTTGTTCAATATCATAGTAATTATAAACACCTCTGGCATAAGAAGATAAGATTCCATTATCCTTAAACTCACATTGGTACTGAAGGTGTTTTTTAGGGTCTTCAGAACAACAAGTAAAATCATGTATTTCACATAAATTCCAAGCATAGCAATTCAAAGTATTAATATGATGACATAAGAGTTTCCCTTTTTGAGACAAGCGGTGTCGCACAAAATAAGCATGCTCATCTAATGATTTTCCCTCAACTAAGCTAGTTGGGTTTTCAGCACAAGCACAAAGGGATCGAAGATGATCCAAGTAGAAAGCTTTAGCAGTATGATAGATTTTGGGTGGTTCTTCAACCATTGGTTTAGCAAGTACAACTAATTTTTTTGGTATTTTACATTTCCTACCCATAACTAAAGATAAAAAACAAGAGCACAAAATAAAAAGTACTTAGTGGAAAAGAAAATAAATCTACTTAGTGATAAAGCAAACAAGCACACACGAGAATATCAACCCCACACTATTGCTCCCCGGCAACGGCGCCAGAAAAAGGTCTTGATAACCCACAAGTATAGGGGATCAGTTGTAGCCTGTCTCGATAAATAAGAGTGTCGAACCGAACGAGGAGCTAAAGGTAGACTCAATATTCCCTTCAAGTTCTATCGACCACCGATACAACTCTGCACGCACTTAATGTTTGCTTTACCTAGAACAAGTATGAAACTAGAAGTACTTTGTAGGTGTAATGCTAAAACTACTTTGCAAGAATAAAACTAGGAGTACTTTGCGAGAATAAAAATACGAGTAATTTGTAAGATAATAAAAGTTAGTTGTTTAGTAGAAAGCTTTTGTAACACAAGAGAAGGATTTGTCCCTAGGCAATCGATAACTAGACCGGTAATCATTATTGCAATTTTATATGAGGGAGGGGCATGAGCTAACATACTTTCCGTACTTGGATCATATGCTCTTATGATTGGAACTCTAGCAAGCATCCGCAACTACCAAAGATCATTAAGGTAAAACCCAACCATAGCATTAAGTAACAAGTCCTCTTTACTCCCATACTCAACAACCCCCTTACTCGGGTGTAAGCTTCTGTCAATCTAGCCGCCCACTATAAGAGAATTATGAACATATTGCAAACCCTACAGCGGGAATCCCTCATTCTTGCACGACATGGAGAGCACCATAGGACAGCACCAAAATAAAACATACAACTCAAACCAATCACGATCATCAATCAACCCATAGGACAAAACGAATCTACTCAAACATCATAGGATTGCCACATATCATTGGATAATAATATAAAGCATTAAGCACCATGTTTAAGTTGAGATTACAGTGGGGAGAAGAGGTGTTACACCGCTGCATAGAGGGGGAGAGAGTTGGTGTTGACGGCGGCGAAGTTGTTGGTGTAGATCACCATCATGATGGTTCCCCCGGTGGCATTCCGACGCCACCGGGAGAGAGGGGGAGAGAGCCCCCTCCTTCTTCTTCTTCTTCCTTGGCCTCCCCCCTAGATGGGAGGAGAGTTTCCCCTCTGGTCCATGGCCGCCATGGCTCCCGGAGGGGAGGAGCCCCTCCGAGATTGGATCTCTCTCTCTGTTCTCTTCTGTTTCGCGTCCTTGTTTTCTGGCCTTTCACCGTTTCTTAAATTCCTGGAGATCCATAACTCCGATTGCGCTGAAATTTTAACATGATTTTTCTCTCGATGTAAGCTTCCTTGCGGCCGAAGAAGGGCCCCAACCGACTAATGGTGTGCCCACAAGGCAACACCACACGGCTGGGGGGAGGCCGCGCCAAGATGCCTTGTGGAGGTTGTGGGCCTCCGTTTGCATTGATTCCACCTCCCAAAAATCACATATATTCCAAAATAATTCTTCGTAAAATTTTATCACGTTTGGAATTTGTTTGATATGGATTTTCTACGAAACAAAAAACAAGCAGAAAACAGGAACTGGCACTAGGCACTGGATCAATATGATAGTCCCAAAAATAATATAAAATGTTGCCAAAGTATGTGAAAGTTGTAGAATATTGGCATGAAACAATCAAAAATTATAGA
This sequence comes from Elymus sibiricus, assembly GCA_039707655.1. NCBI lineage: Eukaryota > Viridiplantae > Streptophyta > Magnoliopsida > Poales > Poaceae > Elymus > Elymus sibiricus. The sequence goes on along the minus strand of CM077666.1, from coordinate 342,628,490 downwards.
TACGATGGAGACGTATCAATGGTCGGTCACAATCTAGGGATAATCATGTCGATCATTCAACTACACCTTGAAGTGTACGCCAAGTCTTCGGAGATCTCCATCTTGATTACGTTGAGGGTCAGGGCATCTGGTGCCCATTCTTCAGTTGTTGGTGGGTCCTCGGCTGGGCCCATGAACATCAGGAAGACGTGGTGTGCACCCCCTAATCCAGGACACCGTCAGTAGCCCCTAAACTAGTGTTCAAGCTGAGGACATTTGGCTCCTTCTTTGGGACAACTTCATTACTTTAGACTTCGGCTTCGTAGGCGAGTTCCATCTTTCACGTCGGCTCCCGGATCCAAGGATATACTTAGATCTGAGGTCTTATTGGCCTTCTCCTTGATCGTAGACATGTGTTTTTGTAATAATTTACACAAGGCAAATAAAGGATATCTTTTAACAAGGCCCTTTTTTCTATCACTTATTTTTTAATGGTACCGAGGTCTCTTTTAGCTTAGCCACGAAGGCTTGACACATGTGATCGGTAGGACGACTGGGTCAAATCCTGACAGCTTTTTGGCCGAGAACCAAAGCGTTGCCACTTGTGGCAGAGTCGAGCCGTCTCATCAACAGTCATTACTGGGCGTATCATGGCAAAGGTGTAGGGTAACACAGTAGAAAAAAATCCATACTACATACATGCCCAGGACCACTAGGAAGATGCATTCAAGGATTGATCTGATCATTACCGACTCATAGCGCGGCGGAAGGAGAGTCGGTGGAGATCATTTGTGCATATCCCCGCAGCTAGGATTTTACAACCTCCCAACCGCGAGGATGTACTCCCTTGGACAGTCCCTCGGACAGCCCTTCGGGAGGCCCTCGGACAGAAACTCGATCAGTCACTCGGACAGCCCTCCGGGAAGCACTCGGACAGAAACTCGATCAGTCACTCGGACAGCCCTCCGGGAGGCACATGGTTAGATCCTCGGACAGAACCTTAGTGTATCCCTTGAACTAAGATCAAAACTACGACCTCTCTACCAGTTTGCACACATCCGGTGTCAACTATCCGGTAGGTCTTCGCCGTAGAGAACTATGCCCTACCGAAGACTAGACGGACTTTCGGCTACGAAACTATTTCGTGGAGAGGGACATAGAAAGCCAGATCATTGCATGGCATTTGTATGAGAGAGCTTGTGTGAGATGGAGAGCTCTCTCCAGCTCTATTTATAGTGGGAGGCAAGGGGTAGAGGGCCACTTGAAAATAAAAAAATGCCCATGAAAAATGTCCTTCATAAGGGAAAAATGGGTTGGCTAGTGGAGCTCCATGGAGGAGCTCCCTCGAGCTCTCTCCATGGACGGCCACCATGTGTGGGGCCCCCCAAAGGGGGTCCCACCACCCCATGTCATCCCCTTGACTTTTGGGACAAAGCCCCAAAAGGTGACTTTCCAAAATACCACCAAAAGGGGGTTGTACCCTAATAGTGTTGCCACTATTCACAACACTATTAATACCACTATTCATGACTACTTTTCATGAAATATTTTCAGCGTTTGTTTAATCCGAAAAAATTCCCGAAGGTCAAGAACATTTCTGGCTACCCCTAAAATAATTTTGGACGCGTTCGAAACATTTCTGGTATGAAGTTTGTCTCCGAAACATTTCTGTTTTGCTCTCTGAAATTCTACTGTCGTCTCCGAAACTTTTCCAGAAACAATCTCTCAGACTCCCAGTCTATTACTTAGTAGATAGATGACCCTTAAGTGTGTGACCCTATAGGTTCGGTGAAGTATAGACATGACCAGAACTTTTCTGATCAAGGATCAATAGCAGAACCATGGACATCCATATTGATCCCTATACACACACGAATGAATATTCGATCGAACCTGTAATTACCGAATGATGTTCCTGTTGCTTTGCTATATGTTACAAATACCCAAGGTGAGATTTAATAGCATCCCCATGAATCAACAACTTGTTCACTATGCTAGTTTCATCGTTACCGATTTTGTTCTCTTTTCTCGTCCCGTGTTCCGGCATCCCCGTGATCAAATAACGCTATATCTGGCCAGACGATGGTGCACACGTAACACCAAGAGGGCCCAAAGAATATCTTTCCAACGTCGGAGGAGCAAATCCCAATCATGAGATATCAAGTCCCTTTTCATACTTTTCCATGAACCCGAAAGTCGCCGTAATAGCCACCCTGTAATGGATGACGTTTAACAAACCCCAAAGTTCATGAAGCAAGTATGAAGAAACACGATACTCTCATGGTCTAAGGAATTATGCAAATGTTAACATTCTCTGTGTTATAAAACCATTAACTTGTGATGAATGTATGTCATAGCATAGCATCAATATGGGTCAATTCAACACAAGTGTTCTTACAACATTGTGTCCTCAAAATTGCTGGCATAGTCCCACCCATGATCAGGAAAACGTGACCATCATGCAAGACTTGAGCTAGTCTGATGTCTACTACACAACTTTATTCTTGTAGACTCGGTTGGGCCTCCAAGCGCAGAGTTTTGTAGGACAGTAGCAAATTTCCCTCAAGTGGATGACCTAAGGTTTATTAATCCGTGGGAGGTCTAGGATGAAGATAGTCTCTCTCAAACAACCCTGCAATCAAATACAAACAATCTCTTGTGTCCCCAACACACCCAATACAATGGTAAATTGTATAGGTGCACAAGTTCGGCGAAGAGGTGGTGATACAAGTGTAGTATGGATAGTAGATATAGGTTTTTGTAATCTAAAATAATAAAAATAGCAAGGTAGCAAGTAACAAAAGTGAGCACAAATGGTATTGCAATGCTTGGAAACAAGGCCTAGGGTTCATACTTTCACTAGTGTAATCTCTCAATAGTACTAACATAATTGAATCATATAACAATCCCTCAACGTGCGACAAAGAATCACTCCAAAGTTCTTATCAATAGCGGAGAACATAAGATGAAATTGTTGTAGGTAGCAAACCACCTCAAAGTTATCTTTCTGATCAATCTATTGAGCCATCCCTATAAGTGTCACAAACAGCCCTAGAGTTCGTACTACAATAACACCATATGATACGCATCAATCAACTCTAATGTCACCTAGATACTCCAATGTCACCTCAAGTATCCATGATCCAATTATTCGATATGCATCAAACAATTTCAGATTCATAATATTCAATCCAACACAAAGAACTTCAAAGAGTACCCCAAAGTTTCTATCGGAGAAAGTAGGACGAAAACGTGTATCAACCTATGTGCCTAGATTACCCCAATGTCACCACGGGAATGAGCAAGTTGATTACCAAAACATACATCAAGTGACTCAATAGAACACCCCATTGTCACCACGGGTATACACATGCAAGACGTACATCAATTGTTCTCAAATCCAAAATATTCAATCCGATAACAATGAAACCTCAAAGGGAAAGACTCAATTCATCACAACAAGATATAGAGGGAAGAACACCATATGATCCAACTATATTAACAAAGCTCGTGGTACATCAAGATCGTGCCAAATCAAGAACATGAGAGAGAGAGAGAGAGATCAAACACATAGCTACTGGTACATACCCACAGCCCCGAGGGTGAACTACTCCCTCCTCGTCATGGTGACCGCCGGGATGATGAAGATTGCCTCCGGTGTTGATTTCCCCCTTTGGCAGGGTACCGGAAAATGCCTCCAGATGAGATCACTTTGGAACAGAGGCTTGCGGCGGCGGTGTGGAAGTTCTAGGTTTCTTTCTGGGGGTTACCCTATTTATAAGAATTTTTGGCGTTGGTTTCACGTCAGGGGGAGTCTCGAGGTACCCACGAGCTCAGCCCACATGCCCTAGGGGGGCACGCCCCCTGAGCTCGTGGCTCCCCTGGACTCCATCTGGTCCACCTCACAGGCTTCGGGGATCTCTCCTTGTCCATAAAAAATCACCGTAAATTTTTGTGGCATTCGGACTTCGTTTGGTATGGATTTTCTGTGAAACAAAAAATAGCCAAAAAACAGAAACTGGCACTGGGCACTAGGTCAATAGGTTAGTTCCCAAAAATCATATGAAAGTGTACCAAAACCATATAAAATTGTTGTAAACATGGCATGAATACTTCATAAATTATAGATACGTTGGAAACGTATCAGCATCCCCAAGCTTAATTCCTACTCGTCCTCGAGTAGGTAAATGATAAAGAAATAATTTATGAAGTGTGAATGCTAGCATAGTGTATAAGTTTGATCAATGATAATTTCAATCACTTTTCCTAGCATCATAAACATCAACTTTTTCTCATAGAACTCATCATGATAAAAATAGCAATCAATTCTCATGTTCTGGTTCAAACAATGCATTCTCTTGAAACTTAACAACTTATGTTCTTAGTCACCAAACAATTTCAATGCATCTTATTTTCAACAAAGTCTAAGTAATAGCTCCACGTACTCTCATATAGTCTTCTATGATTGCTAGTACTCAAAGCATATTTTTAGAACAAATAGTATCCATCAAACACAGAGGAAGACAGGGGCTTAGTGTTTCACCTCCCATCTTACTTATCATGGAGATAATTGTCAACAATAATAATTCATGATCAAATATATTTGACTGGATATATATGTCTGGATCTTTCTCCACCACATGATGCTTGCCAAGTGGAGAATAATTGAGGTTGGAATAAGAAGTTGACTCAACATGAAAAGTAAATAGATAGGCCCTTCGCAGAGGGAAGCATGGATTTGCTTATGTGCCAGAGCTCATTGCTTAAAACAGAGATAATTTCATTTGAGAGGTGTACTTTTCCTGTCAACATTACGACAAAGGATTTCAATATCTTCCATGCTAAACACATTATTGGCTGTTCCCATGCGGAAATGAAAAGTTTACTCCCCCTCAACCATACAAACACAAGCCATGGCTAGCCGAATTCACGGGTGCCCTCCAAACAATCCACTTTCTAGGGGGAGTTTGTTTTATTATATCTTTCTTTAATTTTTTGGTTTAACGGGACTGGGCATCCCAATTACCAGCCTTTCTCATGCAAGGACAAGTGAATAAACACCCATCATGAGAATAACCCGCTTAACATGGAAGATATTAATGTGGCACCCCGGCTTAGAGGACCGGTTTACCTTGTGTTCCCAACCCAGAGATCATGTCTTCTGGAAACACACAACAACTTGGAACAAAACAGAACTGATCTTTATTGATATTGCATAGGTACAAGCTTGGATATTACATAGGTAGATGAGGCCAGGAGCACTACTCGTGCTAGGACAGTATCTACATTATTTATGGAACATCAAGGGCCTCAGTACTAGGGAAACTCTACAGCATAGCGGAACATCGTGCGGGAAACTCCATCCCATAGGGACACAGCTGGGACACAACCTAGTTAGCGTAGCACGAACCTTCGGGGTCTCCGTCACCGGCTTCTCCTGCATCTGGCATGATACGCCAGGTGAGTACTTGGGATGTACTCGCAAGCTCACAACAACCAAAACAGTGTAGCAAACAACAACATGGCAATGATGAAGTTATTACTTTAAGATGCTCACTTACAGTTGCCAACTTACTCTCTTCCGGGTTCACACATGACCCCCGGAACATTCGTGACCTGTCGGTCACTTCCGAGCATGAGACGAGTTCTTCCATCATTATTAATATTACGGTTGACCACTCAGTGTGACCTAGTGCGGACTGTGTCCAATACCGTGGATGTGGCTATTCGAATAGATTCTTACACTCTGCAGAGGTTGCGCACGTTACCCACACCATTGACATTCGTCCCACAAAACTTGTCTAACCCGTAACTCCTCTATCGTACCACCGACAATCATCCCCCGTCCGAGTCATGCCCTGGGTGGCCCCTGTGTCACTCCTGACACCTGCCACCGTCGTGGCCAACTAAATTGTCCCAAACGGGGACGCCGGCAAATAACTCAACTTGGGCTCACAAGGTTATCGTCCCCTACCTGATCAGGGCAGCACGAACGCATAACCTCCCCTCTTTGGTGGTACCTATAAAAGAGCACGCGGTCAGACCAAGTCAAGGCCGTCCCATACCGGCAGATGTGGCTGCACGGATAAGTCCGGGTCGGTGGCACTTGATCAACCTTTAAAGTGAGTTTAGCATGTAAAGTTACTGGTCATCTTAGCTACATTGAGTAGATGAACTAGTATGGCAAGATTCAAGCATTACTCAAACAATATGAACTATGGCATTTTTAAATGAAATTAAATGGAAGATAATTCAATATTAAGCCAATACTATTGCTATGCCTTATGCAATGGATGATGTGGCTTGCCTTGCTCAAGTGGAGTATCAGCAAACCCCTGGTCTTCAAATCCAAAGTGATTTCCCTCTGAAAATATTTTTAAAATAGCAAAAGAAAATGTCACATAATACATTTCTATTAACCAGAAATTCTGTACATGTGAGAAAAATACCAACTTTGGTCAGAAAATAGAGGGGCTCAAGACAAAACCATAGCAAAAAGAATCAATTGATTTGGACTTGTGGTTTAAAAACTAGAGCTGGTCAAAGTCTGGTCAAATTTCTGGAATTAAATTGAATTTAACAGAAAACAGAAAAACCTCCAACGGCCACGTCGAAGACATACTCCTGGAGTATGCTTCCACTCATACCGCTTTGGCGCGCGAGGTGGGAGGCTGACAGGTGGGGCCGGGCTGGGTTTAAACAGAGAGAGAGGGAAAACAGTAGCGAGGCGGCTCACCGACGGCGATCACTGGCGATAGCGACGACGGCGAGGTCAGGCGACTACGGGGATGGAACGAGCACTCAACGGCGGTCCTCCCTGTACCAGCAGCATCTCCGGGGACGGCCTAACGGCGTCGCTCTCTTCTTCTCCGGCGGCGGCTGCTCTCGGGTGTCGCCGAAGACGGCGATTCCGGCAGCGTTTCGGCGGGGCAAGGGGTCAGGCAGGACCAGGAGAGTGCCCTGAACTTGTGTGTGGAGTTGGGCGAGGCTGGGGTGGAGCGGAGTGGCTGGGTGGCGGAGCTCACTTGGCAGCAGGTCGCTGGCGAGATGCGAGTCCAGAGGTCCTCTCGGCCTTGGCTCGATGCTCGGGAGCTCGATTGGGAGAAGGTGGAGGGCGATGAGGAGTTGGGAGAGGCCGGGCGGCCTATTTATAGGCGGAGGGGGAGCTTCTGGAGTCCGGCGGTGCCACGGCCATGTCGCCGGAGCGATGACGGCTAGCTGGTTGGCGCGGCGCGGGCGACGTGATGGAGGAGGGCAGAGCTCTTAATGAGCAAAGAGACGACGCACGGGGAAGACGACGTCCAGCTCGCGCTACTGTGGCCGCATGGGCGCCACAGTGGCCGCGCGCGGTGGCGGCCGGCGAGGGCTTCCCCGGCGAGGAGAAGACTCCAGAGCGGCCAGGTGGACGGCGGAGAGGTCGCCGGCGATCTAGGACAAGGTACGGCCACGCGGGTGTCTCGCTCCGACGAGACCCGTGCCTGGCGGTGCGCAGAGCGCGTGTACAGGCATGCCAGTGCCGTGCTCACCACGGGTGCTGGCGCGTGGAAGCCACGCACGCCTGGTGCACCTTGTCCATTGCCTCGACCCTTGGCATATAGCCTTTCTATGCCACTGGATCGACTAGATGCACTCTGAGATGAAGGGTAGCATCAAGAACAGTTCCTGGACAGTTACTTGGGAGGGATCCAGAGCATAGCTGAGCTGTGAATGGAGCCAATGGAAATGTCTGGTGTGATCTAGGTTGGAAGGACTACGTGCTGGCAAAATTTGAGAAACTTTCATCAAGTTTTGAACATGGTTCATGTGTAAACCACTTTGCTGGTCCAGAAACTTGATGAGGTTGTTGCACTCACATGGGTTGGCTCCTGGAGCTGAAATTTGGTTTGAAGAGGTTATTTGGTGGATAGAAGATGCCATAAAAATTTCAGAGCAAATGGACATCTCTAGATAGCACTTGCTTCACAAAGGTCTCAAATGAACAGAAGTTTGGCAGAATAATTTTGTTGGAAATTTATACTGGACAAGGAAATGTTTTTAGATATTGTGGCAAGATATGACTCCTAGTACCTCAGGGAATTATTTGAGAGTTTTCTGAGGCCTAGAAATATATGTTGCTTCACAAAGGGTCATTTCTGTCCAGAGGGAAAAATGAATATTTTGGAAAAAAAATTGTACTGGCCAATGAAATATTTTTGGAGATTGTGGGAGTAGATCATGACAAGAAGGCGTGGTATTAATTTGGGATTTTTCTGATCAGCAGAGCTATAGGTTGCTTCACAACCTATAGTGAGAATAAGCATATCCAGAGGGATAATTGAATTATTTTGGGAGAATGGAAATTAGGGTTTTGGATCAGAGGGTATGAGGCAAGATTTTGTCAAGATAATGAGGGTGTTGGATCACTTAAGAGGAGATCCAAAGAATCCTCAAGTCCAAAGTTAAATGATTTGAGTCCAAAACCAACCACTTTGCAAATAAAACCAGAAAAAATTTGAAAGGAAAAAGTTGCCAAAAATTCTAAAAAATTAGGACAACGTAAAAAATTTGTAACCCAATACTGTGTAAAAATTTCAGGATTTTATCACGTTCCAGTACAGAATAGAAATTCCAGCACTGGGCGCAAAAGTTTCTGTTTTTGCACAGAATCAAATCAACAAGTATCCACACTATCCCAAAGGCTTTACTTGGCACATTATTGAAAGAAAACATATAAAACATGATTAATACAGTAGCTTAATCATGCGTTCTCACAAAAACAGTGGGGGTAAATATTGGGTTGTCTCCTGATACGTCTCCAACGTATCTATAATTTTTGATTGTTCCATGCTATTATAGTATCAATCTTGGATGTTTTATATGCTATATATCATTTTTTGGGACTAACCTATTAACCTAGTGCCCAGTGCCAGTTGTTGTTTTCTGCTTGTTTTTGGTGTTTCAGGAAATCAGTACCAAACGAAGTCCAAATGCCACGAAACTTTTTGACGATTTTTTTTGGATAAAAGAGACCCTGGAAGCTTCGGGAGGATGCCAGAAGCCTCACGAGGAGGCCACAAGGCAACAGGGCACGACCCTAGGGGGGCGCACCCTAATGCCTTGTGGGCCCCTCGTGGCTCATTTTGACCTAATTCCACTTCTATAAATTCTCAAATATTCGGAAACCAACAGAAAGCCAGACGAGAAAACCCTACCGCCGCCGCAAGCTTCTATTCTTCCGCGATCCCATCTGGAGGCCTTTTCCGGTACTCTGTCGGAGGGGGAATCGATCATGGAGGGCTTCTTCATCAACCTTGCTGCCCTTCCGATGATGTGTGAGTAGTTTACCACAAACCTACGGGTCCATAGCTAGTAGCTATATAGCTTCTTCTCTCTCTTTGATCTTCAATACCATGTTCTCCTCGATGTTCTTGGAGTTCTATCCGATGTAATCTTCTTTTGCGGTGTGTTTGTTGGGATCCGATGAATTGTGAGTTTATGATCAGATTATTCATGAGAAATATTTGAGTCTTCTCTGAACTCTTTTATGCATGATTGTTATAGCTTTGTATTTCTTTCCGATCTATCCATTTGGTTTGGCCAACTAGATTGATTTATCTTGCAATGGGAGAGGTGCTTTGTGATGGGTTCAATCTTGCGGCGCTCAATCCTAGTGACAGAAAGGGACATGACACGTATTTGTATTGTTGCCATTAAGGATAGAAAGATGGGGTTTAATCATATTGCTTGAGTTTACTTTGTCTACATCATGTCATCTTGCTTAAGGCGTTATCTGTTTTATACTTAATACCCTAGATGCATGCTGGATAGCGGTCGATGGGTGGAGTAATAGTAGTAGATGCAGGCAGGAGTCGGTCTACTTGTCTCGGACGTGATGCCTATATACATGATCATTGCCATGAATCCGTCATAATTATTTGCTTTCCTATCAATTGCCCAACGGTAATTTGTTTACCCACCGTATGTTCTGTGCTCAAGAGAGAAGCCTCTAGTGAAAACTATGGCCCCGGGTCTATCTTTATCATATATTAAAATCCAAAAATACCTGGCTGCAATTTATTTACTTTTATTTTATTTTGAAATTTACTTTTTATCTATCACTATCAGAATTAATCCTTGCAAATAACCGCTAAGGGGATTGACAACCATCTTATTTGCGCTGGGTGCAAGTGTTTGCTTTTGTGTGTATAGGTGCTGCTAACAAGGTTTTGTGTGGTTCTCCTACTGGATTGATAACCTTGGTTCTTAACTGAGGGAAATATCTATCTCTACTATACTGCATCATCCTCTCCTCTTCGGGGAAATACCAACGCAGTCTACAAGTAGTAGGAAGAATTTCTGGCGCCGTTGCTGGGGAGACATCACCAAAACTTATCAAGTACCTTCGCATAAACTATCATCCACTTGCATTTATTTTATTTTCCTTTTTAGTTGCATTTGCCTCTCATTTTCATCTCCCCTACTTCTAAAACAATTTTACAAAAAACACATAAATATTTTATTTGCTTGCTTGCTTTTATTGCCGTCATGTCAACACACAAAAACAGAAAATGAAAGCAAAAATTTAAGACCACTATGGATCCGCTTAAAGTTTTCTACTTGGATCATCTTTGATCCATTTGTGCTTGTTCTGAAACCCCAACTAGTTTAGTTGAGGGAAAATCATTAGATGAGCATGCTCATTTTGTGCGTCACCGTTTGTCTCAAAAAGGGAGACTCTTATGGACTCAAATAAATTGTTTGCTATGTTATGCTTGGAATCTATGTGAAATTTATGATTTTACTTGTTACTCTAAGAACCCTAAAAACACCTCCCCTACCTATGTGAGTTTAATGATAATGAAATCTTATCTTCTTATGCCAAGGGTGTTTATAGTTACTATGATATCAAACAAATTGAAGAATTTGTTGCTTTTAAGGGTGCTTATGAAGTTGCTTCTTTGATTAAGAAGTATGATGCTACTCTCTACAAATCTGAAAATTTTGACGTACTTAAATATTGCTACGAAAACTATGCTCCTAATGCCTATGTTAATGAATTTATTGAGAGAATGTCTGCTACTTTGGAGGAAAATAATGATATGCATGAATCCATAGATAATTATGATTCTGTAGATTCGATTGAAATATCCCCTCTTGATGAACGTGATGCTTGCTATTCTTATGGCCATGATGCCAATATTAATGATGCTTATGAAGATGAACTTGCTATAGTTCCTTATGTTAAAAATGAAATTATTGCTATTGCACCCACACTTGATAGCTCCTTGAATGAAAAGCATGATTGCAATTATGTTATTATAAATTCTATTAATGTTAATTGTGCTAATGATATGCAAAGCTACAAGCTCGGGGATGATAATTTTGTTATGTCCACTACTTATTGTAATGATCATGATTGGGGTGATAATGCTTCTTATGATCTTGAAAATTTATTTAAGCCTCATGATGAATATGATATTGATAATAATATTTCCAATAATATTGAAAGTGGGTCTGGAAGAGTTTTAACTTTAAGTAAAAAGAATCCCACATATTCGGAGAGCGATCAATCTTATGATTTTTTTTGTGAAAGTGGGTTTGGAGAGGTCATCACTTTAGTTGATGTTAATCCCACTATTTTGGAAGATTATAAAACTTTTATGCATGTGGATCATGTAGAGAATATGTTATGTGATAGTTATATTGTTGAATTTCATTATGATCCTACATGTAATTATTATGAGAGAGGAAAATATGTTTATGGAAATCTTCATGTCACTAAATTACCTCTCTTTGTGTTGCAATTATTAATGCTTCATCCTCCCTATTTGCATATGCTAGAAATTGGTTGTCTTGATAATTTGTTTTCCTATAAAATGCCTATGCATAGGAAGAGGGTTAGACTTAAATGTGTTTGTCACATGTTTTATGATGCTCTCTTTGTGTTTCAATTATTATCTTTCATGGGAGCATCATTGAAATCTCAAGCCTATCTTAATGGCTATAAAGAAAGAGCTGGTTGGGAGACAACCCATTAATCTATTTATTTCTATTTTTGTGTGTTTACACAATTATAGCCCCTGTTATGAGTGTTTTTATCTTTTGATTAGTGTTTGTGCCAATTAATGCCTTTGGGATGATTTGGAAGATAGTATAATTGTGTTTGTAAACAGAAACTTTTGCGTCTAGTGCTAGGATTTTGATTTTTTGCTGGAGTGTCAGAACCTTCTGAATTTGTTTACACAATATTGATATATGAATTTCCCACGTTGTCCTAATTTTTCATAATTTTGGGAGTTACAGAAGTATGACTTTAATTAAGATCTTTACAGACTATTCTGTTTTAGACAGATTCTATTTTTGTTGCATAGTTTGCTTTTTTTGATGAATCTATGGATCGTATCGGAGGGTATGAGTCATGGAGAAGTTGGAGTACAGTAGCATTATGCTAATATTAAATATGAATCAATTTACAATAGTACCTAAAGTTTAAGATTTGTTTGTTATACTAACGGATCTCATGAGGTTTCTGTTGAGTTTTGTGTGCTGAAGTTTTCAAGTTTTGGGTGAGACTACGATGGATAAAGGAATAAGGAGCGGAAAGAGCCTAAGCTTGGGGATGCCCAAGGAACCCCAAGGTAATATTCAAGGAAGACTCAAGTGTCTAACCTTGGGGATGCCCCGGAAGGCATCCCCTCTTTCGTCTACAATCTATCGGTAACTCATTTTGAGCTATATTTTTATTCATCACATGATATGTCTTTTACTTGGAGCGTCTTGTGCTATAGTTTGTTTGGTTTTTAGTTTGTCACAATCATCTTTGTTGAACACACCTTTTTGAGAGGGACACACATTATTCGTGATTTGTTAGAATACTCTATGTGCTTCACTTATATCTTTTGAGCTAGGCAGTTGCTCTAGTGCTTCACTTATATCTTTTAGAGCACGACGGTGGTTATATTTTAAAGAAATAGTTGCACTCTCATGCTTCACTTATATCCTTTTGAGAGTCTAATGAATAGCAATGGTAATATGCACGGGTTATGAATTTGGTCCTAATATGATAGGTATTCAAGAGGGATAAAAAAAACTTTCATGTAGATCACTGAATATGATAAGTTTGATTCCTGGCAATAGTTTTGCGATATTAAGATGGTAATATGTGGGAGGTGCTAGTAGATAATTGTGGTTTAGTAAGAATATTGGTGCTAAGGTTTGTGATTCCCAAAGCATGCACGTATGATCTGTCGTTATGCTAAGAAGTTGGAGCATGATTTATTATTAATTGTCTTCCTTTGCGTGGCGGTCGGGGGCGCGTGATTGTTAAATCCTACCAACCTCCCCCCTAGGGGCATGCGTAGTAGTACTTTGCTTCGAGGGCTAATAAACTTTCGCAATAAGTATGTGAGTTCATTATGACTAATGTGAGTCCATGGATTATACGCACTCTCACCCTTCCGCAATTTGCTAGCCTCTTCGGTACCGTGCATTGGCCTTTCTCACATCGAGAGTCGATGCAAACATCGCCGGTGCATCCAAACCCCGTGATATGATATGCTTTGTCACACATAAGCCTCCTTATATCTTCCTCAAAACAGCCACCATACCTACCTATCATGGCATTTCCATAGCCATTCCGAGATATATTGCCATGCAACATCCACCGTTCCATTTTTATGACATACATCATAATTGTCATATTGCTTTGCATGATCATATAGCTGACATAGTATTTGTGGCTCAGCCATCGTTCATCATTTTTTTCTACATGTTACGCTAGTATCATTGCACATCCTGGTACACTGCCAGAGGCATTCATATAGAGTCATATTTGTTCTAGTTTTGAGTTGTAATTTTGAGTTGTAAGTAAATAAAAGTACGATGATCATCATTATTAGAGCATTGTCCTAGTGAGGAAATAAAAAAAGAAAAAGAGGCCAAAAAGAGCCCACGAAAAAAAGAGAAAAAAAAAGAAAAAAGGGGAAAAAGAAGAAAAAAAATAAAATAAGAGAAAAAGAGAGAAGGGGCGGTGTTACTATCCTTTTCCATACTTGTGCTTCAAAGTAGCACCATGTTTTTCATATATAGAGTCTCCTATTTTGTCACTTTCATATACTAGTGGGAATTTTTCATTATAGAACTTGGCTTGTATATTCCGATGATGGGCTTCCTCAAATGCCCGAGGTCTTCATGAGCAAGCAAGTTGGATGCACACCCACTTAGTTTTCAGTTTGAACTTCCATACACTTACAGCTCTTAGTGCATCCGTTGCATGGCAATCCCTACTCCTCGCATTGATATCGATTGATGGGCATCTCCATAGCTCATTGATCCACCTAGTTGATGCGAGACTTTCTCCCTTTTTGACTTCTCCTTATTAATCTCTACCATTATATTCAATTCCATCCATAGTGCTATATCCATGGCTTGCGCTCATGTATTGCGTGGGGGTTGAAAAAGCTGAAGCGCGTTAAAAAGTATGAACCAATTGCTCGGCTTGTCATCGGGGTAGTGCATGATAAATACTTTATGTTAAGAAGATGGAGCATGACAGGATTATATGATTTTGTAGGGGTAGCATTCTTTAGCATTTTGGATGGAATAGCTCACTCACTTAGTTTTCATGTTGAGCTTTCATATACTTATAGCTCGTAGTGCATCCGTTGCATGGCAATCCATACTCCTCGCATTGACATCAATTGATGGGCATCTCCATAACCTGTTGATTAGCTGCGTTGATGTGAGACTATCTTCTTCTTTTTGACCTCCCCTTATTAATCTCTACCACCACATTATATTCCACCCATAGTGCTATATCCATGGCTTGCGATCATGTATTGCGTGGGGGTTTAAAAAGCTGAAGCGCGTTAAAAAGTACGAACTAATTGCTTGGCTAAACCGGGGTTGTGCATGATAAATACTTTGTGTTAAGAAGATGGAGCATGACAGGATTATATGATTTTGTAGGGATAACTTTCTTTAGCATTTTTATTTTGAAAGGCATGATTGTTTATTAGTATGCCTGAGTATTGCTGTCTTTATATCAAATTATAGACTATTGCTTTGAATCATTCGAATCTTAGTATTCATACCGTAAAAGAGAATTACATGATGAAACATGTTAGGTAGCATTCGACATCAAAAATTCTGTTTTTATCATTTACCTACTCGAGGACGAGCAGGAATTAAGCTTGGGGATGCTTGATACGTCTCCAACGTATCTATAATTTTTTATTGTTCCATGCTATTATAGTATCAATCTTGGATGTTTTATATGCAATTATACACAATTATATATCATTTTTTGGGACTAACCTATTAACCTAGTGCCCAGTGCCAGTTGCTGTTTTCTGCTTGTTTTTGGTTTTTTCAGGAAATCAGTACCAAACGAAGTCCAAATGCAACAAATCTTTTTGACGATTTTTTTCTAGACAAAAGAGACACTACAAGAAATATGCTAACTTGTGACCTTCTGTCAGTGACCCTGGAAGAAATAGTCATAAATCTACCACTGTTTCGAACCAATTGGTCGTAAGCTGTTCGGGAGGGTCCAAACCCTAAACCATAATGACCATTTTGGTCAGAAACGTCGTAATTGTGTTACATGAATCATAACTTTGTGAACATGATTGACAATATTATTTCTTGTCGATTATGACGAATATAGATCGTCATAACATGTAATAACAATATATTTATCATGTACAAAATGGTGACTGGACGGACACCTAAGCAATTGTCCTACGTGTCATGTGATGTGGCATTTAGATCTTTTAGAGGGGAGCTATTATCACTAGGTCACTTACACGTGGGACCCACGTCGATTATCCTTATCAGGAAATTAACTCCGGGTTAATTGTGTGGTGGGGCCCAACTGTCATAGGCTCAAAACTAATCTAAATGGGTAATTAGCTTCCAATGACGTGGTTAAATCGTGGATAAACATCGGTGACCTCCGGTCCTGGCGGATGCTCACCGGAATCGCTGCTCCGGCGTCCATCTGATGTGCGTATGGGTTTAACAGGGTGCTGGCGCTCGCGCGCTTCTCTGGGTGGTGGTTTTGGTCGCGGGGGTCACCGGAAACAGGGCCGGCGATGAGGTTTGGCGGCGGTCATGGCACGGGTGCGACGGCGGCGATGCTACAGGGCGCTAGCGGGAGAGGTGAGGAGTGCTACTACCTTCTGGGATGTCCAGGAGCTCGGCTGCGTCCCTAGTTTGGTCAAGCGAGGGTGATAGCAGCGGCTGGCTATGCGGCGGCGGTAACGAGCTCCGGCCATGGTGGGAAACACGGCTAGAGGACGTGTTCAACGAGGGAAACAGGGGGGAAATGGAGAGCAAGTCACAGCGGTTCCGCGCGGATGGTTATTGGCCTCGGGGGCAGCCTGGAGCGACCGAATCGATTTCGACCATGGCCGTCTCGGCCGTCCGCTTGGTGCAGGCGAGGCAGCGCCCCAGCCGCGTCCGGTGCCCGCGCAGGTTTGGCGAGCGCGTCAGGGCCCCACGGTCCCTCCATGGTGGCCGACGACCTTCGCCGTGCTGCCGTTCGTCGGCAACGGAAGGAGCCAATCGAAGCTTTCCTCTGCCCTTGTCGAAAGGAAGAAGAAGACCAGGAGGAGAGAGAGATAAGGTGGGGCCCGCCTATAAGTGGTCATACCTGACGCCCGGGGCCCGTGGTCATTTCAAGTGGAAACGTACTTTTGATAGTATGCCTTCGGATCCGCAAAGCGTACACAAGCACGGATCCTAGCAGATTACGCTTCATGTGACCGAAAGTGTATTCCATGAAAGGCGCTTTCATTCTCATGCGGCGCCGAAACGGCTATGTTCTAGACGTTCACTGGTTAAGAGCAGAAATGGACAAGTTTTTATTTGTTTTTTGCCTAACGAATGAACAACCTTAACTTTGCAATCGTAAGTCAGATTGAGGTGATTCAAAAGCCCAAATTCATCGTTTGTCAAACCCGATGCAATAAGAGTGGTCTCCTGGCCACCTGAATATCTATTTTGGCAGCCACTATTCATTTGGAAAATGCCATCGTTCCGCGGTGATGATTCCTTCCTGTGGAATCTTGCAAAACTTTTGTTGAATCTTTGATGAAATGAATACTTTTGTACCTAGAAATTATTTTTGAAAAAATAAAGAGCAAACTTGATGCAGTTGTAGTTCAAATTTGACTCGCTTCCAACTGAATCGGCAGAAATTTGTCTTTTTTATGATACATGGATCGATAGATTTTTACATGCAACAATTTCGTCAATTTTACATTAAATATGGTCTACTATTTTTCAAAATTGATGCGGTCCAATTTTGCAACAAGAATTTGGTAGGTTCTTCACAAAAGAACTCATTTTTGGCACTCAGAAAATGAAAAATGATTTTTTCGTGCAAAGAAAATGAAAACTCCCTTTGGCAACATTGTTTGCCATTCCAAGATGCACCCTTGTGCGCATTATGAAATCATTTGAACAAACTATGCCATGAATGTGGCCATAACATTGATCATTTGGCTTGAAAGACAGGAGGAATCTTCATACAAGGTAGCTCATTTCTGAGAACATTTAAAATTTTTTTTTGCCGTATTCCAAGTTTGTTATTTTTCCTGGAAACTAGGTCACATATAATGACATAATGTGAAGGTTTCCCTTTTTTTTAATTTCTTATGCCGACTGCAAAATGCGGTTAAAACTCCGAGCATGACCATTCATAGCTAGGTGCTTAATAATGCAAAAATCTTGGTGATTCTCTGATGAAATAGCTACTTTTGTACCTAAAAATAATCTATTATATATAAAAAGTGCTTGACGGGTTAATCAGAAAAAAGATAAATAAGCTAGAAATTACCACAATAATTAGAAACATCTGGTCGTTGATTTGGTGGACCCATAACTTAAAAGACTGATTTAACGGATTAGATCTAAAGAGCGCTCCATCTCAAAAAGAAAAAGAAAAACTGCAGCTTTCCTTAGCCTGTGCGTGTGGCGACTCAATCATAAAATAAAGATAGATTACCTGCAGTTCATAAAAAACGTACACACCTTATATCTATCTACATGTCCCTTTAAATATAAATAAACAAATAAATAAATAAAAGAAAAACCTAGAAGCTCTCACGTAACTACATGTAAAGCTGGTGAATCCGATTTATCCTATGTACACATCTTATATCTATTTACAAGCCCTTCTAAAAAAACTATAAGAAAAAACTACTAGATCTCACGTCCTGTAAAAAAAACTACCACATCTCATATTCTACATCTCATGTCCTTCAAAACAAAAAACAAAAAAACTACTACACCTCACATACAAAGAAGCTACTACTATATCTTTCCCCTAAAAAAAGCTACAACATCTCACGTATCTTTTTCTAGCTGCATTTCATGTACAGAAAAAAAACTACTAATAGATCTAGGATAAGCTAGAAATTATCACAATAATTAGAAACATCTGGTCGTTGATTTTGTGGACTCATAATTTAAAAGACAGAATTAATGGACTAGATCTAAAGAGCGCTCCATCTCAAAAACCAAAAAAAAACTGCAGCTTTCCTTAGCCTGTGCGTGCGGCGGCTCAATCCTAAAATAAAGATAGATTACTTGCAGTTTAGAAAAAGAACGTACACACCTTATATCTATCTTCTTGTCCCTTTAAATTTAAATAAATACAAGAAAAAACTAGAAGATCTCACGTAACTACATGTAAAACTGGTGAAATCCGATTTATCCTATGTACACATCTCATATCTATTTACAAGTCCTTTTAAAAAAATTATAAGAAAAAACTACTAGATCACATGTCCTGCAAAAGAAAAAGAAAAACTACCACATCTCATATTCTAGATCTCACGTCTGTAAAAAAAAAACTACTACATCTCACATACAAAAATGCTACTACTATGTCTTTCCCCTAAAAAAAGCTACTACATCTCACGTATCTTTTTTTAGCTGCATTTCATGTACAAAAAAAAACTACTAACAGATCTCACCTTCCTTTAAGGAAAAAAATCTGCAGCTATACTAAACTATACTTGTGGCTCAATCCAATCCTAGAATGAAGATCGCAGCCGCCACCCCTCAGAAAACAAAAGCACACGCAGCTGCCATCCCCTATGTCCTCGATCTCCTTCTCCAGGGTAAAAAAAACTCTTCTCCCAGTCACTATTCTCACTCCATGTCCGAGCCTCCGATCCACTAGCTTCATCGATCCTGGCTGCAAGGTTGTTGCCTTTGATCCACCAATTTCCTCGATCTCGGCTGCAAGGTTGCTGTCGCCAGAGTAGGCACATCAGGAGGTTTTGGATCCTGCGGTAGTAGATGTATATGGCCGGCAGCAGCTGTTGTAATATTACCGTGATGGAGGTGCCACTAAGTACCCACCTTCTAGGCATGAGGCGCATGACATTTCATTAGGTTCCTTGCATGTCTTTAGAACAATATATATATATATACCAACAACTCTCAGAGTAACAATTGGTGGAAATAGTTCATTGGTTTCAAACATTGACAAATCTATATTATGTGATATCTGTGTCGTCAAGCTTTTTATATAGTGCAACAAATAGTGAGAGCATCTGGACATTGTTGTATTTTATATGTAGAATGCAATCAAACATGTTTTCCTATTTTGTTATTAAATCTTAATATATATTTGGGAGTTTGTTCAAAATTAATAGTTGTAAGGCGTCCTAATACTGCAAATGGCGCCCTCAAGACCAGAAAAAAGTGGAGGGAGCATAAACAAATTAACACTACACCTTTGTAGTTGACCTTCATAGCTTACTATCATCATTTTGTAACTTGGCCATAAATCAATCGAGTGTAGATCAAGAGCAGCCATCAAATAGGGTGGTACAAAAACATAAACTGGAAGGTTAGTCACTAACAAAAACTACCTCAATTAATTTATTAGTTCAATCATACGGTGACAAAAAATAAATAAGGGGAGGTGAGAGCTGCAGATCAAGAAATTAAACATATCTCTGCCTAAACTAGTGTTTGCCCATGGGGAACTATAGGTAGCACTCTCAAGAGTCGCAATAAAGGGATGGACTAAGGGTAATAGTATATAAATAAATATTCTAAAGGCATGGAAAAAGGGGAAAAAGTATAGTGCATATACATATTTTTAGCAAAAATTATGTAATTTTTGGTGATGCAAACTTTTTAAAAATAAATCCATGCTAACATATACTTCATGGGAATATGAAAAAAATATAATCGTGACAAAGTCACCCATATTGACTCAAATTTGATGCATCTGATACTTCTCGGGAAAACATTATATAATAAAAAATAAGAAACTCTAATACGCCTCAACGGGATTGCCAAGCCAGCCACACACCATGTACACATCACTGCAGCCGCATCCGTGGATTCGAGCACGTAGCACTAAAAGAGTTCAGCAACAGAATAGCCTCCATATATTTCCCTGAAACATTAAAGGGGTAACTCTTATATCCTAAAAAACACCACTTCATGACCAGCCCAGAGAACCGGTAGATATGAATTTATTTCAACCAAACTATATTAAATACTAGCCCGCGCGAGGAGCGGGCCACTTTGCTAGTTTTTTGAAAAAGTAAAGAGCAAACAAAGAAGCACCTGTTGTTCAATTTTGACCCGCTTCCTGCTGAATCGGCAGAAATTTGTCTTTTTCACGAGAGGTGGATCAAAAACTTTTGACACCTAACAATTTGGTCAATTGTACATTAAATATGGCCTAATATTTTACAAAATTGATTTGGTTCAATTTTGCAACAAATATTTGGTAGGTTCTTCACAAAAAAACTCATTTTGGGCACTCGAAAAATGGAAAATGAAATTTCCGTGTAAAGAAAGTAAAAACTTCCTTAGGGAACATTGTTTGTCATTCCAAGATGCAAAAGCATTTTACATGATAGCTCGTTTGTTTGTCAATTTCACCAGAGGTGGACCAAAAGCATTTTAGGGAACATTGTTTGTCATTCCAAGATGCAAAAACTTCCATAGGGAACATTGTTTGTCAATTTCACCAGAGGTGGATCAAAAGCATTTTACATGAAACCATTTGGTTAATTCCACATGAAATGTGGTCTAATATTTTTGAAAATTGTTGTGGTCCAATTTTGCAACAGAGATTTGGTAGGTTCTTCACAAAAAAAACCATTCTGGGTACTCAGAAAATAAAAAATGCTTTTTTCGTGCAAAGAAAATGAATACTTCCTTTGGCAATATTGTTTGCCATTCCAAGATGCACCCTTGTGCAAAAATATGAGGTCATTTGAACAAACTATGCCATGAATGTGGCCACAACATTGGCCATTTGCCTTGAAAGCCATGGATCTTCATACATGATAGCTTGTTTCTGAGAACACTTTTTAAAGACATTTGCAGTAGTCCAAGTTTGTTATTTTACCTAGAAACTTGGTCACATATAATGACACAATGCGAAGGTTTTCAATTTTTTGATTGTTTTTTGAATTTCTTACGCCTGTTTCAAATGCGGTCAAAACGGGCGGGCATGACCGTTTGTAACTAGGGGTTGGATCTTGCATAACTTTAGGAGTATCACTTATTAATAGATACTTGTGTACCTAAAAATGATTTTGGGAAAAAATAATGAGCAAACTATGAGGCAGTTGTAGTTCAAATTTGGCCCGGTTCCAACTGAATCGGCGGAAATTTGTCAATTTCACCAGAGGTGGATCGAAAGCATTTTACATGAAACCATTTGGTTAATTCCACATGAAATGTGGTATAATATTTTTGAAAATTGTTGTGGTCCAATTTTGCAACAGAGATTTGGTAGGTTCTTCACAAAAAAAACCAATTCTGGGCACTCAGAAAATGAAAAATGCTTTTTTTGTGCAAAGAAAATGAATACTTCCTTTGGCAACATTGTTTGCCATTCCAAGATGCACCGTTGTGCAAAATATGAGGTCATTTGAACAAACTATGCCATGAATCTGGCCACAACATTGGCCATTTGCCTTGAAAGCCATGGATCTTCATACATGATAGCTTGTTTCTGAGAACACTTTTTAAAGACATTTGCAGTAGTCCAAGTTTGTTATTTTACCTAGAAACTTGGTCACATATAATGACACAATGCGAAGGTTTTCAATTTTTTGATTGTTTTTTGAATTTCTTACGCCTGTTTCAAATGCGGGCAAAACGGGCGGGCATGACCGTTTGTAACTAGGGGTTGGATCTTGCCTAACTTTAGGAGTATCACTTATTAATAGATACTTGTGTACCTAAAAATGATTTTGGGAAAAAATAATGAGCAAACTATGAGGCAGTTGTAGTTCAAATTTGGCCCGGTTCCAACTGAATCGGCGGAAATTTGTCAATTTCACCAGAGGTGGATCGAAAGCATTTTACATGAAACCATTTGGTTAATTCCACATGAAATGTGGTATAAATTTTTTGAAAATTGTTGTGGTCCAATTTTGCAACAGAGATTTGGTAGATTCTTCACAAAAAAAACCAATTCTGGGCACTCAGAAAATGAAAAATGCTTTTTTTGTGCAAAGAAAATGAATACTTCCTTTGGCAACATTGTTTGCCATTCCAAGATGCACCCTTGTGCAAAATATGAGGTCATTTGAACAAACTATGCCATGAATCTGGCCACAACATTGGCCATTTGCCTTGAAAGCCATGGATCTTCATACATGATAGCTCGTTTCTGAGAACACTTTTTAAAGACATTTGCCGTAGTCCAAGTTTGTTATTTTTCCTAGAAACTAGGTCACATATAATGACACAATGCGAAGGTTTTCAATTTTTCAATTTTTTTTTCAATTTCTTATGCCTGTTTAAAATGCGGTCAAAACGGGCGGGCATGACCGTTTGTAGCTAGGGGTTGGATCTTGCAAAACTTTTGGAGTATCACTTTTTAATAGATACTTGTGTACCTAAAAATGATTTTTGGAAAAAATAATGAGCAAACTACGAGCCAGCTGTAGTTCAAATTTGGCCCGGTTCCAACTGAATCAGCGGAAATTTGTCAATTTCACCAGAGGTAGATCGAAAGCATTATACATGAAACCATTTGGTTAATTCCACATGAAATGTGGTCTAATATTTTTGAAAATTGTTGTGGTCCAATTTTGCAACAGAGATTTGGTAGGTTCTTCACAAAAAAACCCATTCTGGGCACTCAGAAAATGAAAAATGCTTTTTTTGTGCAAAGAAATTGAATACTTCCTTTGGCAACATTGTTTGCCATTCCAAGATGCACCCTTGTGCAAAATATGAGGTCATTTGAACAAACTATGCCATGAATGTGGCCACAACATTGGCCACTTGCCTTGAAAGCCATGGATCTTCATACATGATAGCTCGTTTTTTAGAACACTTTTTAAAGACATTTGCCGTAGTCCAAGTTTGTTATTTTTCCTGGAAACTAGGTCACATATAATGACACAACGCGAAGGTTTTCAATTTTTTTGATTTTTTTTGAATTTCTTATGCCTGTTTCAAATGCGGTCAAAACGAGCGGGCATGACCGTTTGTAGCTAGGGGTTGGATCTTGCAAAAATTTTGGAGTATCACTTATTAATAGATACTTGTGTACCTAAAAATGATTTTTGGAAAAAATAATGAGCAAACTACGAGGCAGCTGTAGTTCAAATTTGGCCCGGTTCCAGTTGAAACCGCGGAAATTGGTCAATTTCACCAGAGGTGGATCGAAAGCATTTTACATGAAACCATTTGGTTAATTCCAAATGAAATGTGGTCTAATATTTTTGAAAATTGTTGTGGTCCAATTTTGCAACAGAGATTTGGCAGGTTCTTCCCAAAAAAACCCATTTTGGGAACTCAGAAAATGAAAAATGCTTTTTTTGTGCAAAGAAAATGAATACTTACTTTGGCAACATTGTTTGCCATTCCAAGATGCACCCTTGTGCAAAATATGAGGTCATTTGAACAAACTATGCCATGAATGTGGCCACAACATTGGCCATTTGCCTTGAAAGCCATGGATCTTCATACATGATAGCTCGTTTTTTAGAACACTTTTTAAAGACATTTGCCGTAGTCCAAGTTTGTTATTTTTCCTGGAAACTAGGTCACATATAATGACACAACGCGAAGGTTTTCAATTTTTTTGATTTTTTTTTTGAATTTCTT
This sequence comes from Elymus sibiricus, assembly GCA_039707655.1. Taxonomy (NCBI): domain Eukaryota; kingdom Viridiplantae; phylum Streptophyta; class Magnoliopsida; order Poales; family Poaceae; genus Elymus; species Elymus sibiricus. The sequence goes on along the minus strand of CM077666.1, from coordinate 342,604,418 downwards.
ATGCCTGTTTCAAATGCGGTCAAAACGGGCGGGCATGACCGTTTGTATCTAGGGGTTGGATCTTGCAAAACTTTTGGACTATCACTTATTAATAGATACTTGTGTACCTAAAAATGATTTTTGGAAAAATTAGTGAGCAAACTACGTGGCAGCTGTAGTTCAAATTTGGCCCGGTTCCAACAGAATCAGCGGAAATTTGTCAATTTCACTAGAGGTGGATCGAAAGCATTTTACATGAAGCCATTTGGTTTATTCCACATGAAATGTGGTCTAATATTTTTGAAAATTGTTGTGTTCCCATTTTGCAACAGAGATTTGGTAGGTTCTTCACAAAAAATCCATTCTGGGCACTCAGAAAATGAAAAATGCTTTTTTTTGTGCAAAGAAAATGAATACTTCCATTGGCAACATTATTTGCCATTCCAAGATGCACCCTTGTGCAAAATATGAGGTCATTTGAACAAACTATGCCAGGAATGTGGCCACAACATTGGCCATTTGCCTTGAAAGCCGTGGATCTTCATACATGATAGCTCGTTTCTGAGAACACTTTTTAAAGACATTTGCCGTAGTCCAAGTTTGTTATTTTTCCTGGAAACTAGGTCACATATAATGACACAATGCGAAGGTTTTCATTTTTTTTGATTTTTTTTGAATTTCTTATGCCTGTTTCAAATGCGGTCAAAACGGGCGGGCATGACCGTTTGTAGCTAGGGGTTGGATCTTGCAAAACTTTTGGAGTATCACTTATTAATAGATTTTTGTGTACCTAAAAATGATTTTTGGAAAAAATAATGAGCAAACTACGAGGCACATGTAGTTCAAATTTGGCCCGGTTCCAGCTGAATCAGCGGAAATTTGTCAATTTCACCAGAGGTGGATCGAAAGCATTTTACATGAAACCATTTGGTTAATTCCACATGAAATGTGGTTTAATATTTTTGAAAATTGTTGTGGTCCATTGTTTTCCATTCCAAGATGCACCCTTGTGCAAAATATGAGGTCATTTGAATAAACTATGCCATGAATGTGGCCACAACATTGGCCATTTGATTTGAAAGCCATGGATCTTCATACATGATAGCTCGTTTCAGAGAACACTTTTTTAAGGTATTTACCGTATTACAAGTTTGTTATTTTTTCTAGAAAGTAGGTCATATATAATGACACAATGCGAAGGTTTTCCATTTTTTTGATTTTTTTGAATTCTTTATGCCGCTTTCAAAATGGGGTCAAAACGGCGGGCACGACCGTTCGTAGCTAGGGGTGGAACCTTATAAAACTCTTGGTGTATCTCTGATGAAATAGATACCTATGTACCTAAAAATGATTTTTGGAAAAAATAATGAGTAAACTATGAGGCAGCTGTAGTTCAAATTTGACCCGGTGCCTACTGATTCGGTAGAAAACCGTTTGAATGACTGAAAATAGTTAGAAAGATCAAAAGTGCATACAAGTTGGTGATCATCCATAAAATATGGCCTAACTTTAGTGAAAATTTTAATGGTGCCATTTTGTAAAATATTCTTGGTAGCTGCTTCACAAAATTCCTTGTTTTTATACCACTAAAACCATTTTCAATGACACATATCTTGAACCAATCAGGAGGCAGAAACCACCCTCCCACGGATCACCTCACTGTAGCCGATCTGAGCCATCCAAACCCTAAGGATTGAACATCTCTCGTTCACCTCTCCTCTAGTTTTTCGACCTAATCTAAAGAAAATAAGTGGAACGAAAAAGAGGAGAGAGCCCAGCCCCCTTCTCCCCCATGAGCCCTCTCTCTCTCCCCTCCCACGACTCCTCTGCCGCCGCCGCCTGCGCCGCTCGATTCTGGTGAGTTGACATGGCTCTCGCCGGTGCGCATCACACCCCGGGATCCCCTAGCGCCGCTCTCTCCTCCCCTCCCGTTAGATCCATCTCTCGCGCCCTCTAGTGCTCGCCCGCAATCCTCACTCGTGGCTAGGGTTTCGGCCACCACCCCTAAGGCGGATGCAAATTTCGATCTCCATCATCTAGGCAGGCATTTTGCGATCTGGATGCGTACATCTGGCTAGTTTCCGCTTCTCTGTGTGTGTAGTTTTGGTGCTGGCTAGGGTTTATATCTTGTTCTGCTCCCTCAAATGTTTCTTAGGCATTCACTTGGTTCAGTATTATGGTGCAAATTATGTTGACGAGTGTGCAATTCTTAGGCTTTTTACTTACTTCAATATTGTGGTACAAATCATGTTGATGAATGTGCAATTTGTAAGGTTTTTACTTTGGTTATTATATATAAAATCATGTCTGAACTTGAACTATATACTCTGTGCCACTTAGCTCTTTGTGGTTCCACCAATAAGTTAATTCAAGTCTATGCCTGAATGGGGTGTGAGTTATCCATGATCACTTTATATGTACTAGGTTGAACCAGGTATTTTGGATCTAACCCATTTCTATCAATTGTTTCAGATTGACCCGGCGAAATACAAGAGCATCACATAGGGATTTGATGTTCTGTTAAAGGAGCAAGGAGCTAGGGGATTCTTCAGGGGATGGGTGCCTACCTTGTTTGGTTGCAATGCTCAGGGGGCTTGCAAGCTTGGGTTTTATGAGTTCTTATGCATGTTATAGTCTAGAATATATAACCATCTTAAACTCATCTAGTATTCTGCTTTCAACCTGTTCCATGTAAATTAGCTTTGGTTTTAGAGAAACAACACCAAATTAGCTTTAGTTTTGCTAGGATGTGTCATTATGTTTGTAGATAACAATATTGATGTGTTGATCTGCTTTATTCATGATGTGGTAGTAGAAATAAAATAGACAGCTTGGACAATGTTATGGCTTTGATTTTCCTAGGTTGTAGTTTCGTTCCATATTGTGTTATGTTACATTGTATAATCTATAATACAAGTGAGGTTTCTAGTGTGCTTATGCTAGATTAATGCATCAACCTGAGATGTTACAAACCTTGAGCTAAAACCTATGACATCTCATTTTATATGATAATCATTGTTCTTAAAATGCTACTATTTAATTTCATATAAGTATATGCCCCCAACTGTTGTATAGTTGTATCCATATTTGTTTTGTACTTTTTTTATAAATGATTTCATATAAGTATATGCCCCCAACTGTTTGCGCAAGATGCGCATATGCTAATTGCCGTTTGACCCACATTACTTTTAAAAACTTAGGTATGATGATCTTTCCTTGTCGGTCACAGGCTCCTAGCCATAAAGGTGTTGTTGCTTCCTCATGTCGTATTGTTGCGTCTCTACAGTTTGCATTTCGAGCTGATGATCTGCTACAGGTGCCTACTTCTCCCATGTAGGAATGCTCATGTGTTGCTGTTTTCCTTAACTCTGTACTTGACAGTTGAACATGAGCATGTTATATTATTAGCTTACCATTGCTTCAATAGCTTTGAAAAATATTTCTTGATCAACTGCTTTCTGTCCAAATGCATCCTATTCTTCAGTCACAATCTGTTAGCAATTTCATGTATAAGTTCCACTGTCCGTTAGTTTTGCTAATATAGTTTCTACTCTTTGTATTGGTTGCTATTTTGGGAACTGGTAATTGTCCTTTTATTGTCCATTTTCTGTACATGATAGATGATTGTTATGTATTTACTATTTCTTCTCTGAGAAACATATCTATAGAAATGTATAAAATTTCATATGTATTTACAGAAGTGTCTAGCCGTGCATGCACGTCTACTGGTCTATCACTAGTAGTTCCATTGTTCATGAATCTTGCTAGTTATTTGGAGTTTCCTGTGTTTTGTTTCATCATTTTATTTTGTTTTGTTCCTAACCATTTGCTTCTATAACATGCAGATGCTGACCTTCGTTCATGTTTCGTAACAAGCTCCAGGACGAAGAAGTCGTTAGAAGCATAGAGTTTAGCTCATTGGAGCTAGTTATACTCCGATAGATAGTTATAGTTAGATATTTAAGTTGTGTTTTTGGTAGCTGGATACCTGATGTGAACTATGTTTGATTATATAAACCTGATGTGAACTATGTTTGATTGTAATCTCCCAAGTTTGGCAGTTTTCTCTGTTTGAATTTTTAATTCTGTTCTATGTCTGTTCAGATTTAAATTGGTTATTTATTTCCTGGAAAATTGAAATCTGAATGACATGACCCTGACATCTGGTACCCACGTACTAGAACCTGATAACTGGGACCCACTTACTAGAACCTGCCAACCGGGACCCATCTGGCTATTTGACCCATATTTTGAAAAAAGAAAAATGGAATCTGTTGAGCCGAAAAGGCCACGGCCCAGAAAATAAAAGGCTGGAATGTTGGGTTGGCCCATGTGGCTGATCAAAATTAATAATAAAAATAATATTAAATGGGCTGAGTTATTGGGCTTGGCCCATAAAGATGGCTGAATTGGACCGGGCTGATTCTGATCCATGACCAATTCATTTCGTCACAATTTTGCCACATCAGCTTGCCACGTTGGATCTGACATGGTCTGGATAGTTTGCCAATGACCAAAACAATTTGTCATAACATCTATGACCTTTTATTTTGGTCGTAACCGTCCACGACCATTTCACAAAAACGGTCGTTAAGTTTCATTAAAGACGGTCAGCTTTTGACCAACTGTTTTTGGTCATAAAAAGGTCATAAATGGAAAACAATGACCATTTAGTGACCAATATTGATGGTCACAACTTTACATATTTCTTGTTGTGAGACCCTCCAAGCTTCAGGAGGATGCCACAAGCCTCATGAGGACGCCCCAAGGCAACAGGGTGCGGCCCCAGGGGCGCGCCCTAATGCCTTGTGGGCCCCTCGTGGATCCTTTTGACCTAATTCCACTTCTATAAATTCTCAAATATTCGGAAACCAACACAGAGCCAGATGAGAAAACCCTACCGCCGCCGCAAGCCTCCGTTCTTCCGCAATCCCATCTGGAGGCCTTTTCCGGTACTCTGCCGAAGGGGGAATCGATCACGGAGGGCTTCTTCATCAACCTTGCTGCCCTTCTAATGATGTGTGAGTAGTTTACCACAGACCTACGGGTCCATAGCTAGTAGCTAGATGGCTTTTTCTCTCTCTTTGATCTTCAATACCATGTTCTCCTTGATGTTCTTGGAGTTCTATCCGATGTAATCTTCTTTTGCGGTGTGTTTGTTGGGATCCGATGAATTGTGAGTTTATGATCAGATTATTCATGAGAAATATTTGAGTCTTATCTGGACTCTTTTATGCATGATTGTTATAGCTTTGTATTTCTCTCTGATATATCCGTTTGGTTTGGCCAACTAGATTGATTTATCTTGCAATGGGAGAGGTGCTTTGTGATGGGTTCAATCTTGCGGTGCTCAATCCCAGTGATAGAAAGGGACATGACACGTATTTGTATTGTTGTCATTAAGGATAAAAAGATGGGGTTTAATCATATTGCTTGAGTTTACTTTGTCTACATCATGTCATCTTGCTTAAGGCGTTACTCTGTTTTATACTTAATACCCTAGATGCATACTGGATAGCGGTCGATGGGTGGAGTAATAGTAGTAGATGCAGGCAGGAGTCAGTCTACTTGTCTCGGACGTGATGCCTATATACATGATCATTGCCATGAATTCGTCATAATTATTTGCTTTCCTATCAATTGCCCAACAGTAATTTGTTTACCCACCGTATGTTCTGTGCTCGAGAGAGAAGCCTCTAGTGAAAACTATGGCCCCCGGGTCTATCTTTATCATATATTAAAATCCAAAAAATACCTTGCTGCAATTTATTTACTTTTATTTTATTTTGCAATTTACTTTTTATCTATCACTATCAGAATTAATCCTTGCAAATAACCGCTAAGGGGATTGACAACCCTCTTATTTGCGTTGGGTGCAAGTGTTTGCTTTTATGTGTGTAGGTGCTGCTAACGAGGTTTTGTGTGGTTCTCGTACTAGATGGATAACCTTGGTTCTTAACTGAGGGAAATACTTAACTGCATCATCCTCTCCTCTTCGGGGAAATACCAACGCAGTCTACAAGTAGCATCTCCCAACAAGCGCTTTTCTTTAATGCCTTTTTAGCTAGGCATGATGATTTCAATGATGATCGCATAAAAGTGAAGAATTGAAACATAAAGGGAGCATCATGAAGCATATATATCAAACACATTTAATCCTAACCCACTTCCTATGCATAGGGATTTTATAAGCAAACAATTTATGGGAGCAAGAATCAACTAGCATAGGAAAGCAAAACAAGTATAACTTCAAAACTTTCAACACATAGAGAGGAAACTTGATATTATAGAGAAACCTACAAGCATATGTTCCTCTCTCATAATAATTTTCAGTAGCATCATGAATGAATTCAAGAATATAACTATCGCATAAAGCATTCTTTTCATGATCCACAAGCATAGAATTTTTATTACTCTTCACCCGCAAAAAAAAGAATTTTTATTACTCTTCTCATAAGCAATGTTCTTCTCATTCATAATAGTGGGAGTATCATACTGTCGTGGGTACGACCATCTATGGGGCCATCTAGCCCCTTGTGGTTCGGCAGGGGAGATCGACGTGCACAAAGAGCAGAATCAATGGAAAACGCAAGGGATTTTACCCAGGTTCGGGCCGCTGAGAAGCGTAAAACCCTACTCCTGCTTTTGGTGTACTAATTGTATGAGAGCACAAGTACAAGGAGCGCTTCTCTCGGCAAGGTGCGGAGAGAGCTGCTACGCGAGACGTGCCAGTGTTTGAAAAGGGATCCGAATCCCTCTAACTGTTGCCCTGGCCCTCCTTTTATAGTTCAAGGGGTTACCACAGTGGCAAAACAGTAATTACATATCGATTAGATAGCAAACAGTGCTATCATACCTAACTCTGCCAGTTTAGGACAAAAGCATTAAATGCACCGTTAGGTGTCACATGGAGAGGTAGTCCCGGCAAGGTTTCTGCACCGCTTGCCCAGCTACCTCGTATTATTCTGACACGCCTCCTGGACGGGTGTCTTTGGAGGCAAATCTTCTCCTTGCGTGCTGACACGTGTCTGACAAGCCTTACCAACCAGCCTGCACGGTCGACACCTCACCGATTAGCGACTAGCTGCCCGGTGAGGTGGAGCACTGTCGAGCTGGCGAGAGCTTGCCGGCACGGAGCTTGTCGGGTCATCACCTCGCTGGCTCAGCCTTCCCGGCAAGAAATGTCTTCATCTTCGGTGTTAGTTGAGTGCTTTTTGGTGCTGTGTCTTGAGCTTCTCTCTAGTAGCTTCTGCAATTGGGCCTTGAATCTTGCTCTTGGCAGTTCCCGGCAAGCCACGGCCGGCAAGGAGGCTGCTACCGTCTGTGCGTAAGTCAGGGTATAAAATACCCATGTTTTATACACCGACAGGAGCCCCCGGGCCTGGGCCATACGCGCGTCCGAAGCGTCGTTGGGCTAGAACCAAACAATGCATAGACACACGGCGGGAAAACTGCCGCTGTAATTTTTGTCATGATGGTTATCCTGACGCACGTCCAATCCATGCATTAAATGCGGGTCGTGGGAACTTGGACTGTTGCGGTTATATCGCGGTAGTGCGCCTGTAAAAAGCGTGGCTGGGGTAAACAGTGAAGAGCCAGCCCCCGCTCGCGCCTTCCCCATAAAAAGGCAACCGCGAGGAGGCACCGCCCATTCACCCCTGCTTTCCGCTGCTTCATCTTCTTCCTCTCGCCAGATCCGCTTCCGCCGCCGCCGCTGTCACTGATCCGTGCCTCGATTCGGCCACCTTCTTCCTCCCCAATTCCTAATGGTGCCCAAGAGAGCCGACACGGCGGGCAAGAAACCCGCCAAGCCGCTCGATCCCAAGGCAGAGGAGAAGAAAAAGGCGTTGGAAGAGCTGGAGAAACGGCGGAGGGAGAATGCGATCTTCTTGCCGTGCTCCTTGGACGCCAACGAGCTGATCAGAAGGTACGCATACATGTGGGGAAGGGATACCAAAGACCGCAAGGGGCCCGTAGTGCTTCCAGAAGGCAACAAGGATCCATCGGATTCATATCCGTTCTTCTGCGCCTATTTCTACTATGGTCTGGTTCCCCCATTCTCGGATTTCTTCAGCGCCATGATGTTCAGCTATGGGTTCAGGCTGCTGGATTTCACTCTGAACGCAATGACCTGCATGGCAGTCTTTGCCCATCTGTGTGAGAAATTTGTCGGGGTTGCCCCCAATGTGGATCTGTTCCGCCATTTCTTCATCCCTCGGATTGAAGACAAGTCGCTCTCCGGCAGCGTGACATGGATCCCCAGGGCCAAGACCAAAGGCCAGTACCTTGCCGGGCAACTCCATCTCAAATGGGATGAATGGAGGGCAGAGTGGTGTTCGATCCAGGAGAAGGATTTCCCCCAATTTTGGATACCGCGCACAGTGAAGGTCGAGCGCGGCAAGAACTGGAGCAGTTTTGGCGCTACTGACGCGAAACTTCGCCGGCGCTGAACAGAATCGCCCGCCTCACGGTGGCCAATCTAACCATAGAGATGGTTGGCATCGATTTCCTCCGGCGACGCATAGCACCGCTGCAGAAGAGAGAGAGGTTCACTTGGAAATACCATAGTGCCGCCGATGTCATGCGACTGTACCCTGGGACCGGCAACAACTTGTTGGTTATGGAGCATGCTTGCCTCTGCGAACAGTTGTTCCGGAAAACTGGCACATTTCACTTGCCGGATAAGATCGTCCCACTGCACATCAACTCCGCCAAGGACTCCATCTTGTCGGTGATGCCGGACTGTGATGCCCACGGAGTAAAAGCGGACTGGGATCTGCCCACCTTGGAGTACGAGATGGATTGGGCCTCCAACCTGACGGAGAAAGCTTCCCGGAAGGAAACAGACCTCATACGGGCCACCAATGAAGAAGAACTGGCATACATTGCCAGCAAGGCCACAGAGATCGCGAGGATCAACGCAGCAGGCGCTCTTGGTGCCGCGGCAGCTGAGGATGATGACGAGGAGCATTCCGAGGAAGAGGTTGCCGAAGAGCAACAAGAAGAGCCTGCCGGGGACGAGATTGCCGAAGCCGAGGCTGCGGGGACCGAGGTTGCCAGGACTGAGGCTGCCAGAGAACTCGTAGAAGAAGAAGGCCCTCGAGCCCCAAAGAGGAGGCGCCGTCTTCGGAGGGCTGTCAGCCAAGAGCCGGTGCGTGCTTCTTCGCCGAGAGCTGGCCCCACGGTGAAGAAGACGACCACGAAGACTGGCTGCCCAGAAGAAGTACGCCGGCAATCGACCCGGCGTCCCCGAACTCAGCCCTCATCCCCTCGGCAAGAGGTTGCCGAGGAAGCCGAATCCACTCAGCCGACGGGTTCGCCTCCCCCGGCACTTAAGAGGGCAAGGGAGTCACCTCCGCCGGTGATGTATGACTTCGACATCCTTGGCGAGTCCGAGGAGGAGGAGTAAGTGACTTCGCTTAACTCCATCGAGCCTTGATTTTATCTGGTTGCCATTTTAACTTGATTTCCTCTATCTTGACAGGGACCCAGAACCACCTGCGCATCGGTCGAAGCAGCCCAGGTCCGCAATAGCACAAGATCCTGCGGCGAGTGCCGGGCAGGGGGTCATGACGACTGAAACTGTTGTTATCAGCCCCCAGCCCAGCCCCCAACATGAGGACGTGGTGCAGATCCCATCTACCGGCACCGGTACCGGAGTTCCCCCTGCCGAGCCTGATAAAGAGGTGGGGGAGACCCGTCAAGAAGAAGATCGTCAAGAGTTGGACCCTGCTGTGGTTCCCCCGTTGACCAATGTTCCGGAGAGCGCTTCCCCGATAAGGGCCTCCACCGATGAGCCTGCCCGCACGGAGGCCACCCTGACAAGCGGGGCCGCCGACGACCGCGCACCGGCAACACGAGTTGTCGGGGAAGGAGACGCCCTTCCTCAGCAAACACCAACGGGTAATCCTCTTGCCTTTGCATACCTCTCACGGGAAAGATTTTTCTTTTTTGTCTTGTTGAACTTGACTTGTGACTTTGAACCCTATTTCACCCTTGTTCCTGCTTTGATCCACAGCTCCGACCTCTCCTGAAGAAGGTGAAGTCCTTGTGGAGGTAGCCAATATCGCAAGGGACGCCGCTGATGAAACAACCAAGATTGCCACTGAGGAGGGCCTTGCGCAAGTTGCCGAGGAGGCCAAAATACTCCCTGAAGAATCCGAGAGGTCCTCCGGCAACACGTCTGACCCCGTCAGGGTGGAGGTGGAGAAGGCGCCCGTCAGCACCGACGCGCCGAACCCCAGCAACCAACTAGTGGCGCCAACCTTGCCGGCTCCGTCAAGCAGCTTGGCGTTGATTACTTCTCAGCATGGGTCCGGAGCCCCCCAGTTCATTTGGCACTGCCGGGCCAACCTTTGATGAAGAAATAGCCCGGATCCTACTCCCTTTGGTCCAAAGAACTGATGAATCCACCGATGTGACCGACAACGCCGAAGATCTCGCCTTCATGGAAATCATGGCCGTCGGTTTCAAAGGCGTCCAGGAACGGTACAGTCGGAGGTGGGATAAGGTGCAAGAGGAGCGCAAAGCTGCGGATCTGGTTGACCAGAAGCTGAGTGAGAAGGCGGACGAGCTGCGCATATGGTACAGTTAGCAGGCCCGCAATCTTAACGCTGCCAAAGAAAAGGCAGCAATCCATGACGGCAAGCTGACAGAGCGCGAAACGCTGCTCAATGCCAAAGAGAAAGATCTTGCCGCGCGGGAAGGAGCCCTTGCCACCACCCTCCGAGGCAAGGATGAAGAGATTGAAGCACTCCTTAAGCAGCGGACTCAAGAGCTGGAAGACGGGCACAAGAAATCCATTGAAGCCCAGGCCTTGGAGAACGATGCCAAGCTTGAGGAGGCTGCTGATAAGGCTACGGCCGCTGCCTCCGCCAAGGCAGAACTAGAATCCCAGGTGGCCAAATTGAAGGATGATCTTGTCGGCAGTAGCAAAGAAGTCGAGGCCCTCAAGGACGAAGCGTTGAAGGCAGCCCGCACTCTAGGGGACTTGCAAACGCAGCTGTCGTCCAAGAACCAAGATCTTGATGCCGCCGCCAAGATAATTGGGGACCTAAAATCCCAACTGGCCACCATGGTAGCAGCTTCAGAGTCCGCCAAGGAGAGGGAAAGGGTCTTGGTGAAGAAACTGGAGAGGGAAGAGGCATTGAAGAAGGACGCCAAGAACAATTATGCCCAATTGCATGAGAACCTCTCCCTTTGGACCGGCAGGCTTGTTAATGCTGCCGAACGCATCAGCTCCCAAATCACCGTGATGGACATGAAGAGCTGGGGTTTCACCGTCAACGACAAGGAGGCCACCAGCGTCAGACTGACCAAGTTCTTCGAGGGCCTTATCGACACCTTGAAGACGTATCACGAGGATAGGTCTGCTTCGTTCGCTAATGAATCCCAGAAGTTTGCGCGTGAAATTGTGTACGGGGTGCTGCTCAAGATCGCTCATCGCAATCCCGGCATTGATCTCTCCAGGGTCTTCAGGAAACTACCGGAGAACACAGACGTGACTGCTGCCGACAAGATTGCTACTCCCCTCGCCGACAAGGTTCTCTAGATTCCCAGGATCCAGGGTGATCGTCAGGATTGAGCTTGTCGTTATATCTATCGTCGCGCTGTCATGTAAAAAATACATTCGATCTTGTGTTAGACCTGCACTATTTCTGTGATGTAATATAATCTGTGCTGATGGATGAATGTATGATGTCCCCCTTGTTTTACTTTGCCTTTGTATGATCGCGTTCCCTACACTTGTTTGGAAACTTGCCGGTGCGCACACTTGTCGCGAGCGCTTCAAGGAACGGGTCCTTAGCAGCCTGCTGGAAGTGCCGCTGCCGGCAAGGCAACTTGCCGGGCCAGAATGCAGCTGCTAGGCTTGCCGAGCGAACTCGAGGCAAGCTAGAGCGCAGACTGATCGCGACAAGGTTCCTTTGCATGCAGGTTTCTCATACAAAGCACAAAATCATTCAAGGGAAATCGCAGAATGTAACAAGGAAAAAATTTGAAAGTTCTTCAACTTAGCTTTTCCTTGCGTTGCTTCTCTTGTTGCATGAAATGATCACTTGAATGTCATTAAAATGGTACCCCATCTCCACTCCCCCCAGGAAACTTGGACGCGAGGGACCCTTCTGTCCTTTTAAGAAAAAGAAAGAAGAGAAAAGAGTGGTTTTGGGAACCTTGACGGTCCATCAGCCATTCCATACAACTCAAGTGTAAATCACAACATCACATGCATCTATATATAAATGAATATGTACGAAGAGTTGCGAAACAATTAGCTTTATTACGCATAGGATCTGTGCCTGGCTCTGTACAAAGGGTTACAAGTCTTGCCGACAAAGCTTGTACAAAAGGGGTTGCCGGGGGGCCCGGCAACTGCGTCTTATGGGTAGAACTTGCGAAGATGCTCAATATTCCATGAGTTCTGCACTGGGGTGCCATCTTCGGTCTCTAGGCGTACTGCGCCAGGCCTGGTGACTCGCACTACCCGATAAGGGCCTTCCCACTTCGGCGTCAACTTGTTTGATCCCTTGGTGGACTGAACGCACCGAAGAACAAGGTCGCCTTCCTCAAGGCTTCGGGCGTGCACTTTGCGGCTATGATAGCAGCGCAAGGCTTGCTAGTAGCGTGCAGCTCGCACAGCCGCCCGAAGACGATCCTCCTCAAGGAGCGTTGCGTCGTCTTGCCGTAGCTGCTCTTGCTCAGCTTCATCGTAAGCGAGCACTCGAGGTGACCCATATATGAGTTCTTTAGGGAGCACCGCTTCTGCACCATAGATTAGGGAGAAGGGCGTTTGGCCGGTAGCTTGATTTGGTGTCGTTCTGAGTGACCAAAGAACCGTTGGCAACACATCAATCCAGCGTCTTCCACATTTGTGCAACCTGTCAAAGGTTCTTGTCTTGAGGCCATGCAGCACTTCAGCGTTCATCCTTTCTGCTTGGCCGTTGTTTCTCCGGTGAGCAACAGATGCAAAACAGATTTTGCCGCCAAGGTCTTCGATATACTGCATGAAGGTGCGGCTCGTGAATTGCGTGCCGTTGTCGGTGATGATTCTGTTAGGAACCCCGAAACGGCAAACTAATCCTTTGAAGAACTTGACGGCTGATTGCGTTGTCACCTTTCTCACTGGCTCCACTTCAGGCCACTTTGTGAACTTGTCGATGGCGACGTACAAGAACTCAAATCCCCTGGCAGCATGGGGGAAGGGGCCCAATATGTCGAGCCCCCAGACCGAAAAAGGCCAGGAGAGGGGGATTGTTTGGAGAGCTTGAGCTGGCTGATGTATGTTCTTCGAATGGAACTGGCATGCTTCGCACTTGGTTACTAGCTCAGTTGCATCCTGGAGGGCAGTGGGCCAATAGAAGCCTTGCCGGAAAGCTTTGCCGGCAAGGGCCCTTGATCCTATGTGAGAGCCACATATGCCTCCATGTATCTCTGCCAACAGCTTTCATCCATCTTCCCGGCAAACACACTTCAATTTCACAACGTTTGGTCGCTTTCTGTATAGAATGCTATCCACAAACTGATACATACTTGACTGACGGGCTACTTTCTCAACTTCTTCTTGCTCATCGGGAAGTTCTCCTGTTTGAAGGAAATGGACTATCTGCTATGCCCATGCCGGAGCTTGTGGCTCGACGACAAGGACTAAAGGCATTTCTTCGGCCGTGGGGGCACTTCCTTCTGCGGCAAGAACCTGAGGTTCTGCGCTAAGCGGCTGCTCACCGGTAACCATGCCGTTGTTCCCGGCAACATCCTTGCCGGCGGCTTCTGGGAGCCCTGTCGGAAAGTACTTGCCGGTATTCAACTTCCTTCTTTTACTGGCCTGCGTTGATGGAGTGACTGTTGGTTGATTCAAATGGAGCACAAAAGTTCCCGGTTCCACGGGAAGCTTTTGAGTGGCACACTTTGACAGGCTATCAGCAATGCTGTTTTCCGCACGAGGGATGTGCTCTGTTTGCAACCCATCAAAGTGTTCTTCCAATTTCCTCACTTCTTCGACATACGCTTCCATCAACGGGCTCTGGTAATCTTTGTTCACTTGTTTTACAACAAGCCGCGAGTCACCGCGGACGATCAACTTTTTGATTCCAAGGTCCACGACGATCCTAAGACCGGCAAGGAGTCCTTCGTACTCAGCAGTGTTGTTTGTGGCTTGCTCCCTGGGAAAGTGCATTTGAACCACATACTTGAGGTGCTCTCCAGTGGGTGCGACGAGAAGGCACAGTCAAAGTGCATGATCCATTCTTTGGCTGCCTCTTTGCCGGGGAGAGCCGTTTCTTGAGTTTCTTCGTCTTGCATTGGCGTCCATTCGGTGATGAACTCCGCCAAGGCCCTGCTCTGAATGGTTGAAGTGCTTTCAAACTTAAGTGCAAAGCTTGACAATTCCAACGCCCACTCCACTATCCTGCCAGTTGCCTCTGGATTCCTCAAGATGCGTTGCAACAGAAAGCGGGTGACGACGGTGATCTCATGTGCTTGGAAGTAGTGATGCAGTTTTCTTGAGGCCATAAGGAGGTCGAAAAGCAGCTTCTGCATGCCAGAGTATCTTGATCTAGCCCCCTGCAGAAGGGAACTAACAAACTACATGGGTCACTGCACCACCTTCTTCTTCGGCACCACTTGCTGATCAGCTTCACTTGCTTGCGCTGTTTTTGACTTGTTGGTGTCAGACCTTGCCGGAGAAGATTCAGGTTCATCGATGGATGGGCTTGCCGCGGTTGCTTCCTCATCATTGACTTCCCTCTGCGCCACTAATGTAGCACTAGCCACTTGATTTGTTGCCGCTACATATAGCAGCAGCGGCTCTTGTGGTCTAGGCGCAACTAGTGTTGGCGCGGAGGAGAGGTATCTTTTCAAATTCTGCAGCGCGGCCTCCGCTTTCGGAGTCCATTTCATTGGACCCGCCTTTTTCAAAATCTTGAAAAACGGCAGGGCGCGCTCAGCAGATTTTGAAATGAACCTACTTAAGGCAGCAACACAGCCGGCAAGATGTCGTACGTCCTTGACGCTTTTTGGTGCTTGAATCTGCTGAATCGCTTTGATCTTGTTGGGATTTGCTTCAATTCCACGTTGAGATACAAAGAATCCAAGAAGCTTGCCGGATGGAACGCCAAACACACACTTCTCGGGATTGAGCTTCAAGTTGATTTTGCGCAAGTTCGCAAATGTTTCTTCTAAGTCCTGAATGAGGGTTGATTTGTCCTTGGTTTTGACCACTATATCATCCATATATGCTTCCACGTTCCTGTGCAGCTGGGGTTCAAAACCAATCTAGACTGCCCTTGCAATGGTTGAACCGGCACTCTTTAACCCGAAAGGCATACGCACGAAGCAGTATGTGCCACATGGAGTAATGAATGCGGTTTTCTCCTCATCCTCCTTGGCCATGAATATCTGATGGTACCCAGAATACGCATCAAGGGAGGAGAGTAAATCACAGCCAAAAGTAGAGTCTACGATTTGATCAATGCGCGGCAAGGGGAAGGGATCCTTCGGACATGCCTTGTTAATATCAGTGTAGTCAATACAAAGTCTCCACTTTCCATTTGATTTGCGCACCACAACTAGATTTGCCAACCAAATTGGATGTAGTACACCTGTAACTAAACCTGCTGCTTCAAGTTTCTTGATTTCTTCGGCAATGAACTGTTGCCGCTCCAACGCTTGCTTCCGGACTTTCTGCTTGACGGGCCGAGCATGGGGACAGACAGCAAGGTGGTGCTCAATTACCTCCCTGGGAACACCGGGGATGTCAGATGGTCGCCATGCGAACACATCGATTCACCCGCAAGAAGGCAACGAGCGTGCTTTCCTATTTGCTGTCAAGGGCGGCACTGATGGTGAAGGTGCCGTCAGTGCCGTCCTCCCTCGACGGCACCTTTTTGGTCTCCGGTGAAGTAGCCTTGCATCTCTTACCGGCAGAGCACTCTGGGAAGTTTTCAACAGGAGCGTAACACTCCAAAGAGGTGCACTTCCCGGAATCCTTGATGGAGGTCTTGCCGGACTTCTTGCTTTCCTTCTTCTTGGCGGGAGCTGGCGTCTTGGCGGCCTCCGCTACAACCGCATCTCTGTACATCTTATCGATGCAAATGACTGCATCTTTCTTGTCAGAGTTGATGGAAATGACACCCATCGGCCCTGGCATCTTCAACGTGTTGTAAGCATAGTGAGATGCTGCCATGAATTTTGCCAAGGCTGGGCGGCCAAGAATTCCATTGTATGGCAAAGGGATCTTGACAACGTCAAACACAATCTTTTCTGTTCTGTAGTTCAATTCCCCGCCAAACGTCACCGGCAATGTGATCTTCCCCTTGGGCTGGCTTCTTCCCGGGTTTATTCCTTGAAAAGTGCCTGTCTTCTCGAGCTCCTCATTGGGAATTTGTAGCCTCTTGATTACCTCTGGAGAAATCAAGTTCAGGCCGGCCCCACCGTCAACTAACATTTTCGTGACCTGGAGGTTGCGAATTGTCAGTGAAACCAACAACGGCAAACACCCGACCGTAGTTGTGCGATCTGGGTGGTCCTCGGCATCGAAAATGATAGGCGTGTGTGACCACTTGAGAGGCTTTTGAGAGCCCATTGCTGGTTCTGCCACGTTAACCTCACGTGCCCACTGCTTAAGTTGGCGGTGAGAGGAGTGCAAATATGCTCCTTCGTCAACGCACATGGCCTGAGTTGCCTTCTGGAATTTGTATTCACTGGACTCTCTGTCGTCCTCTTCTTCTTCACTTCCATCAACTTCCCCTTTCTTCTCGCGACCTCTAGCGGGCTTCTCTTTGTGTTGCTTGGCCTTGCTGCGGCGGCCACCTCGACCACCACGGCCCTTTTTGCCGGATCCACCGGCACCATCTTGACCCTTCTCTTTATCACGCTTTTCATATTCAGCCTTCTGTTTCTCGACAAGGTGCTCGACTTGTTGGCACTCTTTGAGATCATGGCCTTTGGTGCGGTGAATTTTGTAGTATGGCCCATCAGACTTGCCGGCCTTCTCCTTTGCCGCCGCCTCCTGGCAAGCGGCGCATACAGCTGTCTCCTTGCCGGAGTTCTCAGTTTTGGCTTTCTTGGCGAACTCAGAGTTGCCGGAGCCTTCGATAGCCATGACAGTCTTGCCTTTGCGTTTCCTGTTGCGCTTTCGGCCCTTCTTCCTCGGGGTGGTAGCATCATCATCCTCGGAATCTACCTCGGCACCAATGTCCTCCCCGGGAAGCCTTCTTCCTTCCTCAGCGCGCGCGCACTTATCTGCCAACGTATAGAGCTCGTTGACGGTTTTGTGTAGCTTGACGTTCATCTTCTCCCGCATCCTTCGATTGCGCACATTCGTGTGAAAGGCGGCAATGACGGCTGCGGGGTGCACATCTGGAATGTTACGGTGCACACGGTTGAACCTCTGGATGTACTTGCGTAAAGTTTCACCATCCCTTTGCGGGATCACTTGCAGGTCGTTGGGCTGTCCAGGGGCCTTGTGGCCTCCGGTAAAGGCACCAATGAACTCGTTGCAGAGATCTGACCAAGAAGAAATGGAGTTCTCCGGCAAGTTCATCAGCCATGACCTCACGTTGGGTTTCAGTACCAACGGGAAGTAGTTGGCGAGGATTTTCTCATCTCTTCCCCGGCAGCTTGTACGGCAATCATGTAGATGCCCAGAAACTCTGCCGGGTTCAGCTTGCCGTCATACTTTTCCGGTACTTTTGGCTTGAAGGCTCGAACGGACGGCCATCGGACTTGCCGCAGCTCACGGGTGAAGGCAGGACATCCAACCTCGTAAGGTAGATACCTGCCAACCCCTGGCGCAGGCTCATTAACGATGCGACCATTGCGCCCGTTGGATTGACGGCGCGCCTCTCGGCGCCGTTCGATGGTGGTGCGGACGTCTTCTGCCCGCCTGTCTCGTAGCACTTGTCGCTGATCTATTTGCGCTCGTGGATCCGAAGAGGCCATCGACACCTTGTCGGGCTCGAAGGATCATCGAGCTTGCTGCGGTTGTTGGCATTGCTGCTGCTGAGATTGTTGCCGCAGGGGTGATTGTACCATTAGCGCAGCACCGTCAACGCGGCCATCGGTTGGAGCTACCGATGCTGTTTGGGGACGCCGTGAGGGCTCCTCCTGCTGTGATTTACTGGCCTCGGCAAACCAAATCAAGTTTTGGATGGTGTCTCTCCACTTGTCCATCTTCTCTGCTGCTGGAGGGAAGTTCAGCAGCATCTGGGCCCGCGCCATCGCTTCTGTCGCTGTGGCTGACATGGCCGGAAGCGAAGAGCGTGACGTCGCTCTTCTCCTGGCCGAGCCAGCAAGAGCGCCATCATAGTCTCGCTACCGCGGCACGTGATCAGCAGCGGGTCGCGGTGGTGGAGGTGGTGCCTAAGGATTTGGAATTTGATCCACAGGAGTCTTGCCGTGAGGTTACCGCTGCACGGAGTTGTTGGCGCCGCTCGGAGCCGTACCGCGCCCGTTGTGCGAGGGACGCGGCGTCTGTCTCGAAGCTGCATCCATGGATGCTGCCGCGGCGGGATCTTGGCTCGCGACGGCCCGGGCACTGCCACTCCGGTGGCTGCGTTCGTCGGCGCGACGAGGAGGAGGAGAAGGAGGTCGCCCGTCCGCTCCGCCCGCGCCGTCGCGGCTTCGTTCGCCAGAGGACTGAGGAGGTCGACTGCCTCCAGCGCGCTCGTCTCCTGCGCCAACCACGGCGGGCATGACGACTGTGCCGCCTGTGCTGGTTGTGCTAACCGCGATATCCGCGCCACCCGCATTGGCTGCGCCGCCCGTGCTGCCCGCGGATGCATGCGAAGGGGCCGTCATCGTGATGCCCTTTTTCTTGGGTGCCATCGACGACGAGGAGGATGGTGACGAAGTTGATGGAGTTGATGAAGATGACGCGCAATCCGCTGATTCAGGTTCGCGCAAGCGATTTCCCCTACCTGGCATGCCAAAGGTGTCGTGGTACGACCATCTATGGGGCCATCTAGCCCCTTGTGGTTCGACTGGGGAGATCGACGTGCACAAAGAGCAGAATCAATGGAAAACGCAAGTGATTTTACCCAGGTTCGGGCCGCTGAGAAGCGTAAAACCCTACTCCTGCTTTTGGTGTACTGATTGTATGAGAGCACAAGTACAAGGAGCGCTTCTCCCGGCAAGGTGCGGAGAGAGCTGCTACGCGAGACGTGCCAGTGTTTGAAAAGGGGTCCGAATCCCTCTAACTGTTGCCCTGGCCCTCCTTTTATAGTTCAAGGGGTTACCCCAGTGGCAAAATAGTAATTACATATCGATTAGATAGCAAACAGTGCTATCATACCTAACTCTGCTAGTTTAGGACAAAAGCATTAAATGCACCGTTAGGTGTCACATGGAGAGGTAGTCCCGGCAAGGTTTCTGCACCGCTTGCCCAGCTACCTCGTATTATTCTGACACGCCTCATGGACGGGTGTCTATAGAGGCAAATCTTCTCCCTGCGTGCTGACACGTGTCCGACAAGCCTTACCAACTAGCCTGCGTGGTCGACACATCACCGATTAGAGACTTGCTGCCCGGTGAGGTGGGAGGTCTTAATGCTTACAACCATGTATTGGTGTTGGGATCAAAAATGATATTAGTTTGTGCTCGGGAAGTCACCCATCAAGAGGTGCTTGCTTCATATCGGAGTGGGGGATGTGTCCAAATAACATCTTAATCGGCACGAGTCCTTCATCAAGAATCAGCTGTCCTACCGCAGGCCCTATCCGTCTTGCGGGGTTGCCCCGATAATTAAGATATAAATATCAGACAAAAGCTTTGGGCGTTTAATGACTACACCTCATGAATCCCCAAGGTTATGATCCATGTCACCCTACTAAACCTTACTGTCACCGGTGTTCGGTATAACACTTCACGGTCCCCATGCTCCTAGCCTCACCGGTGCTCAATCTCCATGATCCTGGGTACCTATAAGGATGAAGATCGTGGACAAGACAAGAGACACTTCACGAAACAATTTTATTTCACACATACGAGACGTTATGTCAAAGACTTCCATTCATCCCTTCACCAAGTACCTGGGGTTGCAAGGCTCATGCCTCACCCCATATCTTACCGGACTACTCACACATAGAGATCAGATCGCGGGAAGAAAACATTGAAGAACACATCTTGGGATTGATTGATTGCAATATGTCTTACAATGGATGCCTTGTGCGATGCATGATTACAAGTATGAACAAGTTGAGAGAGCACTATGGTGGTGGAGATGGCTATGGAGATGAAAATGGCGGCGGCTAGGGTTTGTGGATGAAGATGATGATGAAGAGGTTCTGGTTGTGCTCAATGCTTTCCCGACGCTCTCCCTTTGACATTTCGACTGGGTCCCCTTTATAAAAGTTGTTCAGGTGGAAGACCTGCCTCGGTTTCCATGCCAAACGACCGCTCAAGCGAGCGCGTGTGGTCGCATGGAATGCCGTCTTTGACTCTGGCGGCCTTCTAGCGCCTCCTGGTGACTTATCACTTCTCCATTTTCCTTCCTTTCCTTTCTCCCACAGGATTTTCTTCCTTTTTTAGCCCATTTCCTGTGGAAAAATATCAAAGAGAGGATTTGTGGAATCCCTTGCACTTATTAACCATTAGTGACAATATCAGAGTGAATATCTCTCTTTTAATGAAATATCTCGGTTTAAACAAGGTTGAAATGAGTGTAAAACATCACTCATCAGCCTCCAAGTGCAGAGCTTTGTAGCACAGCAGCAAATTTCCCTCAAGTGGATGACCTAAGGTTTATCAATCCGTGGGAGGTGTAGGATGAAGATAGTCTCTCTCAATCAACCCTGCAATCAAATACAAACAATCTCTTTTTAGCCCATTTTCCTTCCATTCCATTTCTACACGTGATTTCTTCCCTTTTTAGCCCATTTCTTGTGGAAAAATATCAAAGAGAGGATTTGTGGAACCCCTTGCACTTATTAGCCATTAGTGACAATATCGGAGTGAATATCTCTCTTTTAATGAAATATCTCGGTTTAAACAAGGTTGAAATGAGTGTAAAAATATCACTCATCAACTCCCCCAAGCTTAAACTTGATCGTCCTCGAGCAACATCGAGAGAAATCCGAAGCATAAGGAACTCAGTTGTTTAAACCAAAATAACGAGAAGGTTTTGGTTCACTTACGATCGGTATTCCTAGATAGCTCTCCACTTCTTGACCTGAAAACTTATCATAGATGTAGCAGTGGTATGGTTATAGAGAAAGTGTTAGTGAAGCAAAGATAATCAACACAAAGTTTCTGGTCTACTAGATAGAACAACTTTACAACACTTCATTTCATTTAATCTAGACAACACTTGCTTGCCGGGAATGCACGGAAGAGTTTCTTTAGATAGAGCCATAAAAACATAAGTTAGGGAGTAGAAAGCATGTAGCAAAATATGATGTTCAAGTGCTCATGAGTACACCCACAATTGTCTCCTCCTCTAGGCTATTAAACACTTTGTTTCAATCATTGTTTGCTGGAACTTTGTTTGTCACGTGAAGGAGATTATGCCAAATAAGTGATCATGCATAGGTTTTTGCTGTGGCTTAATGTTTGGGAACTATGGACCTTTAGCAATAATGTCTCTTTCGAGCTCTTTTCATCAGTCCCCTTTATTTACCACATACACACCCACTCAAGAGAAAGCCGAATAATATTTGTTTGTAGTGTTGCCACTGCGTACGGTAACAAACTCATAGCTGAAATCCGAGTTGTCGCTCTTGGTGGATCGTTCATTGGCCAGCTGAGTCCTCAGCATAACATCAAGAAGGGTGACGAGGCCGCATTTACACACGTAAACGCGTATATAGTAGCAAAGGCCATGACACCAGCCGGAGGCTGTAACACCATGTTGAGATATACAACACAAATTTTTGGCATAATCTCACCCACCTTTCAACTAAGTTCCTCTAGACAATTTAATCCACAAGTGCTATCAAGTCTATTAAAATTAACAACATCGGGTTGAGCATGATTAAAAATTACTTCCACTACAATTTCTCAACTCCCAAGCATTGAGAGACTTTCTCTTGTGCATAATTATACTTGGTTAACAACATTTCACTTAGAAACTGCCTCGGTGGACGACATGCCTCGATTTCCATGACAAACGACCGCTCATGCAAGTGCGTACGGTCGCATGGAACACCGTCTTTGACTCTAGCGGCCTTCTGGCGCCTCCTGGTGACTTATCTCTTCTCCATTTTCCTTCCTTTCCTTTCTCCCACGTTATTTTCTTCCCTTTTTAGCCCATTTCCTGTGGAAAAATATCAAAGAGAGGATTTGTGGAATCCCTTGCACTTATTAGCCATTAGTGATAATATCAGAGCGAATATCTCTCTTTTAATGAAATATCTCGGTTTAAACAAGGTAGAAATGAGTGTAAAAACATCACTCATCAGCCTCCAAGCGCAGAGCTTTGTAGCACAGCAGCAAATTTCCCTCAAGTGGATGACCTAAGGTTTATCAATCCGTGGGAGGTGTAGGATGAAGATAGTCTCTCTCAAACAACCCTGCAATCAAATACAAATAATCTCTTTTTAGCCCATTTTCCTTCCATTCCATTTCCACACGTGATTTCTCCCCTTTTTAGCCCATTTCCTGTGGAAAAATATCAAAGAGAGGATTTGTGGAATCCCTTGAACTTATTAGCCATTAGTGACAATATCGGAGTGAATATCTCTCTTTTAATGAAATATCTCAGTTTAAACAAGGTTGAAATGAGTGTAAAAACATCACTCAGCAGCCTCCAAGCACAGAGCTTTGTAGCACAACAGCAAATTTCCCTCAAGTGGATGACCTAAGGATTATTAATCCGTGGGAGGTGTAGGATGAAGATAGTCTCTCTCAAACAACCCTACAATCAAATACAAACAATCTCTTGTGTCCCCAACACACCTAATACAATGGTAAATTGTATAGGTGCACTAGTTCGACGAAGAGATGGTGATACAAGTGTAGTATGGATAGTAGATATATGTTTTTGTAATCAGAAATAATAAAAACAACAAGGTAGCAAGTAACAAAAGTGAGCACAAATGGTATTGCAATGCTTGGAAACAAGGCCTAGGGTTCATACTTTCACTAGTGCAATCTCTCAACAGTGCTAACATAATTGAATCATATAACAATCCCTCAACGTGCGACAAAGAATCACTCCAAAGTTCTTATCAATAGTGGAGAACATAAGATGAAATTGTTGTAGGTAGCAAACCACCTCAAAGTTATCTTTTCGATCAATCTATTGAGCCATCCCTATAAGTGTCACAAACAGCCCTAGAGTTCGTATTACAATAACACCATATGATACGCATCAATCAACTCTAATGTCACCTAGATACTCCAAGGTCACATCAAGTATCCGTGAGCCAATTATTCGATATGCATCAAACAATTTCAGATTCATAATATTCAATCCAATACAAAGAACTTCAAAGAGTACCCCAAAATTTCTATCGGAGAAAGTAGGACGAAAATGTGTATCAACCTATGTGCCTAGATTACCCCAATGTCACAATGGGAATGCGCAAGTTGATTACCAAAACATACATCAAGTGACTCAATAGAATACCCCATTGTCACCACGGGTATCCACATGCAAGACATACATCAAGTGTTCCCAAATCCAAAATATTCAATCCGATAACAATGAAACCTCAAAGGGAAAGACTCAATTCATCACAACAAGATAGAGAGGGTAGAACACCATATGATCCAACTATATTAACAAAGCTCGTGGTACATCAAGATCGTGCCATCAAGAACACGAGAGAAAGAGAGAGATCAAACAAATAGCTACTGGTACATACCCTCAGCCCTGAGGGTGAACTACTCGCTCCTTGTCATGGTGACCGCCGGGATGATGAAGATGGCCTCCGGTGATGATTTCCCCCGCCGGCAGGGTGCCGGAAAAGGCCTCCAGATGAGATTGATTCGGAATAGAGGCTTGCGGTGGCGGCATCGAAGTTCTATGTTTCTTTCTGGGGGTTTCCCTATATATAAGAATTTTTAGCGTTGGTTTCATGTCAGGGCGAGTCCCGAAGGGACCCACGAGCTCAGCCCACACGCCCTAGGAGGGGGCATGCCCCCTGAGCTCGTGCCTGGACTTTGTCTGGTCCACCTCCCAGGCTTCGGGGGTCTCTTCTTTTCCATAAAAAATCATCGTAAATTTTCGTGGCATTCGGACTTCGTTTGGCATGGATTTTCTGCAAAACAAAAAATAGACAAAAAACAGAAACTGGCATTGGGCACTAGGTCAATAGGTTAGTTCCCAAAAATCATATGAAAGTGCACCAAAACCATATAAAATTGTTGTAAACATGGCATGAATACTTCATTAATTATTATTTTCAAGAACACGCACGAGTGTGTGTATCTTTCAAATTAAGATAGGGGAGAAGTTCACAACCGAAGCCGCCAACGCCGAAGCTACGAGGTCGGCGCAAACAGGAAACAAAACCTAATGGACCTGAAAAACATGCCCACCATCTACAAAGGCCTTATGCCATAGGATCAGTTCAGCTTTAATGGTAGAGATGACGGCCATTGGGGTGGCTGCCTTGTGGTCGAACACGCGGCTGTTACGCTCGAGCCAGATGAAACATAGGGTGGCGGTGATCATGGTGTTCAGGTCCTTCCTGTGGCCAGGCGCGACGGCCCGAGACACAGTTGGCCATCATTCTGCAATCGACGTGTCTCCGGAGGGTGTGAAGCGATGTAGACGATGTGGCAGGAGAACATGGTACCGAACCTCTCTGGAGAAGGGGCAGCCGAGCAGCATGTGAATGACGTCCTCGTCCTGTTGGTAGCACAACTGACATTGCCTGGTATGTGGCATGCCCCTCCGTGCCAACCTGTCCGCGGTCCAGAGCCTATTGCGCACTGCAAGCCAGGTGAAGATCTTGCACTCAAGCGGCGCCCTCGATCGCCAGATCTCCTCAGCGCACGGGAAATTCTCGCGGCCAAGGAAGAAGGCAGAATAAGTGGCGCGCGACGAGTATCTACCAGTAGGTCCGAGCCGCCAGGAGAAGGAGTCCGGCTCGATCGAAAGCGCGCGACCACTGAGCAGCGTCCAAACTTCAAGGAACTCCACAATGGCCGGCATGGAAGGCGCCCCTCTGATGGAGTCCACCCAAGCATGCCCGGGCAGCGCATCCGCCACCAGACAATCCCTCACCGCGGGACGGACAAACTTGACGAGGTTAGGAGCCATCTGGGCTAGGCTACGGCCGTCAACCCATGGGTCGTTCCAGAAGCTCATAGCTTTGCCGTCACCAAGCTGACACCCCAACGCCGCCCTAGCTAAGTGCTCGCTCATCGGGAGGAGCGGCAGCTGAAGACCTGCCCAAGGCCTGTCCAGTATGGTCTTCTGGAACCAGCGCCACCGGATACGAAGAGCCTGGTTAAGCAGCGCCAAATTGAGCATGCCGAGCCCGCCCAGCGGCTTGGGCGTGCACACCACGTTCCAGGCGACGAGGCAACAACCCCCTTTTGCGTCCTCCACACCTTTCCAGAAGAAGCCGCGCCGTAGCTTGTCAAGGCACTTGAAGAACCATGGGGGGAGGTCGAGGGCCATCATGTGATGAATGGGCATGGCCGAGAGGTTGGAGTTGACGAGAACGAGGCGGCCAGCACGCCGCATGAGAGAGGCCATCCACGACGGGAGCTTGCCGGCAATGCGGTCAATGAGAGGTTGCAGCTCGACGCGCGTGAGGTTCCTGATGGACAAGGGCAGCCCAAGGTAGGTGATCGACAGATCATGGACTGCACACTCGGTGGCATGGATGACGTCTTGGATGTCCTCCGCATCACATATGATGAGGGAGAGGGAGCTCTTGCTGAAATTGCAAACGAGGCCTGAGGCCGTCCCGAAGCACTTGAGCAGCTCCTTAGCCGCCACCATCTCGACGATCGCGGGACGGATGATGAGCACCACATCGTCCGCATAAAGAGACAGCCTGTGGTGAACACCGTAGTAGGAGAGCGGGCTGAAAAGGTTGGCCGCCTCTGCCTTGTGGAAGATGGCGGTGAGGACGTCCATGGCGATGATGAAGAGCAGGGGGGAGACGGGATCCCCCTGCCGAAGCCTGCAGCCGTGCCAGAAGCTCTCGCTGGCGCTACCGTTGACGAGGGCCTGAGTGCTGGCTGTGGAGAGAAGGGTGGCCAGCCGACGACGCCAACGTGGTCCGAAGCCGCGGTGCCGGAGAACTGCGAAGAGAAACTGCCAAGAGACCAAATCAAAGGCCTTCACGATGTCGATTTTGAAGAGGAGCGCCGGTATCTTCCTACGGTGAAGCGTGCGGATGGACTGTTGAACCAGCATGAAGTTGTCCAGGATGGACCGGCCTGCCACGAACGCGCTCTGGTTCACGTCCACGAGCTTGGGGATCACCGGGGCAAGCTCCAGAGAAAGGGCCTTGGCGAGAATCTTGGTGAAGCTATGGATTAGGCTGATTGGCCTGAAATCCTTCATGTCAACCGCTCCCACAGTCTTGGGCAGAAGGACGATGAAGGCCTCGTTGAGGCGGTCCAGCCCACGGCCGTCAGCCGAGTCAAAAGCGTGCACGGCCCGCATGAAGACGTCCTTGACGATGGGCCAGCAGGCATGATAGAAGCGGGTGGAGAAGCCGTCGGGACCCGGGGCTTTGTCAGGAGGCATACCATAGATCATACTCCAAATGATCTGCTCGGTGAGGGGAGCTTCAAGCGCAGATAGGTCGAGCCAAGGGAGGTCCAAAGCATCGAGGCAGAGGGCGTGATCGCGGTGGGTGGGCCGGCCGAGGATATTGGCAATGTACTGCCCTGCCATGCCGCACATGCCGTCACAAGAGGTGGCCTCCTCGTTGCCGTTGCGCAGCCGAAAGATGTTGTTGCGTCGTCGCCGATGACATGCAAAACTCTGGAAGAATTGGGTGTTGGCATCGCCCTCGCGGAGCCACGATATGCGCGATTGCTGACGTGCAATGGTGCGCTGTAGGGAGGCGAGGCCGAACGCTTTCTTCTTGAGCTCACGGTGCAACCAGTGCTCAGCATCAGAAAGAGGCCTCGAGTCCATAGCTTGGTCCAGCCTAAAGATGATCTCATTGGCGAGGATGATTTGCTCCTTGATATTCCCCACCCTCGCCTGGCTCCACTTGACCAGCGCCTTCGCCGTCGCTTTGAGACGAAGGAAGAGGTCCATGAACGGATCAGCATGTCGCGGCGGCGCAGCCCACCCCGCGGCCACCGCGTCGTGGAACCCTGGGATGGATGGCCAGAAGCTTTGGAAGTGAAAACGGGACTTGCGGTGGAAGGAGACATTTGTCGACATGAGGATCGGGCAGTGATCGGAGATGGGGGAGGAAAGGGCATGCAGCAGGTGATCCGGATGGCCGGCGTCCCAATCTGCCAAGCAGAACCACCAATCAATCTTCTCGAGCATGGGTGATTGCAGCTCGTTGCTCCAGGTATAGCGGCGGCCAATGAGGCACGACTCCTTAAGCTCCAGATCATTGAGCAAGCACCGAAAGCGGCCCATCATGCGCCGGTTGATCATCGCATTGTTCTTATCTGCGGCATACACAATTAGGTTAAAGTTACCCGCGACAGCCCACGGGCCCGGGCAGGCCGCCCGCATGTTGCGTAGCTCATCCAGGAAGTGTGTCTTGAGCATGTCGTCCGTGGGGCCGTACACAGTTGTCAGCGCCCAACATTGCGCGCCCTCGAAGGACAGCCTGATGGTGGCAGAGAAAAAATCAACGCAGGAGCCCAGGACCGACACCATCGGGGAGTCCCATGCCACGATGATTCCACCCGCCGTGCCCAGTGCAGGTAGCGCAATATGCGCGTCAAAACGTAGGCCAAGCATGCCCGAGATGCACCGCTGATCTACCACCTGAAGTTTAGACTCCACAAGGCACACAACCAAGACAGAAGCCTCTTGCACCACCTGACGAACGGCCGCCCCTCTGGCCGCATTATTCAAGCCACGGATATTCCACACAAGAATGTTATGATTGATTCCATTCATTGCAAAAGCCGATAAGCCACCAGTGGACACGGCCTAGAACTCGAGCGACACCGAGGACTCCGGGAATGGGACGTCCAAGGAGAAGAGCCGTGCCAGGGCATCAATGCGGTGAAGGGGAAGGGGGCTCCGGAAAAGCTCCGCGTATCTCTCCAGGCAGTCTACGGGAGGCTCATCGTCGAGGTCGCAAATGCCCATTTTTGACATGAGGATCCGTTGTGCCCTCTTGATGTAGGACGAGGGGAGACTCTTGGTGTTCTTCTGCAGGCGAGCACTCTGGCGGCACAAGTCTTCGGGCACGATCTGCCGCTTGCGACGGCTGCGCTGGACGTCTGGCAATGGCAGCAATGGCGATTCGATGTGCTCTCTGATTTGAGAGAGCACTTGCTTCAGAACGGCTTGGGGGGTTGCAACTGGCTGGGCTGGAGCATGGTCCACCGTAGCGGTGGAGGCAACATGAGGGGAAAGTGGAGCGACGTTGCATGGGGGTGGGCCAGGGGTGGTCACACCCGCAAGCAGCAGGGGCGGCGTGGGTGAGCGGGGGTGGTGGTTGGGTGGCGGGCCCCCTAGTGTAGGGCCAATCCCGATAGGAGGCGAGGCAGAAGCCTCGAATGCTGGTTCGAGGTCCACCGATAGCCGGACCCCACCATCACGAGTGGAGCTGAGAGACCAGGAGCCTGACAGAGCAGATGAAGAGCTCCGGGATCCACCACAGGCCCGTGCCGAACTGCCACGCAGCGCGGCGAGCACTGACCCCACATCAGCAACCGAAGGCTCGCGAAGCGAGGCAGGGGAGCCATCATGTGCGAAGAGGGGCGGCGACCATTGGCCCTCCTCGCGGTCCACCGATCCTAACCCGGAGCTGCCCGACCAGCTTTGTCCGTTAGCGACCGACCGCCCATCACCCGACCCACCAGAGGATGATGTGGACCACTGCAACCGGGCCCGCATGGCCTTGGGGGGCGAATGGCCAGCCGACCACCGAATCACGACAGGAGTACCCTGCGACGCGGCCCCCACAGGGGTGACATCCCCAACCTGGTCAGCATTGACCATAGGCGCAATGGAATCCGAGGGTGGAGTTTGAATTTGCTGGGCGCATTCCGCCGCGGACTCCACCGGCGGCGAGGACAGCGCGGCAACACGGTGGCCAACGCGGGAGGGGGGCCCACCAAGACGGTCACCCAATGCCGGGCTCGTACCGCCTTGCCAGCGGCCGCCAGCGTCCACTGGGCTGGGCGGCCGGCCATCATCAGCTGACGGGGAGGGAGGGGGGCTGGTGGCGACGGCGGTGGCGGGGAGGGTGGGCGCGCAGGCAAGGTGGACGGTGCCGCGTCCGGCACACGGAGGATGGTGATGGGGTAGCTGAGCGTGCGGGAGCACGAGTGGGGGTGAAGTCTGGGGCCACACTGAGCAGCCGCCGTCGCCGGAGGTTCTTCCACCAGAAGGAACCGCCGCGAGGGGATGCGGCAGAGATCCATCGTGCGGAGCCACACGCGGAAGCGGGACATGCCGTTGCGGCGAGCCATGGGTTCCGCAACATCCACCACGAAGCCGGTACCCTCGAAAATGACATCCGCCGTGCGGCGCATCCAGGCACTGGCCGGCACCCCCATGAGGCCAAGCGGCACCAGGAAGGGGAGGTTGACAGCGGTAGCTTGCGCCTGCCGAAGCCACGGGCGGAGGGACAGGGAGAAACCTGGTCCGTCCACCTGTCCACGGTCTGCCATGAGGTGCCGCAGCAGCAGGGAGTCACAGAGTACAAGAAAATCCTCGGGGTGGTAGGCGCGGATAGACATGGATGCGGGGCCGATGTTGAAAGCAGCATGGAGGGCCTCCGCCGCGTCCGCAAGATCCACCGGGGGGCGGGTGCCGATGATGGTGACGACAACCGCACTGGAGAGCTCGTCCTCAAGCCTTGTGATCTCCTCGGACCGCTCGAGGTAGCAGTATTCTGGCAGGGCGGGGGGCTGTGCCAGCGGGAGACGCACGACCTCCACACGAGGCGGAAGCCCTGTGAATGGGACGTCGAAGGACGGGCCATCCACCGAGCCCTCACTGGACGCCATGCTGGCCACCGAAGCCCAGGAGCGGTCGACGCGAACCGCGCCGGCAGGCGGCGGACCAGGCGGCGGTGGAGGGAGAGAACCACCGATTGGGAGCACGGGCCAGGACGAGGCAGGGACCGGGGGGAGATGCGCTGCCAGACCGGAGCCGGAGCACACGGGGAGCTGGCACTGAAGGCAGTAGCTGGAGATGTGCCCCTCGCCGTCGCAGCGGGCGTGGGTTGGTGCAGTCGCGGGAGCTGTGGTCCGGCTACCCACAGTTGCAATAGCAGCCATGGAACCGCGCCGGCATACGGGAGTTGGGCGGGGGGCGGGAGGTGGGGAGCGTGCGGCAGGCAGCCGCCCGGGGCGCGGAGGGCAGGGCGCGGCGGTCGCGCCGGTTGCGCTTGGTCCGCCAGGATGAGCCACTAGGGGCCGGCACGGAGGGACCGGCCGGCACAAGCGTACCGAGGGCAGAGCCCACCCCCGGGAGCGCCAGACAGTGGAGGGGAGGGCGAGGGGGTGGGGAACGCGAGCTAGATCCGCCCGAGCCGGCGAGCTCGACGTGGCTAGCCATGGCGCCGGGAAGAGGGCCGGCTAGGGAGGTGGCCGACGGCGCCGGAGCGGGGCCGACGGGAGAGGTGGCCGCCGGCGCCGGAGTGGCGCACGGTGTGGCGGAGCGCGGGAGGCTAGGCTAGGAGCCGGAGGCTAGAGCTCGTCGGCAAGCCTAGCATGGACTTGAAACGGTTCGTATGCAGTAGGAGCAAACCGGCCGGAGCTCGGTCGCGGAGTCTCAACAATGTCAGTCCCCTTCATTAATTATAGATACATTGTAGACGTATCATAGTCTTAGAGGCACAACTAAAAATGTATTTTACCATTTATTATTCCACACATGCACATGGGTTTTCCTCTGATCCTTTATGGATATACGGGCTCAAGGACTATTGCAGTTTTAGCATAGAACATAAACATTATTTACAAACTTGGAGATAAATAACAACAGTTATTATTGCCTCTAGGGCATATCTCCTACAGACTCCCACCTACACTAGAGTCAATAATCTAGTTTACATAGCTTTCTTAACACAAATGGCGTTTCGGTGCTACTCATGCTTTGCTCGTGGTAGAGGCTTCGTCATTGGATCTGACACGTTTAGATACATGTGAACTTTGCGTACTCTTACAAGACCCTCTTCGACATGACATCGAATGACAAGGTTGGAAAAGGCGGTAGGCGTAAGCGAGGCGGTTGGCCTTCGCCTAGTGCCTAAGGGTTGCATAAGCGTCCTAGGTGCGGCCTAGGCGTTAATATACTTTTTACTATAAGGGTGTATCTGTGGTTATTATATGTGTATTGATATCAATTTAGGGCATATAAATAAGTTAACTACAAACTCCCACCATTGGAATATGGCCCGTTTGGCATATCAGTGCAGTATGGCCTGATATCTTGCTTGGGTAGAAAATTTCTTTCTTGTCGTGCCTAGACTTCCATTTATGCCCTAGGTGAGGCATTTTTCCATCGCCTAGCGCCTAAGCGTGCCTAAGCGCCTCCTAGGCACTGCCTTTTCCAACAGAGTGAATGAGTTTGTATTTGCATGCAATATGTCTTGTCTTATGGAGGGAACATGGATCCTTTGCCTGAGCCACGGCGCAACTATTATCACAATAGATCTCCACTAGGTCAAGCGCACTTGGAACCACACCGTGGTCTTCAAGAAACAGCTTGATCCAGACCGCCTCCTTGGAGGCTTTTGAAGTCGCAACATATTTCGCCTCTGTCATAGAATCTGCCATAGATTTCTGTTTGGAACTTTTCTAGACTACTGCACCACCATTCAAAATGAAAACATAGCCTGATTGAGATTTGAAGTTGTTTGGGTCAGTCATGAAGCCTGCATCAGTGTAACCTTTTACAATGATCTCTTCATCACCTTTGAACACAAGGAGCATGTCTTTGGTCCTTCTGAGGTACTTAAGAATATTTTTGACTGCGGCCCAGTGTTCCAATCCTGTATCACTCTGGTACTTGCTGCTAACACTTAGCGCATAGGAAACATCTAGTCTTGTACATATCATGGCATACATGATCGAACCAATTGTTGAAGCATATGGAACATCATTCATATGAACTCGCTAATCAAGTGTCTGAGGACACTGATTCAGGCTGGGCTTTGTGCCAGGTGATATTGGAAGTAGGCCTTTCTTGGCGTTCTCCATATTAGACCTTTTTAATACTTTGTCAATGTACGTGCTTTGGCTAAGCGCTATCATGCGCCTTGATCTATCTCTATAGATCTTGATTCCCAATATATATGTCGCTTCGCCCAAGTCTTTCATTGAAAAACTCTTATTCAATGACTCTTTTATTTCACTAAGAAAATTCACGTCATTGCCAATCAATAATATGTCATCCACATATAAGATTACAAATGCTTTTGCGCTCCCACTAAATTTCTTGTAAACACAAGATTCTTCGTCATTCCTGATGAAGCCAAACTCTTTGACCACTTCATCAAAACAAATATTCCAGCTCCTCGATGCACGCTTCAGACCATAAATGGCCTTTTGAAGCTTGCATACCTTTTTAGCATCCCTACGATCGACAAAACCTTCATGATGTATCATGTATACAACCTCTTTGAGGTTTCCATTTAGGAAAACTGTTTTGACATCCATCTGCCATATTTTGTAATCAAAATAAGCAGCAATTGCTAGCAATATCCGCACAGACTTAAGCATAGCTATAGGTAAGAAAGTCTCGTCGTAGTCAACTCCTTCAACTTGCGTGAACCCTTTCACGACAAGTGTCGTGGTTTTAACACGGCAGATGCCCTTGTGGAAGGACTTAGAGATGAGGCCATAGCACGAAGGTGGAAGCTTGACGGGGTTGATTGGGAACAAGAAGACACGAAGTTACCTAGGTTCGGCCCCTCACAGTGGAGGTAAAAGCCTATGTCTTGCTTGATTATATTGCTTGGATCTCGATTACAGGGATGCAGAATCGCTAACCTAGCTTTTGAGGGATTGCAACTTAGTCTTTCTGCCTTAGGTGCTCCCCTTTATATAACAGGTTGAGCCCTAGGTTAAATGAGAGTCCGAGTTGTAATCTTAACCCGTATCCTACTACTAACTTGTCCTTCAAGGTAATCTTCCTTATTGTCTTTCTTCATGAGCCGGCCCGCACACCAATCCGCCTCTTCCCAATAGGCTTTGGTCAAGCCGGCCCACTAGAAATCTTCCAGGCCCAGCAGCAAGGTAGCCCGCTGAGCCTTACAGCTCAATGGCCGGGTCATCTTCCTGCCGAGTCTTCATCACTGGGAAATATCCCCAACATTAGTCCTCAGTTTGACTTGGATTTATTCATGTTAAACTCCATCCTGGAAAACAAACGGAATTTATGAAGAAATTATGTTCTCAGATTTGCATCTCAAGCCGGCTCTTCAGCATCGTTCACTTTCAGGCACATTTTTTCCTGCTCAAACAACCTGCCGGGTCGTTCTTTATCCGCAGACTTGGTGTTTTCTCATCATCTTACTCCATGACGTCACATCCCACTTCTGCAAAATTCTAGATGACATCATAGCGAATCTTTGAGTGGATTTGTAATATCTGGTCAGGTGCGAAAATTGAGGAGCCCTTTTAGCCACTATTCACTGCGCCGCCTGGGGCTTCGTGCATGCCGTTTCAGGTTCTACCGCGCCCTTAAATAGGCCGGCGCCCCTCCTATTCCTCTTTTACTACTTTCGCTCCTCGTCTTCCTCCTCCGCTCTTCGACGCTGCCGCGCCATTCCGAGCTCATCGCCGCCATTCATACAACGCCGCCCGAGCTCTCTCATCGCCAACGGAATCCGTCCGGCCCTTCTCGACCGGATCCACAATGCCTCAACAATCGCAAGCTCTCCATCCAGATCTGTAAGTGCCCCTTTTCACCATTGTTGTAATTTCTTCACTGTTCCTTGCTTGTTCTTCGTTTAGCAGTTTGTAGATCCACAAATGCCCACATGTTTCTGGTCTGTAGTTCATTGTACTAGCCCACAGCACTTCCTGCGTATCACAGATCTTCTGTGCCGTTCTAAATAGATCCCACTGCAATTCATCTCATACTACAAAGAAACGGACCTAGCTTTAATTCTTTCATTTTTAGCCATTTGTTAGATCTGCAAAGTTTCTCAATCCGTTCGAAACCTGTTTACCGACTCATAGCCCAGACCATTTCTAGCACTTGTAAAAATTTGTGACTTTAGTATCGCCGACTTATCTTGTCCTGTAAGTAGCAGCCCGGTAACATACCGGCTAATCTTTCTACTTTATGGTGACCCGGCCAACTTTTGAACTACCGGCTTATGGTATTCTTTTACTTCTCTTGTAGCTGAATCCATGGCTCCGAAAGTTAAAATTGTCAACTGGGCAAAGTCCAACATGTTAGTACTCAGGTTACAGGCCTCAGTAGAATCCGGGTTACTGCCACCTAAGGAGGAAATTGGATGGCGAACCCCTGAGGAAGAAATTCACCCTCAGCCAGAGCAAAGCAAGATTATCCTATTTGCTGACCATCTTGACCGAGGTTTTCGCCCTCCCGGCTCAAAAAATTACCGGGATGTGCTTTATTTTTTCAACATCAAACCTCAAGATGTGGGTCCCAACTCCATTCACAATTTGTGCTAGTTCCAAGTGTTCTGTGAAATTTACCTATAGCTTGACCCGTCCATCAGCTTGTTCCACGAATTTTTCTACCTAAACCACCAAACAGAACACAAGGACGGACCGAGCCTAGAACTTGGCGGAGTCACCATCCAGCGAAGGAAGAACACGGCCTTCCCTGATGCCAAGCCGGCAAGCCACCCTAAGGGATGGTATAAAACTTGGTTTTACTGCAAGGATACCTCCCCAGACGAGCAGCGCCCACTCCCGGGTTATCGGGCAAGCCGGCTTGATGCCACCATCGTCTTCCCGGGTTTCGCCTCCAAAGAAGAAAGGAAAGCTCTGGAACCCTTATACTCCAGAATAAATGCTTTAACTGCTCATGGCCTCACCGGTGTTGACCTGACCCGGACTTGGGTAGAATGGCGCATCCAACCTCTGAGCCTGAGGAACCAGCTTTTGCACACCTACACAGGCAAACCGGAAGACTCACTTCAATTCAGCCGGGTCAACCTCCAGGAAAAAGATGTCCTAAAATTCGCCAAGAAGCTACTTGGTGAAACAAAAGATGACATTAAGCTCATGGGACTTGCTCCCTTTTTTTGCAAACAACCCGGCACCCACGGTAATCCGTCCTTATTGTTGCCCTTCATCTTGTTCATACTGCATTTCCTTTGTCGCAGTTTTTTTTATCAACCTGCCATCATGCAGGAAAACTATGATTGGTGGAAAGTCAAACTTGAAGACCCCACTCCTCCTCGAGAAGATAGCGATGAAGACCCAGAAGATGATGAAGATCAAGAGGTAGAACTCGACTCCCTTGGTCGTCTATTTAACCAACTTGCTGACGCCACCTCTTCTCAGGAACAGGCTGAAACTAGCCACGCCGGTGAGCAAGAGGTAACTTTGATCTCTTCAGACTCCGACTCACCAATACCCGTCCGAAAGAAAAACCGGGTTGCAATTCGGAAAGTCCCATTTTCACATCGAGATGCTCATTCAGACCCACAATTTCTTTTGAAGGAAACGCAGCACGTAGGAACTTCCAAACGGAAGACCTGGAGCAGCGAAGGAGAGCTAAGCGGCGGGTTACCAGATGAGCCGCCAGCCCGAAGGGCTCGTTCGGAAGTCCCTCACAGCCCCACTGCTTCACTCCCGCAAGCCAGTCTTTTCAAGGCACCACTCCATCGTGATGACTCGGCGTATATCACCTCCACATCCTTAGATGAATCCAGCGCTACTCAAGCGCCGGCCTTTAACATCAATCCAGGGTAAAAATACATCACTTGCCTCTCAAGTCTGTTACTTTGTTCCAACCATTAACTATTCCTGTATTTTGCAGCGCTAAAGCCATCAAGAAGAAAACCACTACTAGATCCTCCGACCCTATCCTTGGGACAGAGGATCCGTCTCATGAAGTTGCCACAGATAATCCGGTCATTCCAGACGAGCCGGCTATCCAAGATGCACCAACCCACCAAGACTCTGCCGTAAGCCCTGCTCACACATCTCCTCCCCTGGCTGATCAGGACAGGGAGAATATAATAGAAGAATAGCCCACTGATCTGGCTCAAGATGAGATTACCATCACTGGCGAAGACCAAAACCCTCTCCCAGAAGCTTCCACTGCCTTGACCAAAGTTCCTACCAAGGCTGAATCTCCAAGGAAAGATAAAGGGAAGGCGGCTCTTCACTACCACTCATTTGAAGACCAAGACATCAGTTCCTTGCATCAAGCTGTCTTGACCCGGCTATCTGAAAGCCGGGATACTAAAATTGCGATGGTAACATCTCTAAAGCGAAAGTACGAGGTAATTTCTTTCTCCTATCCTTACATATACATGCAGCCCCCAAGTACCGGGTCATTATATCATGATGACCAGGGACTTATATGCACCTGCGTGATTTGTGATCATCCTGTAGCCCCCAAGGGCCGACTCATCATGAAGTGATGAGCCGGGTCTCTGTGTATACATATAAAACAAATTATGCATTAGCCCCCAAGTGCCATGTGGAGTACTTGTATCTTCATGGGACTTAGTTTATTTAGGATAGCGTTGATATATGTAGCCCCCAAGTGTCGAGTCATCCAATATGGCGGCTTGGGACTATAACAGTGTATTCTGTAACCGTTGGAAAACTGATATGCAGGACATGCTGAATGATGCTGAGGCCAAGGCGGCTGACTTCCAGAAAGCCATGAAAAAGGAAAAGAAGCAGCGGGAACAAGCAGAACAGCTATCCATTGATCTGCAGCACTCCTTGCTCAATGCATCCAGCACCTTGGAGCAAACCAAGGCAAAATTTGAAGCAGAACGAGCCGGCCTTCTAAAGCGTGCTGAGGACGCAGAAGCAAAGTTGGAGCCGATATCTCAAGAATTGCACACACTTAAGAATCATATTACCGCCATGTGTGTAGCTATTTTCGGTAAGTCCCAACTTCCTTTGTCATCAAAGTTTATACTTGCCAGGGAAAATCTGGGTCATCTTATGTTTCCCCTGTAACCAGGCCGGAGAACAACACAAGCTGTTGCCCCCATCCCTCTTGTAAAGCTCAAAGCCGTGTACATCTTCCTAGAGCAGCTGTACATAGGTGGCTCACACTGCATTATGGCAGCCAAAAACTTAAAAACACCGCCTCCGTGGATTATGGATATGCTCAAGGAGTTGTCTGCGGTGCCACACTGGTTTGAATAGTGGAAAAAGGCGGCTTGTCGGCACGGAGCTCTGGCCGTACTTGCCCGCGCCAAAGCATATGTACCTAAACTAGACCCAGCACAGATGGTAGGCGGATATCCGGAATATAACACATATGACACACCTTTCACCAAGAAGGATTTCCTACGGTGTATTAGAGAAACCCGGGTTGCTGCCACAGTTCGGACTGAGGAGGCAGATCTCTCCAAGTACCAAGCCGGCTATTCTGAAGCTAACGAGCATTTGGAGCCGCCCAATCCAGAACCAGTGGGCCTAACTCGCCCTCATAAGAACTCGTTCGCCCCTGAGGTCGACCCTTCACCTGTGATGACGGAAGACTCAGTTTTTGAAGCATTACGATCCATCCAATGGCTGCAGGTCGACCTCCAGACTACAGAAACAAGCTCGACGGTGCAGGCTGACATGGCATCTAGTGGTGCGACTCTTAAGTCAGAAGGCCAGCTTACCGGCTCACAGCCCTGAAACTTGGTTGGGCAACAAAACAGAAAACACTTGATCGTATGCTTGGCCCTGCAGTGTGATGCGTCTCCAACGTATCTATAATTTTTGATTGTTCCATGCTATTATAGTATCAATCTTGGATGTTTTATATACACTTACAAGCAATTATATATCATTTTTTGGGACTAACCAATTAACTTAGTGCCCAGTGCCAGTTGCTGTTTTTTTGCCTGTTTTTGGTTTGTTAGAATATCAGTACCAAACGAAGTCCAAATGCCACGAAACTTTTTGGAGATTTTTTTCTGGATATAAGAGACCCTGGAAGCTTCGGGAGGGGATGAGAGGATGGAGAAGTGGCCCACGAGGCACCAGGGCGCACCCAGGGGTAGGGCGCGCCCTGGTGGCTTGTGGGGCCAATGTGGCTCCATTTGACCTAACTCCGCTTCTATAAATTCTCTAAAATTGGGAAACCAATAGAGGAGTCCACGAAATACTTTTTCCGCCACTGCAAGTTCCTGTTCTCGAGAGATCCCATCTGGAGGCCTTTTCCGGCACTCTGCCGGAGGGGGATTCGATCACGGAGGGACCCTACATCAATCTTGCTGCCCTTCCGATGATGCGTGAGTAGTTTACCACAGACCTATGGGTCCATAGTTAGTAGCTAGATGGCTTCTTCTCTCTATTCGATCTTCAATACAATGATCTCCTCGATGTTCTTGGAGTTCTATCCGATGTCATCACTTTTTGCGGTGTGTTTGTTGGGATCCGATGAATTGTGAGTTTATGATCAGATTATCCATGAATATTATTTGAGTTTTCTCTGAACTCTTTTATGCATGATTTTTATAGCTTCGTATTTCTCTCCGATCTATTGATTTGGTTTGGCCAACTAGATTGATTTATCTTGCAATGGAAGAGGTGCTTTGTAATGGGTTCGATCTTGCGGTGCTCAATCCCAGTGACAGTAGGGGACATGACATGTATGTATCATTTCTATTAAGGGTAAAAAGATGGGGTTTATTCATGCGTGAGTTTACTTTGTCTACATCATGTCATCTTGCTTAAGGCGTTACTCCATTCTTTATGAACTTAATACTCTAGATGCATGCTGGATAGCGGTCGATGTATGGAGTAATAGTAGTAGATGCAGAATTATTTCGGTCTACTTCTCTCGGACGTGATGCCTATATACATGATCATTGCCTTGGATATCGTCATGATTATTTGCTTTTCTATCAATTGCCCAACAGTAATTTGTTTACCCACCGTATGCTATTTTCAAGAGAAAAGCCTCTAGTGAAAACTATGGCCCCCGGGTCTACCTTTATCATATATTAAAAATCCTAAAAATACCTTGCTGCAATTTTAATTTATTTATTTTATTTTGTATTTTTGTTTGATCTATCTATCTATCACTATACAATTTAATCTTGCAAATAACCGCCAAGGGATTGACAACCCCTTGTTCGCGTTGGGTGCGAGGATTTGTTATTTTCTGTGCAGGTGCTGCTAACGAGTTGTTGCGTGATTCTTCTACTGGATTGATAACCTTGGTTTCATAACTGAGGGAAATACTTATCTCTACTGTACTGCTTCATCCCCTCCTCTTCGGGGAAATCCCAACGCAGCTCACAAGTAGCAGGAAGAATTTCTACCGCCGTTGCCGGGGAGACATCATCAACATCTATCATGTACCTACGCATAAACTTTCATCTCCTTGCATTTATTTTATTTGCCTTTGCCTCTCATTTTCATCTCCCCCACTTCTAAAAAGTTTTTACAAAAATAGAAAAATATTTTCCGTTTGCCTTTTTCTTGTTTGCTTCTTTGCTTGCTTGTTATCTTGTTTGCGTAGCCACGATGTCTCAAGAAAATACAAAATTATGTGATTTTTCCAATACTAATAATAATGATTTTATTTGTACTTCGATTGCTCCTCCCGCCGCTAGTGCGGAGACTTGTGATATTAATGCCGCTTTGTTAAATCTTGTTATGAAAGAACAATTTTCTGGTAGTCCTAATGATGATGTTGCATCCCATCTTAACACTTTTATAGAATTGTGTGATATGCAAAAGAAAAAAGATGTGGATAATGATATTGTGAAATTAAAATTATTCCCGTTCTCATTGCGGGATCGTGCAAAAATTTGGTTTTCATCTTTGCCACGAAATAGTATCAATTCTTGGGATAGGTGTAAAGATGTTTTTATTACCAAGTATTCCCCCCCCCCCCCCCCCCCGCGAAAATTATTTCCCTTAGAAATAAAATTATGAATTTCAAGCAACTTGATCATGAACATGTTTCCCAATCTTGGGAAAGGATGAAATTAATGATAAGAAATTGCCCCACTCATGGTTTAAATTTGTGGATGATCATACAAAAATTTTATGCGGGATTAAATTTTGTTTCTAGAAATCTTTTAGATTCCGCCGCGGGTGGTACTTTTATGGATATTACATTGGGAGAAGCTACTAAATTGCTTCATAATATTATGGCGAATTATTCACAATGGCATACTGAAAGAGTTCCTACTAGTAAAAAAGTGAATTATGTTGAAGAAATTAGTACTTTGAGTGATAAAGTTGATGCGCTTATGAAATTGGTTGCTAGCAAAAACACTCCTATTAATCCTAATTATGTGCCTTTATCCACCTTGATTGAGCAAAATAATGATCCCGTAGATATGAATTTTGTCTCGCAAAACAATTTTAATAGTAATGCTTATAGAGGTAATTTTAATCCTAGGCCATTTCCTAGAAATTCCTCTAATAATTATGGGAATTCCTATGGTAATAATAATAATAATAATAATAATAGGATGCCCTCTGATCTTGAAAGTAATATTAAATAATTTATTAATGCTCAAAAGGTTTTCAACACTACGATAGAAGAAAAATTGAGTAAACTTGATGATATGTCTAGGAGCATTGATAGAATTATTCATGATGTGCAAAATCTTAAGACTTAAATTTTGCCACCCAAATTTGATATTAATGAATCAATTAAAGCTTTATATGTCTCCATGGATGAGAGTAAGAAAAGAACTGCTATGCTAAAAGCTAAACGAGAATTTTTAGAAAAAGCGATTCCACCCGGTTTCTATCGTAGTAATGATGAGGATATTAAAATGATTGGTGTTTCATCTATTGATTCCTTGTTTAGCAATATAAAACTTTATGAAAAGGGTACATAAGAAGAGTCAACTTTAGCAAGAGGGCGTCCCCATAATTCGGAGGGTGAAAATCTTGATGAAAAAAATTGATAAAAGTGGGTTTGGAGAGGTAAAAACTTTAACCAGTGATGTGCCCACTCTCTTGGATTACAAAGGCTTTAGTTATGATAGTTGTTCTTTGATTGAATGTATTTCTTTGTTACAATCCATGCTAAATTCACCCAACGGTTATGAACAAAATAAGGCTTTTACTAAACACATTGTAGAAGCGATGATGAAAGCGTTAGAAGAGAAGCTAGAACTAGAAATTTCAATTCCTAGAAAATTATATGATGAGTGGGAACCTACCATTAAAGTTAAAATTAAAAATTATGAGTGCAATGCTTTATGTGATTTGGGTGCTAGCGTTTACACAATTCCAAAATCTCTATGTGATGTGCTAGGTTTTACCAATATGAATGAATGTTCTCTTAATTTGCACTTGGCGGATTCTACTGTTAAAAAGCCTTTGGGTAGAATTAATGATGTTCTTATTATTGAAAATAGGAACTATGTTCCCATTGATTTTATTGTACTTGACATTGATTGCAATCCGTCTTGCCCGATAATACTTGGTAGACCGTTCTTACGAATCATAGGTGCCGTTATTGACATGAAAGAAGGGAATATAAAATTTTAGTTTCCATTAAAGAAAGGTATGGAACAATTCCCTAGAACTAGAATTAAGCCACCATATGAATCAATCATGAGGGCCACCTATGGAACTAAAACCAAAGATGAAAACACTTGAAACTATGCATTATGCCTAGCTAGGGGCGTAAAACAATAGCGCTAGTTGGGAGGCAACCCAATAGTTATCTTAATTTTTGTGTTTATTTTTCTGTTTTATTGTGTGCACACAATTATGCTATTGTTATGATTGTGTTTTTATGTTTTAATTAGTGTTTGTGCCAAGTAAAGCCTTTGGGATGATTTGGATGATAGTTGCTTTGATCCTGTGCAAAAACAGAAACTTTTGCGTCCAGTGGCAGAATTATATAAATTCGCTGGAGCGTGATAAAATTCTCAATTTTTTCACATGATTAATATACAAATTGCGCAGGTTTTCCTAATTTTTCAGAATTTTTGGAGTTACAGAAGTATGGTCAATGTTCAGATTGCTACAGACTATTCTGTTTTTGATAGATTCTGTTTTTTGATGCATTGTTTTGCTTGTTTTGATGAAACTATGGATTGTATCGGGGGGTATAAGCCATGGAGAAGTTAGAAGACAGTAGGTATAATGCAAAAATAAAATATGAATGGGTTTGCAACAGTACTTAAAGTAGTGATTTGCTTTATTATACTAACGGATCTCACGAAGGTTTTGTTGAGTTTTGTGTGATTGAAGTTTTCAAGTTTTGGGTGAGATCACGATGGATGAAGGAATAAGGAGTGGCAAGAGCCTAAGCTTGGGGATGCCTGAGGCACCCCAAGGTAATATTCAAGGACTCCCAAGCAACTAAGCTTGGGGATGCCCCGGAAGGCATCCCCTCTTTCTTCTACCAACTATCGGTAATTTTACTTGGAGCTATATTTTTATTCGTCACATATCATGAGTTTTGCTTGGAGCGTCATGTATTATATGAGTCTTTGTTTTGTTTTCTTTTTAGTCTGTCACAATCATCTTTGCTGGACACACTTATTTGAGAGAGCCATACGTTTATCATGATTTGTTAGAATACTCTATGTGCTTCACTTAAATCTTTTGACCTAGGCAGTTGCTCTAGTGCTTCACTTATATCTTTTTGAGCACGGCCGTGATTAAAATTTGAAGAAATATTTGCACTCTCATGCTTCACTTATATCTTTTTGAGAGTTGATAATAGTAATGGTAATTTGCACAAGATATGAATTTGGTCCCAAAGTGATGAATATTCAAGAGGGATATAATAAAAACTTTCATATAGATCATTGGATATGATAAGTTTGATTCCTTGCAATAGTTTTGCGATATGGAGATGATAATATGTGAGTCATGTTAGTGAGTAATTGTGATTTAGTAAGAATATTGGTGTTAAGGTTTGTGATTCCCTATGCTTGCACATAAAGTCAATAGTTATGCAACGAAATTATATCCTATTTATGGTGCATTATTCAGTGTTAGTTATGTTCAATGCATATTTATGACTGTTTTTGCTTTTTGGTTGGTCGCTTCTCAATCTATTTGCTAGCCTTCATTTGTACTAAGCGGGAATGCTGCTTGTGCATCCAACTCCTTAAACCCAAAGTTGTGCCAAATGAGTCCACCATACCTACCTATATGCGGTATTTCCATGTCGTTCCAAGTAAATTTGCATGTGCCAACTCTAATTTTTCAAAATAATTTTCAGTTTTGTGTGCTCGCACCGCTCATGAAGCGGCAAGGGGTGGCCAATATTTTCCATGCTAGGTGTGTTATTCTCACGATGAGTGTTTATTCACTTGTCATTGCACGAGAAAGTGGCAAGGTAATAGGGATGCCCAGTCCCGAAAAAACTAATAATATGATGATAATAATAAATTCCTAGGAAAGTGTTGGTATGGAAGGCACCCGTGGATACGGCTAGCCATGGATTGTGAAAGAATGGTGGAAAGGAAATAAACTTTATTTTCTGTTTGGGAACCGCCTATAATGTGTCTAGCATGGAAGATATTGGGAATTC
Organism: Elymus sibiricus; assembly: GCA_039707655.1. Taxonomy (NCBI): domain Eukaryota; kingdom Viridiplantae; phylum Streptophyta; class Magnoliopsida; order Poales; family Poaceae; genus Elymus; species Elymus sibiricus. The sequence goes on along the minus strand of CM077666.1, from coordinate 342,560,740 downwards.
TCGGTCGTTTTCGTTGACAGGAAAAGCATGCCTCTCAAAATAATTTTATCTCTCTAATTTTAGCCTTGAGCTCTGGCACATCTGCAAATCTCTGCTTCCCTCTGCGAAGGGCCTATCTATTTACTTTTATGCAATTTTTATTTTTATTTTGAGTCTCCATCTTCTCTTACAAAGCACCAACTAGAGAGCACTATTGTCATACTTGTGCATTGGGTGTAGCTAATATTGAGTGTGTTTCATGAATGGATCAATGATTGAGCATAATGGGCTAGGGATAACTTTCTTTAGCATTGATATTTTGAAAGACATGGTTGCTTGTTAGTATGCTTGAGTATTTATGTCTTCATGTCAAACTATAGACTATTGCTTTGAATAATTCAAGTCTAAATGTCCACGCTACAAAAGAAAAGAGTATACGATGAATATGATAGGTAGCATTCCACATCAAAAATTCTGTTTTTATCATTTACCTACTCAAGGACGAGCAGAAATTAAGCTTGGGGATGCTTGATACGTCTCCAACGTATCTATAATTTTTGATTGTTCCATGCTATTATAGTATCAATCTTGCATGTTTTATATACACTTACATGCAATTATATATCTTTTTTGGGACTCACCTATTAACTTTGTGCCCAGTGCCAGTTGCTGTTTTTTGCCTATTTTTGGTTTTTCAGAATATCAGTACCAAACGAAGTCCAAATGCCACGAAACTTTTTGGAGATTTCTTTCTGGACATAAGAGACCCTGGAAGCTTTGGGAGGGGACGAGAAAATGGAGAACTGGCCCACGAGGCACCAGGGCGCGCCCAGGGGGGTAGGGCGCGCCCTGGTGGCTCGTGGGGCCCACGTGGCTCCGTTTGACCTAACTCCGCCTTTATTAATTCTCTAAAATCTGGAAACCAACAGAGGAGTCCACGAAATAGTTTTTCCGCCGCCGCAAGTTCCTGTTCTCGAGAGATCCCATCTGGAGGCCTTTTCCGGCACTCTACCGGAGGGGGATTCGATCACGGAGGGGCTCTACATCAACCTTGCTTCCCTTCCAATGATGCGTGAGTAGTTTACCACAAACCTACGGGTCCATAGTTAGTAGCTAGATGGCTTCTTCTCTCTATTCCATCTTCAATACAATGATCTCCTCGATGTTCTTGGAGTTCTATCCGATGTAATCACTTTTTGTGGTGTGTTTGTTGGGATTCGATGAATTGTGAGTTTATGATCAGATTATCCATGAATATTATTTGAGTTTTCTCTGAACTCTTTTATTCATGATTGTTATAGCTTCGTATTTCTCTCCGATCTATTGATTTGGTTTGGCCAACTAGATTGATTTATCTTGCAATGGGAGGGGTGCTTTGTAATGGGTTCGATCTTGCGGTGCTCAATCCCAGTGACAGTAGGGGACATGACACGTATTGTATCATTGCTATTAAGGATAAAAAGATGGGGTTTATTCATGCGTGAGTTTACTTTGTCTACATCATGTCATCTTGCTTAAGGCGTTACTCCGTTCTTTATGAACTTAATACTCTAGATGCATGCTAGATATCTGTCGTGGTGAAATCACGGCAGATGCCATGAGATGGACAAAAGTGGGGGGCTGCGTGAGGACGCCGGTGGGTTCTGGAAGCGAGGTTGACATGCGCATGCGAGAGACACAAGGCGTACCCAGGTTCGGGGCCCTCCGGAGAGGTAACACCCCTAGTCCTGCTGAGTGGGTTGATAGGCTCAGAGGCCACAATGGTTACAATGGTGCTCCTGGAGCTGTTTGAGTGGAGGAGGCAGAAGGAGCTAGGTCTCCGTTCAGCCTCTCCTGTTTGTGTGTATGTGTCGGGGAAGAAGGAGTGAACCAAGTAGCCAACCCCCCTGCATGGAGGCCTCCTGGGGGGTCTTATAGCTCGACCCCCCAGGGCTACATGGGTAAACTGCACACGCCGGGACCCGAGCGTCGGCGTCTGGAGCCGGCAGTGGGCCCGCCGGCTGCTCGGCCCCGCCGGCTGCGGCGCCCGAGGGCGGCGCGACACTGTGGCCCGTCGCTTCTAGCGTCACGGAGTGGACAGTGCATGCGCGCTCCTGCAGAGGTGTGCAGGAGTGGTCGGCGCATGCGCGCTTCTGCCGAGGCGTGCAGGAGTAGACGGCGCGTGCGCGCTCTGCAGAGGCGTGCCGGAGTAGGCGGCGCCGCGGGGGGCTGCACCGGCGCGCTGGTGCTGACACCGGCCGTCGCGGTCAACAGGGTTGGCAGCTTTGCCGGCGCGCCCTCCCGAGACGGATGTCACTGTAGCCATGTTCTCCCCTCGTGGGGAACTGTCTTGTCGTCGGACGCGATGGGACGGTCGCCGACCCATTGCCAGCCGGCTAGCGGACAGCCGGACCCGGCCCCGGGCCAGGCCTAGACGGCTAACGCTGGGAAGCCGGCCGGTTGGCCAGCCGGGGGGGAGGGGCACGGGCTTCCCCGATGTTTTTGAAAAGGGGCTCTGGGTTCGCTTGCCTACCCGGGGGTCATCCCCCCGACAATAGCAGTCGATGTGTGGAGTAATAGTAGTAGGTGCTACTAACGAGGTTCTGTGTGGTTATCCTACTAGATTGATAACCTTGGTTCTTAACTGAGGGAAATACTTATCTCTACTGTACTGCATCATCCCCTCCTCTTCGGGAAAATCCCAACGCAGCTCACAAGTAGCACTGTGGCTTGTAATAGACGTTTAGAAACTCTCTTTGGTGATGCAAGTGCCATCACACACTTTTATGATTGCACGTGTTATTGCAACCTTGCTGATCATTAGCCATGACATCATTTGCTTCTATCAAGGTGTTGAATCAATAACTCAACCGCAAGAGCCATCTATTTATATATAAAAAGTACTTGACGGGGTCACCAGAATAAAGATAATTAGCTTAGTAAATCCCACAATAATTAGAAATATCCGACCTTTAATTCTGTAAGACAACAAATTTCAACCATTAGATCTTCGTAAACGAGGTGGGTCCATGCCGTGCAATGACGGATTCACGTTGAATTTCAGGATCCCAACCACAACCCCAATAGGTTCGACCATCCCGTGAAGGATCAGAAACACGCATGCATCATTCAGAAAAAAAGAACATACAAGTTGGGCCATCACACGCATACAGGATGGACCATGCCATGAGCGATGAGGCCATCCCAGAAAAAAAAAGGGTCCAATGTGCCTAAACAAATCCCAACTATCATATCTCTCCAAACAGAATATGTGTCCAGATGGAATCCAAAAAAACTTTCTTTCCATCGTGCAAACATGAGAAACTTAGCCATCCATATAAGACCTTCCCCATGACCTCATAGGTTCATTGTGCTCAAGATTTTAGGTTACAACTTCTACATCATCTTCCTCTCACATCATCTTCCTCCGGCGACCAGAACTTCGAGATCAACTTCAGAATTAGCACTCCGGAATTGTCTTCCTCCAGCGGCCACAGGACAGCTCCGTCGAGCAATCAGGCAACATCAAGTAAGTTCCATCTGTACGAAATTATAAATCATGCCGGTTAATGGATCAACGATGGTTCAATTATGCTCTACGCAGTCCTCATCTAAAAATATTTGACATGTTACCTCAGAAGGTTGATTATGTAGAATCCTATAGGTGTGGGTTCATGTCTTAATGGTGTCAGGTTCATACTTTTTACCCACTACAGAAGGCTAATGCCATGGATGCTGCTTGCTGCGATATAGAGAAACATATATGGTGCATCAGATGGTGTTCATATTATAGATCAGACCTATTGTTATAGATCAGACCTATTAATGGATCAGTAATACTTAAATTATACTGTAGGCAGTGCTAATCTAAAAACATTTCACATGTTAGCTCAGAAGTTTCATTATGTACAAACAGATATAGAGAAACATGGATAGATGGTTTCCATGTTTGATCAACCTCAGATGCCATAATGCCAGCAGCTCCATCTGAGACAAAAAAAAGACCAATTGTCAATAAAATTGTGTTGGTTCATCTACTATGATTTCATATAGATTCATCGATACGTACATAGATGGTTCCTGTATTTGGTCAACCTCAGATGCTATACTAGGTTCCTGTCGTAATGCCAGCAGCTCCATCTAAAACAAAAACTAGGACCAATTGTCAATAAACTTGTATTGATTCATCTACTTAGATTTCATATAGACTCATCTACAGAAGGCTAATGCCATGGATGTAACTAGGACCAATTGTCAATAAACTTGTATTGATTCATCTACTTAGATTTCATATAGACTCATCTACAGAAGGCTAATGCCATGGATGTTGCTTCCAGTGTTTTCACGTTAAGATAATATACAATAGAAGTCTAGAATCATACAACTATAACAGAAAGAAGTAGGATTGCTTTCTCCGATATAGACAAACATATATGGTGCATCAGATGGTGTTCATATTATAGATCAGACCTATTATTATAGATCAGACCTATAATGGATCAATAATACTTAGATTACACTATAGGCAGTGCTAATCTAAAAGCAACAGAAATATTTTGTATTTATAGAGCTTGCATGTCATTATATTACTTACTTTACTAATCAACATTCTGTTCTTACATTTTTAGGGCCTCAAAGATTATGGCACTCACACCGTTGAATGCATTGACTACAGGAAACGAGATATGGACAATCAAAGTCAAAGTTTTAAGACTTTAGGACGCAATTAACTTATCAACTAATGAACTCATTAGCACTGATATGATTTTATTAGATAAAAAGGTGCAAGTATTACATATGTAATGTCTCTTCAATTTACCCTTTCCAAAGTCTGCTGATGTTTTCTCTCTATGTAGGGCGATGCGATCCATGCTTCTATTGGGAGCAAACTGGTCAATAAATTTAAATCAAAAATTAAAGAGGACTCCATATACATAATTAAGACCTTCAAAGTCTGGGAGTATGAAAAATACCGACCATTGAAGAACAATCTCAAAATCAGTTTTGTCTATGATACAACGGTGAAGGAAGTGGATGAAGGAAAATCCAAGTTTTTGGACTACCACTTCAAATTTGCCGATGGTGATACCTTGGATAATAGGGTGAATATTGATGAACAGTGCTCAGGTATGATCAAAATCTATATCGAAGAACAAGCATCAGTGAACTAGATTTTTAAACATGATTATGTGCAGATGTCATTGGATTGCTTACTACAATGAAGTCAATAGAGCAAGTGCAAAAAAATAAAGGGACGGGCATGGCACAAACTTCAAACATCCGTGAGATTGAAGTCCTTTTACTAGAGTAAGTGATTATATTACTATAGATATTTTTGAATTACATAGATGATCTTTGTATCACTTTTCATGATTAAATGCATGCAGTGGTGAGATGATCCGGATCATGCTATGGGGGGATATTTTAGCAAATATGGTGAATGAAAGTCTTTTGCACAAACAAACAATAGTGATTGTCACTTCAAATTTGGTCAGAAAATTCAATGGTGAGAACTATAATCTCTATGTGTAAACCCAAATCCAAATTACTGACAATTTATTACCAGGGCTATCACTACGCACAACAAATGCATAAAGTCTTCCTGGACCTGAAATTCCAGAGATAGACCAAATTATTGAGAGGTATGTGTATAATAATGCAATTATGTATGTTTTTGAAGTTACAAGTTTATGTGCTCATATTGTAATCTATTATACGCATTGCGAAAGCGATGTTATTCCAACAATGATTGGAATTGACGAAAGCACCCAAGGAACGATTGAAGAGCAAATGTTCTACAACAGAAAAACATTGAGGGAAATTATAGAACTCCGATATGCTGACGTTAAAAGAAAGGTTTCCCTCTAACCTTGATCATAAAAATTATATCTTCTCTATTGCACATTATTATGTAAACTCATATGTTTTATCTTTAATAGGAATTTGTATGCACAACAAAAGCAACAATTGATGATATTATAACAGATAAAGGCTGGTGGTACATGGCATGCAAACTTTGCTTTTGTGCTGCAAAAAAAGAACACCATAACCATATTTGCACTTCCTGTCATGAAGTATCTGAAAATCCCAACATACTGTGAGCATGTTGTGCAGTGTGCACTAGATTGTCTTTGGTGTCATTTCTTTTAATAATAGACCAGTAATAACTGACACTATCATATTAGGTACCTACTTAAACTCAAGGTACGCGATGACACGGCAACAACAACTTTCGTGATGTTTAATGAGGTAGCAAAGAGTCTTTTAGGCAACATATCTGCATCGACCCTATTAGAGCAGGAGGGATTCAACAACATAGTACCAGATATTATTCAAGACCTTTATGGCAGAACACTCATATTCCGACTTAAATTAAATTCCAGGAATCTACAAGAGTGTATGGAAAATTTTAAAGTGAGCATCACTTTTGAAGTTGATGACAGACTTGAGATGGAATATTCAAATGAAATAGTTGAAGAGGTATGCACATGCATATTTCAGTATTTTAATTTCTAAATGGTTTATAAAATTATAATGTGAGTACATTCTTTATAGGGCATACTGGATATGCTATGCAGAAGTCCGATAACGAGGTATTGCCACTAATTAATGGTTTTGCTGTCACGAGTGTGCATTTTTTGTTTTAAAATATTAAAAAATAATTTTATTTTTATAGGTCAACCACTCCTCCAAGAATGCAACAAATGATGAGGAGGAGGATATGTGCGGGAAGAACCTCTAAATCATCTAACAAAAAGCAACGACGGAGGACAAAGAGACAGAAGTCTAGCAAAAGATATGAAAAAGATGTGACAATGTTTGCTTCCAGAAATAGCAGAAAACCAATTGTTAAAATCGAAACTCCTGATGACGAGGTAACAAATTGAAAACATTATCTTCCTGTATATGCATTGATAATTGTTTACAGCCTATTTATTTATGACATCACAAAACACACTGGAAGAGCCAAAAAAAATGTTTCGCAGAAGATAAAAGGAGAGACCAAACGTAAGAGATGTAAACGCAAGAGATGACTGTGCTGAAGAACGGAACGCCAAAACTAGAAGCAGAACAAAGAAGGAAAGGAGTGATTGCATAAAGAAGAGGAAAAAAATCATCTGAAGACATGCAGCCAACCTTGCATGATAGACCTAAGAGGATTAGGAGGGAACCAGAGAGATACACAGCAGCAAGTGCTTACATACGTCCAATAGCTGCAAGAATTGAAGAATATACTATACACACTCTATACTTAGTAGTAGTTTGCATTGATATACAATTATGTTTATTTTATGCTCCACGAGAGCACGGATTGAAGTTATCATGTGTACTCAGACATATACTTAAATTATTTTTAGTTACACTCGCTTGTGTCTTCTTTAGCATCAACCTCATTCAACACTAACAGCGCCCATAAAGAAATAAAGTAATAAACACTAATTTATTTTTATGGATTGAAGAAAAATCGAAGGAGGCATACCCAACTGGAGATGAAGATGCATAGCATGATTGGAACATATAAACATTCCCAAAAAACACCTCCTTAAGATTGACATGTGGCTCTCTTACTCTTCATGTCACAAATATGATATCACCTGTCCAAATCAAATTAAAAAAATGATATTCAAACAAGAGAATAAATAAAATTACTATAAAACAGACTAAAGGAAAACCTTTTGCAATTACTATAAAATTTCTAGATTCTAGATGGGTGCTGGCTTGGATGCTCGGCAGAGTAGAAATCATGTACATCGTCAACACACACCGCATGCTGACGCACAAGATGCCCTGGTAAAGTATAGATTATGACCTAAGAGGTTATGGATTTGTGGAAGTGGGCGTTTGAGAGAGAGAGAGAGAGAGAGAGAGAGAGATGGTGCATGTCACGTTGATTTCCAGGGAAACCTTAAGGATTGACGTGACTGAACCTAAACATGTGGGCCAGAAATATAAACACATGAAACAACACTTCCACGCTGATAAGTCCAGGATGACCCAAATTACAAGCACGTTGGATTAGAATTCAATACGTAAATGCATGTAATAAGAATACCTTAAGATATCGTACAGAACTACGTTACAGAAAGAAAAGACATGCCTATATAAACAACTGGCGTGCCAGGAATAGACCTAAAACTCAATCTCTTCTCAGCAGCACGAACAAAATCGACAGAACGTACGATTTCAATTCAAGGTACGACAACACAGTCAAACAGCTTTTCAATTCAGGTATAGTTCTTCTCCCTCTCTATTAATCCTCAATTACATTCTTATTCTAGCATAAAAGGACAGGAAAAGGCTAAGAAAAAGGGAAAATATTACAGAGTCAGGAAAAGGAAAAATAAGGACCTGCAGTTCAACTTGGAACAATGTTGCCGTTGTAGGCCTGCGGGAGATGAAATCCATGACCAAATCAACTGCATGGACGACAACATCAACGACAGAGTCCAGATCGATCATCTCGCCTCCTCCCTGGTGCAGCAGATACTTGGGCCCTGCTAACCCTCAATCGCCGTTGATGGTCACTAGTAGAAAACAGGGCATCTGTCCCGGTTCTAGAGGGCCTTTAGTCCCGGTTCTGGAACCGGGACAAAACGACCGGGACTAATGCCCATCACTTTTAGTCCCGGTTGGCTTACGAACCGGGACTAAAGGTGCTCCACGTGGCCGCTGTGGGGCGCCCAGGCAGGAGGACCTTTAGTCCCTGTTGGTAACACCAACCGGGACTAAAGGGTCTCCACGTGGCCGCTGCGCAGCGCTCAGGCATGAGGACCTTTAGTCCCGGTTGGTAACACCAACCGGGACCAAAAGGTAGCCACGCGTCAGCAGCTCGCAGGCGCTGGGGTTTTTTTTTGAAAGGGGGGTTTAGGGGTTTTGGAGGGTTTAGGGGTTTCATATTGTGTTAGCTAGCTAATAGAGAGAAGTGACCTCTCTTTCTCCGTGCTTGGCCGACGCTAGCTACTACATATAGAGAGAACTCGACGCTAGCTAGTAAGCAAATGAAGGAAACCATTAATTACACAAGATCGTCATGAACATATATAGAGAGAAGTGACCTCTCTTTCTCCGTGCTTGGTCGAACAACAAGTTTTCGTATATTTATCCGACGCTACTACATATATACAATATAACATCCCTGACATTATCAAGCGCCAAACTCCCATTAAATTTCCGTATGGTATTCTCCTTTTTCCTGTATGACGTGGTCAAGAAAGAATCCCGCCAATTCCTCTTGAATTGCTCGTATGCGATCATGTGGTAGGAGTTCATCCCGCATCTGCCAGATCTAATTTAAAGAAGGGGGTCAATACATATATATGAATGAAACTCAACACAATTGATGGTAATAAAATAAAATTGTGAATATTGTTTACGTACTTCAAATTGTTTGTCAGACAAGCAGCCCCGCTCAGTGGTCGAGCAGCGAATGAACTCGCAAATGTAGTATCCACATAAATTATTCCCGCCTGCCTGCCACAAGCACTTTACGAGAATAGAGTTCAATCAAACTGATAATCAAGCATGATAATGGTATTGATGAAACTAGAATCAATGAGAGATGCGCGGAACTAGCTAGTACTACTTACTCTGGGTTGTGTAAATCGCAGCTCGTTCTTCAGACCCGGAACCATTCCGGTGAACTGTTTCCACACCCTGCCACGCAAATAAAATGATTACTTGATATCAGGAAATGAACGAAAGTTGCCGATATGGTCCCGGTATTGATTGAACTTACTTCTGGAGCATTGCAGTCATGTCCGCATAATCCTTGGGATCTTTACGTCTCGAGTCTAAGACAGTTACTACTCCCCCGTCAAGCTTAATGGATAGCAGAATAAAGTGGAACCTGCGCACGCATAACTCATCAATTACAGTACTTAACCTTGAGTAAGCGAAACCGAATATGCACAAGACAGTGACACTCACTTGAAGTTGTAAGGAAAGAGTATTTCTCTTTTGTTTTGATGTCGAAGGAACGCTTTTAGCAAGTTTTCCTCGGTATCTTTAACTCTGTTTTGTACCGCCCATTCATTTACGGTATTTGGGCTAATAAACCCAATGTCATAGATTTGTGTTTTTGGGCATTCGACGATCTTCAATCTGCATAATATAGTGAGGATAATTATATATACATGCAATGAACGAGCTGAGCTAGAGACTTAATTACAGAAGTAATACTTACAAGCAGTAGCAAGTCATGAGTTGTTTGTCGAGGGCCTCTTGATTGAATAACTGAAATAACTCCACAAATTCAACAGGCATCAGGTCGACTCCAATGAGGTCGTGCTCATCTTTAATTCTCACCATCAAACTATCGGACCCATTCTTCCTGCAGGTTTCCAAGTACCACTCATGCAATCTTCGCATCATCGTTGTTAGATGAGGATGATCAGGTTTGACGAGAGGCTTCCCGTGCTCGTATCTAAAGATCTCTACTACCTCAGCCATTTCAAACTGTACATCATCGCCCACGTAATCACCAAGAGTGGTACCGGGCACTAGCCCCGGATGATTAGCGATATCGCTAGACACCTTGAGCGGGGGGCACGATTGCTTCTCCTGTTCGCCGAGCCGGGGAATTGTTTTCCCACTTCTTCGTCTTGAAGCACTGGCAGTACTTCCCGACCGCCGTGCTTCATCATATGTCTTTTCAATACAGCGGTCATAGTTGGATTGCGGCGGAGGCGGTGGTGGTCGCTTAAGGGCATCCAGAGTGCGCTTCGCTTTCACCGGATCTATTGTTTCCTTCGGAGGTGGACGTTTCCGTTCAAAATGGGCCTGCAGTTCGGCTTTCACGATGTCATCAGTTTCCTTGTCAGTCCTCTCATATGGTAACTTTGGAGGAACCCTGAGGCTTGGACCAAATTTGAATTTCTTCCTGCCTTTTGTACTGCTAGCCGCCGGAGCGGCGGCGGCTCTCTTCCGCTGTTGCTGAGGCGGCGGAGTCCTCTAACGCGCCGGAGGAGGCGGAGGAGGAGGCGGAGGAGGAGGCGGAGTCCGCTGACGCGCTGGAGGAGGCGGAGACCGCTGATGCGCCGGAGACAGCTGAGGCGGAAGAGGACTCTGCTGAGGGGCCTCATCCGGCTGAGTCTACTGAGGGGCCTCATCCGGCTGAGCTGGACTGTGAGGAGTCTGCTGAGGGGCCTCATCCGGCTGCGTCTGCTGAGGCGGCATCTAGTTTGGAAGCTTGATGTTCTCCTTTCTCCATAGACAGGTACTCCTTAAGGCATTTTCCAGAAGATTATCCCCTTCACCTGTAGGGTAGTCAAGCTCCAGCCCCTCAAATCCCTCCATTATTTCATCCACCGTGACAATAGCATAACCATGTGGAATCGGACGCCAATGGAAAGTTCCCTCAGCTCGAGGAGGTAAAACAGAGCCGACCGCCGCCTTCAAGGCCAGGTTCTGGCATTTCGCCATTAGCACACAATGTTCAGCCTCCGTGATACTATCCACGGGGTAGCGAGGAGCCGTGAAATCAGGCTGAACAAGCTCCGTGGAAGCCACGCTGCTTCTCCGCTGAGATGGTGGGGTAGCTTCTGGGGCAGTGTCGAAGGAAGGATCTTCGTGCCGCTGAGATGGTTGGCCGGTAGCTCGCTGGCTCTCAAGTTCCTCTAGTTTCGCTAATCTTGCACTGAGCTTCTGCATTTTGCTTGCTTCCTCTTTCTTCTTTCTCTCTCGGCTTCTATAACCACCATTGTCGGGAAACCCATGCACCCACGGAACGGAGCCTGATGTGCCTCGTGTTCGTCCAGGGTGTTCAGGATTCCCGAGGGCCTCTGTCAGCTCGTCCTTCTCTCTGTCGGGAATGAACGTCCCTTCCTGCACTGCTTGGATTGCTTCCTGAAGCTTCTTGACGGGTATTGCAAGTTGAGCTTTCGTCCAAACACACTTCCCTGTGTCTGGGTCCAAAGTTCCCCCAACCCCGAAGAACCAAGTCCTTGCCCGATCTGGCCAGTGCAATGTCGCTGGTTGGACCCCTTTAGCAAGCAGGTCTTGCTCAGCTTTGTCCCACATAGGCCGGGCTTTGCTGTAGCCACCTGACCCCGTAACATGGTGATACTTCTTCTTTGCAGCATTTTGCTTATTTGTCGCTGACCTTTGCCTGCCCTTGTCCGATTTCTTGTAGGCCACAAATGCGGGCCAGTGATCTTTTATCTTCTCATATGGACCGGTGAATTCTGGAGTCTTGTCTTTCTCGACAAACTTTTTGTTCAAATCTTTCTTCCAGTTCTTGAATAGTTCTGCCATCTTCTTAAGAGCAAACACCTTGACCTTATTCGGATCCGCCTCTGGTGGTAGGCTGAAATTTGTCATCAGCGAGGTCCAAAGATCATCTTTCTGTCTATCCTGGACATAAGAAACTTCAGGGTCCTTCTTCTTATTCCATTCTTGGATGCTGATCGGGACGCTGTCCCTAACAACCACTCCGCACTGATGTATAAATGTGTCCCTACTCTCATGCATGTCCGACGTCCCCCCTCATGTCCCTAGGGTTTGGGTGGCCTCGAGAGTTGGTTGGGCGAGCGGACCGGGAGTAAATTTTGAATATATGAGTCTTTTAACTCATTTTGAATATATGAACATTTTAACTAATTTCTATGAACAAAATATATATTCTATGAACAAAAAAAATCATCATATGAACATTTTCTATATATATACATCCATCCATCCATACATACATACACATACATACATATATACATCCATACATCCATCCATCCATCCATACATACATACATCCATCCATCCATGCATACATACATACATGGACAAAAAAATGCTATATGAACAAAAAAAATTGTATGAATAAGGCGACGGCGACGGTTAAGCAGAGCAGAGCAGGGGCGGCGGCGGCTAGCAGAGCAGCGGCAGCGGCGGCGGCTAAGCAGAGCAGAGGCGGCGGCGGCAGCGGCTAAGCAGAGCAGGGGCGGCGGTGGCTAGCAGAGCGCAGGGGCGGCGGCAGCGGCGGCGGCAGCGTAGGGGAAGGGGTCGGGGAACTCACTAGGGGTTGGCGTCGGGGCAGGGAGCGGCCGCGGGCGTCGGGGCAGGGAGCGGCGGCCGACGTCGGGGGCGGCGGAGCAGCCTGGCGGCGTCAGGGCAGGGACGGCGACGGGGAGCGGCGGAGCAGCCTGGTGGCGTCGTGCGTTTCGGCGTCGGGGGAGAGAATGGGGAGAAATTCTCTAAGTGCTGCTTATATAGTCACACCTTTGGTCCCGGTTGGTGGCACGAACCGGGACGAAAGGCCCCCCTTTTGTCCCGGTTCGTGCCACCAACCGGGACCAAAGGTGTATTTCGCCAGGCGAAAGGGCGGGAAGCCCAGACCATTGGTCCCGGTTGGTGGCTCGAACCGGGACGAAAGGGGGGCCTTTCGTCCCGGTTCGAGCCACCAACCGGGACCAATGGTCTGTGCTGCCGCATCCAAAACTTTAGTCCCACCTCGCTAGTTGAGACGGGCTCGGAGTTGTTTATAAGCGCTGCTGCCGCTTCCCTCTCGAGCTCCTCTCTACTACAGGCAGTAAATGCCTATCTAACGCCCTGTTGGGCCTGCTTGCACTGCGGGCCTGCATCCTGGCCTATCTCTAGGGTTTCTAGTCGTATGCAGGCCGTGGTGGCTAGTAGGTGGGCCTTTTTTTTATTTTTTGCATATGTTATGTTTTTAAATTTTTAATGTTATTTTTTGCATATGTTATTTTTAGTTATATAATTTTAGTTGCATAAATTTTATATAATTTTAGTTGCATAAGTTTTATTTTTTATTGATTCCTTTTGCTATTAGAGTTTTATAAAAGCTTTTTAGTTTTCTATTAAAGTTTGTAACAAAAAATACTTTATGAAAATTCTTTTTACTATTAAAGTTTTTAACAAATAAATACTTTGATAATTTTAGTTAATATTATTTTGATTATTTTTAGTTGATTCTTTTTGCTATTGAAAAATATTATATTTAATTGATTCTTTTTAGTTCATTCTTTTTGCTATTAGAATTTTATGAAAGCTTTTTAGTTCATTCTTTTTGCTATTAGAGTTTTATAAAAGCTTTTTGATTCATTCTTTTTGCTATTAATTCATTCTTTGAGCTAAATGAACCTGAAATTGAAAAGCAGTACAAATGAACTCTGAAAAGGTTGAAAGTTGGCATGGTATCATCATTTCACCCACATAGCATGTGCTAAAAAGTTGAGAGGGTTACGGGAAAAACTGGATGCACTTCGTGTACAAAATGGACAATCTCTTTCGAAGTATCACGGTTTCGGACGAAAACTCATATGTTAGAAAGGCATTTCATTTCTTGACATGTAACTGCAGTGATATTCTAGATCAAAGCCATCATCAGAATAGTTGTGGAGAGAAAGTCTTCACTTTTTCTTCGCGTGTGTCCCTTGCTTATTGTGACGTAACCATGGATAATCTTCATCGTTTAACAGGGTGCTTGGGTCAGCCTTCACTTTGAAGGGAGGAATTTCATGAAACTTTTCATAATCTTCAGACATGTCTGTCTTGCCCTCCACTCCCACGATGTCTCTTTTCCCTGAATGAACTATGTGGCGCTTTGGCTCATCGTATGATGTATTCGCTTCCTTATCTTTTCTTTTTCTCGGTTTGGTAGACATATCCTTCACATAGAAAACCTGCGCCACATCATTGGCTAGGACGAATGGTTCGTCTGTGTACCCAAGATTGTTGAGATCCACTGTTGTCATTCCGTACTGCTGGTCTACCTGTACCCCGCCTCCTGACAGATTGACCCATTTGCACCGAAACAAAGGGACCTTAAAATCATGTCCATAGTCAAGTTCCCATATGTCCACTATGTAACCACAATATGTGTCCTTTCCCCTATTGGTTGCTGCATCAAAGCGGACACCGCTGTTTTGGTTGGTGCTCTTTTGATCTTGGGCGATCGTGTAAAATGTATTCCCATTTATCTTGTACCCTTTGTAAGTCAATACAGTCGAAGATGGTGTCCTGGCCAACGAGTACATCTCATCTTCAACAGTGGTGTTATCCATGAGATGTGTTTGCAACCAACTGCCGAAAGTCCTGATGTGTTCACATGTAATCCAGTCGTCACACTGCTCCGGGTGTTTGGAGCGCAGAATATTCTTGTGTTCATTGACATACGGGGTCACCAAGGTAGAATTCTGTAGAACTGTGTAGTGTGCTTGAGCCCAAGAAAGCTTGTCCCTACATATTATTGAGTCCGCTCCTAGCGTGCCTTTTCCAGTCAGTCTCCCCTCATACCGCGATTGAGGGAGACCAATCTTCTTAAGGTCAGGAATGAAGTCAACACAAAACCCAATAACCTCCTCTGTTTGATGGCCCGTGGAGATGCTTCCTTCTGGCCTAGCACGGTTACGAACATATTTCTTTAAGACTCCCATGAACCTCTCAAAGGGGAACATATTGTGTAGAAATACAGGGCCCAGAATGGCAATCTCGTCGACTAGATGAACTAGGACGTGCGTCATGATATTGAAGAAGGATGGTGGGAACACCAGCTCAAAACTGACAAGACATTGCACCAAATCATTCTTTAACCTTGGTAGGATTTCTGGATCGATTACCTTCTGAGAGATTGCATTGAGGAATGCACATAGCTTCACAATGGCTAATCGAACGTTTTCCGGTAGAAGCCCCCTCAATGCAACCGGAAGTAGTTGCGTCATAATCACGTGGCAGTCATGAGACTTTAGGTTCTGGAACTTTTTCTCTGGGATATTTATTATTCCCTTTATATTGGACGAGAAGCCAGACGGGACCTTCATACTGAGCAGGCATTCAAAGAAGATTTCCTTCTCTTCTTTGGTAAGAGCGTAGCTGGCAGGACCTTCATACTGCTTTGGATGCATGCCGTCTTTTTCGTGCACACGTTGCTGGTCCTCCCGTGCCTCCGGTGTATCTTTTGTCTTCCCATACACGCCCAAGAAGCCTAGTAGGTTCACGCAAAGATTCTTCGTCACGTGCATCACGTCGATTGAAGAGCGGACCTCTAGGTCTTTCCAATAGGGTAGGTCCCAAAATATAGATTTCTTCTTCCACATGGGTGCGCTCCCTCAGCGTCATTCGGAACAGATTGTCCGCCAGGACCCTTTCCAAAGATTACTTGTAAATCCTTGACCATATCAAGTATGTGATCACCAGTACGGAGGGCGGGCTTCTTCCGGTGATCTGCCTCACCTTTGAAATGCTTGCCTTTCTTTCGACATTGATGGTTGGTCGGAAGAAATCGACGATGTCCCAGGTACACATTCTTCCTGCATTTCTCTAAATATATACTTTCGGTGTCATCTAAACAGTGCGTGCATGCATGGTATCCCTTGTTTGTCTGTCCTGAAAGGTTACTGAGAGCAGGCCAATCATTGATGGTTACAAACAGCAACGCATGTAGGTCAAATTCCTGCTGTTTGTGCTCATCCCACACACATACACCTTTTCCATTCCACAGCTATAAAAGTTCTTCAACTAATGGCCTTAGGTACACATCAATGTCGTTGCCGGGTTGCTTAGGGCCTTGGATGAGCACTGGCATCATAATGAACTTCCGCTTCATGCACAACCAAGGACGAAGGTTATAGATACATAGAGTCACGGGCCAGGTGCTATGATTGCTGCTCTGCTCCCCAAAAGGATTAATGCCATCTGTGCTTAACCCAAACCATACGTTCCTTGCGTCACCTGCAAAGTCCCCCCACCTTCTCTCGATTTTTCTCCACTGCGACCCGTCAACGGGTGCTCTCAACTTCCCGTCTTTCTTATGGTCTTCTTTGTGCCATCGCATCAACTTGGCATGCTCTTTGTTTCTGAACAGACGTTTCAACCGTGGTATTATAGGAGCATACCACATCACCTTGGCAGGAACCCTCTTCCTGGGGCGCTCGCCCTCAACATCACCAGGGTCATCTCGTCTGATCTTATACCGCAATGCACTGCATACCGGGCATGCGTTCAAATCCTCGTACTCACCGCGGTAGAGGATGCAGTCATTAGGGCATGCATGTATCTTCTGCACCTCCAATCCTAGAGGGCATAGAACCTTCTTTGCTTCATACGTACTGTCGGGCAATTCGTTATCCTTTGGAAGCTTCTTCTTCATTATTTTCAGTAGCTTCCCAAATCCGTTGTCAGATACACCATTGTCTGCCTTCCATTGCAGCAATTCCAGTGTGGTACCGAGCTTTGTGTTGTCATCTTCGCAATTTGGGTACAACCCTTTTTTGTGATCCTCTAACATGCGATCGAACTTCAACTTCTCCCTTTCACTTTGGCATTGTCTCTTTGCATCAACAATGACCCGGCGAAGATCATCATCGGGCACATCGTCTGGTTCCTCTTGATCTTCAGCTTCCCCCGTTGCAGTATCACCGTATTCAGGGGGATAGTTGTCATCATCCTCTTCTTCTTCGTTGTCTTCCATCATAACCCCTCTTTCTCCGTGCTTGGTCCAAACATTATAGTGTGGCATGAAACCCTTCTCAAGAAGGTGGACGTGAAGGGTTTTCAAGTTAGAGTAATCCTTCGTATTCTCACAGACAGGGCATGGACAATACATAAAACCATTCTGCTTGTTTGCCTCAGCCACTTCGAGAAATTTATGCAGGCCCTCAAGATACTCGGAGGTGCGTCGGTCACCGTACATCCATTGCCGGTTCATCTGCGTGCATTATATAATTAAGTGTATCAAAAACCATTACAAAACATCATGAATAGAGAAGTGACCAAATTAATACAAGTTCATCATCACATTAAAACCAAAGTAAAGTAGTGATCAAATGTTATTACTGGAAAAATAAATACATAAAGTTCATACATATATAGTTCTCATAGAACAACATATAGCTCTCTAGAGCATCTAATTAAAACATACATTGAAACTATGAAAAACATTTAAATGCAACAACAAATGCGATCATAATCGCAACTAAGGTAACAATTGATCCAACGGCATAATGATACCAAGCCTCATTATGAATGGCATATTTTCTAATCTTTCTAATCTTCAAGCGCATTGCATCCATCTTGATCTTGTGATCATCGACGACATCGACAACATGCAACTCCAATTCCATCTTCTCCTCCTCAATTCTTTTCAATTTTTTCTTCAAGTAATTGTTTTCTTTTTCAACTAAATTTAACCTCTCGACAAGAGGGTCAGTTGGAATTTCCGGTTCACATACCTCCTAGATAAAAATATCTATGTCACGTTGGTCGGCATAATTGTCATAAACACTAAATGAAACAAATCATAATAAAATATAATATACCACATCCGAATCATAGACAGGACGAGGGCCGACGGGGGCGGATACCAAAGTCATGGCACTATATAATAACAAACAATAATAAAAGTAAAAAAATTATACAAGTAGCTATATAACTCATACAACAAGTAAGAATTCTTTTCTTTTAAAAAGAAGATAAGAACAAGAGGCTCACCACGGTGGTGCCAGCGACGAGATCGGCACGGGCGATCGACGGCGGTGAGGACGGGGACGGGGACAATGGTGCACCGCCAAACCTAGACAAATCTTGGGGAAAATGGAGCTTGGAGGTCGAGTTTGGAGAGGAGAAAGCTTAAGTGTGACTCGGGCATTTCATCGAACACCTCATGTGCATAGGAGGTGAGAGCAGAGCAGCACACACCTCCCACACCGGCCGGCCAAAAAACAGAGGAGTGAGCGGGCAGGGGAGAGCATATATATAGGCATCTCTTTAGTCCCGGTTCGTGGCTAGAACCAGGACAGAAGACACACATTTAGTCCCGGTTCCTGCCACCAACCGGGACTAAAGGGGCTGCGCCAGGAGCGAGGCCCTTTAGTCCCGGTTCGTGTCTGGAACCGGGACCAAAGGGGTCAGACGAACCGGGACTGGTGCCTGCCGTGGCCCGGCCGGCGCCCTGGCCTCACGAACCGGGACTGATTCCCCCATTGGTCCCGGTTCGTAACAGAACCGGGATTGATGCTCTTATCTAGCCTGGACCAAAGCCCTGTTTTCTACTAGTGTGTCACCCCGTCGAAGCACCAGGTGCGGGGGTGGCTTCAGGTTAGGACGAGCATCCTGAATGCAGCGAATCAAGAGAGCAACCTCATGAGCTATCCAACATCAGCAAATTTTAACTGAGAAGAAAAATTAAGAGGAGAGGAGAAAGGGGATCGGCCAAGAACATTATCACTTGCGTGAGGAAAGAAGAACGGAGAAGTCCAGAAGACTACAGAATGGGTAAAGTGAGGCCAAAATCACTATTTTGACCTAGTCAGAAAACTTTAGCACAAAATGAACTTCTTCAAATTTTATTTCATGATCTGACCCTTTTCAGAAACGCCACAAACCGTGGCATTTTTTCCCTACGTAGAAACGCCAAACCCTCGTGCGTTGCTGGCCTACCGACGTGGCAGCCCGAAACGCCAAACTCTGCTGCGTTTTCACAAACGCCATGCCACATGGCGTTGCTGGCCAACGTACAAACGCCGAGCTTGGCGACGTTGCACCACGCCACCACTGCTGACATGATGAAGGGCGAAACGCCACTATCTGTGGACTGTGGTGTGTCACCCGCTAACCAAAACGCTACAGGCTTTGGCTTTGGCTACGCGAGAAGCTATGCGAGAGGAGACTAGATGCGGCTGCATGCATGCACCCATGCAGCAAGTCATCCCTATCCTGTGTGTGCGAAACAAACTGCTACTACTATTTTGACTACTCTTGACTACTCTGTAGCTATAGACGTACTGGTGAGCCATAGGAGATGCAGCAGATTGATATATATGGAGTCACCAGAACTGAAAGGCCTGCTGCTCCGTTGTTGCCGACTGAAACCCATGTCTCGCCGCCGCCGCCGTCGTCGCCGCCGCCGCTTCCACGGGCTCAGCTGTGGCTCTGGGTGCTGGTTCGCCGCTCGGCCAACCTCTGATGCAGCAGGCGATGCCCATACTCAAGCGCGCCGTGGCTTCTCCTGTCTTGGACGTGCATGCATGCGGTGAAACAGCACGCATGTGTCCACCGGCCGCAGCTGCTACTGTTTCCTACGTTGCCAAGTTCAGCGTTTCTACGTTGACCAGCAACGCCAAGAGCCATGGCGTTTGTGGAAACGCAGCTGAGTTTGGCGTTTTAGGCTGCCACGTCGGCAGGCCAGCAGCGCATTATGGTTTGGCATTTCTATATAGGGCAGAAACGCCATGGTTTATGGCGTTTCTGAGAAGGGTCAGATCGTGAAATAAAATTCAAAAAAGTTCATTTTGTGTTAAAATTTTCTGATAAGGTCAAAACAGTGATTTTGGGCCGTAAAGTGAAGAGTAATACTGGTGGGACCCATGCAGCGACAAGATATACTGCTGAGCCTTTTTTTATACAAAACTTGGTACTGCTGAGTGCACGTGTATGGAAGCAAACACCAACAAACCTTTTATGGATATATGTATATAGTACATAAAAACAATACTAAATCATTTACGCTACAAAAAACAAAAAATAAAATATGCCAATATTGCATAGCGTTAGTGAATTAATCTATGACTACACGAAAACAACAAGAATAATTTTACACACACAAAAAAAGCAACATGATAAAAATGTTAGAAAAAAATACAAATATAATTTGAAGAATTCAACCGAACATAAAACTGCAGTTAGATGGCACGAATAATTACAAGCATTAATTTGCTTATTCTTCAAATAGAGTCATATGTTTATCCCAGTCAAATCTACATTACCTTTTTTTTTTGCATGAAAAATCTACATTACCCGATGATGATTGGTTAGCAACAGGAGAATAACACCAGAGAATACCTGTATAGCTACAACCGTGGGCATGATACTATTCTACAAAAAAAAAAAAACATTAGCAAGGTACTCGCTCCGTTGCATATTACTCCCTTCGTTCCTAAAAATAAGTATTTTTAGAAATTCCAATAAGAGACTACATTTGAAGCAAAATGAGTGAATCTACACTCTAAAATATGTCTATATACATCCGTATGTAGTTTGTATTGCAATCTCTAAAAAGACTTATATTTAGAAACGGAGGGAGTAGTTGTCGCTCAAACGAGTATATCTAACACTGAAATATATCTACATACAAGTACTGTTATTTTAGACACGGTACATATGCAAACGATCACCCTTGCTACTGTGATGCATGTCTATGTAAACAAATACTACATCCGTCTCAAATGTAAGATGTTTTTTCTCAATATAAAAAGACAATTACAAAAAAACAAAAATAAACATACCAATCATACATACCATTATCAAATTTCTGTTTACAGAAAAAAAAACTAAACAACATGATAAAAATGTTAGCAAAAGTATACAAATATAATTTGAAGAATGTAGTCGATAATAAGACTATAGTTTAAAATACGATTTCAGAAATGCAGTCGATCAGAAAAGTACAATTAGTATGGCATGAATAATTAGCAGACAAAGGGTGAACAGACAACAATTATATTCAAACATCAATAAAAAAATCAAAGAATAAAGTTTCCAAAATTGTAATACTTAGAAAATTTCTCAACAATTGCTTTCAATTTTACTTCAAAAAATAACAAATAAAAAAATCTTCTAACTCAACTTCGTAAAATCCTAGCCCGCGCATCGAGCGGGCCACTTTGCTAGTTCTTTGTAATGAAGGACAGCTGTATAACAGTCCTTGAGTAACTTCTAGGGCAAAATATATGGAAACCCGGTTTGTAAGGGTGGCTTACGGCCAAAACTAGTAGTCCAGACCGCCAGTATTGGTGGTATGATAACCCGGCAATCATGTTGCCATTGTAATTAACAAAAAACAACGTTAATAAAGTATATGCCATGTATGAATGTCTGCATGCATGCCAAAGATAATAAGAATGCAAAAGAGAAATTTAAAAGCCGGCTTATGAGGCACGATTTAAAGATCGGCCTTCGAAGCCCAAGTCTGATTCACTTTCATGAAGTAGGCTTAGTGCCTCTTTTGGTTTATCCTAGCTTTTTGAAAGCCGGCTCTCACGTGACCAATCGGGGTTTTAACTCAGACAAGTTCAGGGTCACTTCTGTGATTGACTCGTCGGGCGTACACCGGGTCACCTTTGCGGAGTAGCATCATGCTAACAGGCTGGTTTAACCAAGAAAATGTTTTGGCATGTTGCCGGGTAAAAGGGATGTTAAAGCTAAACTCGATGAGTTGAAAGCCCCCAAGTAATCGTTGATAAAAAAAAATAAAGACTCAACACACAATTTTGAGGCGAAACGACAATCTCTCTTATACAGAGACGCCGGCTTTATTTCATTGATCAGAATATGTATATACATGATGAAGGTATGTACAAAAGATACTACCCAATCTGCGACTTTAAGTATAATATGGCCGGAGATGCGCAATATTCCAAGGCCGGTTTCCCTCCTCCTCAGAGGTACGTGACTTATCTGCTTCATGTATATCAAGCAGGTAATATGACCCGTTGTTGAGATTCTTGCTGATGACGAAGGGTCCTTCCCAGGGGGCGAAAGCTTATGCATGCCTGTCTGCTCTTGTATCAGACGGAGCACTAAGTCGCCTTCCTGAAAGGTACAGCTTCGAACTCTACGGCTATGATAGCGACATGGGTCTTTTTGATAAATTGCTGATCTGGACGCAGCAAGTTCGCGTTCTTCCTCCAGAGCATCAAGAGCATCTTGGCGAGCTTGTTCATTATCAGCCTCCACATAAGCTGCAACCCAGGGAGAATCATGATGTATATCACTTGGCAGCACAGCCTCTGCACCATAGACCAGGAAAAATGACGTATAACCTGTTGACCTGTTGGGAGTAGTCCGTATGCTCCAAAGTAGTGCGGGTAACTCTTCTTCCCAGCAACCCGGCGTGTGTTGTAAAGGCACCATGAGCCGGGGTTTGATGCCACGCAACAACTCCTGAGTAGCTTGTTCTGCCTGTCCATTAGACTGAGGGTGCGCTACAGACGCTAAGTCCAACCTGATGTGCTCCTATTGGCAGAACTGCTTCATGACTCCTTTGGAAAGATTAGTACCATTATCCGTAATAATGCTGTGTGGATAGCCAAAACGATAGATCAGCTTTTTGAGAAACTTAATTGCTATAGCAGCATCACAACGACTGACTGGCTCCACTTCAACCCACTTGGTAAATTTGTCCACAGCTACCAGTAAGTGAGTATGTTTATTTTTAGATCGCTTGAAGGGCCCAACCATATCCAGCCCCCAGACTGCAAAAGGCCAGGTTATTGGAATCATCCTCAACTCTTGAGCCGGCACATGCGCTTGACGAGCATATTTCTGGCAACCATCGCACTTGCGTACAATATCCTCTGCATCCGCATGAGCTGTGAGCCAGTAAAACCCATGACGAAAAGCTTTGGCGACCAACGATCTTGAGCTGGCATCATGACTACAATCACCAGAGTGGTTCTCATTGAGAATTGCATGGCCCTCCTCAGGTGAAACACAATGCTAAAAAATACCCGTGACACTCCGTCGATGCAACTCGCCGTAGATAATGGTCATAGACTTGGACCGCCTGATAATCTGTCGAGCGATAATTTCCTCTGCTGGGAGTTCACCACGGCTTAAATAAGCTAGGTAAGGAACTATCCAATCAGGTATGGCATGAACAGCGGCCACTAGAGCCGCCTCCGGATCAGGAACAACAATATCTTCCTCCGTCGGTAACTTGACTGACGGGTTGTGCAACACATCCAGAAAAACATTAGGCGGAACAGGCTTCCGTTGAGACCCCAAACAAGACAAGACGTCCGCCGCCTCATTAAGCCGGCGATCAATGTGATCAACCTGATATCCTGTGAAGTAGCCCGCAATGTTTGTCACTTCACGTCGATAAGCCACCATGAGAGGATCCTTGGAATCCCAGGTGCCAGAAACTTGCTGAGCCACCAAATCTGACTCGCCCAAGCACCTGACCCGGCTCAAATTCATCTCCTTGGCCATACGGAGTCCATGAAGCAAGGCCTCATATTAAGCTGTGTTGTTAGTACAAGGAAACATAAGTCGTAAGACATAACAAAACTTGTCACCTCGTGGGGAAGTTATGACAACTCCAGCCCCTGAGCCTTCCAATTGCCTGGAACCATCAAAGTGAATAGACCAATAAGTGGTATCAGGCTTCTCCTCCGGAGCCTGCAATTCCGTCCAGTCATTGATGAAATCCACCAAAGCTTGAGATTTAATAGCAGTTCGCGGCATATATTTGAGATGATGCGGCCCCAGCTCAATCGCCCATTTTGCAACCCGGCCAGTGACTTCTCTGTTCTGAATGATGTCGCCAAGGGGTGCTGAACTAACCACAGTGATTGGGTGCTCATGAAAATAGTGTTTCAACTTCTGGCTTGCCATGAACACACCATATACTAGCTTCTGCCAATGCGGATACCGCTGTTTGGATGCTGTTAAAACTTCGCTGATATAATATACCAGACGCTGAACTGGATACTCTTTGCCTGCTTCCTTGCGCTCCACAATGCTACTTGTGAGCTGCGTTGGGATTTCCCCGAAGAGGAGGGGATGATGCAGTACAGTAGAGATAAGTATTTCCCTCAGTTATGAAACCAAGGTTATCAATCCAGTAGGAGAATCACGCAACAACTCGTTAGCAGCATCTGCACACAAAACAACAAATCCTCGCACCCAACGCGAACAAGGGGTTGTCAATCCCTTGGCGGTTAATTGCAAGATTAAATTGTATGGTGACAGATAGATAGATCAAGCAAAAATACAAAATAAAATAAATAAAGTAAAATTCCAGCAAGGTATTTTTAGGATTTTCAATATATAATAAAGGTAGACTCGGGGACCATAGTTTTCACTAGAGGCTTCTCTCTTGAAAATGGCATACGGTGGGTGAACAAATTACTGTTGGGCAATTGATAGAAAAGCAAATAATCATGACGATATCCAAGGCAATGATCATGTATATAGGCATCACGTCCGAGACAAGTAGACCAAAACGATTCTGCATCTACTACTATTACTCCACACATCGACCGCTATCCAGCATGCATCTAGAGTATTAAGTTCATAAAGAACGGAGTAACGCCTTAAGCAAGATGACATGATGGAGACAAAGTAAACTCACGCATGAATAAACCCCATCTTTTTACCCTTAATAGCAACAATACATACGTGTCATGTCCCTTTCTGTCACTGGGATTGAGCACCGCAAGATCGAACCCATTACAAAGCACCTCTCCCATTGCAAGATAAATCAATCTAGTTGGCCAAACCAAATCAATAGATCGGAGAGAAATACGAAGCTATAACAATCATGCATAAAAGAGTTTAGAGAATACTCAAAAATATTCATGGATAATCTGATCATAAACTCACAATTCATCGGATCCCAACAAACACACCGCAAAAAGTGATTACATGGGATAGAACTCCAAGAACATCGAGGAGAACATTGTATTGAAGATCCAAAAGAGAGAAGAAGCCATCTAGCTACTAACTATGGACCCGAAGGTCTGTGGTAAACTACTCACGCATCATCGGAAGGGCAGCAAGGTTGATGGAGAGCCCCTCCGTGATCGAATCCCCCTCCGGCAGAGTGCCGAAAAAGGCCTCTAGATGTGATCTCTCGAGAACAGGAACTTGCTTCGGCGGAAAAAGTATTTTGTGGACTCTTCTGTTGGTTTCCTGATTTTAGAGTATTTATAGAGGTGGAATTAGGTCAAACGGAGGAGAGGTGGGCCCACGGGGCACTAGGGCACGCCACCCCCCCTAGGGCACGCCATGGTGGCCCGTGGCCACCTCCTCTGTCTTATGGCCCTCTCCCAAAGCTTCCAGTGTCTCTTATGTCCAGAAAAAAATCTCCAAAAAGTTTTGTGGCATTTGGACTTCGTTTGGTACTGATATTCTGAAAAACCAAAAACAGGCAAAAAAAACAGCAATTGGCACTGGGCACTAAGTCTATGGATTCATGCATATCATTATTCTCTTCCAAAGCAGCAGACATTCTCCCAATGAATTCACTAACATAGGCATTAGGAGCATAGTTTTCATAGCAATATTTAAGTATGTCAAAATTTTTAGATTTGTAGAGAGTAATATCTTACTTTTCAATTAAAGAAGCAACTTCATAAGCACCCTTAAAAGCAACAAATTCTTCAATTTGTTCGATATCATAGTAACTATAAACACCCTTGGCATAAGAAGATAAGATTTCATTATCATTAAACTCACATAGGTAGGGAAGGTGTTTTTTAGGGTTCTTAGAGCAACAAGTAAAATCATAAATTTCACATAGATTCCAAGCATAGCATAGCAAACAATTTATTTGATGCCATAAGAGTCTCCTTTTTTGAGACAAACGGTGACGCACAAAATGAGCAAGCTCATCTAATGATTTTCCCTCAACTAAACTAGTTGGGGTTTCAGCATGAGCACAAATGGATCGAAGATGATCCAAGTAGAAAACTTTAAGTGGATCCATATTATCTTATATTTTTGCTTTTACTTTCTGTTCTTGTGTGTTCGACATGAAGGCAATAAAAGCAAGCACGCAAGTAAAAATATTTTTGTGTTTTTGCGGAAAAAAAAATTAGAAGTGGGGGAGATGAAAACGAGAGGCAAAGGCAAATAAATGCAAGGAGATGAAGGTTTATGCGTAGGTACTTGATAGATGTTGATGATGTCTCCCCGGCAACGGCGCCAGAAATTCTTCCTGCTACCTGTGAGCTGCGTTGGGATTTCCCCGAAGGGGAGGGGATGATTCAGTACAGGAGAGACAAGTATTTCCCTCAGTTATGAAACCAAGGTTATCAATCCAGTAGGAGAATCACACAACAACTCGTTAGCAGCACCTGCACAGAGAACAACAAATCCTCGCACCCAACGTGAACAAGGGGTTGTCAATCCCTTGGCGGTTAATTGCAAGACTAAATTGTATGGTCATAGATAGATAGATCGAACAAAAATACAAAATAAAATAAATAAAGTAAAATTGCAGCAAAGTATTTTTAGGATTTTCAATATATGATAAAGGTATACCCGGGGGCCATAGTTTTCACTAAAGGCTTCTCTCTTGAAAATGGCATACGGTGGGTGAACAAATTACTGTTGGGCAATTGATAGAAAAGCAAATAATCATGACGATATCCAAGGCAATGATCATGTATATAGGCATCACGTCCGAGAGAAGTAGACCGAAATAATTCTGCATCTACTACTATTACTCCACACATCGACCGCTATCCAGCATGCATCTAGAGTATTAAGTTCATAAAGAATGGAGTAACGCCTTAAGCAAGATGACATGATGTAGACAAAGTAAACTCATGCATGAATAAACCCCATCTTTTTACCCTTAATAGCAATGATACATACATGTCATGTCCCTTTCTGTCACTGGTATTGAGCACCGCAAGATCGAACCCATTACAAAGCACCTCTCCCATTGCAAGATAAATCAATCTAGTTGGCCAAACCAAATCAATAGATCGGAGAGAAATACGAAGCTATAACAATCATGCATAAAAGATTTTAGAGAATACTCAAAAATATTCATGGATAATCTGATCATAAAATCACAATTCATCGGATCCCAACAAACACACCGCAAAAAGTGATTACATCGGATAGAACTCCAAGAACATCGAGGAGAACATTGTATTGAAGATCCAAAAGAGAGAAGAAGCCATCTAGCTACCAACTATGGACCCGAAGGTCTGTGGTAAACTACTCACGCATCATCGGAAGGGCAGCAAGGTTGATGGAGAGCCCCTCCGTGATCGAATCCCCCTCCGGCAGAGTGCCGAAAAAGGCCTCTAGATGTGATCTCTCGAGAACAGGAACTTGCTTCGGCGGAAAAAGTATTTTGTGGACTCTTCTGTTGGTTTCCTGATTTTAGAGTATTTATAGAGGTGGAATTAGGTCAAACGGAGGAGAGGTGGGCCCACGGGGCACTAGGGCACGCCACCCCCCCTAGGGCACGCCATGGTGGCCCGTGGCCACCTCCTCTGTCTTATGGCCCTCTCCCAAAGCTTCCAGTGTCTCTTATGTCCAGAAAAAAATCTCCAAAAAGTTTTGTGGCATTTGGACTTCGTTTGGTACTGATATTCTGAAAAACCAAAAACAGGCAAAAAAAACAGCAATTGGCACTGGGCACTAAGTCTATGGATTCATGCATATCATTATTCTCTTCCAAAGCAGCAGACATTCTCCCAATGAATTCACTAACATAGGCATTAGGAGCATAGTTTTCATAGCAATATTTAAGTATGTCAAAAATTTTAGATTTGTAGAGAGTAATATCTTACTTTTCAATTAAAGAAGCAACTTCATAAGCACCCTTAAAAGCAACAAATTCTTCAATTTGTTCGATATCATAGTAACTATAAACACCCTTGGCATAAGAAGATAAGATTTCATTATCATTAAACTCACATAGGTAGGGAAGGTGTTTTTTAGGGTTCTTAGAGCAACAAGTAAAATCATAAATTTCACATAGATTCCAAGCATAGCATAGCAAACAATTTATTTGATGCCATAAGAGTCTCCTTTTTTGAGACAAACGGTGACGCACAAAATGAGCAAGCTCATCTAATGATTTTCCCTCAACTAAACTAGTTGGGGTTTCAGCATGAGCACAAATGGATCGAAGATGATCCAAGTAGAAAACTTTAAGTGGATCCATATTATCTTATATTTTTGCTTTTACTTTCTGTTCTTGTGTGTTCGACATGAAGGCAATAAAAGCAAGCACGCAAGTAAAAATATTTTTGTGTTTTTGCGAAAAAAAAATTTAGAAGTGGGGGAGATGAAAACGAGAGGCAAAGGCAAATAAATGCAAGGAGATGAAGGTTTATGCGTAGGTACTTGATAGATGTTGATGATGTCTCCCCGGCAACGGCGCCAGAAATTCTTCCTGCTACCTGTGAGCTGCGTTGGGATTTCCCCGAAGGGGAGGGGATGATTCAGTACAGGAGAGACAAGTATTTCCCTCAGTTATGAAACCAAGGTTATCAATCCAGTAGGAGAATCACACAACAACTCGTTAGCAGCACCTGCACAGAGAACAACAAATCCTCGCACCCAACGTGAACAAGGGGTTGTCAATCCCTTGGCGGTTAATTGCAAGACTAAATTGTATGGTCATAGATAGATAGATCGAACAAAAATACAAAATAAAATAAATAAAGTAAAATTGCAGCAAAGTATTTTTAGGATTTTCAATATATGATAAAGGTATACCCGGGGGCCATAGTTTTCACTAAAGGCTTCTCTCTTGAAAATGGCATACGGTGGGTGAACAAATTACTGTTGGGCAATTGATAGAAAAGCAAATAATCATGACGATATCCAAGGCAATGATCATGTATATAGGCATCACGTCCGAGAGAAGTAGACCGAAATAATTCTGCATCTACTACTATTACTCCACACATCGACCGCTATCCAGCATGCATCTAGAGTATTAAGTTCATAAAGAATGGAGTAACGCCTTAAGCAAGATGACATGATGTAGACAAAGTAAACTCATGCATGAATAAACCCCATCTTTTTACCCTTAATAGCAATGATACATACATGTCATGTCCCTTTCTGTCACTGGTATTGAGCACCGCAAGATCGAACCCATTACAAAGCACCTCTCCCATTGCAAGATAAATCAATCTAGTTGGCCAAACCAAATCAATAGATCGGAGAGAAATACGAAGCTATAACAATCATGCATAAAAGATTTTAGAGAATACTCAAAAATATTCATGGATAATCTGATCATAAAATCACAATTCATCGGATCCCAACAAACACACCGCAAAAAGTGATTACATCGGATAGAACTCCAAGAACATCGAGGAGAACATTGTATTGAAGATCCAAAAGAGAGAAGAAGCCATCTAGCTACCAACTATGGACCCGAAGGTCTGTGGTAAACTACTCACGCATCATCGGAAGGGCAGCAAGGTTGATGGAGAGCCCCTCCGTGATCGAATCCCCCTCCGGCAGAGTGCCGAAAAAGGCCTCTAGATGGGATCTCTCGAGAACAGGAACTTGCTTCGGCGGAAAAAGTATTTTGTGGACTCTTCTGTTGGTTTCCTGATTTTAGAGTATTTATAGAGGTGGAATTAGGTCAAACGGAGGAGAGGTGGGCCCACGGGGCACTAGGGCACGCCACCCCCCCTAGGGCACGCCATGGTGGCCCGTGGCCACCTCCTCTGTCTTATGGCCCTCTCCCAAAGCTTCCAGTGTCTCTTATGTCCAGAAAAAAATCTCCAAAAAGTTTTGTGGCATTTGGACTTCGTTTGGTACTGATATTCTGAAAAACCAAAAACAGGCAAAAAAAACAGCAATTGGCACTGGGCACTAAGTTAATAGGTTAGTCCCAAAAAATGATATATAATTGCTTGTAAATGTATATAAAACATCCAAGATTGATACTATAATAGCATGGAACAATCAAAAATTATAGATACGTTGGAGACGTATCACACAACAAGTACAACACTGACAGCTTTATTATTGGCTGCAATATATAGCAGCATGGACTCCTTCTCCTGAGGGGCAGCGAGGATGGGCGGCTCAGATAACTGCTTTTTGAGAGATTCAAAAGCCTGGTCTGCAACATCGCTTCAAACAAAATTATCCAACTTCCGGAGCATTTGGTACAATGGGATAGCCTTTTCCCCAAGTCGGCTTATGAACCGGCTCAACGCTGCAACCCGCCCAGTCAGCTTCTGGACGGCATTGATATTGGCCGGCTTGCCCAGGGATGTGATCGCTTTGATTTTTTCTGGGTTAGCTTCAATCCCACGCTCAGAAACGAGGAATCCCAATAACTTCCCTGCATGAACACCGAAAACACACTTTTCCGGGTTAACTTTCATCTGATAAACGTAGAGGTTGTCAAATGTTTCCTTGAGATCATCCAACAAGGTCTCCTTCTTTTGAGATTTAACCACAATGTCATCAACATATGCATGAACATTACACCCAGTCTGCTTGTGGAAACAATTCTGAACACAATGCTGATAAGTCGCCTGCGCACATTTTAGACGAAACGGCATGGACGTGTAGCAGAAAGCACCAAACGGTGTAATGAATGCCGTCCTCTCCTGGTCGTCCTGTTTCATCTTGATCTGATGATAACCAGAATAAGCATCCAGAAAGCATAAGGACTCACAACCCACCGTAGCATCAATGATCTGGTCAATATGGGGTAATGCAAAAGGATCACTAGGACAAGCCTTATTTAGATCTGTGTAATCCACACACATTCGCCAAGTCCCATTTTTCTTCAGAACAAGAACCGGGTTAGCCAGCCATTCTAGATGAAACACCTCCACAATGAACCTGGCAGCTAAGAGCCGAGCCACTTCTTTGCCAATAGCTTTCCGCCTTTCTTCATTGAATCGACGGAGGTACTATCGGATAGGTTTAAACTTGGGATCCACATTAATGGAGTACTCAGCGAGTTCTCTCGGTACACCTGGCATGTCAGAAGGTTTCCATGCAAAGATGTCCCGATTCTCATGGATGAACTCGATGAGCGCGCTTTCCTATTTAGGGTCCATGTTTGCCCCAACAGTGAACTGCTCAGATGAATCACCCAGGACAAAATCCACTTGTTTTGTATCTCTGGCCGACTTAAATTTTAGCAAGGGATCAGACTCTGTCGTCGGCTTCTTGAGGGAAGTCCTATCAGCCGGGTCGACATTGTCCTTGTAGTACTTCATTTCCTCGGCAGCACACGCCGTCTCTGCGTATGCCGCATCTCCTTCTTCACATTCCAGCGCAACCCGCCAGTTGCCTTCCACCGTAATCGTTCCTTCTAGACCCGGCATTTTTAACTTCAGATAAATATAACATGGGCATGCCATGAAACGCGTGTAAGCCGGCCTACTGAAGAGGGCATGATAGGGGCTCTTAAGTTTTACCACTTCAAAAGACAGGAACTCTGAGCGGTAATTATATTCATCACCAAAGGCTACCTCCAAAGAAATTCTGCCAATGGGATAAGCTGACTTGCCAGGGACGATGCCGTGAAAAACTGTGGTGGAGGGGGTGAGCTGCTTCTCAGATAAGTTCATCCGTCGGAAAGTATCATAATAAAGTATATTGATGTTGTTGCCTCCATCCATAAGCACCTTTGTCAATGTGTACCCGCCGACCTGTGGCGCCACCACTAAGGCTAGATGACCCGGGTGATCAATGAACTCCGGATAATCCGCCCGACTCCAGGTGACCGGCTGCTCCGACCAGTTGAGGCAATACGGGACAGCCGGCTCAACCAAGTTGGCGGCTGTCCGCTGAACCTTCCGGTCCCTTTTGCAGGTGCTGGTGGTAAAAATGTGATACTGACCATTATTCAACTGCTTTGGATTACTCTGGAAACCAGACTGGCTTCCTTAATTCTGATTGCTCTGGTTGCGTTGATTATTGCCTCCAGCGATGCCAGCCCCCTAAAACCTGGCATTATGACCTTGGTTCCCCTGGAACCCCGGGCCTACGAAGGGTCCTTGTGAGCCGGCTCCCTGGAAGCCGGCTCCGAGGTTACCGGGGTGTCCGCCATTGCCGCCTCCATTGTGATGATTCTGAAACACCCTCTTGGAGAATTCTTGCATAATGTAACAGTTCTCCCAGGAGTGGGCAGACGGCTTGCCATCAACGCTGTGTTTAGGACATGGACCTTTGAGGGCCTCTTCAAAAGTGCGGGCGAAAGGCTTCCTGGTACCATTGTTCTGCCGTTTGTTACCTCCGCCGATGTTGGTATTTGCTACCAAATCGGAGCCGGCTTCATAACCCTTGCGCTTGTTGCTGCCATTGACCTGCCCATTGCCATTGTTCTGCTGGTGACCCTTGCCACCATTTTTCTTGCCCTTGCCAGATTTCTCATCATCAGCTCATCATCAGATGTAGGGTCCTTTGTATTATCTGACTCGGCATATCGGGTTAAGACATCCATAAGATCGCCCATATCCTAGACCTTCCTCTTAAGCCACCCTAATTTCTGAACTAGGGGTTGAAATTTACAAGTCTGCTCTAGAACAAGAACTGCCTGAGCCGCCGTGATGCTATCTGAAGAATGAATGACTTCTGCAACTCGGCGAGACCAGTGGTGTGCTGACTCATCTTCACACTGAACACAAAGTTCCAGGTCGACAATCGTGGTTGGCCGTTTTCAAGTCCCCTGGAAGTTTTTGATGAAGCACTCCTTCAATTCTTGCCAGGTGTTAATGGAATTCGCTGGTAAGTTTTTCAACCAGGTACGCGTCAGGCCTTCCAACATGAGAGGTAGATAACGCGCGCACACAGCTTCACTAGCGCCTAACAGATTCATTGCTAACCCATAACTCTCAATCCACTGGGCTGGCTCCAGATCCGCTGTGTAATTAGGAACCTTGCGAGGACCCTTAAAATCTGGCGGCATGCATGCATCTCGCAGCACTGAGACTAGACAGGGAGTCCCAATCCTGCGACTTGGTAAGCCGCCAAGGCGACCAACTGCCTGGGCCATGGTGGGATGGTCCTGCACCGTCGGCTGATTATACACTGCCCGTGTGTTTTCCTCTTCCAGCGCTCATAGAGCATGAGCGGTGTCCACAATCTCTTATACGTTTGGGATCCTGGGAGGCGGCTGATCCACCAAAGGCTTTGCGGCCCTCCGGCACTATGCGCTGATGGAAACAGCCGGTGACTCGGGGCATTGGCTTCTGGTGCGGCTCTGATGAGGGGTCGAGTGAAGCCGGTGCTGACTATGGGAGTAGTTTGCCTGCTGCATCACTGCTGTCTTGAGCATCTCAATGGCGTTCCTGGCCTCCACCTGAG
Source organism: Elymus sibiricus (assembly GCA_039707655.1). Classification (NCBI taxonomy): domain Eukaryota; kingdom Viridiplantae; phylum Streptophyta; class Magnoliopsida; order Poales; family Poaceae; genus Elymus; species Elymus sibiricus. Next base: position 342,527,005 of record CM077666.1, on the reverse strand, counting down.
CTAGACCGTCCCCTTCAATCGGAATTGCCTCCGAGTTGTGAGTCGCCGCCAAGACATTATCCATCGCGTTGGAATAGTGTCCAATTGGGGTCTGGAACCGTCAAGGTGGCAGTTGCTACTGCGGAATCGGCGTCTGATGCTGAACTGTCTCTCTATGCTGAGCCGGTGACCGCGGAGCCGGCCCTCCAGGGGACACAACACCAGCCCCCGGTTTCGCCGGGGCCCGCGGATCATTTGGCATAGTGAACAGCTGAGTTGGCTCAATCTGGGCCGGAAGCCGGCTCTGATGCTGCCTCCGGTGAACAAACTCAGACTCAGCCTGCCGGCGGCTCAGATAAAGGGCTTCCTCCTCCAAGCACTTGGTCTCCTCGACAAGCCGGGCTTGGGCCTCCGCAATGCGGGTAATTTCAGCGTTGATATCCTCCTGGATCTTGGTCATCTGCTCACGGCACTTCGTGATATCTGCATTGCGCGTCTCCACGTTCTCTATAGTCACCGGCTCGGCCAGGAGATCGCCAGAGTATTCATCAGCTCTGCAAGCACCTGGGCCCCGGTCTTTTGCAAGCCGGCGGTGGCCAAGCCGGAGCTGGCGATGGTGAGATTCTGCTTGGCTGTTGGATCCGCCGGGTCGCGAAGGGGAGGCGGGTCCTGCCTGCCTGCCATGTAAACTGCAGCGAACCGAGGAGGCTTGAGTGCTTCAGGAAAAGCTTCAGCAGTGCATCCCCCCAGTCTCCCGTCGTACAAGGGACGGATCGACTCGGTTTCTCCCGTCGAAGACCCGCCGTCAGATTGAACAAGCGTATCGTCTTGGGACTGGGAATTCTCCGACAAGGCCACCCCTTGGGTGAACCCCATGAAGACATGCTTCCGGCCGGCTCGCGGCGGGCCGGGTTTCGCCTGAGGGGGTCCAGCGCGGCGGGCTGATTCGACGCCGGTGACGGCCTCCAAACCGGCGGCCGGCTCATCGACGACACCGATGAAGATATGGATCTTGCCAAAGGGGGCCCGGTACCCATACTCAATCGAGTCGGCGTCGGGGCCCCAGTACGAATCATCGATGTAGAGCTTCTCGTGGCGGCTCTTTTTCATCTGGCCGACCGCATACTTCCCGAACCCTGGGAGGGCTCCCGCCAAGAACTCAACTCCACCGTCCGTAGGCCCCACGGTGGGTGCCAACTGTCGTGGTTTTAACATGGCAGATGCCCTTGTGAAAGGACTAAGAGATGAGGCCATAGCACGAAGGTGGAAGCTTGACGGGGTTGATTGGGAACGAGAAGACACGGAGTTACCCAGGTTCGGCCCCTCACAGTGGAGGTAAAAGCCTATGTCATGCTTGATTATATTGCTTGGATCTCGATTACAGGGATGCGGAATCGCTAACCTAGCTTTCGAGGGATTGCAACTTAGTCTTTCTGCCTTAGGGGCTCCCCTTTATATAACAGGTCGAGCCCTAGGTTACATGAGAGTCCGGGTTGTAATCTTAACCCGTATCCTACTACTAACTTGTCCTTCGAGGTAATCTTCCTTATCGTCTTTCTTCATGAGCTGGCCCGCACACCAAGCCACCTCTTCCCAACAGGCTTTGGTCAAGCCGGCCCACTAGAAATCTTCCAGGCCCAGCAGCAAGGTAGCCCGCTGAGCCTTACAGCTCAATGGCCGGGTCATCTTCCTGCCGGGTCTTCATCACTGGGAAATATCCCCAACAACAAGTCTAGCTTTATGGACAGTAATGTTACCATCCGCATCTATCTTTCTTTTGAAATCCATTTATAACCAATGGGCTTTATGCCTTCTGGAAGTTCTACCAAGTCCCAAACTTTGTTTTCGTACATGGATTCCATTTCGAATTTCACGGCTTTGTGCCATTCCTTTGAGCTGGGCCCCATCATCGCTTCCTTGTAATGCACAGGTTCATCATCTTCAAGAATGAAGATTTTGTTATGATACCATTCAGCTGGCTGGATAGCCCTACCTGATCTGTGTGGTTCAGCCACAAACTTGTCTAAAGTTTCCGCACGGGGTGCGTCAACTTCCGGCTCGGTTGTATGGATAATTTGTGGAATTACTTCCGGTTCATCAGCCCTATCAACGGTTCCCGAAGATTCAATAATCTCATCAAGTTGGACTGTCCTCCCACTCACTTCTTTGGCGAGAAAATCTTTCTCGAGAAAGTGTCCATTCTTTGCAATAAACACTTTGTTATCGGACGGGTGGTAGAAAGAATACCCAGTAGTTTCTTTTGGATAACCTACAAAGTAGCATTTGTCTGATCTGGGACCGAGTTTTGTAGATTGTAAACGTTTTACATATGCCTCACAACCCCAAATTTTAAGATACAACAAATTGGGTTTCTTCCCATTCCACATCTCATGTGGTGTCGTCTTAACAGATTTAGACGGTGCCTTGTTTAGTGTATGAGCGGTAGTTTCTAGTGCATGACCCCAAAATGATATCGGCAGTTCTATGAGAGACATCATTGACCTTACCATGTCTAACAGGGTTCGGTGATGCCGCTCGGACACTCCGTTTCTCTGTGGAGTTCCGGGAGGTGTAATCTTTGAAACGATTCCATGGTCAATTAGATGTTGGCTAAACTCATGACTAAGATATTCGCCTCCACGATCTGATCGCAGAAACATAATCTTTTTGTTACGATGATTTTCGACCTCATTCTGAAATTCTTTGAACTTTTCAAAGGTTTCTGACTTGTGCTTCAACAAGTAGATATATCCATACCTACTTAAATCGTCAGTAAAAGTCACAAAGTAGAAATACCCACCGCGCGCTACAGTGTTCACTAGACCACATACATTAGTATGTAGTATTTCCAATAATTCACCCGCCCATTCAGGATGACACGTGAACGGCGTACTGGTCATTTTCCCCATCAAACAAGCATAACATGTGTCAAATGATTGAAAATAAAAAGACGATAAAAATCCATCTTTATGAAGTCTTTGCATGTGTTTCTTTCCAATGTGGCCAAGACGACAGTGCCACATGAAAGTGGTGGTGGTATCAGCCTTTTTAAGGCGTTTAGCCTGTACGTTAAAGACATCATTTTCACATTCAAGATTTAGAATGAAAAGGCCCCCAACAATTGGTACAAATCCATAAAACATATCCTTACAATAAAGTGAACAACCATTGTTCTCAGAATTGTAGGAATACCCATCATGTATCACACATGATCCAGAGATAATGTTGTTACACAATGCCGGAACAAAGTAACAGTCACTTAGTTCTAAGATAAATCCAGAAGGGAGACGTAGAGGCATGATGCTGACGGCTTGAGCGGCGACTCCATCGCCCTTCCCGATGCACATCACTACCTCATTCTTAACCAGCTTGCGCACTCTCAGAAGTCCCTATATCGAGTTGCAAATGTGTAAACAACCGATCCGGTATCAAATACCCAAGACTTAGAATTTTCGCAAGCAAGCAAAACGTTAATAACATTAACATGTATAACAATTATACCTTTCCCGGTCTTTCCAGACTTCTCATCTGCCAGGTACTTCTTGTAGTTCCTCTTCCAGTGTCCAGTGCCCTTGCAGTAGAAGCACTCAGTTTCAGTCTTGGCTCCACCCTTAGACTTGGTTTGGGAGCCGGTCGTTGTGACACCCTGGTTTTTGGCAACTTTTTCTTTTCGAAATCTTTCTGGCTTTATTTGAAATTTGGGTGGATTTTGAACCTTTTCAGTTGACTTTGGACTTATGAATTCCTCTGATTGATCCAAAGCCCTCAGCATCTTGCATAACCTTGTCACTCACCCTCTGCATCAATTTCCAATTCTTTATCTTTCCCAAATCTTCATTTTCTTCCTTTGGGAAAATCTGTCATCACTATGGGTTACAAAGCAATCTATAGTTCTGGTGACCAGAAAAATCCCAAATTAATCCTAGACCATTTTGTCATCATGTACTCCCACAATTTACAAAAACATCTCATGGTCCAGTACAAAATTTTGTCCAGAAAACTCCATTTGCTCTCTGGACAGTACTGGTCATTTGTGAAGGAGCTCATATTTTCCCTACTCAGTTAATTCCCAGAAAATTCCCTGAGATATTAGGGAACCTATCTTTCCACAATATCCACAAATATCATCTTGCCCAGTACAAATTTTCATTAACAATATTCTGCCAAGTTTCTGTTCAGTTGGGACCTTTGTGAAGGAAGTACCAGCTAGAAGTATCCAATTGAGCTGAAATTTTTATGGCATCTTCTCCTCACCAAATAACCCTCCCACACCAAAATTCAGCTCCAGAAGATCACCCAGATGAGTGCTACAAGCTCATCTAGGTTCCTGGTTCAGTACAGCAGTTGTACATGAACTATATCCAAATCTTGATCAAATTTCCTCAAACCTTGCCAGCTTATAGTCCTTCCAAAGAAGAACACCCCAGACATATCCATTGGCTCCATCTCCAGCTCTCCTCTTCTCTAGATCACTCTCAAGTTTCCTGTCAGAAACTGTAGCTGAAGCTACACTTCGAGCCAGTCTGTATCTAGTCGAACCAGAGGCATGGAGAGACTAAGGGATCGAGGATCGACGTGCCAGACAAGAAATGCCAGGCTCTCGTGGCCTCTAGACATCAGAACCCATGGTGAGCACGACATTGGCATGCCAATGCGCGCGCTCTGCACCGCGCCGTGTCTGTGGCGTCGCGTCCGACTGCCTCGCGCCGTAGTAGCTTGTCTCCGTGCGCTGACATCCTCTCCTTCCTCCACCTGGTTGTTCTGGACTCCTCCCCTCGCCGGAATCGCCCTCGACGGCATCCGGGCACTATGGTGCCCGTGCGGCCACAGTGGCCCTGCCGTCGTCGTCTTCCTCCCGCTACCCGTCACTGGCCGCATTAACTCCCCCTGCTAGCTCCCGTCTCGTCGCCCGCGTCGCGCCAGCCAGCGCGGCGTACCCTCGCCGGCGACGTGTCCCGATTCCAGCCGCTTCCAGAGAGCTCGCCCGAGCTCGTCCCCTCCTATAAATACTCCTCCCCGGCCTCTCCAGAGCTCCTCACCCCACTCCTCCTCCTCCCAATCGTCCTCCCGAGCAGCGAGCCACGACCGAGAGGCCCTCTGGCCTCGAACCTCGCTGGAGATCCGCCGCCACCCGAGTTCTGTCTCCCCGCCGATTCACTCTCTCCCAGCCTCCACCGACTTCACCATCGAGCTCAGCTCAACCTCCTAGTCATGCCCGACCTCTTGCCCGAGCGAATCGCTGCCGGAACCGCCGTCTCCGACGACACCCGAGCGCCGCCGCCGCCGGAGAGGAAGGGGACGACGTCGTCCGGCCGTCTCTCGCGAAGCCACGGGTACGTGCGTGTTCATCTCGGAGTGCTCGTTCCATCACTGCTCTTTCCCGACCTCGTCGTCGACTGCATCGCCGGCGACCGTCGCCGGAGCGCCGCGGTCTTCTATTCCCTCCCCTCCCCCTTTTAAACCTGACCGCGGGGCCCATTCGTCAGCCACACGTCGAAGGGGTAAGTGGAGACGCCCGGGCGGATTACGCCTTGGACGTGGCCCCCTGAGAGATTTTCTGATTTTTCTGTTTAATCCAGATTTTGACCAGAACTTTGACCCTTAATAACTTTTAAACCATAAGTCCAAATCAATTGATTCTTTTTGCATCTGGTTTGTACTGAGCTCCTCTATTTTATGGCAAATTTTGGTATTTTCCTCTTGTTCACAGAATTTCTGGTGCACAAAACAGTAGTATCTGACATTTTCAATTGCTTTTTAAAAATATTTTCAGAAGGGAATAACTTTGGATTTGAAGCCCAGGAGTTTGTGGACAACCCAACAGAGCAAGGCAAGCCATGTCATCCATTGCATGAAGCATTTCAATAGTGTTGGTTATTTAATTGAATTTCATGCATTATTTTAATATCTGATAATTTTTAGTAAAGTATTTCAATGCCTAGCTACTGCCATGTTAAATAATCTTGATGAATATCCATGATGGTTAATTGCCTGATATTATTAAACTTAGTTGGTTGCTCAAGAGCCACCTACCCGGACTTTTCCGTGCAGCCACATTTGCCGGTATGGGACGGCCTTGACTTGGTCTAGCTTTGTGCTCTTTTATCGGTACCACCAAACTAGGGAGGGTTATGCGTGCATGCTGCCCTGATTAGGTAGACGACGATAATCCTGTGAGCCCAGTTGAGTTATTTTGCCGGCGTCCCCGTTTGGAACAGTTAGTGGCCACGACGGTGGCAGGTGTCACGGGGTGACACAGGGGCCACCCAGGACATGACCCTGGGAGGGTATGATTGTCGGTGGTACGATAGAGGGGTCACGGGTCAGGCAGGTTTCGTTGGAGCACCATCGGTCCACCCGAATGGGATCACGAGGCCAGGTACTCCATGGTGTGGGTAAAGTGCGCAACCTCTGCAGAGTGTAAAACCTATTCGAATAGCCGCGTCCACGGTATTGGGCAGTTCGTTTAGGCCTCTCTAGGATGGTCAACCGTAAGGATAATAATGATGGAAGAACTTGTCTTATGTTCGGAAGTGCTCTGTGGATTGTGAGCATTCCGAGGGTTGTGGGACAACCCAGATGAGAGTAAGTTGGTACTAGGTACCAGTAAGTGAGCAACCTAATCTTTTAAATCTGTTAATTGCCATGCTATTGTTTGCCGCGTTGTTTTGGTTGCCATGAGCTTGCGAGTACATTCCAAGTACTCACCTAGCGTATCATGCCAGATGCAGGAGTAGCCGAGGACGGAGGTCCCGAAGGTTCGTGCTACGCTAACTAGGCCGTGTCCACAGCAGTGTCCCTGTGGATGGAGTTTCCCGCGCTATGTTCCGCTATGCCGTAGTCTACCCAGTAGTATTGAGGCCCTGCTATGTTCCATAAATAATGTAGTTATTGTCTTAGCACGCGCAGTGCTTCTGGCCTCGCTGGCATGTAAATTTTGAGCTTGTACTCGAGATATTTTAATAAAGTTCAGTTCTGTTCTGTTCCAAGTTGTTGTGTGTTTCCAGAAGACATGATCTCTGGGTTGGAAACACTGGTAAACCGGTCCTCTGAGCCGGGGTGCCACAACGCTTGGTATCAGAGCCGCGCTGACTGTAGGACACCCTAGTTAACCCTGCGCTAGAACCGCGAATAGTTTAGAGTCTTGGTGTGTCTTGCTTGCTGCATTTGAGTGCTTGCATTGCATGGCATGCATATAGTTTTATTGTGCTAACTGCTGGTTTGATGAGTGTAGATGGCACCAGTTCCGTACCACTACAATCATGAGCCGGCACCGTTTACTTTTCCAGTACTGCTGCGTAACGTCTGGCTTCGGCTGTACCCCAACGACGAAGACCCAGTGTACCAGGTGTTCCGAGAGAAGCTTGCTGGTTCAGTATCCGAGTACCACGCGGAAGCCTTTCTCACTACGAGCTCAGATATTGGAAGCTACTCCCGTTCTTCCAAGGGCGGAACTGCTTCTACTCTAGAGTTGGCGATCCAGTTTGCTGCGATGGAGGCTCTCACTGACTTGCGCTTCCACGAGGTCGAGATGCAGACCCATCCAGGTTTCTTTCACTATCCCACCCTGTCACCTACGACAGGGCGAGTCCTTTTTGCACCTGTTGATCCGGCGAGTGATCGTGCTACTGGTGTTTTATCTCGTTATCTGAACGCCAGTTACTGTATGATCACTTCCCTAGCCGAGGAGCTGACTTCTGCTCGCGAGGCACTTGCGGCTGTTGCGGCAGCACAGTCTCCTCCTCCCCCTCCGTTTTCACCCGTGTACACTCCGCCCGTTCCACCATCTGACACTCCTTCTAGTTCGTTCGGACCGCCAGGCTTTTCGTCTGGTAGCCGACGTGAGACCCCGTCAGAGTGGGCCTCACTCCTAGCTACTCCAGCTGCTCCGATGCTGCGGCGTCGTGCTTCTTCTCCTTTAGAGGGAGAACCTTCCCGTCAGCGTCGTCGTGTTTCCTTTGATCCGGAGGCCGAGGTTCACATCATCAGCTTAGATTCCGAGACAGAGTCAGACGACGAAGAGTCTTCAGTCTACCAGTGTTCGTGCCACCAGCGTCACTAGAGCGGAGGCTTGAGTTTCAGTGCATGCATCATATCATCCCTGCATAGGTCAACTGCCGCATGAGCAGTCTAGTCATGATCATCCCCCTACTAGCTTGTCATGTATGATGTTGGGTTGCCTTGTATAATTATTTGGTTTGTTTTTTTCCTCTTGTTATTTGGCTTCTTTTCTGGTGTCATATTGCCCTGCTTTCCCTTATGAATATGGCTCATCGATTCGGTATTTTGCTATGGGAACAAAATTAGGATGAAGAGGTGTAGTAATCAAGGCGGCGATGGAACTCCCGTTCGTCGATCCGCCAGACAGGCAGGACAGTCACTAGAAGATTTGCCACCTCCACCACCACAGTCACCTACCACTGATCAGATTATGAGGATGTTTGAAGACAAAAGAAACCAAGATCTCATGGTGTTTCTGAAAAGTATGCAGACCATGGTGGGTCAGAACAACCACAATGGGACACACTCTAAGCTGTCTGATTTTCAGCGGACAAAGCCACCCAGTTTTGGCCAGACTGTGGATCCGATGGAAGCTGATGACTGGCTGAGGACCATGGAAAAGAAATTGGAAATAGCCCGCTGTGATGAGGCAGATAAGGTTCCTTTTGTCACTCACTACCTGGAGGGACCGGCAGCTATATGGTGGGACAACACAAAAATGTTATGGCCTTCTGGAGAGGATATTTCTTGGGAAAAGTTCAAAGAGGCATTCCGCAAGTATCATATTCCTACTGGCATAATGAAGGTGAAGCAGAGGGAATTTCTTGCTCTTACTCAAGGGAACATGTCAGTGGGTGAGTATCTGAACAAGTTCAATAATCTGGCACGGTACTCTACCCATGACGTGTCGACAGAAGAAAGGAAGATCGGCCGATTCCTCGGAGGGCTGAATCATACCCTCCGTTGTCAGCTCTGTATGCTTGACTTCTTGATTTCCAGACTTTGGTGAACAAGGCCTTCATAGCTGAACGAGAGCACAAGTCAGGATAGGATGATCGCATGCGGAAGTTTGAACCCAAGAAGGATAACCGTGAGCAGTTTGTACAGAAGCCACGTATTTGGCAACCAGGGACATCTGAATACAAGCCTGCCTGGAACAATGGTAACAACAACAAGCTTGTCAGCCAGGACAAGACCTTCGGCAAACAGCCAGTGCTGGAGGACTGCCGCCGCAACAACACATGCTTTACTTGCGGCCAGAGCGGGCACTACTCCAAGCAATGCCCCGCAAGAAATGGGAAGCCACCATCCGACTTCAAGCCACAAGTCAACAGTGTTGGACGCCGCCCCAACCCAAGCTTCTACCGCGGCCAAGTCCATCACATCTCCTCTGAGGAAGCCCGCAAAGCACCAGATGTGGTCCTTGGTATGTTTTTTGTTAACAACATACCTGCAATAATTTTATTTGATTCTGGGGCTTCTCATTTGTTTATTTCGCGGAGTTTTGCCACCTTGCACAAATTTTCTCCTTCCCTTTTGGACAAAATCATGGTGGTACAATCCCTTGGCTCCATGCTCAGAACAAATGTGATATACAAGAATCTGGAAATCTTGATACATGATGTAAAGTTTCCAGCTACTCTTGTTGCCATTGAGTCCCCTGGACTGGATATAATACTGGGAATGGATTGGTTGTTACCACACCAGGTGTGTATCAACTGTGCCACTAGGAAAGTGACATTGGTTAACCCGGCAGGCCAATCAGTATAGTTCACTGCTTGCAGAGTGATGTCAAAGAAAGGAATGGCATTCAAAGCCACAGCTACAGACATAAGTCTGATTCCGGTAGTCAGTGAATTTCCGGACGTATTTCCGGAAGAGATACCAGGAATGCCACCTGATCGGGAACTAGAGTTCGCTATTGATGTTGTTCCCGGAACTGCTCCCATTTACAAGAAGTACTACCGCATGCCTTCCCCAGAGCTGGTGGAATTGAAGAAACAGTTGGATGAATTATTGCAAAAAGGGTATATTCGTCCAAGCACTTCACCGTGGGGATCACCCGTGCTGTTTGTCAAGAAGAAGGATGGCAGCCTACGAATGTGCGTAGACTATCGCCAACTAAATGAGGTCACCATCAAAAATAAATATCCGCTCCCCCGCATTGATGATCTGTTTGACCAGTTGAACGGAGCCCGGGTATTTTCCAAGATTGACCTTCGAACGGGGTATCATCAGCTAAAAATCAGAAAAGAGGATATCCCCAAGACAGCCTTTACTACCAGATATGGTCTGTACGAGTTTACACTCATGTCATTCGGGCTGACAAATGCTCCAGCATATTTCATGAGCATGATGAATAAAGTCTTCATGGACTTTCTGGACAAATTTGTGGTAGTATTCATCGATGATATTCTCATCTACTCCAGAGATGAAGAGGAGCACACGCAACATCTCTGTACTGTCCTGGAAAGACTAAGGACCCATCGCATGTATGCTAAATTCAGTAAATGCGAATTTTGGCTAAAAGAGGTGGGATTTCTGGGACATACTCTGTCAGAACAAGGTGTGGCTGTCGACCCCAGTAAAGTGACCGCGGTATTAAACTGGAAGACCCCAGCCACAGTAACGGAAGTCCGTAGCTTTCTGGGATTGGCAGGTTACTACCGTCGCTTCATCGAAAGCTTCTCAAAAATAGCCAAGCCATTGACAGAACTGCTGAAGAAGAACCACAAATTTGCCTGGACGGAAGAATGTGACAGCAGCTTTATGGAGCTAAAGACGAGGCTAACCACCGCCCCTGTCTTAGTTCTTCCAGACATTCACAAGAGCTTCGACATATATTGTGATGCTTCCAGGAGTGGAATCGGCTGCGTTCTAATGCAAGAAGGAAAGGTTGTGGCATCTGCATCCAGACAGCTACGACCTCATGAAGAGAATTATCCCACTCATGACTTGGAATTGGCAGCCTTGGTACATGCACTAAAGATTTGGAGGCATTATCTCATTGGACAGCGATGTGAGATATACACACACCACAAGAGTCTTAAGTATATTTTCACACAGCCTGATCTGAATCTCAGGGAGAGAAGATGGCTTGAATTGGTCAAGGATTATGACCTTGGGATTAATTATCATCCGGGAAAAGCCAATGTGGTTGCCGATGCCCTCAGCAGAAAGCAAGGTACCCTAAATGCACTCATGGAGGGAATGCATCCAAGGCTGCGAGAAGAATTTGCCAAGTTGAATATGGTGTTATGCGGCCCAACTAGCCCGGATACAATGGAAATTACTCCAACACTTATGGAAGAAATTAAAGCAGCTCAGAAATCAGACCAAGAAATACAAGAGGTCAGAGAGCGCATTCCACTAGGAAAGGCCAAGTCCTTCCGAATTGAAGACCAGGACACTGTATGGTTTGAGAACCGAATATGTGTGCCTGATCAAGACAGCTTGAGACAGCAAATACTCAGAGAGGTACCTGAATCCGCATATTCGATCCATCCGGGAGGAACAAAAATGTACCAGGACTTGCAAGAAACCTTTTGGTGGCCAGGAATGCGAAGGGACATTGCCTACTATGTTGCCTGTTGTGACATCTGCAACAGAGTCAAGGCTGAGCACCAGAAACCCGCTGGGCTACTGCAACCTTTACCAGTTCCCCAGTGGAAATGGGATGACATATGCATGGACTTCATTCTTGGACTAACCAAGTCCACAAGAGGCCATGATGCTATCTGGGTCATCGTGGACATACTTACAAAAGTGGCTCACTTCCTTCCGGTAAAGACCACTTTCAACGCGAATCAGCTCGCACAGCTCTACATGTCCCGGATAGTCAGCCTTCATGGAGTACCCAAGTCTATCACATCAGATAGAGGCTCCCTGTTTACCTCAGCATTTTGGCTGCGACTGCATCAAGCCCTGGGAATTGTGCTAAAGCATAGTACGGCATATCATCCATAGACAGATGGGCAGACAGAACGTGTGAATCAGATAGTGGAAGATATGCTTCGGTCCTGTGCACTCGCCCATGGACCCAAATGGGAGGATAGTCTACTCTATGCAGAATTCTCCTACAATAACAGTTATCAGTCAAGTCTCAAGATGTCACCGTTTGAAGCTCTGTACGGACGGAAATGCCGCACCCCTTTAAATTGGTCTCAGACAGGAGACAGCCGTATCTTCGGCACGGATTTGATGCTCGAGGCTGAGAAACAAGTCAAGGATATCCAGGAGCGTCTTCGAGCGGCCAAGTCCCGACAAAAGAGTTACTATGACCCGAAGCATCGAGAAGTAACGTTTGAGCCCGGAGAATATGCCTATCTCCGAGTAACCCCCATGAAAGGAATAAAAAGGTTTCACACCCGAGGAAAGCTTGCACCGAGGTATATTAGATCCTTTCCCGTCATGGCTAGAAGAGGCAGAGTGGCATATCAGTTAGAGTTACCACCAGAGTTGTCGGACGTTCACGACGTCTTCCATATATCACAGTTGAGAAAGTGCATTGCACCTCCGATCAAACAGGCAGATATGAGTGAACTAGAGCTGACCAAGGATTTGACTTACAAGGAAAAACCTACCAGAATTTTGGATGAGATGGAAAGAACTACCAGGAGTAAGACAATTAAGTTTACAAGGTGTTGTGGGATCATCATACTGAGGAAGAAGCTACCTGGGAAATAGAGGATTTTCTGAAATCAGCATATCCACACTTGTTCCCTGAGCAACCGAATCTCGAGGACGAGATTCATTCTAAGGGGGTAGGTTTGTGACACCCTGGTTTTTGGCAACTTTTTCTTTTCGAAATTTTTCTGGCTTTATTTGCAATTTGGGTGGATTTTGAACCTTTTCAGTTGACCTTGGACTTATGAATTCCTCTGATTGATCCAAAGCCCTCAGCATCTTTCCATAACCTTGTCACTCACCCTCTGGATCAATTTCCAATTCTTTATCTTTCCCAAATCTTCATTTTCTTCCTTTGGGAAAATCTGTCATCACTATGGGTTACAAAGCAATCTATAGTTCTGGTGACCAGAAAAATCCCAAATTAATCCCAGACCTTTTTGTCATCATCTACTCCCACAATCTTCAAAAACATCTAATGGTCCAGTACAAAATTTTGTCCAGAAAATTCCATTTGCTCTGTGGACAGTACTGGTCATTTGTGAAGGAGCTCATATTTTCCCTACTCAGTTAATTCCCTGAAAATTCCCTGAGATATTAGGGAACCTATCTTTCCACAATATCCAAAAATATCATATTTCCTAGTACAAATTTTCATCGCCAATATTCTGCCAAGTTTCTGTTCAGTTGGGACCTCTGTGAAGGAAGTACCAGCTAGAGGTATCCAATTGAGCTGAAATTTTTATGGCATCTTCTCCTCACCAAATAACCCTGCCACACCAAAATTTAGCTCTAGAAGATCACCCAGATGAGTGCTACAAGCTCATCTAGGTTCCTGGTTCAGTACAGCAGTTGTACATGAACTATATCCAAATCTTGATCAAATTTCCTCAAACCTTGCCAGCTTATAGTCCTTCCAAAGAAGAACACCCCACACATCTCCATTGGCTCCATCTCCAGCTCACCTCTTCTCTAGATCACTCTCAAGTTTCCTGTCAGAAACTGTAGCTGAAGCTACACTTCGAGCCAGTCTGTATCTAGTCGAACCAGAGGCATGGAGAGACTAAGGGATCGAGGGTCGACGTGCCAGACAAGAAATGCCAGGCTCTCGTGGCTTCTAGACATCAGCACCCGTGGTGAGCACGACATTGGCATGCCAATGCGCGCGCTCTGCACCGCGCCCGTGTCTGTGGCGTCGCGTCCGACTACCTCGCGCCGCAGTAGCTTGTCTCCGTGCGCCGACATCCTCTCCTTCCTCCACCTGGTCGTTCTGGACTCCTCCCCTCGCCGGAATCGCCCTCGACGGCCGCCACGGCATCCGGGCACTGTGGCGCCTGTGCGGCCACAGTGGCCCTGCCGTCGTCGTCTTCCTCCCGCTACCCGCCACTGGCCGCCTTACCTCCCCCTGCTAGCTCCCGTCTCGTCGCCCGCGTCGCGCCAGCCAGTGCGGCGTACCCTCGCCGGCGACGTGTCCCGATTCCAGCCGCTTCCAGAGAGCTCGCCCGAGCTCGCCCCCTCCTATAAATACTCCTGCCCGGCCTCTCCAGAGCTCCTCATCCCACTCCTTGTCCTCCCAATCGTCCACCCGAGCAGCGAGCCAAGGCCGAGAGGCCCTCTGGCCTCGAACCTCGTCGGAGATCCGCCGCCACCCGAGTTCTGTCTCCCCGCCGATTCACTCTCTCCCAGCCTCCACCGACTTCACCATCGAGCTCAGCTCATCCTCCTGGTCACGCCCGACCTCTTGCCCGAGCGAATCGCTGCCGGAACCGCCGTCTCCGACGACACCCAAGAGCCGCCGCCGCTGGAGAGGAAGGGGACGACGTCGTCCGGCCGTCTCTCGCGAAGCCACGGGTACGTGCGTGTTCATCTCGGAGTGCTCATTCCATCCCTGCTCTTTCCCGACCTCGCCGTCGACTGCATCGCCGGCGACCGTCGCCGGAGCGCCGCGGTCTTCTGTTCCCTCCCCTCCCCCTTTTAAACCTGACCGCGGGGCCCGCTCGTCAGCCACACGTCGAAGGGGTAAGTGGAGACGCCCGGGCGGATTATGCCTTCGACGTGGCCCCCTGAGAGATTTTCTGATTTTTCTGTTTAATCCAGATTTTGACCAGAACTTTGACCCTTAATAACTTTTAAACCATAAGTCCAAATCAATTGATTCTTTTTTGCATCTGGTTTGTCCTGAGCTCCTTTATTTTTCTGGCAAAATTTGGTATTTTTCTCTTGTTCACAGAATTTCTGGTGCACAAAACAGTAGTATGTGACATTTTCAATTGCTTTTTAAAAATATTTTCAGAAGGGAATAACTTTGGATTTGAAGCCCAGGAGTTTGTGGACAACCCAACAGAGCAAGGCAAGCCATGTCATCCATTGCATGAAGCATTTCAATAGTGTTGGTTATTTAATTGAATTTCATGCATTATTTTAATATGTGATAATTTTTAGTAAAGTGTTTCAATGCCTAGCTACTGCCATGTTAAATAATCTTGATGAATATCCATGATGGTTAATTGCCTGATATTATTAAACTTAGTTGGTTGATCAAGAGCCACCTACCCGGACTTTTCCGTGCAGCCACATTTGCCGGTATGGGACGGCCTTGACTTGGTCTGGCTTTGTGCTCTTTTATCGGTACCACCAAACTAGGGAGGGTTATGCGTGCGTGCTGCCCTGATCAGGTAGACGACGATAATCCTGTGAGTCCAGTTGAGTTATTTTGCCGGCGTCCCCGTTTGGGACAGTTAGTGGCCACGACGGTGGCAGGTGTCACGGGGTGACACAGGGGCCACCCAGGACATGACCCTGGGAGGGTATGATTGTCGGTGGTACGATAGAGGGGTCACGGGTTAGGCAGGTTTCGTTGGAGCACCACCGGTCCACCCGAATGGGATCACGAGGCCAGGTACTCCATGGTGTGGGTAAAGTGCGCAACCTCTGCAGAGTGTAAAACCTATTCGAATAGCCGCGTCCACGGTATTGGAAAGTCCATTTAGGCCTCTCTAGGATGGTCAACCGTAAGGATAATAATGATGGAAGAACTTGTCTTATGTTCGGAAGTGCTCTGTGGATTGTGAGCATTCCGAGGGTTGTGGGACAACCCAGATGAGAGTAAGTTGGTACTAGGTACGAGTAAGTGAGCAACCTAATCTTTTAAATCTGTTAATTGCCATGCTATTGTTTGCTGCATTGTTTTGGTTGCCATGAGCTTGCGAGTACATTCCAAGTACTCACCTAGCGTATCATGCCAGATGCAGGAGAAGCCAAGGACGGAGGTCCCGAAGGTTCGTGCTACGCTAACTAGGCCGTGTCCACAGCAGTGTCCCTGTGGATGGAGTTTCCCGCGCTATGTTCTGCTACGCCATAGTCTACCCAGTAGTATCGAGGCCCTGCTATGTTCCATAAATAATGTAGTTATTGTCTTAGCACGCGCAGTGCTTCTGGCCTCGCTAGCATGTAAATTTTGAGCTTGTACTCGAGATATTTTAATAAAGTTCAGTTCAGTTCTGTTCCAAGTTGTTGTGTGTTTCCAGAAGACATGATCTCTGGGTTGGAAACACTGGTAAACCGGTCCTCTGAGCCGGGATGCCACAGTCGTACCAGTGCCCTTGCCTTTCTTGGACTTGCCCTTCTTTTTGAAACTGGCGGTTTTATTTACAAGCAACACTTGCTTGCGATTTCTCCGCAGTCCTGCTTCTGCAGTTTTTAGCATAGCGAGCAACTCGGTCAGTGACTTGTTCATCCTATTCATGTTGTAGTTCATGACAAAACCATCGTAAGATGGGGGGAGTGAAGCAAGCAACATGGTTGACATGAGTTTTGATGGAATTGGAATTTCCAAGGCTTTAAGCCTCTCACTGTAGCCAATCAAATTGACCACGTGTTCGCCAACTGAACCTCCTTCAGCCATCTTGCACTCAAGCATTGCCTTCGCAGTCTCAAAACATTCAGAATCGGCTGTGAGTTTATAGAGTGCGTCCAAATCCCGGATCATATCACGAGAGGACTTGAGTTCAAGTTGTGTTTGAAGCTCTGAACTCATGCAAGTTAGCATGAGGCACTGTACCGCAGTGTTATCTTCACTTTTAGAGGCCCAGACATTTTGCTCATCAGCCGTGGCTATTTCTGCCTGCTCTTTTGGAAGTGGTGTGTCAAGAACATACTCTTTCTTAGCACTCCTTGGGACTAGCCTCAGGGTATGGCCCCAGTCCACATAGTTGCTTCCATTTGCAGCTAACTTCTCTTTCTCTAACATCGGGCCTAAGTTAAACGGGGTGTTGCGAGCCATTTGATCTACAACAGTAAACACAAGTTTCACTTAGACTTTGTTCATAATTAAATGCACTAGCGATTAAACATTTTCATTCTAAAGTGCGCTCCCACTCAAATCAATATCTCTCATAATTGATTTGAGTGATACAAGACCCGTATATCAATTCAACGTCATGGAATCATCATCTCATGATGAGAATTTCAATGTGTAGGTCAACTTGCCGATCACATCTCTATGTGACTCTTGTTCATCTTTCGATGGGCATGTTCCGAGCTCAGGACTATCCTACCTGAACGTCAAGACAACCAAGTGATCTTGCTGCGAGGTCTAACCTCACCTACCTTACACTTCTCTAATCGTTCGTGCCCATGCAACCATGTGGCACCCCGAAAAGATAGATGTTGTGACGGTGCTACACTTGGGAGAACACTAACTACTTGATATTTTTAAGTGAGAGATCACCCTAATAAAAGCGACTATCGCGCAATCAAGAAGGGTGCATTAAGAGGGATAAACATCTTAGGCAATTCATAATAGCATGATATGGTATAGCCATTTTTGACGGAGAAATCTTATTTTCTTCATCTTCGGCATTTGCGTTGGTGTCCACCTTCGCAAAACTTGTCACCTCCTTGATGATGCATCAAATCATATTGCTATATATATAACTAATAAAATTAGTGCATTACAACAAGGTTGAAACGCGGGTCATTAAAGTGTCAATCATCTGGCTCCAGCCATCATGCCAAATCATGACACGCAGGTCATGTTAATCAATTTACATTATATAGCCATCTCATACATAATCTCATTAAATATGACGAAGACTATACCAGATCACATGCCTTCCCACAAAACCAAGTTAGACGCCTCTAATCAGTTTGCGCAAATTTTATTTTATGTGGCTTCTAAGGCTTCGAAACAAACCACAGCTACCAACGTTCATCATCAAGTATGATTATTCAAGTCGCTAGATTAACTTTGCGGGGTGTATGAAACACAAGATAAAAAATCTCGAGCCCCATACTGAACGTTGTCATACGCATGATCCCCATGCAGATCATATCTGCATTGCCCTTTACTCTCCAAAAATTTCATCTTCCTTTAACTATGGTGGAACCCAAAGAACTGAAGCACTTCGTTGATCTATCATGATCGTGGATTGCCAGAACTTTGTAAGCAAAATTCCACCATGCCATCAAGATCAGAAATACGAAGATTCAAGGGAAGCGACAAGGACATCAGGTAATATATTTCATCTACTACCCGCACAAATAATTTTCAGTAATAGATCTCATCTACTACAAAATTATATTGTGCAATACCCATACATCTCATGTATTCTAGATCATAACCTGCATCTACGCATAGCATGGCTCTTGATGCCACTGTAGGATAACGTAGTAGAAAACAAAAAAATCCATACTACGTACACGCCCAGGACCACTAAGAAGATGCATACAAGGTTTGATCTGATTATTACCGACCGGTAGCGCAGCGGAAGGAGAGTTGGTGGAGATCGTTGGTGCAGATCCCCACAGCTAGGATTTTACAACCTCCTAACCGCGAGGATGTACTCCCTTGGACAGTCCCTTGGACGGTCCCTCAGACAGCCCTTCGGGAGGCCCTCAGATAGATACTCGATTAGTCTCTTGCACAGCCCTCCGGGAGACACTCGGACAGAAACTCGATCAGTCACTCGGACAGCCCTCCGGGAGGCACATGGTCGGATACTCAGACAGAACCTCAGTGTATCCCTTGAACTAAGATCGAAACTACGACCTCTCTACCGGGTTGCACACATCCGGTGTCATTTGGCAGGGCTTCACCGTCCAGAACTATGCCCTACCGAAGACTAGACAACCTTTCGGCTATGAAACTATTTCGTGGAGAGGGAGATAGAAAGCCAGATCATTGCATGGCATTTGTATGAGAGAGCTTGTGTGAAATGGAGAGCTCTCTCCACCTCTATTTGTGGTGGGACGCAAGGGGTAGAGGGCCACTTGAAAATACAAAAATGCACATGAAAAATGTCCTTCATAAGGGCAAAATGGGGTGGCTAGTGGAGCTCCATGGAGGAGCTCCTCCATGGCCGGCCACCATGTGTGGGGCCCCCCAAAGGGGGTCCCACCACCCCATGTCATCCCCTTGACTTTTGGGACAAAGCCCCAAAAGGTGGCTTTCCAAAATGCCACCAAAAGGGGGTTGTACCCTAATAGTGTTGCCACTTTTCACACCACTATTCATGACTACTTTTCATGAAATATTTTCAGCATCTGTTTAATCTGAAAAAAATCCAGAAGGTCCAGAACATTTTCGGCGCCCCCTAAAATAATTTTGGACGCATTCAGAACATTTCTGGTTTTTCTCTCTCAAACTCTACTGTTGTCTCCGAAACTTTTCCAGAAACAATCTCTAAGACTCCCTGTCTATTACTTAGCAGATAGATGACCCTTAAGTGTGTGACCCTGTAGGTTCGATGAAGTATAGACATGACCAGAACTTTTCTGATCAAGGATCAGTAGCGGAACCGTGGACATCCATATTGATCCCAATACCCACACGAATGAATATTCGAGCGAACATGTAATTAACGAATGTTATTCATGTTGCTTCGCGATATGTTACAAATACCCGAGGTGAGATTTAATAGCATCCCCATGAATCAATGACTTGTTCACTATGCCAGATTCCTCGTTATCGGTTTTGTTCTCTTTTCTCGTTCCCTCGTTCCGGCATCCCCGTGATCAAATCATGCTGTGTCTGGCCAAACGATGATGGATATCGTAACACCAAGAGGGCCCAAAGAATATCTCTCCACCGTTGGAGGAGCAAATCCCAATCTTGAGCTATCAAGTCCCTTGTCATACTTTTCCACGAACCCAAAAGCCACCTGCTACTTGTGAGCTGCGTTGGGATTTTCGCCGAAGAGGAAGGGTGAAGCAATATAGTAGCGGATAAGTATTTCCCTCAGTAGAGAACCAAGGTTATCGAACCAATAAGAGAACCACGCAAATACCCATCAATAGTAGCTGCACACATAAGAGCAAATACTTGCACCCAACGCGGGCAAGAGGGTTGTCAATCCCCTTGTACTCGTTAATTGCAAGGATCAAATCTGGTAATGGTAGATAGGTAAATTGATAAGTAAATAAAAAGTAAAATAATTGCAGCAAGGTAATTTAGGTTTTTGTAAGATAATTAAAGTAGACCCGGGGGGCATAGTTTTCACTAGAGGCTTCTCTCTCGAAACATAGCATACAGTGGTAAACAAATTACTGTTGGGCAATTCATAGAAAAGTGCATAGTTATGATGTTATTCATGGCAATGATCATGTATATAGGCATCACGTCCGTGACAAGTAGACCGAAACGATTCTCCATCTACTACTATTACTCCACTCCGAGAGCGCTTCTATGCTTGCCTCTCTACGTATTAAGTTCATAAAAAATAGAGTACTACATGAAGTATGATGACATGATGTAGATAGAATAGAACCAAACAATTTGATTGAACCCCATCATTTTACCCTTAATGGAAACAATGCAAATGCATGCCTTGCTACCCCTTTTGTCACGAGGTGAGGACACCACAAGATTGAACCCATTACAAAGCACCTCTCCCATTGAAGATAAATCAATCTAGTTGGCCAAACCAAACGGATAGATCGGAGAGAAATACGAAGCTATAATAATCATGCATAATAAAGTTCAGAAAAGACTCAATTACTTTCAATGAATAATCTAATCATAAACCCACAATTCATCGGATCCCAATAAACGCACCGCAAAAGAAGATTAATCGAATAGAACTCCATGGAGATCATGGAGAACATTGTATTGAAGATCAAAGAGAGAGAAGAAGCCATCTAGCTACTAGCTATGGACCCGTAGGTCTATGGTGAACTACTCACACATCATCGGAAGGGCGGCAAGGTTGATGTAGAAGCACTCCGTGATCAATTCCCCCTTCGGTAGAGTACCGGAAAAGGCCTCCAGATGGGATCACGGAAGAACAGAAGCTTGCGGTGGCGGAAAAGTTATTTCGGGTGGCTCTCTGTTGGTTTGGGAATATTTGAGAATTTATAGAAGTGGAATTAGGTCAAACAGAGCTGTGTGAACCCACGAGCTCAGGTGGCGCCCCCTTGGGGGCGCGCCGTGTGAGCTCGTGACTCTCCCGTAGATCTTTTGGCCTCCTCCCGAACGTTCTAGGGTCCCTTCTGGTCCAGAAAAAATCACCGTAAAGTTTCATCGCGTTTGTACTTCGTTTGGTACTGGTTTTCTGAAAAGCCAAAAACAAGCAAAAACAGCAACTGGCACTGGGCACTGAGTTAATAGGTTAGTTCCCAAAAATGATATAAAATTGCATATAAAGCATATAAAGTATCCAAGATTGATAATATAATAGCATGAAACAATCAAAAATTATAGATACATTGGAGACGTATCAGCATCCCCAAGCTTAATTCCTGCTCGTCCTCGAGTAGGTAAATGATAAAAACAGAATTTTTGATGTTGAATGCTATATACCTAGCATGTTTATCATGTAATCTCTCTTACGGTGTAAATATTGAGAAACGATGAAGTAATTGATATCAACATAATAATATCCATGAATACAAGAACATAATCATTACTTTTTCAAAATATACGATGCTCAACGAATGTTATCCCTACTCATTAAATTATGTAAGCATGTCATGACTCCGCCTTCACCGCATAAATATAAATCATGAGCACCTTGGTGTCAAACTAGGCAATTGTATCGTACTTTTTAACACGCTTCAGCATTTTCAACTCCACTCAATACATGAGCATGAGACATGGACATTAGCACTATAGGTGGAATAGAATGTGGTGGTAGAGATATATGGGAGAAATCAAAAAGGAAGAAAGGCTCGCATCAACTTGGCGGATCAATAGTAATGGAGAGGCCCATCAATCGATATCAATGTGAGGAGTAGGGATTGCAATGCAATGGATGCACTAAGAGCTATAAGTGTATGAAAGCTCAATGGAAACTATGTGGGTGTGCATCCAACTTGCTTGCTCATGAAGACCTCGGGCATTTGTGGAAGCCCATCATCGGAATATACAAGCCAAGTTCTATAATGAAAAATTCCCACCAGTATATGAAAGTGATAACTCAGGAGACTCTCTATATGAAGAATATGGTGCTACTCTGAAGCACAAGTGTGGTAAAAGGATAGTAGAATTGTCCCTTCTATCTTTTTCCCTCATTTTTTTAGAACAATCTCATGGACCTCTTCCCCTCATTTTGGAGGACTCATCAGTCTCCATCATTCTTTTCCTCACTGGGACAATGCTCTAATAATTATGATCATCGCACTTTTATTTACTTACAACTCGATATTAGAACTTGATAAACTGATACAAGATGACTCTATATGAATGCCTCTGGCAGTGTACCAGGATGTGCAATGATCTAGCGTAACACGTATAAAAATGATGAATCGTGGCTTTGCCACAAATATCATGTCAGCTCTATATGATCATGCAAAGCAATATGATGATGAACACACATGTCATAAGACGGAACGGTGGAAGTTGCATGGCAATATATCTCAGAATGGGTATGGAAATGCCATGATAGGTAGGTATGGTGGCTATTTTGACGAAGATATAAGGAGGCTTATGTGTGATAGAGCGTATCATATCACGGGGTTTGGATGCATCGGCAAAGTTTGCACCAACTCTCGAGGTGAGAAAGGGCAATGCACGCTATCGAAGAGGCTAGCAAATTGAGGAAAGGTGGGAGTGCGTAATTGTCCATGAACTCACATTAGTCATAAAGAACTCATATACTTATTGTGAAAGTTTTATTAGCCCTCAAAGCAAAGTACTACTCGCATGCCCCTAGGGAGGAGGTTGGTAGGAGTTAACCATCGCGCACCCCCGATTATGACATCACTCAAGGATTTTATTCAGACATAAAAATGCTCAAACCTCCCCACCATGCCATAACAGACACTTAAATGAGTAGTGCATAACAAACTTTAATATCAATATTCTTACTAACCAATGATCATGAACTAATACCCTTTCATATTAAGACATCAATATAATTAAAACATACGTTTCATATTTAGTGATCTACATGAAAGTTTTTATTATACCACTCTTGAATACCTATCCGTTTTGCTCTAATCGCATAACTCGTGCACATTACCAATTCCTATTTAAAACTCTCAAAAAGATTTAAGTGAAGCATGACAGTGCAATCATTTCTATAAAATATAACCACCGCCGTGCTCTAACAAATATAAGTGAAGCACAAGAGCAACTGCCTAGCTCAAAAGATATAAGTGAAGCATATAGAGTATTCTAACAAATCACGATAAATGTGTGTCTCTCTCAAAAGGTGTGTTCAGCAAAAAATGATTGTGGTAAACTAAAAAGCAACCAAGCAAAAGAAAACTATAGCACAAGACGCTCCAAGTAAAACTCATATCATGTGATGAATAAAAATATAGCTCGAAGTGACATACCGATAGATTGGAGACGAAAAAGGGGATGCCATCCGGGGAATCCCCAAGCTTAGACGCTTGGGTCTTCCTTGAATATTACCTTGGGTGCCTTGAGCATCCCCAAGCTTAGGGTCTTGCCGCTCCTTATTATTTCATCCATCGTGATCTCACCCAAAACTTGAAAACTTCAGCACACAAAACTCAACAGAAACCTCATGAGATCCGTTAGTATAATAGACAAATCATAAACTTTAGGTACTGTTGTAAACTCATTCATGATTGTTCTTTCATAATACCTACTGTATTCTAACTTCTCAATGACTTATTCCCCCCGATATAATCCATAGCATTATTAAAATAAGCACACTATGCAATAAAAACAGAATCTGGCTAAAATAGAATAGTCTGTAAAGATCTGAATTAAAATCACACTTCTATAACTCCAAAATTTCTGAACAATTTGGGCAACGTAAACACTTTGTATTCCAATGTTGTGTAAAAAATTCAGAATTTTATCACGTTCCAGTACAGAATATAAATTCCAGAACTGGGCGCAAAACTTTCTGTTTTCAAACAGTATCAATTATACTATCATTTAAATCATCCCAAAGGCATTACTTGGCACAAACACTAATTAAAAGATAAAACACAAACATTACCGTAGCAATAATGATGTGACTCAAGAAAATAAAAATTGCAATAAAGATAAATATTGGGTTGCCTTCCAACAAGCGCTATTGTTTTATGCCCCTAGCTAGGCATAATGCATTGTTTCAAGTATCGTCATCCTTCATTTCTAAATCCTTCTGAATCAAATCTTCAAAAACATTTCTCATTAATTCTCTACTTTTATACTCTACTTTTCTGGTAGGGGAACTTAAATAATTGAAGGGACTTTACTTGCTAATTGTAACGTTCATTACTTCAAACTCTGAATCATCACCATAGAGATCTTCATATCACTAGTGCAGAAAAGCCTAGCTATGGCGTGGCAAAAATGGCCTTGCTGGCGTGGCCAGCCTACGTCACCAATATGGCACCATTGTTAAAAAATAGTGGTGGCGTTGGATCCCATGTCAGCAGTATTGTACGTGTTGTTGGTATGCCACGTGGTCAACGCCACCACTATAATCACTCACCTGCGACGTGCAATGTACTTTGCACGCCACAAACGTTTAGTGCAACCAAAATTTTTTCCCCACCATATAACATTTAGCATTTCACATTAAAACTAAGCACATATAAAACATTACACACTAGATCGAACAATACCAGCTAATAGAACAATACCAGTTAATAATAAGTGACGATCTCACAAACAGTACTAGCTAGGTAGCTATTTAATAAACTACAATCCTCACAAACACGAGCAAACTAACATAGTTAATAAGGAGTTCATTTCACATCGATGACCCGGCCACACCATACTTTTAAAGGAGGTCGATGACGATCATCATCCTCAAGTCATGGCGTGGGGTGTTCCTGATAGTGACTAAGACGGCCTGCCTACCCCGGAGATTCTTGCCAGCAAGGAAGTTGCTTCACCCAGCCGCGCTGAAGACATTGCGACCATCTGTGTCCACTGCATAAGCACAGGTGGTGATGGAGCCCCTTGTG
Source organism: Elymus sibiricus (assembly GCA_039707655.1). NCBI lineage: Eukaryota > Viridiplantae > Streptophyta > Magnoliopsida > Poales > Poaceae > Elymus > Elymus sibiricus. The sequence continues at coordinate 342,502,027 of CM077666.1, read as the reverse complement.
GTAAGGCGTAGTCCAGCAATGTCTGCTTCATCCGGCTCGATGCCACAGCTCACACATAGCCTCTTAGGTAATTTTTGGAAAAAAAACAAATATGATAAATGAGCATGTCACATTACTACACTATAAGCATATCATCATATTACTACACTATAAGCATATGTCATCACAGTACTACACTAAGCATATCATCAAATTCTACACTAAGCATATCACAACATTAGTACACACTAAGCATATCATCACATTACTACACTATAAGCATATCATCACATTACTACACTAAGCATATCACCAAATTGTACACTAAGCATATCATCAAATTCTACACTAAGCATATCACAACATTACTACACACTAAGCATATCATCACATTACTACACTATAAGCATATCATCACATTACTACACTAAGCATATCATCACCAAATTGTATACTAAGCATATCATCACATTACTACACTAAGTAACATACCATCCCATGGCAGTTAACATTCGTCCTTGTCAGGCGGGTCACGAATGGCATCACGACGTAGGCATCACGTGGCGGAAGTTTTTCCTAGAGGCTGTCCATTTCATCCTCGCTCAGCCTCATTCTTTGGGCATAGCGGACTTCATCAAGTGGGTCCTCATCTTCTTCCTCCGAGTTGAGATAGATAACAGTCAGCCTTGGAGTTTGTCTTCTGAAGGAGAAGCTGATCAATTCACCCCCAGTGAGATGCATGCAGGCGATAAAACAATCCCATTCATCTCCTCCAATCTGGGCTATCTTCCGTCCCTTCTGGACCTCCATAGTGTAGGGCCCCCCAGGAGCGTCGAAGATCATAGTGTCTCCGGTAATGAGTTCATTGAACTCCAATCTCACATTGCAAGGGACGATCTGTGTAAGAAAAATCAAAAAACACACACCATGCATTAGTGGAATAATAACAACAAAAACAAAAGAACAAGCTGTTAGAAGGTTCATATAATTTGTTACCGCTGCAGGAACAAAACACGGCTGGAAGTAGATGCCGAACAGCGTGCCAGTTGCAAGGATGGTTGCGCACCTTGACTTGCACACTCGACATGGTGGCGGTTGCGCCATTCTACACAAAACATATTAAAAACTAAGTATATAATCGGATTTCTGGACTATTGAACCAACACTAAGTATAATCGGTTTCTACACTAGTAAATCAATTTGTACTAAACATAATCGGATACCACGAAACTAAATATAATTCTACACTAGTAATTGTATACACAAATAAACAAAATCCACGGAGGGAGACACAAATAAACAAATTCTACATCGCCAATCTAATTTATAGGAGTTCATTGTATTTATTCCTGGCATTCCAGACTACACTACCAAATTAAGTTGAACTTGAATCATTAATATTCTAGACACTCAAAAAATTTCTACTCAAAATGCACTATTAAAATCGGATTTTACATCGGATTATCACTAAAATTTCTACACAAAGCAATCCATTATATGTACTACAATTTATACACAAAGCAATCCTAAATCAACTTATACATATATGAATCCCATATGGATTCCGCGCGGACGGAGGAGGTGCGAGTGGAGAGGAAGAAGATGCGATGAGAGGGGAAGGAGAGGATTGAACCTTGCTTGCTGCCAGCGGGGCAGCGAGGGGCGGCGACGGGGCAGCGACGGGCGATGGCGGCTGGTCGAGGGGGGCGTGTAGGCAGTAGTGGGTGAAATGAGAGAGGCCGGGCGGCGACTTAGGTCTTTTACTAAGGTGTGTAGTTGACTCAGGTGGGCCATTGCTGGTGTGGGCCTGAAATGCAACGCCATAGCTAATAACAACCCAAATTTAAAAAATACTAAGATTAATGAAGGACTTAACATAATTAAAGACTCAAAATTAGAACTGGTAGTAAAGAAATAAAAGTCCCAAAATGATAAAAATACTAATAATAATGATGTCAAAAATATAATATAAAATGTTCATTATTTTTTGACTAGTATAATCATTAAATAATTAAAATACTTGATAAAGTGGAAAAATTATTTCTGGCGTAACATAACTTGGAACGCCAGCACTAATTAATTAACTACGGCATGCATAGAAACCCAACGCCACCACTATCTTCCAAACAGTGAGTGCAGGTGGGCCAACATATTTGTGACGTGTCCAAAAATAACCATGCCAGCACTAACCTTGTACAGCTGGCGTACCAATTTGGCCAACGCCAGCACTATTTAAAAAAAATAGTGCTGGCGTTGATGGAAAATGGCGCGCCACCAACGAAAGTTGTGGCTAGCCGTTTTTCCACTAGTGTATAAAACATGGATTTCATCATCAATAGGATCTCTAGCAGTATTTTCAAACCATTCTTCACTAAATCCCTCATCACTTCCCTTAGTTATCCATTCAAATTTGTCACAAGTGTTGTGGTACAAAGTTTTGATTAATTCAGCATAAGGAACTTTCCTCCTAATATTTTCACGAAAAGCAAAATAATCATTAGATTCCAACCTACGTATGGTGTCCTTATCATGGAGGATATCTTCTATTGGAGGATGCTCGAAATCAATTTTATAAAAGTCAAAGATGTCCCTAGCTTCTTGGATTATGTAGTCAAATTCTTGCATAAGGATGATAGTGGCAATCTTTTTTGCCCTTGGATTATGGATGTTGGGGAGTTCAAAGAATATATTTTGTAAGGCAAGAATTTTCTTTCTAGTTTAACCACAAGCATAACAATAGCATCCACATAGCAATTTGTTTATCAAGAATAGATCCTTTAATTATTGGTATGACTCCAGTGCAATTAAAGAATTCCTGAATGACATTCTTTCCAATTATATTCCCACTACCCACACGATAAGTTTTAGTTTTAAAAATTGTGGGAGCTTCATTTTCTGGAGGATCATGATTAAGATCAAATAACTTAGGCTTTTCCTCAAGAGACTCACTAGTACTATCTTCACTAGCACTTTCAACAATAACTTTCTTGAACTCGGACATAATAGCAACTTCAAGCAAGCAAGCAAACAAGCGAAATAAAATATATTTTTGTGTTTTTGATTTTTTTTAAATGAGACTAATAAAAGCAAAAAGAAAGTAGAACAAGTAAAGGATAATTTGAATGTCAGGACCTTTAGGTATTTGATGATGTCTCCCCGGCAACGGCGCTAGAAATTCTTTCTACTACTTGTGAGCTGCGTTGGGATTTTCCCCGAAGAGGAAGGGTGAAGCAATATTGTAGCGGATAAGTATTTCCCTCAGTAGAGAACCAAGGTTATCGAACCAATAGGAGAACCACGCAAATACCTGTCAACAGTACCTGCACACACAAGAGCAAATACTTGCACCCAACGCGGGCAAGAGGGTTGTTAATCCCCTTGTACTTGTTAATTGCATGGATCAAATCAGGTAATGGTAGATATGTAAATTGAAAAGTAAATAAAAAGTAAAATAATCGCAGCAAGGTAATTAGGTTTTTGTAATATGATTAAAGTACACCCGGGGGCCATAGTTTTCACTAGAGGCTTCTCTCTCGAAACATAGCATACGGTGGTAAACAAATTACTGTTGGGCAATTGATAGAAAAGCGCATAGTTATGATGTTATTCATGGCAATGATCATGTATATAGCCATCAGGTATGTGACAAGTAGACCGAAATGATTCTGCATCTACTACTATTACTCCACTTCGAGAGCAATTCTATGCTTGCCTCTCTACGTATTAAGTTCATAACAAACAGAGTAATGAATGAAGTATGATGACATGATGTAGACAGAATAGAACCAAACAATATGATTGAACCCCATCATTTTACCCTTAATGGCAACAATGCACATACGTGCCTTGCTACCCCTTCTGTCACAAGGTGAGGACACCACAAGATTGAACCCATTACAAAGCACCTCTCCCACTGAAGATAACTCAATCTAGTTGGCCAAACCAAACGAATAGATCAAAGAGAAATACAAAGCTATAATAATCATGCATAATAAAGTTCAGAAAAGACTCAATTACTTTCAATGAATAATCTGATCATAAACCCACAATTCATCGGATCCCAACAAACGCACCGCAAAAGAAGATTACATCGAATAGAACTCCATGGAGATCGAGGAGAACATTGTATTGAAGATCAAAGAGAGAGAAGAAGCCATCTAGCTACTAGCTATGGAACTGTAGGTCTGTGGTGAACTACTCACAGATTATCGGAAGGGCAGCAAGGTTGATGTAGAAGCCCTCCGTGATCGATTCCCCCTTCGGCAGAGTATCGGAAAAGGCCTCCAGATGGGATCGCAGAAGAACAGAAGCTTGCGGTAGCAGAAAAGTTATTTCGGGTGGCCCTCTATTGGTTTGGGAATATTTGAGAATTTATAGAAGTGGAATTAGGTCAAACAGAGCTGCGTGAGACCCACGAGCTCAAGGGACGCGCCGTGTGAGCTCGTGACTCTCCCGTAGATCTTCTGGCCTCCTCCCAGACATTCTAGGGTCCCTTCTGGTCCAGAAAAACTCACCGTAAAATTACATCGGGTTTTTACTTCGTTTGGTACTGATTTTCTAAAAAGAAAAAACAAGCGAAAAAACAGCAACGGGCACTGGGCACTGAGTTAATAGGTTAGTTCCCAAAAATGATATAAAATTGCATATAAAGCATATAAAGTATCCAAGATTGATAATATAATAGCATGAAAAATCCAAAACTTATAGATATGTTGGAGACGTATCATCGCCGTAATAGCCACCCTGTAACGGATGACGTTTAACAAACCCCAAAGTTCATGAAGCAAGTATGATGGAACTCAATAATCTAATGGTCTAAGGAATTATGCAAACGTTAACTTTCTCTGTGTTATAAAACCATTAACTTGTGACGAATGTATCTCATAGCATAACATCAATATGGGTCAATTCAACACAAGTGTTCTTACAACATTGTGTCCTCAAAATTGTCGGCATAGTGATACGTCTCCAACGTATCTATAATTTTTTGATTGTTCCATGCTATTATAGTATCAATCTTGGATGTTTTATATGCAATTATATGCTATTTTATATCATTTTTGGGAACTAACCTATTAACCCAGTGCCCAATGCCAGTTGTTGTTTTTTGTTTTCCAGAAAATCAGTACCAAACGGAGTCCAAACGCTACGAAACTTTTTGACGATTTTTTTCTGGACAAAAGAGACCCTAGAAGCTTCGGGGGAGGACCAAAAGACCTACGAGGAGACGACAAGGCAATAGGACGCGCCCTGGGGGGTAGGCGCGCCCTGTTACCTTGTGGGCCCCACGTGGCTCCTTTTGACCTCATTCCACTTCTATAAATTCTCAAATATTGGGAAACCAACAGAGAGCCACCCGAAATAAATTTTCCACCGTCGCAAGCTTCTGTTCTTCCATGATCCCATCTGGAGGCCTTTTCCGGTACTCTACCGGATGGGGGAATCGATCACGAAGGGCTTCTACATCAACCTTGCTGCCCTACCGATGATGTGTGAGTAGTTCACCACAGACCTACGGGTCCATAGCTAGTAGCTAGATGGCTTCTTCTCTCTCTTTGACCTTCAATACAATGTTCTCCTCGATCTTCTTGGAGTTCTATTCAATGTAATCTTCTTTTGTGGTGTGTATGTTGGGATCCGATGAATTGTGGGTTTATGATCTGAATATTCATGAGAAGTAATTGAGTCTTTTCTGAACTTTATTATGCATGATTTTTATAGCTTTGTATTTCTCTCTGATCTATCCATTTTGTTCGGCCAACTAGATTGATTTATCTTCAGCGGGAGAGGTGCTTTGTAATGGGTTCAATCTTGCGGTGCTCTATATCCCAGTGACAAAGTAGGGGACAAGACACGTATTTGTATTGTTGCCATTAAGGGTAAAATGATGGGGTTTATTCATATTAATTGGGTTTACTTTGTCTAGATCATGTCATCTTACTTATGGCGTTACTCTGTTTTCATTAACGTAATACCCTATATGCATGCTGGATAGCGGTCGATGGGTGGAGTAATAGTAGTAGATGCAGGCAAGAGTCGGTCTACTTGTCTCGGATGTGATGCCTATATACATGATCATTGCCTTGAATATCATCATAACTATGCGTTTTTCTATCAATTGCCCAACAGTAATTTGTCGACCCACCATATGCTATGTGTTCGAGAGAGAAGCCACTAGTGAAAACTATAGCCCCCGGGTCTACTTTAAATATAAAAAGAAAACTAAAATATACTTGTTGCAATTTATTTACTTTTATTTTGTTTTGCAATTTATCTATCTACCACTAAAATATTTAATCCTTGCAAGTAACGAGTTCAAGGGGATTGACAACCCTCTTGCCCGCGTTGGGTGCAAGTATTTGCTTTTGTGCGTGCAGGTGCTGTTCATGAGGCTTTGCGTGATTCTCCTATTGGTTCGATAACCTTGGTGCTCACTGAGGGAAATACTTATCTCTACTGTGTTGCATCTCCTCTCCTCTTCAGGGAAAATCCCAACGCATCTCACAAGTAGCAGGAAGAATTTCTGGCGCCGTTGCTGGGGAAACATTAGCAAAACCTATCAAGTACCTTTGCACAAATTATCATTTACTTGCTCTACATTTTATTTGCCTTTGCCTCTCGTTTTCATCTCCCCCAATCATGCGTACGACCATCTATGGGGCCATCTAGCCCCTTTTGCGGTTCGACTAGGGTGATCGACGAGCACAAAGACCAGAACCAGCAGAGGGGCGCAAGGATTTTACCCAGGTTCGGGCCGTTGTGAAGCGTAAAACCCTACTCCTGCTTTGTATATTGGATGTGTATGAGCACAAGTACAAGGAGCGCTTCTCCCGGCAAGGTGCAGAGAGAGCAGCTATGCATGCAAATTGTGCAAAGGGTTGATCGGGACCTCCCCGTAATGGTTGCCCTGGTCCTCCTTTTATAGCTCAAGGGGTCACCACAGTGGCAAAAGAGTCAATACCAGTTGATTAGATAGCAAATAGTGCTATCATACCTAACTCTGCCAGTTTAGGACAAAAACAATAAATGCTCCGTTAGGTGTCATGTGGAGGAGCCCCGGCAAGGATTCTGCACCGCTCGCCCAGCTGCCTCCTATCAACTTGACACGCCTTCTGGACAGGTGTCATTAAAGGTAAATCTCCTCCCAGCATGCTGACACATGCCCGACAAATCTCACCTAACTGCCTGTGGGCTTGACACCTCATCGATTAGTGATTGGCTGCTCGATGAGGTCGAGCGCTAATAGCTAGCGAGAGCTTGCCGGCACGGAGCTTGCCGAGCCTTCACCTTGCCGGCTCGGCCTTGCCGGCAAAGGTTATCTTTGGTGTAGAACTTGATGCTTCGTCTTGATCGTCTCTCTCCAGTGGCTTCTGCAACTGGGTCTTGAATCTTGATGTTTGGCAATTTTCGGCAAGCCTTGGCCGGCAGGGAAGCTGCCATTGTCTGTGCATAAGTCAGGGTATAAAATACCCATGTTTTATACACCAACAGGAACCCCCGGGCCTGGGCCATACGCGCGTCCGAAGCGTCGTTGGGCTAGGCCCAAAACAATGCACAGACACGCGGCGGGAAAACTGCCGCCGTGATTTTAGTCATGATGGTTTTCTGTCTTCTGAGATCTTTTTTGCTTCTTCATTTAATCTGGATTTGCGTCTGCTCTCGGCCATCCTCCGGCAAACCTTGCCGTCGGGTGGGCAGCTATTGCCTGCGCACAAGCCAGGAGTACGCACGTATGCGAGGCGCCGTTGGGCCAGACCCGAATAGGTGCATGGCCACGCGTGGCAAGGAATAACTACCGTATATGTCATTACTTCTCCCTTTCCTATGCCCTTCCACCATTTGTATTCGAATGCGAGACAAAGGATTGGCGAAGAAGGGCGGTCGTTGGAGTGGTGCGCCTGGCAAGGGATGCAGGGCGCGGGATTGCAAAACTGGGCGGTCGCTGGAGTAGTGTGCCCGGCCAGGAATGCAGGGCACGGGATTGGAGAAGCTGGGCGGTTGCCCAAAATAGTGAAGAGCCAGCCCTCGCGCCCCCCTTATAAAGAGGGGGCCACAGAGGGCGATGCTCATCCACCTCTTCCCATTCCAATCTCTCAGCCACCGTCGTCTTCTTCTTCTACCTTCCCCCCGCATCTGCCACCATTATGGTGAGGGGAAAAGGTCGAGCTCGTGCATCTGTCGTTGCTCCGAGAGCTTCTCCTCGGCGCCACGCCCACGTCTCGGCCATAGCTGCGGAAGCCGGTTCCAGCGCCCGATGAAGGGCCGTGGTTCGTGGTCACGGGAAACGCGGCGCCCGAGGCCGGGGCAGCCGTGGTGGAGCGCCTGTCGCTTCATCTCCGGCCACTCCACCCCAATCAGAAGGCCATAAGGAGGACATGGCGCATGAGTTCATCGTGGAACTGCATGATCGGCCGCGGAGCTGGCTGCGGCTTCCCCGTCCTTTCACTAGGGCGATGGAAGACAGTCATCTGCGTGGCTTGTGGCTGCGTGTGGACGGCTGCTGCAACGGCCCAGTCTGGGTGACCGTCGAGACCTCCACCAATGGCATCATGTACTTCATGCGTGGATGGTCGTCCATGCTCGTTGCTTGGGGCAGGGACACCTCCTTCACTTCAGGTTGGTCGAATCTGACACGCTCTTCGTGAAGTTCTTCGGGGCTTCAGGCGCTCGCCTGGAGTGTTGCGCGGAGAGCTCGAGTGGCAGCAACACCGCTTCTTCCAGCGAGACCGAGGACGATGACGACGATTCTCCAAACGTCAAGATCGATAATGATGGCTCCGACTCCAGCTGAACACCAGCAGCACCATCATCTGGTCTTCCGGGAGCAAGTCGGGTTTCGCCTAGGCGCTCGTTTTGCCCCTATATTGCACTCGATGTAAACCCTGCGGGGAAGGGCTAAGAAAATGTTATCGAGCACTCTTTAATGAATATCTACTATTTGTCATGCTCAGATGAATGCGTGCTATTCCCCTTGTTTCTCTTTGTCTTTGTATGATTTTGCTCCCTACGCTGTTCGGAAACTTGCCGGTGCACACACTTGCCGTGAGCGCTTTGAGGAATGGATCCTTAGCAGCCTGCAGGAAGTGCCGCCTCCGGCAAGGTAACTTGACGGTCATAATGCAGCCACAAATCTTGCCGAGCGGACTCGAGGCAAGACAAGAGCGCAATCCGATCGCGACAAGGTTCCTTTGCGTGCAGGTTTTTCATACAAACACAAAATTGTTCAAGGGAAATTGCAAACGTAACAAGGAAATGGTTTCAAAGTTTTTCAACGTAGCTTTTCCTTGCACTATCCTTCTTGTCGCATGAAATGATCACTTGAACATCATTAAATGGTACCCCCATCATCACTCCCCCCGGGAAACTTGCACGCGAGGAATCCGTCTATCCTTTGAGAAAAAGGAAGAAGAGAAAAGGGTGGTTTGGGAACCTTGACGGTTCATCAGCCATTTCATACAAATCAAAGCGTAATCACAACATCACATGCATTTATACATAAATGAATATGTACAAAAAGTTGCGAAACATTTAGCTTTATTTTATGCATAGGATCTGTGCCTGGCTTTGTACAAAGGGTTACATGTCTTGCCGATAAAGCTTGTATAAAAGGGGTTGCCAGGAGGCCCGACAACTGTGCCTTATGGGTAGAACTTGCGAAGATGCTCAATATTCCATCAGTTTTGCACTAGGATGCCATCTTCAGTCTCCAGACGGACTGCGCCAGGTCTGGTGACTCGTGCTACCCGATAAGGGCCTTCCCACTTCGGCGTCAACTTGTTTGATTTCTTGGCGGACTGAACGCGCCTAAGAACAAGGTCACCTTCCTCAAGGCTTCGGGCATGCACTTTGCGGCTATGATAGCGGCGCAAAGCTTGCTGGTAGCATGCAACTCGCACAGCCGCCTGAAGACAATCTTCCTCAAGGAGCGCTGCATCATCTTGCCGCAGCTGCTCTTGCTTTGCCTCATCGTAGGCAAGCACTCGAGGTGACCCGTATATGAGTTCCGTGGGGAGCATCGCTTCTGCACCATAGACTAGGGAGAAGGGTGTTTGGCCGGTAGCTCGATTTGGTGTCATTCTGAGTGACCAAAGAACTGCCGGCAACTCATCGATCCAGCGTCTCCCGCACTTATGCAGCCTATCAAAAGTTCTTGTCTTGAGGCCTCGCAGCACTTCAGCATTTGCCCTTTCCGCTTGACCGTTACTTCTTGGGTGAGCAATAGATGCAAAACAGATTTTGCTACCAAGGTCTTGGATGTACTGCATGAAGGTGCGGCTCGTGAACTGTCTACCGTTGTCGGTGATGATTCTATTAGGAACCCCGAAATGGCAAACAAATCCTTTGAAGAACTTGACGGCTGATTGCGCTGTCACCTTCCTCACTAGCTCCACTTCAGGCCACTTTGTGAACTTGTCGATGGCGACATACAAGAACTCAAAGCCCCCAGTAGCACGGGGGAAGGGGCCCAAAATATCAAGCCCCCAGACCGAAAAAGGCCAGGAGAGAGGGATTGTTTGAAGAGCTTCAGCTGGTTGATGTATGTTCTTCGAATGGAACTGGCATACTTCCCACTTGGTTACTAGCTCAGTTGCATCCTGGAGGATAGTGGGCCAATAGAAGCCTTGCCAAAAAGCTTTGCCGGCAAGTGCTCTTGATCCTATGTGGGAGCCACATATGCCTCCATGTATCTCTGCCAACAGCTTTACTCCATCTTCCCAGCAAATACACTTCAATTTCACACCGTTTGGTCTCTTTCTGTATAGCGTGTTATCCACAAACTGATACCTACTTGACTGACGGGCTACTTTCTCAGCTTCTTCTTGGTCATCAGGAAGTTCTCCTGTTTGAAGGAAATGAACTACTTGCTGTGCCCAAGTTGGAGCCTGCGGCTCGACAACAAGGACTAAAGGCATCTCTTCGGCCGTGGGAAAACTTGCTTCAGTGGCAAGAACCTGAGGTTCTACGCGAAGCCGCTGCTCACCAGCGGTCGTGTTGTTGTTCCCAACAACTTTCTTGCCGGTGGCTTCTGGGAGCTCTGTCGGAAAATACTTGCCGGTGTTCAACTTTCCTCTTTTGCTGGCCTGCGTTGATGGAGTGACTGATGGTTGATTCAAATGGAGCACAAAAGTTCCCGGTTCCACAGATAGCTTTTGGGTGGCACACTTTGACAGATGATCAGCAATGCTGTTTTCTGCACGAGGGATGTGCTCTGTTTGCAATCCGTCAAAGTGCTCTTCCAATTTACTCAATTCCTCCACATACGCTTCCATCAACGGGCTCTGGTAGTCTTTATTCACTTGCTTCACAACAAGCTGCGAGTCACCACGGATGATCAACTTTCTGATCCCAAGGCCCACTGCGATCCTAAGACCGGCAAGGAGTCCTTCGTACTCAGCAGTGTTGTTTGTTGCTTTCTCCCTGGGAAAGTGCATTTGGATAACATACTTGAGGTGCTCTCCGGTGGGTGCGACAAGTAGCACTCCAGCACCAGCGCCTTGCAGCGAGAAGGCACCACCAAAGTACATGATCCATTCTTTAGCTGTCTCTTTGCCGGGGAGAACCGTTTCTTGGATTTCCTCGTCTTGTGTTGGCGTCCATTCTGCAATGAACTCCGCCAAAGCTCTACTCTGAATAGTTGATGTGCTTTCAAACTTGAGTGCAAAGCTTGACAATTCCAACGCCCACTCCACTATCCTACCAGTTGCATCTGGATTCCTCCAAATACGCTGCAACGGAAAGCGAGTGATGATGGTGATCTCATGTGATTGGAAGTAGTGATGCAGCTTTCTCGAGGTCATAAGAAGACCGAAAAATAATTTGTGCACACCAGAATATCTTGATCTAGTCCCCTGTAGAAGGGAACTAACAAAATACACCGGTCGCTGCACCACATTCTTCTTCGGCACCACTTGCTGATCAGCTTCATTTTCTTGCGCTATTTCTGATTTGTCAGCACCAGACCTTGCCGGAGAAGATTCCGGTTTGTCGCTGGTCGGGCTTGCCGCTGCTGCTTCTTCGTCATCAGCTTCTCTCTACACCACCAATGCAGCACTGACCACTTGATTTGTTGCCGCTAGATATAGCAGCAACGGCTCTTGTGGTTTAGGCGCAACTAGCGTTGGCGCGGAAGAGAGGTATCTTTTCAAATCCCGCAGCGCGGCCTCCGCTTCCGGAGTCCATTTCATTAGTCCTGCCTTTTTCAAAATCTTGAAAAACAGCAAGGCACGCTTACCAGATTTTGAAATGAACCTACTTAAGGCAGAACACAACCGGCAAGACGCCGCACATCCTTGACGCTTTTTGGTGCCTGAATCTGCTCAATTGCTTTGATCTTGTCGGGGTTTGCTTTGATTCCACGTTGAGATACAAAGAACCCGAGAAGTTTGCTGGATGGAACGCAAAACACACACTTCTCGGGGTTGAGCTTCAAATTGATCTTGCGCAAGTTTGTAAAAGTTTCTTCTAAGTCTTGGATGAGGGTTGATTTGTCCTTGGTTTTGACCACTATATCATCCATATATGCTTCCACATTTCTGTGCAGCTGGGACTCAAAACCAATCTAGACTGCTCTTGCAAATGTTGAACCAGCACTCTTTAATCTGAAAGGCATACGCACAAAACAGTACGTGCCACATGGAGTAATAAATGCGGTTTTCTCCTCATCCTCCTTGGCCATGAATATCTGATGGTACCTAGAATATGCATCAAGGAAGGAGAGCAAATCACAGTCGGCAATAGAGTCTACAATTTGATCAATGCGCGGCAAAGGGAAAGGATCCTTTGGACATGCTTTGTTAATATCAGTGTAGTCGATACAAAGTCTCCACTTTCCATTTGCTTTTCACACTACAACTGGATTTGCCAACCAAGTTGGATGTAGTACACCTCTAACTAAGCCTGCTGCTTCAAGTTTTTTGATTTCTTCGGCAATGAACTGTTGCAGCTCCAAAGCCTTCTTCCTAACCTTCTGCTTAATGGGCCGAGCGTGGGGACAGACATCAAGGTGGTGCTCAATTACCTCCCTGGGAACCCCGGGGATGTCGGATGGTTGCCATGCAAACACATCAACATTCGCCCGCAGGAAGGCAACGAGCGCGCTTTCCTATTTGTTCTCAAGGGTGGCGCTGATGGTGAAGGTATCGTCAGCGCCATCCTCCCTTGCTGGCACCTTCTTCGTTGCTGGCGGAGTAGCCTTGGATTTCTTGCCGGTAGAGCATTCCGGCAAGTCTTCAACAGGCGCGCAGCACTCCGAAGAAGTGCACTTCCCGGATTTCTTGTCACAGGACTTGCCGGACTTCTTGCTTTTCTTTTCCTTGGCGGGAGCTGGCGCCTTGGCGGCCTCTGCTGCAACCACATCTCTATATAGTTTGTCGATGCATATGACTGCATCTTTCTTATCTGAGTTGACAGAAATGACACACATCGGCCCTGGCATCTTCAACGTGTTATAGGCATAGTGGGATCCTGCCATAAACTTAGCCAAAGCTGGGCGGCCAAGAATTCCATTATACGGCAAAGGGATCTTAACAACATCAAACACAATTTTCTCTATTCTGTAGTTCAATTCCCCGCCAAACGTCACTGGCAATTCGATCTTTCCCTTGGGCTGGCTCCTTCCTGGATTCACTCCTTGAAACGTGCCTGTTTTCTCAAGTTCCTCGTCGGGAATCTGTAGCCTCTTGATTACTTCTGGAGAGATCAAATTTAAGCCAGCCCCACCGTCAACTAACATTTTCGTGACTTGGAGGTTGCGAATTGTCGGTGAAACCAACAACGGTAAACACCCGACCGCGGTTGTGAGATCAGGGTGATCCTCGGCATCAAAAATGATAGGCGTGTGTGACCATTTGAGTGGCTTTTGGATGCCTATTGCTGGTTCTGCTGCATTAACCTCACGTGCCCACTACTTGAGTTGGCGGTGAGAGGAGTGCAGAGATGCACCTCCGTCAATGCACATGGCTTCAGTTGCCTTCTGGAGTTCTTGTTCACTGGACTCGTCGTCATCCTCTTCGTCACTTCCATCGTCTTCCTCTTTCTTTTCACAGCCTCTAGCAGGCTTCTCTTTTTGCTGCTTAGCCTTGCCATGGCGGCCTCCTCGACCACCACGACCCTTTTTGCCGGATCCACCAGCACCATCCTGACCCTTCTCCTTGTAGCGTTTTTCATATTCAGCTTTCTGCTTTTTTGCGAGGTGCTCGACTTGTCGGCACTCTTGGAGATCATGGCCCTTGGTGAGGTGAATCTTGGAATATGGCCCATCAGATTTGCCGGCCTTCTTGTTTGCCGTCGCCTCCTGACAAGCGGCGCATACAGTAGCCTCCTTTCCGGAGTTTTCCGTCTTGGCTTTCTTGGCGGTGTTAGAGTTACCGGACCCTTCGACAGCCATCCTAGTTTTGCCTTTGCGCTTCCTGTTACGCTTTCGGCCCTTCTTCTTCGGGGTGGCAGCATCGTCGTCCTTGGAATCCACCTCGGCACCAGCATCCTCCCTAGGAAGCCTCCTTCCTTCCTCAGCACGCGCACACTTATCTGCCAACGTGTAGAGTTCGTTGGTGGTCTTCGGCAACTTGACGTTCATCTTCTCCCGCATCCTTTGATTGCGCACGTTTGTGTGAAAGGCGGCAATCACAGCTGCGGGGTGCACGTCTGGGATATTGCGGTGCACACGACTGAATCTCTGGATGTACTTGCGCAGGGATTCACCATCTCTTTGCGGGATCACTTGCAGGTCGCTGGGCTGACTGGGAGCCTTGTGGCCTCCGGTAAAGGCACCAATGAACTCATTGCAAAGATCTGACCACGAAGAAATGGAGTTCTCCGGCAAGTTCATCAGCCAAGATCTCACGTTGGGCTTCAGCACCAATGAAAAGTAGTTGGCGAGAATCTACTCGTCTCTTCCCCCGACAGCTTGCACGGCAATCGTGTAGATGCCCAAAAACTCTGCCGGGTTCAGCTTGCCGTCGTACTTCTTTGGTACTTCCGGCTTGAAGGGCCGGACGGATGACCAACGGACTTGCTGCAGCTCACGAGTGAAGGCTGGACATCCAACCTCGTAAGGCATATATCCGCCAACCTCGGGCACAGGCTCATCAACGACTGGGCCCTTGCGCGCGTCAGATTGACGGCGCGCCTCCTGGCGCCGTTCAATGGTGGTGCGGGCATCTTCTACCCGTCTATCCTGCAGCACTTGCCGCTGATCTTGCCGCGCTCGTGGATCTGAAGAGGCCACTGACATCTCGTTGGGCTCAGAGGATCGCTGAGTTTGTCGCGGTTGCTAACGTTGTTGCTGTTGCCGTGGAGGTGACTGCACCGTTGGCGCAGCACCTTCAACACGGCCACCAGTTGGAGCTACTGGTGCTGTTCGCGAGCGCCGAGATGGCTCCGCTTGCTATGATATGCTCGACTCAGCACATCCAAACAGGCTCTGGACGGTGGCTCTCCACTCATCCATCTTTTCTGCTGTCGGAGGAAAGTTCAGCAGCATCTGGGCTCTCGTCACCACCACTGCTGTTGTGGCTGGCATGGCCGGAAGCGAAGAACGCGACGTTGCTCAACTTCTGGTAGATCCAGCAGGAGCGCCATCGCGATCTCGCTGCCACGGCGCATGTTCAGCAGCGGGCTGTCGTGGCGAAGGTGGAGCTTGAGGATCTGGGACTTGATCGACAGGCATCTTGCCATGTGGTCGCCGCTGCCCGGAGTCGTCGAGGCCGCTCGGAGTCACATTGCGCCCATCAAGCGACGGGCGCGATGTGTGCCTTGATGCAGCATCTCTGGACATCGCCGTGGCGGGGTCTTGGCTCGTGCCGGCCCGGGCATTGTCGCTCCGGTGGCTGCACTCGTCGACGCGGCGAGGAGGAGGAAGACGTCCATCCGTTTCGCCCGCGCCATTACGGCCTTGCTCGCCAGAGGGTCGGGGAAGTCGACCGCCTCCAGCGCTTCTGCCTCCTGCTCCGACCATGGTGGGCACGGCGACCGCGCCACCTACGCTTGTCGTGCCAACCGCGGTGTCCGCACCGCCCGCGTCGGCCGCAGCGCCTGCGCCGCCTGCGGATACATGCGAAGGAACTTTGGAGGTGGAAGGAGCCATCATCGTGATGCCCTTCTTCTTGGGGGCCATCGATGATGACGAAGACGATGATGAAGCTGATGAAATTGACGCGCAATCTGCTGATTCAGGTTCGCGCAAGCAATCCCCCTACCTGGCGCGCCAAAGATGTCGTGCGTACAACCATCTATGGGGCCATCTTGCCCCTTTTGCGGTTCGACTAGGGAGATCAACGAGCACAAAGAGCAGAACCAGTAGAGGGGTGCAAGGATTTTACCCAGGTTCGGGCCGCTGTGAAGCGTTAAACCCTACTCCTGCTTTGTATGTTGGATGTGTATGAGCACAAGTACAAGGAGCGCTTCTCCCAGCAAGGTGCAGAGAGAGCAGCTACGCATGCAAATTGTGCAAAGGGTCGATCGCCCCCCCCCCCCCCATAATGGTTGCCCTGGTCCTCATTTTATAGCTCAAGGGGTCACCACAGTGGCGAAACAGTCATTACCAGTTGATTAGATAGCAAACAGTGCTATCATACCTAACTCTGCCAGTTTAGGACAAAAACAATAAATGCTCCGTTAGGTGTCATGTGGAGGAGGAGCCCCGGCAAGGATTCTGCACCGCTCGCCCAGCTACCTCCTATCAACTTGACACGCCTTCTGGACGGGTGTCATTAAAGGTAAATCTCCTCCCAGCATGCTGACACGTGCCCGACAAATCTCACCTAACTACCTGCATGCTCGACACCTCATCGATTAGCGACTGGCTGCTCGATGAGGTGGAGCGCTAACAGCTAGCTAGAGCTTGCCGGCACGGAGCTTGCCGGGCCTTCACCTTGCCGGCTCGGCCTTGCCGGCAAAGGTTATCTTTGGTGTAAAACTTGATGCTTCGTCTTGATCTTCTCTCCAGTGGCTTCTGCAACTGGGTCTTGAATCTTGATGTTTGGCAATTTTCGGCAAGCCATGGCCGGCAGGGAAGTTACCACTGTCTGTGCATAAGTCAGGGTATTAAATACCCATCTTTTATACACCGACACCCCCACTTCTCATAAAAAATACAAAAACACAAAAATATTTTTGTTTTCTCGCTTGCTTGCTTTGTCGCTATGTCTCAAGAAAAATTTCACGATAGTTCTTATCACAAGAGGTTGGCTGAGATTGAAAATGCTACTAAGAATTTCATGTTTTCATAATACGGGCATAATAAATTCTTTTCTGAGGAACTTAAGGAACATTCCATCGTATTAGACACCATTAATAAACAACTTGATGAGGTTAACCAAGAAGTAGCGAATCTTCAGTCCCAACTTGCTCGCACCGAAAACTTGTTAGGAAAGATTTCGGATAAACAAACCACACTAGTAAATAAGATGGCTGCTAAACCGGAGTCACATTCTAGTGATGATGAAGATATTAAAATGATTGGTGTCTCACCTATTGAATCTTTATTTAGTAATATAAAACTTGATGAAAAAGGGACTGGAGATGAGTCAACTTTAGTTAGAAGGCGTCCCAATTGTTCGGAGAGTGATGATCTTAATGATAAAAATGATAAAAGTGGTTTGGAGAGGTGAAGACTTTAAATAGTTATGTGCCCACTACTTTGGATTACAAGGACTTTAATTATGATAATTGTTCTTTAATTGAATGTATTTCCTTGTTGCAATCCATGATAAATTCACCCAATGCTTATGAACAAAATAAAGCTTTCACTAAACATATTGTAGAAGCTATGATAAAAGCTCATGAAGAAAAGCTAGAGTTGGAGGTTTCAATACCTAGAAAATTGCATGATTAATGGGAACCTACTATTAAAGTAAAAATTAAAGATTGTGAATGTAACGCTTTGGGTGATCTAGGTGCTAGCGTCTCTACTATACCAAAATCTTTATGTGACGTGCTAGGTCTCACCGATATGGATGCTTGTTCCCTTAACTTACATTTAGTGGATTCAACTATTAAGAAACCATTGGGTAGAATAAATGATGTTCTCATACTTGCAAATAGCAATTATGTGCCCATGGATTTTATTGTGCTTGATATTGGATGCAATCCGTCTTGTCCTATAATACTTGGTAGACCTTTCCTACGAACCATAGGTGTTATTATTGATATGAAAGAAGGTAATATATGATTCCAATTCCCACTAAAGAAAGGGATGGAACACTTCCCTAGAAAGAGAATTAAGCCACCATATGAATCTATTATGAGGGCCACCTATAGAATTAATTTAAATGATGATAATACTTGAAACAATGCATTATGCCTAGCTAGGGGCATAAAACAATAGTGCTTGTTGGGAGGCAACCCAATATGTATCTTAAACTTTTTCCTTTTGTTTTCTGTTTTGTGTGTTTACACATTTATAGCTACTGTTATGATTGTGTTTTTATCTTTTAGTTAGTGTATGTGCCAAGTAATGCCTTTGGGATGATTTGGATGATAGTATAATTCATGTGTTAGAAAAACAGAAAGTTTTGCAACCAGTTCTGGAATTTTCATTCTGTACTGGAACACGATAAAATCCTGAATTTGTTTGACAGTATTGAAATATGAATTTTTTACGATTTTATAATTTTTCAGAATTTTTGGAGTTACAGAAGTATGAATTTAATTCAGATCTTTATAGACTGTTCTGTTTTAGACAGATTCTGTTTTTGTTGCATAGTTTGCTTATTTTAATGAATCTATGGATTGTATCGGGGGGTATAAGCCATGGGGAAGTTGGAGTACAGTATAATTATGCAAGAATTAAATATGAATCAATTTATAACAGTACCTAAAGTTTAAGATTTGTTTGTTATACTAACGGATCTCGCGAGGTTTCTGTTGAGTTTTGTGTGCTGAAGTTTTCAAGTTTTGGGTGAGATCACGATGGATCAAGGAATAAGGAGCGGCAAGACCCTAAGCTTGGGGATGCCCAAGGCACCACAAGTTAATATTCAAGGAAGACCCAAGCGTCTAATGTTGGGGATGCCCCGGATGGCTTCCCCTCTTTCGTCTACAATCTATCGGTATATCACTTGGAGCTATATTTTTATTCATCACATGATATGAGTTTGCTTGGAGCGTCTTATGCCATAGTTTTCTTTGCTTTGTTTGCTTTTTATTTTGCCACAATCATCTTTTCCTGGACACACCTTTTGAGAGGGACACGCATTCATTCGTGATTTGTTAGGCAGTTGCTCTAGTGCTTCACTTATATCTTTTGAGCTAGGCAGTTGCTCTAGTGCTTCACTTATATCTTTTAGAGCACGGTGGTGGTTATATTTTAAAAAATAGTTGCACTCTCATGCTTCACTTAAATCTTTTTGAGAGTCTAATAAATAATAATAGCAATTTGCACGGGTTACAAGATTGGTCCATAAAGGATAGGTATTCAAGAGGGATATAATAAAAACTTTCATGTAGATCATTGAATATGATATGTTTGATTCCTTGCAATAGTTTTGCAATATTAAGATGGTAGTATGTGGATGTACTAGTGAATGATTGTGGTTTAGTAAGAATATTGGTGTTAAGGTTTGTGATTCTCGAAGCATGCACGTATAGTCCCTAGTTATGCGATGAAGTTAGAGCTTGAGTTATTATTGAGTGTCTACCTTATGAGTGGCGGTTGGGGACGAGTGATTGTCTTTTCCTACCAATCTATCCCCCTAGGGGCATGCGAGTAGTACTTTGCTTCGAGGGCTAATAGACTTTTGCAATAAGTATGTGAGTTCTTTATGACTAATGTGAGTCCATGGATTATACGCGCTCTTACCTTTCCGCAATTTGCTAGCCTCTTCGGTACCATGCATTGCCCTTTCTCACCTCGAGAGTCGGTGCAAACTTCGCTGGTGCATCCAAACCCCGTGATATGATATGCTTTATCACACATAAGCCTCTTTATATCTTCCCCAAAACAGCCACCATATCTACCTATTACGGCATTTTGCTACTTGTGAGCTGCGTTGGGATTTCCTCGAAGAGGAGAGGATGATGCAGTACAGTAGAGATAAGTATTTCCCTCAGTTAAGAACCAAGGTTATCAATCCCGTAGGAGAACCACAGAGAACCTCGTTAGTAGCACCTACACACACAACAGCAAATACTTGCACCCAATGCGAACAAGAGGGTTGTCAATCCCCTTGGCAGTTACTTGCGGGGATTAATTCTGATAGTGATAGATAGATAGATAAATTGCAAAACAAAATAAAGGAAATAAAATTGCAGCAAGGTATTTCTGGATTTTATATATGATATATAGATGACCCGGGGGCCATAGTTTTCACTAGAGGCTTCTCTCTCGAACACATAGCACACGGTGGGTAAAGAAATTACTGTTGGGCAATTGATAGAAAAGCGCATAGTTATGACGGATTCATGGCAATGATCATGTATATAGGCATCACGTCCGAGACAAGTAGACCTACTCCTGCCTGCATCTACTACTATTACTCCACCCATCGACCGCTATCTAGCATGCATCTAGGGTATTAAGTTAATGAAAACAGAGTAACGCTTTAAGCAAGATGACATGATGTAGACATAGTAAACTCAAGTAATATGAATAAACCCCATCGTTTTATCCTTAATGGCAACAATACAAATATGTGTCTTGTCCCCTACTTTGTCACTGGGATAGAGCACCGCAAGATTGAACCCATTACAAAGCACCTCTCCCATTGCAAGATAAATCAATCTAGTTGGCCAAACCAAATGGATAGATCGGAGAGAAATACAAAGCTATAACAATCATGCATAAATAAGTTCAGAAAAGACTCAAATATTTCTCATGAATAATATGATCATAAACCAACAATTCACTGGATCCCAACAAACACACCGCAAAAGAAGATTACATCGAATAGAACTCCAAGAAGATCGAGGAGAACATGGTATTGAAGATCAAAGAGAGAGAAGAAGCCATCTAGCTACTAGCTATGGACCCGTAGGTCTGTGGTAAACTACTCACACATCATCGGAAGGGCAGCAAGGTTGATGTAGAAGCCCTCCGTGATCGATTCCCCCTCCGGTAGAGTACCGGAAAAGGCCTCCAGATGGGATCATGGAAGAACAGAAGCTTGCGGCGGCGGAAAAGTTATTCGAGGTGGCTCTCTGGTATATGGGGAATATTTGAGAATTTATAGCGGCGGAATTAGGTGAAGAGGTGCCACGAGGGGCCCACAAGCCTGGAGGGCACGCCTACCGCCCTGGGCACGCCTCCCGAGCTTGTCGCTCCCTCATGACTCTTATGGTCTTCTCCCGAACCTTCTAGGGTCTCTCTTGGTCCAGAAAAAATTAATCCAAAGTTTTTTTCGTTTGGACTCCGTTTGATATTAATTTTCTGAAAAGCCAAAAACAAGCAAAAAACAGCAACTGGCACTGGGCACTAGGTTAATAGGTTAGTCCCAAAAAATGATATATAATTGCATATAAAACATCCAAGATTGATACTATAATAGCATGGAACAATCAAAAATTATAGATACGTTGGAGACGTATCAAGCAAACCCAAGCTTAATTCCTGCTCGTCCTCGAGTAGGTAAATGATAAAAACAAAAAATTTGATGTGGAATGCTACCTAACATGTTCATCATGTAATTCTCTTTTACGGTATGAATATTAAGATCCGAATGATTCAAAGCAATAGTCTATAATTTGACATAAAGACATCAATACTCAGGCATACTACAAAACAATCATGTCTTTCAAAATAAAAATACTAAAGAAAGTTATCCCTACAAAATCATATAATCCTGTCATGCTCCATCTTCTTAACAGAAAGTATTTATCATGCACAACCCGGGAGACAATCAAGTGATTGGTTCATACTTTTTAACGTGCTTCAGCCTTTTCAACCCCTACGCAATACATGAGTGCAAGCCATGGACATAGCACTATGGGTGGAATAGAATATGATGATAGAGATTAATAAAGGGAAGTCAAAAAAAGAAGATAGTCTCATATCGGCGCGGCTAATCAACGGGCTATGGAGATGCCCATCAATTGATGTCAATGAGAGGAGTAGGGATTGCCATGCAACGGATGCACTAGGAGCTATAAGTGTATGAAAGCTCAAAATAAAAACTAAGTGGGTGTGCATCCAACTTGCTTGCTCATGAAGACCTCGGGCATTTGAGGAAGCCCATCATCAGAATATACAAGCCAAGTTCTATAATGAAAAATTCCCACTAGTATATGAAACTGACAACATAGGAGACTTTGTATATGAAAAACATGCTGCTACCCTGAAGCACAAGTGTGGAAAAGGATAGTAACACTGCCCCTTCTCTCTTTTTCTCTCATTTTTTTGGTGGGCTCTTTTTGGCCTCTTTTTTCTCTTTTTTTTATTTTCCTCACTGGGACAATGCTCTAATAATGATGATCATCACACTTCTATTTACTTACAACTCGATACTAGAACAAATATGACTCTATATGAATGCCTCTGGCAGTGTACCAGGATGTGCAATGATGCTAGCATAACATGTATGAAAAAGATGAACGGTGGCTGAGCCACAAATACTATGCCAGCTATATGATCATGCAAAGCAATATGACAATGATGATGTGTGTCATATAAACGTAACGGTGGAAGTTGCATGGCAATATATCTCGGAATGGCTATGGAAATGCCATAATAGGTAGGTATGGTGGCTGTTTTGAGGAAGATATAAAGAGGCTTATGTGTGATACAGTGTATCATATCACGGGGTTTTGATGCACCGACGAAGTTTGCACCAACTCTCGAGGTGAGAAAGGGCAATGCACGGTACCGAAGAGGCTAGCAAATTGCGGAAAGGTGAGAGTGTGTATAATCCATGGACTCACATTAGTCATAAAGAACTCACATACTTATTGTGAAAGTTTATTAGCCCTCGAAGCAAAGTACTACTACGCATGTCCCTAGGGGGGAGGTTGTTAGGAGTTAACCATCGCGCGCCCCCGACCGCCATGCAAAGGAAGACAATCAATAATAAATCATGCTCCAACTTCTTAGCATAACGAAAGACCATACGTGCATGCTTCGGGAATCACAAACCTTAACACCAATATTCTTACTAAACCACAATTATCCACTACTACCTCCCACATATTACCATCTTAATATTGCAAAACTATTGCAAGGAATCAAACTTATCATATTCAGTGATCTACATGAAAGTTTTTATTATATCCTTCTTGAATACCTATCATATTAGGACCAAATTCATAACCTGTGCATATTACCATTACTATTTATTAGACTCTCGAAAATATATAAGTGAAGCATGAGAGTGCAACTATTTCTTTAAAATATAACCACCGCCGTGCTCTAAACGATACAAGGGAAGCACAAGAGCAACTGCCTAGCTCAAAAGATATAAGTGAAGCACATAGAGTATTCTAACAAATCACGAATAATGTGCGTCCCTCTCAAAAAGGTGTGTTCAGAAAAGATGATTGTGGCAAACTAAAAAGCAAACAAATAAAAGAAAACTATGGCATAAGACACTCCAAGTAAAACACATATCATGTGATGAATAAAAATATAACTCCAAGTGATATACCGATAGATTGTAGACGGAAGAGGGGATGCCATCCAGGGCATCCCCAAGCTTAGACGCTTGGGTCTTCCTTGAATATTACCTTGGGGTGCCTTGGGCATCCCCAAGCTTAGGGTCTTGCCGCTCCTTATACCTTCATCCATCGTGGTCTCACCCAAAACTTGAAAACTTCAGCACACAAAACTCAACAGAAACCTCGTGAGATCCGTTAGTATAACAAACAAATCTTAAACTGTAGGTGCTGTTATAAGTTGATTCATATTTAATATTGGCACAATTCTACTGTACTCCAACTTCCCCATGGCTTATACCCCCCCCCCCCCCAATACGATCCATAGATTCAACAAAATAAGCAAACTATGCAATAAAAACAGAATCTGTCTAAAACAGAACAGTCTGTAAAGATCTATTTAAAAGCTATACTTCTGTAACTCCAAAAATTCTGAAACCTTAGGACAATGTAAATAATTCATATACCAATACTGTTTAAAAATTCAGAATTTTATCACGCTCCATTACAGAACCAAAAATCCAGCACTAGACTCAAAACTTTCTGTTTTCAAACAACATCAATTATACTATCATCAAAATCATCCCAAAGGCATTACTTGGCACAAACACTAATTAAAAGATAAAAACACAATCATAACAGAAGCTAAAATTGTGTGACACAAGAAAAAGAAAAATTGCAATAAATATAAATATTGGGTTGCCTCCTGATACGTCTCCGTCGTATCTATAATTTTTGATTGTTTCATGCCATTATCCTACAAATTCCACATACTTTTGGCAACATTTTATATGATTTCTTGGACTAACATATTGATCCAGTGCCAGTTCCTGTTTGTTGCATGTTTTTTGCTTCCCACAAAATCCATATCAAACGAAGTCCAAATGCGATAAAAATTTATAGAGATTTATTTTGGAATATATGTGATTTTTGGGAAAAAGAATCAACGCGAGACGATGCCCGAGGGGGCCACAAGCTCAGAGGGCGCGCCCCCTACCCTGGGCGCGCCCAGCAGGCTTGTGGCTACCTCGTAAGGCAGTTGGGGCCCTTCTTCTGCCACAAGAAAGATAATATCCGGAAGAAAATCCCCTCAAAATTTCAGCCCAATCGGAGTTATGGATCTCTAGGAATATAAGAAACGGTTTTCGGCCAGAAAACAGGAGCGCAAAACAGAGGAGAACAGAGAGAGAGATCCAATCTCGGAGGGGCGCCTGCCCTCCGGGAGCCATGGCGGCCATGGACCAGAGGGGAAACTCTCCTCCCATCTAGGGGGGAGGCCAAGGAAGAAGAAGAAGGAGGGGGGCTCTCTCCCCCTCTCTCCCAGTGGCGCCGGAACGCCGCCGGGGCAATCATCGTGACGGCGATCTACACCAACAACTTCGCCGCCGTCAACACCAACTCTCTCCCCCTCTATCTAGCGGTGTAACATATCTTCTCCCCGCTGTAATCTCTACTTAAACATGGTGCTTAATGCTACATATTATTATCCAATGATGTGTTGCCATCCTATGATGTTTGAGTAGATTCGTTTTGTCCTATGGGTTGATTGATGATCGTGATTGGTTTGAGTTGTATGTTTTATTTTAGTGCTATCCTATGGTGCCCTCTGTGTCGCGCAAGCGTGAGGGATTCCCGCTGTAGGGTTTGCAATGCGTTCATAATTCTCTTATAGTGGGCGGCTAGAGTGACAGAAGCTTACACCCGAGTAAGGGGGTTGTTGCGTATGGGAGTAAAGAGGATTTGTTACTTAATGCTATGGTTGGGTTTTACTTTAATGATCTTTGGTAGTTGCAGTTGCTTGCTAGAGTTCCAATCATAAGTGCACATGATCCAAGTAATGTAACATCCCAAAATTCTAAATTTTGGAATGTTATATTAATTAAGTAATGATGATTGCTTGTGTGATTTTTTGTGTGAAATTGAGTGGAATTTGAAGAAAAAAAAATTGAAAGTTAAATGAGAGGGAATAAAAGGACTTTCCCAAACTTTCAATTTTGCCTTTGGTCCCCAAGAATTCAAATTCATTTCAACACGAACCCTAGAGTGAAGATAATATGACTTCTTCCATTAAAGATATGAAAAGGGTTTTGAAAATATTTAAATTCCATTTCAAAATAATTCAAACTCAGAAACTTTATGCCACTCAAGGATTTTCATGAGAGGAGATAATAGGACTTCTCCAAAATATATGAAATAGAGTGGGAAGTGATAAGGACCACTTTTCAAAAATTTCTTTGGATCACTTTAGGAGAGTTTTTCCATTTTGAGTTTCAAATTCATTTACATTTATTCAAATAAAATAAAGAGAGAAGGAAATATGACTCCTTCAAATATCAGGAAGAAAATATGGAAAATGGATTATGAAACCAGCAGGGATTTATTTGAAAAATATTTGCATAGCCATTTCTTGAAAATTACTGAATATTGCTTTTATTGGGTTTTATTAAAATTATTTTCCTCTGAAAAATATTAATTATGAGTGAGGGTAAAATGATTCCCTCCAAAGGAAAAATAGTGGGGAAAAAATATTTTGGTTATATTTTGATATTTTAAAAAGTCATTTTGAATTGTTTTTATGCCTTATAAAGTCTCTTCAATTTAAATAATTACTTATATGTTGAATTTTGAAAACTAAAATGTGCACAATGATCTTTGCACACCCTAGTAATTTTGTGCCAAATTTCAGGTTTTTTTATAAAATAGTTTGATAATGTTTTGAGACAGTTTATCTCGCCGTTTTTATAAAAAAAAGGAAGAAACAGCCAGCCAGGCCGCGCACCAACCAACCGGCCTGCTAGCCATTTCGGCCCACAACGCGCTCGCGACGCGAAAAGCTTTCGCTTCGGTCGCCCGCACCTCATCCCTCTCTCCCGCGGCCACTGACGGGTGGGACCCGCACCCGCGCCTCTTCTTCCTCCTCCTCACAGCACAGGAGATCGCGGGGACCGCGTATCTCGCCGCCGCGTCTTCAAATCTTTCGGGGATTCTATCCCCAGTGATTTCCCCTCCTCCAAGACCTTGTCTCTATAAATACCCGGCCCTCTCTCGCCCGATTGCCCCAAAAACCCCACGCCAAGGCCACCTCCAACGCACGCCCTCGCCGTTCCAATCTCCACCACCGTAGCATCTTCACCGGAAGATTCCGACCCCGGTAGGCCCTCCGACGACCCCTCTCTTCGCCCGTTGTTTTACCTCGCCACTGCGGTTCTGCATGACATGATCTAGAACCTCCTATTCCTCTATAGCCTCATCACCGAGATCGCCGAGCCCCGCCGGAGCACGCGGTTCACCTGAGCTCCGCCGTCGTCGCTCCACCCTCCACCGACATCTCTGAGATCCACCGACCCCACCAGAAAGACACCCTCGCTCCACCGCATCCGCTCGACACCACTGCCGCCGCTGAAGATCACCGGAGCGCCGTCACCGTCGACGCCCAACGCCACCGCCGCCTGAGGGTGTCCTGGACTAGGGGGTACTCGGGCCGCCGGCCTATCTCTCATAGGCCGGGCTTGTGGGCCGCCCTTTACTCGCCAAAGGAGGGCCGAATTGTGGGTGACCCCGTGTACTAGAAGGAAACCTCCGAAGACTTGGCATCTCCTCCAAGGAATAATTGGCGTGGCTAGCATGCTTATCCCCTGATGGTAACCGACTATATGTAACTGTAGGACCCTCTGGTGTCTATATAAACCAGAGGGTTTAGTCCGTAGAGGATCATCATTCATAGCCTAGGGTTTAGCCCATCCGATCTCGAGGTAGATCAACTCTGTAACCTTCATACAATCACATCAATACAATCAAGCAGGACGTAGGGTATTACCTCTTCGAGAGGGCCCGAACCTGGGTAAATCGCCGTCTCTACGTTCCCTGTTACCCATTGATTCCTAGACCTACAGTTCGGATCCCCTACCCGAGATCTGCCGGTTTTGGTACCGACATTGGTGCTTTCATTGAGAGTTCCGTCGTGGGTCGCCAAGGATCAATGGCTCGCCGTCCCCGGACAGCTTTTCGGCGATGGAATCTGCAGCGGGGACATCTTCCTCCTCGGACAGCTCTCCTCTTCAGCGATGGAATCCGTAGCAGGGGCATCTTCGTCCCCGGACAGCTCTTCGCGTTCGGTAGCATTGTGCTGCACGCCGATCCGACCGGTCACCTCGACCAGGTCGGCAGCTTCGCCCCCGAGCAGGAAATCAGGTTCGGCAGCCTTGAGTACGTCGCCGATGCTCGAGGTGATCTGGTCTTCACCGGGTTCTCGGCTTTACCCGAGGAACCTACCAACCCCAAGGCTTTCACCTCGGATTCCTTCCCTGTCCCCGGGCCGGGCCTTAGTTCGGATCTGGCCTTGAGTTCAGATCCAACCCCGGTGCCGGAGAACCAAGGGTCACCCTTGGCCGAACACACTCCCATTATCGGCGCGCCAAAGCTCAACTCCGATGGCTGCCCGAACATAGATCCGGTGGACCTCTCGATTTTAAACGAGATGTTAGATCGGATCCAGATTATGACTATCGCGGATGGCCCGTCCTCGGACCTGGAGCAGGTCGGACAGGAAGCCAGCCGCGGGGAATCTTGCGTCCCACCCACCACCCACTTGGTAGCCATTGTCGAAGATTTAACCGACATGCTGGACTACACCTCCGAGGAGGCTGACGACATGGATGAGGACATCGATGTCCCGCCCTACACGGCTCCCTCCCTTGCCACTTCCAATACCGGAAAGTGGACCGCCACCTCCACCTATGACGTTTACATGGTCGACACCCCCATGAAGGACGGTGACGCAAACAAAAAGGACGGCGATGATCCCGCCAAAGAACCGCCTAGACGCCGACGACGGCGAGCCAGAGGGCGGGGAAAGGGCAAGGAAAATCACACAGACACGAACGGCACCGGAGATAACGAGACTCCGGACAACTTGGAGGACCTCGGCGATCACACGCCCGAGCAGCACCCCGACGCCCCTGAAGGACACGAGAACCAGGGTGACCCCGAGGACCTCAAGGATTCCGAGGACAGCAATTACCTCCATCCATCCGAAGAGGAAGATAGCCTCGGACCCGAAGACTTTATCGTCCCAGAGGATCCCCTGGAGCAAGAGAAATTCAAGCGGCAACTTATCGCCACTGCCCGAAGCATGAAGAAGAAACAACAACAGCTAAAAGCCGAACAGGATACGCTCAACGACAGATGGACGATGGTCCTAGCTGCCGAAGAAGGCCTTGACGATCAACGTCAGGGTCAATACAAGAGTTACCCACGGCGGCGCCTACTCCCAGAATTTGAGGATGAGGCCCTTGAACCTATGCCTCCCAGACGAACTCACGCAAACCAGCCCGATCGCCCCCCTCGAGGATGGGATAGACCGGCTGTGGAAGCCGAACCCCCACCCGTCCCCCCTCGAGGATGGGATAGGGCGGCCAGGGAGACCGAATACGCACCCGCACCTCCTCACCGAGCAGACAAAGACCCGGTTCAACCAGATGACCGATACGATCTGCGCCATGACCTGAACACCCGAGGGATCTAGTCCAGATCCATCTACGGATCTACAGGACACGCACCCGCTGGACGGGATGGATATCAAGCCTGGCGTGACAGGAACGACAGAGCTCGGGAGCAGCACCGCGCCCGGATGACAACCGATCTCCGGGGCAATGTGACCCGGGCTAGGGGCACCGCACACCCAATGTGTTTCACCGATGAGGTGATGCATCATCAGTTCCCCGAAGGGTTCAAACCCGTCAATATAGAATCCTATGATGGGACAACCGACCCAGCCGTGTGGATTGAAGATTTTCTTCTACACATTCATATGGCCCGAGGAGATGATCTCCACGCTATTAAGTACTTATCGTTGAAACTCAAGGGACCAGCAAGGCATTGGCTGAACAGCCTACCCGAAAACTCCATCGGGAGCTAGGAAGAGCTCGAGGATGCATTCCGAGCTACCTTTCAAGGCACTTATATTCGGACACCGGACGCCGATGACCTGAGCCATGTCATTCAGCAGTCCGGGGAGTCAGCCCGGCAATTCTGGAACCGGTTCTTGACCAAGAAGAACCAGATCGTCGACTGTCCGGATGCCGAAGCGATTGCGGCATTCAAACACAGTATCCGGGACGAGTGGCTCGCCCGCCAACTCGGCCAGGACAAGCCGAGAACAATGTCGGCCCTTACCTCCTTAATGACCCGCTTTTGCGCGGGTGAGGATAGCTGGTTAGCTCGTCGAAGCAACCACCCCGAAGACCCCGGAACTTCAGAGGTCCGAGACGGAAACGGGAAACCCCGGCGCAATAGGAACAATAAGCGCCGGCACTCAAACAACGGCGGTGAAGCCGATGACGCTGCAGTAAACGCCGGATTCAGCGGCTCGAAATCGGGACCGCAGAAAAACCCTCTAAAGGGAACCGAGACAGCCCGTCTGCACTGGATAGAATATTGGATAGGCCCTGCCAGATTCACGGCACCCCAGACAAGCCCGCTAACCACACCATTCATAACTGTTGGGTAATTAAACAGGCCGGCAAAGTCACAGCTGAAGAACAGCGCAAGGGCCCCCGCAGCGAGGATGATGACGAACCTCGCGGGCCGAGCAACGGAGGCCAAAATTAGTTCCCTCTAGACGTCAAAACCGTGAACATGATCTATGTCACGCATATACCAAAGAAGGAGCGGAAACGCGCACTTCGGGATGTCTACGCCTTAGAGCCGATAACCCCGAAATTCAGCCCGTGGTCGGCTTGCCCGATCACTTTCGACCGTTGAGACCATCCGACCAGCATACGCCATGGAGGAACGGCAGCTCTGGTGCTCGATCCCATCGTGGACGGATTTCACCTCACCAGAGTCCTTATGGACGGAGGTAGCAGCCTCAACCTGCTCTACTCGGATACAGTGAAGAAAATGGGGATCGACCCATCAAGGATCAAACCCAGCAACACCACCTTTAAAGGTGTAATCCCAGGAGTCGAGGCACACTGCTCGGAATCTGTGACATTGGAAGTAGTCTTCGGCTTGCCCGATAACTTCCATAGCAAGGACTTGATCTTCGATATTGTCCCCTTCCGCAGCGGTTACCACGCACTCCTCGGCCGGACCGCGTTCGCCCGCTTCAACGCCGTCCCGCACTATGCATACCTGAAGCTCAAGATGCCAGGACCAAAGGGCGTTATTACCATCAACGGTAATGCCGAGCGCTCGCTCCAAATAGAGGAACACATGGACGCTCTAGCCGCCGAAGTCCAAGCCACCGAAGAGGCGTCGCAAGTCCAGACTACTGTCAAGCTGATATACCACGGCGACTTCTCAAAACCCTTCCCCAAGGGCTCGTCCGCCGAACTTTACTACCTCCGTCGAACATACGGACGACAGCACCGCTCACACGGAAGCTTCTTAAAGAGCAAAGGCACAGACGTGCAGCAGGGCATAGTAGGGACGTCAAACCACTCACGAAGGCCCTGTGTAAACCTTTACTCTAATATATTTATTTCCTCAAAAGTATCTATAAAAGTTACTTCGGCAAATCCAGATTGTACGGTTGGACGTCAAAGGAAATAAAGACCAATTTTTTCTCCGGTACTTGTGCCAGTCATTCGCGTTTGCACATTCCTTTCCGCTTTTTTAAGGCCGAAGTAAACTATCACGATACATCGTTTTTTTAACCGGCTAATAGACCGGGGGCTCGAACATAAATCTTACCTCACACTTTGTCCCAGCACCTACTTCTATTTTATGTGCTCGGTGTCACGGATATTGCACTATATGAATCAGTTCCGAATTGCGTCTTTGGTCAATAGTTGGGTTGCCCGGCTCCTGTGTTTACCCTCTTACGTTCCGCACTGTTCGGCTAAGAGGGTAAAGGGAGAACCACAGCGATTGTACTTCTAGCTAGCCTGGTCAAGTACCTCAGTGGAGAAAGCCGAAAACTGACCGTCGCAATGAGCGAGAACTGGTCGGTGATCCGATGACTCGTGTCAAACCAAAAATCGTTGGAGGTTCATCCATGTTAAACGAAGGGTTCTCTGTTACAGAAACCATGTGATGATGGTGTCAACCATGGCTCGTCTGAATATCACAGACACTGGGGGCTAGTCACCAGCCCCCGCAGTCAAGCTCCTATGGCTAAGTGAAAGCACTAAAACCGCATAGTCTGATTGCCTGGTTTTCCGTACATACAACCGTCTCCGAGCACCGAGACGTCGGCTAAGGTTCAAGTATCACGAGAAAACACCCCATGCAGTATCTGCAAGGGGGCTGAAGCGGACGACTGGTAACTTTCAGTTTACAAACGGCCGCACAGGAGTCAAAATTAACATAAGCGGGCACTCTATTCACAGCCAAACAACTTGCATTACAATAAAACACAAGTTTCAACTCCTTGGTTACAAGGAAACTAAATCTACTCATAGATTACATCCTTCGAGCACTGGGCCTCTACTGCCCGAGCACCATCCATCATGATGGGAAAGTATTGCTCGGGGCGCCTATGCTCCTTCCCTAGCGGCGGAGGTCCGGTGGCCATTTCGGCTGGCTTTATCTTCGGCCAATGTACCATTGTTTTGCCGAAGGCCATCCAAGCCCGCTCGATGCACGCGGAGCACTTCCACGCATCAATTCGGGGCACGGCGTCGTACAGCTTCTGCACCAACCCAAAATAACTGCTCGGCAGCGGCTCTGAAGGCCACAGCTTGACGCAGAGGTCCTTCATCACAGGCTCCGCCATCCGATGCAGCTCCATCAGCTGCTTCATCTAATTATTCAGGAGGGGAGGGTGTTCGGGCGCCTGAAATTGCGCCCAGAACAGCCTCTGCTCGGCCCGACCCTCCTGAGCGGCGAAGAACCTGACCGCGTCCGCCGCACTCTTCGGGAGGTCCACAAAGGCGCCTGGGGAACTCCATACTCGCGTGAGCAACGCGAACCGGTTACCTCCAAAGATACTTTATAGCAAGTACGGCTTACCGTCCGCAATGAGCCTGACTTGGCGGAGCTCCTCTTGGTAGCCGCGCGCCTCTATCCGTGCTTCCTTGGCCACCACCGCCAATGAGGCCAGCTCGGCAGCCTGCTCCTTATTCTTCTGCTCGAGGGCCTCACACTTTGTGACGGAATCCCCGAGTTCTTGCTGCACTCTCGTGGTTCGCTCCACAGCCAGTTCGGCGGCCGCTTTCTCGGCCGCCGCCCTCTGCTCCGCCGCTTCCAGCTGAGCCATCTTTAGTGCAGCCTTGAGGTTTTCCACCTCCGCGGCGGCAGTTGCAGTAGAATTAGTCAACTCCGTTAGGATACTTTGAACCCTACTTACAAAAAAAATGTGGCTGTAATCTTGACTACCGCTCGGACTTGCCTTGCGCATCGTCGAACCTCCTGTTCACCAGGCTCAGGTCATCCTCGGAGCTCTTCAGCTTCCGATTCAGCTCGGCCAACTCCTCGGCGTTGGCGGCTGCGGCCGAAGATGACGCTTGTGCATTATTCTACGTAGGCTAGCATCCGAGATATTGATTTTTGATCCTCTAACTGGCTTTGTTCAAAACCAGTCAGAGTCTCGGGGGCTACTATATATGAGGCTATACATTTACACAAAAGAATTTTTCTAAGGAAAAAGCATTACTTCGCTCACCTTGAAGCCTGTGCGAAGGCTATTGAAGGCCTCCTTCAGTCCGTTATCCACGGACCGAAGACTTTGCAACACCGCGCCCATAAGGGCACGGTGCTCTTCCGCGATGGAGGAGCGGGTTAGAGCATCCTACATCTCATCCGACCACCCGGTTAAAGCCCGCTCTGGGGCAGGCGGGGGTGGCGGCGGCGCTTCGGCTTCTTCCCTCTCAAAATCCGGGGCGCCGGACTCTGGACGCCTTGACGTCTCCGGAAGTGTCCTCGGAGACAGCTCGGCTTGTCCGGGCTCCTCCTCTTCGTTCACCAGAGGGGCTCTCCCCTCCTGGTCTTCGGCAACCGAGGTGTTCACCTCGGCCATGATAGTGTCGCCTCCTCCCCCTGTGTGCGGCAGGGGAGGGGTCCTCCTTGACAGGACCTCCTCGGCCTCCTCGGCGATTGGGGGAGGCGAGGCACGGGATTCAGTCCCGCTCTCCGCTAGCGCCGCCGGTGGAGAATCCCCCTCCGAGACTCGGTCGGTGGGGAGATCGCGCAGCGGGCTGTAAAATTATAAACGGAAACATGATCAATACCAAACCCAGTTCGGCTAAGGACGGTCAAGCGGTTACTAGAGCGCGTACCTTTGAGCCTGTGGCTTGGCCCTGGGGATCCTCCGAGGAACCTCTTTGGAGGCCTCAGAGTCCTCGGCAGAAGTCGAGCTATCGCCGGACAAGGCTACCTTGGCCTTACGCGGTCTTTTGGGAGCGGGTTGAGGCGGCTCTTCCTTGACGTCTTCGGACGCCGCCCTTTTCCCTGTTCGGGAGGAATCATCTTCCTCCCCTTCTCCCTGCTCCTTCTCCTCCTCCTGTACGGAGGGAGCATGGGTGTCCCCAGATTTAGTGTCCGGGGGTCCTCGGGAACGAAGGCCCTCTCTGGCCTCCTTCTTCTTTTCCTTCCTCTCCGGTGCCTCGTATGGCTCCACGGCCAACATGGCCGTCAGCAGGGGTGTCCTGGGCCCCTCTGGCAGCGGCGCCGGACTGTTGATCCGCTCGGCCTTCTTCAGCCAGTTCTGCGGACAGGAAGTGACGGTGTCCTGGATTAGGGGGTGCTGACCGGGCCGACCCGTCTCCTCGGTTGGGCCGATGTACCCCCGTACGTGACCAAGATGGACTCCGGAGGCTGTACGTGGGAGGCGTGATCAACGCTGTCTCTGCCGAAGACTTGCAGTACACTTCAAGATTTGTCTAGCCGCCTTATTCCCAGATACCGCCATTGTAACCCTAGGTACCCTCCCTGGCGTGTATATAAGCCATAGGGTTTAGCCCGTAGGGGGGACATCAACGCAACATTGCTTACCTAGTCATAGAAGTTAGATTCATATTACGATCTCGAGGTAGATCAACTCTGTACTCGATACATCTTCATCAATATAACAGAAGCAGGACGTAGGGTTTTACCTCCATTAAGAGGGCCCGAACCTGGGTAAAACATCGTCTCCATTGTCTTTGTTACCATCGATCCTAGATCCGCAGCTCGGGACCCCCTACCTCGAGGTCTGCCGGTTTTTACACCGACACTGGTGCTTTCATTGAGAGTTCCGCTGTGTGATCACCGGAAGGATCGATGGCTCACCTACAGATCAATCACACCAACGGCTGTGGGGACGTCTACGTCCCCGGTCAGCTCTTCGTCTTCGGCAGCATGATGTTCTGCGCCGATTCGACGGGACACTTGACTTCCGTCGAGAACTACACCCCAGGACGGGTCATAACCTTCGGTGGCCTTGAGTACACTGCCGATTCCCGCGGCGAACTCGTCCTATCGGGATGGACGCCCGGCTTGACCGAAAGCCCGGCCGGTTCTGGAGGCTCGACCCCGGAACCAAGCTCTGTCATGACGTCTTTTGAGACTACCGATGCCGCCACTCCGGCGGATCTCCCCTTGACCGCTGGTTCGTAGAGAGATCTGGCTCCCTCTCTTGAAGCGGTGCCAGAGGTGATTTCGGATCAAAACCCCAAACTACGTTCGGATTCTCTTCGCTCCGAAGACACGCCTGGTCACACACCGGATGTGCTTCGAATCAGCCCTGCCTACGGCGCATCCATGGATCCCGAAGAGTTATCTCACCTTGATGAGATGCTCTGCCACATCTAGAGCATGTCCATCTCGGACGGCAAGACTTCGGTTTACGATCAGATCGGACTTAAAGCCGACGATAGGGAAATTTACATCCCACCCACCACCCACCTAGTCGCCACGATCGATGACTTAACCGACGTGCTGGACTACGGCGAACCCTCAGATATGGAGGAGGACGCCGACGGCCCCATCGAGAACACCCTGCCCTCGGTCAACACGGGCAGGCGGACCGCCACATCCACCTACGATGTCTATATGGTGGACACCCCCAACTCCCCTCCAAGACGCCGGCGCCGGCGCCGAAGGGGCAATAATGGGGAACCTAGTGGCAACGACGCAACAGCCAATAACGGCAATGAGGAGGACGGCGACGCCGATAACCCTGAGGAGGACATTCAAGCCTCCCCAGTAAGGAACGGCACACCAGACCGCCCTCTTGTGGACTCTGATCCCGATGACCTCTTCGAAGGGGCCGACGACAATTACATGCTGGAGTCTGAGGAAGACGACAGCCTCGGTACCGAGGACTTCATCGTCCCCGAGGACCCCTTCGAGCAAGAACGCTTCCGGCGATGCCTCGTCGCGACGGCCCGGAGCCTAAAACGCAAGCAGCAGCAGCTACAGGAAAATACTGACGCGCTAAATGACAAGTGGGTTGAAGTGCTTTCCGCCGAGCAGGATATGGAAAACCGACACCATAGCGCACCAAAGTCTTACCCACGCAGGCGCCTCCAACCAGAATTTGACGAAGAGCTTGCTGACGACCTCGATCGGCCCCCTAGAGGTCGGGACAGGCCAAGACGAGAAGACCATGGTGAAAGGCCACCCCCACGCCGTCATGGTAAAGACCCCATGGACCACCTGGATCCTCGCGATGCTAGACATCGTATTGAAGAAAATAGGGCTCCCCCTCGGTCCATCTATGGATCCAGGGGACGCACCCCCACTGGGCCCAACGGCTACGATGCCTGGATGGACAGGAACGACCGTGCCCGAGATCAAGCCTACTCACGGCTCTCTCCTGAGACCCGAGGAGATCCTCTTCGGTCCCGAGGCCCAGCTCACCCAATTTGCTTTACAGACAGGGTGATGGAGCATCAGTTCCCGGAAGGGTTTAAACCCATTAACATAGAATCATACGATGGTACCACAGACCCAGCAGTCTGGATCGAGGATTTCCTCCTGCACATACATATGGCCAACGGAGATGACCTCCACGCCATCAAATATCTGCCGCTCAAGTTAAAGGGGCCGGCGAGACACTGGCTTAATAGCCTCCCTCCGCACTCTATTGGCAGCTGGGAGGCCCTCGAAGACGCTTTTCGAGCAAACTTCCAGGGCACGTATGTCCAACCTCCGGACGCTGATGACCTCAGCCGTGTTACCCACCAGCCAGGCGAATTAGCCCAGAAATTCTGGAATAGGTTCCTCACCAAGAAGAACTAGATTATAGACTGTTCCGATGCCGAGGCCATTGCCACTTTCAAAAATAATATTCGGGACGAATGGCTTGCCCGACAACTCAGCCAGGATAAACCGAGGTCTATGGCCGCTCTGACATCTCTAATGACCCGCTTTTGCGCGGGAGAGGATAGCTGGCTCGCCCGAAGTACTCATAACGGCGAAGCAGGCACCTCGGAAACCTGCGACGCCAATGGAAAACCGAAGCGCAATAAAAATAAGCGCATGTATAAAAACGGCGGAAGCGACACTGAAGACGCCGCGGTCAACGCTGGATTCGCCGGACCTAAATCCGGGCAGAAAAGAAAACCCTATAAAGGGAACAAAGACAGACCTAGCCAGCTTGATAGGCTCCTGGACCGCCCATGTGGGATTCATGGTACTCAGGAAAAACCAGCAACACACACTAATAGGAATTGCTGGGTCTTCAAACAAGCCGGCAAGATAGCGGCAGAGGGTCAGAATAAAACCCAACACCGCAGTGACGACGAGGATGAACCTCGGCAGCCCAATAATGGAGGGCAAAAGAAGTTTCCCAACGAGGTAACAGAGGTCAACATGATCTATGTCACCCACATCCCTAAACGGGAAAGAAAGCGTGTGCTTCGGGACATATATGCGTTGGAGCCTGTCGCCCCGAAGTATAATCCATGGTCGGCTTACCCGATTACCTTCGACAAGCACGATCACCCGACCAGCATCAGGCATGGCGGCTCTGCGGCACTCGTTTTGGACCCTATTGTTGATGGATTTCATCTAACACGCATCCTGATGGATGGGGGCAGCAGTCTTAACCTCATCTACGAGGACACGGTTCGGAAGATGGGCATTGACTCATCTCGGATAAAGCCGAGCTCTACCACCTTTAAAGGTGTCATTCCGGGCATCGAAGCCCGTTGTGCCAGGACAGTCACCCTCGAGGTAGTCTTCGGTTTGCCCGAGAATTTCAGAAGCGAGGAGTTAATCTTTGACGTTGTACCCTTCCGGAGTGGATACCATGCGCTCTTAGGACGCACGGCCTTTGCACGCTCCAACGCAGTCCCCCATTATGCCTACCTCAAGCTCAAAATGCCGGGACCCAACAATGTCATCACGGTCAATGGTAACACCGAGCGTTCACTCCAGACAGAGGAATAGACCGCGGCTTTCGCAGCCGAGGTCCAAGCGTCCGAGGAGGCAGCCCGCAGCGATAAACGCGCCGCTCGCTCTTTGAAGCGAGCCCGGGCCACACAAGTCGACCTCGGCCAGCTACCCCCGCACCCGAAATAGGGGTGCGGGCTCCTCGCGTGCCCCAGCTGCGGGCACTACGTCCCCAGGGTGCACAACTTCGCACTCAAAATTCCCTGGGACGCCAAGGAGCCAATACAACTACCCACGCGTCACGCGCGGATCAACCACGCGAGGGCAAGGCTTAGCGCCCCTGCATAGACAGGCATCTATAAAAGAAGTAGCCGAGCATCACTACGTCTCCGTGGCCTTAACCACAGAACGATGCCAACAAACACCTCCCTTTGAGGAACTCGATCAATCAAACACTTAAAGTGTATAAAGGGCCGGTCGGGCATCAACCTTCGCAAATCAGCCGTCATCAATCAAGAGCGATCTGTTCAATAGTTCGGAAATGCAGACGTGCGGCAGGCTTCGGTCCGGATCCTTTAAAATTCGTCAGTAATTATCCGACCTGTTTTTTCCTCTTTCTTTCTTATTACTCACGTTGTATTCTTTCAATCACTCTCGTCACAACGGGGCATGTACATGATTGACACTATGAAATAAAGAAACCGTGCCCTTTCAAGGTCTTTATTGTATTTCTTTATCAGCATAGCTCCGGGACGATGAAGTATTTAAAAAAGATGCAATTGTGTAGTAAAGTCCGATGTATTCGGCGTCCCGGATTTTTGGCCTTATATGCATCAGTTTCGAACCTGGATTTCGGTCAATTGTTGGGTTGCCCGCCTCCTATGTGTACCCCTTACGTTCCCGAGGTATTCGGCTAAGGGTGTAATGGGAGAACCACTGCGATTGTGCCGCCAGGTTAATTGGCATGGCACCTCAGTGGGGAAAGCCGAAAACTGACTATCTGGGTAAGCGCAAACTGGTCTGCCATCCGGAGACCGCGTCAAGCGATGTGACGATAGAGATCACCTGTGTCAAACGAAGGGCTTTTATTTCTAGCCAAAGTGTGCCATGGCCTAGACCTCGGCCGCGTTGGCCGCACACTCCCTACGCCGGGGGCTAGTCCTCAGCCCCCACAGTCAAACTCCTACAACTAAATGAAAGATGTCAAGCCACTATAGTCTGATTGCCTCGTTCCTTTAAGTCATTGACCGCCTCTGGGTACCGAGACGTCGGCCAAGGGTCAGATATGCCTTAAGGAGCACCCTCTGTATAACCTACACTGGGGCTGAAGCCGACGACTGGCCACTCTCATTTTGAACAGTCATATTGGAGGCATAATTGAATTATAAAATAAAAACATCTGGAATTTCAAGCCATCTTCATTTAAACACGAGATACAGTTTTTACATTATCGCACTCCGGCACTCCGGAGCCTCACTTAAGAATACAGAGTGTCCTTGGGGCACATGGCCTCGGTGGTCCAAGCTCCGGCCTCCACTTCGGTGAAAAACTGCTCGGCGGTCCGTGGCTTGTCGGCAGGAGGGCCAGCGGCACACGTCTCCGCATCAACCTTGTGGAAGTGAGTCTTCACGCAAGCATATGCCCTCCGCGCCCCTTCGAAGCACGCGGATCTCTTCCAGCGCTCAATGCAGGGCACGACATTCTGGAGACGAGCCGTCAGGCCAAATAAACTCCTCGGCATGGCTTCGACAGGCCATAAAGCAACGCAGAGGTCCTGGAGCGCCAGCCTTGTCATGCGGAATAGCTCGACCAGCTGCTTCACTCGATGATTTAGCAGCTGCGCAGACGGCGACCCCAGGAATTGACCCCAGAAAGCTTTCTCTGCCTCATGGCCCGCCAGCTGGCCGAAATATGCCACCGCATCCTCTGCGCTCCGCGGGAGATCCTCGAAGACCTCTGCGGAATGCTATAATTGGGTAAGCTTGACACACCCTTTGCTACCAAATGCACACTGCAGCAAGAATTTCTTACCCGAGGCGATCTGCTCCACTTGCTGGAGCACCTCGCGGTCTGCTCGGGCCGAGGTCTTGAGCTCGGAGTAGGCATGCTGCAGCTTCTCGAGCTCCTCCTTAGTCCGCTGCCCCTCCTCCTAAAGTTTGTCGCCTGCCTCGAACACGCCCTTCAGGTTCTCCTCGACCTCTAGCACCCTTGCCTGGTGCTTCTCTCCGGCCGCCTTCTCGGCAGCCCGGGCCTTCTCGGCCGCAGCGGCAGCATTCTCCTGCTGCCGTACCTCTTGCCGAGCTCTGTCCAGCTCGACCTTGAGCATCTCTAGCTCCGCTGTCAACACAGTTCGGCCTTAGTTGTTTTCCTTCACACACGGTACACATATATAGCTAATGTGCATGGCAAGATTCAATTTGCTTACCTTGAGACTGCTCAAGTTTCCGGTTCATCTCCGCCATCTCTTCGGAGATGGAGTCCGGGGTCGAGGTCGCAACCTGGAACAAAACGGATCCTTATTGTAAAGGGAATAATTACGATCACTTATCGGCTCCTACTACGTCAAGCGACCCCGATGCCGGTTTCTTGAAACCGACTTCGGGCTCGGGGGCTACTCACTCACTATGCCGTTTAGAAGGCTAT
Organism: Elymus sibiricus; assembly: GCA_039707655.1. Lineage (NCBI taxonomy): Eukaryota > Viridiplantae > Streptophyta > Magnoliopsida > Poales > Poaceae > Elymus > Elymus sibiricus. The sequence goes on along the minus strand of CM077666.1, from coordinate 342,461,569 downwards.
ACTCTTATGTCTTCGGACAAAACCAACAAAAACAAAAAAGCTTAAATAAACAACACGAATACGCATGAGGCGTACCTCGAAACCTGCTACGAGGTTCTTAAAAACCTCGTGCAGGCCGGCCCCTGCGGACCGGTAGCCTTGCAGCGCTGTGCCTATCAAGGCACGGTGCTCCTCCTTAATGGAAGAGCCCTTCAAGGCGTCCTCCATCTCCTCGGTCCATCCCGTTCAGGCCCGTCCTTGGACAGGGGGCTCGGGTGGAGGGAGGACCTCGGGTGCCTCCACCCGAGCAGCCTCCGCCGGGGGTGATAGTGCCGAGGTAGATGCCGGCTGGACCAGTGATTGGCCCAGCCCTCCCTTGATGACCTCGGGGTGTCTCATCCCCAGGTCTTGTTGGGCCGAGGAATTGACCTCGGCCATGATCGCCACCTTGTCGGTCCCCGTCAAGTTGACGTCGGGGACCATGGTGGATGTCGCCTCCTCTAGCCCGTAATGCTTCGGGGGAGAAGCGGCGGGCTCTGGAGTCCTGCTAGCGGAGGGCAGCCCGCTCGAAGAGCCACTAGGGATTACCCTCGGCGGACTACGTGTGAAAGATTACTACTGTAAGATCTTCCTTACTAAAAAAAGTGACTCAAGGAAAGACGATAGAGACAAGGGCTTACCCTTGAGGTGTCGGTTTCTTCCTCCCCATTGCGAGGGGTTCTTCCTCTGAGTCACCGGAGAGCTCGGCCCTCTCCGATGACTTGTTGGCGGCCTCAGATGAGGCTCGCCTCGGCCTCTTTGAACCCTTCGGCGGCAGGACCACGTCGGCGTCTTCTATCGCCGACCTCTTCCCCTTTGGAGGAGGAACCTCCTCCTCCTCACCCTCCTCGGCGCCGCCGTCTTGAGTGGCGGAATGGTGGGTCTCTTTGGACCGAGTGACCGAAGTCCCTCGGGTCCGAGCACTTGACCTCCCTGTCTGGGACTTCGTCCCTTTGAAGCCACCACATGTGGCTCCTCGGTTAGAAGCGCCGAGAGCAGGGGAGTTGGGGGTTGCTCCGGCAGTGGGGCTGGGCATCTTACCCCTTTCACCCAGGCCGACCATTTCTGGGAAACATCATAACATGATACTTTAAGCAAAGACTTAGCTCCTCGTCACAATGAGCAAACAAAACAAATATTGAAGGGCGAGACTACTTACCGGGGGGGCTTCGTACCCATGTTCGAGACCGCGGTCCTCCCCCGCGGGAGGAATCTTATCCTTGGCTAGCTTCATGAGCCTGGACCACATGGCTGCCAAGGTGGAGCGGAAGAAAGTGTGGATGGTGTCCATGTCCTCGGGCTTTTGCGCCCAAATTGGGGTAGCCTGAAATTGGAGAGGGAGTATCCGGCGGTTGAGCATGACGTTGATGACGTCGGCCAGCTCAACCTTCCCCGCCGTGGACTACCAGAGGATCCTGTCGACCAGGGTCTCCGCCTCTTCTGGATTCCCCCAAGCAACGCCTTTCTCCTTCCAGCACTTGAGTTTCTTGGGTGGCCCGGCCGAGAAGGTCGGGACTTCGGTTTGACCAGGGGCAAGAGGTTCAGTGATATAAAACCACTCCCTCTGCCATTCCTTCACCGTGTCGATGAAGGTACCCTTGAACCAGGTGGCTCCCTGGTTCTTGCTGATCATGGCCCCTCCGCACTCCGTGAGCTCCGAGCCACTTGACTTCGGTTTGATCCCGAAGAGCTTCAGCCATAAGCCGAAGTGCGGCTCACAGCGGAGGAAGGCCTCGCAGACCGTTATGAAAGTGGTGAGGTGGAGAACAGAGTTAGGGGCCAGATGGTGGAAATCTAACCCGTAATAGTACATTACCCCGCGCACAAAAGGGTGCAGCGGGAACCCCAGGCCTCGGATGAGGTGGGGGATGAAGACCACCCGTTCCCCGGCGTTGGGAGCGGGCACCAGCTGGTTGGCCTCTGGAGCGCGGGCAGCGATGGTGGGGGCTAGATACCCCGCATCGCGCAGCTCGGCGATAGTCGCCGCTATCACCATGGAGCCGCCCCAGTGCCCTTTGAGGGTGTCAGCCATGGCTGGTTGAGAAGCTGAGCTCGCGAAAAAGGCGGGCGTGCTAGTTGGATCTGGGCGCTGGAGCTAGACGGCATAGCAGTAGGGAAGGAATGGGAGCGTGCGTCGTTGCGCTGTTCTCCCTTTTGTTCTTATAGACCTGTGAAAGGCCAAGAGTCCCCCTGCTGCGCCGATAAATTCGCGGCCGTTATCAAAAATGTCGTTGAAACATATGGGGGGAAACAAAATCTTGATGATGTCCCTGAGAAAGCGGGCATGATCTCTGTTTCGAAGGGACGTGCCAGTAAATAAGCTGTCTCGAACCGCGATTTGAGGATGAGGCAGTATCTGCTCAACCCATCATGGGGCGAGTCTCTCCGCTAAAGTTGTCAGACAAGATTGGATTGTTCATACCTGTACGACCAGCCTTCGAGGCTAAGATACTTACACCCCTTGGGCAGGGTACCAGCTCGGTTGGACCACGGATATCGATGTCCTGTCAAAAAGAATCCAAAATGTAAAGTGGAACTCATCTGTCAAGCCAAAGACTCCGGATCCGAAGTGATATTTGTCGACCATCATCCTCGGCGTAGAAGACTAGTTCGGGGGCTACTGACGGTGTCCTGGATTAGGGGGTGCTGACCAGGCCGACCCGTCTCCTCGGTTGGGCCGATGTACCCCCGTACGTGACCAAGATGGACTCCGGAGGCTATACGTGGGAGGCGTGATCAACGCTGTCTCTGCCGAAGACTTGCAGTACACTTCAAGATTTGTCCAGCCGCCTTATTCCCAGATACCGCCATTGTAACCCTAGGTACCCTCCCTGGCGTGTATATAAGCCATAGGGTTTAGCCCGTAGGGGGGACATCAACGCAACATTGCTTACCTAGTCATAGAAGTTAGATTCATATTACGATCTCGAGGTAGATCAACTCTGTACTCGATACATCTTCATCAATATAACAGAAGCGGGACGTAGGGTTTTACCTCCATTAAGAGGGCCCAAACCTGGGTAAAACATCGTCTCCATTGTCTCTGTTACCATCGATCCTAGATTCGCAGCTCGGGACCCCCTACCTCGAGGTCTGCCGGTTTTTACACCGACAGGAAGTTAACAGGCTAAGTACCTTATCAAAAGGGAAACCGCTTGGTTATAAGTACAAAATCATTCATACCTCCCGTGGGGGATTTGCGGCGTCGAGTCCGATGTCTTCCTCCTCGGCCGGCCAGTCTTTCTGCGGCTTGAACAGCGCCCTCCACAGCTGAGCGTGGGAGGTGCGGAAGAAGTTGCGCATGGTGACCGGGTCTTCGGACTTGTAGGCCCACATGGGGGAGGCCCTGTCCTGGCATGGGAGGATTCGGCGGCCGAGCATGATCTGGATCATGTTGGGCAGCTCGACGCCCTGCTCTATCATCTTGGTGATCCGGCTCTGCAGCTGCGCCACCTCCTTGTTCACCCCCCAGTCGAGGCCCTTCTTCGTCGATGAAACCAGCCTCGTAGGGGGTCCGGCTCGGAAGGCCGGAATCGCCCCCCAATCCGCGCTCCTTGGCTCGGTGATGTAGAACCATTCCTTCTGCCAAACATTGACGTTCTCGATGAAGGTACCCTCTGGCCACTCCACTCGGGGGAGCTTGCTGACCATCACGCCCCCACAGTCCGCCTGCTGACCGTCGACGATCTTCGGCTTGACGTTGAAGATCTTCAGCCACAGGCCGAAGTGTGGCTGGACCCGGAGAAAAGCCTCGCAAATGATGATGAAGGCCGAGATGTGGAGGAACGAGTTCGGCGCGAGATCGTGGAAGTCAAGCCTGTAGAAGAACATGAGACCCCTGACGAAGGGGTGAAGGGGAAAGCCCAAACCTCGGAGGAAGTGGGGGATGAACACCACCCTCTCACCCTGCCGCGGTGTGGGGATGACCTGGCCGGCCTCTGGAGCACGGTGGGCGACGTTGGCGGGGAGATATCCCGTGCCCTTCAGCTCCATGATGGCGCTCTCGGTGACGACGGACGCCTCCCACTTGCCTTTGGATCCGGAGCCCGCCATTGCTAGATCGAGCGGGCGGCTGGAGAGGTTCTTGGAAGGGAGAGCGGATCTAGGCGCTGGAGCTCAAAAGATGGGGAAGGCAATGGCGAAGGGGGGAAATGAGAGCGTACGAAAGGAACGAAGGTTGTGCCCCTTTTATGGGTTGTAAAACTCACGGTCCCTTTACTGCGCCGCAGTCCTCGCCGCTTCCCCATGTAACCGTGCCACTATGCGCGCGTGGGATGAGGCGGATTATTGATCATATCCCTTGAAAACAGGACACGATCTCCATATCGATGGGACGTGCCAACGAAAACTGCCTCGAACCGCGAATCGAGTTTTTTTTCATAAACCAACTCGCGGTCGTGGCAAGGTGTGACCCTTCGGTAAAAGTTGTCAGATGAAGACACTATTCGCACCGAAGAAACTAGCCTTCGGGGCTAACTTATTAGTGTACTTTGTTACCGAGGTATAGTTCGGCGCATATACGACCGGGCAGCGCTTGAGAATACTGTTCGGAGTGATATAGGCCTGTTACCGGTGTCATGGAAGAACGGGAACTGGTCTACAAAGCCGATGATGTTCGGCACTTGCCTCGGCTTCGAAGACTAGTTCGGGGGCTACTGAGGGTGTCCTGGACTAGGGGGTACTCGGGCCGCCGGCCTATCTCTCATAGGCCGGGCTTGTGGGCCGCCCTTTACTCGTCAAAGGAGGGTCGGATTGTGGGCGACCCCGTGTACTAAAAGGAAACCTCCGAAGACTTGGCGTCTCCTCCAAGGAATAATTGGCGTGGCCGGCATGCTTATCCCCTGATGGTAACCGACTATATGTAACCCTAGGACCCTCTGGTGTCTATATAAACCAGAGGGTTTAGTCCGTAGAGGATCATCATTCATTGCCTAGGGTTTATCCCATCCGATCTTGAGGTAGATCAACTCTGTAACCTTCATACAATCACATCAATACAATCAAGCAGGACGTAGGGTATTACCTCTTCGAGAGGGCCCGAACCTGGGTAAATCGCTGTCTCTACGTTCCCTGTTACCCATTGATTCCTAGACCTACAGTTCGGATCCCCTACCCGAGATCTGCCAGTTTTGGTACTGACACCGCCGTCCTCCACCGTGGTAAGCCGCCTCCATCCCCGTTCGTTCGATCTTAATCCTACGGCGTAGATTAGATTTAAAAAAAGGTTAGGCTTTTGTCTTTAGATTGGTTCGGGTTTTTTTTCAGTTTAGTTAAGAACAACCGCCTGGTTTTCTTTGCTTAGCCGTCGCAGTCGCCAACCTCCTTAACCAGCGGCCGTCCGCCATTTTCTTACGCAGCGGACACCCCGAAGTCGTCCGATCAAGATCTAACGGTCCAGGTTAGATCTGTTTTTTTTTCATTTTTCTCACCAAATCATTTTTGTTAAACTCCGACCGTCCGCCTCTTAGTACTGTAGCAAACACCCGCAGCCACTCAGAGATCGCCACATGACACCTCTACCACAGTCGGCCGATATCTAATGTTTTCAGCTTCAGATTCAAACCAAATTTTGTTTTTATCACATCTTTAGTTCTGTAGATCCAAATTAGATGATTCTTTTTCCTACAGATTCATATTGATCCCATCTATCCATTGGCCCAAACCAAACATATTTTTGAAAATATAAAATTTGATTTTGATCAGATTCAAATTTGAACTTCAATTGGCCATAACTTTAATTACGTAACTCCGATTTAGATGATTATTCTTGCAAATCGAAGCTCTTGACTTCTACTTTCTGTAGAAACATTAAACACATAACTTTACTACTATTAAAAATATGTTTCTGACCACAAACTTTATTTGATTCTTTTTGGAGTTTCGTAAGTCTTTTATTTGGTTTCTTTTTAGATCTTTGAGTGATTACTTATGTGTTGTTATAATTGCTTATGATAGATTGCTCGGAGTGTGACGAGTAGAATTATCAGGAATTTGAGAGCGATATAATCTTCATCAACAGTACAAGGCAAGTTCACTTTGATCATATTTTGAATACCTATGATTTTATTGCATTAGTGCCACTTTTCCTCTTGCATTCAATATGAATATCGAAACTTGTAGCTTGAGTAGAATCATGAGGTAGGAACCCATACCCTTGTCACCAAGCCCCGGGAATCATGGTTAAGTTAGTTGCAGCTATGCTTCAGTAGACGTGGATTGGTATGAGTGTTTCATGTGAGATGTGAGTGTGATAATATTATCTGGATCAACCGCAAGACTACAAGACTTCAAGATTTCAATACACCTCTGGGTGGACTGCCTGCAAGAAGAGGGGATCCTAGGGATTGACTAGTGATCACCCAGTTCTACAGACTCAAGAGGGGCTCCTAGGGATTGACTAGTGATCACCCGGTGCTACGACTCAAGAGGGGATTCTGGGGATTGACCAGTGATCACCCAGTTTTACCCGGGGATCCTGGGGATTGACCTGTGATCACCCAGTTTTACCAGTGGATCCGGGGGATTGACCAGTGACCACCCAGTTTTACGGAAGGCCACCCAGGCTCAAAGAGATTGATGGATCTTTCAAGACCAGAAGCTTCCATGTGCAGCCGCAAGCTATTATGGGCTCTAGCATAGTTGAGTACTCCGGAAAGACTGTGTCTCGGTCATCCTGTTCTCAAACACCAGGCAGTGCGAGGACTTCAAGGGAGGCGATCGAGTCTTGCGGGAAAAGTGCGCAAACCTCTGCAGAGTGTTAAAAACCTAATTGATTAGCCGTGTCCCCGGTTACGGACAATTTGAGCGACTGGAATTGGATTGACTGGATATTCTCAACACTATTACCGATTTAATTAATTTGGGGTTTTAATGAGCAGGGAATGAGAATTGGTTGGCGGAACCATTGCCTAAGTATCATCCACATTGTATTAAAATGCAAGTGAAAACTTTGAGTTAGGACAAAACTGGCTTTTATGCAAAAACTCAGACACAGAGCCTCAAAGCCATATTGCATATAGAATAGACTTTTCATCTGTTTCTATTGTGATCCTGTCGGTACATTCAATGTACTGACATACACGGCTGCAATGTATCATGTTGCAGATATTTTCTACGACGAGTAAGAGACGATATAGGGTAACGGTCTACACTCAACTTGCCGATGGCGTTGATGGGACTCCACACTCCTATTGCTATGTTTCCACTGTGACATATATAAGGTGTACTCTGGATCTACGGTATTTATATACATGTGATGTTATGGTATTTCATCGAAGTATTGTGTGTGCCAGCATACTGATCCAGGGATGGCACCGAAAGCACAGAGACTTGACCGTATTGGGTCGGGTCGTTACAAGTACGAAAAGTATGTTAGCTCATGCCTCTCCCTCATATAAAATTGCAATAATGATTACCGGTCTAGTTATCGATTGCCTAGGGACAAATCCTTCTCTTGTGTTACAAAAGCTTTCTACTAATCAACTAACTTTTATTATCTTGCAAATTACTCGTAGTTTTATTCTTGCTAAGTACTTCTAGTTTTATTCTTGCAAACTTATCCTTACACCTACAATGTAGTTTTATTCTTGTTATGGGTAAAGCGAACGTTAAGTGTGCGTAGAGTTGTATCGGTGTTCGATAGAACTTGAAGGGAATATTGATTCTACCTTTAGCTCCTCATTGGGTTCGACACTCTTATTTATCGAGAAAGGCTACAACTGATCCCCTATACTTGTGGGTTATCAACACCTTTTTCTGGCGCCGTTGCCGGGGACCAATAGTGTGGAGTTGATATTCTCTTGTGTGCTTGTTTGCTTTATCACTAAGTAGTTTTTATTTTCTATTTTAAGTTGTTTTATATCTTTAGTTATGGATATGGAACACGAAACACCAAAAAAATTAGTTGTACTTGCTAATCATGGAGATGGGGAACCTCCTAAAACCCTCGATGTTGCTTATGTGGAAAACATTAAATACTACTTTGATAATCCTGATAAATCTCCATTCAACTTGATAATGGGAGATACTTTGGATCACCAGGAATACTTTAGGGATTATCGCTTGTCTCAAAAAGGGAAACACTTATGGGATCAAATTAAAATATTGCGTTGGTATGCTTGGGATTTATGCTTAAGATATGATTGTACTTGTTGCTCTAAGATGGAGGCTCCACACCTCCCCTTTCAATGTGAATTTAATGATAATGAAACCTTAGTTTCTTATGCTAATGGTGTATATGATTACTATGATGTGGAACAAATAGAAGAATTTGTTGCTTTTAAGGGTGCTTATGAAATTGAGTATTTGTTTGAAAAGTATGAAGATCGTGATGATGCTATTTACAGATCTGAAAATTTGGCTATACTTAAATATTGCTCTGATAATTATGAATACAATGCCTATATTGATAAATTTATTGAGAAAGTCTCCGCTGTCCAAGAAGAGACAAATATTTTGCAGGCTCCTATGGAAGAAGAAATTGCTGAGACTGTGAGCTCATTAGATGAAAAAGATGACGAGGAGAGCGAAGAACAAAAGGAGGAAGAGCGGATTAGATACCCGTGCCCACCTTCTGATGGGAGTAACCATTCAACTCATACATTGTTTAATTTCCCTTCGTGCTTACCGAAGGATGATTGCTATGATCCCTTTGATTCGTTTGAAATATCCCTTTTTGATGAACATGATGCTTGCTATGCTTATGGCCAAGATGCCAATATGAATGATGCTTATGGAGATGAACTTGCTATAGTTCCTTATGTTAAATGTGAAATTGTTGTTGTTGCACTCACACATGATAGTCCTATTATCTTTTTGAATTCTCCAAACTACACTATATCGGAGAAGTTTGTGCTTATTAAGGATTATATTGACGGGTTGCGTTTTACCGTTGCACATGATGATTTTGATGGATATAATATGCATGTGCTTGCTGCTCCTAATTGCAATTATTATGAGAGAGGAACTACGTCTCTACCTCTCTATGTTTCCAATACGATAAAATTGCAAGAAACTGTTTATGCTATGTATCAGCCTTTATTATGTGTGCATGAATTGTTCTTTTATGGCATGCCGATGCATAGGAAGAGAGTTAGACTTCGTCATTGCATGATATATGTTGCTTTGTGCACACTACTAAATTACAAATCATCGTTAATTAAAATTGGCTTTGATATACCTTGGGATCCGGGTGGATCGATTACTTGAGCACTTTATGCCTAGCTTAATGGCTTTAAATAAAGCGCTACCTGGGAGACAACCCGGAAGTTTTAGAGAGTAATTTTATTCTGTTGTGTGCTTTTAAAATATTTAAAAACAAAAAAATATATAGGGGAAACTAAAAACTTTTTCAAAAAGAGAAGCGATTGGAAGGTTATTCATTGGAGAAGTGAGGTCCGACCTTGAACACTTGTGTTCAGGCTCATGGAAACAATGTTGAATTTTTCATGGAATTTTCTCTCAAAAATAATTATTCCCTTGTACAAATCCATTGTATTATAAAAAATAATGTGCCAAGGTTTACCTTTAGGATGTTTAAATTGCTTGTTTGGTGTGTACTGTGCAAAAACAAAAACTTTTGCTGTAGTGTTTGAATTTCTATATTTTAATGGAACATGGAAAACTTCTGAAATTTTTACACAGTACTGCTATGCAAATTTTTTATTTTTTCCTAATTTTTAAGAATTTTTGGAGTCACAGAAGTATATGTTTCATTTGCATATTTACAGACTGTCCTGTTTTCACAGATTGCTGTTATAGTTTCTTTATTTGTGTATGTTTGAAATCTTGTTGAGCCCCATTGACTTGGGAGCCATAGAATTGTGATAGCATACAGTGGGTAATGTTTGATTATAATTATACAATAATGTTACAGCAGGACATGATGGGATTTGATGTTATATGTACTAACCCCTCTAATAAAAAGTTCGGTTAAGTTTTGTGTGGATGAAGTGTTCGAAGATCGAGGAGGTATCGATATGAGGAGAATAAGGAGAGGCAGGAGCTCAAGCTTGGGGATGCCCAAGGCACCCCAAGTAAATATTCAAGGAGACTCAAGCGTCTAAGCTTGGGGATACCCCGGAAGGCATCCCATCTTTCCTCGACAATTATCGGTATGTCTCGGTTTTTGTTTCGTTCACATGATATGCGTAAATTCTTGGAGCGTCGTGCTCTTTTTTATTTTTCTTTTAATAATGCACCATGCTGGTATGAGATAGTCCTTGGTTGATTTATAGAATGCTTCATAAACTTCACTTACATCTTTTGAGTATGGCTTTATAGAATGCTTCATGTGCTTCACTTATATCATTTGAAGTTTCGATGCCTGTTTCTCTACATTTGGAAAACCGTTATTTGTAAAATGCTCTTTTGCTTCACTTATATTTATTAGAGCGTGGGCAAGTCTTTTGTATAAAGAATTAAACTCTCATGCTTCACTTATATCTATTTAGAGAGTCAACAGGAATTTGGTCATTCACATGGTTAGTCATAAAATCCTACGTAAAACTTGTAGATCACTGAATATGATAAGTTTGATTCCTTGCAATAGTTTTGCGATATTAAGATGATGATATGTGGGAGGTACTAGTGAATGATTGAGGTTTAGTAAGAATATTGGTGTTAAGGTTTGTGATTCCCGAAGCATGCACGTATGGTCTGTCGTTATGCTAAGAAGTTGGAGCATGATTTATTATTGATTGTCTACCTTATGAGTGGCAGTCGGGGACGAGCAATGGTATTTTCCTACCAATCTATCCCCCTAGGGGCATGCGTAGTAGTACTTTGCTTCAAGGGCTAATAAACTTTCGCAATAAGTATGTGAGTTCTTTATGACTAATGTGAGTCCATGGATTATACGCACTCTCACCTTTCCGCAATTTGCTAGCCTCTTCGGTACTGTGCATTGCCCTTTCTCACATCGAGAGTTGGTGCAAACTTCGCTGGTGCATCCAAACCCCGTGATATGATACACTCTATCACACATAAGCCTCCTTATATCTTCATCAAAACAGCCACCATACCTACCTATCATGGCATTTCCATAGCCATTCCGAGATATATTGCCATGCAACTTCCATCATCATCATATACATGACTTGAGCATTCATTGTCATATTGCTTTGCATGATCATAAGATAGCTACCATGATATTTTCATGGCTTGTCCCTTTTTTATATATATCTTTGCTACGCTGGATCATTGCACATCCTGGTACACTGCCAGAGGTATTCATATAGAGTCATATTTGTTCTAGTATTGAGTTGTAATTTTTGAGTTGAAAGTAAATAGAAGTATAATGATCATCATTATTAGAGCATTGTCCTAGTGAGAAAATAAATAAATAAATAAATAAATAAGAGGCCAAAAAGAGCCCACGAAAAAATAAGAAAAAAAAAGAAAGAAAAGACAAAAAAAGAAGGAAAAAAAGAAAAAGAAAAAATAAGAGAAAAAGAGAGAAGGGGCAGTGTTACTATCCTTTTCCATACTTGTGCTTCAAAGTAGCACCATGTTTTTCATATAGAGAGTCTCCTTTGTTGTCACTTTCATATACTAGTGGGAATTTTTCATTATAGAACTTGGTTTGTATATTCCGATGATGGGCTTCCTCAAATGCCCGAGGTTTTCATGAGCAAGCAAGTTGGATGCACACTCACTTAGTTTTTAGTTTGAGCTTTCATACACTTATGTCTCTTAGTGCATCTGTTGCATGGCAATCCCTACTCCTCGCATTGACATCAATTGATGGGCATCTCCATAGCCCGTTGATTAGCCGCATCAATGTGAGACTATCTTCTTCTTTTTGACTTCCCCTTATTAATCTCTACCATTATATTCTATTCCACCCATAGTGCTATATCCATGGCTTGCGCTCATGTATTGCGTGGGGGTTGAAAAAGCTGAGGCACGTTAAAAAGTATGAACCAATTGCTCGGCTTGTCATTGGGGTAGTGCATGATAAATACTTTATGTTAAGAAGATGGAGCATGACAGGATTATATGATTTTGTCGGGATAACTTTCTTTAGCATTTTTATTTTGAAAGGCATGATTTTTGTTGGTATGCCTGAGTATTGATGTCTTTATATCAAATTATAGACTATTGCTTTGAATCACTCGTGTCTTAATATTCATGCCATGATTAGATTACATGATCAAGATTATGCTAGGTAGCATTCCACATCAAAAATTATCTTTTTTATCATTTACCTACTCGAGAACGAGCAGGAATTAAGCTTGGGGATGCTGATACATCTCCATCGTATCTATAATTTTTGATTGTTTCATGCCATTATCCTACAATTTCCACATACTTTTGGCAACATTTTATATGATTTCTTGGACTAACATATTGATCTAGTGCCCAGTGCCAGTTCTTGTTTGTTGCATGTTTTTTGTTTCGCAGAAAATCCATATCAAACGAAGTCCAAATGCGATAAAAAATTTTGGAGATTTATTTTGGCATATATGTGATTTTTGGGAAAAAGAATCAATGCGAGACGATGCCCGAGGGGGCCACAAGCTCAGAGGGCGCGCCCAGCAGACTTGTGGCTACCCCGTAAGGCGGTTGGGGCCCTTCTTGTGCCGCAAGAAAGATAATATCTGGAAGAAAATCCCCTCAAAATGTCAGCCCAATCAGAGTTACGGATCTCCGGGAACATAAGAAACGGTTTTCGGCCAGAAAACAGGAGCGCGAAACAGAAGAGAACAGAGAGAGAAATCCAATCTCGGAGGAGCTCCTACCCTCCGGGATCCATGGTGGCCATGGACCAGAGGGGAAACTCTCCTCCCATCTAGGGGGGAGGCCAAGGAAGAAGAAGAAGGAGGGGAGCTCTCTCCCCCTCTCTCCCGGTGGCACCGGAACGCCGCCGGGGCAATCATTGTGACGGCGATCTTCACAAACAACTTCGCCGCCGTCAACAACGACTCTCTCCCCCTCTATGCAGCGATGTCACACCTCTTCTCCCCACTGTAATCTCTACTTAAACATGGTGCTTAATGCTACATATTATTATCCAATGATGTGTTGCCATCCTATGATGTTTGAGTAGATTCGTTTTGTCCTATGGGTTGATTGATGATCGTGATTGGTTTGAGTTGTATGTTTTATTTTGGTGCTGTCCTATGGTGCCCTCCGTGTCACACAAGCGTGAGGGATTCCCGCTGTAGGGTTTGCAATACGTTCATAATTCTCTTATAGTGGGCGGCTAGAGTGACATAAGCTTACACCCGAGTAAGGGGGTTGTTGCGTATGGGAGTAAAGAGGACTTGTTACTTAATGTTATGGTTGGGTTTTACCTTAATGATCTTTGGTAGTTGCGGATGCTTGCTAGATATCCAATCATAAGTGCATATGATCCAAGTACGGAAAGTATGTTAGCTCATGCCTCTCCCTCATATAAAATTGCAATAATGATTACCGGTCTAGTTATCGATTGCCTAGGGACAAATCCTTCTCTTGTGTTACAAAAGCTTTCTACTAATCAACTAACTTTTATTATCTTGCAAATCAGTCGTAGTTTTATTCTAGCTAAGTACTTCTAGTTTTATTCTTGCAAACTTATCCTTACACCTACAAAGTAGTTTTGTTCTTGTTCTGGGTAAAGCGAACGTCAAGTGTGCATAGAGTTGTATCGGTGGTCGATAGAACTTGAAGGGAATATTGATTCTACCTTTAGCTCCTTGTTAGGTTCGACACCCTTATTTATCGAGAAAGGCTACAACTGATCCCCTATACTTGTGGGTTATCACCTCCCAACAAGTGCTATTGTTTTATGCCGCTAGCTAGGCATAATGCATTGTTTAAAGTATTATCATCCTTAGTTTTTGAATCTTGAGATGTGTATTTATCAGGAGGCTTTTCAAAAACAATTGGGAACACATCATCTATCAAGATTTTATCATTATTAAGGCAACTTTCCTCAAATCCTTGTTGATTCCCTTTTACGATCCAAGAATATTTCTGATTAATACCATTAAAAACTTGTTGGATAATATGTAAAGGAGGGACTTCCTTTTTAGTATTTTCATCATAAGTATGATTGTCACCAAACACATACCTCATCATATAATCTTCATTATATAAAATTTCATCTATCACAGGGTGTTCATGACTCATATTATAAAAATCAAAGATCTCTCTTGCTTCTCGTACTATGTAATCAAATTCATTCATAAGGACAAGAGTAGCTATCTTCTTAGCCTTAGGGTTATTTATAACAGGTAACTCATAGAACAATCTTTGCAAAGTGGGATGAGTATGTATAAATCTTCTTTCAAATTTAAGAACAAGTTCAGAAATAGCTTCGTAACTACTGGTTCTTTTAAGGATAGGAACATCATTGCAAGCCAAAGTTCCCATGCAAGTAAAGAATTCCCGGATAATGTTTTTTCCTATGATGTTCCAACTTCTCGTCACAAAAAATTTAGTATCCAAGTTTATGGGAATTTCTATCTTAGAGACTTTACCATCCTCACCTTTTTCAATAACACACTCAGACATGGTAGCAACTTCAAGCAAGCAAACAAGCAAATAAAATATTTTTGTGTTTTTTGTAAAATTGTTTTAGAAGTGGGGGAGATGAAAACGAGAGACAAATGCAAATAAAAAGGCAAATGAAAATAAGAGCAAGTAGAAGATAGTTTATGCAAAGGTACTTGATAGGTTTTCGTGATGTCTCCCCGGCAACGGCGCCAGAAATTCTTCCTGCTACTTGTGCGCTGCGTTGGGATTTCCTCGAAGAGGAGAGGATGATGCAGTACAGTAGAGATAAGTATTTCCCTCAGTTAAGAACCAAGGTTATCAGTCAAGTAGGAGAACCACACAGAACCTCGTTAGCAGCACCTACACACATTAAACCAAATACTTGCACCCAACACGAACAAGAGGGTTGTCAATCCCCTTGGCGGTTACTTGCAAGGATTAATTCTGATAGTGATAGATAGATAAATAAATTGCAAAACAAAATAAAGGAAATTAAATTGCAGCAAGGTATTTTTGGATTTTATATATGATATATAGATGACCCGGGGGCCATAGTTTCCACTAGAGGCTTCTCTCTCGAACACATAGCATACGGTGGGTAAACAAATTACTGTTGGGCAATTGATAGAAAAGCGCATAGTTATGACGGATTCATGGCAATGATCATGTATATAGGCATCACGTCCGAGACAAGTAGACCGACTCCTGCCTGCATCTACTACTATTACTCCACCCATCGACCGCTATCCAGCATGCATCTAGGGTATTAAGTTAATGAAAACAGAGTAACGCTTTAAGCAAGATGACATGATGTAGACAAAGTAAACTAAAGCAATATGAATAAACCCCATCGTTTTATCCTTAATGGCAACAATACAAATACGTGTCTTGTCCCCTACTTTGTCACTGGGATAGAGCACCGCAAGATTGAACCCATTACAAAGCACCTCTCCCATTGCAAGATAAATCAATCTAGTTGGCCAAACCAAACGGATAGATTGGAGAGATATACAAAGCTATAACAATCATGCATAAATAAGTTCAGAAAAGACTCAAATATTTCTCATGAATATTCTGATCATAAAGCCACAATTCATCGGATCCCAACAAACACACCACAAAAGAAGATTACATCAAATAGAACTCCAAGAAGATCGAGGAGAACATTGTATTGAAGATCATAGAGAGAGAAGAAGCCATCTAGCTACTAGCTATGGACCCGTAGGTCTGTGGTAAACTACTCACACATCATCGGAAGGGCAGCAAGGTTGATGTAGAAGCCCTCCGTGATCGATTCCCCCTCTGGCAGAGTACCAAAAAAGGCCTCCAGATGGGATCGTGGAAGAACAGAAGCTTGCAGTGGCGGAAAAATTATTCGAGGTGGCTCTCTGGTATATGGGGAATATTTGAGAATTTATAGCGGCGGAATTAGGTCAAGAACTGCCACAAGGGGCCCACAAGTCTGGGGGGCACGCCTACCCCCCTGGGCGCGCCTCCCGAGCTTGTCGCTCCCTCGTGACTCTTCTGGTCTTCTCCGGAACCTTCTAGGGTCTCTCTTGGTCCAGAAAAAATAAATCCAAAGTTTTTTCTCCGTTTGGACTCCGTATGATATTGATTTTCTAAAAAGCCAAAAACAAGCAAAAAAACAGCAACTGACACTGGGCACTAGGTTAATAGGTTAGTCCCAAAAAATGATATATATAATTGCATATAAAACATCCAAGATTGATACTATAATAGCATGGAACAATCAAAAATTATAGATACGTTGGAGACGTATCACATTTCCATAGCCATTCCAAGATATATTGCCATGCAACTTCCACCGCTCCGTTTATATGACACACATCTTCATTGTCATATTGCTTTGAATGATCATATAGCAGACATAGTATTTGTGGCTCAGCCACCGTTCATCATTTTTTTATACATGTTATGCTAGATCATTGCACATCCTGGTACACTGCCAGAGGCATTCATATAGAGTCATATTGTTCTAGTAATCGAGTTGTAATATCGAGTTGTAAGTAAATAAAAGTGTGATGATCATCATTGTTATTATTAGAGCATTGTCCCAGTGAGGAAAGGATGGTGGAGACTCCGGATGAAAAAAAAAGAAAAAAAAGAGGCCAAAAGGAGTCTAACAAAAAATGAGAGAAAAAGAGAGAAGGGGCAATGTTACTATCCTTTTCCACACTTTTGCTTCAAAGTAGTACCATGTTCTTCATATAGAGAGTCTCTTGAGTAGTCACTTTCATATACTAGTGTGAATTTCTCATTATAGAACTTGGCTTGTATATTCCGATGATGGGCTGCCTCAGATGCCCGAGGTCTTCATGAGCAAGCAAGTTGGATGCACACCCACTTAGTTTCAGTTTGAGCTTTCATACACTTATAGCTCTTAGTGCATCCGTTGCATGGCAATCCCAACTCCTCACATTGATATCAATTGATGGGCATCTCCATAGCCCGTTGATTAGCTGCATCGATGCGAGACTATCTTCCTTTTTGACTTCCCCTTATTGATCTCTATCACCACATTCTATTCCACCCATAGTGCTATATCCACGGCTCATGCTCATGTATTGCGTGGGAGTTGAAAAAGCTGGAGCACGTTAAAAAGTATGATCCAATTGCTCGGCTTGTCATCGGGGTAGTTCATGATTAATACTTTGTGTTAGGAGGACAAAGCATGACGGGCTATATGATTTTGTAGGTATAGCGTTCTTTAGCATTTTTATTTTGAAAGGCATGATTGTTTGTTGGTATGCCTGAGTATTGATGTCTTTATATCAAATTATAGACTATTGCTTTGAATCACTCATTTCTTAATATTCATACCGTAAAAGAGATTACATGATAGACATGTTAGGTAGCATTCCACATCAAAAATTCTGTTTTTATCATTTGCCTACTAGAGGACGAGCAGGAATTAAGCTTGGGGATGCTGATACGTCTCCAACGTATCTATAATTATTGATTGTTCCATGCTATTATAGTATCAACCTTGGATGTTTTATATGCAATTATATGCAATTTTATATCATTTTTGGGAACTAACCTATTAACCCAGTGCCCAGTGCCAGTTGCTGTTTTCTACTTGTTTTTGGTTTTCCAGAAAATCAGTACCAAACGGAGTCCAAACGCTACGAAAATTTTTGATGAGTTTTTTCTGGACAAAAGAGACCCTAGAAGCTTCGGGGGAGGACCAGAAGACCTACGAGGAGACGACAAGGCAACAAGGCGCGCCCTGGGGGGGTAGGCACGCCCAGTTACCTTATGCGCCCCCACGTGGCTCCTTTTGACCAAATTCCACTTCTATAAATTCTCAAATATTGGGAAACCAACAGAGAGCCACCCGAAATTGAAAGCACATTTGCTCCCTTGGTGGTTTTCGTAATTCATGCCAACATACATGTTGTTGGACTAATGCTTTTATCTAGTGAATTTCAGACAAGTTCAACAATGGCGTGGCATGGACAAGAGGACGTGGAACCCCTTCAAAATGCTAAGGACAAGGATTGGCAAAAGCTCAAGACTCTACATTTTTGGTTTAGTGATCCAAGATCACATTGAGTCCATAGGAAAGCCAATACTATTAAAAGGGGATGAGGTGTTACTTAATGGTATTTTTGCTCAAATGCTTAGTGATAGTACTCCTAAACCCTCAACCACTCTCTCTACCCAAATATGTCCAAAACCTACATTCCAACTCGGCCCCACCGAAATTCTCTATCCGGCCCCACCGAGTTCACCAAGACTTAGCCACTGCCAAAACCCTAACAAATCAGATCCACCGAAATGGATCTCGGTCTCACCGAGATGGCCTTGCCAACTCTCTGTAATCGTTTGCACTTACTTCGGTCCCACCGAGTTTTGCAAATCGGTCTCACCGAGATGGCTTGCCAACTCTCTGTTGCCTTATTGCTTCACTTCGGTCCTACCGAGTTGATGCAATCGATGCCACTGAGATGAGGATTGTCCTAGCCATTGCACTTTGGTCCATCCGAGTTGTTTGTATCGGTCCCATCGAGATTCCTAAAGTTCATATCTTTTACAGAGTTCGGTGCTACCGAGATGATCGTTTCGGTGCCACCGAGTTGAGTCAAAAGTGTGTAACGGTTGGATTTTGTGTGGAGGCTATATATACCCCTCCACGACCTCCTTCTCAGTAAGGAGAGCCATCAGAACGTGCTTACACTTACACCATACATTTTCTGAGAGAGAACCACCTACTCATGTGTTGAGATCAAGCTATTCCATTCCTACCATTTGAACCTTGATCTCTAGCCTTTCCCAGGTTGCTTTTCACTCAAATCCCTCTTCCACCATAGCCAAATCTGTGAGGAGTTGTTTGAGTGCTGGGAAGACTATCATTTGAAGCACAAGAGCAAGGAGTTCATCAACAACACACCATCTATTACCTTTTGGAGAGTGGTGTCTCCTAGGTTGGTTAGGTGTCACTTGGGAGCCTCCAACATGATGTGGAGTTGAACCAAGCAGTTTGTAAGGGCAAGGAGATCGCCTACTTCGTGAAGATCTACCCCGAGTGAGGCTAGTCCTTCGTGGACGTAAGCCATGGTAGAATAGACAAGGTTGCTTCTTCGTGGACCCTTCGTGGGTGGAGCCCTCCGTGGACTCGCACAGCCGTTACCCTTCGTGGGTGGAAGTCTCCATCAACGTGGACGTACGATAGCACCACCTATCGGAACCACGCCAAAAACCACCATGTCTTCATTGCGTTTGATCTTCCATACTCTACCCCTTTACTTTCCATACTCTTGCATGCTTTACCATTTCCGCTGCTCAATCTCTAGACATGCATGTATAGAAAGTATTGGAGTGATCTTAACTTGTGCCAAAATCTGCCTAAGTGCCAAGAGAAATTAAAAACTGCTAATTTTGGTTGTTTAGGAGTCTATTCACCCCCCCCCCCTCCTAGACCTATCTCCTCGATCCCACAATTGGTATCAGAGCTTTGGTCTCCATTGCCTTGGTTTCATCACCATTGGAGGGAGATGGATGTGTCTACCTTGGGGAGTCTTAGACGTAGAGTGCCTATTCTTGATGGGGAGTATTACAACTTTTGGAAGGATGAAATGCTTGATATCCTTGATGAATTTAACTTGAGCAAGTATATTCATAAACCTTATGTACCCCCTGTTGATCCCTTGCATCCTACTCATGAAGAGGAAATTGACATGCTTCGTAATCTTAGAACCGTCAATCTTATCATTAGAGGATTACCTAAGGTTGTACTTGGTTGTATGCAAAACTTTGCATGTGCTTATACTCTGTGGCATGATTTAGAAAAGCGATATCCTGATTACTCCTTAAAGAGTCTCGATAAGATTCTTCATAAGGCTGTTGCTTTTCACAAGATGAGTCCTAGTGATCCTAAGTTTGATGATTGCTTGTTTGAGCTTCGTGATCTTATGCGTGCCAAAGGAGATGTTAGAACTATTAGCAACATTATCATGGAAACCATTAGAAGTCATAAACTTGAACATTGTCATGATCATCAAACTAATGAGTATATTACCCCAGGAAATGATCACACGCATGATGATGAAAATGTTGAGCATGGCTACTATGATGAGGATGAAGAATTTGATATTGAATTCGAGAAAACCATGAGGAATCTCAGTCTTATGGCAAATCTTCGAGATTACATGGCCGGAGGAAAAGAATGGATTCTTGATAGTGGATGTACCGATCACATGACCGGAGATAGAGACATGTTCCGTGAGCTTGCTAAAAATGATGGTCCACGCAAGTATGTGACTTTTGGAGACAACTCCAAGGGTAAGGTACTTGGCCTTGGTAAGGTGGCCATATCCAATGTTAGCTCCATACAAAATGTTATGCTTGTTGAATCTCTTGGTTACAATCTTCTTTCCGTATCTAGACTAGCCGATTTTGGTTTTAATGTTCTATTTACCAAAGTAGATTGCCAAGTGTTTCGCCAAGATAATCATAATATGGTCTTTACCGGCATTCGTAGAGGTGATCTATACATTGTTGAGAGCCCAACCTCGTACATGCTTAATTGCTAAATCTTCTAAAGGTTGGTTATGGCATAGAAGACTTGGACATGTTGGTATGCGTAACCTTGATAAACTTGTTAAAGGAGATCACATTCTTGGAGTGAAAGATGTTATATTTGACAAAGATCGACTTTGTAGTGCTTGCCAAGCAGGAAAACAAGTTGGAGGAAGCCATCCCGTGAAGAACATTATGAGCACAAGGAGACCACTCGAGCTACTTCATATGGATCTTTTTGGTCCCAACTCCTATAAGATTCTTGGTGGTAACTCTTTCGGTTTGGTCATTGTTGATGATTTTTCCAGATTTACGTGGGTGTTCTTTCTTGATGACAAATCGCAGGTACAAAAGATATTCAAGAACTTCGCAAGAAAGGCTCAAAATCAATTTGAAGTGAAGATCAAGAAGGTTCGGAGTGACAACGGAACGGAGTTCAAAAACGCAAATGTGGACACCTTTCTTGATGAGGAGGGTATTTCACATGAGTTCTCGGCTACGTACACACCTCAACAAAATGGAGTTGTTGAGAGGAAGAACCGGACACTTATTGAGATGGCAAGAACAATGCTTGATGAATACAAGACGCCAAGACATTTTTGGGCGGAAGCGGTTGAAACAGCTTGTCATGCAACAAATCGACTTTACCTTCACAAGCTTCTTGGTAAAATAGCATATGAATTACTCACCGGTAACAAACCACAAGTTGGATACTTTCGAGTATTTGGCTCAAAATGTTACATTCTTGATAAGCATCGTCGTTCAAAATTTGCTCCTAAATCTCATGAAGGTTTCCTACTCGGTTATGGATCGAACTCTCACACTTACCGTGTCTATAACAACTTCACTCGAAAAGTTGAAGAGACGGTAGATGTGAAGTTTGATGAGACTAACGGCTCACAAGTTGAGCAATTGCCACTTGATGTAGGAGATCAAGAACCATCGGAAGCAATCCAAGACTTGCCCATTCGCAAGATTCGCCCTGTGGAAGTAAAGGAGAGTACCTCGTCTATTCATGTGGAAGCCCCAACTTCACATCAAGGTGAACGACAAGTTGATATGGAGGCATCCACAAGTGGAACACGTCAAGAAGAAGGGAATGAGGAAGTGCAACAAGATGATCCACCTCAACCTCCTTCTCCACCTCCACAAGCGAACAACGATAATATCAACGAAGAAGAAGAAGAAGATGACAATGATGAGGAAGCCTCACCACAACCCAAGAAAAAGCTACCACGAGTTAGAGCAAGAATCGACAAGGATCATCCCGTCGAACAAATACTTGGAGATATCCAATCCGGGAGAATCACTCGCTCTAAATCTCGTTTAGCTAACTTTTGTGAGCATTACTCATTCATCTCTAGTGTTGAACCTTTGAAGGTGGAAGATGCTCTCAAGGACCCCGATTGGGTGAATGCAATGCATGAAGAGCTACACTACTTTGAGAGGAACCAAGTTTGTACATTGGTTGAGAAGCCTAAGGAAGAGCAAAACATCATTGGAACCAAATGGGTGTTTCGGAATAAGCAAGATGAAGATGGACAAGTTGTACGCAACAAAGCTCATCTCGTAGCACAAGGTTACACACAAGTCGAAGGTATGGACTATGGTGAGACCTATGCTCCCGTTGCAAGACTTGAGTCCATTCGCATTTTACTTGCTTATGCCAATCACCATGATATCACTCTTTACCAAATGGATATTAAAAGTGCTTTCTTAAATGGAGAAATTGAGAAGGAAGTGTATGTTAAACAACCTCCCGGCTTTGAGAATCCCAAGAAACCTAAGCATGTATACAAACTTCGTAAAGCTCTTTATGGTCTTAAACAAGCCCCTGGAGCTTGGTACAAATGCTTGACAAAGTTTCTTCTTGAAAAAGGTTTTGAAATTGGGAAGATTGATTCAACTTTGTTCACTAAGAGGGTTAATGGAGAATTATTTGTATGCCAAATTTATGTTGATGATATTATCTTTGGATCTACTAACCCCTCTTTTAGTGAAAAGTTTGGAAGGTTGATGTCGGAAAAGTTCAAGATGTCTATGATGTGTGAACTCAAATTCTTTCTTGGTTTGCAAATCAAGAAACTAGGGAGGGTACCTTTGTTTCACAAACAAAGTATACCAAGGACTTATTCAAGAAGTTCAACATGCAAGAGAGTAAAGGTATGAAAAACCCCATGCCCATGAGTGGACATCTTGACTTGTCCAAGGATGGCAAACCGGTTGATTAAAAGGTTTATCGATCTATGATTGGTTCATTGCTATATCTATGTGCCTCCCGTCCCGACATTATGCTAAGTGTGTGCATGTGTGCACGATACCAAGCGGCACCAAAAGAGTGTCACCTTAAGGCGGTGAAAAGAATTGTGAGATACTTGATACATACACCAAACTTTGGCATATGGTATCCCAAAGGATCTTCTTTCAATCTTGTTGGCTACTCCGATTCGGACTATGCCGGAGACAAGGTTGACAGAAAATCCACTTCGGGTACATGTCAATTTCTTGGTAGATCTCTTGTGTCTTGGTCATCCAAGAAACAAAATTCCGTATCTCTATCTACTTCCGAAGCGGAATACATTGCCGCGGGATCATGTTGTGCTCAATTACTATGGATGACACAAACTCTTAAAGACTATGGTGTGCATGTGAAACATGTACCATTACTATGTGACAATGAGAGTGCTATTAAGATTGCACACAATCCCGTGCAACATTCTCGAACTAAGCATATTGAGGTTCGTCACCATTTTATTCGAGATCATGTTGAGAAAGGTGGTATTGACCTTAAACATGTTCGTACCGACAAACAATTGGCGGGCATCTTTACCAAACACCTCGATGAGAAAGTGTTTTGTCACTTGAGAAGTGAGTTAAACATCATTGATGCTTCAAACGTGAACTAGAGTTTCATGTGGATGCATACAAGGGCATGAGCATTCTTGACTAATCCATGATACCTTTCATGATCATCAAATATCTTGGACATTTTGCTCCCTTGTATTGTATCTAACCTTTTGTAGGTACTTGGACAAGCTTCATGACACAATATTGCATCTCACTCTTATCTTGAGCAATCTTGCATAACCCAAGTATCAACAATTGATGGTGGAACAAGGAACAAGACAACCTAAACATATCCTTTGACAAATTCTTGAGATATGCTTCATACTTGTCATATTGGATATACATGTTGTTCCTTGCAAAACTAACCCATGTAGGAAGATGAACTACAAATGTTAGGATAGCTCCAAACTTCAACTCATGAGCATCCACTTCAAGTTCAACTACATGATGGACATCCCCACCAAAATCCCAATGTAAGTTCTCACATCTTAGAGAAGCTTTACTCAAAGACATGAGCTAAAGCAACTCAACAAGATGTGAATACATTGAAATGCTTAAAGGAAAAATGGCAACCCCATTTCGAGCTTACACGATGACTATGACCTATGATCAAGTGCTCTCACTTGACTCCTAAGTCAATATACTCAAACATAGGTGACCTAGTCGCCGACCCATCTAGATGAAGTTCTCTAGTGTTTCTTCTGGTTGTTCTCTTCTTGCTAGAGTGTTCTTAAAAAAAACTTCATCTCGACGTTTCTTTCCTTTTTTTTGTTTTGTATTCGTGTGTCTTTTCTTTTAGTTAGATTTGCAGCAAATTCATTGCAAATCTTTGTGAGAATTCCTTTGCCTAGTGAGCTGAGTTGACAAAATGTTCCATTGCATCAAACTCGGTTCCACCGAATTGCCTCAACTCAGTGCCACCGATTTTGGCTACTCTAAGGAATTTTCTGTCAAATTTTTTCCTGAGTTTTTCTGCTCCAGCTCCACTCAATGATTCTTATCCTCTACTTGCATCTAGAGCCACTCCATGGCTGGATGTGTTACTCAAGGACCAAACCCACTTGATCAATAACCTTGCGGTCCCTTCTTGGAAATTGATGTCAAAGGGGGAGAGAGGAATACATCAAAGCCCTCCTTACCATTATAAGAGATGCACCTTACAAGAGGAGAGAATGTTACATGCTTCTAAGAGGGAAGAAACATGATTAGTTTGTTCTTTGGCTGCTCTAGTTTTTCTCACCCTACCTACTCCCAATATCCAATGTCAGATTCAGGAGGAGAGGAAGTTCTTTAAGGGGAGACAACTATTTCTTTTGGGGACATGTCTGCTTCAAAGAAGTATTCACCTAGTGATACTCCATTCTACATGTCATCCCAATCTTGGTTTCTTGTTCATCTTGTGTCTTTTCTTGAAGAAATTATCTTGTGTTATCTAACCTTGTTTTCTCAAGTGTATTTCTTCAGGTACTTGATCAAGAACTTCAAGGTAAGTATATGCATAACACTCATGAACATGATTGACCTCTTGCTAGTATATATTGTTTGCAAGAAGACAATCATGGATATATGGATATCTAAATGTCATATATATTGCTCTGATGTATATAGCCAAGGTACATGTTGCATGTATATTTCCCATGAGATATCAACATGTTATGCACATCCACAGGGGGAGCTCCAGGGAGTTCATACATGTTACATGTTTTCTTCAAAGCTTTCATACATACCTCTGCTATATCCGTATTTGAAGCTTTGATGTATGTTGTCATTAATTACCAAAAAGGGGGAGATTGAAAGCACATTTGCTCCCTTGGTGGTTTTGGTAATTCATGCCAACATACATGTTGTTGGACTAATGCTTTTATCTAGTGAATTTCAGACAAGTTCAACAATGGCGTGGCATGGACAAGAGGACGTGGAACCCATTCAAAATGCTAAGGACAAGGATTGGCAAAAGCTCAAGACTCTACATTTTTGGTTTAGTGATCCAATATCACATTGAGTCCATAGGAAAGCCAATACTATTAAAAGGGGATGAGGTGTTGCTTAATGGTCTTTTTGCTCAAATGCTTAGTGACAGTACTCCTAAACCCTCAACCACTCTCTCTACCCAAATATGTCAAAAACCTACATTCCAACTCGGCCCCACCGAAATTCTCTATCCGGCCCCACCGAGTTCACCAAGACTTAGCCACTGCCAAAACCCTAACAAATTGGATCCACCGAAATGGATCTCGGTCTCACCGAGATGGCCTTGCCAACTCTCTGTAATCGTTTGCACTTACTTCGGTCCCACCGAGTTTTGCAAATCAGTCTCACGGAGATGGCTTGCCAACTCTCTGTTGCCTTATTGCTTCACTTCGGTCCTATCGAGTTGATGCAATCGGTGCCACCGAGATGAGGATT
Source organism: Elymus sibiricus (assembly GCA_039707655.1). Lineage (NCBI taxonomy): Eukaryota > Viridiplantae > Streptophyta > Magnoliopsida > Poales > Poaceae > Elymus > Elymus sibiricus. The sequence goes on along the minus strand of CM077666.1, from coordinate 342,435,775 downwards.
ACCCTAGCCATTGCACTTCGGTCCATCTGAGTTGTTCGTATCGGTCCCACCGAGATTCCTAAAGTTCATATCTTTTACAGAGTTCGGTGCTACCGAGATGATCGTTTCGGTGCCACCGAGTTGAGTCAAAAGTGTGTAACGGTTGGATTTTGTGTGGAGGCTATATATACCCCTCCACCACCTCCTTCTCAGTAAGGAGATCCATCAGAACGTGCTTACACTTCCACCATACATTTTCTGAGAGAGAACCACCTACTCATGTGTTGAGATCAAGCTATTCCATTCCTACCATTTGAACCTTGATCTCTAGCCTTTCCCAAGTTACTTTCCACTCAAATCCCTCTTCCACCATAGCCAAATCTGTGAGGAGTTGTTTGAGTGCTGGGAAGACTATCATTTGAAGCACAAGAGCAAGGAGTTCATCAACAACACACCGTCTATTACCTTTTGGAGAGTGGTGTCTCCTAGATTGGTTAGGTGTCACTTGGGAGCCTCCAACATGATGTGGAGTTGAACCAAGCAGTTTGTAAGGGCAAGGAGATCGCCTACTTCGTGAAGATCTACCCCGAGTGAGGCTAGTCCTTCATGGACGTAAGCCATGGTGGAATAGACAAGGTTGCTTCTTCGTGGACCCTTCATGGGTGGAGCCCTTCGTGGACTCGCGCAGCCGTTACCCTTCGTGGGTTGAAGTCTCCATCAACGTGGACGTCCGATAGCACCACCTATCGGAACCACGCCAAAAACCACCGTGTCTTCATTGCGTTTGATCTTCCATACTCTACCCCTTTACTTTCCGTACTCTTGCATGCTTTACCATTTCCGCTGCTCAATCTCTAGACATGCATGTATAGAAAGTATTGGAGTGATCTTAACTTGTACCAAAATTTGCCTAAGTGCCAAGAGAAATTAAAAACTGCTAATTTTGGTTGGTTAGGAGTCTATTCACCCCCCCTCTAGACCTATCTCCTCTATCCCACAGAAATAACTTTTCCGCCGCCGCAAGCTTCTGTTCTTCCGCGATCCCATCTAGAGGCCTTTTCCGGTACTCTGCCGGAGGGGGGGTCGATCACGGAGGGCTTCTACATCAACCTTGCTGCCCTATCGATGATGTGTGAGTAGTTCACCACAGACCTACGAGTCCATAGCTAGTAGCAAGATGGCTTCTTCTCTCTCTTTGATCTTCAATACAATGTTCTCCTCGATCTTTTAGAGTTCTATTCGATGTAATCTTCTTTTGCGGTGTGTTTGTTGGGATCCGATGAATTGTGGGTTTATGATCTGAATATTCATGAGAAGTAATTGAGTCTTTTCTGAACTTTATTATGCATGATTTGTATAGCTTTGTATTTCTCTCCGATCTATCCGTTTGGTTTGGCCAACTAGATTGATTTATCTTCAGCGGGAGAGGTGCTTTGTAATGGGTTCAATCTTGAGGTGCTCTATATCCCAGTAACAAAGTAGGGGACAAGACAGGTATTTGTATTGTTGCCATTAAGGGTAAAATGATGGAGTTTATTCATATTAATTGGGTTTACTTTGTCTACATCATGTCATCTTACTTAAGGCATTACTCTGTTTTCATTAACTTAATACCCTAGATGCATGCTGGATAGCGGTCGATGGGTGGAGTAATAGTAGTAGATGCAGGCAGGAGTCGGTCTTCTTGTCTCGGACATGATGCCTATATACATGACCATTGCCTTGAATATCATCATAACTATGCGCTTTTCTATCAATTGCCCAACAGTAATTTGTCTACCCACCGTATGCTATGTGTTCGAGAGAGAAGCCTCTAGTGAAAACTATGACCCCCGGGTCTACTTTAAATATAAAAAGAAAACTAAAATATACATGCTGCAATTTATTTAATTTTTTATGCAATTTATCAATCTACCACTACAAGATTTATTCCTTGCAACAAGTAACGAGTTCAAGGGGATTGACGACCCTCTTGCCCGCGTTGGGTGCAAGTATTTGCTTTTGTGTGTGCAAGTGCTATTCACGAGACTTTGTGTGATTCTCCTATTGGTTTGATAACCTTGGTTCTCACTGAGGGAAATACTTATCTCTACTGTGCTGCATCTCCTCTCCTCTTCGGGGAAAATCCCAACGCAGCTCACAAGTAGCACATAGTCATGCCCATGATCAGGAAAATGTGACCATCATGCAACACTTGAGCTAGTCTTAGAGGAACAACTAGGAATGTATTTTACCATTTATTATTCCACGCATGCACATGGGTTTTCCTCTGATCCTTTGTGGATATACGGGCTCAAGGACCATTGTAGTTTTAGCATAGAACATAAACATTAATTACAAACTTGGAGATAAATAACAAATCTTATTATTGCCTCTAGGGCATATCTCCTACACAAGGCCGTTTTTATTGGCACGTCTTGTCAATAAAGAGATCGTGCTCCAGATTTCTAGCGATATCATCAACAAAAACGCGGGATGACCCTTGGTCTTTTACTGACCTTTAAAAGGGGAAACGGTGCATCGATCTCACCTACGCTTCCACTCCATGCGTCATTGCCAAAGCCTTTTGAAAGCTCGAGTGCCCCGGGGTCTAGGATTTCACCTCCACCCCTTTGTTAAGGGTTTGCTGTTTTACTACGGGCTTGATTCCCACCATCTCGCCCCAAATTCTATTCTCCACATTGCCTCTTTCATAACGTTTTGTGAAGTCTTCCTCCGCGTTGAGCCCCATTTTGGGTTGTGCTTGAAGGTGTTCAGCATTAAGCCGCACAGCTATGGCTCGAAGCTCGCTGATTGCGGCAGGGCCATGATCAGCAAAATCCCCAAGGTCACCTAGCCGATGGGGACGTTCATCGAGACAGTGAAGTTATGGCAACATGAATGGTTCTATGTGGCCGACCAGTCATCAGGGAACCAGGGGGAGGTCCCGGTCTTCTCGGCAAAGCCGCCGAAGCTGTATTCTTGGACCGATAAGAACCTCATATGGGGGAATCAAGAAGATGTGACAGCGCTCCAGGATCAGCTCAAGGCCGTGGTTGACTCGGGCGTCACTCTGGTGGACGTAGTCCACGTGATGCTCCTCCATGATACGTCTCCAACGTATCTATAATTTAGGAAGTATTCATGCCATGTTTACAATAGTTTTATATGGTTTTGGTGCAATTTTATATTATTTTTATGGACTAACTTATTAATCTAGTGCCCAGTGCCAGTTCCTGTTTTCTGTAGGTTTTTTGTTTCGCAGAAAAACCATACCAAACGAAGTCCAAACGCGATAAAATTTAACGGCGATTTATTTTGGAATATATGTGATTTTTGGGAGAAAGAATCAATGCAAGAAGGTGCTCGAGGGCTCCACAAGGCAACAGGGTGCGGCCTACCCCCCTGACCGCGCCCCCTTGCCTTGTGGGCTCCTCGTAGGTCGGTTGGAGCACTTCTTTTGCCGCAAAAAAGATAATTTCTGGATAAAAATCCCCTCAAAATTTCAGCCCAATTGGAGTTACGGATCTCCGGTATAAGAAACGGTTTTCGGCCAGAAACAGGGGAAGCGAAACAGAAGAGAAACAGAGAGAGATATCCAATCTTGGTGGGGCTCCTGCCCTCCGGGAACCATGGCAGCTATGGACCAGAGGGTAAACTCTCCTCCCATCTAGGGGGGAGGCCAAGCAAGAAGAAGGAGGAGGGGGGCTCTCTCCCCCCCTCTTCCGGTGGCGCCGGAACGCCGCCGGGGGAACCATCATGATGGCGATCTACACCAACAACTTCGCCGCCGTCATCACTGATACATCTCCAACGTATCTATAATTTATGAAGTATTCATGCCATGTTTAATACAATTTTATATGGTTTTGATATAATTTGAATGGAACTAACCCGGACTGACGCTGTTTTCAGCAGAACTACCGTGGTGTTGTTTTTTGTGCAGAAATAAAAGTTCTCAGAATTGGCTGAAACTTTTTGGTGATTTTTTATGGACCAAAAGAGACCCCTGAAGCTTCGTGGAAGGACCAGAAGAGCCACGAGGACGCGACAAGCCTGGGGGGCGCGCCCTCCCCCAGGGCGCACAGAGCAGGCTTGTCGCTCCCTCGTGGGCCCCCTTGACGTGAATCCAACGCCAAAAATTCCTATAAATACCAAAAACCCCAGAAAGAAACCTAGAACTTCCACGCCGCCACCGCAAGCCTCTATACCAAAGCGATCTCATCCGGAGCCCTGTTCCGGCACTCTGCCGGAGGGGGGAATCATCACCGGAGGCCATCTTCATCATCCCAGCGGTCTCCATGACGAGGAGGGAGTAGTTCACCCTCGGGGCTAAGGATATGTACCAGTAGCTATGTGTTTGATCTCTCTCTCTCGTGTTCTTGATTTGGCACGATCTTGATGTACCACGAGCTTTGTTAATATAGTTGGATCATATGGTGTTTCTTCCCTCTCTCTATCTTGTTGTGATGGATTGAGTCTTTCCCTTTGAGATTTCGTTATTGTCGGATTGAATATTTCAGATTTGAGAACACTTGATGTGAGTCTTGCATGTGGATACCCATGGTGACAATGGGGTATTCTATTCAGTCACTTGATGTATGTTTTGGTGATCAACTCGCGGATTCCCGTGACCTTGGGGTAATCTAGGCATAGGGGTTGGTTGCACGTTTTCATTATCTTTTCTCTGATAAGAAACTTTGGGGTACTCTTTGAAGTTCTTTGTGCGGATAGAATATTATGAATCTGAAGTTGTTTGATGCATATCGAATAATCAACTCACAGATACTTGTGGTGACATTGGAGTATCTAGGTGACATTAGAGTTGGTTGATGCGTATCATATGGTGTTATTTTAGTACGAACTCTAGGGCTGTTTGTGACACTTAAAGGGATGGCTCAATAGATTGATCGAAAAGGATACCTTTGAGGTGGTTTCGTACCCTACAACAATTTCTTTCTTATGTTCTCCGCTAATAGGAACTTTGGAGTGATTCTTTGTTGCATGTTGAGAGATTGTTATATGATTCAACTATGTTAGCACTGTTGAGAGATTGCACTAGTGAAAGTATGAACCCTAGGCCTTGTTTCTAAGCATTGCAATACCGTTTGTGCCCCATTTTATCACTTGCTACCTTGCTGTTTTTATATTTTCAGATTACAAAAACCTATATCTACTATCCATACTACACTTGTTTCACCATCTGTTCGCCGAACTAGTGCACCTATACAATTTACCATTGTATTGGCTGTGTTGGGGACACAAGAGATTTCTTGTTTTTGATTGCAGGGTTGTTTGAGAGAGACCATCTTCATCCTACACCTCCCACGGATTGATAAACCTTAGGTCATCCACTTGAGGGAAATTTGCTATTGTCCTACAAAACTCTGCACTTGGAAGCCCAACAACGTCTACAAGAACAAAAGTTGCATAGTAGACATCATTCACCAACTCTCTCCCCCTCTATGCATCGGTGTAACTGAAAGCACATTTGCTCCCTTGGTGGTTTTGGTAATTCATAACAACATATATCTCATTGAACTAATGTCCATTCAAGTTAAAGATTTCAGGATGTTCAATGATTGGCATGGCATGGACAAGAGGACGTGGAACCCCCTCAAAATGCTAAGGACACGGATTGGCAAAAGATCAAGACTCTACATTTTTGGTTTACTGATCCAAGATCACATTGAGTCCATAGGAAAGCCAATACTATTAAAAGGGGATGAGGTGTTGCTTAATGGTCTTTTTGCTCAAGTTCTTAGTGACAGTACTCCTAAACCCTCAACCACTCTCTCTATCCAAAGATGTCCAAAATCCACATTCCAACTCGGCCCCACCGAAATTTCCTATCCGGAGCCACCGAGTTCATCTAGACTTAGCCACTGCCAAAACCCTAACAAATCGGATCCACCGAAATGGATCTCGGTCCCACCGAGATGGCCTTGCCAACTCTCTGTAATCGTTTGCACTTACTTCGGACTCACCGAGTTTTGCAAATCGGTCTCACCGAGATGGCTTGCCAACTCTCTGTTGCCTTATTGCTTCACTTCGGTCCTACCGAGTTGATGCAATCGGTGCCACCGAGATGAGGATTGCCCTAGCCATTGCACTTCGGTCCATCCGAGTTGTTCCTATCGGTCCCACCGAGATTCCTAAAGTTCATATCTTTTACACAGTTCGGTGCTACCGAGATTATTGTTTCGGTGCCACCGAGTTGGGTCAAAAGTGTGTAACGGTTGGATTTTGTGTGGAGGCTATATATACCCCTCCACCACTCCCTTCTCAGTGAGGAGAGCCATCAGAACGTGCCTACACTTCCACCATACATTTTCTGAGAGAGAACCACCTACTCATGTGTTGAGATCAAGATATTCCATTCCTACCATTTGAACCTTGATCTCTAGCCTTTCCCAAGTTGCTTTCCACTCAAATCCTTCTTCCACCATAGCCAAATCTATGAGGAGTTGTTTGAGTGCTGGGAAGACTATCATTTGAAGCACAAGAGCAAGGAGTTCATCAAAAACACACCGTCTATTACCTTTTGGAGAGTGGTGTCTCCTAGATTGGTTAGGTGTCACTTGCGAGCCTCCGACATGATGTGGAGTTGAACCAAGAGTTTGTAAGGGCAAGGAGATCGCCTACTTCGTGAAGATCTACCCCGAGTGAGGCTAGTCCTTCGTGGACGTAAGCCATGGTGGAATAGACAAGGTTGCTTCTTCGTGGACCCTTCGTGGGTGGAGCCCTTCGTGGACTCACGCAGCCGTTACCCTTCATGGGTTGAAGTCTCCATCAACGTGGACGTACGATAGCACCACCTATCGGAACCACGCCAAAAACCACTGTGTCTTCATTGCATTTGAAATCTCCGATCCCCTCCTTTACATACATATGCAATTGCTTACTTTCCGCTGCTATACTCTTAGAATTGCATGTGTAGGGTGATGCTTGACATGTACTATTGCTAAAATCTGCCCACAACTATAAATTGGGAAAAGGTTAGGTTTTATTTGGTCAAGTAGTCTAATCACCCCCCCCCCTCTAGACTTACTTTCGATCCTATAGTAACCTATCTATTCCCGCTGTAATTCTCTACTTGAACATGGTGCTTAATGTTACATATTATTATCGAATGATGTGTGGCAATCCTATGATGTTTGAGTAGATTTCTTTTGTCCTACGAGTTAATTGTGGTATGGTGTGATTGATATGAGTTGTATGTTAAATTGGTGTTGTACTATGGTGCGTGATACGTCTCCAACGTATCTATAATTTATGAAGTATTCATGCCATGTTTATTATAGTTTTGTATGATTTTGGTGCACTTTTATATGGCTTTTATATGATTTTCATGGACTAACATATTGACCTAGTGCCCAGTGCCAGTTGTTGTTTTCTGCTTGTTTTTGGTTTTCCAGAAAATCTATATCAAATGAAGTCCAAATGCATCGAAACTTTTTGACGATTTTTTCTGGAACATAAGAGACACTAGAAGCTTCGGGAGGTGGCCAGAAGACCCACAGGGGCCCCACGAGCCACCAGGGCGCGCCACCTCATGGGCCCCCTGTGGCCCTTCTTCGCGTGATTCCAACGCCAAAAAATCATATATGTTCAAAAAACCCGAAAGTTAACCTAGATGAGTTTTACGCCGCCGCAAGCCTCTGTACCTCCACGATCTCATCTACAGCCCTTTTCCGGCACCCTGCCGGAGGGGGGAATCATCACCGGAGGCCATCTTCATCATCCCGGCGGTCTCCATGACGAGGAGGGAGTAGTTCACCCTCGGGGCTGAGGGTTTGTACCAGTAGCTATGTGTTTTATCTCTCTCTCTCGTGTTCTTGATTTGGCATGATCTTGATGTATTGCGAGCTTTGTTAATATAGTTGGATCATATGGTGTTTCTTCCCTCTCTATCTTTGTTGTGATGAATCGAATCTTTTCCCTTTGAGGTTTCGTTATTGTCGGATTGAATATTCAGATTTGAGAACACTTGATGTATGTCTTGCATATGAATACCCGTGGTGACAATGGGGTATTATATTGATTCACTTGATGTATGTTTTGGCACTCAACTCGCGGATTCCCGCGGTGACATTGGGGTAATCTATGCATAGGGGTTGATGCACGTTTTCATTATCTTTTCTCCGATAGAAACTTTGGGGTGCTCCTTGGAGTTCTTTGTATGGATTGAATATTATGATTATGAAGTTGTTTGATGCATGTCGTATAATCAACTCACGGATACTTGTGGTGACATTGGAGTATCTAGGTGACATTAGAGTTGGTTGATGTGTATCATATGGTGTTATTTTAGTACGAACTCTAGGGCTGTTTGTGACACTTATAGGAATAGCTCAATAGATCGATCGGAAAGGATAACGTTGAGGTGGTTTCATACCCTACAAACAATTTCTATCTTATGTTCTCCGCTAATAGGAACTTGGGAGTGATTCTTTATCGCACGTTGAGGGATGATTATATGATCCAATTATGTTAGCATTGTTGAGAGATTGCACTAGCGAAAGTATGAACTCTAGGCCTTGTTTTTAAGCATTGAAATACCGTTTGTGCTCACTTTTGTTACTTGCTACCTTGCTGTTTTTATATTTTCAGATTACAAAAACCTATATCTACTATCCATACTACACTTTTATCACCATCTCTTCGCCGAACTAGTGCACCTATACAATTTACCATTGTATTGGGTGTCTTGGGGACACAAGAGATTTCTTGTATTTGGTTGTAGGGTTGTTTGAGAGATACCATCTTCAACCTATGCCTCCCACGGATTGATAAACCTTAGGTCATCCACTTGAGGGAAAATTGATACTGTCCTACAAAACTCTGCGCTTGGAGGCCCAACATGAGTCTACAAGAATAAGTTGTGTAGTAGACATCAAGCTCTTTTCTGGCGTCGTTGCCGGGGAGGTGAGTGCTTGAAGGTATATCTTTAGATCTTGCAATCAAATCTTTTAGTTTCTTGTTTATCACTAGTTTGGCTTATAAAAGAAAACTACAAAAAAATGGAATTGAGGTTGCATCATATCATTCATCTTTATAATGTCTTTCTTGAAAATAAGGATTCTGATAATTGTGCTCAATTGATGGAAGAAGAATTCAATAAAATCTTTGGCATAAAATATTTGAATGATGAGCATGATTGCAATGTTGCTAGTATGAATTCTTTGAATATCCATGATGCTAATGATATGCAAAGCCACAAGCTTGGGGATGCTATGTTTGATGAAGATAATATTTTTAGTCCCCCAAGTTTTGATGAGCAAATTTATTATGATGAAAGCATGCCTCCTATTTATGATGATTATATTGATAAAAGTGTATTTGGTGAGGCCATGACTTTATTTAATGATGATTCCACTAGTTTGGAAGAGGTTTCAATTGATTATGAAAACAAAGTTGCTATATATGAAAATTATTGTGATGACATGTATGCTATAAAGAATAATGATAACTATGAAACTTGTCACCATGATTTTAATTTTCAATTGGATTATGCCAATCAAGTATCACATGATAGCTATTTTGTTGAGTTTGCTCGCACTACTATTCATGAGAATAATTTTGCTTATGTGGAGAGTAATAAAATTTCTATGCTTGCAGATCATGAAAAGAATGCTTTATGTGATAGTTATATTGTTGAATTTCTTCATGATGCTACTGAAAATTATTATGAGAGAGGATCATATGCTTCTACATATCTCAATAATATAAAGTTTCCTCTCTATGTGTTGAATGTTTTGAAGTTATACTTGTTTTGCCTTCCTATGCTAGTTGATTCTTACTCCCATAAATTGTTTGCTCGCAAAATCCCTATGCATAGTAAGTGGGTTAGGCTTAAATTTTCTTGTCATATGATTCATGATGCTCTCTTTGTGTTTCAATTCTTTACTTTTATGCGAGCATCATTGAAATCATCATGCCTAGCTAAAAGGCAATAATAAAAAGCGCTTGTTGGGAGACAACCCAATATTTGTACCTACTGTTTTTGATTGTTCACATGATTAAGCTACTGTATTAACCATGTTTTATATGCTTTCTTTCAATAATGTGCCAAGTAAAGCCTTTGGGATAGTGTGGATGCTTGTTGATTTGATTCTGTGCAAAAACAGAAACTTTTGCGTCCAGTGCGGGAATTTCTATTCTGTACTGGAGTGTGAAAATTTTTTGAAATTTTTACACAGTATTGGGTTACAAATTTTTTTACGTTGTCCAAATTTTTCAGAATTTTTGGAGGTACAGAAGTATGGTTTTTAAATCGCTCACTACATGCTGTTCTGTTTTTGATAGATTCTGTTTTCAATGCATAGTTTGCTAGTTTTAGTGTTTCCATAGCTTATATTGAGTAATATAAATTGTGGAAATGATAGAATACAGTAATAATTATGTGAGAACAATTATAAATCTTGTCTTGACAGTAACTAAGTGGATGATTTATTTTTATCATACTAACCTATCTCACAAGTTCCGTTAAGTTTTGTGTGATTGAAGTTTTCAAGTTTTGGGTGAGATATCGATATGAGGAGAATAAGGAGTGGAAAGACCCTAATCTTGGGGATTCCCAAGGCACCCCAAGGTAATATTCAAGGAATACCCAAGCAACTAAGCTTGGGGATGCCCCGGAAGGCACCCCCTCTTTCGTCTTCAACACTATCGGTAACCTCACTTGGAGCTATATTTTTATTCGTCACATAATATGAGTTTTTCTTGGAGCATCATTTTATTCTGTTGATATTTGCTTGCTGTTATAAATAATCCTATTTTGTATCTTTTAGTTCAATAATATGCCAATTATAGCCTTTACCATGCTCAGTTTGCAAGTTCATGTGTTGCTGTTTGAAAACAGAAAGTTTTCCGTTATGCCCAGAATATTCCTGAATAGTAAGAACATGATAAAAATCTGAATTTTTTACACAGTAAGCATGCATGAGTTCTCTATCACGTGGTAATTTTTCAGAATTTTTGGAGTTAGGGAAGTATGGATTCCTATTCCCCTTTTACAGACTGTTCTGTTTTGGCAGATTACTGTTATAGTTGCATTGTTTGCATATGTTTGCATATTTAATGTTTATATTTGTTGATAGGAGTATTAAATATGAAGAGGCATTTAGTATGCAATGTTTAATTATAATTTTTGTGATTTTCTACAGTTGAGAATGTTAAGGTTTTGAGTTGATTTATACTAACTTATCTCACGAGTTCTTGTTGAGTTTTATGTGGATGAAGTTTTTAAGATTTTGAAAAACCGTGATATGAGAGGAATTAAGGAGACACAAGAGCTCAAGCTTGGGGATGCCCAAGGCATCCCAAATTAATATTTCAAGAAGTCTCAAGCATCTAAGCTTGGGGATGCACCGGTAGGCATCCCACCTTTCTTCATCAACAATTATCGGTCAGTTTTGGTTGAGCCTAAGTTTTTGCTTCTTCACATGATATGTCCTATTCTTGGAATGTCATTTTATTTTGTTTTCTTTGCTGTTTGAATAAAATACTTAAGATCTGAAATTTTTAAATGAGAGAGAGCCCTCACATAGTTACTTAATTACTTAACTACTCATTTGGTCTTCACTTATAACTTTTTGGAGTAGTTTGTCTTTTACTCTTGTGCTTCACTTATATCCTATGAGTAAATTGTTGAAATGAATGGAATATCATAAAGTTGAAATTTATATGCTTCATATGCTTGTCCCATGGGGAGTAGTGACTTCACATACAAGAAGTATAAGTGGTAAAATTTATTGAAAGTTAACAAACATAGCATTGGTCACTTGAACAATTCATGAAAGAATTTTGAAGGAAGAGAAATTTCACATATAAATATACTATCTTGGACATCTTCTATGATTGTGAGCCCCCATTAATTATTTTCAATCTTGATCAAGTAGTTGACGTTGGACAAGGAAGACAACGTAATGAGTTATGTTTGTTTATATTCACATAGAAGTTATATTGTCATGGATCCTCTAATATGTGGTGCTTGCTTAGGATCTTTTGCTAGCCAAAAATTCGTACTAAGTAGAGATACTACTTGTGCATCCAAAAACCCTTAAACCCAGTTTCTTGCCATGAGTGTCCACCATACCGACCTATGGATTGAATAAGATCCTTCAAGTAAGTTGTCATCGGTGCAAAAAGCAATAAAAATTGCTCCTAAAATATGCATGATCTTTTATTGTAAGGGAAAATAAGCATTGTACGAACTTGTGATGGTAAAGAAATAAAAGCGACGGACTGCATAATAAAGGTTGCTATCACAAGGGGCAATATAACGTGACGTTCCTTTGCATTAAGGGCTTGTGCATCCAACAACAAAAAGTGCATGACAACCTCTGCTTCCCTCTGCGAAGGGCCTATCTTTTACTTTTTTGTATTTACTTTTCTCTATTTACTTTTATGCAAGAGTCATTAATGTTCATCCCTATTCCGCTCTATTTATTCTTTAGTTGGCAAGCATTATGTGGTAGGGAAAGATCCAGGCACATATATCCAGTTGAATATAGATGATCATGAGTTATTATTGTTGACATTATCCCTGAGATAAATAAGTTGGGAGGCGAAACATTAAGCCCCTATCTTCCTATGTGTTTGACTGAAACAGTTTGTTCTTAAAATATGCTTTGAGTGTCAGCAATCATGGAAGACTAAATGATGGTTGAGTATGTGGAATTTGCTAGATCAAAGCTCTGACATAGACCCTTCCTGAAAATAAGATGAATTGCAATTGTTTGATGACTGAGAACATAGTTTGTTAGTTTTCAAGAAAGTTTATGGCCTATACTTTAAACATGTGAATAGCTTGCTACTTGATCATGAGAAGTTTTATGAGATGAGCTACTGATTATGATTGTCGTGATATTCTCACGGCATATGCCATGAGGTGGCTAAAAATGGGGGGCTATGTGAGGACGCCGGGGGGTTCCAGAAGCGAGGTCGGCACGCGCAAGTGTGAGACACGAGACGTACCCAGGTTCGGGGCCCTCTGGAGAGGTAACACCACTAGTCCTGCCGAATGGAGTATGGAGTGCACAAGGGCTACAAGGTTGCTCCTGGAGCTGTTTGGGCGGAGGAGGAAGAAGGGGCTAGGCCGCCATCCTGCCTCTCCTGGGAGTGTGTGTGTGCGTGTGTAAGGGAAACATGCGCGACTAGTCGACCCCTCTGCATGGAGGCCTCCTGGGGGGTCTTATAGGCCGACCCCCAGGGTTACATGGGTAAATTACATGGGCATGGGGCCCTGGTGTCATCGTTTGGGAGCCGGCGGTGGGGGCCGCCGGGTCCGCCGGGTGCGGGTCTTGCCAGGTCCGTCGGGCGCGGGCCGTGCCGGGGCCGCCGGGCACGGGTCCGGTCGGCTGCGCAGCACTGTGGCATGTCTTGTCCTACGTCACAGGGCGGCTGGCGCCGCCCAGCTACAGGATTACGTCGCCCGTACACCGCCCGCCCCGGGCGGGGGCGCAGGGTGCGCTATAGCCACGCCCGCTTGGGCCGGCGCAAAGGAGGAAGCGATGTAGCCACGCCTGCCTCGTCGTGAGGGATTGTCCTTTCGTGGCCAGCCGACTGGGACGGGTCGCCGTGCCGAGCCGGCATGGGCCAGCCGGCTGGGCCGGGTCGCCGTGCCAAGCCGGCTCGTGCTGGGGAGCCGGCGAAGAGGCTAGCCGGATTGAGGGGCTTGGCCTGCTCCGATATTTTGAAAAGGGGTCCGGGCTCCATTGCCTACCCGGGGGTCATCCCCCCGACAGTAGTCCCCGAAGTTGTGAAGGCTCGCCGGCTCCAAGCAGGGGGGCCTTCGCAGCTTACCCCCCTGAGGAGTCGGTTTGTTGGTGAAGTGCAGGAGTCCGGCCGGGCAGCACCATCCATCCGCATGCCGGCAACGCGGCAGCGGATGCTGGGAACACCCGCTGGGCGCCGACTTTCGGAAGCCGGATCGCGGCACCCCGGCTGGGGCGGGAAATGGAAGCGTTCGCCGGTTGAGTCTTGTTTCGTATGACGTTTCGCGCCCGCCGATGATCGACGGACCGCCACATGCTGTTTCGCGGCGGGCGAGGCCTGCCAGGCCACGCGCACGATGGGACGCGACGGCGGACCGGGCCCCACCATGCCGCGCCCTCGGCCCACGCGCGGGGGATTTATTGTGGCGACCCTAGATGGTTGTGCTTCCCCGCGCAGTTAATGCGCGCGGGGAACGTGCCCGCACAGTGCGGGGAAGTGGGGATCGTGGGCACAGATGATCCCACTCCCCCATGCTCTTCCGTGGCTATAAATGAGAGGAAGGGAGCGCGACGGAAACGCTCACGCACGCACCCCCGCCCCTCGCTCATCTTCTTCTTCTTCTCCGCCACGCTCAGGCAAGGTGCCGCCGCCGCACGCTCTTGCGCCAGCCGCTGCGCACCGCGACCAGAGGCCCGCAGCGCGCAGCTCTCCCCTTCCTCCTCTTCTTCATCGCCGCACCTTCACGCCCGGAGAGCCCCCAATGGCGCTACCGAAAGGCTCTTGGGAGGGCTCCATTACGAGCGAGGCGGACATCCGGTATCTCCGCCGCACGAAGCGGCTGCCGCCGGCGGAGTTGCTGGACGCGTGTGCGCCCGGCTCGGAGAGGGTGCCACGGCCGCGGGAGGGCGAGCACGTCGTCTTCTGCTCGCACTTAGAGTGCGGGTTCGGCCTCCCCGCGAGTCTCTTCTACCGTGGCTTCCTCGACTTCTTCGGGCTGCAGCCGCACCATCTCGGCGCCAACGCCGTGCTACAGATCGCGGGCTTCGCCACGCTCTGCGAGGGCTACCTCGGCATGCTGCCGAACATGGACTTGTGGGTGAAGATGTTCTTCCTCAAGCAGCAGGGGGCATCGGCCGGCGTTATGTCCGACTGCGGGGCAGAGGTGGTCGCCGGCCGGCCGAACGGGCCATTTCCCAAGCTGCCACTCGAGGACTCGGCCAAAAAGTGGCAGACGACTTTCTTCTATGTGCGGAACGCCGACCCGGCGATGGATGTCATCAATCCCCCGCCCTTCGTCGACACGCCATCGCTCGACAAGCCGAATTGGGGCTACTTCCCCAAGAGGCCTCCGCAGGAGATCTTAAACATCTACAGCCGGGTCGGGGAGAGGACGGCGCGCGAGGGGCTGGTGCCGGCTGATCTCATCGCGGCCTTCATCGCCCGCCGGGTGCTGCCGCTGCAGCGACGAGCACACCGGATCTGCGACATGAGCGGCTGGCACGACCTGACCCGGATGTCGACCAAGGAGCTGGAGCTGGCCGGGATCGCCCAGCGGGTGAACTACATCTCCAAGGCCGGGTTGAAGGAGGAGGGGTGGAGTTTCGGGAAGGAGCCCTATTACCGGGAGAACCGGCGCCGACGGTGAGTCCCTGGTCCTTATTCTTTGCCGCTTCAACATTATTCCTGTGCCCTGACGCGGCGGGAGGACCGCAGCTATTCGCCAGCAAGCAGAACCACGACGGACCGAATCCCCAGATTCTGCTGGCCGACTTGCCCGACTCGGATGTGGAGGAGGCCGGCGCCGAGGCGGAGGAGGGGGCGGTCGAAGCACGCCTGGCCGACGTCGTGGCCGGCGGGTCGCGGCACGCGGGTAAGTCTCCGCCTTCAGATCTTCTGCGCGACTGGCCGGATGACGACGAAGAGGTCCTGACCGGTGCCCGCGGTGCAGCGCCCTCGACTGGGGAGGACGCCAGCATCGACCCCCCAATACGGCCGCGGAAGACGGCCGACGCCAGACTGGCCCGCGCGGCGGCGTCCGGCAGCCGGCCGCATGGGAAGGAGGTGGTCGAGCCGCGGCCGGCCGCAAAACGCCCGGCGGCGGCGGGGCCGGCGCGCGAGAGGGGCGCTATCAAGAAGAAGCGTCGGCTCGCCCCGTCCGTGGGCCCGAGGCGGGATGTCCCGAAGGTCATTGGGTAAGTGTCTCTTGTTGTCTTCTGATTTCTTGCTTGTTTCTTGCCCATGCCTCTATCGTGCTAAACTCACTGTGCATAGGTTCGCCCTTGACCTGGAGGTGGTGGCAACGGCGGCCGCGGCGGGCGAGGCCGTCTGGAGGAAAACCCGGAGCAGCGCCGTCGACCGCGAGCCCGACCGGACCGCGGAGGAGGACCTCGCAGACCGCCAGTCCGGCCGGGATCTTGACGCGGCGGAGCACGCTGCTTGGCGGGATCAGGTGGAGGCCGAAAAGGAGATGGCGGAGGCCTCGGCCCGGGCGTGGGAGAGGGCCTCTGCGGCGTGGGCCGGGACCACCGCGGACCCGGCCTGACCGGAGATGGAGAGGGGCTCGGCGCCGGATGCCGCGATCATTGAGCCGCGGCCGGAGGGGGCGGGCGAGCCGGCAGGGCGGACGGAGCCGGCCGACGGCGAGTCGGATGTTGACGAGAACATCGTCGTAGACATGCCGCCCCGGGCCGACCCGGCAGGAGGAGGCGAGGGCGGCGGAGAGGGGCGCGAGGCGGACTCCGCACCGTCCGGCCAACCGCAGTCGACGCCGGCCCCGAGGGCTACGACCGGGGACGCTGGTGCCTTGGTGGTCGTTCCGCCCCAAGCCACTACCAACTCCGAGCGGCCGGGTGGAAGCGGATCCGGCGCGGGGACCGCGATGGGTGCCGCGATGCAGCAGCCGTGCGCGAACGCCGGTGAGGCTGTGGTCGGGTCGTGCACCCGGGAGGACGAGGCGGCGAGTGCCCTGCGCTTGCAGCTTCGCGGGCGGAGCGAGCGCCTGCAGGCCTTCATCCGGGAAGACCAGGAGTGGGCGCGGAAGCTGGAGCAGGCGGTTGCAGTGAGTTTTTACTTTCTGCTTGCCTTGGCCGCTGAACAGTGGGGGCGCGACAGCTCACCCACTGGGTGTAGCCCCCGAGGCTCGGGCCAGCTGCGGAGCAGCCGGGTCGGGTCTTTATGTGCGTTTTTGCATTCTTCTAACTCTTGTCTTCGCGCAGCATCTGTACGACCTGCGGGCCAGCGCGTACAACCAGCTTCTGGAGCGGTTCCGCGAGGTCAAGGCCCAGCTTGCCGTCAAGGAAGACGAGCTGCGCCAAGTCCGAGGTATGACTTGCATGCCTTCAGTGGGGGCGCGCCAGCGCACCCATTGGGTGTAGCCCCCGAGGTTCGGGCCAGACTGCGGAGCAGCCGGGTCGAATCTTAAAGCTTGTATTTTTCTTCTTTTCCTTGCTTCCGGCGTTTGACCGAGAATCTCGTCGTGCAGCCGCCACGGCCGAGGTGCCGGGTCTCCGAGGCCGGCTTGCCGAAGCCAGCCTGCAGCGCGATCTTGCTGCCGGCGGCCGCGACCGGCTCCAGGCCGAGGTGGACCGGCTGGTGGCCGAGAAGGCCAAGACGGAGGATGCCCACCAGGCGGAGCTGGGCCGGCTGGCGAAAGAGCGCGGCAAGGCGGCCGAGGAGCTGGCGAACGCCGGCAGGAGGAGTGCCCAGCTCAAGAAGGATCTCGAGGCCCAGGCCCACGCGTCGGCCCTACGGGAGAACGGGATGCTGGGCGAAGCGCAGCACCTCGATGAGGCCTTCACCCGTGAGTGCTATCTTTTCTTTGGTCCGGCTGGCGTAGCCGGCAAGTTGTTTTCTTTTGGCTGATTTGTTTCCTTCCTTTGCCAGGAGTCTTCCCAGAGACGCAGGAGGCGGCCGATGTGGCCGTGCACGCCCACCGGGCGGACCAGCGAGCGTCAGGGGCGGAGATCGATGTTTACGCCGCCTGGACCCTCTCGGAGATCATCCTCGCCAGTGAGGCCCGTCTTGGAGCCGTGGAGGGGCACATGCGCCGTCTGTTCGAGGCCGGGGTGACATTGGCGAGCAGCCTCTGGCCGAGCGCGGTGGTGCCGAACAGCGTCACCCGGCTGGCGCGGTGGCTGGAAGCTGGAGTGGAGCGACTCGGCGCGTGGAGGGCCTCTGTGGCCCGCGCTGGCGCGGAGACGGCGCTGCGTTTCGTCGTATCTTGGTATCCGGGCATGGACCTCGACCGCCTGGCGGCCCAGCAGGCCTGCGCGGAGGATGACTTGGCGGCACGGGCGCAGCGGATCGCCGGGCGGGCCAGCTACCTGGCCTCGTTCGCCCCGCACGACGAGTTCGTCCTGGAGCGGACGGAGGACGGCGAGGAGCTCCTCGCCGACGAATTCGGCCTGCTGCTCAACGACCCGGACGGCAGCTCGGCCGAGACGGGGGTCTATGCCGATGACGAGGCCGACCCAGACGACGCCGCCACGACTGAGGGGCCGGAGTGCCCTGGGCCCGACCCAGCGGCCGCATCCACCTCAGCCGAGCCGACGTCGACCGGAGCCGACACGGGTGCCGCTTAGGACTTTTTTCTTCTTATCTTTATCCTTCCTATACTCGAACTCAGTTAGGTAGCAAGTCCACCCACTGGGGGTGTAGTTTCATGTAATGGACTTGTGGCCGTGGGCCCTTGCTGTTTATAAATTTTGCATGCAACTTCGCTTTTGCTGTTCGGCCTTGGGCCTTTTCTTGTTCGTCTTTTCTTTGGACTTCCTTCCCGCTAGCCGGACAGTCGGGTGGCGGTCTGTGGCTAGGACGGGGATTCGGCCTTAGAGGGGACGTACAATACTTAGGCTTTTTCAGATGTTGAGCACGAGCGAAACACCCACTGGGCTGGCTGGCAGCAGGCGGCGAAGCCTGCTGGTGCGCAGCCGGTCGTGCGGCGAATTAATGAGAAAGGGCGGTTTGGGCCGGGTTGGCCAAGCCGGGCTCTCCTCCTTAGCCATTCTTGCGTGACGACGCTTCCGGCCTTTGGCTCTTGCCGGCCGGACAGCCGGGAGCCGGTCTGTGGCTTGGGGCGAAGAAAGGGCTTTGGCGGCTCGTACGCTTCGAAATGGACTAAGGAAAATGGCGAGGCGCGGTCTAGCCGGCTAGCCCCGGAGCCCCCGAGCCGGACGCGCCGACTCGGTGGGAGAATTGAAAACAGGGAATTGCATAGACACAAAGCTTGGTAAAAACGGAAAAGATAGCCCCCGAGTGTCGTGCGGGGGGACTTGCTGCTTTCATTAAACCCAAAAGGTAGTGGTACATACGTGCATGCGTTCAACTGTAAAACAGACGGAGGAGCTCCGCATTCCAGGGCCGGCTGGACTCCTCGCCAGCTGCATCTCTCTTGCGCTTGTTTGGCTTCTGCGTGTCGATGAGGTAGTACTCGTTCCGGTCGCAGAGAGCCTTGCTGATGATGAAGGGGCCCTCCCAAGGAGAGGCCAGCTTGTGCTGGCCGGCTGTCCGCTGGACGAGCCGGAGCACGAGGTCACCCTCGCGGAATGCGAGGGGCTTGATCTTCTTGCTATGGTAGTGGCGCAGGCCTTGTTGGTAGATGGCTGACCGGCTGAGGGCTAGGAGGCGCGCCTCCTCGAGCAGGTCGACGCCGTCTTCGCGTGCCTCCTGTGCCTCGGCTTCTGTGTACATGGTCATCCGGGGCGAGTGGAACTCGACGTCGGTGGGAATAATTGCTTCGGCTCCGTAGACGAGGAAGAACGGGGTGAACCCGGTTGAGCGGTTGGGTGTCATCCGGAGACTCCAGAGGACGGCCGGCAGCTCATCAAGCCAGCTGCCGGGTGAGCGCACGAGCGGCTCGACGAGTCGCGGCTTGATGCCGGCTAGGATGAGGCTATTTGCCCGCTCGGCCTGGCCGTTCGACTAGGGATGTGCGACGGAGGCCAAGTCGAGTCGGATGCTGGATCCGGAGCAGTATTGTGCCAGCGCACCCTTGGTGAAGTTGGTGCCGTTGTCCGTCATGATGCTGTGGGGAACGCTTTAGCGAACCGCGATATCCTTGATGAATCGGACGGCCGTGGGCCCGTCGAGCTTCTTGATCGGCCTTGCCTCGATCCACTTGGTGAACTTGTCGACGGCAACCAGCAAATGCGTTATGCCGCCTCGGGCGGTCTTGAAGGGCCCCACCATGTCGAGCCCCCAGACGGCAAAGGGCCACGTGATTGGGATGGTTTGGAGGGTTGTGGCCGGCTGGTGGCTGCGCTTGCTGAAGCGTTGGCAGCCCTCGCATTTGAGGACCAGCTGCTCGGCGTCTTGAAGGGCCGTGGGCCAGTAGAAACCATGGCGAAAAGCCTTGGCCACCAGGGACCTCGAGGCGGCGTGGTGCCCGCACTCGCCCTGGTGGATGTCGAGGAGGATCTCGATCCCTTTGTCCTGCTCGACGCAGCACTAGAACACGCCTGTCGTGCTGCGCTTGACGAGCTCGTGGTTGATGATGTTGTAGGCGGACGCTCACCGCTGCACTTGCCGGGCTTCGGTCTCGTCGCTGGGAAGGTCGCCGCCTTCCAAGAAGGCGAGGATCGGCCGAGCCCAGGACGGCGCCGTCACCACTGTGAGGACGGCCACCGGGATGGGATCCGGGACGGCAGCCCCCGAGCCAGAGCCGACGGCCCCCGAGCCGGAGCCGGCAGTCCCCGAGCTTGGGCCGGGAACTCCAGGGTTGGGTGGGGGCGCGTCGGGGTCGTCCGGGACGAAGATGGATTCCGACTCGGGAGACGGCTTGATGGACGGCTTCCGCAGGTGCTCGAGGGAGACGCCGGATGGGATGGCTTGTCGGGTGGAGCCCACTTTAGCCAGTGCATCAGCCGCTTCGTTGTCCGTGCGCGGGATGTGGAGGAACTCGCAACCGTCGAACCCGCCGAAGAGCTGCTAGACCAAGAAGCGGTAGTTGGCCATGTTGGCGTCTCTGGCGTCCCAGTCGCCGGAAACTTGCTGCACCACCAGGTCCG
The DNA here is from genome assembly GCA_039707655.1 of Elymus sibiricus. Lineage (NCBI taxonomy): Eukaryota > Viridiplantae > Streptophyta > Magnoliopsida > Poales > Poaceae > Elymus > Elymus sibiricus. The sequence continues at coordinate 342,415,091 of CM077666.1, read as the reverse complement.
AGTCGCCGTAGCAGAGGATGCGCCGGATGCCGATCTCCTTGGCCAGCCGGATGCCGTGCATGAGAGCTTCGTACTCGGCAACGTTGTTGGAGGCGGCGAAATGGATCTGTAGCACGTACCACAGTCGGTCGTTCTTGGGGTAAGACAGCACAATGCCGGCTCCCAAGCCGTTGCGCATCTTGGAGCCGTCGAAGTGCATGCGCCAGTGAGTCGAGTCGGGCGCCGGCGGCAGGTACTGGGTCTCTGTCCAGTCGACGAGGAAGTCGGCCAGTGCCTGGGACTTGATGGTGGTGCGGGGCTCATAGAGGATCGTGTGGCCGGCTAGCTCGATGGCCCACTTGGCCACCCGGCCAGAGGCATCCCGGCAGCCCATGATCTCGCCAATGGGGGCCGTGCTCACCACGGTAATGGTATGCTCTTGGAAGTACTGCCTTAGCTTCTTGGCGGCAAAGTTCATGCCGTAGCACATCTTCTGCTAGTGGGGGTAGTTCTGCTTGGAGGCGGAGAGCACCTCGCTCAGCAAGTACACTGGACGCTGGACCGGCTGCACCTTGCCCTCCTCAGGGCGTTCGACTACCAGCACCGTGCTGACCGCCCGGGAGGTGGCGGCGATGTACAGCAAGAGTGGCTCCTTCTCAGTTGGCGCGGCCAGGACGGGTGCGGTGGATAGCATGCGCTTGAGGTCGCAGAAAGCTTCGTTCGCCTGGTCGCTCCACTCAAACGCCGTCATCTTCTTCATCAGCTGATATAGGGACAGGGCCCTCTCCCCCAGCCGGCTGACGAACCGGCTGAGAGAGGCCAAACAGCCGGTGAACTTCTGGACGTCGCGCAGCCGGGCCGGCTTGCGCATGCGCTCGATCGCCTTGATCTTTTCCGGGTTGGCCTCAATGCCACGCTCCGAGATGAGGAAACCAAGGAGTTGGCCAGCCGGCACGCCGAAGATGCATTTCTTCGGGTTGAGTCGATGACTTAGTCGATCCGAGGCAGAGCGAACGGATCTTTGGGGCAGGCCTTGTTCAGGCTGGTGTAGTCGATGCACATGCGCCAGGTGCCATTCTTCTTCAGGACGAGGACTGGATTGGCCAGCCACTCGGGGTGGAAAACTTCCATGATGAAGCCGGCTGCGAGCAGCCGGGCGATCTCTTCACTGATGGTTCTTCGCTTCTCCTCGGAGAAGCGGCGTAGCGGCTGTCGGACAGGCTTGGCGTCCTTGCGGACGTGAAGTTTGTGCTCGACGAATTCCCTCGGGACACCCGGCATGTCTTTGGGTGACCATGCGAAGATGTCATGATTCTCACAGAGGAAGTCGATGAGCTCGCCTTCCTATTTGCTGTCGAGGCGGGTGCCCATGACAACGTACTTGCTGGAGCTGGGGTCGGCCGGGTCGAGCGGGACCCTCTTCGTGTCTTTTGACGGCTGGAAGGAGGCCTCGTCGGCGGCCGGCTTGGGCGGAGTCGGCACGGCCGGCTGCGCGCCAGCCAGCGCCACGATCCGGTCGAGCTGGTGCCTCTCCTCGGCGATGACCAGTGACTCGGCCAGCTTGGAGCCGGCTGTGGCGCACTCGAGGGACTTCTTGTAGTCGCCGACGATGGTGATGAGGCCCTTGGGACCCGGCATCTTCAAGTTCAGGTAGGCATAGTGGGGGACCGCCATGAATTTGGCCATCGCGGGCCGGCCCAGCAGCGCGTGGTAGGGATCGGCCAGGTCAACCACCTCGAACCAGATTGGCTCGCGGCGGAAATGGCTGCTGGAGCTGAACAGGACGTCAAGCTGGATCCGGCCGATCGGAGAGCAGGAGAGACCCGGCACGATGCCGTGGAACACCGTCCGGGTCGGCTCCAGCTGTCGCGCCTCGATGCCGAGCTTGGTCATGGTGTCACAGTACAGGATGTTGATGCTGTTACCGCCGTCGATCAGCACTCGCGAAAAACGGCAGGTGTGCTTCTCGGAGATGAAGGTGGGGTCGAGCACAAGGGCGTAGCCACCCGGCGTGGGCATGACGGCCGGGTGGTCCTCCCGGGTCCACCTGACCGGCCGGTCGGACCAATGCATGTACTGGGGGACCGGAGGGACGACAACGTTCACCTCGGCCTGGTGCTTGCGCTTGGCGTGCTTGTCATCGCCCTCACTGGTGAAAACGACGTAGGACGCGTCCGGGCGCGGGAAAGCGTTGTCGGCGAGGGCGCCGGGTGCCGGTGGGGACGGGGGAAGCGGCGGCTGCTGCGGGCCAGCTCCGGGTGGCGGGGGTGGAAGGTTGCCTTCAACAGGCGCTGGGTGAAGCTGCACTGCTGGAGCGTGTGCGTCGATGGCTTCGCGCTGCCGTGGTTCTTGCAGGGGGCGTCGAGCATCTCCTCGAAGGACAGCTTGGGCTGCCAGGCGGCCTTGCCAGTGCGCGGGCGCCGGCTGGGGCCTTGTTCGGCCGGCTGCTCCCCTTCCACCGCGGCGACCTGCCGGTTGTCGTAGCGGGGTGCCTGCTGGTCATTCCTGCGCTTGCCGTTGTTGTTGTTGTTGTTGTCTTGCCGGCGCTGGTTGTTGTCGCAAGCCGGCTTGGGGGGCGCCGGCTGGACCGGGAGGAGCTTGTCGTCTGCGTCGATCGTGACCTTCACATTCATCGCGGAGTCGGCCGTAGCGTACTTGTCCGCCACGACCATGAGCTCCACCAGGGTGTCCGGCTCGTCGCACACCAGCCGGTGCTTGACCAGAGTGCCGTCTTGGCATCCATCGATGAAGTACTGGATGGCCTGGACCTCGTGCACCCCCTCGCAGGAGTTACGCAGCTCCGTCCACCGCATGAGGAAGTCGCGAAGGGGCTCGCCTAGCCTCTGGACGCACATGGAGAGCCGGCGAGGCTTGCCGGGGCGCTTGTAGGTGCTGGTGAAGTCGTGGATAAACGCGTCTTCGAAATCCAGCCAGGAGTTCACGCTGCCGGCTCGCAGGCTGTTAAGCCACGTCCGGGCCGAGCCGAGCAGCATGAGGGGGACGTATCGTACAGCCACGCGCCGGTTGCCGCCAGCTATGCCGACAGTCGTGCTGTAGTCAGTCAGCCAGTCCTCCGGCTTGGTGACGCCGTTGTACTTGGGGGAGTCGCGGGGCAGCGAGAAGCCTTTCGGGAAGGGCTCCTCGCGAATGCGGGGGCCAAAGCACGCCGGGCCGAGAGAGCTCTCCTCCTCCAGGGCCGTGGAGCGCGCCAGCCAGTCGAGGTGGTGATGGGCGTCGTTTTCATCGTAGGGCTCGCGGGGACCGAGCCGGTCAGCCACGGGACCGCGGGGACCGAGCCGGTCAGCCACGGGACCGTGGGGTGCAGGGGCTTCCGGGGCCGGCTCGAGCTGTCGAGCCAGCCGCATGGGGGGCTCCGGCGGCTGAACCCGGCCGTCACCAGTCGTCTTGCCGGCAACGCCGTCTCCGGCGGTTGTGGCACGATTGTGCCGGCTCCGACCGAACCGGTGCCAGCCAGAGCGGCTCACGCTAGTGGCGTGGGAGGCCGTCTGCTGCGCATCCCGGAGGGCCCTCTCCCGGCCCGCGGTGCCCCTTGAGGCGGAGGAGGTGGGCGGCTCGAAAAGCCTCTGCTGCTCATTTGCCGCGTCGATGAAGTCTTGGACTCGCTGCCGCTGCTGCAGCAATTCGTCGCCCTCCAGGAACTCGAGGTCCGCCATGGCCGCCTGCGCCGCGCGCATGTTCTTGACGGGGGTGTCGTAGACGGGCCGGCTTGAGCCTAGCGCCTGGCCGATGGCGCCTCCACGGGCCCGCACCTCGGCAGCCCGGCTGGGCTCGATGCCGGCCGGCGTGAGACCATTGACAGCGTTGTACTCCCGCTGGGCGGAGTCTAGCCGCTGCTTTGTCGCGGCAAGCGTCGTGGCCTCCTCCAGCAGGCGCTGGCGATCCTCGTTGAGATGAGCCGCAGCGACGTTCGGGTTGGCATCAGGCATGATGAGGGAGCGCAGGTTGTCGATCGTAGCGCACAGCGGGTTGGCCCGGCTCGACTAGGCCACAGCGGCAGCAGCTGCAGCGGCCTTGTCCTTGCTGGCCCTGGAGCCGGAGCTGGCGCCGAGGGTCAGCACCTCTGCACGGATGCAGAGGTTCGCGACGTCGTCGGAGACGGCGCAGCCAACGAGGACAGGCGAGTCGGTGAAGCTGCGCACCTCGCTAGGAAACACGTTGGGAACTAGCATGACGAAGACGCGTAGCGTGCCGAAAGGGACGATGGAGCGGCCCGCGGGGCAGGCAGTGTCCACGCCGGGCGCGACGTCGCAGCCGGCCGAGTCGGCCGCGCGGGGCGCATGGATCAAACCGTGCACGATGCGCTCGCCGGAGCTGGTGAAGGGCCTCGTCTGGAACTTGACTCCGGTCGGCGCTGCGAGCAGCCCCACGGTGGGCACCAACTGTCGTGGTATTCTCACGGCTGATGCCATGAGATGGCTAAAAATGGGGGGCTACGTGAGGACGCCGGGGGGTTTCAGAGGCGAGGTCGGTATGCGCAAGTGTGAGACACGAGACGTACCCAGGTTCGGGGCCCTCCGGAGAGGTAACACCCCTAGTCCTGCCGAATGGAGTATGAAGTGCACAAGGGCTACAAGGTTGCTCCTGGAGCTGTTTGGGCGGAGGAGGAAGAAGGGGCTAGGCCACCGTCCTGCCTCTCCTGCGAGTGTGTGTGTGCATGTGTAAGGGAAACGTGCGCGACTGGTCGACCCCTCTGCATGGACGCCTCCTGGGGGGTCTTATAGGCCGACCCCCCAGGGTTACATGGGTAAATTACATGGGCATGGGGCCCTGGTGTCATCGTCTGGGAGCCGGCGGTGGGGGCCGCCGGGTCGCCGGGTCCGCAGGGTGCGGGGCTTGCCGGGTCCGTCGGGCGCGGGCCGTGCCGGGGCCGCAGGGCATGGGTCCGGTTGGCTGCGCGGCACTGTGGCATGTCTTGTCCTATGTCACAGGGCGGCTGGCGCCGCCCAGCTACAGGATTGCGCCGCCCGTACACCGCCCGCCCCGGGCGGCGGCGCAGGGTGCGCTGTAGCCACGCTCGCTTGGGCCGGCGCAAAGGAGGGAGCACTGTAGCCACGTCTGCCTCGTCGTGAGGGATTGTCCTTTCGTGGCCAGCCGGCTTGGGCCAGCCGGCTGGGCCGGGTCGCCGTGCCGAGCCGGCTCGCGCTGGGGAGCCGGCGAACAGGCTAGCCGGATTGAGGGGCTTGGCCTGCTCCGATATTTTGAAAAGGGGTCCGGGCTCCGTTGCCTACCCGGGGGTCATCCCCCCAATTATGATATATATTGATGCTAGAAAAAGTGATTGAAATTATCATTGATCAAACTTATGCACTATGCTAAAATTCACACTTCATAAATTATTTCTTTTATCATTTACCTACTCGAGGACGAGCAGGAATTAAGCTTGGGGATGCTGATACGTCTCCAACGTATCTATAATTTATGAAGTATTCGTGCTATGTTTATTATAGTTTTGTATGATTTTGGTGCACTTTTATATGGCTTTTATATGATTTTCATGGACTAACATATTGACCTAGTGCCCAATGCCAGTTGCTGTTTTCTGCTTGTTTTTGGTTTTCCAGAAAATCTATATCAAATGTAGTCCAAATGCAGCGAAACTTTTTGACGATTTTTTCTGGAACATAAGAGACACTAGAAGCTTCGGGAGGTGACCAGAAGACCCATAGGGGCCCCACGAGCCACCAGGGTGTGCCCTGGTGCCTCGTGGGCCCCTTGTGGCCCTGCTTCGCGTGATTCCAATGCCAAAAAATCATATATATTCAGAAACCCCTGAAAGTTAACCTAGATGAGTTTTTATGCCGCCGCAAGCCTCTGTACCTCCACGATCTCATCTACAGCCCTTTTCCGGCACCCTGCCGGAGGGGGGAATCATCACCGGAGGCCATCTTCATCATCCCGGCGGTCTCCATGACGAGGAGGGAGTAGTTCACCCTCGGGGCTGAGGGTTTGTACAGTAGATATGTGTTTTATCTCTCTCTCGTGTTCTTGATTTGGCACGATCTTGATGTATCGCGAGCTTTGTTAATATAGTTGGATCATATGGTGTTTCTTCCCTCTCTATCTTTGTTGTGATGAATCGAATCTTTTCCCTTTGAGGTTTTGTTATTGTCGGATTGAATATTCAGATTTGAGAACACTTGATGTATGTCTTGCATATGAATACCCGTGGTGACAATGGGGTATTATATTGATTCCCTTGATGTATGTTTTGGCACTCAACTCGCGGATTCCCGCGGTGACATTGGGGTAATCTATGCATAGGGGTTGATGCACGTTTTCATTATCTTTTCTCCGATAGAAACTTTGGGGTGCTCCTTGGAGTTCTTTGTGTGGATTGAATATTATGATTATGAAGTTGTTTGATGCATGTCATATAATCAACTCACGGATACTTGTGGTGACATTGGAGTATCTAGGTGACATTAGAGTTGGTTGATGTGTATCATATGGTATTATTTTAGTACGAACTCTAGAGCTGTTTGTGACACTTATAGGAATAGCTCAATAGATCGATCGGAAAGGATAACTTTGAGGTGGTTTCGTACCCTACAAACAATTTCTATCTTATGTTCTCCGCTAATAGGAACTTGGGAGTGAATCTTTATCGCATGTTGAGGGATGATTATATGATCCAATTATGTTAGCATTGTTGAGAGATTGCACTAGCGAAAGTATGAACCCTAGGCCTTCTTTTAAGCATTGCAATACCGTTTGTGCTCACTTTTGTTACTTGCTACCTTGCTGTTTTTATATTTTTAGATTACAAAAACCTATATCTACTATCCATACTTGTTGGTGCAATACTTGCCCTCGTATGTTTTGGAGATTGTTGACAGAAACAGGCATGGACTGATTTGTTTGCTAGTGGACACAGAGAGACATAGTCCATGCAGTACCGAAGAGAATGCTGTCTCCGGTGTACAGTTCGAGGAACTTCACCGAAGAATATCTATGATGCAGAGAAGTACGAGCTACATCCTGTGAAGACTTGTAGACGAGAAAAATGAAGTGAAGGAGTTGACCCCTCGAAAATTTCGTTGCTGACGCGAAGCAATTGGTTCGGTGATCCTGTCCGAAGAAATTGACTGCAGCGATGAAAGAAGAAGACGAAATGAAGACGTAGCATTCTTTTCGTTGTTCCACTTTCATTCATTTGAGTCATAGGACCTCCGTACTATTAAGAGGGGTATAGGTTCTCGAAGCTTAGATCCGCTGTGATGGTTAGCCCAAACCTATGCGAGACTGAGAGAAATCTCTTTATGCTTCGAATGATTACCTACTAGCAAGAGACGTTGTTCTTCTTCGCTGTAGGAGATATCTTTCGAACTGAGGAGTTAGCATTACTTGCTCCGCACGTAATGTTACCGTTGTGCTCAATTCCGACCGTTGGACTCGTGTCGTTCGGCCATTGGCTGCTCCACATGTCCAATTTGGTCATTTCCCATCAGGGAAGGCTGCGGCTATAAATAGCCACCCCGCTCCAACGTTGCCCGTTGGCTGCTCCGCTTAAGATTTCTGAGAAGATTGATTGAGCAACCCCTCTCCTAGTGATTTGAGTTTAAGATCCACCGAGAGAAAAATCAAGAGCCGAAACTTAGACAGTGGTTGAGCATCACAGTAGTTCTGAGTTAGAGTTCTTGTATCTATTACTCTTGAGAGTTGCGCACTCTCTAGACGGATAGGAGTCGGCTCGAGTGTCGAAGAGTAATTGTCTTCACCGAGCAAGATCTTCAGCAACCAAGAGTCATTGTGGTTCGCGAAGAAGTATGTCGAAGGTTTGGAGATCGCCGACAAGTATCTACCACGAGTGAAATCAACTGGAGTCTGATCAGCTCCGAGTTGAAGGAGAATAGGGCGAGGAGAGTTTATCCTCTGTGTTAAATCACAACCCCTCCAACCAGACGTAGTCCTTTGGCAGAAGGGCGAACTGGTCTACCAAATTCTCCTGTCGCCATCGAGCACCACTGGTTCGCTTTACATTACTGCATTTCATTCAGCAGTTTACCTTCGTGCTCAGGGTCGATAGTTGTATCTGATCAATCACAGTTTATCAATTGTTAATCTCATTCCCATCGTTCCTAGTTTTTCCATCGTCTCAGGCTAGTTTAATTCTCCTCGTATATCTGTAAGCCTGCGTAATTACTTTCTCTACCGAATCCTTATCCTGTCATCCATCTCTGTGCATTTCCTTCATTGTCATTACATTGTTTTTCCTCGTGCCGCTGGATCTGCTCGTATATTGCATTAACATCTGTTGAACTTGTGATCGAATGATAACTGATTTATACTTCGACATATTTATCATTCTATAGCGAGCTCTTTCAAGTGTTACTCTACCGAACCATATCATTCCGCTGCTGTGTTTGGGATTGGTTCAAAACCTTCGCAAGAATTTTTGAATCTCCCATTCACCCCCCCCCCTCTGGTCAATATACTCTCGGTCCTAACAATCGGTATCAGAGCAGGTTCTCCCTGTCTCTGTCTATTAAAGGTCTAACAACCTTGGATTTTTTAGTATGTCGTATGCAGGTAGATCCTCGCACTCTGAAAGGTTTCCTATCTTCGATGGAAATGATTATGTCTACTGGAAAGAGCGAATGAAAATTAGACTTCAAGCCATCAACATTGAACTTTGGCAGATTGTGGAAAATGGATACACTGTTCAGCACCCTGATGCTCCCACTTCCGATGACAAAGCTAGAATGCGTTTGAATGCTCAAGCAAAAGATATCATCTGTGACAGTATCTCAAAAGACATCTTCATTCGGTTCCGAAAGCTTGACTCTGCAAAGCAACTCTGGAATGGTATCAAGAATGTTCATGAAGAATCCATTGCCAGAACAGATCAACTCACAGAAATTCTTCGTGCCATGTATGCTGGTTTCAGGAGTCTTCGTAGGGAAAGTGCTATGGAACTCACCGATCGGTTGACAAATATTGTTGAAAGACTTCATCAACGAGTAGTAACGGATATCATCGATAGAGATGTAGTCGATAAGTTGCTAAGTGCTCTTGATGCAACCTTTGATCCAATCGTGGCTGAAATCAAGCAGAGACCTGACTATGAAGAACTTCACTATGTCGAGGTCATGACGTTATTGTCTATCCACGAAGAAAAGATGGAACTTGAAAATGGGCATCATGAATCTTCTTCAGAAAGCGAAGGGGAAATTCTTTCACACTATGGAAGTTCACAAGAGGAAGATGTCGAGAATCAACACTCCATCACACGAGAAATCGAAATGCTTACAGAAAGACTTGGTGATCTCAGAAGACAGAATCTGTGTCTCACAAATGATGACGAAGTTGACTTGCCTGAATCTTCGAGAAGATTACCTCCGAAAGAAATAAAGTTCTTCAAGTGCAAACAACTCGGTCACTACATTGCAGACTGTCCTTGCTGGGATCAAGATGAAAAACCTAGCAGCAGATGGATTTATCTTCACTTCTCTGGATTCACTCAAGTGGATCGTCATACTAAGCTCCCGAAGAAAAATGAATCTGCCGCATCATCTTCGTCGAGACCAGTCACTGACGTACATACGAGAGCTACCATTGAGTCTAATATGAAGAAAATATCACAGCTGACTAAAGTATGTGCAGAAATGAATATGGAATCTGAAGATGAAACATCTGAATCCGAATCAGAAGACGAAGAAGTTTACAGAAGCCAAGGAAGAGGAAATGCATTCATCGCTTATGGATCATCAGAGAAGTCTCTCGAATCAGACACTGATGATAATGCTTCAAGTAATGATGAACCTACTACATTATGTCTCATGGCAAAAACCTCAAAGGATCAGGCTAAAGAAATTGCTTGAAACGGGAATGCTAAAGAGCCTCAAAGGACATCAAACACTATGTGATGTGCTCAAGAAGTCAATACTGCACAAAAATCCCCGAAAGGAAGGATTGGGTTTCGAAAGAAAACTCAACGTTGATGGAACTTACTGGACTCCCGAGCAATATCCTCGTACGAGTTGGGTTCTCGCTAAATTCAAAACTCTCGAACCTGCACTCCTGTCTGGATATGACTCTCCCATTCCTGTTGCTTCTGACGAGTCTGATGACTCAAACTACAAATTCTTCAAACAACAGAATGGTAAGGTTTTCGCTCGGTATGTTGGCACTAACTGTAGGTCTAGTTCACCCAAGAAGCAAATCTGGGTGAAGAAGTGCACCATTGAAAGTTTATCCGTCACTGCTAACCTGAATTTGCAGAGCAATTCTCTTCGAGGAAGTGATAATCCCTCACAGTACGGCAGTGCAACTTCCTCGAACAGATATCAGTCAAACTTTTGACAAAAGGAGCACATGTGTATCTCCTCGTATCATTATGCTCATGTCTCTGGGAACAATTTCAATGCTTACTCATATGATTACTCTCGAGATGCACAGGTGAACTACGGAAATCTATGAAAGAACGTCCCTACTCAGTCAAGACGAATGAGGTCTGCGCTGCCCACACAAGTGTGGGTTGCGAAAAAGAACTAACCCATCTTGCAGGAACTCTATCTCAGGGATTCTTCTCGATTATCCTTTGCCCTGAGATCTATATTGTTGGTGCTAGCTCTTTGTGTTATTTGCTCTCTATGTTGTTTATCTTCGAATTGCAGTGTTTGTGTTTCGTCCGATGAACAACTCACTCATAGCTTCTTGATTGGTTTTTTTTTACTGAGTGTTTTGTTTCGGACCCTTTTATCCCTCCATTCGTTCTCTTCTAAATCTATGTTGTCCGTCGTAAGCATGCAATTTGATCCGAAGAAGATCTCTCTCCGACGTCCTTGGTCGCGAAAGGAATCTACTTCGAACTTTTATCTACTTTTGTCGATCAGCCCTTCAAATCTTTCGCAATCCCGCTCTCTTCCCGAGTTTGTCGCAGAAAACAGTTGCCACGTGCCCACGATCTCCACGATCGTGATCGTGTCCGTCGAATGCGGAGCATCCCGCAACTGTAGGCCATAGATTTCGGAGAAGAGGTTCAGCCCTTCAGCTATAAATACCCCTCGTCACGTCTTCTTCCTCATTCGCGCAAACCCTCGTTTCTCCATCAACCGAGCCCGAGCTCGAAGCAACTCCGGCGAGGTGCTCCGCCGTGAAACTCCGGTGAAGTCTCGTCACAGCTGATCACGCCCGTGCGGTAATCCATCCTCCCGCATTGCCGTAGTTGATCTAAGTTGCCAAGTTAGGGCGCTTAGATCCGGAATTGTTCCTCTCCCTCTCTCAGTTCATAGGGCAGTTCTTACCGATGCTGTTTTCCTCGATTTATTTTACTACGGTAGATCTTTAGAAAGCACTAGGGTTTGACTGGTACGGTTTGTAGATCTTCCTCGTACTGGTTTTCCTCATCTTGGGTTCATGTGTATTTGTCCGAAAGATTAGATAGCCATCAACCTGCCCTGGATTTGTCTCTGGCTAGCTGGTAAAAACTATCAATGATATCTTTCTGTTTTACCATGAGTTCCTGGTTGGCCCACTACAAAATCATTTTCGTTCAAAATACCTTCTGTGCATGCTTATGACCCTATCTCTGTTTTCCCTCGCATCTATTCTGTTCACAGGTTGGACATGTCCCAGAGTTCTGTAGAGCATTCAGATTCTAAAGGATATTTGCCTCAGCTTCCACCAAGGTCCGAGCGAATGAGATTGACTGGAGGAGGTAAATCCTCGAAGCCACCCAAGGCTCCGAAGAAGAGACAAGAATCTGTGTCCGAAGGAGATTCTGAAGAAATTCCCTCTGCTCACAGTCAGCCCGAGGATGAATTGGTCACTGGCGCTCTAACCATCTTCTCTGATGGAAATCCCAAAAAGGGCGGTCGTGGCAGAGAAAAGAACACTACTGCAGAAATGCCTGATCCTGAAAGTTATAGAACTCCACCTGAAGGAGAATCGGCAACAGATCGCAACAACAGGCTCCAGAGGATTCGCCGCCACTGGGCGAGCAAATGGTACCAATATGAAAATGTTCGTGAGAAGTACCAGATTTTGTTTGGCTTCACACCCCCGTGGAATGACTGCATTGCTGAGAACTGCATTGGCCCCGATGATGAAAAAGTCAGACCACCACCGCCTCCAAATGCTCACAAAGATTCCCTCAAAACTATCGCTGATTTCCCCGAGGAAGTAGCTAAGAGGGCGAAGGCTAAGGCCAAGCGTGAAGCTAGGGAAGCTAAGAAAAACCAAGTTGAAGCGAAAAACGTCGCGCTGACTCAGCAAGATGTACAGAAGAAGAAGGAACGTGCATCAGGTTCAAAGGAAAGAAAATCTGAGAAATCTGTTTCCCCTCGTGTACCTCGAAAGAAAACCCTCACCAAGAGAACCAAGAAGGCAGTTCCCGACTCGTCTGATGAGTCGCCAAGAGAAGATACTCCTGATGAAATTCCACTGTATGATAGTCTCGCCATCCTCAACAAGCAATCCAAGACTCCCTCTCCTGTGAAAGCTTTTCCCTCTCCGAGGAAATCACCCAGGCTTGCACCCATTTCACTCACTGATAAACCTTCGGGTTCTGTGGCTCCGAGAACTTTGTCTAGCATGGTAGCGAAGAGAAAGCTGCAGTCCGAAGAACAAGCAGATATGGCTGCTAAGAAGACCAAGCTCACTGTTCCTGCTCCCACAGAGGAACAGAAGTATGATTTCAACCTCATGATCGATGTGATTGACAGTGCAGCTTATGATGCAAATGCCAATGAGGTGTGCGATCTGGGACTCCCCGATGATGTTACCAAATTGGTAATGAAGCATTTCATTGAGCTGAGAAAAATCTCCAAGAAGCTCAACAAAGCAGTCAAAGACAAACAAGCCGTCGAGAAACAGAGAAATGAGGTCAAATCTGAATCCGAAAGGAAAAAGATGAACAAAGAAATTGTTGAACTCACCAAGGCCCTCAGTGCCTTGAGAAATGAGAAAATTGAGTGGCACTCTCGCTTGCACATGGATGTGTCTCAGCTGTGTGACAGAAGGAATGAGGAGATTGAACGCAAGGCAGATCTTGCTCGAAGAAGAATTCAGGAAGAAAAACATTAGAAGGCCAGGGCGAGATCAAGCAAACCGAAAGTTAACAAAGAACGCCGTCTTCAGAATGTCACTGCTGATCCTGCTCCACTGGATTCCCATGTACCGTTGCAGCAAGTTCCTCCATCTCCACCTCACGAGGATGAACTTATGCAACAAGTTAGTGCTGAAGAGGTTATCATTCATGCGCCAGTAGCTCTAGAGCAAAATGAAGTTGTTGATATATTCCTGGAAAGGACTGATGAGGAAAATGCACCTCCCAAGCAGAAATCGCCAGTTGATGAAGTCGATGAAGAGATTGAGGTTGAGAAGGCAGAACCATCGCCTCCGAGAACATTGCAAGCAGAATCCTCCGAACAAAATAAGGAGGAGAAAGACAAGATTGAGGAGGAGCTCAATGCCTCCCGAGAGAAAACACCCCCGGTCTCATCATATGGTGCTCCTACCCAGATGGATGTTGATCCTGCTCCTCTTACCACTGCACTACAGTTGGTAGAGGAAGAAAAGAAATCTGCTGAGCCAATGGCTCAAGAAGAAACTGCCCCACCAGTTGTGACTCAAACACCCGAGAAAGAAGTTGTTGTGCCTCCCGCCGATGAAAGTGAAAGGAAAGAAAAGGCCATTGAGCCCGAAAGTCAGAAAGATGCTGAAGGAGTTCTAGCGAGCAAGAACAGCGATCAGTCAAGTTCCTCGAAGCAGTCTGCACAAGACAAATCAAGAAAGCATCATGCTCCTCTCAAACCCATTGAGGAAGGCATGCCTGCGCCTGATGATATTCGAATCCGGTCCATGGCTGATGAAGAACCACTGAGCAACCCGTTGGAAACTTTCCCGTTGTTTCCTGTCAATGATGGCCCTAATGGTCCAGCTTTCAATGAGCAGTTTCATCGGTCAAAACTTGCATTCTTTGGGACCAGCCCATATGATGGTGAAAGAACATCCATGTCACCGAGATTCTGGACAAAGGAACAAGCAGTGTATTATGCTCACATTCTGTGTGGCAAGAACCGGATATTCAAGCACCAGATTCTAGATTTCGCTGAGCTCGAAAGTTTACCTTGCTTCCATCACACCATCGAGCAGATTGAACAGGTCTTCCTGAAGAGTTTTCTTCGTTTTAATCATGGCTGGAACCGTGAAGTTGTCCTTCAGTTCTATGCCACTCTTTATATCTCAGGGGACCTCAACGACAGCAGCACTTGGATTCTCGAATGGATGACCGAGGAAGAAAAGATCAAATGCTCGGCTGACCAGTTTTTGGCTCTGTTGAATCTTCCTCGATGCGAATTTGATGCCTCACGTGAACACATACTGCACTTCTGGGATGTCTCCGAAGCTGAACTTCACATGTTGATGGACCCCGAACTTGTTGGAGATGAATGTACCGAGGCTAATCCCAAGCATCTGGCCTATGAGAACAAAGTTTTGTTCTATATCTTGTGCAACTCTCTCACGCCAACAAACAGGCCCGAAAACATTCATGGCATTGTGGCAAATGCTCTTCAAGCTATAGCTCATGGCATTCGGTTTGATATTCCCAATCTTCTTATTCGCAACTTGGCCTATGCAGTTGATAACCCTCAAGTCTTGAAGCCATATGCACCCTGGGTCATGTTCGCCATTGAGCAACTTCTCGTGAAAAAGTTATTTTGCCCATATGTCCCGAAAGTTTTTATGCCACCAGTCCGAGATACTCTCCGAACTGTAAAGGACATCGGCAAAGGAAAGACACCTATTGACACCACTGCTTCTACCTCTGCTAGAGCTCCGAAGGTTAAGAAGGTCAAAGTTGATATCCCTCGTGAAGAAAATCCCTCACTATACGAGATTTGTCTTCGCACTCAGCAATCCCTGGAGAGTCACATTAAGCTCGATCGCAAAGAGAAAGTGGAAATGATGACTGAGATCAATCTGCTTCACAATTATGCTCGTCAAGCTTTGCTATATGAGAAGGAACAGAAGAAGCGCTCGTGGATCCTTCTGCGCAAGCATTACTCTCGCAAACAACTGTCTGCAAAGGGGATCGAGAAAGATTATGATCATCTGGAGTTGTTTGAAGTTCCTCGCATCCGAAGGCAAACCCCTGTGCTTCCTCAGCGTTCTGCCTCCACTGACCTGCTGTTTGTTGAACCCGATGATGAACTCGAAGACACAGCAGGCACCTTCATTTATAAGCCCGATGCACCTCGCTCTGCTATACCCGAAGCCCGTGCTGCGTCTCCAACTCCTGCTTCAGCATCGACCATCGCTCGCTCTGTTTCGCCAAACAGTTCGAGCTCTGGGGATTCTTCGGATGAGTAGTTCCTCGCATGCATTCTCTTTCCTTTTTGACACTTGTTGACAAAAAGGGGGAGAAGAACATCGAGAGATAGATAAGCGGGTTATTTGCAGGGTGTTTCCATTCGCCATTTGCTCTTCTTTCGAACATTCTGCTTTTGGTCGTTGAACTTTTGGTCATGAAACTTAATCTCACCGTCTGTGGTGATGGCACACTACGTCGTTATGTACCGTTAATAACCCCTGCAATGCTATAGTTGCTATCATTTCGTTATTTGGTTGCAGGTGCTATCGAATGCTTACTTCCTTAAAATGATTATCCTCGATATTTATCTTTCATGCAAGGTTAAGTGAAAGCCCTTCAAGGAGAATTGAAATTCATGTCTCTCGAAAAGAGGAAATTTACTGCATATATATATATATATTTCACTATCTAACGATGCAGGAGAAGTAAAGTTGATTCACTCCTTTGCTCTCCTTTGCCCTGATTATTCCTCGAACATCTAATTTGCAGGAAAAGTTATATCTCGTGTGGATTTAATCGGTGTTCTGAGAAAATCTTCATGGCGTGTCCTTTTGCCACAACGTTTTCATGCTATCTTTGCTATCTAACTAATCTATGTCAAAGGTTGTGTGTGGCAGGAAATATCTCAGACACCGTCGAGTGCATTGGATGAAACTACGAATGAAACCATCTGCTAATGTCACTCATACGAAGATGAATCTCGCCACCCTACGTATTATCTCCTATGATTACTCCAATCAGAATAATGCATATCTTTAGGGGGAGCGTATTTTATCTTCGTATTTATCTCTCGTCTATCACACTTCATTTCATTCTGTTTTCTATCTATCGATGTGTTATGTTTTGTCAACAATCGTCCAAAAGGGGGGAGATTGTTGGTGCAATACTTGCCCTCGTATGTTTTGGAGATTGTTGACAGAAATAGGCATGGACTGATTTGTTTGCTAGTGCACACAAAGAGAAATAGTCCATGCAGTACCAAAGAGAATGTTGTCTCCGGTGTACAGTTCGAGGAACTTCACCGAAGAATATCTGCGATGCAGAGAAGTACGAGCTACATCCTGTGAAGACTTGTAGACGAGAAAAATGAAGTGAAGGAGTTGACCCCTCGAAAATTTCGTTGCTGACGCGAAGCAATTGGTTCGGTGATCCTGTCCGAAGAAATTGACTGCAGCGATGAAAGATGAAGACGAAGTGAAGATGTAGCATTCTTTTCGTTGTTCCTGTTTCATTCATTTGAGTCATAGGACCTCCGTACTATTAAGAGGGGTATAGGTTCTCGAAGCTTAGATCTGCTGTGATGCTTAGCCCAAACCTATGCGAGACTGAGAGAAATTTCTTTATGCTTCGAATGATTACCTACTAGCAAGAGACGTGGTTCTTCTTCGCTGTAGGAGATATCTTTCGAATTGAGGAGTTAGCATTACTTGCTCCGCACGTAATGTTACCGTTGTGCTCAATTCCGACCGTTGGACTCGTGTCGTTCGGCCATTGGCTGCTCCACATGTCCAATTTGGTCATTTCTCATCAGGGAAGGTTGTGGCTATAAATAGCCACCCCGCTCCAACGTTGCCCGTTGGCTGCTTTGCTTAAGATTTCTGAGAAGATTGATTGAGCAACCCCTCTCCGAGTGATTTGAGTTTAAGATCCACCGAGAGAAAAATCAAGAGCCGAAACTTAGACAGTGGTTGAGCATCACAGTAGTTCTGAGTTAGAGTTCTTGTACCTATTACTCTTGAGAGCTGCGCACTCTCTAGACGGATAGGTGTCGGCTCGAGTGTCAAAGAGTAATTGTCTTCACCGAGCAAGATCTTCAGCAACCAAGAGTCATTGTGGTTCGCGAAGAAGTCTGTCGAAGGTTTGGAGATCGCTGACAAGTATCTACCACGAGTGAAATCAACTGGAGTCTGATCAGCTCCGAGTTGAAGGAGAATAGGGCGAGGAGAGTTTATCCTCTGTGTTAAATCACAACCCCTCCAACCAGACGTAGTCCTTTGGCAGAAGGGCGAACTGGTCTACCAAATTCTCCTGTTGCCATCGAGCACCACTGGTTCGCTTTACATTACTGCATTTCATTCAGCAGTTTACCTTCGTGCTCAGTGTCGATAGTTGTATCTGATCAATCACAGTTTATCAATTGTCAATCTCATCCCATCGTTCCTAGTTTTTCCATCGTCTCGGGCTAGTTTAATTCTCCTCGTATATCTGTAAGCCTGCGTAATTACTTTCTCTACCGAATCCTTATCCTGTCATCCATCTCTGTGCATTTCCTTCATTGTCATTACATTGTTTTTCCCCGTGCCGCTGGATCTGCTCGTATATTGCATTAACATCTGTTGAACTTGTGATCGAATGATAACTGATTTATACTTCGACATATTTATCATTCTATAGCGAGCTCTTTCAAGTGTTACTCTACCGAACCATATCATTCCGCTGTTGTGTTTGGGATTGGTTCAAAACCTTCGCAAGAATTTTTGAATCTCCCATTCACCCCCCCCCTCTGGTCGATATACTCTCGGTCCTAACAATACTACACTTTTATCACCATCTCTTCGCCATACTAGTGCACCTATACAATTTACCATTGTATTGGGTGTGTTGGGGACACAAGAGATTTCTTGTATTTGGTTGCAGGGTTGTTTGAGAGATACCATCTTCAACCTACGCCTCCCACGGATTGATAAACCTTAGGTCATCCACTTGAGGGAAAATTGCTACTGTCCTACAAAACTCTACGCTTGGAGGCCCAACACGAGTCTACAAGAATAAGTTGTATAATAGACATCAGTGCCCTCCGTGTAGTGCAAGCGTGAGGGATTACCACTGTAGGGTTTGCAATATGTTCATAATTCGCTTATAGTGGGTGGCGAGAGTGACAGAAGGTTATACCTGAGTAAGGGGGTTGTTGCGTATGGGAGTAAAGAGGACTTGTTACTTAATGCTATGGTTGGGTTTCACCTTAATGAACTTTAGTATTTACGGATGCTTGCTAGAGTTCCAATCATAAGTGCACATGATCCAAGTACGGAAAGTGTGTTAGCGTATGCCTCTCCCTCATTGCATATGATAAGTATCTATCGTGTTATATTCAATTGCCTATGGACAATATTTCTCTTTGTGTTATAAAAAGCTCTCTACTAAACAACTAACTTTTATTATCTTGCAAATAACTCCTAGCTATATTATCTTACTAAGTACTTCTAGTTTTATTCTTGCAAACTTATCCTTACACCTACAAAGTAGTTTTATTCTTGTTCTGGGTAAAGCGAACGTTAAGTGTGCGTAGAGTTGTATCGGTGGTCGATAGAACTAGAAGGGAATATTAATTCTACCTTCAGCTCCTCGTTGGGTTCGACACTCTTACTTATCGAGAAAGGCTACAATTGATCCCCTATACTTGTGGGTTATCAAGACCTTTTTCTGGCACCGTTGCCGGGGAGCAATAGCGTGGGGTGAATATTCTCGTGTGCGCTTGTTGGCTTTATCACTAAGTAGTTTTTATTTTCTGTTCCACTAAGTAGTTTTTAATTTCTGTTCTAAGTTGTTTTATATCTTTAGTTATGGATATGGAACATGAAACCCCAAAAAATTAGTTGTACTTGCTAATCATGGAGATGGGGAACCTCCTAAAACCCTCGATGCTGATTATGTGGAAAACATTAAATACTACTTTGATAATCCTAATAAATCTCCATTCAACTTGATAATGGGAGATACTTTGGATCACCTAGAATACTTTAGGGATTATCGCTTGTCTCAAGAAGGGAAACACTTATGGGATCAAATTAAAATGTTGTGTTGGTATTCTTGGAATTCATGCTTAAGATATGATTATACTTGTTGCTCTAAGATGGAGGTTCCACACCTCCCTTTTCAATGTAAATTTAATGATAATGAAACCTTGGCTTCTTATGCTAATGGTGTATATGGTTACTATGATGTGGAACAAATAGAAGAATTTGTTGCTTTTAAGGGTGCTTATGAAATTGAATCTTTGTTTGAAGAGTATGAAGATTGTGATGATGCTATTTACCGATCTAAAAATTATGCTATACTTAAATATTGCTATGAGAATTATGAATACAATGCTGATATTAATGAATTTATTGAGAAGGTCTCCGATGTCCATGAAGAGACTAATATTTTGCAGGAACCTATGGAAGAAGAAATTGCTGAAACTATGAGCTCATTAGATGAAAAAGATGAGGAGGAGAGCGAAGAACAAAAGGAGGAAGATAAGATTAGCTACCCATGCCCACCTTCTGATGGGAGTAACCCTTCAACTCATACATTGTTTAATTTCCCTTCGTGCTTACCGATGGATGATTGCTATGATCCCTCTGATTCGTTTGAAATATCCCTTTTTGATGAACATGATGCTTGCTATGCTTATGGCCAAGATGCCAATATGAATGATGCTTATGGAGATGAACTTGCTATAGTTCCTTATGTTAAATGTGAAATTGTTGCTGTTGCACCCACACATGATAGTCCTATTATCTTTTTGAATTCTCCCAACTACGCTATATCGGAGAAATTTGTGCTTATTAAGGATTATATTGATGGGTTGCGTTTTACCGTTGCACATGATGATTTTGATGGATATAATATGCATGTGCTTTTTGCTCCTACTTGCAATTATTATGAGAGAGGAACTACATCTCCGCCTCTCTATGTTTCTAACACAATAAAATTGCAAGAAACTGTTTATACTGTGCATTCGCCTTTACTTGGTGTGCATGAATTGTTCTTTTATGACATGCCAATGCATATGAAGAGAGTTAGACTCCGTTGTCCTATGATATATGTTTCTTTGTGCTCATTACTAAATTGTAAATCATTGTTAATTAAAATTGGCTTTGATATACCTTGGGATCCGGGTGGATCAATTACTTGAGCACTATATGCCTAGCTTAATGGCTTTAAAGAAAGCGCTGCCTGGGAGACAACCCGGAAGTTTTAGAGAGTCATTTTATTCTGTGTTGTGCTTTTAAAAATTTTAAAACAAAAAAATATAGAGGGGAACCTAAAAACTTTTTCAAAAAGAGAAGCGATTGGAAGGTTATGCATTGAAGAAGTGAGGGTCGACCTTGAACACTTGTGTTCATGCTCATGGAAACAATGTAGAATTTTTCATGGAAGTTTCTCACAAAAATAATTATCCCCTTGTACAAATTCATTGTATTATAAAAATAATGTGCCAATTAAAGCCTTTGGGATAGTGCGGATGCTTGTTTAATAGATTATGTGCAAAAACAGAAACTTTTGCGTCCAGTGCTAGAATTTCTATTCTATACTGGAGCGTGAGAAAATTATGAAATTTGTACAGAGTATTGGGTTACAAATTTTTTTATGTTTTCCTAATTTTTCAGAATTTTTGGAGGTACACAAGTATGCTTTTTAGTTCGCTCACTACATGATGTTCTGTTTTTGACAGATTCTGTTTTTATTGCATAGTTTGCTTGTTTTAGTGCTTCCATAGCTTATATTGAGTAATATAAATTGTGGAAATGATACAATACAGTAGTTATTATGTGAGAACAATTATGAATCTTGTATTGACAGTACCAAAGTGAATGATTTATTTTCATACTAACCTATCTCACGGAGTTTCGTTAAGTTTTATGTGGTTGAAGTTTTCAAGCTTTGGGTGAGATAACAATATGAGGAGAATAAGAAGCAGAAAGACCCTAAGCTTGGGGATTCCCAAGGCACCCCAAGGTAATATTCAAGGAAGACTCAAGCGTCTAATCTTGGGGATGCCCCGGAAGGCATCCCCTCTTTCGTCTTCAACACTATCGGTAACCTCACTCGGAATTATATTTTTATTCGTCACATAATATGTGTTTTGCTTGGAGCATCATTTTATTTTAGTTTGCTTTGCTTTCTGTTATTAATAATCATTTTTGCACCTTTTTATCTCAATAAAATGTCAAGTATAGCCTTTACCATGCTCAGTTTGCAAGTTTATGTGTTGCTGTTTGAAAACAGAAAGTTTTCTGTTATGCACTGAATATTTGTGAATTGTCAGAACACGATAAAAATCTGAAATTTTTACACAGTAAGCATGCATGAGTTCTCTGTCACGTGGTAATATTTTAGAATTTTTGGAGTTAGGGAAGTATGAATTTTTGTTCCCCCTTTACAGACTGTTCTGTTTAGACAGATTTCGGTTATAGTTGCATTGTTTGCATATGTTTGCTTGTTTAATGTTTCTGTTTGTGGATAGGAGTATTAAATATGCAGAGGCATTTAGTATGCAATGTTTAATTATAATTTTAGTGAATTGCTACAGTAGAGAATGCTAAGGTTTTGAGTTGATTTATACTAACTTATCTCACAAGTTCTTGTTGAGTTTTGTGTGGATGAAGTTTTTAAGATTTAGGGAAACCATGATATGAGGGGAATTAAGGAGACAAAAGAGATCAATCTTGGGGATGCCCAAGGCTCCCCAAGTTAATATTCCAAGAAGCCTCAAGCATCTAAGCTTGGGGATGCCCCGGTAGGCATCCCACCTTTCTTCATCAATGACTATCGGTTAGTTTTGGTTGAGCCTGGGTTTTTACTTGTTCACATGATATGTGCTGTTCTTGGAGTGCCCTTTTATTTTTTGTTGTTTGAATAAAATTCTTAGATCTGAAAGTTTTAAATGAGAGAGAGGGTCCTCACATAGTTACTTAATTATTTGACTACTCATTGATCTTCACCTTTATCTTTTGGAGTAGTTTGTCATTTACTCTTGTTATTCACTTATATCCTAAGAGTAAATTGTTGAAAGAATTGAAAATCATAAAATTGAAATTATATGTGCTTCATATGCTTGTCCCATGGGGAGTAATGACTTCACATATAAGAAGTATAATTGGTAAAATTCATTGAAAGTTAGCAAACACAGCATTGGTCACTTGAACAATTCATGAAAGAATATTAAAGGAAGAGAAATTTCACATATAAATATACTATCTTGGACACCTTCTATGATTGTCCCCCATTAATTATTTTCAAGCTTTATCAAGTAGTTGACGTTGTACAAGGAAGACAACATAATGGGTTATGTTTGTTTATATTCACACAGAAGTTATATTGTCATGGATCCTCAACATGTGGTGCTTGCTTAGGATCGTTTGCTAGCCAAAAAATCATACCAAGTAGCGATACTACTGTGCATCCAAAAACCCTTAAACCTAGTTTCTTGTCATGAGAGTCCACCATATCTACCTATGTATTGAATAAGATCCTTCAAGTAAGTTGTCATCGGTGCAAAAAAGCAATAAAAATTGCTCCTAAATATGTATGATCTTTTATTGGAAGGGAAAATAAGCTTTGCACGAACTTGTGATGGTGAAGAAATAAAGCGACAGACTGCATAATGAAGGTTGCTATCACAAAGGGCAATATAAAGTGACGTTCCTTTCCATTAAGAGCTTGCACATCCAAAAATAAAAAACGCATGACAACCTCTGCTTCCTTCTGCGATGGGCCTATCTTTTACTTTTCTGTATTTACTATTATGCAGGAGTCAGTAATGGTCGTCCCTATTCCGCTCTATTTATTCTCTAGTGGGAAAGCATCATGTGGTAGGGAATGATCCAGGCACATATATCCAGTTGAATATAGGTGATCATGAGTTATTATTGTTGACATTATCCCTGAGATAAATAAGTTGGGAGGCGAAACATTAAGCCCCTATCTTCCTATGTGTTCGACTGAAACGGTTTGTTCTAAAAATATGCTTTGAGTGTTAGCAATCATGGAAGACTAAATGATAGTTGAGTATGTGGAATTTGCTAAAACAAAGCTATTACATAGACCCTTCCTGAAAATAAGATGAATTGTATTGTTTGATGACTGAGAACATAGTTTGTTGGTTTTCAAGAAAGATTATATGTCATGGATACGACCATCTATGGGGCCATCTAGCCCCTTTGTGGTTCGGTTAGGGGAATGCACAAGCACAAAGAGCAGAATCAACAGAAGGGCGCAAGGGATTTTACCCAATTTTGGGCCACCGTGAGGTGTAAAACCCTACTCCTGCTTCAGTGTATTGGAAATGTATGAACACAAGTACAAGGAGCGCTTTCCCCGGCAAGGTGCGGGAGGAGCAGCTACGCATGCAGGTTGTGCCAGGGTCCGATCAGGCGATCCCCTGTAATGGTTACCCTGGCCCTCCTTTTATAGCTCAAGGGGTTACCACAGTGGCAAAACAGTCATTACAAGGTGATTAGATAGCAAACAGTGCTATCATACCTAACTCTGCCAGTTTAGGACAAAAGCAATAAATGCACCATTAGGTGTCATGTGGAGGAGGAGTCCCGGCAAGGTTTCTGCACCGCTCGCCCAGCTACCTCCTATTAGCTTGACACGCCTTCTGGACGGGTGTTGTTAAAGGCAAATCTCCTTCCGGCACGCTGACACGTGCCCGACAAATCCCACCTAACTGCCTGCGGGCTCGACACCTCATCGATTAGCGACTAGCTGCTCGATGAGGTGGAGCGCTAACAGCTAGCGAGGGCTTGCCGGCACGGAGCTTGCCGGGTCCTCACCTTGCCGGCTCGGCCTTGCCGGCAAAGGTTATCTTCAGTGTTTGAACTTGATGCTTCGTCTTGATCTTCTCCTTAGTGGCTTCTGCAATTGTGTCTTGAATCTTGACGTTTGACAGTTGCCGGCAAGCCTTGGACGGCAAGGAAGCTGCCGCTGTCTGTGCATAAGTCAGGGTATAAAATACCTCATGTTTTATACACCGACAGGAGCCCCCGGGCCTGGGCCATACACGCGTCCGAAGCGTCGTTGGGCTAGACCCAAACAATGCACAGACACGCGGCAGGAAAACTACCGCTGTAATTTTAGTCATGATGGTTTTTGTCTTCTGAGATCTTCTTTGCTTCTTCATTAATCTGGATTTGTGTCTGCTCTCGGCCATCCTCCGGCAAACTTGCCGTTGGGTGGGCAGCTACTGCCCGTGCACAAGACAGGAGTGCGTTCGTTCATGAGGCGTTGTTGGGCCAGACCCGAATAGGTGCATGGCCACGCGTGGCAAGGAATCTCTGCCGCATATGTCGTTACTCCTTCCTTTCCTACACCCTTCCACCACGCGTACTCGCATGCGAGGCAACGGATTGGCGAAGAAGGACGGTCGTCGGAGTAGTGCGCTTGGCAAGGGACGCAGGGCGCGGGATTGGCGGAACTGGGCGGTCGCTGGAGTGGTGTGCCCGGTCAGGAATGCAGGGCACCGGATTGGAGAAGCTGGCCGGTCGCCCAGGACAGTGAAGAGCCAGCCCTCGCGCCCCCCCCCCCTATAAAGAGGGGGCCGCAGAGGGCGATGCTCATCCACCTCCTCCCATTCCAATCTCCCAGCCACCGTCGTCTTCTCCTTCCTTCCCCCGCATCTGCCACCATTATGGCGAGGGGAAGAGGCCGAGCTCGTGCATCCGCCACCGCCACGAGAGCTTCTCCTCGAGGGCATGCCCACGTCTCGGCCACGGCTGCGGAAGCCGGCCCCAGCGCCCGAGGGAGGGCCGCGGTTCGTGGTCGAGGAAGGCGCGGCACTCGGGGCGGCCGTGGCGGTGTGCTTGCCGTTTCATCTCCGGCCGCTCCTCTCCAAGTAGAAGGCCATACGGAGGACACGGCGCATGAGTTCGTCATGGAACTGCATGATCAGCCGTGGAGCTGGCTGCGGCTTCCTCGCCCTTTCGCTAGGGAGATGGAAGGCAGTCATCTGCGTGGCATGTGGCTGCGCGTGGACGGCTGCTGCAACGGCCTGGTTTGGGTGACCGTTGAGACCTCCACCAACGGCATCATGTACTTCACACGCGGATGGAAGTCCTTCGTCCGTCCTCGCTGCTTGGGGCAAGGACACCTTCTTCACTCCAGGTTGGACGGATCTGACACGCTCGTCATGAAGTTCTTCGAGGCTTCAGGTGCTCGTCTGGAGTGCTGCGCGGAGAGCTCAAGCGACAGCGACACCGCTTCCTCCAGCGAGTACGAGGATGACGATGATGAGGACGACGACGACGATGATGGCGCTCCAAACGTCAAGATCGAGGACGATGGCTCCGACTCCAGCTGATCGCCGGCAGCACCATCATCTGGTCTTCCGGGAGCGAGTCGAACTTCGCCTAGGCGCCCCTTTTGCCCTCGCGTTGCACTCGATGTAAACCCTGCGAGGAGGGGCTAATAAAATGTTATCGAGCACTTTTTTAATGAATATCTATCAATTGTTATGTTCAGATGAATGCATGTTGTTTCCCTTGTTTTTCTTTGCCGTTGTATGATTGTGCTCCCTACGCTGTCCGGAAACTTGCCGGTGCGCACACTTGCCGCGAGCGCTTTGAGGAACGGATCCTTAACAGCCTGCCGGCAGTGCCGCCTCCGGCAAGGTAACTTGTCGGTTACAGTGCGTCAACTTGCCGGTGCGTACACTTGCCGCGAGCGCTTTGAGGAACAGGTCCTTAGCAGCCTGCTGGAAGTGCCACCACCGGCAAGACGACTTGCCGGCCACAGTGCGGCTACAGACCTCGCCGAGCGGACTCGAGGCAAAAATCAGAGCGCAAATGATCACAACAAGGTTCCTTCACATGCAGGTTTTTCATACAAAGACTAAATCGTTCAAGGGAAATCGCAAATACGACAAGGAATTTGTTTTGAAGTTTTTCCAACTTAGCTTTTCCTTGCACTGTCTCTCTTATCGCATGAAATGGTCACTTGAACGTCATTTAAACGGTACCCCATCATCACTCCCCCCAGGAAACTTGCACGCGAGGGATCCTTCTGTCCTTTGAGAAAAAAGAAAGAGAAAAAAGAAGTGGTTTGGGAACCTTGACGGTTCATTAGCCATTTCATACAAATCAAAGCGTAATCACAACATCATATGTATTTATACATAAATGGATATGTACAAAAGTTGCGAAACACTTAGCTTTATTTCACTTATGCACAGGGTATGCGCCTGGCTTTGTTCAAAGGGTTACAAGTCTTGCCGACAAAGCTTGTACAAAAGGGGTTGCCGGGAGGCCCGGCAACTGCGCCTTATGGGTAGAACTTGCAAAGATGCTCAATATTCCATGAGTTTTGCATCAGGATGCCATCTTCGGTCTCCAGACGGACTGCGCCAGGTCTGGTGACTCGTGCTACCTGATAAGGGCCTTCCCACTTTGGCGTCAACTTGTTTGATTTCTTGGCGGTCTGAATGCACCGAAGAACAAGGTCGCCTTCCTCAAGGCTTCGGGCATGCACTTTGCGGCTATGATAGCGGCGCAAGGCTTGCTGGTAGCGTGCAGCTCGCACAGCCGCCCGAAGACGATCCTCCTCAAGGAGTGTTGCATCATCTTGCCGCAGCTGCTCTTGCTCTGCCTCATCATAGGCGAGCACTCGAGGTGACCCGTATATGAGTTCCGTGGGGAACACTGCTTCTGCACCATAGACTAGGGAGAAGGGTGTCTGGCCGGTAGCTCGATTTGGTGTCGTTCTGAGTGACCAAAGAACCGCCGGCAACTCATCAATCCAGCGTCTTCCACATTCGCACAACCTGTCAAAAGTTCTTGTCTTGAGGCCTCGCAGCACTTCAGCATTTGCCCTTTCCGCTTGACCGTTGCTTCTCGGGTGAGCAATAGATGCAAAACAGATTTTGCTGCCAAGGTCTTGGGTGTACTGCATGAAGGTCCGGCTTGTGAATTGTGTGCCATTGTCGGTGATGATTCTGTTAGGAACCTCGAAACGGCAAACTAATCCTTTGAAGAAGTTGACGGCTGATTGCGCTGTCACCTTCCTCACTGGCTCCACTTTAGGCCACTTTGTGAACTTGTCGATGGCGACGTACAAGAACTCAAAGCCCCCGGTAGCACGGGGGAAGGGGCCCAAAATATTAAGCCCCCAGACCAAAAAAGGCCAGGAGAGAGGGATTGTTTGAAGAGCTTGAGCTGGCTGATGTATGTTTTTCGAATGGAACTGGCATGCTTCACACTTGGTTACTAGCTCAGTTGCATCCTGGAGGACAGTGGGCCAATAGAAGCCTTGCCGGAAAGCTTTGCCGGCAAGTGCTCTTGATCCTATGTGAGAGCCACATATGCCCCCATGTATCTCTGCCAACAGCCTTAGTCCATCTTCCCGGCAAATACACCTCAATTTCACACCGTTCGGTCTCTTTCTGTATAGTGTGTTATCCACAAACTGATACATACTTGACTGACGGGCTACTTTCTCAGCTTCTTCTTGGTCATCGGGAAGTTCTCCAGTTTGAAGGAAACGAACTATTTGCTATGCCCATGCCAGAGCCTGCGGTTCGACGACAAGGACTAAAGGCATTTTTTTGACCGTGGGAGCACCTGCTTCAGCGGCAAGGACCTGAGGTTCTGCGCGAAGCCGCTGCTCACCAGCGGTCGTGTCGTTGTTCCCGGGAACTTTCTTGCCGGCGGCTTCTGGGAGCTCTGCCGAAAAATACTTGCCGGTATTCAACTTTCTTCTTTTGCTCGCCTGTGTTGATGGAGTGACTGATGGTTGATTCAAATGGAGTACAAAAGTTCCCGGTTCCACGGGTAGTTTTTGAGTGGCACATTTTGACAGATGATCAGCAATGCTGTTTTCCGCACGAGGGATGTGCTCTGGTTGCAATCCGTCAAAGTGCTCTTCCAATTTCCTCACTTCTTCTACATACGCTTCCATCAACGGGCTCTGGTAGTCTTTGTTTACTTGCTTCACAACAAGCTGCGAGTCGCCACAGATGATCAACTTCCTGATTCCAAGGTCCACTGCGATCCTAAGACCGGCAAGGAGCCCTTCGTACTCAGCAGTGTTGTTTGTTGCTTTCTCCCTGGGAAAGTGCATTTGGATTACATACTTGAGATGCTCTCTGGTGGGTGCGACAAGCAGCACTCCGGCACCTACGCCTTGCAGCGAAAAGGCACCGTCAAAGTACATGATCCATTCCTTAGCTATTTCTTTGCCGGGGAGAATTGTTTCTTGAATCTCTTCGTCTTGCGTTGGTGTCCATTCTGCAATGAACTCCGCCAAGGCTCTGCTTCGAATAGTTGATGTGCTTTCAAACTTGAGTGCAAAGCTTGACAATTCCAACGCCCACTCCACTATCCTGCCAGTTGCATCTGGATTTCTCAAAATACGCTGCAACGGAAAGCGAGTGACGACGGTGATCTCATGTGCTTGGAAGTAGTGACGCATCTTTATCGAGGCCATAAGAAGACCGAAAAGCAACTTTTGCACACCAGAATATCTTGATCTAGCCCCCTGCAGAAGGGAACTAACAAAATACACCGGTCGCTGCACCACCTTCTTCTTTGGCATCACTTGCCGATTAGCTTCATTTGCTTGCGCTATTTCCGATTTGTCGGCACCAGACTTTGCCGGAGAAGATTCCGGTTTGTCGTTGGACGGGCTTGCCGCTGCTGCTTCTCCGTCGTCAATTTCTCTCTGCGCCACTAATGCAGCACTGACCACTTGATTTGTTGCCGCTAGATATAGCAGCAACGACTCTTGTGGTTGAGGCGCAACTAGCGTTGGCGCGGAGGAGAGGTATCTTTTCAAATCCTGCAGTGCGGCCTCCGCTTCCGGAGTCCATTTGATTGGTCCTGTCTTTTTCAAAATCTTGAAAAACGGCAAGGCACGCTCAGTAGATTTTGAAATGAACCTACTTAAGGCAGCAACACAACCGGCAAGATGCCGCACATCCTTGACGCTTTTTGGTGCCTGAATCTGCTCAATTTCTTTGATCTTGTCGGGATTCGCTTCTATTCCTCATTGAGATACAAAGAACCCGAGAAGTTTGTCGGATGGAACGCCAAACACACACTTCTTGGGGTTGAGCTTGATCTTGCACAAGTTTGCAAATGTTTATTCTAAGTCTTGAATGAGGGTTGATTTGTCCTTAGTTTTGACCACTATATCATACATATATGCTTCCACATTTCTGTGCAGCTGGGGCTCAAAACCAATCTGGACTGCTCTTGCGAATGTTGAACCAGCACTCTTTAATCCGAAAGGCATACGCACGAAGCAATATGTGCCACATGGAGTAATGAATGTGGTTTTCTCCTCATCCTCCTTGGCCATGAATATCTGATGGTACCCAGAATATGCATCAAGGAAGGAGAGTAAATCACAGCCGGCAGTAGAGTCTACAATTTGATCAATGCGCGGCAAAGGGAAAGGATCCTTTGGACATGCTTTGTTAATATCAGTGTAGTCGATACAAAGTCTCCACTTTCCATTTGCTTTACGCACCACAACTGGATTTGCTAACCAGGTTGGGTGTAGTACACCTCTAACCAAGTCTGTTGCTTCAAGTTTTCTGATTTCTTCGGCAATGAACTGTTACCGCTCCAAAGCCTGCTTCCTGACCTTCTGCTTGACGGGCCGAGCGTGAGGGCAGATAGCAAGGTGGTGCTCAATTACCTCCCTGGGAACACTGGGGATGTCAGATGGTCGCCATGCGAACACATCAACATTCGCCCGCAGGAAGGCAACGAGCGCGCTTTCCTATTTGCTGTCAAGGGTGGCGCTGATGGTGAAGGTACCGTCAGTGCCATCCTCCCTTGCCGGCACCTTCTTTGTTGCTGGCGGAGTAGCCTTGGACTTCTTGGCGGTAGAGCACTCCGGCAAATCTTCAACAGGCGCGCAACACTCCGAAGAGGTGCGTTTCCCAGAATTCTTGTCGGAGGTCTTGCCAGATTTCTTGTTCTTCTTTTCCTTGGCAGGAGTTGGCGCCTTGGCGGCCTCTGCTGCAACCGCATCTCTGTATAGTTTGTCGATGCATATGACTGCATCTTTTTTATCTGAGTTGATGGAAATGACACCCATCAGCCCTGGCATCTTCAACGTGTTATAGGCATAGTGGGATGCTGCCATAAACTTACCCAAAGCTGGGAGGCCAAGAATTCCATTATACGGCAAGGGAATCTTAGCGACATCAAACACAATTTTCTCTGTTATGTAGTTCAATTCCCCGCCAAATGTCACCGGCAATGTGATCTTTCCCTTGGGCTGGCTCCTTCCCGGATTCACTCCTTGAAACGTACTAGTTTTCTCGAGTTCTTCGTCGGGAATCTGCAGCCTCTCGATTACTTCCGGAGAAATCAAATTCAAGCCGGCCCCACCATCAACTAACATTTTCGTGACCTGGAGGTTGCGAATTGTTGGTGAAACCAACAATGGCAAGCACCCGACCGCAGTTGTGCGACCAGGGTGGTCCTCGGCATCAAAAATGATAGGCGTGTGTGACCATTTGAGTGGCTTTTGGGCGCCTATTGCCGGTTCTGCCGCATTAACCTCACACGCCCACTGCTTGAGTTGGCGGTGAGAGGAGTGCAGAGATGCACCTCCGTCAATGCACATGGCTTCAGTTGCCTTCTGGAATTCCTGTTCACTGGAATCGTCGTCATCCTCTTCGTCACTTCCATCGTCTTCTTCTTTCTTTTCACGGCCTTTAGCAGGCTTCTCTTTCTGCTACTTGGCCTTGCCACGGCGGCCTCCTCGACCACCACGACCCTTCTTGCCAGATCCACCGGCACCATCCTGACCCTTCTCCTTGTCACGTTTTTCGTATTTAGGCTTCTGCCTTTCCACGAGGTGCTCGACTTGTCGGCACTCTTGGAGGTCATGGCCTTTGGTGCGGTGAATCTTGCAGTATGGCCCATCAGACTTGCCGGCCTTCTCGTTTGCCGCCGCCTCCTGGCAAGCGGCGCGTACAGTGGCCTCCTTGCCGGAGTTGTCTGTTTTGGCTTTCTTGGCGGACTCGGAGTTGCCAGAGCCTTCGATAGCCATAACGGTCTTGCCTTTGCGCTTCCTGTTGCGCTTTCGGCCCTTCTTCTTCAGGGTGGCGGCATCGTCGTCCTCGGAATCAACCTCAGCACTAGCATCCTCCCCGGGAAGCCTCCTTCCTTCCTCAGCGCGTGCGCACTTATCCGCCAATGTGTAGAGTTCATTGACGGTCTTTGGCAGCTTGACGTTCATCTTCTCCCGCATCCTTCGATTGCGCACGTTCGTATGGAAGGCGGCAATCACAGTTGCGGGGTGCACGTCTGGGATATTGCGATGCACACGACTGAATCTCTGGATATACTTGCGCAAAGATTCACCATCTCTTTGCGGAATCACTTGCAGGTCGCTGGGCTGATCGGGAGCCTTGTGCTCTCCGGTAAAGGCACCAACAAACTCATTGCAAAGATCTGACCACGAAGAAATGGAGTTCTCCGGCAAGTTCATCAGCCAAGATCTCACGTTGGGCTTCAGCACCAACGGAAAGTAGTTGGCGAGGATCTTCTCATCTCTTCCCCCGGCAGCTTGAACGGCAATCATGTAGATGCCCAGAAACTCTGCCGGGTTTAGCTTGCCGTCGTACTTTTCTGGTACTTCCGGCTTGAAAGCTTGGACGGACGGCCAGCGGACTTGCCGTAGCTCACGAGTGAAGGCTGGACATCAAACCTCGTAAGGCAGGTATCCGCCAACCTCGGGCCAGGCTCATCAACGACTGGGCCGTTGCGCACGTCGGATTGACGGCACACCTCCCGGCACCATTCAATAGTGGTGCGGGCATCCTCTACCCGCCTATCCTACAGCACTTGTCATTGATCTTGCCGCGCTCGCGGATGCGAAGAAGCCATCGACATCTCGTCGGGCATGAAACATCGTTGAGCTTGTCGCGGTTGCTGTTGACGTTGTTGTTGACGCTGTTGCCATGGAGGTGATTGCACCGTTGGTGCAGCACCTTCAACGCGGCCACCAGTTGGAGCTACTGGTGTTGTTTGCGGATGCCGTGAAGGCTCCGCTTGCTATGATCTGCTTGTCTCAGCAAACCCGATTAGGCTCTGGATGGTGGCTCTCCACTCATCCATCTTTTCTGCTGTCGGGGGAAAGTTCAGCAGCATCTGGGCTCGCACCATTGCTTCTGCCGCTGTGGCTGGCATAGCCGGAAGTGAAGAACGCGATGTCGCTCTACTTCTGGCAGAGCCAGCAGGAGCGCCATTGCGATCTTGCTGTCGCGGTGCATGTTCAGCAGCAGGCTGATGTGGCGGAGGTGGAGCTTGAGGATCTGGGACTTGGTTGACAGGTGTCTTGACGTGTGGACGACACCGCCCGGAGTCATCGAGGCCGCCCGGAGTCACATTGCACCCATCATGTGACGGGCACGACGTGTGCCTTGATGCAGCGTCTCTGGACGTCGCCGTGGCGGGATCTTGGTTCGCGTCGGCCCGGGCATTGTCGCTCTGGTGGCTGTGCTCGTCGACGCGGCGAGGAGGAGGACGACGTCCATCCGTTCCGCCTGTGCCGACACAGCCTTGCTCGCCAGAGGGTCGAGGAAGTCAACCGCCTCCTGCTCCAACCATGGTGGGCACGGTGACCGCGCCGCCTGCGCTGGTCGTGCCAACCACGGTGTCCACACCGCCCGCATCGGCCGCGCCGCCTGCGCCGCCTGTGGATACATGTGAAGGAACCTTGGAGGCGGGAGGATCCGTCATCGTGATGCCCTTCTTCTTGGGAGCCATCGACGACGACGAAGATGATGATGAAGCTGATGTGATTGACGCGCAATCTGCTGATTCAGGTTCGCGCAAGCAATCCCCCTACCTGGCGCGCCAAAGATGTCGTGGATACGACCATCTATGGGGCCATCGAGCCCCTTTGTGGTTCGGTTATGGGAATGCACAAGCACAAAGAGCAGAATCAACAGAAGGGCGCAAGGGATTTTACCCAGGTTCAGGCCACCGTGAGGTGTAAAACCCTACTCGTGCTTTGGTGTATTGGAAATGTATGAACACAAGTACAAGGAGCACTTTCCCCGGCAAGGTGCGGGAGGAGCAGCTACGCATGCAGGTTGTGCCAGGGTCCGATCAGGCGATCCCCTGTAATGGTTGCCCTGGCCCTCCTTTTATAGCTCAAGGGGTTACCACAGTGGCAAAACAGTCATTACAAGGTGATTAGATAGCAAACAGTGCTATCATACCTAACTCTGCCAGTTTAGGACAAAAGCAATAAATGCACCGTTAGGTGTCATGTGGAGGAGGAGTCCCGGCAAGGTTTCTGCACCGCTAGCCCAGCTACCTCCTATTAGCTTGACACGCCTTCTGGACGGGTGTTGTTAAAGACAAATCTCCTTCCGGCACGCTGACACGTGCCCGACAAATCCCACCTAACTGCCTGCGGGCTTGACACCTCATCGATTAGCGACTAGCTGCTCGATGAGGTGGAGCGCTAACAGCTAGCGAGGGCTTGCCGACACGGAGCTTGCCGGGTCCTCACCTTGCCGGCTCAGCCTTGCCGGCTCAGCCTTGCCGGCTAAGGTTATCTTTAGTGTTTGAACTTGATGCTTCGTCTTGATCTTCTCCTTAGTGGCTTCTGCAACTGTGTCTTGAATCTTGACGTTTGACAGTTCCCGGCAAGCCTTGGCCGGCAAGGAAGCTGCCGATGTCTGTGCATAAGTCAGGGTATAAAATACCTCATGTTTTATACACCGACAATTATGGTCTATACTTTAAACATTTGAATAGCTTGCTACTTGATCATGAGAAGTTTTATGAGATGAGCTACTATTTATGATATATATTGATGCTAGAAAAAGTGTTTGAAATTATCATTGACCAAACTTATGCATTATGCTAGCATTCACACTTCATAAATTATTTCTTTTATCATTTACCTACTCGAGGACGAGTAGGAATTAAGCTTGGGGATGCTGATATGTCTCCAACGTATCTATAATTTACGAAGTATTCATGCCATGTTTACAATAGTTTTATATGGTTTTGGTGCACTTTTATATTATTTTTATGGACTAACTTATTAATCAAGTGCCCAATGCCAGTTCCTGTTTTCTGCATGTTTTTTGTTTCACAGAAAAACCATACCAAACGAAGTCCAAACGCAATAAAATTTTACAGAGATTTATTTTGGAATATATGTGATTTTTGGGAGGAAAAATCAATGCAAGACGGTGCTCGAGGGCTCCACAAGGCAACAGGGCGCGGCCTACCCCCCTGGCCGCACCCCCTTGCCTTGTGGGAACCTCGTAGGTCGGTTGGAGCCCATCTTTCGCTGCAAGAAAGATAATTTCCGGATAAAAATCCCCTCAAAATTTCAGCCCAATTGGAATTACGAATCACGGGAATATAAGAAACAGTTTTCAGCCAGAAACAGGCGACGGGAAACAGAAGAGAAACAGAGAGAGAGATCCAATCTCGGTGGGGCTCCTGCCCTCCGGGAACCATGGCAGCCATGGACCAGAGGGGAAACTCTCCTCTCATCTAGGGGGAGGCCAAGCAAGAATAAGAAGGAGGGAGGGCTCTCTCCCCCTCTCTTCCGGTGGCACCGGAGCGCCACCGAGGGAACCATCGTGACGGCGATCTACACCAACAACTTCGCCGCCGTCATCACCAACTCTCTCCCCCTCTATGCATCGGTGTAACCTCTCTATTCCCGCTGTAATTCTCTACTTGAACATGGTTCTTAATGCTACATATTATTATCCAATGATGTGTGGCAATCCTATGATGTTTGAGTAGATTTGTTTTGTCCTACGGGTTAATTGTGGTATGGTGTGATTGATATGAGTTGTATGTTAAATTGGTGCTGTCATATGGTGCCCTCTGTGTAGCGCAAGCGTGAGGGATTACCGTTGTAGGGTTTGCAATATGTTCATAATTCGCTTATAGTGGGTGGCGAGAGTGACAGAAGCTTATACCCGAGTAAGGGGGTTGTTGCGTATGGGAGTAAAGAGGACTTGTTACTTAATGCTATGGTTGGGTTTCACCTTAATGATCTTTAGTATTTGCGGATGCTTGCTAGAGTTCCAATCATAAGTGCACATGATCCAAGTACGGAAAGTGTGTTAGCGTATGCCTCTCCCTCATTGCATATGATAAGTATCTATCGTGTTATATTCAATTGCCTATGGACAATCTTTCTCTTTGTGTTACAAAAAGCTCTCTACTAAACAACTAACTTTTATTATCATGCAAATTACTCCTAGCTTTATTATCTTGCTAAGTACTTCTAGTTTTATTCTTGCAAACTTATCCTTACACCTACAAAGTAGTTTTATTCTTGTTCTGGTAAAGCAAACGTTAAGTGTGCGTAGAGTTGTATCGGTGGTCGATAGAACTTGAAGGGAATATTAATTCTACCTTTAGCTCCTCGTTGGGTTTGACACTCTTACTTATCTAGAAAGGCTACAATTGATCCCCTATACTTGTGGGTTATCACTCCACCGCGTCCTTCCCCTTCAAATCCGAGCTACTCCGATGTGGAGATACAAGCCGGAGGGCGAGGTGGCGCTCAAGAAGCTTTTCCGAGGAGCGTACCTCAGCGGGATGCGGAAGCTTCTTTTCAAGCTTAAGAAGGACGACCCCGCACCCCGGGCCGAAGACATCGGCTTTAGCCACGCCAACCCTATCCCCGAGGTAACCTTTATTTTTTAGCCTTCGTATTCATTTTTCCACTGCCTCCCTCTAACCAAGTGATCGACTTCATGCTTTACTCACAGGCCTGGTGTGCGAGGGCCAAGAAGATGAAGTCCCCAGAACCGCTGCCAGAGGATCCCAGGACCCCCTCATACGTCTCCAACGTATCTATAATTTTTTATTGTTCCATGCTATTATAGTATCAATCTTGGATGTTTTATATGCAATTATATGCCATTATATATCATTTTTTGGGACTAACCTATTAACCCAGTGCCCAGTGCCAGTTGCTGTTTTTTGCTTGTTTTTGCCTTTTCAGAAAATCGTTATCAAAAAGTGTCCAAACGAGAAAAAAACTTTGGATTAATTTTTTCTGGACCAGAAGAGACCCACGAAGCTTCAAGAGAAGACCAGAAGAGTCACAAGGAGGCGGCAAGCCTGGAGGGCGCGCCCAGGGGGGTAGGGGCGCCCCCCAAGCTTGTGGGCCCCTCATAGCCCCTCCTGACCTAATTCCAGCGCTATAAATTCCCAAATATTCCCAATATACCAAAAAGATAGAAGAGAAAACCTTTCCGCCGCTGCAAGCCTCTGTGCTTCCGCGATCCCATCTGGAGGCCTTTTCCGGTACTCTGCCGGAGGGGGAATCGATCACGGAGGACTTCTTCATCAACCTTGCTGCCCTTCCGATGATGTGTGAGTAGCTTACCACAGACCTACGGGTCCATAGCTAGTAGCTAGATGGCTTCTTCTCTCTCTCTGATCTTCAATACCATGTTCTCCACGATGTTCTTGGAGTTCTATCCGATGTAATCTTCTTTTGTGGTGTGTTTGTTGGGATCCGATGAATTGTGAGTTTACGATCAGATTATTCATGAGAAATATTTGAGTCTTCTCTGAACTCTTTTATGCATGATTATTATAGCTTTGTATTTCTCTCTGATCTATCGATTTGGTTTGGCCTACTAGATTGATTTATCTTGCAATGGGAGAGGTGCTTTGTGATGGGTTCAATCTTGCGGTGCTCAATCCCAGTGACAGAAGGGGACATGACACGTATTTGTATTGTTGCCATTAAGGATAAAAAAGATGAGGTTTAATCATATTGCTAGAGTTTACTTTGTCTACATCATGTCATCTTGCTTAAGGCGTTACTCTGTTTCATACTTAATACCCTAGATGCATGCTGGATAGCGGTCGATGGGTGAAGTAATAGTAGTAGATGCAGGCAGGAGTTGGTCTACTTGTCTCGGACGTGATGCCTATATACATGATCATTGCCATGAATCCATCATAATTATTTGCTTTTCTATCAATTGCCCAACAATAATTTGTTTACCCACCGTATGCTATGTGTTCGAGAGAGAAACCTCTAGTGAAAACTATGGCCCCCGGGTCTACTTTATCATATATAAAAAACCTAAAAATACCTTGCTGCAATTTATTTACTTTTATTTTATTTAGTATTTTAGTTTATCTATCTATCACTATCAGAATTAATCCTTGCAAATAACCGCTAAGAGGATTGACAACCCTCTTATTTGCGTTGGGTGCAAGTGTTTGCTTTGGTGTGTGCAGGTGCGCTTAATGGAATTTTGCTTGGTTCTCCTACTGGATTGATAACCTTGGTTCTTAACTGAGGGAAATACTTATCTCTACTATACTGCATCATCCTCTCCTCTTCGACAAAATACCAACGCAGTCTACAAGTAGCAGGAAGAATTTCTGGCGCCGTTGTCGGGGAGACATCATCAAAATTACCAAGTACCTTCGCACAAACTATCATCCACTTGCATTTATTTTATTTGCCTTTTTATTTGCATTTGCCTCTAGTTTTCATCTCCCCCACTTCTAATTTTTTTTTACAAAAACACAAAAATATTTTTATTTACTTGTTTACTATTTCGTTTGTTTGCTTCACCATTATGGCTAGTTCTTCGCTTGTTACTATCACTCCCGAAAATGATGTGCTTATTCTTGCAAATAGAAATTATGTGCCCGTGGACTTTATTGTTCTTGATATTGAATGCAATCCTTCATGCCCCATAATACTTGGTAGACCTTTTCTACGAACAATAGGTACTATTATTGATATGAAAGAAGGTAATATAAGATTTCAATTTCCATTAAAGAAAGGGATGGAACACTTCCCTAGAAAGAGAATTAAGGCACCTTATGAATCTATTATGAGGGCCACTTATGGAATTAACTTGAAGGATGACAACACTTGAAACTA
The DNA here is from genome assembly GCA_039707655.1 of Elymus sibiricus. Taxonomy (NCBI): domain Eukaryota; kingdom Viridiplantae; phylum Streptophyta; class Magnoliopsida; order Poales; family Poaceae; genus Elymus; species Elymus sibiricus. The sequence goes on along the minus strand of CM077666.1, from coordinate 342,377,140 downwards.
TGCATTATGCCTAGCTAGGGGCATAAAACAATAGCGCTTGTTGGGAGGCAACCCAATGAATAAAATAAATTTTTGTTTTTACTTTATGTTCTTGTGTTTTTACACAATTTTAGCCTCTTTTATGATTGTGTTTTTATCTTTTAATTAGTGTTTGTGCCAAGTAATGCCTTTGGGATGATGTTGATGATAGTATAATTGATGCTGTTTGGAAAACAGAAAGTTTTGCGTCTAGTGCTAGAATTTATTTCTGTATTGGAGAGTCAACAAAATCTGAAATTTTTACACAGTATTGGTATATGAATTGTTTACGTTGTCCTAATTTTTCAGAATTTTTGGAGTTACAGAAGTATGGATTTTAAATAGATCTTTACAGACTGTTCTGTTTTAGACAGATTCTGTTTTTGTTGCATAGTTTGCTTATTTTGATGAATCTATGGATCGTATCGAGGGGTATGAGTCATGGAGAAGTTGGAGTACAGTAGCATTATGCCAATATTAAATATGAATCAATTTACAACAGTACCTAAAGTTTAAGATTTGTTTGTTATACTAACGGATCTCACGAGGTTTCTGTTGAGTTTTGTGTGCTGAAGTTTTCAAGTTTTGGGTGAGACTATGATGGATAAAGGGATAAGGAGCGGCAAGAGCCTAAGCTTGGGGATGTCCAAGGCACCCCAAGGTAATATTCAAGGAAGACTCAAGCGTCTAAGCTTGGGGATGCCCCGGAAGGCATCCCCTCTTTCGTCTACAATCTATCGGTAACTCACTTGGAGCTATATTTTTATTCATCACATAATATGTGTTTTACTTGGAGCATCTTGTGATATAGTTTGTTTGCTTTTTAGTTTGTCACAATCATCTTTGCTGAACACACCTTTTTGAGAGGGACACACATTATTCGTGGTTTGTTAGAATACTCTATGTGCTTCACTTATATCTTTTGAGTTAGGCAGTTGCTCTAGTGCTTCACTTATATCTTTTAGAGCACGGTGGTGGTTATATTTTAAAGAAATAGTTGCACTCTCATGCTTCACTTATATCTTTTTGAGAGTCTAATGAATAGCAATGGTAATATGCACAAGTTATGAATTTGGTCCTGATATGATAGGTATTCAAGAGGGATATAATAAAAACTTTCATGTAGATCACTGAATATGATAAGTTTGATTCCTTGCAATAGTTTTGCGATATTAAGATGGTAATATGTGGGAGGTGCTAGTAGATAATTGTGGTTTAGTAAGAATATTGGTGTTAAGGTTTGTGATTCCCGAAGCATGCACGTATGATCTGTCGTTATGCTAAGAAGTTGGAGCATGATTTATTCTTGATTGTCTACCTTATGAGTGGCGGTCGGGGACGAGCGATGGACTTGTCCTACCAATCTATCCCCCTAGGGGCATGCATAGTAGTACTTTGCTTCGAGGACTAATAAACTTTCGCAATAAGTATGTGATTTCTTTATGACTAATGTGAGTCCATGGATTATACGCACTCTCACCTTTCCGCAATTTGCTAACCTCTTCGGTACCGTGCATTGCCCTTTCTCACATCGAGAGTTGGTGCAAACTTCGCCGGTGCATCCAAACCCCGTGATATGATATGCTCTATCACACATAAGCATCCTTATATCTTCCTCAAAACAGCCACCATACCTACCTATCATGGCATTTCCATAGCCATTCCGAGATATATTGCCATGCAACTTCCACCGTTCCGTTTTCATGACATACATCATCATTGTCATATTGCTTTGCATGATCATATAGCTAACATAGTATTTGTGGCTCCGCCACCGTTCATCATTTTTATACATGTTACGCTAGCATCATTGCACATCCTGGTACACTGCCAGAGGCATTCATATAGAGTCATATTTTGTTCTAGTATCGAGTTGTAATATTGAGTTGTAAGTAAATAAAAGTGTGATGATCATCATTATTAGAGCATTGTCCCAATGAGGAAAGAATGGTGGAGGCTAATGAGTCCTCGAAAAGGTGGGGATGAGGTCCATGAGACCGTTCAAAAAAAAGAGGCCAAAAAGAGCCCACAAAAAAAATGAGAGAAAAAGACAGAAGGGGCAATGTTACTATCCTTTTTCCACACTTGTGCTTCAGAGTAGCACCATGTTTTCATATAGAGAGTCTCCTATTTTGTCACTTTCATATACATATTTTGTCACTTTCATATACTAGTGGGAATTTTCCATTATAGAACTTGGCTTGTATATTCCGATGATGAGCTTCCTCAAATGTCCGAGGTCTTCATGAGCAAGCAAGTTGGATGCACACCCACTTAGTTTTCATGTTGAGCTTTCATACACTTATAGCTCTTAGTGCATCCGTTGCATGGCAATCCCTACTCCTCGCATTGACATCAATTGATGGGCATCTCCATAGCCCGTTGATTAGCCTCGTCAATGTGAGACTATCTTCTTATTTTTGACTTCTCCTTATTAATCTCTACCACCATACTCTATTCCACCCATAGTGCTATATCCATGGCTTATGCTCATGTATTGCGTGGGGGTTGAAAAAGCTGAAGCGCGTTAAAAAGTATGAACCAATTGCTCGACTTGTCATCGGGGTAGTGCATGATAAATATTTTGTGTTAAGAAGATGGAGCATGACAGGATTATATGATTTTGTAGGGATAACGTTATTGAGCATTTTTATTTTGAAAGACATGATTATTTATTAGTATGCCTGAGTATTGATGTCTTTATATCAAACTATAGACTATTGCTTCGAATCATTCGGATCTTATTATTTATACCGTAAGAGAGAGATTACATGATGAAACATGATAGGTAGCATTCCACATCAAAAATTCTGTTTTTATCATTTACCTACTCGAGGACGAGCAGGAATTAAGCTTGGGGATGCTTGATACGTCTCCAACGTATCTATAATTTTTGATTGTTCCATGCTATTATAGTATCAATCTTAGATATTTTATATGCAATTATATGCCATAATATATCATTTTTTGGGACAACCTATTAACCCAGTGCCCAGTGCCAGTTGTTGTTTTCTGCTTGTTTTTGCCTTTTCAGAAAATCATTATCAAAAAGTGTCCAAACGAGAAAAAAACTTTGGATTAATTTTTTCTGGACCAGAAGAGACCCACGAAGCTTTCGGAGAAGACCAGAAGAGCCACGAGGAGGCGGCAAGCCTGGAGGGCGCGCCCAAGGGGGTAGGCGCGCCCCCAGGCTTGTGGGCCCCTCGTAGCCCCTCCTGACCTAATTCTAGCGCTATAAATTCCCAAATATTCCCAATATACCAAAAATATAGAAGAGAAAACCTTTCCGCCGCCGCAAGCCTCTGTTCTTCCGTGATCCCATCTGGAGGCCTTTTCCGGTACTCTGCCGGAGGGGGAATCAATCACGGAAGGCTTCTTCATCAACCTTGCTGCCCTTCCGATGATGTGTGAGTACTTTACCATAGACCTACGGGTCCATATCTAGTAGCTAGATGGCTTATTCTCTCTCTTTGATCTCCAATACCATGTTCTCCTCGATGTTCTTGGAGTTCTATCCGATGTAATCTTCTTTTGCGGTGTGTTTGTTGGGATCCGATGAATTGTGAGTTTATGATCAGATTATTCATGAGAAATATTTGAGTCTTCTTTGAACTCTTTTATGCATGATTATTATAGCTTTGTATTTCTCTCCGATCTATCGATTTGGTTTGGCCTACTAGATTGATTTATCTTGCAATGGGAGAGGTGCTTTGTGATGGGTTCAATCTTGCGGTGCTCAATCCCAGTGACAGAAGGGGACATGACACGTATTTGTATTGTTGCCATTAAGGATAAAAAGATGTGGTTTAATCATATTGCTTGAGTTTACTTTGTCTATATTATGTCATCTTGCTTAAGGCGTTACTCTGTTTCATACTTAATACCCTAGATGCATGCTGGATAGCGGTCGATGGGTGGAGTAATAGTAGTAGATGCAGGTAGGAGTCGGTCTACTTGTCTCGGATGTGATGCCTATATACATGATCATTGCCATGAATCCGACATAATTATTTGCTTTTCTATCAATTGCCCAACAGTAATTTGTTTACCCACCATATGCTATGTGTTTGAGAGAGAAACCTCTAGTGAAAACTATGGCCCCCGGGTCTGCTTTATCATATTTAAAAATACCTTGCTACAATTTATTTACTTTTATTTTATTTAGTATTTTAGTTTATCTATCTATCACTATCAGAATTAATCCTTGCAAATAACCGCTAAGAGGATTGACAACCCTCTTATTTGCGTTGGGTGCAAGTGTTTGCTTTTGTGTGTGCAGGTGCGCTTAACGGAATTTTGCTTGGTTCTCTTACTGGATTGATAACCTTGGTTCTTAACTGAGGGAAATACTTATCTCTACTATACTGCATCATCCTCTCCTCTTCGGGGAAATACCAACGCAGTCTACAAGTAGCACCCCCGAGCTCGAAAAGCTTCTGACCGAGGACCCCTACGAGGTCCCAGTCAAGACGAAGAAGGAACGGGAAAGGAAGAACAGGACAAAGAGCCTGGTCATCCAAGAAGGGCCTCAAAGGCCCCCGCAGAGAGTTATCAAAGCTCTCCCTCTGAGTCTGACTCCATGGAGGAGGAGAAGGAGGAGAACGAGGCGCGCTCCTCCAAAGGCGGGAAGAGATCGGCATCCAAGGATGTCGAAGAGATTACCCCTCCCCCCACAGACGTTCAAATGTCCGAGGAGGGACCATACCGTTCCTATGGGCCAACCTCGGGGCCTGTGGAGATGGTCAGTTCGGGTTCATCCGGGGATGTCCGTCGTCATCAGAAGCATCAGATGCTGAAAGGTAACCCTTTTATTCGCTCAATTTGCAGAATGTGTTCAATTCATGGTTTCTACTTCACCTGTCTAATGCTTTATTTGCAGTCCGCGACGTGATCGGCCCGATGGGGATGACTCCGATGATGGAGTTCCACCAACTTTGTTGGCTCGGAGCTCTTCAGGGACGGCTACCGATCTCCCGCCTACACATGATGGGATGAGGGAGTCCACATCCCACTCCACCCCTCCAGCTCCTAATGCTGGGGGCGGACCCGAAGTCTGCATGTCCGAGGTTAACTCCTTGGCCGTAGAGGGGGATACCGAAGACCAGGGGAGAAGGACTTCCCTTGGTCAAGAAGAGCTGGCTCCTAAGTGCCCAGCATCCTCGGCCCCGATGACTTTAGAGTCACAAGGCCGAGGAGGAACGCCCCCTGCCCCATCAACTGGGGATGGTACAGGGAGGACGTCGTTGCCCATGCTCGGTTCTAGAGGGACCGAGCTTCCAGGGCGCAAACGGGCGGTGGGGGGGGCTTTGAGCGGCTCCTCCCTTCTGCCCGACCACCGTGCCATACTTGGCGCGGCTCTTACACAATTCCAGTCGGCTGAGGCTAGAATTTTGGAGGCTTTCCTCGGCCTTGAGAGAGGCTTTGAGGTAAGCGCACTGTGCGCCATTTTGCTTTTTATTTGCATGGCTCGAATAATATATTAAGTATAGCTAGTAGCCCTCAAGGAGGATATCAAGATATCGTCCGAAGACCATAATGTGTTTAGGCACAAGAGCTTATTATTAAAAAGTGGATATGCAGTAGCCTCCGAGCCTTAAGTTAGTTTACCAAACTGCACCTTTTTGTAGCGGCCAAGAAGGACCTAGCTATCTTGCGGACCAAGCTTGAAAAGTCTCAGTTGGAGACTGAGCAGCAGAAGGCTGCGGCGCTGCAAAGCGCGAAAGAACTTGTCGAGGAACAGAAAACTCAGCAAGCTTCCCAAGCTCGGATTTCCGAGGTGGAGAATGACCTGAAGAGCGCGTTCACTAAACGTGATGCTCTGAGGGTTTCACATGAGAAGGACGTAGCCGAGCTCAAAAAACTCATGGCGGACTGTCAAGAAGCCGTTTCCCAAGCTAAAGCTGCGAAGGAGAAGCTTCGGCAGGCTACCGACATAGCTTTCGGTAAGCCGTACTTACTGCAATGCATTTTCGGCGGTCAATTGGTCTTAGTTAGTCTTCGGGACGGAGTGGAAGAAGGGCGGAGACTCTCGAACGAGGAAAAGAGCCTTTTAGAAGCGAGCATTTCGGCAGCTTCTATTTTTCCTAAAGCTAATGAACCGAAGGGACGCGCTTCACTAGTCCATTCCGTCAGTCACAGACAGGGGTTAAGCATTCCCTGAGCTGGCGCTAAACTGGCGTTTATCAGGTGCGTTCTCGGATCTCCCGTGGAATGTGGAGGAGGGATGTCAATGATGGGGAACGTTGCATGGAAAACAAAAAAAATTCCTACGAAACACCCAAGATCTAATCTATGTAGATGCTAGCAATGAAAGGGAGAGGTGTCTACATACCCTTGTAGACCGAAAGCATTAACGATCTAGAGATCGTGGTTGGAGTAGTCATACTCGCGTCATGATCCAATCCGATCCAAGCACCGCACGAGCGGCACTTCCGAGATGTGCACACGTACGGCTCGGTGACGTCTCCTCCTTCTTGATCCAGCAAGCGAGGGAGAAGAGGTAGATGGGATCTAGGCCAGCACGACGGCGTGGTGGTGGTGGTGGCAGCGGAACTGCAGCAGGGCTTCGCCAAGCGCTACGCGGAGGAGATGGGAGAGGCGGCGGCCAGGCAAAGGGATGAGCCTCCCCCCCTGTGCCCCCACCTTATATAGGGGTGTGGGAGGGGGCGGATGCCCCCCTCCAAGCCAGGGCGGCGGATGCCCCCCCCCCTTGGTCGCATGGGCCTGGTGGGGTGCGACCACCCTAGCCCAAGTGGGCGTAGGGCGCCCACTAAGGGTCCATGTGGCCCTCCAGGGCAGGTGGGCCCCTCCAGTGGACCCCTGGAACCCTTCGGGGCCTCCTGGTACACTGCCGGCAATCCCCCAAACTTTTCTGGTACTTCGAATATCACTTTCCATATATAAATCTTTACCTCCGGACTATTCCGGAGCTCCTCGTGATGTCCCGGATCCCATCCAGGACTCCGAACTATTTTCAGACTCATCATACGAATATCCCAATACTACCCTAGCATTACCGAACGTTAAGTGTGTGACCCTACAGGTTCGAAGACATGCAGACATGACCAAGACTCCTCTCCGATCAATAATCAATATCGGGACCTGGATGCCCATATTGACTCCCACATATTCAATGAAGATCTTTATCGGTTTGAACCACGATGTCGAGGATTCAGTTAATCCCGTATGCAATTCCCTTTGTCCGGCGATATGTTACTTGCCCGAGATTCGATCGTCGGTATCCCCATACCTAGTTCAATCTCGTTACTGGCAAGTCTCTTTACTCGTTCTGTAATACAAGATCCCCGTGACCAAACTCATTAGTCACACGCTTGCAAGCCATTCATGATATTGTATTACCGAGAGGGCCCAGAGATATCTCTCCGTCACACAAAGCGACTAATCCCAGTCTCGATCCATGCAACCCAACAAATACTTCCAGAGATACCTGTAGAGCACCTTTATGATCACCCAGTTATGAAGTGACGTTTGATTACCCACAAAGTATTCTTCCAGTATCAGCGAGCGGCACGATCTCATGGTCTAAGGAACAGATACTTGACATGAAGAAAGTTGTAGTAAATAAACTAAGTGATACGATCTGATGCTAAGCTTATGGCTGGGTCTGTCCATCAGATCATTCTCCTAATGATGTGATCCTGTTATCAAATGACAACTCATGTCTATGGTTAGTAAACCTTAACCATCTTTGATCAACGAGCTAGTCTAGTAAAGGCATACTAGGGACACGGTATTCGTTTATGTATCCACACATGTATTTAAGTTTCCGGTCAATACAATTCTAGCATGGATAATAAACATTTATCATGAACAAGGAAATATGATAATAACATCTTTATTATTGCCTCTAGGGCATATTTCCAACAGTCAATACTTCGGCAGGCGTGAAGACACGGCCGTGCAGAAGTCATTCTAGATGCAATTCCAAGAACCGTCTCGACCTAAGCTCCTTGGTGACCAACTGAAATAGCTAGTCGAGCTACACCGAACAGCCAAAGCCGCGCATGGAGGGTCTCTGTGTTGCTCTATTGCCAAATGCCCCTCTACCGACCAGCTTCTTAGGGCTAGTGCAGCACCTCTAGGGGGCTATCGCCCAAGTCGAGTTGTGGAAGCGTTCAGCTTGCTTGGAGGGTGCCCGAGAAGCGTTTGCGGCCGTGCAGACGTGGTGGCCGAAGCTTGATCTGGAACCCGTGGCGCGGCGCTGTCCGGAAGGAAAGCAGTGAGAGGCCAAGACCGATTATAATGGGGTCATGCCGGCTGCTCGGGTGTCCAAGAGGAAGTGCACAAAGGAGATGATCTTAGAAAATCTTAACTGATCATTTTTAAATTTCTCCTCGGATATGCCAAGATGTACCTTTGTAAGAAAGATAAATTTGTACTTTGAATGAGAAGTGTCTTTTCTTAATCTGCTTTATGCTTTATTTTGACTCTACTATGACTCTTTGAGGATGCAGTTGGCCAGTCGTCGGCTTCCGCCCCTTAGTAGATCATAATTAGGGTGTTTCTTTCTGATATATAATCCTTAGCCGACGTCTCGGTGCCCAGGGGCGGTTGTATCAGTAGAAACAAGGCAATCAAACCATAGGGCTAAAACATACATTTACTCTTAGGAGCATATGTTTGAGGGTAATTTAATAGCCCCCGGTATATGTCGATTCCTAGGATAGTCAGAGGTCGAACCACCCACACGTCGGCCTTTTCAAACAAAGGAGGCCCTTCGTTTTACTCGGATAACCTCTATCGACTATATGTAGTTTAACACTGCCTGCGGCTCGCTAACCAATATACGCTTATTCTGACAATCAGCTTTCGGTTTCCTCCAACTAAGGCACTTAACCAGTTAAACTAGAAGTAACAATCATAGTGGTGCTCCCTTTACACCCTTAGCCGAACAGTTTGGAAACGTAAGGGTAAGGAGCCGGGCAACCCAACTATTAACCAAAGATACAACTCAAAGACATTCTAGAGTGCCTCGGATGTTGCGTGGGGTCTGCTCGATTTGCAGCCCCCGTTTTTATGCTTTTAGAAGCATGCAGTGTTTATATCGCGAGAGTTATATAGTGTTTATATCGATTTTGTTTTTTTCAGCCACGACTTCTATGAATGAAATTTAGCAAGCAATCGACACATTTGTCAATGTTTGCTAAACATATCAGAATGTTTGTCAAATTTTTTTCATCTGAACTCGTGTGAGCTCGAGCTGAAAAGAACACTTTCGCTTATACCGCTGCTATCCTTCGTCAAAGTACATGATATCTGCCAGGAAACAGAGAAAAGGAAATTGGATCGGTTTTGGCCTTTCTGGCTGATACATCCCTGGTTGGGTTTGAATGATTTTGGATCGACAAAAAAAGTCATAGAAAAGGGATAAAGAAGAGTGAAAGCGATGGCATGTTCGTTTTGCTTGCACGGACTATGTGATTGATTGATCTGGTAGATAAAGTAAGAAAAAAGGAATTTGGGTAAAAAGAAAAAAAATAGTTCCCAATCTATGTTATCCGATTGCCAAAAAATTTCTAGTACCTGCTATTACCGAGAGGAACGTAACAACCACGTGACCCCGCGTCCCCCTCTCGGTGGCTCGGGGGAGAAACCCTAGCCGCCAATACTACCTTTCCCTGCTCCTTCTCGTCTCGCCACCATCGAAGGGTGCCCTCGCTGAAGCCCAAGCCGGCCGCCCGGCCCTGAAAAAGGTAACGGTGGGGCACTTCCTTGCCTGTGCAGCGCAGGTGCACGGCGAGGTGTCGGGCGGTGCGCCGGCTTCTCTAGGCGGCAAGGCGCCAGATCATGGTGACACGGTGGCACATGGGCGGGAAGGCAGAGCAGCAAACACGCTACAACTTTCTCAGTGGGGTTCCCTTGTGACCAGTCGGTGAGAACACGCGCTCGCCTCGGATGTGTGCGGTGATCTCGCCTTAGATCAGCTCCCTAGGACAGGGAGCAAGTTGTTGCGTGTGGTAGTACTATCTTACTCGAGCTGCGAATTGCAGTGGCCACCGATGGTTTTTCGTGAGGGTTTCTTTCACGAAATCCGGTTCCGACTTTCGGCGGCTCGTTCCCTCCGGTCTTTTTTACTCCGCGTATTAGATTTGTGTCAAGACAGCAATGTTTGATCAAATTTATATTAAAAGATATCAACATCTACAATATCAAATATATATACTATTAAACTACATTTCATGATGAATTTAACAATATTGATTTGGCATTATGAATGTTGATAAATTTTTCTATAAGTTTGGTCAAAATAGAGATACTTTGACTTCGGACAAAACTTATATGCAGACTAAAAAGGACCGGAGAGAGCACCTACACATTGGAATATAAATGTTGGCAAAAAAAAATGGTACCAAACCAAGCAACCTCTTTCCATGAGCAGTTGACGTCCGCCCGCACGCTTGGCTTTGGCTGCCCATGTCTCTTTCGCTGAACAGTTGACGATGCATGCACGCTTGAGTGTCGTTGTCGCTTGTGTCTCAGACTCTCAGTTGTTTGTCGCTGCGTGCGGTGGGCGTGTCTCTTGCCTCTTGGCACGGAAATACGCACTGCTCTTTTGTTGCCTGCCGCTTTTGTTCACACAGCTGCTGGCCTGAGGCCTTGAGCAGTTGAGCATCATCTCGCAATATCGCGTGCGAAATCGACACGGTTGTTGGTACATTTGCACCGTGCACCGCTATTTACGCTCACGCAGGGTGTATTTTCTTTACGTCGCACGTTTCCATGCTACCAGTTTTCCTTTGCCACACCTCGCTCTCGTTCCCGAATTAAGAGAAAAATCCACAGATATTCCCGTTAGGCTCGCGGAACAGGCCAAACAGCTTAGCCCATTAGAGCCTCACGTTGTATGGGGCCAGGCTATGCGTGGCCCGTGCTGATATGTATTACGGCTCGCCTCAAAGTTTTCTGTGTAGCTGCGTTGGCCCGCCCATTTTGTTCGGTTTTTTTTTCTTTTGCTGTCTCGCTGACTCCCTGTAGAGTTTTTTTCTTCTTCTTCTTTCTGTCTATTGGTTGGACTGGTGCGATCATTGGGGGTTTTCCTTTCTTTTTCAGCGTTTTTTTTATGGTTTTCACCTTTAAAAAAAACTTATATGTGTGTTTTTTTAACACAGTACAGACGCAGACACTTATACATACGCATGTACACTCACCTCTATGAATGCACGCACGCACACCCTACCCCTATGAACACCACCGAGTGACTGAGCCGACACATCATCTTGAAATTGACAAAGTCACCACAAACGCCTTCATAGTCGATAGGAACATCTCCTCCCACTGAACGCATATCGCCGGAAGGCCTGAAATAAATTCAGAAAAAATGCGAGCACCGGTGTCAAGTCTAAGACTTGAACCTTGGTGGGCTGGAGATACCACTGTCCTCCAACACATTCAACCACAAGTTGGTTCGCTTTTCCGGGTGTTTTCTTTACAAATTTCTTTTGTTTCCATTGATATTTCATTTCTTTTTATTTTCGTATTTTTCTTTACAGTTTCATTAGTTTTCATTGTTTTTTTATGTGTTTCTCTTTACAGATTTCATCGGTTTTCAATGTTTTTTAATTATTTCCTTTTATATGTGTTTTCTTTGATGTTTTCATCGGTTTTCTTTAGTTTTCATTTATTCATTTTTCTTCTTTATTTTTATGTGTTTTTTCTTCACGTTTTTCTTTCTTTTTTTCATTTTCATTTTCTATTTTTCTTTGTATAAATACATGTCTACTTATTAAATACATGGTATACATTTCTCTATACATCTAAAAAAATGTACACGTTGAACATTTTTTAAATAGGTAATTGTTTTTTTTGTCAAATACAGTATATATTTTGATGTGTACTTTTTTTATACATTGTACAGTTTTTGTATACATCTGAAACATTTTTTCTTACATGTTAAACATTTTTTAAATACTTGGTTAATTTTTTTTCAAATATATGTTTTGATACCTACTTTTTCACATATACTACCTCCGTATCAAAATATAAGATGTTTTTTAGGCTAAACTAGCCTACACAAACGTCTTATATTTTGATACGGAGGGATTACATTGTATATTTTTCGTATACATAAGGAACTTTTTTTACATATGATTAATATTTTTTAAATACATGATTAACATTTTTTTAATATATATTTTTGAGCCTATTTTTCATACACACTATACATTTTTTGTACACATATGAAACATTATTTTTATACACGGTTAAAAAAAAATTCAAATTCTTGTTTTCATAAATAAGAAAATTTAAATTTTGAAATATATTTATTTAGAGTATTTTTTAAAATATATACAAATGAAAGAAAAGTAAACAAGCGGAGGAAAAATTGAAAGAAACGATGAAAGCCTACTCTCAATCTCGTTACTGGGCCGGCCCAGTAGTGTGTTCCTTGATGCGAGGCTGCGCTAAGTCTCGCATTAAGCCAGACATAGGCGCGCCCTGCTGATGGTGCATCGCTGGCGGATGCTGACGGAAGATGACATCAATTGTTTTACGACTTGCCTGTAAAATTCTGTTATTGTGCGAAAGTTTTTGTAAGGGATGGTTTTGTGAGCTTTGCTACACCTACGAACAATTGTTACAAAAATTAATGTAAAGGATTACTTGGCAGCTTTTGATTAGAGGGAAGGGGGCCACCCTGAATTCAGGGGGGAGAGATTGATGAGAGGAAGACACGTCCGTACGTAAGTCAATTTTCGTAGCTTATTTTCGTAGGTGTAGGATTTCCGTGGTTTTATTTAATATATGGACTTGAGTCTTTTCGTCAAAAAATTATTTCTAGGTTTATTCGTTTCTCTCCATTGGATTCGATTTCACCTAGTTCTCCTGGTCCTCCCATTATCTCCATTCGCCACATGGCTCCAGGGGAAAAGAGATGGCTCAAGAAAGTGCCCCGGCAGTGCCAGACCCAAAAAATCTGTGAGGTCAATTGACACAAACTCTTCAAATTTCATCAAAATTTGCTCAAATATATATAAAACTAAAGGCAGATTGTTAAAAGTTGTGGGGTCAACTGATGCGTATACAACGTGGAGTTCCTTTGGTTTACATAGAGAACAGAGTTGACGGGGCCAATTAACTAGGTGGGTGCGAAGTTCAAAAAAAAAAGGACCCCAATATCGTGCTGACGTTCGGTTTGGGAGACTCCCAGTCCGAACAACTCGTTCGTGCTGGAGTGGAGAAGGATCGAACGAATTCGTTCGGTGGAAAAGAACCTCTAGCCCGAACGCCTCACCTCCTGTAACGATCAAACTTGTCGTTACACAAAACACACCATCCAGTAGAGAAAGTGGGCCTACAGGCCTTTTTCCTGTGAAAAGGAAAACGAAAAATAAAGCTCATATTAAGTTATGACTAGTAAAAAGCCCAGTTTTTTCTGTGACTAATAAACACTGGACTTTCGCACGACAAAATTGCCATGAACTTTTGCCATTCTATGAAATTTTTTTGCCATGTTCAAGTTTATGTTTTCAAGATGGCACAAAAAAAGAAGTTCATGGCAATCTGCATCTCTACAGTACGAAAAGTTGCCATCACTACGAAGTTTACAAAAAAACAAAAAAGTTGCCATGAAGTGATATGGTGAATTTTTTTCTCTCTAGACACATAGAAAATTTTCAGGAAAAAATGAAGAAAACATCTTAAGTTGTAATGATATCGTACATGTAATCCCCATGGCAAAACAAATTTCAAAGGATCAAAACTTTTTGCCATGGCAAAAACAAATTTGAAAGAACAAACTTGCCGTGTTCTCAAACCAATTTGTAATGGCCATGACAAACATACTTCGGATGGACATGGCAAAAAGACACAACGAACCATGGAAAAAGATGCATTTAGTTGCCATGAAAAAAAACACATCTATAAACAATACTTATTTTAGTTGCCATGGCAAGTTTGCCATGTTTGAACATCGTAGCTTGCCATGTTTTTTAACATCTTTAGTTGCCATAGCAAGTTTGCCATGTTTTTTGAACATCTTAGTTAAAGAAGTTTGCATGTTTGCCATGTTTTTGTACAAACTTAATTTAAAAAGAAGGTTGCCATGTTGCACATCTTAAGTTTGTCATGGCAAGTTTGAAAATGTTTTTGACATCTTGAATTGCCATGGCAATTTGCCATGTTTTTAAACATCTACAACGTTGCCATGTTTTTGAACATTTTTAGTTGCCCATGGCAAGTTTGCATGTTTGTGAACATGTTAATTAAAAGAAGTTTGCCATGTTTTTGAACAAACTTGATTAAAAGAAGTTGCCATGTTTTTGAACATTTTAAAATGCCATGGCAAATTTGCCATAGTTTTAAACATCTACAAAGCTTGCCATGTTTTTGAACATCTTAAGTTGCCATGGCAAAGTTTGCCATGTTTTTTAACATCTATAACTTTGCCATGGCAAGTTTGCATGTTTTTGAACATGTTAATTAAAGAAGTTTGCCATGGCATAAAATGGAGTTAAATTTGCCATGGCAAAAATGTAGTACTTTTGCCATGAAAATAAATTAAAAAATGTCATGGCTACACAAGTATACATAGTAAAAGTTGCCATGTTCTATAAATGTAAATTTGCCATAATATTTAAATTAAAATTGCCATGCTCTTTACAAGAAATTTGCCATGGCAACTTAAAAGAAAATTTGCCATGGCGACTCAATCCAAAATTTGCCATGTGAAATAAAAGTATTTTTGCCATGGCAAAAAATGGAGTTAAATTTGCCATGGCAAAAATGGAGTAAAAATTTGCCATGGCAACTTAATCTAAAATTTTCCATGTGAAATACAAGTATTTTTGCCATGGAAAAAAATGTAGTTAAATTTGCCATGGCAAAAAATGGATTAATTTTTGCCATGGCAAAAATGGAGTACTTTTGCCATGGAAATAGATTAAAAAATGCCATGGCAATGCAAGTATATTTACCGTGCTACATAGTTAACTTTGCCATGTTCTTGAAAATGTAAATTTGCCATCATATTTAAATCAAAATTTCCATGCTCTTTACAATAAATTTGCCATGGCAACTTAAACTAAAAATTGCCATGGAAACTTAAACTAAAATTTGACGTGTGAATAAAAGTATTTTTGCCATGGCAAAAATGGAGTAAAATTTGCCAAAAAAGGGCATGACAGAAGCTGTGGCTGTTCTTAACATTCAGAAAAATAAATAAAATAAAAAATCTGTAACCAATGCCACCATTTGAATTAATCCGTAAAATATATAAACTGTAAAATGTTGTGAAATCATTGACATGATTCTTAGAGACAAAACATTGTACGCTGATAATTTCAGGCATTCATGCAAGGGTGGTTGGTAGATATTAGGCATTCACGTACGGGATGGTTCAAAAATAAATATTAGGCATTCACATCCAAGCATTGCTCACCTTCAAACCTATTTTCCTGACACTGCGCGGTCCTGATCCAGAGGAGCAGCGCTCGTCTCCCTCGAGCTCGCACCCCGAGCCTCGTGCAGCCTTCCGCGCGCGGCCCTCCGAGCTCGCCGCCTGCCATCAACCGGACCTAGCCGAGCACCCCGCCCGCCGCCCCTGTGATGTATACCTACTTTCAAGCAATTCATAGTGAAATCCATAATCTGAAAAAATTATGGATTTCATGCTCTATTACTAAATTTGCCATGATCTACCAAAATAATAATTTGCCATGGTCAATTACTAAATTTGCCATGGAAAAATTTGTCATGGTTGAAAAAGTACTTGCTTTTGCCATGGTCAATTACTGAAATTTGCCATGGTCAATTATTAAAATTTGCCATGGTCAATTACTAAATTTTCCATCGTCAATTACTAAATTTGCCATGGTCGAAAAAGGACTTAAAATTTGCCATGGTCAATTAATTAAACTTTGCCATTGTCAATAAACTAAATTTGCCATGGTCAATTGCTAAATTTGCCATGGTCGAAAAAGGACTTAAAATTTGCCATGGTCAATTAATAAAACTTGCCATGGTCAATAAACTAAACTTGCCATGGTCGAAAAAGAAATTAAAATTTGCCATGGTCAATTAATAAAATTTGCCATGGGCTATAAACTAAATTTGCCATGTGTTGTGAATTTAAATTGCCATGGGTATAAAGGAAAACTTGCCATGGTCTATAAAGTAAATTTGACATGGGGTACATATTAAAACTTGCCATGGGGTATGTCCTAATAAATTTGTCATGGCAAAAAAAGGTGAGTCAACAAAAAAATCTGAATTGTGCCATTGTTAGTTGTCAAGAAAAATGACATGTGACTTTGTAAGAAAACGCCATGTGACAAAAAATTCAGTTTTATCTAAAAATGCCATTTTTCATAAACTCGCGAATTTCTGAAATTTGCATATGATTTTTCTAATAATTGCAGTATCATTTTAGTAAAAAAATGCCATGTTTTTGTAGCATTTATCTCTTACTTATGTCGTGGAACAAACAAACTAACAATTTCAGAAGTTTGCACGGAAAAAACGATGTATATAACAAAAAAGCAGAGACGCACATGGCACAAACACAACTAGTTTGGTCAGTTTTGATTGCTGCTAAAAGAAGCAACATACTCCGAATGCAAATTATGACAACATGGCAACTAGTTTCAGACAAAAAAATGTAGTATCAAGGCGATTAGGAAGTACTGATGCATCGCAGAAAGCATTAAAAGGGAAAAAAAAGAAGCTAGAGGGTGAGAATCAGGGGTACTGATGAATCGCCTCTGGCTCGCTCCCATGCCGCTGCTCAAAATCGGTGTCCCTGCAGAGCGAGGTAGGCACATCGGTGGCGAGCCCAGCCCTCTCCCTGGTATGCACCACCCCGCAGACCCCGCCTAGCCAGCAAGCTCACGGCCATTTCGAGCTCGACGGGCTGCGACTCACAACTGTTCACATTGATTGATTGATTCAGCTGTTCACATTGCTTTGCCTCACAAACTGAACTAAATCAAGTGACTGACTGAAATAGTGGTGCTCTGTTTTCTTTTGTTTCGCAGAAGAAACGGTGGTGGTCGCGGGGCTGTCGGCCAAGCTCTGCTTCCGCCCGCACGGCCACCTGCGCCGCGTCATCACCGACGCCGACACGCCGCCACGCCCAGCCGCCGCAGTCGCCCACACCGCATCCACCTACGTCCACCAGGCGCCGCCGGCACAGCCCGTCTTCGCCTTCGCCGCCCTCGTCGCCCGCCTCCTCGCTCTTCCAGTCGGAGGCGCCTTCACCAGTCCTCCTGGACCTCCACGGCACCGCCGGCAGCTCGCCCAGCATGTTCGCCGTGGGCCCGTATGCGCGCGGGCCGCAACAGCTGGTGTCGCCGCCCGTGCTCTACTCCGCGCTCACGACCGAGCTGTCTACCGCGCCCCGCACGCCCCCGGCCACCACCGGGTCCTCCTCGCCCGAGGTCCCCTTCGCGCGCTTCGTCGACGACAGGCACGAGCTGCTGTTCCACCACGCGGCGTTCCAGCTGCGGCAGCAGGGGAGCCCCGTAAGACCCCTCGCCCGACGCGGCCAATAGCGCGCTCGCAGCCGCCGGCGGCGTCTGCTCTTGCTGGACAAGCGACAACCTCGCCTGCTGCGCGCGCGTCTCCTGAATCGAGGTGCGCCTCCGCGCCCTGCCGTCGACGCCGGCGCCTCCTCAGTGCAGCGCACTTCGCCCCGGCCACGGCGCAGCCCTGGGCACCACCACCACTCCTGCTCCTCGCAAATGGCCGCGCCCCAACCACCACCTCCCCGCCGGTACGGACGCGCCACCACCTCCCAATCGGAGTTGACCAGGCGGAGTGCCAGCGACGAGGGCGCCGATGTCGCCGCGCGACAGCAAATAAGCGCGGCGGCGAGGATAGGATAGGGCGGCGCCGGCGAGGTGGGGACGGCGGTGGGGAGATGGGGGCGTGGAGCGGATGGGAGAAGGTGGGATGGGGAATGGAGAGCGATGGGAGAGAGAAGGGGACGAGTGGTGCGAGTGTCTGGTTCGTTCGGTGCGACTTCTGTTTTCTCCGAACGATATGGCTGGCTGACGTGGCTCTGGTCCACTGCTTTAAGATCTGTAATCAAATCCAGCGGTGGAAAGGACGTTCGGGCCCAAATTCTAAAATACTGGTCGTTCGGCACTTATTGATTCCGAAAAAAAAAACTAGGTGAGTGCGTCGGCGCTTTTTGCTTGCGGCTGCACGAACCGCTTCCAGTACCAGTGCACCCAGACGGTGCCCATGGACTCGAGCGGCACGCCCTTGGTCTCCGGCAGGAACAGCGCGATGAAGACGGTCATCACGGCGACCCAGGCGGCGTAGTAGGCGAACGTGGCGTACTTGAAGCTGCAGAGCATCGGGAGGAACGACTGCGTCTGCACGAACGTGAGGCCGAGACCGATAGACACGTTCATGGCCTGCCCCGCCGACCGGATGTCCACCGGGAATATCTCGCCCGGCACCACCCAACCCAGCGGCCCCCACGACCACCCGAACCCGGCGGCGTGCATGCACGTGAACACCAGGATCGCAACCCCGTACGGGCTCGCCATCGGCGCGTCGCCGCTCTTCCCCACCTGCGCGCCCATGATCCATGCCATCGCAACCTTCAATGCTCAAATGTGTGTCTGCGTGAGAAAACCCGGCCATTCAAGTATACCTGGGCAATGATCAGATGGAACTGGACGTGGATGCATACCTGGGCAACGATCATCTGGATGCCGCCGACCATGAACATCACCTTGCGGCCGTACCGGTCGATGACGAGGGTGGAGAGCATGAGAGCCCCCAGGTTCACGCCGCCGAGAATGACGGCGCCCATCAGCGCGGCGTTGCTGCCGAACCCGGCGGTGCGGAACACCAGCGGAGCGAAGAAGGAGAGCACGATCACGCCGGTGAGCTGGAAGAACATGGGCACGGCCACGGCGAGCACCAGGTGAGGGCGGTACTCGCGCCTCGTCGCCATCCGATGGAACGCGCCTTCCTCGCTCTCGCGCGCGACCTCCACGGCGCGCACGATGTCCTGAAACTCCGCGTCCACGTCCGCGCCTGCCCCGCGCACTCGGACGAGCGCGGCGCGGGCCTCGTCGGCCTTGCCGCGCATGACGAGGCTGCTGGGGGTGTCCGTGAGGAAGAGGGCGCCCAGGAAGATGATCACAGCCGGCGCGCCGGCGAGACCCAGGGAGAGGCGCCAGCCCCAGGAGATGCGCGCGGTGGCGTAGTTTGTGAGGTTGGCAATGAGAACGCCGAGGGCGAGGAAGATCTGGAAGCCGGCGGTAAGGGAGCCGCGCCACTGCGTCGGGGCCATCTCGGACAGGAACACAGGAGTCGCCTGTCATTTTGTCATGCATATATGGCATCAGTCATTAGATGAAATCATCGTCATTCGGCAATCATATTTCCACCAACGTTAATGCATACGAGCAGTGGCGGAACTTGGGCTGAATTCTAGGGAGGCAATGGGCTTGGGGTGGAAACAATATGTGTTCTGGGCTGATTTTCCTTGACATATGCGCTAAATACTAAGGGGTATTTCAGAAAAATTTCATGGGCTGGGAGACAACTGCCCAGGTTGGCCCCTGAGAAGCTCCGCCACTGCAGACCAGCAAACATGGATCGTCCCCTCAAAAAAAAAAAAAGAAGCAAACATGGATCCGTTCTCCCCTTTTGCGCATGTCATCCTTGGTGATGTACTAGACTTTATTTACTTGTTCCAAATTTGATTGGATATATGTAAGAGCAACTCTAGCACAGTCCGACATATGCATATGAAGCACGCTTCAGGTGCATCTCAAGGTTGCGGATGCAAAGCGCAAACATAGGGGCACAGTCCCAAATACGACGCCTTTTTGCCCTTTCACGCGCGGATTCGCAGATCACATCAGGCAAGCTACGAGCTGGGCCGACCCAGCTGCGAGGGCAAGGCGGGTTTTTATCATAATTTTGTTGGGTGAGCTGGTTTTCCTCTCCGGGTTGTCGGGTCGGGTCAATTTATCTCTTTGATTTCGTTTGAGCGGATAGTATTTTTCTGTTTTCCATTTCATTTTTGTTATTTATTTTATTACTTTCCTTTTGATACTTTTTTCTTTTCCATATATGCTCTTTCTAAAAAATTGTAAAATGATTTTATGACAAATACACGATATCTGTTATAAATATATTTTTATAAGTTTTAAAATACATTTTAACATTTTTTAATATAACTTGAATATTTTTAAAATTTATGACGACCATTCTTTAAAATAATGTTGAAAATTTGTCAGAAACACATTGAACAATTTTCAAAATATGCCGGACATTTTTTATTGCAATATAATCTTTTTATACGCATGAAAAATATTTTATAAAATGTGAACACTTTTTTAAAAAGCAGGAATATTTTTTAGTACACCTTGAAAAAATTTAAAATACACGAATATCATTAATAAATATGTAAACACTTTTTAAAAATAATATGAAAAATTTAAATATGCGTTTAATATTTTTAAATATATGGTAATCATTTTTAATGCAAGATTTAGAAAATATAGAGTACACGATGAGTTGTTTTTAAAATAACATTAAAGATTTTTTTATAATAAATAGTAAAAAAATACAAAATATAACTTTTAGAATATTTCAAAAAATGAGAGAGAAAACGAAGTGAAAAAAATCAAAATAAAAAAAAGAATGAAATAAACTTGCATGGCGTGCGGCTCGCCGTGAGACTTGTATGTTGAAAGCACATTTGCTCACTTGGTGGTTTTGGTAATTCATAATAACATATATCTCATTGAACTAATGTCCATTCAATTTAAAGATTTCAGGATGTTCAATGATTGGCATGGCAAGGACTAGAGATGTGGACCCCTCAAAATGCTAAGGACAAGGATTGGCAAAAGCTCAAGACTCTACATTTTTGGTTTAGTGATCCAAGATCACATTGAGTTCATAGGAAAGCCAATACTATTAAAAAGGGATGAGGTGTTGCTTAATGGTCTTTTTCCTCAAGTGCTTAGTGACAGTACTCCTAAACCCTCAACCACTCTCTCTATCCAAATATGTCCAAAACCTACATTCCAACTCGGCCCCATCGAAATTCTCTATCCGGCCCCACCGAGTTCACCAAGACTTAGCCACTGCCAAAACCCTAACAAATCGGATCCACCGAAATGGATCTCGGTCTCACCGAGATGGCCTTGCCAACTCTCTGTAATCGTTTGCACTTACTTCGGTCCCACCGAGTTTTGCAAATCAGTCTCACCGAGATGGCTTGCCAACTCTCTGTTGCCTTATTGCTTCACTTCGGTCCTACCGAGTTGATGCAATCGGTGCCACCGAGATAAGGATTGCACTAGCCATTGCACTTCGGTCCATCCGAGTTATTCGTATCGGTCCCACCGAGATTCCTAAAGTTCATATCTTTTACACAGTTCGGTGCTACCGAGATGATCGTTTCGGTGCCACCGAGTTGAGTCAAAAGTGTCTAACGGTTGGATTTTGTGTGGAGACTATATATACCCCTCCACCACCTCCGTCTCAGTAAGGAGAGCCATCAGAACGTGCTTACACTTCCACCATACATTTTCTGAGATAGAACCACCTACTCATGTGTTGAGATCAAGCTATTCCATTCCTACCATTTGAACCTTGATCTCTAGCCTTTCCCAAGTTGCTTTTCACTCAAATCCCTCTTCCACCATAGCCAAATCTGTGAGGAGTTGTTTGAGTGCTGGGAAGACTATCATTTGAAGCACAAGAGCAAGGAGTTCATCAACAACACACCGTCTATTACCTTTTGGAGAGTGGTGTCTCCTAGATTGGTTAGGTGTCACTTGGGAGCCTCCAACATGATGTGGAGTTGAACCAAGCTGTTTGTAAGGGCAAGGAGATCGCCTACTTCATGAAGATCTACCCCGAGTGAGGCTAGTCCTTCGTGGACGTAAGCCATGGTGGAATAGACAAGGTTGCTTCTTCGTGGACCCTTCGTGGGTGGAGCCCTCCGTGGACTCGCGCAGCCGTTACCCTTCGTGGGTTGAAGTCTCCATCAACGTGGACGTACGATAGCACCACCTATCGGAACCACGCCAAAAACCACTGTGTCTTCATTGCGTTTGAAATCTCCGATCCCCTCCTTTACTTACATATGCAATTATCTACTTTCCGCTGCTATACTCTTAGAATTGCATGTGTAGGGTGATGCTTGACATGTACTATTGCTAAAATTTGCCCACAATTAAAATCTGGGAAAAGGTTAGGTTTTATTTGGTCAAGTAGTCTAATCACCCCCCCCCCTCTAGACATACTTTCGATCCTACAAGTGGTATCAGAGCTTTGGTCTCCTTAAGCCTTGATTTCCATTGCTTTGGTGATCATAGCCTTGGTTTCACAACCTAGGAGAGTATGGCGTCAAGTGAGGGTAACTATCACCGTAGAGGTCCATATTTTGATGGTACAAACTTTGCTAGTTGGAAACATAAGATGAAAATGCATATTCTTGGTCATAACCCTGCCGTTTGGGCTGTTGTTCGTGTTGGCTTGCAAGGTGACTTCTTTGAGGATGGCAAGGAACCGGATCGTGAAGCAACCCCGGAAGAATTGAAGACGTTGCAATACAATGCTCAAGCTTGTGATATTCTATTCAACGGTTTATGTCCCGAAGAATTCAACAAAATCAGCCGCCTCGAGAATGCAAAGGAAATTTGGGATACTTTGGTTGATATGCATGAGGGTACCGAGTCCGTCAAGGAATCTAAGTTGGACGTGCTTCAAAGTCAACTTGACAAGTTCAAGATAAAGGATGGTGAAGGAGTCGCTGAGATGTACTCTAGGCTTGCTCTCATCACAAATGAGATTGCCGGCTTAGGAAGTGAAGAGATGGCCGACAAATTCATCATCAAGAAGATACTTAGAGTTTTGGATGGAAAATATGATACCGTCTGCACATTGATCCAAATGATACCAAATTACAAAGATCTCAAGCCCACGGAAGTCATTGGAAGGATTGTTGCTCATGAAATGTCACTCAAGGACAAAGAGAAGTTGCACAACAAATCAAGTGGTGCTTACAAAGCCTCAACCGATGCTCCAACAACTTCAAGTGACAAGCTAGTATCAAATGAAGAGATAAGCCTAATGGTGAAAAGATTCAACAAGTTCTACAAGAACAAAGGGAAAGAAAGAAGCTCTAGCTCAAGACACTATGAGAGAAGATCATCAAGTCGTGACCGCAATTGCTACAATTGTGGGAAGCCCGGACACTACTCAAATGAGTGTACGGATTCCTACAAGAAAAGAGACGAATCACCAAGAGGAAGACATAGAAGAGATGAATCACCTCATAAGGAGAGAAGGAGTAGAGATGATCGTTATGAATGAAGACACTCTCGAAGAAGCAAGGATTCGGAGAGGAAGGACAAGTCATCCAAGAGCTACACAAGAAGAAGACATCAAGCTCATGTTGGTGAATGGGTTTCCGGCTCCGACTCCGATGACCACTCCGAGAGAAGTTATCACTCCAACTCCGACTATAGTCAAGATGAAGGTGTTGCCGGACTTGCACTTGTGTCATCCAACTCCTATGATCTATTTGACTCACCAAATGAAGGAATTGGAAGATGCTTCATGGCAAAAGGCCCCAAGGTATCACACCCCGAGTATCTTGATTTCAATAGTGATGAAGATGATTTGCTTGGTGATGATGATTTACTTGTTGATAGGGCTAGTGATATGAGCTATAATGAAAATGCTAGTAATCATGATAGTCAAGAGGAAACGAGTGACAATGCTATGAAGGAGATTGAGCATCTAACTAAAGAACTAAATGCTCTTAAGTCAGCTCATGAAACAACTCAAGAGGATCATATAGAACTTCTAAGGACTCATGAGAAGCTACGCTTCGAGAAGCTAAATTTAGAGCAAGAGCATGAGTTTCTTAAAGCTATCAATGACGATCTTCGAAAGAAGAGTTCTTCATATCTTGCCAAGCGCTTACTCTTGTCTACCTTTATGCCATAAGTTAAATCTAAGCAAACTAGCAACAAGGGTAAAAATGGTTCTACCTCTAGTAGTAACAATAACAATGCTAAATCCAATGTTGTTGCTTCTAGTAGTTCTATTGATTCCACTAATGATTATCTTAGCCAAGTTACACTTGAGCAATAAAATATGCTATTGAAAGGAATTATAGAGAAAGGTGTCTACAAGAGTCTTGCCGGGAGTAAGCAATTTGAGGAAATTGTACGCAAGCAAGGAAGGCACCGGAAGAACCAAGGTGTTGGTTTTGAACGAAAGTTCAATGCCAACGGAGTTGAGTGGGAAGAAGATCAATACCCCAAGACGAAGTTTGTTCCTCAACAAGTGAAGTATGATCCTACTTCCTTCAAGGGAACACGAGCTCAAGAAGATCTTCCACCACAAGACCACAAGCTAAAAGGCAAGGACAAGCTTCAAGAAGAGATTGATTCATTTGAAGAAGCCCCTCAAGCCATGGTCAAGTGGGTTCCCAAGACTTCATCAAGTTCTACTTCATCAAGTGCTACTACAACTCCAAGGATTCCCATCAAGTTGATGTGGGTCCAAAAGAAGAAGAACTAGAGAGTTCTTGAGGGTGACTCCGGCAACAAACTTCACTCATATTCTTCATGGCAAGAACTTGTGCAACCAACTTCCACATTTTGCACTAGTTCATGGAGTCATAAACCCTCTTGTTGGTAAGGCAAGGGACAAGATATTCAATGCATTCATGGACATCATATATGTGTATTTCACTCTATGTCTATGGATATCCTTGTATGTTCCTTGTGTGGGACTAACCCATGTAGGTATTGAAAGCACAAAACTCCAAAGGATTGCTCCTAACTCTTGATGGTCTACATCAACATTGAGCATCCACGTCTTCAACATCTACATGAAGTCATCATCGACAAAACCCAAGGTTAGTTCATCCCTCTTAGGGGGGATATCACATCTAGTGGGAGCTTTGCTCTAAACAATTGAGCTAAAGCAGCTCTAATGGTGTGAACACATCAATGCTTTATGTAAAAGTGGTAACCCCACTTGTGCTTAAACGATGAGTATGACCTATGATCAAATGTTCTCATTTGGCTCCTAAGTCAATATACTCATATATAGATGACCTAGCCATCGCCATTGCTTGATAGATGCTAGAATTGGTTGTGCATGTTTGACACATATTTCATTTGCTATCTTATTGTGTGAGCATGTTGGTTTGCATGTTTTCATCATTCGAGGACATCCATTTGTTGGTTTGATTGTCTTGGTTTTTCTGGCCAAGTGGATGTACAAGAATGCCTAAGTACCTTCTCTAGCTATGTATGCTTTCTTGTCTCAAATTCTATTCTTGCTGCATCACAAAAATTGAACAAGTCATTTTCGGACCCTCCGGGTGAGGAGCACTCGGAGCCACCGATCTGAAAGGGCTGAACCTCCAAAACCTTCTAAATGATTTCGGCCGAACCAATTCACTCAAACTCGGTCCAACCGAAATCACTTAGATTGATCTAGGTTTTCCATCTCGGTGCTACCGAGTTCAACCATTTCGGAGCCACCGATGTGCTAAACTGCGAGCAGTTACACATATCGGTGACACCGAGTTGTTCAACTCGGCGCCACCGACAGCGTAAGGGTATATATATCGCGTGGACCGAACGGTTGAAATTTCTTGACCCCACTCGTTCCCGCTCCCCGTCGCTGCCGTCGCCCTCGTCTCCGGACTTCGCCGTCGTCTCCAGCGCGCTCTCGCCGCCGGATTCCGTCGCCGTCAACGGGAATCTCCTCCGCCGTTGCCGCCGTAGAGGATCTCCACCAAGTTAGGGTGAGATTCGATCCCTCTCATGCTCCCTTTTCCGATTCAATGCACGATTGGACTGCCTGAGTTCATGCCACGGATTGAGAACTCCTATTACACTGCAAACTCTGTAGATTAGATGCGAGTAAAATTTTTAGGTTTAAGTTTCCGCCGAATGCATCTCGGACCGACCGATGCGAAATTTTCGGTACCACCGATTTGGTCTCTGACCATAGCACTAGTACGTCTCGGTGCCACCGAGTTGTACGAATCGGTGAGACCGAAAGTACAATCTCAGTGAAACCCTACCATCTCGGAGCCACCGAACCCCATCTCGGTCTAACCGAAATGGCGTGTAAGGTCTCTGTAGTGTGCTTCGGTATCACCGAAATGATCAACTCGGTCCATCCGATATGCATCCTGTGAAAACTTGAAACTAAGAGTTGAACTCAAATTTTATGAAAAATCTCTCCTTTTTGTGATGACTCATCTACTCTACCCATACCTATCTATTCACAGGGTCAGCTCAGCAAGATGTCAGACAGCAGTGACAGTCAGAACAGATCTGAACAGCAGGCAGAAATGAGTGAAGGGTCAAGCCCTGCAGAAAGTTTCTATGAGGGAGAGAGGAGCTCTCCAGATCTTCCTAAAGCTGCAACCAGAACAAGGAAGAAGAAAACCTCAGACAGTGAGGATGAAGATTTTGTTGCAAGTGAAGCTGCAACCAAGAAAAAGAGAGTAGTGCTTGCTAAGGAGTACAGCACCAAACCATCAGCTGTCAAAGATAAAACTACTATGAGGAAAGTGCCAAAGCAGACTATGCAATTCACTCTTGAAGAGCCTAGTAACTCTGAACCAGCTGCAAGTGGCAAGAAGAAGCGAGTAAGAAAAACTACTGCCCGTGTGATTGGCAGACCCTCCATGATGATTGATGAGGAAGAAGAAGAGGAAGAGCCAGCAGCCCCTGCACCCCCAGCAAAAGCTCAGAAGCTCATGTCTGATGCAATCAAGACTGCTGCACCCCCCAAGTCCAAACCAAAAGCACCTACACCCAAGAGGTCAACCAGGAACATATCAGCTGCTGAGAAGAACAAGGCCCCAGTGCCTGAGTCAAATGATGATGAAGAGCCTCTAGTGCTCAGAAAGTTGAAGCCTAAGATACCAGACCATGACAATGCACACCCAGTTGCGAAGAACATGATGCTGAGGAAGGATAAAGGACTGCGTCAATGGAGGACATCAGATCCTTATGTTATAAGGAGGAAGACAGCTTGTGACTATCGCTTTCACACTCGTGAACAACAGGACTTTTATGAGACAGTTTTGCTTGATAAGAAGCCCATAGAAATGACATGAGATGGGTGGACTGTGAATACATTGATGAGAACGAGGACTATTTTCCCCACGTCCATGAAAGCTTCAGAATTGCAGGAGTTGACGAGTTTGTTGGAAAGAAGTTGACCAAGTGGAATGATGAGATGGTCATGCAATTCTACTCTACTGCTCACTTCTATCCC
Organism: Elymus sibiricus; assembly: GCA_039707655.1. Lineage (NCBI taxonomy): Eukaryota > Viridiplantae > Streptophyta > Magnoliopsida > Poales > Poaceae > Elymus > Elymus sibiricus. The sequence goes on along the minus strand of CM077666.1, from coordinate 342,349,858 downwards.
GATGGCAGAATAGTGTGGATGACTGAAGGTATCAGGTATTAGTCAACCATCTCTGAGTGGGCAAGTCTTCTTGGTGCACCCAAGGAAAAGGATGATGATTATGATGTTTATGCCAAGCTCAAGATGGATCACAACTCCATGAAGAACATGTACACAGCTATTCCCCAGGAGGACATTGAGACTCACAAACTTGGATCAGTGAAGCATCTGCTCCCAGGACTGGCCACCACGAACACCATATTGCGGTACACTCTGCTACCCAAGTCAGGAGATGACAAAATGATTCGTGGCCATTGTTGGGGAACGTTGCATGGAAAACAAAAAAAAATCTACGCACACGCAAGATCTATCCATGGAGATGCATAGCTACGAGAGGGGGAGTGTGTCTACGTACCCTCGTAGACCGTAAGCGGAAGCGTTAGAACAACGCGGTTGATGTCGTCGAACAACTTCACGATCCAACCGACCGAGTACCGAACGTACGGCACCTCCGCGTTCAGCACACGTTCAGCTCGGTGACGTCCTCGACTTCTTGATCCAGCAAGACGGCGAGATAGTGGATGAGTTCCGGCAGCACGACGGCGTGGTGACGGTGATGGTGATGCTATCTCCGCAGGGCTTCGCCCAAGCACTGCGAAAATATGACCGAGGGACGGAACTGTGGAGGAGGGCGCCGCACACGGCTAAGACAATGATGTGTCTTCTTTGGGGCGCCCCCTCTCCTCTATTTATATATGTGTAGGGGCTTGGAGTAGAAGGAATAGTGCCACGTGAACAGTAACCATGAATAGTACACACGTGGACTTGGACTCCAAAGTCCAATCCAATTCCTACTAGGACTCTTCCTTTTTTCCTTCCCTAGCTGCGTGGGCTTTGAGGACTTGGTGCGCCTGGCCCAATAAGTCCAGGGCGCCTCCCCTTAGCCCATGCCAGCCCTTGGGACGTGGTGGACCCACTTGTGGACTTCCGGACTCCTCCGGAATCCTCCGGAACCTTCTGGAAGCTTCCCGGTACAATACCGAAAAAACTGCACCTTTTTCCGGAACCCAAAATATGACTTCCCATATATAAATATTTACCTCTCGACCATTCCGAGACTCCTCGTGACGTCCGGGATCTCATCCGGGACTCCGAACAACATTCGGTTACCAATTCACATAACTCATATAACACTATATCGTCAATGAACGTTAAGCGTGCAGACCCTACGGGTTCGGGAATGATGTAGACATGACTGAGACACCTCTCCGGTCAATAACCAATAGCGGAACCTGGATGCTCATATTGGTTCCTACATATTCCACGAAGATCTTATCGGTCGAACCGCAATGACAACATACGTAATTCCCTTTGTCCATCGGTATGTTACTTGCCCGAGATTCGATCGTCGGTATCTCCATACCTAGTTCAATCTCGTTACCGGCAAGTCTCTTTACTCGTTCCGTAATACATCATCCCGTAACTAACTCCTTAGTCACTTTGCTTGCAAGCTTCTTATGATGTGCATTACCGAGAGGGCCCAGAGATACCTCTCCGAAACACGGAGTGACAAATCCCAGTCTCGATCCATGCCAACTCAACGGACACCTTTGGAGATACCTGTAGAGCATCTTTATGATCACCCAGTTACATTGTGACGTTTGATAGCACACAAGGTATTCCTCCGGTATCCGGGAGTTGCATGATCTCATGGTCTGAGGAACATGTATTTGACATTCAAGAAAGCAGTAGCAATAAACAGAACGATCATATGCTAAGCTAACAGATGGGTCTTGTCCATCACATCATTCTCCTAATGATGTGATCCCGTTATCAAATGACAACTCATGTCTATGGTTAGGAAACCTTAACTATCTTTGATCAACGAGCTAGTCTGGTAGAGGCTCACTAGGGACACGGTATTTGTTTATGTATTCACACATGTATTTAAGTTTCCGGTCAATACAATTCTAGCATGAATAATAAACCTTTATCATGAACAAGGAAATATAAAATAATAACAACTTTATTATTGCCTCTAGGGCATATTTCCATCAGCCACTCCATCAATTTGCTGCATTTGTTTGATACACCTCAGAAATTCAAGGTGATGAGCCTGATAGTAGAGACTATCAAGAGGACTGCAGCAGATCAGAAGAGATCGTGCGGATATGCTCCACATATTCAACTATTGATCAACTCCAAGGTTGGAACCTGCACATACCTTCTTGATCGAGAGCACCTGCCACTCCGTCCAGAGTTTGAGGACAATGTGATTGTGATGGATCCTTCGCATCCCACTTCAGCACAAGCCCAAGAGAAGATCCGCAAAGCCAAAGAAGCAAAAGCAGCTCAGGAGGCATCTGCTCCAAATGCTCAAATTGCCAATCTCAAGACACCCAAGGACCAAATGACATATCTGTTTGAAGCCACTCTGAGGATTGAGCGGAGTTTGGCCAACCTCACCCAGACCCAGGCTAGTTTTGAGCGGATTATTGAGACTAAATTTCATGATTTGGATGTCAAGGTGACAGAGATTCAGACTACAGTAGAGCAACTGCAGAATGATGTTGATGCTGTCAGGACAGCCCCATCAGATGACAGTGGAGATGACAGACCAACCACAGAGCGTTTTCAGACAGTGCCTAGGGCAGCCAGGTCTGCTGCAATACCAGTTGTGGATCCACGGACCACAGTATCTGCACCAGCTGCTACTGCCACAGTGCCACCTCAGGTCTCCACTCCACCAGCCCAGCAAACATCCGCAGAAGTTTTCGCGGACGCTCTTATCTCAACGCCGTCTACGCACACCGGAGCCGCCAGCAGGAGATCACCTTGAGGAGCTTCGGAGGACCGTGCTTAGAGTGCCGACTAGTCCTATACCTATTCGAACTTTTTGGTACTTGTTGCCAAAGGGGGAGAATCTGTATAGATCATATGCTTCGAGAGAGAGTGCTTTGTTTTGATTTGCTCGAGTTCTTTTGCTACTTGCTCGTTGATACTTTGTTATGTGTGTGCTTGCTATAGTGTCTATGAGATACTCTATCATTTATGCTTGTGATTGGTCATACTATGCTTATTATGATGATCAATGCTTATCCTTATCATTATCTTGTATGACTCAATTACTTATGTTGGTGATGCGTGCTTACTATTTCAATCATATCATTTTGCGCGCTCCACCAAGATGTATGTGACATGGAAGAGTGACCCATGAGCCTAATCGATTGTGCATTTGCATTCAAACGCAAATATCTAATAATGCACAAATTTAGGGGGAGCTCTTGCTTATCACATACTTCTCAAAGCGATGATGTATTTCATTCATTTAATCATTTGTCGAAGCTTTGATCTATATGTTGTCATCAATTACCAAAAAGGGGGAGATTGAAAGCACATTTGCTCCCTTGGTGGTTTTGGTAATTCATAACAACATATATCTCATTGAACTAATGTCCATTCAAGTTAAAGATTTCAGGATGTTCAATGATTGGCATGGCATGGACTAGAGATGTGGACCCCTCAAAATGCTAAGGACAAGGATTGGCAAAAGCTCAAGACTCTACATTTTTGGTTTAGTGATCCAAGATCACATTGAGTCCATAGGAAAGCCAATACTATTAAAAGGGGATGAGGTGTTGCTTAATGGTCTTTTTGCTCAAGTGCTTAGTGACAGTACTCCTAAACCCTCAACCACTCTCTCTACCCAAATATGTCCAAAACCTACATTCCAACTTGGCCCCACCGAAATTCTCTATCCGGCCCCACCGAGTTCACCAAGACTTAGCCACTGCCAAAACCCTAACAAATCGGATCCACCGAAATGGATCTCGGTCTCACCGAGATGGCCTTGCCAACTCTCTGTAATCGTTTGCACTTACTTCGGTCCCACCGAGTTTTGCAAATCGGTCTCACCGAGATGGCTTGCCAACTCTCTGTTGCCTTATTGCTTCACTTCGGTCCTACCGAGTTGACGCAATCGGTGCCACCGAGATGAGGATTGCACTAGCCATTGCACTTCGGTCCATCCGAGTTGTTCGTATCGGTCCCACCGAGATTCCTAAAGTTCATATCTTTTACACAGTTCGGTGCTACCGAGATGATCGTTTCGGTGCCACCGAGTTGAGTCAAAAGTGTGTAACGGTTGGATTTTGTGTGGAGGCTATATATACCCCTCCACCACCTCCTTCTCAGTAAGGAGAACCATCAGAACGTGCTTACACTTCCACCATACATTTTCTGAGAGAGAACCACCTACTCATGTGTTGAGATCAAGCTATTCCATTCCTACCATTTGAACCTTGATCTCTAGCCTTTCCCAAGTTGCTTTCCACTCAAATCCCTCTTCCATCATAGCCAAATCTGTGAGGAGTTGTTTGAGTGCTGGGAAGACTATCATTTGAAGCACAAGAGCAAGGAGTTCATCAACAACACACCGTCTATTACCTTTTGGAGAGTGGTGTCTCCTAGATTGGTTAGGTGTCACTTGGGAGCCTCCAACATGATGTGGAGTTGAACCAAGCTGTTTGTAAGGGCAAGGAGATCGCCTACTTCGTGAAGATCTACCCCGAGTGAGGCTAGTCCTTCGTGGACGTAAGCCATGGTGGAATAGACAAGGTTGCTTCTTCGTGGACCCTTCGTGGGTGGAGCCCTCCATGGACTCGCGCAGCCGTTACCCTTCGTGGGTTGAAGTCTCCATCAACGTGGACGTACGATAGCACCACCTATCGGAACCACGCCAAAAACCACCGTGTCTTCATTGCGTTTGAAATCTCCGATCCCCTCCTTTACTTACATATGCAATTATCTACTTTCCGCTGCTATACTCTTAGAATTGCATGTGTAGGTTGATGCTTGACATGTACTATTGCTAAAATCTGCCCACAATTAAAATCTGGGAAAAGGTTAGGTTTTATTTGGTCAAGTAGTCTAATCACCCCCCCCCCCCCCTCTAGACATACTTTCGATCCTACATATGTGTGTCGTTCCCCGCTGGGGCAGGCCCATGTACGTGAGCGGGTGAGCGACACGGGGGGTGTATCTGGTGCACCGGGGCAATTGGTGCTACCGGTGCACCGGTCTCCCCTTGCACATTAAAAATATTCGGAAAAATTCAGAAAAAAAAATTAGTGCATTGACACAACATCAATGTATGTTGTCACAAAAATTCAAAAAAAAAATCAAAATATTGCTCGAGATATAAAAATGACAAATTTGGCACTGAATAGTACATAACACAAATTGGGCTTCAGTTTTGGCCCATTAGCACATTGATGTCAACTTTGTCATTTTTGTATCTAGGGCAATGTTCCGAATTTTGATTTGAATTTTTGTGACAACATACATTGATGTTGTGTCAATGCACTAAAAAAAATTTCCCTTTTTTTGAACATTTTTGAATGTGCAACGAGTTCCGGTGCACCGGTAGCACCAATTGCCCCGGTGCACCAGATACGTTCCCGAGCGACACGAGGCCTAGAGTGTCCACATCCCTCTCGTAGCATAAACCTCTCAAAGTAAAACATATCATGGTCGGATGGTTAGGAGAGTCGTGGTACCCTCAGATCAAACTCCAAGTTTGACACTTTGGTGTGATTAATGTGAATTATTTTATCAGTGGGAGACGATGTTTCCGTCGATTGTGTTGTGTCCATAGTGATTTCGTCAATCTTAAAGCTCTGCCACTCCGATCAGATCTTCAGCATACAATGTGTGTGTTTTTTGGTTTGAGTGTGTGTGCGCATGCACGTTTACGTTGTAATCAGTGTTTCTTAAAAAAGCATTTACTGAAGGAAAAATATCCATAAAGTCGTATTTGTTTCACGGGTCTTACACGGCAACTTTAGGGTTGGTGTAAATACAAAATCATTTCAATTTAAAACACTCATGACAACCACGAGCAATATTCATAGTAGGAACTCAGATCAGACAAACGGGTAGGAACTCCTATCTGTGACGTGGTTAGCCATGCTACCGGGTCAACCAGATAGGAGTGTGGACTAGGCTGTCTATTGCTAATTTGCTACTGGGTGGTCCACCCATGGTTTCACTTGCACTTCAAATTTTAAGCAAGTGAGGTTGGTGGCTCCGGAGGGTATCATCGCAATGTCAGATGACATGTTAGTATTGACATGAGAACTGAACACTAGCTGTCTAAGAATAAATATATCTGTCAAGTCCACAACCAGATACAGTTAGTCCAGTGAACAATGGCTGGCTTTATACGCTTTGCATGTCAGCGGAAGACTGAATCAATCGATGGCACAGTTCATAGCTGGAGATTTGGTTTGCTCTTCACGAAGGACTCTCCCGGGTATCACTGGACAATGTTTTTGAACTTGACAACGGTTTTAAACTTTGTTTTTGTCATTTAACCGTTCACTTTTTTTCGACAAAGGGAATATATTAATTCACATAAAAAATGTCAGTTTTAATAAAAGACTGAGGTGCTTTCGTTCAGATGCTTTTTTCTGCTGTCGAAGCAGCAGAAACATATTGGGTAAGAATCCATTTCGGGTGACATAGTGGGAAAAACTTGTTTTTGTCCACACGCTTGCGAAGCTATATTAGCAGAATAGTATTATGGATGGAACTCGAAACTGCAATCAAAATGATACTCCTATATTCGCACAAAAAATTAAAAAAAAAAAAACATTGATACTCGTATGACATAGAGACTGAGCTCAACCACCCAAAAAAGAAAAACTGAGCTAATTTTCAGCTGCAGCAGGGCACTCCCAACGGCGCTTACATAACCTTATCTATTTTTGGCTTTTTGTCACAAAGGATAGGGATGGATAGGATGGTTCTATCTAATTTTGGAACGACCCTTCCTCACAAACTCTCTTCTTTTTGAACTTCTCTTGCTGACAAATTTCACGGCTAAAACTCTGACGTACTCCTACCAGCGAGTCGCAAGGCCCCGAGCCCAATCGGTCACGTCTGAGCGTGCGATACGATGCATGCATTGAGGGAAATAACATTTCGAATTCATGAAGTACAAAAGTGATACTGGTGGCTATGAGCAGTCGAGTGTTGACTGAGAAATAACTAATCACTTCCATAATATAGTACTCTTGAATGCACTGTTGAATTCATGTAATGTACTGACCTGGTTGGTGAAGCCGACGCCGAAGCCGAGGAGCATGCGCCCGATGATGAGCATGGCGATGTTCATAGCCGCGCCGGTGATGGCGCCGCCGGCGAAGAAGAGCGCCCCGCCCACGAGCATGACGCGCTGCCGCCCTATGGCCTTGGTGACGCGGCTAGCCACGAGCGACGCCAGCAGGCCGGCGACGTACAGCGACGACGTGAAGGCCGTGAGCGCCTGGCTGTCGTAGAGGCAGTAGTCGTTCTGCTTCGCCACCGCTATCTTCTCCAGGACGTGCGGGAAGAACCGCCGCAGGAACGGCTCCATTTGCGACACGCCGCCTGAGGTCAACGATCAAACCCCATCCGGCTCCCGTAGCTCAAGAAACATCGATCGAGGTCGAGGCCGAGGCGAGGCTCACCTGAGATGCCGATGTCATAGCCGAAGATGAGGCCACCGGAGGCGGCCACGAAGCAGGTCGTGAGCACCGATAGCGTCAGACGTCCGCCGTAGTCCGGGGCGGGACCATCGTTCACCACGACGGCGCCACCGGCCATCTCTCTCTCAGCGTGCGCTTTCTTTTTAGGTCCTCCCGATCCAACGACGACACAGCTCTCGTGAAATCGCCTGGATGTTTCAAGGGCGCAGAGCAGAGCAATATATGTAGACTTGCAGATGCCGGTAGACAAACTCGAACGGCATCGTGCAGACAGGTAGCCAGCCAACAGTACCCGGAAGAAGAAGAGGTTGGTCAGCCAAGTAAGCATGATTGATTAGTAGGTGAACATGCTGAAGATGGCCCACTAATCAGCACGTTTCATTAGACAAGACACATGTATGCATATGTGGAATGACGCAGTGACAATTAATACCATCCATTATCCAAGCTGTCAAGAGAAGAAAAAAACGTCCATTATCCAAGATAGCAAGATCGCGATTTCATCAGCTAGTCAATGCAGAGGACATTAATTATTTGTGTTCAGCAAGTTGGAGCTTGAGCAAGAATAATGGTACATATAACACTTAATTAAATTCTAACTGAAGATACGAGCACATCATGTTTATTCTATATATTGGCACATATACATCTAAGTTATCCTTGAGCCAGACACCAGAACAGCTCATGTTCATGTTACGAACCAGACATGATCCTCTATTCGTTTTTTTATATTAAAATTTGGGGTAACTTTACACCATTTGACTTCGGACAACATTTATACCTTCCTTTTCGAGCACGGATGGGAGCTCGAACTTTCTACGCTTTGGGTTCATCTCTTCGAAATTAGAGCAACTGCAATAGCTCTCGTAAACCTCCAAAAGGACCTAATTTTGGAGCACGGATGGGAACACCCCTCAGGTTCCAAAAGGACCTAATCGCCGCACGGCTAGCAAGAGGAGGCAGCTGCAACAGATACCAAAAGGAAAACGCCCACAACCCAACAGGGCTCTACAGCCATGTGGGTGGGGTGGGGGGGGGGGGGGGGGGGGGGGGGTGGGGACCCCACGCATTACAGTTCAACGCCTTCATACATGACGGCAAAAAGGCACACGTAGGTACTCAAATATATGCTACTCTCACTGAATCAAGCATTGTTCTCCTCTTCAGCATCCTCCGCCATTGCATCATCCACATTCGTAGCACTGTAGCAGCATCATGTTGTCCTCCGCCATCTTCCAGCCGGAGGGCATCCCTACCTCGTGCCATGACAGACTCAGCATGTGTCTCCAGAGCCATTCTTTGTAGCAGATTCGCCCCTTGTTCCAGCATCTCTCGGTGAGCATCATTTTGAAGGCTTGCCCAATAACACAAAAAAGAGCAGGCGTAACAAACAAAGTCAACACGTGATCTTACTAGTTCGTTCTCAAAACATGCTCTGTTCCCGAGCTTCCAGATGGCCAACACAAAGCAGCAACACCCACAATTTGCACATTTCTGCTGTGTGGGATAAAGCTAGGGACCCACCAGAAATACTGAGTAAAGCATGTGAGCCTAGAAACAGCGTCCAGACATTTGCACACAACACACCAAAAATATTTAGCTGCAGAGCAGCTAAAGAACAGGTGGTTGATGCTTTCATTTTCATGACAGAATCCAGTTCCTTCTTATCATATTGTCTTTTGTGGCTACAGCATTATGCCAAATTAACCACAGCCAGATTTTGATTTTCAAAGGGATCTTGGCTTTCCATACATGTTTGAAAGGTCTGTCAAGATGCATTTCATACAGGTGGTTGTAAACAGAATTGGCAGTGAACTTGTTTTTATTATTCCAGGTCCAAACTATTACGGGAAGGTTTTTACATGAGCTATTGGAGTTGCTCTTATATCATGACAGTTTCGCTTGACAAGAAATGGCAGTTCACCTGTCGTTTCCTGAAAAAACAGACAAGCATACAGATGCGGTCAGGGCTCGAATGCCTCCACACTCTAAGCTAGCCGTCCTGAACCAACCGCTTCCTCGCCATTGGAGGCTGGACCTCCAGCAAAACAGCCCCAAGACTCGAGCGGGGCAGTGCAACATGGACGGTCACATACACAATAGTGAGGAACGACAGGAAGGCTGAGATTCCATGCAGCAAGACGATCATGGGCTCACAGCTCATGACCAAATGGAAACACACTGGATTTAACATACTTCCCCATCGAGGCATCTAGTGCATTTATACACACAAACAGGGGGTATAACGATCAGCGCAATTCCAAAGCAACTAAGCCTAATATGGCAGCAGCAGCACGGTATTTTTCAGCCTTCTACAAAGAGCAATCCAAAAAGGTATCAGGACGTTGGGCAGTAATTTCCTCTGTTGAAATTCTCTATTCCATAGCTGACGAGGTCGGTTTATTTACACAAGCGCACCTGCGTACAAGATAATCACTCGCAGTGTTCATCATAGAAATGTTCCAGACACACCAAGGCAGAATTGTTAACAGTCATATGAACACTGGGATGATCAGATATCATGACCAGGGCAGGCAGCAAAATCATCGATTAGACCTGGCAGCAGCAGGGAATTATGCAATCCAGATTACGTTTCCATGCTTCTTAAGATCAGCACCAATAGACGTGAGCTGCAAAATTAGGTGTAGTTTCAATTCAGGAGCAGTTAATTTATCTGGGACAGAATATAACATCAAACTTGAGATGCATATGAAACAACCAGCTCTTAGAAATGAAAATGGATCGAATAGTCAGCAAATTGACCATTCTTGTGCTGAAAAACACAAGTAACTATGGAAGGAAATTACACCATCTACAAATGTATCAAAATTTGAAAAGACACATGTGTTCTAAAGAAAGCCCATAGGATACCCCCTATGTATATAGAGTACGCAGATTGGTTAACTACTGAACTAAAATACTACTCCCTCCGTCCTGAGTTACTTGTCGCAGAAATGGATGTATCTATCACCTATCATTAGAAACAGAAAATATACCTCTACATCGATGGTCAAGTCCAGGTTGTCAAGAAAATGTTTGCAAACCAAGAAACTATAATGCACTAACGGGCCATTCTGATCAGTTGTTGGCAGTAAGCAGCATGGAAAAGTTCGTAACCCCAAACTGCAAACTAATCATGGTGCCATGGCGAAAATAAGTCGAGAGCGGTCGCTGTTAAAACAATATTTCTGGACTCAGCAAACTTGTCGAATCATATAACCATTTCCAGAGCATGATTACAGTTTATAGTTCAATATCTCTATTAGATTTAAACACTACTTGGCACATCCATCTGTCGTACAAGGATAGTGATTGTATTCTTATTAAACAAGTTACAAAATTCTAAGCCTGATTGGACTTACACTATTGATCCAAGTGACAACTTGAATTTTTAAAAGATGCAAATGTTGGGTGTGAGATTGCTATAACGCTGTTCTCCAAAAACAACGAACTGCAACAGTATTGCAGGATATTATTATGGTTTACCTTCTAGCCAAATGCATAAGGGTCATCAGCATATGGATTCAAGGAGCCCTCAGAAAATAATTCACCGATATTAGCAGGATGGGGACGGGATCCTGCAACAACCTGCAGAATGCCAATACATAAATGTCAAAAGTAATGCAGAACATATATCACACAGAGAATCATCATGCTCAGAATGCTTGTCCATAGACAGTTTCTGAACGATTTTTTTATTGCAAGATCAATCGCTGTAGAAAAGCAGAGCATGAGCTAATGCTTCAAATTGTTTTCTTTTGTGCTTACTCCAAGAACATTGCTAGATACAGTGGGTACACCAAGAGAAAAAAACAGTGATGTCATGAAAGAATAACAAGGAAACAAAGAGTGTGGACTGTGGAGCGTTGGAGACTAACTGGTAAAAAAACACTCGAACAACATTTTCCTCACATTTTGAATGATAGCACTGACTACAGTCTAAGGAAAAGTTGCAGCAAAACCTGGCTGCATTGCACCCGAGGCTTACAGTCTAAACTCTACATGGAGTGGTGTTCAATGTGCCATAGGAAATAAGATGCATGACTTTTTAAGAGAAACACAATTAGTTACCATTCTTGAATAATCAAACAGAACATATCATTTAGCTAGGATCAGGGTTTCAAGAAAACTAACTAAGATTATGTTTGTAAGAGCGTCCATCTGAGCAAACATTAAACTGGAAAGTCTGTTAGTACAAAAATATTGGTTAAACCTTTGAAAATCAATACTGGGAAGTTGAAGTACACAATTATCCTATATAACTAAGTAGTTGATCCCCACTAACATATTTATCTCAACATGCAACTATGCCACCTCATCATGCATGGAAAAAGGCCCACCTCAACATGCAACATGCATGCAAAAAAGCTCAAATGTTTTAATTACATTATTCTCATTATACTCAGTAAGTATTTTATAATTTCTATTTAATTTTATTTTTTATATTGTTAATGCAAATATCCATGTTCATATAATCAAATCTTACTGAAACATATTACAAGCAATTCCCGCAACAACGTGTGGGATATCATCTAGTTTGTACCAATCATCATACCTTTCTTGTTTTTGTAACATCCTTGTCAGCAGTATTTTGCAATGACTTCTGAGTGTTAGGTTCCTGGATGGTAAAAGACAGTATTAAAATGAATGAACAGGCAGGCAATCAAACCCAAAGAAAAAACAGGAAAAACTTGTACCCCAAACATGACGGTGCTCTTAGTTTTCCTGCGCTTTGTGATTTTTCCATTTGCTGTCTCCACTTCATATTCATGGTGTGTTACCTAATTAAAGGAATGCCAAAAATGGCAATAAAATACACAGCATGTAAACATGCATTTTCAGACTAACTGGAAATGAAACCTGGTTCATGCTCAAAAATGGATGAAAGAAAGAATCTATATGTAACAAAAATCACCTTTCTGTGATTAGTAACATCCTGGCTTGCTTTCTCTACCTTCCTCAGTACGTTAGAAATTGGCGAGTGTATAACTCCAGGTATGTTTACATCCTGAAACAAAACATTGAACATTCAAGTTTGAAGTTTCTAAAATGTGGGGCAATCAAGTTTATCGTTGAAGAGAAGATATCTTACCTTCCGTTTGGTCTCAGGACCTGGACCTGGCAACTGAAGCTGACTTTCTTTTCTGGCATATGGATCTCTCCTCTTTATCAATGAAAGAGAAAATTTATAACTTAATTATTTCATAATGAATGTATACAAGTTAACTATGAGATGAACTAGAAAGGAAAACCAGCAAATGGCTAACATTATAATAGTAAAAGGGCAGGATATGGACTGAGAAACTAAGTGATCCTGCCCCAAAATAACCAAATTATAATAAGTAATTTTTCAAGTGAGAACATATGCGGCTATTTTTTTTCTTGAATTCTTAGGATGCTTTGCCACCAGGCAACAAAAATTAAATAGATACCATATACACATTGCTTAGCAAAATAGTGAAATGCAGTTACCAGGCTTGACAAGAGCATATACCTTTTTAGAATTAACTTCCTGATCAACTTGTTGACTTTCGCCCATCACTTTCCACTGTAATTGTAATAATGCTCTTTGCTTCTCCTCCTGCACCAAACACTGTTCAGTATAGTTTCGATTCACAGCCTTCAGAAGAAAAAGTGTCAAGAATCACCACCTTTGACTTCTGAAGCTCCAGTTCATCCTGAAGTTTCTGACAATCTTCTTCATGCCGTATGTTCACTGTTTTTATTTGAGCTTCATGCTCTTGTCTGAGCAACGACAGCCTCTACATTTTTGTACAGATTTAGTTAGTTACAAAAAAACTGATGCAATCAAAACATCTGGTTCAACTTATGACTGACCTCCCTCAATTCACTCTCACCCTGAGAACGAATGCGCTGCAATTCTTCTTTGTGATAAGCCCGAAGAGTTGATTCCTTAAGCTCATTATCCTGTTGAATTCTTGCCACCTGGATATCAGGAAACAACCTTCGTTGTCATTTCAGAAGAAAAACAGCTCTACTGTACATCTTCACTATAGTATGCAGTATTCCCTAGTCCTGACAGGCTGACACCACGCAAACAGTCTTTTGGACAAGCGTATACTGGTGCTATAATGAAGGATTCTACTGGTAACAATATGATTATGGAAGTTCCAAGATTAACAGCAGCATTTTGAGCATAGCTCTATCTGTACCTATACTCAATAGCATCTCTGAACTGCTGTGGAACAAATGCAACGTCAAAGTTCTATTGCTAGACAACTATATAAAGTGATTTCTGATACATTTTCCACTTCAAACATCAGGTATTTTGATTGCTTAAGATCTCATGATGCTTTAAACCAGTCTAAAGATCATTAGTAATTTACATTGGTGAAATATACAGTGCGGTTTTCGAACTTTTCACCAGTATGTTACAGATAATTAAATAAAAGATAAAGTGGATGGAAATGCTACTCTAAAGCAGCTTGAAAATACTTTGAACTCATTTAGATGTCAGCGAGTACCTATACAGCTTACATGTCAAGTCTAATTAGAGCAAGAATACAAGATACCAAGAAAACTCAGTAGTTTTTTAGGTAATAAAGCCTCTTCAACAGTGAGCAACGTGCAAGAACAAACTTCCTTAGAAGTCTGACATGCGGTTATTTATCCATGCTATCTGAAGCTGAACAGCTTACTTTGTTTACTACTCTAGTACTAACATATTCCATCAAAATCGGTACATGCACTGTCATTGCAACTAGATTGTAAATATTTATTTGTTTCAAAATAAAAGTAGCCGTTATTGAGAAACCGAACTAGCTCTACCTACCACTGCGGCATGTTCCTCCTTAAGACGCATCAAACACCTCTCAGATTCTCGCTTGTTCTCTAATATCTTTTCGTTGCATTTGTGCTCCATTTCCCTTATGAGCTTTTCTGCCTGAAATTTAGAACAGTAGGATAAACAGAGAGTAGCAATCATATTAAGATACCAAATATCTAGCATAAAGAACTTCTGAAAGGGGATGATTTACCTTCTCTTTTTCAGCACTAATGATTTCTACCTTTTCTAATTCATATTTCTTACGGATGACATTGATTGCCTGGAAAATCATTTGTAGACTGTCATTTGTGATTCAGAAGAGAAGTGCTACACAATAAATAGAAATGTGATACCTGATCATTTCTGAGTGACAACTCTTTCAAATGTTTTGATAGCTCTATCTGTTTACCCTGAAGCATGAGATCGTACTGTTTTTTGGCCTCAGTCAGTTGACATTCTGTGGCAGCAAGTGATGCTTGGATCTGGGCAAGAGGTTGAAAAGGTTATATGTTGTCTACAGTTCTACACTCTACAGATAATTACATCATGAGATTGCAAGATATAATAAACACAAACCTGTAACTTTTGTTCCTCCAAACTCTTCTCTCTTTCTACAGAAGAAATATACAACTGTTCCTTCTCATCAAGAACACTGCGGAGCTCGCTGATCTGTTTTTCTTGTGTGTCAACCTGCTGGTCACGCTTAGCAATCTCGCTGTGCAGAGATTCTGTATCGTTATATTTCTCATCCAAAACTGACTGCACTCTGCCTAGAAGCTCCTGATTATCTGATTCTAGCTTCAAAGTCTTCTGTAACAGCTCTTCCTGCAAAATTCCAATTTCATGAGTAAGGAAGAATACAACTTAAATAGTACTTCCTCTGTAAAGAAATATAAGAGCGTTTAGATCACTAAGTAGTGATCTAAACACTCTTATATTTCTTTACAGAGGGAGTAGCAGTTATCTGTTTATTCGTAACCAGCTAGTTGCAAACCTTCTGATTTTCAGCAAGGCTAGAATCCTCCAGTAACTTTTTAACTCTCCCTTGTAGTTCCGAAGATAACTTTTCTAAGCAATTCACATTGGAGGCAGATATTTCTGCTTCAGACTCCAGTCTTCTGATTTTATCTTCAGCCACTTGGCATTCTTCTACATGCTGAACCATAACAGCTTCTTGAGTTTTTTGTAACTCTCTGATTCTAGACTTCAGTTCCCCAATTTCACTTTTGAGACCACTGTTTTCTGATGTCAAATCTACAAACTGGTTTTGAAGATGTTCCAATTTGTCCTTAGCAGATCTTGTTATCAGCAGTTTCTCCTCTTGGACCATTCCATAGTACTTATCAAATGAAGAAAGCAATCTAGCGACATGACTTGACATTGATGCATGCTCTTTATCTAGCTCAGCTACTTTAGCCACAAAACTGCTAAGCAATTCATTAGCATCCTTATTGTCCTTGTACAGTCTTTCGACTTCTAGACTGTATCTCTGGTTCCTAAGCTCCAAGTCATTTTTTTCTTTTTCAGCACATGCAAGGTTTTCTTTCAGGCAAATGCAAACATCTTGTTTTAGCTTTAACTCTTGCTCCATGCACTGCAAGCGGGAGTCAGCACACAATAAGCGGGATTTATTTTCTTCAACTGAACCCTCCAACTGTTTGATGAGAGAATCTGCATTAAAAAGCGAAGACAGCTTAATGCTTGTTATCACTACCGCTCGCTAATATGACTTATCTCCTCAGTAAATTGGTACAGAAAAGCTAACACTTACCTTTTTCCTTTATGGTAGTATCATTTGCGTAAAGCTGTTCCTTGTAACTCTGATCCATTTCTTCTTTCTCTCGTTTGATCCGCAAAATCTCCTGTTTACCTGAGTAAATGGGACAGTTCACAATGTTATCACAGTTATGTAAATATTCCTGCTGAACCTTTCGCTATTGAGGGGTCAGCAAAAAAAAGACCTGATGTGTTATCAATTGGGAGCTTTGCTCCTTAATTCGAAAAAAAAATTGTAAATATATTTAGCAGACTGCTAATTATTCTATCTATAAGCATATCATATAAATAAGCACAGAATTGAAAATGACATCAGAGTTTAGATGCATAAACAACAGTATAGCAGATAGGGGTACCCTAGCCGATATGCAGTGTATAGTGGTGAGTTACCTAGTTGTCAACATTCTAAAAGATTAGCACTAACTGTGAAGTGAGGAGAGACAAACCAACCTGACATGATGCTTTGTTCTGCACATTCCAGCTTTGCCGAGGAATCATGCAACAAGCAGTTCAATTCATCTAAAGCTTTAGAGTTCTTCCCAAGCATCCCCTCGAAAAACTTCTTATCTTCCTCAGCTGCCATTGCATTGTTTGCCAGTTAGATCTAAATAACAGGTGTGCATGAAAAAATGCCACAAAAAACATTACCTCTTTCTGCCTGACTTGCTAACTGCTGCAGAGTTTCAGTTAACTGATCGCACAGCATCTTTGTTGAGGAAACTTTTGAATCTAGCCCCTGCCAGAGCTTCGAATCCTCAGTCTGCTTCACCTTAAGCTTCATGTTTTCATTGACAGCTTGTTGAAGTTTTGCTTCTAACATATTTATCTGTTCTGTTGCTCTTCTCAGCTTGGTATGCTAAAGTTACATAACACGTGTGCATCAGTAATAGGATATTCTGTGAGAAACTAATATAATATGTTGCTGTGCAAAAATACTGCAATATGATACTCCCTCCGTCCCATAATGTAAGACGTTTTTTGACACTACACTAGTGTGAAAAAACGTCTTACATTATGGGACGGAGGGAGTATAATTTTGTTTTGTACTTGAGCCAACATGCCATGACAACAGAGCACTGGAACATTTAAACCATGAAGGGTGACTGGTAAAGTGGTAATCAAAATCTCATACATATGACATTCTGAATTTAATAGAACTAGATGCAACAAGCATATAAGTCATGTATTGTGACACGGTAGTGATTCTAAAGGACAAGTCCGTGTTTAAATAAGTTCAGGACTGGCCATCAGAAATAAGCCCATTGAAATAAGATAAATGAGAAATGAGAAATTGGAATTTCACCTAATCTGCCATACGTTTATAGCAGAACCTAAAGACGGAAACATGTCCTATACTTTCCAAGTGAGCAATATACAGAGCTCCTTCACAAAAATAGTCTAACACTTTAAAGGATGGATACTACCAGAGAAACAAACACCGAGCGTGCTTCACATAACATGCCATAGGTTTAGCACAGTTACATATATGTAACATATGGGGAAATAAAGAGAGTCTAAACACCACAGAAGGACGCATAAAATCATGAGATTCAGACTACATATAACACATGCAGCCCCAGAATGATAAAGTTTCACATTAGTATGCTGTGCTACCGCCTTTTTTGGTCTAACATTTCGCTGCCATGTCAATGTTGCATACATGATTAAACGATGGATTAACAAGGATACTGCAGTTCATCTGTTTTGCACACAGAGTAATAAAAAACATCACAGGATCCAAGACAAAACGAGAAACAGAAAACCACCCTTGTGTTATGCGAGCAGAGTAATACAACTGGGACATAGCATACAACTATGCAATTTTGGCATTGATGAACCAGAAGACAGCTGGTCTTCTATCGGCACCACCCAAACAGATAACAATTCTATGCAGAAACCTAATTAGTGGCACGGTGACAGGATGTTTGGCTAAATTTCAGAAACAATTCGCAGTTCATACAATTGAATGGTAGGAATTCGTTCAGTCAAGTGCCCGACAGAAGACCAAAAACTGCACAATGTTCAGAAATGTACCGCCATTTCTAGATCAGACTTCACTGAAGCCTGCTCCTTGACTAATTTCTCTGCAAATAGACAGAAATTAAGAGGAATCGGGAAATCAGTGCAACGCACGAAATATACAGCCTCCTCAATCAAAGCAGAGAGAGAGAGAGAGAGAGAGAGAGAGCGCAAACAGGTACCTGCTGTGATCTTAAGGTTGGCGAAGCTCCCGTATGTGCTACCTCCAGCATCCGACGAGGGCTTGGGGTTCGTGGCCTTCCCAGCCATAGAGGTGGCACCAGCGAGAGATCGGAACCCATCGAGGCTCCTAAGCCCCGAGAGCCCCAGCTTCTGCATCCTGTCGCCGAACCCTAGGTTTCGCCGGGGGCGGGAGAACTGCAGCCAGAGCAGGAGAGGATCTAGATGGTTCACCCCAAATTTCTGGAGGTCGGTGGAATTTAACTAGTCACAGGATGTCGAAATGCTCGTACCTCAGGAACCAACGGATAAAACCGCGGGCGGGGTTGAGACAGCGGGGGCGCGGTGAGGTGTAGGACGGGAACGGCGACGGCGGAGGCGACGCGCGTGAGAGGCGGAGGGGTTGGGGTGAGGCGGCGGCGGCGGCGACGCTATGCTACGTCACGGCGACGGCGGCAGCACCGGGGCGCACGGGCCGCGGAGAAGTGAGAGGGGAGGAAGGAAGGTACTGGACGAAATGGCGGAGAGGACGGTGGAGGGGATGGGTTTTGACTCCGCACTACAGAGTTCGCGCGCTTCGCCGCGCGGCTCGGTTTTGGGCCTGTTGGTTCGTTTACTTCTTGTGGGCTTCTTTCGGAATGCATTTCCGTGTCCCCTACTCCTTCGTGGAGGAAAGGACGGGAAAATCGTTGCAAGGAGACCAATGGGCGTGTGTCGGTTACGGTCACAATCCAGGGCAGCGCGAAAAGAAAAGAAGATGAAATGACAAAACGTATCTCTAAACAAGATGTAATAGCACCACAGACCCATGAACTTGCACGGCAGGGGCGGAGCCAGGAATTGAACATAGGGGGTGCGAATCGTAACTAAAAAAATTCGCAGCCCGCGACCCATTATAAACGGCCTCCTTAACAATTATCTTTGTGTATAGAATCTAAAAGCTAGCTCGTAAAATATTGCACTGACGATAGATTATTCATATATACAACTAACATATTTAATTAGGGGTAGGGTGTGCGTGTGTGTCTTCATAGGGGTGAGTGTATGCGCGTATATATGAGCGCTTGCGTCTGTACTGTGTTCAAAAAAATAATAGGAAATACACGTTATCAATTAGTAGCATTTTTTAAAAGAAATGTCTAATTAGTAAATTAACAGAGATCCTCTTACATGCTTGATTAATAGGCTGTTAGGTCGTAATACAGAAAAAATAATGAACCAGCTGCAAGGGATATTGTATGTCGACGTACCTTTCAAACGGAGCCTTAGATCATGAACACATACTTGACGGACTCAATGACATATGGCTCAACAGAGCGGTTAACACCATGGAAGCTGGAAGCAACTTGGTACTTGCGTGGTCTCCTAGTGCCACCGGCGCCGGCAAACGGAAGCAGTGCCTGGTGGTTGGCGGGCGGGAGGGATTGGAGGTGCAGCGAGCCATTGAGCGGCGGCAAGAAACCCTAGCAATTAGGGAATTGGGAGATCGATTTTGGATCAGATCAATGTACAGACTTTGAAACGATCAAACTTGTAGGCCTCCTGCTCATCGATGGTCAGAATGGGCAAATGGGCTTGGCTTGCATGGTCCACAGATTAAACATTAATTTTGGGCTGAATTGCTAATTAAGTTGTCATTATCTCCGGCCAATTAGCGCTTATAACATAAAATACTAGTACTAGTATGGCCCGTGAGACATTAAGGGGGCCGATCGGGGGGGTGGGGGGGGGGGTCTAGCCCCTGCTCGGCACCCCCTGTCTCCACCCCTGTTGCACGGGATATGATAATTGAGTTCAAAACTTATAAATTCGCACCCCGCCATCCAACAACTTGCACGGGATGTGATGAATTAGTCCAAAACTTGCAAATTCACACCCCGCCACCCAACAACTTGCACATGATGTGATGTTTTGGTCCAAGCCAATCACAGAGCGGCAATTGGCGCCACGCTGGCCGAGCCAATCGTCGCCGCACTTTTGCAGATACCCCACTACTAGGGAAACCCCTATAGATAACCACTTAGTAGTGGCGCTGCTTTTTTTACCTGCGCTACTGCTACTTAGTAGTAGCGCGGGTGTAAAAATTGCGCTACAGGTAAGCCCTGGTAGTAGCGCGGGTAAGGTAGGCCCGCGCTACTGCTAAGTGACTCCACCGTGCCCCCCGGACAGGCAGTAATAGTAGCACGGAGTGTAAAACCTGCGCTACTACTGAGTGCATAGTTGTAGCGTGGGTGGTAAACCCCGCGCTACTACTATGGATACACGAGGCCAGCTGGTGGGCCCCACTTAGTAGTAGCGTGGTTGTCCGAGGCTGCGCTACAATTACTAGGCTTAGTAGTAGCGGGGCACGTGTGCCCTGCGCTACTACTAAGCGCATCACCCACCTTTATTTCCCCCCTCCTCCCTCTCCCTCCCCCTCCTCTAGCTAGTTCTTTCCTCACTTGCTTTCTTATCTCTCCATTCTTCCCATCTCTTGCCCTCCATCATCTTCAATAATGGGCTAGCTTGGTACCACACTCTCCCCTTACTCTCCTCACTTGCTTTCTTCTCTCTCTCCTTTGCCCCTCCACCATCTCCATTAATAGGTCCCCTTCCTCTCTTCCTCACTTGTTTTCTTCTCTCTCTCCCTTCTGCCTATATCTCTTGCCCCTCCACTCCATTCACTTACTAGCTTTCTCTCCCTCTCCACTAGTTAGGCTTACGAAACCTGTTGAAGATCTCTGTGTTTTCGCGGCGGTGACGACACGTCTATCGGGATGTGACGGACCAAAGGTAGCTCTGGGCCTCCAATGGGCTTACGGAACTTAAGCGCCCCCAGCGGCGACACGCTCATCACGGTAGGATCGCTTGAGCCCTCCTCGACGCTGTCCACTGATCTCTCCTTCGTCTTCTCCATTGCGGCGACCTCCTCTCCTTTTGTGGCCGCCTCGTCGCCCTCGCCGCCAGTCTTCGCGGTGACCCTGCCTTTGTCCTCTCCGGAGCGGGGCAGCTCCGCCGCCATCATCGATGACCTTGACTTCCGGCTTGCCCTCTTCCTCGCCCTCTAAGGAGGTCGCGGCGATATTGCTTCTCTTGCTCGAAGAAGACTTGCCCGCTTTCAGGGCCTCCACCGGCAGGGGCTCTAGCAATCCCACCATGACTGGGTCGAGGTCCTGGCCCGGGAGTGGTGGCTCGTATCGGAAGGTGGAAAAATCCGCAAAGCCTTGCAAACCAGAAGTATAGATCAGAAAACAAAGATTGATTCTCACAACCAGAAGAGCTGCGACGCTTACTTCGCTCGGGGGAACCTCCAAACAGAAGGGCTCCACGACAACTTCCATGGAGATTGAGCCGGCCTCCAGGTGAGTTAAAATACTTATTTGGCATCGGACCTTCTCCTCTCCGAGCTCATCCTGGGAGACCCATGACACGTCTCCGACGTATCTGTAATTTTTGATTGTTTGATGCTACTATCATACCACTTTTACATATTTTTGGCAACAATTCACATTATTTCTATTTGCACTAACCTATTAACTCAGTGCCAAAGGCCAGTCCCCGTTTTCTATTGTTTTTGGGTTTTAGGTGAAAAATTCATGGAGCCGGAATGACCTGAATTTTTATTGGAATTATCAGAATTTATGGTGCAAGAACCCAATGCATGACAAGGCCCGTGGGCCCCACAACTCAGGGGGCGCCCCCTAGGTGATGAGTGATATTTTTACACTCATTTCAACCTCGTTTAAACCGAATTATTTCATTAAAAGAGAGATATTCGCTCCGATATTGTCACTAATGACTAATAAGTGCGAGGGATTCCATAAATCCTCTCTTTGATATTTTTCCACAGGAAATGGGCTAAAAAGGGAATAAATCGTGTGGGAGAAAGGAAAGGAAGGAAATTGGAGAAGAGATAAGTCACCAGGAGGCGCCAAAAGGCCGCCAGAGTAAAAGACAGCGTTCCATGCGACCGCGAGCGCTCGCATGAGCGGTCGTTTGGCATGGAAACCAAGGCAGGTCGTCCACTTGAACAACTTTTATAAAGGGGACCCAGTCAAAATGTGAACAGAGGGCGCGTGGGGAGAACGTCCAGCACAGCCACAACCCTTTCATCATCATCTCCATCCACAAACCCTAGCCGCCGCCATTTGCATCTCCATAGCCATCTCCACCACCGTAGTTCTCTTCCATCTAGTTCATACTTGTAATCGTGCATCGCACAAGGCATCCATTGTAAGACATATTGCAATCAATCAATCTCAAGGTGTGTTCTTCAATGTTTTCTTTTCGCGATCTGATCTCGATGTGTAAGTAGATCGGTAAGGTATGGGGTGAGGCATGAGCCTTGCAACCCCAGGTATTCGGTGAAGGGATCATTGGGAGACTTTGACATAATGTCTTGTATGTGTGAAATAAAATTGTTTTGTGAAGTTTCTCTTGTCTTGTCCGCGATCTTCATCCCTGCAGGTACCCATGATCATGGAGATCGAGCACCGGTGAGGCTAGGAGCAAGGGGACCGTGAAGTGTTACACCGAACACCGGTGACAGTAAGGATTAGTAGGGTAACATGGATCATAACCTTGGGGATTCGTGAGGTGTAGTCATTGAACGCCCAAAGCTTTTGTCTGATATTATTATCTTAATTATCGAGGCAACCCCGCAAAACAGATAGGGCCTGTGGTAGGACAACTGATTCTTCATGCAGGACTCATGCCGGTCAAGATGTTATTTGGACACATCCCCCATTCCGATACGAAGCAAGCACCTCTTGACGGGTGACTTCCCACGCACAAACTCATATCATTTTTTATCCCAACACCAATACATGGTTATAAGCATTAAGACCTCATCCCCGTACCTTCTTTTTATTATAAGTGTTTGAATCACAATTTGCTTGCTGATCCGGTCAAAAGCTGGATTTGACACTTTAGCAAAAGCTTGCTAGAGACCATTGCTTCAAGGGGATCTTCCTCTCGTGGGTTCGATACCCAGGGTCACCTTTGGGGAAATAGGTGCGGGATACCCTTTCTTGTTCCAATACCGGATCAATAAAAAGGAGATATGAAGCCCTTTTTCTGGCGCCGTTGCCAGGGAGGAGTTTAGTATTCCTAGTCTTTGTGTTTAGAGTTTTTGTTAAAGTTAATTTTTAGTTTTTGTTTTTTACTTTCAGTTTTTAGTTTAAGTTTTATTTTGTTGCAAGTCTTTTAGTGGAAAATACCAAAAAGTTACTATGGCTCGTGATCTTGGGAGTTTTGCTACTCCTAGCAACAATTTCATGCGTGAACCAATTGCACAACCTGATGTTGCAGTTGCAGAATATGAGATTAAACCAAACTTAGTTTCCATGGTTCAACAAGACCAATTTGAAGGCTCTGCTTCAGAAGATGCAGGTATGCATTTACATAATTTTACTAAATTATGCAACATGACACGCATAAAAGATTATGACCCAGATGCTCTTAAACTTCGCTTGTTTCCTTTCTCTTTGAGATGAAAAGCTAAGGAATGGCTTTTAGCTTTACTGAAAGGAAGTATAACTTCTTGGGCTGCTTGTTGCAGCAAATTTTTATCTAAGTTTTGTCCACCTGCAAAAATTATGTAATTACGTTCTCAAATTACAGGTTTCGAGCAAGAAGAACATGAGCCACTAGCGCTTGCGTGTGATAGAATGAAAGAAGCTACAAGAAATTGCCCCAATCATGGAATGGAGGAGTGGTTAATCCTTCATATGTTTTATAATGGCTTAAATCACATGTCAAAAACTATGCTTGATACAGCTACAGGAGGAACAATCATGGGAAAGCCCATAGATGATGTCAAGAAGATACTAGATGATATGCAAGAGAACCATGCCCAATGGCATGTTGAGAGAACCACCACCAAGAAGGTGAATGTCATAGAAGAAAATAGCTCAGAGTTGACAACCAAGCTAGAAGAACTTATCCTTTTGATGAAAGGTAAAGAAGAGATAAATGTCAATGCCATCACTAATGAAGATACTAGTGATGTTAATTTCATTGCTTTTAATAGCTATAATCCCAATTGGAAAAATAATGGATATGCTCCTAAACTTCCTTATCCAAATAATGGAGGAGCATCCAATAATTTTAATGGAGCTAACGGTAGCAATAGAAATACTCTTGAAGAAACTCTTAAAAGTTTTATTGCTAACCAGACTAAGCAGAATGAAAATTTCAAGAATATCCTGAAGAATCATGGTGACTTACTCGGTTAATTGACCGGTAAGGTTATTGGACTAACAAATGATGTGTAGATACTTGAAGCCAGATCCAAGAATATGGAGGCACAAGTGGCAAAAATAACAGAGAGCCAAACATTGATTTTAGCCAAGTTTGCAGGTAAACCGGAGCCTAACCCGGTTGAAGAAGTTAAAATGGTGAGAAGCAACGAAGCAAAAGATGAGGTACTTGACACAAGCCATGTGCCAGAATACAATTACACCGTTGCAGATTTTGTCAAGATGATATCCATGAAGTATCCACTACCGGAGGTAACTAACGATGAGGCATATAATGTCTTTGTTGAGCAAGTTGCAGCCAAGGTACGTGAACTTGATGAGGAAAGAAAAAAGTTATTCAGTAAGTTACCAGCTAAGAAAGAAGATACTTTCGAACCTACTATAGAGATTGAGATAGGACTTAATAAGTTCAGTGCTTTATGTGATCTAGGGGCAAGTGTTTCCACTATCCCCAAATCTGTTTATGATAGTCTCAATCTTGGTCCTTATGCTAATACTGAGATTATATTGAATATGGCTAATTCTACTTTTACTCAGGCAGTAGGCATTAAGCAAGGAGTTATAGTTCAAGTAAATGATTGCCATGTCATGATTGATCTTGTTATAGTAGATACACCCGAAGATCCTATTGCTCCTATAATTCTCCGTAGACCTTTTCTAAGGACTATCAAAACTGTGATAAATGTGTTTGAAGGAAATGTTCATTTTGATTTACCATCTAAAGATCCTTTTGTAAGGCATTTCCCCAGGAAAACGAAATTAAAGACCTATGCAGGAGGTGGCATCATTTTGAATGCCAGAAGTTATGGTATCGGTGTTCTAGCACCACCTTGATTACCATCACGGGTGAGCTATTCGATCGAAAACAAGCGCTTCGTGGGAGGCAACCCACGGGAATAAAGTAGACAAATAAGTTTTTATTTTTGTTTTTGTTTTAATAAAAGAGTGATTGAAGTTCCGTGTGAAGAAGTGAGTTTGGGAGAGTCGTTCTAATGAAGGCCTAGTCTTGTGCAAGATGATTTATATACCTGGAAATATGTCTATGTATTGTCTTGGAACTAACCCCGCAGAAAAGCAAAGGAAAAGAAAAGTCTCGCAAGAGACAGATCAGAAGATAGCGTTCAAAACGCCCACGTGCGGTCGTATGAACGGTTGCATGACCTGCCAGAGGTTCCAGCGCAAAACATCAGAGACCGCAGGAGCAAAGACGGTGTTTCAAACGGATGCGTGCGTCCGTTGGAGCGGTCGTTTAACTCTTTTGTAGAAAACTAAGAAAATTCCAGATCCAAAGACAGCGCTCTAAACGGGTGCATGCGCCCGTCCGAGCGGTCGTTTCACACCATCGACCAGAAGAAGAAAAACACAGAATGAACGATGGCGTTTTAAATGAGCGCTGCCGGTCGTATAAGCGGTCGCATGAGGAGAGCACAGACGCAGGTAAGTCATCAGGAAGAATGATGGCGTTCCATGCGGGCGCTTGCGCTCGTATGGGCGGTCGTTTAGTATCCTGGCGGCCCCAATAAGCCCGAGGAAGGAGGTATTTTTCCCCATCTCTCTCTTTTCTTCTTCTTCTTCTTCTTCCTCCAAACCTCTCCAAACCCTAGCAAAACTTCGCCCGATCTCTCTACTCGTTCGTTTTCAGTTTGAATCCTTCCGTGTGATCGATCAACGGTACGTTTCTCCTCCGATCCCCAATTTATTTTTGGGTCTTTTACATCTGTGTCCCTAACTTGAACCCACTACTCATATTTACCCCTAATTTCGAAGCATGCTCAAATTTGCCCCTCTGCCGTCAAGTCACCTTATAGAAATGCCCTTCCGTGCCGTTACCGTCCGGTCAAAGGCCTTTGACCGTCTGGTGAACCGTAACTCGGTGAACAATAAATTCAAAAAAATAGCAACAAAAATCAAAAAAATCTGAAAAATTTGTGGGATCGAAGATACTCGGGTGCGCAAGGTGCGTGCAAATTTTTGTGGTGTTTGGACATTCCAGGAGCTCGTGAGAAAGGAAAGAATTTAATCCGTGTGCCCGTGAACAGTAAATTCGAAAAAAATAGCAAAAAAAATCTAAAATTTTGCAGGATCGAAGATGCTCGGGTGTGCAAGGTGCGTGCAAATTTTTGTGATCAAATGACATGCGAGGAGCTCTTGCAAAAAAAATAAAATAGTGCATTTTTTGAAAGTTTTTTTTGAGCCAAATTTTGTTTTTTTGTCCACAAGCTCCTACAATGTCCAAACACCACAAAAATTAGCACGCACCTTGCACACCCGAGCATCTTCGATCCCACAAAATTTCAGATTTTTTTGATTTTTTTTGCTATTTTTTTCGAATTTACTATTCACGGGCACATAGATTAAACCGTTTCCTTTCTCATGAGCTCCTGGAATGCCCAAACACCATGAAAATTTGCACACACCTTGCGCACCTGAGTATCTTCGATCCCACAAAATTTCAGTTTTTTTTATTTCTTTTGCTATTTTTTTTCGAATTTACTGTTCATCGAGTTACTGTTCATCAAACGGTCAAAGGCCTTTGACCGGACGGAAACTAGACGGAAGGGCATTTCTATAAGGTGACTTGACGGCAGAGGGGCAAATTTGAGCATGCTTCAAAATTAGGGGTAAATCTGAGTAGGTGGTTCAAGTTAGGGACAGAAATGCAAATGGCCCTTTATTTTTCGCGAATCCATGTTCTACATGCCTAGCATTGCCATGTTTAGGATATGCACATTTTTTATTCAAACTTGAGTTTGGCATGGATCTGTTGATGTTTTTAGAGTAGTAAGATGATGTGAGTACCGTAGGATCATTATTGTCTCATTATATTGGACTGAAAAATTGTTTTATAGATGTTTACACGGAGATCTTCTCGCGTACGCGGTGGTTCGAGTTCATCCACCGCACAACCGCAACAAGTTTTCACTCAGGGGATCGTCTTCACCGACCGTGGAGCAAGGAAGAAGTTCCAGAAGCTCACAACAAGGAAGATCAAAGCAACCAAATGGGCTTGTGCGAATACTCTCGCCAATCTAGGTATCACTCATGATTTTAATTTGCTTTGTCATAATGTCGGGTTGCATCATTTTGTCTATCAGGGATGTGAGACTTATGAATGATTAACGCTTGAGTTTCTTAGTACTCTCTCGCACAATGTTGGTTTAATGCCAAAAGCATATGAGGAGGAGAGGATCACTTTCCATCTCCTTGACCAAGATTTTAACATCACTCTTGCTGAGTGGTGTAACTACTTTGGCTTCCCCAACAATGATGATGATGTTAGATATGTTTATGATTTCATTGACCCGCACCCGAGGCAATCCTTTCTTCGGATGAGTCATCATGGCTCTAGGCATAGAGCCAGTTGCATTGAAAGTCCTGCTATACGTTATTTCTACTATGTTATCACTAACTCGTTGCAGGCACGAGGAGAACTTTCCAAAGTGAATGAGGAGAACATGCTAGTTCTCGGGAAAGTAGCAAACCTGGACGTCGGTTATTCGCCCAACCTAGGGCAATACTTTTGCTACACCTTGCGCATCAAGCAAACCATGCACAAGGAGATATCGTGTGTGGAGGAGTGATCACCATGTTGGCCAACTCCCTTGGCCTCAACTACAATCACATCCGCCCATTGTCGGTAACACCCTTATTAACATTCGTGTTCTTACTAGCGCTGGTATGATAGTAGTTCGGAATGGCCGTCATTGTATCAAAATTCCTGGAGTGGCGTATTTGCTACCCACACCTATGCCTAACCGTTTCTCCATCGAGAATAGACAATTGCATTATGTTGCACAGGAAGGAGATGCAGCTTTTGACCAAGAAGGGCCCGAACCTGAACAAGTAGATGAAGAAGAACTCGCCATCGATGAAGAGGAAGAGCAGCCCCAACAAGACTACACCACCTACGCGGACGTCAACAACCTTCAGGGCTCTATTATAGATATGAGCAACCTCGCATCGTCCCTGAGAGGCACGGCCGCCTACATGAACATGAACTTCTCCAACTGGAGGCAGGAGTGGGCTCCTGACCACCCGTCGCAATGATCTCGCCTGTTTGGGCTTGCAAGAGCCTAAGCTTGGGGGAGGTTATCACCACTTCTACATCAAGATGTGGCGGTATTTGAATAAATTGTAATGAGGTTGTACTTAAGCTCGAGGAGCTTCAAAACACTCGTGTCGGTTTGTTCCAACACTTTGCTTTTTATTTTTTGCATTTTTGCGATTTTTCGGTTGCAAGTTAGTTTTCAAAAATAAAAATAAAACAAAAAATTAGAATAAGCTTTGCTTTGCTCTTGTTCTTTATTTAGCCCCTTGGAGTTCGTTTGCATTTTGTTTTCAGAGGAGTTGATCTATGCCAGGACAACGAGGAATGCAAGAGTAAGGAAGAGAAGTGTGTAAATTCGCAACCGTGAAGGTATGTCCTACGACCCCCGTCTTTTGCACTTGAATACTTGAAGTAGATGTAGTAGTTGTATGTGTGATATGTGCAAATGGGAGTAAGTCTTGATAGTTGATACAAAGGTTTTGCTCTAGTAGCTGAAATAATTTTGTAGCCTTTGTTTTCTTTAGTTTAGACAACTAAGACTTGTCGTGGGATAGTTTTTAAATGAAATGTTGTTAACCAAATATAAATGTGCACAAGAGAAAGTCTCTCAAGACTTGGGAGTCGAGAAATTGTAGTGGAAGTAATGTTTAATAATTCTCAACCCCATATCGTTAATTTTAATAGACTTGATAGCACTTGTGGATTGAATTGTCTAGAGGAACTTAGTTGAAAGGTGGGTGAGATTATGCCAAAAATCTGTGTTGTATATCTCAACATGGTGTTACAGCCTCCGGCTGGTGCCATGGCCTTTGCTACTATATACGCGTTTACGTGTGTAAATGTGGCTTCGTCACCCTTCTTGATGTTATGTTGAGGACTCCGCTGGCCAATGAACGATCCACCAAGAGCGACAGCTCGGATTTCGGCTATGAGTTTGTTACCGTACGTAGTGGCATGATACGTCTCCGATGTATCTATAATTTTTGATTGTTCCATGCTATTATAGTATCAATCTTGGATGTTTTATATGCAATTATATGCCATTATATATCATTTTTTGGGACTAACCTATTAACCCAGTGCCCAGTGCTAGTTGCTGTTTTCTGCTTGTTTTTGCCTTTTCAGAAAATCATTATCAAAAAGTGTCCAAACGAGAAAAAAAACTTTGGATTAATTTTTTCTGGACCAGAAGAGACCCACGAAGCTTTGGGAGAAGACTAGAAGAGCCACGAGGAGGCGACAAGCCTGGAGGGCGCGCCCCCAGGCTTGTGGGCCCCTCGTGGCACCTCTTGACCTAATTCCAGCGCTATAAATTTCCAAATATTCCAAAACCAACAGAGAGACAGAAGAGAAAACCTTTCTGCCGCTGCAAGCCTCTGTTCTTCCGTGATCCCATATGGAGGCCTTTTCCGGTACTCTGCTGGAGGGGGAATCAATCACGGAGGGCTTTTTCATCAACCTTACTGCCCTTCCGATGATGTGTGAGTAGTTTACCACAGACCTACGGGTACATAGCTAGTAGCTAGATGGCTTCTTCTCTCTCTTTGATCTTCAATACCATGTTCTCCTCGATGTTCTTGGAGTTCTATCCGATGTAATCTTCTTTTGCGGTGTGTTTGTTGGGATCCAATGAATTGTGAGTTTATGATCAGATTATTCATGAGAAATATTTGAGTCTTCTCTGAACTCTTTTATGCATGATTATTATAGCTTTGTATTTCTCTCCGATCTATCGATTTGGTTTGGCCTACTAGATTGATTTATCTTGCAATGGGAGAGGTGCTTTGTGATGGGTTCAATCTTGCGGTGCTTAATCCCAGTGACAGAAGGGGACATGACACGTATTTGTATTGTTGCCATTAAGGATAAAAAGATGGGGTTTAATCATATTGCTTGAGTTTACTTCATCTACATCATGTCATCTTGCTTAAGGCGTTACTCTGTTTCATACTTAATACCCTAGATGCATGCTGGATAGCGGTTGATGGGTGGAGTAATAGTAGTAGATGCAGGCAGGAGTTGGTCTACTTGTCTCGGACGTGATGCCTATATACATGATCATTGCCATGAATCTGTCATAATTATTTGCTTTTCTATCAATTGCCCAACAGTAATTTGTTTACCCACCGTATGCTATGTGTTCGAGAGAGAAGCCTATAGTGAAAACTATGGCCCGCGGGTCTACTTTATCATATATAAAAAACCTAAAAATACCTTGCTGCAATTTATTTACTTTTATTTTAATTAGTATTTTAGTTTATCTATTTATCTCTATAAGATTTAATCCTTGCAAATAACCGCTAAGAGGATTGGCAACCCTCTTATTTGCGTTGGGTGCAAGTGTTTGCTCTTGTGTGTGCAGGTGCGCTTAATGGAATTTTGCTTGGTTCTCCTACTGGATTGATAACCTTGGTTCTTAACTGAGGGAAATACTTATCTCTACTGTACTGCATCATCCTCTCCTCTTCGGGGAAATACCAACGCAGA
This sequence comes from Elymus sibiricus, assembly GCA_039707655.1. NCBI lineage: Eukaryota > Viridiplantae > Streptophyta > Magnoliopsida > Poales > Poaceae > Elymus > Elymus sibiricus. Next base: position 342,318,814 of record CM077666.1, on the reverse strand, counting down.
CTACAAGTAGCAGGAAGAATTTCTGGTGCCGTTGCCGAGGAGACATCATCAAAATTTCCAAGTACCTTCGCACAAACTATTATCCACTTGCATTTATTTTATTTGCCTTTTATTTGCATTTGCCTCTAGTTTTCATCTCCCCCACTTCTATTTTTTTTTACAAGAACACAAAAATATTTTTATTTGCTTGTTTGCTAGTTTGCTCGCTTTGCTTTAAGTTGCCACCATGTCTGAGTTTGTTATTGAAAAAGTGAGGATGGTAAAATCCCTAAGATAGAAATTCCCTCAAATTTAGAATCAAAATTTTTTGTAGTAGGGAGTGGAAATGTCATAGGGAAAAACATTATTCAAGAGTTCTATAATTGCACGGGAACTTTGGTTTGTAATGACACTCCAATTCTAAAAAGAACCAACAGTTATGGGGAGGCTATCTCCGCACTCATTCTTAAACTTGAAAGAAGATTTATCCACACTCACCCTACCTTGCAAAGATTGTTTTAAGAGTTGCCTGTTATAAATAACCCTAAAGCTAAAAAGATAGCTACTCTTATCCTTATGAATGAGTTTGATTACATAGTACGAGAAGCTAGAGAGATCTTTGATTTCTATAATATGAGCCAAGAAAATCCTGTGATAGATGAAATTTTATATAATGAGGAATATATGTTCAGATATGTTTTTCATGATCACCATGCTTTTGATGAAAATACTAAAAAAGAAGTTCCTCCCATACATATCATCCAACAAGTTTTTAATGGAATTAATCAGAAGTACTCTTGGATTGTAAAAGGGAACCAACAAGGGTTTGAAGAGAGCAGCCTTAATGACCCTAAAATTTTGGTTGATGATGTGTTCCCCGTTGTTTTTGAAAAACCTCCTGAAAATCACACACCTAAGGATGTCAAAATGAACGATGACAACACTTGAAACTATGCATTATGCCTAGCAAAGGGCATAAAACAATAGCGCTTGTTGGGAGGCAACCCAATGAATAAAATAATTTTTTGCTTTTACCTTCTGTTCTTTAGTGTTTACACAATTATAGCCTCTGTTATGATTGTGTTTTTATGTTTTAATTAGTGTTTGTGTCAAGTAATGCCTTAGGGATGATGTTGATGATAGTATAATTGATGCTGTTTGAAAACAGAAACTTTTTCGTCCAGTGCTGGAATTTTAGTTTTTCGCTGGATCATCATAACCTTCTGAATTTTCTACACAATATTTATATATGAATTTCCCACGTTTTCCTAATTTTTCAGAATTTTTGGAGTTACAAAAGTATGACGTTAATTCAGATCTTTACAGACTGTTCTGTTTTAGACAGATTCTGTTTTTGTTGCATAGTTTGCTTATTTTGATGAATCTATGGATCGTATCGGGGGGTATGAGTCATGGAGAAGTTGAAGTAAAGTAGCATTATGCCAATATTAAATATGAATCAATTTACAACAGCACCTAAAGTTTAACATTTATTTGTTATACTAACGGATCTCACGAGGTTTCTGTTGAGTTTTGTGTGCTGAAGTTTTCAAGTTTTGGGTGAGACTACGATGGATAAAGGAATAAGGAGTGGCAAGAGCCTAAGATTGGGGATTCCCAAGGCACCCCAAGGTAATATTCAAGGAAGACTCAAGCGTCTAAGCTTGGGGATTCCCCGAAAGGCATCCCCTCTTTCGTCTACAATCTATCGGTAACTCACTTGGAGCTATATTTTTATTCATCACATGATATGTGTTTTACTTGGAGCGTCTTGTGATATAGTTTGTTTGCTTTTGTTTGATTTTTAGTTTGTCACAATTATCTTTGCTGAACACACCTTTTTGAGAGGGACACACATTATTCGTGATTTGTTAGAATACTCTATGTGCTTCACTTATATCTTTTGAGCTAGGCAGTTGCTCTAGTGCTTCACTTATATCTTTTAGAGCACGGCGGTGGTTATATTTTAAAGAAATAGTTGAACTCTCATGCTTCACCTATATCTTTTTGAGAGTCTAATGAATAGCAATGGTAATGTGCACGGGTTATGAATTTGGTCCTGATATGATAGGTATTCAAGAGGGATATAATAAAAACTTTCATGTAGATCACTGAATATGATAAGTTTGATTCCTTGCAATAGTTTTGCGATATTAAGATGGTAATATGTGGGAGGTATTAGTATATAATTGTGGTTTAGTAAGAATATTGGTGTTAAGGTTTGTGATTCCCGAAGCATGCACGTATGATCTGTCGTTATGCTAAGAAGTTGGAGCATGATTTATTTTTGACTGTCTTCCTTTGTGTGGCGGTCGGGGGCGCGCGATGGTTAACTCCTACCAACCTCCCCCCTAGGGGCATGCGTAGTAGTACTTTGCTTCGAGGGCTAATAAACTTTCGCAATAAGTATGTGAGTTCTTTATGACTAATGTGAGTCCATGGATTATACGCACTCTCATCCTTCCACAATTTGCTAGCCTCTTTGGTACCGTGCATTGCCCTTTCTCACATCGAGAGTTAGTGTAAACTTCACCGGTGCATCCAAACCCCGTGATATGATACGCTCTATCACACATAAGCCTCTTTATATCTTCTTCAAAACAACCACCATACCTACCTATCATGGCATTTCCATAGCCATTCCGAGATATATTGCCATGCAACTTCCACCATTCCATTTTTATGACACACATCGTCATTGTCATATTGCTTTGCATGATCATATAGCTGACATAGTATTTGTGGCTCAGCCACCGTTCATCATTTTTATACATGTTACGCTAGCATGATTGCACATCCTGGTACACTGCCAGAGGCATTCATATAGAGTCATATTTTTGTTCTAGTATCGAGTTGTAATATTGAGTTGTAAGTAAATAAATGTGTGATGATCATCATTATTAGAGCATTGTCCCAGTGAGGAAAGGATGATGGAGACCATGATTCCCCCACAAGTCGGGATGAGACTCCGGACAAAAAAAAAGAGGCCAAAAAGAGCCATGAAAAAAAATGAGAGAAAAAGAGAGAAGGGACAATGTTACTATCCTTTTTCCACACTTTTGCTTCAGAGTAGCACCATGTTTTTCATATAGAGAGTCTCCTATTTTGTCACTTTCATATACTAGTGGGAATTTTTCATTATAGAACTTGGCTTGTATATTCCGATGATGGGCTTCCTCAAATGCCCGAGGTCTTCATGAGCAAGCAAGTTGGATGCACACCCACTTAGTTTTCATGTTCGGCTTTCATACACTTATAGCTCTTAGTGCATCCATTGCATGGCAATCCCTACTCCCCGCATTGACATCAATTGATGGGCATCTCCATAGCCCGTTGATTAGCCTCGTTGATGTGAGACTATCTTCTTATTTTTGACTTCCCCTTATTGATCTCTACCACCACACTCTATTCCACCCATAGTGCTATATCCATGGCTTGCGCTCATGTATTGCGTGGGGGTTGAAAAAGCTGAAGCGCGTTAAAAAGTATGAACCAATTGCTTGGCTAAAACCGGGGTTGTTCATGATAAATATTTTGTGTTAAGAAGATGGAGCATGACAGGATTATATGATTTTGTAGTTATAACATTCTTTAGCATTTTTATTTTGAAAGACATGATTGTTTATTGGTATGCCTGAGTATTGATGTCTTTATATCAAATTATAGACTATTGCTTTGAATCATTTGGATCTTATTATTCATACCGTAAGAGAGAGATTACATGATGAAACATGATAGGTAGCATTCCACATCAAAAATTAAGTTTTTATCATTTACCTACTCCAGGACGAGCAGGAATTAAGCTTGGGGATGCTTGATACGTCTCCAACGTATCTATAATTTTTGATTGTTCCATGCTATTATAGTATCAATCTTGGATGTTTTATATGCAATTATATGCCATTATATATCATTTTTTGGGACTAACCTATTAACCCAGTGCCTAGTGCAAGTTGCTGTTTTTTGCTTGTTTTTGCCTTTTCAGAAAATCATTATCAAAAAGTGTCCAAATGAGAAAAAAAAACTTTGGATTAAATTTTCTGGACCAGAAGAGACCCACGAAGCTTCGGGAGAAGACCAGAAGAGCCATGAGGAGGTGACAAGCCTGGAGGGCGTGCCTAGGGGGGTAGGGCGCGCCCCCAGGCTTCTGGGCCCCTTGTGGCACCTCTTGATCTAATTCCAGCGCTATAAATTCCCAAATATTCCAAAACCAACAGAGAGACAGAAGAGAAAACCTTTCCGCCACCACAAGCCTCTGTTCTTCCACGATCCCATCTGGAGGCCTTTTCCGGTACTCTGCTGGAGGGGGAATCGATCACGGAGGGCTTCTTCATCAACCTTGCTGCCCTTCCGATGATGTGTGAGTAGTTTACCACAGACCTACGGGTCCATAGCTAGTAGCTAGATGGCTTCTTCTCTCTCTCTTTGATCTTCAATACCATGTTCTCCTCGATGTTCTTGGAGTTCTATCCGATGTAATCTTCTTTTGCGGTGTGTTTGTTGGGATCCGATGAATTGTGAGTTTATGATCAGATTATTCATGAGAAATATTTGAGTCTTCTCTAAAATCTTTTATGCATGATTATTATAGCTTTGTATTTCTCTCTGATCTATCAAATTGGTTTGGCCTACTAGATTGATTTATCTTGCAATGTGAGAGGTGCTTTGTGATGGGTTCAATCTTGCGGTGCTTAATCCCAGTGACAGAAGGGGACAGACACATATTTGTATTGTTGCCATTAAGGATAAAAAGATGGAGTTTAATCATATTGCTTGAGTTTACTTTGTCTACATCATGTCATCTTGCTTAAGGCGTTACTCTGTTTCATACTTAATACCCTAGATGCATGCTGGATAGCGGTCGATGGGTGGAGTAATAGTAGTAGATGCAGGCAGGAGTCGGTCTACTTGTCTCGGACGTGATGCCTATATACATGATCATTGCCATGAATCCGTCATAATTATTTGTGAAAGCGCGGGATAACTCCCAGAGGGGGGTGAATGGGAGATTTTTACAAATTTGTCAAACTCCGAAGACTTTGACGAAAATCGGAGTGAATAAATAGAAACAGAATTGAAACTAAGTCTACACAGATATGGAAAGCATGCATACGAAGCATAAGTAGGTGAAGAACATGTAATCATACACACAGGTCAGCATGAGGAAAATGAACTGAAGAAAATGGGACAGCATGATGAAAGTCTTCAGTTCAAATTCTTCAGAAAGGTACGACACAAGTACTTCAGCAACGGAATAGTAATAAAGTGAAGGAGTGAGGATTTTGAAACCGGTTGGGCTCGATGAAGACACAGCGATTTGTTAGACCAGTTCCAGTTGCTGTATCAACTGTACGTCTGGTTGAGGCGGCTGAGTTTTACCTCAGAGGACACTTAGTCCTCACCGTATTCCTCTTGAGCTAATGACACTTAGTCCTCGCCCAATCACTCGTGGTAAGTCTTCAAGGTAGACTTCCGAAATCTTTACAGACTTGTTCACCGGCACGCCACAATTACTCTTGGGTGCTCAGAACATGACGCCTAACCGTTTGGGGGAATGACAGTCCTCAAAGGTAACAAGCGTCGGATCACACAGATCAATCTCTTTAGTGATGCTCAATTACTTTGGCTCTGGGTTTTTCCTCACTTAGGATTCTCTCAAAGTCGTCGGAGGGTGGGTTTCTCTCAAATGACAAGTGTCAAGTTCTCTCGGAGCAGCCAACCAACAAGTGGTTGTGGGGGGCAGCTATTTATAGCCAGGGGCAACCCGACATGAATTGTCATAAATGCCCTTCACTGATTCGACCGTTGTCAGGATAAGGATTCACTCGACAGCTGGCACGCGGCGTAGCAACGGTCGGAAAATTGAACTCTCAATTTCGTTGGGGCACTCAATTTCCACACGGTAGGCAGATCGCACTGGCGAACTCCTAACTCCTCAGCCTGACCAAGTTCGTCAGCGACCAGATGAACTTCGTCACTGTCTCTAGCAAATGTGTCAGCTGTACCGGAGATTTCCAAAGGCTTCACTCGAAGCGGTTTTTGTGTGTATAGGTTTGAGTAAGTTTGAGCATCACTTTGGAAATGTGAAATATGTTTCACCTAGACCCCCTTTAAAAGTACGGTTTTTCCTATGACTCAAATAAGAAGAAAAGAAACTACGAAAACAAAAGTCTTCAAGCTTCAAAGTCTTCACATCAATTTCTTCAAAGGCCGTACCAATTTCATCCCAAATTCTTCACTTGAAGAAATCTATTTTTAGGGGTCGTCTTCCATGTGTTAAACCAAATCTTCAGGGACTCTGTCTCCTGTGTATACTCACAAACACATTAGTTCCTCAACCTATTTGTCTTCAATACTCCAAAACCACTAAGGGGGCACTTGATGCACTTACAATCTCCCCCTTTTTGGTGATTGATGACAAATTGGTTAGGCTTTCAACGGGAGTAGAAATAATTGAAGTGTAAGTACAGAGTTTGAAGAAATTGGTTACAAGATATTGAGGAACTCCCCCTGAAGATGTGCATATGAGGAATTTGCTTTGGATTGCAAATGCACATGGCAGGTTGAAATTGTGGAGATCTCCCCCTATATCTTGGAATCCAATCATGCATGATTATAAGATATTTGAAGAATATGAATGCATGATGAAAATTGGTGTCTGACGAAATTGTGCATGCATGAGCAGATATAATTAAGATCAAGGCATGCATATCAAATGTAGCAAAAGAATCAGACGACCAACAGTTATTTAAGTTACAACTCATCAAAGAGCAAATCCAATAAGGTTCAAGAGTTGCAACTTAAGCAAAAACATCCCATATATCGACCCGCTTGAAGACTAACTCACACTTCTCCCCCTTTGTCATCAAAGACCAAAAGGAGACAAAGCTGAGGACTAACGCCCCTGAAGAATACCACGGAGAAGTCGAGGGAGCGCCAGCGTTGTCGGGGTCGCGAGATGCAGAAGGACCAGCCGCAGTGTCTTCAACCGCTTCATTTTCGTCAGTAGTGTGCGATGAAGACTCTGAACTTGGCATAAGAGGAGGAACTTGGGTTTTCTTGAACTTCTTCCTTGGTGGGTCTGCCCAGTCAAAGTTCATTTGAAAATCCATAGCAGCAAGTTCTTCATCTATTTTGAGGTGTGATAGGATGGCCCAAGTGCGATCAAATATCTCATGGACATAGTATCTGTTCTTGCGGACGGCGTTATGCGTCACTATCATATTGGCTTGAACAGCAGCAAATTGATGCTTAACCCATCGGTGATTTTTGTCAACTTTCTGATGAAGGCTTATGAGCAACTCACGGTCGATCATGACACGTGGTGCTTCAGGTGAAGAAGATGGCCTTGAGGCTTTTGCATCAGTATCCTGGCTAGTAGATTCATCAGCATTGGAGCTGGAGATAGGCTGACGGAATTGTCCATCAAGGGGACGAATTCCTTCATTAATTATGGTCTTGCCCTTGCCAGGTACTGTGGACAGAGTGGTTTGAAGAGTTTCAACTTCAGGCAAGTAGCTCAAATGATTTTGACTATCAGCCTTGTAGTGAATTGAAGACCGGGATCTGATGAATCTCATAATCCATGGTGCATACGGCTTCAATTCAAACGGCGACTATGCCACAGTGACCAAAGTCCTCAGAAAGAAATCATGAATGTTGATGGGAGTACCATGAATAATATGGAACAACAGATTCTTCATAATTCCCACAACTTCTTCAGTATTGGAGTTGTGTCCTTTGATTGGACTGAGGGTTTTGGCCAGAATGCGGTAAACTGTCTTTGGCACATAGAGCAAATCCTTCACTAGGAAGGTTGTCCTTGGAGCATTTCCTTCAGCCATAGGCTTCATCAGCACTTGCATCAGGTGGTTGGGTAGCTCAGTTTCTTCATAGATTTTCCTTGCTCCTTCTTGGGGTGGTTCAACTGGAAGAGCATGAAGAAGTTCATCAATTGGTGCTTTGTAGTGAGTGTCTTCACTCATCCAGTCCAGAGCCCATGTAGCAGTATCATCAGCGTTGCCAGAAAAGTGCGTAGTTGCATAGAACTGAAGAATTAGTTCTTCATTCCAATCGCAGACATCTGTGACGAACTTGAGTAGACCGGCATCATGAAGAACAGCCAGAACTGACCGAAAGCACGTAATGATTCCATATCCACGTGAGGAATATGGTGATGCGGGAATACTTTGTTCTTGTCGAATAGAAGTGAGGCATAGTAATTCATTTGAGTTCTTGTCCAGAAACGCAGGCGCCTAATCTTGGCTGAGTCATATGGGGACTCACCAACAAAGAAGTTCTTCTCTTCGAAGAATTTGGCATTGTCGAACTGAGGCCGCCAGAGGACTCTGCCAATCTTTGGCATCACTGGAACAGGTTGGATGTTGTGCATCTTTTGACGTACATCAAACACTGGTCGTGGGGACCCAGTGGAATCATTCGGATCAGTCACGGCGAGAGCTTGAGCAATTTCCTCAGCTGTGGTAGTTGGAATAGTATCAGTGTCAGCTGACGGAATTGAATCTGCACGTGAAAGAGATGTATTGACGACATCAACCATTGGCTCATCTTGAGCAATTTCATCAGCTGTTGCAGCTAGAATTTCTTCAGGAATGCTTTGCAGTGATGGTTGTTTTTCCTCAGAGCTAATACGTCTCCATCGTATCTATAATTTTTGATTGTTTCATGCCAATATTCTACAACTTTCACATATTTTTGGCAACATTTTATATTATTTTTGGGACTAACATATTGATCCAGTGCCCAGTGCCAGTTCCTGTTTTCTGCTTGTTTTTTGTTTCACAAAAAAACATATCAAACGAATTCCAAATGCAATAAAATTTTACGGAGAATTATTTTGGAATATATGTGATTTTTGGGAGGTGGAATCAACGCAAACGGAGGCCCACAGCCTCCACAAGCCACATGGGCGCGCCTCCTGATGGTGTCCTGGACTAGGGGGTACTCATCACGTCGTCTCCCGACCAGTGGGTTGGGCCGAGGACCCCCATGGCGGTTCACTCATGGGCCACTTCGGGCAGCCCATGACGCATACAAGGAAGACTCTACAAGACTTGGTACACAAGCCGAAGACTCTCCTAAACCCTAGGCCACCGGTGCATATATAAACCGAGGCCAGGCTAGTCAATAGATGATATGATATTCATTAGAACAATCTCGTGGTAGATACATGTACTCTGTACTACACCCCATATGAATACAATCAAAAGCAGGATGTAGGGTATTATCTTTTCGAGAGAGCCCGAACCTGGGTAAAATCCTGTGTCCATGTTACCATCGCTCCAAGACGCTTAGCTTAGGACCCCTACTACGAGATATGCCGGATTTGACACCGACATTGGTGCTTTCATTGAGAGTCTGCTGGGTAGTCGCCGCGGTGCGATGGGAATTCAGATCGGCTCCACCGCGATCTACGCGTCGGAACCGAGCTACATCGTCGGCGTCGGCATCTTCGTCGCCGACCCGACTGGTCACCTTGGCTGGACCGAGGACTAGGCTTCTCTTCGAATCGTCAAGTTCGGACGGATGTCTTCGTCATCATCAACTCCGATCTCATCCGGGATCATGAAAAAATCGTCCATGGTGCTCGGGGGCTCAACGTCAACATTTCCCTCGCGCGATCATGCAGTTTTTTCTGGACAACGGATTCGTGTTCTCCGTCCCCATCTCCTCGAGCGTCGCTTTGACGATTGCTTCAATGGAATTGTGCGGAATTGAGTCTAGAACAACCCTGCAAAATTTTGTCGCGTTCCGATGGAGGAATCTCCGGCGATCTCCGATATACCGGAGCCCTGTCGAATCTAGACGGGAATCTGGACGAGTTTAGGGCGAGGAGTCCAGCAGTCAGCTTGGACGTCCTTTGGAAGATCCAACCGTTCATCGGCTGCGGAATTCTCATATCTACCACCCCTCAAAATTTCAGCTCGATCCGACCGTTCAAACTCCAGGAAGCATCCGATGAGTGCATCAATTTTCGAATCTGTTTTCTGCGTGAAAACGAATCCGGCCCGAGTTCATCTTTTTCATGAACAGATTATCGGACATCCTTTTTGAAGGGGATTTTTTATAGGGTATTGTGTTTTGTTTACAAACATGTGCCCACAAATTTTAAGCCTTTTCTGAGGCGATCTTCGTCGTCGCGCCGGTGTCAAACCAGCCTGGCCACGTTGCTCCATGGCTGCCGACCTGCGCCAGCATCGACTGCGCCGTCGCTTCATCGAGCCGACGACAACCACCTCGGATCATCACCTCGGTGAGCCGATCAAGAGTTCGGCACCGCTCTCCCTAATGATCGTCAAGATAACATCGTCACCTTACGGATTATACGGGTCGGGCGCGCCAACATCGCCGCGCGGTCACTTCTCAAGCCGGCATCGACCGCTTCACAAGTTCCGACCTGCGTCGGCATTGCCGCGCCGTTGCTTCTTCAAGCCGATGTCCACCACGCCGACCTGCTTCGACACCTCGGCTGGCATAGGGCTGCAACGTCACATTACCGACCTGCTCCGTCACCTCGGCTAGACCGGGGGCTTCGCCATCTCTTTATCGACCCACTTCAGGGACTTCGGCGTCACCAGCCGATCAGTTTCGTCAGCTCGGCCGGACCGGGAGGCTTCGCCTCAACATATCGGCAGTGTTGTACTACCACTTCATCAAGCCGGGCTCTTCGCTCGGACACCTCGGCCGGACCGGGGGCTTCGCCATCGCTTCATCGACCTACTCCGGCGTCACCCTGCTGACCTACTCTGTCTCCTCGGCTGGACCAGGGGCTTCGCCTCGGCACATCGGCAGTTTTGTGCTGCCACTTCATCAGCCGAGCTCCTCGCTCGGCCACCTCGGGCTTGGGATCTGAGACCTCGATCAAGCCGAGGACTATGCGTCTTCGTCCCGCCACAAGCCCACACCACGTCATCAACGCCGAGCACATTAACCAGCTAAGTCGCTTTCATGCTCAACTTTTTTAAATGTTCAATTTTTGTTCGGTTCGACCAAGCATTATATTTATGTAAAAATATGTTTGTTAAAAACGAGGTTCGTTAACAACCGCTTCTTTTTCCCATGTTAACTGGGAGCTCTTAAATTTATACGAGCCGTTTTATAATAAGTGTTTTTTTCTAAGTCGTTGCAAAGTCTTTTTCTACTACTCCTTTTTTCGACGCGAGTGTGTGGTCAATAGCCGGGTTGCCTAGTTTCTCCCTAAAACCGCTCGATTTTAGTTTGCTAAACTGGCCTGAGAAACACTCCGCCTTCGGGATGGGAGGTTGAAGCCAAAGGTTGGCCCGCTTGAAGTCTGGGGATCGGACGTATCATGTTAAAGCACGACAGAAGCACAAACTAATTTTAAGACCAATTTTCGGATTGGCACCAAAAAACTTGATTTCGTTCGGACGTCCAGTTTTTACATAAGTTTTTTGGCTTTTCGAGCTTATGGCACTTTTAAGCTATTTGTATGTTTTTCTATCAGGAGGCGGGACATCCTCATGACCGAGGTGCCCTGCGTAATAATTCAGCTCGGGAGATCTTTTCCGACCCGTAGCTCGACATCTTTCCTACCGACCTACACCTCGGCGTTGGCGAAACGCACATGACATCTGAACTAGTTCCCGAGGAGATTCGATCCTCAGGTTGGTCGGCAGCACCCAACCTGAGTCTCGGGGGATACTGTGTGTCTCCGGCATAACTCTCGCAGTACAACGTCGGATGCCTTTAAAGCATCGGCAATATCAACGGGGGGCTGCGACTAGAGCCGAACCCACCAAAAGCTAAGGTACTCCGAGGAGTCCTCGGCAAAACGTTCTTGAATATTGCTTTATATATCAGTTCCGAATTGTGTCTTCGATCAATAGTTGGGTTGCCCGGCTCCTGTGCTTGCCTCCTACGTTCCGCTTTGTTCGGCTAGGTGTGCAAAGGGAGAACCATTGCGATTGTACTTCCGATTTAACTGGTCAAGTACCTCAGTGGAGAAAGCCGAAAACTGACTGTCACAATGAGCGCAAACTGGTCAGCGATCCGATGACTGTGTCCACCTATAGATCGATAGAGGTCACCCCGTGTTAAACGATGTGCCTTTCATACAGTGGGCTGAAGTGCTAACGGTTTGTCCTCGGCTGACACCGAACACTACCGGGGGCTCGTAACTGGCCTCCCACCGTTAAGCTCCTATGACTAAGTGAAAGTTATAAAGCCTGCATATCTGATTGCCTCGTTTCCGCTAACACAACCGCCTCCGGGCACCGAGACGTCGGCTAAGGGTTGTCTTGTTATTGTGGAAACACCCTGCGTAGCATCTACAAAGGGGGGAAGCCGACGATGGGCCACTTTCAGATTAATAACAGTCGCAACGGAGTCAAAATAACATATAGCATTTGTATTTTATATACGAACGCTGCCTTCCCATTAATCGTTATAAAGCCACAATATGCATCAATTTGACTTGAGATCTGGCCAAGCTGGGTTGCCTGGCTCCTGTGCTTACCCCCTACGTTCCCGATTGTTCGGCTAGGGGGTAAAGGGAGCACCTCTGTGGTTGATACTACCGGGTTATCCGGGTTAGCACCTCAGACTGGGTGAAGCCGAAAGCTAGCGATCTCAAGAATATAATTGGTCGGCAACGGCGGAAGTGAAAATCTCGGTTTTTTTTAAGCCGCATACTTTGGAAATTTCTCCCGAATTGATCTTCACTAATTTTCTCCCACTTAGATCGGAGGTGAAGTTACATCATCCTGCTTAGCATGACAACCCAAAGAAAGGAACCGATAGCGGGACTATTTTCTTTGGAAGATGTTTCTTACATTAAATAGTAATATAACATATCTCTCTGCGTGCCTTTGTTTATAAAACCGTATGGCCGGATTGCCTTGTTTTCCGTAAATCTTTGCCCTTATAACGGCTTTATAAAGTAGGACAAACACTCCTCAGCTACTGGCCGAGGAGGTTGAAGCCGATGGTCGGTCAACAAAGTTTGTACAATGCGGATCCGAGAGTTAATGATGTAAAGTACTTGGATACATAGAATCATTACGCATAAATTGTGATTAAGTCAATTTACCCCGGATATCGATCCTTAATTCGGCCACCCTTGCCCAAATTAAGGCTCGGGGGCTACTGGGCTTCGCGCTTCTCCCGTAAAAGCCATTAACGGGTTACATCGATCCCCTGATCTAGTGTTGCCACCCGACCAGTGTCTCGGGGGCTACTGCATCGACGATTCAATGCAGACAATTTACAAAGTGCGAAACAGTTTCCGAGGAGATTATGATCCTCGGGTTGGTCGGCCGCACCCAACCTGAGTCTCGAGGACTATGCACACTGCGTTTCCATTCCTAAGCATGCTGCCGAGCTAGGAGTTGATCCTCAGGCCGATTTCGTGAATCGTCCTGAGTCTCAGGGGCTACTGGGATCAGCGATTTTATGTTTTCCTTCAGGTGCATCCCGGATTTTAGGCCGGCACACACCTTGAGGGCTACTGGCTATATATCTCGGCAGAGAATAAATTGCACCACTCGAAAAAAATATTCGCAAAAAATCAGCCCAAGACCGAGGTGGTGCAACACCTCGGAAGCAGTTCGGCATAAAGCTCGGCTGCGAGTGGCTGGCTCCATAGAGAACTTTTTCGGCATTAAGCTCGGATAACCCCCTTCAAACTTTTTCAAAAACAAGGTACTCTATGCCTCCTCGGATGCAGTCCGGCGCTGGAGTTCGGATACAGACCGGCGTTGGAGCTCGGCTGCAAAAATACACCTTGGATACAGACCGGCGTTGGAGCTCGGTTGCAAAAGACACCTCGGATGCAGTTCGGCGTTGGAGCTCGGATGCAAGAGGACACCGCCGCACGGGAAAACTTTGAACCCGAGGTGTGGCGTTAAGTAACAAGGCATTGATAAAGGCCAAGAACCTAAAGGGGCTCCTCGGATACTCGACGTATGAACTCTTCGGATACACCTCGGCGATCCTCAAGAATCGGAGATGGGAAGATTTGTTGAACCAGTTTTCAAGACCGACGACCGAAGACGAAGAACAGTTCGGAAGAACCGAGGAGCGTCCCCAACTTGAAGACTGGTTCAGGGGGCTACTGATGGTGTCCTGGACTAGGGGGTACTCACCACGTCGTCTCCCGACCAGTGGGTTGGGCCAAGGACCCCCATGGCGGTTCACTCATGGGCCACTTCGGGCAGCCCATGACGCATACAAGGAAGACTCTACAAGACTTGGTACACAAGCCGAAGACTCTCCTAAACCCAAGGCCACCGGTGCATATATAAACCGAGGCCAGGCTAGTCAATAGATGATCTGATATTCATTAGAACAATCTCATGGTAGATACATGTACTCTGTACTACACCCCATATGAATACAATCAAAAGCAGGACGTAGGGTATTATCTCTTCGAGAGAGCCCGAACCTGGGTAAAATCCTGTGTCCATGTTACCATCGCTCCAAGACGCTTAGCTTAGGACCCCTACTACGAGATATGCCGGATTTGACATCGACACCTCCCCCCCGGCGTGCGGTGGTGCCTCATGGGCACACCGTAAGTCGGTTGGGGCTCTTCTTCAGGCGCAAGGAAGCTAATATCCGAAAAAAAATCATGTTAAAATTTCAGCACAATCGGAGTTACGGATCTCTGGGAATTTAAGAAACGGTGAAAGGCCAGAAAACAAGAACGCGAAACAGAAGAGAACAGAGAGAGAGATCCAATCTAGGGGGGGCTCCTGCCCCTCCGCCACCATGGCATCCATGGACCAGAGGGGAAAATCTCCTCCCATCTAGGAGGGAGGCCAAGCAAGAAGAAGGAGGAGGGGGGGGGGTTCTATCCCCCTCTCTTCCGGTGGCGCCGGAGCGCCGCCGGGGGAAACATCGTGATGGCGATCTACACCGACAACTTCGCCGCCGTCAACACCAACTCTCTCCCCCTCTATGCAGCGGTGTAACACCTCTTCTCCCCGCTGTAATCTCTACTTAAACATGGTGCTTAATGCTACATATTATTATCCAATGATGTGTTGCTATCCTATGATGTTTGAGTAGATTCGTTTTGTCCTATGGGTTGATTGATGATCGTGATTGGTTTGAGTTGTATTTTTATTTTGGTGATGTCCTATGGTGCCCTCCGTGTCGCGCAAGCGTGAGGGATTCCCGCTGTAGGGTTTGCAATATGTTCACAATTCTCTTATGGTGGGCGGCTAGAGTGACAGAAGCTTACACCCGAGTAAGGGGGTTGTTGCGTATGGGAGTAAAGGGGACTTGATACTTAATGCTATGGTTGGGTTTTACCTTAATGATCTTTGGTAGTTGCGAATGCTTGCTAGAGTTCCAATCATAAGTGCATATGATCCAAGTACGGAAAGTATGTTAGCTCATGCCTCTCCCTCATATAAAATTGCAACAATGATTACCGGTTTAGTTATCGATTGCCTAGGGACAAATCTTTCTCTTGTGTTACAAAAAGCTCTCTACTAAAACTAACTTTTATTATCTTGCAAATTGCTCGTAGTTTTATTCTCGCAAAGTACTTCTAGTTTTATTCTTGCAAACCTATCCTATCACCTACAAAATAATTTTATACTTGTTCTAGGTAAAGCGAACGTTAAGCGTGCGTAGAGTTGTATCGGTGGTCGATAGAACTTGAAGGGAATATTAATTCTACCTTTAGCTCCTCGTTGGGTTCGACACTCTTATTTATCAAAAAAGCTACAATTGATCCCCTATACTTGTGGGTTATCAAGACCTTTTTCTGGCGCCGTTGCCGGGGAGCAATAGCGTGGGGTTGATATTCTCGTGTGTGCTTGTTTGCTTTATCACTAAGTAGATTTTATTTTCTGTTCTAAGTTGTTTTATATCTTTAGTTATGGATATGAACACGAAACACCAAAAAAATTAGTTGTACTTGCTACTCATGGAGATGGGGAACCTCCTAAAACCCTCGATGCTCGTTATGTGGAAGACATTAAATACTACTTTGATAATCCTGATAAAACTCCATTCAACTTGATAATGGGAGTTACTTTGGATCAACGGGAATACTTTAGGGATTATCACTTGTCTCAAAAAGGAAAACTCTTATGGGATCAAATTTATTATTTGCATTGGTATGCTCAGAATTTATGCTTAAGATATGATTATACTTGCTGCTCTAGGATGAAGGCTCCACACCTTCCCTTTTCATGTGAATTTAATGATAATGAAACCTTAGCTTCTTATGCTAATGGTATATATGATTACTATGATGTGAAACAAATAGAAGAATTTGTTGCTTTTAAGGGTGCTTATGAAATTGAATCTTTGTTTGAAAAGTGTGAAAATTATGATGATGCTGTTTACCGATCTGAAAATTTTGCTATACTTAAATATTGCTATGAGAATTATGAATACAATGCCTATATTGATCAATTTATTGAGAAAGTCTCCGCTGTCCAAGAAAAGACTAATATTTTCCAGGCTCCTATGGAAGAAGAAAATGATGACACTATGGGCTCATTAGTTGAAAAAATTGAGGAGGAGAGCAAAGAACAAAAGGAGGAAGAGCGGATTGATCACCCGTGCCCACCTTCTGATGAGAGTAACTCTTTATCCCATACATTGTTTAATTTCCCTTCGTGTTTACCGAAGGATGAATGCTATGATAATTGCTATGATCCCTTGGATTCGTTTGAAATATCCCTTTATGATGAAAATGATGCTTGCTATGCTTGTGGCCATGATGCCAATTTGAATTATGCTTATGAAGATGAACTTGCTATAGTTCCTTATGTTAAACATGAAATTGTTGCTATTGCACCCACACATGACTTGGGCCAGGTGGCAAGTTGAGTTCGTCAAGAGGTGTGTCTGGCTTAGTACACCATATATCAATGAAGTCAAGGAGCTTCTTTGGATCCAGCAGTAATGGAACTGAAGAATTCTTAGCAATTGCAGCTTGCTCTTGCTTCCTTTTGAGGAACTCGGCGAGTTCATCTTCATCAGCAAGCCCGTGTTCATCAGCCTGTGGCACAACGGCCTTGCTTTTGGGACTGGGCCTTGTTCCATGGCCAGCAGTGACCTTTTTCTTCAGTTTGGGCAGTGAATACGATGGTTGCCCACTAGCTGAGGCACTTGATGCAGCTATTGAGGCTGTTTGTAATGCCCCGGACACACCCGCCGGTGGTCGTTACTCCTGGTGAGATCTAGACTGGCCTCATAGATCAATACTAGTCTTTCCTGCGCACTTTGTCCTCACTCATGCGCACCCGGGAGCAACTTCCCGGTCGGTCACCCATCCTGAAATTACTCCAAGCTGAGCACGCCTAACTTTGGAGTTCTGTCCGAATGGGCTCCCGGAAAAGAAGGAATTCCTTATTGATATGAGTAGTCTATCATCCCTAATAAGCCAGGCTATCACATACACCCCCACTCAGAGGAACCGACATCCTCGTCGGGCCACAGGAACGTTCCCTCTTGGCACATACGTCTGTGCATCCAGTCCGGTACATGTGACATGCCGTGTGCCACGACAGGTCACAAACGTCATGAACAACATGACCGTGCACCTGTCCGCAAACATCCGTGTAACCGCGAGGGTCGGCTCTGATACCAACTTGTAACGCCCCGGACACACCCGCCGGTGGTTGTTACTCCTGGTGAGATCTAGACTGGCCTCACAGATCAATACTAGTCTTTCCTGCACACTTTGTCCTCACTCATGCGCACCCGGGAGCAACTTCCCGGTCGGTCACCCATCCTGAAATTACTCTAAGTTGAGCACGCTTAACTTTGGAGTTCTGTCCGAATGGGCTCCCGGAAAAGAAGGAATTCCTTATTGATATGAGTAGTCTATCATCCCTAATAAGCCAGGCTATCACACTGTTGGAAAGCCCTCGGTGCGCTGGCAAGATGCGAGCACGACCGGTGTTGAAGCTCTGGCTGCTGCCATTGATGAACTTGAAGCAGGAGGAGGCAGTGAAGATTTTGTAGTCTTGGGTGCTGAAGCCTTTGAAGCTGCCGGCTGGGCCACTGAGGGCTTTGGGACAGACGGCTTGGGCTTGTTGGCAGGCTTCTTTTGCATAGCCTTCTTCGGAGCGCTTGCACTGCCACTGGCATCTGCTTCAGCTGAGGCCTTTGTGGCCCTGTTGAATTCTTCAACCACCTTTTTGGCCTGTTTCTGCAATTTTGCTTGATGCTTTGCCCATTCTTTGGGGAATTCTTCACCCCGTCTGATGCTTGTAGGATCAGCCACTTGTCCAGGAGCCAACTGTGGTCTTTTGCACGGAGGCTTGACTGCGAAGTCCTTCATGTATTTGGAAGTGACGAAATTGTAGCTTCTCCACTAATAGGTCCAGTATCTCTTTATCTTTTGCATGCGCATTTTGCGCTGCTCCTTGGGTTCCTTTCCATGAGTTTCTTCATTCGGAGTGCAATATCCTTCATACAGATCCTCTGGAATCTCGAAAGCAGTGTGTTCCTCTTTTCTCTTGCCTCCCTTATGAGGCTTTCTGCCATCAGCCATTTTCTTTAGCTGAGGTTTTTGAACTCGTGAGGACTCTGAAGATGTTTGAAGGTTTTCCTCAAGCAATGCTGCAAATGAATTAATTTGGTGAGAACCTAGAGATTCGTCGGCAGACATTGTACCTGTGAATAGAGTATAGTTGCGAGGAAATAGGGAAGAGTCACATGCGTTCTCAGAGATTTTTCAAAAATAAACCAGTTGACGAAATTGACCCTTATCATCTTGACGCAATTCACTAAGTGTTCTTGACCCAGGTTCCAGAGTTGTACAGATTTAAGCAATTGCACAATTGAGGAATCTAGTTGTTAAGTATAACTTAGATGAAAATACTCAAGACTGGCCATAAGGAAGTGCTGAAGAATTGGAAGAGTAGGAAAAACAGCACTTGAAGATTTTGTGGCAGTTAAAAGATCAAACTTGGGCTGTAAAAATAAATTTTAATTACCCCAAGGAACTTGATGAACTGGACGACGAGTCGAAGGAAACCGTCAGTTCAGATCTTCCGTGCCCTAACTTGGCGACGAAAGATAGCTACGGCGGTGGCGGAGGTGAAGAAATCCGCGGCCGGTGCGAGTACGATGACGAAGAAGTCGAGGCAGTGAAGCTCTTCCTTTCCGGCGACGATGAGTTCCAGCGGCGGCGCTAGGGTTTGAGAGCGACAGGGGCACGAGAGTGAAATGAGTTAGGGTTGACGAGGTCAAGCCTTTATATAGGCGCAGTAAAAACTGTGAGGTCCGAAGATTTTGGACGGATAGGCCCCTGGCGTTTCGCATCTGAGTGACACGCGTCATACATGCATTTTTGAATGTGCTTATCCATGCGTCGAAGGCGCGGGATGAGGTTACTGTGGCAACCGCCAAAAAATTGATTTGAATATTTTCAAAATGTGTTCGCAATTTCTTCAGCTGTCAAGGACACAGTGAAGACTTTGAATAGTGTCAATTAGAACGCATATGAAGAGATTGAGAACATAGTGGTTTGAGTTTAGCATAGAGGGGAGTGGGTCCGATCACATCCACATAGATGACGAAAAACATAGTTTGAAGAAATAGCTATATGTGGATGTTGTTGAGGACATGAAAAACTCAAATATATATATATATAGATAATAAGTAGTGAAGAATAACCTCAAATGACGAATTTGAAAAGTTTGACAAAATTGCAAATGACGAAAAACTCAAATTTGAAGAATGTCCCAAAGAGGAGGTAGCGTTACCCACCGTATAAGAACTATGATGATTTTAGACACCGCGTACAATTGTCGTAGGGTTCTGAGAATCAAGTTCTTCATTAATTTCTTCACACTTAGAGGGTTAGTCTTCATTGATTGAAGAAAAATGTTACTTCGTGTGTTGTGTATCAAAGTCATCAAGAATGCATAAGCGTTAGGATGTGTGTCCTTTTCAAAGGACATTCAAAGATTCTAGGATGTTTAGCTCACACCGCAACATGCAAAACCTTCTCCCATCCAAGGGCTTAGTGAAGATATCGGCAAGCTGGTCTTCTGTCTTCACGTGGTCGATGACGATGTCTCTCTTCAGCACATGATCACGAAGAAAATGGTGACGAATCTCAATGTGCTTCATCCTTGAGTGTTGCACTAGGTTGTGGGCGATCTTGATGGCGCTCTCATTGTCATAGTAGAGTGGCACTTTCTTCATGTTGACGCCATAGTCCTTGAGGGTTTGTTTCATCCATAGTAACTGAGAGCAGCAGGCGCCAGCAGCAATGTACTCAGCCTCGGCAGTGGAAAGTGAGACACAGTTTTGCTTCTTCGAGGACCAACATACAAGAGATCGTCCGAGAAAATGGCATGTGCCTGAGGTTGACTTGCGATCCACACAGTCACCAGCATAATCAGAATCGGAATATCCAGCAAGATCAAGTGACGAGCCCTTGGGATACCATAATCCAAGCGTTGGAGTGTGAGCTAAATATTGAAGAATTCGTTTCACAGCCTGGTGGTGTGATTCCTTCGATGACGCTTGAAAGCGAGCACACATGCAAACGCTAAGCATAATATTTGGCCTAGATGCACATAGGTAAAGGAGCGAACCAATGATGAAGCGATATACCTTCTGATCGAAATCTTTACCATTTTCGTCAATGTTGAGTTGGCCATTTGTTGGCATTGGTATCTTGAGGCCTTTGCAATCTTGCATTCCGAATTTCTTTAGGCAGTCCTTGAGATATTTCTCCCGAGATATGAAGATGCCATTGGGTTGTTGACGAATTTGAAGTCCAAGGAAGAATTTCAACTCCCCCATCATAGACATCTGATATTCTTCTTGCATCATATGTGCAAATTCGTCACTGTATTTCTTGTTAGTGCAACCAAAGATAATATCATCAACATATATTTGGCATACAAACAGTTCATCATCATAAGATTTTGTGAAAAGAGTAGGATCAAGTGAACCGGGCTTGAACCCCTTTTTCTTCAGGAATTCCTTCAGTGTATCATACCAAGCCCTCGGGGCTTGCTTGAGGCCATAGAGTGCCTTGTTGAGTCTGAAGACTTTGTCAGGATGCTTTGGGTCCTCAAAACCTGGTGGTTGAGCAACATATACTTCTTCCTCAAGCTTACCATTGAGGAATGCACTTTTCACATCCATTTGATATAAGATGATATCATGATGGTTAGCATATGCAAGCAATATACGAATGGCTTCAAGCCTAGCAACAGGTGCAAATGTTTCATCGAAGTCAATACCCTCAACCTGTGTGTAGCCTTGAGCTACAAGACGGGCCTTATTCCTCACCACTTGGCCGTTTTCGTCTTGTTTGTTGCGATAGATCCACTTAGTGCCGATGATATTGTGCTTGCGTAGATCAGGACGCTTGACAAGCTCCCACACATTGTTGAGCTCGAATTGACGCAATTCATCTTGCATTGCTTGAATCCATTCAGGTTCTAGAAAGACTTCATCAACTTTGGTGGGCTCTGAAATAGAGACAAACGCGTAATGCCCACAAAAGTTAGCTAAATGTGAAGCTCTTGAGCGAGTGAGGGGACCAGGTGCATTGATGTTGTCGAGGATCTTCTCAATCTGCACTTCATTTGCCACTCGTGGATGTGCTGGACGAGGGCCTTGTTGTTGTTGTTGCCGTGCAAAATCCTCAGCATCAATTTCGTCAAGATGTTCATTTTCTTCACGA
This sequence comes from Elymus sibiricus, assembly GCA_039707655.1. Taxonomy (NCBI): domain Eukaryota; kingdom Viridiplantae; phylum Streptophyta; class Magnoliopsida; order Poales; family Poaceae; genus Elymus; species Elymus sibiricus. Next base: position 342,297,174 of record CM077666.1, on the reverse strand, counting down.
CGAGGAACAACCACTTCTTCATCAGTAGGTATTTCTTCATTGGGCACAATTTCACCAGTGCCCATCAGCTTGATAGATTCCTCAGGTGGCATTTCATCTAGCACAGGAGGCAGGTGCTCTCTTCACGAGCCGTTAGTTTCATCGAACCGCACATCTACAGTTTCAACAATCTTGTGATGACAAGAGTTGAAGACTCTGTAGGTGTGCAAATCCTTTCCGTAACCAAGCATAAAACCTTCATGTGCCTTCGGTGCAAATTTAGAACTATGATGAGGATCTCTAATCTAACATTTAGCACCGAAGACTTTGAAATAACTCACATTGGGTTTCTTGTTGGTGAGTAGCTCATATGAGGTCTTCTTGAGGAATTTGTGAAGGTATACCCGATTGATGATGTGACAAGCAGTATCAATTGCCTCAGGCCACCATCGACGAGGGGTCTTGTATTCATCAAGCATAGTACGCGCCATCTCGATGAGGGTTCTGTTCTTGCGCTCCACAACTCCATTCTGCTGAGGTGTGTAGTGAGCGGATAGCTCATGAGTGATGCCAAGTTCATTAAGATAGTCGTCGAGGCCTGTGTTCTTGAATTCAGTGCCGTTGTCACTCCTAATATGCTTGATCTTGAGATCATAATTCGTCATGGCCCGATTAAAGAATCGTCTGAAGACATCCTGAACTTCATTCTTGTAGGAGATCATGTGCACCCAGGTGTAGCGAGAGTAGTCATCAATAATGATGAATCCGTAGAGAGATGCTGCATTGGTTAGTGTGGCATAACGTGTAGGACCAAACAAATCCATATGAAGTAATTCAAAGGGACGAGTAGTGGTCATAATTGTCTTCGCCGAGTGCTTGGATCTGGTCATCTTTCCAGACTCACAAGCACCACAGAGGTGATCCTTGATGAATTTGACACCCTCAACGCCAATGATATGCTTCTTCTTGACGAGAGTGCTCAAATTCCTCATTCCAGCATGTCCAAGACGTCGATGCCATAGCCAGCATTCCGAAGCTTTTGCCATTAGACATGTTGCAGGCTGAGGACCTGTAGAGAAATCTACAATGTACAAGTCACCTTTCCTAAAGCCTTCTAAGACTTTGGATTTGTCAGATTCCAACAGCACAATGCATCTATATTTGCCAAAGATGACAATCATATCAAGATCACAAAGCATTGAGACAGACATGAGGTTGTATCCAAGGGACTTGACAAGCATCACCTTTTCCATGTGTCGATCCTTTGAAATGGCAACCTTACCTAGACCCAATACCTTGCTTTTTCCTTTGTCAGCGTATGTGATATGCTTCAGATGAGACGGAGTAAGGGGAGCATCAGTGAGGAGATTCCTATCTCCAGTCATATGATTCGTGCAGCCACTGTCCAAGACCCATTCAGTGGTTGAAGGTGTATCATCCCGTAGAAGCATTAGTCTGACTTACAAATTCATATGCTTCAAAGTGAAGAATATGATGATGATCAATTTTATCAGACAATTTCATCAATGAATAATATCAGGCAGCATAAGGGATGTGTGAAATGAAACATTCATTTCATCGTGATTAGCCTGCATCCCAACGGGCATTATGTCAGGTCTTCAGCAAATTCATCAGACATTTAGTTGTCTGAAGACCTGACCCTGCAGAAGAGATTAGTTCTTCTTCTTAACCACCCACATCTGAATGGGTGGCTGAGAAGCAATGTGGCGAAGTGCATTAATGGAGAACTTAGGCATTGAAGAATATGCATTTCTCTTCACAGGAGGGTTATAGTAATTGAATGAATAAGCAGAGAAATTCTTCGAAGATTTGTGAATATAGTGGTTTGAAGAATAATGCTCATATTCATCAAATCGATGTTTGTTTCCCTGCGAAACATAGGCATTAGTGCGACCATAAGTGGGTCTGCGTCCATTTGACGACTTTGATCCCTGTGAAGAATTTTCCCTGGGAAGTTTCTTCTTCATCGGTGGTGTCATGATGACATTCACCTGAAGATTTTCCAGACGGCTTTTAGGAACCCGGATTTTCTTCACAGGTGGACCGTTCCTGCAATTAGTACCAATGAATCTGGCAAAGACCTTACCATTCTGATTCTTTAACAGTTTACAGTTGGAGTCAAATGACTCATCTGAAGAATATGAAGAATCACAAGTATAGCCAGATAAAGTGGATGGATCTATGGGAGGTCCCTTTGCAGCAACCCATGTGGTTTTGGGATACTGCTCAGGCTTCCAATACGAACCATCAGCGTTGAGCTTTCTCTCAAAGGCAATACCCTCTTTCCTAGGGTTCCTATGAAGAATTTGCTTTTTGAGCACATCACACAGGGTTTGATGCCCTTTGAGGCTTTTGTACATGCCAGTGACATACAATTCCTTTAGCCCTGCATTTCAATCAGTATTCCCGATGGCTTCCTCAAGTGAGGGGTTAGTGGCCACCGTAGCAGTTGAAGCAATTGCAAGAACATAAGCATTTGAACATTCAACTAAAGAATTAGCATTATCACGTTCAAGGCATTTTAGGCATGGTGCAACAAATTCTTCCTGAGCGGTACTGATCTGTTGAGCGAGGAGTGAATTGTTTTCTTTTTGAAGATCATCATTAGACGCTCTCAGCTTCTCGAGATCTTGCTTCCTTTGAAGAAATTCATAGGACATCTTCTCGTGTTCAGCTGAGAGGGACACATGACGACTTTCAAGTTCATCATATTGAGACTTAAGCCTTCTGAGACCCTCAGACAGAGCTTGACTACGATCCATTTCCTCGTCCAACAGGTCATCGCTTTTGTCTAGCAGCTTTTGAATCTTTTCCATGGCATGTTGTTACTCAGTTGCAGTTTTAGCAAGTTTCTTATAGCTTGGCTTAGATTCACATTCAGAGTCATCATCACTGGAGGTTTCAAAGTAAGCTTCTCGTGAGGTTACCTTTGCACCTCATGCCATGAGACTGACAGCAGACGAAGTGGAGGCATCGTCTGGTTCCCGGGATCTGAGAGAATTCGCAAATTCCACAAGCCAGGGATCATCACGTCTGTATGCCCCTTCATAGACGTCAGCGATCCTGTCCCAGATGAGCTTCGCATGGCTCAGATGGGAGATGCGAGTGAAATCATCCTTGGTCAGACGAGAACAGATGATGTATTTCGCCAGAGCATCGAGTTGAGTGTATCTGCGAATGCCTTCTGCATTTGCCATCTTGCAGAGATCAATCAATCCTAGTTCAGTGACTGTCCATAGATCGCTGTCAGTGGCCAGGAGACGTTTCCGCATCATGACCTTCCAGTACGGGTAGTTTGTGCCATCGAAGATGGGGCACGCAGCGGAGACCTTGATCATTCATGCGGTCGACATAACTAAAACTCCAGCTGGTTAAACCAAAATCACACAGAACAAGGGAGTACCTTGCTCTAATACCAATTGAAAGCACAGGATAACTCCCAGAGGGGGGGGTGAATGGGAGATTTTTACAAACTCGTCAAACTCCGAAGACTTTGACGAAAATCGAAGTGAAGAAATAGAAACAGAATTGAAACTAAGTCTACACAGATATGGAAAGCATGCATACGAAGCATAAGTAGGTGACGAACATGTAATCATACACACAGGTAAGCATGAGGAAAATGAACTGAAGAAAATGGGACAGCATGATGAAAGTCTTCAGTTCAAATTCTTCAGAAAGGTATGACACAAGTACTTCAATAGCGGAATAGTAATAAAGTGAAGGAGTGAGGAATTTGAAACCGGTTGGGCTCGATGAAGACACAGCGATTTGTTAGACCAGTTCCAGTTGCTGTATCAACTGTACGTCTAGTTGAGGCGGCTGAGTTTTACCTCAGAGGACACTTAGTCCTCACCGTATTCCTCTTGAGCTAATGACACTTAGTCCTCGCCCAATCACTCGTGGTAAGTCTTCAAGGTAGACTTCCGAAACCTTCACAGACTTGTTCACCGGCATGCCACAATTACTCTTGGGTGCTCAGAACATGATGCCTAACCGTCTGGAGGAATGACAGTCCTCAAAGGTAACAAGCGTCGGATCACACATATCAATCTCTTCAGTGATGCTCAATCACTTTGGCTCTGGGGTTTTCCTCACTTAGGATTCTCTCAAAGTCGTCGGAGGGTGGGTTGCTCTCAAATGACAAGTGTCAAGTTCTCTCGGAGCAGCCAACCAACAAGTGGTTGTGGGGGGCGGTTATTTATAGCCAGGGGGCAACCCGACATGAATTGTCATAAATGCCCTTCACTGATGCGACCGTTGTCAACATAAGGATCCACTCGACAGCTGGCACGCGGCGCAGCAATGGTCGGAAAATTGAACTCTCAATTTCGTCGGGGCACTCAATTTCCTCACGGTAGGCAGATCGCACTGGCGAACTCCTGACTCCTTAGCCTGACCAAGTTCGTCAGTGACCAGATGAACTTCGTCACTGTCGCTAGCAAATGCGTCAGCTGTACCGGAGATTTCCAAAGGCTTCACTCAAAGCAGTTTTTGTGTGTAAAGGTTTAAGTAAGTTTGAGCATCACTTTGGAAATGTGAAATATGTTTCACCTAGACCCCCTTTAACAGTACGGTTTTTCCTATGACTCAAATAAGAAGAAAAGAAACTACGAAAACAAAAGTCTTCAAGCTTCAAAGTCTTCACATCAATTTCTTCAAAGGCCGTACCAATTTCATCCCAAATTCTTCACTTGAAGAAATCTATTTTTAGGGGTCGTCTTCCATGTGTTAAACCAAATCTTTAGGGACTCTGTCTCCTGTGTATACTCACAAACACATTAGTTCCTCAACCTATTTGTCTTCAATACTCCAAAACCACTAAGGGGGCACTTGATGCACTTACAATTTGCTTTTCTATCAATTGCCCAACAGTAATTTGTTTACCCACCGTATGCTATGTGTTCGAGAGAGAAGCCTCTAGTGAAAACTATGGCCCCCGGGTCTACTTTATCATATATATAAAACCTAAAAATACCTTGCTGCAATTTATTTACTTTTATTTTAATTAGTATTTTAGTTTATCTATTTATCTCTATAAGATTTAATCCTTGCAAATAACCACTAAGAGGATTGCCAACCCTCTTATTTGCGTTGGGTGCAAGTGTTTGCTCTTGTGTGTGCAGGTGCGCTTAACGGAATTTTGCTTGGTTCTCCTACTGGATTGATAACCTTGGTTCTTAACTGAGAGAAATACTTATCTCTATTGTACTGCATCATCCTCTCCTCTTCGGGAAATACCAACGCAGACTACAAGTAGCATGGCAACACTACAAACGAATATTATTCGGCTTTCTCTTGAGTGGGTGTGTATGTGGTAAATAAAGGGGACTGATCAAAAGAGCTCGAAAGAGACATTATTGCTAAAGGTCCATAGTTCCCAAACATTAAGCCACAGTGAAAACCTATGCATGATCACTTATTTGGCATAATCTCCTTCACGTGACAATCAAAGTTCCAACAAACAATGACTGAAACATAGTGTTTAAGAGCCTAGTGGAGGAAGCAATTTTGGGTGTACTCATGAGCACTTGAACATTATATTTTACTACATGCTTTCTACTCCCAAACTTATGTTTTCAAGGCTCTACCTAAAGAAACTCTTCCGTGCATTCCCGGCAAGCATGTGTTGTCTAGATTAAATGAAATGAAGTGTTGCAAAGTTGTTTTATCTAGTAGATCAAAAACTTTGTGTTAATTATCTTTGCTTCACTAACACTTGCTCTATAACCATGCCACCGCTATATCTATGATAAGTTTTCAGGTCAAGAAGCGGAGGGCTATCTAGGCATACCGATCGTAAGTGAACCAAAACCTTCTCGTTATTTTGGTTTAAACAACTGAGTTCCTTATGCTTCAGATTTCTCTCTATGTTGCTCGAGGACGATCAAGTTTAAGCTTGGTGGAGTTGATGAGTGATATTTTTACACTCATTTCAACCTCGTTTAAACCAAATTATTTCATTAAAAGAGAGATGTTCGCTCCGATATTGTCACTAATGACTAATAAGTGCGAGGGATTCCACAAATCCTCTCTTTGATATTTTTCCATAGGAAATGGGCTAAAAAGGGAAGAAATCACGTGGGAGAAATCACCAGGAGGCGCCAGAAGGTCGCCAGAGTAAAAGACAACATTCCATGCGACCGCGAGCGCTCACATGAGCGATCGTTTGGCGTGGAAACCAAGGCAGGTCGTCCACCTGAACAACTTTTATAAAGGGGACCCAGTCGAAATGTGAACATAGAGCGTGTGGGGAGAACGTCCAGCACAACCACAACCCTTTCATCATCATCTCCATCCACAAACCCTAGCCGCCGCCATTTGCATCTCCATAGCCATCTCCACCACCATAGTTCTCTTCCATCTAGTTCATACTTGTAATCGTGCATCGCACAAGGCATCCATTGTAAGACATATTGCAATCAATCAATCTCAAGATGTGTTCTTCAATGTTTTCTTCTCGCGATCTGATCTCGATGTGTGAGTAGATCGGTAAGGTATGGGGTGAGGCATGAGCCTTGCAACCCCAGGTATTCGGTGAAGGGATCATTGGGAGTCTTTGACATAACATCTTGTATGTGTGAAATAAAATTGTTTCGTGAAGTTTCTCTTGTCTTGTCCGTGATCTTCATCCCTGCAGGTACCCAGGATTATGGAGATCGAGCACCGGTGAGGCTAGGAGCAAGGGGACAGTGAAGTGTTACACCGAACACCGGTGACAGTAAGGATTAGTAGGGTAACATGGATCATAACCTTGGGGATTCATGAGGTGTAGTCATTGAACGCCCAAAGCTTTTGTCTGATATTATTATCTTAATTATCGAGGCAACCCCGCGAGATGGATAGGGCCTGCAGTAGGACAACTGATTCTTGATGCAGGACTCGTGACGGTCAAGATGTTATTTGGACACATCCCTCATTCCGATACAAAACAAGCACCTCTTGACGGGTGACTTCCCATGCACAAACTCATATCATTTTTTTATCCCAACACCAATACATGGTTGTAAGCATTAAGACCTCATCCCCGTACCTTTTGCTTGCTGATCCGATCAAAAGCTGGATTTGACACTTTAGCAAAAGCTTGCTAGAGACCATTGCTTCAAGCGGATCTTCCTCTCGTGGGTTCGATACCCAAGGTCACCTCTGGGGAAATAGGTGCGGGATACCCTTTCTTGTTCCAATACCGGATCAATAAAAAGGAGATATCACTAGGCCGCGCTGGGCAGGCTTGTGGGCACCCCGTAGGTCAGTTTGACCTCTCCTTTATCCGCAAGGAAGCTAATTTTCAGAGAAAAATCCCCTCAAAATTTCAGCACAATCAGAGTTCTGAAACTCTGGCTATTTAAGAAATGATGTTCGGCCAGAAAATAGAACCGAAACAGAGAGGAAAACCTAAAGAAAAGGAAGAGGGGAGATCCAATCTCGGAGGGGCTCCTGCCCTCCGGGGACCATGGAGGCCAAGGACCAGAGGGAGAACCCTTCTCCCATATAGGGGGGAGGCCAAGCAAGAAGAAGAAGGAGGGGGTTCTCTCCCCCTCTCTCCCGGTGGTGCCGGAGCACCGCCCGGGGAACCATCGTGACGGCAATCTACTCCAACAACTTCGCCGTCGTCATCAACAACTTACTCCCTCTTAATGCAGCGGTGTATCCTCTCTCACCTTGCTGTAATCTCTACTTGAACATGGTGCTCTATGCTATATATTATTATTCAATGATGTGTTGCACCTCTATCATGTTTGAGTAGTTTCTTTTTGTTCTATGGGCTAATTGTGGTATGGCATGGTTGATATGAGTTGTATGTTCACTACAAAAAAAAGACACATCCGTGACATTATGCCCCGAACGAATTTTTTTTATGTCATGGTTGTGACACTTCTATGACAATAATTATGACAAAAACACGTATCATCATAGATGTGGTGGGCTCCTACTTCTATGACAAAAAATTATGACAGAAAATGGGCTTTTCGTCCTGGGCGGACCGGACACGCACCTGCATGACATTCTTTGGGCCGTCCATGACGTAAAAAATCGTGGTAGAAGTGAGGGCGAGGAAATTTTCGGGGAGTTCCCGGTTACGGTGGGTGGTCGGGGCCGAGCGATGCAGTGTGGTTTGCGCGTTTCTCTCGTATGCGCGCGTGTGTGTGAGGCGTTCGCTAACTGAACCTGAGCGAGGTGTTCGCTTACTGAACCCGAGCGATCGATCGATCCCTCGCACTACTACACGTACTGAACCCGAGCGAGCGATCCCACTGCGTACTGAAGCCGAGCGATCCCTTCGCTGCTAACTGAACCCAAGCGATCCCTTCGCTGCTAACTGAACCCGAGCGATTCCTTCGCTGCTAACTGAATTCGATCGATCCTTCTCGCTGCTTACTGAAGCCGATCGAGCCCCCGTGCGAGATGTAGCCCGCCGATGTTGGGTTGCCTCTCGATGAACAATGCCCATTGTTGCTGCGCGCGCGATACACGTAGACACGAGTCGAGACGTATCGATGGAGCCGGTTGGTTGGCTGTGGATGAACAGTTCCCGTTGCTGCCGCCCGCTCGTATGCCCCACCCCAGCCGGTGGGGATTGGATGAACAGGACCCCGGCCGTGTAGGTGGTTGGCACTGGATGAATAGGACCCCGAGGAGGCCGTGCCGCGGTACGCCATACCCCAGCCAGTTGGGGGTGGATGAACAGGACCCCGTGGAGGCTGGATGAACAGTAGCCGGTGGAGGCTAGAGGAAGTCGACGGTGGATGAACAGTAGCTGGTGGAGGCTGGAGGAGGTCGACCGTGGATGAACAGTAGCCCATGGAGTTCCGTTTTGCGGTACGCCACACCCCTCCCGATCAACAGGACCCCCGTTTCGACCGTAGGCACTCGATGAGAAGTCTGTTTCCTTCGTTTTGCTGTACGCCACACCCCTCCCGATCAACAGGACCACCGTTTCGACCGTAGGCGCTCAATGAGAAGTCCGTTTCCTCCGTTTTGCGGTACGCCACACCCCTCCCGATCAACAGGACCCCGTTTTGACCGTAGGTGCTCGAACAAAAGTCCGTTTCCTCTGTTTTGCGGTACGCCAGACCCCCAGCCGATGAACAGGGCCCCGTTTCAACCATAGGCGGTCGAACAAAAGGCCGTTTCCTCCGTTTTGCGGTACGCTAGACCCTGAGTCGATGAACAGGACCCCGTTTCGGCTGTTCCGTCCAAGCCGGTTGGCTCACGATGAACATGACGAGTTCCTTCTGACCCAGTCGCTTGGCTCCCGATGAACACGACGTTGTTTCCTCCATTCTGACCCAGTCGGTTGTCTGCCGATGAACACGACGCCGTTGCTGCCGTCCATTGCCTCTCCATGTACACGAGCCCTGGCCGTACGTATGCGTGAGTACGCGTTCCAGACCCCGCCCGTATGTACGTACGTGGCCGTATTATTTGTCGTGTGGCTGTACGTATGTGTAAACGATTTAGATGGGACTGTCTGAACTGCTACGTCGGGGGCTCAACTACGGCCCGTGCCGCTACATACTCGGCCACGGTTCATCCTTGCAGAGAGACGAATTGACCAGTATGTACGTACACGTTCGCGACCAGACAGACAACGCTATGTACGCTTCGATCGGGTGGGTCCCTGCTGTCAGGGAGGATAAGGAGGCACTTCCTTGCGTGCGAAGATATAGCAGGTAGGTCCCAGCTATCAGGCGAAGGAATCATTTTTTTTGCGCGTAATAAGGACGCATTTCCTTGCGTGCGAAGATGTAGCTGGTGGGTCCAGCTATCAGCCTCACCGCGTACAGTCCTCTTCCGATGGCTGTCGTTCATTGACCACGTTGACTACGCCGTGCCGAGAGCACCAAAGCGGTAGATGACGGCGAGGTCTAGGAAGGGAATGATGCGAAGCCGGGGAAGACACGGCAGTGGATGCCCACACGGAGGGGAGTACGAGGGTTGACTGGTTCGGCTGTGGTGTGAGGCTGCCATTGCCGATGAATAACAGGGGATGTGGGTGAGTAGAGGGAAGGCCTGGCTAGCGGTGGGAGTAGGGTGGGGCGGTGAGGCCTGCGCGGCAGCAGAGCCGGCCACGGGAGGCAGGAGCAGGCGGTCCCGCCGGCGCTGGTTTGGGCGGCTGGAGCAAGAAGATCAGAGATTGAAGAAGCAGCACGGCCGTTGGACGAACATCCAACGGTCACTGCTGCTAGAATCGTTTATTGACTAAGTTGACAAAGCCCTGCGTACGGGTCAACTTAGTAGGCCCACAAGTCAGCCTCCAAATAAGGTGGGTCCCAGTAAGCAAGGGGAGGAATCATTTTTCTTGCGCGTAATAAGGAGGCACTTCCTTGCGTGCGACCATGGACCTCGTGGGTCCCAGCTCTCAGCCTCTCCATGTACAGTCCTGTTCCGATGGCTGTCGTTCGTTGATCGCGTTGACGATGTCATGCCGAGAGCACCAAGGCGGTGGACATAAGCGAGGCCTAGGAAGGGAATGACCAGAAGCCGGGGAAGACGCGACAGTGGTTGCCCACGCGGAGGGGAGTACGAGGGTTTACTGGTTCGGCTGCGGTGTGAGGCTGCCATCGTCGGAGAATAACAGGAGGTGTGGGTGAGTAGATGGATGGCCTAGCCAACTATGCGAGTAGGGTGGGGCGATGAGGCCTGCGCGGCAGCACAGCCGGCCACGGGTGGCGGGAGCAGGCGGTCCCGCCGGCGCTGGTTTGGGCGGTTGGAGCAAGAAGATCAGAGATTGAAGAAGCAGCACGACCGTTGGATTAGCATCCAACAGTCACTGCTACTAGAATCGTTTGTTGACTATAAGTTAACAAAGCCATGCGTACGTGTCAACTTAGTAGGCCCACAAATCAACATAACATCTGTGGCGGACAGCATATAGCCCATTTGCTATTTTTCCTAAATTTATAGACCAATTGCTAATTATTACGTAATTTATTGCAGCCCATATTATATTTTTAGAATACCTGACCATTTTCTCCAAGGATAGAATTAAAAATTTCAACGATATTACATTGAAATTGCCGAACTATTTTTAATTCCGAAATTTTGAGCCCGATAATAACTAAATTTAAAATATATTTAAATTATGTTAAAATCCAATGAAATTTGAAATATCAAAAAAAATCGCAATTTGAAACTAAGTTCCCATTTTCTTTGTTTTTATATATATACAGTCCATTTCATATTACTTATATGATTTACAACCCTTTTTGTCTGGGCAGGCCGAATGTATCCCTCGTCATCTTGAAAGATTTGCAGCCCAGCAGGACGGAGAAAAAGAAATCGGCCTGTGCATGCTATTCTACGAAAAAAAGGTGGGCTAGTCAGTTTCACCGAGAAAAAAAAAGCTGGGCTCATCATGTTGTAAACAAAAAATAAAAGCCTGGGCTAGACGGGCCACAGACACTGCACATCCCAGTTGATAACCTACTCTGTCTCAACAACAACAACAAAACTGCTCGAGCAACTGGGTCCCACGTGTCAGCCGCTCCATGTGCAATTCTCTCGTACGTTGACAATGTCGTAGGTCCCAGATGTCAGCAAACCAATAGGAGGAAGCATTTTTTTCATGTAATAAGGAGGAGCTTCCTTGCGTGCGAAGATGTAGCTGGTGGGTCCCAGCTGTTAGGGAGTGGAATCATTTTTCTTCCGCATAATAAGGAGGCACTTCCTTGCGTGCGACCATGGACCTCGTGGGTCGCAGCTGTCAGCCTGTCCACGTACAGTCCTCTTCCGATGGCTGTCGTTCGTTGACCACGTTTACAACGCCATGCCGAGAGCACCAAGGCGGTGGACGACGGCGAGGCCTAGGAAGGGAATGACCCGGAGCCGGGGAAGACTCGGCAGTGGATACCCACGCAGCGGGGAATACGAGGGCTTACTGGCTCGGCTGCGGTGTGAGGCTGCCGTCGCCGGAGAATAACAGGAGGTGTGGGTCAGTAGAGGGATGGCCTGGCAAGCGATGGGAGTAGGGTGGGGCGGTGAGGCGATGAGGCCTGCGCGGCAGCACAGCCGGCCACGGGAGGCGGGAGCAGGCGGTCCCGCCGGTGCTGGTTTGGGCAGTTGGAGCAAGAAGATCAGAGATTGAAGAAGTAGCACGGCCGTTGGATTAGCATCCAACGGTCACTGCTGCTAGAATTGTTTGTTGACTATAAGTTGACAAAGCCCTGCGTACGCATCAACTTAGTAGGCCCACAAGTCAGCATAACATCTATGGCGGACAACATATAGCCCATTTGCTATTTTTCCTAAATTTACAGACCAATTGCTAATTATTACGTAATTTATTGCAGCCCATATTATATTTTTAGAATACCTGACCATTTTCTCCAAGGACAGGATTAAAAATTTCAACGATATTTCATTGAAATTGCTGAACTATTTTTAATCCCGAAATTTTGAGCCCGATAATAACTAAATTTAAAATATATTTAAATGGGACATTTACATTTGTGCCCCTAACTGGAACCCACTACTCAGATTTGCCCCTAATTTTCAGGTATGCTCAAATTTACCCCTCTGCCGTCAAGTCACCTTATAGAAATGCCGTTCTGTGCCGTTACCGTCCGGTCAAAGGCCTTTGACCGTCCTGGTGAACAGTAACTCGGTGAACAGTAAATTAAAAAAAATCAAAACAATTCAAAAAAATCTGGAATTTTGTGGGATCAAAGATACTCAGGTGCGCAAGGTGCGTGCAATTTTTTTTGCTGTTTGGACATTCCAGGAGCTCGTGGCGAAGGAAAAACAGTAAATCTGTACGCCCTATGAACAGCAAATTCGAAAAAAATAGCAACAAAATTCACAAAAATATGAAATTTTTTGGCCTCAAAGAGGCTTGGGTGCGCAAGGTGCTTGCAAATTTTTGTGATCAAATGACATGCGAGGAGCTCTAGCAAAAAAAAACAAAATAGTGCATTTTTTCAAAGTTTTTTTCTGAGCCAAATTTTGTTTTTTTCTCCACGAGCTCCTACAATGTCCAAACACAACAAAAATTTGCACGCACCTTGCGCACCCGAGTATCTTGGATGCCAAAAAATTTCATATTTTTTTGAATTTTCCTGCTATTTTTTTTGAATTTACTGTTCATAGGCGTACAGATTTAATTTTTTCCTTCGCCACGAGCTCCTGGAATGTCCAAACGGCACGCATAAGATCACGAAGCTCAAACAAGCAATCATCAAACTTAGTATCACTAGGACTCATCTTGTGAAAAGCAACAGCCTTATGAAGAATCTTATCGAGACTCTTTAAGGAATAATCGGGGTATCACTTTTCTAAGTCATGCCATAGAGTATAAGCACATTCAAAGTTTTGCATACAACCAAGCACAACCTTAGGTAATCCTCTAATGATAAGATTGACGGTTCTAAGATTACGAAGCATGTCAATTTCCTCTTCATGAGTAGGATGCAAGGGATCAATAGGGGGCACATAAGGATTATGAATATACTTGCTCAAGTTAAATTCATCAAAGATATCAAGCATTTCATCCTTCCAAAAGTTGTAATACTCCCATTGAGGATAGGCACTCTACGTCTAAGACTCCCCAACGTAGACACATCCATCTCCCTCCAATGGTGATGAAACCAAAGCAATGGAGACCACTGCTCTGATACCAATTGTTGGATCGAGGAGATAGGTCTAGAGGGGGTGAATAGACCCTTAACCAGCCAAAATTAGCAGTTTTTAATTTCTCTTGGAACTTAGGCAGATTTTGACACAAGTTAAGATTACTCCAATACTTTCTACACATGCATATCTAGAGATTGAGCAGCGGAAATGATAAAGCATGCAAGAGTACGGAAAGTAAAAGGGTAGAGTATGGAAGATCAAACGCAATGAAGACACGGTGGTTTTTGGCGTGGTTCCGATAGGTGGTGCGATCGTACATCCACGTTGATGGAGACTTCAACCCACGAAGGGTAACGGCTGCGCGAGTCCACAAAGGGTCCACGAAGAAGCAACCTTGTGTATTCCACCATGGCTTACGTCCACGAAGGACTAGCCTCACTCGGGGTAGATCTTCACGAAGTAGGCGATCTCCTTGCCCTTACAAACTGCTTGGTTCAACTCCACATCATGACGGAGGCTCCCAAGTGACACCTAACCAATCTAGGAGACACCACTCTCCAAAAGGTAATTGACGGTGTGTTGTTGATGAACTCCTTGCTCTTGTGCTTCAAATGATAGTCTTCCCAGCACTCAAATAACTCCTCACAGATTTGGCTATGGTGGAAAAAGGATTTGAGTGGAAAGCAACTTGGGAAAGGCTAGAGATCAAGGTTCAAATGGTAGGAATGGAATATCTTGATCTCAACACATGAGTAGGTGGTTCTCTCTCAGAAAATGTATGGTGGAAGTGTAGGCACGTTCTGATGGCTCTCCTTACTGAGAAGGGAGTGGTGGAGGGGTATATATAGCCTCCACACAAAATCCAACTGTTACAATAATCTCGGTGGCACCGAAACAATAATCTCGGTAGCACCGAACTGTGTAAAAGATATGAACTTTAGGAATCTCGGTGGGACCGATACGAACAACTCGGATGGACCGAAGTGCAATGGCTAGGGCAAACCTCATCTCGGTGGCACCGATTGCATCAACTCGGTAGGACCGAAGTGAAGCAATAAGGCAACAGAGAGTTGGCAAGCCATCTCGGTGAGACCGATTTGCAAAACTCAGTGAGACCGAAGTAAGTGCAAACAATTACAGAGAGTTGGCAAGGCCATCTCGATGAGACCGAGATCCATTTCGGTGGATCCGATTTGTTAGGGTTTTGGCAGTGGCTAAGTCTTGGATGAACTCGGTGGGGCCGGATAGAGAAATTCGGTGGGGCCGAGTTGGAATGTAGGTTTTGGACATATTTGGGATTGAGAGAGTGGTTGAGGGTTTAGGAGTATTGTCACTACGCACTTGAGGAAAAAGACCATTAAGCAACACCTCATCCCCTTTTAATAGTATTGGCTTTCCTATGGACTCAATGTGATCTTGGATCACTAAACCAAAAATGTAGAGTCTTGAGCTTTTGTCAATCCTTGTCCTTAGCATTTTGAAGGGGTTCCACGTCCTCTTGTCCCTGTCACGCCATTGTTGAACTTGTCTGAAATTCACTAGATGAAAGCATTAGTCCAACAACATGTATGTTGGCATAAATTACCAAAACCACCAAGGGAGCAAATGTGCTTTCAATCTCCCCCTTTTTGGTAATTGATGACAACATACATCAAAGCTTCAAATACAGATATAGCAGAGGTATGTATGAAAGCTTTGAAGAAAACATGTAACATATATGAACTCCCTGGAGCTCCCCCTGAAGAGGTGCATATAACATGATGATACCATATGGGAGATATACATGCTAGATGTATCTTGGCTATATGCATCAGAGCAAACATATATATCATATAGGGTCCACATGTCCATGATTGTCTCTTTGCAAACATTATATACTAGCAAGAGGTCAATCATGTACATGAGTGTGATGCATATACTTATCTTGAAGTTCTTGATCAAGTACCTGAAGAAATACACTTGAGAAAATAGGGTTAGATAACACAAGATAATTTCTTCAAGAAAAGACACAAGATCAACAAGAAACCAAGATTGGGATGACATGTAGAATGGAGTATCACTAGGTGAATACTTCTTTGAAGCAGACATGTCCCCAAAAGAAATAGTTGTCTCCCCGAAAGAACTTCCTCTTCCCCTGAATCTGACATGGAAATTGGGAGCAGGTAGGGTGAGAGAACTCGAGCAATCAAAAACACTAAAGCAACTGAAATCATGTTTCTCCCCTCTTAGAAACATGTAACATTCTCTCCTCTTGTAAGGTGCATCTCTTATAATGGTAAGGAGCTTTGATGTATTCCTCTCTCCCCCTTTGACATCAATTTCCAAGAAGGGACTTCAAGTTTATTGATCAAGTGGGTTTGGTCCTTGAGAAACACATCTAGCCATTGAGTGGCTCTAGATGCAGGTAGAGGATAAGAATCATTGAGTGGAGCTGGAGCAGAAAATCTCAGGAAAAATTTGACAGGAAATTCCTTAGAGCAGCCCAAAACGGTGGCACCGAGTTGAGGCAATTCGGTGGAACCGAGTTTGATGCAATGGAACTTGTAGTCAACTCAGCTCACTAGGCAAAGGAATTCTCACAAAGATTTGCAATGAATTTGGTGCGAATCTAACTAAAAGAAAAGACACACAGAAAAGAAGCAAAGAAACGACTAGATGAAGTTTTTTTTTTAACTTCATCTAGACGGGTCGGCGACTAGGTCACCTATGTTAGAGTATATTGACTTAGGAGTCAAGTGAGAATACTTGATCATAGGTCATACTCATCGTTTAAGCAAAATGGGGTTGCCATTTTTCCTTTAAGCATTTCAATGTATTCACATCTTGTTGAGTTGCTTTAGCTCATGTCTTTGAGTAAAGCTTCTCTAAGATGTGAGAACTTACATTGGGATTTGGTGGTGAAGTCCATCATGTAGTTGGACTTGAAGTGGATGCTCATAAGTTGAAGTTGGAGCTATCCTAACATTTGTAGTTCATCTTCCTACATGGGTTAGTTTTGCAAGGAACAACATGTTTATCCAATATGACAAGAATGAAGCATATCTCAAGAATTTGTCAAAGGATATGTTTAGGTTGTCTTGTTCCTTGTTCCACCATCAATTGTTGATACTTGGGTTATGCAAGATTGCTCAAGTTAAGAGTGAGATGCAATCTTGTGTCATGAAGCTTGTCCAAGTACCTACAAAAGGTTAGATACAATACAAGGGAGCAGAATGTCCAAGATATAAGATGATCATGAAAGGTATCATGGATTAGTCAAGAATGCTCATGCCCTTGTATGCATCCACATGAACCTCTAGTTCATGTTTGAAGCATCAATGATGTTCAACTCACTTCTCAAGTGACAAAACACTTTCTCATCAAGGGGTTTGGTAAAGATGTCCGCCAATTGCTTGTCGGTACGAACATGTTTAAGGTCAATGTCACCTTTCTCAACATGATATCGAATGAAATGGTGACGAACCTCAATATGCTTAGTTCGAGAATGTTGCACGGGATTGTGTGCAATCTTAATAGCACTCTCATTGTCACATAGTAATGGTACATGTTTCACATGCACACCATAGTCTTTAAGAGTTTGTGTCATCCATAGTAATTGAGCACAACATGATCCCGCGGCAATGTATTCCGCTTCGGCAGTAGATAGAGATACGGAATTTTGTTTCTTGGAGGACCAAGACACAAGAGATCTACCAAGAAATTGACATGTACCCGAAGTGGATTTTCTATCAACCTTGTCTCCGGCATAGTCCGAATCGGAGTAGCCAACAAGATTGAAAGAATATCCTTTGGGATACCATATGCCAAAGTTTGGTGTATGTATCAAGTATCTCACAATTCTTTTCACTGCTTTAAGGTGACACTCTTTTGGTGCCGCTTGGTATCGTGCACACATGCACACACTTAGCATAATGTCGGGATGGGAGGCACATAGATATAGCAATGAACCTATCATTGATCGATAAACCTTTTGATCAACCGGTTTGCCATCCTTGGTCAAGTCAAGATGTCCACTCGTGGGCATGGGAGTTTTCATACCTTTACTCTCTTGCATGTTGAACTTCTTGAATAAGTCCTTGGTATACTTTGTTTGAGAAACAAAGGTACCTTCCCTAGTTTGCTTGATTTGCAAACCAAGAAAGAATTTGAGTTCACACATCATAGACATCTCAAACTTTTCCGACATCAACCTTCCAAACTTTTCACTAAAAGAGGGGTTAGTAGATCCAAATATAATATCATCAACATAAATTTGGCATACAAATAATTCTCCATTAACCCTCTTAGTGAAAAAAGTTGAATCAATCTTCCCAATTTCAAAACCTTTTTCAAGAAGAAACTTTGTCAAGCATTTATACCAAGCTCTAGGGGCTTGTTTAAGACCATAAAGAGCTTTACGAAGTTTATACACATGATTAGGTTTCTTGGGATTCTCAAAGCCGGGAGGTTGTTTAACATACACTTCCTCCTCAATTTCACCATTTAAGAAAGCACTTTTAATATCCATTTGGTAAAGAGTGATATGATGGTGATTGGCATAAGCGAGTAAAATGCGAATGGACTCAAGTCTTGCAACGGGGGCATATGTCTCACCATAGTCCATACCTTCGACTTGTGTGTAACCTTGTGCTACGAGACGAGCCTTGTTGCGTACAACTTGTCCATCTTCATCTTGCTTATTCCGAAACACCCATTTGGTTCCAATGATGTTTTGCTCTTCCTTATGCTTCTCAACCAATGTCCAAACTTGGTTCCTCTCAAAGTTGTGTAGCTCTTCGTGCATTGCATTCACCCAATCGGGGTCCTTGAGAGCATCTTCTACCTTCAAGGGTTCAACACTAGAGATAAATGAGTAATGCTCACAAAAGTTAGCTAAACGAGTTTTAGAGCGAGTGATTCTCCCGGTTTGGATATCTCCAAGTATTTGTTCGATGGGATGATCCTTGTCGATTCTTGCTCTAACTCGAGGTAGCTTTTTCTTGGGTTGTGGTAAGGCTTCCTCATCATCATCTTCTTCTTCTTCGTTGATGTTGTCGTTGTTCGCTTGTGGAGGTGGAGAAGGAGATTGGGGTGGATCATCTTGTTGCACTTCCTCATTCCCATCATCTTGACGTGTTCCACTTGTGGATGCCTCCGTATCAACTTGTCGTTCACCTTGATGCGAAGTTGGGGCTTCCACTTGAATAGACGAGGTACTCTCCTTCACTTCCACGGGGCGAATCTTACCAATGGGCAAGTCTCGGATTGCTTCCGATGGTTCTCGATCTCCTACATCAAGTGGCAATTGCTCGACTTGCGAGCCGTTAGTCTCATCGAACTTCACATCTACCGTCTCTTCAACTTTTCGAGTGAAGTTGTTGTAGACACGGTAAGTGTGAGAGTTCGATCCATAACTGAGTAGGAAACCTTCATGAGATTTAGGAGCAAATTTTGAACGGCGATGCTTATCAAGAATGTAACATTTTGAGCCAAATACTCGAAAGTATCCAACTTGTGGTTTGTTACTGGTGAGCAATTCATATGCCGTTTTACCAACAAGCTTGTGAAGGTAGAGTCGATTTGTTGCATGACAAGCTGTTTCAACCGCTTCCGCCCAAAAATGTCTTGGCGTCTTGTATTCATCAAGCATTGTTCTTGCCATCTCAATAAGTGTCCGATTCTTCCTCTCAACAACTCCATTTTGTTGAGGTGTGTACGTAGCTGAGAACTCATGTGAAATACCCTCCTCATCGAGAAAGGTGTCCACATTGGTGTTCTTGAACTCCGTTCCGTTGTCACTTCGAACCTTCTTGATCTTCACTTCAAATTGATTTTGAGCCTTTCTTGCGAAGTTCTTGAAGATCTTTTGTACCTGCGATTTGTCATCAAGAAAGAACACCCACGTAAATCTGAAAAAATCATCAACAATGACCAACCCGAAAGAGTTACCACCAAGACTTTTATAGGCGTTGGGACCAAAAAGATCCATATGAAGTAACTCGAGTGGTCTCCTCGTGGTCATAATGTTCTTTACGGGATTCCTCCAACTTGTTTTCCTGCCTGGCAAGCACTACAAAGTCGATCTTTGTCAAATATAACATCTTTCACTCCAAGAATGTGATCTCTTTTAATAAGTTTATCAAGGTTACACATACCAACATGTCCAAGTCTTCTATGCCATAACCAACCTTTAGAAGATTTAGCAATTAAGCATGTACGAGGTTGGGCTGTTTTAGTGAAATCAACAATGTATAGATCAGCTCTACGAATGCCGGTAAAGACCATATTATGATTATCTTGGCGAAACACTTGGCAATCTACTTTGGTAAATAGAACATTAAAACCAAAATCGGCTAGTCTAGATACGGAAAGAAGATTGTAACCAAGAGATTCAACAAGCATACCATTTTGTATGGAGCTATCATTGGATATGGCCACCTTACCAAGGCCAAGTACCTTACCCTTGGAGTTGTCTCCAAAAGTCACATACTTGCGTGGACCATCATTTTTAGCAAGCTCACGAAACATGTCTCTATCTCCGGTCATGTGATCGGTACAACCGCTATCAAGAATCCACTCTTTTCCTCCGGCCATATAATCTCGATTTGCCATAAGACTGAGATTCCTCATGGTCTTCTCAAATTCAATATCAAAGTCTTCGTCTTCATCATAATAGCCATGCTCAGCATCATCATCATCATCATGCATGTGATCATCACAAAGGGCAACAGATTCATTAGTTTCATGATCATGACAATGTTCAAGTTTCTGGATTCTAATGGTTTTCATGATAATGTTGCTAATAGTTCTAACATCTCCTTTGGCACGCATAAGATCACGAAGCTCAAACAAGCAATCATCAAACTTAGGATCACTAGGACTCATCTTGTGAAAAGCAACAGCCTTATGAAGAATCTTATCGAGACTCTTTAAGGAATAATTGGGGTATCGCTTTTCTAAGTCATGCCATAGAGTATAAGCACATTCAAAGTTTTGCATACAACCAAGCACAACCTTAGGTAATCCTCTAATGATAAGATTGACGGTTCTAAGATTACGAAGCATGTCAATTTCCTCTTCATGAGTAGGATGCAAGGGATCAAAAGGGGGCACATAAGGATTATGAATATACTTGCTCAAGTTAAATTCATCAAAGATATCAAGCATTTCATCCTTCCAAAAGTTGTAATACTCCCCATTGAGGATAGGCACTCTACGTCTAAGACTCCCCAACGTAGACACATCCATCTCCCTCCAATGGTGATGACACGAAAGCAATGGAGACCAATGCTCTGATACCAATTGTTGGATCGAGGAGATAGGTCTAGAGGGGGGTGAATAGACCCTTAACCAGCCAAAATTAGCAGTTTTTAATTTCTCTTGGAACTTAGGCAGATTTTGACACAAGTTAAGATTACTCCAATACTTTCTACACATGCATATCTGGAGATTGAGCAGCGGAAATGATAAAGCATGCAAGAGTACGAAAAGTAAAAGGGTAGAGTATGGAAGATCAAACGCAATGAAGACACGGTGGTTTTTGGCGTGGTTCCGATAGGTGGTGCCATCGTACGTCCACGTTGATGGAGACTTCAACCCACGAAGGGTAACGGCTGCGCGAGTCCACGAAGGGCTCCACCCACGAAGGGTCTACGAATAAGCAACCTTGTCTATTCCACCATGGCTTACGTCCACGAAGGACTAGCCTCACTCGGGGTAGATCTTCACGAAGTAGGCGATCTCCTTGCCCTTACAAACTGCTTGGTTCAACTCCACATCATGACGGAGGCTCCCAAGTGACACCTAACCAATCTAGGAGACACCACTCTCCAAAAGGTAATAGACGGTGTGTTGTTGATGAACTCCTTGCTCTTGTGCTTCAAATGATAGTCTTCCCAGCACTCAAACAACTCCTCACAGATTTGGCTATGGTGGAAGAAGGATTTGAGTGTAAAGCAACTTGGGAAAGGCTAGAGATCAAGGTTCAAATGGTAGGAATGGAATATCTTGATCTCAACACATGAGTAGGTGGTTCTCTCTCAGAAAATGTATGGTGGAAGTGTAGGCACATTCTGATGGCTCTCCTTACTGATAAGGGAGTGGTGGAGGGGTATATATAGCCTCCACACAAAATCCAACCGTTACACACTTTTGACTCAACTCGGTGGCACCGAAACAATAATCTCGGTAGCACCGAACTGTGTAAAAGATATGAACTTTAGGAATCTCAGTGGGACCGATACGAACAACTCGGATGGACCGAAGTGCAATGGCTAGGGCAAACCTCATCTCGGTGGCACCGATTGCATCAACTCGGTAGGACCGAAGTGACGCAATAAGGCAACAGAGAGTTGGCAAGCCATCTCGATGAGACCGATTTGCAAAACTCGGTGAGACCGAAGTAAGTGCAAACGATTACAGAGAGTTGGCAAGGCCATCTCGGTGAGACCGAGATCCATTTCGGTGGATCCGATTTGTTAGGGTTTTGGCAGTGGCTAAGTCTTGGATGAACTCGGTGGGGCCGGATAGAGAAATTCGGTGGGGCCGAGTTGGAATGTAGGTTTTGGACATATTTGGGATTGAGAGAGTGGTTGAGGGTTTAGGAGTACTGTCACTAAGCACTTGAGGAAAAAGACCATTAAGCAACACCTCATCCCCTTTTAATAGTATTGGCTTTCCTATGGACTCAATGTGATCTTGGATCACTAAACCAAAAATGTAGAGTCTTGAGCTTTTGCCAATTCTTGTCCTTAGCATTTTGAAGGGGTTCCACGTCCTCTTGTCCCTGCCACGCCATTGTTGAACTTGTCTGAAATTCACTAGATGAAAGCATTAGTCCAACAACATGTATGTTGGCATAAATTACCAAAACCACCAAGGGAGCAAATGTGCTTTCATGATGTTCTAAGAAAAAATAAAACCAAGGCTGGGCGGCCCAGAGGCCATTTGATACCTGCTAGATCCTTATGGCCGCATGTCATCATGGGCTGCGCCTGTTAATAAACAAAGCATAACCTGGGCAGTCTACAGCCCAGTCAATATTTGCTCGACCTCAAAAAATATATATACTACCTGCTGGATCCCAGTTTTCAGTCTCTCCTTGTAGAATTCTCTCATTTATCGACTACGTCGAAAATTTCATGGGTCTCAGACGTCAGCATATTTTTTTCATCGTGATAATAAGTGTGTGCACTTGCTTGCGTACGGCCATGGACCTGCTGGGTCCGTACTGTTAGCCTCTGTATGGACAGCCCTCTTCTGGTTCCATGGACGAATTTCATGCAAATCGGATGATTTTCATTGAAACAGGACCAAATTCATTACATTTTACATGTTTCTTTTTCTTATGGAACATTTTACATATTTCAACTAAACGATAGCCGACTAGGCCTTTTTTTAGTCCAAAAATGATCGCTGGAAGTGGCGGCTCCCGTTCTCACGCCTGTTAAAATTTTTGGTTAACTGACAACTCGAACGAGAGAACATGTCGTATGCGGGTTTTTTTTGAGTGATACTGTATGTGGTATGTTTTTTTTGAGGGGTCTGTATGTGGTATGTGGGTTAGAGGGATGGCATGGGAGGTGCTTCCCGCGATCGAGGTCCCGACACTTAACTGTTCTTGGAGGCCCAAATCCATCGCTCCTCTGTTTAACAATTTGCAGCTGGGCTTGGCGTGCCACCGCCCAGTCCCGACGTGCTGCGTCCAACTGTCTGCCTATGAAACCTGATGGATCCCCTGCGTACTGGAAGATGTTAGTAAAATTTTGGAGAACTGGGAATTCAAATGGCAGGAGCTTTTGCTACTTATATCAGGTGCCTGAAAATTCATTTCGCAACAATTGCTTCAACGTTATATCCACGTCGACCCTCGACATGATGGTTGGAAGGAAATGCCAAGTTCAGATCGAATTAAGATCCTTCACAACAACACCAACTTGCAGACGACCAGGTAGAACTAGTACACTACCAAACTAACTTATAATCTTTTTAGTCCTGCCCCTCGTTTTCGTCTGGTAGAAGATCTTGCAGACGGCCAGCTCCCGCTCCTTCTCTTGCTCGAGGTCCCTGAGGTGGTACTGGTGCATCACCCAGTTGGTCCTCTGCTGGTCTAAGTTCTTGTTGGTGTGCAGCATCAGAACCTTTTTGCTGCCCCTCTGCCGTCCGTTAACCATCACCGGCATGGTATTGCCGGTCTTGTGCCACATCGCGTGCATGCCACACTCCGATTGTATCTTGCAACGCGTCCGTGTACCCCTTTTGAACGCCCTGGAGTTGCGCTAGAAGAAATGCTTGCTTAGGCCACTCAGTGTGATACCTGCAGTTTTGGTAAAATACAATCCTAGGCCGGGCAGCATACATCAGAAATTTGTAAAAAGAAAGGAATATATTTTGTGCAAGTAGACGGTCGATCGGTGTCTCACCTGGAAGTTTCTCAGGATGGGTGGAGCATATGCCGTGCTCGTTGTCGATGGTCGGTATGAACAAATCGATGAGAGGGTGAGATCTCGCACTGTCAGCACTCACTTTAGCCTCAAGGTGCTCGATCGGCTCCTGATCCGTGGGATCGAACTTGACGCCAGCCGGCAGCACCGGCCAATCCTTCTTGGACTTGCAGCGGTTAATTCCAGTTAAATGGTACTCAATGTATGATTAGTCAACTGTTTAAGTAAATGATGAAAGATTTTGACAAATAAGTGCTACTCCAAATCAAAAATCCATGATACCCGAACAAACTGGGGTCTCGGCTTCATTATTACATGCATACTCTAAATACTTGAAAAACCCCATAAAGATCGAAATCATCATACAGGGCGCCGGGACGAATACTCACAGGAGCGGCCTCGCTGGTTCCACCCTTCATGCGGCTAGCTTCAAGAGCTTCTGTTGGGCCCGTGGAACCTAGGGTATCCAGGCCCGTCTGCCTTTGGCCCAAGGCGCAATGCCTGGCGTGGGCCCAGCGGGCCGCCACCATCGAGCACCTCACCAAGACCCCTCATGAGGCCCTAGCCTCCTGAGGACCCCCCTTCAGGGAGCGGCGAACAAGACTCAGCATCTTCACCAGCAGCCTCGCGAGGCTCTCTCGCGAGGCGGCCTCCCGAGGTGGCCTCCTGAGGCACCCTCCTGAAGGTGCTCAAGACGAGGGCTGTTCGGCTCGGCCGTGCGGTCCCGTGCCCATCATGTGGGTGACGCGCGTGGCGATGAACGGCGACAGAGCCCGTGCCAGCAGGCGCGGATGAAGAGGGTTTCCCCTTTTGTGTTAAGGGAGCAAGGCCAGCAGCCCACTTCCCAAAGCAACCCCAAAGGTTGCCCGATCGGCGAAAGAAGACCAAGACGGCTGGCGCGCTAGGCGGAGGTCATCACCGAGCCCACCAGCGCGTCATGGATCATGCTTTGGCAGGCGAAGACCGCCTTTAGTCAGGATAGCTTGAGCGCCTGTCCCCTTTCAAAACCCGCCAACTGTGGCAACCCTTCCCGCCTAAGTTTTGAGGGGGAAGAGGACCAAGGCAGGTATAAAGGGACAGTGCTGCCATCGTGATAGGGAGATCCGATTTGGTCGACTCCTTCTTCTCCTACCTTGTACGCGAGAACACCCCCTTGCTCACTACAATCAAAACCAAGCAAGAGTAGGGTTTTACACCGCAAGGTGGCCCAAACCTGGGTAAACCGCCGAGTTCACGGTCTGCCCTTGCCAGTGCGCTCTCGCCGTAGCTTCGCCATAGTTAAGCTGTGGTAGGGGACGAGGAGGTAGGAACAAGCTCACCCCAGTGTTCGAACCTTTGGGTCCCCGGAGCCCCACTTCCGACATTTGGCGCGCCAGGTAGGGGTGCGCTACTGTTCTTCCACTCCGCCCTCCGTTCCACTAGCTTCATGGCCGACGCACGCCGCGAGCGCGCCGAGCACAGGGCTGGCCGCGTGGCTCAGACGGAGCCGGTGGCCTGCGGCAACCGCCGTCGCCCTGTCGAGGCTGCTCTCGCCACCAACCCTGCTGCCCGCGAGCAGCAGGATTCCTCCCTGCACCCCTCCGTGCAGGCGAACGGCCACACCGCTACGACCTCTTCCTCCCTCGCCCACCGTGCGCCGCCGAATGCGCAGGCCGCGCTACTCATGGCGCGCGAGCTGCTCCGCTACCGTCCAGCTGACGTCGGCTATGACGCCTGGCTTGGTCGCATCACCGAGCTCGTCAACGCCACCGGGGACGCTCCAGCGCCTTCCCAGTCGCTCTGCCCCCCGTCGTCTCACGCTGGGGACCTGGCGCACGGCGCTCCCCCGCCGCCTCCTCTGCACGACAAGCTTGGCGGGTCCTAGCGCAACGCGCGGGCGCGTGAGCCGTCCCATGGCGTGTCCCCGCCAGTCCATGACGAGGCCAGCTGCCAGATCATCCGGCGCGTGCCCTCTGATGCGCGGGTGCTCCTCGAGCGGCAGCGTCAGCGCCAGGACCAGGCCGTCTAGGAGGTTGTGGCGGCTGGGCGCCAGAACCACGCCGCCCTCGCTGGCGGCGTCCCCTCAAGCGGTGTGGGCTGCCGCGCCTTCACCCGCGAGCTACGTCGGGTGGTGTGGCCCGCGAAGTTCAAACCTGAGCTGCCTCCACTGTCACGCCCAATATGCGATCCTATCCTCGAGGGACTCGGAGGCCCCACCAGGGATAGAAGCGCATATCGAAGATGCTTGCAAGGTGGATATCATTACATCGTACCATGTACATAATAGATGGGGATACATACAAATACATACAGTCTTCACAGGAATACATCAATACATAGCAAACACCATACAGAAGAGCAGAATCCGACTACGGATGAAACACAAACGAAAAAACACGAACGACATCCACCCTGCTAGCCCAGGCTGCCGACCAGGAACCTATCCCAAGATCGACGAAGAAGAAGAAGAAGAAGCAGAAGAAGAACTCCAAAAGCAAACGCGCATCGCTCTCACGCCAAATCATCGCATTACCTGTACCTGCATCTGTTGTTGTAGTAAACTGTGAGCCACGAGGACTCAGCAATCCCATAACCATGGGTAGCAAGACTATCAAAGCTTAATGGGTATGGAAGGGTAAGGTGGTGAGGTTGCAGCAAGCACTAAGCATTATATGGTGGCTAACTTACGAGTACAAGAATAAGAAGAGTAAACTACGCATAACGGTCGCAAACTAATAATGATCAATAAGTGATCCTGAACACCTACTTACGAGTCAAACATAACCCCACCGTGTTCTCTTCTCGAACTTCCTCGAAAAGAGA
This sequence comes from Elymus sibiricus, assembly GCA_039707655.1. Classification (NCBI taxonomy): domain Eukaryota; kingdom Viridiplantae; phylum Streptophyta; class Magnoliopsida; order Poales; family Poaceae; genus Elymus; species Elymus sibiricus. Next base: position 342,270,379 of record CM077666.1, on the reverse strand, counting down.
CGGTCACGGTTACGCACGCGGTTGGTGTATTTTAATTAGGATTTAGTGTCAAGTTCTCTACAACCGGAGGTTAAAATATCCAAGTGGCACATAACCGCGGGCGCGGCTTCGCGTAAGATTTAACCCTGCAGGGCTTCGCGTAAGATTTAACCCTGCAGGGGTGTTCCAACCTGGCCCATCATAAGCCAACACAAGCTGCGGTGGGAATACCTCAACCTCAAGATAGCCCAAAGTATCCTCGGAATCCCTGTGCACAAGACATTTCTACAATGGTAACGCAATTCCAGCAAGACCTCCCGGTGTGTCGATACCCCGATAGGAGCCGCGCGTATCTCGTTCTCAGGAGACATCCGTCTATGCAAAGGCTACGGTTAGCTGAGACCCAAGTTTCCAAGGGGGCGCCGCAGGCTGCTAGGTGGGTGGACCAACACTCATGAGGAGCACTGGCCCGGGTTGTTGATTAAATTATCCACGGGGGCCGGCAGGTCCCTATGCAAGTTTTAGTTGTTATTAGGCAAATGGTAAAACCAATGTTGGGCCTTGCTGGAAGTGGTTATTCAAAGCGAACTATCAAGAGGGTCCCATTCCCCTGAGCATGTTAGGAACGCTAAACATGGATCATACCACCAACATTACGGAAACTAAGGCGGCATGAGTGGAACAAAACACTAAGCAAAAGGCCAAGCCTTCCACCCATAACCAAATGTATGGATGCATTAATTAAATAGGAGATATTGTGATATCCCAACATATCCATGTCCCAACATGGAACAACCTGCAACTAGCAACGCTATAAGAAAAGGGCTGACCAAAGCGGTAACATAGCCAAACAATGGTTTGCTGGGTAAGGGTGGTTAGATGCTGTCATGGCATATGGGAGGCTGACATATATGTGGTAGGAAGCGCGACATAGCGATAGCAACGAGACAACTAGCAAGCAAAGATAGTAAAGATATCCAAGGTCATGATCATCTTGCCTGAAATCCCGCTCGGAAGAAGATCGAGTCCATGAAGAAGACGAACAAGCGTAGACGAACGAATCCTCACGATCGTAATGAAACCAGAACTATCGAGAAGAAGCACAACCGGCAAGAAACAAACAATATGGTAAACAAACATAATCATGGCTTGATGCACAACCAAGTATGATGCATGTCCGGTTTAAAGATGAATGGCATGGCAAGGTGCACAGCAATACTACACATTAAGTGAAGCTCAAGACGAAACTGCACAACAATTATTTAGTTCACTCCCATTTATGCTACTCATCAATATTAAATGTTGGTTACCATGGCAAGAGTTGAAGTATAATTAATCTACCTATCCAGGCAATTTAAATGAGGCCGGAAACAACACAAAACAAGTCCGGAAATTCCCCATATGCAATTTCGAATTTGGTACTGTTTTGCCTAAAACACATTTTTAATGTTGTTAAATATGCAAAGTAATGTCACCATGTTAATCTACACATTTTTCGAGACCACTTACATATAAAGTTTATTTAATTCAGAGCTACGGTTATTTAGTTATGAAATAAACCATTTTAGCATGTCATTTATGCAAATTAATGCAAAAAGCAATTTTAACATTTTTAGCATGGATGAGAGTTGGATATTATGAAACTACATGAAATTCTAAGCAAATTACATATATAAATCATTTTAATCCGATGCACGGTTGTGAAGCTATTATATGCATGAAGTGCAAGGGTTTTTCTGCAAATCTGGAATGCTCAGGATAATAGGAAAAATCGTCCAGGCAGGAAAAATATAGAACTGGGCCGAATCTGGTGGGCGCAAGATACAATGCTGCGCTCATGGGCGCGGAATAGCCGAATGCTCACCATGGGCTTGGCCCGGTCGGTGCAGCAGGCCGGCTTGGGCTGGCGGATCTGGTGCGGCTGCTGGGTCGGGACGAGCGAGCTATTCTGCTCGATACAGAGCGAGCAGAGGCCAGCGGCGGCTGCTAGTCGGCTTGCAGGCGGAGGAGTCGAGGCAGGGAACGGCTGGGGCGAGCTTCGGCAGCGAGGCTCCATGGAGTCACGAACGGGCTCCTGTAGAGAAGCAGAGAGAGCGAGGGTTGAGAGAATGAGGACGGAAGACATGAAAAGAAGGAAGGAAAGGGGCGGCAGGTGCTCATCTCGTTGGCTATTGCTGCTCCGGCGAGCTGGTGAGGCAGACTCGAGGAGGCATGGGACTCGGGGGCCGGGCGCGAGGGGAGCTGCGGGTGCGTGGACGCGCTTGAGGAGGGTGGCGCTCCAAACGACGGCGCGTGCTTGCGGGCGTGGAGGCGTTCGGGAGGAGGAGGCGCACGAGAGCTGCTTGAGGATCTCCTCGGGCGCATCTGGAGGTGGCGACGGTTCGGAAGAAGAGGATGGCCATGGCGTGGAGTGCTCAGGCGTCGGCCTCCATGGCTGTGTTCGTTCCCTGTGACGCGAATCAGGAGCTGAGTGCAGAGAGAGAGAAGAAACAGAGAGGAACGGGAGGAAGGAGAAGGGAGCAGCGGAGTGGCAAGGGGTGCCTGGTCACCGGTTGGGTCATCGGGGACGCGCCGGACGGGCGGCGGTGGATCTCCTCGGGAACGAGCTCCTGCTCGGGCATGAGCACGGAGGGAGGTGCGGGGCTGCGGGCGAAGGTTGGATCGGATCTGGGAGGATCCCGAGAGAGAGTGGCGGCGGCGCGATGGGAGGATGGGACATCTATCCTAAAATTTAGGGTTGGACAGATTTGCTAGGGGTTGCACTGCTATTTATAGTAAGTGGATTTGGGTAGGGGCTATCCGGTCCCTCCGATCGTAATCGGACGGTCCGGGATAAATAGGCTAGGGAAGTTCAAAGAAGGAACCGAAGATATTTTCGGGTATTTCGGGGTTGATCCGGACCCACCGGTCACGACCGAGTGATATGGGTTCTGGCAAGGTTTCGGACGCGCGTGAGGGGGTCTGAGAGGGGTCAACGGAGACAAAGAGAGACACGACAACTACGAACGGTAACGAGGAGAAACAACAAATACGAACGGATGCAAGTTTTATGAAAACATACGGATGCAATGCGAATGATGCGATGATGAAATGCAACAAGTCAAATAATTATCGCGGCAATAACGAAATATATGGAAGGCATCTGGAGCGTCGGTCTCGGGCTGTCACATCCACGCTACGATGGCACCCCCAACCCTGCAGAGTTCCTTCAGCTCTACGTGCTGAGCGTCGAGGCGGCGAACGGTGACGACAAGGTCATGGCGAACTGGTTCCCCATGGCCCTCAAAGACGGCCCGCGCTCCTGGCTCATGAACCTCCCTGAGGCGTCTATCTCATCATGGGCAGAGCTCTGCAACCAGTTCATCGCCAACTTCAAGGGCACGCAAGACCGCTCCCTCACCATCAACGACCTACGGCACGTGCGGCAGCGCCCAGACGAGACCCTCCGCAAGTACATCCAGCACTTCAGCCAAGTGCGCAACAAGATACCGCGCGCCTCCGACGCGGCCATCATCTCTGCGTTCTCCACCGGTGTCGGAAGTCGGGCTCCGGGGACCCAAAGGTTCGAACACTGGGGTGAGCTTGTTCTACCTACTTCGCCTCCTACACGGTTAAGCGACGGCGAGGCGAAGGCGAGGGCGCGCTAGCGAGGGACGGAATGAGGACTCGGCGGTTTACCCAGGTTCGGGCCACCTTGCGGTGTAAGACCCTACTCCTGCTTGTGGTTGGGATTGCAAGGGCAAGAGTGCTCTTGCGTACAAGGTACAAGGTAGGAGATGAGGGAATCGATTGGGTCTCTCTCTCTGTCCCTCTCTCTGTCTGTCTCCTACAACGGCTGCTCTGCCCCTTATATCAGCCATGGTCCTCTTCCCCCTGGAAACTTAGGCGGGAAGGGTTGCCACACTTGGCGATTTCGAAAGGGGACAGGCGCTCAGGCAAGGTGGTCTTCGCCTGCCAAAGCATGATCCATGATGCGCTGGTGGGCTCGGTGATGACCTCCGCCCTGCGCGCCCGTCATCTTGGTCTTCCTTCGCCGATCGGGCAACCTTTGGGGTTGCTTTGGAGAGTAGATAGCCGGCCCTGCTCCCTTAACACGAAAGAGGAAACCATCTTCATCCGCGCCTTCTGGCATGGCCTCTGCTGCCGCTCGTTGCCGCGCGCGTCACCACGTGACGGGCTCCAGGCCGCGCGGCAAGGCGAACAACCTTCGCCTCGAGCGCCTGCGGGAGGGGGCCTCGGGAGGCCACCTCGGAAAGCCGCCTCGCGAGGCCACTCGGGAAGCCGCCTCGTGAGAGGGCCTCGCGAGGCCGTTGACGGTGGTGCTGAGCGTTGCTTGCTACTCCCTGAGGAGGGGGCCTCAGGAGGCCAGGGCCTCATGAGGGGTCTTGGTGAGAGTTCGGTGGAGACGGCCCGCTGGGCCCACACCAGGCATTGCGCCCTGGGCCAAAGGCACACGGGCCTAGATACCCCGGGTGCCACGGGCCCGACAGTAGCCCCCGGGCCCGCGGCGCGCACGTTCCCGCCTACAGAGGGGCGAAACGGCGCGGGCCCTAACCGCCTATGGCCAGGCGTGACGCGTGGCGCTCGATGTGATGGGGGACGCCCCCACTTCCCCACGACGCCTCGGTAACCGCCGTGCTGACATAAATCTTGGCGCGGGCGACGCGAGGCCATCATTGCCTTCCTTCATACTTGCCAGTGCTCCAACTCCCAACGCCGGAGAAGGCGGAGCGACGAGGAGAGTTCCGCGCCGAGATAAAGAGGGAGAGGGGAGGGCCGGAGTCCCCCACCCATCTTCTCCTTCCTCCAGCTTCCTCTGCCTCCCTGCTAGAGTCGCCACGAAGATGGCGAGGGGAAGAGGGTGCGGCCGTGCTTCCGCCGCCGCATCGCAGGTCCCGCCCCGGGGGCGCGGTCGTTCCCCGACGGTTGCCGGCGCCGGGCCCGGCAGTCGCGGAAGGGGCGCCGCTCGTGGGCGCGGCGGACAAGGCACGCAAGGCCGAGGCGGAGCGGCCGCGCTCCCGCTGCAGGCAGGGAGCCACTCAGCGGAGGCGGCACGTGAGTTCATTGTGAACATGCACCGCATCCCCTGCACCTGGCTCCGGCTCCCGGACTCCTTCGCGGCGGCGATGGCGGACCGCGCGCCCTTGGGCGTGTGGGTGCAGGCCGACGGTTGCTGCAACGGCCCTCCTGGGTGGCGACGAAGCTCACCCCCTCAGGCTTCATGTTCCCGAGGCAGGGGTGGAAGTCGTTCGCCCTCGCCCGCGGCCTGAAGCGGGGGCACGTCCTCCAGTTCAAGTACGACGGGGCCGCCACGCTCTTCGTGAAGATCTTCGGGCTCTCCGGTAGCCGCCTGGAGTGCTGTGCGGAGAGCGAGGATGGCAGCTACAGCGGCTCCTCCAGCGAGGACGACTCCTCTGACGGTGTCGCCCCCTCCGGCGAGGGCGGAAGCAACGGCGACTCCCCCCGCGTCAAGAGCGAGGACGAGGACTCCGACTAGGCGCGCGTGGCGAGGACTCCGGAACCGATGGCGGCGATTGCGCGCACGGTGACGGAGCCGCTCGTGCCCACAGCGTCTGCTTGGGGATGCGCACGACACCCTGCATTGGAGTCTTGAGGGCGACGGCGCCTCGCCTAGGCCCCTTCTTTCTTTTCATTTTCCTGCATTGAAACGATGTAGCCCCGCGGGGACGTGAAAACAGTATCTTCTCTGTTTAACTTAGTGTTTTTGTGACATGGGGTGTATGCACTCTCTCCCGAAGTCCTCTCGTGAGGCTGGGGTTTTTTCTTTGCTCGCCTCGGTGCTCTACGCCGTTAGGTCCCAGCCCCCGGGCGGGCCTCAGCCGCCGCTGGTATGTCCGGTCGCGATGCCGGGACAAGGCCAGGAGGTGAGGGGCACCGGGAGCTAGTGAGGGCTCCTGAGGCACGATGCTCAGGGGGCCCCCCTTTAGCGTGCAAGCGGCTTACACAGAAGAAAAACACAGCGCCCAACGGGATCGCGAGGGGAGAGGGCTTGAGTGATGGTAAGGGCGCCTCGTGAGGCAATCACACTTAGCTTTTGGCGGAGCGCGGTGTCGGGTGAGCCACGGCTCATGAGGGGCTCATGTAGCTCGTGAGGCGTGCTCATGAGGCTCGGTGTTCGAAGCGTCTTCGCCTCGTGAGGCCGACTCGTGAGAGGCCGCCCGCGAGGTCCTCGCGCAGCTCGACTCCTGAGGGGTTGCATGTCGATAGATTTCACGATGGGGGGAGCAACGCAAGCTTGCTAACTCGCCAGTGGCCGTTACGTGAGGAGACAAGGCACCAAGGACCTTGGTGAGGTGACATGCGCGGGAGCAGGCCCGCGAGCCAGAGCTCAGTCACTTGGATTTGGCGGCGCTGCAGGGACGGACCCGAGCATAGGCGCCGTGCCTAGCCCCCGTTCATGAAAACGGTCAGGGGAGGGGTCGCGAGCATGCGGCGCTCTCCGGTCAACACCAAACTTAACAGGCAATTAAGCAGGTAACATAACTCATCAGGGCGAAATCAGTGAAATTCATTACATAACCAAAAGGATAAGGTTCCGAGAGCGAAGCTCAAGAGGCGCGGCAAGAGGCGACGCGCCGGGCGCACCTGGCAGAACCGCGCTGTAGTGACGTCAGACCGCTTGGCGAGGCGCGCCGAGAGAGTCCGCCCCTCCGGGGCCAGGGGGCTTGCGAGGCCTTAGGAGCTCGCGAGGAGCAGGAGGCTCACGAGGCCCTGGCGCGAAGGGCGCCAGCCTCTGGAAAGAGGCGCCGGCGTTCCTCAGCCCAAAGGGCATGCGCGTGTTGCCGAAAACGGGGCCAGCGCCCTGGCCAATTCGCGGCAGCTGGAAGGGGTCACCAGGGCAGAGCTGGGTAGCCCAAGATGGCGTTGTAAGGTAGGCCGATGTGTGCCACGTCGAAGTCGATGAGCTCGGTGTGGTAGTTCTTGCGGGTGCCGAAGGTGACGGGGAGGCGCACTTGTCCCAGCGGAATGGTGGAGCCATCGGTCACTCCGGAAAAGGGCCTGGTCGGCATTAGCTGGTCGTAGGGCACCTGGAGCGTCTCGAAAGTCTCGACGGAGAGCACGTTGAGGCCGGCACCCCCGTCGATGAGGGTCTTGGTGACCGCGACGTTGCTAATGATGGGAGTGCACAGCATGGGGAGCGCGCCTGCGGAGGCCGTGGACCTGGGGTGGTCCTTGGAGTCAAAGGTGATGGCGTACTGCGACCACTTGAGGGGCCGCGAAGCCTCTGGCCTCGGGAGGGCGGCATACACCTCGCGAGAGAGTTGCTTGAAGTGGCGGATGGACGTGGGGGCTTGGGATCCGCCAAGGATGCAGGCGACCGCGCGAGGCTCCTGGTAGCCCCCAGCACCCTCGTCAGGCTGGTTGACGTCGTTCCTTTGGGGTGGCGGTGGCAGCGGCGGGAGAGCGGCATTGGCCTGAGGATTCGCCTCACGAGGCTGGTTGCACCAGATGGCCTCACGAGGCTGATCGCGTCAGCCCTGGCGGTAGCTGCCATTATTGTTGCGGCTGTCCCAGCGACTGCCGCTGCGGCCACCCCCGAGGCCGGTGCCGCGGCCATTGCGGTCGTCCCGGCAGCTCTGGTGCTCGTCGCGGAGCAGCTTGAGCCCCTGACAGTCTTCGGTGCCGTGGGAGCGGACGTTGTGAAAAACGCAGAGCGGCCGGTTGTCCTTCCTGGGCTCATCGTGGTCGCGGCCGCACTTCTGCTCGGGCTCCGCCGCGAGTACGGCAGGGCCCTTGCGCTTGACGTCCTTGCTCTTGGCCTTGGCGCCGTCGAGCGCCGCGTCGGGGTCGTTGTGGATGAAGAGGCGGCCTTCTTTAGCCTTGGCGCACTTGTCGGCGAGGTCGAGCAGCTCGAGCACGGAGTCGAGCTCACCGTTGATGGCGATCTTCTCGCGCATCTTGATGTCCGTGACACCGGTGGAAAACGCAGAGATGACGGCCGCGTCGGAAGCGCGCGGGATCTTGTTGCGCACCTGACTGAAGCGCTGGATGTACTTGCGGAGGGTCTCGTCTGGGCACTGTCGAACACGCCGCAGGTCGTTGATGGTGAGGGAGCGGTCCTGTGTGCCCTTGAAGTTGGCAATGAACTGGCTGCAGAGCTCGGCCCACGACGAAATGGAGGTCTCGGGGAGGTTCATGAGCCAGGAGCGCGGGCCGTCCTTGAGGGCCATGGGGAACCAGTTCGCCATGACCTTGTCGTCGCCGTTCGCCGCCTCGACGCTCAACGCGTAGAGCTGGCGGAACTCCGTGGGGTTGGGGGTGCCGTCGTAGCGCGGAGGCAGCTCAGGTTTGAACTTCGCGGGCCAGACCACGCGACGCAGCTCGCGGGTGAAGGCACGGCAGCCCACGCCGCTCGAGGGGACGCCGCCAGCGAGGGCGGCGCGGTTTTGACGCCCGGCCGCTGCGACGTCCTGAATGGCCTGGTCCTGGCGCTGGCGCTGCCGCTTGAGGACCACCCGCGCGTCGGGGGGCGCGCGGCGGATGATCTGGCAGCTGGCCTCGTCCCGGTCTGGCGAGGATGCGCCACGGGATGGCTCACGAGCCCGCGCGCTGCGTTGGGGCCTGGCGCGCTCGTCGCGTAGAGGAGGCGGCGGGGGAGCGCCGTGTGCCAGGTCCCCAGCACGAGACGGCGGCGGGCGGAGCGAGTGAGAAGGTGCCGGAGCGTCCCCGGCGACGTTGATGAGCTCGGCGATGCGACCGAGCCAGGCGTCGTAGGCGGCGTCAGCCGGACGGTAGCGGAGCAGCTCACGCGCCATGAGCAGCGCTACCTGCGGGTCCGGCAGCCCACGGTGGGCGAGGGAGGAGGCTGTGGCGGTGTGGCCGTTCGCTCACACGGAGGGGTGCAAGGAGGAGTCCTGCTGCTCGCAGGCAGCGGGGTCGGTGGCGGCGACTTCGGGACGGCGGCGATTGCCGCGAGCCACTGGCTCCGTCCGAGCCACGCGGCCAGCCCTGCGCTCGGCGCGCTCGCGACGTGCGTCGGCCATGGGGTTGGTGGAGCTGAGGGCGGAGCAGAAGAACAGTAGCGCACCCCTACCTGGCGCGCCAAATGTCGGAAGTCGGGCTCCGGGGACCCAAAGGTTTGAACACTGGGGTGAGCTTGTTCTACCTACTTCGCCTCCTACCACGGTTAAGCGACGGCGAGGCGAAGGCGAGGGCACGCTAGCGAGGGACGGAACGAGGACTCGGCGGTTTACCCAGGTTCGGGCCACCTTGCGGTGTAAGACCCTACTCCTGCTTGTGGTTGGGATTGCAAGGGCAAGAGAGTTCTTGCGTACAAGGTACAAGGTAGGAGATGAGGGAATCGATTGGGTCTCTCTCTCTGTCCCTCTCTCTGCCTGTCTCCTACAACGGCTGCTCTGCCCCTTATATCAGCCATGGTCCTCTTCCCCCTGGAAACTTAGGCGGGAAGGGTTGCCACACTTGGCGATTTCAAAAGGGAACAGGCGCCCAGGCTATCCCGACTAAAGGTGGTCTTCGCCTGCCAAAGCATGATCCATGACGCGCTGGTGGGCTCGGTGATGACCTCCGCCCTGCGCGCCCGTCGTCTTGGTCTTCCTTCGCCGATTGGGCAACCTTTGGGGTTGCTTTGGAGAGTAGATAGATGGCCCTGCTCCCTTAACACGAAAGAGGAAACCATCTTCATCCGCGCCTGCTGGCGCGGCCTCTGCTGCCGCTCGTCGCCGTGCGCGTCACCCACGTGACGGGCTCCAGGCCGCGCGGCAAGGCGAACAACCTTCGCCTTGAGCGCCTGCGAGAGGGGGCCTCAGGAGGCCACCTTGGAAAGCCGCCTCGCGAGGCCACTCGGGAAGCTGCCTCGTGAGAGGACCTCGCGAGGCCGTTGACGGTGGTGCTGAGCGTTGCATGCTACTCCCTGAGGAGGGGGTCTCAGGAGGCCAGGGCCTCATGAGGGGTCTTGGTGAGAGTTCGGTGGAGACGGCCCGCTGGGCCCACGCCAGGCGTTGCGCCCTGGGCCAAAGGCAGACGGGCCTGGATACCCCGGGTGCCACGGGCCCGACAACCGGCATCACAGACATCAAGATGCGCGAGAAGCTCGCCATCAACGACGTGCTAGACTCGGAGCTTGAGCTGTTCGACCTCGCCGACAAGTGCGCCAAGGCTGAAGAAGGCCGCCTCTTCATCCACAACGACCCCGACGCGGCGCTCGAGGCCGCCAAGACCAAGAGCAAGGACGTCAAGCGTAAGGGCCCTGCCGTGCTTGCGGCGGAGCCCGAGCAGAAGCGCGGCTGTGACCGTGACGAGCCTAGGAAGGACGTCCGGCCGCTCTGTGCCTACCACAACGTGTGCTCCCACAGCACCGAAGACTGCCAAGAGCTCAACCTGCTCTACGACGAGCGCCAGGGCCGCCGAGACTACCGCAATGGCTGCGGCGCTGGTCGCGGAGGTGGCCGTGGCGGCAACCGTTGGGACGGCCGCAACGGCAATGGAAACTCCCGCCAGGGCTGGAGCGACCAGCCTCGTGAGGCCGCCTGGTGCGACCAGCCTCGTGAGGTCGCCTGGTGCGACCTGCCTCGTGAGGCGAACCCTCAGGCCAATGCCGCTCTCCCGCCGCTGCCGCCGCCACCCCGGAGGAACGACATCAACCAGCCTGACGAGGGCGCTGGCGGCTACCAGGAGCCTCGCGCGGTCGCCTGCATCCTTGGCGGGGCTCATGCCCCGGTGTCCAACCGCCACTTCAAGCTGCTCTCTCGCGAAGTGAATGCCGCCCTCCCGAGCCCTGAGGCCGCGCGGCCCCTCAAGTGGTCACAATATGCCATCACCTTCGACTCCACAGACCACCCCAAGTCCACGGCCTCCGCAGGCGCACTCCCCATGTTGTGCACCCCCACCATCAGCAACGTCGCGGTCACCAAGACCCTCATCGACGGAGGCGCCGGCCTCAACGTGATCTCCATCAAGACCTTCGAGATGCTCCAAGTGCCCTACGACCAGCTGATGCCGACCAGGCCCTTCTCCGGAGTGACCGATGGCTCCACCGTCCCTCTGGGGCAAGTGCGCCTCCCCGTCACATTCGGCACCCGCAAGAACTACCACACTGAGCTCATCGACTTCGACGTGGCGCACATCGGCCTGCCTTACAATGCCATCTTGGGCTACCCAGCTCTCGCCAAGTTCATGGTGGCGACCCACCACGCCTACAACGTCCTCAAGATGCCTGGCTGCAACGGCATCATCACTATCGCCTGCGACGAGAAGGACGCGGTCTGCTCCCTCGAGCGCGCCTACAAAGCCGCCGCCGTCGTGCATCCGACTGACGAGGACGCAGTCGAGCCTCCTGAGGCCGCGCCCGCGAAGAAGAAGCAACTGTTCTCTTAGGACCGCGCCGAGACGAAGAAGGTGTCGGTGGACAGCAGCGGCTCTGGCCCTGCCTTCACCATCGGCGCTGGCCTTCCTCCTGCATAGGAAAGCGCGCTCGTCACCTTCCTTCGGGCAAACTCAGATGTTTTCGCCCGGAAAGCATCTGACTTGTCCGGTGTGCCGAGGGAGGTGATCGAGCACCACTTAGTGGTGTGTCCCAATGCACGCCCCGTCAAGCAAAAAGCATGGCACCAGGCGCCAGAGAAGCAAGATTTCATTGTCAAGGAAGTTCAAAAGCTCCAAGAAGCTGGAGTCATCTGAGAGGTGCGCCATCCCGAATGGCTCACGAACCCAATCATTGTCCCCAAGAAGGGCGGCAAGGAGCGCATGTGCGTCGACTTCACCAGCCTCAACAAGGCCGGCCTACAGGACCCCTTCCAGCTACCGCGAGTCGGTCAGGGCGCTGGCCCCGCCGCCGGCGGCGCGCATGCCTTTCGGCCTGATGAACGCTGGCGCCTCCTTCCAGAGGCTGGCGCCCCTCGTGCCAGGGCCTCGCGAGCCCCTTGCTCCTCGCAAGCCCCCAGGGCCTCGTGGGCCCCCTGGCCTCGGAGGAGTGGGCTCCCGCGGCACGCCTCGCCAGGCGATCTGACGGCTCCCCAGCACAGCTCCACCTGGTGCGTCCGAGCGTCACCTCATGCGGCCTAAGTTCCTTCCCACCGCGCCTCCCGCACCTTCGCTCCCGGGATCCTTCCGCCAAAGTGATTTAGGTTAACGCGACCGAGGGTGCCCCACGGGCTGCACCAACCTCAAGCTGACCCGTGCCGGACACGGCAGCCTCTTCGCTCTCCTTTTTGGTTGAGTAATGAATCTTGCTAATTATGCTCTGATGAGTTTATGTTGCCTGCTTACTTGTGTGTCGGGTACGATGCCGTCTCAAGAGCGCCACGTGCTCGCGACCCCTCTCCTGACCGTTCCATGAGCGGGGGCTAGGCACGGCGCCTGTGCTCGGGTCCGTCCCTGCAGCGCCGCTAAATCCAAGTGACTAAGCTCTGGCTCGCGGGCCTGCTCCCGTGCACGTCACCTCACCAAGGTCCTTAGTGCCTTATCTCCTCACGCAACGGCCACGAGCGAGCTAGCGAACGCGCGTCGCTCAGGAGGCGAGCTGCTCGGGAGCCTCGTGGGCAGCCCCTCGCGAGCTGGCCGCAGTGATCGCCTAATCAGAAGACCCCGCAAGATGAACACTTCGAAGGCCGAACCTTGCGAGGAATGCCTCGCGAGCCGCATGCACTCATGAGTTGTGGCTCGCCCGACACCGCCTCCCGCCAAAAGCTAAGTCCAGCCTCCTCGCGAGACGCCCTCACCGTCACTTAAGCTCTCTCCCCTCGCGATCTCACTGAGCGCTGGCATTTTTTCTTTCATAAAAGCCGCTTGCACGCCAAAGGGGGGCTCTCTGAGCATCGCGCCTCAGGAGCCCTCACTAGCTCCCGGTGCCCCTCACCTCCTGGCATTGTCCCGGCATCGCGACCGGACATACCAGCGACGGCTGAGGCCCGCTCGGGGGCTGGGTCCTGACGGCATAGAGCGCCAAGGCAAACAAGAAAGAAAAACCGGCCTCACGAGAGGACTTTGGGAGGGAGTGCATACATTCCAAATCGCAAAAGCATTAAATCAAAACATAAAAGATATTGTTTTCACACCCCCGCGGGGCTACATCGATTCGGTGCAGGAGAATAAAAAGAAGAAAAAGGCCTAGGCAGGGCGCCGTCACCCCCAAGACTCCAACATGGACGCCGCGCGCGCCTAGTCGGAGTCCTCATCCTCGCTCTTGATGAGAGGGGAGCTGTCGTCGCTTTCGCTTCCGCCGGAGGGGGCGGCACCACTGTCGCTGTAGTCCTCGCTGGAGGAGCCGCTGTAGCTGTCATCCTCGCTCTCCGCGCAGCAATCCAGATGGCTGCCGGAGATCCCGAAGATCTTCACGAAGAGCGTGGCGGCCCCGTCGTACTTGAACTGGAGGACGTGCCCCCGCTTCAGGCCACGGGCGAGGGTGAATGACTTCCACCCCTGCTTCAAGAACATGAAGCCCGAGGGGGTGAACTCCGTTGCCACCCAGGAGGGGCCGTTGCAGCAGCCGTCGGCCTGCACCCACAGGCCCAAGGGCGCGCGGTCCGCCATTGCCTCCGCGAAGGAGTCCGGAAGCCGAAGCCAGGTGCAGGGCCAGTGGTGCATGTTCACTATGAACTCGCGAGCCGTCTCCGCCGAATGGCTCCCCGCCTGGGGAGGTAGGGCGGCCGCCCCGCCGCGGTCGCCTCGGCCGCGCGCGCCGCGCCCTCCGCGCCCGCGGACGGCTCCCCTTCGACGGCCGCTGGGGCCGGCGCCGGCAGCCACCGGCGAGCGCCCGTGCCCCCGGGGCGGAACCTTGGACACGGCAGCAGTAGCGCGGGCACACCCTCTTCCCCTCGCCATCACTGCGGCGGCTCTGGCAAGACGATGAAGGAAAGGTTGGAGGAAGAAGAAGATGGGTGGAGGACTTTGACTCCCCCTCTTTATGCTCAGCGCGGGGCTCTTCTCGTCGCTCCGCCTTCTTTGGCGTCGGGAATCCGAGCAGCAGCGATGCGCGTAGGAAGGCAATGATGGTCTTGCGTCACGCGCGACATGCTTTATGTCAGCACGGGCGGTTACCGAGGCATCATGCGAGAAGTGGGGGCGTCCCCCGTCACATCGTGCGCCACGCGTCGTGCCTGGCCCGCAGGCGGTTAGGGCCCACGCCGTTTCGCCCCCTAGTAGGCGGGAACGTGCGCGCCGCGGGCCCGGGGGCTACTGTCGGGCCCGTGGAACCCAGGGTATCCAGGCCCGTCTGCCTTTGGCCCAAGATGCAACGCCTGACGTGGGCCCAGCGGGCCGCCACCATCGAGCACCTCACCAAGACCCCTCATGAGGCCCTGGCCTCCTGAGGACCCCCCTTCAGGGAGCGGCGAACAAGACTCAACATCTTCACCAGCAGCCTCGCGAGGCTCTCTCGTGAGGCGGCCTCCCGAGGCACCCTCCTGAAGGCGCTCAAGACGAGGGCTGTTCGGCTCGGCCATGCGGTCCCGTGCCCATCACGTGGGTGACGCGCGCGGTGATGAACGGCAACAGAGGCCGTGCCAGCAGGTGCGGATGAAGAGGGTTTCCCCTTTTGTGTTAAGGGAGCAAGGCCAATAGCCCACTTCCCAAAGCAACCCCAAAGGTTGCCCGATCGGCGAAAGAAGACTAAGACGGCGGGCGCACTGGGCGGAGGTCATCACCGAGCCCACCGGTGCATCATGGATCATGCTTTGGCAGGCGAAGACCACCTTTAGTCAGGATAGCCTGAGCGCCTGTCCCCTTTCAAAAGCCGCTAAGTGTGGCAACCCTTCCCACCTAAGTTTTGAGGGGGAAGAGGACCAAGGCAGGTATAAAGGGGCAGTGCTGCCATCGTGGTAGGGAGATCCAATTCGGTCGACTCCTTCTTCTCCTACCTTGTACGCGAGAACACCCCCTTGCTCACTACAATCAAAACCAAGCAGGAGTACGGTTTTACACCGCAAGGTGGCCCGAACCTGGGTAAACCGCCGAGTCCACGGTCCGCCCTCGCCAGTGCGCTCTCGCCATAGCTTCGCCGTAGTTAAGTTGTGGTAGGGGACGAGGAGGTAGGAACAACCTCACCCCAGTGTTCGAACCTTTGGGTCCCTGGAGCCCCACTTCCGATAGCTTCCTTGTTGAGATCAAATTTCTCAGCGTCTTCCTTTTGACTACTTGCAATGAAGTATAGCAGCTCCACTAGCTCATCTCCCATCGTACCAACTGGATCGGAACAAGGCGGCGGCTGGGAGGTGGGGAGACCGAGAGAGAATGGGAGAGAACGGGAGAGTGCTGCTAGACTACCAGAGGGGTGAGGCTCACTTTGGTGAACCGAACACGCGGCCGGGACTCTTGTGTCACCTAACGCGCAGCGTGTTGTCACGTCAATTCAATGTGAGGACATGATGAATAATTTGACCGATGTGTACTAGTACTACTAGTCGTACAAGTACTACTTACCTAGTACGAGTAGCGCAATATCCTCCTCGCCTCTCTGTCGAACCGACTAGGCGAAACTGCCCCGCCTAATGCGGGGGAAAAGCCCCACCCTCCACTTTTAAATGTAATTTTGTATCGATGGATTGCGCCATGGAGCAAAACCAAAAGAAAATGGTGGTACTACATGTATACAGCACGCACGTCGCGTTCGCGTAGCACCCCACACGGTCAGTTGGTCCGGCACGCCGCTCACGGAATGAACGCTCGTCATCTTGCGTTTGCACTCACATGTGGGACCGCAGTTGAGCAGCCGACCATAGGCACACTCTCCCCCGTCCCCACGCGTCGGCTGAGTTGTACTATAGAAGAGAGACACCAGCGATAGTACTACGGTAGTGCTGTGCACACGTCGTGGCCTGGACAATCCCTGCACGACAGGGGAGATCAGTTCGTCCATCCATGTGACCAGAGTCCAGCAGACGGCTGGATTGGCTATCGTCTACATATCGTGCAGGCTGTGTCGTACTAACATACGACCGTAGTTCTGTTGATAAATCTAAAAAAAGTAGGAGCATTAAGTATATTGCAATACCAATAAAATTTGAATCCATTCTCGGTATGAATACAAATCTAGTACGGTATAGAGGACTACTAGTAGTACAAATTTTAGAGATGGTGTACATTCATCCAATCTCCAGGTTGCTTCCATATTGCTTTAAATAATATCAGAGGGGCATTGCTAAAGCCTTAGTTTTAAGGGCATTATGCAAGAGTGTTTAGAAGGAGCTTACAAAAAGGTGCCTACAAAGTTACAAGGCTGTGCGATAGACTTGTAGGCTACATGAGTAATACAAAATATAATTCCCATTGGACAACACTTTCACGAACAAGTATGCACTTGAAGCTTAACAGCATCTCCATCATCATTATCAAAATAAATGCTACGCGGGTGATGTAGGATGCACTTGATCCCAGAAAGGTATTTAACCTTCAAACTAACTACAGTACAAAATAACCAACAGAACAGGATCATGCGACAACTAGCAGGATACATGGCTCAGTCTAGATATCACTACGAATCAAGTTGTGCATATTAGCTGTTGGCATGAACCACATTGCCGCATGTCGGGTTTGCAAAAGTCATTCATCGCTTGGAAGCTTGATGCCTTTCACACACTGAAGTTCATCTGGCAACAAGCTGTGTCAACGAATCTCTGGATATGGTGCTTCATGAAATCCATGGTACGATGTGTAAACACAGTTCCCCCTGGCGAATGGAACTTGCATAGCACGATAATCATCGACGCTGATATGTTCGATGATTGGTTGGATGATCGGATAATTGAGCCCAAGGAACAGGGAGTGGTTGCCGAGGCTGTAAACCCACCTCCAATTGAATATGCCTAGCCCAACGGAGCTGGGATCTTTCTCGAACACGAAGCAGCCATAGCCATCACAGTCGCGAACGCCCCACGCATTGTACTGCATGTGGTTTGATAAAATGGTTTGGTCACTTTGGTACATGCGAATGAGCATCAAATGCCCACCGCCAGTTGAACGAGCGATAAACCACCACCCATTGACATTTATATTTCCAGGTCGTGGAATTATAAAGGCCAGGGCATTTGCGTCTGCTGTAACAAATCAAATTGGAGACCAAAAGGACAAAAATATACAATCATGTTCAGAGTATGTGTGGAATTAAGATTATTATAATAGTGACACAGATCATAGCCAGAGAATTACAATGCCGTGGTCATAATCATACCCTAATTTTAAAAAAAATGCCAATGGCTTTCATATTCTAGCAATAAGTGATGGTTCAATGATCATGTAAAAATGAGAGGAAAACAGCTATGCTAGGGCCTACTCATATTCTACCATAACAGTTAGATGCCAACAGTTCTCGTATCAACTCTAACAATAACATGCGTGGTTATAAAAATCTTGGAAATGAGAGTAACATATAGCAATCATGTGGTTATACTCATAATATCTATTCTAACAATCATTAGATGGCAATTGTTCTTATATCAACTCTACCAATAACATGTGTGGTCATAAAAATCAAGGAAATGAGAGGAACATATAGCAATGATGTGGTTATAGTCATACTATCTATTCTAAATTTCTAACAATCAACAGGCAGTCGTATTCATATGGTAAAGATGAGATGAGATAGAACAATTACACGACGATAGTTTCCACCAGTATATGCAACCAATCTGTCCGTCCACCGCGTAAACGATGCCATCGTGCACTATAGCATCAGACAGAAATGGAGGGTAAACAGGATTGATGATGAGCCATAACCATGTATGGCGACCGGATTCCAGATAGGCCAATCCCCCGTCGAACAAGGCAATGAGCTTGTTACCCGTGTAGTTTTCTGATGGTGTGGGCACTTCGTAGATTACAACCTTCAGCAAACAGAGGTCCAACCAAGTGCCCAACGCCTCTCGTGCGTAGTAGGCAGGAGTGTCCGGTGGGCCGCGAGGCTCGATGTCAACAGTATCCAATGATGGAAGGGTGATCTGTCGCTGGGTGTAGATATCCACGAGACGCCACGGACTACCCGATTGGTGGATGAGGACGATCCAGTTGGCCTTCATGCCCGCCCAGTAGTGGCGGCGCATGAAGGGCAGGTGGGCGGGGAGTGGTAGCATGTCGAGGGGCACGACGGCAACCTCCGTAGGATCGTCACGTCGATGTCTGGGCCAGTTGCGTGGATCGGGCATCAGCAAGCAGGGTGTCTTGAAAAGGGCCGGCCGGCTGCCGATGAGTAGACGGTGCATAGACACCGAGCATGCGGCCAGACGCACGGTGCTGAGTAGGTCCATACGATTACAGATCTGCTCCAAGAGAACATCGGGGAGGGAATTCCAATCGCGGCTCTGCGTGTCAGTCGGTTCTGCCATTGGTTTTTTTAGGGCGCTGAGTGATTGGCGTTTTCGGTGCGTGCGGGCGAGCGGGGAAGTGGATGCGGGCGGGCGAGAGAAGATGTGATAGCCTGGCATAGTAGGGATGATAGACTACTCATATCAATAAGGAATTCCTTCTTTTCCGGGAGCCCATTCGGAAAGAACTCCCATGTTAAGCGTGCTCAGCTTGGAGTAATTTCAGGATGGGTGACCGATCGGGAAGTTGGTCCCGGGTGCGCATGAGTGAGGACAAAGTGTGCAGGAAAGACTAGTATTGACCTGTGGGGCCAGTCTAGATCCCACCAGGAGTAACGACCACCGGCGGGTGTGTCCGGGGCGTTACAAGTTGGTATCAGAGCAGACCCTCGCGGTTACACGGATGTTTGCGGACAGGTGCGCGGTCATGTTGTGCATGACGTTTGTGACCCGTCGTGGCACACGGCATGGCACATGTGCTGGACTGGATGCACATACGTATGTGCCAAGAGGGAACGTTCCTGTGGCCCGACGAGGACGTCGGTTCCTCTGAGTGGGGGTGTATGTGATAGCCTGGCATAGTAGGGATGATAGATTACTCATATCAATAAGGAATTCCTTCTTTTCCGGGAGCCCATTCGGAAAGAACTCCCAAGTTAAGCGTGCTCAGCTTGGAGTAGTTTCAGGATGGGTGACCGACCGGGAAGTTGGTCCCGGGTGCGCACGAGTGAGGACAAAGTGTGCAGGAAAGACTAGTATTGATCTGTGGGGCCAGTCTAGATCCCGCCAGGAGTAACGACCACCGGTGGGTGTGTCCGGGGCGTTACAGAAGAAGATGGCGTGTGTGGGCGAGCAGTGAGCGGGGGGAGATGGTGCACGCGAGCGACCGAGGAAGATGGCGTGGGCGGGCGAGCAGTGAGCACTGGAAAATGGTGTGCAGACGAAGATGGGGAAGGGACGTCCATGGGGAAGAGAGGAGGAAGAAGAGGGAGAGACGGGGAAGAAGGTGCATTAAATCTCAATTCTACTAGTACTACTAGTATACACGAGTGTAAATAGTTAAGCGGATGACATGTGGGTCTACCTCAAGCGGGCCCATATGTCAGTCAACGGAAGAGAGAGGTGCATACGCATAATTGCGGAAGCGTGCTCCACTGGCAGACATGATGGCACTACAGGGTAAGGCTGATTTAGCAACACCAGTACACTGGCTCAGCTTATTAATCAAGTGTCCCATCTGCTGCATCGTGTATTGTCACTTCACTGTGAAGACTAGTTGAATAGACCGATGAGGAATAATGGATCGCCAAGACTTCCTATATGCCTCTACTCCCATCCTGTCCAACATTAAGAACCATTGGCCAAGGCTCCCGATTTAAATACAGCTCAATAAAAAAGATTCATCAACCAAGGTAACAGTAGATGATGAGTGCCAGAAGAATTTTTTGTAGTACTTTGCAAAAGTACTCAATTAATGGGCTCGTTTTCCTCAAGAAAATTGTGTTTACCAACGTATTAATTGCAATGCATGCGTGAACAACAAATGACCAGGACTTTTACATGCATTGGAGTAATTCTTGCATGCAACGTTTTAATGAAGCTTGAAATATGAATGGGAGGGACTAGAACCCTCACGCATGCATGCAACACTCACACGTACACATGCACGCACGCAACACTCACACAACCATGCATGCGGCACACAGCACACGACGCAACACACACGCTCACGCTCAAGTGCTCAACCTACATGTGCATGCAAACACATACACAGCCAGGGTGGTTCGCGCGCAAGGGTTGGACTCCTGTCGCGCCTGCGTAAAGTTTTGTTTAACTTATTTCTTTGCTTTGCTCTACCAACTGACAGGTGGGACCCAGAAACCACGTGCCAATTTAACCAGTCAAGAAAGTGCCACGTAGAGTATTTGGCCGGTCAGCAGAGTGCAATACGGTGCTCTACGGTGAGCTAGTGACCGTATAATCACCGCAAAACATATATAGGGACCTTAATGAGCGTATTATGAAGTCTAGTGACTGTATAGTTACAAATACAGTGACCGCCACTGTATTTATCTCGTTTCAAATTAAGCCATATTAACCGGAAAGGAGGCAGTATGGACTACTAGTACTACTGTGTCCCGTCAACTCGCAGAACGAGGAGAAGCTTGCTTACTACACCCTCTCCCTCTACCGCACGCGCTCAGTGGCTCGTAGGACGAGGAGAAGCTTGCTTAGTACGCCTACGCCCTCTCCCTCGCCCACGCGTGCTACTTGTAGCTTGCGTTGGTATTTTCCCCGAAGAGGAAGGGATGATGCAGCACAATTGAGATAAGTATTTCCCTCAGTTATGAAACCAAGGTTATGGAACTAGTAGGAGAATCACGCAACACCTCGTTAGCAGCACCTGCACACAAACAACAAATCCTTGCACCCAACGCAAACGAGGGGTTATCAATCCCTCGGCTGTCAATTGCAAGATTTAATTGTATGTGATAGATAGATAGATTGAAACAAAAATACAAAATAAAATAAATAAAAGAAAATGGCAGCAATATTTTTAGGGTTTTAGTAATATGATTTAGATAGACTTGGGGGCCATAGTTTTCACTAGAGGCTTCTCTCGAGAAAATAGCATATGGTGGGTAGACAAATTACTGTTGGGCAATTGATAGAAAAGCAAATAATCATGACGATATCCAAGGCAATGATCATGTATATAGGCATCACGTCCAAGACAAGTAGACCGACTCCTGCCTGCATCTACTACTATTACTCCACACATTGACCACTATCCAGCATGCATCTAGTGTATTAAGTCCATAAAAACGGAGTAACGCCTTAAGAACGATGACATGATGTAGACAAGATAAACTCACGTATGAATAAACCCCATCTTTTTACCCTTAATAGCAACGATACATATGTGTCATGTCCCTTTCTGTCACTGGGATTGAGCACCGCAAGATCGAACCCATTACAAAGCACCTCTTCCCATGGCAAGATAAATCAACTCAGTTGGCCAAACCAAATCAATAGATCGGAGAAGAAATACGAAGCTATAATAATCTTGCATAAAAGAGTGCAGCAAAGACTCAAATAATATTCATGGATAATCTGATCATAAACTCACAATTCATCGGATCCCAACAAACACACCGCAAAAAGAGATTACATCGGATAGAACGCCAAGAACATCGAGGAGAACATTGTATTGAAGATCAAAAAGAGAGAAGAAGCCATCTAGCTACTAACTATGGACCCGAAGGTCTGTGGTAAACTACTCACACATCATTGGAAGGGCAGCAAGGTTGATGGAGAGCCCCTCCGTGATCGATTCCCCCTCCGGCGGAGTACCGGAGAAGGCCTCCAGATGGGATCTCTCGAGAACAGAAACTTGCGGCGGCGGAAAAAGTATTTCTTGGACTCCCCTCAGGGTTTCTGATTTTTCCTGAATTTATAGTGGTGGAATTAGGTCAAACGGAGCCGAGGTGGGCCCACGAGGCACCAGGGGGCGCCTGCCCCCCCAGGCGCGCCCTGGTGGCTCGTGGCCACGTCCTCTGGCGTCTGGTCTTCTCCCGAAGCTTCTAGTGTTTATCTTGTCCAGAAAAAATCTCCAAAAAGTTTCGTGGCATTTGCACTTCGTTTGGTATTGATTTTCTGTAAAACAAAAACAGGGCAGAAAACCGCAACTGGCACTGGGCACTAAGTTAATAGGTTAGTCTCCAAAAATGATATATAATTGCTGTAAATGCATATAAAAACATCCAAGATTGATAATATAAGAGCATGGAACAATAAAAAATTATCGATACGTTGGAGACGTATCAGCATCCCCAAGCTTAATTCCTGCTCGTCCTCGAGTAGGTAAATGATAAAAAACATAATTTTTGATGTGGAATGCTGCCTATCATATTCATCACATATTATTTTCTTTTATAGCATGGACATTGGACTTGAATGATTCAAAGCAATAGTCTATAATTTGACATGAAGATATAAATACTCAAGCATGCTAACAAGCAACCATGTAAAGTTATCCCTAGCCCATTATGCTCAATCATTGATCCATTCATGAAACACACTCAAATATTAGCTACATCCAATGCACAAGTATGACAATAGTGCTCTCTAGTTGGTGCTTTTGTAAGAGAAGATGGAGACTCAAATAAAATAAAAATTGCATAAAAGTAAATAGATAGGCCCTTCGCAGAGGGAAGCAGAGATTTGTCAAATGTGCCAGAGCTCAAAGCTGAAATTAAAGAGATAAAAATATTTTGAGAGGCATGCTTTTCCTGTCAACGAAAACGACCGAGAATTCCCAATATTTTCCATGCTAGACACATCATAGGCGGTTCCCAAACAGAAAGTAAATTTTATTTCCTTTCCACCATTCTTTCACAATCCATGGCTAGCCGTATCCACGGGTGCCCTCCATACCAACACTTTCCAAGGAATTTTGTTGTTATTAATTTTTGATTTCATTGTGGGACTAGGCATCCCTATTACCAACCATACTCTTGTGCAATGACAAGTGAATAAACACTCATCGTGAGAATAACACACCTAGCATGGAAAATAATGGCCACCCCCTGCCACTTCATGAGTGGTACGGGCACACAAAACGGAAAAATTATTTTGAAAATTAGAGTTGGCACACGCAAATTTACTTGGAACGGCATTGAAATACCGCATATAGGTTGATATAGTGGACTCATTTGGCACAACTTGGATTTAAGGATTTTGGATGCACAAGCAGTATTTCCGCTTAGTACAAATGAAGGCTAGCAAATAGATTGAGAAGCAACCAACCAAAAAACGAAAACGGTCATAAACATGCATTAAACATAACTAACACCGAATAATGCACCATAAGTAGGATATAATTTCTTTGCATAACTATTGACTTGATGTGCATGCATAGGGAATCACAAACCTTAACACTAATATTCTTACTAAATCACAATTAATCACTAACATGACTCACATATTATCATTTCCATATCGCAAAACTATTGCAAGGAATCACACTTATCATATCCAATGATCTATATGAAAGTTTTTATTATATCCCTCTTGAATATTCATCACTTTGGGACCAAATTCATATCTTGTGCAAATTACCGTTACTATCATCAACTCTCAAAAAGATTTAAGTGAAGCATGAGAGTGCAAATATTTCTTCAAAATTTCAATCTTATCAATTCTCAAAATAATATAAGTGAAGCATGAGAATTTATTTCTTCAAAATTTTAATCTTGTCAACTCAAAATAATATAAGTGAAGCATGAGAGTTTATTTCTTCAAAAATTTAATCAACTCTCAAAATAATATAAGTGAAGCATGAGAGTTTATTTCTTCAAAATATAGCCACCACCGTGCTCAAAAAGATTTAAGTGAAGCACTAGAGGAACTGCCTAGCTCAAAAAAATTAAGTGAAGCACTTATAGTATTCTAACAAATGATGATAAACGTGTGGCTTTCTCAAAATAGGTGTGTTCAGCAAAGATGATTGTGACAAACTAAAAAGCAAACAAAGCAAAGACTCATATAATACACGACATTCCAAGCAAAACACATATCATGTGACGAATAAAAATATAGCTCCAAGTAAAATTACCGATGGTTGGTAGAAGAAAGAGGGGATGCCTTCCGGGGCATCCCCAAGCTTAGACGCTTGAGTATTCCTTGAATATTAGGCATCCCCAAGCTTAGGCTTTTGCTACTCCTTATTCCTTCATCCATCGTGATCTCACCCAAAACTTGAAAACTTCAATCACACAAAACTCAACAAAACCTTCGTGAGATCCGTTAGCATAACAAAATAGATCACTACTTTAAGTACTGTTGCAAACCCATTCATATTTTATTTTTGCATTATACCTACTGTACTCTAACTTCACCATGGCTTATACCCCCCGATACAATCCATAGATTCATCAAAACAAGCAAGTAGTGCATCAAAAACAGAATCTATAAAAAACAGAAAAGTTTGTAGAAATATATTTAAAATCCATACTTATGTAACTCCAAAAATTCTGAAAAATTAGGACAACGTGGGAAATTCATATGCCAATACTGTGTAAAAATTTCAGCTTTTTCTGACGCTCCAGTGCAGAAACAAAATTCGGGCACTGGACGCAAAAACTTTCTGTTTTCCAAACTGCATCAATTATACTATCTTCCAAATCATCCTAAAGGCTTTACTTGGCACAAACACTAATTAAAAACACAAAAACACAATCATACCAGTAGCATAATTGTTAAAACACACAATAACAGAAACAAATAATAAAAAATTATTTTATTCATTGGGTTGCCTCCCAACAAGCGCTATTGTTTATAGCCATTAAGATAGGCTTGAGATTTCAATGATGCTCACATGAAAGATAATAATTGAAACACAAAGAGAGCATCATGTAGCATATGAAAAACACATTTAAGTCTAAAATACTTCCTATGCATGGGCATTTTATAAGCAAACAAATTATCAAGGCAAGCAATTTCTAGCATATGCAAAGGAGAAGAATAAAACATTGATGATTTCAACATAACGAGAGGTAATTTAGTAACATGAAAATTTCTACAACCATATTTTCCTCTCTCATAATAATTACATGTAGGATCATACTCAAATTCAACAATATAGCTATCATGAACAATACTCTCTTTATGATCCACATGCATAAATTTTTTATAATCTTCCAAAATAGTGGGATTAGCATTAACTAAAGTTATGACCTCTCCAAACCCACTCTCATAAAAAATCTCATAAGATTGAACACTCTCCGAATATGTGGGATTCTTTTTACTTAAAGTTGATGCTCTTCCAAACCCACTTTTAATAGTATTACAAATTTTATTATCAATAACATATTCGTCATGAGGCTTAAATAAATTTTCAAGATCATAAGAAGCATTATCACCCCAATCATGATCATTGCAATAAGTAGTGGACATAACAAAATCATCATCCCCAAGCTTGTAGTTTTGCATATTATTAACACAATTGACATTAATAGAATTTATAGTAACATTATTGCAATCATGCTTTCAATCAAGGAGCTATCATGAATCACTTTATAAATTTCTTCTTTCAGCACTTCATCACAATTTTCAGATTCATGATTTTCAAGCAAAACTTCATGGAGGAAATCAAGTACACTCAACTCACTAGCAATTGGTTCATCATAATTGGGTTTTTTGAAAAGATTAGCAAGTGGATGAGGATCCATATCAATAGATTTTTAGCAAGCAAAGATGCAAGCAAATAGAAGGCACATGGCAACACAAGCAAAGATAGCAAACAAGCAAAAAGGCAAATGGAAAATATTTTTGTATTTTTGTAAAAACGTTTTAGAAGTGAGGGAGATGAAAATGAGAGGCAAATAAAGTAAATGCAAGGAGATGAGAGTTTATGCAAAGGTACTTGATAGATGTTGATGATGTATCCCCGGCAACGGCGCCGGAAATTCTTCCTGCTACTTGTAGCTTGCGTTGGTATTTTCCCCGAAGAGGAAGGGATGATGCAACACAGTAGAGATAAGTATTTCAATCAGTTATGAAACCAAGGTTATGGAACCAGTTGGAGAATCACGCAACACCTCGTTAGCAGCACCTGCACACAAACAACAAATCCTTGCACCCAACGCAAACGAGGGGTTGTCAATCCCTCGACGGTCAATTGCAAGATTAAATTGTATGTGATAGATAGATAGATTGAAACAAAAATACAAAATAAAATAAATAAAATAAAATGGCAGCAATATTTTTAGGGTTTTAGTAATATGATTTAGATAGACCCGGGGGCCATAGTTTTCACTAGAGGCTTCTCTCGAGAAAATAGCATACGGTGGGTAGACAAATTACTGTTGGGCAATTGATAGAAAAGCAAATAATCATGACGATATCCAAGGCAATGATCATGTATATAGGCATCATGTCTGAGACAAGTAGACCGACTCCTGCCTGCATCTACTACTATTACTCCACACATCGACCGCTATCCAACATGCATCTAGTGTATTAAGTCCATAAAGAACAGAGTAACGCCATCTAGTGTATAACGATGCCATGATGTAGACAAGATAAACACACGTATGAATAAACCCCATCTTTTTACCCTTAATAGTGACGATACATACGTGTCATGTCCCTTTCTGTCACTGGGATTGAGCACCGCAAGATCGAACCCATTACAAAGCACCTCTTCCCATGGCAAGATAACTCAACTCAGTTGGCCAAACCAAATCAATAGATCGGAGAAGAAATACAAAGCTATAATAATCATGCATAAAAGAGTGCAGCAAAGACTCAAATAATATTCATGGATAATCTGATCATAAACTCACAATTCATCGGATCCCAACAAACACACCGCAAAAAGTGATTACATCGGATAGAACTCCAAGAACATCGAGAAGAACATTGTATTGAAGATCAAAAAGAGAGAAGAAGCCATCTAGCTACTAACTATGGACCCGAAGATCTATGGTAAACTACTCACGCATCATCGAAAGGGCAGCAAGGTTGATGGAGAGCCCCTCCGTGATCGATTCCCCCTCCGGTGGAGTACCGGAGAAGGCCTCCAGATGGGATCTCTCGAGAACAGAAACTTGCGGCGGCGGAAAAAGTATTTCGTGGACTCCCCTTAGGGTTTCTGATTTTTCCTGAATTTATAGTGGTGGAATTAGGTCAAACAGAGCTGAGATGGGCCCACCTCCTCTGGTGTCTGGTCTTCTCCCGAAGCTTCTAGTGTTTATCTTGTCCAGAAAAAAAATCTCTAAAAAGTTTCGTGGCATTTGGACTTTGTTTGGTATTGATTTTCTGTAAAACAAAAACCGGGCAGAAAACAACAACTGGAACTGGGCACTAAGTTAATAGGTTTGCTCCAAAAATGATATATAATTGCTATAAATGCATATAAAAACATTCAAGATTGATAATATAACAGCATGGAACAATAAAAAATTATATATATGTTGGAGACATATCAACGCACACCGTGGCTCGCAGGACGAGGAGAAGCTTTTGACTACAGCGCGCTCTCCCTCGCCCTCGCTCACGCGGTGGACGTGCGGCAGTTCATTCGGTGTCAGATTGCCAGAAGCATATACTGTAGTACTGTAGTACCATCATTGCTGAACTTGGACCTCCCGAAGAGGTGAAGAGCCAAGCGCAAGGTTTATAGGAGTACGAGTAGTCGTACTACAACTATAGCGAACAACCGCTACTGTATGATGCTGCCACGTCACCTATAGCCAAAGCTGTGCCACCTATTTTCCTCACAAAGCGTGTTGGAGCCCGTGGAACAGCCACACAAGTTGCACGTACACGTAACACATCTACTAGTAATTTCTAAAGGACAAATGCCAACATGCCACACAAGTTCATCTCCACTTCATGTGATAAATTTGTGCACGACTACTCTACATATATTTATAGCGCTACCATTCACAATTTACCATACTCCACTTACACGTTATAGATGGGCTCCATGTCGTCCTCCAGGTTCCAGTCCCAGGTGTTCTTCATAGATGGCACGATCCATAGCGGTGGGCAACGGGAATCATTGTCGCAGCTTTCTAGTCCAGTTCCCCACGATGGAGACTCATCCAAGCCGAAGCGGCATAAATTAGGGATTGCGCGTCCCAACATGTTCAACCGGTGGTGCGCACTGAAGACACAATCATGCTTCAAGAACGGCAGGCCTTCGGTGTCGTGCACAGAAGGTGGCATCTTTTTGACAATGGGGTATCTGTCCCCAATGAAAAGCGAGTACTCTCCAAGAGTGTCCCTCAGCTCCCACATAGCATCACGGGGGTCGAACTCGGAGCCGTCCATCAGGTACACGTGGCATCCCAGACCTGGACACATGGTGACGTACATGGTCAAGGTCCATGCAGGATAATGCTGTGCTCAAATATGGCGCGCAGTAATATTGTGCAGCGAGTAGTACTACAATACTATAGAGGAAGTTCAATAACTGACTGATTATATATAGCCATTTTTGGCTACATAGAGGAGATGAGACATGGAAAAACAAAAATGGTGGGAGTGGATTCAAGAGCCAGCTATACGCGTACTCCTAGGTAAAAAGTACTACTCCCGACGATCCCTGCGACACACTATTATGGATCCAAAGTACATGGTGAGGGTCCGATCGTGGTAGATCGTGGCACCTTGTTGCACATCAATGCTACCATGGGTAACCACTGCAAAGATAGTTGATCCCATTTTGACAGAGTCAACTACAAGGTTCCAGGTTAGACCGAATCACGGATGAACATAATCCAACACATCCAGGATCGGCGATCTGATTTTGATCGGGGGATGCGTGGTCCCTACAAAATAATGGAGTACCGTTAGGGATGCAAATGATGGTTAGTGCATTCCGTTTGTTATCTCTCGTACCGTAGGATGGCACCTAGATGAAACAAGTCCCCTCGCTTGTCACAGCGAAGATGCGGCCTACATGGCACATGGTGTCTTCGAACTTGTGCGGGAACAAATCCGCCGCGGCCAGCATGTGCCAGCCTCTGCCGTCAGGGCCATTCTTATTGATGGCAATCCTTATGTCGAACACCGCGATGAGATAGTAATCGTCGTAGCTGCGGTGCTTGGTCGATGGGTCCACAATTGCTATCTTCTTCAATCTCATGCTGGCATCATCATACCTATTCAAGCCATTCCAGTCTGGAAGGCCGATCCCAATGCTGGACAAGGGGTCTAAGGGAACGGCCGCACTACTGTGGATGTTGTGCAAAATGATGGTGGTATCCGGCCGTAGGTATGCAAGCCAATCTCCGTTGGCACCAACCCAAACCTGTGGGACGGTGGGCAGCGGAGAAATTACGGGATGGAATAACTAAGTATTTTTAGAATATACATTACATGATCAAACACAATGACTGACCTTCTCATCGGACAAAATCCGACTGCCTCTCAACGTCGGCAACTCAAGCGGCATCAAGATGCAACTGCGGCCACGTTGTGGTGGACTGGAGTCCCATTGAATAACCTTCTCCTCGAGGACGCATGGAAGACCAACAAGCATGGCCTTCTCCCAAGCCTGTTTACACACCGTCTTAAAATAGTTGGTGCAGGAAGCAGCGAGTCTTGCGGCGGTGAGGAAGTCGGAGCGGCGTGCGATTTCTCCCAGAGAATCGTCGTCCAAGGTCTCCCAGCCCCGGCGAGGAGGAGAACTGCCTGGCAAATCCATGGCAGCAGCAATGAACTGCCTTGGTCTCTTCAGGAGGGGAACTGGCGAGAAGGAGATAAGAGCGTAACCGCAGGGCCTCGTCCCTTCGTGAAGGAAGTTATGCGGGCACGCATTAGTGGTACTGTGATGGTGCAGTCATATTAGTATTTAATATAGGAGTAGTACTATTTCTTTATTAGTCCTCTTTGAATTTTGTGCCAAACTTTGACCTTATATTTAACTAACAAAATGTTAATGCATGTCAAAAAAATAATATCATTGAAAACTATGTTCAAATATGAATCCAACGATATAATTTTTGGTGACATGCACTAACATTTTGTTAATTAAATCTATGGTCAAAATTAAGCACAAAATACGAAGGAGACCAATAAACCAGGACGGAGGTATGATTGTATGATCATCATTGATAAATCTGCCATGTAGACTGTTTTTGTGAGGTGGCGTAAAATAAAAGAAGAGAGAGAATGAGATCATATGATCCTGACTTTCCGGGCACAAGCTCCGAGATAATTACATTCATTTTTGTGGGCCCTGACTGACCTGGTGAGAGCTGCGGCAGCTGGCTCCCCAAGTTCCTTGTCTCGGGCGTTGGTCATCAGGTTTTGTTTATTGATTTAATGTGTGTGGTACCCATCAGAGTACGATTCATTGGAGAACTTGTACTATATGACACAATGATGACTACTGACGTGTTCCTTATACCAACGAATCTAGTAATATCATACATACTATTGCAGATGCTCTTAGTGTACCAGTTTTCAACTTTTGAATCTCAAGGCCAAGGAGCTACAGTAGCAAGTGGAGGGTAGTACATTCAAATTTAAATCCAACAATATAATTTTCGGTGACATGCATTAACATTTTGCTAGTCAAATATGTGGTCAAACTTTAACTCAAAATACGATGGGGACTCGTAAACCAGCCCGGAAGTAGCAGTAGTACTGTTCTCTAGAACCATCGCTGTAACTATCAATGCAGGGAAAGTACACCTGCGTACTGTGGACCTACTTGCTGCTCTATTCATGCGCATAGCTGGCCTGCTCAGCCGCTCCTCTCACACACACACTATTGCGGGGGCAAAACATTTGAGTTCTTTCATACCGCGAGAGTAGGCTTTTTCTTTTCCACTAGTACACGCGTACGTTCAAAGCACGTGCAATGTTCAATTTATGAATACAACTTTTCCATGTTTTTTACAAAAGAAAGAAACAATCACATGGCTCTAGAAAAGTCTAACAAATCAACTATTCTACTCCCTCCATCTCATATTATGAAAACATTTTTCAAGTTAATTTTGTACTATATGGAGCGAAGTCCATGCGTGCAACGCCACAAGCTATAGAGTACCGGAGTACATTAGGTCCAGGTCCAGGGCCATATTGCACAGTTCCCAATGCGGCACCAGGCTTTTCCGGCTCCTCCGGCTTAAATGGGAGGCGGCATTAAAGATGGCAGCTGAGGAAGCAGCAAGCGAGGGCGGCTACTACTCTACGCGAGCCACCAGATGATGGCGCGTGCAAAATATACGGGAGGGAAAACCCATGCACGTGGGTGGGCTATCCGCGACCACTAGTACAACGCAATGTAGAATTCCTATTTGTCGCTAGTAGATTGTTCCATATACATATTGGAGTATTTAACAAAAAACTACCACTTTCGAACCAGCCATACCAAGAAACAACCACTCTACAAAAATTAGCAAAAACATACCAATAATTTCTTAAACCGTCGCGAAAAACGACCAAGTGCCGATTAGGCTCGTTTAAACCCATGTGGCACCTTAAGTCAACGCCGTCCGTTTGACCGGCAACTTACTACTTATGACTTGTGGGACCTACATGTCAATCTCAAAAAAAATCCCCGAGTCACCTCATACCTCCGGCCCGTCCACCTAGTCATCCTCGGCCATGGGAGGCAGCCACCGCCGCCGGCTGAAAGCGAGGTCAATAGCTCCGGCGACGCGAAGCCCATCTTGCGTCAGCCGGAAGCCAGCTCGACGCGGCGCTCGCAGCCACTAGCTAGCCAAGCTAGCACACAACCTGTTGGATGCATCCAGCTGCTTGTGTGCAAGCTTTGCAAGCTAGCTTGGCACGGCGGTGCGGTGGCTTGCTCGCGCGTGCCGCGCTAAGGCCAGCCATCCGACTCGGGCGGAGGCCAGCGCGGCGGCTTGCTCGCGCGTGCCGTGCT
Source organism: Elymus sibiricus (assembly GCA_039707655.1). Classification (NCBI taxonomy): domain Eukaryota; kingdom Viridiplantae; phylum Streptophyta; class Magnoliopsida; order Poales; family Poaceae; genus Elymus; species Elymus sibiricus. Next base: position 342,238,720 of record CM077666.1, on the reverse strand, counting down.
AAGGCCAGCCATCCGGCTCGGGCGGAGGCCAGCGCGGCGGCTTGCTCGCGCGTGAGCCGCGCTTGGGCTAGCCAGCCAGCCTGTGCGGAGGCCAGCACGACGGCTTGCTCGCGCGTGAGCCACACTCGGGCCAGCCAGCCAGCCCATGCAGAGGCCAGCGCGGTGGCCGGGCCGTCCGGCGGAGCGGCGGCCAGCTCGCCCATCACCGGCGCCGGCGATGAACACGCATACAAACTTTTTGAAGAAGAGGATAGATGCTCACATGTGGGTCCCACCTGTCATAGTAGTTAACTCTACGGTCAAACATACGGTGTTCACTTAAGGTGCATCGTCAACACGGACGTGTGGGCCAACCCTGTCATAAACGGGTTTAAACGAGCCTAGTCGGCACTTGGAACTAGTTTTTTTTAGGAGTTTGGTAGTAGTTTTTTTGGCACGGATAGAGAAATTTTTCGTATGTTTTTGCTATTTTTTGTACAATAGTTTCTTCCTAGGGCTGGTTGAAAGTGGTAGTCTTTTGTTAAATACTCTACATATTGTAAGTAGGAGTGAAAGCTAAGCTTTGGAAGTCTATAATCACGGCTAGTTACATAGTACGTGTGTGTACGTAATTCAAACTAAATATCTACCATGGGTGACTAATATCTTGATGGAAAACTCGAAACTATATGGAAATACAAACATATTATTGATACTTGTTTCCATAAACTTGGATCTACGTTCTATTCAACGGCTGAGCATGTGGGGCCTTAGCACGATGACTTCCCGACTGTCTAAAACAAGGTTTTCCCGTCTCCGGTAAGGAGGAGGATGACTGTGGCGCGCCTTCGGCTAGCTCTAGTGCTCATAGTCATCGCTAGGTGGTTTATGAACGTGTAGATGTATTTTTTTCACGTCTCGTGTTCTTTGTACTGCCACGACTGATGAATAGATCGTAAGTATCTCAAAAGAAAACCTTGGTTGAGTGTGTGTGCGAGCGAGCGATCGTGCATGTGTGTGATATGGAGAGACTAAGGCGGAGATAAGAGAGTCATTGTGTGTTTGTGTGCGTGTGGAAGATAGATAGAGACCTATGGGACTTTGTGTTGTGTAACGTGGAGGCGAATAGACATAGTCACTGAGTGAGTGTGTGAGGTATGCATGCAGACATAGGGAGAGAGGTGTGAATAAGAGAGACGGGGAATTTTGGTATGCATGTGAGTTAGAGAGAGAGAGATAGGGATATATATACCTGGAGATGGAGAGAATATACAAGGGTGTGTGTAAAAGAGGGATCCAGATAGATGACGTGGTGTGTGTGTGTCTGTTTTGTGCACGCGTGTGTGTGTGGAGAAGAGAGACCACTGATGATGTAAATTAGTAGGGGGGATGATATGGCATGTGTGTCCAAGAGAGAGAGAGAGGCATGTCTAGTAGCAGGATAGCGTGGGTGCGGGCAGGGGTGCGTGCTATATATTTGGAAGAAACATCGAGTGTGTGTGAGAAAGGGGTGCGAGAGAGAGAGAGAGTATGAGAGAGTATGAGAGAGGGAGAGAGAGAGAGAGATGGAGGTCGATTGTGTGCGAAAAGTGGCCTATAGATAGGGAGAGGAGGTTGATGGTGTTCGAAAGTGGCCTATGCAGGGAGACACAAGTAAAGCGAGTCATTGTGTGTGTCAGAGAGACTTCATGAGAGATCAAAATAGATGGTGGAGAGAACATCGCGCGAGTCTGAGATTGATGATACGCTAGAGATTTATGGAGAGAGTGGCTACATAAAGAGTGAAGGAGGGTCGGGTTCGCATGTGAAGAGATGGAAAGAGGCGAGAGGTGCACAAGGAGAGGGAGGGTGTTTGTGTGTAGTGGGGGTGGTGAGTGAGATGTGTGTCAATGTGAGAGTGAGAGATGGTGGAGAGCGTGCGAGAGCCAGATATACGTAGGGAGAAAGATGTTGGGGGCAGTGTGTTTTGTGTGTATGGGAAAGATACTACACGGCTATAGAGTGCATGCTTGGGAAAGATAGATGTCGGGAGACCTAGAGTGTGGGGGAACAGATGTGTGCATGTCCGAGAGACGAAGAGATAGAGACCTATATTGGGGTTCAGACATAGAAGAGAGAGAGAGGGGGGGGGGGGATAATGTGTGCGCGTGTTTATGTCCGGGGGAGAGAAAGGCTTGTGTGGGGGGGGGGATAGGGGCCGAGGTGGTGTGCTACAGATAAAGAGTGAGGGGTGTATGTCTGAGAGATATGTAACACCCCTATGTAATGAGCTACAGCGATCCTCATCATTAAGCTAAGCTACTTTGGTTTGCAATGCCTGATCACTATGGATTCATATCTCATTTCAAATTCCACCACTGAAATCAAATTCAAATTGCAAGTGAAATTTAAAGTTGCACAAACATGGTTGCAAAATAGTTCAACATTTAGCAAATATTCCATGACAATAATTTTTAAGGAAAACAACATCACTTATTTGCTTAAATGGGCTATAGCAATTAAAACAGTGCCAAATCAGCATATTTAAATGCTTTTCCAATTATGAAAAATTCAAACAAAATTCATATGCCTCCCAAACTTTTAGTGACAGTGCCAAATATTACAGTGCATTTATGTGGTCAATTCCCATATTTTACAAAAATCATTTGTTGGCTAAAAGAAATGCAAAGCAGTGGCTGAAATATTTGACAGAAAAGAAAAAGGAGAAAAGTCCCTGTGCACTTAGGCCCAATTGGAATAGGAGCCGACCCAGCCTGCCTCTCCTCGTCTCCTTCCTCTCTCTCCTCCCCGTGTCGACATGGCCGTGGCTGTGCGCGTGCTCGCCGGCCGAACGACGACACGTCGATGCTACAGGCGCCGTGACGGGATAAGGTCGACCCCCGCACACCCCCTGGCCAACCCTATCCTCACTTCCCCCTCGCGCGCTCTCTTTCCCTCGATCCCGATCTCGCCCGAGCGCCGTCGTCGCCATGGCCCGTTGCAACCGCGGCCACTGACCTCCCCGCACCCCACCGGTGTGTCTGCAAGCATCGCCGGCCTCGTCTGCGTCGTCTACGCCGACCCATTGGAGCAGGGATCCCCTACGTCGACCGCTTCATCGCCGTCTTCAACCTTCGGTCATCGGCAAAGCTTCGATGATTCTGGCGCCGTCAGGCCTCCCCTGAGCCCATTTAGCACACCCGCAGGACCGCGGTGAGCACCCGCACCGAAACCCTCTCTCCCCTGCACTTCCCCATGCTTATAGTCGTCGTCTTCATCGTGGACGAACCCACCGACGTGGTTGGGCTGGCGGACGTGACCACTGCCGCTGCAACTCGCGTCCGTGCACGCTGGCGTACTCCTGGTGCCCCCAGGAGTGCAACGCACACACACACGTCCTCCCATGCCCCCTTACCCTAGATCCGCCTCCGCCCGAACTCCGGCCACCGCTCACTAGCTCGCCGCCGTCGCTGTAGGGCGCCTCCGGCTGCGCCACCACCACGATTGGACACGGCGCATCTCCCGCGTTCGAATGTCGTAGACCGCGCGTCAAACGGGCCACCGTAGCCGATTCCCGGCGCCTTTCCGCGCGCGCCGCCGCAGTTTTTGGTCGCCGGTGTTACTCCGGCACCGGCGCTGACCTGGCCTGCCACGTGGCCCTCCCTAGGTCACTGCCAGTGGGCCCCGTGGGCCCAGTTGACCGCGTTGACCCGGTCAACTGTGCTGACTGGGCAGCCCCAGTCTATGACATGTGGACCCCACGCGCTTAATTAAACTGGTTTTTAAAATAACTGAATCTGTTAATTAACCTGACACTGACAAGTGGGGCCCACCACTAACTAATCTTTGTTTAATTTAAAATAAACTCTAATTAACCTACTGTGTATGACATGTGGGCCCAGTCACTGTTCCAGTGGATAAGGTTGACCCAGTCAGCCTGCTGACTGGGCAACTGGCCCACCAGTCAGCCTCTGCTAACTGGGAGTTGACCCTGTCAACAGGGCCCACCAGTCAGCCCCTGTGTGTGCTGACTGGGTGCAACTTTGGGTGCACTTAGCATTTTACTATTCTGGATAATTCGAATTTAATAATTAAAATAATTTCAGAAATTCTAGAAAATGATTAAAACTTTGAAAAAATCATATAAAATAATCCGTAACTCGGATGAAAATAATTTATATATGAAAAATGATCAGAAAAATAAGACGAATCCGAATATGCCATCCACATATCTGTCACGTGCCTCCAACACTACAAACATGGAACCTTCCCCTCTGGTTCATATGTTTGACAAATGCCTAAAACCGGGAAAATACCCCCAGATATTTTCCCGCTCCGTCTGTAACGTGTAGCACTGCGTTAGGTCACCCCTAGCACAGCATATTGACATGTCATGCATTGTGCTGCATTTGTTTCCTTTATATTTATTGTTTCTTCCCCCTCTTCTCTTCGGTAGACCCCGAGACCGACACTGCTCCCGAGTACGACTACGCCCCTGACGTCTAGCCACTTTCAGCAGAGCTTCCAGGCAAGCAAAACCCCCTTGATCATTCCTATATCGCCCATTCTTTCTCTCTCGTGCTTGCATTAGATTTTGCTACTGTGTTCTATAGCTCCTATTCTGATGCATAGCCTATTTTTGTAACCTGCTATTGATACTTTACCTGTTGTCCCAAATGCCTAGTATAGGCTGGTTAGTGATCCATCAGTGGCCCCGCTCCCTTGTCCGTGTTGCCATGCTTTGCTTCCGGATGCTCGATCGGTGTGATCGACGTGCAGAGACCGACACATCACCGCACCACCCCCCCCTTAGTTGTACGGCTCTGCAGAGCTACTATCGAGTGCCGAGGGTGATACCTCCTACTTCACTCCTGATGATATCTCTGTAGCGTGGCTAATCGGTTGTGGGTTACCGAGGGTGATTCCTCTTTCACCACCTCCGATGATGCCTCTGTCATGCAGCCCCTCAAGTGTGAACCCATCGAGGGTGATTCCTCCAAGTTCACCTTGACGGATACATCAAGTGGGAATCCATCGAGGGTGATTCCTTGGATTTCCCCTTGATGTTATGGACACACGGTTACCATGTTTTTACCTCAGTCCCTTGTTGAAGTCGGGTCGACCCCGAGGGGTACCCGCGAGAGATGTGAAGTCGGGTTGACCATGAGGGTACCCGCGAGATAATTATGTGGCACGGCCGGGCAGGTAGACCGCCCCAGGAGAGGGATGGGCCTGACCCTTGTCGTAAGTCCGTGAGACGGGGCGACGGGATCACTGATATTCTCCGCGAGCTCCCAATACACTAACGGTTTGGATATGAGATCTGAGTAGGCCTCTGGCCTTTTCGCACTAACCACCACGCGGGTTAGCACTTGGCGTCGTACGTTTCTTCCGAAAGCTCTATCAGACGTCCAGTTCAGCATTGTGGCCGGGTCGGATCGGCGCCATCCAGGACAGAGGTGGTGCCTGGATCCACCTTGCGCACAACGACCCGGAGTGCAAAGGGAGATGGGCCCAAGACCCCTGAGCGCTTAGGATGTAGACCGGCGGGGACCTCTCTGCGGAGCCTAGGTAGGACTACGGCGTGTCGATCAGCCAAGGTCGGGCATGACCCGGAAAAGTGTGTCCGGCCAGAGTTAATCGAGCGTGTTGGGTAAGTTGGTGCACCCCTGCAGGGAAGTATATCTATTCGAATAGCCGTGTCCACGGTAACGGACGCTCGGAGTTGTATCCTGATCTACTACAACTTGAACTGGATATTTGTGGAAATTAATAATGTCTTAGCTCCGGGATTGCTTTCTCGCAGGGAGTCGAGGAAGGATCTCTGGGCATTGCTACTATTACTTATTACTTGATGTTATACTACTAATTTGCACTCTTCTAATGTTGCAAGATGCTAGTCTTCGATAGGCTAGGCCTTTCCCCTCTATTCTGGCATTTTTCCAGTCCAGTCCACAGATATAGCCCCCTCTTTTGATACCGATGCATACTTAGCATAGATCTGATGTAAGTCTTGCGAGTACTTTGGATGAGTACTCACAATTGCTTTGCTACCTTTCCCCCCCTACCCGATTGCTGCGATCAGATGATGGAGCCCCAGAGCCAGCTGATCCCGTCGCAGGAGGCATGTGCCTTTTTGATCTAGTTGTCGTTGTTTTGCTCAGCCTTCTTAAGGCAAACTGGTCTAATTATGTCTGTACTCAGATACTGATACTTTCGCTGACTCTTGTGTAACTCGAGCTTATGTATTCGAGCCCTCGAGGCCCCTGGCTTGTAATATAAAGCTTGTATTATTTTATTTTGTGTCTAGAGTTGTGTTGTGATATCTTCCCGTGAGTCCCTGGGCTTGATCGTGCGCATTTGCGTGTATGATTAGTGCACGATTGAGTCGGGGGCGTCACAAGGTATAGACGTAATTAAAATACATGGTCAAGAGTGTGTGCACTCATGCTTGATCATTTTTTTCTTCATATTTTTGGACTATGAGATAGCGATACTTTTGAACATGTGAGGTATATTTTGAAGTACCAGAATTACTGACCTAAGATTGGAAATTCTGAATTCGACTGCATTATTAGCTTTTTTCAATTCATTTAAATGGGGGTACAATTTTTAACCCGATTGCATGATTTCAAATTCATATATCAAACCTAGAGATATAGACATACGGTCGTGTTCAAACCTTGTAATCATCCACTTTATTCATACACATACATATTTGTTTGTGTCATCATATTTAGGAGAAACACATTCAAAATTTCATTTGAATCGGAGCATATGATGGTATTTGCTTTGCACTAGCTCAATGATCCATATTTGAATTGAATGGACAATCTAAGTTTCGAGTTGGAGACATTGATTTTTGAAACTTGCACCTTTTTTTTTCTCGCGTGCACAACAAATAAATACTCGGCCATGATATCATAGTCGGTTGTACAAGACGAGAACACATAATTTCAGCCGCCAAAAGCTTTCAAACTTCCCGCTCACATCGAAATTTCTCGCGCCCGAAAGTTTAGCCCTACGATATTCCTCTTTTACCGCTGCCACATCAACGGAAAAGGGCTGCTTTGGTAACTCCATTGGTTTCCCCTCTTTGCCCACAACATTCTAACCCAGAACCACTCCCCTCCCCGGCTCCCCCCTCCCCCAAGCCGCTGAATCTAGTCCTCCGCCGTGGCGGTGCACCTCACACCCTGCCGGATCTACCTTCCGCACCTTGGAACCCCCAACTGCCAACTCACCACTGCACCGGAGCCGCTTCAGCGACTGGCTTGTCCACCGCACCAGATTTCCTTGGCCGCCATCATGGTCCAGCGCACCGGATCTGCTTCACCGGCGCCCTCGTCCACCACAGTGTAGGCCCTTCATCGACGCCCTCGTCCGCCACATCGCTGGCCCTTCATAGAAGCCCTCGTCCGTCGCAACAGATCCGCCTCAACGAAAGCATTGTACACCACGCCGGATGTGCTTCGCCGTCGCCTCCGTCAACTACACCAGACCCGCTCGACGGACGCCATATTCAACTCCACCGGCCCAGCTTTACTGCCGCAGCCGCCTCATCAGGTTATTTCAATTAGTACTCCTTTGATTTTTCTCGTCTTTGTTGTACAACAGTTCACTTACCATAGATCAGCTATCTTGGATGTCGACAGGCGCCGCACCTAAGCACCGGAGCCGCTTCACCAACGGCGACAACCGGCCCAACTCAACCGCAACATGAGCACCATCAACGAGCTTTCATGTATGACAACGATGCCCATACTCCGCCGAGAATCAGGTACTATTCTCCAACGGCCGACGCCTACGTTCACCTTCTTAGCATAAGCACCGCACCTTCGAATTTCTTCAGGGCATCATTCAATTTTTTATGAGAGGCGTTATTCTGCTTCCACCTGTAGGTCCAAATGTGTGGTAGTGAATAGGTTATATGTGCTAAATTACAAATCAGTGCACCTGTAGTTACAATGCTTTTTCTTTGTCCTAAGTATTACTGTACTTCCTAGATATTACTGCCTAATATTTTACTTCTTGCATGCTATATTTATGATAACTAGCAAAGTGGCCTGCTCTTCGCGCGGGCTAGTATTTCATATAGTTTGGTTGAATAAGTTCATATGTACCGGTTCTCTGGGCTGGTCATGAAGTGGTGTTTTTTAGGATATAAGAGTTACCCCTTTAATGTTTCAGGGAAATATATGGAGGCTATTCTGTTGCTGAACTCTTTTAGTGCTACGTGCTCGAATCCACGGATGCGGCTGCAGTGATGTGTACATGGTGTGTGGCTGGCTTGGCAATCCCGTTGAGGCGTATTAGAGTTTCTTATTTTTTATTATATAATGTTTTCCCGAGAAGTATCATATGCATCAAATTTGAGTCAATATGGGTGATTTTGTAACGATTATATTTTTTTCATATTCCCATGAAGTATATGTTAGCATGGATTTATTTTTAAAAAGTTTGCATCACCAAAAATTACATAATTTATGCTAAAAATATGTATATGCACTATACTTTTTCCCCTTTTTCCATGCCTTTAGAATATTTATTTATATACTATTACCCTTAGTCCATCCCTTTATTGCGACTCTTGAGAGTGCTACCTATAGTTCCCCATGGGCAAACACTTGTTTAGGCAGAGATATGTTTAATTTCTTGATCTGCAGCTCTCACCTCCCCTTATTTATTTTTTGTCACCATATGATTGAACTAATAAATTAATTGAGGTAGTTTTTGTTAGTGACTAACCTTCCAGTTTATGTTTTTGTACCACCCTATATGATGGCTGCTCTTGATCTACACTCGATTGATTTATGGCCAAGTTACAAAATGATGATAGTAAGCTATGAAGGTCAACTACAAAGGCGCAGTGTTAATTTGTTTATGCTCCCTCCACTTTTTTCTGGTCTTGGGGGCGGCATTTGCAGTATTAGGCCGCCTTACAACTATTAATTTTGAACAAACTCCCAAACATATATTAAGATTTAATAACAAAATAGGAAAACATGTTTGATTGCATTCTACATATAAAATACAACAATGTCCAGATGCTCTCACAATTTGTTGCACTATATAAAAAGCTTGAGGACACAGATATCACATAATATAGATTTGTCAATGTTTGAAACCAATGAACTATTTCCACCAATTGTTACTCTGAGAGTTGTTGGTATATATATATATATATATATATATATATTGTTCTAAAGACATGCAAGGAACCTAATGAAATGTCATCCGCCTCATGCCTAGAAGGTGGGTACTCAGTGGCACCTCCATCACGGTAATATTACAACAGCTGCTGCCGGCCATATACATCTACTACCGCAGGATCCAAAACCTCCTGATGTGCCTACTCCGGCGACAGCAACCTTGCAGCCGAGATCGAGGAAGTTGGTGGATCAAAGGCAACAACCTTGCAGCCAGGATCGATGAAGCTAGTGGATCGGAGGCTCGGACATGGAGTGAGAATAGTGACTGGGAGAAGAGTTTTTTTTACCCTGGAGAAGGAGATCGAGGACATAGGGGATGGCGGCTGCGTGTGCTTTTGTTTTCTGAGGGGTGGCGGCTGCGATCTTCATTCTAGGATTAAATTGAGCCACAAGTATAGTTTAGTATAGCTGCAGATTTTTTTCCTTAAAGGAAGGTGATATCTGTTAGTAGTTTTTTTTTTGTACATGAAATGCAGCTAAAAAAAGATACGTGAGATGTAGTAGCTTTTTTTAGGGGAAAGACATAGTAGTAGCATTTTTGTATGTGAGATGTAGTAGTTTTTTTTTTTTTTTTACAGACGTGAGATCTAGAATATGAGATGTGGTAGTTTTTCTTTTTCTTTTGCAGGACATGTGATCTAGTAGTTTTTTCTTATAATTTTTTTAAAAGGACTTGTAAATAGATATGAGATGTGTACATAGGATAAATAGGATTTCACCAGTTTTACATGTAGTTACGTGAGATCTTCTAGTTTTTTCTTGTATTTATTTAAATTTAAAGGGACAAGTAGATAGATATAAGGTGTGTACGTTCTTTTTCTGAACTGCAAGTAATCTATCTTTATTTTAGGATTGAGCCGCCGCACGCACAGGCTAAGGAAAGCTGCTGTTTTTTTTTTGGTTTTTGAGATGGAGCGCTCTTTAGATCTAGTCCATTAATTCTGTCTTTTAAATTATGAGTCCACAAAATCAACGACCAGATGTTTCTAATTATTGTGATAATTTCTAGCTTATCCTAGATCTATTAGTAGTTTTTTTTCTGTACATGAAATGCAGCTAGAAAAAGATACGTGAGATGTTGTAGCTTTTTTTAGGGGAAAGATATAGTAGTAGCTTCTTTGTACGTGAGGTGTAGTAGTTTTTTTGTTTTTTGTTTTGAAGGACATGAGATGTAGAATATGAGATGTGGTAGTTTTTTTTACAGGACGTGAGATCTAGTAGTTTTTTCTTATAGTTTTTTTAGAAGGGCTTGTAAATAGATATAAGATGTGTACATAGGATAAATCGGATTCACCAGCTTTACATGTAGTTACGTGAGAGCTTCTAGGTTTTTCTTTTATTTATTTATTTGTTTATTTATATTTAAAGGGACATGTAGATAGATATAAGGTGTGTACGTTTTTTATGAACTGCAGGTAATCTATCTTTATTTTATGATTGAGCCGCCGCACGCACAGGCTAAGGAAAGCTGCAGTTTTTCTTTTTCTTTTTGAGATGGAGCGCTCTTTAGATCTAATCCGTTAAATCAGTCTTTTAAGTTATGGGTCCACCAAATCAACGACCAGATGTTTCTAATTATTGTGGTAATTTCTAGCTTATTTATCTTTTTTCTGATTAACCCGTCAAGCACTTTTTATATATAATAGATAGATGGTGTTGTTCTGATGTCACCTCTCGGTTACAATTATTGTACTGGACTGCTTCTATGCTCTCTATGCTAAATTACACATCAGCAAACTATCTTGTAGTTTCGCTGCTTTTGGTTCGTCTTAACCTACATTTTTCAATGCTAGCTATTACCGCACTGCTCCGAGCCTCTGTTCATAACTTCATTGTGCGTTATTGATCTTCCCAAGTTGCATGACTAATTTGTTGCTTTTATTCATTATGGAGCTGCCAACCGCACGAAGCAAAATGCTTTTTCTTTTGGGGCTGGCACCTTGAACAAGCATAAAAATAGAGTGAAGCACACATATTGTCGTGTAAGCACACACCCTTCTTTCATTAGTTTAGATGAATCATTCATGTTGAATTTGAACAGTGCATGTGATTAAAATTAGTTTTACCAAAATAGAGGGGGAAGAATAAACTACAACGACTAGGTTTGCATGCACGGGATGCTGACGACATCTTCAAAGAACATTGCAACAGCAGCGAGCCTTCACAGCGACATATGGTAAGCCAGTGTGTTTAAGTTACTATGAAATGTCATGCGTGTGGGCTGCTTTCTTGGCTTGTGCCCTCAACCTGTAATCCTACAAAATTACAAATAGTTCAGTTGCCTGCTTTGCTGTATTGCTTGATTAGAATGCTTGTTTGTTACTCCCTCCGTAAACTAATATAAGAGCGTTTAGATCACTACTTTAGTAATCTATAAACACTCTTATATTAGTTTACAGAGGGAGTACTTGTTAGGCTATACCTGAGTTGGCCAATGTGTCAGAAGTGCCTGCCGTACTATCGTAAAGAAATGCATGCATACTTCATTTGACTCCTTAACTTTTCCTATGAAATCCATCACAAGACTGTCTTGCTAGTTTATATGAGGCCACACTGTTTAAGTGTTTTCTTAGAATATTTCAATATGCTTGGGCAACTTAAATATAGCGGTGGTACACTGCCTTTCATCTAACCATTTTAATTTGTTTTCGGCTGATGCAACTTAGAACCATTTAAATATAGCTTGCCATCCTCGGCAATAATTCGTATGTAGTTTACCATGTAAGCTTACTGCCTGGATCATGTGATAACTATCTGTTACTTATGTCCAGCGGAAACCTTTCAGGATGCAGTTCAAACTAGGACACAATGTACACCCCCAGGATCTATTTGTGGAAGCAGTGCGTCATCCATGTTACCAGATGGTAGCAGTTCAGAGGCAACCCTGTTGGAAAGCACAGATATTATAGTTCTTGAGGCTCTACTAGAGGCAGAAAGAGAGGGTGTGGCTGCCATGAATGAGGTAATCCTGATCATGAGGCTGGAAATTATGCAATTAGCCGCACGCATTATGCACGCAAACCAAGATGTGGAGCAAGTAAGACAGTTGCATTTGGAGACGGAGAAGGTCCTGCTGCTTATGCTATCTGAAGCCCAGGCTAATCCTAGTTCTTCTTTAGATACCAGTTGAAATTACCATTAGATTAGTATACTTGCATGTTGTGTCATGTTTGTGAATGGATTATGTTGTAAGACCCCTTATTTGTTGTCCATGTCTTATAATGATCTGATTTTCTTAGGCGAGGCAATCCTCAGTACTTGTAGGAGTGGACATAAGGTGAACTATTTTTCCTGTGAGCAGATTGTGTTGGATGAAATAACTGTTTGACTCAAAGTGGATTCAACCTTCTGAATTCGAGTATCATGGCATTTGTAAATCATATTCATATATAAAGGTGGAATGCATCGTTGTTGTGCTATTGAACTTATCTAAGAAAACATAGAATGATTTATAAAGATTCATAATCGAATACAAAATGGATTCAAATTTAGTTGCCAGGGTAAACGTGAATGCTTATTCTCCTAAAATTCGAAAGAAATGGCAAAACACCCACTCTCACGTCGGCTGCCCGAAACCAGTGTTTGGGAGATGGAAATTACTGTCTACCCCTGACACGCACAACCTATCGGCCCGATTTCCACTGCTCTAAATAGGGGTAGGTTTGTAACTTCACTCAGATGTGACACAACCGCCTCTCACCCCATTCAGACACGGTGGGCGCCAAACGTGGGTGGCAAAACACATTTGATTCAAGCTCGTCCCAAAGACCTCTCTCTCCCCCTCCATTTCCCCATTCATACACGGGGGGCGGCAAAACAAACTCTCCTCGGCCAAAATCGATCTAGGCAAATATTTTAGGTAGGGGCAGGTTTGTAACTTCACTCATACGTGACACAACCGCCCTACCTGTCAGCCCCGTTCATACACCATGGGCGCCAAAACACCCTCTCCTTGCCCGAAATCGCTCTCGGCAAATATTGGGGAGATACGAGATTACCGTCTTATCCCCAACCGACGAGATGTCCAAAATTTTAAACGGGGGCTAAGTTCATAACTTTCCCACATTTTAGACAAGCACATCCCAAAGACATGGTTCCCCCCTCCTCTCTCGCTCCATTTCCCCATTCATACTCCATGGGCGCCAAAACACCCTCTCCACCCCAGCCTCCTCCATCCAAAACCCCATTCACCGCCGTCCTCCTCCACCATGCCGGAGCAGTGATACGTCTCCATCGTATCTACTTTTCCAAACACTTTTGCTCTTGTTTTGGACTCTAATTTGCATGATTTGAATGAAACTAACCCGGACTAACGCTGTTTTTAGCAGAACTACCATGGTGTTGTTTTTTGTGCAGAAATAAAAGTTCTTGGAATTGGACGAAACTTTTTGGAAATTTTTTATGGCTTAAATAAAAAATACTGGAGCCAAGACCCACTGGAGGGGGCCACCTGCTGCCCACGAGGCACCAGGGCGTGGCACCCCCCCCCCACCTGGCACTCCCTGATGGCTCATGGGGCCCACGTGGCTCCGCTGACCCTAATCTCAGGCCTATAAATTCACAATTCCAGAGAAAAAAATAAGAGAAGAAGTTTCATCATGTTCTACGATACGGAGCCGCCGCCACCTCCTGTTCTTCTTCGGGAGGCCAGATCTGGAGTCCGTTCGGGGCTCCGGAGAGGGGGATCCTCCGTCATCGTCATCATCAACCATCCTTCATCACCAATTTCATGATGCTCACCGCCGGGAGTGAGTAATTCCTTCGTAGGCTCGCTAGACGGTGATGGGTTGGATGAGATTTATCATGTAATCGACTTAGTTTTGTTAGGGCTTGATCCCTAGTATCCACTATGTTCTGAGATTGATGTTGCTATGACTTTGCTATGCTTAATGCTTGTCACTAGGGCCCGAGTGCCATGATTTCAGATCTGAACCCTTTATGTTTTCATGAATATATTTGTGTTCTTGATCTGATCTTGCAAGTTATACGCACCTGCTACGTGTTATGATCCGCATACCCCAAGGTGACAATAATTGGGATTCTTTCCGGTGATTACCGTAGTTTGAGGAGTTCATGTATTCACTAAGTGCTCATGCTTTGTTCCGGTTCTCTATTAAAAGGAGGCCTTAATATCCCTTAGTTTCCTTATGGACCCCGCTGCCACGGGAGGGTAGGACAAAAGATGTCATGCAAGTTCTTATCGCAAGCACGTATGACTATATACGGAATACATGCCTACATTACATTGATGAATTGGAGCTAGTTCTGTTTCGCCCTAGGTTATAACTGTTACATGATGAATGTTATCCAACATAATCACTGATCCAATGCCTACGAGTTTTTCACATATTGTTCTTTGCTAAGTTACTACTGTTGCTACTACTATTGCTGCCACCGTTACTATTACTGTTGTTATTGCTGCTGCTATCAAACTACCATACTACTGTGCTACTGATCACTCTGCTGCAGATATTTAGTCTCCAGGTGTGGTTGAATTGACAACTCAACTGCTAATACTTGCAAATATTCTTTGGCTCCCCTTGTGTCTATTCAATAAATTTGGGTTGAATACTCTACCCTTGAAAACTGTTGTGATCCCCTATACTTGTGGGTTATCAAGCAGCTACCCCGACGACGTCGTCCATTACAAGAGATCGACGTCTCCCATCCACCACGCCAGATCAGGATCCTAGCATCGCGTCCTCTCGCTTCATCTGCGTCGTCGTCCACCATGCCGTGGCCGCTCCTACGACCGTCTCGTCCACGGCAACAGGACTTATCCCCCGATGCCGCCGTCTACCGTCTCAGATCTCCTTCCGCACTGCCGACAGCCATAGCACCCGCAACACCCTCAACGTATCAGTAGAGGCCTACACGGCGTCGCAAGAGAGGTGGTACTCTTTCATATCTGCTTAAGTTATTGATCTCACCTAGAAAATAGATCATCACTTGTTTACTGTACTTTCTTGTTCATACCTAATCTTTATTTGTTATTTGAAAGCAAACATTAGTTGCGAAGTAGCCTTTGTCCGGTTAGCACCTCCAAATCCGCCATGGCACGGTCAACACTATACTTACAATGCTTATGGTTTTCCACTTTTATATTCACTACCATCCTCCTAGGTGCTTCGTGTCGTGCTAGCACTCCTCAACCCATCAAGCGAAACAACATGCCACTCATAATTCCAAAGCTTAGTTGTTCAAATACGAATCTGATATGATGCTGATATTGCTAAAATAGAGAACGTTTAATTGGTCAGCTAATGTTCCTACATTAGTTTCGAAAAGCATGTGCGCCACATATGGAGAGACAGCAGGGAATTGCATATCTTTATGCGCTCTGGTTAATCGTGGGTGGGTAACACACGTTGTATTATCCTAAATCTGCTTGTTCTTCATTAACATGTTCCTCTTCTGTTCTTCTTAATAAGTATAGTAGTACAGTATGTTCCTTGTCGGGAACTAGAGCAGGGACATTTGCAATCGACATGTATATTGGGTCGCTTCTGATGGATGCTTTCAGCTATTCTAGTTGGTCTGCCATAATATCCAGGAAATGCTGGGAGCTGTGTCGCCTTTAGACTGATAGTAATAGTATTGTGCCTTTAGTTGAATAGAGTTGCCCCTGTAGGGGATCCAAAGCATTTCCAGCCGTACCGGTAATACAAGCCCAGATGTTCCAGCTAGTTCCACTTTCCCGATTTTACTCGTGATGCTTAGGTTTTCCCCTTTTATCTACACTACTATGATCTGCGTAGGTGCTTTGTGTCGTACTAGCAACATTCCACCCTTCAAGCTAAACAACACACCCTCATAATTCCAAAGCTTAGTTGTTCAAATACGAATGTGATATGATACTGATATTAGTTAACAAACACACATTTAATTGGTCAGCTAATGTTCCCACTTGAGTTTCCAAATGCATGTGGCAACATATAGAGAGACAGCAGGAAATTGCATTTCTTTGTCACTTGTTTACTGTACTATCTTGTCCATACCACATCTTAGTTGTTAGTTGAAAGCAAACATCGGTTGCTAAGTAGCCTTTATGCGGTTTGCAGCTTCAGATCTGCCATGCCACGGTCAACACTATACTCATCATGCTTAGGGTTTCCCCCTTTTATGATCAGTACGATCAGCCTACGTGATTCATGTCGTAAGAGCACTGCTCCACCCATCAAGCTAAACAAGCTTAGTTGTACAAATTTGAATCTGATATGATGCTGGTATTATTAAGACAGAGACAGGTTTAGTTGGTCAGCTAAATGTTCCTACTTTAGTTTCAAAATGCATGTGAGCCACATATAGAGAGACAGGAAGGAATAGTATTTCTTTGTGTGCTCTGATTCATCATGGGTCGGCAACAGACGTTGTATAGAAAGACTTGTAATATCTACAATCTGCTTGCTCTTCTGCTCTTCTTTAACATGATCCTCTTCTCTTGTTCTTTAATAAGTACAGTATGTTCCTTCTTTGGGAAGAGGAGCAGAGACATTTGCGGTCGACAGGTCAGGTCGAGTTGTTCTTCCTTAGTATGTTTTGAAGCTGTCATCTGCGAAGTATCATTACTTCTGGAGCTCTCAACAGGGAGCCTATATTTTGAGTAGCTGGCCACATTATATTAATGCACACACCAAATTACAGCACACATGGCATCTCTCAGAAGAATTGCACAGAGATAGCACATAGGGGTTTACAGGGAGGCACTATTGGATTAGAATCCCCTATGCATTACAAAGATAATGTCACTTATTTTTATGTTTTCATGCATGTCATGTATTGAACATGATCACAATGAATATGAGAATGGGCGCACCAAAGGAATATTGCGGAACAACCCACTGGCTAACAAACTTGGCATCAAGGGATTGAGATCCTGTCTGGATGCAATGGAACACACACGCTCCCCATCAACAGATTCCATTGCAGAATATGATCCTAAAGACGATTCTGACCTAGATAGAGACCCAAGTCTATGTAGCTCTCCAGATGAGTCAGAGTCAGATGGCCTATCTTATTCACCAATCAAGGTGCTTGCTCTAACTTGGCAAGGTTGTATTGGTCGCACGTATCTTGCATTACTTCTACTTTGTTACACCACCATCTGCTTAGTTTACACATCATATATGAGAATATGCCATGCCTATCCATTTTCTGTACCTATTCCATGTGTCATCATATTAGGTTTTTTCACTCAAATGTTGTTCTTTCGTAATAGATGTCCAAAAGGAAGAGGGTGATTGCAGATCCTGAAGGAGTACAAACAAAGTATTTGCAAAAGGCAGTGATCCATTCTCAAGGGATCATAGGATCTCACAAAAATACCGCGCACTGCATTGCTCTTGTCAGTACCTCTTGCCCTTTATCACCATACTTACACTCATTGTTGTTTGATTATGTAGCATCACTGTGCATGTTAGCTTCCTTATCCACCATTTGCTCAAAATTATAAGATCTATATTTACTCTTACATAAATGTAGAATAATCCCAATGGTTATGAAGTTCTGGATTGCTCTTGTAATTACCTGTTGTCATGTACTCCCTCCGTATCGAATTACTTGTTGCTCAATTGGATGTATTTAGAACAAAAATAGTGCTAGATACATTCATTTCAGCGACAAGTAATTTCGGACGGAGGTAGTATTACTGTACTTACATTGATAGATAGTTGATTGTTTGACATTACTCTGCATCTTATCTGCCCTGCCCTCCATTTTCTCCAAATTATCAGATCTACATTTACTCTTACCAAAATGTTGAATAAAGCCAATGCCACTGCACAAGTTGAGGTCTGCATTCCTCTTGTCGGTACCTTTTGCCTTGTAACGCTTTACTTAATACATAGCTGTTTGATTATGTATCATCACTCTGCATCTGAGCTTCATTATCCTATATTTCTTCCAATATTATTAGATCTATATTTACTCTTTAAAAAATGTAGAATAAAGTCAACGCTTATGAGGAAGTTTCTTTGGGGAATTTCTTGAATTATCATTCCATTGACATGGAGAAGGGCTTTGTCGAGCCCATGTTAACATGTAATGTAAGTCCATCCTTCTCAAGCCTTCAAACTTTGTTCTAGTACAGATTTGGATAGGCATCATTTCCTCCACTGCTTTTTACTTTGGTGTCTGCATCAGATTGCATGTTTGCAACAACTGCCAGTTTTGAATTGTAGTTGTAAAAACATGTTCCTTATTCATACCATTCACATTTATCAGAACAGATGCATTGATTTTCTTTAGCCCTGCATGTATGCCTGTGTTCTAGATCTCTAATCCGGTGGTCTGGTGAAGCTGCCCATGCCTGCATCATCTCATTTGCTGCTTTGTCTTAACTGGTTTTGCCGATGATACGGACAATGCCGTATTATGTTAATGCTATTTTAAATTATATCTCTGAATTTGCCAATATAAAATGGGATCGAATTGTCACACACTGACCATCGTTGCTTATATATTTGTGAAACTTGTTCTTTGTCTCCTTCTTTCTCTTTCAGATTAACATCTCTGACGCCAGGCAGAACTTTAGGGAAGATAGTGAGCCAAACCCATTGCTGGTACCTATCACTTATATTGCAGCGAAGAAGGTAAACAATCTTGAAGAGAGCGAGATGACCCCAAGGTTATGTCTTGATGAAGACAGTGAGTTCAAGCTACTCACCAGCAGGTGTGACACAACCTTGGTTAAGTTGCTGCCTGAATCAGTTCGACTTCTTCAGTCTCAACTTCAAGCTGAAAGACTTGGTGCAGCTCAGGTCCGACTTGAAGTACAATCTCTAACGAAGATCAAAGAGGACACCCGTGCATGCTTTAAAGCTACGCGGCTAGAGCTAGAGGATTTAACATTCAGACAACTGAGGTCTCATCAGCTTGTTCAGCTGGTTGCACTGCAGCATCGGGGTAGGACTAACGTTTCTTGAACTATGTTGAAGTGCTGTTGGTTTTGCATATTATTTTGTCGGCGCGTTTTTTTGCACTGGTGGCGACCATTGATGCCCAGTGTATGTAATCTGCGATCTGGTTGCCCTTTATTATCATTGGTGGCAAACTTTGATGCCCAGTGGATGTAATATTCCGTAATTTCATTATTGTATAGTCTAGGTTTATTCTTAGTCGGTATGCTGTAATTTAGGCCGGTAGCTTCAACGGAGCTCAACGGCCCAATACGTTATCGGTCTGTCAGCGGTATATAAAAAGAAATTACGCTACCCAAACGGGCCGGTCCGTAACTAGTTATATATGGGCCGGAAAGTCGGCCTATAATCATTTCGAGCCATTATTAGGCCTAAACGTAAAGTAGTTTTGGGCCTTTAATAGGCCGAGTAAAACGTGGGCCTCAGTTGAGCCAGAAATTTCCCTGGGCTTTTAACAGGCTGAAAAGTAGATTGGGCCTGAATTGAGCCGAACAATTCATGGGCCGATAGCAGGCCGAAACCACCGTAGGCCCATGATTGGCCCAATTACATACGAGCCGTTAACAGGCCAAAATTTATCACGGGCCTTGGTTGGCCCAATAAAATTATGGACTGTAAGCAAGCCGGATGGAAAGTAGGCCATAATTTGGCCCAACTATGTCACGGGCCTTTAACAGGCCGTTAGTTAGGTTGGGCTGAAATTTATCCACGAAGAGTACGGGCCGTTAAGAGGCCGAAAGTCACTTAGGCCTAGAAATAGGCCCAGGTGCAACACGGGCCGTTAAATGGCCGAAAGTTAAACCGGGCCAAAAACGGCCCACTTACAGCAACGGCGGCTAACAGACCGAAATGAATATCGGGTCGAACTGTTAAACAGGCCTTTAACAGGCCGAGATACAAACCGGGCCGACAATGGGCCCAAAAGAACAGTGGCTTGTTAATGGGCCGGATCTGTTATGGGCCGTAATTTGGCCCAAAACACGATCCTATATGGGCCGTAATTTGGCCCAAAACATGATTTTATATGGGCCGTAATTCGGCCCATACCATGGCAGGCTGTTAACGGGCCGGTCCACTAGTGTCTGACAAAATCTTGTGGGCCTTTAGCTGGGACGACCCATTTAGGTCAAATGGGCCACTGTTGGGCCGTGCCACGTGTCACTGTTCCATAGGCGCGTATCGTCCACTGGATGGTTGAAATCTGTCGCGACATCGAGCTGACACGTGGATCTGATGGCGAATGAGAATTTTACACGTGGAAAATCGCCATTCGTCAGGGCTGTTAACGGGTTATCGGATCCAAACCGGAACCCGGTAGCTTAACGGCGACCCGTTACGGTCGATGCCACGTGTCAGTCACCCTTGACGAAAACACTTCCATGACGCGACATTTATCGTCATGGAAGTGGACACTTCCGTGATAATAATTTCAGTATTGTCATGGAACACTTCTACGACAGCACGGGTATGACTATCTTGATTCTGTCATAAAATCGTCACGGATGTACATGCATGACAGAAAATGTGACCTACTGTGACAAAGACGTATCATCACGGAAGTGTTTTTTTTGTAGTGGTTATTATGGTGATGTCCTATGATACCCGCCGTGTCGATCAAGCATGTGGGATTCCCGATGTAGGGTGTTGCAATATGTTAATGATTTGCTTATAGTGGGTTGCGGGAGCAACATAAACCTAAACCCAAGTTTGTGAGTTGTTGTATATGGGATTAAAGGGGACTTTTCACTTAATGTTATGGTTGGGTTTTACCTGAATGAATCTTTAGTATTTGCGGATGCTTACTAGAGTTCCAATCATAAGAACATATTATCCAAGTACGGAAAGTATGTTAGCTTAGGCCTCTCCCTCATAAGTATGATAAGTATCACTATCGTGTCATGTTCAATTGCCCAGGGACAATCCTTTTCTCATTATTCTCCAAAACTCTTTTCTTTATTGTTCTTTTATTAAAACAACAACTAATTCTTTATTATCTTGCAAAGCTATCTTTTTATTCTCGCAAACTAGTTTTATTTCTTGTGCTGGGTAAAGCAAGCATTAAGTGTGCGTAGAGTTGTATCGGTGGTCGATAGAACTTGAGAAAATATTAATTCTACCTTTAGCTCCTCATTGGGTTCAACGCTCTTATTTATCAAAAAGTCTACAACTGATCCCCTATACTTATGGGTTATCAACCCACATAGGGTCCTCTCGCCTCCATACATGAACATCGGTGTCGCCCGGGCTCTCAGAGGGAGGAGGTGACGCTGCACCCAAGTCCTCAAGATATGAACCCCTTCCAAGCCATTGGTCTTCAGGCGAGTTGTGGCGTCAAACAGCAACTGGGCGTCCGTGGAAAGATTGTCGATGGAGTCCCAGGAGCGAAGTCGCCTTGGGGCCTCACGAACAAAGGTTGGCTGGCTGGCGCTGAGGCTGGAGGCCTAGAACCAATTCTTATGCAACACCCTCAAGGATTTGGGGAAGGGCATGGGAAAGAACTTGGAGGTCGATAGTAGTTGCACACTTACTCCTCCGAGGTCGCGGATGGCCTCACCGTTCGTCAGAGCTCGGATACAAAAGAAGTGACGGAACAACTCAAAGTGAGGAGCCGTCCCGAGGTATTACTCATAGAAGGTGATGAAGTTGGCGATGTGAAGAATCCCATTGGGCGTCGAATGGTGGAGCTGACAACCGAAAAAATGCAAGAACCCACGCACAAATCCGTGTCGTGGGAACCCGAGCCCGCGACCGAAGAATTCCTGGTGGAGGCGTGGAGCACATGCTCATCGGCAGTCGGTGTAGGGAGGACCTCTCCTTGTGTGGGTATCCGTCGGGAACGACCCCCCTCCCCCCCCCCCCCCCCGCCCTCAGCCACCTGAGCTCCTCCGTCGAGACAGCTGAGGGAAACCACTTACCGGTGGTCTCATTGGCCACCCTCTTCTTCGGTTCCTCGGCGGTGTCGGCCATTTTTTGTTTCCGCTCCGCGGTTCGGGTCGCCTGAACAGTGACCTTCCCACGGCCTCGGTGCGTCGGAGGACTTCGATGTTGACATAGCTTCACACTCAGGAGAGGAGTCCAGAGGCGCAAAGATCATGTAAGTCGCAATGGCGGAAGTGAAGATTGGGAAGCTCAGCAGCAATTGCAAGAAGGAAGAAGGAGACGGAATGATATTACCCCTCTTTTCCACCTTTTATGGTTACCGCGAGCGTCGGACGGTTCGTCTTAATGGCGCGACATGCGTCCCACTACCTCTGTAGTTACCATTTCACGAGGCGTGGGCGCGACACTCTAGGCACACTCATCATGACAGAGAAGAACAAGCGGTCCACTGACCTGTTTGACAGGGCTCGATGGGGCGAACGCGCGACTCTTTGGTCCGCGTAGGGCCGGTCTCTGATTTCCTGCGGGCTTCAACATGGGTGCTCCTGGAACCCTCGAGACATGCCATCCATCATAGGGACTCCAAGAGGCCGGGTCTTCCTACGGAACATTTTTGAAGACTAAGCACTACGAAAAAAGAGCCCGCCGAAGACCTTCAAGACCAATTTCTGTGACCTCCGATGCGCTCGGGGGCTATTGACGATACAGTACACCCGGGGTGGCTCACCAACAAGGGGCACGGCAGGAAGCCTGCCAGGGGGCCTGCTAGGCCCATTACCCACCTAACGAAGCGAGGGAGCCCGGAGGAAGGGATAAGCGTTCCATGATCATTTTGATCCCCAAGTTGATAGCGACGACGACCTAGATCGCATCTCCCTTTGTAAAATCCTAGCCTCCACCGTGTATATAAGGGGAGGACACGGGGCTCTCATTCCCATCTACTCTCTCATAGAACAACTCTCGGTAGTATCCCATTCACCCCATTGTAAACCCTCGCACGAGGTATTCCACCATCAATAATCAATAACCCTACATCCTCTGGCTGCGGCGAATCCGGAGGCAGACTGACTGCGATCCGAGCTTCGTGCCTGGCCCGGATCTCCTCCAGTAGCTGCAGCCGCCGCTCCAGAGTGAGCATGGTGTAAGTAGTGATCCGGCGACTTGACATGGCTAGCGGCAGACGGATTGGAAGTGGCAACGACGGAGAGGAGGGAGGGTGAAGAAATGGGGGGGCAGGCTAGGGTTGGGCTGCCGTTGTCCGACTTAAATAGCCGGACTTGGTTCCTTTCGGGCGGCACGCCGGAGTAGCGCCACGCGGTACCATGAATGCGTCCTCACCGACGAACGGAGGAGGCGCCCATCGGACCGCTGGTTTATACGTTTGACCGCTGGTCCCTTGCGGCCAGTCCTATGTGGCGGGCGCGTCTAGGCGTCCCATATCCGCCGTAGATATGGACCGGGTATGGAGAATGCTTGTCAGTCCGGGCGTTTGAATCGGATTTGCCAGGTCCAGTTGGATGTCACTTTTGCATCTGGGCAGCCGGCCCGGACGTTTCAGGGCTCGGTTGTAGATGCTCCGGGTCCGTTTGGAAGTATTGCAAACAGCCAAGGACTATTGTATTGGTAGCGAGTTAATGCGTTAAGTCACTGCTGCAGCTCCCCATGGAATCATGTTGCTGATCCACCTTGTCTCAATAACTGCGCTAGTCAGATACACCAGGCTAGCGGATCAGTACTGACCGGGTTCCACGATATAACTGCCGTACCTATAATCATTAATCCCTAGCTAGAGGACCAAAATCAATATGCATTGCCCTGACATACACGCTAGTAGGAGTACATTGTAGTACGTGGCGTATTAGCAACAATAGCTGGCTAATTAACCACAGGATCATGCATCAAAATTACTACAGTAGTTGCTATTTCTTAGGCGATTTGTTAGTGTCATCGATCTTCACCGTCCATTCGTCGATCCGACTGTCATGGGCGTACGAGCATCCGGTTCAAGTGTAGTAGGCTGTAGCACCGCAGCCCAGATTATTGAGCAGTACTGTGGCAGCAGCAACAGCGGTAGTAATAGCATGCGCAGCTGCTGGGGGTTAGAGCAGTGATGGCGCCAGCTCAGTGGCAGATTGACCCGAGTTATTGTAAGGCGGCCAACGTGCAGCGAGGCAAAAGAGGCAGAGAGAGGAACGAACATGAGCTAGTTGACCGCGAGGATTTATACTACGCATCCATGATCGATCGATCCGATTCCTTTCCCCGCCTCGTGCAGATGCATTCGTTCATCATCTCGATGAGCGCCATCTGATTGACTCTGACGGTCTGACCTCCAATCACACCCACTCCCGCGCGCCACCACCCTCATCGCCATCTACTCCTCAGTCGACCCACTCTTCGTGTCAAGCACAGGCGCCTGCGCGCGCTGCTTCTTGGCGCGCCCGGCATGGGTAGCTGCGTGAGCAAGAAGGCCGCCCGAGGCAGTGCCGAGGCCAAGGTGGCGCCGCCGCTCCCGCCGGAGAAGGATAATGCCTTGGCTCCGCCACCCGTGGTGGTGGAGGAGGAGGTCAAGGAGGTGTTGTCGGAGACGGCAGTGCGGCGGACAAGCCCGCCGGAGCCGGAGCCTGAGCCTGAGCCTGAGCACGAGAAGGAGAAGATGGTGCAGGAACATGAGGAAGGCGAGGCTTCCGATAGCGTGTCGGTGGGTTCCTCCGTGGTGGACAAGGCGATGGTGAAGGCTGGAAGGGAGCAGGAAGTGGAGAAGAGGACGGTGGACGTGCCGGAGAAGGGGAGGGCGAGGAGGATGGAACCGGAGCAGAAGAAATGCAAGGACGCCGGCAACGGGAGGGCGCGGTCGCCGTCCCCTGCGGCGAAGCAGAGGAGGCCGGGGACCATTGTCAGCGAGCAGCCGGTGCCGCCGCGGCCGCGGCGAGAGTCGCCCGCGGTGGTGTCCGGCATCGGGTGTCGCAGCGGCAGATTTTCCCCTTCCGCAGCGAGGAGGGCCGCCGAGAGCGCCGTCAGACGGAGCTACTCCGCAAGGGAAGCCGACATGGCGCTGCCGTCGTCTGCCAAGCGCTCCCTCAACACAAACATCAACGGTAACGGAGGGAGCGGCGTCAAGCGGGACCCTAGCGAGCATTCCGGCAGGAGGTCAGATTCCCCGGCTAGGCGCCCGCCGGCCTCTCCGGCAGCGAACGGCACCATCAGCCGGCAATCGAGCGCCACCCGGAAGGGTCCGAAGGAGAACACCAGTTCGGAGAAAACCAAGCAGCAATGCGGCCGCGGACGGGCCCCGATGGACGTTGGAGATGAACTCCACGAGCGCGCTTCCGCGGACGCGCCATTGGCAGGAAAAGAGCGCAGGGAGGCGGCGGACGCCGCGATGGGCCAGAACCCCTCGGTGGCTATGGAGTGCTTCATCTTCCTTTAGTACTTTTTCCATGGATTACTTGTTCATTTCTTTTCTCTCGCCACTATGCCACTCTCACTAGTTGCCGTGTGATTTCTTGGCCATTATTAATTATCGGGAATTATCAGTTACTCCTACTTATTAGTATGTTAGATTTTGAGCCTTGGTCAAGTAATAAAATCCTCGAACTAGTGAATGGAGTTCCATGTCAGGAGCTTGGAGGTTATATACCACGTCGTCCGGACAAGCGACACGGGAGGCGATCTCGATCCAGTTTTTCTACGACCCCCCTCTCCGGTCTTCCTTCCTCGCCGTTGCTGGACGATGCCGTCGAGCAAAGCCCGAGTGGCCGACGGTGGCACCAGGCCCCGATGGTTCCGCGGCGGCACAAGAAGTGAGCAGCAGCGACGGTAAATTCGCGTCGGCGCGACATCAGTCTAGCTATGAGCAAAGGCGGTTGTACATACTGCAAAAATGCTAGACTCACGGACTAGTTAGGGCGCTACTCTGCGCCGGTGCGCCGGCCGAGTCGCCCCGCCGGTCGTAGCACATCCGTTGGATTCGTCCCAGTTGTAACCGTTGGATCGGGGTTCTTTTTGTTGTTGGGGCATGCAAAGCTGAACGCACTAAACTCAAGCAAAACTGAACGCGCTAAACGCAAGCAACCTGTCGTCTGCTAGCATGAAACGCGTCGCCGTTGCTTGTCGACTCGCTACGCCTAGCTCCCGTGAATGTCGTGTCCGTCATCACAGCTCGCCGTGGCCGCCCTGCATCGCCGTCGCACCTTGCTGCTGCCGCCTCGCGGCACCCTGCCATCCGCCCGCACAAAAGGCGCTGCCGTGGATTCGCGACGCCCCAGTTCTCGTGAATGCCCCATCCACCGTCGCAGCTTGCCGTCGTCACCCTGCATCACCATCGCAACTTGTCGTCGTCGCCTCACGCAAAAAGTTTGCTGGAACATGGCCTTTCGCTGGTCCCAGTAAATCATCTTGCCGGTTGCAGCTTGCCGTCTAGTCGGTCCCAGCAAATCATCTCCCAGATAGTATTTTGTCATCTCGCCGGTCCAAGCAAAAATCACACAAAACGGTTGATGGGTTGCAGCTTACCTGTGCATCGGCCGGTCCGCTGTGATTCGTCGTTGCCGGAGCACATCCCTGTACCAGCTGGCTCGCTGGCCATGGTCGCTTCAGCGGATCCCCATGTACAAATCCCACGACCCGCTTGCAGCATCCGTCGACTGCCGTCGTCGTATCATCTCACACTTGGGGTGTGTTATCGTGTCGTCGCAACATCAACGTGCAGTACGCAGCTCCCCTGCCCATGGTTGCAGCTCCGACGGGTCACGGTTCCAGCTTCATCTCGTCGCCGTCGTCCCCATCTTCGGCCTGCTCGTAGCTCCCGTCCTCGTCGCTCGCCATTGTTGGTTTGTCGTCTCCTTTTTGAAGCTTTTTCAGTTGCCGGATGTAGCATTCTCAGCTGCTGGTTGCAGCTTTTCGCGGTTGCGCAGCGGCCGCCGCCAGCTTCCCCGTCTCCTGTTGAAGCTTTTTTAGATGCCAGATGTAGCCTTTTAGAATGCCGGTTGTAGCATTTGGAGCTGCCGGTTGCAACTTCTTCGCGCGCTGGTCGCAGCCGCCCCGCTCTGGTTCCAGCAAAAAAAGACGTTGGCCGTAGCATTTGTGATGCTGGTTGCAGCTCCGTTGAATGCCGGTTGCAACCCACATTTTCTCTGCATTCAGCAAAAAAAAAGTGATTGACGTAGCAATTGGCGTTGCTGGTTGCAGCTTTGCGTCGTGTCGGTCGTAGCTTCACCATAGCTAGTTGCAGCAAAACAGTGCGACGCGTCGCGCCTTGCAGATTCGCCGACCACGAATGCAGCTCTGGCCACTGACCCAGCTTCGCCGGCCACGACCGCGTTTTAGGGATTAAAGAAGGAAATCAACGCATCAATGAATTGGTAGGAGGGAGAGGATGAGAGGTGGATTCATGGAGTTTCAACGGGAGGAGCACTCCACCTGTGTGGAGATGAAGAGGAGGGATGGTGATTTTGTTGAGAGGAATAAAAAAAGAGGATAAGGACGTGTGTGGTCAAAGAGAGAACACGTGGGCTTATACATGGGCTGAAATAAATACGTGTTCGTGACTGGTCCAGGCTAGCCTATTGCCGAACATACAATGCACCTGGATCAAACGAGCAGCCAGCGACCGGCCGAAACGCTAGCTGGTCGACCGGCTACAATCGTTTACCTTTTACTTAACCAACGGACTTTCCTTCCTCCCTCTCATTAATCTCACCCCCTGATTTTCAGGTGGGGCCCGCGTCCCCTAATGCCCAATTAGCACAACCCACATCAGCTTAGCCCTGTAAAACGTCCGTAAAATCCCCGTGTATGTAGCATTGCTCTACATACTGCTAAGCAGCAGCGACAACAAGCAGCAGCAGTACGCAAGATGCGGCAGCGGCCACGACTGGGCAAGGATCACCAGACATGGGTGGCACTGCAATCCGGAAGGCGGTTCTCGCAGAATTGAAGTGGTCGGGGGTATACCTGGCCATAACTCGGGTCGGGTCGGGCTTCGGGCCGGGCCTAAAAAAGCCCGTAGAAGAAAACCCAGGCCCGGCCCGGCCTTTGGATCTAGATTTCAGGCCCAAGCCTGGCCCATTAGTGGAAAAGCCCATCGGGCCTCGGGTCGTGCCTCTTCCCTAAAATGCCAATATGTCAAGCGCAAGCCCTGCCCGACCTGGCATTCGGGCTCAAAATCTAAGCCTAGGCCTGGCCCGTGGGCAAGACCGGGCCGGGTCGGGTCAGGCTATTTCGGGCCGGGTCGGGTCGGGCCGGGTTTCCCATGGCCAGGTATAGTCAGGAGCCGGCGGGACGCACCGCTCACTGGTAAGATGGAGCGGATTCCCTTGAAGGAGTCGGCGGGACGCACAGCTCGCCGGGAAGATGGAGCAGAAGGTCGCGCCGTCGGGCTCACCGGATGGGATTCCCTTGTGCTGGAGACAACGGGGATGCAACAGGGAGGAGCAGCTCACCGGTGGCTTCACGCGCGGTGGCTGTTTGGGTGCCTGCTCCTCCCTGGTGCGTGTTGTGGTTGTAGACAGCATGATGTAGGGCCAAGCCCTTGCTTGCCTAATCTTCACGAATTGTAGGTGGATTTGAGGAGAAACATGAAGGACACAAGGGAGAAATTATTCTATTGGACAAGATCCACACACAAGGTACTCAAATCACAAGGCAAAAGGTAGATCACAAGCATCCAACTACAACAAAGGAAAACAAATACAAAGGTAGTTCATCCAAATCTCTATGAGAGATGGGGCTTGAATTCCACATGAG
Organism: Elymus sibiricus; assembly: GCA_039707655.1. Lineage (NCBI taxonomy): Eukaryota > Viridiplantae > Streptophyta > Magnoliopsida > Poales > Poaceae > Elymus > Elymus sibiricus. Next base: position 342,210,006 of record CM077666.1, on the reverse strand, counting down.
GAATCTTCTCCGAAGAGGTCTTGACAACCATAGATGGTTCTTCCCCTAAGGGGTTTTGACAACCATAGATGGTTGTTCTCTTAAGAGGAATCCCACAAGGAAAGATACATGAGTTAAGCTCTATAGTTTTGGTTCTAATCTTAGCTCATTCACGGCGCGCAAGCTAGCGCAAGCCCAGCGGCAGCACCGCGTTGCATCGTGCTAGCCTTCCAGTTCTCTGAGGCACTCGAAGAAAGAGGTCAAGAAGTCCGAGACCATGGAGGAGGTCGAGCCCGTGGAGGAGATGGGGGATGCCGAGACGATGGAGGAGGAGCTTGCATCCGTGCCTGCGGCTGTCGAGCCACCGGTGTCGACGACAAGACGACGGAGGAGGAGCTTGCGTTCGTGCCCACGTCGGTCGACTCGATGGTGTTCGGGTCCAGCGCACTTGAGGCCAAACAACGCCGACACTGGCATGGGGGTGTTTGGTTTGCTCCATCCCCCACGTACAAGGAGATTGTCCACGTGTTCGTCACCACCTTCGAGGACATGCTCGAATACCCTGTTGCGCGTATGTGTCGATGTGATTATGATTATATTTGCTAATGTGGTTACGCATATTCTGTTTGGTGTGGTTGTACTCGTGCTTGTTCATAGTCATGTAGGAATTATAACTCCTTCGTGGATCGTTCATAAAACATGTTCACAATTTGCGTGGCTACGCGTAGAAGGCAGGCTGTTGTGCGCCGCTAAGGCCATATTGTCCCCCAAAAATCGATATGAACAATGCTTGTCCTTTATATATCATTGGTTTTTCATTGATTGCCCTTGAAAACCGTCTTTACTGTCTTGCCTTTAATTGACTTACCCAGTAAAATTATGTTTTCTTTGGTAAGCCGATCATTTATTTTGAAATAAGTAATTATAGAATAAAATTCTTTTTTAGTTGGATCCTAAAAATTATTTAGGTAGGTCAATCACTGGTGGAATTTGGTAACATTATTTACACAATCATATAAATATATGCAAGTAAATTAGTGTACTAGAATATTTACTCCCGTTGCAACACATGACAATTTTCTAGTCAAGAAAAAAAAATACGTGATGAGGAACGTTGCATGAAAATCAAAAAAAAAATCCTACGAACACCCAATATCTAATCTAGGAGATGCATAACAATGAGATGGGAGTGTGTCTACGTACTCTCATAGACCGAAAGCGGAAGCGTATATAACGCGGTTGATGTAGTCATACTCTTCGCGATCCAATCACGATCCAACCGATCTAGTGCCAAACGGACGGCACCTCCGAGTTTAGCACACGTGCAGTGATACGTCTCCAACGTATCTATAATTTTTAATTGTTCCATGCTGTTATATTATCAATCTTGAATGTTTTTATATACATTTACAGCAATTATATATCATTTTTTGGGACTAATCTATTAACTTAGTGCCCAGTGCCAATTGCTGTTTTCTGCCTGTTTTTGGTTTTACAGAATATCAATACCAAACGAAGTCCAAATGCCACACAACTTTTTAGAGATTTTTTTCTGGACAAGATAAACACTAGAAACTTCAGGAGGAGGCCAGAAGACCCTGGAGGTGGCCATGAGCCACCAGGGCGCGCGTGGGGGGGGGGGGGGGCAGGCGCGCCTTGGTGCCTCGTGGGCCCATCTCTGCCTCTTTTGACCTAATTCCACCACAATAAATCCCGAAAATCAGAAAACCTACAGAGGAGTCCACGAAATACTTTTTCCGCCGCCGCAAGTTTCTGTTGTCGAGAGATCCCATCTGGAGGCCTTTTCCGGTGCTCCGCCGGAGGGGGAATCGATCACGGAGGGGCTCTACATCAACCTTGCTGCCCTTCCGATGATGCGTGAATAGTTTACCACAGACCTTCGGGTCCATAGTTAGTAGCTAGATGGCTTCTTCTCTCTTTTTGATCTTCAATACAATGTTCTCCTCGATGTTCTTGGAGTTATATCCGATGTAATCACTTTTTGCGGTGTGTTTGTTGGGATCCGATGAATTGTGAGTTTATGATCAGATTATCCATGAATATTATTTGAGCCTTCTCTGATCTCTTTTATGCATGATTATTATAGCTTCGTATTTCTTCTCCGATCTATTGATTTGGTTTGGCCAACTAGATTGATTTATCTTGCCATGGGAAGAGGTGCTTTATAATGGGTTCGATCTTGCGGTGCTCAATCCAAGTGACAGAAAGGGACATGACACGTATGTATCGTTGCTATTAAGGGTAAAAAGATGCGGTTTATTCATGTGTGAGTTTACTTTGTCTACATCATGTCATCTTGCTTAAGGCGTTACTCCGTTCTTTATGGACTTAATACACTAGATGCATGCTGCATAGCGGTCGATGTGTGGAGTAATAATAGTAGATGCAGGCAGGAGTCGGTCTACTTGTCTCGGACGTGATGCCTATATACATGATCATTGCCTTGGATATCGTCATGATTATTTGCTTTTCTATCAATTGCCCAACAGTAATTTATCTACCCACCGTATGCTATTTTCTTGAGAGAAGCCTCTAGTGAAAACTATGGCCCCCGTGTCTATCTAAATCATATATTAAAAACCCTAAAAATACTTTGCTGCACTTTTTCTTTATTTATTTTATTTTGTATTTTTATTTCTATCTATCTATCTATCACATACAATTTAATCTTGCAACTTACCGCCGAGGGATTGACAACCCCTCGTTTGCGTTGGGTGCAAGGATTTGTTGTTTGTGTGCAGGTACTGCTAACGAGGTGTTGCGTGATTCTCCTACTGGGTTGATAACCTTGGTTTCATAACTGAGGGAAATACTTACCTCTATTGTGCTGCATCATCCCTTCCTCTTCGGGGAAAATACCAACGCAAGCTACAAGTAGCAGGAAGAATTTCTAGCGCCGTTGTCGGGGAGACATCATCAACATCTATCAAGTACCTTTGCATAAACTCTCATCTCATTGCATTTATTTTATTTGCCTCTCGTTTTCATCTCCCTCACTTCTAAAAAGTTTTTATAAAAATACAAAAATATTTTTCGTTTGCCTTTTTCTTGTTTGCTCGTTCGCTTGCTTGAAGATTGTTATCATGAGTAATTTTGGCATGGCGGAAACCAATGATGGTAAAACTCCTAAAATGGGAAGTTCTACCAATCTTGATGCTAAAACTTTTGTGTTGGGACATGATAATGTTATAGAAAAAAGCGTCATCCAAGAATTCTTTAATTGCATTGGGACCTTGGCTTTTGATGATGCTCCTATACTTAAAGAAACTAAGAATTGTGCCGATGCTATTTCCGCACTTATTCTTAAACTTGAAAGAAGATTTATTTGCACCCATCCTACTTTGCAAAGATTGTTTTATGAGTTACCGGTTATAAAAGATACTAGAGCTAAGAAAATATCCACTCTTGTCCTCATGAATGAATTTGATCACATAGTGCGAGAAGCTAGGGAGATCTTGGATTTTTATGGTATGAACTGTGAAAAACCGGTAATAGATGAGATCCTTTATGATAATGATTACTTGTTGATATATTTGTTCCGCAATGACCACATCTTTGATGAAAATATTAAAAAGGAAGTTCCTCCTTTGAATATAATCCAACAAGTTTTCAATAGTGTTAATAGACAACACTCTTGGATTGTAGCCGGTAATCAAGAGAGATTTACGGATGGACAACTTGCTAATGCTAAAATTTCTATGGATGACGTGTTTCATATTACCTTTGAAAAACCCTCTGATAAAAGTACATCTTTGGATAAGAAGAAGAAAGATGACAATACTTGAAACTATGCATTATGCCTAGCTAGGGGCATAAAACAATAGCGCTTCTTGGGAGGCAACCCAATGAATAAAATAAATTTTTACTTTTTGTTTCTATTATGGTGTGTTTTCATATTTATTCTACTGTTATGATTGAGTTTTTATGTTTTAGTTAGTGTTTGTGCCAAGTAAAACCTTTAGGATGATTTGGAAGATAGTATAATTGATGTTGTTTGGAAAACAGAAAGTTTTGCGTCCAGTGCTGGAATTTTGGTTCTGTACTGGAGCGTCAAAAAAATCTGAATTTTTTACATAGTATTGGTATATGAATTTCCCACGTTGTCCTAATTTTCAGAATTTTTGGAGTTACGGAAGTATGGCTTTTAAATAGATTGCTACAGACTGTTCTGTTTTTGACAGATTCTGTTTTTGATGCACTACTTGCTTGTTTTGATGAAACTATGGATTGTATCGGGGGGTATAAGCCATGGAGAAGTTAGAATAAAGTAGGTATAATGCAAAAATAAAATATGAATGGGTTTGCAATAGTACTTAAAATAGTGATTTATTTTGTTATACTAGATCTCACGAAGGTTTTGTTGAGTTTTGTGTGATTGAAGTTTTCAAGTTTTGGTTGAGATCACGATGGATGAAGGAATAAGGAGTGGCAAGAGCCTAAGCTTGGGAATGCCCGAGGCACCCCAAGGTAATATTCAAGGAAGACTCAAGCGTCTAAGCTTGGGGATGCCCCAGAAGGCATCCCCTCTTTCTTCTACCAACCATCGGTAATTTTACTTGGAGCTATATTTTTATTCGTCACATGATATGTGTTTTGCCTGGAGCGTCGTGTATTATATGAGTCTTTGATTTGTTTGCTTTTTAGTTTGTCACAATCATCTTTTTTGGACACACCAATTTAAGAGAGCCACACGTTCATCATAATTTGTTAGAATACTCTATGTGCTTCACTTAAATTTTTTGAGCTAGGCAGTTGCTCTAGTGCTTCACTTAAATCTTTTTGAGCACGGCGGTGGCTATATTTTGAAGAAATAAACTCTCATGCTTCACTTATATTATTTTGAGAGTTGATAAGATTAAAATTTTAAAGAAATAAACTCTCATGCTTCACTTATATTATTTTGAGAGTTGATAAGACGAAAATTTTGAAGAAATATTTGCATTCTCATGCTTCACTTAAATCTTTTTGAGAGTTGATAATAGTAATGGTAATTTGCACAAGATATGAATTTGGTCCCAAAGTGATGAATATTCAAGAGGGATATAATAAAAACTTTCATATAGATCATCGGATATGATAAGTGTGATTCCTTGCAATAGTTTTGCGATATGGAGATGATGATATGTGAGTCATGTTAGTGAGTAATTGTGATTTAGTAAGAATATTCGTGTTAAGGTTTGTGATTCCCTATGAATGCACGTTAAGTCAATAGTTATGCAACGAAATTATATCCTACTTATGGTGCATTATTCGGTGTTAGTTATGTTCAATGCATGTTTATGACCGTTTTCGCTTTTTGGTTGGTTGCTTCTCAATCTATTTGCTAGCCTTCATTTGTACTAAGCGGAAATACTGCTTGTGCATCCAAACTCCTTAAACCCAAGTTGTGCCAAATGAGTCCACCATATCTACCTATATGCGGTATTTCCATGCCGTTCCAAGTAAATTTGCGTGTGCCAACTCTAATTTTCAAAATAATTTTTCCGTTTTGTGTGCCCGTACCGCTCATGAAGCGGCAGGGGGTGGCCAATATTTTCCATGCTAGGTGTGTTATTCTCACGATGAGTGTTTATTCACTTGTCATTGCACGAGAGAGTGTCTGGTAATAGGGATGCCCAGTCCCACAATGAAATCAAAAATTAATAACAACAAAATTCCTTGGAAAGTGTTGGTATGGAGGGCACCCGTGGATACGGCTAGCCATGGCTTGTGAAAGGATGGTGGAAAGGAAATAAACTTTACTTTCTGTTTGGGAACCGCCTATGATGTGTCTAGCATGGAAGATATTGGGAATTCTGAGTCGTTTTCGTTGACAGGAAAAGCATGCCTCTCAAAATATTTTTTATCTCTCTAATTTAAGCTTTGAGCTCTGGCACATTAGCAAATCTCTGCTTCCCTCTGCGAAGGGCCTATCTATTTACTTTTATGCAATTTATATTTTTATTTTGAGTCTCCATCTTCTCTTATAAAGCACCAACTAGAGAGCACTATTGTCATACTTGTGCATTGTGTGTAGCTAATATTTGAGTGTGTTTCATGAATGGATCAATGATTGAGCATAATGGTCTAGGGATAACTTTCTTTAGTGTTGATATTTTGAAAGACATGGTTGCTTGTTAGCATGCTTGAGTATTTATATCTTCATGTCAAACTATAGACTATTGCTTTGAATCATTCAAATCCAATGTCCATGCTACAAAAGAAAAGAATATGTGATGAATATGATAGGCAGCATTCCACATCAAAAATTCTATTTTTATCATTTACCTACTCGAGGACGAGCAGGAATTAAGCTTGGGGATGATGATACATCTCCAACGTATCTATAATTTTTGATTGTTCCATGCTGTTATATTATCAATCTGGGATGTTTTTATATACATTTACAACAATTATATATCATTTTTTGGGACTAACCTATTAACTTAGTGCCAGTTGTTGTTTTCTCTCTGTTTTTGGTTTTACAAAATATCAATACCAAACAAAGTCCAAATGCCACGAAACTTTTTGGAGATTTTTTTCTGGACAAGATAAACACTAGAAGCTTCGGGAGGAGGCCAGAAGACCCTGGAGGTGGCCACGAGCCACCAGGGCGCGCCTGGGGGGGCAGACACGCCCTGGTGCCTCGTGGGCCCACCTCTGCCTCTTTTGACCTAATTCCACCACTATAAATTCCCAAAAATCGGGAAACCTACAGAGGAGTCCACGAAATACTTTTTCCGCTGCCGCAAGTTTCTGTTCTCGAGAGATCCCATCTGGAGGCCTTTTCCGGTGCTCCGCCGGAGGGGGAATCGATCACGGAGGGGCTCTACATCAACCTTGCTGCCCTTCTGATGAAGCGTGAGTAGTTTACCACAGACCTTCGGGTCCGTAGTTAGTAGCTAGATGGCTTCTTCTCTCTTTTTGATCTTCAATACAATGTTCTCCTCGATGTTCTTGGAGTTCTATCCGATGTAATCACTTTTTGCGGTGTGTTTGTTGGGATCCGATGAATTATGAGTTTATGATCAGATTATCCATGAATATTATTTGAGTCTTCTCTGATCTCTTTTATGCATGATTATTATAGCTTCGTATTTCTTCTCCGATCTATTGATTTGGTTTGGCCAACTAGATTGATTTATCTTGCCATGGGAAAAGGTGCTTTGTAATGGGTTCGATCTTGCGGTGCTCAATCCCAGTGACAGAAAGGGACATTACATGTATGTATCGTTGCTATTAAGGGTAAAAAGATGGGGTTTATTCATGCGTGAGTTTACTTTGTCTACATCATGTCATCTTGCTTAAGGCATTACTCCGTTCTTTATGGACTTAATACACTAGATGCATGCTGCATAGCGGTCGATGTGTGGAGTAATAGTAGTAGATGCAGGCAAGAGTCGGTCTACTTGTCTCGGACGTGATGCCTATATACATGATCATTGCCTTGGATATCGTCATGATTATTTGCTTTTCTATCAATTGCCCAACAGTAATTTGTCTACCCACCGTATGTTATTTTCTTGAGAGAAGCCTCTAGTGAAAACTATGGCCCCCGGGTCTATCTAAATCATATATTAAAAACCCTAAAAATACTTTGCTGCACTTTTTCTTTATTTATTTTATTTTGTATTTTTGTTTCAATCTATCTATCTATCACATACAATTTAATCTTGCAACTTACCGCCGAGGGATTGACAACCTCTCGTTTGCGTTGGGTGCAAGGATTTGTTGTTTGTGTGCAGGTACTGCTAACGAGGTGTTGCGTGATTCTCCTACTGGATTGATAACCTTGGTTTCATAACTGAGGGAAATACTTACCTCTACTGTGCTGCATCATCCCTTCCTCTTCGGGGAAAATACCAACGCAAGCTACAAGTAGCATGCAGCTCGGTGACGTCTCCTCCTTCTTGATCCAGCAAGCGGGAGAGGAGAAGTAGATGGGATCACAACCAGCATGACGGCGTGGTGGTGATGGTGGTGGTGGAGTGCCGGCAGCGCTTCGCTAAGCGTCGTCGGGACGAGGTGGTGGAGTAACGGTAGAGAGAGGCGGCCAGGGATTTTGTGTGCCCTTTGGTGCGCCCCCTCCTCCCTATTTATATACGTGGAGGGGCTAGGAGTCCAGCCCCTCTTCCCTCTAGGGCCGGCAGCCAAGGGAGAGGAGTTGTACTCCTAGTCCAACTGTTCCCCTTGTCCCTTCGGGACTCCTTCTCCCTAGGCGCATGGGCCATTGAGGGCTGGTGCGCCTGGCCCAATAAGGCTAGGGCGCCTCCCCTCAGCCCATGCTGGTCCTAGGGATGTGGTGGATCCCTTGGTGGACTTCCGAACCCCTCCGGAAGTTTCTAGAACCTTCTGGAAGCTTCTCGGTACAATACCGAAAAAATCGAACTTTTCCCGAAACCCTGAAAACAACTTTCCATATATAAATCTTTACCTCCGGACCATTCTGGAGCTCCTCGTGACGTCCGGGATCTCATCCGGGACTCCAAACAATATTCAGTCACCAACATACATATCCCAATATTACTCTAGCATCATCGAACGTTAAGTGTGTGGACCCTACGGGTTCGAGAATCATGTAGACATGACTGAGACACCTCTCCGGTCAATAACCAATAGCGGAACCTGGATACCCATATTGGTTCCTACATATTCCACGAAGATCTTTTATCAGTTGAACCACGATGTCAAGGATTCAGTTAATCCTGTATGCAATTCCCTTTGTCCAGCGATATGTTACTTGCCCGAGATTCGATCGTCGGTATCTCCATACCTAGTTCAATCTCGTTACCGGCAAGTTTCTTTACTCGTTCCGTAATACAAGATCCTGTGACTAACTCTTTACCCACATTGCTTGCAAGCTCTTTACGATGTTGTATTACCGAGAGGGCCCAGATATATCTCTCCGTCATACGGAGTGACAAATCCCAGTCTCGAACAATGCCAACCCAACAGACACCTTCGGAGACACCTGTAGAGCACCTTTATGATCACCCAGTTATGAAGTGATGTTTGATAGCACACAAGGTATTCCTCCGGTATCCGGGAGTTGTATGATCTCATGGTCTTAGGAATAGATACTTGACATGAAGAAAGCTGTAGCAATAAACTTAAGTGATACGATCAAATGCTAAGCTTACGGTTGGGTCTTGTCCATCACATGCATCATTCTCCTAATGATGTGTCCCGTTATCAAATGAAAACTCATGTCTATGGTTAGGAAACCTTAACCATCTTTGATCAACGAGCTAGTCTAGTAGAGGCTCACTAGGGACACGGTGTTGTTTATGTATCCACACATGTATTTAAGTTTCCGGTCAATAAAATTCTAGCATGAATAATAAACATTTATCATGAACAAGGAAATATGATAATAACCAATTTATTATTGCCTCTAGGGAATATTTCCAACAGTCTCTCACTTGCACTAGAGTCAATAATCTAGTTTACATTGTAATGAATCTAACACCCATGGAGTCCTGGTGCTGATCATGTTTTGCTCGTGGAAGAGGTTTAGTCAACGGGTCTGCCACATTCAGATCCATATGTACTTTGCAAAGTTCTATGTCTCCTTCCTTGATGTAATCACGGATGGAGTTGAAGTGGCGTTTGATGTGCTTGGTCTTCTTGTGAAACCTGGGCTCCTTGGCAATGGCAATAGCTCCAGTGTTGTCACAAAAGATAGTCATTGGATCCGATGCACTAGGTATTACTCCTAGATCGGATATGAACTCCTTCATCCAGACTCCTTCTTGTGCTGTGCTACTTGTAGACTGCGTTGGTATTTCCCCGAAGAGGAGAGGATGATGCAGTATAGTTGAAAGGATCGATATGGTTGACTAGAGGGGGGTGAATAGGCAACTACCAATTTTTTGCTTTTCTTAACAAATTAGGATTAGCAAAAAAATAGGTTGTCTAGATGTGCAACTAGGTGGGCAACTTATATGATGCTAACATCAATAACAACACAAGCAAGCAAAGGAAACAACACAAGTAAAGCTTGCACAAAGTAAAGGTAAGAAGTAACCACAAGTGGAGCCGGTGAAGACGAGGATGTGTTTCCGAAGTTCCTTCCCTTTGAGAGGAAGTACGTCCCGTTGGAGCGGTGTGGAGGCACAATGCTCCCCAAGAAGCCACTAGGGCCACCGTATTCTCCTCACGCCCTAACACAATGCGAGGTGCCATGATTCCACTAGTGGTGCCCTTGAAGGCGGCGACCGAACCTTTACAAACAAGGTTGGGGCAATCTCCACAACTTAATTGGAGGCTCCCAACACCACCACGGAGCTTCACCACAATGGAATGTGGCTCCGAGGTGACCTCAACCGTCTAGGGTGCTCAAACACCCAAGAGTAACAAGATCCGCAAGGGATTAGTGGGGGGAATCAAATTTCTCTTGGTGGAAGTGTAGATCGGGGCCTTCTCAACCAATCCCTAAAGAATCAACAAGTTTGATTGGCTAGGGAGAGAGATCGGGTGAAAATGAGCTTTTGGAGCAACAATGGAGCTTGGGGAGGAAGAGGTGAAGAAGACCCCTTTATATAGTGGGGGAACAAAACCAACCATTACCCAGTTTTTAGCCCACACAGAGCGGTACTACTGCTCATGCGAGCGGTACTGCCGCCCTAGCGGTAGCGCACGAAGTGCAGTGCAAAAGAGCGCGGTAGTGCCGCCGGAGCGGTACTACTGCTCTCCCCAGCGGTACTACCGCTGGGGTTGCAGCACAGGGCACTCGGAGAGTAGTGCAGGATAGGTGAAGAGAGGGAGTGCCGCACCAGCGGTACTACCGCTGCTGACAGCGGTACTACCGCTTATGCGCGGTACTGCCGCTCGCCACTGCCACTCTGCTACCGCTGAGGAACTGGGGAGAGCACGGAGAGCAGCGCCGCGAGCGAAAGTGGCATCGGTGGTAGGCGCGGTACTACCGCTTACAAGCGGTACTACCGCTCCTACTGCCGCTGCTACTGCCGCTTGCCCGGTTGGGTCAAAACGGGGTCAGCGGTAGTATGCATGTGGGACCACCGCTGGACTACCGCTGAACCCGACACGAAAAATCGTGCCCTGAATCGAGGCGGTAGTGCGAGCGGTACTGGGAGCGGTACTATTGCTTACAAGCGGTACTACCGCTGGCAAGTCTCTAAGCCCTCCTAAGTAACGGAAAGCGAAACTCCAATGAAGCGGAAAGGAACGAAGGGTGCAAATGAAAGTGTACGTGTTGATTCCACCCAAACCTTTCCGAAGCGGACCCCCTCTTGATAGTACGGTATTTCCTACGACTCAAGTCCACCGAAAATGAAACGAAGGAAAATAAACCGTCTTCACTCTAATACATCGAGGGGCATCAATCGTCTTGTGCCAAGTGATGGAATATCTGAAATGCTCAATGCACACGATTAGTCCGCAAAAGCATTGTCATCAATCACCAAAACCACTAAGGGAGAAATATGCCCTAACAATCTCCCCCTTTTTGGTGGATTGATGACAACACGGGATTTGCACATGGGATGAAATGAGATAATAAGCAAACCCAACATCTACAAAATATAGATGGGCTCCCCCTAGATGTGTGCACTATTTAGGTATGCTTTTGGAATGCAAAGCACACACACTAGGATTAACACCCCCCTATATTTTATAGACCGGCAAAACTTGCAATAATAACATAAGAGAGAAATACAAGGATGCAAGGAATAGCATGTGAGCATAAAGATAGGGCACAAGATAAGCATAATTTCTCACAAACTAACATAGTACTTGACGTTCAGATAGGATAAGGTAGCATATGTCTTACACCATATGACTAAGACTCCAGGACTCACAAACACAAACCAAAGCAAAGCAAACGGTCGATAAAGGAGTTCACGAGAGAGAAAGCAAAGCAAATACGACACACTCGTGACTCGGCAAATCCCTAAACGCTCTCCCCCTTTGGCATCGAGACGCCAAAAGGACAAAGAGTGCTACAACGATCACAAGTGATAGCAACGCCGGAGATCCTCATCATCAATACTCCCCGTGGTCGCTCAAGTCCTCGTCAGCAGCAGCAGTGGTGGTCTGATCAACATCTGAGTCCGTCCAGTGATAGTGCTGAGTGGTCCACTCCTCCTCATCAGTGATCCGATCCTCTGATCCACTGGCAACCTCGACCCCAAGCTGCCTCATGATGAGCTTGTCACGACCTCGGGATTTCTTCTCTGCCACATGTGCCATGTACTGCCCGTGAGCTTCCATACAGAATAACTTCTTCATCTTCAACTTGAGCTTCTTAGCCCAAGATGGCTCCACTCCGGCTGGCTCATAGTCAGGCTCGTCATGATCATCAACTACATCCTCATCCATAGGAGTTTCCGTCTCCGGAATAGGAGTGCCCCCGTTCTCCTTCTGTCTCAGTCAAACGATCTCATGAGAGATCAAGTCACCAGTCACAAGCATCTCATCAGGATAAGTGAAGTCCCATGCCTTCTCAATGAGCAACATCAGGTAGGGACCATAGATGGGACACTTGCGCTCAGTGATGGCGGAAAGAAGCTCCGACCACATGATATGAGAAACATCCAAAGATTGCCCTGTGTTTGACTCCTTCTCATTCTGACAGAAGAGCAGCAAGTCCACTAGGTAGGAGTGTACCTGATCCAAGTTCCCAATCCGAGGGAAGAGAGTGTGCCTGAAAATGCGATGCAGTATGTCCAGGAAAGGGCTAAGCTCATATGTCTTCTTCTGGGTGGTTGGAGAGACCTTCAAAATGCTGTAGGGCCAGAGAGCAGACTTGTGCGTAGCACCCGCCTCCTTGTGAGGATGGAATCCAACCGGGTTGTCAAGCCCCTTATCCTCATAGCCCAAAAGTTCCATGAATGCCTTCCACTTGACAGAAAGTAGCTTGCCGTTGGTCATCCAAGTCAGAGTCCTCTCCACATCAGTACCTAGGTGAACTGTGGCATAGAACTGAGCCACGATGTCTGCATCAAAATCCTTGTTGAACTCCATAACCTTGATGATGTCCAGCTGATTGCATAGCTTAAGAGCCTCTCCAAAGTACGACATGTCCTTCTACATATGAGGGATATCAATGGTTCTGACTGACACAAACAGATTCTTCTTCGCTTTGAGCACATCCAGATAGATAGAGCGCTGCTGCTTGGTCCAGAAGGGACGATTGACAAGAGCTGGATCTTGCTCGTGACGGTACGGGTTACGGCGGCGAAACACATAAAACTCCTTAGCATTCATCTTAGTCACGGACTTGACCTTCTCCTTTGGCTTGCTTGCAACTTGCTTGGTTCTTTGCATTGGCTGAGCACTGGAAGTTGTACCGGCATCCTCAGAAGTGCGATAGCGCTTGGAACCCCCTAGACGCTCTGGATTCTCGGGCCTGATGCCCAGCACTGCTATCACCTAGAACCCACAACAAAGAGCGAGGGAAAAGCAGGTGTAAATCATTGCATAAGCCAAAAAAAAGAAACAAAGTGAGTTGAAGGTTGGTATGAGGGAAGTATAAGTTGACTGCCCTGGGCGGTAGTACCGCCCATCAGAAGCGGTAGTGCCGCCTACAAGCGGTAGTACCGCTCCATAGGAGCGGTAGTACCGCCCGAGGCGAATGTCAACGGCCTGACCACAACCGCGGCTAGATCCGGTACTACCGGGGTTGCCAAATTCAAATTCCCTCCAACCAAACTTCAATCCACCTATTCTAGCAGTCTTCTACGTCCTACTCAAGCCTCGATTTGAACCAAAAATCAAAGAATGCTACACGCATTGCCCTAGAACCTAGATTCCAAAAGTAGAACCATAGGAGAGGAAAACGAGGGCAATACCGGCATCCATGGCAAGAGGAGAGGGTGGGGAACGATCCCACCGGACAGAATCGCGGAAGACGACACAGAATCGGTGGCCCGACGGCGGCCCACCGGTGCTTGTTCGCCGCCTGTGAGAGGGCGTGGGAGAGACGAATGGGTATGGGGGAGTTGGAACTCCCCCTGCCCGAGTCATAACCCCCCCACCCCGCCACAGAGCGGTAGTACCGCTCAGAGGAGGGGTAGTACCGCCCCGGTACTACTCCGCGGCAGGAGGCCGGGTAGTACCGCTCGAGCGGTAGTACCGGGGTGCTAGGGCGGTAGTATCGCTTATAAGCGGTAGTACCGCCTAGACACCGCGGTAGTACCGCGCAGGCGACAGCAAGCAAGATCAAGAAGAAAAAAAATGGTGGCTTATGCAAATTTAGAGAGGTTGTAGATGAGATGGCTTGGGTTGGAGACTCGAAACACCAGCAAATGGGAAGAGACACTCCAAGTTCAAAAAGAGAGAAAAAGGAGGAGCAAACTTGGAGCGACTCAAAGCACAAACAAAGTCCTAACGACAAAAACTCTCAAAGAGAGGGTGGTGGCCGAAGCCACCTATGTTTGAGTCAATTGGTATGGCACCGCGAAGATTTTAACCTTGGGCCCATGACCAAAACTCATCTTTGAAGCACATGAACCATCAAAAATGGCTAAAGTGAAAGACTTGATCAATTTATGCATAATGGGGGGAGGGAGAGTTCATTGAGAGAACAACACTCCCCCTATGTCCATGCCTACATCTAGAACAAGATAATCATGATGAATGTGGTGGGGTGTAACGAGATTCAAGACACGTTGCTCGAATCAATGCTATTTAGCTCATGCCTTAACTCGCGAAATCTTGCTTCATCCAATGGCTTCGTGAAAATATCCGCTAGTTGCTCTTGAGTGCCAACATGAATAATATCAATCTCCCCACGCTTGACGTGATCCCGGATGAAGTGATGGCGAATCTCAATGTGCTTCGTCTTGCTATGTTGCACCGGATTGTAGGAGATCTTGATTGCACTTTCATTGTCACAGAAAATAGGCACTTTGTCACAAATGACACCGTAATCCTTTAAAGTTTGCCTCATCCATAGTAATTGTGCACAAAAACTTGCGGCGGCTACATACTCGGCCTCGGTGGTGGAGAGAGAGACACAATTTTGCTTCTTTGAAGTCCAACTCACCAAAGAGCGACCAAGGAATTGGCACCCTCCGGAAGTTGACTTCCTATCCACCCGGTCTCCCGCCCAATCCGAGTCCGAATATCCCATGAGATCAAATCTTGCTCCTTTGGGGTACCATAAGCCAAAGTTTGGGGTATGAGCCAAATATCGAAAGATTCGCTTGACCGCCACAAAGTGACTTTCCTTAGGCGCGGCTTGAAACCATGCACACATTCCCACACTCAACATGATATCCGGCCTAGATGCACAAAGGTAAAGCAAGGAACCAATCATGGAATGGTATACCTTTTGATCCACCGCTTTACCATTGGGATCGATGTCGAGTTGGCACTTGGTAGGCATTGGAATCTTGGCCGGCTTGACATCTTCTAGCTTGAATCTCTTGAGCATGTCTTGGGTATATTTGGCTTGGTTGATGAAGGTTCCTTCTCTTCTTTGCTTGACTTCGAACCCAAGAAAGAATTTTAACTCTCCCATCATAGACATCTCAAACTTCTCGGTCATGAGTGCAGCAAACTCATCATTGAAAGCTTTGTTAGGAGAACCAAAGATAATATCATCAACATATAGTTGGCATATGAACAAATCCCCTTTAACCCTCTTAGTAAAAAGAGTGGGATCGATTTTCCCAATTTCAAACCCACGGTCTTGCAACAACTCGGTAAGGTGCTCATACCACGCACGTGGGGCTTGTTTAAGGCCATAGAGTGCCTTATCGAGCTTGTGTACATGATTGGGGAACTTGGGATCCTCGAACCCCGGGGGTTGTTTGACATATACCAACTCATTAAGGGAACCATTAAGAGATGCACTCTTCACATCCATTTGATGCAACTTAAAATCATGATGAGATGCATATGCAAGCAACATACGAATAGATTCAAGACGAGCAACGGGAGCAAAGGTTTCACCGTAGTCGATACCCTCGACTTGGGAGTAGCCTTGTGCCACCAATCTTGCCTTGTTTCGAGTGACAACACCATTCGTATCTTGCTTGTTCTTGAAGATCCATTTGGTTCCAATGACATTATGATTCCCCGTCGGCCTTGGCACCAATGTCCACAACTTGTTGTGCTCGAAGTTGTTGAGTTCATCATGCATGGCTTCAAGCCAATCCGTGTCCTCGAGCGCCTCATGTACCTTTTGGGGTTCAACACAAGAAACAAACGCGTGATGCTCACAAAAGTTTGTTAATTGTCTACGAGTGGTTACCCCTTTCTTTAAACTTCCATAAACATTCTCCAAGACATGTTGTTGATGCTTGAGTTTGGAAGCAATCTTGGCGGCGCGACGCTCCAATAGTTCCTCCGAGGTCACTTGAGGAGGATCATCTTGAGCATCTTGAGCGTCATCTTGAGCTTGCTCTTGATCTTGAGCATGCACTTGATCTTGAGCTTGCTCGGTGTCGTGATGTTGATCTTGGGCATCATTTGGTGCATCACCATCATCTTGAGGTTGATCTTGCCCTTGATCTTGATCACTTGGTTGAGGGCCTACGGTTTGTTCTTCGGAAGCGTGTGGGTCAATGGTTGGTGATGGCTCCACTTGCGTAGAGCATTGTTGAAAGCACATTTGTTCCCTTGGTGGTTTTGGTAATTCATAACAACATATATCTCATTGAACTAATGTCCATTCAAGATTAAGATTTCAGGATGTTCAATGATTGGCATGGCATGGACTAGAGACGTGGACCCCTCAAAATGCTAAGGACAAGGATTGGCAAAAGATCAAGACTCTACATTTTTGGTTTAGTGATCCAAGATCACATTGAGTCCATAGGAAAGCCAATACTATTAAAAGGGGATGAGGTGTTACTTAATGGTCTATTTGCTCAAGTGCTTAGTGACAGTGTTTCTAAACCCTCAACCACTCTCTCTACCCAAATATGTCCTAAACCTATATTCTAACTCGGCCCCACCGAAATTTCCTATCCGGCCCCACCGAGTTCATCCAAGACTTAGCCACTGCCAAACCCTAACAAATCGGATCCACCGAAATGGATCTCGGTCTCACCGAGATGGCCTTGCCAACTCTCTGTAATCGTTTGCACTTACTTCGGTCTCACCGAGTTTGCAAATCGGTCTCACCGAGATGGCTTGCCAACTCTCTGTTGCCTTATTGCTTCACTTCGGTCCTACCGAGTTGATGCAATCGGTGCCACCGAGATGAGGATTTCCCTAAGCCATTGCACTTTGGTCCATCCGAGTTGTGCATATCGGTCCCACCGAGATTCCTAAAGTTCATATCTTTTACACAGTTCGGTGCTACCGAGATGATTGTTTCGGTGCCACCGAGTTGGGTCAAAAGTGTGTAACGGTTGGATTTTGTGTGGAGGCTATATATACCCCTCCACCACCTCCTTCTCAGATAGGAGAGCAATCAGAACGTGCCTACACTTCCACCATACATTTTCTGAGAGAGAACCACCTACTCATGTGTTGAGATCAAGCTATTCCATTCCTACCATTTGAAACTTGATTTCTAGCCTATCCCAAGTTGCTTTCCACTCAAATCCTCTTCCACCATAGCCAAATCTGTGAGGAGTTGTTTGAGTGCTGGGAAGACTATCATTTGAAGCACAAGAGCAAGGAGTTCATCAACAACACACCATCTATTACCTTTTGGAGAGTGGTGTCTCCTAGATTGGTTAGGTGTCACTTGGGAGCCTCCAACCAGATGTGGAGTTGAACCAAGCAGTTTGTAAGGGCAAGGACATTGCCTACTTCGTGAAGATCTACCCCGAGTGAGGCTAGTCCTTCGTGGACGTAAGCCATGGTGGAATAGACAAGGTTGCTTCTTCGTGGACCCTTCGTGGGTGGAGCCCTCCATGGACTCGCGCAGCCGTTACCCTTCGTGGGTTGAAGTCTCCATCAACGTGGACGTACGGTAGCACCACCTATCGGAACCACGCCAAAAACCACCATATCTTCATTGCGTTTGAAATCTCCAATCCCCTGTTGACACACGAACGCGTCACGTGTACCCTCGACGCCGGGGGTGATGCACCGCAGCTCACGTCGAGGGAGGCCTACCGGAAGCGCGATACGCAAGACAATCCGGCGGGCGCTTTTAAGAACCCAAAACCCCACACGCCCGGGAGGGACCCCGTCAGGGAGTGCGGTGGCTATGGGCTGCCCTAGGTCGATTCGCTCGCCCCTAGGGCCTCAGAGTTCGCAGCTCTCCAACACGAAGAACGACGAAGAACGAGGAAGAAGATACGAGGGTAGGAGACAAAGCGTAGGTGAAAAAGTAGTATAGATTGATTTGTTCGATTGTGTGTGTTTCAATCGGCCATCACCTCTTCTATTTAAGAGGGGGTTGGACTTCCCGTACAAGTCATGGATTCATCTTTCCTTACAAAGTATCAAAAACACTAGCCAAATTCGGACTCCTCAAAAACCTGCCCGAATCTGCGCGACGGTAAGCGGTAGTACCGCTCTGGTAAAGCGGTAGTACCGCTACAAGCGGTAGTACCGTTCTGAGTATAGCTGAGTACCGCGCTACTACCGAGTAAGGGTCTCGGGATACCAGAAGAATTTTCTTAAGCGGTAGTAATCGCGGTAGCAAAATACGGTAGTATCGCTCAAGCGGTAGTACCGCTCTGGAGGGCGGTAGTACCGCTCCCGAGGCTGTCTTGATGGGCTGGCTCATGTCTCCTCGCGTCCATCTTGATCTTCGGTCTTCGACGGGCCGTCGCCTTCCTGGGAGTACCATCAGGATATCTTGCCGGGTCGCCTTGCCGGGTCATCCTCTTGCCGGATCGCCTCCTTGCCGGGCTGCCTCCTTGCTGGATCACCTCCTTGCCGGGCTGTCTCCTTGCCGGGTCATTCTCTTGCCGGATCGCCTCCTTGCCGGGCTGCCTCCTTGCCAGATCACCTCCTTGCCGGGCTGTCTCCTTGCCGGGCCGTTTCCTTGCCGGATCTCCTGCCGGGTCATCCCCTTGCCGGATCGTCCCCTCGCCGGGTCGTCTCCTTGCCGGATCTTCTCCTTGCCGGGTCATCTTCAACCCCTGTTTGGGCCTCCACTGAAATCGGCAAGCACTCAAAATCGACAAGCCAAACCGGCAAGCCTTCAGCTCGAGCGGTAAGATTTCACCGGCAAGCATTTCATGCCGGCAATGTGAATTTTCTCGTATAGAAGACTTCTCCGCTTGAGTCCACCTTTACTGTATTTTGCACCGTGCCAAAATCGGGTGTCAACACATGCCCCCCTGTTTTTCGGCAAAGCTTGCATGCCGAAAAATAATTTGCATTAGGCTTGTTCTAAGGATGATGTCAACACTCCATCGGCCATTAATATGTGCTTAGGGCGATAATCATATATCGGCCATTGCCTATTTAGGCTTCTTGCCACACACTTGGGTGGTACTTCTTCAAATATTTGCCATTGAGAGCTCGAGGTAGCAATGTTCCTTGCATGGATTCCACCAAATATGAATTTCCGGGAACTATTCTTGCAATCTTGAAAGGACCTTCCCAACTTGGAGACCACTTCCCGAATTTTCTGTCCTTTGAACCAATCGGTAGAATCACCTTCCACACAAGATCACCAATCTGAAAATTCTTCAACTTGACCTTCTTATTGTAGGCTCTTGCTACCCTCAACTTGTCTCTCTCTATGGCCTTTAATGCAGCCAAACGCTTATCGGCAACCTCGTCAATATTATTCATCATCAAGTTATAAAAGTTCACTGCCGATAAACCATTTTGTTTGGCTATTCTCAAAGCATTCAAATTAACTTCCACCGGTAAAACGGCCTCTTGACCGTATACGAGCTCATATGGAGTTACCTTCGTCGCACCATGCCTTGAGATTCTATGCGCCCACGAAGCCTCGGACAATAATTCATGCCATCTCCTTGGATTATCTTCAATCTTCTTCTTGATGAGCTTGATCAAAATTTTATTGCTAGACTCAGCTTGTCCATTGGCTCCGTATGTGTCATATTCTTGAGAGGTACTGAAGCAATCGTTGATCATCGTCGGCCAATAAATCCAGCACGTCATAATAACCACTTCATCTTGGGGGCCGACTGATGAGTGCCGCAAATTCCTTCATGAACCTCTCCCATATAAATTCTTGCTTGGCCTTCGTCCAAACACTTCAAGAGAACATCTTCAACCGTTCGGCGATAAAGACCATCGTCTCTCATTGTATATTTGAAAGCCATGCGCCGAACAGCCCTGTCCACCCTTCCACTCAGATTGCACAAGTAATCAATAATGGGCTTCCTCCAGTCATGATTTTCATCTGCACTAGATTTATTGTCAGTGACCGAATCAGTGGGCTCTGGTTCGGTCTCTCCTATGTTAGCAAGACAAGACATCGGCTTTAGAGAGATATGAAACATGCCATGATCGACATGATAGCCGGATGCTTGTTGTGCTAACTCGTTTGCTCTCCAATTATCATGTCTAGATATATGAGCAATGCTAAAATGATCCAAAGTAGAAATTATATCTAAACATTTATCAAGATAAACATTAAGTGATTCGTCTAAACATTGAAAAACTTTGGATACTTGTTGTACTACTAATAACGAATCACCAAAAGCCTCAATATGTGTAGCACCTATAGCAAGCAACATCTCTAAACCGAATAACAACGCTTCATATTCGGCTTGATTATTTGTGCAAAAATATTCTAAGCGGCATGAGGCTTCAAAAACAGCACCATGAGGAGATATATAAGCAATACCAACACCTTGGTCGTTACTACAAACTGAACCATCAAAATATAATCTCCATGGTACTAACGAGACAAGGTTTATATCAATATCTTGCTTGTCATTAATCCGATGCTCAACGATAAAATTAGCAACAATTTGGCCTTTCATGGATTTTAGAGACTCATAAGCCAAATCATACTCAATTAAAGCATAAGCCCATTTACCAATTCTACCACTAAGAATTGGCCTATGCAACATGTATTTAATGACATCGGTTTGACAAGCTACTATGCAAGCACTTGGTACTAGATAATGTCTCAATTTTGTGCAAGCATAGTACAAGCATAGGCATAATTTTCAATAAATGTATACCTTGTCTCGGCATCCAATAGGCGTCGGCTCAAATAAGTGATAGCATGCTCTTTTCCTTCGGTTTCTTGAGTCAAAACAGCTCCAATAACGCCTTCCTCGGCTGCAATGTAAAGTCTAAAGGGCTCTCTATGCTTGGGCGCCTTCATCACCGGAGGAGTGCACAAATAATTCTTAATCATATCAAATGCTTCTTGCTGTTTTGCCCCCCAAGTAAAATCAACATCATTCTTCAACCGAAGGATATGAGTAAATGCATCAACCTTCCCTGACAAATTAGCTATGAACCTCCTCAAATAATTGACCTTGCCAAGGAATTTTTGCATATCTCTCTTGCATGTTGGAGCCTCCACTTTTTGTATAGATTCTATCTTTTTGGGATCAATCTCTATGCCATCTTCATGAATAATGAAACCCAAAAACTTACCAGCCGACACGCCAAACGCACACTTCAAAGGATTCATCTTCAGCCCATATTTCTTCATCCTCTCAAAAGCTAAACGCAAATCGGCTAAGTGAGATTCAAAAACATCCGATTTGACAACAATATCATCAATATAGACTTCAAGTATAACACCGAGCAAATCATGAAAGATCAAATTCATAGCCCTTTGATATGTGGCGCCGGCATTCTTCAATCCAAAGGTCATCACTGTCCACTCAAATAATCCAAGGAAACCGGGGCACCGAAAAGCCGTTTTGGACATGTCCTCTTCGGCCATGAAAATTTGGTTGTACTCCGCATTGCCATCAAGAAAGCTAATAACCTTATGTCCAGAAGCATCATTAATAAGCATGTCGGCTATAGGCATAGGATACTCATCTTTGGGCGTAGCTCTATTCAAATCTCTGAAATCAATGCACACCCTCAACTTGCTGGAGCCTTTCTTTTCCACCGGCACAATATTAGAAATCCACTCGGCGTACCTGCAAGGTCTAATAAAATTAGCTTTAAGCAAACGACCGATCTCTTCCTTGATCCGGCCATATATTTTTGGATTGAACTTCCTAGCCGATTGTTTATACGGTCTAAAACTGGCTTTTATAGGTAATCGATGCTCTACTAGCTCTCGGCTTAAACCTGGCATCTCATGATATTCCCATGCAAAGCAACAAATATATTCTTTCAATAGCTCGATTAACTTGACTTTACAATCGGCTTTCAAATTTTTGTCTACATATGTCGGCCTAGGAATTGAGCCATCTCCAATATCTACTTCTTCTAATGGATCGGCCGATGTAAAACCTTGTCCAAGTTTATCCATATCACCTAACTCCTCTATAGACTCATACATATCGTTCCCTTTGGACCGATATTCTGCAAGCCGCTTTTGTAACCACTCAGAGTTAGGATCCATTTAAATACGTCATACCTTGGAGCCGATTTCCACCAACCGGCTTTAAAGAAACGGGTACAAAACCACTCTTGGTGGCGCTGAGAAAGTCAAACTCTGATAAGTCCCGTCCCATCAAGCAAGCAGCATTGGGGTGTTGCCAATCCACCGGTGTATCGGCTAAAGCAACGCAAGCCGAATTATCCGCATGAACGATCTCCACTTCATCATCAACCCATTGAATTAAAAATTGGTGCATAGTGGATGGCACACATTGGTTTGCATGAACCCAATCACGGCCTAGAATGACGTTGTAGTTACCTTGCACCTCGGCGACAAAGAATGCAGTAGCCAAAGTTTTGCTTCCAACCGTAAGCTCCACGTAAATCACGCCTTTAGCTTCGGTTTTCTCTTTGCCTTCAAATCCATTGAGCACCATATTGGTTTTCATCAATCCTTCGTCAGGCAAACCCAATTTCTTGAAGACTGAATAGGGCATGAGATTCACCACAGCACCACCATCAACAAGCATTCGAGTAATTGGTGATCCATTGATATGGCCCCTGAGGTACAACGGTTTCAAGTGTGTCACTGGTTCTTTCGGCTTCTCAAATATTGCATTCTTAGGGCCAAAATCCAGCTGAGCCACTTCCCCTTCTTCATCTATAGCACGAAACTCAGCGGGTAAGTAAAACACCATGTTGATATCCATACCTTCATGCACCGGTGTAGGCTCACAATCCACCATATCTTCCTTCTCCTCTGGCGTATCTATTGGTTCTGAAATTTGTTCGAGCGAAGCGGAATCAATAGGCGCCGCGGACGATGTAATAAAAGTGGCATCGTCCTCCTTTGGTGGTACAGGCACTGATGTGACAGATATGGAGACTACCGCATTTTGTATTTGCTTAGGCACCCATACTTGTTTTGTAGGTACCATGGGCCGAATGTCATTGAACCAGTTATCCCTTTGCTTTTCGGCCTCCTGTTCAGTCATCTCATGACTTCTCATCCTCTGTAGTTTTCTCCTTTGTGTTTTTGTCAGCCCTGGAGGACACCACTTAGGTTGCATATACTTTGGATCTTTGAACTTGGCCTTGCCTATGCTAGCTTCATGATCATTAGCCGAGTGCTTTGGCGCGATAGCAAGTATCGGCTCAGTAGGGTTGTTCCGCACAGTCGGCTGTTGTATGGTGAATGTCTCAGTGCCCAAGATGAGTGAGTCGGCATCAACTTTTTCTTTGCCCTTTCCAGACTCGACCGCTGTGCTTGGTACTTTGGCACGCCATACTTGCTTGTTGATCCCTTCTTGATTATTCTGCATTGGCCGATTGACACCATTGTTCAAACGGCCTCGTGTGGGATAAGAAAACCTTTCACGCGTAGGCCTCCTTGGCTCTGCCCATCCTGGATGAAAAGCATAAGGGGCCATTGGGGGCTGCCCCCATCCTCCATTGAATCCTCCCATGTAGTATGATGCATAGGGAGGTGGCGCCATCCACGGTCCTGGCGCCCATGACCCATATGGCCTTGTGTGATGCTGCAACTCTCGCCTCGGAGGTGATCTTGGGCGCTTCAAATTTGATGGCCGATTAGAGCTAGAACCGGCCGCTTGATCAGCATACTTGGACAGCAACATATCAAAAGTTGGCTTGGCTCTCTTGCGATGCACTTTGGCTTCATTTAGCTTCCACTTGCCAACTTCCGGACTCTTGGGCTTGATAAACTTAACACGAGTGTCTTGTTGCTCCTGTGGTTGCCCCCCAAGTGTAGGATTCTTGATGGTGATCTTGATTATCTCTCCACCATCGGGTTGCTTGTCAAGCACCACTTGCCTTCCCAAGATCTTGTCGCCATCTCTGTTTTTCCTGGGCTCACCAATGACAACATTAGTTTTATTAGCGGATTCGGCCACCTCCGGCCAAATGAGTAACTTTTTCCCCTCCAAATCCAGAGTATTCATTGGGAAGGGCTGCTTATCCACTTGCATTTCAGATAAGTTCAATCGTCCGTCATTAATGGCCGATTGTATCTGTCGTCGGAAAACATTGCAATCATTAGTTGCATGAGAAAAAGAATTATGATACTTGCAATAAGCACGCCGTTTCAGCTCTTCAAACGGCGGTAAAGTATGAGATATTCTAATAATCTTAGCTTGTAGCAAAGCATCAAATATTCTATCACATTTAGCAATGTTAAAAGTAAACTTCATCTCATCATCACGATTCTTATGAATCGGCTTTAGATCATGACAAGTAAAAGGTTTGGCCTTCGAGGGCCAAACAAATTCAGCAGCATAAATATCACCCTCATAGTCCGAATGATCACTATCATATTCAACCATATTCATCTTTGGACGATCAGTTTTATATCTATGTACTTCTTTGAGGTCCTTGCTTCGGCTTTCATGAGCCAAAGCCCTCTGTAAGACTTGGTTGATATTTATAAATTCATAGCCTTCTAGCTTTTCTCTAATATGAGTTCTCAAACCATTGAGCACAAGATCAGCCAAGTCTCTCTCAGTTATCACTAAACTATAGCACCGGTTTTTTGTCTCTCTAAATCTCTTGACGTAATCGGAGACCGATTCATCATGCTTCTGCTTAACCGATGTAAGATGTGACAACTTAAGTTCATTGTCGCCGCTATAAAAATGATCATGAAATTTTTGCTCTAGTTGTGACCAAACACGAATAGATCCATGCGGCAAAGAAGAAAACCATGAAAATGCAGTACCAGTTAATGACAAGGGAAATAAATGCACTTTCAATTCATTTATCGAGCCTGCTTCACCCAATTGTGCTAGGTATTGGCTAACATGCTCCCATGTGGTTTTCGTGCCCTCTCCATTGAACTTAACAAAATCTGGAATTTTATATCCTTGGGGGCACGGAATTGCATCAAAGTACTCAGGATACGGCTTTTGATAAATCCGATTCCTAGGTAATTCAATGCCAAAATTCTCTCGAAGCGTTTTAGCCATCTCCTCTCTAAAATTAGCTAAAGCATCGTCCATAGTAGACGATGGAGCTTGTGGCAATGGCATAGGAGGATTAGGGTTAGCAACTATGGGTGTAAATTGTGACATGTTGGCCGAACCATAGTTTGGCGATGATCTAGCAATGTTTCCACCTATCGGTAAGGTTTGGTTCGGCGTTGCCACCGAACTCTGCATATTCATGAAAGGATTAAGCGGTGCAGCCACAATTTGATTGGTATGGGTGGGAAAATAATTCATCGGCATGGGGGGCGCCGATGAGATAGGCAAAGCTGAATTAGGGTTTCCCATACTAGCAGGCATATTAGGCATATTCTTCTGAGCATTATTATTTTCTAAGAGAGCTTGATAGATCAGATTATTGCTATCAGAAATACGGCTCTCAATTTCAACCAATTGCTCAGGAGAAAAGGTAGTACTTACAGAAGGTTTAACCTGATCGGCTTGAAGAGGAGGGAACTTGATTTCTCCAACCGGAGTGATATTGCCTTGGCGGTCCTTCTTGAAGTTTCCAAGGAACTCCTGCAACTCCTTCTCTTCACGCGCCTTCTTGTCCTCCTCATAAGCTTGGCGATGCTCGGCCGATAACTCCTCTAGATTGGGCTTGATGATGTTATCGGCGTCAACTTCCGAGGGATTGGGAAGATTGGACATGATGGATGATGATGATGGATCAAAGGTCCCCAGCGGAGTCGCCAAAAAGTGTGTTGACACACGAACGCGTCACGCGTACCCTCGACGCCGGGGGTGATGCACCGTAGCTCACGTCGAGGGAGGCATGCCGGAAGCGCGATACGCAAGACAATCCGGCGGGCGCTTTTAAGAACCCGAAACCCCACACGCCCGGGAGGGACCCCGTCAGGGAGTGCGGCGGCTATGGGCTGCCCTAGGTCGATTCGCTCGCCCCTAGGGCCTCGGAATTCGCAGCTCTCCAACACGAAGAACGACGAAGAACGAGGAAGAAGATACGAGGGTAGGAGACAAAACGTAGGTGAAAAAGTAGTATAGATTGATTTGTTCGATTGTGTGTGTTTCAATTGGCCATCACCTCTTCTATTTAAGAGGGGGTTGGACTTCCCGTACAAGTCATGGATTCATCTTTCCTTACAAAGTATCAAAAACACTAGCCAAATTCGGACTCCTCAAAAACCTGCCCGAATCTGCGCGACGGTAAGCGGTAGTACCGCTCTGGTAAAGCGGTAGTACCGCTACAAGCGGTAGTACCGTTCTGAGTATAGCTGAGTACCGCGCTACTACCGAGTAAGGGTCTCGGGATACCAGAAGAATTTTCGTAAGCGGTAGTAATCGCGGTAGCAAAATACGGTAGTACCGCTCAAGCGGTAGTACCGCTCTGGAGGGCGGTAGTACCGCTCCAGAGGCTGTCTTGATGGGCTGGCTTACGTCTCCTCGCGTCCATCTTGATCTTCGGTCTTCGACGGGCCGTCGCCTTCCCGGGAGTACCATCAGGATATCTTGCCGGGTCACCTTGCCGGGTCATCCTCTTGCCGGATCGCCTCCTTGCCGGGCTGCCTCCTTGCCGGATCACCTCCTTGCCGGCTGTCTCCTTGCCGGGTCATCCTCTTGCCGGATCGCCTCCTTGCCGGGCTGCCTCCTTGCCGGATCACCTCCTTGCCGGGCTGTCTCCTTGTCGGGCCGTTTCCTTGCCGGATCTCCTGCCGGGTCATCCCCTTGCCGGATCGTCCCCTCGCCGGGTCGTCTCCTTGCCGGATCGCCTCCTTGCCGGGTCATCTTCAACCCCTGTTTGGGCCTCCACTGAAATCAGCAAGCACTCAAAATCGACAAGCCAAACAGGCAAGCCTTCAGCTCGAGCGGTAAGATTTCACCGGCAAGCCTTTCATGCCGGCAATGTGAATTTTCTCGTATAGAAGACTTCTCCGCTTGAGTCCACCTTTGCTGTATTTTGCACCGTGCCAAAATCAGGTGTCAACATCCCCTCTCTACTTACATATGCATTTGCTTACATTCCACTGCTATACTCTTAGAATTGCATGTGTAGGGTGATGCTTGACATGTACTATTGCTAAAATCTGCCCACAACTAAAATTGGGAAAAGGTTAGGTTTTATTTGGTCAAGTAGTCTAATCACCCCCCCTCTAGACATACTTTCGATCCTACAATTGTCCTTCTCCTTCGGCCACAAGGGGCTCCTCAATGGGGAGTATTTTACCAATCCCCATTCTTCTTATGGCTTGGGGAGGAATTTCATCACCTACATCACAAAGACCACTTTGCTCCACTTGGGAGCCATTATTTTCATCAAACTCTACGTTACACGTCTCCTCAATGAGTCCGTTGGACTTGTTGAGGACACGGTAAGCATGAGAGTTTGTAGCATAACCAACAAATATGCCCTCTTGAGTTCTATATTCGAATTTAGACAAACGTGTAGCTTTCTTGAGAATGAAACACTTACACCCGAACACCCGGAAGTACTTGAGGTTGGGCTTGTTACCGGTAAGAATCTCATAAGGAGTCTTGTTCAAGCCTTTGCGGAGGTAGAGCCGATTGGATGCATGACAAGCGGTGTTGATGGCTTCGGCCCAAAAGTTGTACGGAGACTTGAATTCTGCCATCATGGTCCTTGCCGCGTCCATCAACGTTCGGTTCTTCCTCTCCGCTACACCATTTTGTTGAGGGGTATATGGTGCGGAATATTGATGCTTGATCCCCTCATCACTAAGAAACTCATCCAAGGTGTAGTTCTTGAACTCGGTACCGTTGTCACTTCTAATCATCAATATCTTTGCCTCATGTTGACGTTGAGCTTCATTGGCAAAGTCGATGACGGTTTGTTGGGTCTCACTATTCCTCTTAAAGAAATATACCCAAGTGTATCTTGAATAGTCGTCCACAATCACTAAGCAATACTTTTTACCCCCGAGACTATCAAAGGATGGAGGTCCAAAGAGATCCATATGAAGGAGCTCCAGGGGCCTCTTCGAGTAGATGATAGTCATGGGTCGGTGAGCCGTCTCATGTAGCTTTCCTTCGATACAAGAACTGCAAGCACGATCTTTAGCAAAACTCACATTTGTTAGTCCACGAACGTGATCCCCCTTGAGGAGACTTTGCAAAGATCTCATATTGACATGGGCTAGTCGGCGATGCCAAAGCCACCCCACATCAACTTTAGCCATTAGGCAAGTCGTGGTCTTAGTGGGTCGCTCCGAGAAGTTAACCACATAGAGACCGTTCTCGACATGCCCAACAAAAGCTACTTTAAGAGTCTTGCTCCACAAAAGGGCCACGGTATCAAGGTCAAAGAATGTGGCAAAGCCCATAAGTGCAAGTTGATGAACAGAAAGTAAATTGTATGCAAGGGTCTCAACAAGCATGACTTTCTTAATTGATAAATCATGAGAAATCACAATCTTGCCAAGACCCAATACCTTAGATGTTGAGGCATCACCGAATTGAACATGGGTGGGCATAGATGAGCTTGGTTGCACGTCCACCACCAAATGCTTGCTCCCGGTCATATGATTTGTTGCTCCACTATCGAGCAACCATGATCCTCCACCGGAAGCAAACTCCTACAAGAGATCAATGCTTGGTTTTAGGTACCCATTCTTGAATGGGTCCTTTGATGTTAGTAACAAGGGTCTTAGGAACCCAAATAGACCATTCAATGTACTCATAATAAGAACCAACAAATTTGGCATAAACATGTCCATCACTAGCACGGCATAAAACATAAGAAGGGTTAAAGTCGCCGGCTTTGTTCGAAGGAGTGGGATTGCCCTTCTTGACATTTCCACCCACCACCTTGTTCTTCTTCTCCTTATGAGCACCCTCTCCCTTCTTGACAAATACCTCTTTGAGAGGGAGAGGTTTTCTTGGTCTTGTTGTTGTTCTTCTTCTTTGACTTGGGTGCAAACCCGAGCCCTTCCTTTGCCACAACCTCCTTTTGATTGCTCAAAAGGTCATTGAGGTTCTTTTCACCTTGTATGCAAGTCACAAGACCTTTCTCGAGTTGCTCTTTCAACTTGGCATTCTCCTCCAAAAGATGCTCATGCTCACAACAAGGGTTAGTAGCAATGGCATTATCAATTAAAACGAACGGAGGACAAGTGGCTATTTCCGTTGTTAGCTTCACTTGGAGTTGATCATGAGACTCTTTGAGAGAGCCATGAGCACTCTTCAAAACCTTGTGGGCTTTGTCAAGTAGCTCAAACTCCTCCTTGAGTCAAGCATGGCCAACTCCAAGGTCAACCTTGTCGGATTTGAGCACACGAGTAAGAACTTGAGCATGTTCAAGATCTTTCTTTAGTTGAGCAAGGTCAACGTTGTGTGACTCCTCAAGAGCCAAATGAAGACCTTGCTCTTCCTCAAGAGCAATGGAAAGATCCGCAATCTCATTGGCATAATCACGACTATGGCCTTGCAGGTTAGTGATAGTCTCTTCGTGAGACTCAATGATATCATTGGCCTCACCCAATTGTTCCAAGAGAGCAACAAAGTGCTTCTTGGTCTCACCTTTGAGCTTACTCAAGAACTTATCAAACTCGTTCTCATCAACCTTTACCATCTCACTATCATCCACACAATCCAACAATGAAGGTGTAGTAGTGGTAGTGGTTTTGATGTTGGGGGTTACCTTGTTGATACC
The DNA here is from genome assembly GCA_039707655.1 of Elymus sibiricus. Taxonomy (NCBI): domain Eukaryota; kingdom Viridiplantae; phylum Streptophyta; class Magnoliopsida; order Poales; family Poaceae; genus Elymus; species Elymus sibiricus. Next base: position 342,180,021 of record CM077666.1, on the reverse strand, counting down.
TTTGGCCATGAGGCACTTGGCAATGATGTTTTCATTGGGGGCACTGAAGAGAGACACCTTAGTTGGGGAAGAGGTGGCAATGGCCATGGTTGTTGTTGCCATTCCTTCACCACTTGTATCTTCATCATCATCATCGGAGTTGTACTCTTCTTGTGCCACCAAGCCCTTTGGAGGTGCCTTCTTGTTGAAATTGTTCCTGTTGGGGAAGGACTTGGCCTTGTCTTTGCGGATGAGCTTGCCACCATTATCCTCCCTCTTCTCATACGGACAATCCGCCACAAAGTGACTCACATTGCCACAATTGTAGCAAGTCCTTACTCGTTGCTTGCCCTTTGAGTTGTTCTTGGAGGAGTTGGGCCTTGTGTTTCTCTTGTTGCCCCAAAATTGCCTTGACGCAAGAGCCATGTGCTCGTGGTAAGCATATTTGGTGTCTTCGGGGCAACTCTCTTCTTCTTCCTCTTCTTCTTCTTCCGGAATACCCTTGGCGTTCAAAGCAAGGCTGGGTGAGGCTTTCTTTGACCGTTGGACACGAGTTAGAGCATTGTCGGCGGTCTTGTTCATGATGTTCATGGCAATAAACTCATCCAACACTTCACTTGAAGACAAGGTGTGGAAGTCCGGTCTTTGACGGATCACGGAGGACATGGCCTTGTTGAATGGCATGATGGCCTTGAGAAACTTGCGCTTGATCCAATTATCATCCGTATCCTTGCTCTCATGATCTTGAAGAGCGACCGCAAGAGTTGTCAATCTCCAGTACAGATCCCGAGGATCCTCATCTTCATTCATCACAAACTCATCGGCCTCATCAAGCACCACTTCAAAGTTGGACTGTTGAATGCTTGAGCTCCCCTTGTACAAAGATATAATGTGTTGCCAACAATCATTTGCACGGGAGAAGGGACGCAAGTGAGCTAGATCTTCGGGAGGCACTGCGGATTGGAGGATGAACAATGCAGAGTGATTGTATTGATTGTCCGCCTCTTCTCTTGGAGTGAGGTTGCTTGGGTCATGTGGGTTGAAGCCTTGCTCGATGATTCTCCAAAGATTTGTTGAGCTGTGATTCAAATGAGACTTGATATGAAAAACCCAATTAGCAAAATCACCCTTCACAAGCTTAGGAGGAGGACCAAGGTTGTTAATATGCGGTGTAGGGACCGGTCCTCCATAGACCGGGGGAGGGGGAACCGAGGCGTAGGTTCCCGTCCCATTCTTACCATGAGGGGAAGAGGTTTGAGTGCCTTTAGCGGCTTCCTTGCCGGAATTGGCCTCCGACACCGATGCGGTGGGATTAACCACAAGCAAAGGATCGGGAGTAGACTTCAACCCCTCAAGGAGTTCTTTAAGCATGGTCTTGACCTCGGCCGTCATAGACGTCTTAAGTGAAGCCATAGCTTCATTTAAGTCGTCTCGGGTGACCGAGTTCAACTCCACGGCCTCGGGCACTTCCTCATCCTGATCTCCGTCGTCAACCATAGTCTTCCGGTGGTGAAACCCTTAATAAAGAGACGAGGCTCTGATACCAATTGAAAGGATGGATATGGTTGACTAGAGGGGGGGTGAATAAGCAACTACCAAATTTTTGCTTTTCTTAACAAATTAGGATTAGCAACAAAATAGGTTGTCTAGATGTGCAACTAGGTGGGCAACTTATATGATGTTAACATCAATAACAACACAAGCAAGCAAAGGAAACAACACAAGTAAAGCTTGCACAAAGTAAAGGTAAGAAGTAACCACAAGTGGAGCCGGTGAAGACGAGGATGTGTTTCCGAAGTTCCTTCCCTTTGAGAGGAAGTACGTCCCGTTGGAGCGGTGTGGAGGCACAATGCTCCCCAAGAAGCCACTAGGGCCACCGTATTCTCCTCACGCCCTCACACAATGCGAGGTGCCGTGATTCCACTAGTGGTGCCCTTGAAGACGGCGACCGAACCTTTACAAACAAGGTTGGGGCAATCTCCACAACTTAATTGGAGGCTCCCAACACCACCACGGAGCTTCACCACAATGGAATGTGGCTCCGAGGTGACCTCACCCGTCTAGGGTGCTCAAACACCCAAGAGTAACAAGATCCGCAAGGGATTAGTGGGGGGAATCAAATTTCTCTTGGTGGAAGTGTAGATCGGGGCCTTCTCACCCAATCCCTAAAGAATCAACAAGTTTGATTGGCTAGGGAGAGAGATTGGGCGAAAATGAGCTTTCGGAGCAACAATGGAGCTTGGGGAGGAAGAGGTGAAGAAGACCCCTTTATATAGTGGGGGAACAAAACCAACCGTTACCCAGTTTTCAGCCCGCACAGAGCGGTACCACTGCTCACGCGAGCGGTACTGCCGCCCTAGCGGTAGCGCATGAAGTGCAGTGCAAAAGAGCGCGGTAGTGCCGCCGGAGCGGTACTACTGCTCTCCCCAGTGGTACTACTGCTGGGGTTGCAGCACAGGGCACTCGGAGAGTAGTGCAGGACAGGTGAAGAGAGGGAGTGCCGCACCAGCGGTACTACCGCTACTGACAGCGGTACTACCGCTTATGCGCGGTACTGCCACTCGCCACTGCCGCTCTGCTACCGCTGAGGAACTGGGGAGAGCACGGAGAGCAGCGCCACGAGCGGAAGTGGCAGCGGTGGTAGGTGCGGTACTACCGCTCCTACTGCCGCTCGCCCGGTTGGGTCAAAACGGGGTCAGCGGTAGTATGACAGTGGGACTACCGCTGGACTACCGCTGAACCCGACACGAAAAATTGTGCCCCGAATCGAGGCGGTAGTACGAGCGGTACTGGGAGCGGTACTACTGCTTACAAGCGGTACTACCGCTGCCAGCCGCGGTACTACCGCTGGCAAGTCTCTGAGCTCTCCTAAGTAACGGAAAGCGAAACTCCAATGAAGTGGAAAGGAACGAAGGGTGCAAATGAAAGTGTACGTGTTGATTCCACCCAAACCTTTCCGAAGCGGACCCCCTCTTGATAGTACGGTATTTCCTACGACTCAAGTCCACCGAAAATTAAACGAAGGAAAATAAACCGTCTTCACTCTAATACATCGAGGGGCATCAATCGTCTTGTGCCAAGTGATGGAATATATGAAATGCTCAACGCACACGATTAGTCCGCGAAAGCATTGTCATCAATCACCAAAACCACTAAGGGAGAAATATGCCCTAACAATAGTAGAGAGAACATCGAGGAGAACATGGTATTGAAGATCAAGGAGAGAGAAGAAGCCATCTAGCTACTAGCTATGGACCCGTAGGTCTGTGGTAAACTACTCACACATCATTGGAAGGGCAGCAAGGTTGATGAAGAAGCCCTCCATGATCGATTCCCCCTCCGGTAGAGTACCGGAAAAGGCCTCCGGATGGGATCGCGGAAGAACAGAGGCTTGCGGTGGCGGAAAGGTTTTCTCTTCTGTCTCTCTGGTATATTGGGAATATTTGGGAATTTATAGCACTGGAATTAGGTCAGGAGGGGCAACGAGGGGCCCACAAGCCTGGGGGGCGTGCCCTCCAGGCCTGTCGCCTCCTCGTGGCTCTTCTGGTCTTCTCCCGAAGCTTCGTGGGTCTCTTCTGGTCCAGAAAAAATTAATCCAAAGTTTTTTTTCTCTTTTGGACACTTTTTGTTAATGATTTTCTGAAAAGGCAAAAACAAGCAGAAAACAGCAACTGGCACTGGGCACTGGGTTAATAGGTTAGTCCCAAAAAATGATATACAATGGCATATAATTGCATATAAAATATCCAAGATTGATACTATAATAGCATGGAACAATAAAAAATTATAGATACGTTGGAGACGTATCAAGCATCCCCAAGCTTAATTCCTGCTCGTCCTCGAGTAGGTAAATGATAAAAATAGAATTTTTGATGTGGAATGTTACGTATCATGTTTCATCATGTAACCTCTCTCTTACGGTATGAATAATAAAATCCGAATGATTCAAAGCAATAGTCTATAGTTTGATATAAAGACATCAATACTCAGGCATACTAATAAACAATCATGTCTTTCAAACTAAAAATGCTAAAGAACGTTATCCCTACAAAATCATATAATCCTGTCATGCTCCATATTCTTAACACAAAATATTTATCATGAACAACCCAAGTTTTAGCCAAGCAATTGGTTCATACTTTTTAACACGCTTCAGCTTTTTCAACTCCCACGCAATACATGAGCGCAAGCCAGCAATATGGGTGGAATAGAGTGTGGTGGTAGAGATCAATAAGGGGAAGTCAAAAATAAGAAGATAGTCTCACATTAACGAGGCTAATCAACGGGCTATGGAGATGCCCATCAATTGATGTCAATGCGAGGAGTAGGGATTGCCATGCAATGGATGCACTAAGAGCTATAAGTGTATGAAAGCTCAACATGAAAACTAAGTGGGTGTGCATCCAACTTGCTTGATCATGAAGACCTCGGGCATTTGAGGAAGCCCGTCATCAGAATATACAAGCCAAGTTCTATAATGAAAAATTCCCACTAGTATATGAAAGTGACAAAATAGGAGACTCTCTATATGAAAAACATGGTGCTACTCTGTAGCACAAGTGTGGAAAAGGATAGTAACATTGCCCCTTCTCTCTTTTTATCTCATTTTTTTCTTTATTTCTTTTTTTTGTGGGGTCTTTTCGGCTTATTTTTTTTCGTCCGGAGTCTCATCCCAACTTGTGGGGGAATCATGGTCTCCATCATCCTTTCCTCACTGGGACAATGCTCTAATAATGATGATCATCACACTTTTATTTACTTACAACTCGATATTAGAACAAAAATATGACTCTATATGAATGCCTCTGGCAGTGTACCAGGATGTGCAATGATGCTAGTGTAACATGTATAAAAATGATGAACAGTGGCTGAGCCACAAATACTATGGCAGCTATATGATCATGCAAAGCAATATGACAATGATGATGTGTGTCATAACAAACGGAACGGTGAAAGTTGCATGGCAATATATCTCGGAATGGCTATGGAAATGCCATGATAGGTAGGTATGGTGGCTGTTTTGAGGAAGATATAAGGAGGCTTATGTGTGATAGAGCGTATCATATCACGGGGTTTGGATGCACCGGCGAAGTTTGCACCAACTCTCGATGTGAGAAAGGGTAATGCACGGTACCGAAGAGGCTAGCAAATTGCGGAAGGGTGAGAGTGCGTATAATCCATGGACTCAAATTAGTCATAAAGAACTCACATACTTATTGCGAAAGTTTATTAGCCCTCGAAGCAAAGTACTACTACGCATGCCCCTAGGGGGGAGGTTGGTAGGAGTTAACCATCGCGCGCCCCCGAATGCCACACAAAGGAAGATAATCAAGAATAAATCATGCTCCAACTTCTTAGCATAACAACAGACTATACGTGCATGCTTCGGGAATCACAAACCTTAACACCAATATTCTTACTAAACCACAATTATCTACTAGCACCTCCCACATATTACCATCTTAATATCGCAAAACTATTGCAAGGAATCAAACTTATCATATTCAGTGATCTACATGAAAGTTTTTATTATATCCCTCTTGAATACCTATCATATCAGGACCAAATTCATAACCCATGCATATTACCATTGGTAATCATTAGACTCTCAAAAAGATATAAGTGAAGCATGAGAGTGCAACTATTTCTTTAAAATATAACCACCGCCATGCTCTAAAATATATAAGTGAAGCACTAGGGCTTAGCTCAAAAGATATAAGTGAAGCACATAGAGTATTCTAACAAATCACGAATAATGTGTGTCCCTCTCAAAAAGGTGTGTTCAGCAAATATGATTGTGACAAACTAAGAAGCAAACAAAAGCAAACAAACTATATCACAAGACGCTCCATGTAAAACACATATCATGTGATGAATAAAAAATATAGCTCCAAGTGAGTTACCGATAGATTGTAGACGAAAGAGGGGATGCCTTCAGGGGCATCCCCAAGCTTAGACGGTTGAGTCTTCCTTGAATATTACCTTGGGGTGCCTTGGGCATCCCCAAGCTTAGGCTCTTGCCGCTCCTTATTCCTTTATCCATCGTAGTCTCACCCAAAACTTGAAAACTTCAGCACACAAAACTCAACAGAAACCTCGTGAGATCCGTTAGTATAACAAACAAATCTTAAACTTTAGGTACTTTTGTAAATTGATTCATATTTAATATTGGCATAATGCTACTGTACTCCAAATTCTCCATGACACATACCCCCCGATACGATCGATAGATTCATCAAAATAAGCAAACTATGCAACAAAAACAGAATCTGTCTAAAACAGAACAGTCTGTAAAGATCTATTTAAAAGGCATACTTCTGTAACTCCAAAAATTCTGATTTTTTTTAAAAAGGTAAAAAATTCATATACCAATATTGTGTAAAAATTTCAGATTTTTCTGACGCTCCCATACAGAATTAAAATTCCAGCACTAGACGCAAAACTTTCTGTTTTCCAAACAGCATCAATTATACTATCATCAACATCATCCCAAAGGCATTACTTGGCACAAACACTAACTAAAACATAAAAATACAATCATAACAGAGGCTATAATTGTGTAAACACTCAAGAACATAAAGTAAAAACAAAAATTTATTTTATTCATTGGGTTGCCTCCCAACAAGTGCTATTGTTTTATGCCCCTAGCTAGGCATAATGCATAGTTTCAAGTGCTGTCATCCTTCAAGTTAATTACATAGGTGGCCCTCATAATAGATTCATAATGTGTCTTAATTATCTTTCTAGGGAAGTTTTCCATCCCTTTCTTTAATGGAAATTGAAATCTTATATTACCTTCTTTCATATCAATTATAGCACCTATTGTTCGTAGAAAAGGCCTACCAAGTATTATGGGGCAAGAAGGATTGCATTCAATATCAAGAACAATAAAGTCCACGGGCACATAATTTATATTTGCAAGAATAAGCACATCATTTATTCTACCCAATGGCTTTTTAATATTGGAATCCGCAAGATGCAAATTATGGGAACAAGGATCCATATCGGTGAGACCTAGCACATCACACAAAGACTTTGGTATAGTGGAAACGCTAGCACCAAGATCACAAAGGGCATTACATTCATAATCTTTAATTTTGACTTTAATAGTAGGTTCCCATTTATCTTGTAATTTTCTAGGAATTGATACTTCCAACTCAAGTTTTTCTTCATGCGCTTTCATCATGGCTTCTATAATATGTTTAGTGAAAGCTTTATTTTGTTCATATGCATTGGGTGAATTAATCATGGATTGCAACAAGGAAATACACTCAATTAAAGAACAACTATCATAATTAAAGTCCTTGTAATCCAAAGTAGTGGGTGCATTACTATTTAAAGTTTTGACCTCTCCAAACCCACTTTTTCATTTTTATCATCAAGATTATCACCCTCCAAGCAATTGGGACTCCTTCTATCTAAAGTTGACTCTTCTCCAGTCCCTTTTTCATCAAGTGGAATCGCTATTTCTAGGAATTCTCGCTTAGCTCTCAACCTAGTGGTCCTTTCTTTACTTTCATTAATGGAGACATAGATAGCTTTAATAGACTCATTTATATCATGCTTGGGTGGCAAAATTTTAGTTTTGAGATTTTCCACATCATGAGCAATTCTATCCATGTTCCTAGCTAATTCATCAACTCTATTCAATTTTTCTTCTATCATAGCATTGAAATTCTTTTGAGAATTAATAAATTCTTTAATATTACTTTCAAGATCAGTAGGTATCCTATTATTATTATAAGAATTGCCATAGGGGTTGCCATAATTATTAGAGGAATTTCCAGGAAACGGTCTAGGATTGAAATTACCCCTATAAGCATTATTGTTGAAATTATTTCTAGAGAGAAAATTCACATCAATAGCATCATTATTTTGCTCAATCAAAATAGACAATGGCACATCATTAGGATCAATATGAGCATTTTTACTAGCAACCAATTTCAATAAAGCATCCATCTTATCACTCAAAGTATTAATTTCTTCAACAGAATTTACCTTCTTACCAGTTGGAGTTCGTTCAATGTGCCACTGAGAATAATTTGTCATGATATTATCAAGAAGTTTTGTAGCTTCTCCCAATGTAATTTCCATAAAAGTACCACCTGCGGCAGAGTCTAGCAAATTTCTAGAAACAAAGTTTAGTCCCGCATAAATTTTTTGTATGATCATCCATAAATTTAAGCCATGAGTTGGGCAATTTCTTATCATTAATTTCATTCTCTCCCAAGATTGTGCAACATGTTCATGCTCAAGTTGCTTAAAATTCATAATTTGATTTCTTAAATAAATAATCTTAGCGGGAGGAAAATACTTGGTAATAAAAGCATCCTTACACTTATCCCAAGAATCAATACTATTTCTAGGCAAGGATGAAAACCAAGTTTTCGCACGATCTCGTAGTGAGAACAGAAATAATTTTAATTTGAAAATATCATTATCCACATCTTTTTTCTTTTGCATATCACAAAGCTCAACGAAAGTATTTAGATGGGATGCAGCATCTTCATTAGGACTACCAGAAAATTGTTCTTTCATAACAAGATTAAGCAAAGAAGCATTAATGTCACACGACTCCGCACTAGTGGCGGGAGGAGCAATAGGAGTACGAATAAAATCATTATTATTAGTATTGGAAAAGTCACACAATTTTGTATTTTCTTGAGACATCGCGACGAAGCAAGCAAACGAGCAATCAAGCAAATAAAAATATTTGTGTGTTTTTTTTAAAAAAAATAGAAGTGGGGGAGATGAAAACTAGAGGCAAATGCAAATAAAAGGGCAAATTAAATAAATGCAAGTGGATGATAGTTTGTGCGAAGGTACTTGGTAATTTTGATGATGTCTCCCCGGCAACGGCGCTAGCAATTCTTCCCGCTACTTGTAGACTGCGTTGGTATTTCCCCGAAGAGGAGAGGATGATGCAGTATAGTAGAGATAAGTATTTCCCTCAGTTAAGAACCAAGGTTATCAATCTAGTAGCAGAACCAAGCAAAATTCCGTTAAGCGCACCTGCACACACAAGAGCAAACACTTGCACCCAACGCAAATAAGAGGGTTGTCAATCCTCTTAGCGGTTATTTGCAAGGATTAAATCTTATAGAGATAAATAGATAAACTAAAATACTAAATAAAATAAAAGTAAATAAATTGCAGCAAGGTATTTTTAGGTTTTTTATATATGATAAGGTAGACCCGCGGGCCATAGTTTTCACTAGAGGCTTCTCTCTCGAACATATAGCATACGGTGGGTAGACGAATTACTGTTGGGCAATTGATAGAAAAGCAAATAATTATGACGGATTCATGGCAATGATCATGTATATAGGTATCACGTCCGAGACAAGTAGACCGACTCCTGCCTGCATCTACTACTATTACTCCACCCATCGACCGCTATCCAGCATGCATCTAGGGTATTAAGTATGAAACAGAGTAACACCTTAAGCAAGATGACATGATGTAGACAAAGTAAACTCAAGCAATATGATTAAACCCCATCTTTTTATCCTTAATGGAAAAAATACAAATACGTGTCATGTCCCCTTCTGTCACTGGGATTGAGCACCGCAAGACTAAACCCATCACAAAGCACCTCTCCCATTGCAAGATAAATCAATCTAGTAGGCCAAACCAAATCGATAGATCGGAGAGAAATACAAAGCTATAATAATCATGCATAAAAGAGTTCAGAGAAGACTCAAATATTTCTCATGAATAATCTGATCATAAACTCACAATTCATCGGATCCCAACAAACACACCGCAAAAGAAGATTACATCGGATAGAACTCCAAGAACATCGAGGAGAACATGGTATTGAAGATCAAAGAGAGAGAAGAAGCCATCTAGCTACTAGATATGGACCCGTAGGTCTGTGGTAAACTACTCACACATCATCGGAAGGGCATCAAGGTTGATGAAGAAGCCCTCCGTGATCGATTCCCCCTCCGGCAGAGTACCGGAAAATGCCTCCAGATGGGATCACGGAATAACAGAGGCTTGCGGCGGCGGAAAGGTTTTCTCTTCTGTCTCACTGTGAAAGCACATTTGCTCCCTTGGTGGTTTTGGTAATTTGTAACAACATATATCTCATTAAACTAATGTCCATTCAAGATAAAGATTTCAGGATGTTCAATGATTGGCATGGCAAGGACTGGAGATGTGGACCCCTCAAAATGCTAAGGTCATGGATTGGCAAAAGCTCAAGACTCTACATTTTTGTTAAGTGATCCAAGATCACATTGAGTCCATAGGAAATTCAATACTATTAAAAGAGGATGAGGTGTTGCTTAATGGTCTTTTTGCTCAAGTGCTTAGTGACAGTGCTCCAAAACCCTCAACCATTTTCTCCATCCAAATATGTCCAAAACCTACATTCCAACTCGACACCACCGAAAAATTCCTATCCGGAGCCACCGAGTTCATCTGGACTTAGCCACTGCCAAAACCCTAACAAATCGGATCTACCGATATGGATCTCGGTCCCACCGAGATGGCCTTGCTAACTCTCTGTAATCGTTTGCAATTACTTCGGTCCCATCGAGATTTGCAAATCGGTCTCACCGAGATGGCTTGCCAACTCTCTATTGCCTTATTGCTTCACTTCGGCCCCACCGAGTTGATGCAATCGGTGCCACCGAGACGAGGTTTGCCCTAACCATTGCACATCGGTCCATCCGAGTTGTTCCAATCGGTCCCACCGAGATTCCTAATGTTCATATCTTTTACACAGGTCGGTGCCACCGAGATTTCTGATCGGTGCCACCGAGTTGGGTCTAAAGTGTGTAATGGTTGGATTTTGTGTGGAGGCTATATATACCCCTCCTCCCCTTCTTACTCAGTAAGGAGAGCCATCAGAACGTGCCTACACTTCCACCATACATTTTCTGAGAGAGAACCACCTACTCATGTGTTGAGATCAAGACATTCCAATCCAACCATTTGAACCTTTATTTCTAGCCTTTCCCAAGTTGCTTTCCACTCAAATCCTTCTTCCACCATAGCCAAATCTGTGAGGAGTTGTTTGAGTGTTGGGGAGACTATCATTTGAAGCACAAGAGCAAGGAGTTTATCAACAACACACCGTCTATTACCTTTTGGAGAGTGGTTTCTCCTAGATTCGTTAGGTGTCACTTGGGAGCCTCTGACATGATGTGGAGTTGAACCAAGGAGTTTGTAAGGGCAAGGAGATCGCCTACTTCGTGAAGATCTACCCCGAGTGAGGCTAGTCCTTTGTGGACGTAAGCCATGGTGGAATAGGCAAGGTTGCTTCTTCGTGGACCATTAGTGGGTGGAGCCCTCCGTGGACTCGCGCAGCCGTTACCCTCCGTGGGTTGAAGCCTCCATCAACGTGGACGTACGATAGCACCACCTATCGGAATCACGCCAAAAATCACCGTGTCTTCATTGCGTTTGAAATCTCCGATCCCCTCCTTTACTTCATGTGCAATTGTTTACTTTCCGCTACCACACTCTGAGAATTGCATGTGTAGGGTGATGCTTGACTTGTCATACTTGCTAAAATCTGCCTACAACTAAAATTGGGAAAAGGTTAGGTTTTATTTGGTCAAGTAGTCTATTCACCCCCCCCCCTCTAGACATACTTTCGATCCGACAAGTGGTATCAGAGCTTTGGTCTCCGTAAGCCTTGATTTCCATTGCTTTGGTGATCATAGCCTTGGTTTCACAACCTAGGAGAGTATGGCGTCTAGTGAGGGTAATTATCACCGTAGAGGTCCATATTTTGATGGTACAAACTTTGCTAGTTGGAAACATAAGATGAAAATGCATATTCTTGGTCATAACCCCGCCGTTTGGGCTGTTGTTCATGTTGGCTTGCAAGGTGAATTCTTTGAGGATGGCAAGGAACCGGATCGTGAAGCAACCGCGGAAGAATTGAAGGTGTTGCAATACAATGCTCAAGCTTGTGACATTCTCTTCAACGGTTTGTGTCCCAAGGAATTCAACAAAATCAGCCGCCTCGAGAATGCAAAGGAAATTTGGGATACTTTGGTTGATATGCATGAGGGTACCGAGTCCGTCAAGGAATCTAAGTTGGATGTGCTTCAAAGTCAACTTGACAAGTTCAAGATGAAGGATGGTGAAGGAGTCGCTGAAATGTACTCTAGGCTTGCTCTCATCACAAATGAGATTGCCGGCTTAGGAAGTGAAGAGATGACCGACAAATTCATCATCAAGAAGATCCTTAGAGCTTTTGATGGAAAATATGATACCGTTTGCACATTGATCCAAATGATGCCAAATTACAAAGATCTTAAGCCCACGGAAGTCATTGGAAGGATTGTTGCTCATGAAATGTCACTCAAGGACAAAGAGGAGCTACACAACAAATCAAGTGTTGCTTACAAAGCCTCAACCGATGCTCCTACAACTTCAAGCGACAAGCTAGTATCCAATGAAGAGATAAGCCTAATGGTGAAAAGATTCAACAAGTTTTACAAGAATAAAGGGAAAGAAAGAAGCTCTAGCTCAAGACACTATGAGAGAAGATCATCAAGTCGTGACCGAAATTGCTACAATTGTGGAAAACCCGGACACTATTCCAATGAGTGTACGGCTCCCTACAAGAAAAGAGACGAATCACCAAAAGGAAGACATAGAAGAGATGAATCACCTCATAAGGAGAGAAGGAGTAGAGATGATTGTTATGAACGAAGACCCTCTCGTAGAAGCAAGGATTCGGAAAGGAAGGACAAGTCATCAAAGAGCTACACAAGAAGAAGACATCAAGCTCATGTTGGTGAATGGATTTCCAGCTCCGACTCCGACAACCACTCCGAGAGAAGCTATCACTCCAACTCCGACTACAGTCAAGATGAAGGTGTTGCTGGACTTGCTCTTGTGTCATCCAACTCCTATGATCTCTTTGATTCACCAAATGAAGGAATTGGAAGATGCTTCATGGCAAAAGGCCCCAAGGTATCACACCCCGAGTATCTTGATTTCAATAGTGATGAAGATGATTTGCTTGGTGATGATGATTTACTTGTTGATAAGGCTAGTGATGTGAGCTATAATGAAAATGCTAATAATCATGATAGTCAAGAGGAAACGAATGACAATGCTATGAAGGAGATTGAGCGTCTAACTAAAGAACTAAATGCTCTTAAGTTAGCTCATGAAACAACTCAAGAGGATCATAGAGAACTTCTAAGAACTCATGAGAAGCTATGCTCCGAGAAGCTAAATTTAGAGCAAGAGCATGAGTTTCCTAAAGCTATCAATGATGATCTTCGAAAGAAGAGTTCTTCATATCTTGCCAAACGTTTACTCTTGTCTACCTTTATGCCACAAGTTAAACCTAAGCAAATTAGCAACAAGGGTAAAAAGGGTTCTACCTCTAGCAGTAACAATAACAATGCTATATCCAATGTTGTTACTTCTAGTAGTTCTATTGATTCCACTAATGATTCTCTTAGCCAAGTTACACTTGAGCAAGAAAACAATCTATTGAAAGGAATTATAGAAAAAGGTGTCTACAAGTGCCTTGCCTGGAGTAAGCAATTTGAGGAAATTACGCAAGCAAGGAAGGCACCGGAAGAACCAAGGTGTTGGTTTTGAAGGAAAGTTCAATGCCAATGGAGTTGAGTGGGAAGAAGATCAATACCCCAAGACGAAGTTTGTTCCTCAACAAGAGAAGTATGATCCTACTTCCTTCAAGGGAACACAAGCTCAAGAAGATCTTCCACCACAAGACCACAAGCTAAAAGGCAAGGACAAGCTTCAAGAAGAGATTGACTCATTTGAAGTAGCACCTCAAGCCTTGGTCAAGTGGGTTCCCAAGACTTCATCAAGTTATACTTCATCAAGTGCTACTACAACTTCAAGGATTCCCATCAAGTTGATGTGGGTCCAAAAGAAGAACTAGAGAGTTCTTGAGGGTGACTCCGCCAACAAACTTCACTCACATTCATTTATGGCAAGAACTTGTGCAATCAACTTCCACATATTGCACTGGTTCATGGAGTCACAAACCCTCTTGTTGGTAAGGCAAGGGACAAGGTATTCAATGAATTCATGGACATCATCAGATGTGCATTTCACTCTATGTCTATGGATATTCTTGTATGTTCCTTGTGTGGGACTAACCCATGTAGGTATTGAAAGCACAAAACTCCAAAGGATTGCTCCCAACTCTTGATGGTCTACATCAACATTGAGCATCCACATCTTCAACATCTACATGAAGTCATCATCGACAAAACCCAAGGTTAGTTCATCCCTCTTTGCGGGGATATCACATCTAGGGGGAGCTTTGCTCTAAAAAAATTGAGCTAAAGCAACTCTAATGGTGTGAACACATCAATGCTTTATGTAAAAGTGGCAACCCCACTTGTGCTTAAACGATGAGTATGACCTATGATCAAATGTTCTCATTTGACTCCTAAGTCAATATACTCATATATAGATGACCTAGTCATCGCCATTGCTTGATAGATGCTAGAATTGGTTGTGCATGTTTGACACATATTTCATTTGCTATCTCATCGTGTGAGCATGTTGGTTTGCATGTTTTCTTCATTCGAGGACATCCATTTGTTGTTTTGATTGTCTTGGTTTTTCTGGCCAAGTGGATGTACAAGAATGCCTAAGTACCTTCTCTAGCTATCTATGCTTTCTTGTCTCAAATTCTATTCTTGCTACATCACAAAAATTGAACAAGTCATTTTCGGACCCTCCGGGTGAGGCGCACTCGGAGTCACCGATCTGAAAGGGCTGAACCTCCAAAACCTTCTTTATGCATTTCGGTTGGACCAATCCACTCAAACTCGGTCAAACCAAAATCATTTAGATTGATCTTGGTTTCAATCTCGGTGTCACCGAGTTGAATCGTTTCGGCGCCACCGATGTACTATACTGCTTGCAGTTACACATATCGGTGCCACCGAGTTGTTCAACTCGGAGCCACCGACAGCATACGGGTATATATACTCCGCGGGCCCAAACGATTGAAATTTCTCAAACCTCTTCGTTCCCGCACCCCGTTGCTGTCGTCGCCCTTGTCTCTTGCGCGCCCTCGCCGCCGGAATCCGTCGTCGTCAACAGGAATCTTCCCCGCCGTTGCCGCCGTAGAGGATCTCCACCAAGTTAGGGTGAGATTCGAACCCCTCTGTGCTCAAATTTTGATTCAATGCACGGATGGATTGCCATTGTTCTTGCCACGGATTGAAACTTCCTTTACACTGCAAATTCCGTAGATTAGATTCGAGCAAAAAAATTATGTTTAAGTTTCCGCCATAAGCATCTCGGACCGACCGAATTGAGATTTTCGGAGTCACCGATTTGGCCCCAGGCCATTGCACTAGTACATCTCGGTGCCACCGAGTAGTACGAATTGGTGAGACCGAAAGTAAAATCTCAGTGAAACCCTAGCATCTCGGAGATACCGAACCACATCTCGGTCTAACCGAAATGGTGTGTTTAGTTTCTGTTGAGTGCTTCGGTATCATCGAGATGATCAACTCGGTGGATCCGAAATGCCTTCTGTGAAAACTTGAAACTAAGATTTGAACTCAATTTTCATGAAAATATCTGCTTTTTGTGATGACTCATCTACTCTGCCCATACCCATCTATTCACAGGGTCAGCTTTGCAAGATGTTAGATGCAAGTGATAGTCAGAATGTCTCAGAAGCACACGCAGATCTCAGTTCATGCTCTAGCCCTGAGGGTAGCTATTATGAGGGAGAGAGGAGTTCTCCAGAATTGCCCAAAGCAGCTACTAGGGCAAGAAAGAAGAGAACCTCAGATGATGCGGATGAGGACTTTGTGGCTAGTGAGGCCACATCAAAGAAGAGAGTTGTGATTGCAAAGGAGTATAGCACCAAACCATCTGCTAGAACCAAAGATAAATCTGCTATGAAGAAAGTTACAAAGAGAACCATGACATTTACACTTGAGGAGCCAAGTGACACAGAGGTAGCTGCTGCATCAAAGAAGAAGAGGGCAAGGAAGACAACTGCTCAGGTTGTGGGCAAACCCTCCATGATGACTGATGAGGAGGAGAAGGAGGAACCAACAGCTGATGCACCTCCTGCCAAGACTCAGAAGCTCATGTCTGATGCTATGAGGTCTGTTGCCCCCACCAAATCCAAGCCCAAAGCTCCAGCACCCAAGAGATCTACAAGAAACTTCTCTGCCACTAAGAAGAACAAGGCCCCAGTGCCTGAAGTTGATGCTGATGAGGAGCCACTAGTGCTCAGGAAGTTGAAACCCAAGATTCCAGATCATGACAATGCTCATCCGGTTGCAGATAACATGATGCTCAGGAAGGACAAAGGGTTGCATCAGTGGAGATTATCAGATCCATATGCTGCAAGGAGGAGGACTGCTTGTGATTACCGATTTCACACTCGAGAGCAACAAGATTTCTATGAGACTGTGTTGCTTGACAAGAAACCTATTGTTAGTGATATGAAGTGGGTGGATTGGAAATATATTGATGCCAATGAAGACTACTGCCCCCATGTTCATGAAAGCTTCAGAATTGCTGGTGTTGATGATTTCGTTGGACAGAAGCTTACCAAATGGAATGGTGAGATGATCATGCAACTTTATTCAATAGCACACTTTTATCCAGATGGTAGAATTGTGTGGATGACTGAGGGATCCAAATACCAGTCAACCATCTCTGAGTGGGCTGCTCTTCTTTGTGCTCCAAAGGAGGAAGAAGATGACATTGATATATATGCCAAGCTCAAGATGGACCACAATTCCATGGCAAACATGTACACAGCAATTCCTGAGAAAGATATTGAGACTCACAAGCTAGGTTCAGTGAAGAACTTGCTACCTGGTTTGGCCACCACCAATACAATCTTGAGGCACGCTGTTTTGCCCAAGTCTGGAGATGACAAGATGATACGTGGCCACTCCATCAACCTGTTGCACTTGTTTGACACACCGTCGAAATTCAAAGTTATGAGCCTAATTGTTGAACTATCAAGAGAACCGCAGCTGACCAGAAGAGATCTTGTGGATATGCTCCGCACATTCAGATGCTCATCAACTCCAAGGTTGGAACGAGCACATATCTACTTGATCGTGAGCACCTCCCATTGCGTCCAGAGTTCGAGGACAATGTAGTGGTGATGGGCCCTTCACACCCTACATCTGCCCAAGCTCAAGAGAGGATCTGGGCAGCTGAGGCAGCAAAAGAAGCTCAGAAGGCATCTGCTCCAAATGCACCTATTGCTAACCTCAAGTCAAAGAATGATCAAATGACTTATCTGCTGGAAGCCACCCTGAAGATTGAGCGAAGTTTGGCCAACCTCACCAAGAAGCAGGCGAGCCTAGAGCGGATAGTCGAGACAAAGATTCATGATCTCGATGTGAAGATCACTGAGGTACAGACTATTGTGGAGAAGCTGAAAGATGATGTTGACGCAGCTAGGGCTGCTACTGATGATAGTGGAGATGACTTACTGACGACTAAGAGATTCCAGACAGTGCCTAGGGCAACCAGGTCTGCTGTAGTGCCCGTTGCAGACACGAGAGCTACAATATCTGCACCTGCTGCTGCTGCTACAGTACCACCTCCAGTCTCTACCCCTCCAGCCCAGCAAACGTCAACTGAAGCCTTCGCGGATGCACTTCTCTCAATGCCATCTACGCACACCGAAGCTGCCAGCCAGAGATCACCTTCAGGAGCTGCAATGATCGTGCCTAGAGAGACGCATAGTCCTATACCTATTCGAACTTCTTGGTACTTGTTGCCAAAGGGGGAGAATTTGTATAGATTATTAGGCTTCGAGAGAGAGTGTATCATTACGCTTCGAGAGAGAGTGTCTTGCTTTTGCTCGTCGTTTTTCTTGAGTTTCTGCTACAATTTCTATTTGGTTTGATATGTGTGTGAGATACGTTGATCCTTATGTTTGCGAGATAATATGTGTGTGATTGATCATACTATGCTTCATGTGATGCTTAATGCTTATCCTTATCATTATCTTGTATGATCATTCACTTGTGTTTTGGTGATGCATGCTTACTATTCCATTCATATCATTTTGCGTGCTCCACCAAGTTGTATGTGACATGGAAGAGTGACCCATGATCCTAATCGATTGTGCATTTGCATTCAAACGCAAATTATTAATAATGCACAAATTTAGGGGGAGCTCTTGCTTATCGCATACTTCTCAAAGCGACAATGTACTTCATTCATTTAATCATTTGTCGAAGCTTTGATCTATATGTTGTCATCAATTACCAAAAAGGGGGAGATTGAAAGCACATTTGCTCCCTTGGTGGTTTTGGTAATTTGTAACAACATATATCTCATTGAACTAATGTCCATTCAAGATAAAGATTTCAGGATGTTCAATGATTGGCATGGCAATGACTAGAGATGTGGACCCCTCAAAATGCTAAGGACATGGATTGGCAAAAGCTCAAGACTCTACATTTTTGTTAAGTGATCCAAGATCACATTGAGTCCATAGGAAAGCCAATACTATTAAAAGGGGATGAGGTGTTGCTTAATGGTGTTTTTGCTCAAGTGCTTAGTGACAGTGCTCCAAAACCCTCAACCATTTTCTCCATCCAAATATGTCCAAAACCTACATTCCAATTCGGCCCCACCGAAAAATTCCTATCCGGAGCCACCGAGTTCATCTGGACTTAGCCACTGCCAAAACCCAAACAAATCGGATCCACCGATATGGATCTCGGTCCCACCGAGATGGCCTTGCCAACTCTCTATAATCGTTTGCAATTACTTCGGTCCCACCGAGATTTGCAAATCGGTCTCACCAAGATGGCTTGCCAACTCTCTGTTGCCTTATTGCTTCACTTTGGTCCCACCGAGTTGATGCAATCGGTGCCATCGAGACGAGGTTTGCCCCAACCATTGCACATCGGTCCATCCGAGTTGTTCCAATCGGTCCCACCGAGATTCCTAACATTCATATCTTTTACACAGGTCGGTGCCACCGAGATTTTTGATCGGTGCCACCGAGTTGGGTCTAAAGTGTGTAATGGTTGGATTTTGTGTGGAGGCTATATATACCCCTCCACCCCTTCTTACTCAGTAAGGAGAGCCATCAGAACGTGCCTACACTTCCACCATACATTTTCTGAGAGAGAACCACCTACTCATGTGTTGAGATCAAGACATTCCAATCCAACCATTTGAACCTTGATTTCTAGCCTTTCCCAAGTTGCTTTCCACTCAAATCCTTCTTCCACCATAGCCAAATCTGTGAGGAGTTATTTGAGTGTGGGGAAGACTATCATTTGAAGCACAAGAGCAAGGAGTTCATCAACAACACACCGTCTATTACCTTTTGGAGAGTGGTGTCTCCTAGATTGGTTAGGTGTCACTTGGGAGCCTCTGTCATGATGTGGAGTTGAACCAAGGAGTTTGTAAGGGCAAGGAGATCGCCTACTTCGTGAAGATCTACCCTGAGTGAGGCTAGTCCTTTGTGGACGTAAGCCATGGTGGAATAGGCAAGGTTGCTTCTTCGTGGACCCTTCGTGGGTGGAGCCCTCCGTGGACTCGCTCAGCCGTTACCCTCCGCGGGTTGAAGCCTCCATCAACGTGGACGTACGATAGCACCACCTATTGGAACCACGCCAAAAATCACCGTGTCTTCATTGTGTTTGAAATCTCCGATCCCCTCCTTTACTTACATGTGCAATTGTTTACTTTTCGCTGCCACACTCTTAGAATTGCATGTGTAGGGTGATGCTTGACTTGTCATACTTGCTAAAATCTGCCGACAACTAAAATTGGGAAAATGTTAGGTTTTATTTGGTCAAGTAGTCTAATCACCCCCCCTCTAGACATACTTTTGATCCTACACTCTGGTATATTGTGAATATTTGGGAATTTATAGCGCTGGAATTAGGTCAGGAGGAGCAACGAGGGGCCCACAAGCCTGGGGGGCGCGCCCTACCCCTCTGGGCGCGCCCTCCAGGCTTGCCGTCTCCTCGTGGCTCTTCTGGTCTTCTCCCGAAGCTTCCTGGGTCTCTTCTGGTCCAGAAAAAATTAATCCAAAGTTTTTGTCTCGTTTGGACACTTTTTGATAATGATTTTCTGAAAAGGCAAAAACAAGCAGAAAACAGCAACTGGCACTGGGCACTGGGTTAATAGGTTAGTCCCAAAAATGATATATAATGGCATATAATTGCATATAAAACATCCAAGATTGATACTATAATAGCATGGAACAATAAAAAATTATAGATACATTGGAGACGTATCACGCTGCTTCTGAAGCAACTATATACTCTGCTTCACATGTAGATCCCGCTACGACGCTTTGCTTCGAACTGCACCAACTGACTGCTCCACCATTCAATATAAATACGTATCCGGTTTGAGACTTAGAGTCATCCGGATCTGTGTTGAAGCTAGCATCGACCTAACCCTTTACGACGAGCTCTTCGTCACCTCCATAAACGAGAAACATGTCCTTAGTCCTTGATAACCCACAAGTATAGGGGATCGCAACAGTTTTTGAGGGTAGAGTATTCAACCCAAATTTATTGATTCGACACAAGGGGAGCCAAAGAATATTTACAAGTATTAGCAGTTGAGTTGTCAATTCAACCACACCTGGAGACTAAATATCTGCAGCAGAGTGATCAGTAGCACAATAGTATGGTAGTTTGATAGCAGTAGCAACAATAACAGTAATAGTATCGGTGGCAGCAATAGTAGTAGCAACAGAAGTAACTTAGCAAAGAACAATATGTGAAAAACTCGTAGGCATTGGATCGGTGATTATGTTGGATAACGTTCATCATGTAACAGTCATAACCAAGGGCGACACAGAATTAGCTCCAATTAATCAATGTAATGTAGGCATGTATTCCGTATATAGTCATACGTGCTTGCGATAAGAACTTGCATGACATCTATTGTCCTACCCTCCCATGGCAGCGGGGTCCATAAGGAAACTAAGGGATATTAAGGCCCCTTTTAATAGAGAACCGGAACAAAGCATTAGCACTTAGTGAATACATGAACTCCTCAAACTACGGTAATCACCGGAAAGAATCCCAATTATTGTCACCTTGGGGTATGCGGATCATAACACGTAGCAGGTGCGTATAACTTGCAAGATCGGATCAAGAACACAAATATATTCATGAAAACATAAAGGGTTCAGATCTAAAATCATGGCACTCGGGCCCTAGTGACAAGCATTAAGCATAGCAAAGTCATAACAACATCAATCTCAGAACATAGTGGATACTAGGGATCAAACCCTAACAAAACTAACTCAATTACATGATAAATCTCATCCATCCTATCACCGTCTAGCGAGCCTACGAAGGAATTACTCACTCCCAGTGGTGAGCATCATGAAATTGGTGATGAAGGATGGTTGATGATGACGATGACGGAGGATCCCTGTAAGTGCATCAAGTGCCCCCTTAGTGGTTTTGGAGTATTGAAGACAAATAGGTTGAGGAACTAATGTGTTTGTGAGTATACATAGGAGACAGAGTCCCTGAAGATTTGGTTTAACACATGGAAGACGAACCCTAAAAATAGATTTCTTCAAGTGAAGAATTTGATGATGAATTTGGTACGGCCTTTGAAGAAATTGATGTGAAGACTTTGAAGCTTGAAGACTTTGGTTTTCGTAGTTTCTTTTCTTCTTATTTGAGTCATAGGAAAAACCGTACTGTTAAAGGGGGTCTAGGTGAAACATATTTCACATGTCCAAAGTGATGCTCATAACTTCTCAAACCTATACACTCAAGCCGCTTCGAGTGAAGCCTTTGGAAATCTCCAGTACAGCTGACGCATTTGCTAGCGACAGTGACGAAGTTCATCTGGTCGCTGATGAATTTGGTCATGCTGAGGAGTTAGGAGTTCGCCAGTGCGAGCTGCCTACTGTGAGGAAATTGAGTGCCCTGATGAAATTGAGAGTACAATTTTCCGACCGTTGCTGCGCCGAGTGCCAGCTGTCGAGTGGATCCTTATCCTGACAACGGTCAAATCAGACAAGGGCATTTATGACATTTTATGTCGGGTTGCCCCCTGGCTATAAATAGCCACCGCCAACCAGTTGTTGGTTGGCTGCTCCGAGAGAACTTGACACTTGTCATTTGAGAGCAACCCATCCTCTGACGACTTTGTGAGAACCCAAGTGAGGAAAAACCCAACCAGAGCCTAAGTGATTGAGCATCACTGAAGAGATTGATCTGTGTGATCCGACGTTTGTTACCTTTGAGGACTGTCATTCCTCCAGACGGTTAGGCGTCATGTTCTGAGCACCCAAGAGTAATTGTGGCATGCCGGTGAACAAGTCTGTGAAGGTTTTGGAAGTCTACCTTGAAGACTTACCACGAGTGATTGGGCGAGGTCTAAGTGACCTTAGCTCAAGAGGAATACGGTGAGGACTAAGTGTTCTTTGAGTTGCGACTCAGCCGCCTCAACCAGACGTACAGTTGATGCAGCAACTGGAACTGGTCTACCAAATATCATTATCTTCACTGAGCCAGCCTGGTTTCAAATTCCTCACCCTCTCTTACTTTATTCCGCTGCTGAAGAATTTGTGATCTATCCTCTGACGAATTTGAACTGAAGTATTTGATCATGCTATCGTTTATTTCCTCAGTTCATATTCTTCATGCGTGTATGATTGTATGATTGCATGTTCTTCACCCTTATATATTCTGTTCGCATGTACTCTGATTCTGTGATGACTTAGTTTCCCTTGCGTTTCTATTTCTTCACTCTGATCTTCGTCAAATTCAGCAGAGTTTGACGAATTTCTAATAATCTCCCATTCATCCCCCCTCTGGGAGATAACCCGTGCTTTCAATTGGTATCAGAGCAAGGTGCTCCCTTGTTCTGTGTGATTTTGGTTTAACCACCTGGAGTTTTAGTTATGTCAACCGCAGGTATGATCAAGGTCTCCGCTGCGTGCCCCATCTTCGATGGCACAGGCTATCCCTACTGGAAGGTCATGATGTGAAAGCGTCTCCTTGCCACGAACAGCGAATTATGGACTGTCACTGAACTGGGATTGACTGATCTTTGGAAGAAGGCGAATGCTGACGACATTTGCAGATACACTCAACTCGATGCTCGGGCCAAATACATCATCTGTTCTCATCTGACCAAGGATGAGTTCACTCGCATCTCCCATCTGAGCAATGCGAAGCTTATCTAGGACAGGATCTCCGACATCTATAAAGGGGCATATAGACGTGATGATTCCTAGCTTGTGGAATTTGCGAATTCCCTCAGATCCAGGGAACCTGATGATGCCTCTACTTCATCTGCAGTGTGTCTCATGGCACGAGGTGCAAAGGTAACCTCATCTGAAGCTTACTATGAAACTTCCAGTGATGATGACTCTGAGTGTGAAGCTAAACCAAGCTATAAGAAACTTGCTAAAATTGCAACTGAACAGCAACATGCCATGGAAAAGATTCAAAAACTGCTAGACAAAAGCGATGATCTATTGAACGATGAAATGGAACGTTCACAAATCTTGACTGACGAAATCAAACGTCTTCAGTCAAAATTTGACGAACTTGAAAGTCGTCATGTGTCCCTCTCAGCTGAACATGAGAAGCTGTCCTATGAATTTATTCAAAGGAAGCAAGATCTCGAGAAGCTGAGACCGTCTCATGGTGATCTTCAAAAGGAAAACGATTCACTCCTCGCTCAACAGATCAGTACCACTCAGGAAGAATTTGTTGCAGCATTGTCGGAAGTCGGGCTCCGGGGACCCAAAGGTTCGAACACTGGGGTGAGCTTGTTCTACCGCTTCGTCTCCTACCACGGCTAAGCGACGGCGACGCTACGGCGAGAGCGCGCTAGCGAGGGAGAGACCGTGGACTCAGCGGTTTACCCAGGTTCGGGCCACCTTGCGGTGTAAGACCCTACTCCTGCTTGGTTGGTATTGCTCTGGTGCGAGAGAGAGAGTACAAGGTCGAGGGTGATGGGAACCGGGATCTCCTCTACTATGGCTGCTCTACCCCCCTTATACCCGCATCGGTCCTCTTCCCCCTTGAAACTTAGGCGGGAAGGGCTGCCACACTTGGCGGGTTTTGAAAGGGGGCAGGCGCTCAGGCTATCCTGACTAAAGGTGGTCTTCGCCTGCCAAAGCATGATCCATGATGCGCCGGTGGGCTCGGTGATGACCTCCGCCCTGCGTGCCCGCCGTCTTGGTCTTCCTTCGCCGATCGGGCAACCTTTGGGGTTGCTTTGGGGAGTAGATATCTGGCCCTGCTCCCTTAACACAAAAGAGGAAACCATCTTCATCCGCGCCTGCTGGCGCGGCCTCTGTCGCCACGCGTGTCACCCACGTGATGGGCCCCAGACCGCGCGGCTCCGATGAATGGCTTTCGTCTCATGCGCCCTTGGGAGGGGGCCTCGGGAGGCCACCTCAGGAGGTCGCCTCGCGAGAGGACCTCGCGAGGCCGCTGGTGGAGGTGCTGAGCCTCGCTCGCCCGCTCCCTGAGGAGGGGGCCTCGGGAGGCCAAGGCCTCATGAGGAGCCCTGGTGTGGTGCTTGGTGATGATGGCCTGCTGGGCCCACGCCAGGCATTGCGCCCTGGGCCAAAGGCAGACGGGCCTGGATACCCCGGTTCCAAGGGCCCAACAGTAGCCCCTGGGCCCGCGGCGCGCACGTTCCCGCCTACAGGGGGCGAAACGGCGCGGGCCCTAACTGCCTGCGGCCAGGTGCGACGCGTGGCGCACGATGTGACCGGGGACACCTCCACTTCTCCCACGACGCCTCGGTAACCGCCTGCGCTGACATAAAGTCCGCCGCGGGCGACGCGAGACCATCATTGCCTTCCTCGGCGCCTCACCTCCCACGCACAACTCCTCGCGACCCCATCTCTGCGTTCTACCTTCTTCCCCCTCCTTCGTCCGTATCTCTGCTGCACCGATGGCGCCCGCCGGCAAGAGGGGAAAGGCAGCAGCCCCGTCCCCAAGCGCGCCTGCCATTGGGGCGGCGCTACAGCGCTCCTCCATCATCGATGGGGAGGGCCTGGATCGGGTGCTCCCGCTGGTGGCTGGCGACACGATAGAGAACCAGGAGACCCAAATCTGGCCAGGGTCATGCGTGCGGCGTGACCTGGTGGCGACAACCTACCCCTTCTTCCTCCACAGCGTCTATGCCGGGTTGGTGCCGCCGTTCTCGGACTTTTTCTATGCCATTCTCTCACACTATCAGATTCATGCCCTCCATCTTCAGCCCAACTCCATCCTCCTCCTTGCCATGTTTGCCTTTTACTGTGAGGCCTTTGTGGGTGTGATGCCTTCAGTGGCGCTCTTCCGCCCCTTCTTCTGCCTGCGGCTGACCGCGTGAGACCAGCGCTCCGGGTGCGCATCATTCCTTGCCGTTAAGGGAACGGAAAACAACATCATCAACCTAAGGGTCGCGAAGAAGGTGGAGGGCTATCGGCAGCGCTGGGTCTTCGTGGACGCGCACCGAACCAGCCCGCTCCTGATGATCCCGACGGATCCGGCTGAGAAGAACTCCCGGTGGGGGAGCGAGAGGCTCACCGACCCGAGGATGGAACCCATTCTGGAGTGGATGGTTGCGCACCGGGCCGCGAAGCTATCGGGAGCGTCGGTCGTCAGGGAGTACCTCCGGCGATGCATAGCGCCACTCCAGCAACACTCGCACCCCGTGTGGGAGTACACCGGTGCGGGCGACGCCATGAGGCTGCACCCGAGCAGCCTGACGCAAGAGGAGTTGGATGGGGCCCTGGCGAATCTGCTCAACACCCCTGCCGAGGGCCCTCCCGAAGATGCACTCCCTCTGTTCGGCTACGAGGAGATGGCGGAGCTGGTCAAGGAGATGCCTCTCTTTGACCGGTGGGGCCTCGTGCCAGAAGGCCACATCGAGCCTCGCGAGGACCCTCTCGTGGTGGAGCTGGACTCAGGGGGCAGCGGTGGCGAGGAGGACTCAGCGGAGACCACGGGGGGGGGGAGGATGCCAACCGGGTGCCACCGCGCATTCGCCGTCAGCTCCTCTGCGTTTTTGGGGATGACGACGCCGACAGCGCGCCTCCTACGGCGGAGGGTGCTCCCGGCCGAAAAGCGGCCGAGCCCCCAGCGCCCGAGGCCCATCACGAGGCCGAAGCCCCCCAGGGCCCTGAGGCGGGCAGCGACGCGTCCGGGTCTACTGCAATGCACCCCGGGGGCCCGAGCAGCGGCGCCGGGGCGATGCCTGACGGTGGCAGCGACGGCCCGCCCCTCGCGGGGGAGAAGAAAAGGAAGTGGTACGTTAGTGATGAGTAAGTCCCCTGCTTACTCCCAGCGTTCCTAGTCCTTGCTCTTCGTCCGGGCCCGGAGCTGAGCCACCATTCACGCAGGAAGTCTGCCGTGGATCAGAAGAAGAAGAAGAAGAAGACGAAGGCGAAGGAGACCCCCGGCCCGCAGGGGGCGTCAGCGCCCGCCACGGGTGCCGGGGGGCACGGAGGGGCCACCCGCCGTCCCGACGATGAGGCGGGGCGCATGGAGGTCAGGGAGGAGATGGTCGTTCCTCCGGAGTCGCATGCGGGTGCGCCTCGTGAAGCTGAGACGGAGGGGCCTCAGGAGGCAGGCTCAGGAGGCGGGGACGCCCTCCCCCTTGACCCCGCCGCGAGGAAAGGAGCGGCGACGGGGGAGGTCGGAACACCCCCCCCCCCCCCGCCGGGAGCCTCCCTGAGCGTGGGGGAAAGAGCCGTGGGGCACGCCGTCGCAGGCATGGAGAGCCCCCATAGCGTGCCGCCGCAGCCAAACGCGGGGGGTGGCCTGGCGAACCCACCGCTCTAGGTGAGCGGCACCGAGTCCTCCCTTGCCGCGGCGGCGGAGAGTGCCAGAGGGCCCGACCCGGACTGGCCTCTGGCCCTTGTGGGCGGCCACACCCTGCTCCGACCCAAAGCCTTGCGCGACGCCAAGGCCGCGCTTGCTCGGCTCGGGACGGATTTCTAGGACGAGTAGACGCGCCTTGCCGAGGAGCGCGTGAAGCTTGCTGACAGGTGGCGCCGGCTCAGCGTCGCCGTCGAAACGGCCCGGCGCCAGTGCGAACACGCTCGCGCATAGGGCGAGAAGGACGCCGCTGAAGCGAAGGGGGTCCATGCGAGAGCCCTTCAGGAGGCCGAAGCGGCCGTCGCGCGCCGCGAAGAGGCGGAGGCCCGCCTGAAGGAGTTCCAGGACCAGCACGCCGAGCAGGCGCAGTCGCTCCTCGCACGGGAAGGCTCTCTCGCCACCCGCGAGAAGGAGGTTGCGGCCCGCGAAGCGGGCCTCGAGACTCGCACGGAGAGCCTCGAGAGGACGGCGACCGAGCAGGCCACGGAGAAGGAGAGCCTGGAGCTACTGGGACGCTAGCTGGCCGATGCCCAGGAGGCCCACACGAAGCGTGTTACCGAGGCCAATGCCCAGCTGGAGGCCAAGGAGAAGAAGGTTCAGGAGGATGTTGACGCGAAGGTAGCGGAGGCGCGCCTGGCTCTTGCCGAGGAGCACGGTAAGACGCTGTCGCAGCAGAGGGACGCCTTCGAGATGGAATGCGAGCGATTCCGGCAGGAGATCACTGATCTCAAGGCGGCACTTGCCGAGGCGGAGACCCGCCTGGGGGCCGCGCCGCAGCCCAGCTCCAGCGCCGCTGACCGGGAACAGGAGCAGCAGCGCGAACGCGTCAAGACGCTTCACTCCCTCAAGCTCCACGCCCGCGACACCCTGAACTCCATCTGCCAGGGAAGGCTTGGGGCCCTCCGCGAGTCCCGCGACACCGACTACGTCGACTTCTCCACCAAGCTCGTGGAACAGCTTGAGGATGGGGCCAAGGCGGTGGATGGCATCTTGGAGGAGGAGTGCCGCGGCCTCTTCTCCCTGGCGGCGACTTGCGTCTTCAGCCACCTCCTTCACGCCGATCCCAACTTTGACTTTGACAAGGTGATAGCCCTGGTCCCTGAGGAGCTTCGCGACGGCCTCGCAAAGGCGGTAGAAGGCCATGTGGACGCGTTGCTTGGGAAGTACTCCTGCGGCAGCGGCGAGAGCTCTGGCAGCGACGACGACGATGGCGCGAGTTCCTAGGGTCCTCTTCCCTTCGTTACCCTGCACTAGACCGATGTGGCCCCATGGGGGTGTAAAGACAATGCCTTGGTGTTTAAGTACTTTATGATTTGCTGTAATGAACGCTCGTGCCCTCATGAGGCTTTCTCTTGAGGCCTGTTTTGCTCTTTTTGCTTGCCATGATGCTCTACGTTGTCAGGACCCAGCCCCCAAGCGGGCCTTGGCCGTCACTAGTATGTCAGGTCGCGATGCCTGGACAAGGCCAGGAGGCGAGGGTCTGAGGTGTGATGATCGGAGAGCCCCCCTTCGACGCGCAAGCGGCTTGCGCCAAGAGGAACGCTGGCACTCGTGAGGCCGCCGGAAGGGAAGGCTTAAGAGGCGGCGAGAGCAGCTCGCGAGGTGGGAGACTTAGCTCTACACAATGAAGTGTTCGGCGGGCCATCTCTTGTAGGGTACGCCTCGTGAGGGCTCCGCTCGCGAAATCCCCTGCAGAGACGGCCGCCGAGGGTTAGCTCCCGAGGCGGGGCCTGCTGGCTTCCTGAGGCCTTGAGGGGGCCACCCCGTGAGGCATCCTCGCGAGGCCTTTCCGGGAACCTGCTCCTGAGATGACTACATGCAGAGCACTTAATGACAGGGGAGCAGTGCATGCTCGTCGATTCGCTCATGATCATTACGCGAGGAGACAAGACACCAAGGACCTTGGTGGGGTGGCGGGCACGGGAGCAGACCCGTGAGCCAGAGCCCGGTTGCTTGGGTTTTTCAGCGCCGCTGGGACTGACCCGAGCACAGACACCGTGTCCAGCCCCCACTTGTGTGAGGCTCATGAGGGACGTCGTGAGCGCGCGCGGCTCGCGAGGCAAGAACAAAACGAAACGGCATGTAAGAAACCGAGCTTTACTGAAGTAAGATAGCAACCCATTACATAGCTAGAACTAGATGCGGCTGTCGTGTCCAGCACGGGTCAGCTTGAGGTTGGTGCAACCCGTGGGGCGCCCTCAGTTACACATCGAAATGAGAAAAAGAGTGCTGCCGTGTCCGGCACGGGTCAGCTTGAGGCTGGTGCAGCCCGTGGGGCACCCTCAGTTGATTGTTCCGCCAGCGCGGAGCATGGGGCTTCCACAAGGGTGTGGGTATGATCGCGGGTCGACCATTCCGCCAGCGCGGAGCATGGGGCTTCCACTTGGGCGTGGGCGGGAGCTCTCGCGGGCCCATCAGGCGAACGCAATGAGAGGCTCCAGGGCGTGTACAGCCCCATTTCGTTCATACGCGTGAGGGTCACGGGTAGAACTTGCGGAGGTGTTGGATGTTCCAGGCGTTAGGCACAGGAACTCCGTCCTCTGTCTCCAGCCGGGCTGAGCCGGGCTTGGAGACATGAGTAACCCTGAAAGGGTCTTCCCACATAGGTGAGAGTTTGTGAAGCCCCTCTCTGGAGAGGATTCTGCGTAGGACGAGGTCGCCGACCTCGAGAGTACGAGGGCAGATGCTGTGGCTGTGGTAGCGATGCAGGGCCTGCTGGTACCTCGCGGCATGAAGGGCGGCCTGACGGTGACCCTCCTCGAGGAGCAGCAAATCGATCTCCCGCGAGCCCTCCTGACGCGCCTCGTCGAAGGCAAGGACTCGTCGGGAGCCATGCTTAAGCTCCAGTGGGAGGACCGCCTCAGGGCCGTAGACGAGGAAGAAGGGTGTCTCGCCGGTAGGCTTGCTTGCTGTCGTGCGGATGGACCACAGCACGGACTGTAGCTCGTCGAGCCAGCCCTTGCCACAAGCCTCGAGTTTCTTCTTGAAGCTCCTTGTTTTGAGGCCCTTGAGGACCTCGGCGTTGGCACGCTCGGCCTGACCATTGCTTCGCGGGTGTGCCACCGAGGCGTAGCAGATCTGCGTACCGAGGCTGGCGCAGTAGGACTTGAAGAGGCCACTTGTGAGATGGGAGCCATTGTCAGTGATGATGCGGTTGGGAACCCCAAAGCGGCTCACGAGGCCCTTGATGAACTTGACGGCGGAGCCTGCCGGGATGGTGCGCACGGGCTCGACTTCTGCCCACTTGGTGAACTTGTCGATGGCGACGTAGAGATAGCGATAACCGCCAGCTGTTCGAGGGAAGGCCCCCAGGATATCTAGCCCCCAGACCGCGAAGGGCCATGAGAGGGGAATCGTCTGGAGGCCCTGCGCCGGCCGGTGGATCTGCTTGGCGTGGAATTGGCAGGCCTCACAGGCTTGGACCAGCGCGGTAGCGTCACGCAGCGCAGTGGGCCAGTAGAAGCTGCTGTGGAAAACCTTGCCGATGAGGGTGCGTGACGAGGAGTGGTGGCCGCAGTCCCCTCCATGGATGTCAGCTAGCAACTCGCGTCCTTGCTCTTTAGAGATGCACCGCAGTGAGACGCCATTTGGGCGCCTGCGGTACAGCTCGCCATCTTGCAGGCAGTAAGCGGCGGCCTGCCGGGCCACGCGCTCTGCTTCTGAGTCTTTCTCCGGAAGGGTGTTGCGAAGCAAGTAAGCCTTGAACTCCACGGCCCAATTGTCTTCTTGGGGCTCCAGCGCCAGCAGCAGGCGGGCTCCTGAAGCCGGGCCGCAGTCTGGCGCGCCCGTGGGTGGCGCGGGCGGGAGTTCTTCGCGAAGGAGCACCATGCTCGCGGCAGGAGGCGCGGCTGATGGCTTGAGGAGCCTTTCCTCGAAGACGCCGGGGCTCTGAGGCTCGCGGCGAGATGCTCATTTGGCGATGTCGTCGGCTTCTTTGTTGCCACTGCGGGGGACGTGCTGCAGTTCCAGGCCAAGAAAACGCTTCTCAAGTTTACGTACCTCTTCCAGGTAGGCGGCCATGTGCTCGTCCTTGGGCTTGTAGCTTTTGTTGGAGAAGTTGACGAGGAGTTGCGAATCGCCTTTGATGGTTAGACATTTGATGCCCAGGGCGAACGCGGCCTTGAGGCCGGCGATGAGGCCCTCATACTCTGCGATGTTGTTGGAGACCTTGTCGGTGTGCCTGAAGCAGAGCTGTACGGCGTAGTATAGCCTATCCCCTGTCGGCGAGGTGAGCATGACCCCAACCCCCGCGCCCTATCGGGAGAAGGCGCCGTCGAAGTGCATGGTCCAGCCGCCAGGCGCCTCATCCCCTGGCAGGAGGGACTGGGCCTTGTGAGGCTCCTCCTCGTATGTGTCCGTCCATTCTGCCACGAAGTCGGCCAGGGCCGCGCCTTTGATGACTCTGGTGGTGGAGAATTCCAGTTGGAAGGCTTGCAGCTCGATGTTCCATTCGGCGACGCAGCCGGCGGCATTGGGGCTGCGCAGAACTTGCTCCAAGGGGTAGGAAGAAACGACCTTGATGGGGTGACCCTGGAAGTAGTGGCGCAGTTTCCTAGAGGTGACGAGGAGCGCGAGGAGGAGCTTCTGCTGCATGGGGTAACGCTCGCATGCGTCCCTTAGCACGGTGCTGACGAAGTACACGGGGTGCTCGACGAGGCATGTAGTTGCTGTGGCAGCTTGCTCTTCAGGCGCCTCGCGAGGCTTGGAAGGCTCGGGATTCTCACGAGACTCAGGAGGCTCACGAGACTCAGGAGGCTCGCGAGGCTTAGAAGGCTCACGAGGATCGGTGGCCTCACGAGGCTCAGGTGGCTCGCGAGGCTTGGAAGGCTCACGAGGATCGGTGGCCTCACGAGGCTCAGTGGGCTCATGAGCCCGAAGGGGCACGGAGGGTTTTTCCTTAGTACAAACGCGCTCCTCCCGCACCGCCACCAGCGCCGCGCTGGCCGTCTGGGGGGAGGCTGCCAAGTACAGGAGCAAGGGCTCGCGAGAACATGGCGCGACCATGATGGGCGGGCTCGTGAGGTACCTCTTGAGGGCTTCGAAGGTGGCGTCTACCTCGGGAGTCCATTTGAAGGAGCCGGACCACTTTAGGAGCTTGAAGAAGGGCAGGGCTCGCTCGCCAAACTTGGAGATGAAACACCCCAGGGAGGCCATACATCCTGCCAAGCGCTGCATTTCCTTGAGGGTCCGGGGAGGACGCATTTTCTCGATGGCCTTGATCTTCTCTGGGTTGGCCTCGATGCCACGGTGCAAGACTAGGAAACCGAGGAGCTTGCTGGAGGGGACTTCAAAGACGCACTTCTCTGGGTTGAGCTTGAGATTGACTTTGCGCAGGTTGGCAAATGTTTCCTGGAGGTCCGCGATGAGGGATCCAGCCTCACGAGACTTGACTACAATGTCATCGACGTAGGCCTCCGCGTTCCTCCCCATCTAAGGCCCCAGCGTGATGTGCATTAGCTGCTGGAAGGTGGCGCCCGTGCTCCTTAAACCGAAGGGCATGCAGACGTAACAATATATGCCGCAGGGGGTGATGAAGGCCGTCCTCTCCACATCTTCGGCCGCCATCTTGATCTGATGATAGCCTGAGAAGGCATCCAGGAAGCATAGCAAATCGCACCCGACGGTGGAATCCATGATCTGGTCGATGCGGGGCAGCGGAAATGGATCTTGAGGGCAGAACTTGTTGAGGCTGGTGAAGTTAACGCACATGCGCTCCTTGCCGCCCTTCTTGGGAACGACGACAGGGTTGGCGAGCCATTCGGGATGGCGCACCTCGCGAACGACCCCAGCTTCCTGGAGCTTCTGAACTTCCTTGACGATGAAATCTTGCTTCTCTGGCGCCTGGCGCCGTGCTTTCTGCTTGATGGGGCGTGCATTGGGGCACACCGCTAAGTGGTGCTCGATCACCTTCCTCGGCACACCGGACAAGTCAGATGCTTTCCAGGCGAAAACATCCGAGTTTGCCCGAAGGAAGGTGATGAGCGCGCTTTCCTATGCAGGAGGGAGGCCTGTGCCGATGGTGAAGGCAGGCCCGGAGCCGCTGTCGTTCGCCGACACCTTCTTCATCTCGGCGTGGTCCTGAGAGAACAGCTGCTTCTTCTTCGCGGGCGCGGCCTCAGGGGGCTCGGCCGCGTCCTCGTCGGCCGGGTGCGCAACCGCGGCGGTCATGTAGGCACGCTCGAGGGTGCTGGCCACGTCCTTCTCATCATAGGTGACGATGATGATGCCGCTGCAGCCGGGCATCTTGAGGACGTTGTAGGCGTGATGGGTGGCCGCCATGAACTTGGTGAGAGCTGGGTAGCCCAAGATGGCGTTGTAAGGCAGGCCGATGTGCGCGACGTCGAAGTCGATGAGCTTGGTGTGGTAGTTCTTGCGGGTGCCGAAGGTGACGGGGAGGCGCACTTGCCCCAGAGGGATGGTGGAGCCATCGGTCACTTTGGAGAAGGGCCTGATCGGCATCAGCTGGTCGTAGCGTACCTGGAGCGTCTCGAAGGTCTTGATGGAGATCACGTTGAGGCCGGCGCCCTCGTCAATGAGGGTCTTGGTGACCGCAACATTGCTGATGGTGGGGGTGCACAGCATGGGGAGCGCGCCTGCAGAGGCCGTGGATTTGGGGTGGTCCTTGGAGTCGAAGGTGATGGTGTACTGCGGCCACTTGAGGGGTCGTGCGGCCTCGGGCCTTGGGAGGGCGGCATACACCTCGCGAGAGAGCTGCTTGAAGTGACGGATGGACGCGGGGGCTTGGGACCCGCCAAGGATGCAGGCGACCACGCGAGGCTCCTGGTAGCCCCCAGCGCCCTCATCAGGCCTGTTGACGTCGCTCCTCCAGGGTGGCGGCGGCAGCGGCGGAAGAGTGGCATTGCCCTGAGGGTCTGCCTCACGAGGCTGGTCGCGCCAGACGGCCTCACAAGGCTGGTCACGCCAACCCTGGCGGAAGTTGCCGCTGCCGTTGCGGCTGTCCCAACGGTTGCTGCCGCGGCCACCTCCACGGCCGGCGCCGCGGCCATTGCGGTCGTCTCGGTGGCTCTGGCACTCGTCGCGGAGCGGCTTGAGCTCCTGACAGTCCGGTGCTGTGGGAGCGCACGTTGTGGAAGGCGCAGAGCGGCCGACCGTCCTTCCTGGGCTCGTCGCGGTCACGGCCGCGCTTCTGCTCGGGCTCCGCCGCGAGCATAGCCAAGCCCTTGCGCCTGACGTCCTTGCTCAGGGTCGTTGTGGATGAAGAGGCGGCCTTCCTCAGCCTTGGTGCACTTGTCGGCGAGATCGAGCATCTCTACTATGGAGTCGAGCTCACCGTTGATGGCGAGCTTCTCGCGCATCTTGACGTCCATGACGCCGGTGGAGAATGCAGAGATGACGGCCACGTCGGAGGCGCGCGGGATCTTGTTGCGCACCTGGCTGAACCGCTGGATGTACTTGCGGAGGGTCTCGTCCGGGCGCTGCCGCACACGCCGCAGGTCGTTGATGGTGAGGGAGCGGTCCAGTGTGCCCTTGAAGTTGGCGACAAACTGGCTGCAGAGCTCGGCCCATGAGGAGATGGACGCCTCGGGGAGGTTCATGAGCCAGGAGCGCGGGCCGTCCTTGAGGGCCATGGGGAACCAGTTTGCCATGACCTTGTCGTCGCCGTTCGCCGCCTCGACGCTCAGCGCGTAGAGCTGAAGGAACTCCGCCGGGTTGGGGGTGCCGTCGTAGCGCGGAGGCAGCTCAGGCTTGAACTTCGCGGGCCAGACCACGCGACGCAGCTCGCGAGTGAAGGCATGGCAGCCCACGCCGCTTGAGGGGACGCCACCAGCGAGGGCGGCGCGGTTTTGACGCCCAGCCGCCGCAACGTCTTGAACAACCTGGTCCTGGCGCCGGCGCTGCCGCTCGAGGAGCACACACGCGTCAGGGGGCGCGCGGCGAATGATCTGGAAGCTGGCCTCGTCTCGGTCCGTCGAGGATGCGTCGCGGGACGGCTCGCGAGCCCGCGCGCCGCGCTGAGGCCCGCCGTGCTCGTCGCGCAGAGGAGGCGGCGTGGGAGCGCCGTGCGCCAGGTCCCCAGCGCGAGACGGCGGAGGGCGAAGTGAGTGGGAAGGCACCGGAGCGTCCCCGGTGGCGTTGACGAGCTCGGTGATGTGACCTAGCCAGACGTTGTAGCCGGCATCAGCTGGACGGTATTGGAGCAGCTCACGCGCCATGAGCAGCGCGGCCTGCGGGTTCGGCGGCCCGCGGTGGGCGAGGGAGGAGGTAGTGGCGGTGTGGCCGTTCGCCTGCACGGAGGGGTGCAGGGAGGAGTCCTGCTGCTCGCGGGCAGCGGGGTCGGTGGCGGCAGCAGCCTCGGCTTCGGGGCGGCGGCGATTGCCGCGGGCCACTGGCTCCGTCTGAGCCACGCGGCCAGCTCTGCGCTCGGCGCGCTCGCGACGTGCGTCGGCCATGGGGTTGGTGGAGCAGAGGGCGGAGCGGAGGAACAGTAGCGCACCCCTACCTGGCGCGCCAAATGTCGGAAGTTGGGCTCCGGGGACCCAAATGTTCGAACACTGGGGTGAGCTCGTTCTACCACTTCGTCTCCTACCACGGCTAAGCGACGGCGAGGCTACGGCGAGAGCGCGCTAGCGAGGGACAGACCGTGGACTCAGCGGTTTACCCAGGTTCGGTCCACCTTGCGGTGTAAGACCCTACTCCTTCTTGGTTGGTATTGCTCTGGTGCGAGAGAGAGAGAGTACAAGGTCGAGGGTGATGGGAACCGGGATCTCCTCTACAATGGCTGCTCTGCCCCCCTTATACCCGCATCGGTCCTCTTCCCCCTTGAAAGTTAGGCGGAAAGGTCTGCCACACTTGGCGGGTTTTGAAAGGGGACAGGCGCTCAGGCTATCCTGACTAAAGGCGGTCTTCGCCTGCCAAAGCGTGATCCATGACGCGCCGGTGGGCTCGGTGATGACCTCCGCCCTGCGCGCCCGCCGTCTTGGTCTTCCTTCGCTGATCGGGCAACCTTTGGGGTTGCTTTGTTGAGTAGATATCTGGCCCTGCTCCCTTAACACAAAAGAGGAAACCATCTTCATCCGCGCCTGCTGGCGCGGCCTCTGTTGCCGCTCATCGCCGCGCGCATCACCCACGTGATGGGCCCCAGACCGCGCGGCTCCGCTGAACGGCTTTCGTCTCGTGCTCCCTCAGGAGGGGGCCTCGGGAGGCCACCTCAGGAGGTCGCCTCGCGAGGCCGCTGGTGGAGGTGCTGAGCCTCGCTCGCCCGCTCCCTGAGGAGGGGGCCTCGGGAGGCCAAGGCCTCATGAGGAGCCCTGGTGAGGTGCTTGGTGATGATGGCCTGCTGGGCCCACGCCAGGCGTTGCGCCCTGGCCAAAGGTAGACGGGCCTGGATACCCCGGGTTCTAAGGGCCTGACAACCATGCTTAAAATGCCTTGAACATGATAATGCTAATTCTTCAGATGAATGTTCAAATGCTTCTGCACTTGCAATTGCTTCAACTGCTACGGTGGCCACTAACCCCTCATCTAAGGAAGCCACCAGTGATACTAATGAAAATGTAGGGCTGAAGGAATTGTATGTCACTGGCATGTACAAAAGCCTCAAAGGGCATCAAACCCTATGTGACGTGCTCAAAAAGCAAGTTCTTCACAGGAACCCTAGGAAAGAGGGTATTGCCTTTGAGAGAAAGCTCAATGCTGATGGTTCGTATTGGAAGCCTGAGCAGTATCCCAAAACCACATGGGTTGCTGCAAAGGGACCTCCAGTAGACCCATCCACTTTATCTGGCTACACTTGTGATTCTTCATATTCTTCAGATGAGTCATTTGACTCCAATTATAAATTGTTCAAGAATCAGAATGGTGAGGTCTTTGCCAGATTCATTGGTACTAACTGCAGGAACGGTCCACCTGTGAAGAAAATCTGGGGCCCTAAAAGCCTTCTGGAAAATCTTCAGGTGAATGTCATCATGACACCACCGATGAAGAAGAAACTTCCCAGGGCAAATTCTTCACAGGGATCAAAGTCGTCAAATGGACGCAGACCCACTTATGGTCGCACTAATGCCTCTGTTTCGCAGGGAAACAAACAGCGATTTGATGAATATGAGCATTTCTCTTCGAACCACTATGTTCACATATCTTCGAAGAATTTCTCTGCTTATTCATTCAATTACTATAGCCCTCCCGTGAAGAGAAATGCATATTCTTCAATGCCTAAGTTCTCCATCAATGCACTTCGTCACATTGCTTCTCAGCCACCCATTCAGATGTGGGTGGTTAAGAAGAAGACCTAATCTCTTCTGCAGGGTCAGGTCTTCAGACAACTAAATGTCTGATGAATTTGCTGAAGACCTGACATAGTGCCTGTTGGGATGCAGGCTAATCATGCTGGAATGAATGCTTCATTTCACACATCCCTTATGCTGCTTGATATTATTCATTGATGAAATTGTCTGACGAAATTGATCATCATCATATTCTTCGCTTTGAAGCATATGAATTTGTAAGTCAGACTAATGCTCCTACAGGATGATACACCTTCAGCCACTGAATGGGTCTTGGACAGTGGCTGCACGAATCATATGATTGGAGATAGGAATCTCCTCACTGATGCTCCCCTTACTCCGTCTCATCTGAAGCATATCACTTACGCTGACAAAGGAAAAAGCAAGGTATTGGGTCTAGGTAAGGTTGCCATTTCAAAGGATCGACACATGGAAAAGGTGATGCTTGTCGAGTCCCTTGGATTCAACCTCATGTCTGTCTCAATGCTTTGTGATCTTGATATGATTGTCATCTTTGTCAAATATAGATGCATTGTGCTGTTGGAATCTGACAAATCCAAAGTCTTCGAAGGCTTTAGGAGAGGTGACTTGTATATTGTAGATTTCTCTACAGGTCCTCAGCCCGCAACATGTCTGATGGCAAAAGCTTCAGAATGCTGGCTATGGAATCGACGACTTGGACATGCTGGAATGAGGAATTTGAGCACTCTCGTCAAGAAGAAGCATATCATTGGCGTCGAGGGTGTCAAATTTGTCAAGGATCACCTCTATGGCGCTTGTGAGTCTGGAAAGATGACCAGAGCCAAGCACCAGGCGAAGACAATCATGACCACTACTCGTCCTTTTGAATTGCTTCATATGGATTTGTTTGGTCCTACACATTATGCCACTCTAACCAATGCAGCATCTCTCTATGGATTCGTCATTGTTGATGACTACTCTCGCTACACCTGGGTGCACATCATTACCTACAAGACTGAAGTTCAGAATGTCTTCAGACGATTCTCCAATCGGGCCATGACGAATTATGGTCTCAAGATCAAGCACATCAGGAGTGACAATGGCACTGAGTTCAAGAACACAGGCCTCGATGATTATCTTGATGAACTTGGTATTACTCATGATCTCTCTGCTCCCTACACTCCATAGCAGAATGGAGTCGTGGAGGGCAAGAACAGAACCCTCATCGAGATGGCGCGCACTATGCTTGATGAATACAAGACTCCTCGTCACTTCTGGCCTGAAGCAATTGACACTGCATGCCACATTATCAACCGGGTATATCTTCACAAATTCCTCAAGAAGACTTCATATGAACTCATCACTGACAAGAAACCCAATGTCAGTTATTTCAAAGTCTTCGGTGCAAAATGTTGGATTAGAGATCCTCATCACAGTTCTAAATTTGCACCGAAAGCACATGAAGGTTTTATGCTTGGTTACGGAAAGGACTCGCACACCTACAGAGTCTTCAACTCCTTCCACCACAAGGTTGTTGAAACTGTAGATGTGCGGTTCGATGAAACTAATGGCTCGCAAAGAGAGCACCTGCCTCCTGTGCTAGATGAAATGCCTCCCGAGGAATCTATCAAGCTGATGGGCATGGGTGAAATTGTGCCCAGTGAAGAAATAGCTGCTGATGAAGAAGTGGTCGTTCCTCGTCGTGAAGAAAATGAACATTCTGAAGAAAATGATGCTGAGGACTCTGCACGGCAACAACAACAAGGCCCTCATCCAGCACATCCACGAGTGGCGAATGAAGTGCAGATTGAGAAAATCCTCGACAACATCAATGCACCTGGTCCCCTCACTCGCTCAAGAGCTTCACATTTAGCTAACTTTTGTGGGCATTACACGTTTGTCTCTATTTCAGAGCCCACCAAAGTCGATGAAGCATTTCTGGAACCTGAATGGATTCAAGCAATGCAAGATGAATTGCCTCAATTCGAGCTCAACAATGTGTGGGAGCTAGTTAAGCGTCCTGATCCACGCAAGCACAATATCATCAGCACTAAGTGGATCTACCGCAACAAACAAGACGAAAATGGCCAAGTGGTGAGGAATATGGCCCGTCTTGTAGCTCAAGGCTACACACAGGTTGAGGGTATTGATTTCGATGAAACATTTGCACCTGTTGCTAGGCTTGAAGCCATTCGTATATTGCTTGCATATGCTAACCATCATGATATCCTCTTATATCAAATGGATGTGAAAAGTGCATTCCTCAATGGTAAGCTTGAGGAAGAAGTATATGTTGCTCAACCACCAGGTTTTGAGGACCCAAAGCATCCTGACAAAGTCTTCAGACTCAACAAGGCTCTCTGTGGCCTCAAGCAGGCCCCTAGGGCTTGGTATGATACACTGAAGGAATTCTTGAAGAAAAAGGAGTTCAAGCCCGGTTCTCTTGACCCTACTTTTTTCACTAAATCTTATGATGGTGAACTGTTTATATGGCAAATATATGTTGATGATATTATCTTTGGTTGCACTAACAAGAAATACAGTGACGAATTTGCTCATATGATGCAAGAAGAATATCAGATGTCTATGATGTGGGAGTTGAAATTCTTCCTCGGGCTTCAAATTCGTCAACAACCCAATGGCATCTTCATATCTCAGGAGAAATACCTCAGAGACTGCCTGAAGAAATTCGGAATGCAAGACTGCAAAGGCCTCAAGATACCAATGCCAACAAATGGCCAACTGAACACTGACGAAAATGGTAAAGATTTCGATCAGAAGGTATATCGCTCCATCATTGGTTCGCTGCTTTACCTATGTGCATCTAGGCCAAATATTATGCTTAGCGTTTGCATGTGTGCCCGCTTTCAAGCGTCACCGAAGGAATCACACCACCAGGCTGTGAAACGAATTCTTCGATATTTGGCTCACACCCCAACGCTTGGATTATGGTATCCCAAGGGCTCATCACTTGATCTTGCTGGATATTCCGATTCTAATTATGCTGGTGACCGAGTGGATCGCAAGTCAACATCTGGCACATGCCATTTCCTCGGACAATCTCTTGTATGTTGGTCCTCGAAGAAGCAGAACCGCGTCTCACTTTCTACTGCCGAGGCTGAGTACATTGCTGCTGGCGCCTGCTGCTCTCAGTTACTATGGATGAAGCAAACTCTCAAGGACTATGGCGTCAACGTGAAGAAAGTGCCACTCTTCTGCGACAATGAGAGCGCCATCAAGATCGCCCACAACCCAGCGCAACACTCAAGGATGAAGCATATTGAGATTCGTCACCATTTTCTTCATGATCATGTGCTGAAGGGAGACATCGTCATCGACCACGTGAAGACTGAAGACCAGCTTGCAGATATCTTCACAAAGCCCTTGGATGAGAGAAGGTTTTGCAAGTTGCGGTGTGAGCTAAACATCTTAGAATCTTCGAATGTCCTTTGAAATGGACACACATCCTAACGCTTATGCATTCTTGATGACTTTGATGCACAACACACGAAGTAACATTTTTCTTCAATCAATGAAGACTAACCCTCTAAGTGTGAAGAAATTAATGAAGAACTTGATTCTCAGAACCCTACGACAATGGTACGCGCTGTCTGAAATCATCATAGTTCTTATACGGTGGGTAACGCCACCACCTCTTCTGACGTTCTTCAAATTTGAGTTTTTTTTTTGTCATTTGCAATTTCGTCACTTTCAAATTCGTCATTTGAGGTTTTTCTTCACTGCTTTTGATTCTATACCAATATATATATATATATAGACAAAATACATCCTACTACCGGGTGTAGTTACACCCATATCTCATATACTACCATGTGGTAGTATATATACTACTTTATCATTTTTATTATGTTCATATACTATATCTAAGATACTCCAAAACGAGTTATGTGAAAAAATTGCATGTAAGCCCATGTTTTTATCATATTTGTGAAATATGTACATATTTATACGTAAAAAGGAGTATGCTCAAAATATGGTACATACTACTTACAAAATAGTATATATACTACCCAAACATTCTTACATACTACACATACGTACTCTCCAATATAATAGATACTACCTACAACGTACGAAACCAAAGTGGGAATAACTACACCCGGTAGTAGGGAAAATTTGTCATATATATATATATATATATATATATATATATATATATATATATATATATATATATATATATATATATATGGTGGGACTATTCTGCAACCCCCCTAAGCTTATTTAGGAACCACCCCCTCCTAACCTGTTTCTTTTCCCCAAGGGGGCGAGCGAGCGAGCTCTGGTCTGCCATCGCCTCCTCCCACCACCGCGCGCCGCCGCCTCCGCCCTTGCGTCGGGGTTGAGCTCTAACCCACGCGCTGACGCCTCCTCCCACCTCCGCACGCGACTGCCTTCCGCTGCCGCCGCACGCCGCTGCCTTCCTCTGCGGCCTCCTGCGTGATTCAAGATCGAGGAACCCACGCGCAGCTCCCTCCCCTCCTGCTCCGGCCGCGACCCCCACTCTCCTCGCCGGCCACGCGCTCCCGTGAGCTACCCCTAGCCCTCGAATCCAACCACCTTCTTCCTTCCGTGTGACCACCACCGCCCGACCTCCGTCCGCTGTGCGGCAAATCCATCCCATCCCCGATCCGGTCGCGCGCTTCCCTGCACCTGCTGCTCCCCCGCCGCGCTCCGGCCGGCATCCCCTGTCGTGGCTGCTCCACCCGGGCATGCCCCCCATGGCTGCGCGCCACTGCTCTAACTCCGACCGACTGGGCCAATAGTCCAGGCCGGCGTCGCCGTAGGACCCGCATCCCAAACTCCTCCCACTCCCAGGCGACGACAAAGGCTATCGAGGAGGCTGTCGGGGGGCTACAGGAAGACTCCACAGCAGCAGGTGGTCGCCAGGATCCCCCGATCCCCTTCGGTTCCAACACCGACGGATGCTACGGAGCCCCTCTGCCTTCCGGCAGTTAAATTCTGTAATTAACTTCAGTTAACATCCTGTAGTTAACTTCTAAAGTTAGCGTCCATGGTCTGGTCCGCCCCATGGGCCTCCCTACTTCTCCGCGCAGGTCTCCGGCAGCACCCTGGCCCCAGCCGCCTGCTCCGTCATGCTAGGGATCGACGAGGTGCACGACCTCGATGGGGATTCACCGGTGGAGCGACCTCCCTGTAGTCCGCCTGCTCCATGCCAGCCTCCGGTGCTACCGCACTCCTCGGTTGTCTACTATGCCACCACAGTCGACGACCACCCAGCGAGAGGCCCCCGAGCCATCAAGCACAGCCGGAGAGAATTTTTGCATGCTTCTTCGTCAGTTAGCTGCATATTTGTATCTCGGTCAGCTAGCTATTAACACGTCTTCAGTTAGCTATTACCGTTCTTGCTGCTAGCATTTTCTTGAACAACCTGACAGGTCCTAGGGGTGCAAGAGAAGTATCGCGGCTGGGCGTTGCATGGTGTGTGACTCCCCACGGGGTTCATTCAGGAGGTAAGGACATACTGAAGATCATCCCACGGGGTTCCTCTTGCAGTCAGAAGAAAACACACGGGAGCCATCGGAGAGGTGCTGGAAGAAACATGGGTAATAAAGAAACCGAGCAGTTGGATACCCGTTGTATGGGACTTTCTTGTGAGGATCAAGTCTGAACATATTGTTCTCATGGTGCTCTGTGCAGGTTGACACTGAATTTGTGGATGTGGTTGCCTTCAGGTAAACAATCATCCACCTCAGCGTAGGAACTTTGAAAACGGTCGTATCTTACACTGAATGTTGTCTCATTCACCACTCTTGCCGTTCGAAACGACAGGCACGCGCACAAAGTGGCGATTCAGAAGTCCGAATTGTTCTTCATCTGCATGCTGGGACCTTTGTCAAGTGCTATCAAAATCGACGAAACAAATATTCAGTTAGCAAAGTTACATCACCATCTACAAAACTATACATGAAAAAGGAGTATATTGCTTTACTGAAGCGTCTATATATATTGTGACTTTATGTGGTCCAGTTCGTGAAGCATCCGTTTATCCAGGAGGACCACATGTTCCAGAAGATTATGGACATCTGCATCCAGTGGCTGAGGGACTGCTACTGCGGCCTGAAAAAACCCATATTTAACTTTAAATTTTGCAGCAGTTAAAAACCTAAAAAAATGAAAAAACCCGAGAGTTAAGTTTGTAAATTTTGCAGCAATTAAACTTTCTCTTGCGTTGTGCGTCTTCCGTCAGTTAACTTTGGATATTTGTAACAGTTTACTTTTACTAAAATGAAGGTGAGTTCAGCTAGAGCACAAAAGTGTGTGCGGTTTAAAGATTGAGGTAGCTAACTGCTCTTGTTGTAGCAGTTAATTGTTGGTTCTAATGGCACTTGTAGTTAGCAATTGTTAACTACCTCCTGATGCTATTTTTTGTTAATTGCCTCCTGATGCTAATTGCTGCTTCTAGTTGCACTTCAGTGATCTTTTCTGATTCGGTTGGGCAGATTCTAAATTGTTTTATATTGTAGAAAATTAACTGCAAAAAATGTTTCTCTATTTGGATTAGGAAAAATGCACCGACTGTATGATGAAAAACTGCACTTTTGATTATTGTAGGAACTGCACAGATGGAAGAACGGAGATTGGTTTGTACAGCGATGGATGGATGGGGCAATTAGCTTTGTGGGGGAGTCCGTAGTTTGCCTCTATGCATGCGTCAGTTAACTTTTGCCTCTACAGATAACTTTTGCCTCTACAGATCGTGGCAATTTACATTACTGTAGCAAATCACTTCTACTCTAAATCGGGCAACTAGCAGTTAGTTCTGGAAAAACGAGTACTTGGGAAAACCCATGTGATGTACCAGTTAGCACTGTAAAAAAAAGAAGTTAAATGCAGCATTGTACAAAAATTTGTTACGCAAAAAAGAAAACGAGAAGTTAACTTTTTATCTACAATAGCTGACTTTGCAATTTATAGTAGTCCAGTAAAAAATCTTTGGGAAACATGGCTGTATCCATAATAGTTAACTTCATAATTTGTAGCAGTTAAAAAACAGGAAAAGTTGGCATTAAAAATGGGCAGTTAACTTTATAATTTAGAGTAGTTAAGAATCTGAAAGTTGACAAAGAAAAATGTTCAGAAGTTAACTTTATTATTTTGCAACAGTTAAAACCATGAAAAGGTTGCCTATGAAAAAAACAGGAGTTAAGTTGGCAAATTCACAGTAGTTAACTTTATATTACTCGTGGCAGTTAAGTCTCCAAACTGTGGCAGTTAAAACTCGACAGTTAAACTCGGCAGGCTTGGAAGTTAACCTCGGTATTCGTGACAGTTAGTGTGACCCTCACAAAAAAAAGTCTCAGTAGTTAACTTGGTCTTAACTGCCGTAGTCCCGACAGTTAACTATTTCAGGCCTCGCAGTTAGCTCGACCCAGGAAAAAATATATATGTATAAAAGAATAGTTTCTTTAGTCCGGCAGTTAACTCGGTGTTAACTGCCGCAATCCCCGACAGTTAGCTATTTCAGTACCGGCAGTTAACTTGATCCGGGAAAAAGCAAAAAAAAACAAACCAAAAAAAGAGTGTCTTAAGTCTTGGCAGTTAGCTTGGTCATCATATGTCAGTTAGCTATTCCGGTCGTGCAGTTAGCGTGTACTGTAGCCGTTCGGGCAAAAAGTGATGAAAATGACGTTAGTTTTTTAAAAACTGCTCTTAAACCGTAGCGAATCTGAAAATGAGTTCTGTATACCAAAGTTCGGGCTAATCCATAGCTTTCCAACGGTGTATCATATGCATCATTCCGACAAACGGTTTGAAAATTTCTTTCACAAAAACACCGAAAATTCGTTTGACAAATTTTCAGTTTTTTGAATTTTGTCTAAAACCCGTAAGGATTTTGGGAAATGATCAACATGCAAAAGTTCCGCCTATTCAATAGCTATGCAATGGTATATCATTTGCATCATTCCGATAAACGGTTCAAAAATTACGATCAAAAAACAGTGCGAAAAAACGGTGCCAGAAAAAGTCC
The DNA here is from genome assembly GCA_039707655.1 of Elymus sibiricus. NCBI lineage: Eukaryota > Viridiplantae > Streptophyta > Magnoliopsida > Poales > Poaceae > Elymus > Elymus sibiricus. The sequence goes on along the minus strand of CM077666.1, from coordinate 342,135,025 downwards.
GCTCGGCAGTTAACTAGTATATGACGCACAGTTAGCTTATCTGTTTTTGAGTAGTTAGGAACGGTTCCTGAATAGCTTATTCAGGAATGGGTTGCAGAATAGCTGGGCTGTATATATATATATATATATATATATATATATATTGGCAGAATAGTTATTCTGCCCACACTTCCGAACTGCACGCTCAACGCGAGGGCACTGCACTTTCTGAAGCAAGAGTACTGCAGTACACACACTAGTGAACTTCCCGTCGCAAAAAACTGCACGCGGTGTTTTTTCGGTACTGTTTTTGATCCAGTTTTTTAACCATTTGTCGGAACGAGGTGTGTAATACGCCGTTGGAAAGCTATGGATTAGGCACAACTTCGCCATGTTGAACACTTTTCGAGATTCATCGCGGTTTAAGAGCAGTTTCGAAAACGGTGGACGCCCGACGAGTGGCAGCGAGCGTATTTTTGCATTTTTTTCACAAACCGCTTGTCCGAATGAAGCAAATGATACGCCGTTGGAAAGATATCGTCGAGGTGCAACTTTTTGATATATATCACTTTCTCTAATTCCTTACGATTTAAGAGCAGTTTCAAATTTACTAAATCACGGAATCCCGTTTTTCAATTTTTTTACAAATTTTCGGTACTGTTTTTGCTCCAGTTTTTTAACCGTTTGTCGAAACGAGACGTGTGACATGCCGTTGGAAAGCTACGGACGAGGCGCAACCTTCACTAAGCCCTTGGATGGGAGAAGGTTTTGCATATTGCAGTGTGAGCTAAACATCCTAGAATCTTTGAATGTCCTTTGAAAAGGACACACATCCTAACGCTTATGCATTCTTGACGACTTTGATACACAACACACGAAGTAACATTTTTCTTCAATCAATGAAGACTAACCCTCTAAGTGTGAATAAATTAATGAAGAACTTGATTCTCAGAACCCTACGACAATTGTACGCGGTGTCTGAAATCATCATAGTTCTTATACGGTGGGTAACGCTACCACCTCTTTGGGACATTCTTCAAATTTGAGTTTTTCGTCATTTGCAATTTCGTCAAACTTTTCAAATTCGTCATTTGAGGTTATTCTTCACTACTTATTATCTATATATATATATTTGAGTTTTTCATGTCCTCAACAGCGTCCACATATAGCTAATTCTTCAATCGTGTTTTTTGTCATCTATGTGGATGTGATCGGACCCGCTCCCCTCTGTGCTAAGCTCAACCCACTCCGTTCACAATCTCTTCATATGCGTTCTACTTGACACTGTTCAAAGTCTTCACTATGTCCTTGACAGCTGAAGAAATTGCGAACACCTTTTGAAAATTTTCTAATCATTTTTGGCGGTTGCCACAGTAACTTCATCCCGCACTTCGCATGCGAGGATAGAGATGAAAATGCATGTGTGACGCGTGTCACAAAGATGCGAATCGCCAGGGGCTTATCCGTCCAAAATCTTCGGGCCGCTCAGTTTTTACCGCACCTATATAAAGGCTTGACCCCGTCAACCTCAACTCCTTTCACTCTCGCGCCACTGTCGCTCTCAAACCCTAGCGCCGCCGCTGGATCTCATCATCGTCAGAGAGGAAGAGCTTTACTGCCTCGACGTCTTTGCCGTCGTACTCGCGCCGGCCGCGGATTTCTTCACCTCCACCGCCGCCGTAGACGTCTTTCGTCGCCAAGCTAGGGCACGGAAGATCTGAACTGACGATTTCCATCGCCTCGTCCTCCAGTTCGTCGAGTTCATCCTTGGGGTAAATAAAAGTTATTTTTACCACCCCAGTTTGATCTTTTTACTGCCACAAAATCTTCAACTGCTGTTTTTACCACTTTTCCAATTCTTCAGCACTTCCTTCTAGCCAGTCTTGAGTATTTTCACCTAAGTTACACTTAACAACAAGATTCCTCAATTGTGCAATTGCTTCAATCTGTACAACTCTGGAATCTTTGTCAAGAATACTTAGTGAAATGCGTCAAGACGATAAGGGTCAATTTCTTCACCTGGTTTATTTTGAAAAATCTCTGAGAACGCATGTGACTCTTCCCTATTTCCTCACAACTATATTCTATTCAAAGGTACAATGTCTGCAAACGAATCACTAGGTTCTCATCAAATTAATTCATTTGCAGCATTGGTTGAGGAAAATCTTCAAACATCTTCAGAGTCCTCAAAAGTTCAAAAACCTCAGCTAAAGAAAATGGCTGATGGAAAAAGGCCTCAGAAGGGAGGCAAGCGAAAAGAAGAACATACAGCTTTTGAGATTCCTGATGACTTGTATGATGGATATTGCACTCCAGATGAGGAAACACACGGAAAGGAAACAAAGGAGCAGCGAAAATGCGCATGCAAAAGATCAAGAAGTACTGGACATACCAGTCGAGGGACTACAATTTCGTCACCTCCAAGTACATGAAGGACTTTGCTGTAAAGCCACCGCGCAACAGGCCACCTCTTGCTGAAGGCCAAACTGCTCATCCAACTAGCATCCGTAGGGGTGAAGAATTCCCCAAAGAATGGGCAAAGCAACAGGCTAAGTTGCAGAAACAGGCCAAAAAGGCCGTTGATGAATTCAACAAGGCCACAAAGGCCTCAGCTGAAGCTGGTGCTAGTGGCAGTGCAAGTGCTCTGAAGAAAGACATGCAGAAGAAGCCTGCCAGCAAACCAAAGCCGTCAGTCCCAAAGGCTTCAGCCCCCAAGGCATCAAAATCTTCAGTGCCTCCTCCTGCTACAAGTTCTTCAGTGGCAGCAGCAAAATCTTCAACACCGGTCATGCTCACATCTTGCCCGCGCACCGAGGGCTTTGCAACAGCCTCAATCGCTGCATCAAGTGCCTCAACTTGTGGGCAGTCATCATCTGCATTGCCCACGTTGAAGAAAAAGGCAACTGCTGGCCGTGGAACTGGGCCAAGTCCCAAGAGCAAGGCCATCGTGCCTTAGGCTGATGAACACGGGCTGGCTGACAAAAATGAGCTGGCGGAGTTCCTCAGAAGAAAGCAAGAGCAAGCTGCCATTGCTAAGAATTCTTCTGTTCCAATGATGCTTGATCCCAATAAGCTGCTAGACTTCATTGACATCTGGTGCACCAAGCCAGACATGCCTCTTGACGAATTGAACCTGCCTCCTGGTCCGAGTCATCCGATGTCTGCCTTCATCTTGAACGAGAAGCACAAAATTGCTCAAGCTAAACTGGTGAGGAAACAGCAGCTGCAGAAAGAGAAAGAGCTACGGAAGAACATGCTTTCCATTTCCCCTCAGCAGCTTGTAGCTTTACAGACTGAGATTCAACAGCTGTCTGAGGAATTTGAAAGACAGTCTAGTCACTGCTGTGGTGTGCGCGACAGATTCATCACTGCAACCAACCAGGTTGTTAAAGACCATAACAAGCGCGAAGCCGCCAAGTTTGGTACTGTGCCACCCACAAGTTCTTCAGCTTCACCACCACCTGCTCCGGCCAGTGAGACTGCGCCCTTATCTCCGCCAGAACCAGAAAGGGCAACTAAAGAAGTTGTTCCTGAAGAAACAGCCAGGGCGACTGCATCAGTCGTTCCTGAAGAAATTGAACCAACAAACTCCTCAGCAGCAGTACCACCAATGTCCTCATCTGTAAGGCATATCACACTTCCTTCTGCATCAGAAGTGAAGAAAACCAAGGCTACGGAGAAGGAAGCAAAGAAGAGAAAAGCTTTAGCTCCTCCTGCCATCACTGCACTAGTGAAGAAAGTGAAGACGACACCATTGTCTTCAGAAGTTCCGATTGATGTCATTCCAGTCTCATCAGCGCCCCCTGCTACAGTCATAGAAAATCTTCAACTTGTTCCATATGGGGTGGAATATGAAATTCCTCAGGCTGACGTAGATGTCACTGAAACCCACTCTGCTGCTACCACAGAGCAAGTGGATGAAGAGATTGAAGTCGAAGATGCTGCTTCGCTTCACCAAGTTGTGTCACGGAAGCCCTCACAGGTTCCGTTGACTTAAGAAAATGACACTGCTTCGTCTGCAAGTAGTGAAGCAACTGAAGAGGATGTGGATATAGATGGTGCTACAACCCCACCGATCGTTGATGACTTTTGGGAAACTTTCCATCCAAACTCGCCCCTCACCACACCTCTGTCGCAAGTGCCTCAGTCACCCGCCGTCACTGAAGAAATTCATACGGGCTCTGAGGAGAAACAACCATCACCCCTCCAGAGCATTCCTGAAGAAATACCAGCTGCAGCAGCTGATGAAACTGCTCAAGATCAGCCCACTGTTGATGTCGTCAATACATCTCCTTGTACAGACTCAATTCCTTCAGCAGACACAGATACAGTTCCTACCGCCACTGCTGAGGAAATTGCTAAGTCTATTGCTGTGACCGATCCCAATGATTCCACTGGGTCCCCATGACCAGTGTTTGATGTTCGCAAGAAGATGCATAACCTTCAGCCTGTGCGAGTGATGCCCAAGATTGGCAGAACCCTCAGGCGGCCTCAGTTTGATAATGCCAAATTCTTCGAAGAGAAGAATTTCTTCATAGGCGAGTCCCCTTATGACTCAGCCAAGATCAGGCGCGTGCGGTTCTGGACAAGGACGCAGATGAATTTCTATGCATTGCTGCTATTCGACAAGAAGAAAGTATTTCCTCATCGCCATATTCCTCACGTGGATATGGAGTCTCTACCGTGCTTTCGGCCAGTCCTGGCTGTTCTTCACGATGCAGGATTACTTAGCTTCTGCTCTGATGTGTGCGATTGGAATGAAGAACTCATTCTTCAGTTCTACGCCACTGTGTATTTTTCTGGAGAGGTTGAAGACATTGCAACATGGGCACTGGAATGGATGAGTGAAAACACTCACTATAAAGCACAAATTGAAGAACTTCTTCGTGCTCTCCCAGTTGATCCGCCCCAAGAAGACGCAAAAAGAATATATGAAGAACCTGAACTGCCAAACCACCTGATGCAAGTGCTGATGAAGCCAATTGCTGAAGGAGAAGCTCAAAGGACAACCTTCCTCGTGAAGGATTTGCTATATGTGCCAAAGACTGTTTTTCGCATTCTGTCCAAAACCCTCAGTCCAATTAAGGGTCACAACTCCAACACTGAAGAAGTTGTGGGAATTATGAAGAACTTGTTGTTCCATATTATTCATGGCACTCCCATCAACATTCATGACTTCTTTCTGAGGACTTTGGTCACAGTGGCACAGTCGCCTTTTGATCTGAAGCCATATGCTCCGTGGATCATGAGATTCATCAGCTCTCGATCAGCTATTCACTACAAGGCTGACCGTCAGAATCACTTGAGCTATTTGCCTGAAGTAGAAGTTCTTCAGAGCACCATCTCCACAGTACCTGGCAAGGGCAAGGCACCCATAGATGAAGGCTTACGTCCTCTGGATGGACATTTTTGTCAACCAATCTCCAGCTCCAATGCTAATGAATCTGCTAGCCAGGATACAGCAGCAAAAGCTTCGAGGCCAACTACTTCACCAGAAGCACCACGCATCATGACGGACCGTGAGCTGCTTATAAGCCTTCACCAGAAAGTGGACAGGAATCACAGATGGGTTAAGCGTCAGTTTGCTGCAGTTCAACCAACATGACTGTGACTGATAACTCAGTCCGCAAAAACCGCTACTATCTTCATGAGATATTTGACAGATCATGGGCCATCCTTTCGCATCTCAAGACCGATGAAGAATTTGCTGATTTGGACTTCCAGATGAACTTTGACTGGGCAGAACTGCCAAGGAAGAAGTTCAAGAATACCAAAGTTCCTCCCCTCATGCCGAGTTCAGAGTCTTCATCGCGCCGGACTGATGAAAATGAAACCATTGAAGACACTACGACTGGTCCATCTGCTTCACGTGACCCCGACACCGCTGGCGCTCCCTAGTCTTCACCGCGATGATTTACTTCAGGGGCGTTAGTCCTCGCCTTGTCTCCTTTTGGTCATCTGATGACAAAGGGGGAGAAGTGTGAGTTAGTCTTCAAGCGGGTCGATATATGGGCTGTTTTTTTGCTTAAGATGCAACTCTTGGACTTTGCTGGATTTGCTCTTTGATGAGTTGTAACTTAAATACTGTTGGTCGTCTGACTCTTTTGCTACATTTATGATGCGTGCTCTGATCCTAATATATCTGTTCATTATGCATGCACAATTTCGTCAGACACCAATTTTCATCATGCATTCATATTTTTCAAGTATCTTATGATCATGCATGATTGGATTCCAAGATATAGGGGGAGATCTCCACAATTTCAACCTGCCATGTGCATTTGCAATCCAAAGCAAATTCCTCATATGCACATCTTCAGGGGGAGTTCCTCAATATCTTGTAATCATTTTCTTCAAACTCTGTACTTACTCTTCAATTATTTTTACTCCCGTTGAAAGCCTAACCAATTTGTCATCAATCACCAAAAAGGGGGAGATTGTAAGTGCATCAAGTGCCCCCTTAGTGGTTTTGGAGTATTGAAGACAAATAGGTTGAGGAACTAATGTGTTTGTGAGTATACATAGGAGACAGAGTCCCTGAAGATTTGGTTTAACACATGGAAGACGACCCCTAAAAATAGATTTCTTCAAGTGAAGAATTTGATGATGAATTTGGTACGGCCTTTGAAGAAATTGATGTGAAGACTTTGAAGCTTGAAGACTTTGGTTTTCGTAGTTTCTTTTCTTCTTATTTGAGTCATAGGAAAAACCGTACTGTTAAAGGGGGTCTAGGTGAAACATATTTCACATGTCCAAAGTGATGCTCATAACTTCTCAAACCTATACACACAAGCCGCTTCGAGTGAAGCCTTTGGAAATCTCCAGTACAACTGACGCATTTGCTAGCGACAGTGACGAAGTTCATCTGGCCGCTGACGAATTTGGTCATGCTGAGGAGTTAGGAGTTCACCAGTGCGAGCTGCCTACCGTGAGGAAATTGAGTGCCCTGATGAAATTGAGAGTACAATTTTCTGACCGTTGCTGCGCCAAGTGCCAGCTGTCGAGTGGATCCTTATCCTGACAACGGTCTAATTAGACAAGGGCATTTATGACATTTTATGTTGGGTTGCCCCTGGCTATAAATAGCCACCCCAACCAGTTGTTGGTTGGCTGCTCCGAGAGAACTTGACACTTGTCATTTGAGAGCAACCCATCCTCTAACGACTTTGTGAGAACCCAAGTGAGGAAAAACCCAAGTGAGGAAAAACCCAACCAGAACCTAAGTGATTGAGCATCACTGAAGAGATTGATCTGTGTGATCCGACGCTTGTTACCTTTGAGGACTGTCATTCCTCCAGACAGTTAGGTGTCATGTTCTAAGCACCCAAGAGTAATTGTGGCATGCCGGTGAACAAGTCTGTGAAGGTTTTTGAAGTCTACCTTGAAGACTTACCACGAGTGATTGGGCGAGGTCTAAGTGACCTTAGCTCAAGAGGAATACGGTGAGGACTAAGTGTTCTCTGAGTTGCGACTCAGCCGCCTCAACCAGACGTACATTTGATGCAGCAACTGGAACTGGTCTACCAAATATCATTGTCTTCACCGAGCCAGCCTGGTTTCAAATTCCTCACCCTCTCTTACTTTATTCCGCTGCTGAAGAATTTGTGATCTATCCTCTGACGAATTTGAACTGAAGTATTTGATCATGCTATCGTTTATTTCCTCAGTTCATATTCTTCATGCGTGTATGATTGTATGATTGCATGTTCTTCACCCTTATATATTCTGTTCGCATGTACTCTGATTCTATGATGACTTAGTTTCCCTTGCGTTTCTATTTCTTCACTCTGATCTTCATCAAATTCAGCAGAGTTTGACGAATTTATAATAATTTCCCATTCACCCTCCCCTCTGGGCGATAACCTGCGCTTTCAATCCCCCTCTTCGGAGCCCCGAACGGACTCCAGATCTGGCCTCCCGAAGAAGAACAGGAGGTGGCTGTGGCTCCGTATCGTAGAACGTGATGAAACTTCTTCTCTTATTTTTTTCTTTGGAATTGTGAATTTATAGGCCTGAGATTAGGGTCAGCGGAGCCACGTGGGCCCCACGAGCCACCAGGGCGCGCCAGGGGGGGTGGCGCGCCCTGGTGCCTCGTGGGCAGCAGGTGGCCCCCCTCCAGCGGGTCTTGGCTCTAGTATTTTTTATTTAATCCATAAAAAATCTTCAAAAAGTTTCGTCCAATTCCATGAACTTTTATTTCTGCACAAAAAACAACACCATGGTAGTTCTGCTAAAAACAGCGTCAGTCGGCTTAGTTTCATTCAAATCATGCAAATTAGAGTCCAAAACAAGAGCAAAAGTGTTTGGAAAAGTAGATACGACGGAGACGTATCAACTCCCCGAGCTTAACTCATTGTTTGTCCTCAAGCAATTCAGTTGACAAACTGAAAGTGATAAAGAAAAACTTTTACGAACTCTTTTGTTCTTGTATCTATATATATGCTTAAATAGTACCCAAGTTTTCAGCAAAGATCATGAACTAACCATGCAAATGATAACTCTTAGAAATTATATTCACTCATATCAATGGCATAATCAACTAGCGACCAATAATAAGATATCTCAAATGCCAACACTTTTTCAAAACAATCATGATATAATATGACAACATGGTATCTCGCTAGCCCTTTCTGAGACCGCAAAACATAAATGCAGAGCACCTCCAAAGTTCAAGCAGCGACTAAACATTGTAATTCATGGTAGAAGAGATCCAGTCATGATGCACACAACATTGACTATACACAATGCATGAGAATGACAATAGTGCTCTCAGGACTGGTGCTTATTTGAGAAGGTGGTGACTCAACAATAAAAATAATATAACATAAAAGTAAATAGATAGGCCCTTCGCAGAGGGAAGCATGGATTTGCAGAGGTGCCAGAGCTCGAAGCTTAAATCAGAGATAAATATAATTTTGGGAGGTATGCCTTTCCTGTCAACGTCACGACCGAGAGTTTTCAATATCTTCCATGCTAAACACATTAGCGGTGGTTCCCAAGCGATAAAGTAAAGTTTACTCCCCCTCCACCAACAAACACAAGCCATGGCTAGTCGAATCCTCGGGTGCCCTCTATACCAACAACTTTCCAGGGGAGTTTGTTTTATTATTTTTCAATTTTAATTATGGGACTGGGCATCCCGATTACCAGCCCCTCTCGTGCAAGGACAAGTGAATAAACACTCATCATGAGAATAACCTGCTTAGCATGGAAGATACTGACTGCCCCCTGTCGCTCCATGAGCGGTACGGGTACACAAAACAGATCTTCATTTGAATATTTAGAGGTGGCACATGCAAATTTACTTAGAACGGCAGGGTAATACCGCATATAGGTAGATATAGTGGACTCATCTAGAATAACTTTGGTTTAGGGGTTTTGATGCACAAGCAGTATTCCCGCTTAGTACAGGCGAAGGCTAGAAAATAGGTTGAGAAGCGACCAGCTAGAGAGCAAAAACGGTCATAATCATGCATTATGAATAATCAACATTGAATACTAGCATGAGTAGGATATAAGCACCATGAACATAAATATCGTGGAGGCTATGTTGGTTTTGAATCAACTACATGCGTGAACATGTGCCAAGTCAAGCCACTTGAAACATTCAGAGGAGGATACCATATCATCATAGTACATCATGAACATTTTAATGCATGTTGACACCCAAGATAAATCATTATCCACATCTAGCTACTTAAGCATGGCATGAGCAACTATAATCTCTAATTGTCATCATAAACATGTTTAATCATAATATGCTAAATCATGGGTACTGAGTTAAACATATTTACAATAACAAAAACAAGTTGAGTTCATACCCACTTTTCCTTGCCACAGTCACTTCATCAAATCATCGTCATTATTGCCTTTCACTTGCACGACCGAATGATATGAAAATAATCATAGTGCAAGAGTGCTGTGGACTAAGCTGGAATCTGCAAACATTTTATTCAAAGGAGAAGACAAGGTAATATGGGCTCTTTTTTAGATCAACAATAATGCATAAGAGAGCCACTCAACATTTTCATCGTGGTCTTCTCCTTACAATGACTCAACAAAAGAAAAGAATTTCAAAGAAACACACTGAAATATTTTTGGAGTTTTTAGTTTTTTCTTGAAGGAAGCAAATTAAAGAAGACGAAACAAAAACGAGAAAAACTATTTACATGGGAAAGCTCCCAACAAGCAGAAGAAGAAACGGGAAATCTTTTTGGGTTTTCTTTTAATACTACAACTAATTAAGCTAGAAAGAAAAACCGAAAAGAAACGAGAAATGTTTTTGGGTTTTCTCAAAGTTTTTCAAACACACAAGAAGAAAGCGAGAAAATAAAACTAACATGGATTATACAATGAAAAAGTATGAACACCGACAACTGGAATGAAATGTGTGGACATGAATGAAATGCCAGTGAGAGATACGTACTCCCCCAAGCTTAGGCTTTTGCCTAGCTTGGTTTACGGCCATCCATAGTAGCCATCCGGTCCCATGTGAAAGTGCTGAGGCGGCGGTACCCTAGCGTCCCAATCCTGGGCCTCATCCTCTACCACTACCAATGCGTTCCGGTAAGCAACGATGTCCGATGGCATCACAGTATATCCGTTCCTGGCATGAGAATCAAACAAAGCAGGTGCAGGCAACGGAATAATATCACGAGTGTCCTCACTAAAAACCAAGTTATAACGAATGTGGTGAGGTGGCTCAGGAGCATCAAGAAAGTGGTGGTCCCTCATAGACTAGTGATCTAAGTAAACTCTGGGCAACAAGTAATCATGTGGGCGAATGTTAACATTGAAACATCTTGCTAAGCGAGTAGCATAAATACCACCATGAATTTTACCCTTAGTCCTATTAGTGTGCAGGCGGCGTGCAATGATAGTTCCCAGGTTATAAGTGTTGTCATTATAAAGTGCACGGCATAAAATGGCAAAGTCAGGTGCACATAGCACACCACCTTGCTCTCTAGCAGTCAAGCATTTCCCTATGAATAAAGCAAAGTAATGAACAGCGGGAAATTGCAAGCTAGTGGCTCGGGCTCTCGACACGCCCCTTTCCTCACCCACAGTTAAAGTGTGGAGGAAGCCCTCAAACTCCCCCAGTCGAGGCTCTCTTATTTCCCCATCAAAGGGGATCAAACATATCTCACAAAATTCAGCAAGCGGTATCTGATGATGTTCAGCATATAAATCAAAGCTAACCGCAGGGGGTTTGAGCCTATTCAAGAAATGAAAGTTTTGCACAAAGGAATTTGTAAGGATGTGGTGCTGGTCACACTCATCTGCGAGGAAGTTGGTCAATTCGGCATTAGCCACAAATTGCGCGAACTCTTGGTAGAATCCGACTTCGTTCATGAAGGCATTGTGCGGCCATTCGCACGGCCGGACCTCCATCCTGCGCGGAATGTTGAGGTCGCTGTCCGAGGAGTTCCCAAGGACTCCCTTGGCATTCCGCTTCGAGGAACTCCTCCGGAAGAAATTCATTTTCTCTATGAACAATTTCTGAAAAAAAATTGGGCCACAAAATCATATCAATAAAACTTCACAAAATTGATAGCAACTACTCATATGGATGTCTAGAGGCTATATCAAGCATTCAAACTACTTGGAACTCAAAGAATTCAACATGCAAGCTCATTTTCAGTAGCACCAAGAGCAGCTAATTATGCAAAATATAATCCACTAGAGCAAAAACTAATTGGAGCAATGGATGAGTCACATACCAAGTAGCAATCTCCCACAACAGTTTCAGAAACGGAGCTCCGAGCAAAGAGATCGAAAATCTTAGGTTTGGGAGCAAGAACACGAGAGAGAGAGAGACGAAGTGGGCTGAAGGGATAAGTGAGGGGGTCCCTGTGGGGCCCACAAGCCACCAGGGCGCGCCGGGGGGGGGGGGGTGGCGCGCCCTGGTGCCTCGTGGGCACGTGGGGCATCCCCCTGGTATGTTTTTAGTGCCAAAAATTCTTAAATATTCTATAAAAATTCATGTCAAAATTTTATTGCATTCTGAGCACTTTCATTTCTGGGCATTTTTTATTGCACGGATAATTCAGAAAACAGGGTAATCATGGCATTTAATTGCATTTAACTAAAAATAACAGAAAACAAAAAGTGTGTACAGAGGGTTGTGCTTACTAAATTCATCGACCACATGCCTCTCAAAAAGAATCCATTAATAAGGTTGATCAAGTCTTATTAACAAACCATTTTCGAGTAACATGAAACCGAAGAACTTTCGTATAACACTAAGTTACCTCAATGTGGATATGCATCTCCCCAATAATAAGAGTTTCATATTTCTTTTTGACAGTAGGAAGAGGGAGTTGAAAACTTCCAATAGTAATTGTCGGAGTCTTTTCAATAACATGAATACCATTTGCTTGAAATTGTTTCTTTGGAAAGTGCACCGTATGTTCATTACCATTGATATGAAAAGTGACCTTGCTTTTGTTGCAATCTATAACAGCCCCTGCAGTATTCAAAAAGGGTCTACCATGGATAATCGGCATGTTGTCGTCCTCGGGCATATCAAGTATAACAAAGTCTGTTAGGATAGTAACATTTGCAACTACAACGGGCACATCCTCACAAACACCGATAGATATGGCAGTTGATTTGTCAGCCATTTGCAATGATATTTCAGTGGGAGTGAGTTTATTCAAATCAAGTCTTTTATATAAAGAGAAAGGCATAACACTAACACCGGCTCCTAAATCACACAAAGCAGTTTTGACATAATTTCTTTTAATGGAGCATGGTATAGTTGGTATTCCTGGATCTCCTAGTTTCTTAGGTACTCCATCCTTAAAAGAATAATTTGCAAGCATGGTAGAAATTTCAGCTTTATGTATCTTTCTTTTATTTGTGACAATGTCTTTCATATATTTAGCATAAGGGGCCATCCTTAAAATATCAGTCAAATGAGTACGCAAAAAGACTGGCCTAAGCATTTCAGTAAAGCGTTCAAATTCTTCCTCATCCTTATTCTTGGATGGTTTAGGAGGAAAGGGCATGGGTTTTTGAACCCATGGTTCTCTTTCTTTACCATGTTTTCTAGCAACGAAGTCTCTTTTATCATAACATTTATTTTTAGAAGGTGGGTTATCAAGATCAACAACAGGTTCTATTTCAACATCATTATCAAGTTCTTTATCATTATCTGGTTGGGCATCCACATGAGCATCATCATTATTATTATCATCAGGTGAATGTTCATTACCAGATTGTGTCTCGGCATCAGAAATAGAAACATCATTACTATCCTCTAAGGGTTTTTCTACCTCAGGTTCACTAGAAGTATGCAAAGTCCTATCATTTTTCTTTTTCTTCTTCTTTTTAGATGGACTAGCTGCATCAATATTAATTCTTTGAGAGCCTTGTTCAATTCTCTTAGGGTGACCTTCAGGATAAAGTGGCTCCTGAGTCATTCTGCCTCCTCTAGTCATTACTCTAACAGCATGATCATTCATATTGTTATTCATTTCGTTGAGCAATTCACTTTGAGATTTAGCAACTTGTTCTAATTGGGTTTGAACCATAGATGCATGTTTACCTACACCTTTAACATCATTAGCAATTCGAAATAACAAGTCACTCAAGCGATCAATCAAGTCGGCATTTCGTTTCAATTGTTTCATAACATTTGCATTGAAATGGTCTTGCTTAATAATATAATTGTCAAATTCATACAAGCATTGACTAGGAGGTTTGTTTTAAGGAATATCACCTTCATCAAACTTTATAAGAGAATTTACCTCTACTACCTGTGACGGTGTGTCAAGACCATGTATTTCTTCAATAGGTGGCAAATTCTTAACATCTTCAACTTTAATACCTTTTTCCTTCATACATTTCTTTGCTTCTTGCATATCTTCAGGACTAAGAAATAAAATATCCCTCTTCTTCGGAGTAGGTTTAGGCAGTGGTTCAGGAGGAGTCCAATCATTATCATTCTTCAATATATTATTCAATAGTTCCTCAGCTTGTCCAACAGTTCGTTCCCTGAAAACACAACTAGCACAACTATCTAGGTAGTCCCTAGAAGCATCGGTTAGTCCATTATAAAAGATATCCAGTATTTCATTCTTCTTAAGAGGATGATTAGGCAAAGCATTAAGTAATTGAAGAAGCCTCCCCTAAGCTTGAGGTAGATTCTCTTCTTCAATTTGCACAAAGTTAAATATTTCCTGTAAAGCAGCTTGTTTCTTATGAGCAGGAAAATATTTTTCAGAGAAGTAATAAATCATATCCTGGGGACTACGCACACATCCAGGAGCAAGAGTATTATACCATTCCTTAGCATCACCCTTTAATGAGAAAGGAAACAACTTAAGAATATAGCAATAGCGATTTTTTTCCTCATGAGCGAATAGGGTGGCTATATCATTTAATTTAGTATGGTGTGCCACAATGGTTTCATTTTCATAGCCATAGAAAGGATCAGATTCAACCAAAGTAATTTACTCAGGATCGACAGAGAATTCATAATCCTTATCAGTAACAAATATGGGAGAGGAAGCAAACTTAGGATCATATTTCATTCTCTCCCTCATAGATTTTTCTTTCATTTCAGCAAGCAATTTTATAACTTCATCTCTATCATTACAAGCAAGGATGGCTCTAGCCGTCTCCCTATCAAAGCAATGTTCATCAGGTGATTCAACTCTAGTAGGAGAGCTAGGCATAATAGGTGAATCATAATTTTCAAGAGTTTCAACATTTTCAGTTTCTTTAGCTTTAGCAATTTGTCCATCAAGAAATTCACCAAGTGGCACTGTATTATCAAGCATAGTACTAGCATCATCATAAGTATCACTCATAGCAGAAGCAGTATCATCAATAACTTGCGACATATCAGAATTAATAGCAGGTGGTGGTGTTGCAAGTTTACTCAAAACAGAAGGTGAATCAAGTGCAGAGCTAGATGGCAGTTCCTTACCTCCCCTCGTCTTAGAGGGAACGATCTTGGTCTTAGCGTCTTTCAGATTCCTCATAGTGATCAACAGATATAAATCCCAAGTGACTCAGCAAATAGAGCTATGCTCCCCGGCAACGGCGCCAGAAAAAGGTCTTGATAACCCACAAGTATAGGGGATCGCAACAGTTTTTGAGGGTAGAGTATTCAACCCAAATTTATTAATTCGACACAAGGGGAGCCAAAGAATATTTGCAAGTATTAGCAGTTGAGTTGTCAATTCAACCACACCTGGAGACTAAATATCTGCAGCAGAGTGATCAGTAGCACAGTAGTATGGTAGTTTGATAGCAGCAGCAATAATAACAGTAATAGTAACGGTGGCAGCAATAGTAGTAGCAACAGTAGTAACTTAGCAAAGAACAATATGTGAAAAACTCATAGGCATTGGATCAGTGATTATGTTGGATAACATTCATCATGTAACAGTCATAACCTAGGGCGACACAGAACTAGCTCCAATTCATCAATGTAATGTAGGCATGTATTCCGTATATAGTCATACGTGCTTGCGATAAGAACTTGCATGACATCTTTTGTCCTACCCTCCCGTGGCAGCGGGGTCCATAAGTAAACTAAGGGATATTAAGGCCTCCTTTTAATAGAGAACCGGAACAAAGCTTTAGCACTTAGTGAATACATGAACTCCTCAAACTACGGTAATCACCGGAAAGAATCCCAATTATTGTCACCTTGGGGTATGCGGATCATAACACATAGCAGGTGCGTATAAGTTGCAAGATCGGATCAAGAACACAAATATATTCATGAAAACATAAAGGGTTCAGATCTGAAATCATGGCACTCGGGCCCTAGTGACAAGCATTAAGCATAGCAAAGTCATAGCAACATCAATCTCAGAACATAGTGGATACTAGGGATCAAGCCCTAACAAAAGTAACTCGATTACATGATAAATCTCATCCAACCCATCACCGTCCAGCGAGCCTACGAAGGAATTACTCACTCCCGGTGGTGAGCATCATGAAATTGGTGATGAAGGATGGTTGATGATGACGATGACGGAAGATCCCCCTCTCCGGAGCCCCGAAGGGACTCCAGATCTGGCCTCCCGAAGAAGAACAGGAGGTGGCGGCGGCTTCGTATCGTAGAACGTGATGAAACTTTTTCTCTTATTTTTTTCTCTGGAATTGTGAATTTATAGGCCTGAGATTAGGGTTAGCGGAGCCACATGGGCCCCACGAGCCACCAGGGCGCGCCAGGGGGGGTGGCGCGCCCTGGTGCCTCGTGGGCAGTAGGTGGCCCCCCTCCAGTGGGTCTTGGCTCCAGTATTTTTTATTTAATCCATAAAAAATCTCCAAAAAGTTTCGTCCAGTTCCAAGAACTTTTATTTCTGCACAAAAAACAACACCATGGTAGTTCTGCTGAAAACAACGTTAGTCCGGGTTAGTTTCATTCAAATCATGCAAATTAGAGTCCAAAACAATAGCAAAAGTGTTTGGAAAAGTAGATACGACGGAAACGTATCAGTCCTCTTCAGGTACTTAAGGATATTCTTGACCGCTATCCAGTGATCTACTCCTGGATCACTTTGGTACCTCCCTGCCAGACTTATGGCAAGGCACACATCAGGTCTGGTACACAACATGGCATACATTATAGAGCCTATGGCTGAGGCATAGGGGATGATTTTCATCCTTTCTCTTTCTTCCGCCGTTGTCGGGCTTTGAGTCTCACTCAACTTCACACCTTGCAACACAGGCAAGAACCCCTTCTTTGACTGGTCCATTTTGAACTTCTTCAAAATCTTGTCAAGGTATGTGCTTTGTGAAAATCCTATTAGGCGTCTTGATCTATCTCTATAGATTTTAATGCCCAATATGTAAGCAGCTTCACCCAGGTCTTTCATTGAAAAACTCTTGTTCAAATAACCTTTTATGCTTTCCAGAAATTCTATATCATTTCCAATCAACAATATGTCATCGACATATAATATTAGAAATGCTAAAGAGCTCCCACTCACTTTCTTGTAAATACAAGCTTCTCCATAAGTTTATATAAAACCAAAAGCTTTGATCACCTCATCAAAGCGTATATTCCAACTCCAAGATGCTTGCACCAGTCCATAGATGGGTCGCTGGAGCTTGCATACCTTGTTAGCATCCTTAGGATCGACAAAACCTTCCGGTTGCATCATATACAACTCTTCCTTAAGAAACCCGTTAAGGAACGCTGTTTTGACGTCCATCTGTCAGATTTCATAATCATAAAATGCGGCAATTGCTAACATAATTCTAACAGACTTAAGCATCACTACGGGTGAGAAAGTCTCATCGTAGTCAACCCCCTGAACTTGTCGGAAACCCTTTGCGACAAGTCGAGCTTTATAGATGGTGACATTACCATCAGCGTTTGTCTTCTTCTTAAAGATTCATTTATTCTCAATGGCCTGCCGGTCATCGGGCAAGTCCACCAAAGTCCATACTTTGTTCTCATACATGGATCCTATCTCGGATTTCATGGCCTCAAGCCATTTGTCGAAATCCGGGCTCATCATTGCTTCTTCATAGTTCGTAGGTTCGCCGTTGTCTAACAACATGACTTCCAGGATGGGATTACCGTACCACTCTGGTGCGGAACGTACCCTGGTCAACCTATGAAGTTTAGTAGTAACTTGATCCAAAGTTTCATGATCATCATCATTAGCTTCCTCTCCGGTTGGTGTAGACATCACAGGAACTTCTTTGTGTGATGTGCTACTTTCAATTCAAGAGAAGGTACAATTACTTCATCAAGTTCTACTTTCCTCCCACTCACTTCTTTCGAGAGAAACTCCTTCTCTAGAAAGGACCCATTCTTGGCAACAAAGATTTTGCCCTCGGATCTGTGATAGAAGGTATACCCAATGGTCTCTTTAGGGTATCCTATGAAGACGCACTTCTTCGCTTTGGGTTCGAGCTTCTCAGGCTGAAGCCTCTTGACATAAGCGTCGCATCCCCAAACTTTAAGAAACGACAGCTTAGGTTTCTTGCCAAACCATAACTCATACGGTGTCGTCTCAACGGATTTAGACGGTGCCCTGTTTAAAGTGAATGCGGCTGCCTCTAATGCATAACCCCAAAATGATAGTGGCAAATCGGTAAGAGACATCATAGAACGCACCATATCCAATAGAGTACTATTACGATGTTCGGACACACCATTACGCTTTGGTGTTCCAGGTGGCGTGAGCTGTGAAACAATTCCACATTGTCTTAAATGCATACCAAACTCGTAACTCAAATATTCACCTCCATGATCAAATCATAGAAATTTAATTTTCTTATTACGATGATTCTCTACTTCACTCTGAAACTCCTTGAACTTTTCAAATGTTTCAGACTTTTGTTTCATTAAGTAAATATACCCATATCTACTCAAATCATCTGTGAAGGTAAGAAAATAATGATATCCACCGCGTGCTTCAACACTCATCGGACCGCATACATCAGTATGTATTATTTCCAACAAGTCACTTGCCCGCCCCATTGTTCTGGAAAATGGGGTTTTAGTCATCTTGCCCATGAGGCATGGTTCGCATGTCTCAAATGATTCATAATCAAGAGATTCCAAAAGTCCATCGGCATGGAGTTTCTTCATGCGCTTTACACCAATATGACCTAAGCGGCAGTGCCACAAGTATGTGGTACTATCATCATTAACTTTGCATCTTTTGGCATCAATATTATGAACGTGTGTATCACTACGATTGAGATTCAAGAAGAATAAACCATTCAACAAGGGTGCATGACCATAAAAGATATTATTCATATAAATAGAACAACCATTATTCTTTGACTTAAATGAATAACCGTCTCGCAATAAACAAGATCCAGATATAATGTTCATGTTTAACGCAGGCACCAAATAACAATTATTCTGGTTCAAAACTAATCCCGAAGGTAAACGTAGAGGGAGCGTGCCGACGGCGATCACATCAACCTTGGAACCATTTCCGATGTGCATCGTCACCTCGTCCTTAGCTAGTCTTCGTTTATTCCGCAGCTCCTGTTTTGAGTTACAAATATTAGCAACCGAACTAGTATCAAATACCCAGACGCTACTACGAGCACTAGTAAGGTACACATCAATAACATGTATATCAAATATACCTTTGTTGACGTTGCCAGCCTTCTTATCTGCCAAGTACTTGGGGCAGTTCCGCTTCCAGTGACCATTCCCCTTGCAATAGAAGCACTCAGTCTCAGGTTTGGGTCCAGCCTTGGGTTTCTTCACGGGAGCGGCAGCTGGCTTGCCATTCTTTTTGAAGTTCCCTTTCTTCCCTTGCCTTTCTTCTTCAAACTGGTGGTCTTGTTGACCACCAACACTTGATGCTCTTTCTTGATTTCTACCTTCGCGGCCTTAAGCATCGCGAAGAGCTCAGGTATCGTCTTTTCCATCCCTTGCATATTATAGTTCATCACAAAGCCATTGTAGCTCGGTGGCAGTGACTGAAGAACTCTGTCAATCGCTACTTCATCCAGAAGATTAACTCCCAACTGGTTCAAGCGGTTGAAGTACCCAGACATCTTGAGTACGTGCTCACTAACAGAGCTGTTCTCCTCCATCTTGCAGCTAAAGAACTTGACGGAGGCTTCATACCTCTCGACCCGGGCGTGAGCCTGAAATACCAATTTCAGCTCCTCGAACATCTCATATGCTCCGTGGTGCTCAAAACATCTTTGGAGCCCCGATTCTAAGCCGTAAAGCATGGCGCACTGAACTATCGAGTAGTCATCAGAACGTGCCTGCCAGATGTTCATAACATCTGCAGGCGACGCTTGAGGGGGTGCATCACCAAGCGGTGCATCAAGGACATATACTTTCTGTGCAGCAGTGAGGATAATCCTCAAATTACGGACCCGTTCTGCATAGTTGCTTCCATCATCTTTCAACTTAGCTTTCTCTAGGAACGCATTAAAATTCAAGGGAGCTACAGCGCGAGCCATTGATCTACAACATTAATTTGCAAAGACAATTAGACTAAGTTCATGATAATTGGTTCTGTTAATCAAATTACTAAAGAACCCCCACTTAAATCAACATCCCTCAAGTTATCTAAGTGTTACATGATCCAAATCAACTAACCCATGTCCGATCATCACGTGAGATGGGGTAGTCATCAATGGTGAACATCTCCATGTTGATCATATCTACTATATGACTCATGTTTGACCTTTCGGTCCTCTGTGCTCCGAGGCCATGTCTGTAAATGCTAGGCTCATCAAGTTTAACCCAAGTATTCCGCATGTATAAAACTGGCTTACACCCGTTGTATGCGAACATAGAGTCTATCACACCCGATCATCATGAGGTGCTTCAAAATGACGAACTTTCGCAATGGTGCATACTTAGGGAGAACACATTTGATCTTGAAATTATGTGAAGGGATCATCTTATAATGCTATCGTTGTCCTAAGCAAAATAAGATGCATAAGAAGATAAATATCACATGCAATCAATATGTGACATGATATGGCCATTATCATCTCGTGCCTTTGATCTCCATCTCCAAAGCACCGACATGATCTCCATCATCACTGACATGACACCATGATCTCCATCATCATGATCTCCATCATCGTGCCATCATGTGGTTGTCTCCGCCAACTATTGCTTCTACGACTATTGCTAACGCATAGCGATAAAGTAAATCATTTACATGGCGGTTAACAGTTGACACGCAGGTCATACAATAAATTAAAGACAACCCTATGGCTCCTGCCGGTTGCCGTACTCATCGACATGAAAGTTGTGAACCTATTAGAAAACATGATCATCTCATACATCAACATATATCACATCACGTTCTGGCCATATCACATCACAACATGCCCTGCAAAAACAAGTTAGACGTCCTCTACTTTGTTGTTGCAAATTTTACGTGGCTGCTATGGGCAACTAGCAAGAACCGTTCTTACCTACGCAAAGCCACAACGGTGATAGTCAAGTTGCCTTTTAACATTCTACAAGGACCGCTAATGTCAAATCGAATCCAGCTAAAGTGGGAGAGACAGACACCCGCCAGCCACCTTATGCAATACAAGTTGCATGTCAGTCGATGGAACCGGTCTCTTGTGCGAGGACAAGTAAGGTTGGTCTGGGCCGCTTCATCCCATAACACCGCCGAATCCAAATAAGATAAATAGAGGTAAGCAACTTGAACATCAACGCCCACAACTTCTTTGTGTTCTACTCGTGCAAATACATCTACGCATAGTCCTAGCTCATGATACCACTGATGGGGAACGTTGCATGAAAATCAAAAAAATTCCTACGAACACCCAAGATCTAATCTACGAGATGCATAGAAACGAGAGGGGAGTGTGTCTACATACCCTCATAGACCGAAAGTGGAAGCGTATATAACGCGGTTGATGTAGTCGTACTCTTCGCGATCCAATCACGATCCAACCGATCTAGTGCCGAACAGACGGCACCTCCGAGTTTAGCACACGTGCGGCTCGGTGACGTCTCCTCCTTCTTGATCCAGCAAGCAAGAGAGGAGAAGTAGATGGGATCACAACCAGCATGACGGCGTGGTGGTGATGGTGGTGGTGGAGTGCCGGCAGCGCTTCGCAAAGCGTCGTCGGGATGAGGTGGTGGAGTAACGGGAGAGAGAGGCGGCCAGGGATTTTGTGTGCCCTTTGGTGTGCCCCCTCCTCCATATTTATATATGTGGAGGGGCTAGGAGTCCATCCCCTCTTCCCTCTAGGGCTGTCAGCCAAGGGAGAGGAGTTGGACTCCTAGTCCAACTCTTCCCCTTGTCCCTTCGGGACTCCTTCCTTCTCCCTAGGCGCATGGGCCTTTGAGGGCTGGTGCGCCTGGCTCAATAAGGCTAGGGTGCCTCCCCTCAGCCCATGCTGGCCCTAGGGATATGGTGGATCCCTTGGTGGACTTTCAGACCCCTTCGGAAGTTTCTGTAACCTTCTGGAAGCTTCTCGGTATAATACCGAAAAAACCAAACTTTTCCCGAAACCCTGAAAACAACTTTCCATATATAAATCTTTACCTCCGGACCATTCCAGAGCTCCTCGTGATGTTCGGGATCTCATTCGGGACTCCGAAAAACATTCAGTCACCAACATACGTATCCTAATATTACTCTAGCATCATCGAATGTTAAGCATGCAGACCCTACGGGTTCGAGAATGATGTAGACATGACTGAGACACCTCTCCAATAAATAACCAATAGCGGAACCTGGATGCCCTTATTGGTTCCTACATATTCCACGAAGATCTTTTATCGGTTGAACCACGATGTCGAGGATTCAGTTAATCCCGTATGCAATTCCCTTTGTCCAGCGATATGTTACTTGCCCGAGATTCGATCGTCGGTATCTCCATACCTAGTTCAATCTTGTTACCGGTAAGTCTCTTTACTCGTTCCATAATACAAGATCCCGTGACTAACTCATTAGCCACATTGCTTGCAAGCTCTTTACGATGTTGTATTACCGAGAGGGCCTAGAGATATCTCTCCGTCATACGGAGTGACAAATCCCAGTCTCGATCCATGCCAACCCAACAGACACCTTCGGAGACACCTGTAGAGCACCTTTATGATCACCCAGTTATGAAGTGACGTTTGATAGCACAGAAGGTATTCCACCGGTATCCGGGAGTTGCATGATCTGATGGTCTTAGGAATAGATACTTGACATGCATGAAGAAAGCTGTAGCAATAAACTTAAGTGATACGATCAAATGCTAAGTTTACTGTTGGGTCTTGTCGATCACATCATTCTCCTAATGATGTGATCCCGTTATCAAATGACAACTCATGTCTATGGTTAGGAAACCTTAACCATCTTTGATCAACGAGCTAGTCTAGTAGAGGCTCACTAGGGACACGGTGTTGTTTATGTATCCACACATGTATTTAAGTTTCCGGTCAATACAATTCTAGCATGAATAATAAACATTTATCATGAACAAGGAAATATGATAATAACCAATTTATTATTGCCTCTAGTGCATATTTCCAACAAAAGATGAACTAAAGCCATGACACTTTTTTTGGATCAGAGGGAGTAATGCCTTTTTGGAGAGGGCAATATAGCCTGTTTGGTTGGAGGCAATTAGAGAGAGGGAATGTGAGTTTAGGGGTTCTAAGATATAAAATCACCTGTTTGGTTGGAGGGAATGGAAATTCATGAAGGATTGGATGTGAGAGTTTAGAGTTTAACTCCCACCATTTATTAACAGAGGAGGGGTGGGAATTGAGAGGGAATAGATATATGGAGGACATCTGAACCCTTACTCATAACACAACTAGATGATACCACATGCGTTGTTACGGGAATCAGTTGCAATATATTTTAATAATATTTAATTATGTCGAATATAAATATTTAGATTAATAACACATTGACGAAAAATTAAAATACATACGACATGTTATATTTGATTATGTATAGTTGGAAAAATTATTTATCGAATATAGGTAACTCATTCTACTCTTTCACCAAGGAATGCGACGAGAACTCAATGGGAATAATATAATGCAAAATCCCATGCATGGTTACACGTGGTGGTGGGTCTTTTCTCATGCATGGTTTCATGTTGAGGTGAGTCTTATTCCATCTATAATTATATGGTAATGTGATGTACTTACATGTTGAGTTAAATAAGTTAGTAGGGGTCACTCTCTTAAATATATAGGATTTGTCATCTCTCGGTCCATCCCGATGAATTCCCACTAACCAAATAAGGGAATAAACATCTCCCTCAAATTCCCGCATGTAATACTCATCTGGTACCAAACAAGGGATTGGAAATAAAATGTCACTTTCCATGTACAACTCCCTCCTCTAAATTTCTACCCCCTTCTAAAAAATTACCAAGCACATTGGGGTAACTAGATGATACCCCGCGCGTTGTGGCGGGAATATGTTGCAATATATTTCAATAAGATTTGGTTATATGAAACATTTGGATTAATAATATGTGAAAAATACTAAAAATACATATTATATATTGCATTGGACTGTTGTATAGTTGAAAAATATTATTGAATATAGGTCGTACGCTATAATGAATTTTTTCCCATACATGTTGGGTGGGCCTTTGACGAGGTGACATGTGTGCATGGCTTATGTGTGCATGTTGAAATAAATGTAATTTGTGGGAATGAACTAATAATGAAGAACAATTCTCATGCATGTTGTGGTGGGCCTTTGATGATGTGGCATGTGTGTGTTAACTTTTTTGAAAAGTGGCAAAAGATTTGCCACATTCATTAATTAAGAAGAGTGTGTTACAAAAAATCACCTGAATGCGAAAAAAGGAAAAAGGCCTACTCTCCCGGCATGGTGATGACCCACAAGTATAGGGGATCAATCGTAGTCCTTTCGATAAGTAAGAGTGTCGAACCCAACGACGAGCAGAAGGAAATGACAAGCGGTTTTCAGCAAGGTATTCTCTGCAAGTACTGAAAGTAGCGGTAACTGATAGTTTTGATAGCAAGATAATTCATAACAAGTAACAAGTAGTAACGGTAACAAAAAGTGCAGCAAGGTGGCCCAATCCTTTTTATAGCAAAGGACAAGTCGGAACGAACTCGTATAATAAGCAAAGCATTCTCGAGGACACATGGGAATTTCATCTAGTCACTTTCATCATGTTTGTTTGATTCGCGTTCGCTACTTTGATAATTTGATATGTGGGTGGACCGGTGCTTGGGTGCTGTTCTTACTTGAACAAGCCTCCCACTTATGATTACCCCCTCTCACAAGCATCCGTAACTACGAAAGAAGAATTAAGATAAATCTAACCATAGCATGAAACATATGGATCCAAATCAGCCCCTTATGGAATAGCGCATAAGCTAGGGTTTAAGATTCTGTCACTCTAGCAACCCATCATCTAATTACTACTCCACAATGCCTTCCTTTAGGCCCAAAGATGGTGAAGTGTCATGTAGTCGACGTTCACACGACACCACTAAAGGAAGCAACAACATACATATCATCAAAATATCGAACGAATACCAAATTCACATGATTACTTATGACAAGATTTCTCCCATGTCCTCAAGAACAAAAGTAACTACTCACAAATCATATTCATGTTCAAGATCAGAGGGGTATTGAATAGCATTAAGGATCTGAACATATAATCTTCCACCAAATAAACCAACTAGCATCAACTACAAGATGTAATCAACACTACTAGCAACCCACAGGTACCAATCTGAGGTTTTG
The DNA here is from genome assembly GCA_039707655.1 of Elymus sibiricus. NCBI lineage: Eukaryota > Viridiplantae > Streptophyta > Magnoliopsida > Poales > Poaceae > Elymus > Elymus sibiricus. The sequence continues at coordinate 342,109,868 of CM077666.1, read as the reverse complement.
AGACAAAGATTGAATACAAGAGATGAACTAGGGTTTGAGATGAGATGGTGCTGGTGAAGATGTTGATGAAGATTGGTCCTCCCACGATGAGAGGATCGTTGGTGATGTCGATGGCTTCGATTTCCCCCTCCCGGAGGGAAGTATCCCCGGCGGAATCGCTCCGCCGGAGAGCAAAATAGCTCCTGCCCAGGTTCCGCCTCGAGACGGCGGCACTTCATCCCGAAAGTTTTCTAGGGCAAAAATAGTGGAAGGAGGGGGCCAGAGGCCTGCCAGGGGGCGCCCAAGGGAGTAGGCCGCGCCCCCCAGGCTTGTGGCTTCCTGGTGGGCCCCCTTCTGTTGATTCTTTTGCCAGCATTTTTTATATATTCCAAAATAAATCTCCGTAAATTTTGAGGTCATTTGGAGTTGTGCAGAATAGCTAGCTCTATTTCACCCCTTTTAGGTCCAGAATTCCAGCTGCCGGCATTCTCCCTCTTCATGTAAATCTTGCAAAATAAGAGAGAAAAGGCATAAGAATTGTACCATAAAGTGAAATAATGATTAAAAACATAATAATTATTCATAGGAAATCATGATGCAAATTGGACGTATCAACTCCCCGAAGCTTAGACCTCGCTTGCCCTCAAGCGAAAGTTGAAATCGATAATCATGACCACATGTTTAGAGAGAGAGACGTCGATAAAAAAATAAAATACGGACATGGAGCATCATGATCTTTATTATAACAGCAATATATCATCATAAAACTTCTGATGAAAAAGTGACAATTCACCCACAAGTTAAAGTATGAACCATAAACCAAATTGAAAACTAACAAACTATGATCTCAGTCACTAATGCAATTGCAATTCATCATATTATCAGAAAGAGTCTATGTAAGAGCTTTGTTTAGCAAGTTCACATACTCAACTATCATTTAGTCTTCTATGATTGCTGACACTCACGACATACTTATGGAGCAAAAGTTTCAGTCGAACACATAGAAAGATAGGGGCTTATAATTTCGCCTCCCAACGTATTTACCTCAAGGGCAATGTCAACAATAATAACTCATGATCACCTACATTCAATTGGCTATATATGCATGGATCAATCCCCACCACATGATGCTTGCCAAGAGAGAAAGATAAAAACGGAATAGAGGAGAATACTATTGACTCTTGCATGAAAGTAAATACATCAAGTAAAAGATAGGCCCTTCGCAGAGGGAAGCAGAGGTCGTCATGCGCTTTTTGTTTTTGGATGTTGTAGGATCGAAAGTATGTCTAGAGGGGGGTGATTAGACTACTTGACCTAATAAAAATCTATCCTTTTCCCAATTTTAGTTGTGGGCAGATTTTAGCAAGTATGACAAGTCAAGCATCACCCTACACATGCAATTATAAGAGTATAGCAACGGAATGTAAGTAATTGCACATGTAAGTAAAGGGAAGGGTTTGGAGAAGGCAAATGCAATGGAGACACGAAGATTTTTGGCATGGTTCCGATAGGTGGTGCTATCGTACGTCCTCGTTGATGGAGACTTCAACCCACGAAGGGTAACGGCTGCGCGAGTCCACGGAGGGCTCAACCCACGAAGGGTCCACGAAGAAGAAACCTTGTCTATCCCACCATGGCTTACATCCACGAAGGACTAGCCTCACTCGGGTAGATCTTCACAAAGTAGGCGATCTCCTTGCCCTTACAAACTTCTTGGTTCAACTCCACATCATGTCGGAGGCTCCCAAGTGACACCTAACCAATCTAGGAGACACCACTCTTGAAAAGGTAATAGATGGTGTGTTGATGATGCAATCCTTGCTCTTGTGCTTCAAATGATAGTCTCCCCAACACTCAACTCTCTGTCATAGATTTGGCTATGGTGGAAGAAGGATTTGAGTGGAAAGCAACTTGGGGAAGGCTAGAAATCAAGGTTCAAGTGGTAGGAATGGAATCTCTTGATCTCAACACATGAGTAGGTGGTTCTCTCTCAGAAAATGTATGGTGGAAATGTAGGCATGTTCTGATGGCTCTCTTCTCTGAGGAAGAAGGGGTGGAGGGGTATATATAGCCTCCACACAAAATCCAACCGTTACACACTTTTGACCCAACTCGGTGGCACCGATCAAAAATCTCGGTGGCACCGACCTGTGTAAAAGATATGAATGTTAGGAATCTCGGTGGGACCGATTGGAACAACTCGGATGGACCGATGTGCAATGGTTAGGGCAAACCTCGTCTCGATGGCACCGATTGCATCAACTCGGTGGGACCGAAGTGAAGCAATAAGGCAACAGAGAGTTGGCAAGCCATCTCGGTGAGACCGATTTGCAAATCTCGGTGGGACCGAAGTAATTGCTCCACCATCACAAGATCGTACAAAGCTTATTTTCCCTTACAATAAAAGTTCATACATGTTTAGGAGCAATTTTTATTGCTTTGCACCAATGACAACTTACTTGAAGGATCTTATTCAATCCATAGGTAGATATAGTGGACTCTCATGGCATGAAACCGGGTTTAAGGATTTTTGGATGCAGAAGTAGTATCTCTACTTAGTACCGAATTTTGGCTAGCAAAAGATAGGGGGAAAGCACCACATGTTAGAGGATCCAAAACAATATAACTTCTATGTGAATATAAGCAAAGATAACCCATTACGTTGTCTTCCTTGTCCAATGTCAACTAATTGACATAGAATATTTGATGGGGGCTCACAATCATAAAAGATGTCCAAGATAGTGTATTTATAAGTGAGACCTCTCTTCCTTTATTACTTTTTCATGAATTGCAACAATGACCAATGCTATGTTTGTCTACTTCCAACAAGTTTTATCAATTATACTTCTTTTATGTGAAGTCATCACTCCCCATGGGATTAGCATATGATCTTATTTTTATTCTTTCTTTATTTCTAAGATTGCATCATCAAAAGCAAAACACTCAACTCAAACTACTCTTTATTATATAACTTTCACACACGATTACATAGATAGGTAAATCACAAAGCAAGCACTCGAAACTAAATCATACTAAAACTTTATTCTTCTAAATCATGAAATAACTAAGGATAGAACTAAGATGGATAATGATGATGAAAAAGTGATGGTGATACAATACCGGGGCACCTCCCCCAAGCTTGGCACAAGCCAAGGGTGGTGCCCATACCCATGTACTCAATTCTCCTTCTTGGGTGATGGTGGTGATGAAGTGATGGGCTTGTCCTTCAGCTTTAGCAAGTACTCCAGATTACGATTGATCCTTCAAAGGGCATGATCCTACTCTTCTAACACAATAAATTCATGAGTAAGCGAAGTATTCTGAGCACAAATTGCTTCAAAAACTTTTAGTGTATCAATTTCAGATGGGGGAAATTTATCATAAAGAGTTTGCCATGAATCTCCCTTTTCTGTAGGTTCCTTCTTGTGCATGGCTTGATCTTCTTCTCCTTGAATCCGGTCCCCCAAAACCTTTCTGGGTTCCTCCTCCATAGCAGTGTCCTCCTCTCCGGACGACCACTCATAATATACTTCGCTGAAAGGACGTTTGCCGGGTGAAGGTTGAACAATCCGGTGCTTGGTGCGGAGTCTTCGGGGAGCCATGGTGATCCAGATCTGTCAGACAAATAGCCCAAAACAAGAACAGAGGAGAAACTTGCGATGCGTTGGTCAGAACACCCGTGAGTATATATAATGAATTTTTCCCATGCAAAACAAGTAATATGGAAGAAAAACGGAGTCGGGAAACTCCACGAGGGCGCCACAAGCCTGGTAGGCGCGCCCTGGGGGGTAGGCCGCGCCCCCTAGGGTTGTCGCCTCCTCGTGCACTTGTCGGACTGTTTATTATTTTCCTAATTTTTTATATATTCCAAAACGGATAGAAAGTACTTTTATGGAAGTTTTGGAGTCGGTTTACTTACCGTACCACATACCTACTCCTTTTCAGGCTTCTGGAGCGTTTCGGAAGATTTCTTCTATGTGCTCTTTCGGTGTAATTGTTTCAATAATATTAGTTTCAACATTAATGGGCGTACCTGAGATATAATGTTTAATTCTTTGCACATTAACCACTCTCGGATTATTGCCTTCGGAGTTGTTTATTTTGATGGCTCCGGAGCGATAAACTTCTACGATGATATATGGTCCTTCCCATTTAGAGAGAAGTTTTCCTCCAAAAAATCTTAAATGACAATTGTATAATAGAACATGGTCACCTACTTTGAACTCCCATTTTTGAATTGTCTTATCATGCCATCTTTTAACTTTTTCTTTAAACAACTTGGCATTTTCATAAGCTTGGGTTCTCCATTCATCTAAAGAGCTAATATCAAATAACCGCTTTTCACCGGCAAGTTTAAAATCATAGTTAAGTTTTTTAATTGGCCAACATGCTTTATGTTCTAATTCAAGAGGTAAATGACATACTTTTCCATAAACCATTTTATAAGGAGACATACCCATAGGATTTTTATAAGTAGTTCTGTAAGCCCATAATGCATCATCAAGTTTCTTAGACGAATTCTTTCTGGATCTATTAACGGTCTTTTGCAAAATCAATTTTATTTCTCTATTAGTTAATTCAACTTGACCAATAGACTGAGGATGATAAGGAGATGCAATTCTATGGTTAGCATCATATTTAGCAAGCAACTTACGGAAAGCACCATGAATAAAATGCGAACCACCATCAGTCATTAAATATCTAGGGACTCCAAACCTCGGGAATATAACTTCTTTAAGCATTTTAATGGAGGTGTTATGATCAGCACTACTACTTGGAAAAGCTTCTACCCACTTAGTAACGTAATCAACAACAACTAGAATATGAGTATACCCGTTCGATTTAGGAAAAGGTCCCATATAATCAAAACCCCAAACATGAAATGGTTCAATAACAATTGAATAATTCATAGGCATTTCCTGACGTCTACCAACATTACCAATTCTTTGACATTCATCACAAGAAAGGACAAACTTACGTGCATCCTTGAAAAGAGTAGGCCAATAAAAACCAGATTGTAAGACCTTGTGTGCAGTTCGGTCTCCCGCATGGTGTCCTCCATATGCCTCAGAGTGACACTTACGTAGGATTTGTTCCTGTTCATGCTCAGGTACACAACGTCTAATAACACCATCTACTCCTTCTTTATATAAGTGTGGGTCATCCCAAAAGTAATGTCTTAAATCAAAGAAGAACTTTTTCTTTTGTTGGTATGCGAAACTAGGTGGTATATATTTAGCAACAATGTAATTAGCATAGTCTGCATACCAAGGAGTATTATGAGAAGCATTTATCACAGCTAATTGTTCATCAGGAAAATCATCATTAATAGGAAGTGGGTCATCAAGAACATTTTCCATTCTAGACAAATTATCAGCCACGGGATTCTGAGCTCCCTTTCTATGAACAATATGCAAATCAAATTCTTGTAGCAAAAGAACCCATCTAATAAGTCTAGGTTTAGCATCTTTCTTTTCCATAAGATATTTAATAGCAGCATGATCAATATGAATAGTAACCTTGGAATCAACAATGTAAGATCTGAATTTATCACATGCAAACACAACTGCTAAAAATTATTTCTCAGTAGTAGCATAATTTCTTTGAGCACTGTCTAGAGTTTTACTAGCATAATGGATAACATTTAATTTCTTATCAACTCTTTGTCCTAGAACAGCACCTACAGCATAATCACTAGCATCACACATAATTTCAAAGGGTAGGCTCCAATCAGGTGGTTGAACAATAGGTGCAAAAATTAAGGCTTTCTTAAGTATTTCAAAGGCTTCTACACAATCATCATCAAAAACAAATGGGACATCTTTTTGCAAGAGATTGGTAAGAGGTCTAGAAATTTTAGAGAAGTCTTTTATAAACCTTCTATAGAAACCAGCATGACCGAGGAAACTTCTTATACCTTTGATATCTTTAGGACATGGCATTTTCTCAATAGCATCAACTTTAGCTTTATCGACTTCAATACCTCTTTCAGAAATTTTATGCCCAAGGACTATACCTTCATTCACCATAAAGTGGCACTTCTCCCAATTCAAGACAAGATTAGTTTCTTCACATCTCTGCAAAACTCGATCAAGGTTGCTCAAGCAATCATCAAAAGAAGTTCCGTAAATGGAGAAATCATCCATGAAAACCTCAAAAATCTTTTCACAAAAGTCATAGAATATAGCAGTCATACATCTTTGAAAGGTAGCAGGTGCATTACATAAACCAAAAGGCATACGACGATAAGCATAAGTTCCAAAACGACAAGGAAAGGTGGTTTTCTCTTGATCTTCAGGTGACACAGGTATTTGAGAAAAACCAGAATAACCATCTCGAAAGTAAAAGTGTGTATGCTTAGATAATCTTTCTAACATTTGATCAATAAAAGGCAAGGGGTAATGATCTTTCCTAGTAGCTTTATTTAATTTTCTGAAATCAATTACCATCCTATAACGAGTCACAATTTTTTGTGGGATAAGTTCATTTTTATCATTAGGAACAACGGCAATACCTCCTTTCTTAGGAACATAATGAACATGACTAACCCATCTTCTATCAGCTATGGGATAAATTATACCTGCTTCCAGAAGTTTTAATATTTTAGTTCTTACCACATCCTTCATTCTAGGATTTAGCCTTCTTTGATGATCAACAACGGGTATAGCATCTGGCTCCATATGAATTTTATGCTGACATAAAGTGGGGCTAATGCCCTTAAGATCATCGAGAGTATCTCCAATAGCAGTACGGTGCTTCTTCAGAGTTTTAAGTAATCTCTTTTCTTCATGCTCTGAAAGGTTAGCACTAATAATAACAGGATATATCTTCTTTTCATCAAGATAAGCATATTTAAGTGTATCAGGTAATTGCTTTAATTCAAACACAGGATCACCCTTGGGTGGAGGTGGATCTCCCAAGGTTTCTATAGGCAAATTATGTTTAAGGATAGGTGCTTGTTTAAAGAACAGCTCATCTATTTCATTTCTTTCATTCATATTCATCTCATTCTTATGGTCTAGGAAATATTGTTCTAAAGGATCAGTAGGAGGCACAACAATAGAAGCAAGACCAATAATTTCATCCTTATTAGGCAATTCTTTATCATGAGGTTGTCTACGAAACTTAGAGAAATTAAACTCATGAGACTCCTCACCAAAATTCACACTGATAGTTTCTCTATTGCAATCAATCTTGGCATTAACTGTATTCAAGAAAGGTCTACCAAATATAATGGGACAAAAATCATCTTGCGGTGATCCAAGAACAAGAAAATCAGTAGGATATTTGATCTTACCACACAAGACTTCAACATCTCTAACAATCCCAAGTGGTGAAATAGTATCTCTATTCGCAAGCTTAATAGTAACATCAATATCTTCAATCTCAACAGGTGCAATATCATTCATGACTTCTTGATAGAGAGTAAACGGAATAGCACTCACACTAGCACCAATATCACATAAACCATGATAACAATGATCTCCAATTTTAACAGAAATAACAGGCATGCCAATTACTGGTTTGTTTTTATCTTTAGTGTCTGGCTTAGCAATTCTAGTTGCTTCATCTCAGAAATATATGACATGTCCATCAATATTATCAACCAAAAGATCTTTAACCATTGCAATATTAGGTTCGACTTTAATTTGTTCAGAAGGTCTAGGTGCTCTAATATTACTCTTATTAACCACAGTTGAAGCTTTAGCATATTCCTTAATCCTAACAGGGATAGGAGGTTTTTCAATATAAGCAGTAGGCACAACTGGATCAACATGGTAAACAATTGTTTCTTCTTTAACACTAACAGGTTCTTCATTCAATTCAATAGGTGGATGATATTTAAACCATTTCTCCTTAGGGAGATCAACATGAGCAGCAAAAGATTCACAAAAGGTAGCTACTATCTCAGAGTCAAGTCCATATTTAGTACTAAACTTATGAAAAGCATCGGTCTCCATAAAAGATTTAACACAATCAAAAAAAGATTTATACTTGACTCATTACCTTTGTCGATTTCCCAATCTTCAGAGTTACGTTTAATTCTTTCCAGAAGATCCCATCTGAATTCAATAGTTCTCTTCATAAAGGAACCAGCAGAAGAAGTATCGAGCATGGATTGATCACTATGAGAAAGCCGAGCATAAAAGTTTTGAAGAATTATTTCTCTTGAGAGCTCATGATTGGGGCATGTGTGTGCCTTTCCCTCCAAAGATAAAGGGATACTTTCTTCTTAACTCCATCTCCGGATAAACCTGCAAGCTTAAATAATCCACAAATTTTATCCACATATATTAAGTGCATATCAGGATGTACCGTTCCATCTCCTGCATAAGGATTAGCTAGCAGTTTCTCTACCATACCCGAAGGAATTTCATAATAAATATTTTCAGTAGGTTCAATAGGTTGAGGAGCAACTCTCTATGCTTCCGGTCGAGGTGAAGATACCACGAACAAACCCCTCAAAGGATTACTTTCCATAGTGACAAGTGACAATAAATTTCAACACGTAATATAAATGTTTCCTTACCAAATTCCACTCACCAAAGGCGCTTCACTCCCCGACAACGGCGCCAGAAAAGAGTCTTGATGACCCACAAGTATAGGGGATCAATTGTAGTCCTTTCGATAAGTAAGAGTGTCGAACCCAACGACGAGCAGAAGGAAATGACAAGCGGTTTTCAGCAAGGTATTCTCTGCAAGTACTGAAAGTAGCGGTAACTGATAGTTTTGATAGCAAGATAATTCGTAACAAGTAACAAGTAGTAACGGTAACAAAAAGTGCAGCAAGGTGGCCCAATCCTTTTTATAGCAAAGGATAAGCCGGAACAAACTCGTATAATAAGCAAAGCGTTCTCGAGGACACATGGGAATTTCATCTAGTCACTTTCATCATGTTTGTTTGATTCGCGTTCGCTACTTTGATGATTTGATATGTGGGTGGACCGGTGCTTGGGTGATGTTCTTACTTGAACAAGCCTCCCACTTATGATTACCCCCTCTCACAAGCATCCGCAACTACGAAAGAAGAATTAAGATAAATATAACCATAGCATGAAACATATGGATCCAAATCAGCCCCTTACGGAATAGCGCATAAACTAGGGTTTAAGCTTCTGTCACTGTAGCAACCCATCATCTAATTACTACTCCACAATGCCTTCCTTTAGGCCCAAAGATGGTGAAGTGTCATGTAGTCGACGTTCACACGACACCACTAAAGGAAGCAACAACATACCTATCATCAAAATATCGAACGAATACCAAATTCACATGATTACTTATGACAAGACTTCTCCCATGTCCTCAAGTACAAAAGTAACTACTCACAAATCATATTCATGTTCAAGATCAGAGGGGTATTGAATAGCATTAAGGGTCTGAACATATAATCTTCCACCAAATAAACCAACTAGCATCAACTACAAGATGTAATCAACACTACTAGCAACCCACAGGTACCAATCTGAGGTTTTGAGACAAAGATTGAATACAATAGATGAACTAGGGTTTGAGATGAGATGGTGCTGGTGAAGATGTTGATGAAGATTGGTCCTCCCACAATGAGAGGATCGTTGGTGATGTCGATGGCTTTGATTTCCCCCTCCCGGAGGGAAGTATCCCCGGCGGAATCGCTCCGCCGGAGAGCAAAATAGCTCATGTCCAAGTGTCGGTACCAAAACCGGCAAATCTCGGGTGGGGGGTCCGAACTGTGGATCTTGGAATCAATGAGTAACAGGGAACGTAGAGACAGCAATTTACCTAGGTTCGGGCCCTCTCGAAGAGGTAAAACCCTACGTCCTGCTAGATTGTATTGATGTGATTGTATGAAGGTTACAGAGTTGATCTACCTCGAGGTTGGATGAGCTAAACCCTAGGTGGGTATGATGATTCTCCCTCTCTACGGACTAAACCCTCTGGTTTATATAGACACCAGAGGGACCTAGGGTTACACATGGTCGGTTGCCATCAGGGGATAAACATGCCGGTTATGCTAAATAATTCTTGGAGGAGACGCCAAGTCTTCGGAGGTTTCCTTCTGGTGCACGGGGTCGCCCACTATCTGGCCTTCCTTTGATGAGTAAAGAGCGGCCCACTAGTCCGGCCTACGAGAGATAGGCCGGCAGCCTGAGTACCCCCTAGTCCGGAACACCCTCAGTAGCCCCCGAACTAGCCTCCAATGCCGAGGTTGGCAGTCTTCGGCAGTTCCACGCTCCAAGGGTCTTCGACTTGGGGGGCGAGTTCCTTCCATCACCTGTGTTCGGTTTGACAATTGTTCGGCCGCCGAGGATCCTCTGATTGGCGAGGCTTTGCGGAGCCCTCCATACCGTTTTTATTCACCCAGAATTAATGACGCGCCTCGATTTCTGCGTACCCAGGGAATGCGAGCGGCCCGGTAGGTTTTTACAGAAATGCCCCTCTTTGGGGGAAAGGATGCCCTTTTAATAGGTCAAGGACGTGGAGGCTAACGCACCACATCCCCTGCCATTCTTCCTCACATCCCCAAGAGGTCACAGCCAGCAATCAATGGTGAGTGTTCCAGGCTCCTCCTCACGCCCGCACGGCCCCCGTCAAGGCGACTGGGCGAGCTGCTCAGTATCCCGCATGCGATTGAGCAGCCTCGAGACATAGGGGTATCTTCCCGCTTCAGATCTCACGTCCACCCGCCCCGGATTAACTTCTGCGAACGGGGAGGCCCTCGCAGAGAACTTCCCTACCCCCCACGGGGAGGAAAGGGTATGCTTCATGCGCTTCCTCTTGCGAGGCCTAGGTTTCCCCATTCATCCCTTCCTGAGGGGTCTACTAGAGTTTTACGGGATCCAACTCCACCACCTTACCCGAGGATCAATTCCACATCTTCGGCTTTGTCGCCCTTTGCGAGATGTTTCTGGGCTGCGAGGCCCATTTCGAGTTGTGGAGGAAATACGTCTGCCTTGTCCCCCGCACCCGAGGAGGGATAATTTATGAGGTCGCCGGGGCCGAGGTATGACGTATCGCCGGAACGGGATATCCCATAGGGACTCCCAAGAAAGATGCCGAGGAGTGGACCTCGGAATGGTTTTATATTGAAGACGCCCCCTATTCGATCCAGCTCAGAAGGGGTTATCCGAATTCTCCCTTGTTTCTCCAAAGAAGCGGTTCAACTGGCGCCCGAAGAGTTCTTCCCAAGAGGAAAGCGCTGAAGTAACGCGGCTGGCCGCTCAAGTGAGGTGGCTAGCCCACAACGGGCTAACCGTGATCGACGTGATGGCAGCAGCCATTGCTCGGTGCTTTCAACCTCTTCAACAGAGAGTACACCCGCTATGGCGCTACAACGGGGAGAATGACTCGACCCGATACACACGGAAGGTACTTGCCGATCAGGCGGCGATGGCGGCCATACTGGACGATCTTTTCAAGGGAGAAGAGCAAGAGTTTGCTCGGTTAAGGCCCAAAGAAGGATTCTCGAGCTATAAACCCATCGAAACGGTGAGTCCAACCATGCTTCATAGCTCGGATGGCATGCCAATTTTTCTTAATCCGCTTTTTAACTTGTCCGAACAGAGCTGGAGGCGCTGGATCGAGACAGTGAGCTTCCCTGCTCCTCAATCGGAGAGTCATTCTCGTGACGACGACCCTGGGTTTCATGACGATCCCGAAACATCGATCGATTTTGAGGAGGGGGTCTTCTACCAGGAGAGACTTGATGGCTCTAAGCTGGCCCTCTTGGCCGATCACCCCGGGGCGCTTCCCTCCTCCGCTGTAAGTGACCAACGGGCTCCTTCTCGAAAAAGATGCTCAGCTACTGCGGCTCCAAATACACTGACTTCTACTCCCAAGGGCCGTCGTACGACGCATCAGACATCTGCAATAGTGGCACCAGCGGCCCCAGTAGCAAGTGGCCGCGGGGCGTCTAAACGCGCGGCCCCGACGGGAGTTACGTCATCCGCGCCCCGCTCGAAGAGGTAACGCATCCGTCGCACCAACACAGTCTTTACTTCTGACACTCGCCGAGAATGCCAACAATTTTCTCTGCGGTGTCCTGCAGGCGATATGTAGAACCACCTTCACCTGAGGATGTTGAAGAGGTGCCGGGGGGTGACCCAAAACCGAGGTCCCCAGTTGTAGCTGGTGTTACTCCAGAGGTCCCTGCCGAGGACCAACATTCCGAGGACTCAGGGGGCGTATCGGTCACCAACTCCGAGGTCGAAAGCGTGATGAATCACCGGAGGCACAAGTCGTCGCTACGGCACTCTGCATTTTCCGATCAGGAGTTTAATGCTCTAAGTTCGGTAGACGCGTACCTCGAAGCTGCCCGAACGGGACTTGAGGGGGTAGTTAAGCTCATGTCTACTAATCTGCAGGTATACCGTTGGTTTTGACAACCAGTTACCTAACCCAGTAGCCCTCGAGCCTTAATTTGGGTGGAACGTCCGAGTTAAGGGTCTGATGTTTATAATGCCGTGCTATTGTGCAGACTGTTCGGGAACAAAACAAAAAGTTGTCCGAAGACCTCGGGCTGGCGCAAACACAGTTAAAATCTGTGGAAGCCGAATTAGAGGAGGTCAAGAAATTTACCAGAGAGGCACATGGTAAGTGCCAAACTTAAATGTGTATAATTTTTTTGATGGAACACCTTTTCTAATGAAAGATGGATCCGTAGCAGCCGAGTCTATAAATTAGCTGCAGAAGGATCTGGATGCTGCCAGAGAAGCTCAAAGGTATGCGGAGTCGCAGCAGGAGGCTGGCTACCGCGTACTGACCCAAAGTCATGAGGAAAGGGATAAGCTCAAGGCGGAAGGTCAACAACAGGCCCAAGAAATCAAGAGCTTGAAAGCTCAACTGGCCCTATCCCAGGAGGAGAACCGGAGACTGAAAGCTGGCGTGTTCGGTGAGTGCAACCTAGTTTTTCAGTTCATAGACTGTATGTATTAGACAGCAATATGAAGAGCTCCACGTCTCATTGTAGTTCTTCTGACCGGATGCCCCGAAGAGGAGGCCAGCTCTTTCGGACGGGACCTGCTGAAGGAGCTATCCGCCATACATGAGCGGGCCCGAAAAGCCATGAAGAGCATGTTCAAGGCACTGTGGCCTGGCGAGGTGGTCCCAGAAGGGATGGTCGAACTTGCGAATCAATTCAAAGGAGCTCAGTGCCGCTTTGAGTTATGGAAGATGTCATCTTGTCGAGAGGGAGCATGGGAAGCCTGGGCGATGATCAAGACCCGCTTCACCAAGCTGGGACTGGAGCATTTAGCTAGGATTGGGCCAGTGGGGCCAGATGGGTAGGAAGTGCCCGTGCATCTGGTATATGACCAGGTTATGCCCGCAGCTCGGCTGTCCCAAGCAGATTGTGCTCTGGAGACCATAATAGATGGTCTTGATCAAGATTGACATTTTGATTCTATGTATCTATGTGCTTTACATCAAATAGTCTCCAAACCGTGCTTGAAACATTGTCTTAACCGGCCATCGGCTTCCGTCCCCTCAGCTAGGGGCCGAGGAGTGTTTCCAACTATGTGATCCGAAAACATCGGAAAAACACTTCGGAGAACCAGGCAATCCGGCCATTTGGTGCAAACAGACAAAAACGCGCTCGGGGAGTTATGTTATATTACTGTTTAACGTAAGAAACATCTTCCGACGAAAATAGTTCCTCTATGGGTTCCTTTCTTCGGGTTACCACGTTGATCATGGACATATAACCAAATACCCGAAATAGACGGGGATGGTTACTTCGGGAAAATAACCCCGAAATCTTGGCAATAGCTACCAACTATTTTCACTTCCCCCGTGGCCGACCAATTATGTTCTTAAGAACGCTAGCTTTTGGCTTCACCCGTCTGAGGTACGCACCCGGGTAATCCGGACGTAACAATCGCAGAGGTGCTCCCTTTACTCCCTAGCCGAACAATCGGGAACGTAGGGAGTAAACATAGGAGCGAGGCAACCCAGCTTGGCCAAATCTTAAGTCAAATTGATGCATATGATGGCTTTAGAATGATACTGGAAGGTTGCAAACATGTAAAAACTGATGGTTGCACAAATAATATATGACCGGCTCCGTAAAAGAAGCCCCCCCCAGGTAAAAGCATGTGGTACATTCAAGGATGTTTGCCGAAGAAAAACTTAACGTAGTTCGGCTTAACCGAACACAACCCGGGAAAGACTAGTTATTCGAAAAAATATAAATCCGAGAAGGATAAACCAAAGAGGGTGATGACGCTGATTTAGCCATAGAAGCGTTGAAGCCGAGCTGCGTTCCATGGGTTTGGTTTGAGGTGGTCATCCTTTGGGTCATGTAGACGATATGCTCCGCCCGCGAGTACCTGATCAATTATGAAGGGCCTCTCCCATTTGGGCGACAGCTTATGCTTCTGCTTCTCCGGGAGGCGCAGGACGAGGTCACCCACATTGTACGCTTTTGCCCGTACTTCCCTGCTCTGATAGCGTCTGGCCTCTTGCTGATAGAAAGCAGAACGAGCCCGAGCTATGTCACGCTCGCCATCCAGGGTGTCCAGGTCATCTTGCCGATCTAGCTCGGCCTCTCTTTCTTCATACATACGTACTCGAGGTGCGTCGTGAATAAGATCGCTGGGGAGGACGGCTTCAGCCCCATACACCGTGAAGAACGGTGTGGAGCCCGTGGATCGATTGGGAGTGGTGCGTAGGCCCCACAATATGGAGTCGAGCTCCTCGTGTTGGGGAACGTCGCATGGGAAACAAAATTTTTCCTACGCACACGCAAGATCTATCCATGGTGATGAGCATCTACGAGAGGGAGAGTGAATCTACATACCCTTGTAGATCGCTAAGCGGAAGCAATAAGAAACGCGGTTGATGTAGTCAAACGTCTTCGCGATCCAAATCGCAAGTCGTCCCTCGATCCAATCACGATCTAGCGCCGAACGGACGGCACCTCCGCGTTAAACACACGTACGGCTTGATGACGCCTTCACCTCCTCGATCCAGCGAGCGATGATGAAGTAGTAGACGAGTTCCGGCAGCACGACGGCGTGGTGATGGTGGTGAGGAACAATCTCTGCAGGGCTTCGCCAAGCACTATGGAGATTATGACGGGAGGAACTAGAGGGTTAGGGTTGCCGTCACACGGCTTGGGAAATCTTGACGTGTCCCGTGTGTTAGCCCTGCCCCTCTATTTATATGTTGAGCCCTGGGGTCTAAACTTGGAGAGAAAGCCTCCACAAGGTCGGTTTTGCCCACACAAGGTCGGTTTGGCCTGCACGGAAAGAGTCTAACTCGGATTCCAGCAGTATCGCGTACAAGCGGTAGTACCGCTCACGAGCGGTAGTACCGCTTGTGTGGTAGTACCGCTTCACACAAGCGGTAGTACCGCTTACGCGGTAGTACTGCCTTACCAGCGGTAGTACCGCTTAAGGCAGCAGCAAAACTTCCTTTTGCATTTTCCAATACCTCGTGGGCTTTACCCCTTTGGCTCATATAAAGTGTTGCTGCACCCGAACACTTCGGTAAACATCCGGAACCCCTTCCGGTGAATTCCGGAACCCTTCCGGAGATCAAAACACTATTATCACATATATCAATCTTTACCTCCGGACTCTTCCGGAGATCCTCGTCATGTCCGGGATCTTATCCGGGACTCCGAACAACCTTCGGTCACCAACAAAATAACTCAACTATACTGATCGTCACCAAACGTTAAGTGTGTAGACCTTGCGGGTTCGAGAACTATGTAGACATGACCGAGACACCTCTACGATCAATAACCAATAGCGAGACCTGGATGCCCATATTGGCTCCTACATATTCTACGAAGATCTTTATCGGTCGAACCTCTATGTCAAGGATTCAGTTAATCCCGTATGCTGTTCCCTTTGTTCTTCGGTATGTTACTTGCCCGAGATTCGATCGTCGGTATCTCTATACCTAGTTCAATCTCGTTATCGGCAAGTCTCTTTACTCATTCCGTAATACAAGATCTCGTGGCTAACACTTTAGTCACGTTGCTTGCAAGGCTCATTGTGATGTTGTATTACCGAGTGGGCCCTGAGATACCTCTCCATCACACGGAGTAACAAATCCCAGTCTTGATCCATGCCAACCCAACAGACACCCTCGGAGATACCTGTAGAGCACCTTTATAGTCACCCAGTTACGTTGCGACGTTTGAAACACACAAGGTACTCCTCCGATGTCAGGGAGTTGCATGATCTCATGGTCATAGGAACAGATACTTGACATGCAGAAAACAATAGCAATAAACTGACACGATCATATGCTACGTTTATAGTTTGGGTCTTGTCCATCACATCATTCTCCTAATGATGTGATCCCGTTATCAAATGACATCTTATGTCCATGGCTAGGAAACCTTCACCATCTTTTGATCAACGAGCTAGTTAACTAGAGGCTTACTAGGGACACGGTGTTGTCTGTGTACCCACACATGTATTTGAGTTTCCAATCAATACAATTATAGCATGGATAATAAACGATTATCATGAACAAGGAAATATAATAATAACTAATTTATTATTGCCTCTAGGGCATATTTCCAACAGTCTCCCACTTGCACTAGAGTCAATAATCTAGTTCACATCACTATGTGATTTACATTGTAATGAATCGAACACCCATGCAGTTCTGGTGTTGTTCATGTTTAGCCCTTGGAAGAGGTTTAGTCATCGGATCTGCAACATTCAGATCCGTGTGTACTTTGCAAATATTTATGCCGTCCTCCTTGATGTAATCGCGGATGGAATTGAAACGTCGCTTTATGTGTCTGGTCCTCTTGTGAAATCTTGGTTCCTTGGCTAGAGCAATGGCACCAGTATTATCACAAAATAGAGTCATTGGGTTAAGCGCACTAGGCACTACTCCAAGATCTGTCATGAACTCCTTCATCCAGACACCTTCCTTCGCCGCCTCCGAGGCAGCGATGTACTCCGCTTCGCATGTAGAATCAGCTACCACACTTTGCTTGGAACTGCACCAGCTAACCGCACCCCCATTAAGAATAAATACGTATCCGGTTTGTGACTTAGAGTCATCCGGATCAGTGTCAAAGCTTGCATCGACGTAACCCTTTACGACGAGCTCTTGATCACCTCCATAAAGGAGAAACATGTCCTTAGTCCTTTTCAGGTACTTCAGGATATTCTTGACCGCCGTCCAGTGTTCCATTCCTGGATCACTTTGAAACCTTCCGACCATACTTATGGCAAGGCTGACATCGGGTCTTGTGCACAGCATTGCATACATGATAGAGCCTATGGCTGAAGCATAGGGGATGACACTCATCTTTTCTCTATCTTCTGCAGTCATTGGGCATTGAGTCTTACTCAACTTCACACCTTGCAAAACAGGCAAGAACCCCTTCTTGGACTGATCCATTTTGAACTTCTTCAAAATCTTATCAAGGTATGTGCTTTGTGAAAGTCCTATTAAACGTCTTGATCTATCTCTATAGATCTTGATGCCTAATATGAAAGCAGCATCTCCTAGGTCCTTCATTGAAAAACTCTTGTTCAAATATTCCTTCACGCTTTCCAACATTTCTATATTGTTTCCAATCAGTAATATGTCATCCACATATAATATTAGAAACGCTATAGAGCTCCCACTCACTTTCTTGTAAATACAAGCTTCTCCGTAAACTTGTATAAACTCGAACTCTTTGATCACCTCATCAAAGCGAAGATTCCAACTCCGAGATGCTTGCACTAGTCCATAAATGGATCGCTGGAGTTTGCAAACTTTGTCAGCATTCTCTAGATTGACAAAACCTTCTGGTTGCATCATATACAACTCTTCCTTAAGGAAACCATTAAGGAACGCTGTTTTGACATCCATCTGCCAAATTTCATAATCGAAAAATGCAGCTATTGCTAACATGATTCTGACGGACTTAAGCATCGCTACGGGTGAGAAGGTCTCATCGTAGTCAACTCCTTGAACTTGTGAAAAACCTTTTGCCACAAGTCGAGCTTTATAGACGGTGACATTACCGTCCGCGTCCGTCTTCCTCTTAAAGATCCATTTGTTCTGAATGGCCTTACGCCCTTCAGGTAATACTTCCAAAGTCCACACTTTGTTTTCATACATGGATCCCATCTCGGATTTCATGGCCTCTAACCACTTCTCGGAATCCGGGCCCATCATCGCTTCTCCATAGCTCGTAGGTTCATCGTTGTCCAATAACATGACCTCTAAGACAGGGTTGCCGTACCACTCAGGAGCAGTACGCGTCCTTGTCGACCTACGAGGTTCGATAGCAACTTGATCCGAAGCTTTATGATCAACATTAACTTCCTCTTCAGCTGATGTAGGCTCTACAGAAACATCTTTCTGTGCTACGCTACTCTCAGGTTGAACTAAAGGTTCAACAACCTCATCAAGTTCTATCTTCCTCCCACTCAATTCTTTCGAGAGAAACTCTTTCTCAAGAAATGTTCCGTTTTTAGCGACAAACACTTTGCCTTCGGATCTGAGGTAGAAGGTATACCCAACTGTCTCTTTTGGGTATCCTATGAAGACGCATTTCTCCGCTTTGGGTTCCAGCTTTTCAGGCTGAAGCTTTTTGACATAAGCATCACATCCCCAAACTTTAAGAAACGACAGCTTTGGCTTCTTGCCAAACCAAAGTTCATATGGCGTCGTCTCAACGGATTTCGATGGTGCCCTATTTAAAGTGAATGCAGCTGTCTCTAATGCATAACCCCAAAACGATAGTGGCATATCGGCAAGAGACATCATAGATCGCACCATATCCAATAAGGTTCGATTACGACGTTCGGACACACCATTACGCTGTGGTGTTCCAGGCGGTGTCAGTTGTGAAACAATTCCACATTGTCTTAAGTGACTGCCAAACTCATAACTCAGATATTCTCCTCCTCGATCAGATCATAGGAATTTAATCTTCTTGTTACGATGATTCTCAACTTCACTCTGAAATTGTTTGAACTTTTCAAATGTTTCAGACTTGTGTTTCATTAAGTAAATATACCCATATCTACTTAAGTCATCACTCATCAGTGAAGGTGAGAAAGTAACGATAACCACCGCGCGCCTCAATGCTCATCGGACCGCACACATCAGTATGTATGATTTCCAACAAGTCACTTGCCCGTTCCATTCTTCCAGAGAACGGCGTTTTAGTCATCTTGCCCATGAGGCATGGCTCACATGTGTCAAGTGATTCAAAATCAAGTGACTCCAAAAGTCCATCAGCATGGAGCTTCCTCATGCGTTTTATGCCAATATGACCTAAACGGCAGTGCCACAAGAAAGTGATATTATCATTATCAATTCTACATCTTTTGGCATCAATGTTATGAACATGTGTATCATTACTATCGAGATTCAATAAGAATAAACCCCTCACATCGGGTGCATGACCATAAAAGATATTACTCATATAAATAGAACAACCATTATTCTCTGATTTAAATGAGTAACCGTCTCGCAATAAACAAGATCCGGATATAATGTTCATGCTTAACGCAGGCACCAAATAACATTTATTCAGGTTCATCACTAATCCCGATGGTAATCGAAGAGCGAGCGTGCCGACGGCGATCACATGAACCTTGGAACCATTTCCCACGCGCATTGTCACTTCGTCCTTTGCCAGCCTCCGTCTATTCCGCAGTTCCTGTTTTGAGTTGCAAATATGAGCAACCGCACCGGTATCAAATACCCAGGCACTACAACGAGAGTTGGTAAGGTACACATCAATAACATGTATATCATATATACCTTGTTTGTTGTTGGCCGCCTTCTTGTCAGCCAAATACTTGGGGCAATTCCGCTTCCAGTGTCCAGTTCCCTTGCAATGAAAGCACACGGTTTCTGGTTTGGGTCCAGCCTTGGGTTTCTTCACGGGAGGAGCAACTGCTTTGCCACTCTTCTTGGAGTTACCCTTCTTACCCTTGCCATTTTTCTTGAAACTAGTGGTTTTATTGACCATCAACACTTGATGCTCCTTCTGAATTTCAGACTCAACGGCTTTCAGCATCGCAAACAGCTCGGCGACTGACTTGTTCATCCCGTGCATGTTATAGTTCAACACGAAGCTCTTCTAGCTAGGTGGCAATGATTGAAGAACTCTGTCAGTGATAGCCTCTGGCGGAAGGGGCATCCCCAATTCAGCCAGACGGGTGGAGTACCCAGACATTCTGAGTACGTGATCACTGATAGACCCGTTCTCCTCCATGTTGCAAGCATAGAACTTATCGGAGATCTCATACCTCTCGATCCGGGCATTCTTCTGAAAGATAAACTTCAACTCCTTCAACATCTCATATGGTCCATGACGTTCAAAACGTCTTTGAAGTCCCGGTTCTAAGCCATACAATATTGCACATTGAACTATTGAGTAATCTTCAGAACGAGCCTGCCAGGCGTTCACAACGTCTAGAGACTCAACTGGAGCGGGTGGATCACCAAGCGGTGCATCAAGGACATAAGCCTTCTGGGAAGCCGTAAGGATAATCCTTAGATTACGGGCCCAGTCCACAAAGTTACTTCCATCATCTTTCAACTTAGCTTTCTCTAGGAACGCATTAAAATTCAGGGGTGCTACTGCGCGAGCCATGATCTACAACATAAATATTGCAAAGACAATTTAGACTATTGTTCAAGATAATGAGTTTAGTTAATCATATTACTTAAAACTCCCACTCAGATTGACATCCCTCCGGTCATTCGAGTGTAACATGATCCAAATCCACCAACTCAAGTCCGATCATCACGTGAGTTGAGGTGGTTTTAATGGTGAACATCTTCATGTTGATCATATCTACTATATGACTCATGTTCGACCTTTCGGTCTCTTGTGTTCCGAGGCCATGTCTGTACATGCTAGGCTTGTCAAGTTTAACCCGAGTGTTCCGCATGTGCAACACTGGCTTGCACCCGTTGTATGTGAACTTAGAGTCTATCACACCCGATCATCACGTGGTGTCTCGAAACGACAAACTTTCGCAACGGTGCACACTCGGGGAGAACACAATTTATCTTGAAATTTAAGTGAGGGATCACCTTATAATGCTACCGTCGTCCTAAGCAAAATAAGATGCATAAAAGGATTAACATCACATGCAAATCATAAGTGACATGATATGGCCATGAACTTGTGCTTTTGATCTCCATCTCCAAAGCGCCGGCATGATCTCCATCGTCTCCGGCATGACACCATGATCTCCATCATCTTGATCTCCATCAACGTGTCGCCATGAGGTTGTCGCGCCGACTGTTGCTTCCACGACTATTGCTAACTCATAGCGATAAAGTAAAGCAAAACGGCGAAAATAATTAAATACAACTCTATGGCTCCTGCCAGTTTCCGTACTCATCGACATGCAAGTCGTGATATTCTATACAACACATGATCATCTCATACATCACATATATCTCATCATGTAATTGGCCATATCACATCACAACATACCCTGCAAAAACAAGTTAGACGTCCTGTAATTGTTGTTGCAAATTTTACGTGGCTGCTACGGGTTTGCAAGAACCGTTCTTACCTACGCAAAACCACAACGTGGTGTAGTGATTGCTTTTTGATCTTCTAAAAGAACCCTCTTCATTGAAATCGATTCAACTAAAGTGAGAGAGACAGACACCCGCCAGTCACCTTTATGCAATGAGTGCACGTAGCGGTGAAACCTGTCTCGCGTAAGCGTATGCGTAATGTCGGTCCGGGCCGCTTCATCTCACAATACCGCCGAATCAAGTATCAACTAGTAACGGCAAGCAATATGTATACACCCACGCCCACAACTCGTTTGTGTTCTACTCGAGATCTCATCTACGCATAGACCTAGCTCTGATACCACTGTTGGGGAACGTCGCATGGGAAACAAAAATTTTCCTACGCACACGCAAGATCTATCCATGGTGATGAGCATCTACGAGAGGGAGAGTGAATCTACATACCCTTGTAGATCGCTAAGCAGAAGCGTTAAGAAACGCGGTTGATGTAGTCGAACGTCTTCGCGATCCAAATCGCAAGTCGTCCCTCGATCCAATCACGATCTAGCGCCGAACGGACGGCACCTCCGCGTTCAACACACGTACGGCTTGATGACGCCTTCACCTCCTCGATCCAGCGAGCGATGATGAAGTAGTAGACGAGTTCTGGCAGCACGACGGCGTGGTGATGGTGGTGAGGAACAATCTCTGCAGGGCTTCGCCAAGCACTACGGAGATTATGACGGGAGGAACTAGAGGGTTAGGGTTGCCGGCACACGGCTTGGGAAATCTTGATGTGTCCCGTGTGTTAGCCCTGCCCCTCTATTTATATGTTGAGCCCTGGGGTCTAAACTTGGAGAGAAAGCCTCCACAAGGTCGGTTTTGCCCGCACAAGGTCGGTTTGGCCCGCACGGAAAGAGTCTAACTCGGATTCCAGCAGTATCGCGTACAAGCGGTAGTACCGCTCACGAGCGGTAGTACCGCTTGTGCGGTAGTACCACTTCACACAAGCGGTAGTACCGCTTACGCGGTAGTACTGCCTTACCAGCGGTAGTACCGCTTAAGGCAGCAGCAAAACTTCCTTTTGCATTTTCCAAAACCTCGTGGGCTTTACCCCTTTGGCTCATATAAAGTGTTGCTGCACCCGAACACTTCGGTAAACATCCGGAACCCCTTCCGGTGAATTCCGGAACCCTTCCGGAGATCAAAACACTATTATCACATATATCAATCTTTACCTCCGGACTCTTCCGGAGATCCTCGTCATGTCCGGGATCTTATCCGGGACTCCGAACAACCTTCGGTCACCAACAAAATAACTCAACTATACTGATCGTCACCAAACGTTAAGTGTGTAGACCCTGCGGGTTCGAGAACTATGTAGACATGACCGAGACACCTCTACGATCAATAACCAATAGCGGGACCTGGATGCCCATATTGGCTCCTACATATTCTACGAATATCTTTATTGGTCGAACCTCTATGTCAAGGATTCAGTTAATCCCGTATGCTGTTCCCTTTGTTCTTCGGTATGTTACTTGCCCGAGATTCGATCGTCGGTATCTCTATACCTAGTTCAATCTCGTTACCGGCAAGTCTCTTTACTCATTCCGTAATACAAGATCTCGTGGCTAACACTTTAGTCACATTGCTTGCAAGGCTCATTGTGATGTTGTATTACCGAGTGGGCCCTGAGATACCTCTCCGTCACACGGAGTAACAAATCCCAGTCTTGATCCATGCCAACCCAACAGACACCCTCGGAGATACCTGTAGAGCACCTTTATAGTCACCCAGTTACGTTGCGACGTTTGATACACACAAGGTACTCCTCCGATGTCAGGGAGTTGCATGATCTCATGGTCATAGGAACAGATACTTGACATGCAGAAAACAATAGCAATAAACTGACACGATCATATGCTACGTTTATAGTTTGGGTCTTGTCCATCACATCATTCTCCTAATGATGTGATCCCGTTATCAAATGACATCTTATGTCCATGGCTAGGAAACCTTCACCATCTTTTGATCAACGAGCTAGTTAACTAGAGGCTTACTAGGGACACGGTGTTGTCTATGTACCCACACATGTATTTGAGTTTCCAATCAATACAATTATAGCATGGATAATAAACGATTATCATGAACAAGGAAATATAATAATAACTAATTTATTATTGCCTCTAGGGCATATTTCCAACACCTCGACCCAGTGGCAGTCAGATTCTTTTAAAGATCGGACCAGACGGGGCTTAATGCCGCTCAAAATTAGGCCATTAGCTTGCTCGATCTGTCCATTGGACTGTGGGTGATATACCGAGGCATAGTCGAGTTTAATGCCTAAATTAGCACACCAGTCTTTGACTTCCTGGGTGGTAAAATTGGATCCATTGTCCGTTATTATGCTATGGGGGACACCGTAATGGTGCTTGACGCCGGATATAAAATCAATGACCGGCTTGGACTTGGCTGAGGTTACTGGTTTTGCCTCAATCCATTTAGTGAATTTGTCTACCATGACGAGTAGATATTTCTTTTTCTTGGTCCCCCCTTTAAGTGGTCCGACCATGTCCAGCCCCCAGACCGTGAAGGGCCAAGTAATCGGTATCGTCCGAAGAGCCATGGGGGACATATGACTTTGATTTGCAAAGAGCTGGCATCCAACGCAATGTTGGACCAATGTTTGGGCGTCTGCGCGAGCCGTGGGCCAGAAGAACCCGGCTCGGAAGGCCTTGCTGACCAGGGCCCGAGCTGTTGTGTGGTGACCGCCCATGCCGGCGTGGATTTTGGCCAAGAGCTGTCTCCCCTCCTCTTCGGATATACATCTCTGGAGGACGCCGGTAGTGCTTTTCTTGCATAGTTCGCCCTTGTGGACCTTGTAGGCTTTAGATCGCCGAATGATGTGCCTTGCCTCAGTCTAGTCATCGGGTAGCTCTTGGCGGAGAAGATAAGCGAGGAAGGGCTCGGTCCATGGTGCGATTATCGCCATGACTTCGTGGGCCGAAGACGTCTCTTCGACGGCCGAGCCCCCAACAATTCCTTCGTCTGGTTCGATGGTTGGAGGGACGAGCTCTCCTGAGCCCTTGGTTTCAGAGTACTGGCCATCCTCTTGCCACGCCACGGATGGCTTGAAGAGTCGTTCCAAAAAGGTGTTCTCAGGAACACGATCGCGCTTGGCGCCCATTCGAGCAAGGACATCGGCGACTTGATTGCTGTCTCTAGAAACATGGTGGAACTCCAGCCCTTCAAAACAGGTGGATATCTTTAGGACGACATTGCGATATGCTGTCATTTTTGGGTCTTTTGCGTCGAACTCGCCGTTGACTTGAGAGATGGCGAGATTAGAGTCTCCCTGTACCTCGAGCCGTTGTACACCCATTGACACCGCCATCCGAAATCCATGCAATAGAGCTTCATATTCGGCCACGTTGTTGGATTCGGTGTACATGGTCTGAAGTACATACCAGATATTGTCGCCAGTGGGAGATGTGAGAACCACTCCAGCCCCCAGCCCGGCGAGCATTTTGGAGCCGTCGAAGTACATCGTCCAATGCGAATATGTACTGTACTCTCTAGGGAGCTCGGCTTCCGTCCATTCCACTATGAAATCCGCCAACACCTGAGATTTAATAGCCCGGCGTGGTCGATACATGATTTTGAAGGGGAGGAGATCGATGGCCCATTTAGCTAAACGGCCGGTGGCGTCTCGATTGTTGATTATGTCATTCAGAGGTACTTCGGATGCCACCGTGACCGAACACTCTTGAAAATAGTGGCGGAGCTTTCGGGATGCCATGAAAACTACATAGGCTATCTTTTGATAATGTGGGTACCTCGTTTTACACGGGGTGAGCACTTCAGATACATAGTACACTGGCTTCTGCACCTGGAGCTTGTGACCCTCTGCCTCTCGTTCGATGATGAGAACCGCGCTGACCACCTGATTCGTGGCCGAAATATATAGCAGCATTGGCTCGCCCAAGCTGGGTGCTGTCAAGATAGGGTTGCTAGCCAGTAGTTTTTTAATTTCCTCAAGTGCGGCCACTGCCTCGCAAGTCCACTCGAAGTTCTTGGTCCGTTTAAGCAGCTTGTAGAGTGGTAGGGCCTTCTCTCCGAGGCGTGAGATGAAGCGGCTCAAGGCTGCCACACAGCCGGCCAGTTTCTGAACGTGCTTCGGCTCGGTAGGAACCGCTAGCTGGGACAATTCCCGTATTTTTGCTGGGTTAGCCTCTATTCCTCTATGGGAAACAATAAATCCGAGCAGCTTGCCGGCCGGCACTCCGAAGACACACTTTTCCGGATTGAGCCGTATATCGAAACTTCATAGGTTGTTGAAGGTTTGCCGGAGATCGTCCACCAGCTGACAGACGTGGTTGGTTTTGACAACCACGTCGTCCACATATGGCTCGACCGTTTTGCCGATCTGCTTTTCCAAACACGTTTGGATCATGCGCTGGTATGTAGCCCCTGCGTTTTTAATCCGAAGGGCATTGTGTTGAAACAGAATGGTCCATAGGGGGTGATGAATGCTGTGGCCGCTTGATCAGACTCCTTCATTTTAATTTGATGGTATCCGGAGTAAGTGTCGAGGAAACACAACGAGTCATGCCCGGCAGTGGCGTCTATGATCTGGTCTATGCGGGGCAAGGGGAAAGGATCCTTGGGGCAAGCCTTGTTTAAGTCCTTGAAATCGACACACAACCGCCAGGATTTGTCCTTTTTAGGTAGCATGACCAGATTAGCCAACCACTCCGGATATTTGATGTCTTGGATGAATCCGGCTTCGAGTAACTTTGCCAATTCCTCGCCCATGGCTTGACGCTTGGGTTCAGAAAATTGGCGTAAAGCCTGTTTGACTGGCTTGAAACCTTTAATTATGTTCAAGTTGTGCTCAGCTAAACTACGTGGGATCCCTGGCATGTCTGACGGGTGCCAGGCAAAGATATCCCAGTTTTCGCGCAAAAATTTGCACAACTCTTCATCGACCGCGGGGTCTAGCTGAGCTCCAATGGATGCCATCTTGTTGGGATCTGTTGGATGCACTTGGAATTTGACGATTTCAACTGTTGGTTTGAAGTACGTAGATTTGGGCCTTTTATCGAGGATTACATCGTCCTTGTCCATCGTTGAACGGAGCGCGGTTAGTTCTTCAGCTGCGAGGGCCTCCGACAACTATTCGAGGGCGAGCAATGCTGTTTTATTCTCGGCCTGAAGAGCTCTGTCCAGATCACTTGTGATTGTGATCACGCCGTTTGGCCCTGGCATCTTAAGTTTCATATACCCTTAATGTGGGATAGCATGGAATCGGGCGAATGCGTCGCGCCCCAATAAGGCGTGGTAGCCACTGTGAAAGGGCACAATGTGGAAGAGCAATTCCTCGGATTGATAGTTCTCGGGGGTTCCGAAGACTACATCGAGAGTGACTCGACCACAGCAATGTGCCTCCTTTCCAGGGATGATCCCTCGAAAGATGGCGTGACTTTGCTCGATGCGAGATCTGTCAAACTACATTTTGTCCAGGGTGTCCTCGTAAATGAGGTTTAGCCCACTGCCGCCGTCCATGAATACCTTTTGGAGTCAAAATCCATCCACTATGGGGTCGAGGACGAGGGCGGCAGCAGTTCAGATAGGGCGAGGTCTCGGCTGATCTTGTTTGTTGAAAGTGATAGGTATGTCTGTCCATGAGTCCATTGCTGCCACATGGTGAATTTGACCGAGCTCTCGAAGGGCTCTTTTCCTCTGCTTGCTTGAGGAATACGTCTCGTAGATTGTTAGGATCTCGGCATCATCCTCAAGGGGCACTGCTGGACATCTATTTGAATATGGGCCTCCGAGGATGGCTTTGCCGCTCTTGGCGACTTGCCTGACCACCCAGCAGGCTCGAAGGCTGTGGGTTGGCGGTGTGTTGAGCAGGACGGAGTGTATGGGGCACGGTTTGTCTAGTAGTTTGTCAAGGACTGTTCTGGATCCTATCAGGAGTTTCTTCCTTTTCTCGAACGGCTCGTATTGAGGTGTCCGGCGAGGGTGTGCGCATTTTGCCCAAGTTCGGCTTGATCCCTCGGCATGGATTGACTTCGCTTGCTTGAGCTGAGCCTGCCAAGCATCTTCCATGGCACATTATTTGGATACCAAGTCCGATAATTCAGAGAAGTTTTGGATGTGGCGGCGGGCGAGGTCATTTAAGATGCCTTCGTCTCGACAGTTCTGTCGGAAAACCGCCAGAATTTCCTTGCTGCAACAGTCTGTTATATTGTTTTTGACGAGAAGGAATCTGGCCCAGAAGTGCCGAACTGTCTCTCCGGGATGTTGCTTTACATACATTAGGTCCCATATGTCGGGCCGTCCTGAGTTACTTGGACAGTACTCGATGTGGGGGGTGGGTGGGATAAATTTTTTGATCCCAGCATCGTGTGAGTCCGGGGTTTTGGCGGCTGCGTCCTGGATCGACATAGAATCCGACGTGTCGGGCACTGGATCCGGATTTTTAGCCAGGCGCGGTTGTGTAGACTCGAGGTCGTGCGCTGAATCAGACTTCGGCTTTCAATTCTCTCTGGAGCGGAGTTCGGCTGCCGAGCTGGAGGATGGAGCTTGATCATCAGAAGCTCACACCCCATGTGCTCTCGGCTCTGGGAGGAGGAGCGAGCCCTCGGTCGAGCCTTCAACAGCGGCGACCAAGTGGGCGGCCGGAGGGGTGTGAATTTCCCTGTCATCGGCTTTAAGCCCAATCTGGTCGTAGACCGAGGACTGGCCATCTGTGATTCCCATGGCTTGGATCTGATCTAGTATCCCGTTTAGTAGCAAGAGATCCGTCGGACCCAAGTTCTGGCAGTTTTCGGGGTCAACCCGCAGTATGGCTGTGCCAGGAGCGTTCGACATCGCCCCGCAGTCATGCTCGGCTGAGGCCGGTCTTCAGCCGCCGAGCGCAGAGATTGGATCCGGGCTCAAGGCCGGATCTGGAGTAGCGGCCGTCTTGATAGTGGGGTGGGCCGTACCCGAAGTCAAAGCTTCAGGGTTTGCGGGCCCTCCAGGCGAGGCCGAGGGCCCTGTAAGAATGAGGTCTCCCCGGGAGTCGATGACGAACTCTAAGTTCCCTAACCTGATCTCCTGATCGGGGGTAAAGCTGTTGACCCGGCCGAGGCGACCGGCCGGATCAGCGTGTAGCATGACGCTGCCGAATGCAAAGAGCTGGCCGGGAACGAAGATGTCGCCGCAGCTAGCACTGTTGCTCATGACTAAGCGAGCCATAGATCCTCGATGACCCAACAGCGGAGCCTCTCAATGAAAGCACCAATGTTGGTACCAAAACCGGCAGATCTCGGGTAGGGGATCAGAACTGTGGATCTTGGAATCAATGATTAACAGGGAACGTAGAGACAGCAATTTACCCAGGTTCGGGCCCTCTCGAAGAGGTAAAACCCTACGTCCTACTAGATTGTATTGATGTGATTGTATGAAGGTTACAGAGTTGATCTACCTCGAGATCGGATGAGCTAAACCCTAGGTGGGCATGATGATTCTCCCTCTCTACGGACTAAACCCTCTGGTTTATATAGACACCAGAGGGGCCTAGGGTTACACATGGTCGGTTGGCATTAGGGGATAAACATGCCGGTTACGCTAAATATTTCTTGGACGAGATGCCAAGTCTTCGGAGGTTTCCTTCTGGTGCGCGGGGTTGCCCACTATCCGGCCTTCCTTTGATGAGTAAAGAGCGGCCCACTAGTCCGGCCTACGAGAGATAGGCCGGCAGCCCGAGTACCCCCTAGTCCGAGACACCCTCACCAGGTTCCGCCTCGAGACGGCGGTGCTTCGTCCCGAAAGTCTTCTTCTGATTTTTCTAGGGCAAATGGCTTCATATAGTGGAACGAGGGGGCCAGAGGCCTGCCAGGGGCCCCACAAGCCAGGGGGCGTGCCCAGGGGGGTAGGCCGCCCCCCAGGCTTGTGGCTTCTTGGTGGACCCCCTACTGTTGATTCTTTTGCCAGTATTTTTTATATATTCCAAAATAAATCTCCGTAAATTTTCAGGTCATTTGGAGTTGTGCAGAATAGCTAGCTCTATTTCACCCCTTTCATGTCCAGAATTCCAGCTGCCCGCATTCTCCCTCTTCATGTAAATCTTGCAAAATAAGAGAGAAAAGGCATAAGAATTGTACCATAAAGTGAAATAATGATTAAAAAGATATTAATTATTCATAGGAAATCATGATGCAAATTGGACGTATCACATGGCAATACCCAAATGCTTAGCCCCGGCCGCGACCCACACAGAGGCCTCATTACGTATGCGCCGGATGATGATCGGTGGAGGGGTCTGCTTGTGGTTAAAAACGCGAGAGTTACGCTCGTTCCAAATCTCCCATGTGACCAACATGGAAAGGGATGCCATCGCTTTGCACTTAGAAATGTCATGGTGTATGATGGAGTCCCATTAGGACTTGACGTCATCGAAAGCGTTCCAAGAGGCAGTGCAAAGCATGTGAAGGCCCAGCCAATCCTTGACCATGTTCCAGATGCGGATGGAGAAGCGGTATTGGAAGTTCATGTGCACTACCGTTACAAAGGGGGCATTGGCCGCAGTTTGGCCATCCGTGCCTTGTGAGGCGCTCCGCCATCCACACCTGATTTTGGTTAATGAGCTAGGCAAAGATTTTGCATTCGGGAGGGGGGCAGATTTTCCAAATGTCGCACTTCATGTTGGACGAGACCATGCCGAGGAAATGAGCTTTGTACATCGAGATCACGGAGTAGTTTCTAGATGGGGACACCTTCCAAGAGATGGAGTCAAGCTGCTGATCAGTGATACGTCTCCAACGTATCTATAATTTTTGATTGTTCCATGCTATTATAGTATCAATCTTGGATGTTTTATATGCAATTATATATCATTTTTTGGGACTAACCTATTAACCTAGTGCCCAGTGCGAGTTGCTGTTTTTTTTGCCTGTTTTTGCCTTTTCAGAAAATCATTATCAAAAAGAGTCCAAAAGAAGAAAAAACTTTGGATTAACTTTTTCTGGACTAGAAGGGACCCTAGAAGCTTCGGGAGAAGACCAGAAGAGTCACGAGGGAGCGACAAGCCCGAAGGGTGCGCCCAGGGGGGGGGGGGGGGTAGGCGCGCTTCCCAGGCTTGTGGGCCCCTCGTGGCACCTCTTGACCTAATTCCAGCGCTATAAATTCCAAAATATTCCCCATATACCAGAAAGACAGAAGAGAAAACCTTTCCGTCGCCGCAAGCCTCTGTTCTTCTGCGATCCCATCTGGAGGCCTTTTCCGGTACTCTGCCGGAGGGGGAATCGATCACGGAGGGCTTCTTCATCAACCTTGCTGCCCTTCCAATGATGTGTGAGTAGTTTACCACAGACCTACGGGTCCATAGCTAGTAGCTAGATGGCTTCTTCTCTCTCTTTGATCTTCAATACCATGTTCTCCTCGATGTTCTTGGAGTTCTATTCGATGTAATCTTCTTTTGCGGTGTGTTTGTTGGGATCCGATGAATTGTGGGTTTATGATCAGATTATTCATGAGAAATATTTGAGTCTTCTCTGAACTCTTTTATGCATGATTGTTATAGCTTTGTATTTCTCTCTGATCTATCCGTTTGGTTTGGCCAACTAGATTGATTTATCTTGCAATGGGAGAGATGCTTTGTGATGGGTTCAATCTTGCGGTGTTCTATATCCCAGTGACAGAAAGGGACAAGACATGTATTTGTATTGTTGCCATTAAGGATAAAAAGATGGGGTTTAATCATATTGCTTGAGTTTACTTTGTCTATATCATGTCATCTTGCTTAAGGCGTTACTCTGTTTTATACTTAATACCATAGATGCATGCTGGATAGCGGTCGATGGGTGGAGTAATAGTAGTAGATGCAGGTAGGAGTCGGTCTCCTTGTTTCGGACGTGATGCCTATATACATGATCATTGCCTTGAATCCGTCATAACTATGCGCTTTTCTATCAATTGCCCAACGGTAATTTGTTTACCCACCGTATGCTATGTGTCGGTGTAAAAACCGGCTGTGGATCTCAGATCAATGGTAACAGGGACGAAGGTGACAGTGTTTACCCAGGTTCGGGCCCTCTCTATGGAGGTAAAACCCTACGTCCTGCTCTTGTTTATATTGATGATGAAGTATCGAGTACAAGCTTGATCTACCTCGAGATCGTAAGGAAAAGCCTAAACCTAGAGCTAGGTGGTTGATAATTGTGATTCCGTGTCCTCTATAGGTTAAACCCTCTGACTTATATACACGCCATGTAGGGGCATCTAGGGTTACATAGGCGGTATCTAGGGATGCGTATGGAGGTGGTAGGAGATGTCTTGGGGTATACTCCAAGTCTTCGGCAGATACCATCTTGATCATGCCACAGCTTCCGGAGTCCATCTAGATGGGAACAGGGCCTTCGGGCCCATCCCGAGGACTATGGGCCATCTAGGTTGGTACCCCCTAGTCCAGGACACTGTCAGTAGCCCCCGAACTAGTCTTCTATGCCAAGGATGACATATTTGCCCTTCGCAACTTCGGATCCGTAGTGCTTGGCTCGACGGACGAGTTCCCACCTCGTGTTGACACTTGTCTTCTTATTCCAGGCCGCCGTAGACCACCCGTCGAAGGAGTGGCATCCCTTGTTCGGAACCCAATCAAAAACACAATCCATATCCGAGGTCGTGGGGTTACTTAGCCTCGAAGGCCTGCCGCGTAGGTGTGAACAGTACTTTCTAGCCTGACAACTTTATCGAAGCGGCACCACCCACGACCCGGTGAGCAGTTACTGCTTACTTGAATCGCGGTCCGAGGCAAGTTTTTCACAGGCGCGTCCCATCAA
Organism: Elymus sibiricus; assembly: GCA_039707655.1. Lineage (NCBI taxonomy): Eukaryota > Viridiplantae > Streptophyta > Magnoliopsida > Poales > Poaceae > Elymus > Elymus sibiricus. The sequence goes on along the minus strand of CM077666.1, from coordinate 342,077,613 downwards.
AACGGAGATCGTGCCCACTTTTTAAGGGATATCATTAAGATTTTGTTTCTCCCTATACGCATAATGGCATTTTTTTACAGGTAATGGCGATTTCAACGGCGCGGAAGTAGGGACTCTTGGCCTTTTTACCAGGCCATATAAGAGCGAGGGGGTAACAATAGAGAGTTCACACTCCCTTGCTTCCCTGCCCATCGCCTCCTAAGTCTCACTGCTCAGATCCAATCCTGAGCTCTCCCCACTTCCGCAGCGCTCTCCTCCTCAACAATGGCGGAGCCCAACCTCAAGGGGCACTGGGGCAGCTCCTCCATGACGGAGGGCACCATTTTGGAGATGCAAAGCAAGGGGTACATCCCCACGGAGGTCCGCACTCGAGTGCCGACCCTGATAACCCACAAGTATAGGGGATTGCAACAGTTTTCGCGGGTAGTATTTCACCCAGATTTATTGATTCGACACAAGGGGAGACAAAGAATATTTGCGAGTATTAGCAGTTGAGTTGTCAATTCAACCACACCTGGAGAACTAAATATCTGCAGCAAAGTGTTTAGTAGCACGGTAGTAAGATAGTTTCAAGAGCAGTAGTAACAGTAGCAACAGTAACAGAAGCAGTTTTGTAGTGATTGTAATAGCAGCAACAATGAAAGTAACTTAACAAAGATCAATATGCGAAAATAATAGGCATTGGATCAGTGATGGATAATTATGTTGGATGAGATTCATCATGTAATGTAGGCATGTATTCCGTATATAGTCATACGTGCTTATAGTAAGAATTTGCATGACATTTTTTGTCCTACCCTCCCGTGGCAGCGGGGTCCATAAGGAAACTAAGGGATATTAAGGCCTCCTTTTAATAGAGAACTGGAACAAAGAATTAGCACATACTGAATACATGAACTCCTCAAACTACGGCAATCACCGGAAAGAATCCCAATTATTGTCACCTTGGGGTATGCGGATCATGACACATAACAGGTGCATATAACTTGCAAGATAGGATCAAGAACTCAAATATATTCATGAAAACATAAAGGTTCAGATCTGAAATCATGGCACTCGGGCCCTAGTGACAAGCATTAAGTATAGCAAGGTCATAGCAACATCAATCTCAGAACATAGTGGATACTAGGGATCAAAGTCCCAACAAATCGACTCGATTACATGGTAAATCTCATCCAACCCATCATCGTCCAGCAAGCCTACGAAGAAATTACTCACTCACGGCGGTGAGCATCATGAAATTGGTGATGGAGGATGGTTGATGATGACGACGGCGTCGAATCCTCCTCTCCGGAGCCCCGAACGGACTCCAGACCAGCCCTCCCGATGAAGAACAGGAGGTAGCGGCGGCTCCGTCTCGTAAAACGCGATGATTCTTTCTCTCCCATTTTTTTCTCCATGAATAGGTACTTATAGCGTTGGAGTTAGGTCAAACGGAGTTGCCAGGGGCCCACAAGCCTGCTAGGTGCGCCCTGGGGGGTGGCCGCGCCCCCCAGGCTTGTGGCGCCTGTGGGCCCCCCCTCTCGTGGATCTTTGCGCCAGTATTTTTTATATATTTTGAAATAATTCTACGTAAATTTTTAGGTCCATCCGAGAACTTTTATTTCTGCACAAAAACAACACCATGACAATTTTGCTGAAAACAGCGTCAGTCCGGGTTAGTTCCATACAAATCATGCAAATTAGAGTCCAAACTAGAGCAAAAGTGTTTGGAAAAGTAGATACGTTTGGGACGTATCAACTCCCCCAAGCTTAACTCATTGCTTGTCCTCAAGCAATTCAGTTGACAAACTGAAAGTGATAAAGAAAAACTTTTACAAACTCTTTTGTTCTTGTTGTCTGTATATATACTTACCTAGCATTCAAGTTTTCAGCAAAGATTATGAACTAACCATATTGATGATAACACTTAGGTCTCACATTTACTCATGGCAATAACATAACCAACTAGCAAGCAATAATAAGATATCTCGGATGCCAACACTTTATCAAAACAATCATGATATAATATGATAACATGGTATCTCGCTAGCCCTTTCTGAGACCGCAAAACATAAATGCAGAGCACCTCTGAGATTCAACCAATGACTAAACATTGTAATTCAGGGTAGAGGATATCTAGTCATGGTCACACCCAACATTAACTATACTCAATGCATAAAAATGACAATAGTGCTCTCCAACTGGTGCTTAAATGAGAGGGTGATGACTCAACAATAAAAGTAAAATAACATAAAAGTAAATGGATAGGCCCTTCGCAGAGGGAAGCATGGATTTGCAGCGATGCCAGAGCTCGAAGCTTAAATTAGAGATGAAAAACAATTTTGGGTGATATGCCTTTCCTGTCAACGTCACGACCGAGAGTTTTCAATATCTTCCATGCTAAACACATTATAGGCGGTTCCCAAGCAGAAAGGTAAAGTTTACTCCCCCTCCACCGTACCAACACAAGCCATGGCTAGCCGAATTCACGGGTGCCCTCCATACCAACAACTTTTCGGGGGAGTTTGTTTGCATTATATAATGATTTTGAGCATAGGACTGGGCATCCCAATTACCATCCTCTCTTGTGCAATGACAAGTGAATAAACACTCATCTGAGAGTAACCTGCTTAGCATGGAAGATACTAACCGCCCCCTGTCGCTCCATGAGCGGTACAGGCACACAAAACAGATGTTCATTTGAATGTTTAGAGGTGGCACTTGCAAATTTACTTGGAACGGCAGAGTAATACCGCATATAGGTAGATATAGTGGACTCATCTGGAACAACTTTGGTTTAAGGATTTGGATGCACAAGCAGTATTCCCGCTTAGTACAGGCGAAGGCTAGCAAATAGATTGAGAAGCGACCAGCTAGAGAGCGAAAACGGTCATAGACATGCATTGCGAATAATTAACATTGAACACAAGCATGAGTAGGATATCAACACCCTGAACATAAATATCATGGAGGCTATGTTGGTTTTGATTCAACTACATGTATGAACATGTGCCAAGTCAAGCCACTCGAATTACTCAGAGGAGGTTACCATGCTAACATACTACATCACAACCATTTTAATACATGTTGACACTCAAGATAAATCATTATCTACTCCTAGCTATTTAAGCATGGCATGAACAACTATAATCTCTAATTGTCATCACAAATATGTTTACTCATAATAATGCTGAATCATGAATACTGAGCTAAACATCTTTACAAAGACAAAAACAAGAAGAGTTCATACTAGCTTTTCTTCATTGCAATCACTTCATCAAATATCGTCATTATTGCCTTTCACTTGCATGACCGAATGATGTGATGATAATAATAATAGTGCAAGTGTGCCGTGGACTAAGCTGGAATCTGCAAACATTTATTCAAAGGAGAAGACAAAGTAATAGTGGCTCGTTGTTAGATCAACAATAAAGCATATGGGAGCCACTCATCATTTTCATCGTGGTCTTTCTCCTTGCGACAACTCAACGAAAAGAAAAGAAGTTCAGAGAAACACACTGAAATATTTTTGGAGTTTTTAGTTTTTCTGAAGAAAGCAAATTAACGAAGGAAAAACAAAAAATGAGAAAAACTATTTACATAGGAAAGCTCCCAACAAGCAAAAGAAGAAACGGGAAATCTTTTTGGGTTTTCGTTTACTACAATGAATTAACTAAACAAGAAAGAAACTACAACTAATTTATTTATTTTGGATTTTTGAAAGTTTTTCAAACACATGAGAAGAAAGCGAAAATAAAACTAACATGGATATACAATGAAAAAGGATGAACACCGACAACTGGAATGAATGTGTGAACATGAATGTAATGTCGGTGAGAGATACGTACTCCCCCAAGCTTAGGCTTTTGGCCTAAGTTGGTCTACGGCCAGTCCTGGCCTGGATAATGCCCGTGATGGTAGTTCGGGTTATACTGAAATGCAGCTGCCACAGCTTGACGAGCTGCCTCGTTAAGACACTCGATCTCTGCTGCCCTCTCGTACTCCTCAGCCCGCTCCTCAAGTATGAAATATCTATGTTTTCCCTGGAAATCAAAGAAGGTAGGAGCAGGCAAAACAATATGGAAAACACGACGCCTATTAAAGATTAGCCTGTATCTGAAAGGGGGAAGACCCCTCTCAACGAACTGGTGGCATTCCATAGCGTCATAATCAAGAAAACTAGGTGGCAACAGGGTGTCATTTTGTTTAATGGGCACACCAAGATAGGTAGCTAAGCGAGTGGCATAAATTCCACCAAAGAAATCACCAACTAAGGCATTATTATGTAAACGACGTGCAACAATAGCCCCCATGTTAAATTGTCTATCTCCTAGCACTGCACTTTTAAGGATGCTCAATTCAGGTGCACATAAATGACTAGGGTCCTGTTTACCATTGATGCACCTACCAATGAACAGACCAAAATAATGTATAGCAGGAAAATGAATGCTCCCCATGGTAGCCTATGTGATGCCTCTAGTTTCACCCTTAGTAATGTTCATGAGAAATTCATTGCAATCTGATTTACGAGATTCAGTGCAAGTCCCCCAAAATGGAATTTTGCATGCTTCACTAAATTCTTCAACAGTCATGCGAAAAGGATGTTCATATAGATTGAAAATAATGTCATGGGAAGTGCGCTGATATACATACTTGAATCTTTGCACAAAGGAATCTGTGAGGTCATAGTATTGAGGGCACCTATCTGCCATGAACTCCATGAGCTCGGCGTTGTGCACGTACATATCAAACTCTTCTTTGATGCTGGCTCGAATCATGAAGGCATCCGACGGCCACTCGCACGGTAGCACCGCGGCCTCTCACGGCGGTTCGGTATCCTACTCGCGTATTGCGGGCCTAGGAGCACTCCTGCTCGAGGAACCACCATGGAATATCTTCCTAAACATCTTCTTCTTCTCTGAAAAATTTCTGAAATTTTTAGTGACTCCAAATAAAAGTGAACAAAACTCAACAAAATTGATACCAACTACTCCAACATGTATCTAGAAGCTATATCATGCATCAAAACTACTTTGGACCATATAAATTCAACATGCAAGCTCATAAACATGGTCACCACAGTAGCAAAAATTTGCAAAGTATAAAGCACTAGATCAAAAACTAATTGGAGCATTGGAGGAGTCACATACCAAGGAGCAATTCCTCAAACCAGTTTTGGAAATGGAGTTCCGAGCAAGGAGATCAAAAATCACAGCAAAATGAGCAAGAACACGGGCTTGGGAGCAAGTTTGATTTTTTCTTGAGGAAGAAGAAAGAGATGGGTGGCTGGCATAAGTGAGTGGGTCCCTGTGGGACCCACAAGCCTGCTGGGCGCGCCCAGGAGGGTGGCCGCGCCCTTTGGGCTTGTGGCTCACAGGTGCACCCCCTGGGGTGTGTTCAGTGCCAAAAATTCTTAAATATTCTGGAAAAAATCATACTAAATTTTCATGGCATTCTGAGAACTTTTATTTTTGGGCCATTTTTTATTGCACGGAAAATTCAGAAAACAGGATAATCATGGCATTTTATTTTAGTCTACTAAAAATAACAGAGAGCAAAAGGTGGGTACAGAAAGTTGTGCTTACTAAATTCATCGACCACATGCCCCTCAAAAAGAATCCATTAATAAGGTTGATCAAGTCTTATTAACAAACTATTTCCGAATGGCATGAAACCGAAGAATTGTCGTATAACACTAAGTTAGCTCAACGGGGATATGCATCTCCCCAACAACAAGAATTTCATATTTCTTTTTGGCAGTAGGAAGAGGAAATTTGAATCCCTCAATGGTGATTGTCGAAACCTTTTCAATACAATTGATACCATTCACCGAACTTTGCTTCTTCAGAAAATAAACCGTATGCACATTACCATTGACATGAAAAGTAACCTTGCTTTTGTTGCAATCAATAACAGCCCCTGCAGTATTCAAAAAGGGTCTTCCAAGGATAATCGACATGTTGTCGTCCTCGGGCATATCAAGTATAACAAAGTCTGTCAAGATAGTAACATTTGCAACTATAACACGAACATCCTCGCAAATTCCAATAGGTATAGCAGTGGATTTATCAGCCATTCACAAAGATATTTCAGTGGGTGTGAGCTTATTCTAATCAAGTCTTCTATATAAAGAGAAAACCATAACACTAACACCGGCTCCTAAATCACATAAAGCAGTTTTGACATAACTTCTTTTAATGGAGCATGGTATAGTAGGTATTCCCGGATCTCCTAGTTTCTTGGGTACTCCACCCTTAAAAGAATAATTTGCAAGCATGGTGGAAATTTCAGCTTCAGGTATCTTTCTTTTATTTGTGACAATATCTTTCATGTATTTAGCATAGGGAGACATTTTCAACATATCAATCAAGCGAGTATGCAAAAAGACAGGTCTAAGCATTTCAACAAAGCGCTCAAAATCTTCGTCATCCTTATTTTTAGATGGTTTAGTAGGGAAAGGCATAGGTTTTTGAACCCATGGTTCTCTCTCCTTTCCATGTTTTCTAGCAACGAAATCTTTTTTATCATATCTTTTATTCTTAGGATGTGGGTTATCAAGATCAACAGCTGGTTCTATTTCTACATCATTATCACTAGGTGTATGTTCATTACCAGATTGTGTCTCAGCATCAGAAATAGAAGCATCATTATGATTCTCAGGAGGTTTTTCTATCTCAGGTTCACTAGGAGCAGGCAAGGTTTTATCATTTTTCTTTTTCTTTTTCTTCTTAGATGGACTAGGTGCATCAATATTATTTCTTTGAGAGTCTTGTTCAATTCTTTTAGGATGACCTTTAGGATATAGAGGATCCTGAGTCATGCTACCTCGTATAGTAACAACTCTAATAGCATGATCATTCTTCTTATTATTCATGTCATCAAGCAAATCATTTTGTGACTTAGCAATTTGTTCTAACTGAGTCTGGGCCATAGAAGCATGTTTACTCCAGCATTTAACAGCATTTGCAGTTCTAAACATCAAATCACTCAAGTGTTCAATCATGATGGCATTCCGTTTTAGTTGGTTGCTAACATACATATTAAAGTGTTCCTGTTTAATGATGTAATTATCAAATTCGTACAGGCATTGACTAGCAGATTTATTATACGGAATATCACCTTCATCAAATCTAGTGAGAGAATTTACCTCCACTACCTGTGTCAGGATGTCGAGCCCATGTATTTCTTCAATAGGTGGTAAATTCTTAACATCTTCAGCTTTAATACCTTTTTCCTTCATAGATTTCTTAGCTTCTTGCATATCTTCTGGACTGAGGAATAGAATACCTCTCTTCTTCGGAGTTGGCTTAGGTGGTGGTTCAGGAAGTGTCTAATCATCGGCATTTCTCAATATATTATTCAATAATACTTCAGCCTATCCAACAGTTCGTTCCCTGAAAACACAACCAGCACAACTATCTAGGTAGTCCCTAGAAGCATCGGTTAGTCCATTATAAAAGATATCAAGTATTTCATTTTTCTTAAGAGGATGATCAGGCAAAGCATTAAGTAACTGGAGAAGCCTCCCCCAAGCTTGAGGGAGATTCTCTTCTTCAATTTGCACAAAGTTAAATATTTCCTGTAAGGCAGCTTGTTTCTTATGAGCAGGAAATATTTTTCAGAGAACTAATATATCATATCCTGGGGACTACGCACACAACCAGGAGCAAGAGTATTAAACCATTTCTTAGCATCACCCTTTAATGAGAAAGGAAACAACTTAAGAATATAGTAATAGCGAATTTTTTCCTCATGAGCAAATAGGGTGGCAATATCATTCAACTTAGTAAGGTGTGCCACAATAGTTTCAGTTTCATAACCATGAAAAGGATCAGATTCAACCAAAGTAATTAACTCAGGATCGACAGAGAATTCATAATCCTTATCAGTAACAAATATGGGAGAAGTAGCAAACTTAGGATCATATTTCATTCTCTCCCTCATAGATTTTTCTTTCATTTCAGCAAGCAATTTTATAACCTCATCTCTATCATTACAAGCAAGAATAGCTCTAGCTGTCTCTCTATCAAAAACATGACCATCAGATGTTTCAGGCATTTCAATTCTAGTAGGAGAGCTAGGCATAATAGGTGAATCATAATTTTCAAGAGTTTCAACATTTTTAGTTTCTTTAGCTTTAGCAATTTGTTCATCAAGAAATTCACCAAGTGGCATAGTATTATCAAGCATAGTACTAGCATCATCATAAGTATCATTCATACCAGAAGTAGTATCATCAATAACTTGCGACATATCAGAATGAATAACAGGTGGTGGTGTCGCAAGCCTACTCAAAACAAAAGGTGAATCAAGTGCAGAGTGTGATGGCAGTTCCTTACCTCCTCTAGTCATAGAGGGGACGATCTTGGTTTTAGCGTCTTTCAGATTCTTCATAGTGATCAACAGATATAAATCCCAACTGACTCAACAAATAGATCTATGCTCCCCAGCAATGGTTCCAGAAAAAGGTCTTGATAACCCACAAGTATAGGGGATCGCAACAGTTTTCGCGGGTAGTATTTCACCCACATTTATTGATTCGACACAAGGGGAGCCAAAGAATATTTGCGAGTATTAGCAGTTGAGTTGTCAATTCAACCACACCCGGAGAACTAAATATCTGCAGCAAAGTGTTTAGTAGCACAGTAGTATGATAGTTTCAAGAGCAGTAGTAACAGTAGCAACAGTAACAGAAGCAGTTTTGTAGTGATTGTAATAGCAGCAACAACGAAAGTAACTTAACAAAGATCAATATGCGAAAAGTGTAGGCATTGGATCAGTGATGGATAATTATGCTAGATGACATTCATCATGTAACAGTCACAACCTAGGGCGATACACAATAGCTCCAATTCATCAATGTAATGTAGGTATGTATTCCATATATAGTCATACGTGCTTATAGTAAGAACTTGCATGACATCTTTTGTCCTACCCTCCCGTGGCAGCGGGGTCCATAAGGAAACTAAGGGATATTAAGGCCTCCTTTTAATAGAGAACCGGAACAAAGCATTAGCACATAGTGAATACATGAACTCCTCAAACTACGGCAATCCCCGGAAAGAATCCCAATTATTGTCACCTTGGGGTATGCGAATCATGACACGTAACAGGTGCATATAACTTGCAAGATAGGATCAAGAACTCAAATTTATTCATGAAAACATAAAGGTTCAGATCTGAAATCATGGCACTCGGGCCCTAGTGACAAGCATTAAGCATAGCAAGGTCATAGCAACATCAATCTCAGAACATACTGGATACTAGGGATCAAAGCCCTAACAAATTGACTCGATTACATGGTAAATCTCATCCAACCCATCACCGTCCAGCAAGCCTACGAAGAAATTACTCACTCACGGTGGTGAGCATCATGAAATTGGTGATGGAGGATGGTTGATGATGACGACGGCGTCGAATCCCCCCCTCCGGAGGCCCGAACGGACTCCAGATCAGCCCTCCCGATGAAGAACAGGAGGTGGCGGCGGCTTCGTCTCGTAAAAGGCGATGATTCTTTCTCTCCCATTTTTTCCTCCATGAATAAGTACTTATAGCGTTGGAGTTAGGTCAAATGGAATTGCCAGGGCCCACAAGCCTGCTAGGCGCGCCCTGGGGGGTGGCCGCGCCCCCCAGGCTTGTGGCGCCTGTGGGCCCCTCCTCTAGGGGATCTTTGCGCCAGTATTTTTTATATATTCTGAAATAATTCTCCGTAAATTTTCAGGTCCATCCGAGAACTTTTATTTCTGCACAAAAACAACACCATGACAATTCTGCTGAAAACAACGTCAGTCCGGGTTAGTTCCATTCAAATCATGCAAATTAGAGTCCAAACTAGAGCAAAAGTGATTGGAAAAGTAGATACATTTGGGACGTATCAGACCCCGAAGCAGTGCATACCCACTCCCGAAGCCGGGGAGAGGGTCGTTTTTGTCCCCCACCTCATTAGAGGTCTTGGGTTCCCGCTGCACCCTTTCGTGCGCGGGATCTTGTTCTACTACGTGCTAGATTTCCATCATCTAGCCCCGAATTCCATCCTCCACCTCGCCTCCTGCATCATCGTCTGTGAGGCCTTCCTCCGCATCGAGCCGCACTTCGGGCTATGGCTGAAGATCTTCGGCGTCAAGCCAAAGTCCAACGACTCCAAGCTCGCAGTGCGGGGGAGCAATGATCAGCAAGAACCAGAGCGCGGTCTGGTTCAAGGGCACTTTTATAGAGATGGTCAAGGAGTGGTAGCGCGAGTGGTTCTACATCACCGAGCCGCTCGCTGCTGACCAGCCGGGGTCGAGTTCTCCGCCGGCCCTCCAAAGAAGCTCGTATCCTAGAAGAGGAAGGGCATGGACTGGGGGAACCCGGCCGAGGTGGAGGTGCTGATCCAGATGATCGAGTTCTGGATCAGTCAAAGGGACATCAAGCTGACGGACGTGGTGAACGTCATGCTCCACTGCCACATCTTGCCACTGCAGGCTCGGGCTACCCCGATGTGGGCGTATAAGCCTGAGGATGTGGTGCCCATCCACCACTTCTTCCGCTCCACCCTAGCCGGGATGTGGAAGCTGCAATTCAAGCCATCCAAGGAAGGCTTTCCCAAGGCCGGGAGGGATTTTGGCTTCGAAGCCGACCACGACGGCCCCGAGGTAAATTTAAATGCTAAGCCTTACACTCGATGTTTCCTGGTTCCTCACGAACGTCTGGCTAACCAGTCGCACGTTTTTCAGAAGTAGATCCCCAAGGCGCAGAAGATGATGTGTGATGACCCACAACTATAGGGGATCAATCGTAGTCCTTTCGATAAGTAAGAGTGTCGAACCCAACGAGGAGCAGAAGGAAATGACAAGCGGTTTTCAGCAAGGTATTCTCTGCACGTACTGAAAGTAGCGGTAACAGATAGTTTTGATAGCAAGATAATTCGTAACAAGTAACAAGTAACAAGTATAATAAAGTGCAGCAAGGTGGCCCAATCCTTTTTGTAGCAAAGGACAAGCCAGAACGAACTCGTATAATAAGCAAAACATTCTTGAGGACACATGGGAATTTCATCTAGTCACTTTCATCATGTTTGTTTGATTCGCGTTCGCTACTTTGATAATTTGATATGTGGGTGGACCGGTGCTTGGGTGCTGTTCTTACTGGAACAAACCTCCCACTTATGATTACCCCCTCTCGCAAGCATCCGCAACTACGAAAGAAGAATTAAGATAACTCTAACCATAGCATGAAACTTATGGATCCAAATCAGCCCCTTACAGAATAGTGCATAAACTAGGGTTTAAGATTCTGTCACTCTAGCAACCCATCATCTAATTACTACTCCACAATGCCTTCCCTTAGGCCCAAAGATGGTGAAGTGTCATGTAGTCAACGTTCACACGACACCACTAAAGGAAGCAACAACATACATATCATCAAAATATCGAACCAATACCAAAGTCACATGATTACTTATGACAAGACTTCTCCCATGTCCTCAAGAACAAAAGTAACTACTCACAAATCATAATCATGTTCAAGATCAAAGGGGTATTGAATAGCATTAAGGATCTGAACATATAATCTTCCACCAAATAAACCAACTAGCATCAACTACAAGATGTAATCAACACTACTAGCAACCCACAGGTACCAATCTGAGGTTTTGAGACAAAGATTGAATACAAGAGATGAACTAGGGTTTGAGACGAGATGGTGCTAGTGAAGATGTTGATGAAGATTGGTCCTCCCACGATGAGAGGATCGTTGGTGATGTCGATGGCTTTAATTTCCCCCTACCGGAGGGAAGTATCCCTAGCGGAATCGCTCCACCGGAGAGCAAAATAGCTCCTTCCCAGGTTCCGCCTCAAGACGGCGGCACTTTGTCCCGAAAGTCTTCTTCTGATATATTTTTCTAGGGCAAATGGCTTCATATAGTGGAAGGAGCGGGCCTGAGGCCTGCCAAGGGCCCCACAAGCCAGGGGCGCGCCCAGGGGGGTAGGCCGCGCCCCCCAGGCATGTGGCTTCCTGGTGGGCCCCCTTCTGTTGATTCTTTTGCCAGTATTTTTTATATATTCCAAAATAAATATCTGTAAATTTTCAGGTCATTTGGAGTTGTGCAGAATAGCTAGCTCTGTTTCACCCCTTTCAGGTCCAGAATTCCAACTGTCGGCATTCTCCCTCTTCATGTAAATCTTGCAAAATAAGAGAGAAAAGGCATGAGAATTGTACCATAAAGTGAAATAATGATTAAAAACATAATAATTATTCATAGGAAATCTTGATGCAAATTGGACGTATCAACTCCCCCAAGCTTAGACCTCGCTTGCCCTCAAGCGAAAGTCGAAATCGATAATTATGACCACATGTTTAGAGAGAGAGAGATGTCGCTAAAAATAAAATACGGACATGAAGCATCATGATCTTTATTATAACAACAATATATCATCATAAAACTAACAAACTATGATCTCAGTCACTCAAGCAATTGCAATTCATCATATTATCAGAAAGAGTCTATGTAAGAGCTTTGTTTAGCAAGTTCACATACTCAACTATCATTTAGTCTTCTATGATTGCTGACACTCACGACATACTTATGGAGCAAAAGTTTCAATCGAACACATAGAAAGATAGGGGCTTATAATTTCGCCTCCCAACGTATTTACCTCAAGGGTTATGTCAACAATAATAACTCATGATCATCCACATCCAATTGGATATATATGCATGGATCTATCCCCACCACATGATGCTTGCCAAGAGAGAAAAATAAAAACGGAATAGAGGAGAATACTATTGACTCTTGCATGAAAGTAAATACATAAAGTAAAAGATAGGCCCTTCGCAGAGGGAAGCAGAGGTTGTCATGTGCTTTTTGTTTTTGGATGTGCGAGCTCTTAATGTAAAGGAACGTCACTTTATATTGCCCCTTGTGATAGTGACCTTTATTATGCAGTCTGTCGCTTTTATTCTCCACCATCGCAAGATCGTACAAAGCTTATTTTCCCTTACAATAAAAGTTCATAAATGTTTAGGAGCAATTTTTATTGCTTTGCACCGATGACAACTTACTTGAAGGATCTTATTCAATCCATAGGTAGATAAGGTGGACTCTCATGGCATGAAACTGAGTTTAATGGTTTTTGGATGCACAAGTAGTATCTCTACTTAGTACCGAATTTTTGGCTAATAAATGACAGGGGGCAAGCACCACATGTTAGAGGATCCAAAACAAATATAACTTCTATGTGAATATAAGCAAACATAACCCATTACGTTGTCTTCCTTGTCCAACGTCAACTAATTGACATAGAATATTTAATGGGGGCTCACAATCATAAAAGATGTCCAAGATAGTGTATTTATATGTGAGACCTCTCTTTCCTTATTACTTTTTCATGAATTGCAACAATGACCAATGCTATGTTTGTCAACTTTCAACAAGTTTGATCAATTATACTTCTTTTATGTGAAGTCATCACTCCCCATGGGATTAGCATATGATCTTATTTTTATTCTTTCTTTATTTCTAAGATTGGATCATCAAAAGCAAAACACTCAACTCAAACTACTCTTTATTATATAACTTTCACACATGATTACATAGATAGATCACAAAGCAAGCACTCGAAACTAAATTATACTAAAACTTTATTCTTCTAAATCATGAAAGAACTAAGGATCGAACTAAAATAGATAATGATGATGAAAAAGTGTTGGTGATATGTTACCGGGGCACCTCCCCCAAGCTTGGCACAAGCCAAGGGTGGTGCCCATACACATGTACTCAATTCTCCTTCTTAGGTGATGGTGGTGATGGTGAGGTAGGCTTGTCCTTCAGCTTCAGCAAGTACTCCAGATTACGATAGATCCTTCGAAGGGCATGATTCTGCTCTTCTAACACATTAATTTCATGAGTAAGTGAAGTATTCTGAGCACAAATTGCATCAAAAACTTTTAGTGTATCAACTTCAGATGGGGGAAATTTATCATAAAGAGTTTGCCGAGAATCTCCCTTTTCTGTAGGTTCCTTCTTGTGCATGGCTTGATCTTCTTCTACTTGAATCCGGTCCTCCAAGACCTTTCTGAGTTCATGATCCATAGCAGCGTCCTCCTCTCCGGACGACCACTCATAATATACTTCGCTGAAAGGACGTTTGCCGGGTGAAGGTTGAACAATCCGGTGCTTGGTGCGGAGTTTCGGGGAGCCATGGTGATCCAGATCTGTCAGAAAAATAGCCCGAAACAAGAACGGAGGAGAAACTTGCGATGCGGTGGTCAAAACACCCGTGAGTATATATAATGAATTTTTCCTGTGCAAAACAAGTAATATGGAAGAAAAACAGAGTCGGGAAAGTCCACGAGGGCGCCACAAGCCTGGTAGGCGCGCCCTGGGGGGTAGGGCACGCCCCCAGGCTTCTCGCCTCTCCTCGTGCACTTTTCGGACTGTTTATTATTTTCCTAATTTTTTATATATTCCAAAACGGACAGAAAGTACTTTTATGGAAGTTTTGCAGTCGGTTTACTTACCGTACCACATACCTACTCCTTTTCAGGCTTCTGGAGCATTCCGAAAGATTTCTTCTGTGTGCTCTTCCGGTGTAATTGTTTCAATAATTCTTTGCCCATTAACCACTCTCGGATTATTGCCTTCGGAGTTGTTTATTTTGATGGCTCCAGAGCGATAAACTTCTTCGATGATATACGGTTCTTCCCATTTAGAGAGAAGTTTTCCTGCAAAAAATCTTAAACAAGAATTGTATAATAGAACATGGTCACCTACTTTGAACTCCCATTTTTGAATTCTCTTATCATGACATCTTTTAACTTTTTCTTTAAACAACTTGACATTTTCATAGGCTTGGGTTCTCCATTCATCTAGAGAGCTAATATCAAATAACCTCTTTTCACCGGCAAGTTTGAAATCATAGTTAAGTTCTTTAATTGCCCAATATGCTTTATGTTCTAACTCAAGAGGTAAATGACATGCTTTTCCATAAACCATTTTATAAGGAGACATACCTATAGGATTTTTATAAGCAGTTCTGTAAGCCCATAATGCATCATCAAGTTTCTTAGACCAATTCTTTCTGGATCTATTAACGGTCTTTTGCAAAATCAATTTTATTTCTCTATTAGTTAATTCAACTTGACCACTAGACTGAGGATGATAAGGAGATGCAATTTTATGGTTAACATCATATTTAGCAAGCAAGTTACGGAAAGCACCATGAATAAAATGTGAACCACCATCAGTCATTAAATATCTAGGGACTCCAAACCTCGGGAATATAACTTCTTTAAGCATTTTAATGGAGGTGTTATGATCAGTACTACTAGTTGGAATAGTTTCTACCCACTTAGTAACGTAGTCAACAGCAACTAGAATATGAGTATACCCGTTGGATTTAGGAAAAGGTCCCATATAATCAAAACCCCAAACATCAAATGGTTCAATAACAAGTGAATAATTCATAGGCATTTCCTGACATCTACCAACATTACCAATTCTTTGACATTCCTCACAAGAGAGGACAAACTTACGTGCATCCTTAAAAAGAGTAGGCCAATAAAAACCAGATTGTAATACCTTGTGTGCAGTTCGGTCTCCCGCATGGTGTCCTCCATATGCCTCGGAGTGACACTTACGTAGGATTCGTTCCTGTTCATGCTCAGGTACACAACGTCTAATAACACCATCTACTCCTTCTTTATATAAGTGTGGGTCATCCCAAAAGTAATGTCTTAAATCAAATAAAAACTTTTTCTTTTGTTGATATGTGAAACTAGGTGGTATATATTTAGCAACAATGTAATTAGCATAGTCTGCATACCAAGGAGTATTACGAGAAGCATTTATCACAGCTAATTGTTCATTAGGAAAATCATCATTAATAGGAAGTGGGTCATCAAGAACATTTTCCATTCTAGACAAGTTATCAACTACGGGATTCTCAGCTCCCTTTCTATCAACAATATGCAAATCAAATTCTTGTAGCAAAAGAACCCACCTAATAAGTCTAGGTTTAGCATCTTTCTTTTCCATAAGATATTTAATAGCAGCATGATCAGTATGAATAGTAACCTTGGAATCAACAATGTAAGATCTGAATTTATCACATGCAAACACAACTGCTAAAAATTCTTTCTCAGTAGTAGAATAATTTCTTTGAGCACTGTCAAGAGTTTTACTAGCATAATGGATAACATTTAATTTCTTATCAACTCTCTATCCTAGAACAGCACCAACAGCATAATTGCTAGCATCACACATAATTTCAAAGGGTAAGTTCCAATGAGGCGGTTGAACAATAGGTGCAGAAATCAATGCTTTCTTAAGTACTTCAAAAGCTTCTATGCAATCATCATCAAAAACAAATGGAACATCTTTTTGCAAGAGATTAGTAAGAGGCCTAGAAATTTTAGAAAAGTCTTTTATAAACCTTCTATAAAAACGAACATGACCAAGGAAACTTCTTATACCTTTGATATCTTTAGGACATGACATTTTCTCAATAGCATCAACTTTAGCTTTATCAACTTCAATACCTCTTTCAGAAATTTTATGCCCAAGGACTATACCTTCATTCACCATAAAGTGGCACTTCTCCCAATTCAAGACAAGATTAGTTTCTTCACATCTCTGCAAAACTCGATCAAGGTTGCTCAAGCAATCATCAAAAGAAGTTCCGTAAACGGAGAAATCATCCATGAAAACCTCAACAATCTTTTCACAAAAGTCAGAGAATATAGTAGTCATACATCTTTGAAAGGTAGCAGGTGCATTACATCAACCAAAAGGCATACGACTATAAGCATAAGTTCCAAAAGGACAAGTAAAGGTGGTTTTCTCTTGATCTTCAGGTGACACAGGTATTTGAGAGAAACCAGAATAATCATCTAGGAAACAAAAGTGTGTATGGTTAGATAATCTTTCTAACATTTGATCAATAAAAGGCAAGGAGTAATGATCTTTCCTAGTAGCTTTATTTAATTTCCTAAAATCAATTACCATCCTATAACCAGTTACAATTCTTTGTGGAATAAGTTCATTTTTATCATTAGGAACAACGGTAATACCTCCTTTCTTGGGAACAAAATGAACATGACTTACCCATCTACTATCAGCTATAGGCTAAATTATACCTGCCTCCAGAAGCTTTCATATTTCAGTTCTTACCACATCCTTCATTCTATGATTCAGCCTTCTTTGATGATCAACAACGGGTTTAGCATCTGGCTCCATATGAATTTTATGCTAACATAAGGTGGGACTAATACCCTTAAGATCATCAAGAGTATATCCAATAGCAGCATGGTGCTTCTTCAGAGTTTTAAGTAATCTCTTTTCTTCATGCTCTGAAAGGTTAGCACTAATAATAACAGGATATATCTTCTTTTCATCAAGATAAGCATATTTAAGTGTATCAGGTAATTGCTTTAATTCAAACACATGATCACCCTTGGGTGGAGGTGGACCTCCCAAGGTTTCAACAGGCAAATTATGTTTAAGGATAGGTGCTTGTTTAAAGAACAGCTCATCTATTTCATTTCTTTCATTCATATTCATATCATTCTCATGGTCTAGCAAATATTTTTCTAAAGGATCAGTAGGAGGCACAGCAATAGAAGCAAGACCAATAATTTCATACTAGGTAATTCTTTATCATGAGGTTGTCTACGAAACTTAGAGAAATTAAACTCATGAGACATCACACCAAAATTAACACTGACAATTTCTTTAGTGCAATCGATCTTGGCGTTAACATTATTCAAGAAAGGTCTACCAAATATAATGGGACAAAAATCATCTTGTGGTGATCCAAGAACAAGAAAATCAGTAGGGTATTTGATCTTACCACACAAGACTTCAACATCTCTAACAATCCCAAGTGGTGAAATAGTATCTCTATTCGCAAGCTTAAGAGTAACATCAGTATCTTCAATCTCAACAGGTGCAATATCATTCATGACTTCTTGATAGAGAGTAAACGGAATAGCACTCACACTAGCACCAATATCACATAAACCATGATAGCAATGATCTCCAATTTTAACAGATATAACAGGCATGCCAATTACAGGTTTGTTTTTATCTTTAGTGTCTGGTTTAGCAATTCAAGTTGCTTCATCACAGAAATATATGACATGTCCATCAATATATTCAACCAAAAGATCTTTAACCATGGCAATATTAGGTTCAACTTTAATTTATTCAGAAGGTCTAGGTGCTCTAATATTACTCTTATTAACCACAGTTGAAACTTTAGCATGTTCCTTAATCCTAACAGGGAAAGGAGGTTTCTCAATATAAGTAGTAGGCACAACGGGATCAACATGGTAAACAATTGTTTCTTCTTTAACACTAACAGGTTCTTCATTCAATTCAATAGGTGGATGATATTTAAACCATTTCTCCTTAGGGAGATTAACATGAGCAGCAAAAGATTCACAAAAGGTAGCTACTATCTCAGAGTCAAGTCCATATTTAGTACTAAACTTATGAAAAGCATCGGTTTCCATAAAAGATTTAACACAATCAAACTCAAGATTTATACTTGACTCATTACCTTTGTCGATTTCCCAATCTTCAGAGTTACGTTTAATTCTTTCCAGAAGATACCATCTGAATTCAATAGTTCTCTTCATAAAGGAACCAGCAGAAGAAGTGTCGAGCATGGATTGATCATTATGAGAAAGCCGAGCATAAAAGTTTTGAAGAATTATTTTGTGGCACCTCGGCCCAGGGAACCGGTTTACCAGTGTTTCCAACCCGGAGATCATGTCTTCTGGAAACACACAACAACTTGGAACAGAACAGAACTGATCTTTATTGATATATCTCGAGTACAAGCTCATAATTTATATCGATAGCGAGGCCAGAAGCACATCATGTGCTATGACAATATCTACATTTTTTATGAAACATAGCAGGGCCTCGATACTACTAGGTGACTCTACGGCGTAGCGGAACATCGCGGATAACTCCATCCACAGGGACACTGCTGGGACACGGCCTAGTTAGCGTAGCACGAACCATCGGGACCTTCGTCCTCGGCTTCTCCTGCATCTGGCATGATACGCCAGGTGAGTACTTGGAATGTACTCGCAAGCTCACAAAAACTATAACAATGCAGCAATCAACAGCATGGCAATGATCATATTAAGTGCTTAGGTGGCTTACTTACTGTTACAGAATACCAACTTACTCCCTTCTGGGTTGTCCCACAACCCTTAGAATACTCATGATCCACTGATTACTTCCGAACATAAGACCAGTTCTTCCATCATTGTTATCATTATTGCAGTTGACCACTCAGTGTGACCTAGTGCGGACTATCCAATACCGTGGACGCGGCTATTCGAATAGATTCTTACACTCTGCAGAGGTTGCACACTTTACCCACACCATGAAGCTCCTGGTCCTGTACCTCGGTACACTTCCCTTTTCGGGTGGACCGGTGCTGCTCCAACGAAACATGCCTGACCCGTGACTCCTCCATCGTACCACCGACAATCATACCCTCCCAGGGTCATGTCCTGGGTGGCCCCTGTGTCACCCCGTGACACCGGCCACCATCGTGGCCAACTAACTGTCCCAAATGGGGACGCCGGCAAAAACTCAACTGGGCTCACAGGATTATCGTCGTCTACCTGATCAGGGTAGCACGCACGCATAACCCTCCCTCTTTTGGTGGTACCGACAAAAGAGCACGCAGTCAGACCAAGTCAATGCCATCCCATACCGGCAGATGTGGCTGCACGGATAAGTCCGGGTCGGTGGCACTTATTCAACCAATTAGGTTTAGTTTTGACAAGTACTTAGCAAGCATGGTTATTTATCATGAATAACCTAACATGGCAGTAGCTATGCATCAAAGTAATTTACTATGAATTATCACATATTAAAATAATGCAAATAATTCAATTAAATAACCAACACTATTGAAATGCTCCATGCAATGGATGATGTGGCTTGCCTTGCTCTGTTGGGTTATCCACAAACTCCTGGGCTTCAAAACCAAAAGGATTTTCCTCTGAAAATATTTTAAAAAGGCAAAGGAAAAATGTCACATAACACATTTCTGTAAACCAGAAATTCTGTGAGCATGATAAAAATACCAAAATTTACCCGAAAATAGAGGGGCTCAAGACAAACCCAATGCAAAAAGAATCAATTGATTTGGACTTATGGATAAAAAGTTATGACTGGTCAAAGTTACTGGTCAAATCTGAATTAAAAACAGAAAATAGAAAAATCAGCAAAGGGCCACGTCGAAGGCGTAAAGTGGAGGGGCGTCTCCACTTACCGCTTCGGCGCGCGCGGGTGAGCCGCTGACATGCAGGCCCCGCTTTCAGATTTAAAAGGGGAGAGAGAGAGAACAGAGCACCGCGGAGCTCCGGCGATGGTCGCCGGCGATGTAGACGGTGGCGAGGTCCGGCGACTACGGGGATGGAACGAGCTCATGAAGACGAACACGTATGTACCCGTGGATTGGCGAGAGATGGCCGGACGACGTCGTCCCCTTCCTCTCCGGCGGCGGTGGTTTTTGGGTGTCGCCGGAGACGGCGATTCCGGCAAGGTTCCGACCAGGGAAGAGCTCGGGCGGGGTCAGGAGAGTGTGTGGAGCTCGCGTGTGGAGTCAGTGGAGGCTGGGGTGGAGTGGAACGACTGGGTGGCAGAGCTCGGGTGGCGGCGGAACGCCAGCGAGATGCGAGGCCAGAGGATCTCTCGGCCTTGGCTCGTTGCTTGGGAGCTCGATTGAGAGCGGGTGGAGTGTGGTGAGGAGCTAGGAGGGCTGGGCTCGGCCTTTTATAGGCGGATGCGAGGCTTCTGGAGCGGGCGGAGCTCGGTCCACGTCGCCGGCGCAAGGACGCCGCGCTGGCTGGCTTGGCGCGATCGACGGGATAGGAGAGGGTAGGAGGAGTAAATGCGGCAGTGGCGGCTTGCGGAGGAAGACGACGGCCAGTAGGGCCACAGTGCCCGCACGGGTACCATAGTGCCCGTGTGCGGTGGCGGCCGCCGGGAGCGATTCCGACGAGGAGAGGGCTCGGGAGTAGGGTACGTGGACGGCAGAGGCGATGTCGGCACTACCAGACACCGTACGGTAACGCGGGACAGCCGGAGTCATCCCATCAGATGCGGGCGAGGTGCAGGGCGCGCGCACTGGCATGCCAGTGCCGTTCTCACAACAGTGGCTGGCACCTGGAAGCCACGCAAGTCTGGCGCACCATGTCCATCACGTTCTCCCTTGATCACTTAGTTCTCATGTGCCTCTGGTTTGGCTAGATACATGCTGGTTCGAAGTGTAGCTTCAGCTACAGTTTCTGACAGAAACTTTGGGAGAGCTCAGGAGGAGAGATGAGCTGGAGATGAAGCCAGTAGAGATGTCTGGGATGATCTACTTTGGAAGGACTACAAACTGGCCAAATTTGAGAGATTTTCATCAAGGTTTGAATGTGGTTCATGAACAACTGCTGTTACTGGTCCAGAAACAAGATGAGCTTGTACCACTCACATGGTTGATCTGCTGGAGCTGGAATTTGGTGTGTGGGAGTTATTTGGTGGATAGAAGATGCCATAAAAATTTCAGCTCAATTGGATACCTCTAGCTTGTACTTCCTTCACAGATTTTGCAATTGAGCAGAAACTTGGCAGAATATTGCTGCTGAAAATTTGTACTGGGCAAGATGATAATTTTGGATATTGTGGCAAGATAGGTTCCCTAGTATCTCAGGGAATTATCTGAGAGTTTTCTGAGTTGGGAAAATATGAGTTGCTTCACTAATGGCCAGTACTGTCCAGAAGGTAAATGGAGTTTTCTGGACAAAATTTTATACTGGATCATGAGATGTTTTTGAAGATTGGGGGAGTAGATGATGACAAGAAGGTGTGGTAATAATTTGGGATTTTTCTGATCATCAGAACTATAGGTTGCTTCATAACCCATAGTGATGACAGATTTTCCCAAAGGAAGAAAATGAATTATTGGGAAAGATTGAGAATTGAAATTTGATCCTGAAGGTGTGTGACAAGATTTTGGAAAGATGTTGAGGGCTTTGGATCACTTAGAGAGATTCAGAAGTTTCCTAAGTCCAAAGTCAACTGAAAAGATTCAAAAACCATCCAAATTGCAAATAAAGCCAGAAAGATTTTGAAAAGAAAAAGTTGCCAAAAACCAGGGTGTCACATATTTCTCTTGAGAGCTCATGATTGGGGCATGTGTGCAACATATACTTAAGCCTCCCCCAAGCTTGAGCGATACTTTCTCCTTCACGAGGCCAAAATATATATATATAATTCCGTTCACAATGAACCAAATGCATAGGATAAAATTTCTGGTGGAATTCCAGCTTCAACCGGTTCCAGTCCCATGTTTCAGTATCATCACATAGTCTATACCATATCAATGCCTTTCCCTCCAAAGATAAAGGGAATACTTTCTTCTTAACTCCATCTCTGGATAAACCTACAAGCTTAAACAATCCACAAATTTCATCCACATATATCAAGTGCATATCAGGATGTACCGTTCCATCTCCTGCATAAGGATTAGCTAGCAGTTTCTCTACCATACCCGAAGGAATTTCATAATAAATATTTTCAGTAGGTTCAATAGGTTGAGGAGCAACTCTCAATGCTTCCGGTCGAGGTGAAGATACCCCGAACTAACCCCTCAAAGGATTACTTTCCATAGTGACAAGTAACAATAAATTTCAGCACGTAGTATAAATGTTTCCTTACCAAATTCCACTCACCAAAGGTGCTTCACTCCCCGACAATGGTGCCAGAAAAGAGTCTTGATGACCCACAAGTATAGGGGATCAATCATAGTCCTTTCGATAAGTAAGAGGGTCGAACCCAACGAGGAGTAGAAGGAAATGACAAGCGGTTTTCAGCAAGGTATTCTCTGCAAATACTGAAAGTAGCGGTAACAGATAGTTTTGATAGCAAGATAATTCGTAACAAGTAACAAGTAACAAGTATAATAAAGTGCAGCAAGGTGGCCCAATCCTTTTTGTAGCAAAGGACAAGCCGGAACAAACTCGTATAATAAGCAAAGCATTCTCGAGGACACATGGGAATTTCATCTAGTTACTTTCATCATGTTTGTTTGATTCGCGTTCGCTACTTTGATAATTTGATATGTGGGTGGACCGGTGCTTGGCTGCTGTTCTTACTTGAACAAACCTCCCACTTATGATTACCCCCTCTCGCAAGCATCCGCAACTACGAAAGAAGAATTAAGATAACTCTAACCATAGCATGAAACATATGGATCCAAATCAGCCCCTTAAGGAACAACGCATAAACTAGGGTTTAAGCTTCTGTCACTCTAGCAACCCATCATCTAATTACTACTCCACAATGCCTTCCCTTAGGCCCAAAGATGGTGAAGTATCATGTAGTCAATGTTCACATGACACCACTAAAGGAAGCAACAACATACATATCATCAAAATATCGAACGAATACCAAATTCACATGATTACTTATGACAAGACTTCTCCCATGTCCTCAAGAACAAAAGTAACTACTCACAAATCATATTCATGTTCAAGATCAGAGGGGTATTGAATAGCATTAAGGATCTGAACATATAATCTTCCACCAAATAAACCAACTAGCATCAACTACAAGATGTAATCAACACTACTAGCAACCCACAGGTACCAATCTGAGGTTTTGAGACAAAGATTGAATACAAGAGATGAACTAGGGTTTGAGATGAGATGGTGCTGGTGAAGATGTTGATGAAGATTGGTGCTCCCACGATGAGAGGATTGTTGGTGATGTCGATGGCTTCGATTTCCCCCTCCCGGAGGGAAGTATCCCCGGCGGAATTGCTCCACCGGAGAGAAAAATAGCTCCTACCCAGGTTCCGCCTCGAGACGGCGGCGCTTCATCCTGAAAGTCTTCTTCTGATTTTTCTAGGGCAAATGGCTTCATATAGTGGAAGGAGGGGGCCAGAGGCCTGCCAGGGGCCCCACAAGCCAGGGGGCGTGCCCAGGGGGTAGGCCGCGCCCCCCAGGCTTGTGGCTTCCTGGTGGACCCCTTCTGTTGATTCTTTCGCCAATATTTTTTATATATTCCAAAATAAATCTCCGTAAATTTTCAGGTCATTTGGAGTTGTGCAGAATAGCTAGCTCTGTTTCACCCCTTTCAGGTCCAGAATTCCAGCTGCCGGCATTCTCCCTCTTCATGTAAATCTTGCAAAATAAGAGAGAAAAGGCATAAGAATTGTACCATAAAGTGAAATAATGATTAAAAACATAACAATTATTCATAGGAAATCATGATGCAAATTGGACGTATCACTGTGCCCGGCGCCGGCGCCTGAGGGGGAGAGGACTCCCCTACTCGTGGCCCTCTTAACCGAGGAGCCACATGTGGTGATCCCCAAGTAGTCCAAACCTCCATGGGACAGAGCGGGCCGCCGAGGTTGGGAGACCTCGGTCACCCGGTCCAAGGAAACCCATGCCTCCTCCACCCATGAAGACGAGGAGGGAGATGAGGGGGAATAGAAATCTTCCCCTAAAGGGAAGAGGGCGGCATCCGGGGACGCCGAGGAGGTGCGGCCGAAGAAGCTGCGCAAGGCCTCCTCCTATCTGGACTTGCCGGAGAAGCCCACCTTCCCTGACGAGGTAGAAGAGGACCTGCTCGCGCTAGGGAGGAAGAAGCCAGTGCCCAGAGGTATCTAATCGCTACTTGATTTAGACTTCGAGAGCCTATTTTCTAACGTGAGGCTTGTGAGGAATATTTCACCAGCCCACCCGGAGATCGCCTCAGCGGCGACACTTCGGGTGATCTGCCCCCATCGGGCAGCAAGACGCCCGAGCGCGCCAAGACTCCCCCTGCTCTCGAAGGGCTGGGGGAAGTGTCGTCCAGTTCGGCCCCTCCAGTCAACACATCAGGGGCCGGAGAGCTGGTCGTCATGGCCGAGGTTGACACCTCGGCCGTACCAGGCCAAGGGGAACCAGTCCCCAATGAAGGGTTGGGCCAGGCCTCGGCCCAGCCCGAGCAGTCTCCGGCGCATGCGCCGCACCCGGAGACCCTCGTTCTCAGCACTTCGGTGATGGGTTCAGAGGTTGCTCCACCCCCGCCTCCCGTCACAGGGCGAGCTAGCGCGGGGTGGCCCGAGGAGATGGAGGCGGCCTTGACGGGCTCCTCCATCTCAGAAGAGCACCGTGCCTTAATTGGCGCGGCGCTGCAAGGCTTCCGATCAGCGGAAGCCAGAATGCGCGAGGTCTTCAAGGGCCTTGTGAGGAGCTTCGAGGTATGATTTTTTATCTCTCCATTGATTTATTTATTGTAGCGGGATTTTATCTGAAGACTTGTCGCCTAGCACGTCATCTGTAAGAGCATATCCAGCCAGTAGCTCCCGTGCCCAAGGCTGGTTTTGAAAAAACCGGCCTTGGGGTCTGTCGTGGTTTTGTCACGGCAGATGCCCTTGTGAAAGGACTTGGAGATGAGGCCATCGCACGAGTGTGGAAGCTTAACGGGGTTGATCAGGAACAAGAATACGCCGGGTTACCCAGGTTCGGCCCCTCACGGTGGAGGTAAAAGCCTACGTCCTGCTTGATTATATTGCTGTAGATCTCGATTACAAGGATGCGGATTCGCTAACCTAGCTCTCGAGGAGGTTGCAAACTTAGTCTTTTTCGCATAGGTGCTCCCCTTTATATATACAGGTGGAACCCTAGATTACATGAGAGTTTGGGTCGTCCTTTGACCCGTCTTCTACTCTTTCTACTTGTTCTCCAAGACGGCCTTCGTGCCACTCATCATCTCCGTGAGCCGGCCCATTGCCTAAGCCGGCCTGTCCACGCCAGGCCTCGTTAAGCCGGCCCACCAATAGTCCTTCAACCCCGCAGTGAGCTGACCCGCTGAGCCTGCACCATGGCCGGGTTATCACCCTGTCGGGTCTATATGCTGGTAAGCATCCCCAATAGGGTCGATGTATGAATAAGTTTTAGGTGATGATCTAGTAGCCCCCAAGACTCTGGCCGTTCTTCAAAAAGGATTGACCAGAGGTTTTAAAGCCAAAAAAATAGGGACTAAGGCATGAGTGCATGTTTGCAGGTGTCGACCTCGGCTCCAAACTCCGCCTCCGAGGAGGTGGCAGAAATGAACAGGAAGTTGCAGAGGTCCGAGGAGGACCTCGATCTGATGAAGAAGCAGATCGAGCTGTCTCAAGGTAAACTTCAATAAGCTATAAGTGTGCCATTTGCACTTGTTAAAAGATGCTCGTGAAAGATTTGAATCTGACGCCGAGTTGTTTTGTATGACAGCTGCTATGGCGGAGCTTGAGGCACTCAAGGCCAAGCTGGTGAAAGCACGGCAGGAGGTCGAGCAGCAAAAGGCTGCGGCCTCGAAGACCGAAGAAGTGCTGGCTGCCGAGAAGGTCGCCAAGGGTAAGGACCAGGGACGGGTCCTGGAAGTGGAGGAGACCTTGGAGGGCGTCTGCAAGGAGCGCGACACCCTTCAGGAGAAGGAGAAGGTGGCGAGTACCGATCTCGAAAAGCTACGCTAGGCGCACGCCGAGGTCCAATCCCAGGCCCGTGCAGACCGTGAGGTGCTTCATCAAGTGAAGCAGATCGCTGCCGGTAAGCCATTTTTGCTTCAGTGTGTTT
Organism: Elymus sibiricus; assembly: GCA_039707655.1. Taxonomy (NCBI): domain Eukaryota; kingdom Viridiplantae; phylum Streptophyta; class Magnoliopsida; order Poales; family Poaceae; genus Elymus; species Elymus sibiricus. The sequence continues at coordinate 342,051,027 of CM077666.1, read as the reverse complement.
TTGGCCGCAAGGGGTTCATCGAGCTCACCCAGCTGTGGCGATCCGTAGAGGCCTTCGCGGATCTTCCGAGGAGCACGGCGGACGCCGGCCGCTTCTACGGTACGCAGGAGGGCCATACTACGGAGAGGGCGTTCTGGCTGCAATTCCAGGCGCCCTCGCATCCGGAGCTATTGAACAATCAGATGAAGTAGCTGATGGAGCTCCTGCATGTGGCGAGGCCGGTGCTTCAAGACCTCTGCGCCAACCTTTGGCCCACAGAGGCCCTACCGACCAGCTTCTTCGGGTTCTTTGCCCGTTTGCGGGAGGCCGCCCCCCAGTTGGTGCCCTGGAAGCGTTCGGCGTGCTTGGAGGGTGCTCAGCGGGCGTATGCCCGCGTGAATACGCACTACCCGCGTGTGGAAGCGGCGGTCGTGGCTGCCCGGCTCCCCGAAGGGAAGAACCGGACCGTGGAGCAGTACATGGACAAGGCGATGGAAGGGGCCCGGATCACCGAGGCGGAATGCTCGAAGGAAAATTTGTATTTTTAAATTTGTACTTCGGTATGACGAAGTGTAGTTCGGATGTAAAAAACTATCCTTTATTTTGGAATGAATTCGGCTTTATTTTCCGACATGTGATTGTGTGTTTTTATTTTTTGACTCCTGTGTGACCGTTTTCAACTGAAAGTGACCAATCGTCGGCTTCGACCCCTTTGTGCAGTGAACATCGGGTATTTTTGCAAAAATCATGACCCTTAGCCGACGTCTCGGTTCCCGAAGGCGGTCCATGCTCACGAAAACAAGGCAATCAGACTATAGAGGTGTAAAACCCCTGTGTAAATGAGCTACAGTGATCTTCATATTAATGCTAAGCTACTTGATTTGCACGGAATGATCACAATGAAATCATATCTCATTTCAAATTCCACCACTGAAATCAATTCAAATTGCAAGTGAAATTTAAAGTTGCACAAACATGGTTGCAAAATAGTCCATCATTTAGCAAATATTCCATAACAATTATTTTTTAAGGAAAACAACATCACCACAATGCTAAAATGGGCTATAGCAATTAAAACAGTGCCAAATCAGCATTTTTAAATGCTTTTCCATTTGTGAAAAATCCAAATCAATTCAAACTTCTCCCAAACTTTTTGTGGCAGTGCCAAATATTGCAATGTAATTATGTGGCCAAGTTCCATATTTTACAAAAGTCATTTGGTGGCTAATTAAAATGCAAATAGTTTCTGTTAAAAAGAAAACAGAAAAGAATTAGAAAAAGAAAACAACCAAAGCCTACTGTGCACATGGGCCCTAGTGCAACAGTGCACATGGCCCAGCCCATCGCCTGGCCTTTTCCCCTATCTCGAGCTATAGAGGCAGAGGCCATGGCGTGGAGGCCATCCCACGGCGCCATGGCCGGATGGCCACCACGTGCCCCTCCCCAGCCCTACAAGAACGTCTCCCGAAAACCCTAGCTCGCCCTCGTTCATTCCCCCCTCGATCCCCCTTCGCCCCCTTCCTCTGCTGCTCGATTTCGAGCTCGAAAGCTCCTAGGTCACCACTGCCTCGCCCTTGTTGCCGCCGCCACCATCGTTGCCGTCGCTCGGGAGCACGTCCTGGAGGATCACCGCGCTCGGCTTCGTCCATTTCGGGGAGCTGCGTAGCCGACGCCATCGCTGTCTTCTTCAACCGGCCGTCACCAACTCGTCGTCGATACCGTCGCTCCGGTCCACCGCGACCCTCCCCGAGCACGCCAACGGACTCACCGTGAGCTCCTCCCTCGGATCCCACATTTTCCCCTTTGATTTGGACGCCGTAGGCCACCGTCACCGTCGTGCCCGAGCTCCCGCGTACGCGTACGTGTGTGCATACTGCTGCTGCTCTGCTAGTTGCTGCTGCTTGCTGCGCTGCCGCTGCTCTGCCTCTTCCCCTTGTGCTGCTATGCTGCTGCTTGTTGCTGCTCGCCATAGCTGCTCACTGCTGCTGCTCCATGCGAGCTGTTGCTGTCCTTGCAGCTGCTGCTGCTCTTAATTGCTGCTGCCGTTGTGTGCTGCCATTGCTTGCTGTTGCTGCTGCATGCCCGCCGCTGCTCGCCGCGTGCCGCTGCCAGCCGCCGCCCGCCGCTGGTACCGCTGGCCATGGCCATGGCCGAGCAGACGTGTGTGTGTTGTGTGTGTGTGTGCAGCGTGTGTGTGCCGTGTGTGTGTGTTGTGTGTGTGTGCCGTGTGTGTGTGTGTGTGGCCAGTGTGCCACTGCACGTGGGTCGGCCCTATTAATTAGGACTAAGTATTAATTAGAGGTTAGGTTAGTTAGTCTAAACCCTATGACATGTGGACCCTACTGTAAACTAAAATGATAAGTTAAATTAAAAGTGCCTAAGTCTATGACACGCGGGGCCCGCTTACACTATTCCTCTTTTGACCAGTCAACCTTTGACTGGGTCAACCCAACCCCACTAGCCCCACTGTCATACATTGTGGCTAGAATAGCACTAGGTGACAAAAGTATTTTCCGTTTTATTTTCGAATTTAGATTAATTCCGGAAATTCCATAAATCCTTTAAAATTTAAAAAATCATATAAAATAATCCGTAACTCGGATGAAAATAATTTATATATGAAAAATGATCAGAAAAATAAGACGAATCCGAATATGCCATCCACATACTTGTCACATGCCTCCAACACTGCAAACATGGAATCTTCCCCTCCGGATCGTCTGTCCGATAATTGCCTAAAGCCGGGAAAATATTCCCAGATATTTTCCTGCTCTGTCTGAAACGCTTAGCACTGCGTTAGGTCACCCCAAGCACAGCATATTGCCATGTCATGCCATGTGGTGCATTTGTTTGCTTCATATTTATTGTTTCTTCCCCCTCTTCTCTCTGGTAGACTCCGAGACGGACGCTGCTCCCGAGTACGACTATGCCCCTGACGTCCAGCCCCTTTCAGCAGAGCTTCCAGGCAAGCAAAACCCCCTTGGTCATTCCTATATCGCCCATTCTTTCTCTCTCGTGCTTGCATTAGATTTTGCTACTGTGTTGGATAGCTCCTATTATGATGCATAGCCTGTTTTTGTAACTGATGTTGATACCTTACCTGCTATCCTATATTGCTTAGTATAGATTGGTTAGTGATCCATCAGTGTCCCGCACCCTTATCCGTGTAGCCATGCTTTGCTTCCGGATGTTTCGATCAACGTGATCGATGTGCAGAGACCGATACAGCACCGCACACCCCCCCTAAGTTGTACGACTCTGCAGAGCTACTATCGAGTGCCGAGGGTGATACCTCTACCTCACTCCTGATGATACCTCTATAGCGTAGCTAGTCGGTTGTGGGTCACCGAGGGTGATTCCTCTTTCACCACCTCCGATGATGCCTCTGTCGTGTAGCCCCTCAAGCGTGAACCCATCGAGGGTGATTCCTCCAAGTTCACCTTGACGGTTACATCGAGTAGGAATCCATCGAGGGTGATTCCTCGGATTCCCTCTTGATGTTTTGGACACACGGTTACCTTGACCTTACCTTAGTCCCTTGTTGAAGTCGGGTCGACCCCGAGGGGTACCCGCGAGAGTTACTAAAGTCAGGCTGACTGTGAGGGTACCTGCGAGATAATTACGCGGCACGGCCGGGCAGGCAGACCGCCCCAGCAGAGGGATGGGCCTGGCCCTTGCCGTAAGCCCGCAAGACGGGGCGACAGGAGCACTGATCATCACCGCGAGCTCCCAACACACTAATGGTTTGGATATATGATCTGAGTAGGCCTCTGGCCTTTTCGCAACAAACCACCATGCGAGATAAGTTATGGGCACTCGGTGTCGTACGTTTCTTCCGAAAGCTCTATCAGACGTCCGATTCAGCATTGTGGCACGGTCGGATCGCGCCATCCAGGAGGGAGGTGGCGCTGGTATTCACCCTGCACACAACGACCCGGAGTGCTTAGGGGTGAGCGGCCGAACTACCCCCTCGAGCTTAGGATGTAGACCGGCGGGGACCTCTCTACGGAGCCTAGGTAGGACTACGTCGTGTTGATTAGCCGAGGCCGGGCATGACCAGGAAAAGTGTGTCCGGCCGGAGTTAATCGAGCGTGTTGGGTAAGTTGGTGCACCCCTGCAGGGAAGTTATCTATTCGAATAGCCGTGTCCACGGTAATGGACGCTCGGAGTTGTATCCCGATCTACTACAACTAAGAACTGGATACTTGTGTTACTAAATTAATATGATGGCTCCGGGATCGCTTTCTCGCAAGGAGTCAAGGAAGGATCTCTGGGCGTTACTAATATATATTTGTTACTACATGTTATGTTATTCTACTCTCTTCTGTTGCTGCAAGACACCGCAAGATGCTAGTCTTCGATAGGCTAGGCCTTCTCTCTATTCTGGCATTTCTACAGTCTAGTCCACAAATACAGCCCCTTCCCTTTGATACCGATGCATACCTAGCATAGATCTGATGTAAGTCTTGCGAGTACTTTGGATGAGTACTCATGGTTGCTTTGCTACCTTTTTCCCCTCTACCCGGTTGCTGCGATCAGATGACGAAGTCCCGGAGACAGCTGATCCCGCCGATGACTACTACTACCCCGACGGAGCCTACTACTACATGGAGACCGACGACCAGGAGTAGTTCGGAGGCTCCCAGGCAGGAGGCCTGCGCCTTTTCGATCTAGTTGTCATTGTTTCGCTCAGCCTTCTTAATGCAACCTTGTCTACTTATGTCTGTACTCAGATACTGACGCTTCCGCTGACTCTTGTGTAACTCGAGCTTATGTATTCGAGCCCTCGAGGCCCCTGGCTTGTAATATAAAGCTTGTATTATTTTATTTTGTGTCTAGAGTTGTGTTGTGATATCTTCCCGTGAGCCCCTGGGCTTGATCGTGCGCATTTGCGTGTATGCTTAGTGCGCGATTGAGTCAGGGGCGTCACAAGTTGGTATCAAAGCTGACTGCCTATATGTAGCCCCTTTCCAACTCCTTGGCTGAAGTTGAGTCTAGTCTTTGAAAAAACGGTTTTACTAACCTTGTTGTGTGGCTTATGGGCCCATGTCGCCAATGGATGGTTTAGGATCTTTTACTCCTCTTCTTTACTCTGGGACTCTGATCTCTCTTCTATTCGGGTTAAAGATTTTGCTAACTCTAACTTTAGGTTCTCGTGTTCACATTCACCCGGAGAGCTGGATTATCTGCAACTGTTCCTTCCATGTATATCTTATGCTTCTCACACTGTCATTTGACGCCTCTCACTCCTTTCTTTTAGATGCGTCCCGCAAGAAAGCTTGCACTCCCTTCTGCTAGCCGTGGTAACAATCAGCCCCGATGTCGCCATTGAGATTGAAGGGTTGGAATTTTATGCATATCCCATTATTTTGGAGTCTTCTAAAATTGACCTCATTCTAGGTATGGATTGGTTGAAGGCTCATACTGCTTCAATCGATTGTGCCACTAAAGTCGTCCAACTCTTGCATCCTTCGGATGAGATAGTAAACTACCATGATTATCTTATACGAGATGCCGAAGCCCAAATTTATTCCCTGAATGCGTTGAACACTTCTCCTCTTGGGGGAATCGAAAATGTTCCAGTCATTCGCGACTTCCAAGATGTTTTCCCAGAAGAACTTACAAGAGTACCCCCTGTTAGAGCTGTCGAGTTCGTCATCGACTTGAAACTAGGCACTACTCCTATTGCGAAGCGTCCTTACAAGATGCCACCGCAGTCCTCTCACATCCACGATGTCTTTCATGTGTCGCAACTTCATCGTTGCTTCAAGGATCTGCACCGTGCAGTGGATCATGAGATGCTCGAATTGCAAGATGGTCTCTCTTATAAGGAGCATCCGATCCGGATCCTGGATCAAGCTGAACGTCGAACCCGTCAGAAGGTAATCAAGTTCCTTAAAGTGCAGTGGTCGAATCATACTGAAGATGAACCCACTTGGGAACGTGAAGATCGCCTATGGGAAGAATACCCCGATCTTTTCCCTTCTACCTCCTGAATTCTCGGGACGAGAATTTCTTTTAGAGGAGGAGAATTTCAACACCCCTGTGTAAATGAGCTACAGTGATCTTCATATTAATGCTAAGCTACTTGATTTGCAAGGAATGATCAAAGTGAAATCATATCTCATTTCAAATTCCACCACTGAAATCAATTCAAATTGCAAGTGAAATTTAAAGTTGCACAAACATGGTTGCAAAATAGTCCATCATTTAGCAAATATTGCATAACAATTATTTGTTAAGGAAAACAACATCATCGCAATGCTAAAATGGGCTATAGCAATTAAAACTGTGCCAAATCAGCATTTTTAAATGCTTTTCCATTTGTGAAAAATCCAAATCAATTCAAACTTCTCCCAAACTTTTTGTGGAAGTGCCAAATATTGCAATGCAATTATGTGGCCAAGTTCAATATTTTACAAAAGTCATTTGGTGGCTAATTAAAATGCAAACAGTTTCTATTAAAAAGAAAACAGAAAAGAATTAGACAAAGAAAACAGCCGAAGCCTACTGTGCACATGGGCTCTAGTGCAACAGTGCACATGGCCCAGCCCATCGCCTGGCCTTTTCCCCTATCTTGAGCTACAGAGGTAGAGGCCATGGCGTGGAGGCCATCCCACGGTGCCATGGCCGGATGGCCACCAAGTGCCCCTCCCCAGCCCAACAAGAACGTCTCACGAAAACCCTAGCTCGCCCTCCTTCATTCCCCCCTCGATCCCCTTCCTCAGTTGCTCGATTTCGAGCTCGAAAGCTCCGCGGTCACCACTGCCTCGCCCTTGTTGCCGCAGCCACCGTCGTCGCCGTCGCTCGGGAGCACATCCTGGAGGATCGCCACGCTCGGCTTCGTCCGTTCCGGGGACCAGCTCAAGCCGGGGAGCTGCGTAGCCGACGCCATCGCCGTCTTCTTCAACCGGTCGTCACCAACTCACCGTCGATGTCGTCGCTTCGGTCCACCCCGACCCTCCCCGAGCATGCCAACGGACTCACCGTGAGCTCCTCCCTCGGATCCCCCTTTTTCCCCTTTGATTTGGATGCCGTAGGCCGCCGTCACCGTCGTGCCCGAGCTCCTGCGTACGCGTACGTGTGTGCGTACTGCTGCTGCTCTGCTAGTTGCTGCTGCTTGCTGCGCTGCCACTGCTCTGCCTCTTCCCCTTATGCTGCTAAGCTGCTGCTTGTTGCTGCTCGCCACAGCTGCTCACTGCTACTGCTCCTTGCGAGCTGCTGCTGCCCTTGCCGCAGCTGCTGCTCTTAACTGCTGCTGCCGCTGCGTGCTGCCATTGCTTGCTGTTGCTGCTGCTTGCCCGCCACTGCTCGCCGGCGCCGCTGCTCGCCGCATGCCGCTGCTACCGCTGGCCATGGCCATGGACATGGCCGAGCGGCCGTGTGTGTGTTGTGTGTGTGTGCAGCGTTTGTGTGTGCCGTGTGTGTGTGCTGTGTGTGTGTGCCGTGTGTGTGTGTGTGGCCGGTGTGCCACTGCACGTGGGCCGGCCCTGTTAATTAGGACTAAGTAGTAATTAGAGGTTAGGTTAGTTAGTCTAAACCCTATGACATGTGGACCCTACTGTAAACTAAAATGATAAGTTAATTTAAAAGTGCCTAAGTCTATGACACGTGGGACCCGCTTACACTATTCCTCTTTTGACCAGTCAACCTTTGACTGGGTCAACCCAACCCCACTAGCCCCACTGTCATACACTGTGGCTAGAATAGCACTAGGTGACAAAAGTATTTTCTGTTTTATTTTCGAATTTGGATTAATTCCAGAAATTCCAGAAATCCTATAAAACTTTAAAAAATCATATAAAATAATCCGTAACTCGGATGAAAATAATTTATATATGAAAAATGATCAGAAAAATAAGACGAATCCGAATATGCCCTCCACATACCAGTCACATGCCTCCAACACTACAAACATGGAACCTTCCCCTCCGGATTGTCTGTCCGATAATTGCCTAAAGCCGGGAAAATATTCACAGATATTTCCCCGCTCCGTCTGAAATGCTTAGCACTGTGTTAGGTCACCCCCAGCACAGCATATTGCCATGTCATGCCTTGTGGTGCATTTGTTTGCTTCGTATTTATTGTTTCTTCCCCCTCTAATCTCCGGTAGACTCCGAGACGGATGCTGCTCCCGAGTACGACTACTCCCCTGACATCCAGCCCCTTTCAGCAGAGCTTCCAGGCAAGCAAAACCCCCTTGATCATTCCTATGTCGCTCATTCTTTCTCTCTCGTGCTTGCATTAGATTTTGCTACTGTGTTCGATAGCTCCTATTCTAATGCATAACCTATTTTTGTAACTGCTGTTGATACCTTACCTGCTATCCTATATTGCTTAGTATAGATTGGTTAGTGATCCATCAATGGCCCCGCACCCTTATCCGTGTTGCCATGCTTTGCTTTCGGATGTTTCGATCAACGTGATCGATGTGCAGAGACCGACACAGCACCGCACACCCCCCTAAGTTGTACGACTCTGCAGAGCTACTATCGAGTGCCGAGGGTGATACCTCTACCTCACTCCTGATGATACCTCTATAGCGTAGCTAGTCGGTTGTGGGTTACCAAGTTTGATTCCTCTTTCACCACCTCCGATGATGCCTCTGTCATGCAGGCCCTCAAGTGTGAACCCATCGAGGGTGATTCCTCCAAGTTCACCTTGACGGTTACATCGAGTAGGAATCCATCGAGGGTAATTCCTCGGATTCCCTCTTGATGTTTTGGACACACGGTTACCTTGACCTTACCTCGGTCCCTTGTTGAAGTCGGGTCGACCCCAAGGGGTACCCGCGAGAGTTACTAAAGTCGGGATGACCGTGAGGGTACCCGCGAGATAATTATGCGGCACGGCCGGGCAGGCAGACCGCCCTAGCAGAGGGATGGGCCTGGCCCTTGCCGTAAGCCCGCGAGACGGGGCGATGATGACCCACAAGTATAGGGGATCAATCGTAGTCCTTTCGATAAGTAAAAGTGTCGAACCTAACGAGGAGCAGAAGGAAATGACAAGCGGTTTTCAGCAAGGTATTTTCTGCAAGCACTGCAATTATCGGTAACGAGTAGTTTGATAGCAAGATAATTTGTAACAAGTAGCAATAGTAACAAAGAGTGCAGCAAGGTGGCCCAATCCTTTTTATAGCAAAGGACATGCCGGGACGATCTCTTATAGTAAGCAAAGCGTTCTCGAGGACACATGGGAATTTCATCTAGTCACTTTCATCATGTTTGTTTGATTCGCGTTTGCTACTTTGATAATTTGATATGTGGGTGGACCGGTGCTTGGGTGCTTTTCTTACTTGAACAAGCCTCCCACTTATGATTACCCCCTCTTGCAAGCATTCGCAACTATGAAAGAAGAATTAAGATAACTCTAACCATAGCATTAAACATATGGATCCAAATTAGCCCCTTACGGAATAGCGCATAAACTAGGGTTTAAGCTTCTGTCACTCTAGCAACCCATCATCTAATTACTACTCCACAATGCATTCCCTTAGGCCCAAAGATGGTGAAGTGTCATGTAGTCGATGTTCACATTACACCACTATGGGAATCAACAACATACATATCATCAGAATATCGAACGAATACCAAATTCACATGATTACTTATGACAAGACTTCTCCCATGTCCTCAAGAACAAAAGTAACTACTCACAAACCATATTCATGTCCAAAATCTGGGGGGGGTTGAATAGTATAATAGATCTGAACATATAATCTTCCACCAAATAAACCAACTAGCATCAACTACAAGATGTAATCAACACTACTAGCAACCCACAGGTACCAATCTGAGGTTTTGAGACAAAGATTGAATACAAGAGATGAACTAGGGTTTGAGATGAGATGGTGCTGGTGAAGATTTTGATGAAGATTATTCCTCCCACGATGAGAGGATCGCTGGTGATGTCGATGGTGACGATTTCCCCCTCTCGGAGGGAAGTATCTCCGGCAGAATCTCTCCGCCGAAGAGCAAAAGTACTCCTGCCCAAGTTCCGCCTCGAGACGGCGGTGCACCATCCCGAAAGTCATCTCTATATTTTTTTCTAGGGCAAAATGACTTATATACCAGAAAATGGGGGCCAGAGGCTGGCCAGGGGCCCCACGAGGTACCAGGGCGCGCCTGGGGGGGGTGGCGCGCCCTAGTGCCTCGTGGGCACCTGGGTGGCCCCCTCTGGTACTTTTTTCTTCCAGTATTTTTTATTTATTCCAAAATAATTCTCTGTGAAATTTCAGCTCATTTGGAGATGTGCAGAATAGGTATCTCTGACATAGCTTTTTCAGGTCCAGAATTCCAGCTGCCGGCAATCTCCCTCCTTGTGTAAATCTTGCATATTAAGAGAGAAAAGGCATTAGAATTGCTCCACAAAGTGTTATATTGATCAAAAACACTATAATTAACAGTAGCAAAACATGATGCAAAATGGACATATCAACTCCCCCAAGCTTAGACCTCGCTTGTCCTCAAGCGAAAGCCGATATCGATAATCATGACCACATGTTTAGGGAGAGAGGTGTCGATAAAAACAAAATACGGACATAGTAGCATCATGGTCATTATTATAACAACAATATTTATTATCATAAACTTCTCATGAGCAAGTAACAATTCATCACAACAATGGAGTATAAGGCATAAACTTTCTTGAAAACTAACAAACTATGTTCTCAGTCAACAATGCAATTGCAATTCTTCATATTTTCAGGAAGGGTCTCATGTAAGAGCTTTTCAGCAAGTCCACATACTCAACCATCATTTAGTCTTCTATGATTGCTAACACTCACAACATATATATGGAGCAAAAAGTTTCAGCCAGACACATAGAAAGATAGGGGCTTGTGATTTCGCCTCCCAACTTATTCACCTCAAGGGTGATGTCAACAATAATAACTCATGATCACTCATATCCAACTGGATATATGTGCCTAGATCTTTCCCCACCACATGATGCTTGCAAAGGAGAAAAATAAAAAGAAAATAGAGGAGAACACTATTGGCTCTTGCATAAATAGTAAATACATAAAAGTAAAGGATAGGCCCTTTGCAGAGGGAAGCAGAGGTTGTCATGCGCTTTTTGTTGTTGGATGCAAGAACTCTTAATGCAAAGGAACATCACTTTATATTGCCCCTTGTGATAGCAACCTTTATTATGCAGTCTGTTGCTTTTATTTCTTTACCATCACAAGTTCGTACAAAGCTTATTTCCCTTACAATAAAAGTTCAGACATATTTAGAGGCAATTTTTATTGCTTTTTGCACCGATGACAACTTACTTGAAGGATCTTGTTCAATCCCTAGGTAGATATAGTGGACTCTCATGACATGAAACTGGGTTTAAGGGTTTTGGATGCACAAGTAGTATCTCTACTTGGTGCGGATTTTTGGCTAGCAAAGATATTGGGCAAGCACCACATGTTGGAGGATCTATAACAATATAACTTCTATGTGAATATGAACAAACATAATTCATTACGTTGTCTTCCTTGTCCAACGTCAACAATTTGGCATAAAATACTTAATTGGGGCTCACAATCATAAAATATGCCCAAGATAGTACATTTGCATGTGAATCTTCTCTTCCCTTATTAATTCTTTCATGAATTGCATCATTGACTAATGCTATGTTTGTTAACTTCCAATAAATTTTACCACTTATACTTTTCTTTTATGTAATGAACATTTTCCATTCTAGACAAATTATCTGCTACAGGATTCTCAGCTCCCTTCCTATCAGTAATATGCAAGTCAAATTCTTGTACCAATAGAACCCACCTAATGAGTCTAGGTTTAGCATCTTTCTTTTCCATAATATATTTAATAGCAGCATCATCGGTGTGAACAGTTACTTTAGGATCAACTATGTAAGATCTGAATTTATCACATGCAAACACAACTACTAGAAATTCTTTTTCAGTAGTAGCATAATTTATTTGGGCACTGTCTAGAGTTTTACTAGTGTAATGGATAACATTTAATTTATTATCAACTCTCTGTCCTAGAACAGCACCAACAGCATAATCACTAGCATCACACATAATTTCAAAAGGCAAGTTCCAATCAGGTGGTTGAACAATAGGTGCAGTGGTTAAGGCTTTCTTAAGTGTTTCAAAGGCTTCTAGACAATCATCATCAAAAACAAATGGAACATCTTTTTGCAAAAGATTGGTAAGAGGCCTAGAAATTTTAGAGAAGTCTTTAATAAATCTCCTATAGAAACCAGCATGACCTAGGAAACTTCTTATACCTTTAATATCTTTAGGACATGGCATTTTCTCAATAGCATCAACCTTAGCTTTATCAACTTCAATACCTCTTTCAGAAATTTTATGCCCCAAGACAATGCCTTCATTCACCATAAAGTGGCACTTCTCCCAATTCAAGACAAGATTAGTTTCTTCACATCTCTGCAAAACTCGATCAAGGTTGCTTAAGCAATCATCAAAAGAAGTTCCATAAACGGAAAAATCATCCATGAACACCTCAACAATCTTTTCACAAAAGTCAGAGAATATAGCAGTCATACATCTTTGAAAGGTAGCAGGTGCATTGCATAAACCAAAAGGCATACGTCTGTAAGCATAAGTTCCAAAAGGACAAGTAAAGGTGGTTTTCCCTTGATTGGGTTGTGATACGGGTATTTGAGAAAAACCGAAATAACCATCTAGAAAACAAAAGTGTGTATGCTTAGACAATCTTTCTAACATTTGATCAATAAAAGGTAAGGGGTAATGATCTTTTCTAATAGCTTTGTTTAATTTTCTAAAATCAATTACCATCCTATAACCAGTTACAATTCTTTGTGGAATGAGTTCATTTTTATCATTAGGAACAACGGTAATACCTCCTTTCTTAGGGACACAATGAACGAGACTTACCCATCTACTATCAGCTATGGGATAGATTATACCGGCTTCCAGAAGCTTTAATATTTCAGTTCTTACCACCTCTTTCATCTTAGGATTTAATCGTCGTTGGTGGTCGACAACTGGTTTAGCATCAGGCTCCATATTAATTTTGTGCTGACATAGAGTGGGACTAATGCCCTTAAGATCATCAATAGTATATCCAATAGCAGCTCGGTGCTTCCTTAGAGTTTTTAGTAATCTCTTTTCTTCATGCGCTGAAAGGTTAGCACTAATAATAACAGGATATATCTTCTTTTCATCAAGATAAGCATATTTCAATGTATCAGGCAATTGCTTCAATTCAAATACAGGATCACCTTTAGGTGGAGGAGGGCCTCCAAGAGTTTCAACAGGCAAATTATGTTTAAGTATAGGTGGTTGATCAAAGAACATCTTATCTATTTCATTTCTTTCATTCATATGCATATCGTTTTCATGGTCTAGCAAATATTGTTCTAACGGATCAGTAGGAGGTACAGCAATAGAAGCAAGACCAATAATTTCATCTTTATTAGGCAATTCGTTATCATGAGGTTGTCTACGAAACTTGGAGAAATTAAACTCATGAGATGTACCACCGAAATCAACACTGACAGTTTCTTTAGCGCAATCAATCTTAGCATTAACAATGTTCAAGAAAGGTCTACCAAATATAATGGGACAAAAGTTATCTTGTGGAGAACCTAGGACTAGAAAATCAGCAGGATATTTTATTTTTCTACACAAGACTTCAACATCTCTAACGATCCCAAGTGGTGTAATGGTATCTCTGTTTGCAAACTTAATAGTAACATCAATGTCCTACTATGGGTCTGTTTTTATCTTTAGGATCTGGTTTAGCAATTCTAGCTGCTTCATTACAGAAGTAAATAACATGCCCATCTATATTATCGACCAAGAGATCTTTAACCATAGCAACATTACTTTTGTTAACCACAGTTTTTATCTTTAGGTGCTCTAATATTACTTTTGTTAACCACAGTTGAAACTTTAGCATGTTCCTTAATCCTAACAGGAAAAGGTGGTTTCTCAATATAAGCAGTGGGCACAACTAGATCAACATGGTAAATAATTGTTTCTTCTTTAACACTAATGGGTTCCTCAATCTTTTCTTTAACAGGGGGATGATATTTAAACCACTTCTCCTTAGGGAGATCAACATGAGTAGCAAATGATTCATAAAAGGAAGCTACTATCTCAGAGTCAAGTCCATATTTAGTGCTAAACTTATGAAAAGCATCGGTGGCCATAAAAGATTTAACACAATCGAACTCAAGTATTATACCTGACTCATTACCTTTGTCGAGTTCCCAATCTTTAGAGTTGCATTTAATTATTTCTAGAAGATCCCATCTGAATTCAATAGTTTTCTTCATAAAGGAGCCAGTCGAAGAAGAATCGAGCATAGTTTGATTATCATGAGAAAGCCGAGCATAAAAATTCTGTAAGATAATTTCTTTTGAGAGCTCATGGTTGGGGCATGTGTACATCATGTACTTAAGCCTCCCCCAAGCTTGATCGATGCTTTCTCCTTCACGAGGCCAAAAATTATATATATAATTCCGATCACGATGAACCAAATGCATAGGATAAAATTTCTGATGGAATTCTAGTTTCAATCGGTTCCAGTCCCATGTATCAGTATCATCACATAGCCTATACCACATCAATGCCTTTCCCTCCAAAGATAAAGGGAATACTTTATTCTTAACTCCATCTCCGGATAAACCTGCAGGCTTAAACAATCCATAAATTTCATCCACATAGATTAAGTGCATATCAGGATGTACCGCTCCGTCTCCTGCATAAGGATTAGCTAGCAGTTTCTCTATCATACCCGGGGGAATTTCATATGAAATATTTTCAGTAGGTGCAGTAGGTTGAGGAGCAACTATTTGTGTTTCCGGTCGAGGTGAAGATACCCCGAACAAACCCATCAAAGGATTACTTTCCATAGTGACAAGCAACAGTAAATTTCAACACGTAATATAAATGTTTCCTTACCAAATTCCACTAACCAAAGGTGCTTCACTCCCCGGCAACGGTGCCAGAAAAGAGTCTTGATGACCCACAAGTATAGGGGATCAATCGTAGTCCTTTCGATAAGTAAGAGTGTTGAACCCAACGAGGAGCAGAAGGAAATGACAAGCGGTTTTCAGCAAGGTATTTTCTGCAAGCACTGAAATTATCGGTAACGAGTAGTTTGATAGCAAGATAATTTGTAACAAGTGACAAGTAGCAATAGTAAGAAAGAGTGCAACAAGGTGGCCCAATCCTTTTTATAGCAAAGGACAAGAGGGAACGATCTCTTATAGTAAGCAAAGCATTCTTGAGGACACATGGGAATTTCATCTAGTCACTTTCATCATGTTTGTTTGATTCGCGTTCACTACTTCGATAATTTGATATGTGGGTGGACCGGTGCTTGGGTGCTGTTCTTACTTGAACAAGCCTCCCACTTATGATTACCCCCTCTCGCAAGCGTCCGCAACTACGAAAGAAGAATTAAGATAACTCTAACCATAGCATTAAACATATGGATCCAAATCAGCCCCTTACGGAATAGCGCATAAACTAGGGTTTAAGATTTTGTCACTGTAGCAACCAATCATCTAATTAATACTCCACAATGCATTCCCTTAGGCCCAAAGATGGTGAAGTGTCATGTAGTCGACGTTCACACGACACCACTAAGGGAATCAACAACATACATATCTTCAAAATATCGAACGAATACCAAATTCACATGATTACTTATGACAAGACTTCTCCCATGTCCTCAAGAACAAAAGTAACTACTCACAAACCATATTCATGTCCAAGATCAAAGGGGGGTTGAATAGCATAATAGATCTGAACATATAATCTTCCACCAAATAAACCAACTAGCATCAACTATAAGATGTAATCAACACTACTAGCAACCCACAGGTACCAATCTGATGTTTTGAGACAAAGATTGAATACAAGAGATGAACTAGGGTTTGAGATGAGATGGTGCTGGTGAAGATGTTGATGAAGATTAGTCCTCCCACGATGAGAGGATCGCTGGTGATGTCGATGGCGACGATTTCCCCCTCCCGGAGGGAAGTATCTCCGGCAGAATCTCTCCGTCGGAGAGCAAAAGTGCTCCTGCCCAAGTTCCGCCTCGAGATGGCGGCGCACCGTCCCAAAAGTCTTCTCTATATTTTTTCTAGGGAAAAATGACTTATATACCAGAAAATGGGGGCCAAAGGCTGGCCAGGGGCCACACGAGGTACCAGGGCGCGCCTGGGGGGTGGAGCGCCCTGGTGCCTCGTGGGCACCTCGGTGGCCCCCTCTGGTACTTTTTTCTTCCAGTATTTTTTATTTATTCCAAGATAATTCTCCGTGAAATTTCAGCTCATTTGGAGATGTGCAGAATAGGTATCTCTGACATAGCTTTTTCAGGTCAAGAATTCCAGCTGCCGGCAATCTCCCTCCTTGTGTAAATCTTGCATATTAAGAGAGAAAAGGCATTAGAATTGCTCCACAAAGTGTTATATTGATCAAAAACACTATAATTAACAGTAGCAAAACATGATGCAAAATGGACGTATCAGGCGACAGGAGCACTGATCGTCACCGCGAGCTCCCAACACACTAACGGTTTATATATATGATCTGAGTAGGCCTCTGGATAAGTTATGGGCACCCGGCGTCGTACGTTTCTTCCGAAAGCTCTGTCAGACATCCGGTTCAGCATTGTGGCACGGTCGGATCACGCCATCCAGGAGAGAGGTGGCGCTGGTATTCACCCTGCGAACAACAACCCGGAGTGCTTAGGGGTGAGCGGCCGAACTACCCCCTCGCGCTTAGGATGTAGACCGGCGGGGACCTCTCTGCGGAGCCTAGGTAGGACTACGTCATGTTGATTAGCCGAGGCCGGGCATGACCAGGAAAAGTGTGTCCGGCCGGAGTTAATCGAGCGTGTTGGGTAAGTTGGTGCACCCCTACAGGGAAGTTATCTATTCGAATAGCCGTGTCCACGGTAACGAATGCTCGGAGTTGTATCCGATCTACTACAACTAAGAACTGGATACTTGTGTTACTAAATTAATATGATGGCTCCGGGATCGCTTTCTCGCAGGGAGTCGAGGAAGGATCTCTGGGCATTACTAATATATATTTGTTACTACATGTTATGTTATTCTACTCTCTTCTGTTGCTGCAAGACACTGCAAGATGCTACTCTTCGATAGGCTAGGCCTTCTCTCTATTCTAGCATTTCTGTAGTCTAGTCCACAGATACAGCCCCTTCCCTTTGATACCGATGCATACTTAGCATAGATCTGATGTAAGTCTTGCGAGTACTTTGGATGAGTACTCACGGTTGCTTTGCTACCGTTTTCCCCTCTACCCGGTTGCTGCGATCAGATGACGGAGTCCCGGAGACAGCTAATCCCGCCGATGACTACTACTACCCCGACGGAGCCTACTACTACGTGGAGACCGACGACTAGGAGTAGTTTGGAGCCTCCCAGGCAGGAGGCCTGCGGCTTTTCGATCTAGTTGTCGTTGTTTCGCTCAGCCTTCTTAATGCAACCTTGTCTACTTATGTCTGTACTCAGATACTGATGCTTTCGCTGACTCTTGTGTAACTCAAGCTTATGTATTCGAGCCCTCGAGGCCCCTGGCTTGTAATACAAAGCTTGTATTATTTTATTTTGTGTCTAGATTTGTGTTGTGATATCTTCCCGTGAATCCCTGGGCTTGATCGTGCGCATTTGCGTGTATGATTAGTGCATGATTGAGTCGGGGGCATCATAAGAGGTTTTACAACTTTCACTTAGTCGTAGGAGCTTGACTGCGGGGGCTGATGACGAGCCCCCGGTCCACGGAGTGGTTCAGCCATATGGCCGAGGTCGATGTCGCTAACCACTTCAACTGATTTGATAAAGATAATAAAAGTGATGGTGATACGATACCGGGGCACCTCCCCCAAGCTTGGCACAAGCCAAGGGGAGTGCCCATACCCATGTGCTCAAGTCTCCCTCTTCGGTGATGGTGGTGATGATGAAGTAGCGAGCTTATCCTCCGGCTTCCATGGCATAGGTTCCCCATCATAAAAAGATGAACGAGTCTCCGGAGTCCTGAAACTTGTAGCTAAACTCATACCTTTGAATCTTGCCTCATACTCAAAATTTTGGTTTTGAAGATCATAGATTTGGCCTTGGAGATAGTCGATTCACTCGTTAAGCTTGAAGATGATGTTCCCCATCAATTGGCCCTCCACCTTGTGATTACGGGTGAATTCCGTGATCATGGAGTGGTTGGCGCTGAGTCCACGTTCCACCATCCCTTGGCACTTGAAGATATCATGCTCCACCGCTTCGAGCCTGGACTCCACGCTCCCGGTCTTCTTGGGTCCTTGAACATCCCGGATGTGAAGCACCCCCTCACGCATCTCAATGGCTTGAGGGTGTTTCATCACCTCCGGTAGGTAGGTGTTGATGACCTTCTCGTAGAACTTGTCCTTGGAAGAGCTTGATGAAGCCATAGCGATCAAGATCTGTCAGAAAAATAGCATGAAAGAAGAGCAGAGGAGATTTCTACGATACGGTGGTCAAAACATCCGGGAGTATATATAAAGATTTTTTTATCTTGTAAAACAAGTAATCCAGGAGAAAACGGAGTCGGGAAGGCTCACGTGGGGCCCACGAGCCACCAGGGCGCGCCAGGGGGGTGGCGCGCCCTGGTGCCTCGTGGGCCCCAGGTGGATCCCCTCGGCTGTTTCTTATTTTTGTATTTTTTTCAATATTCCAAAACTGACAGAAAGTATTTTTATGGAATTTTTGGAGTCGGTTTACTTACCGTATCTCATACCTCTTCCTTTTCAGGCTTCTGGAGTGTTCCGGAAGGTCTCTCTTATGTATTCCTCCGGTGTAATTGTCTCAATAATATTAGTTTCAACATTAATGGGGGTACATGAAATATAGTGCTTAATTCTTTGCCCATTCACCACTCTCGGATTAGTGCCTTCGGAGTTGTTTATTTTGATGGCTCCGGAGCGATAAACTTCTTCGATGATATACGGTCCTTCCCATTTAGAGAGAAGTTTTCCTGCAAAGAATCTCAAACGAGAGTTATACAATAGAACTTGCTCACCTACTTTAAATTCCCGTTTTTGAATTCTTCTATCATGCCATCTTTTAACTTTTTCTTTAAACAATTTGGCGTTTTCATAAGCTTGGGTTCTCCATTCATCTAATGAGCTAATATCAAATAACCTCTTTTCTCCGGCAAGTTTAAAATCATAATTCAGTTCTTTAGTTGCCCAATATGCTTTATGTTCTAACTCAAGAGGTAAATGACATGCTTTTCCATAAACCATTTTATAAGGAGACATACCCATAGGATTTTTATAAGCAGTTCTATAAGCCCATAATGCATCGTCAAGTTTCTTAGACCAATTCTTTCTAGATCTATTGACGGTTTTTTGCAAAATTAATTTTATTTCTCTATTGCTCAATTCAACTTGACCACTAGTTTGAGGGTGATAAGGAGATGCAATTCTATGGTTGACATCATATTTAGCGAGCAATTTACGGAATGCACCATGAATAAAATGTGAACCACCATCAGTCATTAAATATCTAGGGACTCCAAACCTCGGGAAAATAACTTCTTTAAGCATTTTAATAGAAGTGTTATGATCAGCACTACTAGTTGGAATAGCTTTTACCCACTTAGTGACGTAATCAACAGCAACTAAAATATGAGTATACCCATTGGATTTAGGAAAAGGTCCCATATAATCAAATCCCCAAACATCAAATGGTTCAACAGCAAGTGAATAATTCATAGGCATTTCTTGACGTCTACCAACATTACCAATTCTTTGACATTCATCACAAGATAAGACAAACTTACGAGCATCCTTGAAAAGAGTAGGCCAATAAAAACCAGATTGCAATACCTTATGCGCAGTTCTGTCTGCCGCATGGTGTCCTCCGTAAGCCTCGGAATGACACTTCCATAGGATTTGTTCCTGTTCATGCTCAGGTATGCAACGTCTAATAATACCATCGACTCCTTCTTTATTAAGATGTGGGTCATCCCAAAAGTAATGTCTTAAATCAAAGAAGAACTTTTTCTTTTGTTGGTATGTGAAACTAGGTGGTATGTATTTAGCAACAATGTAATTAGCATAGTCTGCATACCAAGGAGTATTACGAGAAGCATTTATGATAACTAATTGTTCATCAGGAAAATCATCATTAATAGGTAGTGGGTCATCAAGAACATTTTCCATTCTAGACAAATTATCTGCTACAGGATTCTCAGCTCCCTTCCTATCAGTAATATGCAAGTCAAATTCTTGTACCAATAGAACCCACCTAATGAGTCTAGGTTTAGCATCTTTCTTTTCCATAATATATTTAATAGCAGCATCATCGGTGTGAACAGTTACTTTAGGATCAACTATGTAAGATCTGAATTTATCACATGCAAACACAACTACTAGAAATTCTTTTTCAGTAGTAGCATAATTTATTTGGGCACTGTCTAGAGTTTTACTAGTGTAATGGATAACATTTAATTTATTATCAACTCTCTGTCCTAGAACAGCACCAACAGCATAATCACTAGCATCACACATAATTTCAAAAGGCAAGTTCCAATCAGGTGGTTGAACAATAGGTGCAGTGGTTAAGGCTTTCTTAAGTGTTTCAAAGGCTTCTAGACAATCATCATCAAAAACAAATGGAACATCTTTTTGCAAAAGATTGGTAAGAGGCCTAGAAATTTTAGAGAAGTCTTTAATAAATCTCCTATAGAAACCAGCATGACCTAGGAAACTTCTTATACCTTTAATATCTTTAGGACATGGCATTTTCTCAATAGCATCAACCTTAGCTTTATCAACTTCAATACCTCTTTCAGAAATTTTATGCCCCAAGACAATGCCTTCATTCACCATAAAGTGGCACTTCTCCCAATTCAAGACAAGATTAGTTTCTTCACATCTCTGCAAAACTCGATCAAGGTTGCTTAAGCAATCATCAAAAGAAGTTCCATAAACGGAAAAATCATCCATGAACACCTCAACAATCTTTTCACAAAAGTCAGAGAATATAGCAGTCATACATCTTTGAAAGGTAGCAGGTGCATTGCATAAACCCATAGGCATACGTCTATAAGCATAAGTTCCAAAAGGACAAGTAAAGGTGGTTTTCCCTTGATCGGGTTGTGATACGGGTATTTGAGAAAAACCGAAATAACCATCTAGAAAACAAAAGTGTGTATGCTTAGACAATCTTTCTAACATTTGATCAATAAAAGGTAAGGGGTAATGATCTTTTCTAGTAGCTTTGTTTAATTTTCTAAAATCAATTACCATCCTATAACCAGTTACAATTCTTTGTGGAATGAGTTCATTTTTATCATTAGGAACAACGGTAATACCTCCTTTCTTAGGGACACAATGAACGGGACTTACCCATCTACTATCAGCTATGCGATAGATTATACCGGCTTCCAGAAGCTTTAATATTTCAGTTCGTACCACCTCTTTCATCTTAGGATTTAATCGTCGTTGGTGGTCGACAACTGGTTTAGCATCAGGCTCCATATTAATTTTGTGCTGACATAGAGTGGGACTAATGCCCTTAAGATCATCAAGAGTATATCCAATAGCAGCTCGGTGCTTCCTTAGAGTTTTTAGTAATCTCTTTTATTCATGCGCTGAAAGGTTAGCACTAATAACAACAGGATATATCTTCTTTTCATCAAGATAAGCATATTTGAATGTATCAGGCAATTGCTTCAATTCAAATACAGGATCACCTTTAGGTGGAGGAGGGCCTCCAAGAGTTTCAACAGGCAAATTATGTTTAAGTATAGGTGGTTGATCAAAGAACATCTTATCTATTTCATTTCTTTCATTCATATGCATATCGTTTTCATGGTCTAGCAAATATTGTTCTAACGGATCAGTAGGAGGTACAGCAATAGAAGCAAGACCAATAATTTCATCTTTACTAGGCAATTCTTTATCATGAGGTTGTCTACGAAACTTGGAGAAATTAAACTCATGAGATGTACCACCGAAATCAACACT
Organism: Elymus sibiricus; assembly: GCA_039707655.1. Taxonomy (NCBI): domain Eukaryota; kingdom Viridiplantae; phylum Streptophyta; class Magnoliopsida; order Poales; family Poaceae; genus Elymus; species Elymus sibiricus. The sequence goes on along the minus strand of CM077666.1, from coordinate 342,029,059 downwards.
GACAGTTTCTTTAGCGCAATCAATCTTAGCATTAACAATATTCAAGAAAGGTCTACCAAATATAATGGGACAAAATCTTGTGGAGAACCTAGGACTAGAAAATCAACAGGATATTTTATTTTTCCACACAAGACTTCAACATCTCTAACGATCCCAAGTGGTGTAATGGTATCTCTGTTTGCAAACTTAATAGTAACATCAATGTCCTCTATTTCAATAGGTGCAATATCATTCATAACTTCTTGATATAAGGTAAACGGAATAGCACTAACACTAGCACCCAAATCACATAAGCCATGATAACAATGATCTCCTATTTTAACAAAGACAACAGGCATGCCTACTACAGGTCTGTTTTTATCTTTAGGATCTGGTTTAGCAATTCTAGCGGCTTCATTACAGAAGTAAATAACATGCCCATCTATATTATCGACCAAGAGATCTTTAACCATAGCAACATTACTTTTGTTAACCACAGTTTTTATCTTTAGGTGCTCTAATATTACTTTTGTTAACCACAGTTGAAACTTTAGCATGTTCCTTAATCCTAACAGGAAAAGGTGGTTTCTCAATATAAGAAGTGGGCACAACTAGATCAACATGGTAAATAATTGTTTCTTCTTTAACACTAATGGGTTCCTCAATCTTTTCTTTAACAGGGGGATGATATTTAAACCACTTCTCCTTAGGGAGATCAACATGAGTAGCAAATGATTCATAAAAGGAAGCTACTATCTCAGAGTCAAGTCCATATTTAGTGCTAAACTTATGAAAAGCATCGGTGGCCATAAAAGATTTAACGCAATCAAACTCAAGTATTATACCTGACTCATTACCTTTGTCGAGTTCCCAATCTTTAGAGTTGCATTTAATTATTTCCAGAAGATCCCATATGAATTCAATAGTTTTCTTCATAAAGGAGCCAGTCGAAGAAGAATCGAGCATAGTTTGATTATCATCAGAAAGCCGAGCATAAAAATTCTTTAAGATAATTTCTTTTGAGAGCTCATGGTTGGGGCATGTGTACATCATGTACTTAAGCCTCCCCCAAGCTTGAGTGATGCTTTCTCCTTCACGAGGCCAAAAATTATATATATAATTCCGATCACGATGAACCAAATGCATAGGATAAAATTTCTGATGGAATTCTAGATTCAATCGGTTCCAGTCTCATGTATCAGTATCATCACATAGCCTATACCACATCAATGCCTTTCCCTTCAAAGATAAAGGGAATACTTTCTTCTTAACTCCATCTCCGGATAAACCTGCAGGCTTAAACAATCCACAAATTTCATCCACATAGATTAAGTGCATATCAGGATGTACCGCTCCGTCTCCTGCATAAGGATTAGCTAGCAGTTTCTCTATCATACCAGGGGGAATTTCATATGAAATATTTTCAGTAGGTGCAGTAGATTGAGGAGCAACTATTTGTGTTTCCGGTCGAGGTGAAGATACCCCGAACAAACCCCTCAAAGGATTACTTTCCATAGTGACAAGCAACAGTAAATTTCAGCACGTAATATAAATGTTTCCTTACCAAATTCCACTCACCAAAGGCGCTTCACTCCCCGGCAACGGTGCCAGAAAAGAGTCTTGATGACCCACAAGTATAGGGGATCAATCGTAGTCCTTTCGATAAGTAAGAGTATTGAACCCAACGAGGAGCAGAAGGAAATGACAAGCGGTTTTCAGCAAGGTATTTTCTGCAAGCACTGAAATTATCGGTAACGAGTAGTTTGATAGCAAGATAATTTGTAACAAGTGACAAGTAGCAATAGTAACAAAGAGTGCAACAAGGTGGCCCAATCCTTTTTATAGCAAAGGACAAGCAGGAACGATCTCTTATAGTAAGCAAAGCGTTCTCGAGGACACATGGGAATTTCATCTAGTCACTTTCATCATGTTTGTTTGATTCGCGTTCGCTACTTCGATAATTTGATATGTGGGTGGACCGGTGCTTGGCTGATGTTCTTACTTGAACAAGCCTCCCACTTATGATTACCCCCTCTCGCAAGCGTCCGCAACTACGAAAGAAGAATTAAGATAACTCTAACCATAGCATTAAACATATGGATCCAAATCAGCCCCTTACGGAATAGCGCATAAACTAGGGTTTAAGCTTTTGTCACTCTAGCAACCCATCATCTAACTAATACTCCACAATGCATTCCCTTAGGCCCAAAGATGGTGAAGTGTCATGTAGTCGACGTTCACACGACACCACTAAGGGAATCAACAACATACATATCTTCAAAATATCGAACGAATACCAAATTCACATGATTACTTATGACAAGAATTCTCCCATGTCCTCAAGAACAAAAGTAACTACTCACAAACCATATTCATGTCCAAGATCAAAGGGGAATTGAATAGCATAATAGATCTGAACATATAATCTTCCACCAAATAAACCAACTAGCATCAACTATAAGATGTAATCAACACTACTAGCAACCCACAGGTACCAATCTGAGGTTTTGAGACAAAGATTGAATACAAGAGATGAACTAGGGTTTGAGATGAGATGGTGCTGGTGAAGATGTTGATGAAGATTAGTCCTCCCATGATGAGAGGATCGCTGGTGATGTCGATGGCGACGATTTCCCCCTCCCGAAGGGAAGTATCTCCGGCAGAATCTCTCCGCCGGAGAGCAAAAGTGCTCCTGCCCAAGTTCCGCCTCGAGATGGTGGCGCACCGTCCCAAAAATTTTCTCTATATTTTTTCTAGGGCAAAATGACTTATATACCAGAAAATGGGGGCCAGAGGCTGGCCAGGGGCCCCACGAGGTACCAGGGCGTGCCTGGGGGGTGGCGCGCCCTGGTGCCTCGTGGGCACCTCGGTGGCCCCTCTGGTACTTTTTTATTCCAGTAATTTTTATTTATTCCAAGATAATTCTCCGTGAAATTTCAGCTCATTTGGAGATGTGCAGAATAGGTATCTCTGACATAGCTTTTTCAGGTCCAGAATTCCAGCAGCCGGCAATCTCCCTCCTTGTGTAAATCTTGCATATTAAGAGAGAAAAGGCATTAGAATTGCTCCACAAAGTGTTATATTGATCAAAAACACTATAATTAACAGTAGCAAAACATGATGCAAAATGGACGTATCAGGCGACAGGAGCACTGATCGTCACCGCGAGCTCCCAACACACTAACGGTTTATATATATGATCTGAGTAGGCCTCTGGCCTTTTCGCACTAACCACCACACGGGATAAGTTATGGGCACCCGGCGTCGTACGTTTCTTCCGAAAGCTCTGTCAGACATCCGGTTCAGCATTGTGGCACGGTCGGATCATGACATCCAGGAGAGAGGTGGCGCTGGTATTCACCCTGCGCACAACAACCCGGAGTGCTTAGGGGTGAGCGGCCGAACTACCCCCTCGCGCTTAGGATGTAGACCGGCGGGGACCTCTCTGCGGAGCCTAGGTAGGACTACGTCGTGTTGATTAGCCGAGGCCGGGCATGACCAGGAAAAGTGTGTCCGGCCGGAGTTAATCGAGCGTGTTGGGTAAGTTGGTGCACCCCTGCAGGGAAGTTATCTATTCGAATAGCCGTGTCCACGGTAACGGACGCTCGGAGTTGTATCCCGATCTACTACAACTAAGAACTGGATACTTGTGTTACTAAATTAATATGATGGCTCCGGGATCGCTTTCTCGCAGGAAGTCGAGGAAGGATCTCTGGGCATTACTAATATATATTTGTTACTACATGTTATGTTATTCTACTCTCTTCTGTTGCTGCAAGACACTACAAGATGCTACTCTTCGATAGGCTAGGCCTTCTCTCTATTCTAGCATTTCTGTAGTCTAGTCCACAGATACAGCCCCTTCCCTTTGATACCGATGCATACTTAGCATAGATCTGATGTAAGTCTTGCGAGTACTTTGGATGAGTACTCACGGTTGCTTTGCTACCTTTTTCCCCTCTACCCGGTTGCTGCGATCAGATGACGGAGTCCCGGAGACAGCTAATCCCGCCGATGACTACTACTACCCCGACGGAGCCTACTACTACGTGGAGACCGACGACCAGGAGTAGTTTGGAGCCTCCCAGGCAGGAGGCCTGCGCCTTTTCGATCTAGTTGTCATTGTTTCGCTCTGCCTTCTTAATGCAACCTTGTCTACATATGTTTGTACTCAGATACTGATGCTTTCGCTGACTCTTGTGTAACTCAAGCTTATGTATTCGAGCCCTCGAGGCCCCTGGCTTGTAATACAAAGCTTGTATTATTTTATTTTGTGTCTAGAGTTGTGTTGTGATATCTTCCCGTGAATCCCTGGGCTTGATCGTGCGCATTTGCGTGTATGATTAGTGCATGATTGAGTCGGGGGCGTCATAAGAGGTTTTACAACTTTCACTTAGTCGTAGGAGCTTGACTGCGGGGGCTGATGACGAGCCCCCGGTCCACGGAGTGGTTCGGCCATATGGCCGAGGTCGATGTCGCTAACCACTTCAACTGATTTGATAAGGAGCCCTTCGTTTAGCACGGGTAACCTTGAAGGGTACATTGCTGGATGCTATCTTCGGATGGCCGACCAGTTTGCGCTTACCAGGACAGTCAGTTTTCGGCTTTATCCACTCAGGTGCTTTGCCATTCGAGCTGGCAGCGCAATCGCAGTGGTTCTCCCTTTACGCCCTTAGCCGAATAGATCGGAACGTAAGGGGTAAGCACAGGAGCCAGGCAACCCAACTATTGACCAAAATCGAGGTTCAAAACTGATTCATATAATGCAACATCCAAGACGCCGAATAGACACTTCGGACTTGTAGGTGTGTGAGATTAAAAGTGAAGCCCATGGTAATTTTAAATAACAGTTGTATCGTGAATGTATGCTTTTGGCTCAAAGGCAATGAACATAAGGAAATGCGTAAGGACCTCAATGGGTACAGTTTTTATTTCATGTGGTTGAGCCGTACATGCTGAGCTTTAACAAAAGAAGCTTGTGGAAGATACAACTTAAGAGAAAAGTTAAAGGAGTAAGAATAGGGCGGATATGCTAATGGGTTTATTAGCCCCATCCCGTCTCTGTGCTGGTGACCAGCTTTCCTTCGTTGAGAGCGAAGGAGGTGTGGCATGTCCGCGACCTCGGCCATTTGTTTGCTTGATGCGTTCGTCGGTCGAGTCCTTTGAAAAGGTGCGCGGCTGTCAATAAGATGGTTTAAGCCGTGTGTACATGATGCTTCCATCTGGGCCTTTTACAGCGCCCTGCTGGTATGCAAGTCCGGAGTGCGTTACTGTTCAGTTGAACTGATAGCGACGCGTCATATGTTTCGGCTCCTCAGTCGCCCATGGAATTTTTAGTGCAATGTTGTGCACCCTGGGGACGTAATGCCCTTCCAAGGGGAGGCGAACGAGGAGCCCGTGCCCCTATTTGGGGACGGTTGTGGCCTGACCGAGGTTGGCATGTGTGGCCCGTGTGCGCTTTGAAGAGCTAGGCCTGTGACGAGCTACCTCCTCGGTCGCCTGTACCTGGGCTGCGAAAGCCGCAGTCTATTCCTCTGTTCAGAGGGAGCACTCAGTGTTACCATTGACTGTAATGACACCGTTTGGTCCTGGCATTTTCAACTTTAAGTGTGCATAATGTGGGACTACGTTAAAGCGGGCGAATGTGGTGCGTCCGAGCAGCGCGTGGTATCCGCTCCGAAAAGGGATGATGTCGAAGATTAACTCTTCACTTCGGAAGTTCTCGGGTGACTGATACATCTCCAACGTATCTATAATTTTCGATTGTCCCATGCTATTATAGTATCAATCTTGGATGTTTTATATGCAATTATATGCCATTATATATCATTTTTTGGGACTAACCTATTAACCCATTGCCTAGTGCCAGTTGCTGTTTTCTGCTTGTTTTTGCCTTTTCAGAAAATCATTATAAAAAAGTATCCAAACGAGAAAAAAACTTTGGATTAATTTTTTCTGGACCAGAAGAGACCCAGGAAGCTTCGGGAGAAGACCAGAAGAGCCACGAGGAGGCGGCAAGCCTGGAGGGCGCGCCCCAAGGGGGTGGCCGCGCCCCCCAGGCTTGTGGGCCTCTCGTGGCACATCTTGACCTAATTCCTTCGCTATAAATTCACAAATATTCCCAAACCAACAGAGGGACAGAAGAGAAAATCTTTCCGCCGCCGCAAGCCTCTGTTCTTTCGCGATCCCATCTGGAGGCCTTTTTCGGTACTCCGCCGGAGGGGGAATCGATCATGGAGGGCTTCTTCATCAACCTTGCTGCCCTTCCGATGATGTGTGAGTAGTTTACCATAGACCTATGTGTCCATAGCTAGTAGCTAGATGGCTTCTTCTCTCTCTTTGATCTTTAATACCATGTTCTCCTCGATGTTCTTGGAGTTTTATCCGATGTAATCTTCTTTTGTGGTTTGTTTGTTGGGATCCGATGAATTGTGAGTTTATGATCAGATTATTCATGAGAAATATTTGAGTCTTCTCTAAACTCTTTTATGCATGATTATTATAGCTTTGTATTTCTCTCCGATCTATCGATTTGGTTTGGCCTACTAGATTGATTTGTCTTGCAATGGGAGAGGTGCTTTGTAATGGGTTCAATCTTGTGGTGCTCAATCCCAGTGATAGAAGGGGACATGACACGTATTTTTATTGTTGCCATTAAGGAAATAAAGATGGGGTTTAATCATATTGCTTGAGTTTACTTTGTCTACATCATGCATCTTGCTTAAGGCGTTACTTTATTTTATACTTAATACCCAAGATGCATGCTGGATAGCGGTCGATGGGTGGAGTAATAGTAGTATATGCAGGCAGGAGTCAGTCTACGTTTCTTGGACGTGATGCCTATATACATGATCATTGCCATGAATCCGTCATAATTATTTGCTTTTCTATCAATTGCCCAACAGTAATTTGTTTACCCACCGTATGCTGGTGTTCGAGAGAGAAGCCTCTAGTGAAAACTATGGCCCTCGGTGTACTTTATCATATATTAAAAACCCAAAAATACATTGCTACAATTTGTTTACTTTTATTTTAAATAGTATTTTAGTTTATCTATTTACCTCGATAAGATTTAATCCTTGCAAATAACCGCTAAGAGGATTGACAACCCTCTTATTTGCGTTGGGTGCAAGTGTTTGCTCTTGTGTGTGCAGGTGCAATTAACGGAATTTTGCTTGGTTCTCCTACTGGATTGATAACCTTGGTTCTTAACTGAGGAAAATACTTATCTCTACTGTACTGCATCATCCTCTCCTCTTCGGGGAAATACCAACGCAGACTACAAGTAGCAGGAAGAATTTCTGGCGCTGTTGCCGGGGAGACATCATCAAAATTACCAAGTACCTTCACACAAATTATCATTCACTTGCATTTACTTTATTTGCCTTTTATTTGCATTTGCCTCTCGTTTTCATCTCCCCCACTTCTATTTTTTTTTTACAAAAACACAAAAATATTTTATTTCCTTGTTTGCTAGTTCACTTGTTCTGTCACTATATCACTAGAGGAATTTTGCGATAGTTTCTATACCAGAAGATTGTCTAAAATTGAAAATGTCACTAAGAGTTTTATGACTTCGCAATTTGAGCAAATTAAATTCTTTCCCGAAGAGCTTAAGGAACATTCTAGCTTGTTGGATGCTATCAATAAACAACTTGAAGATGTTAATCTAGAAGTATCCGACCTTCAGGCTCAACTTGCTAATACTGAAAAATTACTAGGAAAAATCTCGGATAAACAAACAACTCTAGTGAGTAGGATGGCTGCCAAACCAGAGTCACTATCTAGTAATGATGAAGATATTAAAATGATTGGTGTCACTCCTATTGAATCATTATTTAGTAACATAAAACTTGATGAAAAAGGGACTGGAGAAGAGTCAACTTTAGATAGAAGGAGTCCCAATTGCTTGGAGGGTGATAATCTTGATCATAAAAATGAAAAAAGTGGGTTTGGAGAGGTCAAAACTTTAAATAGTAATGCACCCACTACTTTGGATTACAAGGACTTTAATTATGATAGTTGTTCTTTGATTGAGTGTATTTCGTTGTTGCAATCCATGATTAATTCACCAAATGCATATGAACAAAATAAAGCTTTCACTAAACATATCTTAGAAGCCATGATGAAAGCACATGAAGAAAAACTTGAGTTGGAAGTTTCAATTCCTAGGAAATTACAAGTTGAATGAGAACCTACTATTAAAGTCAAAATTAAAGATTATGAATTTAATGCTCTTTGTGATCTTGGTGCTAGCGTTTCCACTATACCAAAGTCTTTGTGTGACGTGCTAGGTCTCACCGACATGGATCCTTGTTCCCTTAATTTGCATCTTGCAGATTCAACTTTTAAAAAGCCATTGGGTAGAATAAATGATGTGCTTATTCTTGCAAATATAAATTATGTGCCCGTGGACTTTATTGTTCTTGATATTGAATGCAATCCCTCTTGCCCCATAATACTTGGTAGGCATTTCCTACGAACAAGTGGTGCTATTATTGATATGAAAGAAGGTAATATAAGATTTCAATTTCCATTAAAGAATGGGATGGAACATTTTCCTAGAAAGAGAATTAAAGCACCTTATGAATCTATTATGAGGGCCACCTATGGAATTAACTTGAAAGATGACAACACTTGAAACTATGCATTATGCCAAGCTAGGGGCATAAAACAATAGCGCTTGTTGGGAGGCAACCCAATGAATAAAATATTTTTTTGCTTTTACCTTCTGTTCTTGAGTGTTTACACAATTATAGCTTCTTTTATGATTGTATTTTTATGTTTTAATTAGTGTTTGTGCCAAGTAATGCCTTTGGGATGATTTGGAAGATAGTATGATAGATGCTGTTTGAAAACAGAAACTTTTGCGTCCAGTGCTGGAATTTTATTTTTTTCGCTGGAGGGTCAGAACCTTCTGAATTTTTTACAATGTACATATATATATGAATTTCCCACGTTGTCCGAGTTACAGAAGTATGACGTTAATTCATGTCTTTACAGACTGTTTTGTTTTAGACAGGTTCTGTTTTTGTTGCATAGTTCGCTTATTTTGATGAATCTATGGATCGTATCGGGGGTATGAGTCATGGAGAAGTTGGAGTATAGTAGCATTATGCCAATATTAAATATGAATCAATTTACAACAGTACCTAAAGTTTAAGATTTGTTTGTTATACTAACGGATCTCACGAGGTTTTTGTTGAGTTTTGTGTGTTGAAGTTTTCAAGTTTTGCGTGAGACTACGATGGACAAAGGAATAAGGAGCGGCAAGAGCCTAAGCTTGGGGATGCCCAAGGCACCCCAAGGTAATATTCAAGGAAGACTCAAGCGTCTAAGCTTGGGGATGTCCCGGAAGGCATCCCCTCTTTCGTCTACAATCTATCGGTAACTCACTGGGAGCTATATTTTTATTCATCACATGATATGTGTTTTACTTGGAGCGTCTTGTGATATAGTTTTTTTATTTTGTTTTCTTTTTAGTTTGTCACAATCATCTTTGCTGAACACACCTTTTTGAGAGGGACACACATTATTCATGATTTGTTAGAATACTCTATGTTCTTCACTTATATCTTTTGAGCTAGGCAGTTGCACTAGTGCTTCACTTATATCTTTTAGAGCACGGCGGTGATTATATTTTAAAGAAATAGTTGCACTCTCATGCTTCACTTATATCTTTTTGAGAGTCTAATAATTAGCAATGGTAATATGCACGGGTTATGAAATTGGTCCTGATATGATAGGTATTCAAGAGGGATATAATAAAAACTTTCATGTAGATCACTGAATATGATAAGTTTGATTCCTTGCAATAGTTTTGCTATATTAAGATGGTAATATGTGGGAGGTATTAGTAGATAATTGTGGTTTAGTAAGAATATTGGTGTTAAGGTTTGTGATTCCCGAAGCATGCACGTATGATCTGTCGTTATGCTAAGAAGTTGGAGCATGATTTATTGTTGATTGTCTACCTTATGAGTGGCGGTCGGGGACGAGCGATGGACCTTGTCCTACCAATCTATCCCTCTCGGGGCATGCGTAGTAGTACTTTGCTTCGAGGGCTAATAAACTTTCACAATAAGTATGTGAGTTCTTTATGACTAATGTGAGTCCATGGATTATATGCACTCTCACCCTTCCACAATTTGCTAGCCTCTTTGGTACCGTGCATTGCCCTTTCTCACATCGAGAGTTGGTGCAAACTTCGCCGATGCATCCAAACCCCGTGATATTATACGCTCTATCACACATAAGCCTCCTTATATCTTCCTTAAAACAGCCACCATACCTACCTATTATGGCATTTCCATAGCCATTCCGAGATATATTGCCATGCAACTTCCACCGTTCAGTTTTTATGACACACATCGTCATTGTCATATTGCTTTGCATGATCATATAGTTGACTGATGACTCACAAGTATAGGGGGTCAATCGTAGTCCTTTCAATAAGTAAGAGTGTCAAATCCAACGAGGAGCAGAAGGAAATGACAAGCGGTTTTCAGCAAGGTATTCTCTGCAAGCACTGAAATTATCGGTAACGAGTAGTTTGATAGCAAGATAATTTGTAACAAGTGACTAGTAATAGTAACAAAGAGTGCAGCAAGGTGGCCCAATCCTTTTTGTAGCAAAGGACAAGCCGGAATTATCTCTTATAGTAAGTAAAGCGTTCTCGAGGACACATGGGAATTTCATCTAGTCACTTTCATCATGTTTGTTTGATTCGCGTTCGCTACTTTGATAATTTGATATGTGGGTGGACCGGTGCTTGGGTGCTGTTCTTACTTGAACAAGCCTCCCACTTATGATTACCCCCTCTCGCAAGCATCCGCAACTACGAAAGAAGAATTAATATAACTCTAACCATAGCATTAAACATGTGGATCCAAATCAGCCCCTTACGGAATAGCGCATAAACTAGGGTTTAAGCTTCTGTCACTCTAGCAACCCATCATCTAATTACTACTCCACAATGCATTCCCTTAGGCCCAAAGATGGTGAAGTGTCATGTAGTCGACGTTCACATGACACCACTAAGAGAATCAACAACATACATATCATCAAAATATCGAACGAATACCAAATTCACATGATTACTTATGACAAGACTTCTCCCATGTCCTCAAGAACAAAAGTAACTACTCACAAACCATATTCATGTCCAAGATCAAAGGGGGATTGAATAGGATAATAGATCTGAACATATAATCTTCCACCAAATAAACCAACTAGCATCAACTATAAGATGTAATCAACACTACTAGCAACCCACAGGTACTAATCTGAGGTTTTGAGACAAAGATTGAATAGAAGAGATGAACTAGGGTTTGAGATGAGATGGTGCTGGTGAAGATGTTGATGAAGATTAGTCCTCCCACGATGAGAGGATCGCTGGTGATGTCGATGGCGATGATTTCCCCCTCCCGGAGGGAAGTATCCCTGGCAGAATCTCTCCGCCGGAGAGCAAAAGTGCTCCTGCCCAAGTTCCGCCTCAGACGGCGGCGCACCGTCCTGAAAGTCTTCTCTATATTTTTCCTAGGGCAAATGGACTTATATACCAGAAAATGGGGGCCAGAGGCTGGCCAGGGGCCCCACGAGGTACCAGGGAGCGCCTGGGGTGGCGCGCCCTGGTGCCTCGTGGGCACCTCGGTGGCCCCCTCTGGTACTTTTTTCTTCCAGTATTTTTTATTTATTCCAAGATAATTCTCCGTGAAATTTCAGCTCATTTGGAGATGTGCAGAATAGGTATCTCTGACATAGCTTTTTCAGGTCCAGAATTCCAGCTGCCGGCAATCTCCCTCCTTGTGTAAATCTTGCATATTAAGAGAGAAAAGGCATTAGAATTGCTCCACAAAGTGTTATATTGATTAAAAACACTATAAATAACAGTAGCAAAACATCATGCAAAATGGACGTATCAACTCCCCCAAGCTTAGACCTCACTTGTCCTCAAGCGAAAGCCGATATCGATAATCATGTCCACATGTTTAGAGAGAGAGGTGTCGATAAAAACAAAATACGGACATAGTAGCATCATGATCATTATTGTAACAGCAATATTTATTATCATAAAACTTCTCATGAGCAAGTAAAGTCATCACAACAATGGAGTATAAGGCATAAACTTTCTTGAAAACTAACAAACTATGTTCTCAGTCAACAATGCAATTGCAATTCATCATATTTTCAGGAAGGGTCTCATGTAGGCGCTATTTAGCAAGTCCACATACTCAACCATCATTTAGTCTTCTATGATTGCTAACACTCACGACATATATATGGAGCAAAAAGTTTTAGCCAGACACATAGAAAGATAGGGGCTAGTGAGTTCGCCTCCCAACTTATTCACCTCAAGGGTGATGTCAACAATAATAACTCATGATCACTCATATCCAACTGGGTTTATGTGCCTAGATCTTTCCCCACCACATGATGCTTGCAAAATAGAAAAATAAAAAGGAAGTAGAGAAGAACACTATTAACTCTTGCATAAAAAGTAAATACATAAAAGTAAAGGATAGGCCCTTCGCAGAGGGAAGCAGAGGTTGTCATGCGCTTTTTGTTGTTGGATGCAAGAGCTCTAAATGCAAAGGAACATCACTTTATATTGCCCCTTGTGATAGCAACCTTTATTATGCAGTCTGTCGCTTTTATTTCTTTACCATAACAAGTTCGTACAAAGCTTATTTCCCTTACAATAAAAGTTCAGACATATTTAGAGGCAATTTTTATTGCTTTTTGCACCGATGACAACTTACTTGAAGGATCTTATTCAATCCATAGGTAGATATAGTGGACTCTCATGACATGAAACTGAGTTTAAGGGTTTTGGATGCACAAGTAGTATCTCTACTTGGTGCGGATTTTTGGCTAGCAAAGATATTGGGCAAGCACCACATGTTGAAGGATCTATAACAATATAACTTCTATGTGAATATGAACAAACATAATTCATTATGTTGTCTTCCTTGTCCAACGTCAACAATTTAACATAAAATACTTAATGGGGGCTCACAATCATAAAAGATGTCCAAGATAGTATATTTGCATGTGAATCTTCTCTTCCCTTATTAACTTTTTCATGAATTGCGTCATTGACTAATGCTATGTTTGTTAACTTCCAATAAATTTTACCACTTATACTTTTCTTTATGTAATGTCATTACTTTCCGTAAGATTAGCATATGATCTTTTTCATTATTTTCATTGCTAGAATTGGAACATGAAAGTAAAGAAGCAAAAACTCAAACTACTCTTTATTATATAACTCTCAACTCGATTACATAGATAGATAGATCACGAAGCTAACACTCGAAAATAGATCATACTACACTTTTATTCAACTAGATCACGAAATAACTAAGGATCGAACTAAAAATAGGTAACGATAATAAAAGTGATGGTGATACGATACCGTGGCACCTCCCCCAAGCTTGGCACAAGCCAAGGGGAGTGCCCATACCCATGTGCTCAAGTTTCCTTCTTTGGTGATGGCGGTGGTGATGAAGTGGTGGGCTTGTCCTTCACGACATTAATTAGGATCTCCTTTAGGCTCTGGATTTCCCGGAGCACATACTGTATCATCTCCGTATTCTTTTGGACTTCGGCCATAATATGCTTATTCTCTGGGCCCCAAGCATTCTTTCCTGCATCACTTTCACTCGGACGAGAGATGTCCCAATTGGAGGGTATGTGCATACGAGGAGTATTTTCAATCCCATAATTATGGACTAAGTTATGAAAATTGTTCCGATGTAACCTGTGCAAGGGCCTTCTAGGGGGGAGCCCTTCTTGTACCTCTGGATTCCCACGACTTTAAGTGCTTCTTACGGCTCGGTGCGGGTTCGGAATTGTGGAGATGCCGGCAAGGGTTCCCCTCTCGAAAGCCGGAGGGTGGACCTCGAGCGAATCTCCATCATCTTCTTCCATGGCAACTTATCCTTCCTCCCTCCTCCTGAGCTCCATCTGCATCAACGAAGCATCGTCTCCCACATTGTTGGAGGAAGAAGAAGACATGGTGCCTGGCCTCAAAATCTGGCAGAAAACAGCACGAAAGAAGAACAGAGGAGATTTCTGCGATACGGTGGTCAAAACGTCTGGGAGTATATAAAAAGATTTTTTATCTTGCAAAACAAGTAATCCAGGAGAAAACGGAGTCGGGAAGGCTCACGTGGGGCCCACGAGCCACCAGGGCGCACCTGGGGGGATGGCGCGCCCTGGTGCCTCGTGGGCACCAGGTGGGTCCCCTCGGCTGTTTCTTATTTATTTATTTTTCTAATATTCCAAAACTGACAGAAAGTATTTTTATGGAATTTTTGGAGTCGGTTTACTTACCGTATCACATACCTCTTCCTTTTCAGGGTTCTGGAGTGTTCCGGAAGGTCTCTCTTATGTATTCCTCTGGTGTAATTGTTTCAATAATATTAGTTTCAACATTAATGGGAGTACCTGAAATATAGTGCTTGATTCTTTGCCCATTCACCACTCTCGGATTAGTGCTTTCAGAGTTGTTTATTTTGATGGCTCCGGAGCGATAAACTTCTTCGATGATATACGGTCCTTCCCATTTAGAGAGAAGTTTTCCTGCAAAGAATCTCAAACGAGAATTGTACAATAGAACTTGCTCACCTACTTTAAATTCCCATTTTTGAATTCTTCTATCATGCCATCTTTTAACTTTTTCTTTAAACAATTTGGCATTTTCATAAGCTTGGGTTCTCCATTCATCTAATGAGCTAATATCAAATAACCTCTTTTCACCGACAAGTTTAAAATCATAATTGAGTTCTTTAATTGCCCAAAATGCTTTATGTTCTAACTCAAGAGGTAAATGACATGCTTTTCCATAAACTATTTTATAAGGAGACATACCCATAGGATTTTTATAAGCAGTTCTACAAGCCCATAATGCATCGTCAAGTTTCTTAGACCAATTCTTTCTAGATCTATTGACGGTTTTCTGCAGAATTAATTTTATTTCTCTATTGCTCAATTCAACTTGACCACTAGTTTGAGGGTGATAAGGAGATAAAATTCTATGGTTAACATCATATTTAGCAAGCAATTTACGGAATGCACCATGAATAAAATGTGAACCACCATCAGTCATTAAATATCTAGGGACTCCGAACCTTGGGAAAAATAACTTCTTTAAGCATTTTAATAGAAGTGTTATGATCAGCACTACTAGTTGGAATAGCTTCTACCCACTTAGTAACGTAATCAACAGCAACTAAAATATGAGTATACCCATTGAATTTAGGAAAAGGTCCCATAAAATTGAATCCCCAAACATCAAATGGTTCAATAGCAAGTGAATAATTCATAGGCATTTCTTGATGTCTACCAACATTACCAATTCTTTGACATTCATCACAAGATAGGACAAACTTATGAGCATCCTTGAAAAGAGTAGGCCAATAAAAACCAGATTGTAATACCTTGTGTGCAGTTCTGTCTCCCGCATGGTGTCCTCCATAAGCCTTGGAATGACACTTCCGTAGGATTTGTTCCTGTTCATGCTCAGGTATACAACGTCTAATAATACCATCTACCCCTTCTTTATAAAGATGTGGGTCATCCGAAAAGTAATGTCTTAAATCATAGAAGAACTTTTTCTTTTGTTGGTATGTGAAACTAGGTGGTATGTATTTAGCAAAAATGTAATTAGCACAGTCCGCATACCATGGAGTAGTACGAGAAGCATTTATGACAGCTAATTGTTCATCAGGAAAATCATCATTAATAGGAAGTGGGTCATCAAGAACATTTTCCATTCTAGACAAATTATCTGCTACGGGATTCTCAGCTCCCTTTCTATCAATAATATGCAAGTCGAATTCTTGTAGCAATAGAACCCACCTAATGAGTCTAGGTTTAGCATCTTTCTTCTCCATAAGATATTTAATAGCAGCATGATCGGTGTGAACAGTTACTTTAGAATCAACTCTGTAAGATCTGAATTTATCACATGCAAACACAACTGCTAGAAATTCTTTTTCAGTAGTGGCATAATTTGTTTGGGCACTGTCTAGAGTTTTACTAGCATAATGGATAACATTTAATTTCTTATCAACTCTCTGCCTAGAACAACACCAATAGTATAATCACTAGCATCACACATAATCTCAAAAGGCAAGTTCCAATCAGGTCGTTGGACAATAGGTGCAGTGGTTAAGGCTTTCTTAAGTGTTTCAAAGGCTTCTAGACAATCATCGTCAAAAACAAATGGAACATCTTTTTGCAAAAGATTGGTGAGAGGCCTAGAAATTTTAGAGAAGTCTTTAATAAATATCCTATAGAAACCAGCATGACCAAGGAAACATCTTATACCTTTAATATCTTTAGGACATGGCATTTTCTCAATAGCATCAACCTTAGCTTTATCAACTTCAATACCTCTTTCAGAAATTTTATGCCCCAAGACAATGCCTTCATTCACCATAAAGTGGCACTTCTCCCAATTCAAGACAAGATTAGTTTCTTCACATCTCTGCAAAACTCGATCAAGGTTGCTTAAGCAATCATCAAAAGAAGTTCCGTAAACGGAAAAATCATCCATGAACACCTCAACAATCTTTTCACAAAAGTCAGAGAATATAGCAGTCATACATCTTTGAAAGGTAGCAGGTGCATTGCATAAACCAAAAGGCATACGTCTATAAGCATAAGTTCCAAAAGGACAAGTAAAGGTGGTTTTCTCTTGATCGGGTTGTGATACGGGTATTTGAGAAAAACCGGAATAACCATCTAGGAAACAAAAGTGTGTATGCTTAGACAATCTTTCTAACATTTGATCAATAAAAGGTAAAGGGTAATGATCTTTTCTAGTAGCTTCGTTTAATTTTCTAAAATCAATTACCATCCTATAACCAGTTACAATTATTTGTGGAATGAGTTAATTTTTATCATTGGGAACGACGGTAATACCTCCTTTCTTAGGGACACAGTGAACGGGACTTACCCATCTACTATCAGCTATGGGATAGATTATACCTGCTTCCAGAAGTTTTAATATTTCGGTTCTTACCACCTCTTTCATCTTAGGATTTAATCATCGTTGGTGGTCGACAACTGGTTTAGCATCAGGCTCCACATTAATTTTGTGCTGACATAGAGTGGGACTAATGCCCTTAAGATCATCAAGAATATATCCAATAGAAGCTCGGTGCTTCCTTAGAGTTTTTAGTAATCTCCTTTCTTCATGCGCTGAAAGGTTAGCACTAATAATAATAGGATATATCTTCTTTTCATCAAGATAAGCATATTTCAATGTATCAAGCAATTGCTTCAATTCAAACACAGGATCACCTTTAGGTGGAGGAGGGCCTCCAAGAGTTTCAACAGGCAAATTGTGTTTAAGGATAGGTGGTTGATCAAAGAACATCTTATCTATTTCATTTCTTTCATTCATATGCATATCATTTTCATGGTCTAGCAAATATTGTTCTAACGGATCAGTAGGAGGTACGGCAATAGAAGCAAGACCAATAATTTCATCTTTACTAGGCAATTCTTTATCATGAGGTTGTCTACGAAACTTGGAGAAATTAAACTCATGAGATATATCACCAAACTTAACTCGAACTTTTTCTTTAACAGAATCAATTTCAGCATTAACGGTATTCAAGAAAGGTCTACCAAATATAATGGGACAAAAATTATCCTGTTGTGAGCCAAGTACTAAGAAATCAGTAGGGTATTTGATTTTTCCACACAAGACTTCAACATCTCTAATGATCCCAAGTGGTGTAATAGTATCTCTATTCGCAAGCTTAATAGTAACATCAATATCTTCAATCTCAACAGGTGCAATATCATGCATTACTTCTTGATATAAAGAAAATGGAATAGCACTCACACTAGCACCCATATCACACAAACCATGATAGCAATGATCTCCAATCTTAACAGAAATAACAGGCATGCCAACTACGGGCTTGTTCTTGTCTAACTTATCTCGTTCATTTCTAACAGGTTTAGCAATTCAAGCAGCCTCCTCACAAAAGTAAATAACATGCCCATCTATATTATCGACTAAGAGATCTTTAACCATAGCAACATCAGGTTCAACTTTAATTTGTTCAGAGGGTCTAGGTGCTCTAATATTACTTTTGTTAACCACAGTTGAAGCTTTAGCATGTTCCTTAATCTTAACAGGAAAAGGTGGTTTCTCAATATAAGCAGTAGGCACAACTGGATCAACATGGTAAACAATTGTTTCTTCTTTAACACTAACGGGTTCCTCAATCTTTTCTTTAATAGGGGGATGATATTGAAACCACTTCTCCTTAGGGAGATCAACATGAGTAGCAAATGATTCACAAAAGGAAGCTACTATCTCAAAGTCAAGTCCATATTTAGTGCTAAACTTATGAAAAGCATCGGTGGCCATAAATGATTTAACACAATCAAACTCAAGTATTATACCTGACTCATTAACTTTGTCGAGTTCCCAATCTTCAGAGTTGCGTTTAATTCTTTCCAGAAGATCCCATCTGAATTCAATAGTTTTCTTCATAAAGGAGCCAGTCGAAGAAGAATCGAGTATGGTTTGATTATCATGAGAAAGCCGAGCATAAAAATTTTGTAAGATAATTTCTTTTGAGAGCTCATGATTGGGGCATGTGTACATCATGTACTTAAGCCTCCCCCAAGCTTGAGCGATGCTTTCTCCTTCACGAGGCCAAAAATTATATATATAATTCCGATCACGATGAACCAAATGCATAGGATAAAATTTCTGATGGAATTCCAGTTTCAATCGGTTCCAGTCCCATGTATCAGTATCATCACATAGCCTATACCACATTAATGCCTTTCCCTCCAAAGATAAAGGGAATACTTTCTTCTTAACTCCATCTCCGGATAAACCTGCAAGCTTAAACAATCCACAAATTTCATCCACATAGATCAAGTGCATATCAGGATGTACCGCTCCAGCTCCTGCATAAGGATTAGCTAGCAGTTTCTCTATCATACCTAGAGGAATCTCATAATAAATATTTTCAGTAGGTGCAGGAGGTTGAGGAGCAACTATTTTTGTTTCCGGTCGAGGTGAAGATACCCCGAATAAACCCCTCAAAGGATTACTTTCCATAGTGACAAGTGACGGTAAATTTCAGCACGTAATATAAATGTTTCCTTACCAAATTCCACTCACCAAAGGCGCTTCACTCCCGGGCAACGGCACCAGAAAAGAGTCTTGATGACCCACAAGTATAGGGGATCAATCGTAGTCCTTTTGATAAGTAAGAGTGTCGAACCCAACGAGGAGTAGAAGGAAATGACAAGCGGTTTTCAGCAAGGTAATCTCTGCAAGCACTGAAATTATCGGTAACGAGTAGTTTGATAGCAAGATAATTTGTAACAAGTGACAAGTAGCAATAGTAACAAAGAGTGCAGCAAGGTGGCCCAATCCTTTTTGTAGCAAATGACAAGCCGGAACGATCTCTTATAGTAAGTGTTGGGGATATTCCCCACGGTTATAACCCGGCTAAAGGTTTGACCCGGCCTAGAGTTTGAAGGCTCTATGGGTCGCCCCGTTTTCTGGGTTAAGACAAGATGGCAAGGAGGAATCCAGGGCCCAGTGACGAGACCCGGCAGGAGGCCGGCTTGACAGGAGCCCAATGTGCCGACTCGCGGAGATGGTCCAAGAAGAGGAAAGTTCCCTGACAAGGGAAGCTAGACCCGGACTAGGATCCGACTTGTAGTAGAAAAGAGACTAGATGTAGTCCTACTAGGACTCTACATGTAAGCTGGCCCCTTTAACTATATAAGGAGGGGCAAGGCACCCCAAGAGGGACAAGTTGGGA
Source organism: Elymus sibiricus (assembly GCA_039707655.1). NCBI lineage: Eukaryota > Viridiplantae > Streptophyta > Magnoliopsida > Poales > Poaceae > Elymus > Elymus sibiricus. The sequence goes on along the minus strand of CM077666.1, from coordinate 342,009,263 downwards.
TAGACAGAAAAATTAGTAGCTCTCGACATAGAGGTAGCGAAACAACACCCTTGTAATCGAGATCATCATCATCAATGGCAATCAAGCAGGATGTAGGCTTTTACCTCCATCGTGAGGGACCGGACCTGGGTAAAACTCGTGTCTCTCGATTCCGATCAATCCCGTTCAAGCTACCACTTAGGTGTGATGGCCTCACCACTAAGTCCTTTCACGAGGACATCTGCCGTGACAAAACCACGACAGTTGGCGCCCACCGTGGGGCCCCGCACGGTGGTGTTGTGCTCTTGGAGGGATCTCTCCCATGGATCGAGAAGCTCACAATTGGCCAAATCGTGAAGAGCCGGGGCGGAAGGATCTATGTCGACTCCAAGTGCTCGCTGTGAAATTTCTGCCGCAGCCGGATTACAAGAAGAACTGCAATCCGTCAAACCAGAAGAAAAAAAAAAGGGGGCGTCGGTAAAAGGCGTCAGTGGAACAGATCAATCAATTAAAGGAGCAAGGGAAAATTTCCATACAAGCCACATCCATTGACCTGGTATTCCACAGCAGCGTAAAAAACTCCCAGATCCCGACAAGATCAGAGCCCCGCCCGTGTTACCAAACAAAAAGGAGTACTTTTTTATTTTTCAAAGCCGGTTTGTAACATACACAGCTGGGTTCAATTTTCGAGGCAGTAGCAGACAAGCAACCGGACAGCGGTATCGTGCGTGCCTGGAATCAGTGTCCTTGTTTCCTACAAAGACAAATCAAAGAACGACCGATCCAGGGATCGAGACCAAATAGGTTTTTCCACTCACTGTGAAGGACAAAGCAACAAGACAAACTTGAATAAAAAAATCGGCCATGAAGCGAATGCCACCAAAAGTAGTACTAATTGCAATGCTAATTGCAAGGCGCCGAGTTCGAGATCTAATTGATCTACAATACAAAGGGAGCAAACTATCATTGCTGCATCAACCTACATCCGAAAAAGCAACAGTAACAGCGCACCACACCATGGATATGAAGCTCGCGCATGGCGTCCGTCCGTACCGCGTTATCTGATGGACGCACACAGGCTAGCGTCCCTATGATACGGTCTACATCAACAAACTGGATGCCGCGCGAGTGTCCGCCCACACGAAATTACCCGATGGAAAGGCACGCAAGCCGCCGCCCCCGCGGTCCGGTCTACATCAACACACCAGGGCCGCGCCTGCTCGCCTGAGCTGCCCAACGGACGCGCGCAAGCCGCCGCCCCCGCGGTCCGGTCTACATCAACACACCAGGGCCGCGCCTGCTCGCCTGAGCTGCCCAACGGACGTGCGCAAGCCGCCGCCCCCGTGGTCTGGTCTACATCAACACGCCGAGGCCGTGCCCGCCCGTACGAACCGCCTAACGGACGCGCGCAGGCCGCCGCCTTTGTAGCCCGGTCTACTCCGACAAGCTGGAGCACAAAAGAAATATATGTCTATTATCAGCCTTCACCCGCACCGTTTTACCCAATGGATAGGCGCATTGGCCTACCATCCCCATGGTCCGATCTGCTTCAGCACATCGAAGAAACAGGAGAGTCGGCCACAGACGAACCGTCTCTGGAAAAGCTAGGCGAGCCGGCTACCGATTGAGCCGGCAATTCAAAGTCAGCAAAGAAAAAAAAATGGCCCTGGAGGAGCCAGGAGAGCCGGACCAAGAGGCATACGAAATCACTTTGGGCAAAAAATTCCCTGCAAGATCATCAACTCGCCACATCGTCTCCGGCTTCGATAAATTCCAGTTTTCAGCTGTCAACTATACGCCAGTTTATGCCACAGCCAAGTACAAAGAATCTCAAGCCGGCTCCTCGAGTCGACTTAAGACTCGGGGGCTACACAGATATGACTCGGCGGATTTCACCGGTTTTAACAAATACAAGAACCCCGGGTCGTTGAAGGGAAGACAACCCGATCCCGGGGACTGCTGCTTTATTTGCGAAAAGGTAAAGGTTGCCAAAGAAGACTAGCTGCCATGATGCGCAGTTCAAACATAGGTACCCTGCCTTATTGGCGAAAAAGTAAAGGTTGCCCAAGAGAACTAGCTGCCACGATGCGCAGTTCAAACATGGGTACCCTGCCATATTGGCGAAAAGAAAGGTTACCAAAGAAGACTAGTTGCCATGATGCGCAGTCTAAACATGGGTATCCTGCTCAATAATGATCAATGGAATAAAGCCGGCTTATTTGGACCCCAGATGTTTTGCAGTAGTAGCATTGTCTCCTGTATATCCTATGCTGAGCTTGTCCATGATCATATGGTTACTTGGGGGCTTCCAACTCATCGAGTTTAGCTTACAAAACCCTTTAACCCGGCGAGATGCCATAAGTTGGTTAAACCTGCCTGTTAGCAAGATGCTACTCCCTAAAAGCGACCCGGCGTACGCCTGATGAGTCAATCACAAAAGTGACCCTGAATTCATCAGAGTTAAAACGCTCGATTGGTTGCATGAGAGCCGGCTTTCGGAAAGCGATGATAAACCAACAAGTCAAAATATACTTGGTTGAACCTACCTGTTAGCAAGATGCTACTCCGAAAAGGTGACCCGGCGTACGCCTGATGAGTCAATCACAGAGGTGGCCCTGAATTCATCAGAGTTAGAACGTCAGTTGGTCATGTGAGAGCCGGCTTTCAGAGAGCTAGGACAAACCAAAAGAGGCCAAAAAGCCTGCTTCGACAGGAAGCAAGACCAAGACTCGAGCCTCGAAAGCCGGGCTTATGTCGTGCCTCGAAAGCCGACATTTTTATACTCTGTTACCATACCCATACATCATCATATATTGCATCATCATGCATTGCATCATCATACAATGCATCATCATCCAATGCATACCTATATTCGTTTATGTTGCAGGAACCGGTCTTCAAAACCGGGTTACAATGTAACTATGCAGGAACAAACAAATCCTTTATGGCCAAAATGGCCGGGTCTTAATCATGGTTTATCATAACCAGTATTAAATGATTGAGGTTTTCAAAACCGGCTCACGGAGATGGTTATTTCCTTCTAAATTCAAATGCTGGCTTACAGTAAGGAGCAGGTTTTAATAAATTACCAGTGGCAATTCACAAATTGGATTATTTTGATGCTGCAAAGGAGAACAAAATTCAAACAAGGATATCATGGCAACCGGATTTATCAAAGGCAATGAAATATGAAGTGTTATGCAAGGCAGCACTCTTGATTGATTTAGCAACAAGTTCAGCATTGATATGCAAAGCACTCAACAACATCATCCAGACTGTCTCTCAATCTCAGAAGGAAAAGTAAGTCCCGAGTCACCGCAGGCACAGGACCCGGTACTTGGAGGCTACAGTGGATCTGAGTTTATTCTACAATGGAAGGAATAGTCCCGAGTCGCTGCAGGCACACGACCCGGCACTTGGGGGCTACATTATTCAAATCAAGATTACATTAAGTATGAAAGTCCCATGTCGCTGCAAACATGCACCACGGCACTTGGGGGCTAATGCATTGTCATTTTAAACTACTTTCATTGAAGACCCGGCTCACTATTAATAGTAACCCGGCCCTTGGGGGCTACAGTCATTGACTCTACAGATAGTTCAAGTTCCAGATTGATGAGAACAGCTAAACCGGTCCTTGGGGGCTACATTATTTGCAGCTATACATCTACAAACATCAAAAGCTAAGTTCAAGTCCCAGGTTGCTGCAGGCAAGACAACCCGACACTTGGGGGCTACAGCGTTTAGTTGTTTAAACAGATCATAAGGTCCAAATTGAAGACCCAGTCCATCACATACTGATGAGCCAGACCTTGGGGGCTACATATGTGAAATGCAAAACATTCAGTTTATGACTGGCGACTCAGATGAACAACCCAGATTTCTTCAAAGTTGCAACATTTATATTTAAGCAAGTCTTAAGCTATTACTACATTCCACTCTTAAGACTTGGGGGCTACAAATAATATAGATATAAAGGAGGAACACCCTCAAATCCTCAGTTTTGAGCGAACCGGGTCTCATATTCTCGAAGGAAAATTTTGCAAAGTTTATTTGCTCCAAGTTATTCATAGAAGGCCAAGAAGCATTGAAAGGCGGCTCGACATCAGAAGAATTTATTTGTTTTCTAATAATTTTATCAAGACGAAGCACTGTAAGCCGACTCAAAGCGTTCTCGAGGACACATGGGAATTTCATCTAGTCACTTTCATCATGTTTGTTTGATTCGCATTCGCTACTTTGATAATTTGATATGTGGGTGGACCGGTGCTTGGGTGCTGTTCTTACTTGAACAAGCCCCCCACTTATGATTACCCCCTCTCGCAAGCATCCGCAACTACGAAAGAAGAATTAAGATAAATCTAACCATAGCATGAAATGTATGGATCCAAATCAGCCCCATACGGAATAGCGCATAAACTAGGGTTTAAGCTTCCGTCACTCTAGCAACCCATCATCTAATTACTACTCCACAATGCCTTCCCTTAGGCACAAAGATGGTGAAGTGTCATGTAGTCGACGTTCACACGACACTACTAAAGGAAGCAATAACATACATATCATCAAAATATCGAACGAATACCAAATTCACATGATTACTTATGACAAGACTTCTCCCATGTCCTCAAGAACAAAAGTAACTACTCACAAATCATGTTCATGTTCAAGATCGGAGGGGTGTTGAATAGCATTAAGGATCTGAACATATAATCTTCCACCAAATAAACCAACTAGCATCAACTACAAGATGTAATCAACACTACTAGCAACCCACAGGTACCAATCTGAGGTTTTGAGACAAAGGTTGAATACAAGAGATGAACTAGGGTTTGAGATGAGATGGTGCTGGTCAAGATGTTGATGAAGATTAGTCCTCCCACGATGAGAGGATCGTTGGTGATGTTGATGGCGATGATTTCCCCCTCCCGGAGGGAAGTATCCCCGGCAGAATCTCTCCGCCGGAGAGAAAAGTGCTCCTGCCCAAGTTCTGCCTCGATACAGCGGCGCACCATCCCGAAAGTCTTCTCTATATTTTTTCTAGGGTAAATGGACTTATATACCAGAAAATGGGGGCCAGAGGCTGGCCAGGGGCCCGACGAGGTACCAGGGCGCGCCTGGGAGGTGGCGCGCCCTGGTGCCTCGTGGGCACCTCGGTGGCCCCCTCTGGTACTTCTTGCTTCCAGTATTTTTTATTTATTCCAAAATAAATCTCCGTAAAATTTTAGCTCATTTGGAGATGTGCAGAATAGGTATCTCTGACATAGCTTTTTCAGGTCCAGAATTCCAGCTGCCGGCAATCTCCCTCCTTGTGTAAATCTTGCATATTAAGAGAGAAAAGGTATTAGAATTGCTCCACAAAGTATTATATTGATTAAAAACACTATAAATAATAGTAGCAAAACATGATGCAAAATGGACGTATCATTGACATAGTATTTGTGGCTCAGCCACCGTTCATCATTTTTATACATGTTACGCTAGCGTCATTGCACATCCTGGTACATTGCCAGAGGCATTCATATAGAGTCATATTTTTGTTCTAGTATCGAGTTGTAATATTGAGTTGTAAGTAAATAAAAGTGTGATGATCAACATTATTAGAGCATTGTCCCAGTGAGGAAAGGATGATGGAGACCATGATTCCCCCACAAGTCGGGATGAGACTCCGAACGAAAAAAAAAGAGAGAGAAGAGGCCAAAAAGAGCCCACGAAAAAAATGAGAGAAAAAGAGAGAAGGGGCAATGTTACTATCCTTTTTTCACACTTGTGCTTCAGAGTAGCACCATGGTTTTCATATAGAGAGTCTCCTATTTTGTCACTTTCATATACTAGTGGGAATTTTTCATTAGAGAACTTGGCTTGTATATTCCGATGATGGGCTTCCTCAAATGCCCAAGGTCTTCATGAGCAAGCAAGTTGGATGCACACCCACTTAGTTTTCATGTTGAGCTTTCATACACTTATAGCTCTTAGTGCATCCGTTGCATGGCAATCCCTACTCCTCGCATTGAGATCAATTGATGGGCATCTCCATAGCCCGTTGATTAGCCTCGTTGATGTGAGACTATCTTCTTATTTTTGACTTCCCCTTATTGATCTCTACCACCACACTCTATTCCACCTATAGTGCTATATCCATGGCTAGTGCTCATGTATTGCGTGGGAGTTGAAAAAGCTGAAGCGTGTTAAAAAGTATGAACCAATTGCTCGGCATGTCATCGGGGTAGTGCATGATAAATACTTTGTGTTAAGATGGAGCATGACAGGATTATATGATTTTGTAGGGATAATGTTCTTTAGCATTTTTATTTTGAAAGACATGATTTTTTATTAGTATGCCTGAGTATTAATGTCTTTATATCAAATTATAGACTATTGCTTTGAATCATTCGGATCTTATTATTCATACCGTAAGAGAGATTACATGATGAAACATGATAGGTAGCATTCCACATCAAAAATTCTGTTTTTATCATTTACCTACTCGAGGACGAGCAGGAATTAAGCTTGGGGATGCTTGATATGTCTCCAACGTATCTATAATTTTTTATTGTTCCATGCTATTATAGTATCAATCTTGGATGTTTTATATGCAATTATATGCCATTATATATCATTTTTTGGGACTAACCTATTAACCCAGTGCCCAGTGCCAGTTGATGTTTTCTGCTTGTTTTTGCCTTTTTAGAAAATCATTATCAAAAAGTGTCCAAACGAGAAAAAAAACTTTGGATTAATTTTTTCAGGACCAAAAAAGACCCAGGAAGCTTCGGGAGAAGACCAGAAGAGCCACGAGGAGGCGGCAAGCCTGGAGGGCGCACCCCAGGGGGGTGGCCGCGCCCCCCTGGCTTGTGGGCCCCTCGTGGCACATCTTGACCTAATTCCTTTGCTATAAATTCACAAATATTCCCAAACAAACAGAGAGACAGAATAGAAAACCTTTCCGCTGCCGCAAGCCTGTGTTCTTCCGCGATCCCATTTGGAGGCCTTTTCCGGTACTCTATCGGAGGAGGAATCGATCACGGAGGGCTTCTTCATCAACCTTACTGCCCTTCTGATGATGTGTGAGTAGTTTACCACAGACCTACGGGTCCATAGCTAGTAGCTAGATGGCTTCTTCTCTCTCTTTGATCTTCAATACCATGTTCTCCTCGATGTTCTTGGAGTTCTATCCGACGTAATCTTCTTTTGCGGTGTCTTTGTTGGGATCCGATGAATTGTGAGATTATGATCATATTATTCATGAGAAATATTAGAGTCTTCTCTGAACTCTTTTATGCATGATTATTATAGCTTTGTATTTCTCTCCGATCTATCGATTTGGTTTGGCCTACTAGATTGATTTGTCTTGCAATGGGAGAGGTGCATTGTAATGGGTTCAATCTTACGGTGCTCAATCCCAGTGATAGAAGGGGACATGACACGTATTTGTATTGTTGCCATTAAGGATAAAAAGATGGGGTTTAATCATATTGCTTGAGTTTACTTTGTCTACATCATGTCATCTTGCTTAAGGCGTTACTGTGTTTTATACTTAATACCCTAGATGCATGCTGGATAGCGGTCGATGGGTGGAGTAATGGTAGCAGATGCAGGCAGGAGTCAGTCTACTTGTCTCGGACGTGATGCCTATATACATGATCATTGCCATGAATCCGTCATAATTATTTGCTTTTCTATCAATTGCCCAACTATAATTTGTTTACCCACCGTATGTTATGTGTTCGAGAGAGAAGCCTCTAGTGAAAACTATGGCCCCCGGTCTACTTTATCATATATTAAAAACTCAAAAACACTTTGCTGCAATTTATTTACTTTTATTTTAATTAGTATTTTAGTTTATATATTTACCTCGATAAGATTTAATCCTTGCAAATAACCGCTAAGAGGATTGACAACCCTCTTATTTGCGTTGGGTGCAAGTGTTTGCTCTCGTGTGTGTAGGTGCGCTTAATGGAATTTTTCTTGGTTCTCCTACTGGATTGATAACCTTGGTTCTTAACTGAGGGAAATACTTATTCTACTGTACTGTAGGAGATATGCCCTAGAGGCAATAATAAATGTTATTATTTATCCCCATGTTCCTAATTATGTTTATGTTCCATGCTATAACTGCTATGGTTCTCGAGTCTACAATAACCACGAGGCTCGAAGGAAGACTCATATGCACGTGTGGAATAATAAACGGTAAAAAGTATTCCTAGTCAAGCCTCTAAGACTGGCTCAAGTGTTGCATGATGATCACGTTTTCCTGATCATGGGCATGTCTATGCCGACAATTTTGAGGGCACGTTGTTAGGAGAACACTTGTGTTGAATCGACCCGAATTGATGTTATGCTATGAGATACATTCGTCACAAATTAATGGTTTATAACACAGAGAAAGTTAACATTTGCATAATTCCTTAGACCCGAGGGGCTGTACGAGAGTGCCTCCCGAAGGGCTGTCCGAGTTACTGTCCAAGTTTCGAGGGTCCTCCCGAAGGGCTGTCCGTGACATCGTCCGGGGGACTGTCCGACCACCTCCCGGAGGGCTGTTCGAGGGACTGTCCGAGGGGCAGACGAGGGAGTACATCCTCGTGGTTGGGAGGTTGTAAATCCTAGCTGGGGAGATCTGCACCGACGATCAACATCGACTCTACTTCCGCTGCGCTACGAGTCGGTAACGATCAGATCAAACCTTGTATGCATCTCCATAGTGATCCTGGGTGTGCTCGCAGTACCAAATTTTTTTGTTTTCTGTCGTGTTCCCCTACAGTAGCATCATGAGCCGTGCTATGCGTAGATGCAGGTTACGATCTAGAATACATGAGATGTATGGGTGTTGCATAATATAATTTTGGAGTAGATGAGATGTATTGCTAAAAAAAATTGCGGGTAGCAGATGAAATCTGTTACCTGATGTTCTTGTTGCTTCCCTGAAATTTGTGTATTTCTGATCTTGATAACGGCATGGTGGAGTTTCAAAGTTCTGGCAATCCGCGATCCTGATTGATCAACGAAGTGCTAACAGATCATTGAATTCCACCATAGTTAAAAGAAAGATGAAATTTCGCAAACAAAAGGGCAATGCAGATATGATCTGCACGGGGGTCATGCATATGATGAAGTTTAGTATGGGGCTCGAGATTTTATTATCTCGTGTTTCATACACCCCGCAAAGTTAATCTAGCGACTTGAATAATCATACTTGATGATAAACGTTGGTAGCTGCGGTTTGGTTGAAACCTTAGAAGCCACGTAAAATAAAATTTTGCATAAACCGATTAGAGGCGTCTAACTTGGTTTTGCAGGATGACATGAGAGTGCATGTGATGTGGTATAGCAGTTCTCATATTAATTTGATTATGTATGAGATGACTATACAATGTAAATTTACTAACATGACCTGCGTGTCATGATTCGGCATGATGGCCGGAGCCATATGATTGTCACTTTAATGACCTGCATGTCAACCTTAAGTAATGCACTTATTTTATTAGCTATAGAGATAGCAATATTATCTGGTGCATCGACAAGGTGGTGGCAATCTTCGCGAAGGTGAACACCGGCGCAAAGGCCGAAGACGAAGAAATACTAGACTTCTCCGTCAGAAGGGGCTATACCATATCACGCTATTATGAATTGCCTGAGATGTTTATCCCTCTTGATGCACCCTCCTTGATTGCGTGGTAGTCGCCTTTTATTAGGGTGATCTCTCACTTAAAATATCAAGTAGTTAGTGTTCTCCCAAGTGTAGCACCGTCACAGCATCTTTCCTTTCGGGGTGCGCCATGATCTACATGGGTACGAACGATTGTACGGGTGTAAGGCGGGTGAGGTCAGACCTCGCAGCAAGATCACTTGGTTGTCTTGACGTTCATGGCAGGATCGTCCTGAGCTCGGAACACACGCATCGAAAGATGAACAAGAGTCGCATAGAGATGTGATTGGCAAGTTGGCCTACCGGTTGAGATTTTCGTCATCAGTGATGATCTACATCAATGGTGAACAATTGATACGTGGGTCTTGTATCACTCACAATCAATTATGAGAGATATTGATTTGAGTGGGAGCGCACTGTAGAATTAACTTGTTTAATTCTCAGTGCAATTAATTATGAACACTGTCTAAGTGTTATATGCATAATAGTTATAGAAGAATGGCTCGCATTTCCACCTTCCCTATTAAAATTGAATAGCTGTTAAAAATCTAGTTAAAACTTTACGGTTGGTAACGTAATGTGAGGATTGTCCTCAAGAGTGCCGAGAAGGACTTTGTCCTATCGCATGCTTTCGGTATTCTCCCGCAAATGCTATGGATGATGTGACTCTCGTCCTTCGATCCAAAAGCTAGAATTCCATTACGGTCAAGTGCAAAACGTTTGCTTCCATGAGACCCGAACTTCAAAAGTTTGGGATAGTTATGTGATATTCATGGAAACTGAAAATCATTTTCAGAGACAGACAAAGGCTAAAAGATATGTAATATCCAAAGCAATGTTTGTTTGCAAAGTATTAGTAAAGTGTTTACTGGGCATTTGACTGATGAGAGAGGGATCCAGAAGAACGCCGGTCATATGATGATGGTGAATAAAACAACAACTTAAAGAGAAAGGAAATGTCCAAAGGGTGTTAGTGTGACTTGAACGCCTAGAAAGTCCGGGGCTAACGCCACTCTTAAAGCTGGGTGCTTCTTCTGAGAGTAGGAGAAATACTAAAAGTTAAACTGTTAGAAGTATAAAGGCAAAAAGGAGAGAAGACTGGAATATCCAGATCATGTATGAATGTCATACAAGTTATTGATGTATGGAAGGCTGGTCAAAGAAATAGTTCTCGGGAATTATGATTAAACATGTTAATCACTGATTCTTGGGTATTGTGAGTTGATCACAGAGATACCCGCTTGATTGCATTCTGTTGCGACTCGATGCAAGAACTACTATGGCCTAAAAGACTTGCCAGTAATGAGGTTTGGATATGCGCTGGGAACATAGTAAAAGTTGCTATACTTGGTACATTACCTATGTATTTATTTTCATAATTCATTTTAGAGTTTTTATACACTCTAGCCCATTGCATAAAGTATCTTGCAAGAAGGTTGTTCATAAGAGAACTTTTGATGTTTGGTGTTATGAATAACATAAGGGCCATACTTTCATTATGAATGAGATGTATGTTATGAATATTGATAACAATATATTACCTCTGTGTTTACTTTCATAATTCATTTTAGAGTTTTATACACTCTAGCCCATTGCACAATGTTTGTTGCAAGAGGGTTGTTCATAAAAGAACAATTGTTGTTCGGTATCATGAATAACACAAGGGCCATGCTTCCATCATGGATGGGATGTCGCAAGACTAAAAGAATACCACATATGTGTGGCACTGCATTTGGTCACATTGGAGAAACCCGCGTGGAGAAATTCCATTATGATGGATTTTGAAGTCATTTGATTATGAATCATCTGACACTTGCAACTTTCGTCCGAGAAGTGAAGTGACTGAAATACCGTTCACGGGGCATGAGGAACGAGCAACGAACTTATTGGTGATCATACATTTTGATGTATGTAGTCTGATAAATGTTGTTGTCAGTAGTGGATTTATCTATCTTCAAAAATTGACTCAAGAAGATATATGGATATTTGCTTGATGAGACGTAAATCTGGATCTTTTGAAATCATTCAAAAGGTTTTCAAAAATGTAGTAGAAGTTATTGTAACAAGAAAATTATGTTTCTACAATTAGATTGCGGAAAGGAATATTTTGAGTTACAAGTTTAATGAATGTCTGATGAGTTGTGAAAGGGGTTTCATAACTTACACCTCCCGGAACGCCACTGTGAGTGGAATGTCCGTGAAGATGTAATCAAACCATTTATGACATGGTAAGATCAAAGATGACATAAATCAATTTGCCATTATCCCTTTTAAAAGTAATGCTTTAGAGACTACGGCTTTTACACTAAAAAGAGCGCCATCAGATCTATTGAAATGACGCCATGGTATGGTAACCCCAACCATGTTATATCCTTTCTTAACATTTGGAATATGGGGCTTGTGTAAAATATTTACAAACCTATTCCAAATCAGACAAGTGCTACTTTGTAGGTTATCCCAAGGTATTGGGTATTTGCCCACCACCATACCAAGGCAAAAAGTTTTGCCACAAAGAACGGTATGCTTTTGAAGAAAATGGTTCTTGCAAAAAGTTGAGTGGGAGGACAGTGCAACTCGACGAGATAACGGTATCTTCGTCATTAGTTCAAAGGAAAGAAACCTTGGAAGTGATTCCAGAGCTTCCTACTGTGACTGATACGGAAGCCTCTGCATGAGATGTATGGACTTCGGTCGAACTTGCAACTGAACCACGTAGGCAAAACTCGTGCAAACCTCTCAGGTGTGCAAGCGAGATATTGTTGTTAGACAATAGTATACCTACGATACACAAGGAAGCGTTGATGGGCCCTGACTCCGGAATTGGCTAAATGCCAATATAATCCGAGATAGTTTCCAGTTAAATAATTCAAGATTAGATTTTGATAAACCCTTTGGAAGACTTGAAGTCTAACGAATATTAATGGAACTATAAACTGATACGGATAAAAATGTTTTATCCATAAAGCTCGACTTGATGCTTATAATAAATTCAAGGAATTGACTACGGCGAGATTGTCTCTCTGTAGCGATGCTTAAAGTCGGTTCGGGTTAAACTAGCAATTAATACATATTTCAATCTTGAGATATGATACATGGATGCCAAAAGGATTTCCATGTGATGGAAATACAACCTAGGACTTGCATGTGATATAGTCCGAGGTATTTTGTCAATCCAGAGGATGCTAGTGAATGTGCAAACTTCAGAGTTCTAGCAATGGACAGAAGAGAGCAAAATGGAGTTGGAATCTTCGTTTTTGATGAAATAGTCAAAAGAGTTTGATTTCATCAATGGATAACAAAGATGCTTGTGGTTACAAGAAAGTAAGTGGGAGCATAATAATATTTCTAAAAACCTTGTGTGCTTGACACATTGTTGATTGGAAATAATATAAATTTCTTGACACGAATTAGGACTTCATTGAAAATAGTTTTTCGATGGAGTGCTTGGGCTAAGTAGCCTTGATATTAGGCATAATTATCTATGAGATATAATTGCCTGATAGGGCTAAGCCTAAATACATATTGACAAGATGCTAAAACAGTTTAGCATTAAAACGCCAAGGAGTGATTCTTGCCGAAGTCACATGGAAAGAGTTTTGCAAGACTCGGTGTCCCAAAACACTGATGAGCAAAATACATGATGGAGATTCCACACACTTTTGTGTTTGGATTAATCATGTATTCCATGGTATGTAAAACAAACAGATATGTCCAATACTCCCAGGTTGTTGCGAGTATAGATACCAAAGTGATCAAAGTACTGATCATGGGACAACAGTGAAAAATGTCGTTGAGTACTAAAGTAGCACTGATGACATGTTTTTCTCGCAAGCAGAGATTATGAAGTGCTCGTTGTAAGTAATAACATCGATACAACCTTCATCAATGCTCCATGCGATTTTCGATTTGAGTTAAGGGTTTTGTGTAAAACACGATATGGTGGCACGGTAGTTGGAAATTGTTCCAAACAGGTTACTGTGGCGATTTCTATAACAAAGGATAAGTATGTTGATGCTTTGGAAGTGACAAAGAAGATGTTAAATCATATAGTTCATTCATGAACTTAGTATGGTTCCAAGATGGCTTTGGTCAATGGGACACTATTGCAGATAGTTGCTCCATAGCTCAGTCTAAGGAATCAAGGTTTGACCTGTGATTCACATATATACAAAGCCAAGTCCACACAAAATATGTATTTTGTGGAAGCGTGAAAATGCGAGGATATGCAACAGTACACACGGCCCTGAAGTTGTCAGGTCTGTTGGACAAAGACTATACCACAAGCGATGCATTTTTTACACCGGTATGCCATAGGTGTAAAGTGCATCAGCATTGACTAGATTATTGACTCTAGTGTAAGTGGGAGTCTGTAGGAGATATGCCCTAGAGGCAATAATAAATGTTATTATTTATCCCCATGTTCCTAATTATGTTTATGTTCCATGCTATAACTGCTATGGTTCTCGAGTCTACAATAACCATGAGGCTCGAAGGAAGACTCATATGCACGTGTGGAATAATAAACGGTAAAAAGTATTCCTAGTCAAGCCTCTAAGACTGGCTCAAGTGTTGCATGATGATCATGTTTTCCTGATCATGGGCATGTCTATGCCGGCAATTTTGAGGGCACATTGTTAGGAGGACACTTGTGTTGAATCGACCCGAATTGATGTTATGCTATGAGATACATTCATCACAAGTTAATGGTTTATAACACAGAGAAAGTTAACGTTTGTATAATTCCTTAGACCATGAGAGTATCGAGTTTCTTCATGCTTGCTTCATGAACTTTGGGGTTTGTTAAACGTCATCTGTAACTGGGTGGCTATTACGGCGGCTTACGGGTTCATGGGAAAGTATGTCAAGGGACTTGATAGCTCAAGATTGGGATTTGCTCCTCTGATGATGGAGAGATATTATTTGGGCCCTCTCGGTGTTACGGTATCCATCATCGTTTGGCCAGACACAATGTGATTTGATCACAGGGATGCCGTAACGCGGAAACGAGAAGAGAGAACAAAACCGGTAACGAGGTAACTGGCATAGTGGACAAAGTTGTTGATCCACGGGGATGCTGATAAATCTCACCTCGGGTTTTGTAACATATCGCAAAGCAACAGGAATAGCACACGGCAACTGGAGGTTCACTCGAATATTTATTCGTGTGGGTATAGGGGTCAATATGGGTGTCCATGGCTCCGATGTTGATCATTGATCGGAAAGTCTTCCGGTCATGTCTATACTTCACTGAACCTATAGGGTCACACGCTTAAGGGTCATCTATCTGCTGAATGCTAGATAGGGATTCTGAGAGAAAGTCACCGGAAAAGTTTCGGAGACAACGGAAAAGTTCCGGAGAGAGAACACCGGAATAGTTTCGGTAAAACCGAAAGGTTGTTTCGGAGTATACCATTAAGTCAAAATGGTTTCAGCACACGCCTGGAAATTCTTAGAGGGTGCCAGAATTGTTCTGGGAACTTCTGGGATTTTTCCGGAGAAAAAACCCGGAAATGTTCCGGAGCTGCCGGAACCGCTTTGGTTGCTTTTTGCAGATGAAAATCACTAATCCGGAATTGTTTCAGAACGCGTCCAAAATTATTTTAGTGGGTACTGGAAATGTTCTAAGACCTGCAAAAATATTTTCGGATCTAACGGTCGCGGAAAAATGTTTCCATGAATAGTGAAAAGCACTTTTTGGTTGCTTTTTGGAAAGCCACTTTTTGGGGCTTTTACCAAAAGATCTTGGAGAAGGCTTGGGAGGGAAGGAACCCCTTTTTGTGGCTGAAATTTCAGCCCCTCCACCCCTCCTTCTCCTATAAATAGAGGTGGAGAGGAGCTCTCCTCACTCACTCCAACTCTCTCACCAAATGGCATGCATGATCTGCCTTTCTTCTCTCCCTCACACGAAACAGTTTCGTAGAGCCGAAAGGCTGTCTGGGTTTCGGTGGGAACTAGTTCTGGATGGCGAAGCCCTGCCGGATAGATGACACCGTATGTGTGCAACCCCGTAGAGAGGTCGTAGGTTTGATCTTTTTGCCCGAGGGGTTGTTCGAGAGTGCCTCCCGAAGGGCTGTCCGAGTTACTGTCCGAGTTTCGAGGGTCCTCCCGAAGGGCTGTCCATGTCATCGTCTGGGGGACTGTCCGACCGCCTCCCGAAGGGCTGTCCGAGGGACTGTCCGAGGGGCTGACGAGGGAGTACATCCTCGCGGTTGGGAGGTTGTAAATCCTAGCTGCGGGGATCTGCACCGACAATCAACATCGACTCTACTTCCGTTGCGCTACGAGTCGGTAACGATCAGATCAAACCTTGTATGCATCTCCATAGTGATCCTGGGCGTGCTCGCAGTACAGAAATTTTTTGTTTTCTGTCGCGTTCCCCTACATGTACTGCATCATCCTCTCCTCTTCGGGGAAATATCAACGCAGACTATAAGTAACAGTGACCCGAAGACTACCTCTAGTGTTACTGTTCCCATGCAGCGAGCCTCAACACCTGGTATGACTCCTTTGAAGTGTTACTGTTCCCACTCGTCTCGGATGCTATGCCGGAAAGCGGCGATAGCCTCGGCGTCGGGACCGTCCATAATTTGGTTTTTTTAGTTAAGAACCTGTTCCAGAATTTCCTTGCCAATTCGCCGGGCTGTTGAATGATGTGGCTGAGGTCGTCGGCATCTGGAGGCCAGACGTATGTGCCCTAGAAGTTAGCCCTGAAGGCGTCCTCAAGTGCTTCCCAGCTTCCAATTGAATGAGGAGGCAGGCTATTAAGCTAGTGCCTCGCCGGCCCTTTTAATTTGAGCGTGAGGTATTTAATGGCATGGAGGTCATCTCCATGTGCCATGTGGATGTGGAGAAGGAAGTCTTCGATCCACACTGCTGGGTCAGTAGTACCATCGTATGACTCGATGTTGATGGGTGTAAAACAGATCGGGTGAGCAGGACCTCAGAACCGAGCAGACTCGCGCTAGGCATCGGGAGATATCCGCGCATAGGCTTGCTCTCGAGCTCGGTACTTCCTGTCCATCTGGGCGTCGTAGCCGTCGCGTCCGGCCGGTGCGCGTCCCCTTGATCCGTAGATGCACCGAGAAGGTGCCCGGTTCGCCTCTATCTGGCGTCTCGCGCCGTATGGCTCGGGATAGTCAATGGGGTACTTGCCATAACGGCGTGTCGTTGTTTGGGTGTGTAAATTTTCCCGCGCTGGCCTGTCGCGCCCTCTAGGGGGGCGGTCGGGTTCGTCAGCCCGTCCGCGTGTTAGGAGCACGTCGTCGGCTAATTCTTCGTCGAATTCAGGCAGCAGACACCTGCGCGGGTAGGATTTAGGTGCGCTACGGAGCCGCTCCTCGAGGTCCTGTTCGACCGAGAGTATCTCGACCCACTTATCATTTAGTGTGTCTTGATTGGCTTGCAACTGCTGCTGCTTCCGTCTCATGCTTTGGGCAGTGGCTACGAGGCATCGTCGGAACCGTTCCTGCTCGAAGGGGTCTTCGGGGACTATGAAGTCCTCGGTGCCCAGGCTCTCGTCCTCTTTGGACTAAGGTAAGTAATTGTCATCCTCCCCTTCAAAGAGGTCATCGGGGTCCTCGTCCTCGGGGATTCCTGCGGGGCTGTGTGGCCGCCCTGGGGAGGCGTTAGAGTCCTCCCCGGGTTATCAGCGTCGTCTGCCACAGCGCCGGTGTTAGTGGCAGTGGTGTCATGCCCACTGGGGTCCCCGTTGGTGCCTCGTCTGCGCCTTTGGAGTATCCACTCCTTGATGGAGGTTTCGGAGTATCCACCATGTACACCTCATAGGTGGAGGTTGCAGTCCACTTGCCGGTGTTGACCAGCGGCGTGGTGGTTTCTGCGGGGCCGTCGACATCTTCATCCATGTCGGTGGCTTCATCATAATCCAACACATCGGTTAAGTCATCGACCGTGGCGACTAGTTGGGTGGTGGGTGGGATATAAATTTCCCCATCGACGTCTTTAAGTCCGATCTTGTCGTAGACCGAAGTCTGGCTATTTGAGATTGATAGGCTCTGGATGCGATCCAGCATCTCGTTTAAGTGAGACAGCTCTTCGGGATCCATGGCCTGGCTGTAAGCCGGGTTGACTTGGAGCACGACTGGTAGATTGCCTGACGCGTCATTGGCCTCGTGCGGGGTTGGGGTTGATCCCAGATCCGTCATTTGAGCCGGCTCTAGATCCGACGTAGTATCCGAGGTCGCATCCGGAGTGGTGTCGTGGCTTGATGCCGGGACGAGGTTGTCCGTGGTGGAGGTAGCCAATTCCTCCGCCAGGCCCTGGAGGGGCAAGAGGTTTGATCCGACATCCTCGAAGGAGATCGGTTCCAGGGCCGAGCCCCCGATGTCGGATAGGCCCTCAATCTGGCCTGGCGTCCAACCGGTAAGGACGAGCTCTCCGCGGGAATCCGCGGTGTACTCCAAGCCTCCGAAAGTTATGACGTGATCTGGAGCGTAATTCTCAATGGAAGCTAGATGGCCCAAAGAATCAGTGCAAAAGATCATGCTGCCAAAAACGAATAGCTGGCTGGGGACGAAGATGTCCCCGTGACCGGAGCCGCAGTTGATCTGCAGGTGAGCCATCGATCCTTTTCTGATCTCACAGCGGAACTCTCAATGAGAGCACCAGTGTCAGTGTAAAAACCGGCTGACCTCGGGCTAGGGGGTCCCGATCTGTGGATCTGAAGGAGACAGTGTTTACCCAGGTTCGGCCCTCTCTATGGAGGTAAAACCCTACGTCCTGCTCTTGTTTATATTGATGATGAAGTATCAAGTACAAGATTGATCTACCTCGAGATCGTAAGGAAAAGCCTAACCCTAGAGCTAGGTGGATGATAATTGTGATTCCGCGTCCTCTATAGGCTAAACCCTCCGGCTTATATACACGCCAGGTAGGGGCATCTAGGGTTATAAAGGCGGTATCTAGGGATGCGTATGGAGGCGGCAGGAGATGTCTTGGGGTATACTCCAAGTCTTCGGCAGATACCATCTTGATCACGCCACAGCTTCCAGAGTCCATCTAGATGGGAACAGGGCCTTCGGGCCCATCCCGAGGAATATGGGCCGTCTAGGTTGGTACCCCCTAGTCCAGGACACCGTCACTATGTGTTCGAGAGAGAAGCCTCTAGTGAAAACTATGGCCCCCGGGTCTACTTTTATCATATATTAAAATCTAAAAATACCTTGCTGCAATTTATTTTATTTTGCAATTTACTTTTCTATCTATCACTATCAGAATTAATCCTTCCAAGTGACCTCTAAGGGGATTGACAACCCTCTTATTTGCGTTGGGTGCAAGTGTTTGCTTTTGTGTGTGTAGGTGCTGCTAACGAGGTTCTGTGTGGTTCTCCTACTGGATTGATAACCTTTGTTCTTAACTGAGGGAAATACTTATCTCTACTATACTGCATCATCCTCTGCTCTTCGGGGAAATCCCAACACAGTTCACAAGTAGCAGGAAGAATTTTTGGCGCCGTTGCCGGGGAGACATCACCAAAACCTATCAAGTACCTTCGCACAAACTATCATCTACTTGCTCTTATTTTCATTTGCCTTTTATTTGCATTTGCCTCTCATTTTCATCTCCCCCACTTCTAAAACAATTTTACAAAAACCATTTTTTTTGCTTGTTTGCCAGTTTGTTTGCTTGAAATTACCATCATGTCTGAGTTTGTTATTGAAAAAGATGAGGGTGGTAAAATCCCTAAGATGGAAATTCCCTCAAATTTGGATACTAAATTTTTTGTGACGGGGAGTGGGAATGTCATAGGAAAAAGTGTTATGCCAGAATTCTTTACTTGCATGGGAACTTTGGTTTGTAATGACACTCCCATTCTTAAAAGAACCAATAGTTACGCCGAAGCGATATCTGCACTTATATTCTTAAACTTGAAAGAAGATTTATACATACTCATCCCACTTTGCAAAGATTGTTCTACGAATTACCTATTATAAATAACCCTAAGGCTAAAAAGATAGCTACTCTTATCCTTATGAATGAATTTGATTACATAGTTCGAGAAGCTAGAGAGATCTTTGATTTTTACAATATGAGTCATAAAACCCCTCTAATAGATGAAATTTTATATGATGAAGATTATATGATGAGATATGTATTTGGTGATGATCATGCTTCTGATGAAAATAGTAAAAAGGAAGTCCCTCCTTTACATATTATCTAACAAGTTTTCAATGGCATTAATCAAAAATATTCTTGGATCGTAAAAGGGAATCAACAAGGATTTGATGAAAGCTACCTTAATAATGATAAAATCTTGATTGATGATGTGTTTCCCATTGTTTTTGAAAAGTCTCTTGATGAGCACGCACCCAAATTAGCAAAAACCAAGGACGACAATACTTGAAACTATGCATTATGCCTAGCTAGGGGCATAAAACAATAGCGCTTGTTGGGAGGCAACTCAATATTTATTTTTATTGCACCTTTTTATTTTTTTCTGTCACACAATTTTAGCTACTATTATGATTGTGTTTTTATATTTTAATTAGTGTTTGTGCCAAGTAATGCCTTTGGGATGATTTGGATGATAGTATAATTGATGTTGTTTGAAAACAGAAAGTTTTGAGTCCAGTGCTGGATTTTTGGTTCTGTACTGGAGCATAATAAAATTCTGAATTTTTTACACATTATTGGTATATGAATTGTTTACAGTGTCCTAATTTTTTAGAATTTTTGGAGTTACATAAGTATGGCTTTTAAATACGGAAAGTCAATTTGGCTCCCGGGTGCATATGCTCCCGGGGCCAAATTTTTTTTCAAATGTCGAAAAAATTGAGACAATTTTTTTTGTGATCTTTGTCACATACAAATGCTACCTGTAAATTTTGAGACAAAAAGGTTAAGCATTTTGGCTTGCGCAAAAAAAAACAAATCAAAGACCAAATGTGACCCCAAAATGTCACCCAAAATTTGTTTTTTTCACCGACGAAACACCGCTGCTCCGTTCCGCATGAAAATTGTCAAGCATGCTTGCGACACCAACATGATCGTCTACAAAAAAAATCAGAATTTTTTGAAAACATTTAATTTTTTTCCGAGGTACTGTTCATCCGGGTGCAAATGCACACGGGAGCCAAAACGCCTCCCCCTTTTAAATAGATATTTACAGACTGTTTTGTTTTAGACAGTTTTTGTTGCATAGTTTACTTATTTTGATGAATCTATGGATCGTATCGGGGGGTATGAGCCATGTGAAAGTTGGAGTACAGTACCATTATGCTAATATTAAATATGAATCAATTTACAACAGTACCTAAAGTTTAAGATGTATTTGTTATACTAACGGATCTCATGAGGTTTCTGTTGAGTATTGTGTGCTGAAGTTTTCAAGTTTTGGGTGAGACTACGATCGATAGAGGAATAAGGAGTGGCAAGAGCCTAAGCTTGGGGATGCCAAGGCACCCCAAGGTAATATTCAAGGAAGACTCAAGCGTCTACGCTTGGGGATGCCCCGGATGGCATCCCCTCTTTCGTCTACAATCTATCGGTATATCACTTGGTGCTATATTTTTATTCATCACATGATATGTGTTTTACTTGGAGCGTCTTGTGCTATAGTTTGCTTGCTTTTGTCTGCTTTTTAGTTTGCCACAATCATCTTTGCTGAACACACCTTTTTGAGAGGGACACACATTATTCGTGATTTGTTAGAATACTCTATGTGCTTCACTTATATCTTTTGAGCTAGGCAGTTGCTCTAGTGCTTCACTTATATCTTTTAGAGCACGGCGGTGGTTATATTTTAAAGAAATAGTTGCACTATCATGCTTCACTTATATCTTTTTGAGAGTCTAATATATAGTAATGGCAATTTGCATATGTTAAAAGAATGGTCCTGATATGATAAGGTATCCAAGGGGGATATAATAAAAACCTTCATGTAGATCACTAAGTATGAAGTGCATGGTTAATTTTATTAATGTCGTAATATAAAAGGATATAGTTTCATGATCATTGGTTAGTAGAAATATCGGTATTAAAGTTTGTTATGACATATTCACCTAAATATCAGTTGTGGCATGGCGAGGAAGTTGGAGCATTTATAGGTCTGAAATGAAATCCTTGAGTGATGTTATAATCGGGGTCGCGCGATGGTTAACTCCTACCAACCCTCCTCCTAGGGGCATGCGGTGAAGTGCTTTGCTTCGTGGGCTAAGTAGACTTTTGCAATAAGTATGTGAGTTCTTTATGACTAATGTGAGTCCATGGATTATACGCACTCCTATCTTTCCGTAATTTTCTAGCCTCTTCGGTACCGTGCCTTGCCCTTTCTCACCTCGAGAGTTGGCGCAAACTTTGCCGGTGCATCCAAACCCCGTGATATGATAGGCTCTTTCACACATAAACCCCTTTTACCTTACTCAAAACAGCCACCATACTTACCAATTATGGCACTTCCATAGCCATTCCGAGATATATTGCCATGCAACTTCCACCGTTCCGTTTATATGACACACATCATCATTGTCATATTGCTTTGCATGATCATATAGTTGACATAGTATTTGTGGCAAAGCCACTGTTCATCATTTTTCATACATGTTACGCTAGATCATTGCACATCCTGGTACACTGCCAGAGGCATTCATATTGAGTCATATTTGTTCTAGTATCGAGTTGTAATTTTGAGTTGTAAATAAATAAAAGTGTGATGATCATCATTATTAGAGCATTGTTCCAGTGAAGAAAGGATGATGGAGGCTATGATTCCCCCACAAGTCGGGATGAGGCTCCGGACGAAATAAAAAAAGAGAAAAAAAATATGAGAGAAAAAGAGAGAAGGGGCAATGTTACTATCCTTTTCCACACTTGTGCTTCAAAGTAGCACCATGTTTTTCATATAGAGAGTCTCCTATGTTGTCACTTTCATATACTAGTGGGAATTTTTCATTATAGAACTTGGCTTGTATATTCTGATGCTGGGCTTCCTCAAATGCCCGAGGTCTTCATGAGCAAGCAAGTTGGATGCACACCCACTTAGTTTTCAGTTTGAGCTTTCATACACTTATAGCTCTTAGTGCATCCGTTGCATGACAATCCCTACTCCTCGCGTTGATATCGATGGGCATCTCCATAGCCCATTGATCCGCCGAGTTGATGCGAGACTTTCTTCCTCTCCTTACCATTATTTGATACCTACCACTACATTCTATTCCACCTAGTGCTATATCCATGGCTTGCGCTCATGTATTGCGTGAGAGTTGAAAATGCTGAAGCGCGTTAGAAGTACGATCCAATTGCTTGGTTTAACACCGGGGTGCTCACTATTTATATATTTGCGGTGAAGATAGAGTCATGCCATGATTAATATGAGAAAGTGAGTAGGGATAACACTCGTTAAGGATCGTATATTTTGAAAGTTAATGATTATGCTTCTTATGTTCATGGATATTATTGTGTTGATATTGTTAATTCATCGCTTCACAACTTATATGCCATAAAGAGATTATATAATAAACATGTTGGGTAGCATTCCACATCAAAAATTCTGTTTTTATCATTTACCTACTCGAGGACGAGCAGTAATTAAGCTTGGGGATGCTTTATACGTCTCCAACGTATCTATAATTTTTTATTGTTCCATGCTATTATAGTATCAATCTTGGATGTTTTATATGCAATTATATATCATTTTTTGGGGCTAACCTATTAACCTAGTGCCCAGTGCGAGTTGTTGTTTTTTTGCCTGTTTTTGCCTTTTCAGAAAATCATTATCTGTAACACCCCTATGTAAATGAGCTACAGTGATCCACCATGTTAATGCCAAGTCATCTGTGATTTGCAATGATAATCATGTTGGAATAATATCTCATTTCAAATTCCTCCACTGAATTCAATTCAAATTCAAAGTGAAATTTGAAGTTGCTCAAAAATTGCTGGAAAATAGTTCATGTTGTTGCCAAAATTCCAAAACAATTTAATGTTAAGAAAAACAACATAACCTATTTTCCTAAATTGGGCTAGAGCATTTAAATAATGCAAAAATAGCAAATTAAATGCCTTTCCATTTTTGAAAAATTCAAATGGAATCAAAAGTTGCTCAAACTTTTTGTGGCAGAGCAGAATAATGCATTGTATTTTTGTGGATCAATTTCACATTTTACAAAATGCAAAATGGCAGCTCATTATTTTTCTAAGTCATCTGTAAAAAGAAAAACAGAGAAAGAAAAATAAAAGGCCTAGCCGGCTGGGCCTAAGTGCACAGTGCACCTGGCCCAGCCCAGCCGGCCTCTTCTCCCTCCTCCCTCTCTCTCCCTCGCCGTGTCGGCAGCGCCGTGGCCAGAGCGCGCGCTCGCCGGCCGCTGGCCGACACCGCGACGCCACCGACGCGGGGAGAGGATAAGGCCAAGCCATTCCTCCCCCCTGGACGCCTTCCTCCATTTCTCCCCTCTCTCTCTCGCTCTCGAGCTCTCTCTCTCCCTCTCCAGTACGCTGTCGTCGCCGTCGTTCGTCTCCGCCGCGGCCAACGCCATTCCCGAGCCACGCCGCCTTGTCCGCGCGCTCCGCCGTGCTCGATTACGGCCTCTGCGATGAGCCATTCGAGCCGGGGAACCCTGCATCGCACGGATCGAGCCGTCCCCATCTTCTCGGTCTCCGGCGAGATTCTCCGACTCCGGCCACCGCTGCAGCTCCTAACCCTCTCGCCGGGCCTCCTTGAGCCTACACGGTGAGCACCGCACTCCCTCCCGCCGTTTCCCCCTAGATCCGCGGCTTCTAGCCGTCGATCTCGCCGTGGCCGTGCTCGTCGCCGTCCACTTAGTCGCCGTCAAGCTCGTCTGAGCTCGGCAACGTGCTCAGCGCAACCGTAGGACTCCAGCACGCTAGCCCATGCGCCTCGCCGTGCCCGCAAACGCCGTTCCCGCGAACCACCCGAGAACACCGCTGCCTCCGCCGCTCGCCGGCGTTGATTCCGGCCGTTTCAGCCCGCGCCACCACCGCGGCTGGATGCGGCCCAGCCTCCTCGTTCAAACGCGCCTCGCCGCGTGCAAAACGGCCGCCGGAGCGCGGTTTCCGGCGAGAGCCCATGCGCTTCGCCGTGTTTTAGGTCGCCGGCGGCTTGCCGCCGGCCAGCGCCGAGCTGGCCGCCACGTGGGCGCCTCTGGGCCACTGACGAGTGGGCCTAGGGGCCCCAGTTGAACCGTTGACCCGGTCAACTGTGCTGACATGTCAGCACAGTGACACTGACGTGTGGGCCCCCTGCGATTAATTAACTTAATTAGTTTTTATAATTAACCTAATTACTAATTAGCCACTGACACCTGGGGCCACCCTCTAATTAGTTTCTGTTAGTTTAAATTAACCCCTAATTATCGCTGTGTCTATGACAGGTGGGGCCCAGCTGTCAGGTTTGACCTGAACAACTGCGGTTGACCCACTGACGTCATGCTGACGTCACCCGTAACTATTCTGGATAATGTGGTTTTAATAATTAAATTAAATCCTGGAATTTTAGAAAACTGTTTAAATCTTTGAAAATTCATAGAAATTCAACCGTAGCTCGGATCAAAAAACTTTCTACATGAAAGTTGATCAGAATAACGAGACAATTTCGAATACACAGTCAAAATGCTTGACCATCACTCCTATCTATCTGAACATGGAACCTCCCCCTCCGGTTCAGTATTCCAAAATCAGCCTAAACGCTGGGAAAATACCCCAGATATTTTCCCGTTTCGTCTGCGACATGTAGCATTGCATTAGGTCATCACTAACACTGCATACCGCCATGCCATGCATTGTGTTGCATCTGTTTGCTTTTATTTATTGTTTCTTCCCCCTCTTCTTATCCGATAGCCCCCGAGTCCGACGCAGCTCAGGAGACCGACGACACCACAAACGACCCCTCCTTTGCCGCAGAGCTTCCAGGCAAGCAACCCCCTTGACGCATGCCTATATCACCTATTCTTTCTCCCTCTTGCTTGCACTAGAATTGCTACTGTTGTTGGTTTATCCTATTCTGATGCATAGCCTGTTTTTTGTAAACTGCTTTTGATACATTACCTGCAATCCTAAACGCTTAGTGTAGGGTGGTTGTGAACCATCTGTGGCCCCTCTTCCTTGCTCTAGTTGCCCCGCTTTAGTACCTGTGCCCCGATCGATGTGATCATCGGGCTGAGACCAGTTCATCACCACACATTCCCTTCCTAAGTTGCTCGACGCTGCAGAGCTAATATCGAGTGCCGAGGGTGATACCTCTCATCTCACTCCCGATGTGGACTCTGTAGTACAGCTAGTCGGTTGTGGGTTACCAAGGGTGATTCCTCATTCACCACCTCCGATGAAGCTTCTGTCGTGCAACCCCGCAAGTGTGAATACCACCGAGGGTGATTCCTCCAGGTTCACCTTGACGGATACGTCTAGTGGGAATCCAACGAGGGTGATTCCTCATATTCCATCTTGATGTTTTGGACACACGGTTACCTTGACTTTACTACTGATACTTGATAAAGTCGGGTCGGCCCTGAGGGGTACCCGCGAGAGATGTGGTATCGGGTTGACCATGAGGGTACCCGAGAGATAAATACATGGCACGGCCGGGCATTCTTAGCCCTTGCCGTAAGTCCACGAGACGGGGCGACGGGGTCACAAGATCGTGAGTCTCTGCTTGTCACCGTGCG
Source organism: Elymus sibiricus (assembly GCA_039707655.1). NCBI lineage: Eukaryota > Viridiplantae > Streptophyta > Magnoliopsida > Poales > Poaceae > Elymus > Elymus sibiricus. Next base: position 341,983,007 of record CM077666.1, on the reverse strand, counting down.
CTCCTAATGCACTAAGGGTTAGGATATGTGATCTGAGTAGGCCTCTGGCCTTTTCGCGCTAACCAGCACGTGGGAATAATATGGGTACTCGGCGTCGTATGTATCAACCGAATCTCTGCAGACGTCAGCGGTTGAGCGGCACGCGCCCGGGTTGGACCGCAAAAGCCTGCGCTTGTATTAAGGGGGCTAGGTCTGCTCCCGGCCGTCCTCGCAACGCGCAGGAGTGCAAAGGGCGATGGGCCCAAGACCCCTGAGCGCTTAGGATGTAGACCGGCGTGCTGGCCTCTCTGTTGAGCCTAGGTAGGGCTACGACGTGTCGATCAGCCGAGGCCGGGCATGGACCGAGCAAGTGTGTCTGGCCAGAGTTAATCGAGCGTGTTGGGTAAGTTGGTGCACCCCTGCAGGGAAGTATATCTATTCGAATAGCCGTGTCCACGGTAGCAGGACGCTCGGAAAATATCCCGATCTTCTACAACTAGAAATGGGTTGAATATGTTAGCTCCGGGATCGCTTTCTCGCAGGGAGTCGAGGAAGGATCTCTGGGCGTGGTTACTTATACTTGTTGATACTGCTATATTTATGTACTAATCTGCACTCTTCTAATGTTGCAAGACCCTGAAGATGCTAGTCTACGATAGGCTAGGCCTTCCCTTCTATTCTGGCATTTCTGCAGCCAAGTCCACATATACAACCTTCCTTTGATAATGTTGCATAACTAGCATAGTTCTGATGTAAGTCTTGCTGAGTACTTTGGATGAGTACTCACGGTTGCTTTGCTTCCCTTTTTCCCCATACCCGATAATTGCGACCAGATGACGGAGCCCCGGAGCCAGCTGCCCCAGCCGACGACTACGACTACTACTACCCCTCTAGCGGATACTACTACTACGAGGAGTCCTCCGACGACCAGGAGTAGTTAGGAGGCACCCAGGCAGGAAGCCTGCGCCTTTCGATCCAGTGTTTTTATTTTGCCCCGCCTTCTTAAAGGCCTATCTGTCTAACTTTATGTCTGTACTGAGATATCTAATGCTTCCGCTGATGCTTGAATGACATCGAGCTTATGTATTCGAGCCCTCGAGGCCCCTGGCTTGTAATATAAAGCTTGTATGACTTTTATTTGTGTTTAGAGTTGTGTTGTGATATCTTCAAGTGAGTCCTTAGGCTTGATCGTGTGCATTTGCGTGTATGATTAGTGCACGATTAAGTCGGGGGCGTCACATTATCAAAAAGAGTCCAAACGAAGAAAACTTTGGATTACTTTTTTCTGGACCAGAAGGAATCCTGGAAGCTTCGGGAGAAGACCAGAAGAGTCGCGAGGGAGCGACAAGCCCGGAGGGCGCGCACAGGGGGGTAGGCGCGCCCCAGGCTTGTGGGCCTCTCGTGGCACCTCTTGACCTAATTCCAGCGCTATAAATTCCAAAATATTCCCCATATACCAGAAAGACAGAAGAGAAAACCTTTCCGCCGCCGCAAGCCTCTGTTCTTCTGCGATCCCATCTGGAGACCTTTTCCGGTACTCTGCCGGAGGGGGAATCGATCACGGAGGGCTTCTTCATCAACCTTGCTGCCCTTCCGATGATGTGTGAGTAGTTTACCACAGACCTACGGGTCCATAGCTAGTAGTTAGATGGCTTCTTCTCTCTCTTTGATCTTCAATACCATGTTCTCCTCGATGTTCTTGGAGTTCTATTCGATGTAATCTTCTTTTGCGGTGTGTTTGTTGGGATCCGATGAATTATGGGTTTATGATCAGATTATTCATGAGAAATATTTGAGTCTTCTCTGAACTCTTTTATGCATGATTGTTATAGCTTTGTATTTCTCTCCGATCTATCCGTTTGGTTTGGCCAACTAGATTGATTTATCTTGCAATGGGAGAGGTGCTTTGTAATGGGTTCAATCTTGCGGTGTTCTATATCCTAGTGACAGAAAGGGACAAGACACGTATTTGTATTGTTGCCATTAAGGATAAAAAGATGGGGTTTAATCATATTGCTTGAGTTTACTTTGTCTACATCATGTCATCTTGCTTAAGGCGTTACTCTGTTTTATACTTAATACCCTAGATGCATGTTGGATAACGGTTGATGGGTGGAGTAATAGTAGTAGATGCAGACAGGAGTCGGTCTACTTGTTTCGGACGTGATGCCTATATACATGATCATTGCCATGAATCCGTCATAACTATGCGCTTTTCTATTAATTGCCAACAGTAATTTGTTTACCCACTGTATGCTAGTGTTCGAGAGAGAAGCCTCTAGTGAAAACTATGGCCCCCGGGTCTACTTTTATCATATATTAAAATCCAAAAATATCTTGCTGCAATTTATTTACTTTTATTTTCTTTTGCAATTTACTTTTCTATCTATCACTATCAGAATTAATCCTTGCAAGTGACCTCTAAGGGGATTGACAACCCTCTTATTTGCGTTGGCTGCAAGTGTTTGCTTTTGTGTGTGTAGGTGCTGCTAACGAGGTTCTGTGTGGTTCTCCTACTGGATTGATAACCTTGGTTCTTAACCGAGGGAAATATGTATCTCTACTATACTGCATCATCCTCTCCTCTTCGGGGAAATCCCAACGCAGTTCACAAGTAGCAATCAGCAAGGTGAACATTCGACGTGTAACTCCACAAGGTGGTGAACTCCTGTAATTGTTGCATGGAGAGGCCATTGGAAGTGTAAAAGTTGATCCAGCCAATTATTATTGTGCAAGGCCGCATGGACGTTCAAAGACTTATTTTTGGAGATAGCAAAAATGGTGGGCGCCATATCTTTTGGACGTTGGCCATCCACCCAGGAGGAGTCCCAAAAACTTGCCTTACGCCCATTCCCAATGGTAACTTTCGTGGGGGCATGGAATAGGGTCAGATCATCCTCATCACATGGGTTGCCGGTGCCCATCCAAGCACGCTCTGATGCGGTCCACTCAAACCATGGCCAACGAAACCTGAGGGCACGGGCGAATTTTTCCAAGTGCAAGATACCTAGGCCGCCATGGTTTATGGGGCGTCAAACCGTCTCCCATTTGACTTTGCATTTTCCACCAGAGACTTTGTCACTTCCCGCCCAAAGAAAAGCCCTACGGATTTTGTCAAAGAATAGCCGGACCTCCACCGGGATGTCAAGAGGAGTAACGAAGTAGACCGCAATAGCAATGAGGACAGCCTTGACGAGGGCCGTGGCCCGCCATGTTAAAATGTTTGCCACGCCATGGAGGAAGTTTGCCAATGACTTTGTCCTCAAGATGTTGGAAGTGAATTCTCTTAAGGCGCCGCATCGAGAGAGGGAGTCCGAGGTACGTCACTGAGAAGGGGGATTTTGCTGGGAGATTTTGTATGACCTCGCCGAGGTTGATATCCTTACACCGGATGGGAGCTACCATCGACTTCTGAAAGTTTACTTTAAGGCCGGTGACCTCGCCGAAGCCATTGAGGATGTGCGCAAGGGCATCAATGTCCTCACAAAAAGGGGCCACAAAAACTGTAACATCATCAGCGTACAGTGAAGTCCGAAAGGCGGTCCCCTTCCTAGGGAGACGACGAAGGATGCCATGGTCGGTGGCCGAAGCAAGGATGTTTTGCAAGGGGTCGATCGTGAGGACAAAGCGGAGAGGGGAAAGCGGGGCCCCTGCCGCAAACCCCTCCCATGCTTGATCGGGTCACGCGGGGACCCGTTGAGAAGCACCCTCGAAGTGGCCGTGCTCAGTAAGGCAGTGACCCAATTCTGGAACCTAGAAGGAAAACCCCTTCATTGAAGGAGGTCGAGGATGTAATCCCACTGCACCGAGCCGGAGGCTTTTTTGATGCCGAGCTTGAACAATAGAGCTAGCTTCTTTCGATAGTGCAGCCACCGTGCATAGTTGCGGACGAACATAAAAATGTCATGAATGCTTCTTGTCTTGATGAAGGCACTTTGGGCGTTTGAAACAAGAGAGTCCATATGAGGGGCGAGTCTGTTGGCCAACACCTTAGCAAGATCTTAGCCAAAGCATGGATGAGACTAATCGGACGGAAGTCAAGAATGTCCTCGGCGCCATTTTTCTTGGGCAGAAGGATCACATTAGCCAAGTTAAGCCATTGCAAGTGGGCGGCTTGCAGATCAGAGAACCAACAGATGACATTCATCACATCATCCCTAATGATCTCAAGTTTTGAAGAACTCCGCGGTGAAGCCATCCGGACCCGAAGCCTTGTGGGATGGGAGTTGATGGATAGCGGCTTTGACCTCGGCCTCAGAGATGGGCGCATCAAGGCCCTGAAGGTTTCCAGCATTGATGTTAAGCGCGTCCCAGTTGAGAGTAGCGGACCTAGGGCCATCTGTGATAGCCTGGCTTGTTAGGGATGATAGACTACTCATATCAATAAGGAATTCCTTCTTTTCCGGGAGCCCATTCAGACAGAACTCCAAAGTTAAGCATGCTCAGCTTGGAGTAATTTCAGGATGGGTGACCGACCGGGAAGTTGCTCCCGGGTGCGCACGAGTGAGGACAAAGCGCGCAGGAAAGACTAGTATTGATCTGTGGGGCCAGTCTAGATCTCTCCAGGAGTAACGACCACCGGTGGGTGTGTCCGGGGTGTTACAAGTTGATATCAGAGCCGACCCTCGCGGTTACATGGATGTTTGCGGACAGGTGCGCGGTCATGTTGTTCATGACGTTTGTGACCCGTCGTGGCACACGGCATGTCACATGTACCGGACTGGATGCACAGACGTATGTGCCAAGAGGGAACGTTCCTGTGGCCCGACGAGGACGTCGGTTCCTCTGAGTGGGGGTGTATGTGATAGCTTGGCTTGTTAGGGATGATAGACTACTCATATCAATAAGGAATTGCTTCTTTTCCGGGAGCCCATTCGGACAGAACTCCAAAGTTAAGCGTGCTCGGCTTGGAGTAATTTCAGGATGGGTGACCGACCGGGAAGTTGCTCCCGGGTGCGCACGAGTGGGAACAAAGTGCGCAGGAAAGACTAGTATTGATCTGTGAGGCCAGTCTAGATCTCTCCAGGAGTAACGACCACCGGCGGGTGTGTCCGGGGTGTTACACCATCCTTCTTCACGGCTGTACTAAAATGATCCTGAATGATATGAGCCTTTTGTTCATGGGAAGTGACCCAACCATTATTATGTTTGAGCCTAAGAATGGTTTTTTTCTCCTTCTGAAATTCGCTCGGATATGAAAGAAGCGTGTATTGGCATCGCCCTCCCGGAGATTATTGATCCGCGCACTTTGCTTCTTCCTCGCTTGTTCCAACGTAGCGAGGCAAGCGACTCGTTTCTTAAGTCTTCTGTGGATATCCGCCTCATCCTCGGAAAGCGAACGATGATCCATGGCCATGTCGAGGGGGGAGGAGTGGATCGGGAAGGAAGAGGAAAGGTACGCGATGGTGGAGAGGAAAAAGTCTAGCTGTGGAGTGTGTGTTAAGATAATAGAAACTAGATCATTTATGGCGTGCGTTGTTGCGCCTATCTATTTTTGCACTTTAATATTAGGGATTGATACAAATATATGTGGACCCTATATATTGTTTTAATATCATAATGCACTGTATATATTTGTAACTTTAAGCTAATTTGGTCCATCGTACCCGTGAATCTGTGATGGGCGTTCACTTGTTGTGATTGCGCTACTTTATTTCGTTCACTTGTTGTAATTGCACTGCTCTATTTTATAATCCATCATTTTTAGTGGATTAGTTGGGGTTACATACTCCAGGAAAAGAGCTCACTGGTCTCCCTTAGTGTTAAAAGGATTCAATTTTTCCACTAATGACTTATTCGACTGCGCAAAGGCAATATGCACTACCCTCTTTATAATCTCTTCTATCAAGAAATCGGAACAAATCTGAATAAAAGTGCAGAAGCATCCATGAACATAATATTGAACCCACTTTGAAATGCTGTGGCTCTTAGTTTCCATGGCCTTCCCTCTCCTCTCCCGAACATGGCCTTTAGTCCTTGGGTGGCTCAGCATGCTTGGCATTCTTCCCTTGCCGTTGTGCTCGCCATTCTCAATCTGCCTTTTGCTTCACCAGGGCAACCTTCCTCTCGGCATAATCCGTCTTGGACCATTTGGCATCCAATTGTTTTTTACTCCTCTCGGAGTACTTCTTTACTTGGAAGCCGGATTGCTGCAGAATTGTAAGTGTAAGTGGCACACAACACTGGTAATCGTCATAATTAGCGAACAAAAAGAAACTTGATGCACTCATGGGAGGGTCACTTCAGCTTTTCACATGCGCAAAGCAAACAAGTACCGTACGGTCATTAGAAGTGTGAATTTTTCCATGCCAATACTATTAATAAGAAAGATCATGTGGCTCATTTCATGATATAGGGAATATATACACATTGGAAATCAAATAACAGTATGAATGGTTCCTTTTGGCCAATTGGAAATTTTGTTGCTAAGCCTAAGATTTTGGGAGCATCAATGAAGATGTCTTCTTATAAATAAAACATCAGTAGAGATAATTTCAGCTTGTATGGGACTATGCAAGATGAATAGCCTTCCGGATGTTTTTTCGCACTTGAAATAGCCTAACTTCTAGTTAGAGTATGAGGAAGCTATCAAGAAATTTCCTGATCAGTATACAACAGATTAACAAAATCCATCTAACGGATTAGCCCAGTATTATATCAACACCCCGTTCAAGTTTCCTGTCAACTGCGTATCACACAATTTCTACTGACAAGATCAGATATCTGATGTTATCAATCAGATGGAGCAGCTTGACATGATATTTTTTAATTATGCACGCATGTAGCTTAAGTCAAGTGGATTAAAAGAATTGTGTGCTCAGTGTTTGCCGGTTCATTATATATAGTACATTAAAAGAACCCAGGCACTTCATGGTTCAGAATATGCATGGGAGTACATTGGTAGCAGCAACAACACAAGTAATATATTCATAAGCAGGAAAGTCAACATGCTGTATCATGTATGTGCACATTCGTCCTTCCTTGGCATGTTGTACCATGTATTTAGGAAAGAAATTGTTGGTGTTTTCTTGGCATCACCCCTTTCTAGAATAGCTTGATTGTGTTTTTGCTCTTTTTTTTTGAATTTTCACCGGGGGAGAAGAAATCCTCCCCACCTGAATTGTATTCATTTTTTGCCTATAGGCTTTGCAGCCTAATACAAGATAGGGTTCAAGTGAACCGGAGGTACACGGGGCACAGGGATGAGAGATAAAGCAAAAACAACACAGACAACACATGGCGAGGGGGGACACACCACAGCGGGGGCACCCTGGGCACTCGAACTGCAACGGCGAGCCTTGACCAAACCATGACGCTGCACCGTCGACCCAATCGAAAGGCATCGGGCAACTGAGACTGCACAACGCCACGACACCACCTGTGTCATGGGGTACATTCGAAAGGTCACGCCGGGCCGAGACCCAAAACATCACAAGACCAGGGGATGAAGACAACGCCATCAAGATGGAAACGACGGGTAGCGTCGCCGCTGTCTCGGCCAGCAGCAGCTGGCCGACCATGGATTTCTCCCAAACCCCGGTCACATCCTCCACGCGACGAGTCGCAGAGCAGCCGCCAATAGCGCCGGGTAGCGCTGGAATGGACGGCCCCAGATCCAGGTGAATCCGACCGGCAGAGCGACACCGGCAGGCACCCTTGACGCCGAGGTCACCAGTGAGGACCACTGGTGCGACGCCCCCGGCAGGTAAAGCCACGAAAACAGCGGCAGCCCACCGGGGAACTGGGAGGTGGAGGGCTCCATAGACGCAGGAGCCACGACGCCACCTTCGTTTGGCGAGCACGCAAAGGAGCACGGCGACGACGAAAGGGGGGGGCGGCGGAGGCGGAAGACGAGGCAGTTGGATCTGCAGGAGGCAGGATGCAGAGCGTCGAGCGCGGCAGACAGTCGATGACGGCGAGCGATTGAGGGCGGGAGGCGAAGGAGGCCGACGCAAGATGACGAGCAGGGGGCGGGGCGCCGCGCCCAGCCCAGCAGGCAACGGCGGGTGAAACCGCCGCCGAGGCAGCCACGAGGCCTGGCCACGGGAGCCACCCGAGGGCGCCGGAAGCCCGCAGCCGCGGCGTGCCGGCCGGATCTGAAAGGAGGGCGCCGGCCGACCCCCTAGGAGCGGCCAGAGGAAGCACGAGGCCAGATCTGGCAGGCCCCGATGCGGATGAGGGGAGGGGACGGCAGGACCAGAACACGCGCGGGGGACGGATCCTGCCGCCGCCAGCCGTCGACGGGCTTTGCCCAACGTCGTTTTGCCGCCGTCGGCGAGGTGCAGTGGCTGCTGGAGAGGCTGTGGCGGCGTCCGGCGGGGTGCCCGCCCGAGTCGCCTCACAGAGACGACACCGGGGGGGAGGGGGGGGGGGGGGGGGGGCTCAGTTTTTGCTCATTTTACTATACCATTATAAGAAATCTGCTGCATACATCAACAAACCGTACCGTATCACGAGTAAAACACATACATGTATTCATACGTGATACGTCCTAGATACATGGATGTTAAAGTATGAAGGGATCAGCTCTGCCAGTCTACGTGAACTAATTAGCTGGATGGCAGCTGTTGCAGATTGTCAGGAGAAGAATACTCCAAGCCAATATACGAGAATCAACCTCCAAGATTTGCCCAAATCAATTAACCAGAAACAGGACGAGCACTTCCTGTACAAAATTAAGATTGAAAACACATTAGCACATTGGAATCACTGGGCGGGAGAAGCAAATTGTAGGGGAAATAAATTCTGCAGGAAAGACGAAGATAAAGAAGCAACCTAACCAAAAACATATTTTCACACAGGCGCATGAACTCAAGTATGTGTAGGTTGCAAGTAACGTACCTGGATTAATTGCGGACGGTAAGTGACGTACTTAACTACCAAGAATAGGAACTACCTTCACGCCGGCTGATAGCCTTCAATGACCTCTAAACAACCGCGGGTGTGGTTCCCGTCTCCCTGTCTGAATCACCTGCTGGAAGCCGCGTCGCCGCCGTCTCCCTGTCTGAATCACCTGCCGGAAGCCGCGTCGCCTTGCTCCACATTAATCGGCCATGCCCACGTCGCGCCGCCCTGCATTGCGCCGCTTTGCGAGCCGAATCGCCGCACTTCGCACGCCATCGGCACGCCCCCACATCGCCGCGTCGCCTTGCTCCACATTATTCCCTCTCCCGAACAGATCGATTGGATCGGATCAAAGAGTGGCAGGAAGGAAGCATATATACACACACCACCTAGAAACTGAAGTTTCCAGGAGATGAGTCGTCAGCCCCCGCCATGAATGCGTGCTTAGATACGAAAGTATGATTGCATGCTTGAAGTCTGAGCGGAGCAGTTACCAGCAGATGAGGCGCCAGCCATTATCGAAACGGACCATCCTGCCGCGCCGCTGGACCGAACGGACCACGGAGGCGATGTACGCCTCGTCCGTGCAAACCGAGCGTTGCCGCCGATGCAATCCGAGACCATGGTCAGACGGCGGAATCGAAACAGAGGAGGAGCAGGGTCGCGACCGATTTTAGGGTTGCACGATTTTCGAATAAGTAAATTTACCGGTTCCGGTACGTACCGGTGTGGAATCAACCACAAACGTTGCTTTGAGATGTGTGTGGCTGGAAGACCCCACCATGCTTTTGTTACTCTTTTTTAGCAATACAAATCTTACACAAACAGATATTGTCGTGGTATTCTCGCGGGGTGCGCGATTCACGGCAGATGCCATGGGATGGCTTGAGGTGAGGGCAAGGCTGCAATGGAGATCCGGGACGAGTTTGGGCAACTGGACATGGTGGTTTACCCAGGTTCGGGGCCCTCGCGGGGAGGTAATACCCCTACTCCTGCATGTCTGGAATATATGCGGTGTATATGGTTGTACAGAGTCGCTCCTGGAGCTGTGTCTGAGAAGGGCTATGAGCTATGTGCTCATCTACCTGTACATGTGCATGTGACGAAATGAGAGAGTAAGTGGGCGTGGAGCTCCTGGCTATGTGTGAGTGTGGGTGTGCGTGAGTGGCCTTGTGGCCGTGGGGTGTGAGGCCTCCCCTGGTGCTCCTTATAAAGGGGAGCCCAGGGGACAAGGGGTGGCCCACATGCCCACTACACTATTGGGGGGACACAAGACGTGGGAACAGTGCCGTCCGTCCGTCTACAGTGCCAGCCGCTCATCTAGAGTGTCGGGTCGCCGGGTCCGCCGGGCGCGCCGGATGCGCCGGGTGCGTCAGGTCGCCAGGGGACGTCTGAGGTTGACTTTCCCAGATTCCAGCCGGACGGGCTCCACCCGGATGGCTCCACCCGGACGGGTCCACCCGGACGGCTCCACCCGGACGGGTCCACCCGGATGGCTTTACCCGGATGGCTCCACCCGGCCAGGGTGAACAGTGCCAGGTTCCAGCCAGCCAGGCAGGTCGCCGGGTCGCGAGGTGGCGAGCCGGACGGGATGCGGGGCGGCGAGCCGGACGGGTCACCAGCATGCCAGGGGACGCTCCCCTGGCAAAGTTTTTGAAGTGTCGTTTCGCCGTCATGGGACTACCCGGGGGTCATCCCCCCGACAGATATACAGGGCTGGATAGGGTCCACAATAGTACCTTTTGTAGATGGCAGGGTGAGAAAGAGCAGATGGACGACGGCTGCATGCACACATTAAATACTTGCACTTTATTTTCCATGCGACATTTTAAAAGGTTGATAACTTTTGAATTAAATATCTAGTTTTGAAACTTTTTATATTTTTGAATTCAGGGCGATAAAAACTTTAAAATAAGATCAATCTTGGATGCACTTTGGCTAGTTTGAATTTTACCATTTCACTCATTTTAGAATACGTGTTTCAACCAGTTTCACATTTCACTAGTTTCAGAAAACCTTTCAGTCAGTTTTACATTTCACTAGATTCAGAAAACACATTACAATCATTTACAAAAGATAGATTTCACTCATTTTAGGAAACACATTACACTCATTTACGAAAGATAGATTTCACTCATTTCAGAAAACACATTACAATTATTTACAAAAGATAGATTTCACTCATTTCAGAAAACACATTACAATTATTTACAAAAGATATATTTCACTCATTTCAGAAAACACATTGCACTCACTCAATTGAAAATACTATATTTCACTCGTTTCAAAAAACCTTGTCCACTCATTACAAAATATATGTTTCAAAACTAATTTCACTACCCGCTTGCGAGACTGATATTTCACTCAACAAAAATTTGATTTCACTCATTTCAATAAACATATTTCACTACATTTCTTATGAAAAAGGTTAGTTTCACATATTTCTTATGAAATAGGTTTGTTCGAGATATTTCTTTTGAACTAGGTTTGTTTTCAATATTTGTTCACTCATCCTCACAAATATAATTTTCCAGTTTCAATAAACTTATTTCACTCAAAAACACATTTCACTCATTTCAGAAAACACATTACACCCACTCAATTGAACTATATTTCACTCGTTTCAAAACACCTTTTTCACTCATTACAAAAGATATATTTCATAACTAATTTCAGTGCACGCTTGGAAAACTGATATTTCACTAATATATAAATTGATTTCAATCATTTCAATAAACATATTTCAATCATTTCAAATATAGTTCACTCAAAAACTATTTTGAAATACTATATTTCACTCATTACAAAACTATTTTCAAAATATATTTAGCTCATTTCAAAATAATAATTTCACTCATTACAAGTTTAGCTCATTTCAAAATATAGTGTATGCCACCCATTTGACATAAATTAATTAGCTAATTTAATCAGTTGATTAGTTGTCCGGGACATGCACGTGGTATGGCATCCTGGCGTCTTGGATATGCACGTGGTGGGACATCCTGGGTGTCGCGCAGAAAATACACAGCAGGAATCCCGGGGAAAGGGTGGAATACACCTATCGTATTATAGAGCCTTGATGCGGTGCCCTGCTCTTATTGGCTAGGGATTCACCGGTAAGTACCACCACCGGTAAAAAACACTTTGCGTTACGCTTTTGCGTTTAACAATTGCGCGTTGCGTTGGACGGGGTAGTAGTACAGGCCCAGTACGCTAGTAGGCCCAAATGAACCTCAGACTCCCAAAAAAACCGCTGGAGCAGCGGCCCGAGAAGGCTAGCCCAGCCTGACGCATGATTTAGCCTATACAGGACATTTAGGTGGGATTAAGAGCAAATCCGACGGCCAAAAAAGCCTAAAACTATCGATCCAACGGAAAAATGCTGATGGTCTGAGAGTGCTGGAAAAGTGCTCTATATTTCACTCGTTTCAAAAAACCTTGTCCACTCATTACAAAATATATGTTTCAAAACTAATTTCACTACCCGCTTGCGAGACTGATATTTCACTCAACAAAAATTTGATTTCACTCATTTCAATAAACATATTTCACTACATTTCTTATGAAAAAGGTTAGTTTCACATATTTCTTATGAAATAGGTTTGTTCGAGATATTTCTTTTGAACTAGGTTTGTTTTCAATATTTGTTCACTCATCCTCATAAATATAATTTTCCAGTTTCAATAAACTTATTTCACTCAAAAACACATTTCACTCATTTCAGAAAACACATTACACCCACTCAATTGAACTATATTTCACTCGTTTCAAAACACCTTTTTCACTCATTACAAAAGATATATTTCATAACTAATTTCAGTGCACGCTTGGAAAACTGATATTTCACTAATATATAAATTGATTTCAATCATTTCAATAAACATATTTCAATCATTTCAAATATAGTTCACTCAAAAACTATTTTGAAATACTATATTTCACTCATTACAAAACTAATTTCAAAATATATTTAGCTCATTTCAAAATAATAATTTCACTCATTACAAGTTTAGCTCATTTCAAAATATAGTGTATGCCACCCATTTGACATAAATTAATTAGCTAATTTAATCAGTTGATTAGTTGTCCGGGACATGCACGTGGTATGGCATCCTGGCGTCTTGGATATGCACGTGGTGGGACATCCTGGGTGTCGCGCAGAAAATACACAGCAGGAATCCCGGGGAAAGGGTGGAATACACCTATCGTATTATAGAGCCTTGATGCGGTGCCCTGCTCTTATTGGCTAGGGATTCACCGGTAAGTACCACCACCGGTAAAAAACACTTTGCGGTACGCTTTTGCGTTTAACAATTGCGCGTTGCGTTGGACGGGGTAGTAGTACAGGCCCAGTACGCTAGTAGGCCCAAATGAACCTCAGACGCCCAAAAAAACCGCTGGAGCAGCGGCCCGAGAAGGCTAGCCCAGCCTGACGCATGATTTAGCCTATACAGGACATTTAGGTGGGATTAAGAGCAAATCCGACGGCCAAAAAAGCCTAAAACTATCGATCCAACGGAAAAATGCTGATGGTCTGAGAGTGCTGGAAAAGTGCTCAGTTATAATGTATTTAAATAGTGGGATGTACTATTTAGGTATACAGAGGACTAATTTGTGTTTATCCTGATGCGGTCAAATCTCTGCCCATCGTCTACTACCAATCGTCACGCCAGGGAACGATCTGAACCATCAAAATACATCTTCCCCTCCGCAGCCAGACTTTTTCCTCCCCACCATCCCGTACCTTTCCTCTTCCTTCCCGATCCACTCCTCCCCCCACGCTGCTCTCATACTCTGACCTACCCAAGCTCCATTCCAGTTCCAATCCGAACCCAATGAGTTTCTAAAATCTTCTCCCATACTCCACCGCCGCCGTGCCCTAGAGCTGCCGCCGTGCCGAGCTAAGCGTTACCGCCGGCGCCTCACACCCAACTCTTTCGCCTCTCACGCGCGTCGCCGCCATCGCCGCCCCCGTTCTACCCCATCGCATCACCGCTGACTCCACCCCCGCCTGCATATTGGACATCGGTTTTTGAGGTATGAGCTCTTGTCCATACGGGGATTACTCAGTCCCAAGCTAACCTCCACAAATTCCCGGTGCACGCACCATCTAGATCCGCCCTGGCCTCCTCGGCGGCCGAGAGGAGCCGCTCCGGGCTCGGGTCAGGTTTCCGGTACCTCACCGGAGCCGCCACCGGGTGGTGGGACCGGTGGATGGTCATGGGAGCCAGCGGCTCCAAGCTCGAGAAGGCTCTCGGCGACCAGTTCCCCGAGGGCGAGCGCTACTTCGGACTCGAGAACTTCGGCAACACCTGTTACTGCAACAGTGTACTCCAGGTCTTCATATCCTATCCTGGAAACTTGTAGCTTATAGATTTGTTGCGCCTTGCATGCTAAGCGGTAATCTGTGCAGTATACATGTTTAAATGGTTCCGTTAGGTGGCAGTTCGATAGCCTCTGAAGCGGAGGCGCCTTTGTTTGTTTGCGGTTGGGTTGAATGTGCTCCTTGTTATGTTGGCATAATAGATGCTCACTAGATTCAGCGCCGTGTGGGTATAATGTGAAATATATGTGATAATATGGGCGGAATTTTTCGACGACGCAACTACCCAAACTGTTGAGTTATGTGACACATGGATGTTTGGTTATGATTGCACTGTGTTCACATAGCATGTCGTTAGCGCGTTTAAGAATTTATTACAGCCAGGTATAGTAACAACATCCTACTGTTTGGAATACTGGTACAAGCTTGCCTTTTACGAATACATTCATACCTCCAAAATCTTTCGAATTAAACACTGTATATCTGAAATAGATTTAAGTGCGCCGGATCAATATCCGAAATTGATGCATTTATCTGAAACACACCTTTTTACAAAGATTAAATGCCTTTCAGCAAGATTGCTTGCAAGTTAGAGGCGTGTCAATATGCCTCTATTTATCTGCATCAAATTAAGAGCGTCCACTGGGTTGTTTGTTCTCTATTTTGATGATTTGCCGTGGTAACTTGTCTACTCTAGCCCAACCTCCTAGTAGAGCGTCCACATGCTCTCCCATTCATTGGTCAGTTGGCTTAGCCCCTAAGAAAGCTATCTTACCTAAAAGGAGGTAACATAACAAATCGTCAATAGAATACTATCCATTCTAAATTGCTGCCAAACCCCTCTTGTGTCTCATAAACGGTTCTACGCTCATTACAGACATGCCAAGCAGTTGTTCACCAATGTGATCTCTAACCTTCTTTATATAATTCTGCTCCGCCATGATTACGTTGAAAATTGCTTTTCATCACTGGGAGAAGGTCCAGGTTCAGTGTAAAATTGTAAGATGTGTTATATGCAGGCCGTTTAGACTATATATTTTTTAGCTATCACTATCCCCATATTCTCCATGACATAGAGAAGATCTAGGATTAACCTTTTTTTCCCAAGATTGTGTTAGTGTTGTTTAATGCAGCAATATTTTTCATGTTTGGGATATAAATCCTTTTTGTGTATTCTCTATTCACTTACACACTATATACCTTTTAGCTGCTAATTTGCAAAATGATGTAGCTATGATATAGGAGTAGCGTTTTCTGGTTTGGATGAACTTCCGTGATGTGCTATCTTAGCTTTTCATGTAGGTTTGTACTGTTTGCAACCTACTACTATTATCATTCTTATGCCATATTTTCTCCAGTTTAGTTCTGTTCTGTTCTTTCTTTGTGACAAATTTTTGCTCATATCCTGCTCTTATCAGATAGTTGTTTGCCATGCTGTGTAATCGACTGTTCTAACACATCTGACAAGTGCATTATTTACATGAACCTTACCCATACTTTTGTTTCAGGCACTTTATTTTTGCACTCCGTTCAGGGAGCAGTTACTGGAATATTATACGAATAACAAAAATCCTGGAGACGCAGAGGAAAATCTTTTGACTTGTTTGGCGGATCTTTTCATGCAGGTAAAGGGGAGAAAAGGATAAGCTTAACCTAGTGATATGTAATTGTGTTTGAGTAATGAGCATGTTGTTACTTTTGCAAATTGTTGGAATTGTATAGTGCTTTGGCCATGTTCTATCATTATTGATTGAGGTTTGAAAAGTGAATCTACACAATCAGCCTTCAATGGTGATTGCTGTCCACTGATCTATATTACCTATTTAGCTTCTCATTCTCGAGTTATTGGATGTCTTCCTTAGGGTGATGAACACCTAGTGACCAACATATATATAATGTCTTTGATATGAAGTTGTATACCAATGATGGCAAGGTGTCTTAACCACCAATTCATTATTACTCTCCATCCATGTGCATCATCGTTGCTGCATAGTCTTTTCTGTATGTTTTATGTGATATGAAACTTGTGGCAGGATATTTCCGTTCGTACTGAATTAATGAAAGCTCATAATATTTCCCGAAAGTATGACAGATGATAATATTTCATGCAGGTAAGTCAATCCAAGAAAAAGACAGGCGTTATTGCTCCAAAACGTTTTGTCCAAAGAGTGAAGAAACAAAATGAATTATTTCGCAGCTACATGCACCAGGTAATTTGACACACATATCATAGCAGTACATGCCAGTGGTTGTGCCATGATATCCTCATGATGATCTTATTGATGCAACTTTAGGCAGCCTTCGTAAATATAGTGCTAAATGTTGCAGTGATGTATCCAAGTGATTTTTAAATAATATTCTGTGATATTTCACACGGCAAACTCAGCCATGTTATATGTAGTAGTGTTTGTCTTCTCAGGCATGTGCTTTTATCTGCTGCTCCCTCCGTCTCACAATATAAGATCCTCTTCTTATATTGTGGGACGGAGGATCTTATATTGTGGGACGGAGGGAGTATTCTGCTTTAGTTTAACCGTTCTACCTTTGTAAAACAGTCTCTTAGGAAGTAGTCATTGGTACAATTGAGAAAGCATTACTTGTACTTATCATGAGTAACATATTTGTTCATGATATTTCTGTAGGATGCTCATGAGTTCTTAAATTTTCTGTTGAATGAGCTTGTTGATATTCTGGAGAAAGAGTCCAGTGCCGCGAAGGACTCCCCCCAATCATCATCTCCTGAAAAAGTTCCAAATGGGCCAGTTCAACCTTTGGCCAATGGAGTTAAAAAAGAGCCACCTGTTACCTTGGTCCATAAGAATTTCCAGGTGACTGAACTTAACGAAAATGACTTGGGACATAATGTTTACCTAGTTTCCTTTCTTCAAGATCCTATTTGTTGTTATCTTTATATATTTATTATTACAACCTACACAGGGCATACTGACCAATGAAACCAAATGCTTAAGATGTGAGACAGTAACTGCAAGGGACGAAACGTTTTTTGATCTGAGTGTTGACATCGAGCAGAATAGTTCCATTACAAGCTGCCTGAAAAATTTCAGCTCCACTGAGACTTTAAATGCCGAGGACAAATTCTTCTGTGACAAATGCTGCAGGTTATTACTATACCATATTTGCCTTCTACTGCTTTTCTTGTTGTCATCATGCAATATGGTTTGCTTTGACCTATTATTGGTTTGTGTTTCTACTAGCCATCTCCATTTCATGCCTTGAGTACCCATTTTTCTGGTATATGTGGGCAACATCATAAAGCCCCGAGTAATCTCCTTTTCTTCTTGTATATGCGGGCAAATATCACCAAGCCCTGAACGATCTCTTTTCTTCATCCTTGTGTCAAAACATATTTTGTGCTGTGCATTTTGGCTGAAATGGAAAGAAAGAATTTTTCTAGCTACCATGGGAGGAAACATCAGTTTAACTTAATTTGCTGAACTTTAGTATATGGTCTTGTTCCAGTTTGCAAGAAGCACAGAAGAGAATGAAGATCAAGAAGGCTCCCCACATATTGGTGATCCACCTAAAGCGCTTTAAGTACATTGAGCAGCTTGGGCGGTATAAGAAGCTTTCTTATCGGGTTGTATTCCCCATGGAGCTGAAGATCAGCAGTACATCTGATGATGTGGATACCGAATACTCTCTCTTTGCTGTGGTGGTCCATGTTGGTAGCGGCCCCAACCATGGCCATTACGTAAGCCTCGTTAAAAGCCACAACCACTGGTTGTTCTTCGATGATGAAAACGTGGAGATGGTTGAAGAGTCGACCCTGCAAACGTTCTTCGGTTCTTCGCACGAGTACTCAGGCAACACAGATCATGGATACATCTTGTTTTACGAGGGCCTTGGTGGGAAGAGTTTAGGTTGATTTTCCCTGTTCTTTTTCTTTTCTTTACTTTGGAGCATGCAAGTTTACTGTTGTATGTACACAGCTATTTCATTACCTCCATGGAAAATTGTTAATCTCAGAGATTGTGAGTATGTACCTGAGGAATAGAGATTTTTTGTGGTTCTAGTGTACAGCGGGAAATGGAACCTTGCTCCAGTGATGAAATAAGGCGCAGGTCATAAAGTAGGCCCAACTATTTTGCGCTTTGCACCGACATTCTTACCAGCGAATGTAACAATGCGTTGGGTTCTGTATATTGATTCTAATTTGAAATTTTGATGAACTAGATGTAGCCATCTCCTAGCTTTGATGTACCAGCAGCGCCCTTCGAGGCTTGGAATCATATGCTCAGTTAGAATTATAATATGGTGTGTGCTTGATTTTATGATGGTTGAATTGATTTAGGGGTTGCCGCTATTGGGGTTGCTTTTGAATTCATGCATCCCATGTGTTTCTCCAATTATGTGGATGCAAAAAATATTCATAGGAAATGTACGTCTCATTTTTTTTTATCCCAACCTAACCTGCTCTCATGGGACAAATTGCCACTTGTGCCTATGGCAATGGGCATCTCAGGTTCGTTCATACATGTCAATCTGTATGAAAGCTACACCGCTTCCTGCTTCTGCTCTATTTATGGGAGCGGCTAGGGCTTAAAACTTTCAGTGGTCCTGCCCCCAACTAGCAATACTTAGTGGGGCATCTCGTGATCTTAGTCCCCGCACCATATGCTGCGTGCGTTTCCCACCGTATATATTCATCGCCCATCTGCCCATACATCGCACGTCGTTATGGTGCTCTCTTCGTTTTACATTATCAAAATTGCTGTTGCGAGTATGTGAGCATCTACCATTGTACTGTATTTAAAAAGAAAGAAATTTTTTTTGCTGTCACGCCTACTGTATGAAACAACAACGCATCAATCCACATCACACAGTTAGTTATAGCAGCACAGGTAAGGTCAATATATACATTCTGATTGCGCAAAACCGTTCAAAGAGCAACCAAACATTGCCAATCACACAGGGGAATTTGCATACAGCTATAGACATTATAACAACACGCCCCTACAAAAAATATAAGCATCCCCCACTAGGAAACCCTCAATTGTCTGATGATCAATAATACACATCCTTTTTCGACCAACTCTAGCAAAGCTATATATAGCGCATATATCCTTGCAGGTTCTAGAGGATTAGATTTACATAGCTATTATCGCTTCCACGAAGACGCCTGCCTTGCATGCTCCTCCGACTATACATCCCAGGTCTGTGAATCTCCCCGTCCGGAAAACTCTTAACCGATGAAATTTGGCTGCACTGAGTTCTCCACGTCCCTGCCTGTTGTCCTGCAATTCAAGATTCTTCGTATATCAGATCGTATATGAGTGATAGCCATGCATGTTGGTATCAATGTTGCAAACGGCATTGTAACGATGCTATATTTTATTTTTGTGTAAGAACAGCTAGTTAGCATTCATTCGCAAAAAAAGAGCTAGTTAGCATTCATCCACATGAGTTGGCTATAAGGAACAACCAAACAACTGAAGATAAATGATGAGGAACTCATTGCTAAAGCAGAATCGATGTTTGTGGGCGATATGTAGTGAGAGTCCCAGATACGGTTTCAGTTCCAATTCCACAAACACAATAAACTGAAAAAACATGTGCAAACTGAGGTAAAATAAATAGGTTGTTCCTCCTATTTCAGCTTATTTAGGAATTGAAGTTGCATCAGATAGTATTGGCCCTTATGCTGCTAGATTCTGCATCTCAAAAGAACATTTGGTTCATACCAAAATTTGATATACTCATTGGTAGTGTCTCCAGGTATATACGCGTGATTTTAGCCCTTATGCTGCTTCACATATAAAACATTCTTTTTAGATATTTTTGGAGTTCTTTTTTTTGCAGAGAGACACTTTGCTGGTATAAAGTACCACTAACGTAATCTCTCATACTATCCTGAAAAACGTACAGACTGCGATGCAAGGGCAACATCAATGCAGTTTACCGAGAATAATGAGCTAACGTGTGTGTGACTTACAATGACTGTGATAGCTGATGCCAGTTCATTATCCGGTGCGACTGAGGATGCCTATCCAAATAACTCCTACTAGAAACATCAGCTTCATCGGCTCCATAAGTTTCGGAATGGCCTGATGCTGCAGGAGGCGACCAAACAGGGACCACGCCACCATCTCTCCCGGTCCAGCTACTTGACGCTTCAGACACAGATGGTGCAAAAATATTTCTCATACGGTGCTGAGGTTGCTGAAAGTTATTGTGATGGTGAATGCCATTAGTTCCAACTGCATTGCCCGTGCTTTGAATCATTTCCTCCCTCTCAGTCCGTGGCTCAAAATGCATGCGGAACGGCACCTCTGCTCTACTATCCACGCTATTCCCCAAATCAGCAGAAATTTCTGTTTCAACCCTGTTGAATGAAGTTGTCATGGTAGGCACCATCTGATCCTGGCGTCTCTGTGCAGTTGTGAGCACATTGGGCGCTACCCGGGCTGGTTCCCAATGGACTTCCATCTGCAAATCTTGGGGAAATTCAATTGGTGGCACCTCCGAGTCGCCCAGGCCTTCCTCCATTCCAGTGTCCATTGCGGCCCTGGATGCTGCCTCAAGCTGCCACATTTCTGACAGGGCTTCTTGCAGCCTGACTTGGGCTGTATCTAGCTCAACTATGGGGAGAGGATAGTTGGAGCCTAACTCAACTCCTGCAGCTTGCAGCACAGACGCAGGCGCATCCCATGGGTGGTGTATCCATTCTGTTGGCAGCCTTGCAAGTTCAGGAAGCCACCGTCGGACATATTCCCCATGTGGATCAAACTTGTAGCCTTCGAGCTGATATAATTCATAAAGATTCACATGAGAAAGCATCAGTATTCAGTACTATTCGTCATCGCCAAGTTGTCTCGTTTGATATAGAAATTAGTAGTTGCACGTACCTGAGGGTTGTCAATGTGGTCGAGCTCCCGGCTATCTGGGAGCGAGCCAGAGATGTACTGCCAACCAAGTGCATCACTCTCAAGATCAGCATCCAGTAAAGTGTCCCAAAAATACTTCATCCCCCATCGCCATGGTAGTTGAAGGACCTTGACGAAAAAACTTGAAACCACCACACGTATCCGATCATGCAGCCACCCAGTCGCCCACAACTCCCTCATGCCAGCATCAACAAGAGGGTAACCAGTCCTTCCCTGGCGCCAAAACTTGAAGGTGCTTTCGTCGACCACCCAAGGGAAGAATCTGAGGTGTGCAAGGAGGGGCTTCTCATGGCTGCATGGATGGTTGAAGCAAAGATACCGTGAGTACTCCCGGAGACCGACGGATCGGAGGAACAAAGTGCAGCTCTCCTCAGCTGCGTGATTGCCCTCATTGCTCCACACGAGTTGCTTCATTCGAACAAGGTGGAAAACCTTGCGCACACTCAGCTCACCAAAATGCAGGTAAGGTGAAAGGAGGGAGGTGTTTGCGCTGTCCGCCTTCTTGCGGTTCACCGAGTAGTCAATTAAAGGGCCGTTCAGAAAGGCATTTAGCGCCTTATCTGCATTCTGCCAGCCTGGTGACCATGCTCGTGCCAGAAGGGCATTGCTTCCCCTCTCTGACTCATCCTCGAAGATCAGATCGTCTGATGGGCACATCGATAGGTCACCTGTTGAATATATTTTTTGCCAGTGAATCGACTGAAGAATACATTCCAATATCAACTTGTGGTGCAGTGCTTGTTAGAATAAAAACATTATGCTTTAAACACAGAAGGTTGAACATTTTTATTCTGCAGAATATTCTATCACTTTGTCTACTTATTATGGTTATAAAATTTTAGTATCATGATTCATGAACCGAAGAAGTGACTGGTAACACTTTCCTGAGCTGCTATTATTTTACTTATAATGTTTCAATTGGGCAAGCACCTGAATTGATTCTCTTAGGGGGCAGCAGTGGCGCGGGGGGATCATACGGCATGCTGAGGCACCTGTTCCAAAACGGCATGAACATGTTGAACGGTTGGCCTTCATCATCGTTGACCTCCCATGGATCATACAGCAGGTCTGCATTGAAAGACTGCACGACGATGCCCTCTGCCGTCAGCATCTCCTTGAGCCGGTGGTCCCTGACCAGCGAGATTGGGTCTGAAAAGATGGCCAAGACACAGTGATTGACTGATTGTTGAGTTAGATAATGGATGAGGAGTCTCAGGACAAGCAATTAACTGAGACTGAGTAGAAAGTGCAAGTGCCTAAACGGAGAATATAGCTAGATACGGTTACTGCCTCGTTGAATTGGTAGGTTGGTGTACCCTCAAAAAGAAAAAATGATTTGGTTGGTTGGTGGCATAAGAACTGTTGGCAATTAAGGACGGAGTTGCTGGAAATGTTCATAGTTTATACGTAGTTAATATGGAAAGCGTAAACGCAAGATTGCTAAATTGGGACTCGCTACTCCAATTGACTTGCCATGAGTTGTACCATATCACCGGAAAGCATAATAAATTGAGATGTGATATGACATGATAACATAGTACCACTGTAGTATAATAGATCTGGTTCAACATGAGCAAATCAGATGCAAGCCCAAAAATAAGAATAAAAAATAAAAGATGCTGCTTCGTTTCATCTAGCCAAGGTAAAGAAGCTCAAGCAGAATAGCGTTAATAAACCACAAATTTGGATCATGAACATCTACAAAGAGAAGGAGATCTCGACCGACAAGAGTATTTCTTGTGTTGTTTAGAGAACACGCACACGAGCAAACCCAAGCAAGGCATATTTCAACCGAAAGGAAGCAAACCGTAGAGATGGTTGAAGAAGAGGTGCGTGGCGCCGGTGTCGCGGACGAGCTGGAGCAGCGCGGCGACGGAGTCGGCCGACCTTCGGGTGACGAGCTTGGCGGCGCCGAGGCGGTGGAGCGAGGCCTCCAGGTGCTTGAGGCTCTGGCTGAGCCACCACCGCGACACGCGGCCGGGGAAGTAGGGGCCGTCCTCCTCCGGCGACCACACGTACGCCGGCACCACCTCGCCGGCGGTGCGCGCCGCCGCCGCCAGCGCCGGATTGTCCTCCACCCTGAGGTCCCTCCGGAACCAGACCACGCACTTCATCCCGGCATCCCCGCCGCACATAGACGAGGACGAGACCGACATGGCCGGCCAACCCACAACCCTATCCTCTCCTGTCCAAGAACCACCACCTCCTATCCAAGAAAGAAAACCCTGACTCTCACTCCTCGGATCAAGAACACGTCAGAGAAACCATGGAGTCGATCAAGAACCGGGTAGCCCGGGCTCTCGAGAATCCCGGGAACAGTGGAGCTGAGCTGCGCTGGATTGGATTGGGTCAGGCGATTTTTCTTTTCTGTTCTGGCGTCCTCGCCTCGGAGTGAGCGCACGCGCACGAGCCAGACGAGTGGTTTGTTTTTCCTCCTCTTTTCTGCGTAACTTTCTGGAGTGATTGGTTTTTTTGTTTGGTGCCTGGCGTTGTTGCGGCGGGTCTTGGCCGTGCACTTCTGGTCCAATGGAGGGGGAGGTTGAGGATATCGGGATTGCTTGGTTGGATTTGATCTAACCTTTCCCCTCCTCCATTTATCTTGGTGACCTGACCATTCTCCTCTCACCCCCAATAATATTCCTTCTAATATTTGTACCCATCTTGTTTCCTCGCGAAAGATCAACCGAGCATGAAAGATTCCAGATGACATCCGGCCCGGTGGCATCCATCAGATGCGCCCAATACTAAGCTTTTCATTTTAATACTCCATCCGTCTGGAATCTAGATACATTCGTTCGAGCGTCAACTAATTTCGGACAAACCATACTTTTTTTTTTGAACTTTGGACAAATCATACTTGGTTTGCTTATGTGACCCTAAGATTTTGAAAGTCCATGCTAGTTTTGTTCTCAGTTGAAATCGATCTGAATTTCTTTTTGAGGGCAAGTTACTTTTTTTTAGGTGAAATTGATTTGAAATTTCATTCGATAACAAGACTGGACAGAGGGACAGAAAATTACCCGCACAAATACAAAATTATCCAAATTAAACGACCATGCCATATTGTTGTCTCTCGCGGTAAATAAACTCTATTTCCTACATGCCGACAAATACCCCCCCCCCCCCCTCGCACACACCCACCCACCCACCAAACAAATTATACAACTCATTCTTTGTCGTTTCTTGCAACCGCACTTCACAATGGTGGTCGACGGCATCAATATGGTGACGACTCATGTCTGCTTCTTCAGGCCTAGACTTTGTTGATGGCATGGGAGCTTGCATCATTTTGCCATCCACGCTCCTATACGTGTGCCTAGCAACCTTGAACTGCAGTGCCAAGGTGCCACCATGCTATTTTTTCCTCTGCCTTGCACCAGCACCTTATGTAACATGTGGGCTTTGCGTGAGTGATATGGAAAAAAAGAAGGAAAATATACAATTTGCACCGAGCCATCCAACCTGTGAAGCTAGCGAAGTTTAAAAAGTTGTAGAGGTAGCCAAACATTTTCCTCCACCCGTTATCGTATTGGATACACATGGTGGATGGAATTATGTCCCGTTATGTTTGGTGAGGCCAAGGATATCAACAAATCTAAATCTTAATTGTTGGCTACCCAAAATAGAGTAAGCCCAACCGTCAATGAAAGAGAGGGAAAATTTGTTGGCAACCACTTTTTATAATGAGAATTTGCTAGTTTTTTTGAGTTGGAGAATTTCCTAGCTTAGGTAGATGCTTAGGCAGAAGATTACCAACTGATGTCTATTTCTCATAGTCAACTTCTGATGCAATTATGAAAGGGACATTTATATCAATAAAGTAAGTTCTCGTCACAAAAAATGTGATGAAGTAATCGATATATTAATTAGTATACATAATAAAACATCATGTAAACACAAAGAGAGGTAACATCTAAAAGCTCAGAGCATCTTGTAAAAGATTTGAGTAAGACACTTACAACCTGTTTGATAACCTTTGGACAGGGGAATGAAAATTTAATATGTTATTCTTTTTTTAACCGGAGCAAGGGAAGTACATAGAGCCATGAAAATTTCATTCCATAACAAGACTTGCTAGAGGGACAAACAAATATCCACACAAATACAAAATTCTCCCAATTTAATCGACCATCACATATATTTTGTCTCTCTTCTGTTGATTCTCCCAAATCGCACTGTAAATAAACTCTACTTCCTACAAGCCGCTAAATATGCGCCATCCATAACATATACACAACCACCCCCACCACAACAAAACAAAATATACAACTCATTCTTGTCTGTCTTCCAACCGCTCTTCGCAATAGTGGTCGATTCAATATGGTGACGACCCATGTCCGCTTCCTCAGGGCTCGGCTGTGACGCCCCCGACTCAATCGTGCACTAATCATACACACCTATGCACACGATCAAGCCTAAAGACTCACGGGAAGTTATCACAACACAACTCTAAACACAAATTAAAGTCATACAAGTTTTATATTACAAGCCAGGGGCCTCGAGGGCTCGAATACATAAGCTCGAGTCATACAAGCATCAGCGGAAGCATTAGCATCTGAGTACAGACATATAGATAAACAAGTCTGCCTTAAGAAGGCTGAGCAAAATAACGACACTAGACCGAAAAGGCGCAGGCCTCCTGCCTGGGAGCCTCCTATCTACTCCTGGTCGTCGGTCTCCTTGTAGTAGTAGGCTCCACCGTGGTAGTAGTAGTCGTCGGCGGGATCAGCTGGCTCCGGGGCTCCGTCATCTGATCGCAGCAATCGGGTACGGGGAAAAAGAGGTAGCAAAGCAACCGTGAGTACTCATCCAAAGTAATCGCAAGACTTACATCAGATCTATGCTAAGTATGCATCGGTATCAAAGGGGAGGCTGTATCTGTGGACTATACTGCAGAAATGCCAGAATAGAGGGGAAAGCCTAGCCTATCGAAGACTAGCATCTTCAGCGTCTTGCAGCATTAGAAGAGTGCAGATTAGCATATTATAAAGCAATAATTATTTAATAGTAATGCCCAGAGATCCTTCCTCGACTCCCTGCGAGAAAGCAATCCCGGAGCTAACATATCATTAAAATCACAAGTATCCAGTTCTAGTTGTAGTAGATCGAGATACTCTCTGAGCGTCCGTTACCGTGGACACGGCTATTCGAATAGATATACTTCCCTGCAAGGGTGCACCAACTTACCCAACACGCTCGATTAACTCTGGCCGGACACACTTACTCGGGTCATGCCCGGCCTCGGCTGATCGACACGCCGTACCCCTACCTAGGCTCAACAGAGAGGCCAGCACGCCGGTCTACACCCTAAGCGCTCAGGCGTCTTGGGCCCATCGCCCTTTGCACTCCTGCGCGTTGCGAGGACGGCCGGGACCAGACCTAGCCCCAGTATACACACGCAGGCTTTCGCGGTCCACCCGGGCGCGTGCCGCTCAACTGCTGACGTCTGAAGAACTTCGGCTGGTACATACGACACCGAGTGCCCATACTATTCCCGCGTGGTGGTTAGTGCGAAAAGGCCGGAGGCTTACTCAGATCACATATCCTAACCCATTAGTGTGTTGGGTGCTCGCGGTGACAATCAGTGATCCACGATCTGTGGTCCCGTCGCCCCGTCTCGTGGACTTACGGCAAGGGCCAGGAATGCCCGGCCGTGCCACGTAGTTATCTCACGGGTACCCTCCAGGTCAACCCGACTTCCCAAGAGACTGTCGGGAACTCAGGTCCACCTCTACCGGGGTGGTACTGCCTATCCCTTCAGTCCCGCAGTAACAGTACATGGGGGGCAACAGTTAAAGGTAACCGTGTGTCTGTAACATCAAGGGAGAAATCCGAGGAATCACCCTCAATGGATTCCCACTCGATGTAACCGTCAAGGTGAACTTAGAGGAATCACCCTCGATGGGTTCACACTTGAGGGGTTGCACGACAGAGGCATCATCGAAGGTGGTGAAAGAGGAATCACCCTCGGTAACCCACACCCGACTAGCTACACTACAGAGATATCATCAGGAGTGAGATAGGAGGTATCACCCTCGGCACTCGATAGTAGCTCTGCAGAGTCGTACAACTAAGGGGTGTGCGGTGCTGTGTCGGTCTCTGCACATCGATCACGTTGATCGAAACATCCGGAAACAAAGCATGGCAACACGGACAAGGGTGCGGGGCCAGTGATGGATCACTAACCAGCCTATACTAGGCATATGGGACAACAGGTAAAGTATCAAAATCAGGTTACAAAATCAGTCTATGCATCAGAATAGGAGCAATCAAATACAGTAGCAAAATCTAGTGCAAGCGTGGGAGAGAAAGAATGGGCGATATAGGAATGATCAAGGGGGTTTGCTTGCCTGGAAGCTCTGCTGAAAAGGACGGGTCGTCGGTGGTGTAGCAGTCCTCAGGGGTCACGTCAGACTCGGGGGCTACCGGAGAGAAGAGGGGGATGAAACAAATAAATACACAACAAACAAAGGCAACAAAGATGCATGACATGGCGATATGCTGTGACAGGGTTGACCTAACGCAGTGCTACTCGTTACAGACGGAGCGGGAAAATATCTGAGAATATTTTCCCGGCTCTGGGCAGTTATCGGACAGACGATCTGGAGGGGAAGATTCCATGTTTGCAGTGTTGGAGGCATGTGACGGGTATGTGGATGGCATATTCGGATTCGTCTTATTTTTCTGATCAACTTTCATGTAGAAAACTTTTTCATCCGAGTTACAGTTTATTTTCTATGATTTTTCAAAGATTTAAACAATTTTCTGAAATTCCTGGAATTAATTTTAATTTTGAAAATAACTTTATTGCGTCAGCAGTGAGTCACGTGACGTCAGCAGTCAACCCAGCCGGTCCAGGTCAAACCTGACCGCTGGGACCCACATGTCAGTGACATAGTGGCTAATTAGAGGGTTAGATTAACTAACTGGGTTAATTAGAGCATGGGGCCCACTGTCAGTGACTAATTAGATTAACAGATTAATTTATTTAGAAAATTAGTTTAATTAGCGGGTGGGGCCCGCTTGTCAGCGACTGGGGCTGCCCAGTGAGCACGTTGACTGGGTCAACCCAGTCAACTGGGCCCCTGGGGCCCACTGGTCAGCGACCCAGGGGTGCCCACGTGGCAGGCCAGGTCAGCGGCGGCCGGCGTTTAGCCGCCGGCGACCAAATACGCGGCGGCGCGTCAGGATTCGGCTACAGAGTGCCATTTCGCGCGCGGTTTGCGGCGTTCGAACGTGCGTTCGATGCCGCGTCGAACGGTGGCGGTGGCGTGGGCTGGGGTGGTCGGAGTTGGCCGGAGCCACGACGGCGGGCGGCGGTGGCGTTCGGGCGAGGTCGGGAACGGCGATGTGGGGCATGGCAAAGCGCGCGGGCTAGCGCGTTGAGCTGCTGGGAGCGTGCTGAGCACGATGCCGTGCTCGGACGCGAGCTACGGCGGCGAGCTCGGTTGCGGCGGCGGGTACGGCAACGATGGCGGCAGCAGCTAGGAGGCGTACGCGAGCACCGAGAGAGAGGGGAAAGGAAGGGGAGCTCACAGCGGTCCTGCAAACGTGCTTAGCGGGCTCGGGGAAGGCTCGACGGCGACGTACGGCGGCGGCGATCCGCGGTGACCGAGGAGGAAGGCGAGGTCGTGGTGCTCGATGCGGTGGCCCCCGGCTCCAATGGGTGGCACCAGGCGACGGAGCAGACGACGACGGAGAGGATGGACACGGTGGCGAGGCGAAGCGACGACGGTGGCCACGGAATCGACGGCGAACGGCGGCGGCTGCGCTCGGGTGCGGGTGAGAGAGAGCGAGCGAGCGAGGGAGAGAGGGGGAAGAGTGGCTGGGGGTGGTGACGAGGCAGAGGGGCGTCGCCCTTATCCCCTCGCCGCCCTGTAGCGTCGCCGTGTCGACCGGTCGCCGGGGCGCGCGTGCGCGGCCACGGGCGTGGCGACACGGTGGCGAGGAGGACGACGACTGTGCGGGAGTTGGGCTGGGCCAGCTGGGCCAGTCACTGTAGCCACTTAAGCCCAGAGACACAGTGCTCCTTTTCCACTTTTCTTTTCCTTTTTCTGTTTTCATTTCCAGCAACTGTTTGCATTTATTTTTAGCCATCAAATGACTTTGCAAAAATATGGAGCTGGTCAAAACAAATACTAGGGAATATTGTGCACTGCCACAAAAAGTTTGGGAGAGGTTTGAATCCATTTGAATTTTTCATAAATGGAATAGCATTTAAATATGCTGTTTTAGCACTGTTTTAATTGCTATAGTCCATTTTAGCAAATAGGTGATGTTGTTTTCCTGAACAAATATTTGTTTTGGAATATTTGCTAAATGATGAACTATTTTGCAGCAATTTTTTGTGCAACTTCAAATTTCACTTATGATTTGAATTGAATTCAATGGTGGAATTTGAAATGAGATATGAATCCAATGTGATCAAGCATTGCAAATCAAGATGACTTAGCATAATCATGATGGATAACTGTAGCTCATTACATAGGGGTGTTACATCGGCTCTGACGATGGCTTGGGAGCTTGCATCATCGTGCCACCATGCTATATTTTCCTATGCCTTGCACCGACACCGATTTTTAATTATCTAACATGTGTGCTTTGTGTGAATGTCACGGAAGAAAAAAAATAAAATATACAATTTGCTCCGTGGAGTTGGCGAAGGTTAAAAACTCGTAGAGGTAGCCAAAACATTATCCTCCACCCATTATCTCATTGGATACACATGGAGGATGGACTTATCCTTGTTATGTTTGGTGACGCCGGGGATATCAATAAAACTAAATCTTAATTACTGGCTACCCAGAAATAGAACAAGTCCAATCATCAATGAAAGAGAGAGAAAATTTGTTGGCAACCACTTTTTATAATGAGAGTTTGCTAGCTTAGGTAGATGCTTAGGTAGAAGATTACCAAGTGATGTCTATTTCTCATAGTCAACTTCTGATGCGATTATGAAAGGGACATTTATATCAATAAAGCAAGTTCTCGTCAAATGTGCCGAAGTAATCGGTATATAAATTAGTATACATAAATAAAACATTATTTAAACACAAAAGGAGGTAGTAACATCGAAAAGCTCGGAGCATCTTGTAAAAGATTCAAGCAAGACACTTACACCTTGTTTGATAACCTTTGGGTAGAGGAATGGAAATTTCCATGTTATTCTTATTTTTACCGGAGCAAGGAAGGTACATGGAGCCATTATTTGTATGATCTGTTGCCCAACTTATTATAAGAATGTTCCTTGTTGTGGGTGGCATATAAAAAAAGTATATAGTAAGCTACAATATTCATATGTTCGGTATACGACGTTAGTCCAATTTTTGTTTGACGTGTGAATTGGGTTCTTTTGCGAGGTGTGCTAAATTAATAGTCCAACTTGTAGTAATGATTTCCGTGAGGCCGAATAGTCCATGCCAAATGCAACATTTGCCTAGCGTTGCTAAATGCTACATTTTTGCATTACAATAGAGAAGGAAAAAAATGCATAGATGAGCGACGACAACTATGTGGCAAATTTGGCCTCCCACGGGCCACGGCCATGCTAGAACGGAAATTCGCAGGGTCATGCACGTGCCCAGCCGCACGATTGTTTCGCGATCCGCAAGTTCGTTGGAATTCGGCACGAGGGCACACCGGGTTTTAAGTTTTAGTTTATGAAGCTTGCGGTTTTGTCATTCATTCGTATTAAGTTGCGGCACTTGAAACTTGGTGAAGTTTTAAAAACTCGTCAAAACGTATTCAAAGTGGATTTATTTGAAAGCGCTTGTCAGAAGGAACACAAATATGCAAACGAAACTTAATTTGGACTGTCGATTCAAATGATATAAAAGATTCAAAATTTTAAGCCCAAAGAAAAATGGGGTCGGGTGCATGCCACAAATCCTCTACCTTATCTACTAGTTTTTTTTTTTTTTTTTTTTGCGAAATACCTTATCTATCTTATCTACTAGCTCAGTGCTCAATTTATACAAAAAAAATCCTTTTTAAGCCTTGGCACGCATGATAACTTGATGAATCATTGGGTGCTTCTCCTTTGGAGCCAGTGTTATGGAAAAGCAATCTGGATCAAGCGACACGCACTGATCAAGAGCCAGTGTTATGGTACTTAAGGGAGTACTTCCATGCTACGGTGTACTCGCGGGCAGACACATACCCTTGATCCCGCAATGCCCGATATGCAAAGTTGGTTTGGAAGACATTCAACATTGTCTGTTCACATGTGATAGAGCAACGCAAGTGTGGTCATCACTAGGGTTAACTGAGGAGATCGACAGAGCAGTTGTGCAGGACCGGTCTGGGTCTATCACTTTGGACATTTTGATCCGCCTGCATACGATAACACATGATATTCCCACTGCCGAGCTCATCCTGGTGGCCATGTGGTTTATATGGTGGCAAAGGAGGCAAGTTGCGAAGGTGGAGACTGTCCCAACTCCAGAGCAATCAGCCATCTCAATTCGGGTACTTGCTACCAATTTTGTCCGTGCAAATACACCAAACCAGCCCATCCGCAAGAATGATCAAGTGTGGAAGAAGCCAAGTAGGGGAGTTATAAAGGTGAACGTTGATGCATCATTTCATGAGGAGAACCTCAGAGGAGCTTGTGGAGTTGTCGCCCGTGACGATCAGGGCAAATTTCTGGGAGCGGCAACACTAGCATTACCTCATGTTTCAAGCGCGGGATCAGCTGAGCTAATGGCCATCCATTCTGGACTATACCTGGCAGCGAATCTGGGATGCACAAATCTCATCATTGAGTCGGATTGTATGAACGCTTTGGAAGCTATATCTGACCCGGATGCATACATGAGAGTGGACGTTCCTGTGGTGGCAGAGTGCTCTCTCTTGGCAATGGAGTTTGCAAGTATTAGCTATGAGTTTTGTAGCAGAGAGGCAAATATGCTAGCGGATGGATTAGCAAAGCATTGTTTTAGCAATAGTACTTCTGAGGTTTGGGAGACTTTCGTCCCTGACTTTATTCTTCACAACTATGTAAATGACCTTGCTATTATCTGAGGAATAAAGTTATTACGATCAAAAAAAAAAAAAGAGGCGGAAAAGCCGCGAAACTTTTCACATGGGTAGGTCGTGGGTGCATGCCGTGCATGGGTGCACTGCACCATCCTGTAACGAGAGACGAATATATTCTTGTGTGGCGTGGATGATAAGAGAACCACACGATCGGTCGCAGCATGCCACGCGGCCGGGCACCGTGCAATGTTGTTCGGGCGCAGGGATAGCAGACAACGGACGGCCTCCTCTCCTCGCACCGGCGGGCCCAAACAGAGCTCGCCCTCCGATCAAACGGGAGTGCCCGCCGTCCGTGCGCACACAGCGGCGTGAATTTAATTGCTGGGGCACTCTGAAGGGGATCCTTGTTGTTGCTTGCTGGTGGTGTGGGCGTGGATGCCACTTGCACCTGGGGGCGCCGTCGCCGTCGCCTCCCCGTGGGCTCCGGCATGGGGTGTGGGCGCGCAAAGTCTCTCGTGGGCGCGGCCGAGCGCCAGCGCGAGCGCGACGGATTCGGCCGCGTCCCCCGCGCGCAATTTACCCGACGTGGACCTGGTGCTCATCTACAGCTACCTCATGACGTGCCTCCGCTCTCGATTCTTTGGGTCATCGGCGGGTTGCACTCGTTTGACGTTTCGAGACGAAAAAAAAAGGAAAGACAAGCTATTAGCTCTCACAGTTGGGCTGCATGGTTTGTCGGGCTTCTATCTAATGGAGCCGGGGAGCACTCCCTGTTGATCTAAAAAAGTTGGGCTGCATGGCCCGATAGGGAAGTGGCCCGGTGGGCGTGCAAGTTGTTTGTGCAGGCCTGCTGGTCATTTCCTTGGACCCCAAGCCCAAGCACGGCCTGGATGGACGGACGGACGAAATGGACTTTTCTTTTTCTTGGCTTCTTTTAATCTGGTCCTCTCGTAAATTTGGCAAAGAACCTCATGCCATTCCATGTGATTGGAGCATATAAGTATGTTTACTCGAAAGAAACCCGGACGAATATCGATTGAGTTCCGATGACAACAACTGCCAACCTTACTGGTACGATGAGTGAGCATCCTAGCAACTATGCCGGCTTCTCACCTAAAGTATTTCTGTGGATGGAGCCTTCGTAGTACTTTTCCTAACCTCTTTTAAACAACACCTAGAGGACATTCCTTTGAACAAAATTAATTTAGGCATATTCGGCACATTTTGTACTTACCTCCAAAGCATTGGTGGAGCAAGAAAATATGTATAAGGGGGGCCAAGTGCTACTAAAACAGGTTGGGGAGGGCCAAAGTGTTGAAAAACAGATTTTTAGCAGCAAATTAGTATTAATTTTACCACTGTTCATAGCAAATTACATGCAACATCATGGTGTTAGGGGGGGGGGGGGGGGGCAGGGCCCCTGCTGGTCCCCCCCTGTCTCCGCCACTGCTCCAAAGCATCGCCAGCCAACATGTACCCCCAATGCAAACAATCCGGTGGTGGTTCAGAACCTCTTTTTTTTTCTTCTGCGGGGAGCAAAAGCCATGCGTAAAACCTAATAACAGGGAGCACCTTTCTTTTCCATCTTGATATGATCTGTATTTTTTTTTGCGGGGTTTCATATGATCTGTATTGGAACACAAGAATTGTGAAAAAAAAAATCCAATCAAGCTTTCGCTTGAAAAAGGGTCAAAATCATTTTGAGCTGCAGTGAAAAAGCTCCTTAATTTTAATTTTGAAGAAACGAGTAGTAAATTTTTCCACACATACTACTAGTATGGTGGGCAACGGACTGAAGCACAAGCAATCAATTGTGCACCTCATTATTCTTCTTGGTCTAATTTCCCAGTCGTCGTCTGCGTCTGCCGCTGAATTAAATTTCCCACTGCGCTGAACAGAACATGGTCCACAGGACCGAAGCCCCAACGCCGTGCATCCGTCACGCGGATGGCCGCTTCCGGTCCATGTCCATAGACCCTGTTCCCTGAGAAACCAAACGCTTGTTTGTCTCGTCTGCGCCCCTAGACAGGCAAGTCAAACCGGCGCGCCCCGCTCCCTCCGCCGAAGTCTTTAATTTCCGCGCCCGTGTCCTACCTCCACCGAACAGCAGCACATGACGACCCGGCCCCACTCCTCCAGGCCCACAGGTCGGTGTATGGAGCTGAATTTTCTCGCTTGGAACCGTCAATTACGACCGTTTCTGCTCCCCTGTCGCCCCCCTCACGCAAGCCCCTCTGCGCACACCCAGTCTTCAGATGGAAGCATCGTCACCGTTGATTCAGCCTGGAGAGAGTGGCTCGATTGATCCGGTGCATGACCAAGGTCTATGTCAGTGTGGGCCCGCCGTCTGTACCCTGCTGAGTGTTGACCCCCGGAAAGGCCCCTCCCATAGACTTCTTCGTCCACACGCGCAAACCTGACGGAAAAAAAAATACCCAAAACCGGTGCCCCCTGACCTGACCCTGAGAGAGCGGCTCAGCTCAGCTCCTTCGCTTCCATCGCTCAAAGCTTCGAGCTCTCCTCCATCTCCCCTGCGAATCTCCGAGCTCGTCCACCGCTGGATCGATCGGTGAGTCGATCCGCTTCGCCGGAGAAAATCACGATTTTTTCTTCTTCTGTGGCCGTTCTTTAATTCTGCTTCCGGCCACGCCACCGGATCTGATGTGATCGAATTCCCTCGCTATCTTTTTGCTTGCTGTCAGGGTGCAAAGTTCCATGAAAGAGGCGCGGTTTTGGGAGGCCGTTGTAACCGAAGCCGAGCCCCGTGGTGTCCCGAGACGGGTCTCGCTGGCGGCGGGGGCTTCGTATTCTTCTCCCTTTGGCTCTTCCATCTTGTTTTAGTTCACGGGCTGGAACTGATAGGGAGTTTACGAGATATGGCCAGGTTTTGCTGCTTCGGTGCTGGTTGCTCCGAGGTAAGCTTTGTTTCTTTGCCCCAGTATTTTCTTTGCTAATTGCATGTTTTTTCCGTACACAATAGATTTTTTCCTGTGAGGTTGTCTGTACAGAGTATCTTGTAATAATTCGGCAAATTAAGTACTCCTACGATGATATTTAGAGCATGTGGTTCCTAGTGAGCAAAGCTGTACTTTCCTCACGAATTGCACTGTCTTTGAAATTTCACTGCCGGATGCCGGTGACATATGCTTTGTGGTAATCTTTTAATTGACTAAAGTTGACTTATTGGACACAAAAGTCTGTCAGCCCTCATCTTCTGATGACATGATTTTCGTTAGTTGTTCACTGGACTAGACCTGCTCTGTGTTTGCTTTCAAAAAAGAAAAAGAAAAGAAGAACCATACCTGCTCTAAGATACACTTTATAGTAATCCCAGAAGTAAATTGGGTCATACTCGAAACTTCTTAACTAAATTTTTTGAGAAGGTTTTCGAATGCATTGGTTAGAAGCTATATTAGTTAATTTACTCTTGCTGACTGTTCTGCTTCAATATAGCTGACAGGGCATGCATCTGCCACCTCTGGTAAAGGGAAAGGCTGTCAGGGCCAAGTCAAGGTTAGCTACGGGTTTAGCCTTGTAAGAGGAAAGACAAACCATCCGATGGAGGATTTTCATGTCGCAGAGCTTGCTGAAGTGAAAGGAAACGAGCTTGGTCTTTTTGCTATTTATGATGGTCATTTAGGAGATACTGTTCCTGCATACCTACAGAAAAATTTGTTTTCTAATATTTTGAACGAGGTAAAGTTTTTTGACATCTGTTTCTATATAAAAATGCTCCATTCACGTATTTTTGGTGATCTTACTTTAATTGTGTCATTTCAGGAAGAGTTTTGGACACATCCGGACAGAGCAATCACAAAGGCTTATGAAAAGACGGACCAGGCTATTCTGTCACATACTCCAGATTTGGGACAAGGTGGCTCCACTGCCGTAACTGCCATCCTTATAAACGGCAGTAAGTTGTGGGTAGCTAATGTTGGGGATTCGCGAGCTGTTCTTCTGAAAGGAGGTGAGGCCATACAGATGTCAATTGACCATGACCCGAATGCTGAGCGCGGCGCTATTGAAAACAGGGGTGGTTTTGTTTCAAATATGCCAGGTGGGTCACTAATTCCTCTATTTTAACATTTTTTTTGATTGAAATCATCGTTACAGACTTGCAGCCAGTTGTTCATCTGATATTTGATCCACTCATCTTGTTCTGGAGTATCAGGATACCACAAACACAGAATATTAGTCAAATGTTTTGTACTAGTTAAAAGTTTTTAGTGATGTCAAAACGAAAAAGTTATCTGCTACTGAATACTGGTTAGGTTAGTGACATGCTTGCTATATTCTTGTTTGCCATTCTTTATTGTTAAATTATATGAAAATTTTGACCTGCGATGTAATGTAGTTAGCTAATCTTAAATTATCCAGAAAATGTTGTAATTGCTACTTTTTAAAATTTATACACAATTGTAGCAAGTGGATACTAAGCCCTGTGGTTAGTATTGAATCACATAAAACAATGTATAAATGTTTAGTATTGTGATTCTAATACAACCAATATTATTACATGCATGCAGAAATTATTTTCCGACTACTAAGGGTTTCACTGAATCTGACAATATTATTATAGCACTGCTCTGTATTAGCTAATCTTAAAAGTGTCTGAACAAATGAAAAGTACTAGTGTCACAACCCAAAAGGCAGAAAGCTTGGTTAATTCATCCTTGTCGATTCATTTTTTTTTTTTGAAACTCGTCGATTCATTCTTGAGAAAGTGGCAATAGTTCACCATCCCTAGCCTTATGTATTATATTTCACGTAAGTTCCACAAGGCCCTAGCACGGAAAGCCAACAGAATATCTGCTCTCTGCCATATATTAGAGTATCAGTATGTTCATCGTTGTTGCCTTTTTCCACCACCATAGCATGCTTCTGATAAAAATCAATAATTGCCGTGAGAATGGATGCTAGTGATGACTATAATATACAAATATGCAAGTTTAGCCTCAACGTTTTTCTTATGAAAAGAATGACAGTGGTGAGCAGGAGGCATTAAGTGCCAGAACAGTATTACCTTTAGTTGTTTAGTAGGATGTGACTGATATTATCTTGTATTTGCGATCAGTAGCTAGTAGGTAATTTTGATGCATCTGACACGTGGCCACAAAAATTCTTATGTTAATGGTATCATGTATTGTGATGTGGACATGGATTCACATCGGGATGGCTTGGAGAGGACTAAGGTATTGAAAGGGGAGACAGACATATTGGGAATGATTAAAGGGGGATACAGACATAGTATAATGGGATGAGAGAACTATAGGGATGATGGAGATTTCTTTGTTGCTTGAACCTTGTCAAGTACGTGCCATCCTTTTGTAATCAACCCTAAGACTCCTAGCATGCTCAGAACTTCCGTCTATCTGGAGTCTAAGGATTTTTTGTCTATAATAGACATGAACAAGTCCTGAACAAAGGCACTGATTGAAAATATGCTCATTTACTCCATTTCGCCTATCTTTTCTGCTAGTCCTTAACAAAGATACCGACAAAAATATACTTGTTTGCTCCCTCATGGTCTATCCTTTCTGCCTTACTGGCATTCTGCTGTCCGAGTTGCAGAAGAACTCGCTACACTACTAAGAAGAGCCATAAATGTGTGTTGAAAAGAAACTTGGAATGAAAAAGTGACGATGCAGAATGATAACATGGTTTCTGCTGAAAAGTTGTGAACGAATAAACGGTAGCCATGGAAATGTAGAACATGAACGTAATGGGATATTAATGCCATCGGTACACCATGTAGCAGCTGCTGATTGATACCGCCAATTTTGTTCAAACATTGTACCGATTAAGTAACAAACGAGTGTAGTTCACATCAAGAGCAGTATTTTTTTAGCTGAGCCAGTCTCAGCGATGCAGCAGCAGAGTAGAATACAAACGACAAAATTAGCAAGGACGTACAGTGGTGCAGCTTGCGTGGCATCCACTCTTGTTTCTAGTTAACTCCATAATTTTATATATAATAGCCTGTTAACTCTATGCATTAGTGTGTTTTTCTATAATTGCCTAGATTTTTTTTGTCTGTTTGTGCCTGAAATATGATGCTGTAATTTACAGGAGATGTTCCCAGAGTCTGTGGTCAGTTGGCCGTGTCCAGAGCGTTTGGGGACAGGAATCTAAAATCACTTTTGAAATCAGAGCCTGATGTGAAAGTTGAAGATATCGATCACACTGCTGAGCTAGTTGTCCTTGCGAGCGATGGAGTTTGGAAGGTGTGTTTTGTTATAGATATAGTGGGCTGGGATAAAACCTAGTACTCCCTCCGATCCAAATCAATTGTCACAGCTTTAGTATAACTTCAGTACAAAGTTTTACTGAAGCTGCGACAATTAATTTGGATCAAAGGGAGTAGCACATTGGTTGATATATGCTTATACTTGTTTGTGTCAACCAGGTAATGAACAATCAGGAAGCCGTTGATGTGGCGAAAAGGTACAAGGACCCACAAACAGCTGCCAAGCAATTAGCCGCCGAAGCGGTGAAAAGAGACAGTAAAGATGACATATCATGCGTCGTTGTTCGGTTCAAGATGTAAATTGGTTGCAGGCATCTCGTGAAGAATTGTCATCGAGAGCAGAAGGAATTATAACAGCAAAACATAGCCTGCCTGACAAGGATAGTGGTAATGCAAAAGAATAATCCTCTGGAATGCTGGCTGTAAATGAAGTGTTAGCTCGATTGTAAGTTCATATATAAATATGTTAGAATTCTTTGTTTGGCGATTCCAGGGTACATGCGAGTGGGTCCAAATAGCTTTCTTCTGTAAATAATGGTTTTCAGATATTCAAAGTTCACGGTGCTCCGTTGTGAGAGTAGCCATTGGGTTGGTTGT
This sequence comes from Elymus sibiricus, assembly GCA_039707655.1. Classification (NCBI taxonomy): domain Eukaryota; kingdom Viridiplantae; phylum Streptophyta; class Magnoliopsida; order Poales; family Poaceae; genus Elymus; species Elymus sibiricus. The sequence continues at coordinate 341,944,135 of CM077666.1, read as the reverse complement.
CTTCATCTTCCAACTTGGAGTTTACTCAAAATTGGGTAGAATTGATTTCAAAATTGGACATCTTCTTGCTTAAAAACAAGGGCAACTCGTTGATTCTACAAAATGCACGAGTACACCAAAGGCGATTGTTATTTCGAGTATGATAAAATGCGAATAACTCCCAGTTTTTATGAGCATGTACAAGTACGTTATTTGATAAAATGTGGACCTGAAAATTTTAGGCAAAACTATATACATAGACACGCTAGAAGAAATCGTGTACACTGTTTTATACCCTTTTCATTTCGTACACTGGAAGTTTTGGACAAACGAAATATGTATGTGGCAACCCAAATCGTTTTTGCAAATCTGCCACACGAGCTGGATGCCGTCCGTTTTGATCCCGACGCGCGCGATCGGTTCCAGGCTAGTCGAACGTTACTCGCGCGAGGTGTTTATTGCTCCTGTCGCTGGCGTGCGGGCCCTCTCCCACTCTCTCCTCGAACCGTCTCCCACCTCGTCTGCGCACTTAATCCCCACTCGCCCGCATCTGCTGGTAACCGCGCGCCAACTCCGCTCTCTTCTCTGTCGCTCCGCCCCGCTCTCTCTCCGTCGACGACGAGCGGCGTCCCTTCTCCGGTAGATTCTCGGCAGTAGACAGCGGTTTCACCGGTGAGTCTCGATTCAGTCGCCCCCACATCCGAGCATACCTCGAGTAGTCCCTGTTCAGTTTCTGGTCGCCGTTATCGGCGGATTGTTCGTCGGGTTGGTCGCATGTTATAAACGACGAGGGGATGCGCCCAATGCGCTGAATCGGTGATGTAGTTGCTATTTGGTAGCCCCTGTTTCGCATGCACAACGTTTGACGGGTTAATTTACCGTTTTCGATTTTGTGTGTAGTTGCGTTCATTTTTGGAACTGATTCCCTCTGTTACATGCTTCAATTTCGATTCTAGGGTTTTCTAGAGACGCGTATCCATGATTGTTTCCATACATTATTCACGGCCGTTTTCCTATTATGATTTTTGCCGTTATTGGTTGCGGGAGGGTTTGGTTCGGGGATTTGGCAACCAACCTCCCTTCTCTGTTTCTATGTTGGACTCCGATTTTTGCTCTTTTTGATGCTCTTATTGTTGCAGTGAATTACCACCCTGTAGAATTGTGTTTCCAATCCGGAAGGGCTTGCTGAAAATCCACTACTGTTGCCTACATTTTTAGGTTTTTATAGGCAGTTCATCTCGTATGTGTTTTGCTTATCATGATGGATTGTTGTTCTAAAAATATCAGTGGTGTTTGGTGTTTTTTTTCATAACCATTTTGTCGTCTCTTAGGTTTGTTTCCTGCTAGTGTGTCTATGCGTTACGTTTTTGGTGTTGTTACTTACCTGATCTTAATTGTAAAAATTACCATCAGTCATGTGAACAATTTACCAGCAGTCCATTGTAAAATTAACAAGTTCATGCTTTCAATACTCAATCCCATACTGTCCAGTATATTTTTTCGTAGGTATGTGTGTTTGTTTTTGCCATCATTAATATGCACAATTTATCTTGCCTGATACATACAATTTATCAATGTATCATAAGCATTTTTTTCAGGTCTTCAATATCTAGTAAAATAGTTTTTTCTCCCATCTCGGTTGTGCATCAACTACCTTGTTGTATGTTCATAAGTTACCAGTGTATCATAAGCAATAGGTGTGTGTCTATTTCTTCAGCAGATATGTATCCTATATACTCACCTTTTTTTTGTGTGTGTGTCAGGTCACAATGCCAAGGAAGCGCAAATCAGATGGCGACATTGAGGAGGTAAACCCCTTGAAGAAGCATAAGCCTCCCATAGATCGGAACATGGCTTCTCCTAGTGCTCTTGTCTCTGCATGTAAGGACATGTCAGATGATAGAAAGTCCATGATTGATGACATTGATTTCACTAGTCTGAGAAATATCAAGTGTGACAATCTCTTCAATCGGCTTTCTCAATGGCTTGCTGGTCTATATGACCCTGATTCCCGTGAGGTTGTTGTACCTGGTCGCGGAAGGTTACCGGTCAATGAAGAATCTGTGCATCGGATAATGGGGGTGCCCCGAGGTGATATTGCTGTGGATTTCAAGGTTCCTACAGATGCACAACTTGAGCTTGCGGCAGATCTTTTTGGTGATCTTGGACATGCTCCAAAAACCGTGGATGTATTAAATCTTATCTTGAGTACTGACGGGTATGATGACAATTTCAAGTGCTTATGGCTTGTGCTTGCTGCCAGCACTGTGATGGCGCCGACAACATCCAACAAGATCAGCACCAGATGGTATCCTGTGTTGGTAAGCACATCCGGGTGTCTTTCCCTTTTTGCATTTATCATTTTATTTCTTGTCTTTTTTGTTCTCCACCTGGTAGCTTACTGCTTTCTAGTGTGGTAATTATGTACTTATGTACCTGATAACTTTTCTGCCCTGGAGTATGGTAATTATGTACCTGATAACCTTTTCTGCCCTGGAGTGTGGCAATTATGTACTTATGTACATGATAACTTTTCTGCCCTGGAGTGTGGTAATTATGTACTTCTTAATAGTATGGTAATTTTATACTTATGTACCTGGTAATTCAATGTTTTATAGTGTGGTAAGTGTATACTTATGTCCTTGATAACTTTTATGCATACATGCCCCTTAATTTTGTTTCATGTGTTTGTGTTTTCACAGCAAAACATTGGCAATGTAAAGAACCTCAACTGGTGCAAATTTATTGCTGATCAGCTTCACAAAGCCCTTTCAAAAGGCAAGCCTACGACGGGCTGCCTCCTATTCTACAATGTTAGTCCCCCTATTCTTTTTGTTACTGCAGTTCATTTTGTTTTTATTTTCCCATGTTTTTTTTGGTTTGTATAGCTTATTCCGCCAACCAGCCAGCTGGCAACGACCTTTTTTGTTTTCCAGCTTCTGTATATTGATGCTATTGACCAAACTGGCCTTGGGATCATCTTGCCTAATGGTCCATATGCAATTAATGTGTGGACGAATGAGCTGGCGTCGAAAGTTCTTCAGATGGACGCCCAGAGGGACAAGCTTTCTTATGGGAAATTACCGGTAATTTGGTATTGTCATTTTTCTTAGTTTTATGGACCGCCATCTGCTTTCTCATGCTTTTTGTTTTTATCATATTTGTCAGCTCAAGCCCCAATATGGCCAAGACTATTGCTCGTTTGGTGGATTACAAGGTCTTGACAAATTCATGCGTGTTCATGTACCGCCAAACTGTAGTGAACATGTATTTTCCTTTTGTGTGTTTCAATTATTTTCCTTTCCTGGTAAACAATGTTATAAAGACTTGGTAACATTACTGTTTTAGGATGGTAACATTACTGATTTTATGATGGTAACTTTACTGTTTTTATAAAGACTTGCATATTTTCTTTCAGTTTGTCTTTTGTGGTCTTTTAGTAGTTTTTTTGAATGGTAATTTATGTCTCTCACAACCTGATAACTTGTTTTTTCATCCATCCTTTTTCTATCAGAAACTTGCCAAAACTTCTGCTATTGTGGGTCGCTTTTCGTTTGGCATGGTTGGCCTCCTGGGTGGGCTTGTGAATGAGTTCATGTCCTTGGACGACGAAGACAGCTCAGGGATGTCCCGTCTGTTAGAGAGCCAACTCAGGGGTTTATCGTCTGCTATCGGGAAGACTGCGAGGAGCCGTCCTGCATCCCGTTCACGTGAAGTAAAAGATACCGGCAAGCAAAATGTTGAGGTTTCAGATTCTGATCATGAGCATGATGATGGCGGCGGTGACGATCACTCTGACGAAGATCCAGATTTCCACGTTCATTACCACGGCCCTGCAGGTGGTTTTGAGGCTTCCGGTAGCGGCGGACCGAATGCCCATGAGGCTTCAGGTAGTGGGGCAGCGAATGCAGATGTGGGTACAAGCGGTGCTGCAACTGCAAATGTGTCGGTAAGTTCAGCTGGAATTGATGGAACCACCACTCCTGCCGGAACCGACCAGCCACTCGAGTCTCAGATTATGCTTACTACACGCTCCGGGACTGTATCTGGTGATGGAGTGCATAACCAGCCAGACATGACGGATACTCAAAATGAGGCTGCTATTGATGCTTCCGTGAAGAGGTGCGGTTCTTCTCTCGTTCGTAACTTGGATAAGCAATATTCCAGGCGTCGCAAGAAATTATGCCTACCTTCTCCGCCCATGTCCACCGGTACAGCCAACTCTGAGCAGCCGTCGTTGGTTGATACACATCGTCATATTAAGGCAATTGTCATCAGCGAGCTCGGCATTGTAGGTCCTGATAAGGGCATTGCCTCAGTAATTGCCGATCCCACGCGGAAGAAGCAACAACCTCGGAAGTGAGTTTCTTATTGTTGGGGAACGTTGCATGGAAAACAAAAAATTTCTACGCACACGCAAGATCTATCCATGGAGATGCATAGCTACGAGAGGGGGAGTGTGTCTACGTACCCTCGTAGACCGTAAGCGGAAGCGTTAGAACAACGCGGTTGATGTCGTCGAACAACTTCACGATCCAACCGACCGAGCACCGAACGTACGGCACCTTCGCGTTCAGCACACGTTCAGCTCGGTGACGTCCTCGACTTCTTGATCCAGCAAGACGGCGAGGTAGTGGATGAGTTCCGGCAGCACGACGGCGTGGTGACGGTGATGGTGATGCTATCTCCGTAGGGCTTCGCCCAAGTACTGCGAAAATATGACCGAGGGACGGAACTGTGGAGGGGGGCGCCGCACACGGCTAAGACAATGTTGTGGCTTGTTTGGGGCGCCCCCTCTCCTCTATTTATATATGTGTGGGGGCTTGGAGTAGAAGGAATTGTGCCATGTGAACAGTACCACATGAATAGTACCACGTGAACAGTACCACGTGAATAGTACACACGTGGACTTGGACTCCAAAGTCCAATCCTATTCCTACTAGGACTCTCCTTTTTTCCTTCCCTAGCTGCGTGGGCTTTTGAGGACTTGGTGTGCCTGGCCCAATAAGGCCAGGGCGCTTCCCCTTAGCCCATGCCAGCCCTTGGGACATGGTGGACCCACTTGTGGACTTCCGGACCCCTCCGGAATCCTCCGGAACCTTCTGGAAGCTTCCCGGTACAACACCGAAAAAACTGCACCTTTTTCCGGAACCCAAAATATGACTTCCCATATATAAATATTTACCTCTCGACCATTCCGAGGCTCCTCGTGACGTCCGGGATCTCATCCGGGACTCCGAACAACATTCGGTTACCAATTCACATAACTCATATAACACTATATCGTCAACGAACGTTAAGCGTGCGGACCCTACGGGTTCGGGAATGATGTAGACATGACCGAGACGCCTCTCCGGTCAATAATCAATAGCGGAACCTGGATGCCCATATTGGTTCCTACATATTCCACGAAGATCTTATCGGTCGAACCGCAATGACAACATACGTAATTCCCTTTGTCCGTCGATATGTTACTTGCCCGAGATTCGATCGTCGGTATCTCCATACCTAGTTCAATCTCGTTACCGGCAAGTCTCTTTACTCGTTCTGTTATACATCATCCCGTAACTAACTCCTTAGTCACTTTGCTTGCAAGCTTCTTATGATGTGCATTACCGAGAGGGCCCAGAGATACCTCTCTGAAACACGGAGTGACAAATCCCAGTCTCGATCCATGCCAACTCAACAAACACCTTCAGAGATACCTGTAGAGCATCTTTATGATCACCCAGTTACGTTGTGACGTTTGATAGCACACAAGGTATTCCTCCGGTATCTGGGAGTTGCATGATCTCATGGTCGGAGGAACATGTATTTGACATTCAAGAAAGCAGTAGCAATAAACAGAAAGATCATATGGTAAGCTAACAGATGGGTCTTGTCCATCACATCATTCTCCTAATGATGTGATCCCGTTATCAAATGACAACTCATGTCTATGGTTAGGAAACCTTAACCATCTTTGATCAACGAGCTAGTCTAGTAGAGGCTCACTAGGGACACGGTATTTGTTTATGTATTCACACATGTATTTAAGTTTTCGGTCAATACAATTCTAGCATGAATAATAAACCTTTATCATGAACAAGGAAATATAAAATAATAACAACTTTATTATTGCCTCTAGGGCATATTTCCATCGGTCTCCCACTTGCACTAGAGTCAATAATCTAGTTCACATCGCCATGTGATTAACACCCAAGAGTTCACTAGAGTCAATAATCTAGTTCACATCACCATGTGATTAACACTCAAAGAGTTCTAAGGTGTGATCATGTTTTGCTCGTGAGAGAGAATTTTAGTCAATGGGTCTGCAATATTCAGACCCATGTGTGCTTTGCAAATCCTTATGTCATACTGTAGATGCTGCTATCACGCTTTACTTGGAGCTATTCCAAATGACTGCTCCATTATACGTATCCGGTTTGCTACTCAGAGATATCCAGATTGGTGTCAAAGCTTGCATCGACGTAACCCTTTACGACGAACTCTTTATCACCTCCATAATCGAGAAACATTTCCTTAGTCCTTTAGTTACTAAGGATAATTTTGACCGCTGTCCAGTGATCCACTCCTGGATCACTCTTGTACCCCCTTTGCCAGACACGTGGCAAGGCACACATTAGGTGTGGTACACAGCATGGCATACATTATAGAACCTATGGCTGAGGCATAGGGAATGACTTTCATTCTCTCTCTATCTTCTGCCGTGGTCGAGCTTTGAGTCTTACTCAACTTTACACCTTACAATACAGGCAAGAACTCCTTCTTTGACTGATCCATTTTGAACTCCTTCAAAATCTTGTCAAGGTATGTACTCATTGAAAGTCTTATCAAGCGTCTTGATCTATCTCTATAGATCTTGATGCCCAATATATAAGCAGCTTCACCGAGGTCTTTCATTCAAGTATCCTTTTATGCCATCCAGAAATTCTATATCATTTCCAATCAACAATATGTCATCCACATATAATATTAGAAATGCTACAGAGCTCCCACTCACTTTCTTGTAAATACAGGCTTCACCGTAAGTCTGTACAAAACCATATGCTTTGATCACCTCATCAAAGCGTATATTCCAACTCCGAGATGCTTGCACCAGTCCATAGATGGATCGCTGGAGCTTGCACACTTTGTTAGCACCCTTAGGATCGACAAAACCTTCTGGTTGCATCATATACAACTCTTCTTTGAGAAAACCATTAAGGAATGTAGTTTTGACATCCATTTGCCAGATCATAAAATGCGGCAATTGCTAACATGATTCGGACAGACTTAAGCATCGCTACGGGTGAGAAAGTCTCATCGTAGTCAACCCCTTGAACTTGTCGAAAACCTTTCGCGACAAGTCGAGCTTTGTAGACAGTGATATTACCATCAGCGTTTGTCTTCCTCTTAAAAATCCATTTATTCTCAATGGCTTGCCGATCATCGGGCAAGTCCACCAAAGTCCATACTTTGTTCTCATACATGGATCCTATCTCAGATTTCATGGCCTCAAGCCATTTGTCAGAATCTGGGCTCATCATAGCTTCTTCATAGTTCGTAGGTTCGCCGTTGTCTAACAACATGACTTCCAGAACAAGATTACCGTACCACTCTGGTGCGGAACGTACTCTGGTCGACCTACGAGGTTCAGTAGTAACTTGATCTGAAGTTTCATGATCTTCACCATTATCTTCCTCTCTTATTGGTGTAGGCATCACGGGAACGGTTTTCTCTGATGAGATATTTTCCAATTCGAGAGAAGGTACAATTACCTCATCAAGTTCTACTTTCCTCCCACTCACTTCTTTTGAGAGAAACTCCTTCTCTAGAAAGGACCCATTCTTGGCAACAAAGACCTTGCCTTCGGATCTGTGGTAGAAGGTGTACCCAATTGTTTCTTTAGGGTATCCTATGAAGACGCACTTCTCCGCTTTGGGTTCGAGCTTATCAGGTTGAAGCTTTTTCACATAAGCATCGCATCTCCAAACTTTAAAAAACGACAACTTAGGTTTCTTGCCAAACCACAGTTCATACGATGTCGTCTCAACGGATTTAGACGGTGCCCTATTTAACGTGAATGCAGCTGTCTCTAATGCATAACCCCAAAACGATAGTGGCAAATCGGTAAGAGACATCATAGAACGCACCATATCCAATAAAGTACGGCTACGACGTTCAGACACACCATTACGCTGTGGTGTTCCAGGTGGCGTGAGTTGTGAAACAATTCCACATTTTCTTAAATGAAGGCCAAACTCGTAACTCAAATATTCACCTCCGCGATCGGATCGTAGAAACTTTATTTTCTTGTTACGATGATTCTCTACTTCACTCTGAAATTCTTTGAACTTTTCAAATGTTTCAGACTTGTGTTTCATCAAGTAGATATACCTATACCTACTCAAATCATCTGTGAAGGTTACAAAATAACGATACCCGCCGCGTGCTTCAACATTCATCGGACCGCATACATCGGTATGTATTATTTTCAACAAATCAGTAGCTCGCTCCATTGTTCCGGAGAACGGAGTTTTAGTCATCTTGCCCATGAGGCATGGTTCGCAAGTATCAAATGATTCATAATCAAGAGATTCCAAAAGTCCATCAGCATGGAGTTTCTTCATGCGCTTTACACCAATATGACCTAAACGGCAATGCCACAAGTATGTTGCACTATCATTATCAACTTTGCATCTTTTGGCATAAATATTATGAATATGTGTATCACTACGATCGAGATTCAACAAAAATAAACCATTCACAAGGGTGCATGATCATGAGGGATATTATTCATATAAACAGAATAACCATTATTCTCCGACTTAAATGAATAACCGTCTTGCAATAAACAATATCCAGATATAATGTTTTATGCTCAACGCAAGCACCAAATAACCATTATTTAGGTTTAATACTAATCCCGAAGGTATTACGAGCGTGTAGATATTGATCATATCAATCTTGGAGACACTTCCAACACATATCGTCACCTCGCCCTCAGCTAGTCTCCGTTACTCTATAGCTCCTGCTTCAAGTTACTAATATTAGCAACTGAATCGGTATCAAATACCCAGACGCTGCTACCAGCACTAGTGAGGTACATATCAATAACATGTATATCAAATATACCTTTGTTCACTTTGCCATCCTTCTTATCCGCCAAATACTTGGGGCAGTTCCGCTTCCAGTGACCAGTTCCTTTGCAGTAGAAGCACTCAGTTTCAGGCTTGGGTCCAACTTTGGGTTTCTTCGTGGGAGCGGCAGCTTGCTTGCCGTTCTTCTTGAAGTTCCCCTTCTTTCCCTTGCCCTTTTTCTTGAAACTAGTGGTCTTCTTAACCATCAACACTTGATGCTCCTTCTTGATTTCTACCTCCGCCGATTTCAGCATCGCGAAGAGCTCGGGAATTGTCTTCTCCATCCCTTGCATATTATAGTTCATCACGAAGCCTTTATAGCTTGGTGGCAGTGACTGAAGAACTCTGTCAATAACACTCTCAACTGGAAGATCAATTCCCAGCTGAGTCAAGTGGTTGTGGTATCCAGACATTCTGAGTATGTGTTCACTGACAGAACTGTTCTCCTCCATCTTACAGCTGAAGAACTTGTTGGAGACTTCATATCTCTCAACCCGGGCATTAGCTTGAAATATCAATTTTAGCTCCTGGAACATCTCATATGCTCCATGGCGTTCAAAACGCTTTTGTAGTCCCGGTTATAAGCCGTAGAGCATGGCACACTGAACTATCGAGTAGTCATCAGATCGAGCCTGCCAGGCGTTCACAACGTCTGCAGCAGCTCCTGCAGCAGGTCCATCACCTAGCGGTGCATCAAGGACATAATCCTTCTGTGCAGCAATGAGGATAATCCTCAAGTTACGGACCCAGTCCGTGTAATTGCTACCATCATCTTTCAACTAAGCTTTCTCTAGGAACGTATCAAAAACAAGGGAGCTACAACGCGAGCTATTGATCTACAACATAATTTGCAAAGACTATCAGGACTAAGTTCATGATAAATTAAGTTCAATTAATAAAATTACTAATGAACTCCCACTTAAATTAACATCCCTCAAGTTAACTAAGTGATACATGATCCAAATCAACTAGCCCATGTCCGATCATCACGTGAGATGGGATAGTCATCAATGGTGAACATCTCCATGTTGATCATATCTACTATATGACTCATGTTCGACCTTTAGGTCTCCAGTGTTTCGAGACCATGTCTGTACATGCTAGGCTCGTCAAGTTTAACCCAAGTATTCTGCTTGTGTAAAACTGGCTTACACCTGTTGTATGTGAACGTAGAATCTATCACACCCGATCATCACGAGATGCTTCGAAACGACGAACTTTAGCAACGGTGCATACTCGGGGAGAACACTTTTATCTTGAAATTTAGTGAAGGGATCATCTTATAATGCTACTGTCATTCTAAGCAAAATAAGATGCATAAAGGATAAACATCACATGCAATCAAAATATGTGACATGATATGGCCATCATCATCTTGTGCTTTTGATCTCCATCTCCAAAGCATCGTCATGATCTCCATCGTCACCGGCTCGACACCTTGATCTCCATCGTTGCGTCGTGGTCATCTCGCCAACTATTGCTTCTACAACTATTGCTAACGCATATCGATAAAGTAAAGCAATTACATGGCGCTTGCATTTCATACAATAAAGAGACAACCATAAGGCTCCTGCCGGTTGCCGATAAATTACAAAACATGATCATCTCATACAATAACGTATATCACATCATGTCTTGACCATATCACATCACAGCATACCCTGCAAAAACAAGTTAGACGTCCTCTACTTTGTTGTTGCAAGTTTTACGTGGCTGCTACGGGCTTCTAGCAAGAACCGTTCTTACCTACGGCACAAAACCACAACGGTGATTTATCAAGTTTGCTATTTTAACCTTCAACAAGGACTGGCCGCAGTCAAATTTGATTCAACTAAAGTAGGAGAAACAGACACCCGCCAGCCACCTTTATGCAAAACAAGTTGCATGTCTGTCGGTGGAACCGGTCTCATGTATGTGGACATGTAAGGTTGGTCCGGGCCGCTTCATCTTACAATACCGTCGAATGAAATAAGACGTTGGTGGTAAGCAGTATGACGATCACCGCCCACAACTCTTTGTGTTCTACTCGTGCATATCATCTACGCATAGACCTGGCTCTGATACCACTGTTGGGGAACGTTGCATGGAAAACAAAAAATTTCTACGCACACGCAAGATCTATCCATGGAGATGCATAGCTACGAGAGCGGGAGTGTGTCTACGTACCCTCGTAGATCGTAAGCGGAAGCGTTAGAACAACGCGGTAGATGTCGTCGAACAACTTCACGATCTAACCGACCGAGTACCGAACGTACGACACCTCCGCGTTCAGCACACGTTCAGCTCGGTGACGTCATCGACTTCTTGATCCAGCAAGATGGCGAGGTAGTGGATGAGTTCCGGCAGCATGACGGCGTGGTGACGGTGATGGTGATGCTATCTCCACAGGGCTTCGCCCAAGTACTGCGAAAATATGACCGAGGGACGGAATTGTGGAGGGGGGCGCCGCACACGGCTAAGACAATGTTGTGGCTTGTTTGGGGCGCCCCCTCTCCTCTATTTATATATGTGTAGGGGCTTGGAGTAGAAGGAATAGTGCCACGTGAACAGTACCACATGAATAGTACCACATGAACAGTACCACGTGAATAGTACACACGTGGACTTGGACTCCAAAGTCCAACCTATTCCTACCAGGACTCTCCTTTTTTCCTTCCCTAGCCGCGTGGGCTTTTGAGGACTTGGTGCGCCTGGCCCAATAAGGCCAGGGCGCCTCCCCTTAGCCCATGCCAGCCCTTGGGACGTGGTGGACCCACTTGTGGACTTCCGGACCCCTCCGGAATCCTCCGGAACCTTCTGGAAGCTTCCCGGTACAATACCGAAAAAACTGCACCTTTTTCCGGAACCCAAAATATGACTTCCCATATATAAATCTTTACCTCTCGACCATTCCGAGACTCCTCGTGACGTCCGGGATCTCATCCGGGACTCCGAACAACATTCGGTTACCAATTCACATAACTCATATAACACTATATCGTCAACGAACGTTAAGCGTGCGGACCCTACGGGTTCGGGAATGATGTAGACATGACCGAGACGCCTCTCCGGTCAATAATCAATAGCGGAACCTGGATGCCCATATTGGTTCCTACATATTCCACGAAGATCTTATCGGTCGAACCGCAATGACAACATACGTAATTCCCTTTGTCCGTCGGTATGTTACACTCCCGAGATTCGATCGTCGGTATCTCCATACCTAGTTCAATCTCGTTACCGGCAAGTCTCTTTACTCGTTCCGTAATACATCATCCCGTAACTAACTCCTTAGTCACTTTGCTTGCAAGCTTCTTATGATGTGCATTACCGAGAGGGCCCAGAGATACCTCTCCGAAACACGGAGTGACAAATCCCAGTCTCGATCCATGCCAACTCAACAGACACCTTCGGAGATACCTGTAGAGCATCTTTATGATCACCCAGTTACGTTGTGACGTTTGATAGCACACAAGGTATTCCTCCGGTATCCGGGAGTTGCATGATCTCATGGTCGGAGGAACATGTATTTGACATTCAAGAAAGCAGTAGCAATAAACAGAACGATCATATGCTAAGCTAACAGATGGGTCTTGTCCATCACATCATTCTCCTAATGATGTCATCCCCTTATCAAATGACAACTCATGTCTATGGTTAGGAAACCTTAACCATCTTTGATCAACGAGCTAGTCTAGTAGAGGCTCACTAGGGACACGGTATTTGTTTATGTATTCACACATGTATTTAAGTTTCCGGTCAATACAATTCTAGCATGAATAATAAACCTTTATCATGAACAAGGAAATATAAAATAATAACAACTTTATTATTGCCTCTAGGGCATATTTCCATCAGTCTCCCACTTGCACTAGAGTCAATAATTTAGTTCACATCGCCATGTGATTAACACCCAAGAGTTCACTAGAGTTAATAATCTAGTTCACATCACCATGTGATTAACACTCAAAGAGTTCTAAGGTGTGATCATGTTTTGCTTGTGAGAGAGAATTTTAGTCAATGGGTCTGCAATATTCAGACCCATGTGTGCTTTGCAAATCCTTGTACTGTTACTTCCATGGTAACTTCTATGTATACCAGCTGGTAACTTGAGTGGTAACTTTGTGTATACCTGCTGGTAACTTTTACTGTCCATGCTATGATAACTTGCTTTTTTTACTGTAAATGCCTTGGTAACTTCATGTCTTCATATGTTCCCATTTATGACAACTTTTGTTTCCAACATTGCAAAAGTTGGGACCTAGACCAAAGGACGGGCATTGGTTTGTCTTGTTCCTTAATCTCAAGGCAAAACGATTTGAAGTTCTTGATTCACTTCCTCTGGAAGATAGCCCTTCGCTCATTGCACATGCGACGAAGCTTATGAATGGTATTAAAAAAGCTTGGTTGCTTGCGTACAAGGACTCGAGTAAGCAGATCCAAGACTATGATCTTGTGTACATCGATGTGTTCAAACAGAACAATGGGTTAGTTTTCTGGCTAGTACACCATCCTTTTGTGCCCACCTAAATTCTCGGTAACTTAATTGTGTAGCATTTTAAAAGTTCCTACACCTTTCATATCTTCTTTGGTATTACCACATCGTTTTTTCCTTACAACACTGATTGCGGCTTCTTCGCGTTCAAGATTTTGGAGTTCTGGGATGGTAGAAATATCCCGGCATTAACTCAGGAGCAGATCCCTGCATTAAGGAAGATTTTGACAAGCATGTGGTTGGACCATCCCCGTAACAAATGCAAGCAGTGGCGCTACCACTTGTTCAACAAGAAGTAATTGAGGTAAGAAACTCGCACCAATATAAGTTTGAAGTTTCGTACGAGAACGATGATAGTTTATTCTCACCCGCGCCGAACAAACTTATCCATGCTGAATAAACTGAGCCCTTAATTTTCTGGGCTGATTACTCCCATTACATTTTGGTGATAACTTATCTGATTCAGTGCTCATAGCTTTTTATTACATGGCGTCATGATATCGCTTACCAAACACAATGATAACTTATATGATTCAGTGCTGATAACCCCCATTACATTTTGATGATAATTTATCTGATTCAGTTCTGATAACTTTTTTATTACATGGAGTCATGACCTCCCTTACAAAACAAAAATGAAAAGTCAAATTACATAAGAGCTGGTAACTTGCACTTCACTGTCCTGATTACTTATCTGATTCAGTGCTGATAACTTTTTATTACATGGAGTCATTACCTCGCTTACAAAACAAAAATGATAAGACAAATTACATAAGATCTAGTAACTTGCACTTCACTGTCTTGATAACTCTGCACTTCAATGTGCTGAATAAACTTATCCCTTGCGTTCTTCCTTTGCTCGACAGTCTTGATAACTCTCGTAGACTCCAATCTGTTCCATTACTCGCAGTATGTGTGCGCACAATAGCCCATCGTGATCAAACTTGCAGCAAGTACATGAGTATGCCCCTTCATCCTTGTTCGCTGATGTCTACTACACAACTTATTCTTGTAGACTCGTGTTGGGCCTCCAAGCGCAGAGGTTTGTAGGACAGTAGCAATTTTCCCTCAAGTGGATGACTTAAGGTTTCTCAATCCGTGGGAGGCGTAGGATGAAGATGGTCTCTCTCAAACAACCCTGCAACCAAATAACAAAGAGTCTCTTGTGTCCCCAACACACCCAATATAATGGTAAATTGTATAGGTGCACTAGTTTGGTGAAGAGATGGTGATACAAGTGTAGTATGGATAGTAGATATAGGTTTTTGTAGTGCGAACAATAAAAAACAGCAAGGTAGCAAGTAACAAAAGTGAGAATAAACGGTATTGCAATGCTTAGAAACAAGGCCTAGGGTTCATACTTTCGCTAGTGCAATCTCTCAACAATGTTAACATAATTGGATCATATAATCATCCCTCAACGTGCGACAAAGAATCACTCCCAAGTTCCTATTAGCGGAGAACATAAGATAGAAATTGTTTGTAGGGTACGAAACCACCTCAAAGTTATCCTTTCCGATCGATCTATTGAGCTATTCCTATAAGTGTCACAAACAGCCCTAGAGTTCGTACTAAAATAACATCATATGATACACATCAACCAACTCTAATGTCACCTAGATACTCCAATGTCACCACAAGTATCCGTGAGTTGATTATACGACATGCATCAAACAACTTCATAATCATAATATTCAATCCACACAAATAACTTCAAGGAGCACCCCAAAGTTTCTATCGGAGAAAAGATAATGAAAACATGCATCAACCCCTATGCATAGATTACCCCAATGTCACCTTGGGAATCCGCGAGTTGAGTGCCAAAACATACATCAAGTGAATCAATATAATACCCCATTGTCACCACGGGTATTCATATGCAAGACATACATCAAGTGTTCTCAAATCTGAAATATTCAATCCGACAATAACGAAACCTCAAAGGGAAAAGATTCGATTCATCACAACAAGGATAGAGAGGGAAGAAACACCATATGATCCAACTATATTAACAAAGCTCGCGATACATCAAGCTCGCGATACATTAAGAACACGAGAGAGAGAGATCAAACACATAGCTACTAGTACATACCCTCAGCCCCGAGGGTGAACTACTCCCTCCTCGTCATGGAGACAGCCGGGATGATGAAGATGGCTTCCGGTGATGATTTCCCCCTCCGGCAGGGTGCCGGAAAAGGGCTGTAGATTAGATCGTGGAGGTACAGAGGCTTGCGATGGCGTAAAAACTCATCTAGGTTAACTTTCGGGGGTTTCTAAATATATATGATTTTTCAGCGTTGGAATCACACGAAGAGGTGCCACAGGGGGCCCACGAGGCACCAGGGCGCGCCTGGAGGGGGGGGGGCAGGCGCGCCCAGGTGGCTCATGGGGCCCCTGTGGCTCTTCTGCTGCTTCCCCAATTCTTCCTGGGTCTGATTCCTTCCAGAAAAAATCGTCAAAAAGTTTCGCTGCATTTGGACTTCATTTGATATGGATTTTCTGAAAAACCAAAAACAAGCAGAAAACAACAACTTGCACTGGGCACTAGGTCAATATGTTAGTCCATGAAAATCATATAAAACCCATATAAAAGTGCACCAAAATCATACAAAACTATAATAAACATGGCATGAATACTTCATAAATTATAGATACGTTGGAGACGTATGTGACGCCCCGACTCGACCGTGCACTAATCATACACGCAAATGCGCACGATCAAGCCCAGTGAGTCACGAGAAGATATCACAACACAACTCTAGACACCAAATAAAATAATACAAGCTTTATATTACAAGCCAGGGGCCTCGAGGACTCGAATACATAAGCTCGAGTTATACAAGAGTCAGCGTAAGCATTAGTATCTGAGTACAGATATAAAGTTAAACAAGTCTGCCTTAAGAAGGCTGAGCAAAACAATGACATATGATCAAAAAGGCAGATGCCTCCTGCTTGGGAGCCTCCTAAACTACTCCTGGTCATCGGTTTCCACGTAGTAGTAAGCTCCGTCGGGGTAGTAGTAGTCGTCGGCGGAATCATCTGGCTCCGGGGCTCCGTCATCTGATCGCAGCAATCGGGTATGGGGAAAAGAGGTAGCAAAGCAACCGTGAGTACTCATCCAAAGTACTCGCAAGACTTACATCCGATCTATTCTATTTATGCATCGGTATCAAATGAAGGGGTTGTATCTGTGGACTATACTGCAGAAATGCCAGAATAGAGGGAAGGCCTAGCCTATCGAAGACTAGCATCTTCCAGCGTCTTGCAGCATTAGAAGAGTGCAGCTTAGTAGTATCAGTAAAGCAACAAGCATGTAGTAGCAAAGCCTAGAGATCCTTCCTCGACTCCCTGCGAGAAAGCAATCCCGGAGCTTACAATTAATTAACATGTATCCAGTTCAAGTTGTAGTAGATCGGGATACAACACTGAGCGTCCTGTTACCGTGGACACGGCTATTCGAATAGATAACTTCCCTGCAGGGGTGCACTATTGTTACCCAACACGCTCGATTAACTCTGGCCAGACACACTTTTCTTGATCATACCTGGCCTCGGCTGATCGACACGACGTAGTCCTACCTAGGCTCAATAGAGAGGTCCCCGCCGGTCTACATCCTAAGTGCTCAAGGGTCTTGGGCCCATCGCCCTTTGCACTCCGGGTCGTTGTGCGCAGGGTGGATACCAGCGCCACCCCTTTCCTGGATGGCACGATCCGACCATGCCACAATGCTAAACTAGGCGTCTGACAGAGCTTTCGGCTGATACATACGGCGCCGAGGGCCCCATTAAACCATTATCCCGCGTGGTGGTAGTGCGTATAGCCCAGTGGCCAACTCAGATCAAATACCCAAATCCGTTAGTGATTTATTAGGAGCTCGCGGAGACGAGCAGTGATCCACGATCTTGTGACCCCATCGCCCCGTCTCGTGGACTTACAACAAGGGTCAGGCCCAACCCTCTCCTGGGGCGGTCTACCTGCCCGGCCGTGCCACGTAATTATCTCGCGGGTACCCTCCAGGTCAACCCGACTCTCAGGAGACTGTCGGGAACTCAGGTCCACCTCTACCGGGGTGGCACCGCCTGTCCCTTCAGTCCCGCAATGACAATTAAAAGGGGCAACAGTTAAAGTAACAGTGTGTTTTTATCATCAAGGGGAAAGTCCGAGGAATCACCCTCGTTGGACTCCCACTCGATGTATCCGTTAACGTGAACTTGGAGGAATCACCCTCGATGGATTCACACTTGAGAGGTTGCACGGCAGAGGCTTCATCGGAGGTGGTGAAAGAGGAATCACCCTCGATAACCCACAACCGACTAGCTATGCTACAGATATATCATCAGGAGTGAGGTAGGAGGTATCACCCTCGGCACTCGATGGTAGCTCTGCAGAGTCGTACAACTAAGGGGGGTGCGGTGCTGTGTTCGGTCTCTGTACATCGATCACGTTGATCGAGTCATCCGGCAGTAAAGCCTGGCAACACGGACAAGGGTGTGGGGCCACTGATGGATCACTAACCAACCTATACTAAGCATTTAGGATAGCAGGTAAGGTATCAACAATAGTTACGAAATCAGGCTATGCATCAGAATAGGAGCAATCAAATACGGTAGCAAGTTCTAATGCAAGCACGGGGAAGAAGGAATAGGTGATATAGGAATGATCAAGGGGGTTTGCTTGCCTGGAAGCTCTGCGGTAAAAGAGGGGTCGTCGGCGACGTAGTCGTACTCAGGAGCAGCGTCCGTCTCGGAGTCTACCGGATAGAAGAGGGGGAGGAAACAGATAAATACATATCAAACAAATGCACTCACAGAGCATGACATGGCAATATGCAATGCATGGGTGACCTAATACATCCCTAAACCATTTTAGTTAATTTAGGAATTGATTTGGAATTATTTACCGGAGGTCAGGCACTATTCATCTATCAGAAACAGGCCTAAAGTTATAGGTTCTCCTACGCAGAGGGTTCTAACATGCATGCACATGACATATTCGGATTTGTTAGATTTTTCTGATCATTTTTCATATATAAATTATTTTCATCAGACTTACGGTTATTTTTATATGATTTTACAAAGTTTTAAAGGATTTTCTAAATATTCTGGAATTAATATTAATTTTGAATTAAAAAGTGAAATTGCTATGTGCACACCGGAATTTACACATCATAGAGGCTATGTGTATGACAGTGGGGCCCAGTGGCAGAGTTGACCCAGTCAACTTGTTGACTAGTCAAGGATGAACAGTGCATGTGGGTCCCAATTGTCACTGACTCAGATATATTAATTTGACCTATTTATTTTAAGCTAACAGGGGGGGTCCTACATGTCATTGAATAATTAGACTAACTAGACCCTAATTAATCTAACTAAATTCTAATTAGACCTAACCTAATTTGGGCCGGCCCCACACACACTCACACCCACATGCACACACATAGCATACACGCACACGACACACACACACACACACATGACACACACACACACGACACACACACACAGCACACACACACGCTGCACACTCGGCCATGGCCTTCGCCATGGCCCGCAGCAGAGCAGCGGCGGTGGCAGCGCAGGCAACAGTAGGAGCAGCAATGCAAGAGCAGCAGCCGAAGGGCGCGGGCGCAGCGAGGAGCCGACGAGCGCACGCGTACACTGGAGCTCGGTCCACGGCGAGCAACGGCCCAAAATAGGCACGGATCGAAGGGGGGAAATGGGGGGAATTGGGGGAGAAGCTCACCCCGGTGCTCGTGGACATGGTTAGGAGGCGAGGGGACGACTGGACGCGACGAACTCGACGATGAGGGGCGATGGCCGTGGCGGGAAGCCAGCTCGATGCCGAGCGTACGACGTGCCCCGGGTTGATTCAACGGGTGTAGGCGAAGAAGACGATGATGGCGGAGCTCCTAGACATCTTGGCGCGACGAGGGGAGACCGGTGGCCGCGTGTTCCATGGTGGTGCGTCGACGATGTGCTCGGGCACGAGTTCAGATTGAGAGAGAGAGGCGATGGGGAGGTATGAAGCGACTAGGTTCGTCAACGGGGTTAGGGGTGGTCTTATCCCCTTCCAGGAGCTCCTGTAGTGGCCAGGTGTTGAGCATCGGTGGTCGCGGTGGTGCGGATGGCCGACACGCCATGGCTCCAGTGTCTCTGTACGTGAGGTGAGAGATGGCTGATGGTGGGGTGGGCTGCACACTGTAGCTGATGGGCCTAAGTGCATAGTGATGCCTTCTCATTTCCTTTTCTGTTAATTGCTTTAGCTCCTGCTTTCTATTTCTATTAGCTAGTAAATGATTTTTGTAAGCTATGAAACTTAGGGTATAATTACTATGCAATATTATGAGGCTGCACAAAAAGTTCCAAGTCATTCTGAAATGTTTTGAATTTGAATTTGAATTTAAAAAGGGGCAAGATGGTGATGTTGGTACTGTTTTTGGATGCTAGACTCCAAATGAGCAAACAAGTGATGTTGTTTTTATTCACCATAATTACTTATGGATTATTTACAAAAACATGAACTATTTAGTTTTCTTATTTGTGAAACTTTTAAATTCACTTCCAAATTGAATTTTGAATTTGACTAGGGTTTGAGAGTTGAATTATTTCTTAATGAGGATTTAACTATGATGATCATGATGACATGGCAATGATAATTAACTCAATAGGGCATTAGGGTCTGGGGGTGTTACAAATCTCCTCCACTCAAAGAAATCTCGTCCCGAGATTTAAGAGGTAGAGTTAGGGGGATCTTCGGAATAACAGACCTTTGCAAGGTTGATTATCTGGTGGATAACTCAGAAAATGTGGCAGAAAGTATCTCTCGAATTGAAACTTAAGAAAACATCGAGAGCAAAGTAAGAAGGTACAATAAGGAGTTTCGAGCGGATAGACAATTGTTGATGCCTGAAACAGAGTGTGAAAGGGGTTCAGAGCAACGGGAATAAGTATTGCGTCTGATACCAGAATAGATCATCTCTAGGCAGGTGGCTCGTGAATTACATACGAAGCCAAGTGCAAAGGATACTTCGGGATCAAGGATGTACAGGAGAGTCAGGTTTCGATCCTGTGGAATTATAGTGAGTGTGGATTAAGAGTAGGAAGGGCGGTGACATCTTGCACGGCCTTGATAGTAAGGCACGTCAGAGGATAGTTTGTCAGCTATGTTGGCAACAACGTCGGTACCAAGGACAAGGGACGAAGAGAACAATTTTCCCGCTCATTAAGACGAGGCGGAACAATAGGCAAAGTTCTCATCCACCGTCGGTTACCGGAATGTCATCAACAATAATAACAAGGTTTTATTTGGGGGTGTTGACTTAACCAGGGAATTATCACTGCTCAGATAAAAGCTAGATTACGAGAAAGGTTAAACAGACCAATGGAAAGGAAAATGTGATTATCAGATTAAACAGGCCAATGGAAAGGAATCATTGCAGACAATCCAGCTCTCCGGGTGGATGTGAACACGAGAACCTAATGTTAGTGTTAGCAAAACTTTAACCCGAATAGAAGAGAGATCAGAGTCCCAGAGTAAAGAAGAGGAATAAAAGATCCTAATCCCATCCATTGGCGACGTGGGCCCGTAAGCCACACAGCCATGTTAGTAAAACAATTTTTTCAAAGACTAGACTCAACTTCGACCAAGGAATTGGAAAGGGGGCTTCCTACACGCAGTCGGCTCTGATACCAGCTTGTGACGTCCCGACTCGACCGTGCACTAATCATACACGCAAATGCGCACGATCAAGCCCAGTGACTCAGGGGAAGATATCACAACACAACTCTAGACACTAAATAAAATAATACAAGCTTTATATTACAAGCCAGGGGCCTCGAGGGCTCGAATACATAAGCTCGAGTTATACAAGAGTCAGCGGAAGCATTAGTATCTGAGTACAGATATAAAGTTAAACAAGTCTGCCTTAAGAAGGCTGAGCAAAACAATGACATATGATCGAAAAGGCACATGCCTCCTGCCCGGGAGCCTCCTAAACTACTCCTGGTCGTCGGTTTCCACGTAGTAGTAAGCTCCGTCGGGGTAGTAGTAGTCGTCGGTGGAATCATCTGGCTCCGGGGCTCCGTCATCTGATCGCAACAATCGGGTATGGGGAAAAGAGGTAGCAAAGCAACCGTGAGTACTCATCCAAAGTACTCGCAAGACTTACATCCGATCTATTCTATTTATGCATCGGTATCAAATGAAGGGGTTGTATCTGTGGACTATACTGCAGAAATGCCAGAATAGAGGGAAGGCCTAGCCTATCGAAGACTAGCATCTTCCAGCGTCTTGCAGCATTAGAAGAGTGCAGCTTAGTAGTATCAGTAAAGCAACAAGCATGTAGTAGCAAAGCCTAGAGATCCTTCCTCGACTCCCTGCGAGAAAGCAATCCCGGAGCTTACAATTAATTAACATGTATCCAGTTCAAGTTGTAGTAGATCGGGATACAACACTGAGCGTCCTGTTACCGTGGACACGGCTATTCGAATAGATAACTTCCCTGCAGGGGTGCACTATTGTTACCCAACACGCTCGATTAACTCTGGCCAGACACACTTTTCTCGGTCATACCTGGCCTCGGCTGATCGACACGACGTAGTCCTACCTAGGATCAATAGAGAGGTCCCCGCCGGTCTACATCCTAAGTGCTCAAGGGTCTTGGGCCCATCGCCCTTTGCACTCCGGGTCGTTGTGCGCAGGGTGGATACCAGCGCCAGCCCTCTCCTGGATGGCACGATCCGACCATGCCACAATGCTGAACTGGGCGTCTGACAGAGCTTTTGGCTGATACATACGGCGCCGAGGGCCCCATTAAACCATTATCCCGCGTGGTGGTAGTGCGTATAGCCCAGTGGCCAACTCAGATCAAATACCCAAATCCGTTACTGATTTATTAGGAGCTCGCGGAGACGAGCAGTGATCCACGATCTTGTGACCCCATCGCCCCGTCTCGTGGACTTACAACAAGGGCCAGGCCCAACCCTCTCCTGGGGCGGTCTACCTGCCCGGCCGTGCCACGTAATTATCTCACGGGTACCCTCCAGGTCAACCCGACTCTCAGGAGACTGTCGGGAACTCAGGTCCACCTCTACTAGGGTGGCACCGCCTGTCCCTTCAGTCCCGCAGCGACAGTTAAAAGGGGCAATAGTTAAAGTAACAGTGTGTTTTTATCATCAAGGGGAAAGTCCGAGGAATCACCCTCATTGGACTCCCACTCAATGTATCCGTCAAGGTGAACTTGGAGGAATCACCCTCGATGGATTCACACTTGAGAGGTTGCACGACAGAGGCTTCATCGGAGGTGGTGAAAGAGGAATCACCCTCAATAACCCACAACCGTCTAGCTACGCTACAGAGATATCATCAGGAGTGAGGTAGGAGGTATCACCCTCGGCACTCGATGGTAGCTCTGCAGAGTCGTACAACTAAGGGGGGTGTGGTGCTGTGTTCGGTCTCTGTACATCGATCACGTTGATCGAGTCATCCGGCAGTAAAGCCTGGCAACACGGACAAGGGTGTGGGGCCACTGATGGATCACTAACCAACCTATACTAAGCATTTAGGATAGCAGGTAAGGTATCAACAACAGTTACGAAATCAGGCTATGCATCAGAATAGGAGCAATCAAATACAGTAGCAAGTTCTAATGCAAGCGCGGGGAAGAAGGAATATGTGATATAGGAATATTCAAGGGGGTTTGCTTGCCTGGAAGCTCCGCGGTAAAAGAGGGGTCGTCGACGACGTAGTCGTACTCAGGAGCAGCGTCCGTCTCGGAGTCTACCGGAGAGAAGAGGGGGAGGAAACAGATAAATACATAGCAAACAAATGCACTCACAGAGCATGACATGGCAATATGCAATGCAGGGGTGACCTAATACATCCCTAAACCATTTTAGTTAATTTAGGAATTGATTTGGAATTATTTACCGGAGGTCAGGCACTATTCATCTATCAGAAACAGGCGTAAATTTACAGGTTCTCCTACACAGAGGGTTCTAACATGCATGCAGATGACATATTCGGATTCGTTAGATTTTTCTGATCATTTTTCATATATAAATTATTTTCATCAGACTTAAGGTTATTTTTATATGATTTTCCAAAGTTTTAAAGGATTTTCTGAATATTCTGGAATTAATATTAATTTCGAATTAAAAAGTGAAATTGCTATGTGCACACCGGAATGTACACAACATAGAGGCTATGTGTATGATAGTGGGGCCCAGTGGTAGAGTTGACCCAGTCAACTTGTTGACTAGTCAAGGATGAACAATGCATGTGGGTCCCAATTGTCACTGACTCAGATATTTTAATTTGACCTATTTATTTTAAGCTAACAAGGGGGTCCTACATGTCATTGAATAATTAGACTAACTAGACCCTAATTAATCTAACTAAATTCTAATTAGACCTAACCTAATTTGGGCCGGCCCCACACACACTCACACCCACGTGCACACACACAACACACATGCACACGACACACACACAGAGCACACACACACGACACACACACACACAGCACACACACACACACACACGACACACACACAGCACACACACACGCTGCACACTCGGCCATGGCCTTGGCCATGGCCCGCAGCAGAGCAGCGGCGGCGGCAGCACGTAGCAAAGCAGCGGCAACGACAGCGCAGGCAACCGTAGGAGCAGCAACGTAAGAGCAGCAGCCGGAGGGCACGGGCGCAGCGAGGAGCCGACGAGCGCGTGCGTACACTGGAGCTCGGTCCACGGCGAGCAACGGCGCAAAATAGGCACGGATCGAAGGGGGAAAGTGGGGGGAATCGGGGGAGAAGCTCACCCCGGTGCTCGTTGACATGGTTAGGAGGCGAGGGGACGACCGGACGCGACGAACTCGACGATGAGGGGCGACGGCCGTGGCGGGAAGCCGGCTCGATGCCGAGCGTACGGCGTGCCCCAGGTTGATTCAATGGGTGTAGGCGAAGGAGACGACGATGGCGGAGCTCCTAGACATCTTGGCGCGACGAGGGGAGGCCGGTGGCCACGTGTTCCATGGTGGTGCGTCGACGATGTGCTCGGGCACGAGTTGAGATCGAGAGAGAGAGGCGATGGGGAGGTATGAAGCGACTAGGGTTCGTCAACGGGGTTAGGGGTGGTCTTATCCCCTTCCAGGAGCTCCTGTAGTGGCCAGGTGTTGAGCATCGGCGGTCACGGTGGTGCGGATGGCCGACACGCCATGGCTCCAGTGTCTCTGTACGTGAGGTGAGAGATGGCTGATGGTGGGGTGGGCTGTGCACTGTAGCTGATGGGCCTAAGTGCATAGTGATGCCTTCTCATTTCCTTTTCTGTTAATTGCTTTAGCTCCTGCTTTCTATTTCTATTAGCTAGTAAATGATTTTTGTAAGCTATGAAACTTAGGGTATAATTACTATGCAATATTATGAGGCTGCACAAAAAGTTCCAAGTCATTCTGAAATGTTTTGAATTTGAAATTGAATTTAAAAAGGGGCAAGATGGTGATGTTGGTACTGTTTTTGGATGCTAGACTCCAAATGAGCAAACACGTGATGTTGTTTTTATTCACCATAATTACTTATGGATTATTTACAAAAACATGAACTATTTAGTTTTCTTATTTGTGAAACTTTTAAATTCACTTCCAAATTGAATTTTGAATTTGACTAGGGTTTGAGAGTTGAATTATTTCTTAATGAGGATTTGACTATGATGATCATGATGACATGGCAATGATAATTAACTCAATAGGGCATTAGGGTCTGGGGGTGTTACAATGTATCAGCATCCCCAAGCTTAATTCCTGCTCGTCCTCGAGTAGGTAAATGATAAAAGAAATAATTTATGAAGTGTGAATGCTAGCATAGTGCATAAGTTTGATCAATGATAATTTCAATCACTTTTTCTAGCATCAATATATATCATAATCGGTAGCCCATCTCATAAAACTTCTCATGATCAAGTAGCAATCTATTCACATGTTTAAAGTATAGGCCATAAACTTTCTTGAAAACTAGCAAACTATGTTCTCAGTCATCAAACAATTGCAATTCATCATATTTTCAGGAAGGGTCTATGTAAGAGCTTTGATCTAGCAAATTCCACATACTCAACTATCATTTAGTCTTCCATGATTCCTGACACTCAAAACATATTTTTAGAACAAACCGTTTCAGTCAAACACATAGGAAGATAGGGGCTTAATGTTTTGCCTCCCAACTTATTTATCTCATGGATAATGTCAACAATAATAACTCATGATCACCTATATTCAACTGGATATATGTTCCTAGATCTTTCCCTACCACATAATGCTTGCCAACTAAAGAGTAAATAGAGCGGAATAGGGATGAACATTAATGACTCTTGCATAAAAGTAAATACAAAAAAGTAAATACAAAAAAGTAAAAGATGGGCCCTTCGCAGAGGGAAGCAGAGGTTGTCATGCGCTTTTTGTTGTTGGATGCACAAGCCCTTAATGCAAAGGAATGTCACGTTATATTGCCCCTTGTGATAGCAACATTTATTATGCAGTCTGTCGCTTTTATTTCTTTACCATCACAAGTTCATACAATGCTTTAGGAGCAATTTTTATTGCTTTTTGCACCGATGACAACTTACTTGAAGGATCTTATTCAATCCATAGGTAGATATAGTGGACTCTCATGGCAAGAAACCGGGTTTAAGGGTTTTTGGATGCACAAGTAGTATCTCTACTTAGTACGAATTTTTGGCTAGCAAAAGATCCTAAGCAAGCACCACATGTTAGAGGATCCATGACAATATAACTTCTATGTGAATATAAACAAGGGCCAATTCCATTCCCCCCCTAACTTTGTCCCGAGCTCATCTTTACCCTTAAAAAAATAGTGCTCAACTATACCCCTCTTCCGTTAGATGGCGTTATGGAAATACCCCTCCGCGCCGTTTTCGTCCAGTCAAAGGCCTTTGACCGTTTCTGAACCATTTTCTGGACATTTTTACCCTCAATCTGTCTGTCACTTAAGGGTGGGACCTGTAACTTGTTTAGAAAAAGCAATCGGGTCCCTGCAACTTTTAAAACAAAAGCAATCTGGTCCCTGTATCATTTTTTAGAAAAAGCAATCGGGTCCTTGTAATTTTTTGGAAAAAATCAATCAGGTCCTTGTGGCCATGGCGGCGCCGGACATGGTGGTGGCCGGCCGTGCTGCTGTTGCTTGCGTCCATTGCTGCTTGCCGCGCAGCTGCTTGCACCGCTAGTCATCGCTGCTACTTGCGCCGCCCGCTACTGCTGCTGCTTGCTGTCGCCCCGCCGCTGTAGCTTGCGCCGCCGCAGCACTGCTGCTTGCCGCCGTTACTGCCTGTTGCTGCTGCTGCTTGCCCTGCTGGTCGCTGCTGCTTGCGCCGCCATTGGACTGCTGCTGCTTGCCCTGCTGGCCGCTGCTGCTTCCGCCGCCGCCGGACTGTTGCTGCTTGCCCCACTGGCTGCTGCTGCTTGCGCCGCCACGGAAATGCTGCTTGTCGTCGTGCTGCCGCTGCTTCTTGCCGCCACTGCTTGCCGCCGCCGTTGCCTGCTGCTCTGGCGCCGCCCGCTGCCGTCGCTGCTTGCGTCGTCGCCGCGCTGCTGCTTGCGAGAGAGCTCACTCAAGGGGACGGGAGAGAGAGCTCGCCGGAGAGATTGAGAGGACAGAGAGATAGTTTTATTTTTTGTTGGGTCCCATGTGTAAGTGGTAGAGATGAGAGAGTTTTTTTCTCTTTTACTTTCTTCGGTTGGGTCCCACCTGTAAGTGACTTAGGAAGCGAGGGGTACAAATGTCCAGGGAATAGATCATTGACGGTCAAAGGTCGTTGACCAGACGGAAACAGCACGGAAGGGTATTTCCATAATGGCACCTAACGGAAGAGGGGTATAGTTGAGCACTGTTTTTATTTAGGGGTAAAGATGAGGTCGGGACAAAATTAGGGAAAACAATGTAAATGTCCCTATAAACAAACATAAATCATTACGTTGTCTTCCTTGTCCAACGTCAACTACTTGATCAAGCTTGAAAATAATTAATGGGGGCTCACAATCATAGAAGATGTCCAAGATAGTATATTTATATGTGAAATTTCTCTTCCTTCAAAATTCTTTCATGAATTGTTCAAATGACCAATGCTATGTTTGTTAACTTTCAATAAATTTTACCACTTATACTTCTTGTATGTGAAGTCACTACTCCCCATGGGACAGGCATATGAAGCACATATAATTTTAACTTTATGACATTCAATTCATTCAACAATTTACTCTTAGGATATAAGTGAAGCACGAGAGTAAACGAGAAACTACTCCAAAAGGTATAAGTGAAGATCAATGAGTAGTTAAGCAAATAAGTAGCTATGTGAAGACTCTCTCAAAATAAATATTTCAGATCTTGATAATTTTATTAAAACAGCAAACAAAATGAAAATAAA
The DNA here is from genome assembly GCA_039707655.1 of Elymus sibiricus. Classification (NCBI taxonomy): domain Eukaryota; kingdom Viridiplantae; phylum Streptophyta; class Magnoliopsida; order Poales; family Poaceae; genus Elymus; species Elymus sibiricus. The sequence goes on along the minus strand of CM077666.1, from coordinate 341,916,130 downwards.
AGGACACTCCAAGAATAGCACATATCATGTGAAGAAGTAAAAACTTAGGCTAATCGATAGGTGTTGATGAAGAAAGGTGGGATGCCAACCGGGGCATCCCCAAGCTTAGTTGCTTGAGACTTCTTGGAATATTATCTTGGGATTCCTTGGGCATCCCCAAGCTTGAGCTTTTGTGTCTCCTTAATTCCTCTCATATCACGGTTTCCCTAAATCTTAAATACTTCATCCACACAAAACTCAACAAGAACTCGTGAGATAAGTTAGTATAAATCAATGCAAAACCTTAACATTCTCTACTGTAGAAAATTACTAAAATTATAATTAAACATTGCATACTAAATGCCTCTGCATATTTAATACTCCTATCCACAAATAGAAACATTAAACAAGCAACATATGCGAACAATGCAACTAGAACCGAAATCTGCCAAAACAGAACAGTCTGTAAAGGGGGAATAAGAATTCATACTTCCCTAACTGCAAAAATTCTGAAAAATTACCACGTGACAGAGAACTCATTCATGCTTACTGTGTAAAAATTTCAGATTTTTATCATGTTCTGACTATTCAGGAATATTCTGGACATAATAGAAAACTTTCTGTTTTCAAACAGCAACACATGAACTTGCAAACTGAGCATGGTAAAGGCTATAATTGGCATTTTATTGAACTAAAATATACAAAACATGATTATTGATAACAGCAAGCAAATATCAACAGAATAAAATGACACTCCAAGCAAAACTCATATCATGTGACGAATAAAAATATAGCTCCAAGTGAGGTTACCGATAGTGTTGAAGACGAAAGAGGGGATGCCTTCCGGGGCATCCCCAAGCTTAGTTGCTTGGGTCTTCCTTGAATATTACCTTGGGGTGCCTTGGGCATCCCCAATATTAGGGTCTTGCCACTCCTTATTCTCCTCATATCGATATCTCACCCAAAACTTGAAAACTTCAATCACACAAAACTTAACGGAACTTGTGAGATAGGTTAGTATGATAAAAATAAATCATCCACTTACGTACTGTCAAGACAAGATTCATAATTGTTCTCACATAATTCCTACTGTAGTCTATCATTTTCACAATTTATATTACTCAATATAAGCTATGGAAACACTAAAACAAGCAAACTATGCACCAAGACAGAATCTGTCAAAAACAGAACAACGTGTAGTGAATGATTTAAAAACCATACTTGTGTACCTACAAAATTCTGAAAAATTAGGACAACCTAAAAAATTTGTAACCCAATACTGTGTAAAAATTTCAGAATTTTTTCACGCTCCAGTACAGAATAGAAATTCCATCACTGGACGCAAAAGTTTCTGTTTTTGCACAGAATCAAATCAACAAGCATCCACACTATCCCAAAGGCTTTACTTGGCACATTATTGAAACAAAACATATAAAACATGATTAATACAGTAGCTTAATCATGTGAACACACAAAAACAATAGGGGTAAATATTGGTTGTCTCCCAACAAGCGCTTTTCTTTAATGCCTTTTAGCTAGGCATGATGATTTCAATGATGCTCACGTAAAAGTAAAGAATTGAAACACAAAGAGAGCATCATGAAGCATATGAATAGCACATTTAAGCCTAACCCACTTCCTATGCATAGGTATTTTGTGAGCAAATAGTTTATGGGAGCAAGAATCAACTAGCATAGGAAGGCAAAACAAGCATGACTTCAAAACTTTGAACATAAAGAGAGGAAACTTGATGTTGTTGAGATATGTAGAAGCATATGTTCCTCTCTCATAATAATTTTTAGTAGCATCATGAATGAATTCAACAATATAACTATCACATAAAGCATTCTTTTCATGACCTACAAGCATAGAAATTTTATTACTCTCCACATAAGCAAATTTGTTCTCATCAATAATAGTGGGAGCAAATTCAACAAAATAACTACCATGAGATACTTGATTGGCATAATCCAATTGAAAATTAAAGTCATGATGACAAGTTTCATAGTTATAATTATTTTTTATAGCATACATGTCATCACAATAATCATCATAGATAGCAACTTTGTTGTCATAATCAATTGAAACCTCTTCCAAAATAGTGGAATCATCATTAAATAAAGTTGTGACCTCTCCAAATCCACTTTTATCAATATAATCATCATAAATAGGAGGCATGCGTTCATCAAAATAAATTTGCTCATTAAAACTTGGGGGACTAAAAATATCATCTTCATCAAACATAGCATCCCCAAGCTTATGGCTTTGCATATCACTAGCATCATGGGTATTCAAAGAATTCATACTAGCAACATTGCAATCATGCTCATCATTCATGGATTTTATGCCAAACATTTTTTTGAATTCTTCTTCTATCAATTGAGCACAATTTTCCGATCCATCATTTTCAAGAAAGACATGATAAAGACGAATAATATGAGGCAACCTCAATTCCATTTTTTTGTAGTTTTCTTTTATAAACCAAACTAGTGATAAAACAAGAAACTAAAAGATTCGATTGCAAGATCTAAAGATATACCTTCATGCACTCACCTCCCCGGCAACGACGCCGGAAAAGAGCTTGATGTCTACTACACAACTTATTCTTGTAGACTAGTGTTGGGCCACCAAGCGCAGAGGTTTGTAGGACAGTAGCAATTTTCCCTCAAGTGGATGACCTAAGGTTTATCAATCCATGGGAGGCGTAGGATGAAGATGGTCTCTCTCAAACAACCCTGCAACCAAATAACAAAGAGTCTCTTGTGTTCCCAACACACCCAATACAATGGTAAATTGTATAGGTGCACTAGCTCGGCGAAGAGATGGTGATACAAGTGTAGTATGGATAGTAGATATAGGTTTTTGTAGCGCGAACAATAAAAAACAGCAAGGTAGCAAGTAACAAAAGTGAGCATAAACGGTATTGCAATGCTTAGAAACAAGGCCTAGGGTTCATACTTTCTCTAGTGCAATCTCTCAACAATGCTAACATAATTGGATCATATAATCATCCCTCAACGTGCGACAAAGAATCACTCCCAAGTTCCTATTAGCGGAGAACATAAGATAGAAATTGTTTGTAGGGTACGAAACCACCTCAAAGTTATGCTTTCCGATCGATCTATTGAGCTATTCCTATAAGTGTCACAAACAGCTCTAGAGTTCGTACTAAAAGAACACCATATAATACACATCAACCAACTCTAATGTCACCTAGATACTCCAATGTCACCACAAGTATGCGTGAGTTGATTATACGACATGCATCAAACAACTTCATAATCATAATATTCAATCCAGACAAAGAACTTCAAGGAGCACCCCAAAGTTTCTATCGGAGAAAAGATAATGAAAACGTGCATCAACCCCTATGCATAGATTACCCCAATGTCACCTCGGGAATCCGCGAGTTGAGTGCCAAAACATACATCAAGTGAATCAATATAATACCCCATTGTCACCACGGGTATTCATATGCAAGACATACATCAAGTGTTCTCAAATCTGAAATATTCAATCCGACAATAACGAAATCTCAAAGGGAAAAGATTCGATTCATCACAACAAGGAGAGAGAGGGAAGAAACACCATATGATCCAACTATATTAACAAAGCTCGCGATACATCAAGATCGTGTCATATCAAGAACATGAGAGAGAGAGAGATCAAACACATAGCTACTAGTACATACCCTTAGCCACGAGGGTGAACTACTCCCTCCTCGTCATGGAGACCGCCGGGATGATGAAGATGGCCTCCGGTGATGATTTCCCCCTTCGGCAGGGTGCCGAAAAAGGGTTGTAGATTAGATCGTGCAGGTACAGAGGCTTGCGGCGGCGTAAAAACTCATCTAGGTTAACTTTCGGGGGTTTCTGAATATATATGATTTTTCAGCATTGGAATCACGCGAAGAGGTGCCACAGGGGGCCCACGAGGCACCAGAGCGCGCCTGGGGGGGGGGGCAGGCGCGCCCAGGTGGTTCGTGGGGCCCCAGTGGCTCTTCTGTTGCTTCCCCGAAGCTTCCTGGGTCTGTTTCCTTCCAGAAAAAATCGTCAAAAAGTTTTGCTGCATTTGGACTTCATTTGATATGGATTTTCTGAAAAACCAAAAACAAGTAGAAAACAACAACTGGCACTGGGCACTAGGTCAATATGGTCCATGAAAATCATATAAAACCCATGTAAAAGTGCACCAAAATCATAAAAAACTATAATAAACATGGCATGAATACTTCATAAATTATAGATACGTTGGAGGTGTATCATTCGCCTGCACATGGTAGTCCCTATCCCCATACTTTGGTAGTATCCCTCGGAGCGACCAGACCCTGAAGGTTCCATCTTGCAAAGTGTCGCATTCGTAAGCAGTCTTTAGCTTCATTTCTACCTAGAACTTGGAGAATAGATTTTGCGTGTATATCCCCCGCATCTGCAACTCAATTGGCTTCAACGAATACATGTCTGCCTCTTTGTAAATTGTGTCCACTTGCTCTTTCGCCACATCCACCATTACTTTCTCCTGGATTGCAGTGTATTGAGTTGCGAATTCAATTAATGAGTTTTTGGGGTTCACGTACTTCTTGAGCACAGTATTGAATCCCTCGCTCCTTGCTGTTGTCTGCAAGAACGGAAAGAAATTCTTCATGTAGTACACCGGGGCCCAGCATTTCCTGTTTTCCCACAACCAGTGAAAATGCTCGTTGTCGATCTGGCCATAATCGTGCATCATTGTCCACCATTTGTTTTCAAACTCTTCCTCTGTGCACACAAAACATGTGATGGGACAATTACAACATCATCCAGAAAACGATGGTAATTAAAGTACACATATGCTAGTAACTTTCTTAGTTATTAGGTGGTAACATCATGGAACAAAATTTCCAGACTTTGGTACTGTCATCTGTAAAAAATAATATTTGTTCACACCTAGGCTGGTAACTTTCTAAATTAATAGGTGGTAACAACATATCTAATTTTTTTGGTACAAAATAACCAGATCTTTTTGGTAATATCAAATGTAAAAGTTTGGTATTTTTTTCTACCCACATGATGGTTACATGTCTACACATTCCCCATGGTAATTGTTGTTTCTTCAGTGAACTGTACCTTGGTAATATAGCCTACAAGACACTGGTTTTTTGAGTAAACAGATCATGGTATCTTGTGTAGACATAAACATGGTAACCTAAACATGCTAACTTGTTCTCACACATGTCATATGGCTTTCATAAACATCATGGTAACTTTCTGAAATAATAGTTGGTAACACACAATTTCGCTGCACGGTAGTTAAAATGTGTCTACGGGGTAGGAATGTACCAGTTAAGCTGTTGTCGACACAGTCTTTGAACGCTTTGTTTAGTGGTTTATCATCAGCCATCAGCTTTCCAAGTTTCTCCTGTGCCTTCTTCATTATATTCCAGCGGCAATTTCTGTGTACTATGTTCAAGAAGACCTCATCGATTGCACTCCTCATCGCAAAGTCTTGATCTGTGATGATGTTTTTTGGGGCAACACCACCCATTGCATGGAGGAAGGTGTTAAACAGCCACACGAAGTTCTCCTTTAGTTCGTTTCGAATGAAGCCACACCCAAACTGGATGGATTGACCATGGTTATTAATTCCAATGAATGGTGCACACGGCATCTTGTACATGTTTGTCATGTATGTTGTGTCGAATGACAAACAGTCATTGTACTTTGCATATGCCCTGCGTGATGCGCCATCAATCCTTTCTCTTTTGTACTGCTGCCTTATTGCAAAGCCAGTCCTGCACGCGTAAATTCTATAGTGGTCACATGCGCTCTCCAGAGTGTCAAATTTTGTCCCTTGTAAAGGGGGCTTAGGTGTGGAATATGCCTCCATGTTGCTACCTTCCATATCGGCATCGATTCCAGCAGATTCTAGAGTTGCAGGTTCGCTGATTGTTTGCTCTCCAAGGCTTCCAGCTCCCGTGCTTGCATTTGTTCCAGCACTTGGTGCATTTGTTCCATCACCGGGCAAGCTGTTGTTTGCGCTGCTCGTCCGAGCACCTGCAGTGTGACGTGGTAGTTTAGTCAAACCTAGCATGGTAATTTCAACCCATGTACAATGGTAACTTAAATAACAGTTTTTGATCATGGTAGTTTTCCGAAGAATCAGTGACTATAATTTCTAGCAAGGAACACTGGTAATTTGCCCATCTTGATCATGGTAATATATGAACACCAATGTTGGTAAAAACCAGGGTAACTGTAATACATGAACACCACTGCAGGTATTTTCAAACCAGGTTCACTGGTAATTCATGAAGACCAATGCTGGTAATTTCAAAACCAGTATCGCTCGTAAACTAAATAGCTGTTTTTTGATCAAGGTGATATATGAACAACCGAGGCTGGTAATAATTGCATATATGAAATTTACCTGGGGCCGGGATGTTTGGGTAGGCAGAATTGTTGCTTGCCGTGCGTGCTGCATCATCCTGTTCATGCATTCTCCCTCCTCCTGCATCTTCTGCATTATCTCATCTGCTAGCATCCATTTCTTTTGTTGATGAACCTCCTGCTTCATGTTTTTTACGTTTGCATGTTAGTATACTGTAGGGGAATGCAGCAGAAAACAAAAATTTCCGGTACCGCGAGCACGCCCAGGAACACTATGGAGATGCATACAGGGTTTGATCTGATCGTTACTGACTCATAGCGCAGCGGAAGTAGAGTCGATGTAGATCGTCGGTGCAGATCCCCGCAGCTAGGATTTACAACCTCCCAACCGCGAGGATGTACTCCCTCGTCAGCCCCTCAGACTGCCCTTCGGGAGGTGGTCGGACAGTCCCCCGGACGGTGTCACGGACAGCCCTTCGGGAGGCACTCACAGAAACTCGGACGGTCACTCGGACAGCCCTTTGGGAGGCACTCTCGAACAGCCCCTCGGGCAAAAAGATCGAACCTACGACCTCTCTATGGGGTTGCACACATACGGTGTCATCTATCCGGCAGGGCTTCGCCGTCCAGAACTAGTTCCCACCGGAACCCAGACAGCCTTTCGGCTCTACGAAACTATTTTGCGGGGAGGGAGAGAGAAGCCAGATCATTGCATGGCACTTGTATGTGAGATTGAGTGAGTGTGGAGAGCACCTCTCCACCTCTATTTATAGGAAATCCCAAGGGGTAGGGTGGCTTTCCAAAAAACCCAAAATGCCCATGAATGGAGTCCTTCACAAGGGCATAAAGGGGAAGCCAAGGGACAAGTGGGGCCCCATGGAGGAGCCCCTCATGTGGCCGGCCACCCCTCTTGTGCCCCCCAAAGGGGTTCCCATCCATCCATGTCATCCCCTAGATCTTCTGAGCAAAGCCCAAAAAGGTGGCTTTCTAAAAAGTAACCATAAAGTGATTTTCACTATTCATGGAAACATTTTTCCGTGACCGTTAAATCCGAAAATATTTTTGTAGGTCTTAGAACATTTCCAGTACCCACTAAAATAATTTTAGACGTGTTCCGAAACAATTCCGGATTAGTGATTTTCATCTGCGAAAAGCAACCAAAGCGGTTGCGGCAGCTCCGGAACATTTCCGGGTTTTTTCTCCGGAAAAATCCCAGAAGTTCCCAGAACAATTCTGGCACCCTCCAAGAATTTCCAGGCCTGTGCCGAAACCAATTTGACTTAATGGTATACCCTGAAACAACTTTTCAGTTTTACCGAAACTCTTCCGGTGTTCTCTCTCTGAAACTCTTCCGTTGTCTCCGAAACTTTTCCGGTGACTTTCTCTAAGACTCCCTGTCTAGTATTTAGCAGGTAGATGACCCTTAAGCGTGTGACCCTATAGGTTCGGTGAAGCATAGACATGACCGGAACTCTTTCCGATCAATGATCAACATCGGAGCCGTGGACACCCATATTGACCCCTATACCCACACGAATAAATATTCGAGTGAACCTCCAGTTTGCCGTGTGCTATTCCTGTTGCTTCGCGATATGTTACAAATACCCGAGGTGAGAATCATCGGCATCCCCGTGGATCAACACTTGTCCACAATGCCAGTTACCTCGTTACCGGTTTTGTTCTCTTTTCTCGTTTCCGTGTTCCGGCATCCCTGTGATCAAATCACAATGTGTCTGGCCAGACGATGGTGGATACCGTAACACCGAGAGGGCCCAGTGATATCTCTCCATCGTCGGAGGAGCAAATCCCAATCTTGAGCTATCAAGTCCCTTGTCATACTTTCCCATGAACCCGTAAGCCGCCGTAATAGCCACCCAGTTACGGATGACGTTTAACAAACCCCAAAGTTCATGAATCAAGCATGAAAGAACTCGATACTCTCATGGTCTAAGGAATTATGCAAACGTTAACTTTCTCTGTGTTATTAACCATTAACTTGTGACGAATGTATCGCATAGCATAACATCAATTCGGGTCGATTCAACACAAGTGTTCTCCTAACATTGTGCCCTCAAAGTTGCTGGCATAGTCATGCCCATGATCAGGAAAACAGAACCATCATGCAACACTTGAGCTAGTCTTAGAGGCTAGACTAGGAATACGTTTTACCGTTTATTATTCCACACGTGCATATGAGTCTTCCTCCGAGCCTCGTGGTTATTGTAGACTCGAGAACTATAGCAGTTATAGCATGGAACATAAACATAATTATGAACATGGAGATAAACAACAACATTTATTATTTCCTCTAGGGCATATCTCCTATAGACTCCCACTTGCACTAGAGTCAGTAATCTAGTCAATGCTAATGCACTTTACACCTATGGCACACCGGTGTAAAAAATGCTTCGCTTGTGGTATAGCCTGATGTCCAACGGAGCTTGCAACTTCAGTTCCGTGTGTATCTTTGCATCTCCTCGCATTTTCATGCTTTCACAAAATTCATATTTTGTGTGGACTTGGCTTTGTATATATGTGAATCACTGGTCAAACCTTGATTCCTCAGACTGAGCTATGGAGCAACTATCTGCAATAGTGTCCCATTGACCAAAGCCATCTTGGAACCATACTAAGTTCATGAATGAGCTATATGATTCAACATCTTCTTTGTCGCTTCCAAAGCGTCAACATACTTAGCCATTTGTCATAGAATTCGCCACAGTAACCTGTTTGGAACAATTTCCAACTTACCATGCCACCATATCGTGTATTACAAAACCCTTAACTTAAATCAAAAATGGCATGGAGCATTGATGAATACTGTATCGATGTAATTATTTACAATGAGCACTTCATAATCTCTGCTTGCGAGAAAACATGTCATCAGTGCTACTATAGTACTCAACGACATTTTTCACTGTTGTCCCATGATCAGTACTTTGATCACTTTGGTATCTATACTCGCAACAGCTTGGGAGTATTGGACATATCTGGTTGTTTTACATACCATGGAATACATGATTAATCCAAACATGAAAGTGTGTGGAATCTCCATCATGTATTTTGCCCATCAGTGTTTTGGGACACCGAGTCTTGCAAAACTCTTTCCATGTGACTTTGGCAAGAATCACTCCTTGGCGTTTTAATGCTAAACTGTTTTAGCATCTTGTCAATATGTATTTAGGCTTAGCCCTATTAGGCAATTCTATCTCGTAGATAATTATGCCTAATATCTAGGCTACCTAGCCTAAGCACTTCATCGAAAAACTATTTTGAATGAAGTCCTAATTCGTGTCAAGAAATTAATATTATTTCCAATCAATAATGTGTCAAGCACACAAGGTTTTTAGAAATATTATTATGCTCCCACTTACTTTCTTGTAACCACAAGCATCCATTGATGAAATCAAACTCTTTTGACTATTTCATCAAAAACGAAGATTCCAACTCCATTTTGCTCTCTTCTGTCCATCGCTGGAAGTCTGAAGTTTGCATACTTACTAGCATCCTCTGGATAGACAAAATACCTTGGACTGTATCACATGCAAGTCCTAGGTAGCATTTCCATCACATGGAAATCCTTTTGGCATCCAAGTATCATATCTCATCATTGAAATATGTATTAATTGCTAGTTTAACCCGAACCGACTTTAAGCATCGCTACGGTGAGACAATCTCATCGTAGTTAATTCCTTGAATTTGTTATAAGCAACAAGTCGAGCTTTATGGATAATTTTTTTTATCCGTATCAGTTTATAGTTCCATTTATATTCGTTAGACTTTAAGTCTTCCGAAGGGTTTCTCAAGATCTAATCTTGAATCATTTATATGGAAACTATCTCGGATTATATTGGCATTTAGCCAATTCCGGAGTCAGGGCCCATCAACGCTTCCTTGTGTATCGTAGGTATACTGTTGTCTAACAACAATATCTCGTTTGTGCACCTAAGAGGTTTGCACAAGTTTTGCCTACGTGGTTCAGCTGCAAGTTCGACCGAAGTCCATACATCTCATGTAGAGGCTTCCATATCAGTCACAGTAGGAAACTCTGGAATCACTTCCAAGGTCTCTTTCCCTTGACCTGATGACGAAGATACTGTTATCTCGTCGAGTTGCACTGTCCTCCCACTCACCTTTTTGTAAGAACCGTTTTCTACAAAATCATACCGTTCTTTGTGGCAAACCTTTTTGCCTCGGTATAGTGAGGGAAGAATACCCAATATTTTGGGACAACCTACAAAGTAGCACTTGTCTGATTTGGAATAGATTTGTAAATATTTTACACAAGCCCCATATTCCAAATGTTAAGAAAAGATATAACATGGCTGGGCGTACCATACCATGACGTCATTTCAACAGATTTGATGGCACTCTTTTCAGTGTAAAAGCCGCAGTCTCTAAAGCATTACTTTTAAAAGGGATAATGGCAAATTGATTTATGTCATCTTTGATCTTACCATGTCATAAATGGTTTGATTACATCTTCACGGACATTCCACTCACAGTGGTGTTCCGGGAGGTGTAAGTTATGAAACTCTTTTCACAACTCATCAAACATTCGCTAAACTTGTAACTCAAATATTCCTTTCCGCAATCTAATTGCAGAAACATAATTTTCTTGTTACAATAATTCCTACTTCATTTTGAAAACCTTTTGAATGACTTCAAAAGATCCAGACTGATGTCTCATCAAGTAAATATCCATATATCTACTTGAGTCATTTCTGAAGATAGACAAATCCACTACTGGCAACAACATTTATCGGACTACACACATCATAATGTATGATCACCAATTAGTTCGTTGCTCGTTCCTTATGGCCTATGAACGATATTTTATTCACTTCACTTTTCGGACGAAAGTTGCAAGTGTCAGATGATTCATAATCAAATGACTTCAAAATCCATCATAATGGAATTTCTCCATGCGGGTTTCTCCAATGTGACCAAATGCAGTGCCACACATATGTGGTATTCTTTTAGTCTTGCGACATTTAGCGTCAGTGTTATGGATGTATCATATTACCATCAATATTCATAACATACGTCCCATCCATGATGGAAGTATGGCCCTTATGTTATTCATAATACTGAACAACAATTGTTCTTTTATGAGCAACATTCTTGCAACAAACATTATGCAAATGAGCTAGAGTGTATGAAACTCTAAAATGAATTATGAAAGTAAATACAAAGGTAATGTATTATTATCAATATTCATAACATACGTCTCATTCACAATGAAAGTATGGCCCTTATGTTATTCATAACACCGAACATCAAAAGTTCTCTTATGAACAACCTTCTTGCAAGATACCTTATGCAATGGGCTAGAGTGTATGAAACTCTAAAAATGAATTATGAAAATAAATACATAGGTAATACACCGATGGAAGGTATAGTAACATTTACTATGTTCCCAGCGCGTATCTAAACCTCACTCCGGCAAGTCTTTTAGGCCGTAGTAGTTCTTGCATCGAGTCGCAACAGAATGCAATCGAGCGGGTATCTCTGTGAACTCACAATACCCAAGAATCAGTGATTAACATGTTTAATCATAATTCCCAAGAATTATATCTTTGACCAGCTTTCTATACATCAATAACTTGTATGACATTCATACATGAGCTGGATATTCCAGTCTTCTCTCTTTTTGCCTTTATACTTCTAACAGTTTAACTTTCAATATTTCTCCTACTCTCAGAAGAAGCACCCAACTTTAAGAGTGGCGTTAGCCCCGGACTTCCTAGGCGTGTAAGTCACACTAACACCCTTTGGACATTTCCTTTCTCTTTTAGTTGTTGTTTTATTCACCTTCATCATATGACAGGCGTTCTTCTAGATCCCTCTCTCGTCAGTCAAATGCCCAGTAAACACTTTACTAATACTTTGCAAAACAAACATTTCTTTGGATATCCCATATCTTTTAGCCTTTGTTTGTATCTGAAACTAATTTTCAGTTCCATGAATATCACATAGCTATCCCAAACTTTTGAAGTTCGGGTCTCATGGAAGCAGACATATTGCACTTGACCATAACGGAATTCTAGCTTTTGGATCGAAGGACGAGAGTCACATCATCCATAGCATTAGCGGGAGAATACTAAAAGCATGCGATAGGACAAAGTCCTTCTCGGCACTCTTGAGGACAATCCTCACTTTACGTTACCAACCGTATAGTTTTAACCATATATTTAACATCTATTCAATTTTAATAGGGAAGGTGGAAACGCGAGCCATTATTCTACAACTATTATGCAAATCACACTTAGACAGTGTTCATAATTAATTGCACTGAGAATTAAACAAGTTAATTCTAAAGTGTGCTCCCACTCAAATCAATATCTCTCATAATTGATCGTGAGTGATACAAGACCCATATTGAAATTCAACGCCAAGGATGTATCCATCTCAAGTGACGAGAATTGCAATCGGTAGGCCAACTTGCCAATCACATCTCTATGTGACTCTTGTTCATATTTCGATGGGCGTGTTCCGAGCTCAGAACGATCCTCCGGAACGTCAAGACAACCAAGTGATCTCGCTGCGAGGTTTCAACTCACCCGCCTCACACTTCTCTAATCGTTCGTACCCATGTATCCATGTGATACCCCGAAGAGATAGGTGCCGTGATGGTGCTACACTTGGGAGAACACTAACTACTTGATATTTTTGTGAGAGATCACCCTAATAAAAGCATCTACCGCACAATAAAAAAGGGTGCATCATAAGGGATAAACATCTCAGGCAATTCATAATAGCATGATATGGTATAGCCCTTTCTGACGGAGAAGTCTTTTATTTCTTCGTCTTCGGCATTCGCGTCGATGTTCACCTTTGCGAAGATTGCCACCACCTTGTCGATGCACTAGATAATATTGCTATCTCTATAGCTAATAAAATAATGCATTACAAAAGGTTGACACGCAGGTCATTAAAGTGACAATCATATGGCTCCAGCCATCATGCAGAATCATGACACGCAGGTCATGTTAATTTACATTGTACAATCATCTCATACATAATCAAATTAAATATGAGAACTGCTATACCACATCACATGCACATCCTGCAAAACCAAGTTAGACGCCTCTAATCGGTTTATACAAGATTTTAATTTTACGTGGCTTCTAAGGTTTTGAAACAAAATGAAGATACCAACGTCCATCATCAAGTATGATTATTCAAGTCACTGGATTAACTTTGCGGGGTGTATGAAACATGAGATAATAAAATCTCGAGCCCCATACTAAACTTCGTCATACGCATGACCCCCGTGCAGATCATATCTACATTGCCCTTTCGTCTGCGAAATTTCATCTTTCTTTTAACTATGGTGGAATTCAATGAACTGTTAGCACTTCGTTGATCAATAAGGATCGCGGATTGCCAGAACCTTGAAACTCCACCATGCCATTATCAAGATCAGAAATACGCAAATTCAAGGGAAGCAACAGGAACATCGGGTAACAGATTTCATCTGCTACCCGCACAAATAATTTTCAGTAATAGAACTTATCTACTATAAATTATATTGTGCAACACCCATACATCTCTATGTATTCTAGATCGCAACCTGCATCTACGCAAAGCACGGCTCATGATGCCACTGTAGGGGAACGCAACAGAAAACAAAAATTTCTGGTACTGCGAGCACGCCCAGGAACACTATGGAGATGCATACAGGGTTTGATCTGATCGTTACCGACTCGTAGCGCAGCGGAAGTAGAGTCGATGTAGATCGTCGGTGCAGATCCCCACAGCTAGGATTTACAACCTCCCAACCGCGAGGATGTACTCCCTCGTCAGCCCCTCGGACTGCCCTTCGGGAGGCGGTCAGACAGTCCCCCGGACGGTGTCACGGACAGCCCTTCGGGAGGCACTCACAGAAACTCGGACGATCACTTGGATAGCCCTTCGGGAGGCACTCTCGAACAGCCCCTCGGGCAAAAAGATCGAACCTACGACCTCTCTATGGGGTTGCACACATACGGTGTCATCTATCCGGCAGGGCTTCGCCATCCAGAACTAGTTCCTACTGGAACCCAGACAGCCTTTCGGCTCTACGAAACTATTTCACGGGGAGGGAGAGAGAAGCCAGATCATTGCATGGCACTTGTATGTGAGATTGAGTGAGTGTGGAGAGCACCTATCCACCTCTATTTATAGGAAATCCCAAGGGGTAGGGTGGCTTTCCAAAAAACCCAAAATGCCCATGAATGGAGTCCTTCACAAGGGCATAAAGGGGAAGCCAAGGGACAAGTGGGGCCCCATGGAGGAGCCCCTCATGTGTCCGGCCACCCCTCTTGTGGCCCCCCAAAGGGGTTCCCATCCATCCATGTCATCCCCTAGATCTTTTGAGCAAAGCCCAAAAAGGTGGCTTTCCAAAAAGTAACCATAAAGTGATTTTCACTATTCACGGAAACATTTTTCCGCCACCGTTAAATCCGAAAATATTTCTGCAGGTCTTAGAACATTTCCAGTACCCACTAAAATAATTTTGGACGCGTTCCGAAACAATTCCGGATTAGTGATTTTCATCTGCGAAAAGCAACCAAAGCGGTTCCGGCAGCTCCGGAACATTTCCGGGTTTTTTCTCCGGAAAAATCCCAGAAGTTCCCAGAACAATTCTGGCACCCTCCAAGAATTTCCAGGCATGTGGTGAAACCAATTTGACTTAATGGTATACCCTGGAACAACTTTTCAGTTTTACCGAAACTCTTCCGGTGTTCTCTCTCCGAAACTCTTCCGTTGTCTCCGAAACTTTTCCGGTGACTTTCTCTCAGACTCCCTGTCTAGTATTTAGCAGATAGATGACCCTTAAGCGTGTGACCCTATAGGTTCGGTGAAGCATAGACATGACCGGAACTCTTTCCGATCAATGATCAACATCGGAGCAGTGGACACCCATATTGAACCCTATACCCACACGAATAAATATTCGAGTGAACCTCCAGTTTGCCGTGTGCTATTCCTGTTGCTTCGCGATATGTTACAAATACCCGAGGTGAGAATCATCGGCATCCCCGTGGATCAACACTTGTCCACAATGCCAGTTACCTTGTTACCGGTTTTGTTCTCTTTTCTCGTTTCCGTGTTCCGGCATCCCTGTGATCAAATCACAATGTGTCTGGCCAGACGATGGTGGATACCGTAACACCGAGAGGGCCCAGAGATATCTCTCCATTGTCGGAGGAGCAAATCCCAATCTTGAGCTATCAAGTCCCTTGTCATACTTTCCCATGAACCCGTAAGCCGCCGTAATAGCCACCCAGTTACGGATGACGTTTAACAAACCCCAAAGTTCATGAATCAAGCATGAAGGAACTCTATACTCTCATGGTCTAAGGAATTATGCAAACGTTAACTTTCTCTGTGTTATTAACCATTAACTTGTGACGAATGTATCTCATAGCATAACATCAATTCGGGTCGATTCAACACAAGTGTTCTCCTAACATTGTGCCCTCAAAGTTGCCGGCATAGTCATGCCCATGATCAGGAAAACAGAACCATCATGCAACACTTGAGCTAGTCTTAGAGGCCAGACTAGGAATACATTTTACCGTTTATTATTCCACACGTGCATATGAGTCTTCCTCCGAGCCTCGTGGTTATTGTAGACTCGAGAACCATAGCAGTTATAGCATGGAACATAAACATAATTATGAACATGGAGATAAACAATAACATTTATTATTTCCTCTAGGGCATATCTCCTACATATACGTTTGCACGTGTTCAGTATTTTTTGGACTCACGGTTTTTGTTTATTCTTTACACAGATGTTAAAGGCAAGAACACAGGGGTCAAAGGCAAGAACATTAAACAGGATAAATATAGTACACCACAAGCCTCTCCAATAAAAGGCACCACTTTCTTTCTTCCATGGTAGTTCTTAACACAAGTGGATGATAACTTTTACCATGTACAGATTGGTAACTTGTTTTCTTCATGCATTATAGCATTGTAGACAAAAAATGAACCTATTGTAATGCATTTTCCATCATATGACAATATGATTTTTGTGATCAATAAAGGTTCCTCTTTTTTTATCTCTATTTATTTTACATGGTAACACCATTGGTTTTTCTTTTCTGTAGCAAGGGGGGTGGGGAATGGGGTGGGTAGTTTGTTTGATGCATATAGGTGGTAACAACAGTTTCACAGACTGGTAATTTATGCACAGACTGGGTGGTAAATCTTTGCAAGAAGCAGAATTTTCAGAGCAGTAGGAATGATTTGTTTCTTATCAGGGGGTGGGCTGGTAATTTCTGCGCAGACTAGGTGGTAAATCTTTGTAAGAAGCAGAATTTTCAGAGTAGTAGGATGATTTTGTTCTTACCAGGGGATGGGGTGATGTTGCCTGGTGAGTCCTGCGCTGGACCCCTGGTAATTCTCCCGTATTGTAGCTGGTAATCCACCTGTCTTGATGTATGCAGAGTACTAGAGTGAAGAGGCCTATGGTATTGTTCTACTTCCTCTAGATCTGGAGGTACGGTACGGTTTTGCTGTCGATTTGAGCAGCTGGGTAGGGGGGAGGGGTGGGGGTGGGGGTGGGGGAGAGTATACTTGCGTGGGAGGTAAGGGGGCTGGGGGAAAGTTGGATGTGCGACCGCATAAGGGGAGTGCGTCGTCGGGGTGGTTGAGAGGCGCTGGGGATTTTTTCCTGTTGGGCCTGGTATCACGATCGGGAGAGCGCTCGGTCTCGTGGGCGGGGGAGGTACGTTCGGTACTTTTCCTATCGGGCACACTAGTGCCAAATATCGATGTCCTTGGGCAAAACAATGTACATTGGTTTTTGGTACCGCGTTTCGCAGTATCATAGTTGGGTGGACAAGTGCATTCATAAAGCTTGATATCGAAAAATTTCAAGTACACCTTTGATTTTTGGGAGCACCCGGCTGCACAAAAAACGCACGTCATCCTCCTCTATTTGTAGAAATTCAGAGGACACCGAGAAAGAGAAGCCATGGTCGACTTGTTGGGCTCATGTTTGCCACACACAAAAAAATGGTCGATTGGATTGCTGCCATGAAGAGCAGAAATAGGTGTGGACTTTATTGTAATTTTTTTTGCGGGAAATGGACGTTATTGTATGCCTGAATTGTTCAGACGAAATGTAATTCCATGTGCAACTTATGATCTGGATAGCGCTTCTCATCTTCCATCAAGATGTCATGATCCATACTTTTATGTACCCTGTAAGCTCGTGACATGGAAATGTAGGTGACATTCTGAAAAAAGTGTGTCCATCCGCATCATAAGCAGCGGTTGCATTTACAACTACTCTTGTTCGTTAGTAGGTCATCGTACGCACTTGGACTCTAGATAGGCTCCGGGCGGTGAAGTGCTACTATGCACCTGGAGAGATGGAAGCTAGCCTTGTCGGCTTCTCTTCCTGCCCAGTGCTCACCGAGAATGCAAGAAGCACGAAGACGACAGCCGTTTGTGTACGGAATTTGGCTTCGGGTCAATTGAATCACACAAACACTCACAAAGTGATGTTGCTGTTCCGTAACCTCTACCAGCATGTCTGGTCCAAGGGTTGTGAAAAAGGAACGTCGTAGGGGAAGTAGTCTGTCAACATCAAGATACAAAAAGTAAATTGACACAAAGAAGTAGGGAGAAGTGTTTAAACACTTAACATAAATTGTGGAACCCGGAGGGGCTAGGAGGTTAGGCTCGTATGGGCCTCCATGCCACACCCAACATGGGCCCGGTTTCCCAACACCCCCCTTGGTACTTATCTATATGTTCATGCCTCAAAACTCTAAAAACCTAATGAAAAAATATATGAAGAAAGAGTGCAAAGTATATGTTGTTGTATTGCACGAATTGCCTCGTCAAAAACCTCGGGTGAGAAACATCAGGAAAACTCATTCAAGGGAAAAATAGTACAATCCACTCGACCATCAAGTTGAGTGCTCGATCATCAGGACCGTGATTCTAATGGCGAGTTTGTGAAGTTTCCCCCTAAACCTTGCATCTCCTTAAGTCTCATCATACCGGTTCCACGCACTTATCGAAGGATGATGCTCGTAATGATTTAGTGAACAAATCGGCAAGATCATTACATGACTTAGTATGCAAGATTCTCACCTCGTTCATGTTTTGTAGCTCATGTGCATAGAAGAACTTAGGATTAATATGCTTTGTGAGGTTACTCTTCACATAACCCATCTGAATTTGTGCAACACAAGCAACATTATCTTCATAGATAATGGTAGGGGTTTGTACAGTATTCAACCCACACGTCTGCTGAATGTGGTCGATCATCCTCCGAAGCCATACACACTCTCGTGATGCTTCTTATAGTGTATGGTTTTCGAATGGTTCATGGAAGTCGATACAAGACTTTGCTTGGACGATTTCCAGGAAAACACAGTTTCACGACAATGGAAAACATATCCAGCATGTGACTTAGACATATGCGGGTCCGACAGGTATCCAACATCAGCATGGCTTATAGGCGGTAGGTCTTGATACCTTCTATAAAATAGACCAAGATCTTTGGTCCCTTGGAAGATGTCATTGAAGAATTTCCAACATCTCTTGGTAGGCTCAGAACTGTACCTAGCAAGAAAAGTGATGGCGAACACAATGTCCAACCGTGTACAATTTGCAGGCACATGAGTACTCCAACTGCGCTCAAGTAGAGAAATTTCCTAGTATTTCCTCCCCTCTTCCTTATGTCTAAACGGGTCCTTGTCTTGCTGTAAAGACCTCCCGATCATCATGGTCTTAGAAGGATATGCCTTCTCAAATCCAAATCTTTTCAGCACCTTCTCGGTGTAGGTCGACTAGTGCACTAGAATCCCATTAGAGGAATGTCCAGTTGCATACATAGACAACCTTGGTTTTACCCAAATCCTTCATCGCGAATTCTTATATCATGTAGGAACTCGCTTCCTGAATATCCTCAGGTGTACCGATTATGTTTAAATCGTCCACATACACCAAAATTATTCATAATCCATCACGGGATCGTCATATAAAAACACATGGGCAATCTTTATTGCTCGTGCAACCCTTCTGATGAAAAAAACCGCTTAGGAGATTATACCACATTCTACCAGACTGTTTAAGTCCGTACAATGACTTTTTAAATTGAATAATGTATAAACCCATCTTTGTTGTATCTTGGTTCAGAATAGAGATACTTTCGGGTACCTTCATGTATATGTTCGAATCCAAGTTACCATATAGGTAAGTAGTGACAACATTCATTAATTTTATTTTCAAGCCCATATTTACTGCTATTGAGATCAACTATATAAAGGTAATTCCATCCATGACCGGGGAATAAGTCTTCCTAAAATTGACACCTGGTAGTTGAGTGAACCCTTGAGCTACGAGCCTTGCTTTGTACCATAATACCTTATTATTTTTATCTCTCTTTACGACAAAAACCCACTTACGACAAACATGGCGTATGTGGGGAGGAGTTATACAAACGGGTCCAAGTACCTTCCATTTGTTGAGTGATAATAATTTGGTAGTAATTGCCTTCTGCCAATCTTTTCAATCTGAACTTTTCCTGGAATCAGCGAGCGTGTTAGGCTCAGGGTCAAGATATATGATTGAGGCAATTTTGTTAGCGAAGTTAATGTCGAAATTCGCCGTTGCTCCATTCATGAACTCTCCCGTACTAATATAACTTATGTCCATTTCGTCATGGAGCACATCTGGCGCTAACTCTTGCTCTACCAAATTTCCCATTCCGGGAGCAAGATCCTTTAGTTTTCCCATGCTGATGTGCGCACACACATCTTCGTTGGGTGTTTCTTAAGTACGGAATTTCATGCACTGAATTTTTCGTACTTGTGGCAAGTCTCAACTGGCTCCCCATTTCACTTTGGGCACTTTGGTGACAAGTTGTGATAAATCTCTCTTGTCCTTTTTCATCGGGCGTCCCCTAGTACTAGGGATTTGAGAAACCAGATTTCTCATCCTTTTAGGCCTTTGGGCGGAAGCGGGTACACCATCATTTTTCTTCGGTATTTCAGCCCTTTCCGTTGCATTGCGCGCACCCACATGCGACTTTTTTTGACAGTCCTTAAGTCACTAAAGTGTTCAGGCAGTTGATTCACTAATGACCGCAAATCTATTATCTTTTGGACTTCTCTATCCATCTCAATAGTGGACGGGTCATGAGCATGGATTCCCATAGCTTGCCACATGATTTCTCGACTTTTGCATCAAAGGGATGTTTCTCTCCCACTAAAGTCGGGAAAAAGATCCTCATCAAAAATGCAATCACCAAAATGAGCCATATGATAGTCACCTTTCATGGGGTCCATATACCTGATTATGGACACGGTCTCATGACCAACGCATATCCTGACTTATGGAGCGGGCCCATTGCTGATCGCTGGGGTGATGGTATTGGTACATATACCTAGCAACCAAACCTATGAAGGTGGGAAATTTTTGGTGTCGATCCATGAGCAAGCTAAACGGGAGAGTGTATGTTGTAGGCCTACAGTCTAAAATTGATGAGATTGGCCGCACGTAACACTGTATGGCCCCAATATGTAGTTGGTAAATTACAACCCTGAAGGAGCAATCGGGCAATGAATTTAATCCTTTTAATCAATGCCTCAAGAAGTCCATTTTGTGTATGAACATGCGATACTGAGTGCTCCACTTTGATTCCCATTGCCATTCAACAATCATCGAGCGCCTTTGAAGTAAATTCTCTAGCATTGTCCATTCAAATAGACTTTATAAGATAATCAAAAAAATTATTTCTCATTTGTATGATCTGAGAGATCAACTTTGCAAAGGGATGGTTCTGTATTGACAACAGACAAACATTGAACCATTTAGAGGAAGCCTCGATGAGCACCATGAAGTACCCCGAGAGGGGCTGAACTAGATGACATATGTCCCAATGGATACGTTCTAAGAATGCGGGGATTTCATCCTTCACTATGAGGGGCGATGGTCTAATGACTTACTTCCTTGTAGCGCATGCATGGCATACGAAATTATCGAGATTCGGGAAGTTTTTCACGTTGACATTTTGACCACGTGAGTTGTTAATTTTTTTTATCATCCTAAGTCCGGGGTGGTCTAATCTATCATGCGAGAGGCAGAAGAGTTCATAGCTTCAAATGGCAGTCTTAAGGGTAGTGTACACAAACACTGCTACAATTTTAGTGTAAGGATTTCTTCGGACAAACACACTGGGCCTTTACTTACTGCACCTCATGTTTCCCTAGGGAATAACTTTCAGCTACCGTACTCATCCCGACTATCACTGGCTTTACCTCATCCTGACTTTCAGCATAGCCTTCTACCCATCTATGCACTTTACCTCCTCCTTGATTGATGTTTGAGATCTCGAGTACCTGCGGTGCCTAAGACGAGAAAGAGACAAGAGACAAATCCATTGCGATACAAGTAATACATTTGACCTTAAAGTCAATACCAATAATCCTGTGCACAATTACATGGGGCTGCAAGGCTACGCCTCAACCCATAGCCCGAGCGAACTACTCACACATCGCAGATGAGTCACACAAGAAAGACATTGTAGATCGAACTTGAAGATGAATGATTGATAATAGTCTTACAATGTTGTTGTATGCAATGTATTTTGATTAAAAATGATGGCTATGGCTAGGGGATGGTTTCTATGGGATGGATTAGGGTTTCGGCGTTGTTGTGAATGGGCGGCTCTCCGTTGCGAATGGGGCTCGACCCTATTATGAAGTTGACTTGGGATGACGTCATGGAGCCAGCGGCAGGTGGTACGAGCGTGTGCGCTTGTACCAGGCGCCTCCTTCTCCCCTGGATGCGCTCCAGTGCCTTACTTTGCTCGTGGTTGATCGTCAATCTTCATATTTCCATATATTCTCCGATTCCTTCCCTCAAAATGACCCAAACAAAATAAATGGAGGGATTTGCGATCTCTTACATTTATTAGTCATTATTGATAGTATCAGAGTGATTCTCTCAGAATATTTGGCATTATTAGGCTTAAACAACGGTGGAAATGAGTGTAAAAATACACTCATCAACTACATAGGACTCAGTCCTGCTGTTAGAGCATCTCTAACCGATCCCTTATAATTTAACTTATTATATGCCTTCACAGATTTAATCCTTACAATTTGATGAGTTAGGGTATCTCCAGCGTGGTACATCAAATCCCGTCTAAATGCTCGGACACCTTTTGCCCTCCAATGGGGTACATCAAATGTCCACGG
Organism: Elymus sibiricus; assembly: GCA_039707655.1. Taxonomy (NCBI): domain Eukaryota; kingdom Viridiplantae; phylum Streptophyta; class Magnoliopsida; order Poales; family Poaceae; genus Elymus; species Elymus sibiricus. The sequence continues at coordinate 341,893,569 of CM077666.1, read as the reverse complement.
ATATAGACAAATGCCCAAAATCTCACAAATCCACCACAAATGAGAAGTTTGGGGGAGTCCGGACACGCTACGGACAAGCTTGGACCCCATCACAAACCAACTTTTTCCTCTCCCTCCCTTCTCTCTTCTCTCTCCATTGGACAAGGGGTGGACATTTGGTGCACGGGGTTGGATGTCCGGCTCCACTACCGCTGTCCGCGGACGTTTGGGGTGTCCGTTTTGATGGACGGCATTGGAGATGTCCATAATTGTGGCCGGACCTAACCGAACCTTCAAATTTAACTTCTCAAACAAACTGACCCCTCATGAAAGTCTCTCTTCATCTTCTTCTTCCTTCTTCCTTCTTCTTTCCGATGACTAGCTCGGACGGGGACAACGACGGGTTGGGAGAGACGCTTGGGAAGACTGGCTGGACGCACACACACCCAACACACACACACACACACACACACACACACACACACACACGCAGCAACAACACACACACACACGTGCACACACACAACAGCAACAGCGCGCGCGCACACACACACAAAATCATCATCAGCACACATGCAACAACAACACACACACACAACGACGGAGGTGGAGTACTACGCGGCCCACAGAGCGGAGGGTGAGATGTCCTACTTCACCATGTCGGACGACGTGTGTGAGTGCTGCCTCTTCACGCGCTCGTGGCGCCCAGCGGACTGGGGTGTTGGCGCGTGGCCGAGGGTGCTCGTGTTCATGGTCCACGGCTACGACAATCACATCAACTGGACGTTCCAATCCATTGCCACAAGCACCAGCGCAAGCAGTGCACAGTTGAGGCGGCCCAAGTTGTGAATCGCCCAAATTCATCACCGCCGGCGAGAATCCGACACCCAGGAGGGTGGCCAGACGTGTGGGGGTGGTGGGGGTTCCATTTTCTCGGTCACCAGGGCAGCGAACGGCCGACGGCAGCAGAAGGAAGAAGGAGGTGTCACACACGGCACATGAAAGGGAATTTTTTTAGGAGAGGCATCACGGCCGCTTAAAAATAAGAGAGTTGGGCTGGTTTTGGGAGTTAACTCCTTAAAGTTTTGATGAGTAGTTAACCGTTAAAGTTTCGGCTAGTTGCGGTTAACTTGAAACATAACATTTTGAGGAGTTAAAGGTTTCCTTTTTTTTATGGGAAACGATTACAATCAGCCGGCCGATCACGCTTTGAGTTTCACCGCACGCACAGTCGTCAGATACGAGTTTGATCAGGACATTCACCACTTGACGCGTGCCTCTGCAACCTTGACAATTTTTATGCAACATCGTTCGTGTTGCAGAAGTCCTTCCGCAACAACATCCATGTTGCAAAAAAGTTAAGACGAAAAAAATTTCCACAACATCATCTGTGTTGCAGAACTCCTTCCGCAACAACACTCATGTTTCAAAAAAGTTAAGATGAAAAAAAAATCTGCAACAAAACCTCTAGTGCAAATGTTTCTGCAACAAAAGGTGTGTTGCAAAGAGTTCCGCAACACTTCCTTTGTTGCATTGGTGAGGAAATGGGCGGACCGCTGAATAGCCCCAGATCAAGCGGCTGCGGAGGCGGCGGATCTTTTAAAAAGATCCGCCGGCCGACGCGTAGTGTCGCCCTTTGTTTTTCCGGGTGTGGAGTTGAATTTTTTTAAGAGATCGGCTAGAGACGCTCTTACATATACAATGGTAGACTTCCAATAAAAAACACACAAGATCATGGAAACATCCATGAGTAATGTTAGAAATATGAGCAATTTACCATATGATTTTATTAACAGAAATAGTAAATAAAACATGACTATCATAGCAGATATAAGACAAGTCATGCAATTCAACAGAGAGTATGCAAATAGCATCTGAAGTAGTGAATATGAATGGAATGTATCTAGAACAGAGGCTAGAACAAGAAACTGTGGCAGAGTCTCAAACAAAAAGAACACGAACACGTACTGAGCAGCAGGAGTAGCATTGGGGTTCGCGTTGACATTGTCGCCGGCCATGTCGTCGAAGAGGTTGTCGACGTCAGGGAAGAAGTCGTCGTTTGGGAAGTAGTCATCGGCGTCCGTGATGAAGAAGTCAGTAGTCGCGCAGAGCGCTCCCCAAAAACCTTATCACCCTTCTCCCGTACAGGACTCGAAGCGGCGGGGTTTCGGAGGCCTACTGTCCCGACCTGCGGTGCACGCCGCAAGCCGGGATGGGGAAGAACCTAGCTGCAGCTCAGAGTTTGGAACTCGATGGCGAGAGGAAGATGATGTTCTGATGTATCTCTCTGGAGAGGAGCGACCTCTCTTTTATAGGCACAGGAGAAGGAGGTGAATAGGCTGCGACAGGAGGCGAAGCAAAAGAGGGAGACGAAATGAACAGGCAGCAGCCGAAGGGTGCAGCGTTCGCATTCAAACTCCACTATAGAAAAACTTTTCAGCTCCCGTGTAACCTTTCGTATACCAGTCGTGCGTGGCAAAAATTTAGACAACGGCTCGGCTCATTCCTGCAACCTGCGGCGCGTCGTGACGAGGCGTGGCGTGGCGAGGCGGCGGCGGAGGAGGAGCGCACGTGTATGTCTCTCTTATTCTCATCCTCATACATGTGGAGAAACTACCTCCCTTATAAGGAGGTCTAACTCCTACTAGGTGAGCAGTATGGGACTAAACTTTTGTCCCACCTCTTGCCTTGCATGAATGGGCTAAGTGGACCTCTAGGATTTATTAGGAATTCTGAAAATGCTATTGGGCTGGCCCAAAAATAGACTAAATTCCAGCAATCCCCCACTAGATCCCAGAGGCACACAAAATTTGCATTTGGTTCCAAAACACTGTTTTATATACCGGTACTGCAGTGGAGACTGTTAAGTTGAACTTCCACCTAGAACTCTATGCTACACTAGTAAGCAACTTGAACAGTGGACTAGGCCTTGAACTGCAAGTTTTCTGTGAATCTAGCTTCGCACAAAGCCTTGACCGATACTGGGCTACCGTGGGACTTCCCCGCGGGTGGAGCTTATGCGTCATACTCCGAGGCATTTCATGAGTTTACTAGAGAGCTCCTTACTCTCATAGATTGCGACGTTTAACAATCAGACTCATGTAGGTGTGTTCTTCAAAAGATGTTCTGCAGGACAACATCTCTGCTTAAATAAGCATCTTAGAACACATTAAGATATACATCAACCTGCCATGCAGATTAGGAGAGTATTGCATCTTCATGAGTGGTATAATTAATAGTAAGGATACTCTCCTCTTAGTTGACCAACAGCTTGTTTTCCACATCTAATTCACGGGATCTCCGATCACATAGACTAGGTTACCACTGTGAACAACTCATATTGTGGGTCTCATACCCATATCCTTCGATGCATTATCTATCACATTATGTGATAGACCCTTGGTAAAAGGATCTGCCAAATTTTTAGACGTTTGGATATAATCCAATGCAATAACTCCAGAGTTTCTCATTTTCCTGACAGATTTTAACCCTCTCTGAACATGTCTTGATGACTTCATGTTATCCTTTGAGCTACTCACTTTCGTGATCACAGTTTGATTGTCGCAGTTCATAAGGATACCCGGTACAGGTTTCTCAACAACCGGCAAGTCATTCAAGAGCCGACGAAGCCAATCTGCTTCGACCGTAACTGTATCTAGTGCTGTGAGTTCTGCTTCCATTGTTGACCTCGTTAAGATGGTCTGCTTGCAAGACTTCCAAGAAACAGCGCCACCTCCATGAGTGAATACATATCCGCTCGTGGCCTTTATCTCATCAGCATCTGAGATCCAGTTTGAGTCACTATACCCTTCAAGCACCCTTGGGTACCCAGTGTAGTGAATTCCATAATTCGCAGTGCCTTTCAAATAACGCAAAACTCTCTCTAGATCTTTCCAATGATCATCTCCTAGTTTTGAAACAAATCAGCTCAGTTTGCTAACAACAAAAGAGATGTCAGGTCTTGTAGCACTGGCTAAATACATAAGCGAGCCAATAATCTGAGAATATTTCAATTGATCTCTAGCAATTCTTCAATTCTTTCGAAGCAACACGCTAGCATCATATGGTGTTGGAGAGGGCTTGCAGTCACTATAGCCAAAGCAACTCAAGATCTTTTCCACATAGTGAGATTGAAGCAATGTAATCCCACCATCATCATCTCTCAATAGCTTGATGTTCAGAATAACATCAGCTACTCCTAAATCCTTCATCTCAAAGCAACGAGATAGGAAATCCTTGACCTCCTTAATAACATTCAGATTTGTTCCGAAAATCAATATGTCATCAACATACAAGCAAAGGATAACTCCCTCGCCCCCACCATGGCGATAGTACACACATTTGTCAGCTTCGTTTACAACAAAGCCTGCAGCTGTTAAAGTTCTTTCAAACTTCTCATGCCACTGCTTAGGTGCTTGCTTATGTCCATACAAAGACTGCAACAATTTGCACACCTTCCCTTCCTGACCGTCCACTATAAACCCATCTGGTTGTTCCATGTAAATTTCCTCGTTCAACTCTCCATTTAGGAAAGCAGTCTTAGCATCCATTTGATGAACGAGAAGACCATGTGAGGCAGCTAATGAAAGTAGTACTCGAATAGTGGTCAGTCGAGCCACATGTGAGTAAGTATCAAAGAAGTCTTCACCTTCCTTTTGGGTATAACCCTTGGTCACGAGCCGTGCCTTGTACTTCTCAATAGTACCATCAGGCCTAAGCTTCTTCTTGAATACCCATTTGCATCCTATAGGTTTGCACCCATAAGGACGATCAGTGATCTCCCAAGTTTCATTTGCCAAGATGGAATCCATCTCACTACGGACCGCTTCCTTCCAGTAGTCAGCATCTTCAGATGCATAGACCTCTGAAATAGAACTGGGAGTATCATCTATGAGATACACAAGAAAATCATCACCAAAGGACTTTGCAGTCCTCTGTCTCTTGCTCCTTTTAGGAGTCTCAGTGTTGTCCTCCATAGGATCTTCAATATGTTGCATCGGAATGGTAGGTTCAGAAATTTCAACTACATCCTGATTCAATGAACTAGGCAACTCCTGATTTGATGAGCCTCCCATATCCTTCATGGGAAAGATATCTTCAAAGAAAGTCACATCATTCGACTCCATGATTTTACCGACATGCATGTCTGATACCTCAGATTTTATAATCAAGAATTTATAACCAATGCTATGAAAAGCATAGCCCAGGAAAACACAATCCACAGTTTTGGGTCCAAGTTTGCGCTTCTTTGGAATTGGCACATTGACTTTCGCCAAGCAGCCCCAGGTTCGTAGGTAAGAGAGTTTTAACCTTTTCTTCTCCCATTCCTCGAATGGAGTTATCTCTTTGTTCTTTGTGGGAACTCGGTTTAGGACATGACATGCAGTCAATATCGCCTCCCCCCACCATGCCTTGGAGAGACCCAATGTGTCTAACATGGCGTTAACCAAATCAGTTAGAGTACGGTTCTTTCTTTCGGCTACCCCATTTGACTGAGGTGAATAGGGAGGCGTCCTCTCATGGATTATACCATGTTCCTCACAAAAAGAATCAAATTCATTGAAAAAATACTCTCCACCACGATCGGATCTAAGCCTCTTGATTTTTTGATCATGTTGGTTTTCCACTTCAGTTTTATAGATCTTGAAAAAGTTCAACGCCTCATCTTTTGATTTCAAAAGATACACATGGCAGTATCTAGTGGAGTCATCAATTAACGTCATGAAATATTTCTTTCCACCTTTTGTCAAAACACCATTCATTTCACAAAGATCTGAATGTATGAGTTCTAGTGGCGCAAGATTTCTTGTTTCCACAGTTGTATGAGACTTACGAGGTTGCTTAGCTTGCACACAAACTTGACACTTAGATCCCTTGACAACGGTGAAATTAGGGATTAAGTTCAACTTGGCTAGCCGCGTCATGCAACCAAAGTTAACATGACAGAGGCGTGAATGCCATACATTTGATTCACTATTGTTGCAAACATGATTAACAACTTTATTACAAACATCTGACAAGGATAAGCGAAACAAGCCTCCTGACTCACACCCTTTACCAACAAAAGTTCCATACTTGGATATTGCAAATTTATTGGACTCAAAGACAAACTTGTAGCCATCTCTACACAGAAGAGATCCGCTAACAAGATTTTTATTGACGGAGGGGACATAATGCACGTTCTTCAGCCGCACGATCTTCCCCGAAGTAAACTTCAGATCGACCGTGCCAACACCACGAATAGAAGCACTTGAACCGTTGCCCATCAGCACGGAAGTAGTCCCTGCGGCCTGATATGAAGAAAACATGGAAATATCACTGCATACATGTACATTAGCACCCGTGTCAATCAACCAATCAGGAAAACGACATACTGAGAGAATAGTGGGAAGTATACCGTATCCAATATCCTTCATCTCAGTGTCACCAATGACAACATTGGCGATCTTGTCGCCTTTTAACGGTTAGGGCAACTAGGAGCCCAATGATCAGGATCTCCGCAGACATGACAAACACCTTTCTTCTTGTCAGTCTTCTTCTTGAAGTTGGTATGCTGCGAAGCCTTGTTCTTCCCATCAAACTTCCCTTTACCATCAAACTTGCCCTTGTTCTTGAACTTGTGGGGCTAGAAGTTTTTCTTCTGTACCAGATTGGCACTAGAACCTCCCTCAATACCTCGAGCACGTGTGTCTTTTGCTCTCGCTTTTTCTTCCACATCAAGAGTACCAATAAGATCCGGAACGGAAAACTCTTGCCTTTTATGCTTCAGAGAGGTAGCAAAGTTCCTCCACGAGAGAGGAAGCTAAGTGATGATGCCTCCGGCAACAAACTTGTCCGGTAACATACAATTGAAGTGCTCAAGTTCTCTAGCAAATGACTATATCTCGTGAGCTTGCTCAACCACGGAGCGCTCATCAGTCATCTTATAGTCATAGAATTGTTCCATGATATACAACTCAGTGCCGGCATCCGAGACCCCAAACTTGGCCTCGAGTGCGTCCCACATATCTTTTCCATTATCAATTTACGCATAAGCATCAACTATGTTCTCACCAAGAACAATCAAAAGAGCAGCCTTAAACAAGGTGTCAGTTTTCTGAAAAGCTTGTTCCTGTTGAGGATCAAGATCTCCTTCAGGTTTGCCAAGAGTGGCGTCATAGCAGCTCATGGTTTGAAACCATAAAACGGCTCTCACACGCCACCTCTTATAGTGCACACCCTCAAACATAGGAGGCCTCATGGAAGCAGCAAAACCACTCGGGGTAAATTGCCTATGATAAGGTTTTTGAATTGTTAGAAATATGAGCAATTTACCATATGATTTTATTAACAAAAATAGTAAATAAAACATGACTATCATAGCAGATATAAGACAAGTCATGCAATTCAATAGAGAGTATGCAAATAGCATCTGAAGTAGTGAATATGAACGGAACGTATGTAGAACAGAGGCTAGAACAAGAAACTGTGGCAGAATCTCAAACAAAAAGAACACGAACACGTACTGAGCAGCAGGAGTAGCATTGGGGTTCGCGTTGACATTGTCGCCGGCCATGTCGTCGAAGAGGTTGTCGACGTCAGGGAAGAAGTTGTCGTTTGGGAAGTAGTCGTCGGCGTCCGTGATGAAGAAGTCAGTAGTCGCGCAGAGCCCTCCCCAAAAACCTTACCACCCTTCTCCCGTACAGGACTCGAAGCGGCGGGGTTTCGGAGGCCTACTGTCCCGACCTGCGGTGCACGCCGCAAGCTGGGATGGGGAAGAACCTAGCAGCAGCTCAGAGTTTGGACGAACTCGGTGGCGAGAGGAAGATGATGTTCTGGGTTGCGACGGGAGGCGAAGCAAAAGAGGGAGACGAAACGAACAGGCAGCAACCGAAGGGTGCAGCGTTCGTGTATGTCTCTCTTGTTCTCATCCTCATACATGTGGAGAAACAACCTCGCTTATAAAGAGGTCTAACTCCTACTAGGTGAGCAGTATGGGACTAAATTATTGTCCCACTTCTTGCCTTGTATGAATGGGCTAAGTGGGCCTTTAGGATTTACTAGCAAAAGAGCCCGTGCGTTGCAACGGGGACATACTTTGTCATGAATCAATATTTATCCAACAATCCAGCGTGAATATATACCCCTAAAAAAATTACAGTGCGGGACCATGAGTCATGACACACCCGTAGGATCGGCCAATGACAACAAAAAAGATGATGGGCAATATTGAGAAGGTTGACGGAATCTAGATGAGTAGATCGGTGTCAGTAATTGAAAATTTTCTCAACAAACGCGACGTAGGGTTCATCCTCCTCGTATGTATATGGTCAGAGTAGACTGAACCGTGAAATTCATCCACTACGTTGTCTTGGCCGTGCGAGTATTTCGTCTTCGTCAGGTGAGCTCGGTTTGATTGATGGAATATAGAGAAAGAGAATCCGTTCCGTATAAAACCGAAAAACGTAACAGACTAAAATCACGTTTGGCTCTTCTAATTATTCACATATTGTAAATAGCCCATTCTGTGATTCGTATATCTCTATCTCTCTCGTCGATCCTCAGGGCACGCTCATCAAGCCGAAGACCGACCACCGTCGCACCTCGAGAGGCCGTGCCGCTCCTCTAGCCGCCGGCTGCCGCTTCTTCCGGCCTGTCCGTCATGGTCGTTGTCGCCGCCGAGGTCAGCTCCTTGAGATTCTCTATATGCACGTGTACGCCCCGCCTGTTTCATGCATTCTGCAGACGATCCAGCTGGTTCCCGTCCGTAGCTAGCCTCTCGCTATGCACATGTACGCGCCGCCGTTTCATGCATTCTGCAGCTGGCCCTTGGGCTCTGTATATAAATATATAGGTAGCTTCTATATTAGACGGGTCTTGATCCATGAGCCAGCTCTCCTGACCGGCTTAATCGGCCGGGTCTTGCATTGTTGCCGTATATAGCACGGTATCTCTCATGGACTTCATAGCAATCTGCTACATCCGTTCTTTTATCAACTTGATGATAGGAATCATCCAGCAGCCAGCTTCTGAGTATGTAAAAGTTTTGCACGTATATAAACTGATGTGATTGCATGCAAGGGGGCGAGGTGGTACTATTTCATAACAGGATGAACTCTTTTCCACCCAAAAACTTGTGCTAGCACAACTGGCAAAAGCTTATTAAGCTCGTCTGGACGATGCGAGTTCGATTCCACTTACTCGCAACTATTTTTGCGTGCTTTCTCAGAGAGATGGGCCGCTGTGGCTGGAAATTCCGTGGACGGACGAACGCAAATCAGAGAGATTGGCCGGCTGAGTTGGGCCACTGCGGGAACGAAACGTTTAGTACGATATATACCGACGGTGAGCCTGCTCGTGACAAAAAAAAACACATGAATAGTACCACCTTGGATATAGAAAATAATATGGACGGACGAAAAACAGACGAAATTATGATGGTAAGAAGCAATACCCCTTTTATTATTAGGTATATATATATATATATATATATATATAGAGGTATAGATATAGATATAAATATATATATAGATAGATATAGATATAGATTAGGAATTCTGAAAATGCTATTGGGCTGGCCCAAAAATAGACTAAATTCCAGCAAGTAATCCTCCATCATTTGCAAAAACATTTACATCCGATCGATTGGACTAGAACGATCGCTCCGTGAACAAAGGATTCAGAGGAAACAAAATGTAGCCCAGCGGCCAGCACTCGATGCCGCGGGTGCGTGCACGAAGCAGAACAAGAAAAGTATCGATCCATTTTCCATTCCCTCAAATAAAAAAAGAAGAAGAAGAAGAAGCATGATCCATGGTTCATGGCTTCATTGCCTCTGCCGCGCGCGTGCACCTTAGCACCGCATCGACTCCCTGATGGCCATGGACGCCACGGCCTTGGCCCAGGCGACCAGCTCCCGCTTCATCCTCCCCTCGTCGTCCCACAGCAGCGGCACATCCACCTCCACGGCGCTCCCCTGCAGCTTGTCCTTTCCCTCCGTAGACGAATTAGCACCGCAGTCCCCCGACCACGGCCTCGCCGCCTGGACGGCGGGAACGCAGGCGGCCGCCGGCTGCGGCAAGGCCCTGCCATCCAAAGCCATGATGGATGATGAGTTCGGATTTCGAAGTCGTCGTTGAAGAGGAATTCTGCTGTTGGCCGGATCGATGTCTCGGTTGGTGCTGCCGGGGAGTTGAGGGCACACTGCGCGCTCTCTATATATACACCGGCCAGCCAGCGGCGCGTGCGCGGGCCGCGGACGTGGGACGCACGAGTAGCATATGGGCGATCGGCCTCATACGTGTACGCGCCAGTGCCTGACGACTGACGACACAACGTTGACACTGCACTGCCGGCACAGGTGTCCGGGAAACACACGCTGAAATTAAGCGGTTGGTTGGTTGGTTCGACGGGACGGGGTCGATTATGATACGTGCATTCAGGTGCTAAGGTGCGATCGTGTTCCTGACTGGTCGGGCGGCCGGGGTGGTTGGAACTGGGACATCGTTGGTCACGCGGGATCACACCGGCCTGGGTTTTAAATTATGGTTCACTTGCACGTGTCAGTGCCGTGAAACATATAGTACTACTATATGGTTATATGGTACTGTGGTGGATCATTGTCATCATCGAACTACGCGTCCCGATCGATGGGAGTATGTTGACTGAGGTGTTTCGGTCGATGCTGATCGTGGCATCGATGATGTTTTCCCCCCAAAAACAGGTAGAAATCACAGGCATTTTTATTAAATTATTATTTAACAAAGGTCTAACAAAAAAATACATTAAACAACCCGAAGCTATCACTCACACCTATAAACTTCGTAATGGGGAATGTCATCACTCCCCACCATCTAGAACCGGGATCACCGTCGATCCGTCCGCATGACGTACCAGGAGCATGGCATACAATCTTTTTTAGATAGGTCGCTTATGTTTTCCCACATATCCACACACTGTAAGGAAACTCGACAACTTTCAACCACCAGCTCCACCACCTCTTGGCTCCATTGTTTTTACTGTAAACCATGACCACCCACTTTTAATCTGATTCCGAACTCTCAGCCACAAATTTTAAGCTCTCTGCTTCAGTTTCATCATGTAGCAATCGCACGCACACATGCCGCGTTCATACGCGTACAAACACATCATACATATAGTAACCCGATACGAAGGTTGACTTCAAATTATTTGGAGAACCGAGTCTGAATGGTTGATATATGGAAGAATGTTTAGCCCGACAACTCGACGTACACTACGAGGTAATGAAAGGGACGAACACATACATCCAATCACTTTATATAAGATAAGAGACGTCGTTGTCTCTTACGTGGCTGCGTGTTTAGCCAGCTTTCCTTTTTAAAGTTTTATCAAAAAGCAACCTTGTTTCATACACGCATGCGTTGTTAAGGTGTTCAATGTTCTTCTCAAAATCTAACGTCTATATGCAAATAGGGCATGCATTTATCGTGCCACGTCTTTTGAGTGGAAAAGTATCACTGCAAACATGTATTTTGACGTTGACGTTCTTTTTGTCAATGACAAAGAGCTGCGAGGAAGGGTCTGTTTGGATCAAAGCCCAGGTTCGGTTTCCATGCCAATATCTTGGTCGAGTAGATCAGATTTTATGCACATGCGCAGGTGAAACGAGGGCGGCCGATCCATATGCCAAACGGCCCTGGAATATTATCAGCTTCGTGTCATGCAGGGCTAGCAGTTGGAGATGTTTTCACTTATTTTTATAACTTTTTTCCATCTAAATCCTAAACAGAATAAAAATATATATCAAATACAATATAGACGCGCACACAAACACACACTCGCATAGAGCCTATAGAAGAATACTAGAGTTACAAAGCCTTAAGCTTGACAAAGTCACCACATGCATCACACTATTGATAGAGACGTCGACATCCATTAAAATAATATTCCATCTTGTAAAACACATATGGTGTCAAACCATCCCTGGAAATACAACTATCCTCCTCTATTCCACTACATAGTCGGGATAGATTGATGTTATATCCTCATTCAATGAAGCTGATATGGCTATATATTTCTCGCATCACTTGACTAGCTCGCCAGTAATCGTTTCCACCAGCCTAGTCTGATGTTTTCATGTTGGCCCACCTACCACGGGTTAAGGTGTATATAGATATCCTTATTCATATATCTTCCAAACCCCCATTATTGACATAATATACATACCTTATTTTCACCCTTCTCATATTGTCTCCTCCGCTGCCTCATACTTTGATCTCAAACCTCTCACTCCGTAGTTTTTTCTGCAAGTAACATGCACGATTCAAACAAGCTTAATTTGTTTTCATCAAGTTTGGATTGCTTACCACGAGTGTCACGTGGTACCTCTCACTCTGTAGTTGCATTCTAAACCCTAATCATCTTGTCAAAATGACACTTCTATCTTCCTGGATCCTAGTGTTTGTGACGTTGCAAAACTAGGCATTGTTGCAGCACATGGCACCCCATTTAGGCCCCTCACGGCTAGTATCATATCCTTAGCGCATGTCCTTGCATCACGTAAAACACATCAACGCCTTAAAGCAACATACACATGATTAGAATTATTAAAATTTTACAAAGACCTTAGGCCTATCTCTTGCCCGACTATACATTCTAGGTAATTCTTTTCTTGGGTCATATTCCACATATAATAACATATATAAGGTTGGGTTTGCAACTTTATCATCGCCACCTTCCACCCTTTGCATAGTCCATGGATCTTACTCATCGAGGGGAAGAACCGTCTCAAACTATACAAATATTCAACAATTCAAGAATTTTCTCCCGTGTGTTGTGAGGCCTTAACCAAATAGAGCGACTTCTAAAGAACTCCAAACAATTAATTGTAGCAGGGCGAATACACTCATGGCAAGCCTTCATAAAACAAAAATACTTGGAACTATCAAGTCAGGTAAATATTTGCTTCCATTCAGTTTCTAGTATTCACTGCCTGTTCCGACTAGCACGACTATCCGAATTGCAGACACTCTGGATCTATGTACTTCATATAAGACCAATGGAAGCATAGTCGAAGCCTCTCACAAAAGCCTCTTTCTACACCACACGATAAACGCAAAAAATTAACGAAATCATGAGAACATATGGACATCGACCAACTCTCTTCCATCCTGTCCATAACATGTACATGCTGAATAACCGATCGATGGATCGATAAAGAAGAACCCATAAGGAGAAAAAAAGATATAGTAAACGCATATACCAATTACTTATCCACTACGTATGCACTGCAGAGCTACACACCTGACGTTACGACCTCAGCATTACACTGATATGCCCTGATGGCCATGGATGCCACGGCCTTCGCCCAGGCGACCAGCTCTTGCTTCATCCTCCTCTCATCGTCTAGCGGCAAATCTATCGGGACGACACCCTCAAAATCCCCTGATCCCGCTTTAGATGACGAACCGCCGTTACCTGCAGGCCACGCCCTGGTCGCACCGAAGTTGACATCGACGATGAGCTCGCAGGCCGTAGCCATGGCCGGTGGAGCCCTGGCATCCAAAGCCATGACGAATTGACGACTGAACAACTCACACAGAACTGATGCCTAGCTGGCACGGGTGGCTTTGCGGCTCGAGTGCTAGGCTGCTAGCTCGAGGGATTGGTGCAACTAGGAGTTGGGGAAGCACGCTCTATATATATCAGCGAGTGGCAAGAGAGCGAGCATGTGAAGCACGAGTAGCATGACTAATTTTGTATGCATGCTACGTGTGATTAGAGTCATAGGGTGTGATGAGTCGTGAGTGTGAAATGGTGCAATGTTGACGTTACCTAGGTGTAGCACTCCCTCGGCATCTTTCCTAAGATTGCCCGTTTACACGCTAGAGTTTTAACTATATAATATAAAAATGGCTCGTTGGAAACTTGGAGGACGAAGGCATGTAGCAGCAGCACGTCGACGGATCCAACGATTTGGATGGGTTTAATTCTCAACTGATCAATGCCACGTTCGGACCATAGGAAGAAAAAAGAATTATAAGAACGAGAGAAACATATACTAGGATTGTCAAAGAGATAAGCATAACAAACTTTGTACTGGAGAAGTGAAGGAAAACGTTTTAGGACTAGAAAAAACCTTATAATTAAAAAAAATCTGTTACAAACTTAAAATGAAACGCAGTTTCGTAATTGATATAATAAAATCAATAACAAATTATTTCATTATGTCTCTTTTACCGATGCTTAGTCGATTTTTTTGGTGGTTGGATCTTTTCCCCTATAGTTGTGCATGCGACAACGTACACTACTAGGGAAAACCCTAGCAGTAGCGCGGGGTTTTGTAATATCAGTAGCGCGGGTGGGCGCGCTACTGCTATGGCACTACAGCTAACTATTAGCAGTAGCGCTGTTCCACCCGCGCTACTGCTACCAGAGTTTAGCAGTAGCGCGTTTAGGTGAACCTCGCTACTGCTAAAAGCTGCAGCGCGTCTGTTTAACACGCGCTACTGCTAAGGCCGCGCTACTGCTACACACATACCCCGCGCTATTGTTACTATTGTCTGTAATTTTTTTTCTGCAGCGTTTTTTCTCTGTTTTTTAATAGGTTTTATACAATAGCCTGTCATATCATACACACAATAGTCTCATTATATCATACACATGCAAATAGTCTCATCAAATCATGTCATCATCATCCAACACAAATGATGTCTCTCATCATCATCGATCTCGAAATAGCGATACAAGTTATGATATGTCTCGAATACATGCAACTACATCGTCATCCCATACACATGTTTCATGATCCATCTAAAACGATGATATAGAAGAGAAGAGCTATCACTATGAGTAAGAGCGGAATTATGCAGTACATAAGGCGCCGGTTGTGATTTCTCTCTCGCGCTAGCGTGAACCTCAAATAACTAGTTTCTGCTTCTTGTCTGCTATCGAACCCTTTATGGCTGCCGCCCGAGAACCGTGACACTTGGGCTTGACACTCGGGCCACTCATCGTACACTCCCGGAACCCTCCCTATGTACACGGCATAGCACTTCTTCGCCATCAAGGACCTATGTACCTGTTAGAGATGCATCTTCATCAAGCGAATTCAACAATAATATGCAACATAATATATTTGAGCAACACGAAAAGAAAGAGTTAGCTAATAGATGCAACATATAGTAAACATAATTAATCAACGCAGGTTCATCGTACCCAAACTAATTAACTAGATGTACGCAAGTCATCGTACCCAAACTAACAAACTAGCGTTACGCAAGTTCAGCAGGACCGTTGACATCACAAAGTTTCATCGCTACAGAAACTACAAGTTCAACCGACACATCATCATCGGCATCGTCAATCACTGGAAGTTCCACCCATCCATATCCGGGAGGATGCACCCTAGCTTCGTGAACGGCGTCAGGTCCTGACGTTGCATGCCTATGCGAGTTCTGACGTCAGCTCGCGATATAGGGCCGTGGTGGAACATCCCCTTCTCTTCGATAACTTCTTTCATGATGATCGTTGCAATGTCCTTCTGGATGCGAAAGAAGTCATCTCTGAGTTTATAATCCGGTTCGTCTCCTAAGGATTCTGCCCATTTGCGGATATGTTCATCGTTTCTTGTTGTCATGCAAAGCTGTTGGTGATCCCTTCTGAACTCCATCATGAGATGGAGGAGGTAGAATCCATCGTTCTTGCTTGTTGTCGGTTGATGGATGAAGCAGAAGGTAGTTTTATGCGAGAAACCCGGCTTGTTCTTCCTTTGTTTCCTGATCTCCATGTGGCCACCCCTCATGCTGAAGCCGTGGAGAGCATCATCCAGAATATCCATTATGTGGGTGTAGTCTTTCTTCTCGAAGTTTCTGGACGAGTCGAAATACACGGCGTGGGAGACTCGCGGGAAAAGAACGATAAGGACGGCGTGCCCGTTGCTGCGGAAAATAAAGACACCTCAAATTAGTCTCCATATGAGCGAAGGAATGATTGAAACGTACGAAAGGGTTGTCCGGCAATGACTTACATTGGATGATAAGGCAGGAGAATCGTTTCCTTGTCCTTATTTGTTACCATGAAGTATTCGATGTAGTCCCTAGCAGCTTTACGTTCAAACTCGCCGAGACTCAAGGACTCATGCATGTAGTATGGATCCGCCACCGAGATTTGCGAGATTTGTTCTCTCCTGATGAAGAAGTTCATATGTAGCGCAAAAAGGCGGACGATCGTAAAATCGAGCCGCCTCGTGAGAAACATCTCAAAGATGTGATCAAACCGCAGGAAGAACACCTCCGCGGGCAGTGTGTCGACGTAGCACTTGGCCTGAGGCACACGAACCGCGTAAAGCGGATATCCTGGATCCTCCGAGGCGAGAAGGTTTTTCTCTGTCGACAGCACATGGTCGTGCTGTCTCCTGAGATCCCCTGATATGCCCTCTAGCAGTTTCGGCGGTAGGATCGGCTCGCCCGCGACATGGTACGTCGAAGCACCTTTGACCGGTACACGGTTTGCAAAATCGGTCGGCTGGCTGCTAGAAGCTTTGGCAGCTTTGGCGGCAGCAGTGCCTCTCTTCGGCGGTCTCTTCCTCTCCTTTTTCTTGGGTTCACCGTCCAGACCCTTCCTTACCCCCGCCACCAGTGTCGTCGGGCTAAGCACTTTATGACCCTCGGCTAGATGACCCTGCGTTGAGGCGGCATCTAGAGGCGTGTCCTGTGAGGAGTGCATGAAGAGAGACTTCTTGCAATCAACCCTAGGATGTTCCTGCCCGGGCACATCATCCATCTCCTCATCCGCATGCTCATAGCCCGAGTCATATGGCTGACTCATCATTTGTCCGTCGTCATAGGCGGCGCCGGTATTGAGGAACCGGAGAGGGTCCTCCTCCTCCATCTCATCATCCATTCCTTGTTCCACGGGGCCGACTACATCATCCACTATTGGACCCCCTTCCTCGCGTCGTCCGTCGCTCTCACCCGGCACGAGAGGCGCTGGTAATTGCGTAGGCGGGGTGGTGGTGTTCATACCTTGCTGATGTGTGGTCATTGGTGTGCTCTCGGCCGCCTCTAGACGAAGAAGATTCTTCGGCCACAACAGCATCCAACCCTTGCATTCTCCAAGCCGCATCGGGGTCTCGTCCTCCTCTCCCCCGAGCCGTACTGGAGGAGTCAAATCCTCGTGGCCCGCTTTCACACTCGACAAGGTAACCCTGAAGGTGCCAACGGGGATCGGATGGCCGTGGAACGTGAGTTCCAAGGGCTTCATTATCACTGCCTTTCCCACGTCCACCTTCTGGCCGTTGATCATGTAGAGTATGGTGCACGGGGTTTCGTCGGCCTGCGAAGACATGTCTGCGGCGTAAGACATCCGAAAGGCAACGAAAAATGGAAGATTATATATATGTTGGTGCGACGTGTAATTACCGTGAGGGCGTCGAGGTCAGCCAAAGACGAAGGCCCGCCTAGCACGCCAAAGACAGAGGACGGGCTGCTATGAGCGGGTGCGGGAGCAGGACCTTGTGCGGTAGCGGCAGCAGGTGGTGGTGGTGCGATGTTCACCGAGTTGCTCCCGACGAAGCTGGGCATGGGAAAATCCTGTGCCGTCTTGTCTGGATTTTGCTTCATCCAGTCGATAATAGCCGGAATCAAGTTAGTAGCGAAATCATTTCTACAGGCAGCTACAGCTGCATTGACTGCCTGCTGGACCAACTCATTTTTGTTCGCTTCTGCGGCCTCAGCTGCTGTTTTCTCTGCCTCAGCTGCTGTTTTCTCGACCGCAAGCTTCACCTTCTCGTCGGTGTTCAACTGACTGGACTTCTTTTTCTGCTTTTTGGCCTCCGGGCCCTCATTGTAGTAGTACTTCCATGTGGCGTCGTCTCCGACGCCGTGCACACGTCCATATTGCGGCCGCTGGTCCAAAGGAGTCCCTTCAGTTGGTTCAAGGCCCAGTTGAGAGGGGTGTCCCACTTGGGCCTCATCGACGACTGAGACGACGAGTCGCTTTGGGCCGCAAGCCTGTGTTGCTCCTTCTGCAAAAGGAACGTGAACTGTTTACGAATGTTACTACAACGTGTAGTCCACTTGATCAGAAGCTAAATGTAAGGTGGTAAAAGAATAATTACCAGTAATCTAATCAATTTCCTCGTGATCGGGTCCGTGTACCAAACCTTCTTTTCCTTGTCCCACTTGTACCGGGCCCTGATGAAGTCACGCTCCTGCGGGTCGGTGAACTCCGCGTAGGGGTCTGGGATCCCCGCGGCTTCACGTTCCGCGTCCTCCTTATCCCATATGGGCCTCTTGCCAATGTAGCCACGGCTTCCGAGGCGTTGGTTCCCCGTGTTCCTTTGCTGAAGGCCCTTGTATTTCTCAGACTTAATCTTGGCTGCCTCGGTAGCGGAAGTGTCCTTGAACTTTTCGAACTCCTCTGCCGTAAGTGTCGGATTGTCCGCCAAAATCTTGTACATGGGTTCGTTAGCATCAATCGCTCATTTCACCCTCCCTTTCCAGGCGGCCAAATCGTTGCTGAACATGCCCATGGCGTGGTTATTGATATCTTTCATGGCAGCATCATCCCACGGGTTTTCTATGCGGTCATCCCGGCCGGGGAACTGGAATCTCTTGTGCAGCTTCGTTAGGAGCAAGTGCTCCAGATGTGGTTTCTTCCTTAAGTCATTGTCGTTGATGCTCGCGGTTTCCCGTAGGATGCATCCGACTTGGTTGCCGTAGCACTTGCGAGGTTCATCCGGCGCTATTGGCTCGAATTTGCCGGGGTGCATCTCTGTGACCAGGATTCTTCCGATGCCGAGTTTGTTAGGGCGTCGTGTCCTCTGCTTCTTCTGCTTCTTCTTTTCGTTTCCGGCTTCGGCGCCGGTACCTTCGGCGTCGGTCTCGGCGCCGCCATCGGTGCCGGTGCCATCGGTGTCGATGTCGGCGGCAGTACCATCGTCCGCTATGACCAGGTCGCCCTGCAAACCTTCTGTTTGCTGACTAGACAAAAAGTCGAGGTAATCATGTTCACGGTCATATTGTATGTCGTCGGCAGCGTGGTCAGAAGCCCCGGTTTCATCGTTGTTCGACATGTTTCCTACGATTAAGTCTGCTCGTTTAATTCTTAAACTATAATAAAATGAGCAATGACATAAAAAAAAGGCCTATGGTTTGCCGGAATGCCGTTTCATTCCCGTCCCAGCAAATGTCGGGCACTCGATATGCCTACTTTCTAGCACAAGTCATGCCGAAATTCACGGGAAATTTCGGCATGACCTTTGCTAAAAAGTGGACATATCGAGCGCCTGAAATTCGCCGGAACGGAAATGAATCAACATTCTGGCAAAACATAGGCCACTCGGATCATTTCCCCGCAAACAAGAAAAGCCAACATAGGCAACAATAGCACATCATCTCCATCATTTGGCACATCATATGGCAACAACAGCAGCCAACATCATTTGGCACTTCAATTATTCAAAATATGTTCACCATCAACAGCAACAATTCTGTTTTAACTAGGGTTCATAATCTAGCACTAACCTAGCAATAATTCTGTTTTAACTAGCTAGGGTTCATAATCTAGCACAGTTGCTTTAACTAAATTTTTTTAAATAGCAACAATTCTTTTTGAACTAAAAAAATGTAAATAGCAACATTTTTTTTACTAGGGTTCATAACACTAACCTAGGGTTCAAATGGCACCTAGGTTTCATAATCTAGCACTAACCCTAGGGTATTCATGGCACTAATCTAGCACTAATTAACCTAGGGTTCATATGGAACTAATCTAGCACTAAATAACCTAGGGTTCATACATATGGCAGAGAGAGAGAGAGAGAGAGAGAGAGAGAGAGAGAGAGCAGAGAGAGACAAGAGGGGAGGGGAGAGGAGGGGCTTACAGGGCGGCGAGGTCGATGGAGGAGGAGGAGGTTGGACTTGCGGCGACGTCGAGGAGGAAGAGGCAGGCGCGCGGCGACATCGAGGAGGAGGCAGGCATGGCGAGGTCGAGGAGGAGGAGGCAGGCGCGCGGCGACGTCGAGGAGGAGGCAGGCACGGCGAGGACGGGCTCCGGCGATGGCGCGAGGAGGCAAGGGCGACGAGGGCTCCGGCGACGGCGTGGAGGAGGGCAAGGGGATGGAATGGGGGGGGGGGAATGGGTGGAATTGGGAAAGAAAGGCCCGCGCGGTGCGGTTAACTTAAACATAGCAGTAGCGCGTTTATGGACCCGCGCTATAGCTAACTTAGCTGTAGCGCGGGCTACCCAAACCGGCGCTACTGATAACTTAGCTATAGCGAGCTTCTTTCCCTTCTTGTTCGCTGTCGAATAATTGAGCCCCTCGTTGTGACTTTTCCTTTTCCATGGAGTACGATCTTTCTTAGGTAATGTAGTATTGATTCTTCTTTTGACGTATGCTTCATCGTCATCGTCATCTTCCCTCATCGGGTTGCCGTACTGGTCGTAGTCTTCCTCGTTGGCGACTCCATCCATTCCGATGGTGTTCCTTTTGCCTCTCCTCACGACAACACGGCTGGGATTGCTCGGGTCGGTTATGAAGAAGCATTGTGTCACGTGCTTAGCGTGTACCCATGGCTCATTTTTTGCGATGGCGTTCAAGGTAGCGCTCTTGGCGTCGGGTATAGACATGGTAGTGAAATACCGGTTTTCTCTTTCGACGTTCTTAGCCCATCTGACACGGAACATCGTCGCATCGTGCAGTCCAGAGTAGTCAAGCTCCCAGATCTCTTCTACCCTTCCGTAGAATATTTCAGTTGCGGCGTTGTCGCCGGTCATGCATTCCATCGTCACCCCTGAGTTCTGAAAATCACTGTTTATATCTTTGGCCTCCGTGTAGAACGTGTATCCATTGATATCGTATGCCTGATAGGTCGCGAGGTTGGCCGCGGGGCCATGTGCTAAGGCGTATATGAGCAATCCGTCCGTGGAGCCCTCTTTCGGGGGATTAGCAAGAACATGCTCTTTGAACCAAGGCAGGAAAGTGAAGTTGTGCTCTCTAATAACTTCGGCGTTTGTCTTGCATAGCCCCCGGTCACGGTACTTCTTTGCGATGGTTTCTTTGTGCAGTGTCGCGAAAGGATCTACCACGTCTAGGTGCTGTAGCACTACTAAGTTTGCTCTGTCAAAGTCATTGCGTCAAACCGAGTGGTCCACATGCAGTTCCCTCCGGCCGTTGGTGTGACCTTCTCCTCCGAGCCTCCCAAGGTTCTTGTTAACGGGCAAACCAACAATAGGGTCTCCGCCATATAGATAATTCTAGCAGAAAGAGGTGCACTCTTGGGTCAGATAGCCCTGGATGATGCTTCCATCCGGACGGGACATGTTACGAACGAATCCTTTGATGACCCCATTCATCCTCTCGAACGGCATCATGTTGTGCAGGAATGTCGGCCCGAGGTCTATGATGTCGTCCACAATGTGGACACACAGATGCACCATGACGTCAAAGAACACGGGCGGGAAGTACATCTCAAGCTCATTTAGTATCACAACGATCTCTTCCTGTAGCCTTCGGAGCTGCTTCACACTGATCGACTTTCGAGAGATAACGTCGAAAAAGTTGCAAAGACTAATAAGCGTGTCACGGACGTGCTTGTCCATTATCCCTCTAAGGGCAACAGGAAGTATTTGCGTCATCATCACATGACAGTCATGAGACTTCATCCCGCTGAACCTTTTCTTCTTGGTGTCTAGAAATCTGCTTATCTTCCCACAGTAACCGGAACTAACTTTGATTCCGGTAAGGCAGTTGAAGAATTGATCGATCTCCTTCGCACTTAAGGTAAAGCAAGAAGGGGGGCAATAATTCTCTTCCTTCTTGTTGACTTTTTTTTGCCCTGGTCCCGCGCCTCCGTCTCCTGTCTCTGTCTCCTCCTACTTTTTACGGGGCGGCATGTGGAGATTTGCCCTGATGTTCAAATCTTCCAAGTCTCTTCTTGCCTTCGGCCCATCCTTGGTCTTATCCGGCATGTTCATCAGTGTTGCAAGCAAGCTCTCAAGGACATTCTTTGTGATATGCATTTGATCAAGGCAATGAGGCATGTCGAGTTTGGGCTAGTACTCCAAGTCCCAGAAAACAGACCTCGTTTTCCATACCTTCAGCAGCGGCTCCGGCGCCTTTTTCATCTTTCCCGGCGCGGGCACTGTTCCCAGTTTTTCAACAGCTCATCGATTTTGGCGCCGCTCCTCTTACGTGGAGGTCCTCGATGCTCAGCCTCACCATTGAATAGATCTCCACGGTTTCTCCACGGGTCATCCTTCGCGAGCCATCTTCGATGCCCCATGTACATGATTTTCCCAGACCCGCCATCTTTCGTTAGCTGCTGAGACGTTGTATCATCCATGCACCGCGTGCATCCGCAATATCCATGGCACACCTGGCCTGCGACATATCCATAACCGAGATAGTCGTGCACCATCGTCATCAGCGCGGCTCTCATATAGAAATACTCACCTTTGCTGGCGTCCCATGTCTTGGCCGGTGTTTTCCATAACGTGTCTAACTCCTCTTGAAGTAGCCCCAGATACAGATTAATATTATTTCCCGGTTGTTTCAGCCCTTGAATCAGCATGCTCATGTGTATGTACTTTGTCTTCATGCACTTCCAGGGGGGAAGGTTGTACATCCATACAAACACGGGCTATGTGCTATGGTTGGTGTTCTGGTTGCCAAACGGATTCATGCCATCGGTACTCGCGCCAAGCACGATGTTCCTTGGATCACCTGCGAAAAATCGATATTCGGCATTGAACGCTCTCCACTGGCTTGCATCCGCTAGGTGTCTCAGCTTCGGATCATCTCCATCGTCGGGCTTCACCCTCTCCGCGTGCCAGCGCATGAGCTTTGCTTCCTTAGGATCTACGAAATAACGCTGCAGACGGGGAGTGATCGGTAGGTACCATACAACTTTCTAGGGAGATTTCTTTCCGGCCTTCTTGTATCGGGAAGCATTGCACACCGGACAGTTGTTTTTTTCCACGTGCCCCTTCCGATAAATGATGCAATCGTTGATGCATGCATGGTATCTAATGTGCGGCAAATCAAGAGGGCACACGATCTTCTTGGCCTCATCGACACTAGTAGGACACAGGTTCCCCGCGGGAAGAACCTTCTTTAGATACTTGAAAAGCTCATCGAGGCTTCTGTCGGTCCATTTGTTTTTAGCCTTTGTCTTTAGAAGTTCGAGCGTGAAACTCAAGCGGGTCACCTCGGGATCGCAACCATCATACAATGGAGTATGAGAGTCTACCTCCAGTTGCTCCAGCTTGGCCTCCTCTCTAAAAGCAGCTCTGTCGTTAGTCGTCTTCTTGCGAAGCAGGTCTCGAACATGAGGGTCCCGCATGACTGAACTTAGTAGCGACGAATGCTCCGGCGTGTCCGCGTCTTCTCTGTCATGTCCGACCACTTCTACGCCCCCATGTCCGGCCTCTTCTCCGCCCCCATGTCCGGCCTCTTCTCCGCCCCCATGTCCGGCCTCTTCTCCGCCGCCATGTCCGACCTCTTCTCCGCCACCATTATCAGTCATCTCTTCATCTGGTCCAATGTCGTCATTGGCTGCCCCATCGACGTCATCATCTTCACTTATCCACCGAGTATAGCCATCCATGAAACCAGTCATGAGCAGGTGCGCTTTCAAACGGCCTTCCTTAAAGGGGTCGAGCAAGACTCCTCCTTTGCATCTTCGACACGGACAGAAAATCTCCTTCCGGTTATTTTCATACATGTCGTGCACCGCAGATCGCAACCATCTTTCCACCATCGTTCCACTGACCTTCATGATCGCCCGCGTGGTATAATTAATAAGCAAAAGGATTATAAATGCATCCATGCATGCATGCATCAAAATCATACAAAAATTTGGCATGACATTCCCTAAAAAAAGGACATATAGAGTTTGCCCGAAATTCGCCGAAACGGAAATAAATCGACATTTCGGCAAAACATAAGCAACTCTCATGTCACACACAATTCGGCAAATAAACATATAGGCGGCAACTCATGCCACACGCACAATTTCCATCATATGGCCCGATTCGGTCATATCGCACACATATTTTCCATTAATTCTTCCAAAGCACAATTTTTTACTCACCTAGCTATCTCGAGAGAGAAGCACGGTGACTAGATGGCTTTACTTCATTAAAGAATAGATCTATTTGGGGAGTTGATAGGTTCCACTTACTAACTGGATAGATCTATAGCTAGTAGGGGAAGGAGATGGCTAGCTCTAACTAGTGGAGGGAGGAGAGAAGAGTGAGGAAGCTAAGAGAGAAAAGGGGTGCATTAATGGAGATGGTGGAGGGGGCATTAAAGTAGAGAGAAGAGAGGTAGGAGAAGGAAGAGAGAAGAAAGCTAGCTAATGGGGAAAGCAAGTGAGGGAGAAGAAGTGAGGGAGAGAGGAGGGGGGAGGGGGGAAAGGAGGTTACAAAAGGTGCCAGTTGCGGCTTAGCAGTAGTGCGGGTCGGCGAACGGCGCTACTGCTAAGAGCAATAGCAGCAGCGCTAGTCCGCAAACCGCAATACTGCTAAGCGGGGACCACCACGTGGGACAGTGCAGCTGTAGTTGCAGCGGTGGGTACCTGACCCGCGCTACTACTAATAGCAATAGCAGTAGCGCCTTTTCCCCAGCCCGCGCTTGTTAGGGCATATTTCCCCCTTAGTGGTTTTGGTGATTGATGACAATACTTTTCGGACTAATCGTGTGCATTGAGCATTTCAGATAATCGACCATATGGCACAAGACGATTCGTGCCCCTCGGAGCTATTATGAAGACGGTGTTTTTCTTGCGTTTCTGTTTCGGTGGATTTGAGTCGTAGGAACACCATACTATCAAGAGGGGGTCTGCGTCGGAAAGGTTTGGGTGGAATCAACACGTACACACTTTCCTTGCACCCTCTTTCTTTCCCACCTTTGGGGCTTGCCCTTCCTTGTGCTTGAGCCTTCTTGAGGCACATAAGCGGTAGTACCGCTCATCTGCACGGTAGTACCGCTCCAACGGTACTACCACAGTTTAGTGCTACTTGGACTCCCGCTTAGTTTAGGGTTCTGTGTTACTGAGTGGTAGTTATGCGCGGTAGTACCGCTCCAGCGGTACTACGGCCCTTAACCACCACTCCACTACTGCTGGTTCACTGAACCTCTATATACTAAGCGGAAGTACCGCCCTGCGGAGCGGTAGTACCGCTCCAGCGGAACTACCGCTGTTGCACTACCGCAGGGAGTACCGCTTATTTTTGTCTTCTGGACTGCTCTGCCCTTCGGGCGGTAGTAGAGTGGCAGTAAGTAGCGGTAGTACCGCTCTGAGAAGCACTACCGCGCTGCCCTCCTCTACTTCCGCTACTTCCAGCCGTTGCTCAACACCAAGCGGTAGTACCGCTGGTGGGAGCGGTAGTACCGCTCCGGCGGCACTACCGCCTCCCCGATGTGCTCGGTTGTACGTAGCTGCTAGAACTTCCGTGCCAGTAGAAGTACCGCTCGTCCGAGCGGTACTACTGCTTGTGCACGGGCAGTGGCTGCATAACGGTTGGTTTTTTTCCTCTCTATATAAGTGAGTCTTCTTCCCCCAAGTTGACTTACCTCTTCCTCCCCCAAGCTCCATTGTTGCTCCTAAGCTCAAACTTGCCCGATCTCTCTCCCTAGCCAATCAAACTTGTTGATTCTTTGGGGATTGATTGAGAAGGCCTAGATCTACACTTCCACCAAGAGAAATTTGATTCCCCCACTAATCCCTTGCGGATCTTGTTACTCTTGGGTGTTTGAGCACCCTAAACGGTTGAGGTCACCTCGGAGCCACATTCCATTGTGGTGAAGCTCCGTGGTGGTGTTGGGAGCCTCCAATTAAGTTGTGGAGATTGCCCCAACCTTGTTTGTAAAGGTTCGGTCGCCGCCTTCAAGGGCACCACTAGTGGAATCATGGCATCTCGCATTGTGTGAGGGCGTGAGGAGATTACGGTGGCCTTAGTGGCTTCTTGGGGAGCATTGTGCCTCCACACCGCTCCAACGGAGACGTACTTCCTCTCAAAGGGAAGGAACTTCGGTAACACATCCTCGTCTTCACCGGATCCACTTGTGGTTACTTCTTACCTTTACTTTGTGCTTGCTTTACTTGTGTTGTATCGTTTGCTTGCTCGTGTTGTTGTTGTTGTTAGCATCATATAGGTTGCTCACCTAGTTGCACATATAGACAATCTATTTTGTTGGTAACCCTAATTTGTTAAGAAAAGCTAAAAAGTGGTAGTTGCCTATTCACCCCCCCTCTAGTCAACCATATCGATCCTTTCAATTGGTATCAGAGCCTCGTCTCTTTATTAAGGGTTTCACCACCCGAAGAGTATGGTTGACGACGGAGATCGGGTTGAGGAAGTGCCCGAGGCCGTGGATTTGAACTCGGTCACCCGAGACGACTTAAATGAAGCTATGGCTTCACTTAAGACGTCTATGACGGCCGAGGTCAAGTCCATGCTTAAAGAACTCCTTGAGGGGTTGAAGTCTACTCCCGATCCTTTGCTTGTGGTTAATCCCACCACATCGGAGTCGGAGGCCAATTCTGGAAAGGAAGCGGCTAAAGGCACTCAAACCTCTTCCCCTCATGGTAAGAATGGGACGGGAACCTACGCCTCGGTTCCCCCTCCCCCGGTCTATGGAGGACCGGTCCCTACACCGCATATTAACAACCTAGGTCCTCCTCCTAAACTTGTGAAGGGTGATTTTGCTAATTGGGTTTTTCGTATCAAGTCTCATTTGAATCACAGCTCAACAAATCTTTGGAGAATCATTGAGCAAGGCTTCTACCCATATGATCCAAGCAACCTCACTCCAAGAGAAGAGGCGGACAATCAATACAATCACTCCACATTGTTCATCCTCCAATCCACAGTGCCTCCCGAAGATCTAGCTCACTTGCGCCCCTTCTCCCATGCAAAGGATTGTTGGGAACACATTATATCTTTGTACAAGGGGAGCTCAAGCATTCAATGGTCCAACTTTGAGGTGGTGCTTGATGAGGCCGATGAATTTGTGATGAATGAAGATGAGGATCCTCGAGATCTCTACCGAAGATTGACAACTCTTGCGGTCGCTCTTCAAGATCATGGGAGCAAGGATACTGATGATAATTGGATCAAGCGCAAGTTTCTCAAAGCCATCATGCCATTCAACAAGGCAATGTCCTCCGTGATTCGTCAAAGACCGGACTTCCACACCTTGTCTTCAAGTGAAGTGTTGGATGAGTTTATTGCCATGAACATCATGAACAAGACCGCCGACAATGCTCTAGCTCGTGTCCAACAGTCAAAGAAAGCCTCACCCAACCTTGCTTTGAAGGCCAAGGGTGTACCAGAAGAAGAAGAAGAGGAAGAAGAAGAGAGTTGCCCCGAAGACACCAAATATGCTTACCACGAGCACATGGCTCTTGCGTCAAGGCAATTTTGGGGCAACAAGAGAAACACAAGGCCCAACTCCTCCAAGAACAACTCAAAGGGCAAGCAACGAGTAAGGACTTGCTACAATTGTGGTAATGTGAGTCACTTTGTGGCGGATTGTCCGTATGAGAAGAGGGAGGACAATGGTGGCAAGCTCATCCGCAAAGACAAGGCCAAGTCCTTCCCCAACAAGAACAATTTCAACAAGAAGGTGCCTCCAAAGGGCTTGGTGGCGCATGAAGAGTACAACTCCGATGATGATGATGATGATACAAATGGTGAAGTGTTAGCAACGGCCACCGTGGCCATTGCCACCTCTTCTCCAACCTCGGTGTCCCTCTTCGATGCCCCCAATGAGAACGTCATCCCCAAGTGCCTCATGGCAAGAGGCGTCAACAAGGTAAACTCAACCACCAACATCAAAACTTCCATCTCTCCTAATCCTTCCTTGTTGGATTGTGTGGATGATTAAGAGGAGGTGAAGGTGGATGAGAATGAGTTTGACAAGTTCTTGGGTAAGCTCAAAGATGAGACCAAGAAGCACTTTGTTGCTCTCTTGGAACAACTTGGTGAGGCCAATGATATCATTGAATCTCACGAGGAGAACATCACTAACTTGGAAGGCCATAGTCGTGACTATGCCGATGAGATTGCGGATCTTTCCATCGTTCTTGAGGAAGAGCGAGGTCTTCGTTCGGCTCTTGAGGAGTCGCAAAACGTTGATCTTGCTCAACTAAAGAAAGACCATGATCATGCTCTAGTTCTTGCTCGTGTGCTTAAATCCGAGAATGTTGAGCTTGGGGTTGGCCATGCTAGACTCAAAGAGGAGTTTGAGCTACTTGACAAGGCTCACAAGGCCTTGAAAAGTGCACATGCTACACTCAAGGAGTCTCATGATCAACTCCAAGCTAAGCTCACTAAGGAAATAGTCACTTGCCCTCCTTTTGTGCTAATTGATAATGCTCATGATACTAATCCTTGTTGTGAGCATATTCATCTTGAGGAGGAGAATGCCAAGTTGAAGGAACAAATCAAGAAAGGCCTTGTAACTTGCATACAAGGCGAGAAGAACCTCAACGAACTTTTGAGCAATCAAAAGGAAGTTGTGGCAAAGGAGGGACTTGGGGTTTGTGCCCAAGTCAAAGAAGAAGAACAACAAGATCAAGAAACCTGTCCCTCTCAAAGAGGTATTTGTCAAGAAGAGAGAGGGTGCCCATAAGGAGAAGAAGAACAAGGTGGTGGGTGGAAATGACAAGAAGGACAAAACCACTCCATCAAACAAAGCCGGCAACTTTAACCCTTCTTATGTTTTGTGCCGTGCTAGTGATGGGCATGTTTTTGCCAAATTTATTGGTTCTTATTATGAGTACATAGAATGGTCAATTTGGATTCCTAAGACCCTTGTCACTAACATCAAAGGAACCATTCGAGAATGGGTACCTAAAACCAAGCATTGATTTCTTGTAGGAGTTTGCTTCCGGTGGAGGATCATGGTTGTTTGATAGTGGAGCAACAAATCATATGACCGGGAGCAAGCATTTGGTGGTGGACGTGCAACCAAGCTCATCTATGCCCACCCATGTTCAATTCGGTGATGCCTCAACATCTAAGGTATTGGGTCTTGGCAAGGTTGTGATTTCTCATGATTTATCAATTGAGAAAGTCATGCTTGTTGAGACCCTTGCATACAATTTACTTTCCGTTCGTCAACTTGCACTTATGGGCTTTGCCACATTCTTTGACCTTGATACCGTGGCCCTTTTGTGGAGCAAGACTCTTAAAGTAGCTTTTGTTGGGCATGTCGAGAACGGTCTCTATGTGGTTAACTTCTTGGAACGACCCACTAAGGCCGCGACTTGCCTAATGGCTAAAGTTGATGTGGGGTGGCTTTGGCATCGCCGACTAGCCCACATCAATATGAGATCTTTGCAAAGTCTCCTCAAAGGGGATCACGTTCGTGGACTAACAAATGTGAGCTTTGCCAAAGATCGTGCTTGCAGTGCATGTATCGAAGGAAAGCTACATGAGACGGCTCACCGACCCACGACTATCATCTACTCGAAGAGGCCCTTGGAGCTCCTTCACATGGATCTCTTTGGACCTCCATCCTTTGATAGTCTTGGGGGAAGAAAGTATTGCTTGGTGATTGTGGATGACTATTCAAGATACACTTGGGTATATTTCTTCAAGAGGAAGAGTGAGACCCAACAAACCGTCATCGACTTTGCAAATGAAGCTCAACGTCAACATGAGGCAAAGATATTGATGATTAGAAGTGACAACGGTACCGAGTTCAAGAACTACACCTTGGATGAGTTTCTTAGTGATGAGGGGATCAAGCGTCAATATTCCGCACCATATACCCCTCAACAAAATGGTGTAGCGGAGAGGAAGAACCGGACGTTGATGGACGCGGCAAGGACCATGATGGCGGAATTCAAGTCTCCATACAACTTTTGGGCCGAAGCCATCAACACCGCATGTCATGCATCCAATCGGCTCTACCTCCGCAAAGGTTTGAACAAGACTCCATATGAGATACTTCCGGTAACAAGCCCAACCTCAAGTACTTCCGGGTGTTCGGATGTAAGTGTTTCATTCTCAAGAAAGGTACTCGTTTGTCTAAATTTGAATCTAGAGCTCAAGAGGGCATATTCGTTGGTTATGCTACAAACTCTCATGCTTACCGTGTCCTCAACAAGTCAAACGGACTCATTGAGGAGACGTGTAACGTAGAGTTTGATGAAAATAATGGCTCCCAAGTGGAGCAAAGTGGTCTTTGTGATGTAGGTGATGAAGTTCCTCCCCAAGCCATAAGAAGAATGGGGATTGGTCAAATACTCCCCATTGAGGAACCCCTTGTGGCCGAAGGAGAAGGACAATGCTCTACGCAAGTGGAGCCATCACCAACCATTGACCCACACGCTTCCGAAGAACAAACCGAAGGCCCTCAACCAAGTGATCAAGATCAAGGGCAAGATCAACCTCAAGATGATGGTGATGCACCAAATGATGCCCAAGATCAAGATCACGACATCGAGCAAGCTCAAGATCAAGTGCAAGCTCAAGATCAAGAGCAAGCTCAAAATGACGCTCAAGATGCTCAAGATGATCCTCCTCAAGTGACCTCGGAGGAACTATTGGAGCGTCGTGCAGCCAAGATTGCTTCCAAACTCAAGCATCAACAACATGTCTTGGAGAATGTCTATGGAAGCTTGAAGAATGGGGTAACCACTCGTAGACAATTAACAAACTTTTGTGAGCATCACGCGTTTGTTTCTTGTGTTGAACCCCAAAAGGTACATGAGGCGCTCGAGGATACGGATTGGCTTGAAACCATGCATGATGAACTTAACAACTTCGAGCGCAAAAAAGTGTGGACATTGGTGCCAAGGCCAACGGAGAATCATAATGTCATTGGAACCAAATGGATCTTCAAGAACAAGCAAGATACGAACGGTGTTGTCACTCGAAACAAGGCAAGATTGGTGGCACAAGGCTACTCCCAAGTCGAGGGTATCGACTACGGTGAAACCTTTGCTCCCGTTGCTCGTCTTGAATCTATTCGTATGTTGCTTGCATATGCATCTCATCATGATTTTAAGTTGCAACAAATGGATGTGAAGAGTGCATTTCTTAATGGTCCCCTTAATGAGTTGGTATATGTCAAACAACCCCCGGGGTTCGAGGATCCCAAGTTCCCCAATCATGTATACAAACTCGATAAGGCACTCTATGGCCTTAAACAAGCCCCACGTGCGTGGTGTGAGCACCTTACCGAGTTGTTGCAAGACCGTGGGTTTGAAATTGGGAAAATCGATCCCACTCTTTTTACTAAGAGGGTTAAAGGGGATTTGTTCATATGCCAACTATATGTTGATGATATTATCTTTGGTTCTCCTAAAAAAGCTTTAAATGATGAGTTTGCCGCACTCATGATCGAGAAGTTTGAGATGTCTATGATGGGAGAGTTGAAGTTCTTTCTTGGAACTCAAGAGCAACTTGCGGATATTTTCATGAAGCCATTGGATGAAGCAAGATTTCGCGAGTTAAGGCATGAGCTAAATATCATTGATTCGAGCAACGTGTCTTGAATATCGTCACACCCCACCGCATTCATCATGATTATCTTGTTCTAGATGTAGGCATGGACATAGGGGGAGTGTTGTTCTCTCAATGAACTCTTCCTCCCCCCATTATGCATAAATAGATCAAGTCTTTCACTTTAGCCATTCTTTTATGGTAATTGTGCTTCAAAGATGAGTTTTGGTCATGGGCCCAAGGTTAAAATCTTCGCGGTGCCATACCAATTGACTCAAACATAGGTGACCTCGGTCACCGCCCTCTCCTTGAGAGGTTTTGCTTCGTTTGGTTTGAGTTGTGCTTTCGTGCCTTAGGGTTTTTGGGTGTTGGATTACTCCATGTGTGCTTGTGGTTTTGTTGCTTTTTGACCTTGGAGTACTCCTTTCCATTTGCTGTGTTTTCTTGTCTCCAACCCAAGCCTTCCCTCTCTCTCAAACCTCTTATAATTGCATAAGCCCCTCTCTCAAGTTGATCCTAGCAGTTCTTCTGGTAGCAGGCGGTACTACCGCTGGAAGGCACGGTACTACCGCTCAGGCGGTACTACCGCGCAGTCCTACGGTACTACCGCTGAGTGCAGTGTGCCGACCTCCTGTCAAAGCACTGTGGCGATACTACCATTGGAGGTAACCGGTACTACCGCTTGCTCCAGTGGTACTACCGCTTCGAGGACCCGCAAGGGGGTTAAGTGGTGGGCACGGGGAGTTCTAACTTCCCCTTGCCCATTCACTTCTCCTCCCCTCGTGTTCTCTCTCTCAGGCGACCAGGAACTGCTCCGGAGGCCGGCTCCGGCCCTCCGAATCCGTGTCGTCTTCTCCATTTCCGACCGGTGGGATCGATCCCCACCCTCTCCTCTTGCCATGGATACCGGTATTGCCCTCGTCTTTCTCTCCTACGGTTCTATTTTTTGAATCTTGGTTCTAGGGCAATGCATGTGGTGTTCGTAGATTTTTGGCTAAATCTAGGCATGAGTAGGACGTGGAATGACTGCTAGATAGGGGTATAGTAGTCTTTGCCAAAATTTTGAACTTCTACGTCACCGGTACTACCGGATCCATCCGCGGAAGTTTTCCCGTCGGGTGGGCGGTACTACCGCTGGGACTCAAACGGTACTACCGCTCGGAACGGTACTACCGCTCGTGTCCAGCGGTGCTACCGCTTACCTTACGGTGGTACTACCGCTCTTGTGCCCGGTACTACCGCTGTGATGTAGTTTTTCTGAATTTTTGCACTTACTTCTATATTCAATTTCTTATCTCTTGGCTTATGCAATAGCTTTACACCTGCTTTTCCCTCACTCTGTGTTTGTGGGTTCCAGGTGATGGTAGCTCCGCTCATCAGGCTCGTCGCAAGAACCCGGATCGTCACGGTGGATCCAAGCGCTATTGCACCTCTGAAGATGCAGCAGCCGGTTCCAGTGCACCTCCAAAGCAGAATGTGAAGACAACCGTCAGCAAGAAGAAGGAGAAGGAGAAGAGAACTCCTCCAGATGAGATGACTGCCAAGGAATTTGTTGCTTTCCGTGTGCGCAACCCGTATCGCCGTCCTCAGGACGAGGCTCTTGTTGGTCGTCCCTTCTGGACCAAGGAGCAATCTCTTATCTATTTGGATATTCTGAAGGCCAAGAAGAACTTGTATGTTGCGGTCAAGTCTATCGACATCACTCACATGGAGAAGGACCTAGCTTATTTTGGAGAAGCTCTTGCTCTTTGTCACCAGTGGGGCCTTATTCCTTTCATCTCATTCAACAAGGACTACGATGCTGAGATAGTGGCTCAATTCTATGCCACGGTTCACTTTCATGCAAATGAGGAGAGATCTATGTCATGGATGACTGGTGGGAGAAGATTGAAGGTTAATTGGAAGAACTTCATGGACTGTTTGGGCATTGCTGATGAGGGGGAAGATAACCCCGTTGGTCTCCGGCCTCACAAGGAGACCACTCCTACACACAAGTCGAAGCTTATCCGTTACTCCAGGTCTGTGACTTCTCTCAGGGGGATCACTCGCACGGATCTCATTCCGTTCTTGGACATCATGCACCGTATCTTTCGCAACACTCTGTGCCCTCGCATTGGGAACCTGGATCAGGTACACTCTTATTTGGTGGATCTTCTCTTGCTTTGCATCAAGGAGAAGGGCAAGACATCTTCTTTGGATATCTCCCACATCATGTGGCGTGAGCTTCGTTCTGCGGTGCTTGACCGGAAGGTGCCCATCTATGGCCCTTATCTGTTTACATTGATTGAGAAGACATGGGTTGCTGAGTTTCCAGGGGAGGCTCTTCCCACTGAGCATATGGTGTCTCATGGGGTTCTGAGTTTGCGCCAAAAGGAGAACTGGGGGACCGCACCTGTTGCACCTGATGAGGAGATTGCTCCCACTGACTCGGATGATGAGCCAGAGCCTGACTATGAGTTTGTTCCTTCTTCTCAGAAGGTCCCTTCTTGGGCTTCCAAGCTCAAGTCCAAGATGAAGAAGCTCTTTTGCATTGAGGCCAAGGGTCAGTATAGAGCTCATGTGGCCGAGAAGGCTGCCCGCACACGTCATAAGACCATGATGAGGGCTCTGGGTCAGGAGATCGCTAGTGGCTCTGAGGAGCGTGTCACAGATGAGGAGGAGTGGATCTCGTAGCACTGCAAGTGGTCAGACTCAGAGGTGGAGCATCAGGACGCAGCAGCAGAGGAGTCTGAGGAGCACGAGGGCTCGGATGAGCACGAGGAGTTCTGATGATCTGGAGTTCTTCATCACCTTGGACCGGTTTAGTACTCTTTGCCCGTTTGGTGTCTCGATGCCAAAGGGGGAGAGAGTTTAGGGATTTGCCGAGTCACGAGTGTGTCTTCTTTGTTGTTGATTTCGTTCTCTCGTGCACTCTTTCTCGTTGGTTTGCTTTTGTTTCGGTGTGGAACCCTCTCGTTAGTACCTATCATATGGTGTGAGACATATGCTACCCTATCTTTATCTTTATGTCAAGTACCTTTTTAGCTTGTGAGATGTTATTTATAGTGTGCCCTATCTTTATGCTCACATGCTATTTCCTTGCATCCATGTTTATCTCTATCTCTCTTATGTAGTTGATGCAAGTGTTACAGGTCTATAAAATATAGGGGGAGTGTGGATCCTAGTGTGTGTACTTTGCATTCCAAAGGCAAACTTATCTAGTGCACACATCTAGGGGGAGCCCGTCTATATTTTGTAGATGTTGGGTTTGCATATTATCTTGTTCCATCTTTGTGCAAATCCCGTGTTGTCATCAATCCACCAAAAAGGGGGAGATTGTTAGGGCATATTTCTCCCTTAGTGGTTTTGGTGATTGATGACAATACTTTTGCGGACTAATCGTGTGCATTGAGCATTTCAGATAATCGACCATATGGCACAAGGCGATTCGTGCCCCTCGGAGCTATTATGAAGACGGTGTTTTTCTTGCGTTTCTGTTTCGGTGGATTTGAGTCGTAGGAACACCGTACTATCAAGAGGGGGTCCGCGTCGGAAAGGTTTGGGTGGAATCAACACGTACACACTTTCCTTGCACCCTCTTTCTTTCCCGCCTTTGGGGCTTGCCCTTCCTTGTGCTTGAGCCTTCTTGAGGCACATAAGCGGTAGTACCGCTCATCTGCACGGTAGTACCGCTCCAACGGTACTACCGCAGTTTAGTGCTACTAGGACTTCCGCTTAGTTTAGGGTTCTGTGTTACTGAGCGGTAGTAGAGCGGTAGTTATGCGCGGTAGTACCGCTCCAGCGGTACTACGGCCCTTAACCACCACTCCACTACTGCTGGTTCACTGAACCTCTATATACTAAGCGGAAGTATCGCCCTGCGGAGCGGTAGTACCGCTCCAGCGGAACTACCGCTGTTGCACTACCGCAGGGAGTACCGCTTATTTTTGTCTTCTGGACTGCTCTGCCCTTCGGGCGGTAGTAGAGCGGCAGTAAGTAGCGGTAGTACCGCTCTGAGCAGCACTACCGCGCTGCCCTCCTCTACTTCCGCTACTTCCAGCAGTTGCTCAACACCAAGCGGTAGTATCGCTGGTGGGAGCGGTAGTACCGCTCCGGCGGCACTACCGCCTCCCCGATGTGCTCGGTTGTACGCATCTGCTAGAACTTCCGTGCCAGCGGAAGTACCGCTCGTCCGAGCGGTACTACCGCTTGTGCACGGGCAGTGGCTGCATAACGGTTGGTTTTTTTCCTCTCTATATAAGTGAGTCTTCTTCCCCCAAGTCGAATTACCTCTTCCTCCCCCAAGCTCCATTGTTGCTCCTAAGCTCAAACTTGCCCGATCTCTCTCCCTAGCCAATCAAACTTGTTGATTCTTTGGGGATTGGTTGAGAAGGCCTAGATCTACACTTCCACCAAGAGAAATTTGATTCCCCCACTAATCCCTTGCGGATCTTGTTACTCTTGGGTGTTTGAGCACCCTAGACGGTTGAGGTCACCTCGGAGCCACATTCCATTGTGGTGAAGCTCCGTGGTGGTGTTGGGAGCCTCCAATTAAGTTGTGGAGATTGCCCCAACCTTGTTTGTAAAGGTTCGGTCGCCGCCTTCAAGGGCACCACTAGTGGAATCACGGCATCTCGCATTGTGTGAGGGCGTGAGGAGAATACGGTGGCCTTAGTGGCTTCTTGGGGAGCATTGTGCCTCCACACCGCTCCAACGGAGACGTACTTCCTCTCAAAGGGAAGGAACTTCGGTAACACATTCTCGTCTTCACCGGCTCCACTTGTGGTTACTTCTTACCTTTACTTTGTGCTTGCTTTACTTGTGTTGTATTGTTTGCTTGCTCGTGTTGTTGTTGTTGTTAGCATCATATAGGTTGCTCACCTAGTTGCACATCTAGACAATCTATTTTGTTGCTAACCCTAATTTGTTAAGAAAAGCTAAAAAGTGGTAGTTGCCTATTCACCCCCCCTCTAGTCAACCATATCGATCCTTTCAACGCTGCTACTATTCGTGGCCTGGTGGGTACGGTGGGGCACATTTACCAGCAGCGATGTCACGTACACCCGCGCTACTGCTAAGTTGATAGCAGCAGCGCCTGTCCTTATAACGCGCTACTGCTAATTACCAGTAGCGCCGGTGTTTGCCCCTCGCTACTGTTAAGCCTCCACTTATAAGGTATTTCCTAGTAGTGGTATTAATTCTGCAATTATGTGACACTACTTAAGTTTTGCTAGAAATCAAAATGGAATTCATTTTTTTTGTTGATCTATTTTGAGTCATAATTATTATTAAATTTGCACTAGTTTACATTTGTTCTTTCACACTACCGAGTTGTGCAAGTTTTGCATATTTTGTGTGCAAGCTTTTAATACAATTTTTTTTGCAGGGAAATACATTTTGATTCCTCCATATAAGAAAAAAGTTGACAACAAGTCTTTATGATTGTTCATGTTAGGCATATTTGCATAACACTCCTCACGTTTCTTTTTACTACGCATATTAGTTTTATCTTAAGTCAAACTTTATGAAGTTTGACCAAACTTATAGAAAAGAATATGGACGTTCACAATACGAAGTTTTTCTTTCATTTTCTTTCTTCTTTAGGGTAATACAATGCCCTTAATTCATTTCTTCTTAGAAAAATTTCTATTTCTATTTCTATTTTTGTATTTTTTGTATTTTTGAGGGAGTATTTTTTGAATTAGTTTTAGTTTTTTACTGCAACAAATTTTGTTTAACTAGGTCATTGCGCAGATCTTAATTCCACACCTTAAAGTCCATAGTAATTGTAGAAATCTGATATGGTCAATGTAATTTATCATGTGACTAAAATTAAAACAATTAGCATAATGGTTGGTACAAATAAAAGACTAGAATCCATGTTTAATTCCCTATTTTCTCCTTCCATTAGTCTGTATAATTACAGCGTACGTGTGTGCAAGTAAATATACGTGTCAATATATACATTGTGAAACCCCTCAAAAATATATATACACTGTGATCATTATACAACGATTGACATGTATAGCGTGTGCGCATGCATAAAGGACAAAGTTCTAGCTGGTGGATTGGGTAATACCAGTACTAGTAGTATGTCCAGTGGACACATGATGGATGGCTTCTGCACCTACTTACCGACCTGCCTGAAAGGACGCGGGACATGCTCCTGCTGCTCCTATGGCGAATTTGGCATCTTCCGAACGAGATTTCTCATGGCAAACCGATCCTTCCAACAGAAGTTTCGTGCGCAAACCAACCTGTGGTTGGATGGTTGGAGGGACTGTGGTATTCCCAGTCCACCAGGGTTCAAATCCTGGTGCTTGCATTTATTTCTGGATTTATTTCAGGAACTCTGGCGATGCGCATTCAGTGGGAGGAGACGTTCCCGTCGATGACGAGGTGCCTACGGTGACTTCGTAAATTTCAAGATGATATGCCGGCTCAGTCTTTCGGAGGTGCTCATAGGGGTAGGGTGTGCGTGTGTGCGTTCATAGGGGTGAGTGTATGCGCGTGTATATGAGCGCTTGCGTCTGTACTGTGTTCAAAAAAAAAACAGAAGTTTCCTGCTTGTTCTAAAGGTGGCTATATCAATTCGTGACTCCAAGTCCAGCATCTCTCTGTTGAGGAGACAATCAAGGGCAAGTCGCCTATGTTTGTGGAGCAGGAACCACCGGTGCTTCGTCGCCGCCACCACAACCTCGGTCGCACCCACCGTTGGGCTGGGCTGATGTGTCCATTGATGGGTCCTTCCACCAAACGGATGGATTGACGGGCTCTAGTACTCCCTCGGTTCCATAACGTAGTACGTATAGATTTTTTGAAAAGTTTGATTAAGTTTGTGCAGGAAAATATTGATTAAGTTTGATTAAGTTTGTGCAGAAAAATATTTACATCTAGAATGTCAAACATATATTATTAGATTCATCGTAAGGCATAGTTTCATATTTTATAAATATAGTATTATAGATATAAATAGTTTTCTCTATACAAAGTTTGTAAAATTTGACTTAAAAAAAATCTATACCCACTACATTACGAAACGGAGGGAGTATGATTTTAAGGGACGAGAAAGGTTCAGTGATGTTTGCTGCACATAGACGTCTCTTCTACTGCAATGATGCTATCGAGGCCGAGTTACATGCACTCAAGGAAAGCATTGACTTGAGGATCCATCGGACTCACCTGCCGGTTTTAATCAAGTCTTAATAAAACCTGCTGGCTTAATCGAATCTGATTGCTCGAATGCATTATCGGCTAATTAAGGAAGGATCTCTGGACAGATCAGCGTACGACCATCTAATTATTGAGACCAAACAACTAATGGAAGATATGGTGTTTAGTCCTATTAAAATTTCTCATGAACCAAATAAGGTTGCCGATTGTTTAGTGAATTTTGATCGTAGCGGGGATAGCACTGCTTGCTGGCTTAACCAACCCCGTACCTGTGTTGTGGAGCTTGTCGCTGCCGATTGTAACCTAATGACTTTGGAATAAATACCCTATATTCTCCGGAAAAAAGGTATACGCTGTTGTAGCCATACATAAAATCAACTGAACAAACAGCACGAGGCGGCTGTCGTGACTGCGTCAATCTCAAGATGTTGCGTTGGGTCATATCTTGGAGGTGATTACAGGGGTACGGTGTGCGTGCATGTGTTCACAAGGATGAGTG
This sequence comes from Elymus sibiricus, assembly GCA_039707655.1. Lineage (NCBI taxonomy): Eukaryota > Viridiplantae > Streptophyta > Magnoliopsida > Poales > Poaceae > Elymus > Elymus sibiricus. The sequence goes on along the minus strand of CM077666.1, from coordinate 341,854,514 downwards.
CATATGCGTGTATGTGAGCATCCGATTGTATTATGATAAAAAAACTTTCAGTCCCCCCCTCCCCCAAATTCTTTTTTTCAGTCAACCCAGCTATAAGCTTTTGTTTCAGTCTTCGGATGCAAAATCCGGAAAAATTGACTGAAAACAGAAAAAAAAAAAATCAAGCACGTGTGATGTAGGGTCCAATTTTTTTGAAGGACTCTTGCTTAGCGCATGACAGGTGTGATCCTTCATCTTCCTCGGATACAATGAAATCTGTTAGAGATCATGGAAAACATCAATGAATCTAGTAGTATAATTAATCCTCCATCCTTTCGAAAAACATTTACATCCCGAATGATCGATCGACTAGACCGATCGCTCCGTGAAAAAGGGATTCAGAGGAAAACAAAATGCAGCCCAGCGCCCACCGGCCAGCGCTACAAGAAAAGCATCGATCCATGGCTCCTCCATCGCCTCGCGCTGTGCCTGTGCGTGTAGTACACCTTAGCACCGCATCGATTCCCTGATGGTCATGGATGCCACGGCCTTGGCCCAGGCGACCAGCTCCCGCTTCATCCTCCCCTCGTCGTTCCACACCAGCGGCACATCCACCTCCACGGCGGTCCCCTGCAGTTTGTCCTTTCCTTCCGTAGACGAATTAGCACCGCAGTCCCCCAACCATGGCCTCGCCGCCTCGACGGCGGGGACGCAGGCGGTCGCCGGCTGCGGCAAGGCCCTGCTATCCAAAGCCATGAGCTGATGATCGGTTCGGACTTGGAAGTCCTTGCTGCAGAAGAATTTTGCTGTTGAATCTGCTGGGGCTCGATTGGTGCTGCTGGGGAGTTGAGGGCACACTGCACGCTCCATATATACACCGGCCGGCCAGCGGCGCGTGCGCGGGCCGCGGACGTGCTGCTGGGGAGTATGTGCGATCGGTCTCGTACGTGTACGCGCCAGTGCGTGACGACTGACGGCACAACGTTGACACTGCACTGCCCTGCACAGGTGGCCGGGAAACACACGCGGGATGGGATCGACTATGATATGTGCATTCAGGTGCTAGGTGCGATCATGTTCGTGACTGGTCAGGCGGCCGGGGTGGTTGGAATTGGAACATCGTTGGTCACGCGGGATCACACTGGCCTGTGTTTAAAATTATGGTTCACTTGCACGTGTCAGTGCCGTGACACATATAGTACTACTATATGGTATGTGGTACTGTGATGGATCATTGTCATCATCGAACTACGCGTCCCGATCGATGGGAGCAAGCGCGCGTGTGGACTGTGCAACGACCTGGGCTGCGCGGGAGCTATTTCTCGCTTTAAGCGAGTCAAAAGGAACCCCTCGCGTCGAAGCTACAGTAAAGGGCCGGCCCAACAGCGGGCATTTGAAAGAAAATGCGAAGAGAAAAAAGGGAGAGCGCGGAGGGCCGACGCAGGATTCGAACCTGGATCACCTGGATGAGGAGTGGCGAGGCATACAAATGGGATAACGAATAACATTCGTGTTGAATATTAGGGCGCAAACCACTTATAGTGAAAAAGAGCAGGTTTTTCTTTGTATTTTCTACGTTTTTTGTTGTTTGTTTTTTCTCCATTTTCTTCTTTCTTCTCCATTTTTTGTTTTTTCATTCTTTTTTCGTTTGTTTCTACATTTTTTATTTTTCAAATACTTGTTCAACATTTTCCAAATGCTTGATTAACATTTTTCAAATACATGTTCAACATTCTTCAAATACTTGTTCAACATTTTTTCCGAGTGCTTGATTAACACCTTTTTCAAATACTTGTTCAACAATTTTAAATACTTGTTCAACATTTTCTGAATGCTTGTTCAACTTTCTTCAAATTCTTGTTCAACATTTCTGCAAATACATGTTCAACATTTTTTTTCAAATACTTGTTCGACATTTTTTAAATAATTATTCAACATTTTCTGAATGCTTGATTAACATTTTTCAAATACTTGTTCAACATTGTTCAAATTCTTGTTCAACATTTTTGCAAATACATGTTTAACATTTTTTTCAAATACTTGTTCAACATTTTTAAAATACTTATTCAACATTTTTCCGAATGCTTGATTAACATTTTTGAAATACTTGTTCAACATTCTTCAAATTCTTGTTCAATATTTTTGCAAATACATGTTGAACATTTTTTTTCAAGTACTTGTTCAACATTTTTTAAATACTTATTCAACATTTTCCGAATGCTTGATTAACATTTTTCAAATACGTGTTCAACATTTTTCGAAATACTTGTTCAACATTTCCAAATGTTTTTGTCGACTGTTTTTTCTATAATATATATGTACATATAGAGTATTTTAATTTTTCAACAAAAGTACAAACATAAAGCAAAAAGCCAAAATAGGAAACGAAAAAACCCCCAGAGAAAACAGGTTGTAGCCTCGCGCTCGCGTGGGCCGGCCCATATGGCTCTCTCCCTTCAGCGAGTTGGATGGTCGCCTCGCGTGAGGCGAGAAATAGGGGTGCCCCCTGGGCTGCGCCCATATAATGCGTGCGTGAGTGGCCTGCCGGGCCGGCCTGCAGTGGCCTGTAATAGAACCTACATATAGCCTAGCTCGATGAAGGGAAGGACATGATGTGTAATGACTGAACACTGTTATCTCTAATCCCAAAGCCTTCCTCTGTACTTCTTCTTCTTCTCCACGCAATTCGTCTCTGTCTCTAGCTACCACATCCTGGCGTGACGCGAGGAGTTGCTGCGATCCCGTAGCATCTGGTACTCAGAGCCCAAAATCGATCCGCGTCCTCTGATCTGGAATTTTTGCTCGCGATCTACCGATCAATCCATCGATCAGCTCCTAATTCCAGGCAAGGGTGAGGATTCCCTCGGGTGATTCCGCTCAAAACACTTCGGTGTACTTGCGTCGGGTTGAGCAGATCGATCGGCATCAACAGCGCGTTCCAAGAAGCCAACGCTCTCGGCTCGCATGGCGGCGGCGGAGCTTTCCTTGGCGGATCTGCAGAAATTGGTGCAGGACACGATGAAGCAGAGCAAGGCGGTCTCGGAGGCAGGCGCCGCCACATCGGAGCGGGTGAACGAGCTCCAGGACTCTCTTGACAAGTACGCGTCCTCGTCTGCCAAGGCGTTCGACGTGCTGGCGCATACGACCGCGGACTCGCTGGGGCGTACTGAGGCCACCCTTGGACGCGTTCTCATCGCCAACAGTTCACTGGATGCAGCGATGACCAAGATGAAGCGGGCGCTGGATGGATTGGTACGCCACGTGGATCAGCTCGAGCGGGTAGCACCGACGGGACCTCCGCAGTAGCCTCCACCACAGCGCGCCGGCACACTTCACACTGAAGGACAGAGCAGTTTGCAGGCGCCACCAGCGACAGAGCAGCGTGGGCTTCGTCAGAGTCGACGGCCACCACACAGCGGTGAGCAATCTCAGTTCCAATCCCCTGCAAGTGATTATTTCTCGGATGATCATGAGGATCTCGATCACTCTCCTGTTTATGACCACCGGTCGCACCACAGTCGCTTCAAGCCACGGACCCCTCGGTCTGACTGTCCCATGCTTGAAGGAAAGAACCCGAAGTGGTGGAAACAGTAGTGTGAGAAGTACTTTCGGATGTACAACGTTCAACATGAACTATGGGTCGATTTTGCGACAACGCACTTTTCAGGAAATGCTACCTTGTGGCTTCAGACTTACGAAGCCATGCACACGATTGATAACTGGGCAGTGTTGTGTGTAGCAGTGTTCGCCAAGTTCAATCGCAACAAATACACCCAAGCGATTGATGTTTTCTTCTCCCTAAAGCAAACATAAATAGTGGATGAGTATGCACATATGTTTGAGGAGCACATGCACAAGATGCTAGTGTACAATCAGTCCTATGATGAAACATTTTTCATTAATCGTTTTGTGGAAGGACTCAAACCTGCTATTCGAGCACCAGTTAAATTGCAGCAACCAAGTACTGTGGATTTGGCTTATTCACTGGCACAGACACAAGAAGCACTGCTGGCTGAGGGCACAACTAAGTTCAACAGGAAATGGGAGCCACGGTACAGTCCCAAACCCTATGTGCATCAGGGTCTACTGGGTTCTACACCTGCAGACAAACGATCAGAAGATCATGCTAAAGTGCCTGACAAAGTGGACACTCTCATAGCTCAGCGCAGGGCAAGATGAGAATGCTTTAAATGTGGTGAAAAATATGGCCCAGGCCACAAATGCCCCAATAAAGTGCAACTACATGTCATGGAAGAATTACGGGATGCATTGCAATCATCTGAATCTGTTTCCAGTGATTCAGACAGTGAGCTACTGGTGTCCCAGCCAACTAACAAACAAAGTGATGACTGCATGAAACTATCTGTTCAAGCAGCCACAGGAACATCTTCTAAAGAGAGCATCAAGTTGCAAGGCATGGTGGGGAAGCGATAACTACTCATTCTGGTGGATTCTGGCAGCTCCACTAACTTTATTCGAGCTGATTTGGCCAAGGAACTCAAGTGCTCAACAAAAGAAATTCCTGCTGCAACAGTTACTGTGGCAAATGGAGGCCCATTGCCATGCACTACACAGGTGCCCAATTTACAGTGGTTTTGTCAAGGGAGCACTTTCAACACCCAGCTCAAAATTTTACCACTAGGCACATATGACATCATCCTGGGAATGCAGTGGCTAGAGACAATGAGCCCTATGTGGGCGGACTGGAGAAATAAAATCACGAGGTTTAAATACCAAGGAGCAAGAATCACACTCAGAGGAGTTAAAGACAAACTCAACTCTTGCACAGCCATTTCTGGGAAACATTTGCAAGGGCTTCTGAACACTGGAGCAGTGGAGCAAGTAATTCATCTCTGTCATATGGCAGAAAGACCTATGGCAGAAACCTGTATTCCACCTGAGGTTCAACCACTTATTGACAAGCACCAACAGCTGGTCACCACTCCTAACACTCTACCTCCTCATAGAGAGTTTGACCACCAGATACCTCTGCTCCTAGGGCAAAGCCTGTGAATGCCAAACCATACAGATACGATCCCATGCAAAAACATGAGATAGAAACTCAAGTAGCTACTATGCTTACTCAAGGAGTCATCCATCATAGTACTAGCTCCTTTGCCTCCCCTGTATTGCTGGTCAGAAAGAAAGATGGTACATGGAGATTTTGTGTAGACTATAGAATGCTCAACTCAGTCACAGTGCAGCACAAATATCCCATGCCTATTGTAGAGGAACTCCTGGATGAACTAGCAGGAGCAAAATACTCTACAAAATTGGATTTGAGGGCAAGATATCATCAAATCAAGTTGGTAGAAGGGGAAGAGCACAAAACTGCATTTAAAACACATCATGGTCTTTATGAGTTCAAAGTTATGCCATTTGGGTTAACCAATGCCCCTGCAACATTTCAAGCTACCATGAATATCCTTTTTGCACTCTCACTAAGAAAATGTATTCTGGTGTTTATGGATGACATACTTATTTATAGTGAAACCTTGGAAGAACATCTGCAACACTTGGAGCAAGTCTTCACTATTTTGCAAGAAAATCAACTGTATGTGAAGTTGAGCAAGTGTTCCTTTGCTCAACAGGAGTTGGAATATTTGGGCCATGTGATCAGTGGAGCTGGAGTCCAGACTGGTCCTGCTAAAATTGCAGCTGTCCAAAACTGTGTGGCACCCCGGCTCAGATGGACCGGAGCACCCCGTATTCCAGCCCAGCGATCAAGTCTTCTGTAATACGGCACTATTTGGCATAGAACAAATCAACTCTTTATTACGAATAATTGGGGTACAAAGGTTTGGGGTATTACAAAGGGATACATCGACACGGCGACGCTACGCCTGCTAAGGTAGCTCTATGCTAGCAGTTGTAGGAGATATGCCCTAGAGGCAGTAATAACAGTTATTTTGTATCTCCAAGTTTGTAATGAATGTTTATGTTCCATGCTATAACTGCAATGATTCTCGAGTCTACAATATCCACGAGGCTCGGAGGGAAACTCATGTGTACGTGTGGTATAATAAACGGTAAAATGTATTCCTAGTCATGCCTCTAAGACTGGCTCAAGTATTGCATGATGATCCTGTTTTCCTGATCATGGGCATGACTATGCCGGCAATTTTGAGGGCACAATGTTAGTAGAACACTTGTGTTGAATCGACCCGAATTGATGTTATGCTATGAGATACATTCATCACAAGTTAATGGTTAATAACACAGAGATAGTTAATGTTTGCATAATTCCTTAGACCATGAGAGTATCGAGTTCCTTTGTGCTTGCTTCGTGAACTTTGGGGTTTGTTAAACGTCATCCGTAACTGGGTGGCTATTACGGCGGCTTACGGGTTCACGGAAAAGTATGACAAGGAACGAGATAGCTCAAGATTGGGATTTGCTCCTCTGACGATGGAGAGATATTCTCGGGCCCTCTCGGTGTTACAGTATCCATCATCGTCTTGCCAGACACATAGTGATTTGATCACAGGGATGCCGGAACACGGAAACGAGAAAAGAGAACAAAACCGGTAACGAGGTAACTGGCATAGTGGACAAGTTGTTGATCCACGGGGATGCAGATAAATCTCACCTCGGGTGTTTGTAACATATCGCGAAGCAACAGGAATAGCACACGGCAACTGAAGGTTCACTCGAATATTTATTCGTGCGGGTATAGGGGTCAATATGGGTGTCCACGGCTCCGATGTTGATCATTGATCGGAAAGTGTTCCGGGTCATGTCTATGCTTCACCGAACCTATAGGGTCACATGCTTAAGGGTCATCTATCTGCTGAATACTAGACAGGGAGTCTGAGAGAAAGTCACCGGAAAAGTTTCGGAGACAACGGAAGAGTTCCGGAGAGAGAGGACGCCGGAAGGGTTTCGGTAAAACTGAAAAGTTGTTTCGGGGTATACCATTAAGTCATATTGGTTTCGGCACATGCCTGGAAATTCTTGGAGGGTGCCAGAATTGTTCTGGGAACTTCTGGGATTTTTCCGGAGAAAAAACCCGAAAATGTTCCGGAGTTGCCGGAACCGCTTTGGTTGCTTTTCGCAGATGAAAATCGCTAATCCGGAATTGTTTCGGAACGCGTCCAATATTATTTTAGTGGGTACTGGAATTGTTCTAAGACCCACAGAAATATTTTCGGATTTATCGGTCACGGAAAATGGTTTCCGTGAATAGTGAAAGTGCTTTTTGGGTTACTTTATGGAAAGCCACCTTTTAGGGCTTTTTCCAAAAGGCTTCTAGAAGGGCTTGGGGACTAAGGAAACCCCTTTGGGGGGGCATGAGGGTGGCCGGCCAAGAGTGGAGCTCCTCCATGGAGCTCCACATGCCATTCTTTTTTGCCTTTTATTCCTTTATGTGTGACATAAAGTGAGGGTGTTTTGGTATTTTGTGTGCCAACCCTACCCCTTGGCTGTTCTATAAATAGAGGTGGAGAGTAGCTCTCCACACTCACTCCTCACTCTCATACACAAGCCATGCATGATCTGGCCTTCTCTCTCCCTCCCCGCGAAATAGTTTCGATGAGCCAAAAGGCTGTCTGGGTTCCGGCAGGAACTAGTTCTGGATGGCGAAGCCCTGTAGGATAGCTGACACCGTATGTGTGCAACCCCGTAGAGAGGTCGTAGATTCGATCTTTTGCCCGAGGGGCTGTTCGAGGGTCCTCCCGAAGGGCTGTCCGAGTTTCCGTTCGAGCTTCGAGGGTCCTCCCGAAGGTCTGTCCGTGACATCATCTGAGGGACTGTCCGACCGCCTCCCGAAGGGCTGCCCGACGAGGGAGTACATCCTCATGGTTGGGAGGTTCTAATTCTAGCTGCGGGGATCTGCATCGATGATCCACATCGACTCTACTTCCGCTGCGCTACGAGTTGGTAATGATCAGATCGAACCCTGTATGCAGTCTCCATAGTGGTCCTGGGCATGCTCGCTGTACCGAATTTTTTTGTTTTCTGTCGCGTTCCCCTACAGTGGCATCAAGAGCCTTGCTATGCGTAGATGCAGGTTGCGATCTAGAATACATAGAGATGTATGGGTGTTGCATAATATAATTTTGTAGTAGATGAGATCTATTGCTGAAAAATTATTTATGTGGGTGGCAGATGAAATCTGTTACCCGATGTTCTTGTTGCTTCCCTAGAATTTGCGTATTTCTGATCTTGAAACGGCATGGTGGAATTTCACAAAGTTCTGGCAATCCGCGATCCTGATTGATCAACGAAGTGCTATCAGTTCTTTGGGTTCCACCATAGTTAAAAGAAAGATGAAATTTCGTAGACGAAGGGGCAATGCAGATATGATCTGCACGGGGGTCATGCGTATGACGAAGTTTAGTATGGGGCTTGAGATTTTATTATCTCGTGTTTCATACACCCCGCAAAGTTAATCTAGCGACTTGAATAATCATACTTGATGATAAACGTTGGTAGCTGCAGTTTAAGTCAAAACCTTAGAAGCCACGTAAAATAAAATTTTGCATAAACTGATTAGAGGCGTCTAACTTGGTTTTGCGGGATGTGCATGTGATGTGGTATAGCAGTTCTCATATTAATTCGATTATGTATGAGATGACTATATGATGTAAATTTACTGACATGACCTGCGTGTCATGATTCGGCATGATGGCTGGAGCCATACGATTGTCACTTTAATGACCTGCGTGTCAACCTTAAGTGATGCACTTATTTTATTAGCTATAGAGATAACAATATTATCTGGTGCATCGACAAGGTAATGGCAATCTTCACGAAGGTGAACACCGACGCAAATGCCGAAGACGAAGAAATTAAAGACTTCTCCGTCAGAAAGGGCTGTACCATATCATGCTTTTATGAATTGCCTGAGATGTTATCCCTTATGATGCACCCTTTTGATTGCGCGGTAGTCGCTTTTATTAGGGTGGTCTCTCACTTAAAAATATCAAGTAGTCAGTGTTCTCCCAAGTGTAGCACCGTCTACAACATGTATCTTTTCGGGGTGCGCCGTGTCACACGGGTACGAACGATTAGAGAGGTGTAAGGCGGGTGACGGTGAGACCTCACAGCAAGATCACTTGGCTGTCTTGATGTTCAGGCATGATCGTCATGAGCTCGGAACACGCCCATCGAAAGATGAACAAGAATCGCATAGAGATGTGATTGGCGAGTTGGCCTACCGGTTAAGATTTTCGTCATCAGTGGTGTTACACCCATGGCGAACAATCAAGACGTGGATCTTGAATCACTCACAATCAATTATGAGAGATACTGATTTGAGTGGGAGCGCACTTTAGAATAAAATTGTTTATTCACTAGTGCAAATTAATTATGAACAAAGTCTAAGTGAAACTTGTGTTTACCGTTGTAGATCAAATGGCTCGCAACACCGCGTTCAACTTAGGCCCGATGTTAGAGAAAGAGAAGTTAGCTGCGACTGGAAACAACTATGCGGACTGGGTCCGTAACCTGAGGATTGTCCTCAGGGATGCTAAGAAAGACTATGTGCTTGATCAACCTCTAGGTGATTCCCCTACGCCAGAAATGGCTCAGGATATCATCCACATGTTTGACTCATGAAAGGATGATTTCAGTGTTGTTAAAGAACTTATGTTATCTTGCATGGATCCTGTGCTACAGAAACATTATGAACGACTTAGTACCTTCAAGATTATCGAGGCACTAGATGTTCTGTATCACAAACATGTTTCAGCTGAAGTTCATGAGATGACTGAAGCTATGGAAGAATACAATATACATAAGGAATCTCTAGTAAATGAGCTAGGTGTTAGACTAGCAAACTATTACGATAGTATGGCTGAAAGGGGAATTAATTTTCCAAAGACACCTGGTAATGACTTGATCCTTACCTCGCTTTATGAAGCGATGCTCAAATCAAATGAGATAGGACTGCAGAATCAGCAAAAGTTGCTGGTGAACAAAATTGCCAGTTTCAAAAGGAAAGGCAAGCCTAAGGGCGGAGCCAAGGCTGAAACTGTGTGTTTTCACTGCAAAGGCACTGGTCACAGGAAGAGGAACTGGAAGATATACATGGCAGATAAGAAGAAAGGTATAACTGTTATACGGGTTAATGTCATTGACGTTTTGCTTGCTTGCGAAAATTCTAAGTCTTGGGTATTTGATACTGGATCGGTTGCTCACATTTGCAACTCGATACAGGGGCTTCAGAAGGTGTGCAAGCTGGCAAAGAATGAAGTCGTGATGCGCGTCGAGAACGGTGCTGGGATCGCCGCTCAAGCCGTCGGCATTATGCCTCTACGTCTCCCTTCAGAATTTATCTTAGAACTAAATAACTGTTATTTTGTTCCGGGATTGTGTAGAAACATTATCTCTGGATCATGTTTGGTACACGATGGGTATTCCTACAAGTCTGAGAACAATGGTTGTTCACTTTATTGTATGGATATGTTTTGTGGATTTGCACCCATTGTTGGGGGCCTTTTCATACTAAATCTTGAATGTGGAAATGATGTCTTTAACGTAAATGCTAAATGCCTTAAGAAGGCTGATACCACCACCACTTTCATGTGCCACTGTCGTCTTGGCCACATCGGAAAGAAACGCATGCAAAGACTCCAGAGAGATGGAGTTTTACCGTCTTTTGATTTTGAATCATTTGACACATGTGAAGCTTGTCTGATGGGGAAAATGACCAAGACGCCGTTCACGGGTCATCCTGAACGGGCGGGTGAATTATTGGACATAATACATAGTGATGTATGTGGTCCGATGAGCACAGCAGCACGGGGTGGGTATTTCTACTTCGTGACTTTTACTGATGATTTGAGTCGGTATGGCTATATCTACTTGATGAAGCATAAGTCAGAAACCTTTGAAAAGTTCAAAGAATTTCAGAATGAGGTAGAAAATCATCGTAACAAAAGGATTAAGTTTCTACAATCAGATCGCGGGGGTGAATATCTTAGTCATGAGTTTAGCCAACATCTGAGTGACCGTGGAATCGTTTCACAACTTACGCCTCCCGGAACTCCACAGAGAAATGGAGTGTCGGAACGACGTAACTGAACCCTGTTAGACATGGTAAGGTCGATGAGGTCTCTTACAGATCTGCCATTGTACTTTTGGGGTCACGCACTACAAACTGCCGCTCACACACTAAACAAAGCACCATCTAAGTCTGTTGAGACGACACCATATGAGATATGGCACGGGAAGAAACCCGACCTGTCGTTTCTCAAAATTTGGGGTTGTGAGGCATACGTAAAGTGTTTACAGCCAAGCAAACTTGATCCCAGATCAGACAAATGTTACTTTGTAGGTTATCCCAAGAAGACAGTTGGGTATTCTTTCTACCACGCCTCCGAGAACAAAGTGTTTGTTGCAAAACACGGAGTCTTTCTCGAGAAAGAGTTTCTCACTAAAGAAGTGAGTGGGAGGACAGTACAACTTGATGAGATTAGTGAATCTTTGGCAACCGTTGATATGGCTAAGGAACCGGAAGAAATTCCGCTAATTATCCCTACAACCGAGCCGGAAGTTGTCGCATGTGATGCGGAAACTTCAGACAATGTTGTAACTGAACCGCGCAGATCAGGTAGGGCTATCCAGCCACCTGAGTGGTTTCATAATGAAATCTTCATTTTTGAAGACGATGAACCTGTGCACTACAAGGAAGCGATGGCAGGCCCAGCTCAAGGGAATGGAACAAGGCCATGAAATCCGAAATGGAATCCATGTATGCAAACCAAGTTTGGAACTTGGAAGAACTTCCAGAAGGCGTAAAGCCCATTGGTTGTAAATGGATTTTCAAAAGAAAGACAAACGCGGATGGTAACATTACTATCCATAAAGCTAGACTTGTCGCGAAAGGGTTCACGCAAGTTCCAGGGGTGGACTACGACGAGACTTTCTCGCCCGTAGCTATGCTTAAGTCTGTTCGGATATTACTACCAATTGCTGCTTATTTCGATTATGAAATATGGCAGATGGATGTCAAAACGGCTTTCCTAAATGGAAACCTCAAAGAGGATGTATACATGATACAGCCAGAAGGTTTTGTCGATCCTAAGGATGCTGGAAAGGTATGCAAGCTTCAGAGGGCCATTTATGGTCTGAAGCAAGCATCAAGGAGCTGGAACATTCATTTTGATGAAGTAGTCAAAGAGTTTGGCTTCATCAGGAATGACGAAGAATCTTGTGTTTACAAGAAGTTTAGTGGTAGCGCAAAAGCATTTCTAATCTTGTATGTGGATGACATATTGTTGATTGGAAATGATGTGAATTTTCTTAGCGAAATAAAAGACTCATTGAAGAAGAGTTTTTCAATGAAAGACTTAGGTGAAGCGGCATATGTATTGGGCATCAGAATCTATAGAGATATATAAAAATGCCTGATAGCGCTTAGCCAAAGCACGTACATTGACAAGGTGTTGAAAAGGTTCAACATGGAGAACTCCAAGAAAGGCCTACTCCCCATGTCACCTGGCACAATGCTTTGCAAGAATCAGTGTCCTCGGACTCTCGATGAGCGAGTACAAATGAATGATGTTACACATGCCTCGGTAGTTGGTTCTATTATGTATGCCATGCTATGTACAAGACCGGATGTTTCCTATGCGCTAAGTATTAGCAGCCGGTACCAAAGTGATCCAGGACTGGAACACTGGGCCGCAGTCAAAAGTATTCTTAAGTACCTCAGAAGGACCAAGGATTTACTCCTTGTGTACGGAGATGATGAAGAGCTCATTGTAAGTGGTTACACTGATGCAGGCTTCATGACTGACCCAGATGACTTCAAATCTCAATCAGGCTATGTTTTCATATTGAATGGCGGCGCTGTTGATTGGAAAAGTTCCAAACAAAATACTGTGGTGGATTCTACGACGGAGGCGGAATATGTTGCAGCTTCAGAAGCCTCCAAGGAGGCGGTCTGGATCAACCAGTTTCTTGAAGACCTTGGTGTGGTTCCAAGTGCGCTGGACCCGGTGGAGATCTATTGTGATAATAGTGGCGCCGTGGCTCAGGCTAGGGAGCCATCTTTGCACCATAAGACAAGACATATTGAATGCAAATATAAACTCATTCGACATCATGTCGAAGCGGGTTTAGTGAAAGTACGCAAAGTTCACACGGATCTGAACATGTCAGACCCGATGATAAAGCCTCTACCACGAGCAAAGCATAAGTAGCACCGGATAGCCATTGGTGTTAGGGAAGCCATGTAACTGGATTATGACTCTAGTGCAAGTGGGAGTCTATAGGAGATATGCCCTAGAGGCAGTAATAACAGTTATTTTGTATCTCCAAGTTTGTAATGAATGTTTATGTTCCATGCTATAACTGCAATGATTCTCGAGTCTACAATATCCACGAGGCTCGGAGGGAAACTCATGTGCACGTGTGGTATAATAAACGGTAAAATGTATTCCTAGTCATGCCTCTAAGACTGGCTCAAGTATTGCATGATGATCCTGTTTTCCTGATCATGGGCATGACTATGCCGGCAATTTTGAGGGCACGATGTTAGTAGAACACTTGTGTTGAATCGACCCGAATTGATGTTATGCTATGAGATACATTCGTCACAAGTTAATGGTTAATAACACAGAGATGGTTAATGTTTGCATAATTCCTTAGACCATGAGAGTATCGAGTTCCTTCATGAACTTTGGGGTTTGTTAAACGTCATCCGTAACTGGGTGGCTACTACGGCGGCTTACATGTTCATGGAAAAGTATGCCAAGGAACAAGATAGCTCAAGATTGGGATTTGCTCCTTCGACGATCGAGAGATATTCTCGGGCCCTCTCGATGTTACGGTATCCATCATCGTCTGGCCAGACACATAGTGATTTGATCACAGGGATGCCGGAACACGGAAACGAGAAAAGAGAACAAAACCGGTAACGAGGTAACTGGCATAGTGGACAAGTTGTTGATCCACGGGGATGCAGATAAATCTCACCTCGGATGTTTGTAACATATCACAAAGCAACAGGAATAGCACACGGCAACTGAAGGTTCACTCGAATATTTATTCGTGCGGGTATAGGGGTCAATATGGGTGTCCACGGCTCCGATGTTGATCATTGATCGGAAAGTGTTCCGGGTCATGTCTATGCTTCACTGAACCTATAGGGTCACACGCTTAAGGGTCATCTATCTGCTGAATACTAGACAGGGAGTCTGAGAGAAAGTCACCGGAAAAGTTTCGGAGACAACGGAAGAGTTCCGGAGAGAGAGGACACCAGAAGGGTTTCGGTAAAACTGAAAAGTTGTTTCAGGGTATACCATTAAGTCATATTGGTTTCGGCACATGCCTAAAAATTCTTGGAGGGTGCCAAAATTGTTCTGGGAACTTCTGGGATTTTTCCGGAGAAAAAGCCCGGAAATGTTCCGGAGCTGCCGGAACCGCTTTGGTTGCTTTTCGCAGATGAAAATCGCTAATCCGGAATTGTTTCGGAACGCGTCCAAAATTATTTTAGTGGGTACTAGAATTGTTCTAAGACCCACAGAAATATTTTCGGATTTATCGGTCGTGGAAAATTGTTTCCGTGAATAGTGAAAGTGCTTTTTGGGTTACTTTATGGAAAGCCACCTTTTAGGGCTTTTTCCAAAAGGCTTCTAGAAGGGCTTGGGGACTAAGGAAACCCCTTTGGGGGGCCCCCCATGAGGGTGGCCGGCCAAGAGTGGAGCTCCTCCATGGAGCTCCACATGCCATTCTTTTTTGCCTTTTATTCCCTTTATGTGTGACATAAAGTGAGGGTGTTTTGGTATTTTGTGTGCCAACCCTACCCCTTGGCTTTCCTATAAATAGAGGTGGAGAGGAGCTCTCCACACTCACTCCTTACTCTCATACACAAGCCATGCATGATCTGGACTTCTTTCTCCCTCCCCGTGAAATAGTTTCGTAGAGCCGAAAGGCTGTCTGGGTTCCGGCAGGAACTAGTTCTGGACGGCGAAGCTCTGCCGAATAGCTGACACCGTATGTGTGCAACCCCGTAGAGAGGTCGTAGATTCGATCTTTTTGCCCGAGGGGCTGTCCGAGTTACCGTTCGAGCTTCGAGGGTCCTCCCGAAGGGCTGTCCGTGACATCGTCCGAGGGACTGTCCGACAGCCTCCCGAAGGGCTGTCCGATGAGGGAGTACATCCTCGCGATTGGGAGGTTGTAAATCCTAGGTGTGGGGATCTCCACCGACGATCTACATCGACTCTACTTCCGCTACGCTACGAGTCGGTAATGATCAGATCAAACCCTGTATGCAGTCTCCATAGTGGTCCTGAGCGTGCTCGCTGTACCGAATTTTTTTGTTTTCTGTCACCTTCCCCTACAGCAGTGGGACAACTCGTAGCAGTAGAATAATGACAACGGTGATGGACTCCACTCTGCAGGGACTCTGGCTAGGACACATCCTAGCTCATAACTCGGAATCCTCGGGCTATGCAAACATGGCAGCACCTGCAAACTGGCATGACACGCCAGGTGAGTACTTTGAATGTACTCGCAAGCTCACAACAGACAAAAGCATCAAGGCAAAGCAACATCATAGCAATCATGATTATGCCGGAAACAGTTGTTATTAAAACAGTAGAAGAAAATAGTAACATGTTATTTCGAACTAACTACAATAGTTACCACCATGGTTTAAGGTCACATGATCCGCCTTAACGTTGGCTACCCTGTCGAACCATCTACTCCCATGACCAACTCGTGGTCACCTCAAGACCACATGACGATCATTCTCGAGATCATCTCCAAGATTATCAATGGCCTTTTGCCATGCGGTTTCTTATATTGAGACGGGTTCTTCCATCATTAACAAGTCATTCCCTCATTGGTGTTGATCAGACATTGTGACTTAGTACGAACTGTGTCCAATACCGTGGACGCGGCTATTCGAATAGATTCTTACACTCTGCAGAGATTGCGCACTTTACCCACACCATGGACATTCGTCCAATGAAACTCGCCTAACCTGTGACCCTTCTATCGTACCACCGACAATCATACCCCTTCTGGGTCATGCCCTGGGTGGCCCCTGCGTCACTTCTGACACCTGCCACCGTCGTGGCCAACTAAACTGTCCCCAATGGGGACCTGAGCTCAATAACCAAACCGGGCTCACAAGGTTATCACCGCCTACTTGATCAGGGTAGCCCGTGCGCATAACCTTCCCTCTTTGGTGGTACCGATAAAAGAGCACGAGGTTAGACCAAGTCAAGGCCGTCCCATATCGGCAGATGTGGCTGCACTAAAAAGCTCGGTTCAGTGGCACTTGATCAGCAATGAAGGAAATTATTCCCGAGTGGCTTCCCCGTCATGACTAATACTCCGGTATCTCAGTGATCCAGGGTACAATGATAACCAACTAGAGATTCAATGAGCAACATGAATAAGCTACTGCTACTAATCCCCTAGTCAGAATGCCGGACGGGATTACAAAGTAATCATAGATGGTAATCTCCTCATCCAACAGCATCATGGCATCATCAACCTTGTAAACTGCTAGTCACTAATAATCCAGTCATCAACATGACATCAGCATATCCAACAATTTCTCCAACTGGTGCATGAATAATCCAATTATGAATAATTCAAATTTTAGCATGAATATTTATTTAAAGCCATGGCATTGCAACGCGGTCATGCAAATGAAAGTTGTGGCTTGCCTGGCACCAAGGGAGTGTGGGAGTACTCCTGGTCTTCACCAAATATTCAAATCACTCTGGAAAACATTTTGAAAACATTTGTAAATATCACATAGAGCATTTTCCCCTGTCCAGAAATTCTAGACAGCAGAGAAAAATACCAAAATTTTCCAGCAAATAAAGGAGCTCATAAGAAAAATAATGCAAAAAGAATGAACTCATTTGGACTTATGGTTTAAAAGATATTGCTGGTCAAAGTTTCTGGTCAAACTGAAATTAAAACAGAAAATAGGAAAAACCTGGGAGGGCCACGTCGAAGGCGTAAAACGCCAGGGCGCCTCCACTTATACCGCTTCGGGCGCGGGAGAGAGAGGCTGACAGGTGGGGCCTCGACTGGATTTAAACAGAGAGGGAGAGAGAAACAGGGGCGGGCGGCTCACCGGTGGTGGTTGCCGGCGATAGAGACGGCGGCGAGGTCGGGAGTGGATCAGGTGCACGGAGACGGTCCCGTAGGTACCCGCAGCTCGACCAGAGGTGGCCGGACGGCGTCGCCCCCTTCCACTCTGGCGGTGGCTGGCTTCGGTGGTCGTCGGAAACGGCGGTTCTGGCAGCGCCTCGGCCAGGAAAGGGGTCAGGAAGGGTCAGGGGAGTTCTTTGAGCTCGAATGTGAGGTCGGATAGGGCTGGGATGCAGTGGGGCTAGCGGGTGGCGGAGGGGGATCGGGCGGTAGAGGTTCGGCCGGAGTTGAGGAAGACGAGCTCCCGGCTCTCGACGTAGCGCTCTGGAGGCGTTTGGGAGGGGGAGGGGTGGAGTGGTGAGGCTGGGAGAGGCCGGGCTTGGCCTTTTATAGGAGGCGAGGGGTGCCCAAGCCGATCGGCGCTGCGGACACGTTGCCGGAGCAAGTACGGCGAGGTGGCCGTCGCGGTGAGGGGCGAAGTGATGGGAGCGAGCAGACGAGTAAATGGACGCGACGGCTTAGCGAGGAGAAGACGACATCCAGCTCACCCACTGTGGCCACACGGGCGGAACAGTGGTGGTGTTCGGTGCTGGCCGGCGAGGGCGTCTTCGGCGAGGGGGAAGACACTGGAGGGGCCAGGTGGTTGGCGGGGACGCTGTCAGCACGACCAGACAAGGAGAGGCAGCGTGGGACGGCCGGAGTGGTCGCGTCTGAAGCGCCTGAGCGCGCAGAGCGTGACTTTGGCCGTGCTAGCCTCATGATCACCACGGACACTGGCACTCCGAGGCCACGCACGCCTGGCAAACCTTGTCCATTGCGTCGTCTTGAGCTCAAACAATATGTTCATGACACGGGTAGGGCTAGGGATGGCTCAAGCTGCCCGAGCTCATCCAAAACAGCTTCTGGCTAGGATCTTAGGAGGGTTCTAGAGAGGAAATGAACTTAGGATTGAGCCAAACGGCTGGTCTGGGAGATTGTAGGTTGGAAGGAGTACATGCTGGAGAGATTTGAGCAACTTTTGCAAAGATTTGAGCATAGCTCAAGTACAACTCACAATCTGGTCCAGAAACTTGTTGAGGAAGATGTACTCACATGGATGCTCTCCTTAAGGTGAAATTTGGTAATTGGAGGTTATTTGGTGGTGATAAGATACTATAAAAAATTCAAAGCCAATGTACACTTTTATCTGGTACTTCCTTCACAGAGGTTTGAAATGACCATAGGCTTGTCAGAGTATTTTTGCTGAAAATTTGCACTGGATTATGGAATATTTTTGGAATTTGTGGAAAGATATGGCTCCTAGTATCTCAGGGATTAATTTGGGAATTTTCTGAGGCATGGAGATATAGGTTGCTTCACAAAGGCCAATTCTGTCCAGAAAGTAAATGTAATTTTCTAGGCAAAATTTTGTACTGAACAATGAAATATTTTTGGGTATTGTGGGAGTAGATGATGTCAAGAAGGTGTGGTATTAATTCGGGAATTTTCTGATCAGCAAAGCTATAGGTTGCTTCACAACCCATAGTGAAAATAGGTATTTTCAAAGGAGAAAATGAATTATTTTGAAAGGATAAAAATTAGGGTTTAGGTCAGAGGGGGTGAGACAAGATATTGACAAGGTGTTGACGGTGTTGGATCATTTAGAAATAAATTCAAAGAACCCGCAAGTCCAAACTCAATGAACCAGATTGAAATTCACTCAAAAAGCAAATAAAACCAGAAAAATATTTGCAAAGAAAAAGTGGCCAAAACCAGGGTGTCACAAACCTACCCCCCTTAGGATAAATCTCGTCCTCGAGATTTGGTTGCTCAGGAAACAAGTATGCATACGTTGTCCTAAGGAAACCGTTTCTATCTCAGGTCTTCTTTTCTTTTATAACTTGTTCCCACTGAATTTCTTATGATCTGGCTGCCTTGCTCTGGGGTGGTTTGCTTCATCATACCCACGTTCTGACAGGTCTTTCCTCATATGGTCATCATTATGCTGACTCCAATTCTGTCATATCTGCTGGCTCATCTGGTATGTTATCATGACTGGAATATGTCATCTTCCCATAAGTCCGGGAGTGGTTTTCTGATTGACATGTCATTCTTTCACCGATAGTATTCCATGGAGTTGTGAATCAATTCCTCAGGGAACACGAAACCCTTTTACTCCTTGTATTGGGTTACCCAAATAGATACATGTCCTCCGGGTTCAAGACAATGCTGGGAATCATCATTATTATCTTGGCAGATTCTGACTGCTTGTAGGGGTTTCTGAATCATCTTAGCAGGTTCCGCTGTCTCGAGTATCAAATCCGCACCAACAATTTGATCGTCGCTTGTCGTGGCCAGAATAAAAGCGTATGACCTTACAACAATAGCATCCAAAGACTTGACTGATGGTGGTCCTGACAGAGGGATCTTGTCCTCGGTAGGCTATCATTTCACCAGGTACCGTATGTGAGGACACATGATCTGGGATTGTTATTCAGCACTCTAGTTTATCCATAGGGCACGCGATGCTCTAACATGGTCGTGGAAGTCGAGCTACTGAGCTTGATATGAGATCCTTACAAACAGGGTAGACTCCTTGGATATACATTCATGGTGATTGATACGGAATCAAACTGTCTTGGGTATCCATACCATGTTGTTCTCGCAGCGCCGGTCTTGCTCCTTCACTATTGCCCTCCTTTCCGAATCCTTTGCCAAAAGAGCTTGGCCATATATATCCTTAATTCTTCGTGTGACCATAGATGTTGTCAGGTGCAATATTCTGGCAACGACTTGTAAACAACAAATTTTCCATTTCTCAAGCTCTAACTGTAGGGTAATGATCATCCGAACCCTTGCATGAAATCGACAAACAAATCAGTAGTCACCAGAACGGTCTTTACAACTCATATCTGGGACCTTACTGAAATAACTCAACCACTGCTCAAGACGGCTGAAAAGCAGCTCAGAGCATGAGGCAGTGTTGATAAGAATGTAGCAGTTCCCTAAGATAGCCGAAGAACAGCTCAGAGCATGGGGGCACCGCTACAAAAAGAAACTCAACAGCTGCCCGAGATGGCCGAAAAGTAGCTAAGAACACGGGCCAGTTCTTGAAAAGAGAAATATAAGGTCGGCATCCACCCCGGACGGCCGGAAGCAGTTCAGAACATAGGCGTGGTGCCGTCACCAAAGAAAAGTAGGCAAGGGTTCATCAAAATCATATACCCGTTCACGGGTACCCTATCATCCATTGTCAAGATTGATGTTCCAAATTGTCTTACTTCATAGCTTGTCAGTCCTTGCAACATACTGGGGTGTCTACCGGCCTTCTTTCTTTTGCATGGCTTATGTAGGGGTTGGATTCCCACCTTCCTTCGGTAGACCTGCTTGAACATAGCTGCTCATCGTTTGAGTGACTTGGATAACCTGGGCAGCATGCTCACAACATATATGGAGGTATGTGTAGCTGAACATCTTATTCCCGAGGCAAACACTTGTGTCCTAACTAGTTCGGGTTTTTGACCAAGCGGTTGTGGGCTTGACTCTCGGAGTGCACCGCCAACGCACTGTGTAATTGCTTGTACCAATGTTGCCCACCGTTGGTAGTGCCGTACTGGCGAAAATTGGATGGCTTGTGTGGGAAGCCATCGAGAGTATCATGCTGAAGAAGACTGGGTAGCTTATATTCGAGGCTTTTGCTGGGATGGCGTATTGAAAAAGACTGGGTACCATACTTCAGAAGCTTCTCCTCCTGGTTGCTTATCGGGGAAGATTCGGTGCCTTATGCCGGAAGCTTTCCACGGTAGCTTGTCGAAGAAGACAGAGTATCTTGTGCTAGATGCTATCCACATATCGTACTGAGGAAGATTTGAGGAGCCTTGCATCATAAGCTTCTCTGGTAGCGTGTGGAGGAAGACTGGGTTGCTTATACCAGAAGTTTCTCTCTGTGCTATGCTACTATATATACATTCACAACTCCTGTGGTTGATTACTTGTACGGAACGAATTTGTCTGGCTATCCTTCTTGCTGAGTACGGGATACATGGCACATTCTTGTTTGCTTCCGGGTATATCCTATTTAATATTTTACTCAAGCGGAACCAGACTTCGTATATGATCCATACCTTTAACCTGGTTGGTCTTGCACCCAAATTATCTTCCTGCTGGTTCCTTACGGTTGTAATGGTTACACACTGAGGCAGACTTGATGCTGATAGCCAATTCGGGATATCATTTGCATTCAAACCCAATATTCCCAAGATAGCCAACTGATAATTTCATAATGTTCAGCTGAGCTTCCAAGTATTTGAAATCCTCATTGATCTTTTGAGTCTGATGGCGGTTGATGAGCAACTTCCATAGGGAAATTAATGTGACACCGAGGAGCCAAATGAAAAGGCAAATGAAAACTGCTCAAGGAAATGCCCCAAGATTAAAAAAAGAAACCACACTTTATTGCTACTCCAGGCAATTTACAACATTCGGTACTACCATAACTTATGCAACATGAGCCTCACAGGTGCTTAGGTACTATGATCGGGTGGCGGGTTACTGGAGAGCGAAGGAGCTGGCGGAGAGGTTGACGGAGCTAAAGCCATACCAAGCGCTCTTCGGGCACGGGTTGCATCTCTGACCAGTTCAGCAATGAGGACATACTCTGCAATCATGTAACGGGACAAGTATGCTATAACAGCGACGTCATCCGAGCGAACATGAGGAAATCTAACCCGTCTGGGAGTGGTGGCCATAGTGGGATAGTAGTGGAAGGCACGATTCTCTTGCATCGCGCTTTCCTGATGACGAAGAACAGTAAGGCCTGCCAGAGCGGCAAGCTAGATGGCGCGTTCTGGTGTAGACACATAACCACCACGAAGGCTATAGGTGCGCTTCCCCATAGGTAGAGCAACTGACAGGAGGACATTGGCATGATACTCAAGCACCAGTCCTGCAAGTGGGGTTTGGAACACTTGGTACCTTGGCATCTCTCCACCGGGATAGAGAAGACGCCAAACATCACCAAGCAGGGATGCGAAACTGAGTGGTGCAGGGGCTGCATTGTAGTCAATCGGAACGGATGCCATCTACAAAATCAACTGATTAGTGAGCCAAACCTATATGCATGCCATGCGACAAACAAGTGCAGCAATTCAAATGCATCACACAAGCAAGCTGGGCTCCAGACTAGCGGTTTTCTAACGTCCGGGTTAGCTAGGGCGTCCTATAGCCAGACCTGCCCTGATACCAAACCTTGTGGCACCCCGGCTCAGAGGGACCGGAGCACCCCGTATTCCAGCCCAGCGATCAAGTCTTCTGGAATACAGCACTGTTTGGCATAGAACAAATTAGCTCTTTATTACGAATAATTGGGGTACAAAGGTTTGGGGTATTACAAAGGGTTACATCGACACGGCGATGCTATGCCTGCTAAGGTAGCGCTATGCTAGCAGCGGGACAACTCGTAGCAGCAGAATAATGACAACGGTGATGGACTCCACTCCACAGGGACTCTGGCTGGGACACATCCTAGCTCGTAACTCGGAATCCTCGGGCAATGCAAACATGGCAGCACCTGCAAACTGGCATGACACGCCAGGTGAGTACTTTGAATGTACTCGCAAGCTCACAACAGACAAAAGCATCAAGGCAAGGCAACATCAGAGCAATCATGATTATGCCGGAAACAGTTGTTATTAAAACAGTAGAAGAAAATAGTAACATGTTATTTCAAACTAACTACAATAGTTACCACCATTGTTTAAGGTCATAGGATCCGCCTTAACCTTGGCTACCCTGTCGAACCATCTACTCTCGTGACCAACTCATGGTCACCTCAAGACCACCTGACGATCATTCTCGAGATCATCTCCAAGATTATCAACAGCCTTTTGCCAGGCGGTTGCTTACACTGAGACGGGTTCTTCCATCATTAACAAGTCATTCACTCATTGATGTTGATCAGACAGTGTGACTTAGTACGAACTGTGTCCAATACCGTGGACGCGGCTATTCGAATAGATTCTTACACTCTGTAGAGGTTGCGCACTTTACCCACACCATGGACATTCGTCCAATGAAACTCGCCTAACCTGTGACCCTTCTATCATTCCACCGACAATCATACCCCTTCTGGGTCATGCCCTGGGTGGCCCCTGTGTCACTTCTGACACCTGCCACCGTCGTGGCCAACTAAACTGTCCCAAATGGGGACCTGAGCTCAATAACCAAACCGGGCTCACAAGGTTATCGCCGCCTACCTGATCAGGGTAGCCCGTGCGCATAACCTTCCCTCTTTGGTGGTACCGATAAAAGAGCACGAGGTTAGACCAAGTCAAGGCCATCCCATATCGGCAGATGTGGCTGCACTGAAAAGCTCGGTTCAGTGGCACTTGATCAACAATGAAGGAATTTATTTCCGAGTGGCTTCCCCGTCATGACTAATACTCCGGTATCTCAGTGATCTAGGGTACAATGATAACCAACTAGAGATTCAATGAGCAACATGAATAAGCTACTGCTACTAATCCCCTAGTCAGAATACCGGACGGGATTACAAAGTAATCATAGATGGTAATCTCCTCATCCAACAGCATCATGGCATCATCAACCTTGTAAACTGGTAGTCACTAATAATCCAGTCATCAACATAACAGCAGCATCTCCAAGAATTTCTCCAAGTGGTGCATGAATAATCCAATTATGAATAATTCAAATTTTAGCATGAATATTTATTTAAAACCATGGCATTGCAATGCGGTCATGCAAATGAAAGTTGTGGCTTGCCTGGCACCAAGGGAGTGTGGGAGTACTCCTAGTCTTCACCAAATATTCAAATCACTCGGAAAAACATTTTTGAAAACATTTGTAAATATCACATAGAGAATTTCCCCTGTCCAGAAATTCTAGACAGCAGAGAAAAATACCAAAATTTTCTAGCAAATAAAGGAGCTCATAAGAAAAATAATGCAAAAAGAATGAACTCATTTGGACTTATGGTTTAAAAGATATTGCTGGTCAAAGTTTCTGGTCAAACTGAAATTAAAATAGAAAATAGGAAAAACCTGGGAGGGCCACGTCGAAGGCGTAAAACGCCAGGGCGTCTCCACTTATACTGCTTCGGGCGCGGGAGAGAGAGGCTAACAGGTGGGGCCTCGACTGGATTTAAACAGAGGGGGAGAGAGAAATAGATGCGGGCGGCTCACCGACGGTGGTTGCCGGCGATAGAGACGGCGGCGAGGTCGGGAGATGGCGGGAGTGGATTAGGCGCACGGAGACGGTCCCGTAGGTACCCGCAGCTCGACCAGAGGTGGCCGGACGGCGTCGCCCCCTTCCTCTCCGGCGGCGGCTGGCTTCGGTGGTCGTCGGAAACGGTGGTTCCGGCAGCGCCTCGGCCAGGAAAGGGGTCAGGAAGGGTCAGGGGAGTTCTCTAAACTCGAATGTGAGGTCGGACGGGGCTGGGATGCAGTGGGGCTAGCGGGTAGCGGAGGGGGATCGGGCGGCAGAGGTTCGGCCAGAGTTGAGGAAGACGAGCTCCCGGCTCTCGACGGAGCGCTCTGGAGGTGTTTGGGAGGGGGGGCGGAGTGGTGAGGCTGGGAGAGGCCGGGCATGGCCTTTTATATGCGGCGAGGGGTGCCTGAGCTGATCGGCGCCGTGGACACATTTTTGGAGCAAGTACGGCGAGGTGGCCGTCGCGTTGCGGGGCGAAGTGATGGGAGCGAGCAGGCGAGTAAATGGATGCGACGGCTCAGCGAGGAGAAGACGATAGCCAGCTCACCGACTGTGGCCGCACGGGCGCAACAGTGGTGGTGTTCGGTGGCGGCCGATGAGGGCGTCTCCGGCAAGGGGGAAGACACTGGAGGGGCCAGGTGGTTGGCGGGGACACTGTCGGCACGACTAGACAAGGAGAGGCTGCGTGGGATGGCCGGAGTGGTCGCTTCCGAAGCGTGACTTTGGCCGTGCTAGCCTCGTGATCACCACGGGCACTGGTACTCCGAGGGCACGCACGCCTGGCAAACCTTGTCCATTGTGTCGTCCTGAGCTCAAACAGTATGTTCATGACACGGGTAGGGCTAGGGATGGCTCAAGCTGCCCGAGCTCATCCAAAACAGCTTCTGGCTAGGATCTTGGGAGGGTTCTAGAGAGGAAATGAACTTAGGATTGAGCCAAACGGCTAGTCTGGGAGATTCTAGGTTGGAAAGAGTACATGCTGGAGAGATTTGAGAAACTTTTGCAAAGATTTGAGCATAGCTCATGTACAACTCACAATCTGGTCCAAAAACTTGTTGAGGAAGATGCACTCACATGGATGCTCTCCTTAAGGTGAAATTTGGTAATTGGAGGTTATTTGGTGGTGATAAGATACTATAAAAAATTCAAAGCCAATGGACACTTTTATGTGGTACTTCCTTCACAGAGGTTTGAAATGACCATAGGCTTGTCAGAGTATTTTTGCTAAAAATTTGCACTGGATTATGGAATATTTTTGGATATTGTGGAAAGATATGGCTCCTAGTATCTCAGGGATTAATTTGGGAATTTTCTGAGGCATGGAGATATAGGTTGCTTCACAAAGGCCAATTCTGTCCAGAAAGTAAAAGGAATTTTCTGGGCAAAATTTTGTACTGAAATGAAATATTTTTGGGTATTGTGGGAGTATATGATGTCAAGAAGGTGTGGTATTAATTTGGGAATTTTCTGATCAGCAAAGCTTTAGGTTGCTTCACAACCCATAGTGAAAATAGGTATTTTCAAAGGAGAAAATGAATTATTTTGAAAGGATAAAAATTAGGGTTTAGGTCAGAGGGGGTGAGACAAGATATTGACAAGGTGTTGAGGGTGTTGGATCATTTAGAAAGAAATTCAAAGAACCCTCAAGTCCAAACTCAATGAACCAGATTGAAATTCACTCAAAAAGCAAATAAAACCAGAAAAATATTTGCAAAGAAAAAGTGGCCAAAACCAGGGTGTCACAAACTGGCCAGTACCAACCAATGTCAAGCAAGTGAGAGGGTTTCTAGCCCTCAGTGGATATTACAGAAAGTTCATCAAGCACTATGGCATTATCAGTAGGAGCCTTTCTGATTTACTGAATGGATGTAGTATTTACCTGGACACCTACTATAGAAGCTGCATTTCAAAGTTTGAAAACTTCTCTTGCTCAAGCTCATGTACTAGCTTTGCCTGATTTGAAGAAAATATTTGTGATTGAGAATTAATGATGCTATCAACACTGGTATTGGAGTAGTTTTAATGCAAGAGGGACACCCTATTTCCTACTTAAGCAAAGCCTTGGGCCCCAAAGCTCAAGCTCTTTCCACATATGAAAAGGAGTGTCTAGCTGTCATATTAGCAGTTGATAAGTGGAGAACTTACTTGCAACATGCTCCATTCACTCTGGCAATAGATCATAGGAGCTTAACACACTTGCAAGGTTAGATAATCAGTAGTCCTATGTAGCAGAAAGCCCTCTTGAAGTTGTTCGGACAAAGGTACAACATCATGTACAAAAAAGGCCAAGACAATACTGTTGTAGATGCTCTCTCCAGATCCCCTGCTCCCACTGAACTGCATACAATATCCTTTTGCAGCCCCAAATGGTTGACTATAGTATTTGAAGGATATCAGCAGCATGATGAGGACAAACAGCTGCTCCAGGAATTAGCTCTCACTGGCTCAAACAACAAGGGCTATGTGTTACATTAGGGCATCATCAGATACAAAGACAAGGTGTGGCTTGGCCGTAACACTGAAGCCCACCAAGCAATTATGCTATCTCTACATTCTAGTGGAGTGGGTGGTCCCTCGGGATTTCAGGGAACTTATCAAAGGATTAAAGCCATGTTTGCTTGGCCAGCAATGAAGCGGGATATTCAGAGTTATGTCAAAGGATGCACAGTATGCCAGCAAGCTAAATCTGAACATATCAGAAAACCTGGTTTGCTCAGTCCTCTGCCAGTGCCTAAAGAAGCAGGGAATTTGGTTACTATGGATTTTATTGGAGGCCTTCCTAAGAGCAAAAACTTTGACACTATCCTAGTAGTCATTGACAAATTCAGCAAATATGGCCATTTTCTTCCTCTGGCACACCCATTCACTGGTCTCCAAGTGGCCCAAGTCTACCTGGATAATGTGTACAAACTGCATGGTCTTCCTATGGTTTTGGTAACTGACAGAGATACCATTTTCACTAGTACTCTATGGCAAGAGTTGTGCAGGTTAACTGACACAAAGCTGAACATGAGCTCTGCCAGCCATCCAGAAACTGACGGACAGTCTGAAAAACTCAATCAATGTATTGAAACATTTCTGAGATGTATGATTCACTCTGCCCCCAAGAAATGGGCTCATTGGCTACCTCAGGCTGAATACTGGTACAATACTAACTACCACTCAACACTGGGTAACACACCATTCCAAGTTCTCTATGGGTACCAACCAAGACACTTGGGCATTGCCAATCTTCAAAGTTCATTGTCTTCTGATCTGTCAGGGTGGTTGGCTGAACGCAACCTTATGCAGGGCCTGATTCGTGAGCATCTTCTGCGTGCACAACAGCGCATGAAAGCACAAGAAGATAAGCATCGGTCAGATAGACAGTTTGCGGTGGGCAACTGGGCATATCTGAAACTTCAGCCCTATGTTCAACAGTCAGTAGTAAGAAGATCCATTCACAAACTGGGATTCAAGTACTTTGATCCTTATCAGATCTTGGAGAAAGTGGGTGAAGTGGCTTACCGGCTCGCCCTACCAGCATCTAGAAAAATCCATCCAGTGGTCCATGTCTCTCTTCTGAAACCAACAAAACCTCCAGAGCAAGATGACAGCAACACTGACACAGTTCCTGCTCTCCTGGTTATGCCGCCACTGCAACCAGCTCGGGTATTACAGTCTCGTTTGGTGCAGGTTGGTGGCCATACACGACCGTAAGTGAAGATTGCCTGGTGCGGCCTTCCACTTTCGATGGAAACCTGGAGTGGGCATCAGTACTATCGCCAGTGGCAACGACATGATGATGAATAGTACAAGGGCGTCCTATTTTTCAAGGGGAGGGGCATGCAACGACCTGGGTTGCGCCCATATCTGCGTGCGTGAGTTGCCTGCTGGGCCGGCCCGCAGTGGCCTGTAATAGAACCTACATATAGCCTAGCTCGATGAAGGGAAGGACATGATCTGTAATGACTGAACACTGTTATCTCTAATCCCAAAGCCTTCCTATGTACTTCTTCTTCTTCTCCACGCAATTCGCCTCTGTCTCTAGCTACCACATCCTGGCGTGATGCGAGGAGTTGCTGCGATCCCGTAGCAGACTGAGGTAGGTGTTTCGGTCGATGCTGATCGTGTATCGACGATGTGAGGATAATGGTTTCCCACGTATCCACACACTGTTAGGAAACTTGGTAACTTTCAAAAAAAAGAAGGGGAAACTCGGCAACTTTCAGCCCTCGGCTCCGCCACCTCTTGTTTCATTCTTTCTATACTGCAAATGTTAATCAGGACCATCCACTTTGACTCAATTTCGAACTCTCGACCACAAATTTGGAGCTCCCTGCTTCAGTTTCATCCATGTAGCAATCGCACGCACACATGGCACGTTCACACCCGTACGAACACATCATATAGTAACGCAATACAAAGGTTGCGCGGGTTTGGCCACTTCGGCCGGCGATGTCAGTTGATTGAGTACTTGCAAGAGGATGACATCGATTTTGTTGGCTTACAAGAGACGATTCAACAAGACTTCTCTTTGCTGGAGTTGCAGGGCCTCACTAGGAGGCCTTTTACCAGGCAATGGTTGCCAACGGTTGGACACTCGGGCGGTATTTTGCTCGGGGTCATGGAGGACGCGTTCATTGTTGACGACATGAACCGAGGAGAGTTTTTCCCTAGCTGGGAGGTGATAATCGTCGGCCCGACTGATCACGGCCGGTCAGCAGCGTTCTTGACGAAGTTGCAGGCTAAGGTTGATTTAAACCTTATTAGGCGTCAAGCTGACGAGAGCTCACCGAATGTCGATTTTTCTCGTATGCGGTTGTTTAATAACTGCATTGTGGAGATGGCGCTTCGTGAGAAACCCGTGTAGGGGCTAGGTTCACATGGACTAATAAGCAGCTGGATCCCATCTGGAGCGTGCTGAATCGGGTCTTGGTGTCTGTCCAGTGGGAGGTCATGTTCCCACTTTGTTCGCTCAAGGCGGTCACACGGATTGGCTCCGACCACTCCCCCTTGCTTTTCTCCTTGGGGGCACCCTTCCTAGGACATCACGGTTCCACTTCGAACCGTCGTGGTTACTTCAACCGGGTTTTGTGGAAGCTGTGCATCGTAGGTGGCTGGAGGCTGAGGAGTCTCCACCGCCGATGTTTTATGCGGTTGATATTTGGCACCACTATGCGAAATCAGTTCGCCAATTCATGCGAGGATGAGGGGCCAACCTGGGTGCTGAGCTCCGGGCTCGTAAGGAGGCCCCGATGGACCAAATTAAGTCTCTGGATGTGATTGCCAATAGTTTTGGTCTCTCTGCTGATGAGTGGATGTTGCGCTATAACCTACAAACCTCCCTTATGAAGATCTTCAAAAGGGGACGCTAATACTGCCTACTTCTAAGCCATCGCTAATGGTCGGCGGCGGAAGTGCTCCATCCCTTGTTTATGGGATGGAGAGTTGCTCCTTCGAGCACCCGATGATATTAGTTCCCATATTTATTCCTTTTATAAGGAGCTTTTCACGGCGGAACTCTCTGGTGGGGTTTCTTTGGCGGCTGAATTTTGGCCAACTGAGGCCAAGGTCTCTGACTTTGAGAATGGGGAGCTAACTCTCACATTCCTGCCGGAGGAGGTCGCCGGCGTGATCGGGCCATGAAGGTGGGCTCGGCTCCTAGGCCAGATGGCCTACCGGTGGCCTTCTTTCAGAAGTTCGGGCCATAGTTTCAGCCAGTGATCATGAAGATCTTCCATGAATTCTACATTGGTACTCTTGACATGGCACACCTGAACTTTGGTGTCATTACCCTGATCCCCAAAATAGTTGGGGCGACGGATATCCGACAATTTAGACCTATCATGTTGAATAATGTGCTTGAGCAGATTTTTGCGAAGGTGTGTGCGAACCGTCTGACACCCATTGCGGAGCGTCTTGCACACCACTTCCAATTTGCATTCCTGAAGGGCCGTCGCATCCATGATGGGATCTTGGCCCTTCATGAAATTTTCCACGAGGTTACTAGGCGACGTCATTAGGGCGTTTTCCTTAAGCACGACTTTCAGAAGGCATATAATCATCTTGATTGGTCCTTCTTGTGCTTGGTGCTTGAGCGCAGGGGGTGATAGCCTGCAAGTGCACAGGGTTTAGTTGTAGCCTTTTCAAAGTAAGAGTATCGATCCCACAGGGAGCACAAGAATCAGTCTTGGGTCCTTTGCAAGGTGCAAATAATGTGCCTAGAAGTTGTAAGTGATCCAGAACAGTAAAAGTAATAATAATGAAGTTGCAAGCGTAATGGTGACTAAATCTATTAGAGTAAATAACTGATAATATAAATTAGACTTGAAGCAAATGATTAAAAACGTTCCTGGGGGTCCGGAATCCCCTCTAGTGTGCATCTATAGCGGATCCTAAACACAATGCTACTTCAGATTCCTAAGCCACTTTACATGTTTCTCTTTGTGGGCGGAGCCGGTACATATACGTGCATACTCGTGGTATCTCCGTATCCCATACGCCACCACCGTTCTTCCCCACTCCGGTTATCAAACGGTGATTAAGGGGAAAGAGGTCCCCATGGACACATCCAAATTGGTCTCCGTTTTACCCCCTGTTGCAACTATCCGCTACGAAGGGAGAAGGGGCCTATCACGTCACCCATCTCCACAACCACACAGTTAGCCAATGGTAATAACCTTCCATCCAAAGTTGGCATACGTTGGATGGTCGACTTCACCTAACGTCAAAAAGATTATCAACATAAACATGCAAAGAGGATATTAAATCCTAATATCAAACAACCTATTACACACTAGGGTTCATCCATACCCCGAGAACAACGGGTCTACTCACACATGGGAACGACAATCATCATGGTAATGGTAATGGAATACATGGATGAATAAATTAACTGATACACCGAGGGATCCACTAGGGTTCTTGATATTGCAGATGATAAGGATGTGGATGATGATGACAACGAAGACAGTGATGATGAAGATTGTGATGATGACTTCGTTCCCCTCGCAGTGAGAGGAATCCCCACCTTCTCCTCGTTGATCCTCCCTCCGGATGGGCTCCAGAGGCTAGGGTTCTGCCTTCTAGATGAGTTTTTGGAGTCTCTGTGCGTCTGATCCACGATCCGATTCGACGGGGTGAAAATAGCTGATCCCCTAGAGGCGGCGGCGCGCCAAATGACCGCTCATGCGAGCACGCGCGGTCACATGGACGCCGTCATTTACTCTGGAAGCCTGACGACGGCTGTTTCTTTGGCCTTCTTGCTTGATTCTTTTTATGGAAAGTGTTTATCACCTTTAATGCGTGATTCCACTACCATTTTTGAGGATTTTCTCCATTAGATGAATATTGCTCCAAAAGATGTTACCTGAGGGATTATCAACAAAAAGAAGTGTGTGAACGCGGTAAAATTTCACAAAGCCTACAAAGTAGGCACAAAAATAACGGTAAAATGGTCTCATAATTTGAACTCATCAACTCCCCCAAGCTTAAAGATTTCTCATCCCCGAGCAAATACCGCAGCTTGTAATGAATACGTCATCTTGATTATGAGCTATGGATGAATCAAATGAATGGGTCCAAAGTAAAATTTTAGAATTTACATCATATGATTAATTACATTGTGTACCATTACATCCAAATTTCCATCAAATGAGTATGAAGGCTTCCACACCTTACTATCAATCGTTAATGAGACTATTTCTAACTCTTAGTGATACTTTATTCTCCTCTTTCAGTCGGGCAAGTCTTAATGATATACATCTTTCTTTTCATTGTTCTTCACTCCCCTTTTATTTCCTGAACTGCCAAGCTTGCCACATATCACTTGAAATTTTCTTTTCTCCTTTCAAGACATGATATGAATGGTATGCTTAGACATCCAAGTTCAATCATTTGGAATTATATAAGTTTTCTCGAATCTATAATGTTTTTTTTATGCACAAGAACTTGTCCACATTTCATACTTGGTTCACTGGTTTTAAGAGACCTTACCAAGCAATCACCAAATAAACTGAAATCGGTTCCAATGTATCACATCAAATTGTCAACTTCTCATTCCCGATTGATACTAAAGATGTGGAAGGCTTATAATCATTATCTAAAAGCAAAGATGCAAAGCACACAAGGATGCGTAACCATACTAAGCTAATTCATCAAGAGCATAATAGACTATTCATCAAACCATCCATAACTCAATGGATAAGACTCTTCCCTCTTCACCAAAAGGTATGATAGTACTTTTATTACTCGAACTAAATAAACTCTTTCAAGCAAAGCTCAACGGAAAATAATAACGATAAAGGAAATGAGAATGGGCTTCAAAATCCCCCCAAGCTTAACATGCTAAGCCGGTTGGATTCATTTAGTCTCCTTTTTATTGATACCGGTGTTCTCTTCTGAAGGTGGAGCGGTGACACCAGTGAGGGCATCAATCATGACTTTATTGGCAACCTCCAAATCCGTGATGCAAGAACGATACATGCGAAGGGTTGCATCCTGGTTGGCGATGATCCTTAAGCTTGTGTCAAGGGCCTCACGGGGTATTGACAGCCAAGGCGACCTCCATCTCCCTGATCTTATCAGTCATAGCCTTAGTCTCAACTACTGAATTATTGACTTGTACCTGGGGTGGAGTTGGTTGCACGGGGGCAGTGTTACGCCTTTTCTTAGGAGGTTCAACTCGCATGCGGGCGCCAATGGTGTGCATCTCACGCGCCCTTGGATCGATCTCGCCAGATTCTTCCAACGGATCATGGACAGTGCAATTACTGAAACCGCACTTACCCATGACACTGGGAGTCTCCCTGACAAAATTGATCTTGTCCTCGTTGATGATGACCTTGATGGTGTTGATGGGGATGGCCGTCGGTTTCTTGCCCTTCTCTTTATCTTCCTTTTCTTCTTCCTCATAAGGAGGTTCCTCCGGATCTTCCTTGGAAGAGGTCCAATCGCGACAGCGACGGAGCCTCTCCCTTATGCTGGCTGGAGAATAGCCCTCCCGCTCCATGTCCTCCTGTTCCTGTGAAGAGTTTGGCCTCTCATCCCACGAACGAGGCATGGCTACCTGCAACTCTAAACTCAAGAAGACTTCGCCTAGATTGGTTGGTTAGTTTTGATAGAGGAGGGAACAATAGTTCTGTATATAAGAGGCTAAGGACGCAGGTTTTGACGAGATAAGGAAGTTAGAAAGTATAGGAAACAATGCAAATAAGATCAGGCGAAATTCTGTTAGGATTCGGAAAGAAATCACGATCGACGGCCTTCCAAACAACCGTGACCGATCGTTTGAGCAGTCGTTTGACCTTCCTCCACCGAGCTCTTCGTAGACAGAGCATATAACGGCCTTAAAAATGGGCGCGTCCGATCGTTCGGGCGTCCGTTTGATCCCCTTCTCCTACGAGACAAAAACATTTTTTTTATCATGCAGAGGCTCAGTTTCCCTCCGCGGAATAGATCGAATGATAACCTTCCAAGCGATCATTGGCAATCGCTTGAGCGGTCGTTTTCTCCTTTTGCATGTGCGCTTAAATAAACAGAATCAAAGACGGTGCTTCAAACGATCGCAGGCGGTTGTTCGTGCGCCCGTTTGACTATGAAAAACGTATAGTTTTATATAGAAAAATACAACGAAGACAAATTAGACGAGAGCTTAAGGGAAAAGAGAGAACTTTTGTGTGTTCCCTAGTGCTTTCCACTCTTTGTGTTTTGTGAAGATCTTCGTCCCAGGCTTCTTTGTTCTTAGGGGTTGAGGAAGTGGTGTCATCTTCTGTAACTTACTGGGGTGCAAAGAGTTGTTATAGCAAAATAAATCACTTTCTTCCCTTACCCTCAGTTTCACAAAAGATTCCTCTAGACCGATGAATGGTGGTCCTGTATCTCCAAAGGTACGAGTTGTAGCTCTATCCAAAGCCACAACCGTTCCGTAGGGGATACATGTACCTTTTGGATTGTATTGATGCTCCTCCTTTACCAGGGAGATGTTTGTCAACACTTCTCCTATCTTTTCGCGGTCTAGAATTTCACTGTCAAATTCCTGCAAAAGAAGAGACCACCTCACCTAGCAAGGCTTAGTTTCTTTAACATCCAACACCTCTTTTATTGCCTGGCGGTTAGTATAGAATATAACTTTGGTATCAGTGATATAAGGTCTAAACTTCTCACAAGCAAAGATCACTGCATAGAGTTCTCTATCATTCTTAGCATAATTTCTTTGGGCATCAAAGAGGGTGTGGCTTGCAAAGTAAATAACATTAAACTTCTCACCTACTTGTTGGCCCAAAACCGCACTTACCGCATTATCATCCGTTTCGCATATGACCTCAAGAGGCATGTCCCAGTCTGAAGGTGTAATGATAGGAGCATTAAGTAGAGCATGCTTCAGTTTTTCAAAGGCACTTTTACACTCATCATTGAACATGAAGGGAACGTCTTTCTGCAAAAGGTTAGTCAAGGGTTTCGAAATACTGGAGAAATTTTTAATAAAGCGCCTATAGAAACCTGCGTGCCCAAGAAAACTCCTTATCCCTTTTATATCACGAGGATAAGGGAGTTTCTCTATGGCATCTATCTTTGCTTTATCAACTTCTATACCTTTACCAGATATTTTGTGGCCCAAAACAATACCTTCATTGACCATAAAATGGCATTTCTCCCAATTCAAGACAAGATTAGTGTCCTCACACCTCTGCAAAACTTTATCAAGATTGCGAAGAAAATCATCAAAAGAAGTTCCATAGACTGAAAAATCATCCATGAAGACTTCCATGATTTCTTCAACAAAATCAGCAAAAATAGCATTCATGCATCTTTGAAATGTAGCCGGTGCATTGCATAGGCCAAAAGGCATACGATGGTAAGAGTACATACCAAAAGGGCAGGTGAATGTTGTCTTCTCTTGATCTTCTGGATGCACTGCAATTTGTGAAAACCCTGAATATCCATCCAAATAACAAAAATGGGTATGCTTTGCCAGCCTTTCAAGCATTTGATCAATAAATGGTAAGGGGTAATGATCCTACGGGTCTCCTTATTCAGCTTCCTGAAATCAATGCACATTCTATACCCAACTATTGTTCTAGTAGGGATTAGTTCATTATGGCTATTAGGAACTACTGTAAATCCTCCCTTTTTAGGCACACAATTAACTGGACTTACCCATTTGCTTTCAAAAACTGGATATATAATACCTGCATCAAGTAGACGAATAATTTCTTTTCTTATCACTTCCTTCATTTTAGGGTTCAGCTTCCGCTGGTACTCACGAACCGGTTCAGCTCCTTCCTCCATGAATATACGATGAGTACATATAGAGGGGCTGATGCCCTTTAAATCATCCATTGAATACCCAAATGCTTTTCTATGTTTCCTCAAGGCATTCATTAATCTCTCCTTTTCTTCATCTGAAAGATTAGCACGGATAATAACAGGGTCTTTATTTGTTTCATCTAAAAACTCATACCTTAACTCTCTTGGTAGAGGTTTTAGTTCAGGTGGTGGTGGTTCCTCATCTCCTTTCTTCTCAGGTACTTCATATTGCGCACTAGATACCGGATCTTGAACTGGTGCTTCCTTCAAGTGATGATCTATTTCTTCCTTAGCTGGGTCCTCTGGATCTTTCTCGTATTCAATTAAACTCCTTTCTAGATCGTCTTCTGGGGTTCCAAAGTAAATTGCTGCTAGTTGAGCTATGGTCTTATCTTCATTGTTGTCATGCGCTCGTGGTTGGGGGTGATTCTTGAATCTGGAAAAATGAAATTCTCTTACCTCTTCCCCATACTTAAGAGAGATAACTTCCCTCTTACAATCAATGCTTGCACCTGCAGTGTTAAGGAATGGTCTTCCAAATATTATGGGACAAAAATCATCTTCAGGGATTTCCATTACAACAAAGTCTACTTGATAAGTAAAGGTTCCCAATATGACATAAACATCAGATACCATCCCATAAGGTCTCCTTAGAGTACCATTTGTTAATTTAATTTCCATATCAGTTGGCTACAGGTCACAAGCATAAATTTCATCATGAAGCTTAGTGTAAAGAGTGTAAGGTATAACATTAATAGAAGACCCTATATCACAAAGACCAAAATAAGAAGTACTACCAAACGAACAAGGCACCACCAGTTTACCAGTATTTGCAGCTTTGATGCAACCTTTCACAAAACAAGTTACCTCTTCTTCCATTGTTTCAATGAGTTTTTTCCTGTTTTCTCCTTTTTTTGAGGCTTCACCTTAGCTTTGCTCTTGTTATCATTTTCATCCTCAGCATGTTCCCTACTAAAATATTCAAGCTGCGCCTTTCTCACTGGATATGGCAATACCAGTTCGGGTTTATAATCTTCTTCCATGGGGAGTACTGATGTTTCTACCTCCAAGGTCTCAACTATGACCTCTTCCTCAGGATCCTCATTAGTATAATTCTCTGATTTCTTCTTCGGGAACTCCATATGTTCTGCATAGCTTTGAACAAATCTTAAAACAACATCAGGCTGAAGGTATAATTCACTACTTATTTGTTCAACTCTCCCTGAGTTTAGATAAGCTTTTATGCAATCAAAATCCACTTCTACTTTACCCTCTCCTTCTTCATTGCTCCCCCAAGCTTCGTGGTTAGAAAGTTTCCCTTCTAATAATTCCAATGCTTCTGGGACTTTGCTAGTAATAAAAGAACCTACAGATGCTAAATCTAGTTCTTCCTTTGAATCATATTGCAGTCCTCTAGAAAAGATTTAATACTAACCATTCAGGGAGCTTATGATGAGGGCAATCATTTAGTAAAATTGTATACCTTTGATATGCGTTTACCAGACTTTCTCCAGGCCTCTGTCGAAAGTTTCAAATCCTCCTCCTTGCTTCATAGGATTTCTTTTCTGGGTAAAAATCTGACAGAAAAGTTTCTGCTAGTTTACTCCATGTATCAAAGGTACCTGCAGGGTGAGACACTAACCAATTCCTTGTCTTTTTAGCCAGAGT
The DNA here is from genome assembly GCA_039707655.1 of Elymus sibiricus. Classification (NCBI taxonomy): domain Eukaryota; kingdom Viridiplantae; phylum Streptophyta; class Magnoliopsida; order Poales; family Poaceae; genus Elymus; species Elymus sibiricus. The sequence goes on along the minus strand of CM077666.1, from coordinate 341,817,311 downwards.
GTGAGGAAATAATTTCAGTTTCATATCATTTGAGCTAAAAGCATTCAACTTAAATGTCCCACATACATCTTCAAAAAATTGCAAATGTTGATAAGGATCTTCACCTTCCTCACCTTTAAACTGTTTACCATGCAACAATTCGAGGACACTTGGGTTCACCTCATAAGCTACACCGGTGGGATTAGAACCCAACGATGTGAACATTTCTCGAATAGGTGGACCTGTAAGACGCATGGCTGCAAGTTGATAATTGTGTCCATACTCAGCCATGGTTGTTCCAGACCTGCAAACAACTTAGTATTCAAAATTCAAACCAAACTCAGAACTTATACCAAAAGCGCTCAGCTCCCCGGCAACAACGCCAGAAAAAGCTTGATAGCCTGCAAGTGCACAGGGTTTAGTTGTAGCCTTTTCGAAGTAAGAGTATCGATCCCACAGGGAGCACAGGAATCAGTCTTGGGTCCTTTGCAAGGTGCAAATAATGTGCCTAGAAGTTGTAAGTGATCCAGAACAGTAAAAGTAATAATAATGAAGTTGCAAGTGTAATGGTGACTAAATCTATTAAAGTAAATAACTGATAATATAAATTAGGCTTGAAGAAAATGATTGAAAACATTCCCGGGGGTCCGGAATCCCCTCTAGTGTGCATCTATTGCGGTTCCTAAACACAATGCTACTTCGGATTCCTAAGCCACTTTACATGTTTCTCTTTGTGGGGGGAGCCGGTACAGATACGTGCATACTCGTGGTATCTCTGTATCCCATACGCCACCACCATAGTGAAGGGGGTGATTGATGTCTACTACACAACTTATTCTTGTAGAGTCGTGTTGGGCCTCCAAGCGCAGAGTTTTGTAGGACAGTAGCAATTTTCCCTCAAGTGGATGACCTAAGGTTTATCAATCCATGGGAGGCGTAGGTTGAAGATGGTATCTCTCAAACAACCCTGCAACCAAATACAAGAAATCTCTTGTGTCCCCAACACACCCAATACAATGGTAAATTGTATAGGTGCACTAGTTCGGCGAAGAGATGGTGATAAAAGTGTAGTACGGATAGTAGATATAGGTTTTTGTAATCTGAAAATATAAAAACAGCAAGGTAACGAAAAGTAAACGGACATAAAAACGGTATTGCAATGCTTAGAAACAAGGCCTAGGGTTCATACTTTTACTAGTGCGATCTCCCAACATTGTTGACATAGTTGAATCATATGTAAATCCCTCACGTGCGACAAAGAGTTCACTCCAAAGTCACAAATAGCGGAGAACAAACAAAGAAATTGTTGTAGGGCATGAAACCACCTCAAAGTTATCCTTCCCGATCAATCTTATGAGCCATCCCCATTAATTGTCACGAACAGCCCTAGAGTTCGTACTAGAATAACACCTTAAGATACACATCAACCAAAACTCTAATGTCACCTAGGCACTCCAATGTCACCACAAGTACCCACGGGTTTGATTATACGATATGCATCACACAATCTCAGATTCATCTATTCAAACCAACACAAAGAACTTCAAAGAGTGCCCCAAAGTTTCTACCGGAAAGTCAAGACGAAAACGTGTGCCAACCCTTATGCATAAATCCCCAAGGTCACGGAACCCGCAAGTTGATCACCAAAACATACATCAAGTGACTCAAGTGAATATCCCATTGTCACCACATATATCCATATGCAAGACATACATCAAGTGTTCTCAAATCCTTAAAGACTCAATCCGATAAGAAAACTTCAAAGGGAAAACTCAATTCATCACAAGAAGATAGAGAGGGGAAAACTCCATATGATTCATCTATATCAACAAAGCTCGCGATACATCAAGATCGTGCCATCTCAAGAACACGAGAGAGAGAGAGATCAAACACATAGCTACTGGTACATACCCTCAGCCCCGAGGGTGAACTACTCCCTCCTCATCATGGGGACCGCCGGGATGATGAAGATGGCCTCCGGTGATGATTCCCCCCTCCGGCAGGGTTCCGGAATAGGGCTCCAGATGGTATTTCGAGGATACAGAGAGCTGCGGCGGCGTAGTCCAAAATCTAGGATTATTTCTAGGGGTTTCTCTATTTATAGGATTTTTCAGCGTTGGAATCACGTCAAGATGGGCCACAGGGGGCCCACGAGGTACCAGGGCACGCCACCCCCCCTGGCGCGCCCTGGTGCTTCGTGGGCACCTCGTGGCTCTTTTGGTCCCTCCACGAAGCTTCTAGTGTCTCTTTTGTTCCAAAAAAATCGTCAAAAAGTTTCAGCTCATTTGGAGAACTTTCATTTCTGCACAAAAAACAACACCACGGTAGTTCTGCTGAAAACAGTGTCAGTCCGGGTTAGTTCTAATCAAATCATACCAAAACCATATAGAATTGTTATAAATATGGCATGAATACTTCATAAATTATAGATACATTTGAGACGTATCAGTGATGATGATGATGGAGATGAAAGGACCAAAACTAAGAAAAACGGTGAAGGTTCTTCGGATCCCTTCTTCTCCTGTTCTGGATGTGGTGGCGTGCTAGGGTTCTCTTCTCCCCCTCGTCCCTTCACGAAAGTATCTTGTATAGACGTGATGGAGCTGTTGGCAGTCCATCCGACCGCTCATACGAGTGCTTGCGGTCGTATGGAACACCGTATTTTGGTCTACTGCGTCTGATGAGTTGGGTTTCTTCATGGAAGTTGCTTCAATTGGCTTGATTTGTAGTAATCCTCCTTGGTTTCATTCCATATATGATATTTCCTGCCAAACATTGGAGAAATGTATTTTGTGCTCTTTTGAGTGATTAGCGGTTAGGAATATCCGAAGAGTGATAGAAATCTGATGAAAACCAAGCAAGAATCACTAGAAAAACATCACAAATTCTTGAGCCATCAAATCCCTCAAGCTTAACATTTGCTCGTCCTCGAGCAAACAAGAAATCAAGAGAATGAAATGAAGTTTGATTGACTGGAAAGAAGTTTTACCGGCTCAAGAGGATACATCATATCGATCTTCTTTTATCCTGCAATTTCGTTCAATAAAGTATTCGCATTCGAAAAGCTGCACTCAAGCTCATTGCCTAACCACGTATAGTTTCCTATCACTAGTCATAATTTCTCAAACCAAAATTTTCATCGTTAACCAAGTGTTTAGGCAAGACAAATCATTTCTTTCTTGAATGGATATTCAACTTAAGTTCATCATTAAACAAATGCATTAGGGGTTTTGGATGCGAAGATAGCAAAGAATTCAAGAAGTTCACTTGCACCCACAAGTACCTCCTGATCATGGCTTTCAAACACTTCTCTCAATCATTATTCTTCGGAACTGCAACTCTTGGTGCTGGGGTTATGCCAAAATTTACTATATGCAATTGGGTTCCGTTGTGGCTTAAGTTTGTGCACTTTGGATCAAGAATGATTGTCTCTTTCGAGCTCAGCAATCAGTGCTCTTATTTACCACATACATACTCCCTTGGAGAAGGTCGATCATTTACCACTCAATCTCCAAGTTCGTGACGGAGTCGCAGTTACGCGAATTATCTCAACATATAGCAATAGGACATGAAGCCAGCCATAAGCTGGAGCTCCATGATTTCAGTATCGCGAGTAATTCGTCGCATAACCTCAATCACTTCAAATATTCATTCCTCTAAATAATTCTATCAATAGGTGTTATTGAGTCAATCAAATTCAGCTATGGAGTTGAAGTGTTGAATTCTCGTTCTCTTCAAAAAATCAAGCCCCTAAGTTTTTCTTAGAATTTCTTTTTGGAACAAAATCATGCTTCACCACAAGGTTTCACTAGAAAAATCTGAAGTTGGGAGTTATGACTACATGATATTCAACTAACACGGGGAACTCACTCAAGCGCAGCCAGTCAAATGAAAATTCTTTCTCAAATAATATTGCGAGACAAGGGATAATGTATATGATACACCTTCTCGCGTTGGCTCACTTCTTCCCTCAGTCAAATCTCCGCTTCATTTTCTTCATTTCCAACTTGCTAGTGGTGAGCAAACCTGTGGGCTTGAAGAAACAAAACACAAACGAAGAGAATTCCAACAAGGCAAGGGCAAAGCTTGCTCTTCAAATTTATTATGCAAACTGAAAGTAAACATGCTGAAAAGAAAAAGAAGAAAAATAAAATATGCATGCATGGATAACTAGGTGATAAGCTCCCCCCAAGATTAGGCTCTTGGCCTACTCTCTAGTCCATGTCCTTGTCATCGTCACCCCTCGGAGCAGTATGAGGCCACTGCATCTGAGATGGTCCACTAGAGGACTGATCTCCCGTGCCAGGGTGCGGCTGCCAAAAAGCAAAGAGGGACTGTATGTTCCCATTGAGCAGGTGGATGTTGTCGTTAATCTTGCGAAGGTCCGTATGGATCCCTCTGACCTGCTGCTGCAGCTGCTGAAACTCTACCCTGGGCACATAGTCACTACCCTTCCCGAAGTTAACGTGAGGGGCATATTGGGGTGCCTGTTGAGGTGCATTACCCCATGCATCCCAACCGTGACCAAACCCCTTAGCGGCGGCATCCCACAGATACGTCTCCAACGTATCCATAATTTATGAAGTATGCATGCCATGTTTATAACAATTTTTTATGGTTTTGGTATGATTTGAATAGAACTAACCCGGACTGACGCTGTTTTCAGCAGAACTACCGTGGTGTTGTTTTTTGTGCAGAAATAAAAGTTCTTGGATTGACCCCAAAATTTACGGTGATTTTTTATGGACAAAAAGAGAACCCCGAAGCTTCGTGGGGGGACCAGAAGAGCCACTAGGAGGTGACAAGGTATCCCGGTGCGCCCCGGGGGGGTCGCGCGGGGTTGCCTTATGGGCCCCTCGTAGCTCATTTTCGCGTGATTCCAACGCTGAAAATTCCTATAAATAGAGAAACCCCCAGAAATAAACATGGAATTTCGACTCCGCTGTCGCAACCTTCTGTTCCGGAGAGATCCCATCTGGAGGCCTTTTCAGGCACCCTGCCGGAGGGGGAAATCATCACCGGAGGCCATCTTCATCATCCCGGCGGTCTTCATGATGAGGAGGGAGTAGTTCACCCTCGAGGCTGAGGGTATATACTAGTAGCTATGTGTTTGATCTCTCTCTCATGTTCTAGATTTGGCACGATCTTGATGTACCACGAGCTTCATCATCCCGGCGGTCTTCATGACGAGGAGGGAGTAGTTCACCCTCGAGGCTGAGGGTATATACTAGTAGCTATGTGTTTGATCTCTCTCTCTCGTGTTCTTGATTTGGCAAGATCTTGATGTACCGCGAGCTTTGTTAATATAGTTGGATCATATGGTGTTTCTTCCCTCTATATCTTCTTGTGATGAATTGAGTCTTTCCCTTTGAGGTTTCGTTATTGTCGGATTGAATACTTTGGATTGGAGAACACTTGATGTATGTCTTGCATGTGGATACCCGTGGTGACAAAGGGGTATTCTATTGAGTCACTTGATGTATGTTTTGGTGATCAACTCGCGGATTCCCGTGACCTTGGGGTAATCTAGGCATAGGGGTTGATTGCACGTTTTCGTCCTTCTTTCTCCGATAGAAACTTTGGGGTACTCTTTGAAGTTCTTTGTGTGGATTGAATATTATGAATCTGAAGTTGTTTGCTGCATATCGAATAATCAACTCACGGATACTTGTGGTGGCATTGTAGTATCTAGGTGACATTAGAGTTGGTTGATGCGTATCATATGGTGTTATTTTAGTACGAACTCTAGGGTTGTTTGTGACACTTATAGGGATGGCTCAATAGATTGATCGGAATGGATAACTTTGAGGTGGTTTCGTACCCTACAACAATTTCTTCTTATGTTCTCCGCTAGATAAGAACTTTGGAGTGATTCTTTGTCGCACTTTGAGGGATTGTTATATGATTCAATTATGTTAGCACTGTTGAGAGATTGCACTAGTGAAAGTATGAAACCTAGGCCTTGTTTCCAAGCATTGCAATACCGTTTGTGCTCCGTTTTATCACTTGCTACCTTGCTGTTTTTATATTTTCAGATTACAAAAACCTATATCTACTATCCATACTACACTTGTATTACCATCTCTTTGCCGAACTAGTGCACCTATAAAATTTACCATTGTATTGGGTGTATTGGGGACACAAGAGATTTCTTGTATTTGATTGCAGGGTTGTTTGAGAGAGACCATCTTCATCCTACGCCTCCCACGGATTGATAAACCTTAGGTCATCCACTTGAGGGAAATTTGCTACTGTCCTTCAAAACTCTGCACTTGGAGGCCCAACAACGTCTACAAGAATAAAGGTTGCGTAGTAGACATCAAGCTCTTTTCTGGCGCCTTTGCCGGGGAGGTGAGTGCTTGAAGGTATATCTTTAGATCTTGCAATTGAATCTTTTAGTTTCTTGTTTTATCACTAGTTTGGTTTATAAAAGAAAACTACAAAAAAATGGAATTGAGGTTGCCTCACATACTTCATCTATATGATGTCTTTCTTGAAAATGATGGATCAGAAAATTGTGCCAAAGTGTTAGAAGAAGAATTCAATAAAATGTTTGGCACAAAATCTTTGGGGTCATCCACTTGAGGGAAATCTTTGGGGTCATCCACTTGAGGGAAATTTGTTGTTGTCCTACAAAACTCTGCACTTGGAGGCCCAACAACGTCTACAAGAATAAAGTTGCGTAGTAGACATCAAGCTCTTTTCTGGCGCCGTTGTCGGTGAGGTGAGTGCTTGAAGGTATTTCTTTAGATCTTGCAATTGAATCTTTTAATTTCTTGTTTATTCGCTAGTTTGGTTTATAAAACAAAACTAAAAAAATGGAATTGAGGTTGCCTTGAATGCTTCACCTTTATAATGTCTTTCTTGAAAATGATGGATCGGAAAATTGTGCTAAGATTGTAGAAGAAGAATTCAATAAAATGTTTGGCATAAAATCTTTGAATGATAAGCATGATTGCAATATTGTTAGTATGAATTCTTTGAATATCCAAAATGCTAATGATGATTGCACTAGTCATGATAAAAAGGTTTCTTATAAGCATGTCAATTTTTGTGGAGTGCATAAAATTTGTGAAGACATGCCTTATAGGGATGATAGATTTTGTAATAAGCATAAACATGATAAAACCAATTTGTTCCTTAAAGTGATAGATAAATTTGCTACAAAATTATGCTCTCTTCATCCCATTACTTGTGAACTTTGCAATAAGGTTGGTCATCTTAATTTCCAATGCATACTTTTTCATGATCGAATCGTGTCCAAATATTGCAATAACTTGATCACCCTTGAACTTTATAATGAACTTTGTTTATTTTTGGGGTGTGAATAATTGACACATAAAAATAGTTGGTTTGAATTATTCAGTCTCACAAAAGATATTGAAAATAATTTAAAGGAAATCCATATGTTTTGTGTGGTAAATTGCAATGAGAATGCTTATATAGCCAATTATAGAAAGATGGGAACACCAATAGAATATAAAAGGAATACTAATGGAAGGGTGAAGATTCCCCCTTTCCCTCCTATTTTCTCTCATGATGAAACAGGTAACGAGGAGGAGCTTCCTATCCAACCAATCTCTTCAATAAGGAGCTCGAAAAAATTAAATAAACCCACACATAATGTGGAGAAGAAGAAGAAAATAAGAAAAAATAAAGGTAAAAAGGTATCTCTCCCAAATGATGTTGCTCGTATTGTAGTGCCCCATGAGCATGAATTAAAAATAATTGTGGAAGAAGATACACTTGATGATATTGTTTCTTTTTCTTATGATACAATGTTCGAAGGAATTATTGAAGATGATTTTGTTATGCCTATTACTTGTTGTGATAATTATGATTGAGAAGATAATGATACTTCTTATAATCTTGAAAATCTTTTTAGCACCAACTTGGGAAATTATGATGATAATAATTGTTATACTATTGGTGCTATTCGTACTATTGATGATAAGAGTGATTATGCTAATGATATGCAAACCCACGAGCTTGGGGATGCTATGTTTGATGAGAATGACATGTTCGAGAATTTATTTGCTGAAAATAATGTTTACCCTAAGCTTGGGGATGCAATGTTTAATGAGGATGATCTTTTTAGTCCCCCTACTTTTAATGATCAAATTTATTATGATGATAGCATGCCTCCTATCTATGATGATTGCAATAATAATGAAAGTGGGTTTGGAAGAGTGTCAATTTTATGCAATAATGATCCCACTATTTTGGAGGGTATTGAGTCTTATTGGAATAATGATAAAAGTGGATTTGGAGAGGTCATGACTTTATTTAGTGTTGAATCCACTACTTTGGAAGAGGTTTCAATTGATTACGATGAGAACAAAGTTGCTACTTATGATGGTTATTGTGATGATACTTATGTTATAAAAAGTAGTGATGATTATTATAAAACTTGTCATAATTATGAATACCCTTTTACTGAACATTACTCTTTTAATGTGGAAACAATTTATAGTATTCAAGTTTCATATGATACTCCCACTACTATGAATGAGAATAAATTTGCTTATGTGGAGAGTAATAAAAATCCTATGCTTGTAGGTCATGAAAAGAATGCTTTATGTGACAGCTATATTTTTGAATTCATTCATGATGCTACTGAAAATTATTATGAGAGAGGATCATATGCTTGTAGGTGTTGCAATAATATCAAGTTTCCTCTCTATGTGTTGAAAGTTTTGAAGTTATACTTGTTTTACCTTCCTATGCTAGTTGATTCTTGCTCCCATAAATTGTTTGCTCACAAAATCCTATGCATAGGAAGTGGGTTAGGCTTAAATTTGCTTGTCATATGATTCATGATGCTCTCTTTGTTTTTCAATTCTTTACTCTTATGTGAGCATCATTAAAATCATCATGCCTAGCTAAAAGGCATTAAAGAAAAATAGCTTGTTGGGAAACAACCCAATACTTATACCTTTTGTTTTTGTGTGTTTGCATGATTAAGCTACTGTATTAATCATGTTTTTTATGTTTTCTTTCAATAATGTGCCAAGTAAAGCCTTTGGGATAGTGTGGATACTTGTTGATTTGTTTCTGTGCAAAAAAAGAAACTTTTGCGTCCAGTGCTGGAATTTCTATTTTGTACCGGAGCGTGATAAAATTCTGAAATTTTTAAACATTATTGTATTATAAATGTGTTACGTTGCCCTCATTTTCATAATTTTCTGAGGTACATAAGTATGCTTTTTAATTCGCTCACTACATGCTGTTCTGTTTTTGACAGATTCTATTTTTATTGCATAGTTTGCTTGTTTTAGTGTTTCCATAGCTTATATTGAGTAATATAAATTTTGGAAATGATAGAATACAGTAGGTATTATTTGAGAACAATTATGAATCTTTTCTTGACAGTACCTAAGTGAATGATTTATTTCCATACTAACCTATCTCACAAGTTCCGTTAAGTTTTGTGTGATAGAAGTTATCAAGTTTTGGGTGAGACAACGATATGAGAAGAATAAGGAGTGGAAAGTCATAAGCTTGGGGATGCCCAAGGCACCCCAAGGTAATATTCAAGGAAGACCCAAGCGTCTAAGCTTGGGGATGCCCCGGAAGGCATCCCCTCTTTCGTCTTCAACATTATCGGTAATCTCACTTGGAGCTATATTTTTATTCGTCACATAATATGAGTTTTGCTTGGAGTGTCATTTTATTTTGCTGGGATTTGCTTGCAGCTATCAATAATCATGTTTTGTATCTTTTAGTTCAATAAAATGCCAATTATAGCCTTTACCGTGCTCAGTTTGCAAGTTTATGTGTTGCTGTTTGAAAACAGAAAGTTTTTCTGTTATGTCCTGAATTTATGTGAATTTTCAGAACATGATAAAAATCTGAAATTTTTACACAGTAAGCACGCATGAGTTCTCTGTCATGTGCTAAGTTTTCAGAATTTTTGGACTTAGGGAAGTATGAATTTTTATTCCCCCTTTACAAACTATTCTGTTTAGACAGATTTCGGTTATAGTTGCATTGTTTGCATATGTTTGCTTGTTTAATGTTTCTATTTGTGGATAGGAGTATTAAATATGCAGAGGCATTTAGTATGCAATGTTTAATTATAATTTTAGTGATTTGTTACAGTAGAGAATGTTAAGGTTTTGAGTTGATTTATACTAACTTATCTCACGAGTTCTTGTTGAGTTTTGTGTGGATGAGGTTTTTAAGATTTAGGAGAAACCATGATATGAGAGGAATTAAGGAGACACAAGAGCTCAAGCTTGGGGATGCCCAAGGCTCCCCAAGATAATATTCCAAGAAGTCTCAAGCAAGGCATCCCACCTTTCTTCATCAACAACTATCGGTTAGCCTAAGTTTTTATTTGTTCACATGATATGTGCTATTCTAGGAGTGTCATTTTTATTTTGTTTGTTGTTTTAGTAAAATTATCAGATCTGAAATCTTTATTTGGAGAGAGTCTTCACATAGCTACTTAATTGTTTGACTACTCATTGATCTTCACTTATATCTTTTGGAGTAGTTTGTCATTCATTCATGTGCTTTACTTATATCCTGTGAGTAAATTGTTGAATGAATTGAATATCACAAATATGAAATTATATATGCTTCATATGCTTGTCCCATGGGGAGTAATGACTTCACATACAAGAATCATAAGTGCTAAAATTTATTGAAAGTTAGCAAACATAGCATTGGTCACTTAAACAATTCATGAAAGAATATTGAAGGAAGAGAGATTTCACATATAAATATACTACCTTGGACATCTTATATGATTGTGAGCCCCCATTAATTATTTTTAAGCTTGATCAAGTAATTGACGTTGGACAAGGAAGACAACGTAATGAGTTATGTTTGTTTATATTCACATAGAAGTTATATTGTCATGGATCCTCTAACATGTGGTGCTTGCTTAGGATCTTTTGCTAGCCAAAAATTCGTACTAAGTAGAGATATTACTTGTGCATCCAAAAACCCTTAAACCCAGTTTCTTGTCATGAGAGTCCACCATATCTACCTATGGATTGAATAAGATCCTTCAAGTAAGTTGTCATCGGTGAAGAAAAATTGCTCCTAAATATGTATGATCTTTTATTGGAAGGGAAAATAAGCTTTGTACGAACTTGTGATGGTGAGGAAATAAAAGTGACAGACCGCATAATAAAGGTTGCTATCACAAGGGGCAATATAAAGTGACTTTCCTTTCCATTAAGAGCTTGCACATCCAAAAATAAAAAGCGCATGACAACCTATGCTTCCCTCTGCGAAGGGCCTATCTTTTACTTTTCTGTATTTACTTTTCTGTATTTACTTTTATGCAAGAGTCAGTAATGTTCATCCCTATTCCGCTCTATTTATTCTCTTGTGGGCAAGCATCATGTGGTAGGGAATGATCCAGGCACATATATCCAGGAGAATATAGGTGATCATGAGTTATTATTGTTGACATTATCCCTGAGATAAATAAGTTGGGAGGCGAAACATTAAGCCCCTATCTTCCTATGTGTTTGACTGAAACGGTTTGTTCTAAAAATATGCTTTGAATGTCAGCAATCATGGAAGACTAAATGATAGTTGAGTATGTGGAGTTTGCCTAAAACAAAGCTCTTACATAGACCCTTCCTGAAAATAAGATGAATTGTAATTGTTTGATGACTGAAAACATAGTTTGTTAGTTTTCAAGAAAGTTTATGGTCTATACTTTAACATGTGAATAGCTTGCTACTTGATCATGAGAAGTTTTATGGGATGAGCTACTGTTTATGATATATAATGATGCTAGAAAAAGTGATTGCAATTATCATTGATCAAACTTATGCATTATGCTAGCATTCACACTTCATAATTTTTTTTATCATTTACCTACTCGAGGACGAGCAGGAATAATTAAGCTTGGGGATGCTGATACGTCTCCAACGTATCTATAATTTATGAAGTATTCATGCCATGTTTATAACAATTGTATATGGTTTTGGTATGATTTGAATAGAACTAACCCAGACTGACGTTGTTTTCACCAGAACTACCGTCGTGTTGTTTTTTGTGCAGAAATAAAAGTTCTTGAATTGACCCCAAAATTTATGGTGATTTTTTATGGACAAAAAGAGACCCCCGAATCTTCGTGGCAGGACCAGAAGAGCCACAAGGTGGTGACAAGGTATCCCGGCGCGCCCTGGGGGGGGGGGGGTCGCGCGTGGTTGCCTTGTGGGCCCCTCGTAGCTCCTTTTCGCGTGATTCCAACGCTGAAAATTCCTATAAATAGAGAAATCCCAAGAAATAAACCAGAACTTCGACTCCGCCGCCGCAACCTTCTGTTCCGAAGAGATCTCATCTGGAGGCCTTTTCCGGCACCCTGCCGGAGAGGGAAATCATCACCGGAGGCCATCTTCATCATCCCGGCGGTCTCCATGACGAGGAGGGAGTAGTTCACCCTCGAGGCTGAGGGTATGTACTGGTAGTTATGTGTTTGATCTCTCTCTCTCTCTCGTGTTCTTGATTTGGCAAGATCTTGATGTACCGCGAGCTTTGTTAATATAGTTGGATCATATGGTGTTTCTTCCCTCTATATCTTATTGTGATGAATTGAGTCTTTCCCTTTGAGGTTTCGTTATTGTCGGATTGAATACTTTGGATTTGAGAACACTTGATGTATGTCTTGCATGTGGATACCCATGGTGACAATGGGGTATTCGATTGAGTCACTTGATGTATGTTTTGGTGATCAACTCACGGATTCCCGTGACCTTGGGGTAATCTAGGCATAGGGGTTGATTGCACGTTTTCGTCCTTCTTTCTCCAATAGAAACTTTGGTGGTACTCTTTGAAGTTCTTTGTGTGGATTGAATATTATGAGTCTGGAGTTGTTTGATGCATATCGAATAATCAACTCACGGATACTTGTGGTGATATTGGAGTATCTAGGTGACATTAGAGTTGGTTGATGCGTATCATATGGTGTTATTTTAGTACGAACTCTAGGGATGTTTGTGACACTTATAGGGATGGCTCAATAGATTGATCGGAAAGGATAACTTTGAGGTGGTTTCATACCCTACAATAATTTCTTCTTATGTTCTCCGCTAGATAAGAACTTTGGAGTGATTCTTTGTCACACTTTGAGGGATTGTTATATGATTCAATTGTGTTAGCACTGTTGAGAGATTGCAATAGTGAAAGTATGAACCCTAGGCCTTGTTTTCAAGCATTGCAATACCGTTTGTGCTCCGTTTTATCACTTGCTACCTTGCTGTTTTTATATTTTCAGATTATAAAAACCTATATCTACTATCCATACTACACTTGTATCACCATCTCTTCGCCAAACTAGTGCACCTATACAATTTATCATTGTATTGGGTGTGTTGGGGACACAAGAGATTTCTTGTATTTGATTGCAGGGTTGTTTGAGAGAGACCATCTTCATCCTACGCCTCTCACGGATTGATAAACCTTAGGTCATCCACTTGAGGGAAATTTGCTGTTGTCCTAAAAAACTCTGCACTTGGAGGCCCAACAACGTCTACAAGAATAAAGTTGCATAGTAGACATCACCCACCCAGGTGCCGGTTCGGGGTGAATATCATTCCCGAATCCAACTGCATACCTGTGCTCATTACTTTCATTGATAGAGAGCACCCACATATCACGCGCAGAAACAGTAAATGCTTGCGGCAAGGGCAAGTGCACATCGGTGGTCTGGCCATTAGGTAGGGGGCATTTGTAGCAATGCTCCCCTTGCACCGGTCCAATAAAATGTATATTAGTCATAATCCTACAGTTAAGCACCGTAGGGCCTAGAACATGCTGCATGTCATCCACATTGAGGCCACATTGCTCGGCAATCCGAGTCACTATGCCTCCCACAAGAACACTCCCCTTCGGCTGCTTGTGCTGCCTACCGAGGTGGATCATAAGAAAAGCTCCCAAGTTTGGCTCGGGAGCGTAGTTGGGGTGGAGTGCTGCATGGAGCACACACATGTCATAGCTCGACATGCCCCCGATGTTCTCCCTACCAAAGATAGTGTTGGCAAGGAAAATCATGAAGTAACGAATGGCGGGGTTTTGGATGTTTGATACCTTCTTACCAGAGAAGTCATGCTCGTCCTGGACGGAGATGAGGTCCCAACTCGCTGAAGCATCGGTAGTGGGCACGCCTCGGCTGTCAACAACTCCACGGTTCTCGAACCCGATGATGTTGCACCACTGCTCGAGCGACATCGAGCGTGGCACTCCTCCAAGTGTGAAGGAGCAGCTTGGTGGCACCCTCGAATCCTCGAGAGTGTGCTCGAAGGTGGAGAGGAACTCAACGCTGATGCCGCGGTACGTCAGGTAATGGAAGTTACAGAAAACTCCCATCCCCACGTTATCTGCTAGCCACGCAAAGTCGTTGTGAATCCCTTGGGACTCCAAGAACGTGTCACACTTCTATCGCGTGGGTGTCATCCCCCGGCTGTTGACTCGTGCGAAGTCCTTGTTCATGATAACCCACAAGTGTAGAGGATCAATTGTAGCTTTTTCGATAAATAAGACTGTCGAACCCAACGAGGAGCTAAAGGTAGAATTTATATTCTCTTCGAGTTCTATCGACCACCGATACAACTCTACGCACACTTAACGTTTGCTTTACCTAGAACAAGTATGAAACTAGAAGTACTTTGTAGGTGTAATGCTAGAACTACTTTGCAAGAATAAAACTAGGAGTACTTTGCGAGATAATAAAAGTTAGTTGTTTAGTAGAAAGCTTTTTGTAGAACGATGAGAAATATTGTCCATAGGCAATTGAATATAACACGATAGATACTTATCATATGCAATGAGGGAGAGGCATACGCCAACATACTTTCCGTACTTGGATCATATGCACTTATGATTGGAATTCTAGCAAGCATCCGCAACTACTAAAGATCATTAAGGCAAAACCCAACCATAGCATTAAGTAGAAAGTCCCCTTTACTCCCATATGCAACAACCCCCTTACTCGGGTATAAGCTTCTGTCACTCTCGCCACCCACTATAAGCGAATCATGAACGTATTGCAAAACCCTACAGCGGTAATCCCACACGCTTGCGCGACATGGAGGGCACCATAGGACACCACCATATTAACATACAACTCATATCAATCACACCATACCACAATTAACCTGTAGGACAAAAATAATCTACTCAAACATCATAGGATGGCCATACATCATTGGGTAATAACTAGCGGGGTGGCCCGCACAATTGCGCGGCTAGCATTGAAATAATTTGAATCATGATATCTAATGTGTTCCTTTTCTTCTTCATGACATCTTTTTGAATAATTTAAGAGAAATAAGAAGCCAAAATTATGATGGTTGGTTTGTAGAGCTAAAACTTTTGCACATGTAGAAATTCAAAACCCAAGTCACTTCATTATGTAGTAGTGGAATCTACCATTCGACTTGTATTGTTTATTTGAACTCTTGCAATCAATGTTGTCTCATCACTCCTGGAGTGATTTTGTCATGCTTTGAAGATTAACAAAGATTGGCAATGATGCATTATTGACATCTCCTACTGACTATGCTATTTCTTGATCAATCTTGTGAATGAAAATACCTCTAGTAGGATCACCTAATCTAATTTATTATTATGATAGAAATGATATACATAGAAAAAGACATATGAGATTTAATTTCAATAACAGGGCAAATTACCTAAGGTTTTAAACATTATGTAAGGATGAATAATTGATGAATCCATTTGTTGAGTTGTTGTGTTTCGGAGTCTCCTTCAAAGTCCTTCTACTATCATGCCATCTATATTTCCTAGTATATATGAGGTTCTCTCCAAATATGCGTGTACATTCTTGAAACGTGGGTGCTTATTGTATACTTTTATTATCCTTATATAATCAAGTTTTACCATAATAAATACTCCCTCTGTAAAGAAATGTAAGAGCGTTTAGGTCTCTACTTTAGTGATCTAAATGCACTTATATTTTTTACGGAGGGAGTATACTTTAAATCTTAGCCTAACTTTTTCACTATTTAATTCGACGCACTTACACGGCCATCTTAAGTTTGAAATTATTGTTCACAATGTGTCTTTTTTTTTCCTCTAACAATAATTTTGAATAGCTCTTATTGCCCTTAAGTAATCTATTGTGTAAAATTAGCACGTCCCTAACACGTCAAAACAGGAGCATTTTATGATAATTTAAATGAGTATATAAACTTTATGTGTGTTATAAATAGTGCATTCCTCCTTATTATATTATAAAACTTCTCAATATTTCCTCCCCGATACTCTCATGTGCTGATGAGAGAGCTCAGTACCAATATACCTACAGGCTTGAGGAAAAAAAGAAGTTAAAAGCTACGCGAGGCATTCGACACCTGCAAAATAAGAAATGAAAATATGAAATATATAAACATAGACTCTAATGGTTTTCTTCGGAAAATTAGACTATTGTTTTATATGAACAGGGAGACTGTAAGAGCTTAGTTGGTGTTTCCAGCATAAATGGACATGATAAATAGCAGCAATCTTACTCTCTTAACAAAAATATCAGTGGTACGTTTGCCATTCAGTCATCTATTACGATGGAATTTCTCTGTACAGCAGACGAAGCAAAATTGTGATTCTTAGGAAATTTAATTGCAGAATTAGTGGGCTAATTTTAAAATAACATAATTTACTCCTTTAGTTTTTAAATACACTGCATACTCCCTTCATATTGATTTGCTATTGTCGATGTTGGCATATTTTTCTATAATAAACTTGGTCAGGATTTACAGAGTTTCAATTAGGATAAATCTAATACGGGGTGTATTTGGACTGAATATAAAATGTACACCATGATCGGCTCAAATTACACTTCCAAAATTTACAAAACTGAAGGCCCACACAACTTTGCACACAGGAACAGGACAATATGAAAAACAGATAGTAATGAAATAAAAATAAGTACATGCATACATGTATAAAGTTGGCCTCATAAGGATACACCCTCATCCCGCAAAAAGGGGATGCATATTCTTTCCAATTCTTCCGAGAAGCAGGCCACCATAATTGATCATGTACCAATTTCAACTGAGACTGCTCGTAGATCGTAGTGCTTACCACGAATATCAGGAATGTAAAGAATCTATGTTGCGGAAGCCATTTTATCACTATGCCCCCGCTTGCGCTTAATGCTAGCTACGTACCATCTCATCCAAGTCTCCAGCTACCAAACTGTAACACCTACTTAGAATGCACTCACCTGGTGAAAAAGTTGTTACCCTTGACACATCTTCGGCACTTTTGACTCACCATGACACCTTTGAAGACTAAGAATTTTCCTCTAATAAGATCATGGGATAATAACTCTAGATTTAAGAAAATGAGATTTTTTTTGTGTGCTCTCCATCTAGTCCTTGCATGGATGCAGAGATCTTACCAGCTTATCTTAAATCCTTCCTTGCATCATCCATGCAAAACCTGAGCTCTTGTAAGTAGTGTACTGGCTGCAGGCTAACATGGATGATGAACGTTGAAAGCTAATCTTAAGTCTTGTCGCTGAACTCATCGTCATACAGGGCGCGACTCATAGTCCATTGCAGCCAGCACTCTTAAAGCTCGTAGGATTTGGATGACATGTACTTATGTTGTAGCTGCCCAGGTCCCCTGACCGGTGACGCGACCTAGCCGAGTACGCCTAGATTTTGGATGTGGCGTTGCGAGGCCTCCTGTGCATGCCTTTCTGTAGGCTACCGGCTTGCCTCTAAGAGCGGAAGGTACGAATAGCACCTCCTCCTCCCATGCAGCCGAGAGGTACTTCGGCCAAAGCAATTTTGCTCATGATTTTGAGAGAAAAAATATAGCGAGCCTGCTACTGCTCGTGATGCCACAGCGGCGTACATGGGAAAAATATGAAGATGCATATATTATCTCTAGTGAGATTTTATTACGGGGGATCTGCCGTAAGTTAGCTCCCGTATGGTTTCTCCTTCCTTTCCCAACTTACCTTGTTTTTTGTTAGGAAAGAGCAACTAGTATTCACTGTGGGCCAAAGGTCAGTACATATACATGTGAGGTATTACAAGCGGTAGTACCGCACTCAGAGCGATAGTACCGCCTCGGGCGGTAGTACCGCACTCAGAGCGGTAGTACCGCCTAACACACATCTAACACCCCCTCAAACTCATGGTGGATCAACAACACTGAGTTTGGAAAGAAAGAAGCCATGCTGCGCTCGAGTCTGTGCCTTCGTGAAGAAGTCCGCCAACTGTAACTCAGAGGGCACATAGTGAAGAGCCAGTGTCTGATCCTGCACAGCAGCACGTACAAAGTGGGCATCCACACCGATGTGCTTGGTGAGCTCATGCTTCACCGGGTCACGCGCAATACTGATAGCACCGGTACTGTCTGACAGTAGGGGAGTCGATGTAGTAGCAGACACACCAAAGTCCTCAAGTAACCATCGTAACCAGATCACCTCAGCCGTCAGCATAGCCATCGCTCGCAACTCAGCCTCTGTACTCGAGCGAGAAACCGCAGTCTGCTTCTTCGTCTTCCAGGCAATAAGAGAGTCACCAAGGAAGACACAGTACGCAGACAACGAGCGTCGATCAGAGGGATCACTAGCCCACGTAGCATCAGAGTAGGCCTGGAGCTCGAGAGAACTGGAGCGGGGAAAGAAAAGGCGATGAGAGATCGTGCTACGAAGATATCGTAGAACACGGAGGAGGTGACTATAGTGGACAGAGGTGGGGGCTGAGACAAACTGACTGAGAATGTGGACAGGATAGGAGATGTCAGGACGCGTAACAGCAAGATAGACAAGGCTCCCAACGAGGTGGCGATAGCGAGTGGGATTAGGAAGAGGGTCACCGTCAGAAGCACGAAGCTGAACGTTGAGCTCCATAGGAGTCACAACAGTGCGCTCATCACCGAGAGCGGCACGAGTAAGAAGATCCTGAATATATTTTTCCTGGGAGATGAAGAAGCCTGCAGAGGTCTCAGAAATCTCGATCCCAAAAAAGTAGCGAAGAGGACCAAGATCAGACATCAGGAACTGTTCCCGGAGGCGGGCCTTAACAAAGGCAATATATTCAGAATCGTCACCAGTGATGATCATGTCATCCACATATAGAAGGAGAAGAGTCCGACCACGAGGAGAGGTGTGGACAAACAGAGCTGGATCATGATCACTAGGCAAGACGACAGAGGCGAACCGCGAGAACCAGGCGCGAGGGGCCTGTTTAAGACCATAGAGGGAGCGGCGAAGTCGGCAGACCACACCATCAGGAGCATAGTACCCCGGTGGTGACTGCATATAAACCTCCTCACGCAACTCACCATTGAGAAAACCGTTCTGGACATCAAGCTGAGATACAGACCAATGACGAACAGAAGCCACAGCAAGGAGAGTGCGGACAGTGGTCATGTGGGCCACAGGAGCGAATGTCTCATCATAATCGCGTCCCTGCTCCTGCTGAAAGCCACGAGCCACAAGACGAGCTTTGTATCGCTCAAGGGAACCATCGGAGCGAGTCTTAATCTTATAGACCCACTTGCAGGTGATGGGACGAACACCGGAGGGAAGAGAAACTAGATCCCACGTGCCATTGCGCTCAAGCGCCGCAAGCTCCTCGGCCATCGCAAGCTGCCATTCAGGCTGAGTCATGGCATCCCTATAGGTGGTGGGCTCAGCAATGGCAGAAAGACCATACCGGTCAGGAGAATAGCGATCAGGTGGGGGACAAGGCCTAACACGGAGGTTATGGACCGGCGGAGGCGTGAGAGGAGGTGCACTGGAAGTAGAGGGCACATCAGTAGGATCATCCACGGCACGAGGACGACGAGTGAAGTGGAGAGGAAACGGGGAGTGGGGTCGAAAGACTGGGGAGGAGGGTGGGGAGGGAGGGGATGGTGGAGACGAGGGAGAGGAGGAGGAGGGAGGGGATGGTGGTACCGGTGGTGTAGGGGGACGCACCGGGGGAGAGGGAAGAACAGGAGGCACAGTGGGAGATGTGTCAGGAAGGAGAAGGAAGGAAATATCTTCCACGGAAAAGCTCGAGGAGGAGGGACGCGGATAGTAAGAACGAGACTCATCAAACGTCACATCACGAGAAATGCGCAGACGGCGACCAACAGGATCCCAACAGCGATAGCCCTTGTGCTCATCACTGTAGCCAAGGAAAACACACTCAACAGACTGAGCAGTCAACTTGGTTCGTTCTCGCGGAGCAAGAAGAACATAGCACACGCATCCAAACATACGAAGAGCGGAGTAGTCAGGAGAGCGACCAGAGAGACGCTCCATAGGAATACCACCCTTCAAGGCAGCCGAAGGCTGAATGTTGATGAGGTGGGTGGATGCGGAAACGGCCTCAGCCCAAAAATGGGGTGGAAGAGAGGCGGCAATCATCATCGCCCGAGCCGTCTCAAGCAAATGGCGATGTTTGCGTTCAGCAACTCCATTCTGAGCATGGGCACCAGGGCAAGAGAATTGGGCAAGAGTGCCCTGCTCCGCAAGAAAACCACGCAACATGTGAGAGATATACTCTCCAGCTGAGTCAGCACGGAAGATACGAACAGGCGTGGAAAATTGAGTGCGAACCATGGCAGCAAAACGTTTGTATATGGGGAGAACCTCGCTGCGAGATTTCATACAATAAAGCCAAGTGTAGCGAGAGAAATCATCAATAAACAGAACATAGTAGCGATGACCCCCTTTCGAGTCAAAAGGAGCAGGACCCCATACATCAGAATGAACTAAGTCAAAAGGACGCTGAGATACAGACTCACTGGTAGGATAAGGTATCTGAGTCTGTTTGCCAAGCCTACAACCTTCACAATGCAACGAAACATCACCGGAGACAGACCCTAAGACGCCTTGGTGTACTAATGAGGACAAGCGAGAGCCACAGATGTGACCAAGTCGATGATGCCACTGCTGGAAGGACGCAGAAGAGGAGGCAGCAAGAGCATGTGAACTGGCGTATGTGGGAGCAGCGGAAGGAACACGAAGCCAGTCAACCTCCCAAAGGCCCTCAGACTCACGGCGCCGAGGGCCACCGCCAACCAGAGCCTGAGTGCGACGATCCTGAACAGAACAAGAGTCGGCATCAAGAATGACACGACAGCCAGAATCAGTAAGTTGGGCAGCGGAAAAGAGATTCATGGTAAGACGAGGAACATGAGAAACACTAGGAACCGAAAAAGATGGAGTGGAAAGGATGCCACGACTAGCAACAGGAAGAGGTGTGCCATCGGCAGTGAGAACATTAAGAGGAAAATCAAGAGGTCGAAGAGAAGATAACGCAGAAGAATCAGAAGACATATGAAAAGAAGCTCCAGAATCCAGAACCCACGAGGATGTACCTGACTGAGTAGGCTCCGGTGGGGGCGGAGTGGTGGTGGCAGTCACAGCGGCAACAGAACCCGTCGAGGAAGAACCAGAGGAAGCCAACATGTGCTTGAGCCACACAATATCCTGGTCAGTGAGCGACAGAGTCGAGGAGGACGCACGAGTCCCACTAGAAGAAGAGCGCTTCAGGTCTTTCCGCTTCTTGTGACAATCAAACTCTGGGTGACCTGGCCTATTGCAGTAGCCACAGAAGGTGTGCGAGCGCGGCCGACCCTCTCCTGAAGAAGAAGGGTGACCCGCCCCCCCTGGAGGTGTAGGCAGGAGCGGTGGAGTGGTGAGGCGAGCAGACGACACAGGAGCTTGGGAAGCAAGAACAGTGGGAACCACAAGCAGACCAGCAGAACGGAGGTGTGTCTCCTCAGCACGAAGCTCTGCAAGCACCTCCGAAATAGGAACACGACCACGAGCAAGCAGGTGAGCACGCCGAGGCTCAAACTCTGGACGAAGGCGAGATAAGAACTCATGGAGGCGATGAAACTCCAAGTCAGACCGCACAGTCTGGCAACACCGGCAAGTGCCACAAACAACTGTCCTAAGAGAGTCAAGCTGGCGCCAGATGGCAGAGCTCTGTGAGTAGAACTCATCAACAGAAGAGTCACCCTGATGAAGAGCGTGCTCCTGACGCACCACAGATAAGTAGAGAGCATCACCATATGGCTGATATCGCTGACAAAGATAGGACCACATCGCAGCAACAGGACCGAGACCCATGAACTCAGACGCAAACTGAGGTAAGACACTCGCAGTAAGAACAGCAGCAGCTCGAGCATCATCGTTGCACCACTGAGTGTAAGCAGACAGATCATCTCGCTAAGCAGAAAGAGCATCTGAGTAGGCAGATACCTGCTGATCATAAGCATCAACCGCAGCATCGCCAAGGGCCTTGGCTGTATCCCGATCAGCCTGAGAAGCATCAGCAGCAAGAACAGGCGGCACCGGCGGGGTAGGAGCCACAGGTGCAACAGGGCAAGGCGGACAGGGAACCTCGCCAGAGAGAACGCCCCACAGGAGAAGACCGCGCATGTGGATGCGCATGAAACCCACAAACTCAGCATAGTTGGTGCCATCGAAAATCACCGAGCACCGAGGAACAGCCACATATCCCGACGAAGACATGACGCCTGAGTGCGCGGTAGTACCGCTCTTGCCAGCGGTAGTACCGCGCTGCACAGGGCGGTAGTATCGCTCTTCTAAGCGGTAGTACCGCTTGGGCGGTACTTCCGCGGTCCAGTGCCGTGGGCACTTCCGCTTATTTTAGTCTTCTGGTATGCCTGGCCTTCAAGCGGAAGTAGAGCGGCAGTAACGGGCGGTAGTACCGCTTCGGGCGGTAGTACCGCGCTTGCAAGCGGTAGTACCGCTAAGAGCCGCTGAATCGGGATCGGGATCGACCAAATCGCTGCCGAGCGAGGAGGAGCACAGGCAGGAGCCGGCCGGAGGAGAAGGAGGCCGGGCGCGGGGCAGCGCGGAGGCAGCCTGGCGGACCGGGCTGAGACCGGGCGCGAGGCACAGCCGGCCGGCGACCGGCGCGAGCGGCGCGGGGCAGAGGAGGCCGGGCAGGCGCGAGGCAGCGGCGCGGGGCAGAGGAGGCCGACGACCAGGAACGGGCTGGGGAGGCGCAGCCGGACAGGGGGCGGCCGGCAACGGCGCCGAGCAGGGGCGGCCGGAGTTGCTCAGCGACGACGAAGCCCCGGACGGAGTAACCGGGCGTCTGATACCATGTTAGGAAAGAGGAACTAGTATTCACTGTGGGCCAAAGGCCAGTACATATACATGTGAGGTATTACAAGTGGTAGTACCGCCTCGGGCGGTAGTACCGCACTCAGAGCGGTAGTACCGCCTAACACACATCTAACATTTTTTATGTTTCCTAATTCTATCTCTGGACAGTTTCCTAGTTATCAAAGCAAGAAAATGATGAAGCCGTGAATCCTTAAATCCAGTATAAGTACGTGGTCAGCCTCCTTTTTTTTGAACTTACGTGGCCAGCCTCATTAATTGCATCTAGATGTTTTTTCCTTTGAGAGTCAATCTTACATATACGTGTCAATATGATGGTTCAATATGTTTTTTTTTAACACAGTACAGACGCAAGCGCTCATATACACGCGCATACACTCATCCCTAGGAACGCACACACGCACACCCTACCCCTATGAGCACCTCCGAGAGACTGAGCCGGCATATCATCTTGAGATTTACGAAGTCACCGTAGGCACCTCGTCGTCGACGGGAACGTCTCCTCCCACTGAATGCGCATCGCCGGAAATCCTGAAATAAATCCAGGAATAAATGCGAGCACCAGGATTTGATCTCTGGTGGGCTGGGGATACCACAGTCCCTCTAACCATCCAACCACAGGTTGGTTCGCTGGTTCAATATGTTGCTATGTACTTATTAGTATGTTACGTAAAAACTTTAAATCTTAGCCATTATTACTTTAATCGGACGGTGCAAATAATATTACTGCATGTGGACGAACGTGGTGTCGTATTTGCCTTTTGTCTTAAGTATATAATAGATAGATATATAGCATGAAGCACCATGTTTAAGTAGATATTACAGCGGGGAAAAGAGGTGTTACACCGCTGCATAGAGGGGGAGAGAGTTGGTGATGACGGCGGCGAAGTTGTTGGTTTAGATCGCCGTCACGATGGTTCCCCCGGTGGCGTTCCGGCGCCACCGGAAGAGAGGGGGAGAGGTCCCCCCCCCCCTCCTTCTTCTTCTTGCTTGGCCTTCCCCTAGATGGGAGAAGGGTTCCCCCTCTGGTCCATGGCCGCCATGGCTCCCGGAGGGCAGGAGCCCTCTGAGATTGGATCTCTCTCTCTCTGTTTCTCTTCTGTTTCGCGTTCCTGTTTTCTGGCCCTTCACTGTTTCTTATATTTCTGGAGATCCGTAACTCCGATTGGGCTGAAATTTTAACATGATTTTTATCCGAATATTAGCTTTCTTGAAGCCGAAGGACACCTCCAACCAACTTACGGGGTAGCCACAAGCCTGCCAGGTGTGCCCTAGGGTAGGGCGCGCGCCCTCTGAGCTTGTGGGCCCCTCGAACATCGTCTCGCGTTGATTCTTTTTACCAAAAATCACATATATTCCAAAAAAATCTCCGTAAAATTTTATCGCGTCTGGACTTCGTTTGATATGGATTTTCTGCGAAACAAAAAACATGCAACAAACAGGAACTAGCACTGGATCAATATGTTAGTCCAAGAAAATCATATAAATTGTTGCCAAAGGTATGTGAAAGTTGTAAAATAATGGCATGAAACAATCAAAAATTATAGATACGATGGAGACGTATCAGTTCATAACAGCACGGAGGTATTCCCCCTCGTTCCGGGCACGCTTGGAACGCGAGCCCATGGCCTTCTTCCCCGTGGTGATCGCCGATCTCATCATTTCCTACACATAACAAAAATAACAACAGAAAAATGTAAGTTTAACGTGGGGATCGAGTTCTAATACTACCTAAGATCGATCCTGACCTATTACTTTGAATCCTAACGCGCAAATCGAACAGAAAATCAAAAAAAATTGCATCTCATCTAGGATATGAACAAGGATGGAATCACCATCAAAACTTGCAAATGAACCATGGATCGAAGGAGAAACTCACCGAGGATGAAGATGCACGGATCAAACAAATGGAATCTGCAAAGAAACAGAGGATTTGGAGGATTTTAGTTAGGGTTTGAGAGAGAGAGGTGAGAGGTTTGGGCGCTAGGGGAGGAAGAAGGAGATCCCACCTGCGTTGGCGGCGTCAATTTATGAATTTTTGGGTCATACGACCGCTCATAGGGGCGGGAACGCCCATATGGACCACCGTCTCATGTTCAGTTCTATCGATCTAGGGTTTGCAAACCTGGGACGGCCACTCATACGGGTGCAAGCGCTCGTATGGAACGCCGTCATTCACATTGTATGCCGAAGACGTTCTGGGCAGAACATCATAGGGGCGCCCATATGAGCGCAGACGCTCGTATGGGAGGCTGTCTTTTGCCCTGTATCCTTTGTGCATTCTGCTCGAGGCCTTAAACGATCACGCATGCAGGCGCTCGCCATCGTTCGGAATGTCATATTCTGCGCTGGATGTCTTTGGTCAATTTCGACGTGGGTCTCATGCGATTGCTCATACGAGCGCGGGCGGTCGCATGATACATCGTCGATTTCCCAGACCTCCTTCGACGTTTCCTCTTGTTTTCCATACGACCGCTCATACGATCGCGGGTGGTCGCATAATACGCCGTCTTTCTCCCTGTTTTCTTGTCTCTTTAGCCCCTTCCTTCTCCCTTCTTTCTTCAATTTTTCTCCTATGACACATAGTCAAAAACAAACTTTTTGAGAGTTTTTTATCAGATTATTTATGAGAGCAAAATACCAAAGCACAAAAATTGACAAAATGATGGGTTGCCTCCCATTAAGCGCTGGTTTTTAGGTTGCTAAGCTCAACCTCATACCTTAGAATCATTTTTAGGTCTCTGGTGGCCTGAGATTCTCTTTACTTACCGCACATACTCGCTTAGGTGGGGGAATGTACTTCTCCTTCGCTCCCGGCTTCCTCGGGAAATACTTCACTATTTCATCTTCGCAAATCCTGAAGGCTACCTTCCCTTCGGCACAATCTAACGCTGCACCTGCGGTATTCAAAAATGGCCTACCGAGAATAATAGATAATTTTTCATCTTCGGGCATGTCAAGAATAACAAAATTAGTAAGTATAACATGCCCATCTAATCGTAATGGTACATTCTTAGCCACTCCTACTGGCTTCTTTGTGGACTTATCTGCCATCTGCAAGGTTATACCTATGGGCACACATTCAGCTAAGTTCAGTTTGTGATAAATAGTTAGAGGCATCACACTCACCCCTGCTCCTACATCACAAAGAGCATTTTTTATATCTAGATTACCAATTGAACAGGTATAGTAGGTATACCTGGGTCTCCCAGCTTCTTCGGTATTTATCCTTGAAGGGATACTTCGTTATCATAGCTACCTATTCCTTCAAATTCATACTTCTCTTATTGTTAACGATATCACGCATGAACTTGGCAAACATAGGAATCTTTAATATATCAGTTACATGCATCGAAACTTTAAGATCAGCTATAGCTTGTAGGAAGGAGGAATAAAGTGCATCATTCGAAGGTGGTCTTACAGCCTTGGGGTAAGGAAGTGTTTTCTTTGTTTTACCTTTATCCTTCTCCTTTTCATTACCTTTTTCTTTATTCCTTAATGCTTGGCTACTTTCTCCTCTAGTAGGATAAGGCGGTCGGGTGTTCTTTTCCACACTTGGTTCTTCAGTTCTTTCAGCTTCCGGGGCTACTTCTTCTTCATTATTGTCACCATCTACTGTCTCAGCATAAGGATCAACTTCTTTGTCCGCTTCTGCTTCATTACTTTGAGCATCCTGATGGACCTGTTCTTCCGGTTCTTCCTCACCAAAGAGGAGTTCTCTGTTCTCTTGAGTTTGACTCTGGCTCTCTCTCCTCCTTTGTTCTTGTTCCTTCTCGTACCACCCCGGGCCTTTAGGTTACTGCGTTCTTGATGTAGGGTGGAACCCTAGGGTGATGATCTTTTCACACTTGGAGGGGGAAAAGGGCAAATTGAGAGAAGAATCCAAGAACAAACACTCAAACTAACCCAAATTCCACATCCACTAGGATAGCATACATGAGATCCACGAATATACAAGGTCAATCAAAGGAAACAAGCACAAAGGTAAGGTTCTTCTCACTCCAAAGGAGGTGAGGTCTTGATGATCTAGATGAGATCCTTCTCCCTTAGG
This sequence comes from Elymus sibiricus, assembly GCA_039707655.1. Lineage (NCBI taxonomy): Eukaryota > Viridiplantae > Streptophyta > Magnoliopsida > Poales > Poaceae > Elymus > Elymus sibiricus. Next base: position 341,790,183 of record CM077666.1, on the reverse strand, counting down.
AGGTCTTGATGATCCTATGATGGGGATCCTTCTCCCTAGAGAGGTCTTGATTCCCCAAGAGGAGATACAAGGAGCAAAGCTCAACTCAAATGTCTCAATATACTTTGCTAACCCTAGCTAGGAGGAGGTAGGGGAGTTTATATAGTAGTCCACGAGATAGGCGAGGGGTGAAAGGGTTACAAGGCCCTCAGGCCGGCTGTGCACACGCAGGTGCCGGATGTCTGGCCTAGGGCCCGGATGTCCGGCGGTTCCCGTCGGGCCGAATGTCCAGGGCCGGGGCCGGATGTCCGGCCTGGTCCTGGTCCAGCTTCTGTCCTCTTCGGGCCGGATATCCGGGACCCTGCCGGATGTCCGGAGCTGTCGGGCCGGATGTCCGGGCCCTGGAGCTTTTACCTCGGTTGCTGGGCTGCGGCTGTTGATCCCAAGGGCCGGATGTCCGGGCCAGGGGCCGGATGTCCGGCCACTGTAGCATTTCAGCGGTCTTCCGTCTCGTGCTTCTCCGTCCGTGTACTTGAGGACTTGGCCTTCATTCCGAGTGTTTCTGAGGTGGTCTTCTTGGTACCTAAGCACACATAGCATTCCGGATTGAGGTAGTAGCCATGTCTCACGTGGATCATATGGAAGTTCATTAAGAAGAGATGTCACCTCGGTCTTGAGAGCTCTTGCACGTGCTCATGTCATTGGTCCACTCAGCACTTGAGGAGGCGAAGGTAGGTCCATGGGGATGACCCTAGGATGCTCCGCATCATCTCCCCCTCCCTTGGGAGAGATCCATCATTGGATCAAAATCCTCATCACCATGGAAGGGCGATAGATCCTTGACGTTGAAGACGTCGCTCTCGTTGTACTTGTCGCTCGGTATGTCGATCTTGTATGCGTTGTTGTTGTAGCGTGCGAGCACCTTGAATGGTCCGTCGACGCGAGGTAGGAGTTTGGACTTGCGCTCTTTAGGAAAGCGGTCTTTGCGAAGGTGTAGCCACACAAGATCTCCGGGGTTGAACACCATGGGGTGCTTGTTGATGTTGACCTTGGTCGCGAGTCTTTGTACTTGGCGCTCGATCGTGTGCCTTTTATCTTCATGCATCTTCTTGAGGTAGCTCGCTCGTGGACTCGCGTCCATGTTGATGCGCTCTTGGAGTGGAAGTGGTAGAATATCCAATGGGGAAAACGGGTTGAAGCCGTAGACAACCTCGAAGGGGGACTTGCCGTTAGTAGACTGGCATGCTCGATTGTAGGCGTACTCAGCGATGGGCAAACATTCCTCCCATTCCCTTATGTTCTTTTTGATCAACACGCAGAGGAGTGTCGAAAGCGTCTGGTTCATGACTTCCGTTTGGCCGTCGGTTTGTGGATGATATGCCGAAGAGAATAGTAGCTTGATTCCGAGCTTGGCGCATAGTGTCTTCCAAAAGTAGCTAAGGAACTTGACGTCGCGGTCTGATACAATCGTCTTGGGCACTCCATGTAGTCTCAAGATTTCCCTACAAAAGAGATTTCCAACATGTGAAGCATCGTCTATCTTGTTACATGGAATAAAATGTGCCATCTTAGAGAAACGGTCCACAACAACAAATACCGAATCTTTGTCGTTTTGAGTTCGAGGCAAACTGAGCACAAAATCCATACTAATATCTTCCCATGGTTGATACGGAATAGGAAGTGGCATATATAGACCAGGAGATTGCGCTTTGGACTTCGCTTTGCGGCATGTATAGCACCGGTTGGTGTAGCGTGAGACGTTGCGAAACATCTTTGGCCAAAAATAGTTCTTGGAAAGCGTGGCGAATGTCTTGTCGCGTCCAAAATGTCCCATGAGTCCGCCACCGTGAGCCTCTTGCAAAAGCAACAAACAAAGAGAAGACTCGGGAATACAAAGTTTGTTAGCTCGCATGAGATAATCATCCTTCAAATAGTATTGCTCCCAAGTTTTGTCAATTAGGCATTTGGCATAAGGAATCGCAAATGAAGCATCATGCATGTCGGAAGTGGGGCTCCGGTGACCCCAAAGGTTCGAACACTAGGGTGAGCTAGTTCCTACCTCTCCGTCCCCCACCACGGCTAAGCTACGGCGAAGCTACAGCGGGAGCGCGGGAGCGCGCTAGCGAGGAGCGGACCGTGGACTCAGCGGTTTACCCAGGTTCGGGCCACCTTGCGGTGTAAAACCCTACTCCTGCTTGGTTTTGATTGTGGTGAGCAAGAAGGTGTTCTCGCGTACAAGGTAGGAGACGGTGGTGTCAATCGAGCTGGGTCTGGATCGGATCGGATGCTCTACCACAATGGCAGCATTGTCCCTTTATACCTGCCTTGGTCCTCTTCCCCCTCAAAACTTAGGCGGGAAGGGTTGCCACACTAGGCGGTTTTTCAAAGGGGACAGGCGCTCAGGCTATCCTGACTAAAGGCGGTCTTCGCCTGCAAAAGCGTGATCCATGACGCGCCGGTGGGCTCGGTGATGACCTTCGCCCTGCGTGCCTGCCGTCTTGGTCTTCTCTCACCGATCGGGCAACCTTTGGGGCTGCTTTGGGAAGTAGATAGCTGGCCTTGCTCCCTTAGCACCAAAGGGGAAACCATCTTCGTCCGTGCCTACTGGCGCGGCCTCTGTCGCCGCGGGCGTCACCCACGTGATGGACTCAGACCGCGCAGCCAAGCCGAGCAACCTCCGTCTTGAGCGCCTCTTAGGAGGAAGCCTCGGGAGGCCACCTCGGGAGGGCACCTCGCGAGAGGGCCTCACGAGGCTGCCGGTGAAGATGGCGAGTCTTGTTCGCCGCTCCCTGAGGAGGGTTCTCAGGAGGCCAAAGCCTCATGAGGGGTCTTCGCAAAATGCTTGACGATGACGGCCTGCCAGGCCCACGCTAGGCGTTGTGCCCTGGGCCAAAGGCAGACAGGCCTGGATACCCTGGGTTCCATGGGCCCGACAGTAGCCCCCGGGCCCGCGACGCGCACGTTCCCGCCTACTGGGGGGCAAAACGGCGCGGGCCCTAACCGCCTGCGGGCCAGGCGCGACGCGTGGCGCACGACGTGACGGGGGACGCCTCCACTTCTCCCACGACGCCTCGGTAACCGCCCACACTAACATAAAGCCTGCCACAGGCAACGCGAGACCATCATTGCCTTCCTTCGCGCATTGCTGCTGCTTCAATTCCTGACGCCGGAGAAGGCGGAGCAACGAGAAGATCCCCGCGCCGAGCATAAAGAGGGGGAGAGAAGAGCCAAAGTCCTCCACCCATCTTCTTCTTCCTCCAACCTTCCCCGCCTCGTCTCGCCAGAGCAGCCGCAGAGATGGCGAGGGGAAGAGGACGTGGCCGTGCTTCTGCTGCTGCATCCAAAGTCCCGCCCCGGGGGCGCGGGCGCTCCCCAGCGGCTGCCGGCGCCGGTCCCAGTGGTCGTGGAAGGGGCGCCGCCCGCGGGCGCGGAGGGCGCGGCGTGCGCGGTCGAGGTGGCTGTGGCGGGGCGGCCGCCCTACCTCCCCAGGCGGGGAGCCATTCGGCGGAGGGGGCTCACGAGTTCATCGTGAACATGCACCGCAGCCCCTGCACCTGGCTCCAGCTCCCGGACTCCTTCGCGGAGGCGATGGCGGACCGCGCGCCCTTGGGCCTGTGGGTGCAGGCCAACGACTGCTGGAACGGCCCCTCCTGGGTGGTGACGGAGTTCACCCCTTCGGGCTTCATGTTCTTGAAGCAGGGGTGGAAGTCATTCGCCCTCGCCCGCGGCCTAAAGCGGGGGCACGTCCTCCACTTCAAGTACGACGGGGCCGCCACGCTCTACATGAAGATCTTTGGGATCTCCGGCAGCCGCCTGGAGTGCTGCGCGGAGAGCGAGGACGACAGCTACAGCGGCTCTTCCAGCGAGGACGACTGCGGCAGCAGTGCCACCCCCTCCGACGGGAGTGGAAACGACGATAGCTCCCCCCGCGTCAAGAGCGAGGACGAGGACTCCGACTAGGCACGCGCAGCGACGATTCCGGAATCCCTGGGGGTGGGCACTGTGCGCACGGTGACGGAGCCGCACTTGCCTGCAGCACCTTCTTGGAGACGCGTGCGGCGTCCGTGCTGGAGTCCTGGGGGTGACGGCGCCTCGCCTAGGTCTTTCCCTTCTTTTTATTCTTCTGCACTGAATCGATGTAGCCCCGCGGGGGCGTGAAAACAATATCTTTTAAGTTTTAATTTAATGCTTTGCGATTGGGATGTATGTGTTCCCTCCTGAAGTTCTCTCGTGAGGCCGGGTTTTTTCCTTGTTCGCCTCAGCGCTCTACACCGTCAGGACCCAGCCCCCGAGCGGGCCTTAGTCGCCGCTAGTATGTCCGGTCACGATGCCGGGACAAGGCCAGGAGGTGAGGGGCACCGGGAGCTAGTGAGGGCTCCTGAGGCGCGATGCTCAGGGAGCCCCCCTTTGGCGTGCAAGCGGCTCACGCGGAAGCAAAAATGCTAGCATTCACGGGGTCGCGAAGGGAGAGAACTTGAGCGACGGCGAGGGCGTCTCACGAGGTAGTTAGACTTAGCTTTTGGCGGCGAGCGGTGTCGGGCGAGCCACAGCTCATGAGGAGTGCACGCGGATCACGAGGTGCGAGGCTCGGCCTTCGAAGTCTCCGTCTCACGAGGCCGGCTCGCGAGAGGCCGCCTGCGAGGTCCCCGTGCAGCTTGCCTCCTGAGGGACTGCATGTCGACAAATTTCACAATGGGGGAGCGACGCGCGCTTGCTAGCTCGCCCGTGGCCGTTGCGTGAGGAGATAAGGCACCAAGGACCTTGGTGAGGTGACGTGCACGGGAGCAGGCCCGCGAGCCAGAGCTCAGTCGCTTGGATTTTGCGGCGCTGCAAGGACGGACCCGAGCACAGGCGCCGTGCCTAGCCGCCGCTCACGGAATCGGTCAGGGGAGGGGTCATGAGCACGAGGCACTCCCGGGACGGCATCGTACTTAACACGCAATTAAATAGGCAACATAAACTTATCAGAGCATAATCAGCAAAATCCATTACACAACCAAAAAGGAGAGGGGCGAGGCTGCCATGTCCGGCACGGGTCAGCTTGAGGTTGGTGCAGCCCGTTGGGCGCCCTCAGTCGCATTAAACCAAATCACCTTGGTGGAAGGGTTGCGGGAGCAAAGGTGCGGGAGGAGCGGCGAGAAGGAGTGAGGGCTGCGCGAGGTGACGTTTCAGACGCACCTGGTGACGGTTTCCTGGACTAGGGGGTACTCACCACGTCGTCTCCCGACTAGTGGGTCGGGCCGAGGACCCCCATGGCGGTTCACTAATGGGCCACTTCGGGCAGCCCATGACGCATACAAGGAAGACTCTACAAGACTTGGTGCACAAGCCGAAGACTCTCCTAAACCCTAGGCCTCCGGTACATTATATAAACCGAGGCCAGGCTAGTCAATAGATGATCTCATATTCATTAGAACAATCTCGTGGTAGATACATGTACTCTGTACTACACCCCATATGAATACAATCAAAAGCAGGACGTAGGGTATTATCTCTTCGAGGGAGCCGGAACCTGGGTAAAATCCTGTGTCCATGTTACCATCGCTCCAAGACGCCTAGCTTAAGACCCGTACTACGAGATATGCCGGATTTAGAACCGACATTGGTGCTTTCATTGAGAGCCTGTTGGGTAGTCGTCGCGGTGCGATGGGAATTCAGATCGGCTCCACCGCGATCTACGCGTCCGAACCGAGCTACATCGTCAGCGTCGGCATCTTCGTCGCCGACCCGACTGGTGACCTTGGCTGGACCGAGGACTAGGCTTCTCTTCGGATCGACAAGTTCGGACGGATGTCTTCGTCATCATCAACTCCGATCTCATCCGGGATCATGGAAAAATCGTCCATGGTGCTCGGGGGCTCAACTTCAACATTGCCCTCGCGCGATCATGCAGTTTTTTCTGGACAGCGGATTCGTGTTCGCCGTCCCCGTCTCCTCGAGCGTCGCTTTGACGATTGCTTTGGTGGAATTGTGCGGAATTGAGTCTAGAACAACCCTGCAAAATTTCGTCGCGTTCCGATGGAGGACTCTCTGGCGATCTCCGATATACCGGAGCCCTATCGAATCTGGACGGGAATCTGGATGAGTTTAGGGCGAGGAGTCCAGCAGTCAGCTCGGACGTCCTTTGGAAGATCCAACCATTCATCGGCTGTGGAATTCCCATATCTACCACCCCTCAAAATTTCAGCTCGATCCGACCGTTCAAACTCTGGGAAGCGTCCGATGAGTGCATCAATTTTCGGATCTGTTTTCTGCGCGAAAACGAATCCGGACCGAGTTCATCTTTTTCATGAACAGATTATCGGACATCCTTTTTGAAGGGAATTTTTTATAGGGTATTGTGTTTTGTTTTCAAGCACGTGCCTGCAAATTTTAAGCCTTTTCCGAGGCGATCTTCGTCGACGCGCCGGTGTCAAACCAGCCTGGCCACGTTGCACCATGGCTGCCGACCTGCGCCAGCATCGACTGCGTCGTCGCTTCATCGAGCCGACGACACCCACCTCGGATCATCACCTCGGCGAGCCGACCAAGAGTTCGGCACCGCTCTCCCTAATGACCGTCAAGATAATATCGTCACCTTACGGATTGCACGGGTCGGACGCGCCAGCATCGCCGCGCGGTCACTTCTCCAGCCAGCATTGAGCGCATCACAAAGTTTTGACCTGCGTCGGCATCGCCGCGCCGTTGCTTCTTCGAGCCGACGTCCACCTCGCCGACCTGCTTTGACACCTCGGCTGGCATGGGGGTTGCAACGTCACCTTACCGACCTGCTCCGACACCTCGGCTAGACCGGGGGCTTTGTCATCTCTTCATCAACCTACTCCAGAGACTTCGGCGTCACTAGCCGATCAGCTTCGTCACCTCGGCTGGACCGGGGGCTTCGCCTCGCCACATCGACCATACTGTGTCGCTACTTCGGAGTGCCGAGCTCCTCGCTCGGCCACCTCGGGCTTGGAGTCTGGGACCTCGATCAAGCCGAGGACTATGCATCTTCGTCCCGCCACAAGCCCACACCACGTCATCAACGTCAAGCACATTAACCAGCTAAGTCGCTTTCATGCTTAAATTTTCTAAATTCTTAATTTTTTGTTCGGTTCGACCAAGCATTATATTTATGTTAAAATCTGTTTGTTAAAAAATAGGTTCGTTAAAAAGCGCTTCTTTTTCCCATGTTAACTGGGGGCTCTTAAATTTATATGAGCCATTTTATAATAAATATTTTTTCTTCTAAGTCGTTGCAAAGTCTTTTTCTAACACTCCTTTTTCAACTCGAGTGTATGGTCAATAGCTGGATAGCCTGGTTTCTCTCCAAAGCCGCTCGAGTTTAGTTCGCTAAATTGGCCTCTGAGAAGCACTCCGCCTTCGGGATATGGAGGTTGAAGCCGAAGGCTGACCTACTTGAAGTTTAGAGATCGGATGTGTCATGTTAAAGCACGACGGAAGGAAAAATTTATTTTAAGACCAATTTTCGGATTGGTACCAAAAAACTTGATTTAGTTCGGATGTCAAGTTTTTACATAAGTTTTTTGGCTTTTCAAGCTTATGGCACTTTTAAGCTATTTGTATGTTTTTCTTTCAGGAGGCGGGACATCTTCATGACCGAGGTGCCCTGCGTAATAATTCAACTCGGGAGATCTTTTCCGACCCGCAGCTCGGCATCTTTCCTGCCGACCTACGCCTCGGCATTAGCGAAACGCACATGACATCTGGACTAGTTCCCGAGGAGATTTGATCCTCAGGTTGGTCGGCCGCACCCAACCTGAGTCTCGGGGGATACTGTGTGTCTCCAGCATAACTCTCGCAGTACAACGTCGGATGCCTTTAAAGCATCGACAATATCAACGGGGGGCTGCGACTAGAGCCGAACCCACCAAAAGCCAAGGTACTCTGAGGAGTCCTCGGCAAAACGTTCTCGGATATTGCTTTATATGCATCAGTTTCGAATTGTGTCTTCGGTCAATAGTTGGGTTGCCCGGCTCCTGTGCTTGCCTCCTACGTTCCGCTTTGTTCGGCTAGGTGTGCAAAGGGAGAACAACTGCGATTGTACTTCCGATTTAATTGGTCAAGTACCTCAGTGGAGAAAGCCGAAAACTGACTGTCACAATGAGCGCAAACTGGTCAGCGATCCTATGACTGTATCAAACTATAGATCGATAGAGGTTACCCCGTGGGCCTTTCATAAAATTGGCCGAAGTGTTAATGGCTTGACCTCGGCTGACGCCGAACACTAACCGGGGGCTAGTAACTGGCCTCCCAACTTTAAGCTCCTATGACTAAGTGAAAGTTATAAAGCATGGATATCTGATTGCCTCGTTTCTGCTAACACAACCGCCTCTGGGCACCGAGACGTCGGCTAAGGATTGTTTTGTTATGGCGGAAACACCTTGCGTAGCATCTACAAAGGGGTAGAAGCCGACGATGGGCCACTCTCAAAGGATAAACGGTCACAAAGGAGTCAAAATAGCATATAGCATAAAAGCGTTTGTATTCAATATACGAGTGCTGCCTTCCGTAATCATCGTTATAAAGCCATAAATATGCATCAATTTGACTTAAGATTTTGGCCAAGCTGGGTTGCCTGGCTCCCGTGCTTACCCCTTACGTTCCCGATTGTTCGGCTAGGGGGTAAAGGGAGCACCTCTGTGATTGTTACTTCCGGGTCATCCGGGCTAGTACCTCAGACTGGGTGAAGCCGAAAGCTAGCATCTTAAGAATATAATTGGTCGACAACGACGGAAGTGAAAATTTTGGTTCATTAAAGACCACAGAGTTCGGGAACTTTTCCCAAACTAAATCCTCAATATTTTCCTCCCACATTGATCGGAGTAGAGGTTTCATGATCATGGTCAACATGATAGCCTGGGAAAAGGAACTTATAAAGGAACTATTTTTCCCAGAAGATGTTTCTTATGTTAAATAGTAATATAACATATCTCTCCGTGTACCTTTGTTTATAAAACCATATGGCCGGATTGCCTTGTTTGTCGTAAATCTTTGCCCTTGTAAAGGCTTTATAAAGTAGGACAAACACTCCTCGGCTACTGGCCAAGGAGGTTGAGGCCGATGGTCGGTCAACAAAGTTTTGTACAATGCGGATCCGAGCATTAATGATGTAAAGTACTTGATACATAGAATCATTACACATAAATTATGACTAAAATCAATTTACTCCAGATATCGATCCTTAATTCGGCCACCCTTGCCCAAATTAAGGCTCAGGGGCTACTGGGCTTCGCGCTTCTCACTTAAAAGCCACTAACATGTTACATCGATCTCCTGATCTGGTGTTGCCACCCGACCAGTGGCTCGGGGGCTACTGCATTGATGATTCAATGCAGAAAATTCAAAGTGCAAAAAAGTTTCTGAGGAGATTACAATCCTCAGGTTGGTCGGCCGCACCCAACCTGAGTCTCGAGGACTATGCACACCGCGTTTCCATTCCTAAGTATGCGGCCGAGCTAGGAGTTGATCCTCAGGCCGATTTCGCGAATCGACCTGAGTCTCAGGGGCTACTGGGATCAACGGTTTTGTTATATCCTTCAGGCGCATCCCGGATTTTAGGCTGGCACACACCTTGAGGGCTACTGGTTATACATCTCGGCACAGAATAAATTGCACCAATCCACAAAAAATCAGCCCACGGCCCACGGCCGAGGTGGTGCACCACCTCGGAAGCAGTCCGGCGTAAAGCTCGGATGCAAGTGGTTGGCTCTGTAGAGGGCGTTTCCGGCATTAAGCTCGGCTGAACTCCTTCAAACTTTTTCAAAGACAAGGTACTCTATGCCTCCTCGGATGCAGTCCGGCGCTGAAGCTCGGATACAGACCGGCGTTGGAGCTCGGCTACTAAAATGTACCTCGGATACAGACCGGCGTTGGAGCTCGACTGCTAAAATGTACCTTGGAAGCAGTCCGGCATAAAGCTCGGCTGCGAGTGGCTGGCTCCATAGAGAACTTTTTCGGCGTTAAGCTCGGATAACCTCCTTCAAAGACGAGGTACTCTATGCATCCTCGGATGCAGTCCGGCATTGGAGCTCGGCTGCAAGAAGACACCTCGGATGCAGTCCAGCGCTGGAGCTCGGATGCAAAGAGGACACCACCGCACTGGAAACACTTTGAACCCGAGGTGTGGCATAAAAATAACAAGGCATTGATAAAGGCCGAGAACTTAAAGGACTCCTCGGATACCCGACATATGAACTCTTCGGATACACCTTGGCGATCCTCAAGATCGGAGATGGGAAGATTTGTTGAACCAGTTTTCAAGACCGACGACCGAAGACGAAGAACAGTTCGGAAGAACCGAGGAGCGTCGCCAACTTGAAGACCAGTTCAAGGGGCTACTGATGGTTTCCTGGACTAGGGGGTACTCACCACGTCGTCTCCCGACCAGTGGGTCGGGCCGAGGACCCCCATGGCGGTTCACTAATGGGCCACTTCGGGCAGCCCATGACGCATACAAGGAAGACTCTACAAGACTGGGTGCACAAGCCGAAAACTCTCCTAAACCCTAGGCCTCCGGTACATTATATAAACCGAGGCCAGGCTAGTCAATAGATGATCTCATATTCATTAGAACAATCTCGTGGTAGATACGTGTACTCTGTACTACACCCCATATGAATATAATCAAAAGCAGGATGTAGGGTATTATCTCTTCGAGAGAGCCCGAACCTGGGTAAAATCCTGTGTCCATGTTACCATCGCTCCAAGACGCCTAGCTTAGGACCCCTACTACGAGATATGCCGGATTTAGAACCGACACCTGGCAGGACTGCGCTGGGGAGTCGTCAGACCGCCTAGCGAGGCGCGCCAAGGAAGACCGCTCCACCGGGGCCCGGGGGCTCGCGGGACCCTGGAGGCTCGCGAGGAGCAGGGGGCTCACGAGGCCCAGGCACGAGGGGCGCCAGCCTTTGGAAGGAGGCGCCGGCGTTCCTCAGGCTGAAGGGCATGTGCATGCCACCGACGGCGGGGCCAGCGCCCTGGCCGATTCGCGGCAGCAGGAAGGGGTCCTGAGGGCAGAACTTGTTGAGGCTGGTGAAGTCGACGCACGTGCGCTCCTTGCCACCTTTCTTGGGGACGACAACTGGGTTGGCGAGCCATTCGGGATGGCGCGGATGACCCCAGCTTCCTGGAGCTTTTGAACTTCCTTGACGATGAAATCTTGCTTCTCTGGCGCCTGGCGTCACGCCTTTTTCTTGACAGGGCGTGCTTTGGGGAACACCGCTAAGTGGTGCTCGATCACCTCCCTCGTCACACCGGACAAGTCAGATGCTTTCCAGGCGAAAACATCCGAGTTTGCCCGAAGGAAGGTGACGAGCGCGCTTTCCTATGCAGGAGGAAGGCCGGCGCCGATGGTGAAGGCGAGGCCGGAGCCGCTGCCGTCCACCGACACCTTCTTCATCTCGGCGCGGTCCTGAGAGAACAGCTGCTTCTTCTTCGCGGGTGCGGCCTCAGGAGGTTCGGCCGCGTCCTCGTCAGCCGGGTGCGCGACAGCGGCATCCTTGTAGGCGTGCTCCAGGGAGCAGATCGCGTCCTTCTCGTCGCAGGTGACTGTGATGATGCCGCTGCAGCCAGGCATCTTGAGGACGTTGTAGGCGTGGTGGGTCGCCGCCATGAACTTGGTGAGAGTTGGGTAGCCCAAGATGGTGTTGTAAGGCAGTTTGATGTGCGCCATGTCGAAGTCGATGAGCTCGGTGTGGTAGTTCTTGCGGGTGCCAAAGATGACGGGGAGGCGCACTTGTCCCAAGGGGATGGTGGAGCCATCGGTCACTCCGGAGAAGGGCCTGGTCGGCATCAGCTGGTCGTAGGGCACCTGGAGCGTCTCAAAGGTCTCGATGGAGATCACGTTGAGGCCGGCGCCTCCATCGATGAGGGTCTTGGTGACCGCGACGTTGCTGATGGTGGGAGTGCACAGCATGGGGAGTATGCCAGCGGAGGCCGTGGACTTGGGGTGGTCCTTGGAGTCGAAGGTGATGGCGTACTGCGACCACTTGAGGGGCCGCGTGGCCTCAAGCCTCGGGAGGGCGGCATTCACCTCGCGAGAGAGTAGCTTGAAGTGGCGGTTGGACACGGGGGCCTGAGCTCCGCCAAGGATGCAGGCGGCCGCGCGAGGCTCCTGGTAGCCCCCAGCGCCCTTATCGGGCTGGTTGACATAGTTCCTCCGGGGCGGCCGCGACAGCGGCGGGAGAACGGCATTGGCCTGAGGGTTCGCCTCGCGAGGCTGGTCGTCCCAGGCGGCCTCACGAGGCTGGTCGCGCCAGCCCTGGCGGAAGTTGCCATTGCCGTTGTGGCTGTCCCAGCGGTTGCCGCCGCGGCCACCTCCGCGACCGGCGCCGCGGCCATTGTGATCGTCTCGGTGGCCCTGGCGCTCGTCGCGGAGCAGCTTAAGCTCCTAGCAGTCTTCGATGCTGTGGGAGCGCACGTTGTGGTAGGCGCAAAGCGGGCGGCTGCCTTTCCTGGGCTCATCGCGGTCACGGCCGCGCTTCTGCTCGGGCTCCGCCACAAGCACGGCAGGGCCCTTGCGCTTAGCGTCCTTGTTCTTGGCCTTGGTGGCTTCGAGCGCCGCATCGGTATCGTTGTGGACGAAGAGGCGGCCTTCTTCAGCCTTGGCGCACATGTCAGCGAGGTTGAACAGCTCAAGCACCGAGTCAAGCTCGTCGTTGATGGCGAGCTTCTCGCGCATCTTGACGTCCGTGATGCCGGTGGAGAACGCAGAGATGACGGCCGCGTCGGAGGCGCGCGGAATCTTGTTGCGCACTTGACTGAAGCGCTGGATGTACTTGCGGAGGGTCTCGTCCGGGCGCTGCCACACGTGCCGCAGGTCGTTGATGGTGAGGGAGCGGTCCTGCGTGCCCTTGAATTTGGCGACGAACTGGCTGCAGAGCTCGGCCTATGATGAGATGGACGCCTCGGGGAGGTTCATGAGCCAGGAGCGCGGGCCGTCCTTGAGGGCCATGGGGAACCAGTTCGCCATGACCTTGCCGTCGCCGTTTGCCGCCTCGACGCTCAGCGCGTAGAGCTGGAGGAACTCCGCAGGGTTGGGGGTGCCGTCGTAGCGCAGAGGCAGCTCGGGCTTGAACTTCGCGGGCCACACCACCCGGTGCAGCTCGCGGGTGAAGCCGCGGCAGCCCACACCACTCGAGGGGACGCCACTGGCGAGGGTGGCGCGGTTCTGACGGCCTGCCGCCGCAACCTCCTAGACGGCCTGGTCCTGGCGCTGGCGCTGCCGCTCGAGGAGCACTCGCGCGTCGGGGGGCGCATGTCGGATGATCTGGCAGCTGGCCTCGTCTTGGGCTGGCGGGGATGCGCCACGGGACGGCTCGCGCGCCCGCGCATTGCATTGGGGCCCGCCGAGTTCGTCGCGCAGAGGAGGCGGCGGGGGTGCACCGTGCACCAGGTCCCCAGCGCGAGACGGCGGAGGGCGGAGCGAGTGGGAAGGCGCCGGAGCTTCCCCGGTGGCGTTGACGAGCTCGGTGATGCGGCCGAGCCAGGCGTCGTAGCCGGCGTTAGCTGGGCGGTAGCGGAGCAGCTCGCGCGCCATGAGTAGCGCGGCCTGTGCATTCGGCGGCCCACGGTGGGCGAGGGAGGAAGAAGCCGTGGCGGTGTGGCCGTTCGCCTGCACGGAGGGGTGCAGGGAGGAGTCCTGCTGCTCACGGGCAACGGGCTCGGTGGTGGCAGCAGCCTCGACAGGGCGGCGGCGATTGCCACGGCCACCGGCTCTGTCTGAGCCACGCGGCCAGCTCTGCGCTCGGCGCGCTCGCGATGTGCGTCGGCCATGAGGCTGGTGGAACGGAGGGCAGAGCGAAAGAACAGTAGCGCACCCCTACCTGGCGCGCCAAATGTCGGAAGTGGGGCTCCGGTGACCCAAAGGTTCGAACACTTGGGTGAGCTAGTTCCTACCTCTCCGTCCCCCACCACGGCTAAGCTACGGCGAAGCTATGGCGGGAGCGCACTAGCGAGGAGTGGACCGTGGACTCAGCGGTTTACCCAGGTTCGGGCCACCTTGCGATGTAAAACCCTACTCCTGCTTGGTTTTGATTATGGTGAACAAGAAGGTTTTCTCGCGTACAAGGTGGGAGACGGTGGTGTCGATCGAGCTGGGTCTGGATCGGATCGGATGCTCTACCACGATGGCACCACTGTCCCTTTATAGCTGCCTTGGTCCTCTTCCCCCTCAAAACTTAGGCGGGAAGGGTTGCCACACTAGGCGGTTTTTGAAAGGGGACAGGCGCTCAGGCTATCCTGACTAAAGGCGGTCTTCCCCTGCAAAAGCGTGATCCATGACACGTCGGTGGGCTCGGTGATGACCTTTGCCCTGCGCGCCCGCCGTCTTGGTATTCTCTCGCCAATCGGGCAACCTTTGGGGCTGCTTTGGGAAGTAGATAGCTGGCCTTGCTCCCTTAGCACCAAAGGGGAAACCATCTTCGTCCGCGCCTGCTGGCGCGGTCTCTGTCGCCGCTCGTCGCCGCGCGCGTCACCCACGTGATGGACTCAGACCGCGCAGCCGAGCTGAGCAACCTCCATCTTGAGCGCCTCTCGGGAGGAAGCCTCGGGAGGCCACCTCGGGAGGGCGCCTCGCGAAAGGGCCTCGCGAGGCTGCTGGTGAAGATGCCGAGTCTTGTTCGCCGCTCCCTGAGGAGGGTTTCTTAGGAGGCCAAAGCCTCATGTGGGGCCTTGGCAAAATGCTTCACGATGACGGCCTGCCGGGCCCACACCAGGCATTGTGCCCTGGGCCAAAGGCAGATGGGCCTGGATACCCTGGGTTCTATGGGCCCGACAATGCGCATACAAGTCTTTAATGTGCTCAAATCCTATAACATACAACTCAAGTTGAGTAACCAACATGCACTTGCGGGAAAGAGCGTCCGCCACAACATTTTCCTTACCTTTGATGTATTTGATAACATAAGGAAAAGACTCAATGAACTCAATCCATTTGGCATGACGCTTATTCAATTTTGTTTGACCCTTAAGGTATTTAAGCGTTTCATGATCCGTATGGATGGCAAATTCACGAGGGCGAAGATAATGCTCCCACACATGCAAGACTCTCACTAATGCATAAAGCTCTTTGTCATAAATGGGGTAGTTAAGTTGCGCGCCGGAGAGTTTCTCGCTAAAGTATGCAATGGGTCGCTTCTCTTGCATTACCACACCACCTATGCCATTACCACTAGCGTCACAATGCACTTCAAAAGTTTTCTCAAAGTTGGGTAATGCAAGTAATGGAGCATGTGTAAGCAAGTTCTTAAGCTCATGAAATGCGGCATCGTGGGAAGGACCCCAAACAAATGGTGCATTCTTCTTACTCAATGCGTGCAATGGTGATGCAATAGTGCTAAAATCCTTCACAAAGCGTCGATAAAATCCGGCTAAGCCAAGGAAGCTACGCACTTGAAGCAAATTGGTTGGTTGTGGCCAAGTTTTAATAACGTCAATTTTAGCTTTATCAACTTGAATACCCTTAGAGGAGACTACAAAGCCCAAGAAAACAAGCTTGTCAACACCAAAGGTGCATTTCTCCATGTTAGAATAAAGTCGCTCGTTTCTAAGAACTTGCAAGACGTCTCTAAGATGTATGACATGATCTTCAAGAGATTGGCTAAACACAAGAATGTCATCAAAGTATACCACAACACAAATGCCAATTAGTTTGCGAAGATCATAGTGCATCACACGCATAAAAGTGCTAGGTGCTTGAGATAAGCCCATAGGCATGACAAACCATTCATACAAGCCAAATTTAGTTTTGAAAGCCATTTTCCATTCATCACCCTCTTGCATGCGAATTTGATAGTAACCACTTTTAAGATCAATTTTGGAGAAAATGGTGGCTCCACTAAGTTCATCAAGCATGTCATCAAGGCGTGGAATGGGATGGCGATATCTAACAGTGATAGCATTAATGGGACGGCAATCGGAACACATGCAATAGCTACCGTCTTTCTTAGGCACAAGGATAACCGGAACGGCACATGGACTTAAGCTTTCACGTACATGCCCATTCTCCATGAGATGTTGCACTTTCCTTTGGATCTCTTTGGTCTCATTGGGGTTGACGCGGTATGGTGCCTTGTTCGGTAGAGGTGCGCCGGGGATGAGGTCAATGCGGTGTTCCATTCCGCGAAGTGGAGGAAGTCCGGGAGGTAGCTCATCGGGAAAAACGTCCGCGAATTCCTGCAATAGATGAGACAACACCAAAGGTAGATGTTGTGAAGTATTAGTCCTCACCGCGTCATCTTTGCACACAAGCACAAAGTGAAGAATGCTCGATGGGATCTCACTCACATCCCTTATGTCTCTTTTGGTGGCTAAAAGCACTAAACCTTTCTTGTCATTCATCGTGGAGTCGCTCATTTTTGGCTTGTGGCGCTCACTCTCTTTATGGTGGTTCTCTCTCTCACTAGTATCTCCACGATGAGTTGAAGCTTGCTTGTCGGCGATGACTACTTGGCATCATGGGTCGAAGCACGAATTCCTTGCCCTTCATCTTGAAGCTATAGTGATTGGTCCGTCCATTGTGCATGACGCCTCGGTCAAATTGCCAAGGTCTTCCTAGGAGGATATGGCATATGTACATAGGAACCACATCATACTCCAAGGTGTCTTCGTATGCGCCAATCTTGAATGACACTTGAACGGTGTGCTCCACTTGAATGGTGCCGGAGTCGCTTAACCATTGGAACTTGTATGGGCGAGGGTGCTTCTTCTTGAGCAATTGTAGCTTGGAGCATAGCTCTTCACTTGCCAAATTGTGGCAACTTCCGCCATCGATGATGACCTTGACGGAACGTCCTTGGATACCCGCTTTGGTATGGAAGATATGGCAGCGTTGGTCTTCATCTTGTTGTTGTTGAAGTGTCAAGATCTTGGAAACAACAAGAGCGGGGCTTGAATCATTGTCACAAAAGACTTGATTGTCTTCATCTTCATTCACTTGTCGATGCATGGGCACGTGCTCAAGTGCTTCCATTTCTTCTTCACTCATAGAGTCATAGGTGCCGTCTGCATTGGCGATCATGGTGCGCCGTGTGGGGCACTCAAATGACTTGTGGCCTCGGCCTTTGCAAGTAAAGCACTTGATGTCACTTGTCTTGTCGGTGGCATCCGGAGGAGTTGTTGATGACGAAGCACTTGACTTGGAGTTGCTTGTAGTAGTAGGAGGACGACTCGAAGATGTCGAAGGTTGCTTGTAGTTTGACTTGTCACCGGTACTTGGTGTAGCGCGAGTCGTGTTAGGAGGTGTCGTAGTCGTTGAAGCTTGAGTGTATGAACCGTAGGTCTTGGAAGAGTACTTGGAGTACTTGTAGTCCTCTTGCACTTGTCGCTCCGCCTTGGTGGCTTGGTGTACTAGCTCGAGGAGGTTGGAGTAGGGTTGGAAGTCCGCAATTTTCTTGATTGGATGGTTGAGACCATTCAAGAAATGTGCCATAGTTTGTTCATCATCTTCCTTGACATTGGCTCGTATCATGGCAATCTCCATTTCTTTGTAGTATTCTTCAACCGACTTGGTGCCTTGCTTGACGAGTTGTAGCTTCTTGAAGAGATCGCGGCTATAGTGTGTATGCACAAAACGAGCTCTCATGACATCCTTCATTTGAGTCCAAGTGGTGATGGGTGGTTCGCCCTTCTCTTGACGACGCTCGACGACTTGCTCCCACCAAATGAGAACATAGTCTTGGAACTCAAGCGATGCCATGGCTACCTTCTCTTCCTCATCATAGTTGTATAGACGGAATATCGTGTCCACCTTTAAGGCCCATGAGAGGTTGTCTTCGGGGTCGTTGCTTCTGGAAAACTTGGGCATGTTGAACTTGAGCCTGCTGTAGCGTTGTTCATCATTATGTCGATGTTGTCGTCGCTCTTGTCTTGGAGGTGGGTCGTCATCCTCGTGCTCTTCTTGCGCGACGCGATGGACTTGACATTGAGGACGAGGTACTCTTGCCCGGTTCCTCCTTTCTTGGTTCTCTTCATGGTGTGCGGCTTCTTCTTGTTGGCGTGCCTCTTCTTCTTCACGCACACGATGGTTGTGCTCGTCGAGGGCACGAGTGGCTTCTTGAAGGGCACGTTGTGCTTCGAGCGCTTGTTGTTCCCGACGTTGTTGCTCTTGCCGACGTGGATCACCGTTTTGTGTGTCTTGTTGTGAACATCGTGGAACTTGCCCTTGGTGCATGGCGTCTTGAACTTGATGACATTGTCATTCTCGTTCTTGAAGGCGGTGTTGCAAACCATTGCCATGTAATGGATTGTTTGAAGCTTGATGGTCTTGTCGAAGTTGATGACGAGCTCATGGAAGACTTGCATCCGATGATGAATCTGAAGAATGACGCCGTGACCGGGTTCTCCTTGTCGAAGACGAAGTTGAGGAAGAGCGGTCAATCATCATGGCACGAAATTTTTGCATTTGGGTAGTAAGCTTGGCGTTGAGGTAGTCTCTTGTTCGCGTTTCGGAGTGACGCATGTCGGTGGTGAGTTGTTAGATGCGGTCTCCCAAAGCTTCATTCTCTTGATGCAAGGCTCGTTGTACCCCAAAGAGATGGCTCTTGGATACGTAGTCATTCAGTGCGTCGTGCTCGTCGAAGAGAGGATTTGAAGATGTGCACGGCCTATCCATCATGATCAAGTAGAGGTAAGTAGGAAATGAGAGAACAAAACCAAAGTTACCTTTTCCGAAGATTGAAGATGTATCAAGTATCACTCAATGTATTGCTATGATAGTAGAATTGGTACCGGGTTTGTTTCTCACACCTACACAAGTAAAGCTTATGGAGTAGCTTGGTTAGGATGGTGGCACAAAATTTATGCAATTTGCTAGCAAGATATCAATAATGTTGAAAAAGATTCACAAGTTCGCACGTGAAACAAGTAGACCAATAGCAATAAGTGGCACACGAAAACACACACACGGATAGATAAATGAGGTCGTGCAACCAAGGAATGAGCACAAAATGTGGAATCCACGGAAAACACTCGTGCTGCACAACACTAGATAGACGCTAGCACGATTGCTCAATAGGCGGATACGAAACTTGTGGACAACCTATTGGAGGCAAATTTATCGACTTTCTTTCTCAATTATGCTATGTATGTATGATTCCCGGTGAACTTGTCACGATGATCCAAGATGGTCAAATATGATATGCAATGTGGCGATGCTATGGCTATTGCTTACAAGCTTGTTGTTGCTCTTTCTCTTTTTTCTTAAAAGCTTCCCTTCCTTTTGGTATGTTCCTTTGGCCACTTATGCCAAATGCTCTTACCAAGATAGCAATGATGTATATGCGGGAACAATTGATAACACAAGAGATGATACGATGATATATGCACGCTATGATACGTGTATCACTATAGTGCACAAGTAGCGCTGCCCGGCAATACTCAAATGGCTAGTCTCGTAGGAAAGTGATGCAAAAGATGGTCTCGGGGTTAACAATGCAATGTCAAGGGAATGAACAAGTTGTCGTCGATGTTACCGTCCTTGCTTACGGTGGTGGTGTCACAATGATGAAGTGGTCGTTGATGATGTCGAGTCCGTGGCAAAGATGAGCGGCGGTGATGTCGATGACGACCCATCCCTAAGTAGCCAAAACACGTTAGGAAATGGAAACCGCAAACTCAAATTCTCAAGTGGCAAAATTCGTGGTAGTTACGGAAGTAGGTGGTGGAATCGCGTAAACAAGCGATGGGTTGCGGAAGAAGCGGTGGAAAATTGAGGAAAACGGTCAAAATTGGTGAAGTGGTGGAGTGATGAAGGCTGACAGGGGCCGGATGTCCGGGCCTGCGGGCCGGATGTCCGGGGACACGGGCCGGATGTCCGGGGCACCAGATCCATGGATGAACTCGAAGAACAAGTGGGGAAAAAGAAAAATCGGGGCAAAATTCGAGGAATTCCGTGGATGGAATTGATGGAGATGGTGGGGAAAAGCTAGATCCACTCGAAACACAGCAAACCCATGGATCAAAATCAACAAAACATCATCAAACCAACAAATCACAAAAAAATTGGTATGGCTATTTTTGTGGGGAATTTTTGAAATTGGGCAAAAACAACAAAATTGGGGCTAGAAAGTGGAGGGGAAGAACTCTAAAGTGTGAATCAATGTGGCTCTGATCCAAGATCATGTAGGGTGGAACCCTAGGGTGATGATCTTTTCACACTTGGAGGGGGAAAAGGGCACACTGAGAGAAGAATCCAAGAACAAACACTCAAACAAACCCAAATCACACATCCACTAGGATAGCATACATGAGATCCACGAGTATACAAGGTCAATCCAAGGAAACAAGCACAAAGGTAAGGTTCTTCTCACTCCAAAGGAGGTGAGGTCTTGAGGATCTAGATGAGATCCTTCTGTCTTAGGAGGTCTTGATGATCCTATGATGGGGATCCTTCTCCCTAGAGAGGTCTTGATTCCCCAAGAGGAGATACAAGGAGCAAAGCTCAACTCAAATGTCTCAATATACTTTGCTAACCCTAGCTAGGAGGAGGTAGGGGAGTTTATATAGTAGTCCACGAGATAGGAGAGGGGTGAAAGGGTTACAAGGCCCTCAGGCCGGCTGTGCACGCGCAGGTGCCGGATGTCCGGCCTGGGGCCCGGATGTCCGGCGGTTCCCGTTGGGCCGGATGTCCGGGGCCGGGGCCAGATGTCCGGCCTGGTCCTGATCCAGCTTCTGTCCTCTTCGGGCCGGATATCCGGGGCCCTGCTAGATGTCCGGGGCTGTCGGGCCGGATGTCCGGGCTGGGGCCGGATGTCCGGGCTGGGGCCGGATGTCCGGCCCTGGAGCTTTTACCTCGGTTGCTGGGCTGCGGCTGTTCATCCCAGGGGCCGGATGTCCGACTGCTGTAGCATTTCAGAGGTCTTCCATCTCGTGCTTCTCCGTCCGTGTACTTGAGGACTTGGCCTTCATTCCGAGCGTTTTCGAGGTGGTCTTCTTGGTACCTAAGCACACATAGCATTCTGGATTGAGGTAGTAGCGATGTCTCACGTGGATCATATGGAAGTTCATTAAGGAGAGATGTCACCTCAGTATCGAGAGCTCTTGCACGTGCACATGTCATTGGTCCACTCGGCACTTGAGGAGGTGAAGGTAGGTCCATGGGGATGACCGTAGGATGCTCCGCATCAGTTCTTTTACCACTACGAGTCAAAATTTCATTAGTAGAAATAGGGTTATCTTTATCTAATTGAGCAAGAATCAAAGGTTGAGTTTCAAAAATCTAAGAGCATTGGGTTTCTATCATGCGAGAGTGTTTATCGAGATTCTTTACCGCTTGACTTAACCCTTCTACCTCATTGGAGAGGTAGGTTATAACCTTTTCATTATGATAAATGCACCTTCGGAAATCTTTGTTGAAATTGTCTTGATTGAATTTGAACTTGTTCATTGTCTCTTGAAGTTCGTCCTCATGCTGATAGATATTAAATATATCCACTTTCTCATTAACAACTTGTTCAACAGGTTTACCTTTTTCTTGAGTAACCTTTCTAAAATCTTCCATATCTTCAATATGATATATTTTGCCAATGGGCTTGGTTGGCTCCTCAATATTCCACTGTTCTTTTGCAGTCATAATCTTCTCTATAAGTTTTCTTCCTTCTTCAAGAGTCAAAGACATGAATCGTCCTCCTACAGTTAAATCAAGAATGTATTTTGATTCCTCATTAATTCCATGATAAAACATATGAAGTATAACATATTCAGCATAACCCTGGTTAGGCCATAAACTCAAAAATTTAGAATATCTTCCCCATGCTACATATAAACTTTCACTATCTTCTTGAACGAATAGGGTGAGATTTCTTCACAGTTCAGTAATTTTTGAGCTTGGCAGAAATTTAGCCATAAATTTTTCAGCACACATCAGCCAGTTGGTTATACTCCCTTGAGATAATCGATTATACCACTTCTCAGCATCACCTTTTAAAGAAAACTGAAAGAGCCTTAACAATACGAATTCTCTTGATACATCCTTCAATTTGAAAGTCCCACATAAAGTATCAAAGAACATAAGATGTGCCTGACGATCTTCTTCTTCGGTTCCTACAAAGGTATGCTTTTTAACTTTTGTAATAAGATCACAGTCAATCGAATACTCTTTGGCATAATTGGTAGGATATACTATAGGAGATCTTGAAGTTAATACTGGGGCACAATGGTCTCTTATAGTCTTCTTTGGCTTTGGAGTAATCGACATCTCTGCAAATAAAGTGTTAAGCTCAACCGTTTCACTTTTTTGTATTTTTCTGTTAATGAAGCCTGTTGCTGCTGAGGAAAATGAGCAATATAATCTGGTAAATACGTTCTTCCAAAACAAGTAGATCCCCTGTGACTTATAGGAAACATCTACAATAACAACACCTGCAAAAACAGTTACGAAACAAATACTCTGCGCTTAGCTCCTTGGCAACGGCGCCAGAAAATGCTTTGATGCATGCAAGCCAAACAGGATAGTGTAGCACTTTCGCAGAAGTATCCCAATGAGTAATCATCCCAACGAAGAGCGGAGGAGAGTATTTATAATAGTGTTTCTGTCACACACACAAGGTGTCACAGTTCTTCTGTGAAGTAACTGCTTGAGCTTCTGCAAATATTGTTACGGTCCTAGCAAACGGGTAAACCAAAGAAACAAAGATAAAAGGGTTTAGAGTAATGAAGGTAAAACTCGTATAAGTAAATAACATGAATAAAAATAAAGGTTGTGTTTCCTGCAATGGAGAGATTAGGCGCGGAGAGAATTCAATTCATGGTAAGAATATATCAGGTACGCCAGTGCGACGGTAATACCAGTTACCTTGTATTATACTCATAGTATTTGATATATGTGTTCTGTAGGTGGATCACCCTAAGGTTATGAAACTCCTCCATGCGGGATTATATTTCATTCTATGGTCCTGCTTCACCGTTGCCACAGATTGGTCGTTTCCACAATTAAGGTCCTTGGACCGGAACCAAGCATTAGGTTTAATCGATCACCGTCTTCTCATATTTCCTTCGGTCCATGTAGATATCTCCACCTATCACGTTAGAGGTCACAGATTTCCTAAACAATATGTGTTACCTGTGTAGGTCTTGAGATCATGCTGCATGGGCCCTTAGATTGGACAACATGCATAGAGTTCACCACAACATAACAACATACTAGACAGATCATGCTACTACAAATACAAATGACGACATATAGAATAGGCACAGATGAATCTTACCACTCACCTACATCTCCCACTCCTATGGGGAATTACTCACACATCATAAGAGGGGAATCAATCACAATAGAGATAAGATCCATGAAAACCATATCGATAATACCGGGAAGATCCACAATAAGATGAAATGGATGATTAAAATAGTCTTGATCTCTAGATGAGATTGAATAGAGTTACAATTGTTCTCACAAAGTGGAATTCCTCTTACAATAGTGAAGGGGGTGATGATGATGATGGAGATGAAAGGACCAAAACTAAGAAAAACTCCAAAGGTTCTTCTTGATCCCTTTTTCTCCTGTTCTGGACAGGGTGGCGGCGGGTATGGTTCTCTTCTCCCCCTCGTCCCTTCACGAAAGCGTCTTGTATAGACGTGATGGAGCAGTTGGCAGTCCATACTACCGCTCATACGAGCGCTTGCGGTCATATGGAATGCCGTCTTTTGGTCTGATGCGTCTAATGAGTTGGGTTTCTTCATGGAAGTTGCTTCAATTGGCTTGATTTGTAGTAATCCTCCTTGGTTTCCTTCCATACATGATATTGCCTACCAAACATTGGAGAAATGTATTTTCTTCTCTTTCAAGGGATTAGCATTAGGAATATCCGAAGAGTGATAGAAATCCGATGAAAACCAAGCAAGAATCACTAGAAAAACATCACAAATTCTCGAGCCATCAAAAGTCTCCCGTCGGCGCCGATGAACCCGCCCAATGACAAAGGCCCCGAGCGCCCACACATGGTCCACCGTCATGGACCTCCCAGCCGGGTCACCAGAGCGAGCATCGTTGGGGCAGGCGAGTCCATCCAGGAGCTCACACGCGTGCAGGGTCACGCTCGCGGGTGTGCCTGATGTCTACTGCGCAACCTTTATTCTTGTAGACGTTGTTGGGCCTCCAAGTGGAGAGTTTTGTAGGACAGTAGAAAATTTCCCTCAAGTGGATGACCTAAGGTTTATCAATCCGTGGGAGGCATAGGATGAAGATGGTCTCTCTCAAACAACCCTGCAATCAAATACAAGAAATCTCTTGTGTCCCCAACACACCCAATACAATGGTAAATTGTATAGGTGCACTAGTTCGGCGAAGAGATGATAATACAAGTGTAGTATGGATAGTAGATATAGATTTTTGTAATCTGAAAATAAAAAACAGCAAGGTAGCAAGTAACAAAAGTGAGCACAAATGGTATTGCAATGCTTGAAAACAAGGCCTAGTGTTCATACTTTCACTAGTGCAATCTCTCAACAGTGCTAACATAGTTGAATCATATAACAACCCCTCAACATGTGACAAAGAATCGCTCCAAGTTCCTATTAGCGGAGAACATAAGAAGAAATTGTTGTAGGGTATGAAACCACCTCAAAGTTATCTATTTCGATCAATCGATTGAGCCATCCCTATAAGTGTCACAAACAACCCTAGAGTTCGTACTAAAATAACACCATATGATACGCATCAACCAACTCTAATGTCACCTAGATACTCCAATGTCACCACAAGTATCCATGAGTTTATTATTTGATATGCATCAAAACAACTTCAGATTCATAATATTCAATCCACACAAAGAACTTCAAAGAGTACCCCAAAGTTTCTATCGGAGAAAAGAAGATGAAAACGTGTACCAACCCATATGCCCAGATTCCCCAAGGTCACGGAAATCCGCAAGTTGATTACCAAAACATACATCAAGTGAATCAATAGAATACCCCATTGTCACCACAGGTATCCACATGCAAGACATACATCAAGTGTTCTCAAATCTGAAATATTCAATCCGACAATAACGAAACCTCAAAGGGAAAGACTCAATTCATCACAAGAAGATAGAGAGGGAAGAAACACCATATGATCCAACTATATTAACAAAGCTCACGATACATCAAGATTGTGCCAAATCAAGAACACGAGAGAGAGAGAGAGAGAGAGAGAGAGAGAGAGAGAGAGAGAGATCAAACACATAGCTACTAGTACATACCCTCAGCCCCGAGGGTGAACAACTCCCTCCTCGTCGTGGAGACCGCCGGGATGATGAAGATGGCCTCCGGTGATGATTCCCCCCTCCGGTAGGGTGCCGAAATAGGGCTCCAGATGGTATTTCTTTGGTACAGAGGCGTGCGGCGGTGGCGTCGAAGTTCTAGGTTTATTTCTGGGGGTTTCTCTATTTATAGGATTTTTCAGCGTTGGAATCACGCGAAAAGGAGCTACGAGGGCCCCACAAGACAACAGCACACGACCCCCCCAGGGCACGCCGTGTTGCCTTGTGGGCTCCTCGTGAGGCTTCTGGTCCTTCCATGAAGCTTCGGGGGTCTCTTTTGGTCCAAAAAAAATCGTCAAAAAGTTTCGTCCAATTCTGAGAACTTTTATTTCTGCACAAAAAACAACACCACGGTAGTTCTGCTGAAAACAGCGTCAGTCCGGGTTAGTTCTAATCAAATCATACCAAAACCATATAAAATTACTATAAATATGGCATGAATACTTCATAAATTATAGATACGTTGGAGACGTATCAGCATCCCCAAGCTTAATTCCTGCTCGTCCTCGAGTAGGTAAATGATAAAAGAAATAATTTATGAAGTGTGAATGCTAGCATAGTGCATAAGCTTGATCAATGATAATTGTAATCACTTTTTCTAGCATCAATATATATCATAAACACTAGCTCATCTCATAAAACTTCTCATGATCAAGTAGCAAACTATTGACATGTTAAAGTATAGATCATAAACTTTCTTGAAAAACTAACAAACTATGTTCTCAGTCATCAAACAATTGCAATTCATCTTATTTTCAGGAAGGGTCTTTGTAAGAGCTTTGATTTAGCAAATTCCACATACTCAACTACCATATAGTCTTCCATGATTGCTGACACTCAAAGCATATTTTTAGAACAAATCATTTCAGTCAAACACATAGGAAGATAGGGCCTTAATGTTTTGCCTCCCAACTTATTTATCTCAGGGATAATGTCAACAATAATAACTCATGATCACCTATATTCAACGTGATATATGTGCCTGGATCTTTCCCCACCACATGATGCTTACCAAGAGAGAAAAATAAAAACGGAATAGAGAAGAACACTATTGACTCTTGCATAAAAGTAAATACATAAAGTAAAAGATAGGCCCTTCGCAGAGGGAAGCAGAGGTTGTCATGCGCTTTTTATTTTTGGATGTGCAAACTCTTAATGCAAAGGAACATCACTTTATATTACCCCTTGTGATAGCAACCTTTATTATGCAGTATGTCACTTTTATTCTTCACCATCACAAGATCGTACAAAGCTTATTTTCCCTTACAATAAAAGTTCATACATATTTAGGAGCAATTTTTATTGCTTTGCACCGATGACAACTTACTTGAAGGATCTTATTCAATCCATAGGTAGATATAGTGGACTCTCATGGCATGAAACTGGGTTCAAGGGTTTTGGATGCACAAGTAGTATCTCTACTTAGTACATGATTTTGGCTAGCAAAAGATAGGGGGCAAGCACCACATGTTAGATGATCTATGACAATATAACATCTATGTGAATATAAACAAACATAACCCATTACGTTGTCTTCCTTGTCCAACATCAACTACTTGATCAAGTTTGAAAATAATTAATGGGGGCTCACAATCATAGAAGATGTCCAAGATAGTATATTTATATGTGAAATCTCTCTTCCTTCAATATTCTTTCATGAATTGTTCAAGTGACCAATGTTGTGCTTGCTAACTTTCAATAAATTTTACCACTTACACTTCTTTTATGTGAAATCACTACTCCCCATGGGACAAGCATGTGAAGCACATATAATTTCATATTTATGACATTCAATTCATTCAACAATTTACTCTTTGGATATAAATGAAGCAGGAGAGCAAATGACAAACTACTCCAAAAGATATAAGTGAAGAACAAAGAGTAGTTTAGTGAATGGGTAGCTATGTGAAGACTCTCTCTCAATAAGTATTTCAGATCCAAGTATTTTATTCAAACAGCAAGCAAAATTAAAATAAAAGTACACTCCAAGAATAGCACATATCATGTGAATAAGTAAAAACTTAGGCTAACCGATAGGTGTTGATGAAGAAAGGTGGGATGCCTACCGGGGCATCCCCAAGCTTAGTTGCTTGAGACTTCTTGGAATGTTATCTTGGGGTGCCTTGGGCATCCCCAAGCTTGAGCTCTTGTGTCTCCTTAATTTCTCTCATATCATGGCTTGTCCTAAATCTTAAAAACTTCATCCACACAAAACTCAACAAGAACTCGTGAGATAAGTTAGTATAAATCAACTCAAAACCTTAACATTCTCTACTGTAAAAAATTACTAAAATTATAATTAAACATTGCATACTAAATGCCTCTGCATATTTAATACTCCTATCCACAAATATAAATATTAAACAAGCAACATATGCAAACAATGCAACTATAACCGAAATCTGCCAAAACAGAACAGTCTGTAAAGGGGGGATTTCAAATTCATACTTCCCTAACTCCAAAAATTCTGATAACTAACCACGTGATAGAGAACTCATGCATGCTTACTGTGTAAAAATTTCAGATTTTTATCATGTTCTGACAATTCACAAAAATTCAGGACATAACAGAAAACTTTCTGTTTTCAAACAACAACACATAAACTTGCAAACTGAGCATGGTAAAGGCTATAATTGGCATTTTATTGAACTAAAAGATACAAAACATGATTATTGATAACAGAAAGTAAATCTCAACAAAAGAAAATGATGCTCCAAGCAAAACACATATCATGTGACGAATAAAAATATAGCTCCAAGTAAGCTTACCGATAATGTTGAAGATGAAAGAGGGGATGCCTTCCGGGGCATCCCCAAGCTTAGACGCTTGAGTATTACTTGAATATTAACTTGGGGTGCCTTGGGCATCCCCAAGATTAGGGTCTTGCTGCTCCTTATTCTCCTCATATCGATATCTCACCCAAAACTTAAAAACTTCAATCACACAAAACTTAACGGAACTTGCGAGATAGGTTAGTATGATAAAAATAAATCATCCACTTAGGTACTGTCAAGACAAGATTCATAATTGTTATCACATAATTCCTACTGTAGTCTATTATTTCCACCATTTATATCTCATAATATAAGCTATGGAAACACTAAAACAAGCAAACTATGCAATAAAAACAGAATCTGTCAAAAACAGAACAGCATGCAGTGAGCGATTTAAAAACCATAGTTCTGTACCTCCAAATATTCTGAAAAATTAGGACAACATAAAACATTTGTTACCCAATACTCTGTAAAAAAAAATCAATTTTCTCACGCTCCAGTACAGAATAGAAATTTCAGCACTGGACACAAAACTTTCTGTTTTTGCACAGAATCAAGTCAACTATCTTCCACACTATCCCAAAGTCTTTACTTGGCACATTATTGAAACAAAACATATAAAACATGATTAATACAGTAGATTAATCATGTGAACACACAAAAAACAGTAGGGGTAAATGTTGGGTTGTCTCCCAACAAGCGCTTTTCTTTATAGCCTTTTTAGCTAGGCATGATGATTTTAATGATGCTCGCATAAAAGTAAAGAATTGAAACACAAAGAGAGCATAAATAATCATATGAAAAGCACATTTAAGCCTAACCCACTTCCTATGCATAGGGATTTTGTGAGCAAACAATTTATGGGAGCAAGAAGCAACTAGCATAGGAAGGCAAAACAAGTATAACTTCAAAACTTTCAACACATAGAGAGGAAACTTGATATTATTGAAGTATATATAAGAATATCTTCCCCTCTCATAATAATTTTCAGTAGCATCATGAATGAATTCAACAATATAAGTATCACATAAAGCATTCTTTTCATGATCCACAAGTATAGAAAATTTATTACTCTCCACATAAGCAAATCTATTCTCATCAATAATAGTGGGAGCAAACTCAACAAAATAACTATCATGAGATACTTGATTGGCATAATCCAATTGAAAATTAAAATCATGATGAAAAGTTTCATAGTTATCATTATTCTTTATAGCATACATGTCATCACAATAATCATCATAGATAGCAACTTTGTTGTCATAATCAATTGAAACCTCTTCCAAAATAGTGGATTCATCATTAAATAAAGTCATGACCTCTCCAAATCCACTTTCATCAATATAATCATCATAAATAGGAGGCATGCTATCATCATAATAAATTTTCTCATCAAAACTTGGGGGGCTAAAAAGATCATCTTCATCAAACATAGCATCCCCAAGCTTGTGGCTTTGCATATCATTAGCATCATGGATATTCATAGCAAACGTACTAACAACATTGCAATCATGCTCATCATTCAAAGATTTTGTGCCAAACATTTTATTGAATTCTTCTTCTAACACTTTGGCACAATTTTCTGATCCATCATTTTCAAGAAAGACATCATATAGATGAAGTATGTGAGGCAACCTCAATTGCATTTTTTTTGTAGTTTTCTTTTATAAACCAAACTAGTGATAAAACAAGAAACTAAAAGATTCAATTGCAAGATCTAAAGATATACCTTCAAGCACTCACCTCCCCGGCAACGCCGCCAGAAAAGAGCTTGATGTCTACTACGCAACCTTTATTCTTGTTGACGTTGTTGGGCCTCCAAGTGCAGAGTTTTGTAGGACAGTAGCAAATTTCCCTCAAGTGGATGACCTAAGGTTTATCAATCCGTGGGAGGCGTAGGATGAAGATGGTCTCTCTCAAACAACCCTGCAATCAAATACAAGTAATCTCTTGTGTCCCCAACACACCCAATACAATGGTAAATTGTATAGGTGCACTAGTTCGGCAAAGAGATGGTAATACAAGTGTAGTATGGATAGTAGATATAGGTTTTTGTAATCTGAAAATAAAAAACAGCAACGTAGCAAGTAACAAAAGTGAGCACAAACGGTATTGCAATGCTTGAAAACAAGGCCTAGGGTTCATACTTTCACTAGTGCAATCTCTCAACAGTGCTAACATAGTTGAATCATATAACAATCCCTCAACGTGCGGCAAAGAATCGCTCCAAAGTTCCTATTAGCGAAGAACATAAGAAGAAATTGTTGTAGGGTATGAAACCACCTCAAAGTTATCCTTTCCGATCAATTTATTGAGCCATCCCTATAAGTGTCACAAACAGCCCTAGAGTTCGTACTAAAATAATACCATATGATACGCATCAACCAACTCTAATGTCACCTAGATACTCCAATGTCACCACAAGTATCCGTGAGTTGACTATTTGATATGCATCAAAACAACTTCAGATTCATAATATTCAATCCACACAAAGAACTTCAAAGAGTACCCCAAAGTTTCTATCGGAGAAAAGAAGATGAAAACATGTACCAACCCATATGCCTAGATTCCCCAAGGTCACGGAAATCCGTAAGTTGATTACCAAAACATACATCAAGTGAATCAATAGAATACCCCATTGTCACCACGAGTATCCACATGCAAGACATACATCAAGTGTTCTCAAATCTGAAATATTCAATCCGACAATAACGAAACCTCAAAGGGAAAGACTCAATTCATCACAAGAAGATAGAGAGGGAAGAAACAACATATGATCCAACTATATTAACAAAGCTCGCGATACATCAAGATCGTGCCAAATCAAGAACACGAGAGAGAGAGAGAGAGAGATCAAACACATAGCTACTAGTACATACCCTCAGCCCCGAGGGTGAACTACTCCCTCCTCGTCATGGAGACCGCCGGGATGATGAAGATGGCCTTCGGTGATGATTCCCCCCTCCAGCAGGGTGCTGGAACAGGGCTCCAGATGGTATTTCTTTGGTCAGAGGCATGCGGCGGCAGCGTCGAAGTTCTAGGTTTATTTATGGGGGTTTCTCTATTTATAGGATTTTTCAGCGTTGGAATCACGCGAAAAGGAGCTACGAGGGCCCCACAAGGCAACAGCACACGACCCCCCCCCCCAGGGCGCGCCGTATTGCCTTGTGGGCTCCTCGTGAGGCTTCTGGTCCTTCCACGAAGCTTCGGGGGTCTCTTTTGGTCCAAAAAAATCGTCAAAAAGTTTCGTCCGATTCCGAGAACTTTTATTTCTTCACAAAAAACAACACCACGGTAGTTCTGCTGAAAACAGCGTCAGTCCGGGTTAGTTCTAATCAAATCATACCAAAACCATATAAAATTATTATAAACATGGCATGAATACTTCATAAATTATAGATACGTTGGAGATGTATCAGTGCCCAACGATGCCCAATGACGGTTGCCCCCATCATGCTGGGTGGTCCACCCGTCATGGACCAGCCCTCGCAGCTGGTCCACACGCTGACACTGAGCAGGTCGTGAGAGCGTGCCAGCCAGTACCCGGCTGGCGCGACCGGACTAGGTCCCCATAGGTGTACACGCTGCCAGGCAGGCCTGGCAACTTCTTCACGCACGGGGTAACATGCGGGACCATGCTCGCGGGTGCGCCCGTCGCCGCCCAATGATCGTGCCCCCGGGCACACCCACCGGTCCACCCGTCACAGACTCTCCACGCGGGTCGCCCGGATCCGAGGTGTCCAGTCAGATCAGACGACCCAGAGCGCTTCCGAGAGGCTCCTGCGGCATGCCACTCGACGACAGATGGCCAGGAGCCTCTCTTCACCCGTAGAGCACCCAGGAAGGCAGGTGCCCCCACCATCCTTTATAGGAGTAATTGCAACGATGAAGCAAAACATCTCTAAGATAGCGAGACAACCCCAAAATCATTTCTTGACGTAGTGTTCAAGATACTCGCCAATAGCAGTGACACAAGCTCGTTGAAATCGCCGCCTGAATCAGTTCGACTTCTTTAGTCTCAACTTCAAGTGGAAAGACATGGTTCAGCTCAGCTGCGACTTGAAGTCCAATCTCTAAGGAAGATCGCGGAGAACTCCAGTGTGTGCGTTATTGCTAAGCAGCTAGCTAGAGCTGGAGGATATGAGCGTTAAACAAGGGCAGTCGCATCAGCTTGCGCAGTTGCTTGAGCAGTGGCTCTGGAGCAGGGATAACGTTTATTGAATTGTGTTGAACTGCTCTCGGTTCGATATATATTTTTGTTGGCGCATTTATTTGCACTGATGGCTACCTTTAATGCCCAGTGTATGTAATCTGATGTTTGGTTGCACTTTATATCACTGGTGGTGAATTTTGATGCCCAGTGGATGTAATACGTCGTAATTTCTTTGTTGTATAGTGTTGGTTTAGTCTTAGTTACTATGCCATAATTTCTTTATTGTATAGTGCATATTAATTCTTAGTTAGTGTATATGCTATCGTCGGTCTCTAAAAAGGCCGAAAGCATCGACGAAGGCTAACGGGCCAAAACGTTATCAGGTTGCCAATGGAACAAAATAAACACGCGACGCTAATGGGCCGGTCTGATTATGACCAGCTATACCTAATGCGTCGTAATAGGGCCCTATGCAGCTCCAAAACATTATGGGCCTTAATGAGCCTTAGCCAACTAAACTTAACATGAACAAAATCAACGTGGGCCCTTCATGGACCGGATCAGCCCACTATTCTTAAATGGGCCCATAACCATCACGGGCCATTAGCAGGCCTAAACATAAGGTGGGCCCCAAATAACAATGGGCCATTAACGGGTGAAACACAACTCGGGGCTTAATTGGGCCAGAAGATACCAAGGGCCTTTAACAGACCGAAAGGCATATTGGGCCTGAATTGTGCCATAGAGCCCAGGGGCCATTAGCAGGCTGAAATCAACCCGGTCCATGATTGGCCCAATTACATGACTGGGTGTTAACACGCCGAAAGCCAACTAGGGCCATAAATGAGCCGAAATATTACACTGGACTTTAACAGGGCAAAAGTTAGGTTGGGCTGGAATTGTGCCATGGAGAACATAGGCCGTTAATAGGCTGAGAGTCAGGTCGAACCACAAATGGCCCAAGTGTAGCGCGGGGCGTTAACACGACGAAAGACACATCGGACATGAAATGGGGCCAACTCTACAGCGGGCCGCTAACAGGCCAAAAGACACACCTGGCAGAAAATGACCCAATTCCACCACAAGCCACTAACAGGCCAAAAGAAAGATCAGGTCGCAAATGAGCCCAAGTGTACCATGGGACTTTAACAGGCCAAAAGACACACCGGGCCATAATTGGACCGAAAGACATAGAGAACTGTTAACGGGCCAGAACTGTTGATGGGTCGTAATGATGTCGAATGGCCAACGGGTCGGTAATGAGCTGAATTGGCACCACTCTTATAGGCCATATGGGTCGTGGTTGTAATTGGGCCATCTGCAAGCAGGCTGTTAGCGGGCCAACCCGCTAACTTTTGCCTAAATCTTGTGGGCCTCTAATTGGGCCGACCTTTTTAACTAAATGGGCCACTATTAGGCCATGCCATGTGTCGACATTTCAAAGGCGCATATCGTCCGTTGGAAGGGCGGCACCTGTCACAAAGTTAGAGCTGACGCGTGGCTCTGTTTGCGAATGAGAATCCGACACATGGAAAATCGTCATTGTCTGGGGCTGTTAATGGGTATCGGATCCGAAACCCGCACCTAATAGCTTAACGATGACCCGTTACGGCGGCTGCCACGTGTTGGTTACCCTTGACGAAAACACTTCCATGATTCACCATTTATCATCATGGAAGTGGTCACTTATGTGATGAAAAAGTGATTATTGTCATGGAACACATCCCCGACAGCACATGTATGACTATCTTGAATCTGTCATAAAACCGTCACGGATGTCCACGGGTGACAAAAAATGTGACCTATAGTGACAAACGCGTATAATCACATATGTGTCTTTTTTCAGTGAAGTTGACGGTGCAAAACTATTTTAATTAGAAAGTCATCATTGTCAACATTATGGTACATGTTGATGACGATAATGTACTTTATTGGACTTT
This sequence comes from Elymus sibiricus, assembly GCA_039707655.1. Classification (NCBI taxonomy): domain Eukaryota; kingdom Viridiplantae; phylum Streptophyta; class Magnoliopsida; order Poales; family Poaceae; genus Elymus; species Elymus sibiricus. Next base: position 341,756,099 of record CM077666.1, on the reverse strand, counting down.
GTGTTTTTTCAAGTAATATTTTGCGGTATCTTATCGTAGGCCTTCTCCAAGTCAATGAACATATACAGGTCCTTCTTTGCTCTATGTATCTCTCAATGAGTCGTTGTACCAAACAAATAGCTTCCACGAACGACCACCAGGCAGGATACCAAACTGATTTTTGGTCACGCTTGTCATTATTCTTAAGTTTTCCATAATGACTCTCTCCCATAGCTTAATTGTATGGCTCATCAACTTATATCCATGGTAACAACTTTGAACATCCCCCTTTTTCAAAAGATTTTTTTTTCTTCTGAACCAAAATAAATTGTAATAAAACACTTCTTTTGGTTATACCCACATATATAGTATGAGCATGAGAAATATTTGGGTTCATATGTTAGGATGGTTGACATGTTTTATTTGATTAGAAATTCAATAAATCCCGAATAAAGCCATAAAATCAAATAAGAGACGAAAGCAACAAAAAAATTGTTGGTCCCAATTTTTGTCTTTATTATCATAGATGATGTGAAATAAAACATAGGGTGTGATAGTGGATGATTGATAAGACATCGGTACAATATCTAAAGTAGTGTACATAAGTAAACAACATATATAATATCACTAACACTAGAAAATAGTTAAACATTCAATAAATATTCTGATTAAATTAACATGCAATTGAACTAATTAATAATTATCTGCACTAAGATCCAAAAAAAAGACAAGTACTAACAAATGTAACAAAATCATGTTGTCTGAGCTAACAATAGCTAACCCTACCTGAAATTACAATATCTAACCATAAAATGCACACATAATTTTGTCTTATTTCGTGCATAAGCCCTAAAATTTCAGACGCAAAACCTATCAATTTCGCTGACCATGGTCATGCACACTTGTAGCACACATTCCAACCCTATCGATGAAGGTTAGTGTGTCGATTTATGGTGCCAACCCTATCGATTGTGGTGGCACGATGGCCCAAACTTGGGTAACACACAAACGAAGGTTGTAATGGCGACACTCGATGATTTTGGGAACAACAACGACATTATAACTTCCTTGGGTGGTGCGATAATGGCGGAAATCCTATGAGCTCATAATAAGCACGGGCTACATGAAGAGCATGTAGAACATACACACAACACTAAGCATGATAGGATTGTACGGGTCTTAAGGGTTGGATAAAATGTAACAAACATGAAATCGCAAATTTATGCATATGGTTACCGTAGGCGGCTCCAAATGGGGATTACTTTTTTTTGTGGGTAAAATGGGGATTACTTTCAAATACGTGAACCCATAGGAAGTTATAAATTGGGAATGACTTGCAAAGACGATTCTCAATTGGAGTTCCTTGCATTGAACCCCTTGTGTAGGTTGTCTTCAATAGGAGCCGCCAAGGATTCTATCGCAAGCGACTCCTAGCTGGAACCACATGCACACATAATTTGTCGGTTGCGTCGTATTTGTTGCTTAAACTATGATGGCCATAACTATTGTTGGGAATCATTAATATTTTTATATGAGGCAAGAAACTACACATGGGACACACATTTTATTCAAGGAATTTATATGCCTTATTGGACGCATGCATGTAGTAGGCTGCTTAGTGCTTACATTTATGCTTGTAGCAAGTTGTCTCCTAGGGTTCCTAGTTGTCAAAGAGGTCAAATTATACTATTTAAATACCATGTGAAATGCTATTTTTGGTGTTTTAACATAATAATAATAATAATAATAATAATAATAATTTTCTAATGTTTTTTGAATGTTGTTGTATCTGTTTGTGTTGTTTGAGTGAGTACTAAAAATTTACATAATGATGCAACACTACATAGATCAAAATTTCAAGGATCCTTGAGAACACTTACCTTAGAATTTTTCTATTTATTATATTCAAAAGTGAACAGATGTAACCTAGGGTGAGATATTTTGTCCTAGTACATAGAAAAGAAACACCATAAAAACCATTGCTCTTGTTTGTTCGGTGGTTCAATAGTGTGGTGATAGTTCACATTGCGAATGACACATGACTAGCCACCCCTACAACACAAACAACTCTTAACTATAGCTTGTTTCTCCTATGGGTTCACAATAGTTAACGAGGCACCTAATTTTTCACATAGGCTCCCTAGGGCTTTTAGGGATTGAGCATGGTTATTGAGCATCATGTTTATTTTGTTCATTCTGATGGAACATCTATAGAAAAATAATGTATTACTTTTATCATATATCTTATTTATTCAAGATTGTTTGTGTATTACCATGTACAATTTATATGCCAGCTCTTTGGAAAAATTGCTAAATAATCGATAGTTATGCAATGATTCATTAAGAAAATAATTAAGATGGTTTCTCACTTCATATACGAAGTTATTTTTGAATTTTTATAAAACTTTGAACTATTTTTAAATAAAATCTTTGTTGCATATTGTTTAAGTGATACTGATTGAAATTTTGGTAATCATGAAATATCATAGAAATGGAAATTTCAAGGATCCTTTGCGTTTGGATTGAAGCAACTTTGAACGCTCGCCTCAGAATTTTTCTATTTCTTATACGAAAAAGTAAACACAAGCAATCTAAGGTGAGATGTTTTTTTCTTAGTACATATATAGATAAGAAGCAACATAAAAGAAAAGCATTGCTAACATTTTTTTGACGAATCAATAGTGTGGTGATTTTTCACATAGCCAATGACCTACAAACCACCCCTGCCAACATAAAATAACTCTTTCTCATAGCTTGTTTCTCCTATGGTTTCACAATAAGTAATCGGGTACGTATTTGTTTACATAGGCTCCTTAGGGATTTGGATGATAGAAAATGTTGTTAAGCATAATGTTCCTTTTGTTCATCAATGAACAAGAGATATAGAAGAAGCATGTATTACTTTTATTATTATTTTTTCATATTGTCTATGTGTAGCGATGTGCAATTTATGTGCTAGTTCAAAGAAAAAATTGTTGAGAGTATTTTAATCCCTAGGTGGTGATCACAATTGAGCATCCATGTCATAGCTAGATTTTTGCCAATGATGATACTACTCGTTAAGTAAAATGGTTTAGATGGTTTCGCACTTTATATGGCACATTATTTGGAAAATGTTATTGTACTTTGAAGAACTTTATGAAAAATGGTAGGAAACATACATCTTACCTAGCTCTAGAAATTCTTCATTAAAAAGATTGGTTCCTTCATATATTAATATGGAAGAGAATAACATGGTACACAACCATTAAAGATGAGTCTATTAATTAAACATGGAAACAACAACACATACCAGTCAAACAAAGACGGTTCTATTGTTTCACACCATCACAACATATTCTCACTCTTATGTTACTCCATTTATATTTTTGTTTCCAAAAACAAATAAAATCTATTAAAATTTCTACACTTGAGCTAGAACCTCTCGGTCTTCAGCCATTTTGGTGCTTGTAGAAATATTTGTCCCAAGAATGGTAATCATGGGATGTCCAAGTACATCGGAAGATCAACTTTGTAGGTGTTTCTTCCTTTCTTTGGCATGGGAACTCATGTGACCACCATAGGCTTGAGATGTGATGAATGTGCGACCGCAAATCTTGCATTTGAAATTACCCAAGGATGTAGAATCATGCAAAATAGCATTATCAAAAATGCCATTTCGACCAACTAGAGGGGTCTTATCTTCTCTTGGTACATGTGAGGTTGTCATGAATGGAGAAATAGGGGTAGGTCCACCATAAGAAGCGTCATATAGTAGCCTCCCATTTTGTCTGTTCTGTTGTTGCAATATAGTATTCGGTGTGAATGGGTCAATATTTTTAGGAGAACAAAGAAATCCATATGGTAGTGAGTTTACCTCAGAGACATGCCTGGTGGGCATGTCAGAGATTGAACCATCCTCCAATGCTCCAGTAGTGTTAAGGTGGGTATGAACAATAGAATTAGGATCTGTTTGGAGTAAGGATGTGAATGATGGAGACTCCATGGACGAGGTATGGATATGATGATACGAGTCGATGTAATTCCAGAAAGGGTTTGAAAGGAAGTCTTCATGCCTGAACATTTCATGTTCATCTTGATGGATTTCCTCATTGTTGGGCTGGGACACTATGGTATTAACCATGGATAAAGGATTAATAATTGTATCAGACAATTGTGGTGGTAGTGGTGCTAGGCCTACATTCTCTTGGTGTGGCATCATGGTACAATCATTGACTGGCATCATGATAGGTTCAGGTGGTGCATCGGGTGCAGGTGAGGAGTTCGCCATGGAAGGTGAATCTGATGGTAGTGACTCAAAGGACAAAATATCATTTAACACTGGCATGGCTCTCGTGCCTCTCAATGCTTCATGCAAGGGAGAAATGTAGGCATCACTTTCACTAGATCTACCTTTGTTAGGGTAGGAGCCATTAGGATTCATAACTACTAGCAAGATCGACAATTTTCAGAAGAAGCTATGGAGAAGAGAGACGGGTATGCTACGATAGTGTTTGAAGCTTATGAGGAATATTGCACAGCATAGGTAGATATATATAAGGATCTTATAGAACTATAGCCATGCATGGGCTCATGTAATATTGAATGATTACATAATCTAGAATATCTGGATTTTAATCATTGTTATTTATACAACATCTAGGAGATATTAGATATAAATTTGTCTAATAATTAACGAGATATTCTAGGATCTCTCAATGATAAATTCGATCTTGCCATATGTTTTAATAGAATTTGGCATTAATGGCCTCATCTAATATTAAATTATGACATTATCAAGAAGATCTGAAATTTATTCATTGATATTCATACAATATCTATGAGATATGAGATAACAATTTGTCTAATAATTAAAGAGATCTTCTAGGATCTTTATTTCTAAATTGATCTTGCCATCGGTTTTCATAAAACTTTGCAGCACACTTTCTTTTGCTGGACGCAAAAAAACATCATTTATGCTGATACAAGATAGCACGCGTCTTCCTAAACAAGTGATGTTAGTTTATGCTCTCAACTTTGAAAATTAGTATATTAACTTCCTTATGGTTGCACCATGGGTCCAAACTGCTATTGCTAATGGAAAAGTAATGCTATCAAGCAATACCCTCAGAGAGGCTATTTATGTCGTCTATTTTTGCTTCGTGATCTGTCCAATAATTACAAGCCATTTTTCCATTCCATTAATATGTCATATCTTCTCTCTCTCCTCTTTGAACAAATTGCACGCCCTGCAAACTGTGCACACTAGTTACAACGCGTACTCAAGTGTGGTAGATTTCCTTTTGAAGGGACAGCCGCACAACTTGTGTGAATTCAAATTCAAATACTGACACATAATTAAACAGCTAATTAGCTATTAGTTAGCACATTAGTTATTAATAAAAACAATGGCTAATCAAATATTAGGAAATAATTAAAAGTTCCAATATGATATACAACGTTCCAATTTTATTAGTAAGTGTCAAATATCTCAAATTACAAATATGTCCAAATATGTCAAAGAGCTAGATAATTAAAAAGTGCCAAAAATCTCATATTACAAAGTGCATAAAACCTCGTATTACAAAGTGCCACATACCTAATGACGAAGTGCCAAAATACGACCAAGTGACAAATTACCCCAACTCAAAAAAAAGTGCCAAAAAATACAGAAATGTGCTAAATTCAGACTAAAAGGGTGTTGACAACTTCATAGGATCTGTGTATGAACAATTCAAAAATGTGCACATTCATAGGCTCTGTGTATGAGAAATTCAAAAGTGCGCACTTTCATAGGATCTGTGTATGAACAATTCAAAAGTGAGCACTTTAATAGGATCTGCATATTGACAATTCAAAACTGCGCACTTTCACAGGATCGGTGTATGAAAAATTCAAAAGTGTGCACTTTCATAGGATATTTGTGTCTATTTAAATCAAAAGTGTGCACTTTCAAAATCAAAAGTTCTAGAAATTTACAAAGTTCCTAATTACAAAGTGCATCAGTAAAAGTGTGCACTTTGTAGCATGTAAATATGAACACAGTTATAGAAATACCAGTTAGTGCTCTACATAGGTTAAGTGCCCAATTCGAATTCATTCCAAGATGACTGTGTGCCAGATCCATCCGTTCACATGCAAACATAAAAACAATCCTCCCCAATGAAGGAGAGGGGGAGGGGGAGAGAGAGAGAGAGGATGGAGGTTTACCACAGGGCCGGTCGAGGATAGGGCATATAGGTCGGGGCAAAGGAGGATGAGGTGGAGTTCGTCCTCACCGCCAGGAGCACCAACAAGTAGGAGGACAAGGTGGAGGTCGTCGAGGAGGAAGGCCGGTGATGGGGCATGCACGGCCGTGGATGACACCCTCGTCGACCACCACAGCCATCACACGCGGCCATCGATGAGGAGGTGGTGCACGGCCATGGATCTGGCGATCTCAGCCATGGTGGTACATGGCGTGGTCAACAGGGATCTCTCCCTTGCTACGGCATGGTTACCTGAGGTGGATCTGGTCATGGTCGTGGAGGTGGATTCTGTCACCGTCACGACCGAACGGCAAAATGACGGTCGACGTCGGTGACCCACACGAGCAACACCAGCCATCATGGGTGGATCCTCTGGATCCCGCACAAGAGAGGAGCGCGGATCCGAGGAAGATGTCAGGTCGTCGGTTGGGGAGGCCATGCCGGATCTGGCTGTTGTGGGGGAGGAGGTGGGAGGTTGTGGTTGGCGAGTAGCCTGGTGGCACGTCGGTTGGGTAGCAAGGGAAGGCTAGACCTCGAAGGCAAGGAGAGCCAGGCATGGCGGGGGAAGGGGTGGTGTATGGCGACAGACGTCGGCGTGGGTGGGCGGCAGCGGCGAGCTCTGGTCTGGATCTCGATTTGGATTCAGATCGGGGCCAGGAGGAGAGAGAATGAGAGAGAGAGAGAGAGAGAGCAGAGTGGGTGGAGAGAATGAGAGAGAGGGGTGGGTGGGTGGGTCGGTCTAGCTATTTGGTCGCTAGGCGGTAGGGTGTGGAGCCCTCTCTTGCCACTGGTATGACTATTTTCTCTCTCCCTCTATTTGCTCTCACCTAACACAGATCTCCAGACCGACAGTGGGTGGTGGTGATATTCCTGTCCTAGTAGTGTTCATATTATATATATATATATATATATATATATATATATATATATATATGTCTTCAAATCAGTTTTAAATATCCAATTCTACAACCTTTTCACCAAAAGATTGCCTTTATCATTGGAAAATATTTTAAATTCATGTAAATATCCAAATATACCAACATTATGCTCTTTAGTAGCTACATAAATGGCTTCTTCACTTCCTCTACATCTCAATCGTATTCTTCTTCGACATACATATCCATGGCTTCAAGCCACTCTCCATGACATGATTGGCCATGTAAATCATGGGTAGTTACTCAATTAGAAGTTCATAGTTATAGCTAACAATACTTTCAGAATTATATTTTCCTTTTTCTGACTAAATCTTTTGATGTGCTAGAAAAGTATGCTTGGACTATTTTATACTTGCGGGATGCATAGTGCATACCCTTTCAAGGAAGACAAGCACATTCACCATTGCGTTATACGGACATATCATTCATGCAATTATGCCAAAATGGAACCTTGGAATTTTGCATTATCTCATTTTGATATGTCCATTATTTATGACTTCGTCGTTGTAGATACCTGAATGCAGGAATTTAGAAATCGATGACCTTTGAACCAAACATGTGATTCGTGATTCTCTGGAACCATCATGTTTGTTGTGATATTTTTATCATAATAATGTTTCTATAATGTATACTTTGATTACATGTTGACGGCATCATTATTTTACAAATTTATAAGCTTTTACATTGATAACGAGACTTGAGAGGCATTAAATTTCACCATTTCTCAATTGGGTTCACCGCTAGGGATCAAATCTTAGGTCAATGTCTATGAGGTCTTATCTTTGATCAATCATGGGTTTAGATTCATTTATCCAAGTGTCTCTAAGGTAGACGACAAAGTGATGAGTTAGATTCTACCAGCACTAAACATGATAACCTAAACAAACAGACTCTCAAACAAATGTGAGAGGAAGCCCTCACTTACACTATTTTCTATATGGGTTTGCAATCCAAGTACATGCCACGTAGACTTATCCTATGATGTGACTATGACATCTTTGTTAACTTCCCTTGTTTTGTACCTAATAGATTCCCCTCATGTTGTACCAACTGTTGTCACTCGAGGCAAAAGTTGATTTTTTTATTGCATTCTATGCAATCCAACCGACTTGTTTGTTGTGAAACTTACTATCTACATAAAGCAGATCGATTCCATGTTTATCTTGTATTTAATCAAATGCATTCATCTAGATTGGAATAGCAATCAGAGATTATCATTGTTCATGTATTATATGGAAAGCAACTACACAAAGTAAACGTCATTCTCATAAGATGTACACCCAACCACTTAGTTTCAAGTCCTAACACATGCAAATTTGGGTTCTTATTTTTCATTAAAAAAATAGGCTTAGGGGCTTTACTCTACCTCATTCTCGAAGAAAATGTCATTTTCATAAAAATGCCATTTTCATGTAAATAAAATATAGAAAATAATAGTAAATGAGTACTAACTGCACAAAGTTATGATCCATATGAGTAACTGTACCTAGTCCTGATGGCGCGTATGTAATAGGTTGCTTAGTATTATATTTATGCGAACAACATCTAGCCTTTTTTTTGAAAATGCTACCCGTTATACGTTCTACTCAAGAAACTCATTGAAATACACCTTGATAATATTCTTGCATTTCTTCAAAAAAAATCTCAGTTAATGTCATTAGACTTGGACGTTGAGAAATGGACCAATCTTAAATGACAACATCAATTTATTACTGGTTAAAGGGGGCTTCTAGGAATGAAATATTCACTACTGCAGAAACACCCCCTCATGACCAGTCACTAGTGACAGTCACAACGCGACCCGTCACTACAGCATGTTAGCAGTGACAGGTAGGGTGTGTGTAACATCTTTCCCATCTCTTGTATGTCAACCAAGGGGACAGGTATAACATACAAATGACAGATGCTTGAACCACCCATTAGTGGTTGATTCCTCTAAAAATGCATCATGTTTTCTCAGATTTTTTTGCCTTGCACACATTTGGCATTTGCGTGTTCTTGTTCTCATTTGGTCATATTATTTCCAAAATCATAGAAACATTGGTTGTTGATTGCAAGTTTTTAGGTAATCTATGGAAACCAACACCGCGATAGCATGAAGATAGTGAAGTTTAAGAACTTTATTTTGAAGACGGAGTCAAAGAACCTATCCAAACTCCTAACCAGGCACTGGTTCAATTGCACTCAACCATACTACCCAGCCTCACCTTCATCGCTTCAACCCCAACAAAATTTGTGAAGGAAGGTAAAACATTCGACGAACACAACCACCACGAAACTTAGAGAGAAGAAGAGAGATGAGATCTAGAGGGAGTTGCTTCACCTAGATCTATCCTGGGTCCCTCAATATATGTGGATCCACCAGCCAATAATCGGAGAACTACACCATGATAGAGGGAGAGAGAGATCCACATTTATGAGATAGAGATTTGAGTTTTGTTCTGCATTCCATGCTCTATCTCCTATATCAAGAACCAGTCAATCATGCATTCGGTAGTGACTATTTATGGTATAATCGAGATGAATTCCTTTTCCCGATCATTGTCATTGACTATGATCCCTCTCTAGTGAGCACATAGTCCCCCTCGGAGTGGGAGATGTAGGGCATTAATAAAATGTGATTTTCCATAATGCTTATTTGATATTTATGTGATTAATTTGATATTTAGTTGTGCAGTTGTTTACCTATGGCATACGAATTGCTTGTTGTTTAATTTAAAGGCAAAGGCAACATGATCTAAATACTAACATGGGTAAGCACATATTGTCAAGAAATTACACTACCTTCATGTGACAGGTATTGGTATCAAAGAGAGTCAAAGATGACAGGAGTAGAATGCAAAGCAACATCACTTAAGGCGTTGGTCCAATCTCTTTATCTTAATTACCGAGACATCACTATTTGTCGTAATCTGGAGGAGTACAATAGTGTTTCAAAGCCGAGTAGGGGGATGATGACCCACAAGTCTAGGGGATTGCAATTGTCTTTGATGGGAAGTAATAACCTAATTTATTGATTCGACACAAGATCTCATCTTCTCAAATTATCATAGGCTTGTATTCCATATATAGATAGAAATGCTTCAAAAGAAATTGCCTCTCATCTACAATCCAACCCCACTTGCTTCAGGGTCCATAAAGGGAACTAAGGATTATTAAGGTGATCTTGTGGGTTAACCATAATAATGCAATATATATATATATATATATATATATATATATATACACACAACTTATCTATTCTACTAACATTAGCAGAATAATATTCTGCTAACACTTCTGAACCTCCAACGGAAAGCAAGTGAACTACACTGCTAGCAAAAAACTCCACATGTATTTTTTGGTACTGTTTTTTATCTAATTTTTTAACCGTTTGTCGGAACGATGCATGTGACATACCTTTGGGAAGCTATGGATTAGGCGAAACTTTTTCGTGTTGGACACTTTTCGAGATTTCTTACGGTTTAAGAGTAGTTTTGAAAATGCTGCAACACCCAACGAGTGGTAGCAAGCGTATTTTCATGAAAATTTTCAAACTGCTCATTGGAATGGCGCAAATGATATGTCGTTGGAAAGATATCGACGAGGTGCAACTTTTTCAAGTAGAACAGTATCTCTAATTCCTTACGGTTTAAGAGCAGTTTTGAATTTACCAAAACATGAAAACTCTGTTTTTCACGGACCCCAAAATCGACGGAGTGAACTGCATCAGACAGGAAATCGCACTGCAATGACGACAGACAGAACTGCACGTGGTTTTTTCGATATTGCTTTTGTTATAATTTTTTACCGTTTTCGAAATGAGGCGTGTGATACACCGCTAGAAAGCTATGCAATAGGCGGAATTTTTTTATGCAGAACACTTTTTGAGATACCTTACGGTTTTACATGAATTTCGAAAATGATGCAGTGCGCGTCAAGTAGCAGCGCGTATTTTCGTGGAATTTTTTAAACCGCTCGTCGGAATGATGCAAATGATACGCCATTGGAAAGTTATCAATGTGAGGCAACTTTTTCATCTAGAACACCCTCTCAATCCTTACAATTTAAGAGCAGTTTTGAAATTATAAAAAAGCGGACGTCATTTTTTCGTGCGGAACCAGAATCAACTACCGAACTGCATCAGATAGAACCAGTTGAATGCAGTTCAGTAAACTGAAAAGGAACTTTTCAAACATAAACAAGTGTACCGCATGTAAATTTCCCCACACGAGGAAGTGGACTGCGCTTCACATTAGGTGTAAGTGAACTGCAACAACTATTAAAAAGTGAACCACATTAAAAAAAATCGACGTTTCCCTAACATTTTTGCACTTCACTTTTTTTTGCGGGCGATTTTTGCACTTCACATTGGACGTAAGTGAACCAGAACACTGTCAAAAGTGAACCACATTATTTCTTTGGTTGTTTTCCTAATATTTTTGCACTCCCCATTGGGTGTAAGTGAGCCGCAACGTTCTTGAAAGTGAACCGCATTTTTTCTATCATTTCACTAACATAGACCGCGAAGTGAACTACATTGTTTTTTTGTGTCATTTAAAAAAAATCAACCCATTATGACTGCTAGGACGTGATGTGTGTACTGCATTTCTTTGTGCATTATTTTTGTACAAAAATGCTTGCGACACGACTATGTACTACATGGACAAGAGTATCAAACTGCATTTTTATTACAAATTTTTCTGTAGTTGTGCACAACACGTGTTTTGGACTGTGCGGGATGAGTAGTGAATTGTATAGGATTTTTCTCACTTTTTTTTCTTACAGTGCACCACGATAGTTTGTCACAAACTGAATAAATGAACTGCATTTCATTTTTTTATGTTATCTTCATGTTTCTTTTTTTTCTGTAGTGAACTGCATTTTTTAACTTGCGTGTTTTTCTTATGTTTTCGTGAATAGAACTGCAATAGGGTTTCACTCATTTTCTTGACTTTTTTATTTTTATAAAATGTGAATGTGGACTGCACGTTGCCTATGTATGGCAAAAGTGAACCTCTCAAACGCAAAACACAGAAACTTGTCATACAACATAACAGAAAAAAATAGGGGGGAAACAACACGCGCGCCAATGAACGCAAATGAACCGGGCGCCGAAAGTGCGCACACTCCTAGCCGCCCACCCCTAGCCGCCGACGGTGGCCACTCCGGCCCCGGCGTCCACGATCACCCTGCCAGCCAACTCCAACCACTCCAACGATCACAACATTTCCCACATCCCTGGATCCACTCCACCTGCGACCATGGCACTAGCAGATCTCAATTTTGACATCGGGCAAGACTTTGTCGCTGATGTTTGGAGAAAGTGGGGAGTCCCCATCAACTTTGAGGAAGACAAAGATCTTGAGGAGTTCCTCCTGGTTGCTGAATTTACAAGATCGCAGATCAGACTCACGGAAGAATCAGTAAGCACTATCCTCTTATCATGTTTTGGAGGGCGAGCTTCATTGTTCAAAGTTAAACTACTTCAGAATTGGTCATTCAAATTCTCAGTTTCTTCTAAGGAAGTGGGTTTTTCACTCCCACTCCTCAATGTTAATTTCTTGCTCTGGGGCAATGGTGGACCTAATTCAAGTTGGGAACTAGATCAATACCTCCAAGAGAAAGAGGATGCTTGGACTCATATCTTTCGTCGTCACCCTAGGAAATCTTACCTCCAAGCGTTTAGATCTCCTGCTATCTACTCTGATCCACCCAATTCTGATCCTAGATCTTCCATGGCTGCTACGGTTTTTTCGAACCAGGCACGATCTACGGGACACAATCCTCTCACCGGAGCTAATGCCATTAACCGGGTAGTTACTACCGCTAGGGCGGGATCGGCGCAATTTCAAAACAAACCTCAGGAAGATTTCTGCATCCGCTGTCTCCTCTCGGGCCACACACGGCCCAGTTGCACTAATAGGATCAAATGTAGAGCATGTATGCATTGGGGCCACATTGCTAGGGATTGCTACTCTCACTCTTGGCCCAGCCAAACACCTGAGACTAGCCCACCAACTCACCAAACGTTTGCCATTCCGAGGCAACCCCCCACTGTTCCCGCGATTGTGACTAATCGAGTAGCCATTCAACCAACCAACCAGGGTCTTCCAGTTAATACTCTCCGGCAGTCACCCCGGGTAGGCAGCCACCATCACAGCACCTCCCAAAACTCCATTGCGCTATGTCTTCAATCTGTCACAATCCAACCCAATCCATCCTCACAAACATTGCTTGCTGATACCTTTGCCTCGACTTCGATCTTAGCGGTAATGGCCTCCTTCCCCTTTGACCCCACGCCATTCCTACCACCGAACCACCATAGCATCGAGGTGGTGGGGAGGCCCGTCAGGATCTGGGTCATCACAGGTGCGGCTCCGGCAACGCACGAGGAGTGGGGGATTGCGACCATCGTGCCAATGCCCAATCTGCCGGTGGCCTTCAACACTGTCAGAGAGGTACTATCCGATTTCTTAACCGAGAAGCAGTTGGGATTTTCTGAGATTGAGCCATGTCCTTTTGGGCAAGCATATGTCAAACTGAATAGTGTATTCGATAGAGATGACCTGGTCACAGACAGTCCACATCAGTTCACTGACGTCCATGTCATATTTGAGAAACACGACAAAGGAATGAATTGGAGGGAGTCTTGTCCTTAACAGAGATGCATGGATTCTTTTTATGTGGCTATCCAATTGATAGAAGGAACATTCAGGAAGTTGGCAATGTTGTCAGTAAGTTCGGTAAATTCCTTATGTGGGACAGAATCAGAAGCACTAGAGCAAATTTGATGGTGAAAGTAAGAGTGGAAGAACTTAGGGATATTCCAACCAGCATTGTTTTTGGGGAGGGATATGATTTCCAGACAGGATCACTCACTGTTCCTGTAGTGATTATTCAGCATCAGATCTTGGGAGTTGAGGCTCCTGATGAGGACCCAGTTGCCCCACATGGCAACCCTCATCCAATGCCACAGCAAGCAAATTACCATCCTAATCAACACAATCATTTCCTAGGTCCACTACAGCAACATGAACAAGAGGATAATCAGGCACCAGCTCCACCACAGGTTCCACAAGTTAATCTTCAGTTAGCACTCAATGCAGCTCCAAATGAAGATCTTGATATGAATGAGGATGCCAACATGGAGGAGGATGATCAGGATCATCTACCTGGGTGGGGCCACTGGGCCATGCCACAAGAGGTAGACATGGAGATACAGGCAGGAGAATTTCTGGCTATGAATGAACTTATGGAACCTATGGAAGCAGAGAACAATCAAACTATGGAGGCCAACAGCAGCATTACACTTTCTATGGTCCCTTCTGATAATAGTGCCAACACTGCTGCATCTGCAAATGGTCATATGGCACCAGTTGTGCCTATTCTACCTGATTTAAACCTGGAGGATGTTCCCAATGGGCCAGTACCTGACCAGGCCCAACAACTACAACCAGCTGCTCATGAGGAAAATTTGCTCTTTCCCATCACCCAGGCCCTGACCCCAGCTTGGAGGCAATCATACAGCAAGAGGGACCCACTCAGGGAGACAGAATGGAAGATCCAATGTATTTTGAACTGATGGCTCGTGCTATTGCCACTTCTTGCAAGGAGACAACTACACATCCAAGGGGTGCTACTAATCTGGTTAAACATGCTGATGCAGCTATTATCAAAAATCAAGAGGAACCATTACCTGATACAAACTTGAATGTCAGTACTGAGCAACAAAACACTACAGACATTATTGCTGAGACTGGAGACAATTCGGTTGATCCAGCAAATTTAGCAAATGCAGTTGCAGATCATGGCCAGGAAGATGTTATGGGACAATTGTTGGCAGGTGAGAAAGAAGATTCTGACTTGACTGCACCCCTAGGCTTTCCAAACCCCATATTTGCTAATCAGATTCACACTTCAGGAACAGAGCAACTGTAAAGCGAGGAACCAGAGGCAGAACAAATTCTCAAAGATATCACTGGAGGCAGCATGAACAAGGAAGAAAATCTTCTTGGGATAGAAGGAGCCAAGGTATGGAAGAAGCATTTTGCACCAACAGAAGATAGCAAAGATATCATTCAGGTACCAGTGGATTGGGTTAATTTTCTTTCAGTCACACTGTTATCACCAGATAAGTTTGATTGGGCCAAAAAGTTCATTTCATCCTCTGTATGGACCATCATTAACCAAGGAACTGCTTAATCAACAACTTTACCTTTTGTTGTCCCTGAGAAATGCCCTGTTGATAACTCCCTTGTGTGTGCACTTTTTCCACCAACTCAGGGCACCTAGATGCATGAGAACTCTCCTTCAGACAAGGCAACAACTCAAGTTATGTCTGCTTCATCTACCTCTGCACTACACAAGAACAAAAAGAGGAAGGAAAATGTACCTATGGTTGAAATAGAGGTAAGGAGAAGTTGCAGACTTCAGAAAATTAATAAAGGATTTAAGAAAACTATTTGTAGAGACAAAGAATGTCTTGCTTGTCATGCTGCTCCTCCACATATACCTCCTAAAGTTATTAAAAGCTTGAACACTTCATTTTGCAAGGTCTCTGACAAGGACACCACTGAAGAACTTCTCAGCAAGAGGACTAAGAAGAACAAAAGTAGTAGCACAGCCATGGAAGGCAATAAGAGCACCAGGGAACAGAGCAGGAAGTGGATCTAGTACAGCCCCACTAGAACACTAGTAGTTATCATTTATATCATCCATGCTGTCAGGTTGTACTGCTTTTGTCATTATGATTTGTAAGAGTGTGTTGAACTTATGCTGCTATGACTCTGTGGAGACTGGTAAGATATGTAAGAATGCGTTGAACTTATGCTGCTATGACACTATGGTGACTGGTCGGTTTATGTTGCCTTACTCAACCTTGGCATATACATGTCAGAGGACTGCTATCTGAAATATAGAGTGGATAGATATTTGAGTCACAGTAACATACACAGACTATACCTCTAAGATGAATAGGGATTGGAACATTCTTAACTGGAACATTAGAGGTATTAATGATCCCAAGAAATGGACATCCTTAGCAAACAAAATTGAAGAATCACAGTGCTCTATTGTTTGTTTGCAAGAAACAAAAAAGGAATCTTTTGACAGTTCTTACATCAAAAAATTCTGTCCCAGGAGGATTGCAAAATTTGCATTCCTCCCATCAGTAGGTGCATCTGGTGGACTGCTAATTGCATGGAATGAATAGGTGTTCACTGGACAGGTCCACCATGTCAATGAGTTTTCCTTATCTATTCAATTCACATCATCACACAATGGGGAGAAATGGATATTGACAAATGTGTATGGACCTTGCCAACAGAATGAAAAAATTCTCTTCCTAAATTGGTTTCAAAACTTCCATATGCAAGATGATGCTCATTGGCTTATTGTGGGTGACTTCAACTATGTCAGATATCCACACAATAGAAGTAGGGAGGGAGGAAATATTAATGATATGTTCTTATTCAATGAAGCCATTAGCAAACAAGCCCTAATTGAAATCCCACTCAAAGGCAAAAAAATTACCTGGAGCAATATGCAAGATGCAGCATTGTTGGAGAAATTAGACTGGTGCTTCACATCAGAGGCATGGACACTCAAATATCCAGCTACATTTGCAATCCCTCTTGCAAAAACAACATCTGATCATGCACCCATCAAAATACAAATTGGTTCTTCTATCCCCAAAGCCAACATCTTCGGATTTGAGAATTACTGGTTAGAACATCATCAATTCAAAGATGTAGTCAAAACATTTGGACACAAGAGGTGGATGCAAATGATAGTGCAAAAGTTATTGCCATTGAATTCAAGAGACTGAGAAAAGGTTTAAAGAACTGGGCTAGAGGTCTTTCTGATTTGAAAAAGATCATAGCAGACATAAACTTCATGATACTATGTTATGACACTATTAAGGAATACAGGGCTCTATCTGTGGAGGAATTTAATGGCAGAAATATCCGCAAAACTCATCTTGGAGTCATTCTGGACAATCAAAGAATATATTGGAAACAGAGAGCTACTATCAGGCAGATCAAAGTGGGAGAAGCAAACACCAAATATTTTCAGGCTAAGGCTACCATTAAGTACAGAAACAACTGCATTGCCATGTTGAAAGATGAATCTGGTCATGAGCACCATGATCACCAGACAAAAGCAGCAATCTTATACAGAGCCTTCAAAGATACACTGGGGACATGTGTTCCTACAACTAACCCACTCAATTTGCAGCATCTACTACAGCCACTAGAAGATCTGACTGAACTTGAAGCACCATTTACCAAGGAAGAAATTGACAAAGTAATCAAGCAGATGCCAGCAGACAAATCACCTGGACCAGATGGTTTTAATGCAGCCTATCTTAAAAATTGTTGGGATATCATTGCCACAGACTTCTACAAGCTTATTGAAGATTTTCACTCAGGACAGGTGAATATTCAGAGTATTAATTACTCCTTAATAACCCTCATTCCTAAGAATGACTCTGCTGCAAGTCCAGCTGAATTTAGGCCCATCTCCTTGCTCAATTGTACATTGAAGATTATCACCAAATTGTTGGCAAACAGACTGCAAAAACATATCCTAAGAATGGTACAGAAGAATCAGTATGGTTTCCTCAATAATAGATGCATCCAAGACTGCTTGGCATGGTCCTATGAGTACATTCACCAGTGCCACCAGAGCAAAAAAGAAATCATTCTCTTGAAGCTAGACTTTGAAAAGGCATTTGATATGCTCAACCATGATACCATAATTGAAGTATTGCAAGCCAAAGGTTTTGGTGCCAAATGGATCCACTGGATTAAGATGATTTATGGTTCTAGTTTCTCATCTGTCCTACTCAATGGTGTACCTGGAAAACAATTTCTATGCAAGAAAGGTGTCAGACAAGGTGATCCATTATCCCCATTGATATTTGTGATTGCAGCAGATGTACTTCAATATATTCTCAGTGAAGCCTACCATAATGCATTGATTGAATCACCCCTTATCCACAGTTCATGCCCAGACTACCCAGTCATTCAGTATGCAGATGACACAATCCTGGTGGCAAAGGCAGATGTAAGGTAACTGATGCACATCAAAAATCTCCTCCTACATTATGCTGGGTATACTGGTCTCAAAGTGAATTACTCCAAGTCAATATTGATCTCCAACAACACACCTGCAGAAAAAATGAATGAGCTCTCAAATCTACTTGGTTGTAAGATTGGCACTCTCCCACACACATATCCTGGGCTGCCTCTATGTCTGACCAAACCTAGGGTGGAGGATTTTGTACCCATGCTGAAACGTATTGAAAACAGACTGATGAGCAGCTCTACCTTGTTATCCACTGGGGACAAATTAATTCTTTTGAAATCAGTATTCACCAGCATGCCTACCTTTTTTATGTGCACCTTGGGGATTCCAAAGACAGTAATCAAGCAAATCAACACCTACCTCATGAACTGTTTTTGGAGAAAATATGGTACTCAGGATAGAGGTACAGTTCTTATTTCTTGGGATAAGGTTTGCAGTCCTAAAGATCATGGAGGGTTAGGAGTTCTTGATCTGCTGATCCACAACCAGGCCTTGCTCATCAAATTCCTCCATAGGTTCTTCAATAAGATTGACACCCCCTGGTAAACATTATTTGGGAAAAGCACTACTAGGAAAAATTACCAGGGGACAGCAAGGTGGGATCATTCTGGTGGAGGGCAGTGATACGTATCCGTCGTATCTACTTTTCCAAACACGTTTGCTCTTGTTTTGGACTCTAATTTGCATGATTTGAATGAAACTAACCCGGACTGACGCTGTTTTCAGCAGAACTACCATGGTGTTGTTTTTGTGCAGAAATCAAAGTTCTCGGATTTGGACGAAACTTTTTGAAGAATTTTTATGGAATATATAAAAATTATTGGCGCAAGAATCAACAGAAGAGGGGCCACCTGTTGCCCACAAGGCAACAGGGCGCGACATGCCTTGTGGGGCCCACAGGCGGCCGTCTGACCTAATTCCAATGCTATAAATTCTCTTTCCCCAAAAAAAATAGGAGAAGAAGTTTCATCGTGTTTTATGATACGGAGCCGCCGCCACCTCATGTTCTTCATCGGGAGGGCTGATCTGGAGTTCGTTCGGGGCTCCGGAGAGGGGGATTCGACGCCGTCGTCATCATCAACCATCCTCCGTCACCAATTTCATGATGCTCACCACCGAGTGTGAGTAATTCCTTCGTAGGCTTGCTGGACGGTGATGGGTTGGATGAGATTTATCATGTAATCGAGTCAATTTGTTAGGGCCTTGATCCCTAGTATCCACTATGTTCTGAGATTGATGTTGCTATGACTTTGCTATGCTTAATGCTTGTCACTAGGGCCCGAGTGCCATGATTTCAGATCTGAACCCTTTATGTTTTCATGAATATATTTGTGTTCTTGATCCTATCTTGCAAGTTATATGCACCTATTACGTGTCATGATCCGCATACCCCCAAGGTGACAATAATTGGGATTCTTTCCGGTGATTGCCGTAGTTTGAGGAGTTCATGTATTCACTAAGTGTTAATGCTTTGTTCCGGTTCTTTATTAAAAGGAGGCCTTAATATCCCTTAGTTTCCTTAAGGACCCCGCTGCCATGGGAGGGTAGGACAAAAGATGTCATGCAAGTTCTTACTATAAGCACGTATGACTATATACGGAATACATGCCTACATTACATTGATGAATTGGAGCTATTGTGTATCGCCCTAGGTTGTGACTGTTATATGATGAATATCATCCAATGCAATTATCATCACCGATCCAATGCCTACGACTTTCTCATATTGGTTTCTGCTAAGTTACTTTGTTGCTACTGCTTTACACTAGCTACAAAACTGCTACTGTTATTGTTGCTGTTACTATTGTTACTATTGCTACTGCTATCAAAACTATCATATTACTGTGCTACTAAATACTTTGCTGCAGATATTTTATATCCGGGTGTGGTTGAATTGACAACTCAACTGCTAATACTTGCAAATATTCTTTGGCTCCCCTTGTGTCGAATCAATAAATCTGGATGAAATACTACCCGCGAAAACTGTTGCGATCCCCTATACTTGTGGGTTATCAAGACCTTTTTCTGGTGCCGTTGCCGGGGAGCATAGCTCTATTTGTTGAGTCACTTGGGATTTATATCTATTGATCACTATGAAGAATCTGAAAGACGCTAAGACCAAGATCGTTCCCTCTAAGACGAGGGGAGGTAAGGAACTGCCATCACACTCTGCACTTGATTCACCTTCTATTTTGAGTAGGCTTGCGACACCACCACCTGCTATTCATTCAGATATGTCGCAAGTTATTAATGATACTACTTCTGCTATGAATGAAACTATTGATGATACTAGTACTATGCTTGATAATACTGTGCCACTTGGTGAATTTCTTGATGAACAACTTGCTAAAGCTAAAGAAATTGAGAATGTTGAAAATATTGAAACTCTTGAGAATTATGATTCACCTATTATGCCTAGCTCTCCTACTAGAATTGAATCATCTGATGAACATGTCTTTGATAGGGAGACGGCTAGGGCCATTCTTGCTTGTAAGGATAGAGATGAAGTAAAAAAATGCTTGTTGAAATGAAAGAAAAATCTATGAGGGAGAGAATGAAATATGATCCTAAGTTTGCTACCTCTCCCATATTTGTTACCGATAAGGATTATGAATTCTCTGTCGATCCTGAGTTAATTACTTTGGTTGAATCTGATCCTTTTCATGGTTATGAAACTGAAACTGTTGTGGCACATCTTACTAAGTTGAATGATATTGCCACCCTATTTGCTCATGAGGGAAAAAACGCTATTACTATATTCCTAAGTTGTTTCCTTTCTCATTAAAGGGTGATGCTAAGAAATGGTTTAATACTCTTGCTCCTGGTTGTGTGCGTAGTCCCCAGGATATGATATATTACTTCTCTGAAAAATATTTTCCTGCTCATAAGAAACAAGCTGCCTTACAGGAAATATTTAACATTGTGCAGATTGAAGAAGAGAATCTCCCTCAAGCTTGGGGGAGGCTTCTCCAACTACTTAATGCTTTGCCTGATCATCCTCTTAAGAAGAATGAAATACTTGATATCTTTTATAATGGACTAACCGATGCTTCTAGGGACTACCTAGATAGTTGTGATGGTTGTATTTTCAGGGAACGAACTGTTGGACAAGCTGAAGAACTATTGAATAATATATTGAAGAATGATAATGAGTGGACACTTCCTGAACCACCACCTAAGCCAACTCCGAAGAAGAGAGGTATTCTATTCCTCAGTCCAGAAGATATGCAAGAAGCTAAAAAATCTATGAAATAAAAAGGTATTAAAGTTGAAGATGTTAAGAATCTGCCACCTATTGAAGAAATACACGGACTTGATATCCCGACACAGGTAGTGGAGGTAAATTCTCTCACTAGATTTGATGAAGGTGATATTCCGTATAATAAATCTGCTAGTCAATGCCTGTATGAATTTGATAATTACATCATTAAACAGGAACACTTTAATATGTATGTTAGCAATCAACTAAAATGGAATTCCATCATGATTGAACGCTTGAGTGATTTGATGTTTAGAACTGCTAATGATGTTAAATGCTTGAGTAAACATGCTTCTATGGTTCAGACTCAGTTAGAACAAATTGCTAAGTCACAAAATGATTTGCTTGATGAGATGAATAATAAAAAGAATGATCATGCTGTTAGAGTTGTTACTCGAGGAGGTAGAATGACTCGGGATCCTCTACATCCTGAAGGTCATCCTAAAAGAATTGAACAAGACTCTCAAAGAAATAATATTGATGCACCTAGTCCATCTAAGAAGAAAAAGAAAAAGGAAAATGATAGGACTTTGCATGCTTCTAGTGAACCTGAGATAGAAAAACCTCCTGAGAATCAAAATGATGCTTCTATTTCTGATGCTGAGACACAATCTAGTAATGAACATACACCTAGTGATAATGATAATGACAATGATAATGATAATGACAATGATAATGATAATGAAGATGTTCATGTTGATGCTCAACCAGATAATGATGTAGAAATAGAACCTGTTGTTGATCTTGATAACCCACCTACTAAGAATAAAAGATATGATAAAAGAGACTTTGTTGCTAGAAAACATGGAAAGGAAAGAGAACCATGGGTTCAAAAACCTATGCCTTTTCCTACTAAACCATCTAAAAATAAGGATGATGAAGACTTTGAGCGCTTTGTTGAAATGCTTAGACCTGTCTTTTTGCACACTCGTTTGATTGATATGTTGAAAATGTCTCCTTATGCTAAATATATGAAAGATATTGTCACTAATAAAAGAAAGATACCTGAAGCTGAAATTTCCACCATGCTTGCAAATTATTCTTCTAAAGGTGGAGTACCTAAAAAGTAAGGAGATCCGGAAATACCTACTATACCATGCTCCATTAAAAGAAGTTATGTCAAAACTGCTTTGTGTGATTTGGGAGCCGGTGTTAGTGTTATGCCTTTCTCTTTATATAGAAGACTTGACTTGAATAAACTCACACCTACTGAAATATCTTTGCAAATGGCTGATAAATCCACTGCTATACCTATTGGGATTTGCGAAGATGTGCCTGTTGTTGTTGCAAATGTCACTATTTTAACGGACTTTGTTATACTTGATATGCCCGAGGACGACAACATGTCGATTATCCTTGGAAGACTGTTTTTGAATACTACAGGGGCTGTTATTGATTGCAACAAAAGCAAGGTTACTTTTCATGTCAATGGTAATGAGCATACGGTTTATTTCCCAAAAAAACAAACTTCAGTGAATGGTATCAATTATATTGAAAAAGTTTCGACAATCACTATTGGGGGATTCAAATTTCCTCTTCCTACTGTCAAAAAGAAATATGAGATTCTTATTGTTGGGGAGATGCATATCCCCGTTGAGGTAACTTAGTGTTATACGAAAATTCTTCGGT
This sequence comes from Elymus sibiricus, assembly GCA_039707655.1. Lineage (NCBI taxonomy): Eukaryota > Viridiplantae > Streptophyta > Magnoliopsida > Poales > Poaceae > Elymus > Elymus sibiricus. Next base: position 341,733,000 of record CM077666.1, on the reverse strand, counting down.
TTCATGTCACTCGAAAATAGTTTGTTAATAAGACTTGATCAACCTTATTAATGGATTCTTTTTGAAGGACATGTGGTCGATGAATTTAGTAAGCACAACTTTCTGTAATCTTAGTTTGCTCTCTGTTATTTATAGTTTAAATAAAATAAAGTGTCGTGATTATCCTGTTTTATGAATTATCCGTGCAATAAAAAAGGCCCAAAAATAAAAGTGCTCAAAATGCAATAAAATTTTAGCATGATTTTTTCTGGAATATTTAAGAACTTTTGGCACTGAAAACAACCCAGGGGGGTGCACCTATTGCCCACAAGGCAACAGGGCACGGCCACCCCCCAGGGCACGCCAAGATGCCTTGTGGGTCCCACAGGGACCCACTCGCTTATCCATTCAGCCCATTTCATCTCCTACCTCTAGAAAAAAATCTTTGTAACTCTCTCTCGTGTTCTTGCTCCCAAACCTGAGATTTCGATCTCTTTGCTCGGAGCTCCGTTTCCGAAACTGTTTTGCGGGATTGCTCCTTGAAATTTGTTCTTAGGAAAATGAACTTTCTTCGGAGGGGTTCTTTGAGCCGGAGCTCCAAGGGTGTCCTTGTGGATGCCCACGACCACGAACTCAACATTTCGCGCAGGACGGAGGTCCGACCGTGCGAGTGGCCGCACAACACCTTCATGGACGAAGCCGGGTTCCGTCAAGAGTTTGCACAATTTGTTGCGAACGCCGGGCTGACCGACTTCCTCACAGATGAGAGTGACCAACACCACATCCTTACAAATTCCTTTGTTCAAAAATTTTATTTCATGCCAAGGCTCGATATCCCCATGGTGCGTTCCGATTTATATGTTGAACATCATGAGTTAACGCTAGATGAGTTTTGTGAGATCTGCTTGATCCCTTCTGATGGGGATTTGAGGGAGCCTCGGCCTGAGGAGTTCGAGGACTTCCTTCACACTTTGACTGTGGGGGAATTTAGGGGTGTTTCAAAAGCCCGTATTACTAGCTTGCATTTTCCTGTTGTGCACTACTTTGCTTTATTCACAGGGAAATGTTTGACTGCTAGGGAGGAAGGTGGTACGCTCAGTGCCCCTGACCTCGCCATCTTGCATCGTGCTATTTACGGCGATAACACTTTTATCTTGGGAGCTATCATTGCACGCCGCTTACACACCAACAGAACCAAGGGTAAAATCCATGGCGGTATTTATGCTTCGCGTCTTGCGAAACGTTTTAATGTTGCTATCCACCCAAATGACTATTTGCTGCCCAAGGCCTATTTAGACCAACAGTGCATGATCGATCACCACTTTATTGATGAACCTGAACCTCCTCAATATATTCGTTATAACCTGGTTTTCAGCGAGACAACTCGCGATATTATTCCGTTGCCTGCACCTTCTTTGTTTGACTCTCATGCCAGGAACGGATACACCATCATGCCGGCGGACATCACAGCTTACAGGAACGAGCTGGCAGCAGCGGAGAACGAGGTCCAGCAATGGGACCCTCAGGTGCGTCTGCCCCAGTACTATCCGCCCGGTCCTGATGGATACTACGGGTGGTGATTACCAAGCTAGGCCAAAAGCCTAAGCTTGGGGGAGTACGTATCTCTCACCGACATTACATTCATGTTCACACATTCATTCCAATTGTCGGTGTTCATCCTTTTTCATTGTATTATCCATGATAGTTTTATTCTCGCTTTCTTCTTGTGTGTTTGAAAAACTTCAAAAAACCCAAAAATATTTCTCGCTTCTTTTCGGTTTTTCTTTCCCGTTTGTTAGTTCGTAGTATTAAAAGAAAACCCAAAAGGATTTCTCGTTTCTTCTTTTGCTTGTTGGGAGTTCTCCCGTGTAAATAGTTTTTCTCGCTTTTCGTTCTTCTTCTTTAATTTGCTTTCTTCAGAAAAAAATAAAAACTCCAAAAATATTTCAGTGTGTTTCTCTGAATTTATTTTCTTTTCGTTGAGTTGTCGTAGGGAGAAGACCACAATGAAAATGTTGAGTGACTCTCATATGCTTTATTGTTGATCTATCGAAGAGCCAATATTACCTTGTCTTCTCCCTTGAATAAAATGCTTGCAGATTCCAGCTTAGTCCACAGCACACTTGCACTGTTATTATTTTCACATCATTCGGTCGTGCAAGTGAAAGGCGATAATGACGATGATTTGATGAAGTGACTGTGGCAAGGAAAAGCTGGTATGAACTCTTCTTGTTTTTGTTTTTGTAAATATGTTTAACTCAGTATCCATGATTCAGCATATTATGAGTAAACATGTTTGTGATGACAATTAGAGATTATAGTTGCTCATGCCATGCTTAAGTAGCTAGGAGTGGATAATGATTTATCTTGGATGTCAACATGCATTAAAATGGTTATGATGTAGTATGTTAATATGGTATCCTCCTCTGAGTGTTTCAAGTGGCTTGACTTGGCACATGTTCATGCATGTAGTTGATTCAAAACCAACATAGCCTCCATGATATTTATGTTCAGGGTGATTATATCCTACTCATGCTAGTATTCAATGTTAATTATTCTCAATGCATGATCATGACCGTTTTCGCTCTCTAGTTGGTCGCTTCTCAACCTATTTGCTAGCCTTCACTTGTCCTAAGCGGGAATTCTGCTTGTGCATCCACAATCCTTAAACCAAAGTTGTTCTAGATGAGTCTACTATATCTACCTATATGCGGTATTACTCTGTTACTCCAAGTAAATTTGCATGTGCCACCTCTAATCATTCAAATAAACATCCGTTTTGTGTGCCCGTACCGCTCATGGAGCGACAGGGGGCGGTCAGTATCTTCCATGCTAAGCGGGTTATTCTCGAGATGAGTGTTTATTCACTTGTCATTGCATGAGAGAGGCTGGTATTTGGGATGCCCAGTCCTATGCTCAAAATCAAAAAAAAAATGCAAACAAACTCCCCCAGAAAGTTGTTGGTATGGAGGGCACCCGAGGATTCGGCTAGCCATGGCTTGTGTTGGTATGGTGGAGGGAGAGTAAACTTTACCTTTCCGCTTGGGAACCGCCTATAATGTGTTTAGCATGGAAGATATTGAAAACTCTCGGTCGTGGCGTTGACAGGAAAAGTACACCTCCCAAAATTATTTTTCATCTCTGATTTAAGCTTCGAGCTCTGGCACCGCTGCAAATCCCTGCTTCCCTCTGCGAAGGGCCTATCTATTTACTTTTATGTTATTTACTTTATGTTATTTTACTTTTATTGTTGAGTCTCACCTTCTTGCACTAAGCGCCAATCCTGAGAGCACTATTGTCATCCTTATGCATTGAGTATAGTTAATGTTGTGTGCATCATGACTGGATCTCTTCTACCCTGAATTACAATGTTTAGTCGCTGCTTGAACTTTGGAGGTGCTCTGCATTTATGTTTTGCGGTCTCAGAAAGGGCTAGCGAGATACCATGTTATCATATTATATCATGATTGTTTTGATAAATTGTTGGCATTTGAGATATGTTATTATTGCTCTCTAGTTGATTATGCCATTGATATGAGTAAATATAGTTTTTAAGTGTTATTATGAGCATGGTTAGTTCATGATCTTTGCTGAAAACCTGGGTACTATTTAAGCTTATATATGGATACAAGAACAAAAGAGTTCGTAAAAGTTTTTCTTTATCACTTTCAGTTTGTCAACTGAATTGCTTGAGGACAAGCAATGAGTTAAGCTTGGGGGAGTTGATACGTCTCCGTCGTATCTACTTTTCCAAACACTTTTGCTCTTGTTTTGGACTCTAATTTGCATGATTTGAATGAAACTAACCCGGACTGAAGAACTACCATGGTGTTGTTTTTGTGCAGAAATCAAAGTTCTCGGATTTGGATGAAACTTTTTGAAGAATTTTTATGGAATATATAAAAATTATTGGCGCAAGAATCAACAGAAGAGGGGCCACCTGTTGCCCACAAGGCAACAGGGCGCGACCCCCCTAGGGCGCGCCCTGATGCCTTGTGGGGCCCACAGGCGACCGTCTGACCTAATTCCAACGCTATAAATTCTCTTTCCCCGAGAAAAAAATAGGAGAAGAAGCTTCATCGCGTTTTACGATACGGAGCCGCCGCCACCTCATGTTCTTCATCGGGAGGGCTGATCTGGAGTTCGTTCGAGGCTCCGGAGAGGGGGATTCGACGCCGTCGTCATCATCAACCATCCTCCATCACCAATTTCATGATGCTCACCACCGGGTGTGAGTAATTCCTTCGTAGGCTTGCTGGACGGTGATGGGTTGGATGGGATTTATCATGTAATCGAGTCAATTTGTTAGGGCCTTGATCCCTAGTATCCACTATGTTCTGAGATTGATGTTGCCATGACTTTGCTATGCTTAATGCTTGTCACTAGGGCCCGAGTGCCATGATTTCAGATCTGAACGCTTTATGTTTTCATGAATATATTTGTGTTCTTGATCCTATCTTGCAAGTTATATGCACCTATTACGTGTCATGATCCGCATACCCCAAGGTGACAATAATTGGGATTCTTTCCGGTGATTGCCATAGTTTGAGGAGTTCATGTATTCACTAAGTGTTAATGCTTTGTTCTGGTTCTCTATTAAAAGGAGGCATTAATATCCCTTAGTTTCCTTAAGGACCCCGCTGCCACGGGAGGGTAGGACAAAAGATGTCATGCAAGTTCTTACTATAAGCACGTATGACTATATACGGAATACATGCCTACATTACATTGATGAATTGGAGCTATTGTGTATCGCCCTAGGTTGTGACTGTTATATGATGAATATCATCCAACGCAATTATCATCACCGATCCAATGCCTACGACTTTCTCATATTGGTTTCTGCTAAGTTACTTTGTTGCTACTACTTTACACTGGCTACAAAACTGCTACTGTTACTGTTGTTGTTACTATTGTTACTATTGCTACTGCTATCAAAACTATCATATTACTGTGCTACTAAATACTTTGCTGCAGATATTTTATCTCCAGGTGTGGTTGAATTGACAACTCAACTGCTAATACTTGCAAATACTTTTTGGCTCTCCTTGTGTCGAATCAATAAATCTGGGTGAAATACTACCCGCGAAAACTATTGCAATCCCCTATACTTGTGGGTTATCAGGCAGTACTGAAACTGCTTCCAACATTCAAGCAACATGCAGTATGTAAAGCAGGCCCAGGCGATTCTATCCTATTTTGGTCTGATAATTGGCAGGATCTACCACTCAATGTCAAATACCCAGAATTACACTCATTTTAAGTACAACAAGATATACCTCTGCATAAAGTTCGGGAGCACACTGAGATCAGTCAGCTATTCCACAGACCAATGTCACAACAGGCTTTTGTTCAATTCAATGCAGTGCAAGAATTCTTAAGCAACGGAATGGCATCAGAAGATAAGGATATTTGAACTTATTCATGGAATACACCTAAGTACTCTTCCATAAAAATGTACAAGGCCATCAAAGGGGAAAGCGTAGCACACAATATATTTAAGCTTCTTTGGAAAACAGCATGCAGGCTAAGACATAAGATTTTCTTTTCGCTGCTTCTACACGACAAAGTCAGCACAAGAAACATGCTACACAGGAAAAGTATGCATCTGGAAGATTATAACCGTGCTCTGTGTTCTGACACTACTGAGGAAACTGTAACACATCTTTTCTGGGATTGCCCATTTGCATTGATGTGTTGGCATTCTATCACTCCTAATAAACAAAGAGGCATTTCAGTTTATGATGAAATTCATCTGACTTTGACCAAACTCTCGTCAGCAATTGCAATGGATATCATTATCATGGCATGCTGGAGCATATGGATGAGTAGAAATGATAAAATCTTCAGAATGGCTGCACCAACAGTGGAAACTTGGAAATATTACCTAAAAGAAGGGATGCAAGCTACTGAAATTAGAGCAAGATCAGTCAAGGCCGAACAGATCCATTCTTGGATAGAACAGAATCTTTAATTTAATCTTTGATGTTCCATAAAACAGGCATTGGTTGATCTAGACTTAGTTTTACTTTTTCTTGTACCTTGTACATATTTTAATTAATGAAAATTTACCGTAGAACAATTGTTCTACGGTCATGGCTTCAAAAAAAAACGCAAATGAACCGCACGCCGACTGCAAACGAACCAGGACGCAACCATACATAGATACATTTTATTACATGAAAAATCATCACTGGAACCAGCCAAACTTCACGATGACCCATTTTTGATATGCACTGGAAACTACCGTGCGCTGCAAGTCTAAAAAAACCTAATATCAAACATCTCAACGAACAAAAAGCGCCAAACATATACAGGAGAGAAAAAAAATACTTCACCTGCCAAAAACGACGCGGCAAGGCTCGTGTCAACCGCTAGTACAATACAATGGGTAAGCAACGAATGCACTGGAAGGACAAGTGGTGGCGAGGCTTGGGCTCCGTAGGGTAGCAGAGCTCCGTCCGGACGCAAGAGTCTCGATCTCATCCGTTGCGCGCGTCGTTCTCAGGAGGATCCGCACGGCAACCATTTCAGCGCACGAGCTGGTTAGGTGACGAGCATTATTTGCTTTCAGGAAATGGAGCAATCAGGAATAGACCTTCGCCACCAGCATCAATGTAGACGACAAAGATGTCCATGTATCAAATCAGAAAGTACAGCGAACCGCATGCACTGCATGGGTTGAACTTGAACGTATAGCATGAGAGAACACTTGCAAATTTAGATCTTGTCTTAATAATAACCAATATAGTACTTACCCCGTCCCAAAACAAGTGACTCAACTTTGTACTAACTTCACATATTAGTTTTGTCTCGGGTCAAACTTTCTAAATTTTGACCAAGTTTATACAAAAAGTTATTAACATTCACAATACCAAATCAATACCATTAGAATCGCCATTCAATATATTTTCATACCATATATATTTTTATTATGAAAGTTTAGATTGTTTTTTAGAAACTTGATCAAATTTTATAAAGTTTGACTTTTGACTTAGGTCAAAACTAATATGCGAAGTAAATAAAAACGAAGAGAGTACGCACAGAGGGAGTAGTAGTTTAATCACGCGGTTTGCCGCCCGAGAGGAGGGAGTCGGCGACCAGCTTCTCGAGATTGGCGCGCGAGCGCCCGCCGGGCCGCGTCCCGCGGACGCCGGCCTCCCTCCACTCCTCGGCCCGGCGACGCATCTCCTTCCCCTTCTCACCGGACATCGCCTCACGTATCTTGGCCTCCACCGCCTCCCGCCGCACGTCGTGGCCGATCTCCATGGCCACGCCCCACTCCACGCAGCTGTACCGGCTGTTGGTCTGCTGCTCTGCGAAGAAAGGCCAGCACAGCGTCGGCACCCCGCCGCACAGACTCTCCACCGTCGAGTTCCACCCGGAGTGCGTCAGGAACACGCCCACCGCCTCGTGCCTCAGCACCGCCTCCTGCGGGCACCAGCTCGCCAGCACGCCGCGCCCCTCGATGAACTCCAGGAACTCCGGCGGCAGCACGGCGGCGTCGCCCTTGACGAGGTCTGGCCTGATGATCCACAGGAAGGGCTGGCCGCTGTTGGCTAGCCCCCACGCGAACTCGAGGAGCTCCTCGTTGCTCATCACCGTGATGCTGCCGTAGTTCACGTACACGACCGACCGGGGATCCTTGCCGTCCAGAAAGTCGAAGCAGGAGACGTCCTCCTTCCACAGGTTTGACCCCAGCGCGTCCAACGTGCCGCCCTGTGGCACGATCTCCTCGGCGAGTAAGGGGAGATGGCCGATGGTGTAGACGGGCACGGTGGTCGGGAGCATGGCGCGCACCGCGTCCAGCGCCGCCGGCTCGAGCTCTTCCAGGGTGTTGAAGATGGCGGCGTCCGCCTCCGCCAGCCGCTCCGTCACGTGGAGGGCGAAGTGGGCCATGTACTCGTCGGGGTCCGTCGACCAGATGAAGTTCGGGAAGTCTTTGAGCCGCATGTGCTTGCTCATCCCCGCCGTCCAGTCCACCGGCGTGTCCAGATACCCATTGGTCAGCTGCTCCGCGTCTGCATGCTCACAGTATGTGCACAATTAATTTATCCGCAAAAATTCCTCTCGTGGCACTGAGGCACGCAGTGTTGTTGAAAACTTGTAGGATTGATCTGTCGAAACTCGAAACCGCCATTACCTTTGAGTGGGAAGATGCCCTTGTCGTACAAGGTGCGGTAATGGCGGTAGCCCATGTAGCCGCAGACGCTGGCAGTCCAGAACAGCGCGCACGGCACGCCAATGTCCCGTGCGGCGTCGATGGTGAAGCTCATGACGTTGTCGCCGACGATGCACGTGACCGGCGGCGACTCGGTGGAGGCGTTGAGCTCGGCAAGGAGGCTCTTGAAGTGCGGGAGGCAGGTCTCCCTGGTGGAGCGGCAGAGGGACGGCACGTCCTGCGTGGCATCGGCGTCGGACGGTGGGAGGCCGTCCGGTATGGTGGCGAAGCGGAACCCCTCGATGCCGTCGAGTGCGCCAGCGCCGCGGGAGCGGAGGAGCCGCCGGTGGTTGAACTCGGAGTTGACGAAGGTGACATGGAAGCCTCTGCAGTGGAGGATCTTCGCCAGCTTCAGCATCGGCGTGACGTGCCCCTGCGCCGGCAGCGGCACGCACACGGCGTGCGGCTTGACGTCGGCATCAGCCTGCGCGGAAGCCATGCCGTTACGTGGGTGGCTGGACAAAGTCACAAAATTGTACTTGAAGTCCAAGTTGCGATGGCTGTGTTGAGCTGACCTTGAGGAACGGTATTTATAGGAGAGTGCAGTCTACTGAAAAAAGCAAATTTGGGTCAATCGATTTGTTTTGAGCCGTCTGATGCAAAATGAATGGCTAGATCGCCTTCTTCAACTTTCTGCCCTCCTGTTCATCTTCTTCCCCAAACCGCCAGATGTGCCACCAGCCTAATCGCCTGTTTTCATCGCCCGTGGTCGGCGGCGCTCCCGCGCCAGCCTTGCCGCACCGCCCTCCCCACAACCACCGTTCATCGCCGTGTTGGCGCCGCCCCCGGCCATCCCTCTAAACCAGCGACCACCAGATTTTTTTTTCCCCGGTGAGCCTGCACCTGCACCTGTCAACCTTCGGACTCGCCTATACCGGCTCGCTGGCGGCTGTAGCTCCTTCCTGTCCGAGGCCTTGCCGGCATCCCCGGGCCTTGCTTCGCTCGCCTCACCACCGTTGTCTACGGCCTCGGTGCTCCGCACGGCTGCTGCTTCCTTCCCAAAAAATCGACTGGGCTGAATTTGAAATTCAGCCGACTCGCGTGCAGCTAGTGTATTAAGAGCGACTCTAACCCATCTACAAAAAAGCTATCAACAAATATTCATTTTATTTTTCAAAAATGACACTTTCAAGAATTACTAGAAGTTGTCGCCCTGTTTCTGATGATGTCTATTTTTAGAGGTGTTGGCGCACGGAAGAGCGAAAGACCAGCCGCGCAACGGACCCATCCCTTGGTAGCCCTCCCTCAAACTCACTGCAACAAAAATCGAGAAAGACCGGTGTCACCCGCTTTAGCACATGTGTCGATCACATAGGTAACAAACCACACCCCAACAATGCACGTCGTACCAGCACCGACACGCGAGAACAAAGAATCGCACGCACCGCACGTACCTACAATAGGGTGGGGGGCAACAATCTTACATAAGTGGACCACCCACTTACTGTCGAACTCTAAGCGGTATCCCTAGCACCAATGCGTTGTGGTGATACAGCCATTTAATTCATTCCTAGTTTCCAATAGGTTTTGGGGACAGCCCAAAAGGACACTCCTCCATCCCAGTAAGTTGGGAACACTATAGCATCCCAAATCCCTCCAAATCGAACATGAAGGATTTTTCAGCCTCCAACTGCCATTGTCACACATGATTTCAACGCAAGCAACCAGGGCCGGTCCTGAGATTTTGAGGGCCCGGGGCGAAACTAAAATTTGGGACCCTTAGTATAAACAATGTATAATAATAATGATTATACTTATATATGAAAATTTACATATGAACACTTAGATGCATCCAAAAACAGTATACATATGAAATAATTATACATATTACCTTAAAAATTGTATCATTTTTCGATGCAAAGTCACTTGTGATAAGGTTCATGTCAATCTCTTCCAATAATTTCTTCTCGGTGCATATTGATACCAAGCCATTAAAATTCTCATGAATCATTCTTGACCTCAAATAGTTCCTCGATAATTTTAACTTTGAAAAGCTTCGTCTTTCAACTGATGCCACCGTCAGATGCACTGTAAATAAGATGCAATAAACAACAAAGACATTAGGATAACAATTAAATTCAGTGACATGCACAAAAATCTCCATAGCATTATACCATCTGGCGAAGTGAATTTTAGAATCTTTAATAATTCGGAAAAAGGCAAAACTGGACGTTCATCGACACTAGCAGATTGTGCATGTGCCCCCCAATGAATTAACTGTACTCTCAAGCACACTAACATTATTTCCACCGATGTTGATGTCAACGGTTGAAGGATGCGAGCTATGCATCATGTATGAAAGGATAAAATACTTAATTAGTAATGTACGTATAGAGAGTAGGGATAAGAGAATGGTAATATAATATACCTTGGATGGGTCGGCATCGGCGATCAGGCGTTCAACGATTTGTACTCGTTCGCGTCTGGCTCTAGAGCTCGACGGATCGGTGATGATGTGCATGTGCTTGTCCAGCGCCCAAGGTGAGAGAGCAAGCGCGTACTGACTGGCTAGCCCACAGGCTATCTGCATACACACACCCTGGGGAGGGCCCCCTGGATTTCGGGGGCCCGGGGCGGCCGCCCCCTGCCCCCCTCAGGGCCGGGCCTGCAAGCAACGCACTCGGCCTCCCCCCCCCCCCCCCCCCCCCGCCCCTCCCCGCGGGTGATACTCCGTAGACCCCACAATCTCCTCCTGGCATACCCATGCTTGCCACCCGCTGGCGATGCCAGACCTATGCCAGCACCCAACATGCATCGCCATTGTCCTTATTTACCATGTCACTGTGTGCAAGAAGTGATATGACATGTCTACAGAATATCTAAGAGCAACTCTAGGAGAGTCGCCAAAAGGCCTCAAACTGCATGATAACCATCAATATGAATGCAGGGGGCTAAAAACCCACTCTAGCAGAGTCGTCGTACCTGTCAGAATGGCAATGATTTTTGAAGCGCCCTCCATATTTGACGTCTTGGGCCAACTTTTGGATCGCAATACATCCAGCAAAACTATGTGGCCTCAAGGAAACTCTCTGTGGTCCCCCACCTCGCATGGGGATGGAAGGAAGATTGGAGGAAAAGTTGTCTCATTGGCGAGTGGCTCCCACGATATGGAGGCAGACAATATGAAGATTTGAGTTTTCGCATCAGCTCGGCAGACTCCATATGTATATGAAGCGCGCTTCATACGCATGATGAAGATTGTCAATATGATGACGGCAGAGTTGCTCTAAGTTGGCCGTCAATGATCGCCATTGGCATGGCATGTGTGTGCCAAATGGATGACACAACATCCTCCCCTTCTCTGGACCGTGCAATGGCAACGTCCTGAGGTTCTTACTAAGAAAACAAAACTGAATGCAGAATGCAGATGGCATGCTGGGTTACGAATCCATTCCCAAAAAAAACTGATCATACTATGATTATGTTATAATCACGGGCGGTTGTATATAGCCCTATCATCTAGTGGTGCCCCTATCGCTTAGTCGTTTAGGACATCTCTCTTTCTTTTTCTTTCGAGAGAAATTTTTAATCTATTCATCAATCATGGCAGTACAGAGAACTCTAGAGGTAATAAAAATTACAACCAGATCCATGGACCACCTAGCGACGACTACAATCACTGGAGCGAGCGGAAGGCGCGCCGCCGTCATCGCCCCTCCCTCACCAGAGCCGGGCAAACCTTGCTGTAGTAGACAGTCGGGAAGTCGTCGTACTAAGGCCCCAAAGGACCAGCGCACCAGAATAGCAATCATCGCCGATGAAGAGAGTTGTAGATCGGAAAGATCAAACCTGTAAGCACACGAACGAAGACGAACACAAACTGGATCCAAATAGATCCACCGAAGACCAGCACCGACTGAATCCCGCAAGATCCGATGGAGACACACCTCCACATGTCCTCCGACGACGCTATTCGCACCATCGGAACGGGGATCGGACATGGGAGACATTATTCCTACTGAGGGACATCACCACCGCCACATAGCCCAAACCAAGACGTTGAACCTAACAAAAACGAGAACGGGGTCCCTCCCGCCAGCGGGGGGCCGAGATCTCTTTCAAAGTGGTAGCATGGATTCGACTTATAGGAGTATTATGAAAGGAAGTTAATTATAGATTATCAAAAAAACTAGCATAAATTCTTCCTAGGGTCGATGCCCGACTGGCTGGACGGACTGTAAATTTGTTGATAATGTCTATCGCTGGACACACTTGTACGCAATGATTGTAGACGTTACAAGAAGCAACAAGCCGTGGATCTTGCCTTCAGCCAGGAGAGGAAAAACGACAGCCACAAGCCCATAATGCACGTCGCCATCCTGGACAAGGTGAGTCATAGTATCACTTCATTATAGTATTACTAAGTATAGTAGTTAACCTCAACGCATGACTCGCGTTGCCCTTATTCAAATATACATAGCTGATTCGCGCAAGTATGCAGATGATCTGGCTATATGCATGAACATATTATATCCTGGATCTGCACAACTGTTAATCAATCAACGAGTGATCACATTGGTCCACTCGTCCCATGTGAGCTGCCTGCATGCAGAGCATTGAAGCACCAGCGATGTCGACCGAGACCACGCAGGTCACGCGGATCTGAAATTTAAGCTGCGAGATCACGCGTGGGAAGTTCCGTAATGCACGGGAGATGCCATCTGCACCAATCTGGATGGAGAGGAGTTCAATCAAACCAGTCCAAGCAATGCGTAGGGCCCGCTTAATTGGCTTTGGGCCTGCAATTTTTTGAACGAAGAGCAAATAATTTTGCGACAGGGAAAAAAAATCCAAAACAGACAAACGACCAGAGTGTCGTATATATGTTATCACTTGGGATCTCAGAGCCAAGAATTGTATCACATGATCGTGACTCGTACGCAAACTCGAGGCTAGACTTCCTTTACGATCTCCAGCCACCAATCATCCAAGTCGACGATAATGTACAAGATACAAGCTACAGACTGCCGAAACAGGCAGGAAAATCTCATGACGCATAAATATATACCACTTATCATCTACTCCCAATGCTCTTATATTTCTTTACGGAGGGAGTACTCTTACTTCCTCTTAAGGCCTGCATCACTATAATAAAGGAAAAACATCTCCCTTTTTTTTTCCTCTGATAATACCACAAAGCGACTCCCCGTAAAAAACACAAAGCAACTCCTGCAGGCATCTGAATCTTCACAGGGTTAAGCTAATAAAGACACCAAATATAAATCTGGCTGTTCCCAAATGGAAAGATTAAAAGTAGGACAATACTTTGGGCAATTTATCAGGATTCAACTGGACCAGCTAAGAGCATCTCTAGCAGACTCCTTAAAGCCTTGTACAATGCAAGGTGCTTAGGGGAGGTGCTTAGAGAAATAAACCAGACTTTCCTCAAGCACCGGTGCTTATTTGTACAGGGTAGACGCTTAATTAGGCGTCTCTCCTGTAGAAATAGGCACTGGTGCTTCAGAAAAATCCGATTTATTTTTCTAAGCACCTTCGTAAGCACCTAGCATTGTACAAGGCCTAAAAGCGGTCAAACCCGTAAAAAACAGGTGTTTACAGTGTCGGTCGAAAAAACGGCGCCTAGCAGATCCCGTAAAACTCGTTCGGCCCTAAAACTTTTTAAAGGGCGCTGAAAATCCATCCGCGAGAACCTCATATTGTGACGCCCCCGACCCGACCGTGCGCTAATCATACATGCAAATGCACACGATCAAGCCTAGGGACTCACTTGAAAATATCACAACACAACTCTAAACACAAAATAAAATAATACAAGCTTTATATTACAAGTCAGGGGCCTCGAGGGCTCGAATACATAAGCTTGATGTCATACAAGCGTCAGCGAAAGCATCAGATATCTGAGTACAGATATAAAAGATAAACAGAAATAAGCCTTAAGAAGGCGGGGCAAAAACAACGACACTGATCGAAAAGGCGCAGGCCTCCTGCCTGGGAGCCTCCTATCTACTCCTGGTCGTCGGCGGTCTCCACGTAGTAGTAGGCTCCTCCAGAGGGGTAGTAGTAGTCATCGACTGGGGCAGCTAACTCCGGGGCTCCATCATCTGGTCGCAGCAAACGGGTATGGGGAAAAGAGGAAGCAAAGCAACCGTGAGTACTCATCCAAAGTACTCGCAAGTCTTACATCAGAACTATTCTAATTATGCATCGGTATCAAAGAAGGGTTGTATCAATGGACTGGACTGCAGAAATGCCAGAATAGCGGGGAAGGCCTAGCCTATCGAAGACTAGCATCTTCAGCGTCTTGCAGCATTAGAAGAGTGTAGATTAGTAACATAACATAAAGTAACAAGTTTGTTGCAGCAAAGCCTAGAGATCCTTCCTCGACTCCCTGCGAGAAAGCGATCCCGGAGCTTACAATTAATTAACATGTAACCAGTTCAAGTAGTAGATCAGGATACTTTACTAAGCGTCCTGTTACCGTGGACACGGCTATTCGAATAGATATATCTTCCCTACAGGGGTGCACTACTGTTACCCAACACGCTCGATTAACTCTGGCCGGACACATTTTCCTGGGTCATGCCCGGCCTCGGCTGATCGACACACCGCAGCCCTACCTAGAGCTCAGCAGAGAGGTCCCCGCCGGTCTACATCCTAAGTGCTCAGGGGTCCTGGGCCCATCGCCCTTTGCACTCCGGGTCGTTGCGAGCAGGGCGATCCAGGCACCACCTCTGTCATGGATGGCGCCGACCCGGCCCGGCCGCAATGCTGAACTGGATGTCTGACAGAGCTTTCGGCTGATACATACGGCGCAGAGGGCCCCATTAAACCATTATCCCGCGTGGTGGTAGTGCGTATAGGCCAGTGGCCAACTCAGATCAAATACCCAAATCCGTTAATCGCATTGGGAGCTCGCGGAAACGAGCAGAGATCCACGAAACATGTGGCCCCGTCGCCCCGTCACGTGGACTTACGGTAAGGGCTCAGAATGCCCGGTCGTGCCACGTAATCATCTCGCGAGTACCCTCATGGTCAACCCGACTCCATATCTCTCGCGGGTACCCCTCGGGGCCTACCCGACTTTATTAAGTATCTGTAATAAGGCCAAGGTACCCGTGTGTCCATAACATCAAGATGGGATCCGAGGGATCACCCTCGTTGGATACCCACTCGATGTAACCGTCAGGGTGAACCCGGAGGAATCACCCTCGTTGGATTCACTCTTGCGGGGTTGCACGACAGAAGCGTCGTCGGAGGTGGTAAAAGAGGAATCACCCTCGTAACCCACGTCTGACTAGCTATATTACAGAGGCAACATCAGGAGTGATATAAGAGGTATCACACTTGGCACTCGATATTAGCTCTGCGGAGTCGAGCAACTAAGGGGTTTGTGTAGTGATGTGCAGGTCTCAGCCCGTCGATCACATCGAACGGGGCACTGGTAACGAAGCGGGGCAACTATGACAAGGTGGAGGGGCCACAGATGGATTACTAACAACCTATAATAAGCATTTTGGATATCAGGCAGGTATCAATAACAGTTACAAGAACAGGCTATGCATCAGAATAGGATAAAACAAAGCAATAGCAATTTCTAATGCAAGCAGGAGGGAGAGAGAATAGGTGATATAGGCATGCGTCAAGGGGGGTTGCTTGCCTGGTTGCTCTGCGGTAAAAGAGGGGTCTTCGACGGAGTAGCAGTCCTGCGGGGTAGCGTCGGTCTCGGGGTCTAATCGGATAAGAAGAGGGGGAAGAAACAATAAATAAAGGCAAACAATACCAACACGATGCATGGTATGGCAAAATGCAGCGTTAGAGGTGACCTAACGCAATGCTACATGTCGCAGACGAAGCGGAAAAATATGTGGGATATTTTCTCGGCGTTTAGGCAGGTTTCGGTATACTGAACCGGAGGGGAAGGTTCCATGTTCAGGTAGTTAGGAGTGATGGTCAAGCATTTTGACCACATATTCGGATTCGTCTCGTTTTTCTGATCAACTTTCATGTAGAAAGTTTTTCCATCCGAGCTACGGTTTATTTTCTATGATTTTTCAAAG
This sequence comes from Elymus sibiricus, assembly GCA_039707655.1. Taxonomy (NCBI): domain Eukaryota; kingdom Viridiplantae; phylum Streptophyta; class Magnoliopsida; order Poales; family Poaceae; genus Elymus; species Elymus sibiricus. The sequence goes on along the minus strand of CM077666.1, from coordinate 341,716,782 downwards.
ATTTAAACTATTTTCTGAAATTCTGAAATTTATTTAATTAATTAAATCGTATTATCCAGAATAGTGTACTGATGACGTCAGCATGACGTCAGAGTGACGTCAGCGAGTCAACCCAGCTGGTCAGGGTCAAACCTGACCAGTGGGTCCCACTGGTCATAGACACAACACTAATTAGAGGTTAATTTAAACTAAACCGGGTTAATTAGTACGTAGGCCCCACATGTCAGTGCCTAATTAGGTTAATTAATTAATTTTATTTACAAAATAGTTTATTTAGACTAATTTACGGAGGGGGCCCACTGGTCAGTGACTGGACCAGCCCAGTCGGCCAGTTGACTTGGTCAACTGGTCAACTGGGCCCGAGGGGCCCAGCTGACAGCGACCCAGGCGGTGCCACGTGGGCGGCCAGGTCAGCGCCGGCGCCGGAGCCTCGACGTGGCGGAGCGCACGGGAGGTGCCCGGATTTCGCTGTCCGGTGACCAAAACGACGGCGGTTGGTCGCGTTCGATCGGGGAAGCTCGCGCGCATCCAGCTGGGCAGACGGCAGCGGCTGGGGAGGCCTGGAACGACGGCGGCGTCGACCGGAGCGGCGCCGGAGTTCGGGCAGATGCGGGGACGGCGATAGAAGGCACGGCAAGACGTGCGCGGGTGTGCAATGGGTTCCTGGGAACCCCACGAGCTCAACGGTGAGCTCGGACGCGCTTGACAGTAGCTGAGCGCACGGCGGCGGCGAGCTCGGGCGAGGCGGCAACGGCGGCTATGGGCGCGGAATGGCGAAGAAGAAGATGGGAGAGGAGAGGTGGCTCACCGTGCGGGCTCAAGAAGGCCCCTCGGGTGAACGGGAGCGCAGGGGAGGCCGAAAACGACCGCGTGGTCCTCCCCGAATCCAATGGCGAGGTGCAGCCGACGTGGTCGAGGACGGCGAGGTCGTTAGACACGGCGGAGGGAGGCAGGGACGACGTTGGCCGCGGCGGAGACGGACGGTGGCGACGGCGGCGCTCGGGCGTGCTCGTTTGCGGGCGAGAGAGGGCGAGAGAGGAGGGGGAGAGTGGGTGAGGACGACGAGGAGGCCGAGCGGCGTCGGCCTTATCCACCCGCGGCGCCTGTAGCGTCGCGGTGTCGACGTTCGGCCGGTGCGCGCACGCGCGTCCACGGCCGCGCCGACACGCGGGGAGAGAGGCGGGAGGAGGAAGGAGAGAGAGAGTAGGCTGGGCCAGGCCGCACTGTTTAAACTTAGGCCCAGTTGCACGGTAACGCTTCGGCCTTTTCCAATTTCCTTTTTCTGTTTTCTTTTTCAGAAGGGGTTTTGCAATATTTGAGCTGTCAAAAGACTTTGTAAAAATGTGAAACTTGGCCACATAAATACATTGCATTATTCTGCTCTGCCACAAAAAGTTTGGGCAATTTTGGAATCCATTTGAATTTTTCAAAAATAGAAATGGCATTAAAGTTGTTGTTTTCGCACTGTTTTGGAAAGTTAGGGTCAAATTTGGAATTCAATTAATGTTGATTTTATTTTTATAATTGCTTTGGGAATATTTGCAATATTATGAACACTTTTGTTCTACTGTTTGGATAACTTTTAATTTTGACTTTATTTTAAATTTGAATTTGAAGTTGGATTATCCTCTAAATGCAATTTATTTAGGATGATCATGATGACAAGGCTAATTAATTAGCTTAATGACAGAGTTAAGATCTGGGGATGTTACACATATGTACAGTTTCGAAGGCAGTATACAGTTCAACCCGTAAACCGGTCAAACCTCGTTGGAGCAGACGCGCCGCCGCGGAACTGGCCGGAATCTACTCGGAACTCACCGAAATCCGTCGCCGCACGTCGGAAGAAGTCTCCGCACGCCGGAATTTGCCGCCGCTGGTCCAAATTGCGGCCGGCTCGACCTCCACTGTCGAGGCGAGGCCGTCCACTGGCAGGGCAGAGCAGGCCACCGGCGGCCCGAATCAAGGCGGGGCGGCGCCGGAGAAGGGAGGGGGGCGCCGGGGAGCAAGCGCGCACGGCAGCGGGCAGTGCCGGGCTCAATCGGGGACGGGCAGGCGCGCCTGGGAGCGCGCGGTCGGGGCGGGCGGCGCGGGGCTCCTCCACTGCACGCGTGGCCGGGAACGGGCGGCGCCGGGGCGAGGCGGTCGGCGCCGGGGCGAGGCACGCCGTGGCCGGAGACGGGCTCTGCCGGGACGGGAGGAAAAAGGAAAAAAAAAGAAAAAAAAAAGGCTATAATGGGATACAGTTTTATTTACGGGGTCTGCTCTGCCCGGGGCAATTTCGCACCGTAAAAACGGTTTACAGTGCACCTTATACGCGTTTTTAAGGGTCAACTTATACGGGATCTGTTAGAGATGCTCTAAATGGTAGGTACCTCCATTGCATATTTCCATAACACTAACTGAAAAAAAAATGTAGGTAACTAACCGAATGCCACTCTTTCTTAGAATACTTCCCTAGCAAGTGTTGTTCTCAGCAATGGCTCATAAAATAGTGGCTATAACTGTAGCATGAAGGATGCAACTGTGTTAACATGTGCCGACTGATTGTGTACTATAGGGTCTAAATATATAAATTGAACTCTAATGCTAGGCATATACCAAGACAACTACAGGCAAACAGTTGAAAGAAACAGGCCACAATAATGTGCTTGTTGTGTAGCATTCAGATATCCAGAAACGTGCCAACAAAGCCGCACGATTGGTAGCGTATGTTAGCAAGGAAGCAACAAAAGTTATGTCATACTCCCTCTGTCAGTGTCAAAAAACGTCTTATATTATGGGACGGAGGGAGTATTTGGCAAGATCAAGAAACGATATGACTATGATACTACTCCCTCCATTCCATTTTATAATGCGCCCTTGTTTTCCGTGCCTCAACTTTGACCACAAATTTAACCAACGAGACCGACTGCGGCGGGAGCAAAAATTATACCAGTGAATTCGTATTCGAAAGAAGTTTTCAATTATATAATTTTTACTCCCGCCGCAATCGGTCTCGTTGGTTAAATTTATGGTCAAAGTTGGATCTCGAAAAGCGTGGGCGCACTATAAAATGGAATGGAGGGAGTATCATCTGGTTATCACAGGTCAAGCAAAACACTCCTTGAATGCTCCTAGGCCCACAAGTCACTGACATAGAGTGACCCACATGTCACAGGCACACGGGATGTTTTTTCAACTTTGGGCCATAAAAGGATTTAGCCCCTTATCTCTTGCAAATATGCAGCAACAGAGTGGGTTAATGGAATTTGGGTCAAAATAATGCAATTTTGACTTGATTGAGCCTGAGTTCAATCAAAGCACAAAATATGGTTGCATTGGCTCACATCCTCTGAAATAACATGCTTGCAACAGCACAAAATGTCTATGTAAATTAAGACGGCCCTAGAGCTTATGCAAAACCTTGTGAAATTTGCTTGAGTGAACTGCATGAGATGTTAACACACCCCGCCACCTTACACAGAGGATGCTCAGATAATTTCTCCATTTGAACTTGCGGGAATGGATAGAAATTAAGCACATATGGCAAGGCATTTACTAGCAATGATAATTAAGCCTCCTTTTGAAAATGCTCGGAGCATGGTATCTGTCATCTGATGGCCATGGCAGAAGCATCACCTCTGTTCAATCTATCAAGGCGAAATGATTCTTCATCTCTTATCAAAGGAGGGATATTCCATGTGCCATACGCATGGCCTGATATTTTTCCACCTACAAGAAGATGACACACATGACCGCATTTATGCTTTAGCACTCCAGGAATTATTTTAAAAAGATCAACCAAATCAGATGAAGATACTAATTATCAGTATGTCTTCAAACCAAAGAAAGAAGGCATACCTTCCTTTGTAGCCTCCTCACATCTTCTCCAGTAACTTCTTGAGATGCTAGGGTCCAATTTCTTTGAGAAGCTCTCATATTTTTCCTCAGCTTCACCGATGCACTTGGCCTATACGTACAGCAGCCATTCGCAGAACGAATTACCATTAGACTTATAAAAAGATAAAAGGTAAGATCTAGTAAAGCTTATCTGCAAAAACGTAATTTAAACATATGATAGAACAATTTCCATAAGCCAGAGCTATTACAGTATAAATAATTCAAAATCATAAGGAAGAATTTGCACCTACTTTCAACTACCAAGTTTATAATTAGATTTGTGAATATCTGAAGAATTCACATGAGGCTAACCAGATGCTCTTCATGCCACACATAACCACTTCTCCCAAGGCAATAACTCGTGCATTGAGGTTAATAGTTTTAGTTTGTACAAGGTCAGTACTTACGTAAATAAAAAACGTCAGTAAATTAAGTGTGAGATACTTGGAATTAAAGAAACTCGCATTTTATAAGCAGGAACTAAGATGACTGAGAATAGAGAGCACCAGAAAAATTAGGAATACATCAGTGACATTATAACAAATAATATGCCATGAAGTAAAAGGCACAGATAATTTGTTACACACCAGCATCTTTGGTGCATCTAAAGGTCCATATATCGCAGCAAACATGCGGAGGATGTTAAAAGTATTGTTAACCACATCATCCTGCAACACATAATTTAACTAGTTAACAGTTAGATATGAAGAAATGCGCGCGTGATATTTTAGTGACAATGTAGTTAGCAACACGTACCTCATAATCATACCTGCAAGATAGCTAAAACAAGTAAGTGGTGAAACAACTGTTTTCACTGATGCTGTACAGAAAAAGGAACTTCTCTAAATATCGAGAAGGTGACTCATAACTTTATTGTAATTGGATTTCCATTTAGTTAGGTCAATTTCCATTAGGTTGCACCACAACTTCGTAACTAAAGTCAAAAGTTCATTCATGAAAAGACTTTATTTTCAAGTCCAACATATAGCACATCATTTTCAAGACAGTTACAGGTTTTGCACATTTCTGGTTAAGTTCTGCTTACGCACATAAACTACCTCCCTAGAGCATTCAATCAAGCAGATCAGATGTGCTAGATATTCTTGAAGGACATGAACTGCACCATTCTATGTAAAAACTAGAGACTGCACCATTGCATTTGTGCATGCAAGACTATGATTTAGAGTATACTCACAGGTCATCACATATCTCAACTAAAAATTCTGAGACAGACAAGAACTCCATATGCAAGTCATTGACCTAGAAATAATCAAAGAAAAGGTCTGGTTGACAATAGCTGGCAATCGATAAGGCAACAAAGTCAAAGATGTATATACCTGCTGACCAGTAAGCCGATACATCATCAGATTAAGAACTCGATAGTCAAATGATTTGAGATGGATTGCTTCCATAACATCTTCGATAGATATCTATAGAGAAAATTTTGTAGCAACTATTTTCAGTTTGACAAGAGATATGTTATCTGCGGCAAAAATGTTTGGTTGCAAAAAATATTTTTGATGTTTCAGCATTTGTCACTTCACATTTTTGTGCGCAAGCTGGCACGCTCTTATATGGCTATATCTATTCCCATTAGAGCGTAATACTTACCATCTGGCCTTTGCTCTTTCATGTTTCAATATTACATACTTCAGTGTATCCATGGATCAGCAAATATGAGTGAATATAACATATGATCTAAGAAACACCTCTAGTTACCTTATCATTTCTTGATAATGCTTGACAAAGCTTCCTCTCTAGAGACCAATACTGGATGCCAGATTTGAGTTCATTTCGCAATCTAAAACATGGGGAAATATAGGGCTAATTCAATCAGGTATGGAGAATATTTTATATGTTTACAAGGGCATAGAGTAGAAAGTTCCCAACTGATCTGTCATTAACCCCTGGCATTGAAGAAGATTATCAAGGGGGTCAAGCATGTCAGACAAGGACATCTGACTAGAACCTTGTATTTTCCTTTCCAATACCTGCATTGGTAATACTAACGGAAATTAAGAATAAAAAAACAACAGTAAATAACTAAATGAGAAAGTCAATGTACACACAATAATCCATCAATGTACACACAATAATCCAAGATCTATGATTCGACACAGATCATGTCACGTATCATGTTCCACAAGATAACCAAATCAAAAGTCCAAATCTTACTGTTGAAGAAGAGTTGTTGTCTGGAACTAATTGCAAACTGTCTTCATTTGAAGCATCTAACTGCAACAAGAAAGATTTTAGTTTGCCTAATGAAAAAAAAACATATGGAGAACTGTGAGGCACATTTCAGCAAAAACCTGGTATATGTAGCTCTCTGTAAAAGAAAGGAAAGGAAGAAACTTGAAAACAGAGTGTGGTCTGTTAACATCCAAACCATGAAAAATGAAGTATGACCTGCACTGCCATTTCAAGAAAAATAAAGTTAAGAATAGAAGCATTCTATGTAACATCTATAAGGACATTTTCATAAGAAACAAAAGTATAAAAACGTGCTTGCATGAGAACAACCGAAGGTGTGGACATTTTACTGACATAGTTTCTGTGTGAAATTCTTAAACGGTGTGATTAAAGAATGAGCAAAATGTACTCCATCTCAATTTGTCTAATTTTGATATGAAACCTAATGTCCATAAATGAGTTCAATGTTTCTCTTCCACAAGTAAAATCATGACAACTTTGAAAAGAAGGCAATATGATAGTACTAGCACAGTCTTAGAGAAGCACAGGGCAACTAAGGTTATCAAAGGTATCAAAGAGTACGCACAAAATCTTCAAGCGTGGAATTGGCTCTCATCATTGCATCGAATCCAATCATAGGCGCATCCTGAATGGTTAATTTCTCGGCATCCGTCTTGAACTTCTTAGTTGGCTGGCTCGATAAGATATATCTTGATCAGATCACTAAAGGGCATAATCTCTACAGAGTGCCAATGCCAGTTAACAACAAATTTGCTTAGTTCACTTACAAGGTAAAGTGGGAATAATACTTACTTCATCTTCCCTATTAGTACCTTCCAGACTGGCTAGACGTTGCACTTCTTTGAGAGTATCAGAATTAACCTTAAAACAATTCTCAATATCAATTCAGTATGTCAAACATTTGAAAATAAGTAATTCAACATGTGGCAATGGGTCACTAAGATTACCTCTCTCAAAAGCTCAGAGATTAATACGACCTTCTTCTCAATGGCAAGTGAATCAAACGGTTGCGCCTACATGCACAAATGAAGAGGACCCAAATCATGAACACTGAAATGCATTCAGTCTGCTATAATTCAACTATCACAGGAACCTTTCAAATGTCAGCAAGAGATAGTGAATTTAACACAGAGATAGGAACAGGCAAGGCATGCAAATCAATTGAAAACATATTCTAATGATCATAAAACGAATTAAGCCTACAAGGGCATCTCTTGCTTATCTAGCAACAAAAAAACTGATAAAAGGGATCTCTTCCCGATTTATTAATGAAACCACTAGAGGTTCAGAACATAAACGCTACCCAAACCAGGTTTGACAGAAAATGAAGAAAGGAAATCGTGCTACAGGCCTGCCAGACCTAGCAAACTGCGGATTTAAACATCTCAAAAGACAGCAATAGAACCATTCGATGGGGAAATGTAGTTTACAACTGTTGACGATTTAGAAATGTGCAACAGTCATGTTTTCCCTAGTTGTAGGATCCCACTCCACCTCACATATTTGAAGCTACAGTCATTGCTTCTGATCCAACAAGCACATGTAAGCATCATACTGACCGAGAATTAGACCAATGGCGAGTAGATATAGGAGCTGTTGAAAGTTGGATGGCCTTTAGGCATATATATTAAATAAGTCTTGGATAAATCTCGCAGGCCCATTTGTGCTTTCATGACATGGTGGGAAGTTTAGTTCGACCCCAGGAGTGGAGGAGAGTTGGGACGGAACTCTCTTCCACATCTCATTGGAGCATGAGAAAAGGAGTGTTACATGCGCGCTGGGCGCTCCTCCTCCGACACCCACCTCGCCTCGCCCGCTCGCATCGTGTTTCGTGAACGAGTCAGCTCAGACCTATGTCATGTGTGCACTTTATCTTTGCCTGTTGGAAAAGGATAATTAATTGCTAAGTAATCACGAGTCATTAGGTTTTAGGGAGGTATGGTTGGTTTGTTCATAGATGTGCCTGTTCTATGCCTGGTACGCGCATGATTAGCTTACAATATGAGATTATATTGTTAGCGCTGTCGTCATAATTTACTTATGGATTAAATTAATCAGAAAATTGCTAATATATCCGACAAGACCGTCAGTTCACCCGAAATTGCTAGTCAAACAAGCGCACACATAACTTACGGATCTGAGGTGATTGGATTCGTGAACACGGCGGAAGAGAACGGGGCGAAGTGGCTAGGCTAATCATACCAGGAAGAGGAGGAAGTGGGCGAGGAAGCGGTCCCCGCCTCCGCCGCCGCTGCCGTCGGAGTCGGAGAGGCCGCGGGAGCCCATGAGGGAGAGCACCCTCTGAACCTTCTCTAGCTCCAGCAGCGCCTCCATTGCTTGGTGCCGTGCTTCCGCTCGATCTTTGGTTTGATTTCAGGTTCGATTTCAGGTTTGTGCGAGTGAATATACCGGAACTGATCTCTACTCCTAATGGAGGAGTTGGTAGTCTCCGTCCGGGTTTTTTTTCGTCCCACCTCCCACCTTCGTCTGGTTTTTTTCATCTCTCTCCCACCACACCGTATGGTTTTTTTATCTCTCCCCCTCGCACGTAACGAAAACTCCCTCGATCTGTTTCCTATTTGTTTCCAAGGAGAAATAGGAAACAGATCGATCCCTCCCGTGCACCCCGCTCGATCTAGATCTGATCGATCCCTCCCTCCTCCCGGCTCTCCTCTCCAATCGAGCGTCAGATCGGAGAGAGATAGGAGAGCCGAAGAGCTGCAAGGTGCGCTCGCCGGCCGGCACATCGGTGCTATCGAATCTTTGGCCAGGGTGAGGAGGGGGAGGACATGCCCGCAAGCAACCAGAACATCGCTGCACCTCGTCAGATGCATCAGAACAGAGGTGGGCATACGGACCCTGGCATCCTCTTCTTTTCTCTTTCTTTTGGCGTAGTGTTCCGGGGGTGGATTCTTCTTGATTGGTTCCTGGTTATAATCTTTGGGTGAATACTTGCTTCGGGAAGAGATATATTCTTGGGGAGAGAAGATGGGGGTTTCGGGGGTGTTCGGCCCTGTCTGATTGGGCCGAGGCTGGATTATTGATGCGTTTTTGGTTTGTTTTGGCCGATTTCCTGTACCGCGATAGGATTTTGCTTTGAGTCCCCATTCGCCCATAGGTTTCCATTCGATTAATTGTTCAAGATTCCTCGTTCTTGGCCTGGATCGATTTTTTGGAGCTGCTTCCGTGTAGGAATTCTGACAAACGATTCCAATTTGATAACGATTTGATGTGCTTTGATCCACCTCCTCGCGACGAATCCAACTTCTCTTTTTTTTGATGTGCAGTGTAGTGGTGTCCCCGCTCTGGGAAACAGAAGGCCGGCATGTCCGACCCCAAGAAGCGCTCTGTGCGACAGTGGAACAATCGTCGTCCAGACCGCGTACGAGGCCAACAATCGTCGTTAAGAACGCGTACGTCGACATTTGATGTTGGGTGCCCAGCTCCTCAAGAACACGTACACACACATCATACCCAACACACCTCATCTGGTCTGGTGATAATCAGAGCATCGCTTTTCACTGGTTGCTGCAGAATCCGGCCGCTGGGAGGTCTCATGCCAAGCACTCAAGGAAGAAGGTGACCACGTGATCGAGTCATCTTGGACCCGGACATGACCAAGTCGGAGGCGAGCAGCGTCAGCTCCGTCCGCTAGCACTCGAGGAAGAAGGTGACCACCACCCTCCAAGGTGCGCTGTCTATCAGTCAAACACTCATTTCTTACATTCCAGTACATTAGACCTATGCAATGACTGTTTGATCTGATCAACAATAGCAATGCCACTACGGTTGCTTTATCTGAACGGCGATAGTTTGTTTTTTCTAATCTTATCCCGTGTGAGGCAACTGCAGTTTGCTTCCTACCAACTACAGTTTGCCATGTAAATAGAGACGGAAGTAGTAGTTATTAGCTTTCACAATTAGTGGTAATTCTTTTAAGAATTGATGCGCACACGTTCTAAAACATAAAATAAAAGGATGGGGGCAGCAGTTTATTGGGAAGTACTACAATGCGACCAACACTGGAAATTTGAGTGGATAGTCTTGTACTCTGTTATATATAGTCTTCACATGGAAAGTCCATACAGTTTTGAATATATTGATGGCCACTTTTAAAACTTGGACTGTGAGCATTCTAAAATATCAGACAAAAGATGGGTATAATTAACACAAATGGAGCAACAGTAAAGTTTGATTTGATGATATAACTCATTCACAAAAATAGGTTCCCTCTCTGAAAACGAAAGTACGTTTGCTGATTGATTGCTGTAATTGATCCACATTCTGTGCTTGTAGCTGCAAACCTGCATAAGTATTTTTGATGCAACTGAAACATCACCAATGTTGCTGATTTCATTTGATTTTGTGTAGTTTCTCCTTGTGGGGTACGGTTTTGGTGCGTCATTTGTTGCCCTTTTTGCCCAACTGGGTGGTGGAATATACACCAAAGCTCCCGATGTTGTAGTTGATCTTGTTGAAAAAGTTGAGCAGTGGATACCACAAGATGATCCTCGTAATCCTGCTGTCATTGCTGACTTAGTAATGGCGCTTATTTAATAAGGATTTGGAATGTATTTCTTCATGTTTTTATTTGCAATGACTGGTAGTTTGTTCAATGGATATACCTGGATGCCTGGATATAAGGATATTCGGTTTAGATGAGCTTCATAAGTTTTATCAGGGATACTGTGACATTTACCGCCTGCGTTCCTTCTGAAGCACGCACAAATTATTCTATTCTGTAAAGCATGGACTAGCATTGTTGCCCAAGGCTTTGTAGAATTCCAAAGTTAAGAATGCATTTTCAATAATTAGAAATTTGTGGCTTGTTGTAATTCAAGATATGGTTTTTTCTCTACAGCTAATCATCTGCTTGCCACCAGCATGTATATATTTCATCTGTTGCGTTACGACAAAGGGATCATGGGCATAGAGCGGGGAGGTTGGCGGGAGGATCCTCCTTGGCAGTCCGTGGGGAAGTATGATGTGAAGGAGAGAGAGCGTCATGACGAAGGTGAGGTGGGCGTCATCCGTAAAGGAGAGGGCTCCAGTGAGAAATGTCCCGCTATGGCGGGAAACCGAGTAGGAAGGGGAGAGTCCGACAGAAAAAGGGAAGGGTGCGTCATGGGGTGTGGTTTTTGTGTTGGGACTGCGTGTTGAAGATAACATGGCTGGTAGTCCGGACAACCACATTTCCTCCCCATATATGGGTTGGATTTGGAAGAGCTCGGACTATCCAGACCGTTGGGCACGCCCTTTGATGTCCGGATATGTCCAAACGTACGAGAGAGAAATGAGTTTCGACCTGAAATTGACCTTAATTATCTATTTGATTCATTTAGATGTACCGTAGCCCATAGCAACGCACGAACGTTCTACTAGGTCGATCTATATGAGAGTATATTTGCCTGATTATTATTCCATTTTATTTTGTTGCAAACGTATGCTTGCTCATCTATATCACTTCATTTTGCTTGCAGGTGTGCTTTCTTTATTTCTTTTTCCCGTTCAATTTCATTGCTTACAGTTTGAACTTGGTCACAAAGATAGGGGTGATACAGAGGCATTCCTCCATTTTTTCTAGCTCAGATTCATACTCTATAATATATGCAGGAAGTATGATCAACCAATGTCAGAGTAATATAAAGTACAAAATATGGCAGATATGCATAAGACTTTGTCACAAAAGCTGCAATCTCTATGTAGCTATTTACTTCATTTGAAGAATTCACTTCATGACAGGACATGGTGCGCTGTAGAAGCTTGTTGTATAATTTATTTAATCGGATTGATATGTGGTGAACAGTTAATTCAAAGAAATAATCTTTATCGCAAATGAGAAATAAGATTGCTTTTCTTCAACTTAATACAGCCTACAGGTGTCTACTTCCTCATATCAAATTAGACTTTTGTGTTATTTTATTCCAACGAAGAAACATGACCCTGCCCCATCGAACTTCATGCTTCATGTGGACCATCACATATAGATGAAATTGTAGCATTGTGATATCAAATAATTATTCACTCATTGGCCAATGAAATTGCTGAAGTGTACAATAGATCTGCGATGTGAAGTATGCATTGTAGCCCGTAGCAACGCACGGGCGTTCTACTAGTAGAAGGAAAAGATGGGAACGAGAAGGTCGGGCCCTGACTGGAAATATGCACCCCCGCAAAAAAAAAACTGGAAATATGCAGCAATGGGCTTAAACTCGTAAATAATAAGCTGGTCCAGATGGGCTCCAGCCGGCACTGCTAAAAAAAAATAGTATCCAGCCGGCAGGCTTCAAGTTGTAGCTTCAATTTCTCAAAAAAAAAATGTAGCTTCTGCTTCTTCGCCAAATCCTATTTAGCGCTAAAGACGCCAGTTATTTCGAAATCACTAGTTAGTTAAGGGTTACCTCTTACAAAGGTTACTTTTTTTGTACATTCTTTATTCAAAATATTTTATCTCTTGAACCGTGCATCCAAATCCTAACCATTTTCATCATTGGATTTCTCGCGTCGGGATCTTCAAACCTAGATCTCATGTGGCCATGTTAATAGATTTCGACAAAAAAAATCACAAAAAAGGAAATAGCCAAAAAAATACAATACAATTTTTTTTTAAAAAAAAGGCAACCGAAAAAAAAAACGAATGACCAAAAAACCGAGCCGAAAGCACGCCTTTTTTATTTATTACTTTTTTCTCTTTTCGAGAAGCACAGTTGTACTTCTCGCGGAAGCAAATCTGTATCTGTGCTTCTCGTGGAAGCACAATTTTTTATTCGAGAAGCACAGTGCTTCTCGCGGAAACAAATTTATGCCTCCCAGATCTACCGAACGAAGAAGGCTGCCCTGTTGAAAGAATTAACACGCCAAAAGTGCCACCAGAAGCAAATTTTTGTGCTTCTTGTGGAAACACAGTTTTTTTCCGAGAAGCACAGCTCGCGGAAGCAAATATGTGCCTCTACGAGAACCAAATTTGTGTTTCTCGTGGAAGCACACAAAAAATTCACGCAAAAAAGTTGTGCTTCTCACATAATCAAATATGTGCCTCCAGGAGAATCGAATTTGTGCTTCTACTGGAAGCACAAACAAAATCATGCAAAAAAATCGCAAAAGCAAATATGTGCTTCTTGTGGAAGTAAAAAAAAATCATGAATTTTTTTCCTCCAAAACATAGGGAAAAACAGGTGAAAACTGGAAAGCCTAAAAACGAAAAAAAAAACATGTAAAACCCAAAAACGAGAATAGAAAATAAAAAAACCGAAATCCAGAGTGAGTGCCCAACAGGCAACATGTGGTGGCGGCTGCACGCACCACTTGAGGTGCTTTAAGGGCACCAAAAGTGACTGCTGGGTAACCTCTAGATAGTTGCTCTTCAGTTCCTTCATTTGCAAAACCTATATCTTGCTTATAGCGAGTGAACCTTTGCCCCCCCCGAATCATTTTTCTCCCCCCGTTGTAACAGGGCCGCCCCGTTTGATTGTTTTTTTGGATCGCTGGCTATGTTTGACGATCGCTGGTTGTAGTCTCCATGCGGTCGACCTACTGGTTTTGTCCAGTTTTTTTTCGTCATCATTTTTATTTTACGCTTCTTTCGGTTTTATCTGTTTCTTCAACTTTTGTATTTTTTTTCATCAGTTTTCTTTATATCTTTCACTGGTTTTTCTTCTTTCCTTTGTTTTTCTTTGTTTATTACTCAGTTTTCACATGTTTTTTTATTTTTCTTCATTTTTCTTTGTTTTTATATATTTCTTTCTTGGTTTTCATCGTTTTCTCCGGTTCTTTCTCGGCTTTCTATGTTTTCATTCATTTCCATTGCTTTTCGTCAGGGTTTTTTTCTGTATTTTTCCTTTTGGTTTTATTGGGTTTCTTCTTTTTTGTTGTTTCTTTTTGGTTTTCACCAGCTTCTTTTTTGTTTAACACATATCAACTTCTTCAGTATGCATTCAACATTTTTCGTATACATCATAAACGTACTTTATATACACATTTAACATTTTGAAATACATGAGTAACATTTTTTGAAAACTTATCTTTTTATGCCTACTTTTTCCATACATTTTTTGGTATATATCTAAAATCTATTTTCAATACACATTTAACATTTTTCAAATACAATATTAACATTTTTTTTGGTCAACATTTTTCAATACACGGTGAACATTTTTTAAGTGGCAATAAATAATTTTACACACACAATGTACATTTTTCGTATGTGTTAGGAACATTTTTATATCTACGGTTAATAATTTGTAAAACACATAATCGAATTTTTTTCATTATATGTTTTTTGATGTCCACTTTTATATAATGTACGTTATACATTTTCCTTATACACCCGGAACATTTTTTATAAATGTTTAACATTTTTTAAATACATGATCAATATTTTTCATACATATTATACTTGTTTTGTATATATTTTTCATATATATGACAAAAACAATTCTATACACATTTAAAAAATTTCAAATAATTGGTAACAAATTGAAATACTTGATTAATGTTTTTCAAATGCATGACCAACTTTTTCCGTTCATATTGTATATTTTTGTATTCATGAGAAACATTTTTTTCATTCACATTTAATATTTTTCAAATACTTCATTAACATTTTCCAAATGTTTTTATGTAAAGTATTTTGTAATATATATATTTAGAATAGTCGGAAGCATAAACAAAAGTAAAAAAAAGAAAGCAAATAACAAAAATAAAAAAGCTTTGAAAGAAGAAACAAAAAGAATTGAGGTGTGGCCTGTGGCCTCCCAGCGCCTGCGTTGGCCCATCTCGTTCTCGCCGTTAGGCGAGGCTACTTTTTAAAAATCCTTGAACTTTCTTCAAGTTATTCAATATTTTATGAATGAGTGAAGATTATAAACATTCATGAAGAAAAAACAATTTTGTGAACTTTTTTTAAATCCGTGAACTTGTTTTCAATTTTATGAACATATTCCAAATCCGGGAACATGTTTTCAAATTCAGGAACACTTTTCAATTATGAACTATTTTCAAATTCGTGAAATTTTTAAAAATCCATGAACTTTCTTCAAGTTTGTGAATTTTTTTATGAATTTGTGAACTTTCTTGAACGTTTTTTCAAATCTGCTAACTTTTTATAAAATCTGCAAACTTGTTTTCAAATCAGCGAAGTTTTTTGTATCTCGTGAACGTTTTTTCAAATTCGTGAACTTTTTCTAAAATCTGCAAGCTATTTCAAATTCGTGAACCTTTTCAATCCTATGAACATTTTTCAAATCCATGAATATTTTTCTCCAAATTCGTGAGCTTTTTTCAGTCTCTGGTTTTTTTCTAAAAGTTAACGGTCAACCATTGACCGAGGCGGGCGACCGAGCGAACGAAGTGTTGACCGAGGGACGACCAAGCGGACGACCAGACCGAGCGAGCGAGCATCTCTACTCCTAAAGCACAGTTGGTAGTGTTCAAAAAAAAAAAAAAAAAAAAAGGGCAGTTGGTAAGTCGTTCGCTTCGTTCCACCCCTCGAGCGATTCCTAGCTCCACCGATTTTTTTGCCGTCGCATCCGCTTCTTACGTGATCCCCTCACGATGAGAAAAACCAGCGTCCTCCCGTTCAGCCTAAATGAACCAGCGGCAAAAGACCGAGACGTCCGCCCCCAACATCTCAGTATCTCACGTGACCCAAACCCTAACATAACTGACCCAGGCAGCCCTTCACTCCCCGCGCCGCCGCCTCATCGCGCCCCGCTCCTCGTGCCGACGAGCGACGACGACGACGAGGGTCCGACGAAGAGAAATACGAATAGGAGGAGGAGAGCGAGATGTCGAGGCAGCCCCTTGCCGTCGCGCTCACGCACTACCACCTCACGTCCCGCTCGACGAAGACGATGGGAGGGGCAACGAAGAGCACTACGACGAGGAGGAACAGACCGGAGACGAGTGGGAAGAGGACGCTGGCCGCGAAGCCGCCGAGCAACAAGACAGAGCATGAGATGCTTGCAGAGGCGGAAAAGATCGGGCACAAGGTAGAAAGCCCACTCTCTTCGCCGTTGTCTAGGTAAGGCCTCCTCCGACGCCGCACTCCTCCATCGCCTGGATCTCCATCTTCATCGCATAGGATACTCCAAATTCTCATTAACTCTTAACATCTCATAGGAGATGGAGCACGCCCCCTCACCGATGCAGGAGCCACACCGACGCGGCCTGAATCAACCTGTGCGCGTCTTGGTGAGAATCGTTGGTCTGGTTTGACCATATTTTTGGACTGCATTTTGTGGTTGCGTTGGAAATTCTGTGCGCTACAGGATCTGTACTATACGTGGATTGCAATAGCAGGACTGATGATAAGGTTTGATCAATGAAGATCAATATAATTTTCAGTTCAGTTTAGTTCTATACATCTTCTTGCACTGATATTTTAGGGCAGAGCCTCAAAAAGAAAAAGGGAAGTAAGTCCAGTCCATAAAACTATAAATGTTATTGTTAAGTTCTTGCCCTGAATTTTTCCATGCTGAAATTGCCAATGCAGTAAGGTATTAACGTGTATTCCATCTGTCATGCTAATTAGTAATTACAGACCAACTGCATTCAATTCTGTGAAAGACGTACTGAACATAAATATAACTGAAAACGGATCACCTGTTTTAGTAAATAAGCACAAGATGAAGCTTACGGAGAATTCATCTAACGGACATCCGACTCTTGTAGAACATCTAATAGACTCGTCCACCTGTTGAAAACAGATCTGCAATTTGGGGCATCTCATTCATTGCTAGCATAAGAGTGCCAAGTCTTGCTGTCTTGTTTCTTTCTTTGCAAAATTCTGCATTCCAAGGATTTGGAAACTTAACACTGGTGATCTTCAACCTACACTCCAAGGGATGTAATTTCTCTTAATCCTATTTACAATTCTTAAATCTATCCTTTCAGCGGGATAACAGAATTACTTACTCAAATGATGCCTATCGTTGCTAGAAAAGATGCCATTACTTTTCATTCTTAAGGAGGTGTTTCAACCAATTGTTCCTAGAATTTGAATATGGGATATGTATTGTACTTCTGTTGATATATTTTATTCGAGCTGGGCATAAAATGATTGTTTTACTTCAGTTATAGCTTCATATAGATATTTAAGATGTTTGGTCTGATGAAATCCTGTACATTTCATTGTTTAAACAAACAGGAATTAAAATTTATGAAATGCGAGAAAAAGAACTTGTAATTGAAGCTGTGGCTGCTTGTGGGCCATGCCGACAACGACAGGTGGATGAAAATGCAGCTCACTGACGGCGATTGGAGCACCGATGTGGGTGACCCAGCGATTTGACGCCGCCGGCTCGACCTACTTCGCCAGCAGCATCGAGGAGGACGTGGAGCTCCTAGCCTCCCGAGCCCTCCGCGGGGCTCGTCTCGTCAGGCCGCCATGGTTGCAGTATAGAAACCCTTACTGCCATATGCATGTCCCTTTTTCCCTCCCCGTCGCTTCCGCGGATGAAAACCATAGCAAACTCCTCTGCAAACACGCAAACGATCGGCCATGGCTTCCGCTCTCCCGGCCCAGGTACGTCATGTACAATCTTACTGGCTGGGGCATCATGTATAATCTTGCCGGCTGGCATCATATAGTTATCAGAGTGTCACTTTTTGATTTGGAACTGTCATGTTTTTCAGCAGCCATTATATAGTTAGCTGCTCATCTTCCCACCTGGTGTTATAGCACATATCTGAAGGCAAAGATGGTCCATGAGTGACCGTGTGATGAAAATCTTCATGGCTATGTCAAAATTAACCTGAAGGTAGGCAAAAATATTCATCGATGGTTCAATGAAGATGCATCAAATTTCATTTTGTAGTTTTGCCCGTGGAGGTGATTATCATTGAAGAGCATTATCTTGTAATGGACGTTACTTGCCATCTCGGATGGCTCTTTATATTTTGAAAATTGTTTGTAAACCATGGATGGGACTTCATTGTCTGCAAAACATGGATTAGACTTATTTCGGCATAGGCAGTGTGGAAATCCACATGATATGCACTGTACTGTTGCTTGTTCTTCAGCAAATCATTAACATAATTCTCTATTTTTTATGTGTCTATGTGTTGAACTCATACACGTTTTGTCAGTATATAGAGATAATAAGATGCAGATTCAGTAATCTATATGCAGAAAGTTTGTTTGTTCTCTTTTAGTAATTATGCGGATCATCAATATTCAATATTAGATGCCACATTGGCCACAACATTCAGTAAATGTGTTAATCCTAATAAATCATGGACAGTTGCTGATTCTAGATATTGATAGATTGCTAATAAATTACATCCTCGAGCAATATGAGAGTATTTAGATTTTGATGGACCTAAACCTTTCCAGCACAGTACACAAGCTCTTGTTAATTGCAGTATTTTAAAATATTGACATTTCTCCAGTTTGCATATTTTTTACTGGAGCTAAACCTATCCAGTGTGTTCGTGAACCTGAAGTCGGCTTCGGTATATATCAATTGGAAGTCGGCTTGTGTGGCTTCAATATATATCAATTGGAAGTCAGTTTGTGTGGCTTCAGTATTTACAACCTGCAAATGCAGTTTATGCCTGACATTTGTGTCTCTTTATTTATGCAGAACTATTCTAGAGCTCAAGGCATCAGGTATGCTTTAGATACAAACTCTTGCTCAACTTAGGTTCCATGTAGTGTTAAATTCTGGTGAACTATATCTCACCCCATGCATGTTGCCTGCCCCTTTGTTGCAAACACAAAGTTGCATGAGACACCAGATCGATTAGGTATACTTTGTTACTGACTGATTGGTTCATGGATTAAGCATGGACTGTAGGAAATTGGGAGTTGGAGAAGGAGGAAATGAGAAGAGAAGAGAAGAAAGAGGACTTATTTCATTGGATTCACATCTGTTTGATTCCTTTTTGCTGCAAGGATAGATCTCCGTTGACCATATATTCAGTAGTAGGTCAAAAGCTTATTTTAAATTCTAGGAATAATTTTGTTCATAATTTGGTTGTGGCACCCACATGAAAGCTGTAGAGTTCATCGATATCTTTCCAAGTATACTAAATTTCTTCAATTCAGAATAATGATTGTCAAGATATCACCAAAACATAGTTCTATTGTTCCAGGATTTTTAATACTAGAAGATTTTCTGTTTTGCAAGAATTAGTCTACTTATAGGAAGAACCAGTTTTTGGCCACCACATGAAACTTGCAGTTGCAGATGATCTCCTTCTGATATTCATACTATTCCCATTTGCTTGATTTTGTATAGAGCAGCATTAAGATTTACAGTATAGAGCAGATATGTTCAGAATGGTTTCAACATTAACTTAAAGATAGGAAGACATGATTTCGGTATCTTGATGAGGGCAAGATGTAACACGCTGACGAATAATGTCTTTTAGGTTGCTGGGGCATGTCTTTGGCCTCGCATTACTTAACTCTGCAGCTGGTTTGTAGAGCTGCATCTTCTCTTCTTCTTTTAGGTTCCTCGGAGGAGCGACACTGCTTGTGGGCCGTGGACGAAGCGGCTGCTACTTCCAGGTTTGATTTTTTTGCTGATCGGTTCCTGGTGATGGGATTGGAGTTTTTTGCGTGCCTTTTCCTGAAAAGATTTTTTGTTTTTGGTTTTTGATGGTGAATCTAGGATAACAGGAGCAATGCTGCTGCCAGACCGGCAGGTGCTGGACATGATTCTCAAAGAAGATACAGATGTGCATGCTTCACATCTTGTACACGCTTATGCGAAGTGGGATTTTGTTCATGTTTTGATGAGCTTAATTTCTTATGCTACTGTTTGCTTCTGTGAAGGATACATGTGGTGTGTTTTGTGAGCGGTGGGTATGGATGAGGTGAGAGCGTCTGTTAGTGCATCATTCTTGTTGGAGACCTAATCTGTTAGGGGTGGTATATATTGAGTGTTGATGATGACATGGTTATTTTGATTGGTGTGGTTGCCTCAAACTAATGCTCTGCTACTCCTTGGGGGGCGTGAGAGAGAAGATTTACGCCTTAAGCATACGAACGGAGGGAGTATGTCTCCAACGGAAGAGGCGATGAAGCTAGGAGAAAAAGAAGACTTTGACTTGGTTCTTCAAAGAAGTACATCGAGGAACAAGTATATGGTGCTACTCGATGGTCAGTCAGACTCTTGACTATTATTTTGGGATGCCCAAGAGATAGCACATGATGTTCTACTGCCGGGGAATTGAAGTATAGTGCTTACGAATATACTGGCATGTATTTTTTTCTAAAGGATATACTGGTTTCCTTTTGTTGAAATACAGAAAAATCTCATCCAATGATTCAACAAGAGCTGGTCATTAAAAGCGTGTGGTTTCTTCATCAAGAATTGAAATAATCTGCGCTATTAGAACTCCATGGAGAACAATAATATAATTGTCACATGGTGTGACTTTTATTGGCTAATTGTGTAGTTTATGATCTTACAGAGTTCAGGGTTGTATATCCACGTATTTTTAAGATGAAGAAACAAAGAAGGAAATGACTATATCAAGTATCACATATGGTTAAATGTAGAAACAACCGACACGGTGGCGTATCAGTTGCAACGTGGTGAAACTTTTAGTATAGAAGGGTAGACGAATTGCTTGGTCGCTTCAAGAGTTAATAATGGACACGGCGGCACAGGAATACTTTTGTTTCGTGGTAATGCATGATATTCAACTGTATGTTTACTACGTGGCAATGACTCGGGAGATATTGGATCTGCCTTGATGGCGGTGGCGAATCGGCATGAACACGGGGGGAGGGGATCAGGGCGGTTGGTGGGAGACTCCTCCTTAGTGGTCTATGGGGATGTACGATGTAAAGGGGGAGGGCGTCATGGTGAATGTGAGGTGGGCATCATCCAGTTTTAAAGAAGAGGGCTCCAGCGAGAAATGTCCCGCTACGACATGAAACTGAGCGGGAAGGTGAGGGTCAGGCAGAAAAAGGGAAGGGTGCGTCGTGGGATTGAGTTTTGGTGTTAGGACCGTGTGTTGGAGATAATATGGCGGATAGTCCAGACAACCACATTTCTCCCCCACGTATGGTCTGGATTTAATGGAGCCCAAACTCTCCAGGCAGTTGAATTTGGGGTGTCGAACGCGCCCGAACATATGAGTAAGAAATGAACTTCGGCCTTGGAGACGACCTTAATCATCTGTTTGATTCATTTATAATAGAGAGAAGTGCATATTTCAACCCTCAACTCTTGCCCTAGTCTAATATACACCCCTCAACTTCAAAACCGTCTAATCTACAACCCCCAACTCTCAAAACCGTCTAAGATTCAACCCTGAGACCGGTTTTAAACCCGTAGACCGTCCAGTCAGCGCGCCACGTAGTGGTACTGTTCATAATACTGTTCATAAATTCATTTTCTGCAAAAAAGTTCCAAAAACTCTGAAAAATTCATTTTCTGGGAAAAAAATTTCCTGCGTGAACAGTAAATTCTGAAAAATTCAAAAAAAAAGTTTTTAGAGCTTTTCCTGAATTCACTGTTCACGCGGCGAAAAAATCATTAGAAAAAATATACTGTTCAAATGGCGAAAAACCCACAAAATTAAGCTTTTCCTGAATTTACTGTTCACGCGGTGAAAAAAATCATTTAGAAAAAAGTTTGAAAATTTCCTTTTTCGCCGCGTGAACAGTAACTCGGGAAAAGTTCGAAGTTCCCTTTTTTTCACCGCGTGAACAGTGCATCCAGGAATTTTTCGTTCTCCGGACTTACTGTTCACGGGTGAAAAACTGGGGTTTTCCAAA
Source organism: Elymus sibiricus (assembly GCA_039707655.1). Lineage (NCBI taxonomy): Eukaryota > Viridiplantae > Streptophyta > Magnoliopsida > Poales > Poaceae > Elymus > Elymus sibiricus. The sequence continues at coordinate 341,694,950 of CM077666.1, read as the reverse complement.
AATCCGTACTCTTTTTTCGAACTTTTTTAGTACTGTTCACTTGGTGAAAAAACGATTTTTCCCGAAAAATTGTTAGTTCTTTTTTTTAAAAAAAATTGAATTTATTGTTCACGCGGGATTTTTTCCACAGAAAATGAATTTTCCAGTTTTTTGGATTTTTTTTGCAGAAAATGAATTTTGTGAACAGTGCGCTGCCGTGGCGCGCTGACTGAGCGGTCAACGGGTTCAAAACTGGTCAACAGGGTCAAAACCGGTCTCAGGGTTGAATCTTAGACGGTTTTGAGAGTTGGGGGTTGTAGTTTAGACGGTTTTGAAGTTGAGGGATGTATATTAGACTAGGGCAAGAGTTGGGGGTTGAAATATGCACTTCTCTCTTTATAATATGAGTAAGAAATGAACTTCGGCCTTGGAGACGACCTTAATCATCTGTTTGATTCATTTATATGCATTGTAGCCCGTAGCAACGCACGGGCGTTCTACTAGTCTCCCGTTAATGGGTCAGTCCACGCGAGCTTGTGTGTGAGCGCCAGTTCGCTTGTCCGCCATGTGAAGCGCTGGCCAGGAGCACTCTTATTCTTTCTTTCTTTTTTGACAGAAACCAACGGACCTTTTATTGAAAAAAAAACTAAAAGAAAGGGTTTTTTCCCTCACCCCATTTTATTAAACAAGGCAACCAAATTTCTGTCAAAAAAAAAAGGCAACCAAAACACATAATACCCTTCCTAGCTCTCGAGCCAAGCTAGTGTAGCAGGGCAAGAATAACAAGTTTACTAGTTTTATGCAGCAGATAAAGCCTACAAGCTACTAGATAACAGGATGCCACGAGGAGTTAGAAACACGTACAGTGAATTGCTTCCCGGGTCGCTCGTAGGTGACTTGTTCTTCAGGTGAAAACCTACATTCCGGCCTTTTGGTGGTTGGATCCGGTGACGGCGGCGCCCACTTTCTGAAGGCGTTGTTGTTGAATAATCTCGTCGTCTTTGTGGTGTCATGAGATGATTGGTGCGGATATGGCCATTGTTGTAGTTTGTCGATTGCGGATTTGATCACTTCGGGATTTGTCTTTTTCTTTGGCCTAGGCATAGCTTTGGTCTTACTCCCTCCGTCTGGTGAAGAGTGTACATTTGACTTTAAAATTTATCCACAAAAGAGTATATTTCTATTTTCCCAATGCATTTTAAAGTAGAAAAAAATACTTCTCTCTCATCACACGGTAATCAAGACCAATAACATTCTACACATGGTCTCCTTAATTTCTACATGCACTTAGCTCATTGGGGTTGGGTAATTAACGAGGAGAAAGATGGTGGCTTGCACCTTTTCAATACATTTTTTACTCCACTCCATAATTTGTCCTAAAATTTCTATATGTACACTTTTCACCGGACGGAGGGAGTATATGACTTTGCTATTTGCTGGCGTTTTTTTGTGTGTGTGCGCTCATGTTGGCTGTGTGCATCCTAACTATACAGAGGACGGATGTGTGCTCATTTTGTTTGTATCCACTTGATGCTTCATTTTGAGTAAATAAAATCCATCCTTTGTCGGAAAAAAATAACAGGGGCCAAGCATCGATAATACTGATTTAGCTAGAATGGCACCGCGCATCAAGTTTTTAACCACCTGACCTTTTATTGATCAATAGCAAGGTTCACATAATCATTTGTGTGGAAGATATACTCCTACAGTCCTACAACCACTGAGCTGAAAATCTCGAGAACAAACTTAAACTCTGACTCCCCCACACACAAAAAAAAACTTAGACCTCCTTTGATTTATAGGGTAGGAAAATCATAGAAATAGAAAAGTCATAGAAAATAAGATGACATGTATCTCAAATCCTATGAATAGAAACAGAAAAAGAGATGTGATTTGGTTCAAATCATAAGATTATTTCCATTGAGTCTAGGATAATGTTTATATTTCTATGAAATATGAAAGATAGGAAGAATTTCTCCATAGAAATAGGATTCTATTCCTACAAACCAAATGGCTCTAAAGGGAATTTCTTATAAAAATCATATCCTATGAAATTTCTACAAAATGCCTTCAAACCAAAGGAGGCCTTACACTCTGACTAGTTCTCTCGACAGCAAGTACTGCTTCCCCGTGCACAGGTTCGTAGGAAACACACGATCGGTGTGCAAAGAACCTTTCAGGGGTCTGACGTCCGGTTGGGGCAGGCCGAGTCCAACACCTGAAGGAGCACGCCATGCTCGTGAGACCGGACACTGCCGAACCACTACTACGACTGTAGTAGTGTACAAGTATGGTTTTTGAAACGACCGTGCACGTATGATTGGTAGCTACAACTGCTGCGACTGCCAGAAAACACGCTTCAACATGGCTCACCTCACCTCACCGTCTACCCGATGCTTGTTGGTTGCAGCTCATATACGGTGATCTGACGAGTTCTGTGTTGACGAGTTCTGGGTATGCAGGGTGTTGCCTTTCAAATATGCCAACACCATCATGGCAGGCTGACCAACATGGTAGGAGAAATTATCATAGCAAGGCGAGTTGGCTGACAAGCTCAAACCAATAAAAGGGCTGGCTGACAAGTGTGTCAGTTCAAACTTCTGGCAATATATGATGTCTGTTATTTGGAGAAGAGGAGAAGGAACGACGAACTCAACATGAGATAGACCATATTCTAAAGATGGCCATGTTTGAGCAAACTTTGATCCTCGATGGATCTATCTATTTAAGTAGGTCTACTTCTGACACTGACACCTAAAGTGTTGGCTTGCGGTTCCGAAAATCACATGACTGCTCTTCTATCGCGGGTCAACTGAACCTCATCAAACATGGGGAAGAGTATAACCGTTGTGAAAGTGAAACGTTCAGGTCGGCCGAACCCTGGACTTCCGCCGCCGTGGATCTGAAATTTCCACGCGTCGGGCATCCTCACATGTACTGACACATGTTTTTTCCGCACGGTTTCATTCGCAATGTCAGAATGGAAGGACGTAAACGACATACTATAACCGTATGTTAATTAGTAAGGTCCAGCTAGTACGTGGTTACTACACACTATAGTAGCTGCTGACATTATGGCATCCCGGAGTAGTTAACGAGGGGATCAACACAACGCGAGTTGTTTCTTTCCACCTGTTGCTTTTTTTTTTTCGGGCACAGTTCACGCAGTGATCAAATTTTTCCATCATGGTTGACGCTCTTAACCCTTGTCCTTTTGCGCGCCTAAAAAGAAGGAGCAATGACTTTCTCGTTTACTACGGTCGCATGGAAGCACCCTACCCGAGCTCCATCTTCACGTCGTCGGTCGTTGGTGGCCTCCAAACCGAACCCATCCACAGATTCAGCTCGGATCGAATCTGTCCGGAGTTTACAATTTCACGGCTTGTCACACACACTAGTCTAGATTACTGGTACAGCCATCACATCAGATTGTTGGTGAGGCCTTGATCTTGAGAGGACATAGATAGCATGTCCTCTCTTCCACTCCAGCTTTGCCCTTAATCCACCGCCACTGCACAAGAAAAGCGACGGTTGCAGTTCGAGTGGGGTCTCAGGTGCCAAAGCGGCACCGTGCACGGCAGCGGACATGCTGTAACACCGGTGTCGCCCGAGAATGATCATAAGCCGAGGACGGACGGCCGATCCATGACTCGCCGCAGTAGAAGGGCCAGCGTGCCAAGGTTGACCCACCAAATCCCACCACTGGAGCAAACAAGACGCGGTTCTCGCCTCACGTGAGACCAGGAATTTTTCCGACGGCCCCACCAAATCAATCCAGTCAGTCCGCGGCAGAAACTTACGAGTCAGGACCCGAACAACCCGCACCCATCCCCACTACTCGACGCTCCGGTCGGCACGCACCCGGGCATGCCACTGTCACCGATCCGATCAATTCAAACCCAGCCAAAAGCCCCCACCAATCAGGCCACAGACACCAAGAAGAAAACTTCCACCCTCAAAAAAATAAAAATTCCGCGGGTTGACCACTCCCCGGCGCCGGCCTGCCCCACGCCCCGCCCCACGACCCACGACCGCCATTTGCGGCCTCGCCCGCGCCATACGACTAAACTAACCCGACAAGACACTCCCAATACACGGCTACAATGTAATGTCGGGTTCAGAGTGCTACACCTGCCCCCCCTCCTCGGCTAGCGGGTCGCCTCCTCGGCGACGACGAGCGGCGTCGGCCATGGCCGCTCCCGGCCCCTCCTCCCGCTCGCCCAGCTTCCCACCTCCTTCCCCCCTTCCCCCTCCATCTCAGCCGCAGGGAGTGGGTGCCCTTGCCTCCTTTCGGGACGCGCTGCTGTCCCCTGCGACGCCTTCAATGCCTGTGGGTGCGGGGCTCGCGCCGGCTGGGGGACCCCCCCGTCCGCGTATCCGCTCCGCCATTACTGCCCCGCCTCCCCCACCACCTCGCATTGATGCCGATGGCTGGCAGCTGGTGAGCCGGGGAAGACGGCCTCCTTCAAATCCTCGTCCTGCGCCTCCCCGTCACCACAAGCCTTCCCAGTTCCGTGAGCTACTCCTGAAAAGAGCGCGGGGCAAGTGTTTCAAGTGTTTCGAGCCGGGGCACCGCATCGCCGGTTGCAGAAATCCTCCCCGGTGCCTGTTGTGCGGTGAGGTGGGTCACAAGGCTAGGTGGTGTTCTCCTTCGAAGCCTGTCACAGCAACCCCTCCGCCCCGACCAGCTCGCTCATCGCACGTGCTTCCTCTGCCGCCTCCCGGGCCGCCGCCTCCATCTGCGGTCAGGATCTCTCCAGACCGCCCTCGCGCAATGGAGGCCCCGGCGGCGGATGTGAGCGTCCGGCGGGGCTTGGTGGTCGCCTCTGTGCCTCGGACGGCCGCCTTGGCCGAGGCGGAGCGCCGGCTCAACAGGTGCGGGGTGGTGGCCACGGTGGTTGGCTTCTCCCCTATGCTGCAGCTCCGGGCGGTCCACAGTGCCATGGCCGAGGCCTTCCACATCCAGGAAGAAGCGCTGAAGGTCTCGCTGCGGGCCACAGGCGAGTACCTTCTCGTCTTCGACGAGGCCCGCGTCCGCGATGAAGCTGTTCGGAGGCAAGGTGCACTGCGGATTGGTAGGGTCTCTTTCATGCTGGCGCCATGGTCTCGGTTCCGTCGCGCCTCCCCGGCCTCTCTTCTCTACAAGGTTCGGGTGGTGCTGGAGGGAGTGCCGGAGCATGCCTGGAACATCGAGAGCGTCACCAAGCTGTTCGACCCATCATCGATCATTGACAGCATCGACCATGAGGTTCGATCGGAGGCGGAGACGGGATGCCTGAGGCTTTGGGTGTGGATGAGCAATGTCGAGCTCCTACGCACTCGTGGAGTTCTGCAACTGGAGGAGCCAAGGGAGAGAGGCTCGCCGGACATGCACTTTCCGGAGCTCGGCCTGTTGGACGAGACACCGGAGCGCTGGGGCCAAGTGAGCTTGTTGGGATCGCCTGTTCTGCTGCACCTCGACCATGTCATCGACTTCTCCAACCCACCGACGTCGAGCCCAGAGAGCAACAACAGCGACCACAGCGACATCAGCGGCATGCCCTCGGAGGTCTCCATGTCCCCGGCTTGGCCCGCGAGATGGGGTTATCGGTGGTACTTCGCTTACGAGGATGGCGACTTCCCTCCGCCGCCTCCTAGGCCATCGGCTCTCTCGCGGCTCAGCTTCCCGGGGAACCGGGACCCTGACGGTGGTGGCGCCGGAGGCAACAATGGCGGCGCGTCTGGCGGAGGCGGTTCTCGTGGGAGCGGTTCAGCCATGGGGGGCCGGCGGCGCCTCTACGATCCGCGCAGCAACGGCCCGTCCTCGGCCCGCCATGATGGAGGTGGAGGAGGAACGAGACGCTTTGGAACAGATGGCGGAGCTTTGGTGCCGGCGTCTGCTCCGCTCGTCGACACTGACCTAACGGGCGCTCCCGCACCGGGCGTCGACCCGTTTGTGGGATCCGACTGCGGGCCACTGCTGGTGGGTCAAACGATTGCGCCGACAGCCGCAAACTTGGCCTCTGGTTCGCTGCAATCCGAGGTTGCCCCCCTGCAAGAGTTCCTCTTCCTTGCAAAAGAGCCTGCACCAATGGGCGTCCCGGACAGAGGCGTGCCTTACATCTCTGACCCGGAAAGGGGGATGGCTGGTAGTGGGCAGCTGGAAGGAATATGCGTGGAGATGCCAAGTGGAGATCGTTTCCCATTGTCAAGTCAGCAAGAGTCAAAGGAGGGAACTGCTACGCCTTCTGATGATGGGCCAACCGCTCTCCCCGCTTCTGCTGGCGGCCTCGAAGGGGCAACGGGGCCTCTGTCCGTGGATGATGGACCGGTGCAAGCTGGCCCTCTTGGGCCAACGCGGGAGGTGCTGGCCCCTGGGGCCCAGGACGGCGCCCCTGATGCTGAAGCCCACAATTCCCCTCCGTCCCCAGTTGAGATGCCAGCCTCACAGGCCAGGGTGGATCAGTTCCTCCTAGCGATGACAGTGAGGCCGCCGCCCCCAATCCTCCCTCCGCCACCACCACCGACGCCTGCTCCTGCCACCCTCCTCACCACCACGAGCGCCACGCACCGTTCTACTGCGTCGGATGGTGGTGCTGTAGCGGGACAGCGCTACAGCGGCCGGCTCGCTGCCAAATCCACATCGGGGCTGCCATCCATGGAGAAGGCGCGGCTAGTCCTGCTCAGAAAAGAGGGCTTCTGCACCAGCGACAGACCGCCAACTGAGACTGAACTGCAACGTTACAAGGACATCTACAAGAGCGAGCTTCCACCAGGTTTCATCGCGGCAATCAAGTCTCTCACTTCTGCTGCTGCGCCTTCAGGGAAGAAGAAGATCTCGCCGGAGGTGCCGGCGTCATCGGCGGTCGCTTCTCTGGGATGAGAGTGCCGCCATTCAGTAGTGTTGTGTTTGATTATTGTTTCCCATGATTGCTAGTCCCCTAGTTAGTTCGCCTGTGTGGAGTGGATTCTGTCAGTTTGCTGCTGTTGTTCGGTTCAGAGTCCAGTTCCAGATGGCTTGTATCTGGTTGTTGTTTGTGGTTGTGCTGTGGGGCGTAGTCTGCCTTCCCCGAGTTCCTTCAGTTTCCTATGGATTTTACACTCCTTAATTGGAATGTCAGAGGGCTTTGCAGCCCGGCTAAGAGGAGGGCTGTGTCAAACTTTGTTCGACAGCTGAATTGCAATATTGTGTGTCTTCAGGAAACCAAGACTGCTTTGGTTGATAGAAATACCGTTGCCGAATCACTTGGCTCCAGGTTTTGTGACAATTTTATCTTCAAGGAGGCTGATGGTTCGCGAGGAGGCATTCTATTGGCATGTTCCAATGCCTTCCAGCTCACTCTGAACCCTGGGGGTGTGCGGGAATTCTCAGTTTCTGGCACAATCACGGATAGCTCCTCTGGTGCCTGTTGGTCGATCACAGCAGTTTACGGACCGCAATCGGATGAGGACAAGATCCGGTTTATGCATGAGCTGCGTCTCATCCAACCTACTGTGCTTGACAAATGGATGGTCCTTGGTGACTTCAATCTTATTTGCCGGGCCAACGAGAAGAGTAACTCCAATATCAATCTTCGCATGCTGGGCAGATTCAGGAATTTGATCGATGCGCTTGAATTAAAGGATTTGCCGCTGTCTGGAAGGAGGTTTACATGGTCCAATGAGAGGCAAAACACTACCCTGACTAGGATTGACAGAATTCTTGTATCCAATGAGTGGGAGGCTGCCTTCCCCCAATATAACCTGTCGCCGGCCTCTACGGCTATATCTGATCATTGTGCAATGATTCTTAAAAAGATGAATGTCCAGAGGTTTAAGGGGTTCAGGTTTGAGTCATTTTGGCTCAAAACTGATGGGGTGCAGGAAGTCATCCAGAAGGCTTGGGAGAAGCAAGTGCACTCCAATGATGCTTTGCGCACTCTGCACATCAAGCTCTCTAGGACTGCATCAGCGCTCAGGAAGTGGGACAGGGCTCGCAGAGCACAAAGCAATTTGGCAGCCAATATTGCTAATGAGGTTATTTTCAATCTTGATCTTGCAATGGAGGATAGGGAGCTTTCGGAGGCTGAATGGGAGCTCAGAAGATTTCTCAAAGCTCGGCTGCTGGGCATCGCTGCAGTTGAACGGGCACAATGGAGGCAGAGATCCCGGCTTACCAAGATTAGAGTGGGAGATGCAAACTGCAAATTCTTTCTATTGCGAGCCAACGGGCGGAGAAGGAAGAATTACATCACCAAGTTGGACACACCTTCTGGAGAGGTTTCAGATCATGGGGACAAGGCAAAGATCATCTTCGATCACTTCAACTTTTTGCTTGGGAAGGCTCCTTTCACTGGGATCAATATGAACTGGGAGGCATTGGGCATTCAGACCTCTAACTTGCAGCACCTGGAATCTGAATTCAGTAGAGAGGAAATCAAAGGGGCTGTTTTTGATATTCATGATGAGAAAGCTCCTGGGCCGGACGGCTTCATCGGGGCCTTCTTCAAGAGTTACTGGACCTTGATCGCTGATGACATTTACAATGCCCTCAATCAATTTCAGCAGCTGCGGGGTGATCAGTGGAAGCTTCTTAACTCTGCCTTGATCGTTTTGTTGCCTAAGAAAGTGGACGCCACTAATGTTGGAGATTACCGCCCGGTGAGCCTCATGCATAGCATCGCCAAGATTGTTTGTAAGGTTCTTGCCAATCGCCTGGGCCCAGAGCTGCATCGCTTGATCTCCCACAGCCAGAGTGCATTCATCCGCGGCAGGTCCATTCAAGACAACTTTCTCTATGTCCAGAATGTGATTAAAGAGGCCCATAAGAAGAAGAAGCCCCTCCTATTCCTTAAGTTGGATATTGCCAAAGCGTTTGACTCAGTTAGCTGGCCCTATTTGCTGGAGGTGATGGAAGCTTTTGGATTTGGTCAGCGCTGGAGAGATATGATCAGCATCCTGCTTGCGACTGCTTCCTCCCGCGTTATGCTTAATGGATCCCCTGGAATTCCTTTTCTGCATAGGAGGGGATTGAGGCAAGGGGATCCGCTATCCCCCTTGCTTTTCATTCTTGCGTTGGATCCGCTTCAGCGTCTGTTTCAGAGGGCAACTGAGGAGAACATTCTGTCCCCTATCCCCTTACGTGCTGCCCGTCTTCGGACAAGTTTCTACGCGGATGATGCGGCACTCTTTGTGAATCCTTGTTGCTCGGAGCTTGCTGCATTGAAGAGAATTCTCTCGACGTTCGGAGAGATATCTGGACTAAGGATAAATGAGGGAAAATGTGTCTTGTTTCCAATTCGATGCAACGGACTGGATATTCCTGGACTGCTACAGCACTTCGGTGGACCGTGTGGATCGTTCCCTTGCACTTATCTGGGTCTCCCCCTTTCCACTCGCAGGCTCCGGCGGATTGATCTGCAACCTCTCTTGGATAAGGGGGCGGCCAGGTTAAAGGCTTGGAAAGGAAAGCTTCTGCAGCGCACTGGACGGCTCGCTCTGATCAATTCGGTGCTTACTAGCACAGTGACCTATTTTTTGACAATCTTTGCTCCTTACAAATGGTTCGTGAAGAAGCTTGACAAAATGAGAAGGAATTTCCTGTGGAATGCGGACGAGGAGGCCCACGGAGGTAAATGTCTGGTCAATTGGAGACGTATTTGTGCGCCTAAGGGGATTGGAGGACTTGGCATCAAAGACCTTTTGGCCTTCAGTACAGCCCTGCGGCTACGATGGCCCTGGTTTCAATGGGACGCCATGGATAGACCGTGGAAAGGGACGCCGACTCCTTGCGAGGCTGCTGACCATCAACTCTTTCAGTCCTGCACCAAAATCTCCATTGGCAATGGCGTTCGGACTGCTTTCTGGTCTGATCGCTGGTTGGATGGGGTAGCACCAATGGAGATGGCTCCAGGCCTTTTCAACCTTGCAAGATACAAGCATATTTCAGTTGCGGATGCCATTCGTGAGGGTGGGTGGATGAAAGGATTGCAGCGCATGACCACGGCTGAGCTGCTACACTCTTTTGTTTCTCTTTGGCATAAGGTTCAACAATTCCAAGTTAATGACGAGGATGACAAGATTACTTGGACTCTCACGGCCAATGGAAATTACTCTGCCAAGTCGGCATATGAACAGCAATTCATCGCTCGTATTCCAATGCCGCGGCTGGCTAGAGTGTGGAAGATAAAAGGAGAATCAAAGGTGAAATTCTTTATTTGGACCCTTATACAGAATAGATTGTGGACGGCCGATCGGCTGCAACGCAGAGGCTGGGACCATCAGGCTTCCTGCTGCGCCTGTGATCAAGTTCTAGAGTCAGCCAAACACCTCATTTTGGACTGCCCATTTGCTAAAGAGGTCTGGCACTTGATGGCTGACCAAGTCAAGGATGCAGCTGCGATTGCATTGCAGGCCGCCTCAATCAACATTTGGTGGGACAGGACGTTTTTACTAAACAGAAAAGGGCCCCTGGTGAACGAGTGCACGGCGGCAATTTATGTGGCCTGGAACCTCTGGAACGAGCGCAACAGACGCATCTTCGAGCAAGAACGATGCACTGCTGCAGGGCTCTGTTCTTTGATTAGGGACGAGTTAGGCCTCCTGAAGGAGGCATGGGAGTAGTTCCTTTGTTCTCTGCCATGGGCGGCCTGGCTTACCTTGTTTTCGGTTGTTTAGTTGGTTTTCCGGTTGTTTTCTCAATTCGTTGTACAGTTTTTCCCCCTCTTAAATGAAAAGGCAGAGCACCTGCCATTCCGGTCAAAAAATACACGGCTACAAATCCAAGAACCCACTCTCTTTCCGTTGTTAACCCGCGCCATACGACTAATCTAACCTTCTTCCCCTCACTGATCTCCTCTGCCTCGCAAGTAGAGCACGGAGTATTAATCGCGCCCATGTTGCACCGGGCCTTCTAAAATTCGGTTCCCCTGCCGCTGCCACTGCCACGCCAATTCTTTTTCCTCGGACCCCGCGCCGCCCGCGTGCCCGCCCGGGATGCTCTCCTCCAGGCCGAGGTGAGCACTGAGCACCACTCGGCGGCCATGCGCGCCCCCTCCCCTCGCCGCCTCAATAAGATCCTTCTTTTGCGCGGCTCTCTTCTTTTAGTACTGTTTGACTACAATAGAGTATTTAGTAAGTTCCGCGATTCGGTTTCCATGAGCTGGGATTCTCCGCAGTGCAGATCCGGGTCCTTCGAGGCGGGGCTCAGGGCGTCCTCCGTCTCGCTCTCCTCCACCTCCAAGCCCTCCCCTCGGTTCCACCGCAGCCGCTCCACCGCCGGCGCCTCCAAGGCGTCCCCCTCCCCGGAGGTACGTACCGGCTCTCGCCAATTCATTTCTCCCTCCCTTACGTTACCTTCCAAGCATTTGCCGATCGCCAGCTTTATTTGCGCTCTGTTTTAACGGTGGTTCTTGGTTTACTGTCCGGCCGGCAGAAGCGTCGCGGCGTCACTGGCGGCGGAGGCGCGATGCCGACGCCGACGCCGACGCAGCAGCGGGTGGCGCAGCTTGAGGAGGAGCTCAAGAAGGAGCGGGTTGAGAAGGGTCGGGTGGTGCAGCTTGAGGAGGAGCTGAGGAGGGAGCGGGAGGAAAAGGCGCGGGCGGTGCGGGAGCTCGACGAGCTCAGGAGGAGGGATGACGGCGCGGAGAAGGTGCAGCTTTTGGAGCGGGAGGTGGAGAGGGCCAACGAGTCGGAGCGCAAGATGCTCGAGTCGCTCATATACCAGACGAAGCAGCTCGAGCAGACCAAGATCAGCCTCGAGGAGGCCAAGCTGGAGATGACCACGCTGCAGCAGAACAACCGGAGCCTCGAGGCCGCGGCGGGGGCGTCCACCCGGCGCGGCGTCATGGACCAGAGGAGCGTCAAGGACCTCATGTTCGGCGGCGCGGACGAGGAGATCAGGGCCCTGCGCGCCGACCTCCGGACGGCCATGCAGGGGGAGGAGAAGAGCAGGAAGGCGCTGGACGACCTGTCCGTCGCGCTCTCCGACGTCACCATGGAGGCCAAGCAGGTCAAGCGCTGGCTCTCCGAGACGCAGGCGGAGCTGGAGGCCGCCAATGCCGAGGCCCAGCGGCTGCGCGCTGAGCTGGCCGCCGCCGAGACGCGGCTGCGGGAGCAGCACCGGTGCAGGCTCGAGGCCGAGGAGTCGGCGGCCGCGTGGGGCGACAAGGAGCGCGTGTTCCTCGAGTGCGTGCGCGCGGCCGAGGAGGAGGTGAACCTCGCGCGGCAGGAGAACACCAAGCTGGTGGAGTCGCAGCGCGTGATCCGCGACGAGAACGCCCGGCTCCGCGACATCCTCAAGCAGGCCGTCGGCGAGGCCAACATCGTCAAAGAATCACTCGAGCTCGCCCGGGTCGAGAACGCGCGGCTCAACGACGTCGTCGCCGAGAAGGAGAGCGCGCTGCAGAGCCTCCGGCAGGAGTACGAATGCATCAAGGTCAGCGAGGCCGCCGCGCAGGGCAGCCTCAAGGAGCTCAACAGCCTCCTCGCCGCCACGACGACGACGGCGTGCAGCACCCCCGCGTCGGCCACGACCGCGCCCGTGGCGCCGGAGTGCGGCTTCGACCAGCAGCACCTGCCGAACGGGCGCCTCGTCGCCAGCGCCAAGGGGACGCCAGAGACGGCGGAGAAGCCCAGGACGCCGAGCGGCCGGAGCTACTCGATCGGCGAGCCGGCCAAGTTCAAGGGCGTGGGCTACTCGCAGTCGGCGAGGATGGGGAACCTGAACCCCAAGGACCGGATGTTCGCGTCGCTCAGCAACATGGCCGACCTCAAGTCCGCCGCGGCGGACGCGGCCATGGACGACTACGACGACGAGTTCGACCACATCGACGAGAGCCACTACGTGGGCATGGAGCACTCCATGAACGGCAAGAAGAAGCGGCCGATCCTTCGCAAGTTCGGGGATCTCTTCAGGAGGAAAAGCTTCTACAAGGCGAACTTGGCGCCAGTGCACACTTGAATTTGATCACCCCGTGTAATGTAACGCATGTAGTTTTGATTTGTTCATCTAAATACACGACCAATGAGACATTCTTGCATCTAACTGTTTCTTTCTTTTTGCGCTGAGTAATTTGGAATGGTTTGTAGAGGAGACTCGTAGAGTTGCTGTCACTTGTCGGACTGACACTTTTTTGGCTAAAAGATGAACAGATTGACATTTCACATGTCTGATGTAAATGCTGGTTGAAAAGATGGCATTTGAAGGGGACATAGTGATGCGATTAGAAGAAGATGCAGCCCCTGACAAGTCTTTACGTGTTTTTTTTTCCTTTTACACGTGAGTTTCTAGAAGCACGAAGGCAAGTCAAATCTCGCCATTTGTCAGTGGTTTAGTGAAGGCAAGTCAAGTTTGGCCATGTGTCAGTGGATTAGTGAAGGCAAGTCAAATTTCGCCATTTGTCAGTGGTTTAGTGCAGGTGCTGTTAACAGTAGTTAGTACTTGATGTTGTTCGTTGGTCAGAAGAAGAATGGCCACCGGAACATCATCGGAGCCTTCCTTCCACGTGAAAGACATGGCTTTGGAATACGTTTTGCCATTTTGGCACCATTATTTTTCCTTCGGTTTGCATGTAATGTCAACAAAATGGACGCATACCAGAAAAGGTCTCAGCTCATACGTATTCAGCACTCTTACTAGTCCAGCCTCTGAATTGTCGCTTCTTTCATCTTGGTTGTTCTCTCTGACTTTTATCCTGGATTCACTCATGTGGTAGCCTTGTACCATTTCAGACCAAGCGACAAGCAAAAATCTGCACGTACAAAGTGGCATGCTTTGCTGGATCGCCAGCTCGACCTTTTAGTTCATCTCAAGTTACCCGTCGGTGCAATCCATGATCTTCTATCAGAAGTAAATAAACTGAGTTGTACGTCGCGGCTTCAGTGCTTTGCACATCATGGCCGGAGATATGATTCATTTGTCAGTTATTTAGTGCTTGCGAACGGAGCTTCACGGTTGGGCGGTGGCGCTGCATCAGAAGCTTCTGAAGGCTCTGGACCGCGGACAGCAGAGGCGCATCGCACGCCACGCATATCCTATGCTCACTGCCCCGAATCCGAATGTGATTGGTATCCGTGAGATAACTTTGGATCACTGTATGATATGATCTATGCCTTGGTCGGTGGAGAAGATCGTGTGGCGTGCCGTTGATCAAGGGCCTAGGCCCTCTCGAGTGCGCGGAGAATGTGTGTGTTGAGAACATCCCCTGCTGGATCACATCGCACTAAACCAGACCGCTTTGATCCCGGAAGATCGCTACGCTAGGCACGACAGGACACGGTGTCCCCAAGCTACTGAAATGTGCTCAGCTCCGCGAATTAAGATGGCGTTGATGTCACATGACCAAAAGGTTGATCGGACGAGTCTTATTGTGTCGACGAACCTGACGGGCCGGGACGTTGCCAGTTGCCATCACCACCAGACACCTGTCCAGCACGGTGGTAGCATTATAGCATGGCACCCTCCGGTTCCGAAGGCAGGAGCACGGCGAATTTCATTGTCACGCCGGGAGGCCGAGGGCGGGAAGAGTCGCGGCTCACGACGGCCATCCGGCAAAAGAGGAGGTGACGAGAGAGGCACCCATGTTGTGGCGGGAGGGACTAATCAATTTGAAGCTCGGATTGGTGGGGCTCCGGGATTCCGATGGTCCCGGCCGGGGCCCCGGTAACTTTGGGAGAAGGAGAGTGACACGATCTGGGCGGGGAGAAGAATTTGGTCCGTCGTCAGCAGGGAACAATGGGGATGGGGAGACCGGCCGATCAGGGCAGGCCAGGCATGGGGATGGATGGGTAGAAACTAGAAAGAAACAGGACTGGTTTTTGCGCGTGCCGAAAGAACGGCGAGTCTTTTTAAGGGCCTGACTGCATCAGTGCGTCCACCTTTCATGCAGTCAGCCACGTCCGCATTCGGCTGTGTGCCGGCCTGCGCTTGCCAATCCTAATCAGGTATGGGAATGAACACTTGCTATGACTGCCTCGCGGCAAAAATGCTAGACATACAAACAAATACATGATTTTACAGGCTCTTTTCATCTACTAACCAATCACAAACTTGCCCTCCCCCTGATTTTCAGGGGGGTGGGCCGCCTCCCTCACCTATTGACCAACCAAGTTAACCCTCTTTGTAAAACCCTGTAACTAATTTGTACGTGTAGCATTACTGGCCTCGCGGTGGCGCATGGAGCACCGTCTCGCTTCGTAGAAATACACGCCCCCTACCTAAAGTATATACAATGCCCTCCTACCACCATTCTCTCACCTTTTTTTTTTATATGTTCTCTCACTTCTTTCTAATAATTGGGCTGGAAATCTTTGGCCTCTGTTAAACCACTCCAGAAGTGAGACTGGTTTTTTTTACTTTGCTTACTGGTATCAGCATATTTTGTCATTTCCCTGAACATTTTCTAATTTCCACACATACTATAGAGCAACCTAATTTCCATAGCGAACTTGTAGGATTTGCAATTTTGGCTGGCACAACTTAGGTTGGCTAAACAAAGACGGCTACTAGCACAGATGAACAGGAATTGCAAACACTATCGGTGAACACAAATTTCACTTGCCAGCAACCTAACTAATAACAGTTCACGCTACTAGCACAGATGCATCCCAATTCAAACTTGCATGGCAAAGATACAAATAAAACGAGACACAAGAACATAATAGTAGTTCACACAATCACTAATTTTCAGACATAAAATGCAAGGTTCAGATAAGACCTAGATAAGCACCCACCAGGTGGATGATTTAGGACGACCAACGAACAAATGATCCAGCTCTACGAACATAGTATGGCACAGAGTACGGTACTGATATATTACTACACACGACTAGTATTAGTAGTTCACGACACATGATAAGTGTTCAGCAGCAAAAGCAGACACAAATGTCCACCAGAGCCATTCCCACAGGCAAAGCAAGCACCTTAAGCCCTCTCGCCACGGATCCTCCTAGCCAGCTGAATGTCCTTGGGCATGATGGTCACCCGCTTGGCATGGATGGCGCACAGGTTGGTGTCCTCGAAGAGACCCACCAGGTAGGCCTCTGCAGCCTCCTGAAGGGCCAGCACCGCATGGCTCTGGAAGCGGAGGTCAGTCTGCAGACAGAACGGGATGGTACTTTTAGTTTTCTTGATTAATATAAGAGTTGACATAACAGGAGCATCACAATGTAGTGCACAAGTTGATTGATCACCTTGAAGTCCTGGGCAATCTCCCTAACAAGCCTCTGGAATGGTAGCTTCCTTATGAGCAGCTCCGTGCTCTTCTGGTACTTGCGGATCTCACTGCAAAGTCAAACACAAAGCTTGCTCATTTGAGAATACTTCAAAACTAAACTGTATGGAACAACACATACTATCAAAAGTTAAAAGGCTTTACACACCGAAGAGCAACAGTTCCAGGGCGGTAACGGTGAGGCTTCTTCACTCCTCCAGTTGTGGGAGCAGACTTACGGGCAGCCTGTCAAAAAGCAAAACAGAGCACATGGTCAAATGAACAATAATACCAAGATAATCCATATACATCAGTCAGATATCTGGTCATAAGCTGGCAATGAAGGTTGATGAGGTTCAAATTATACCCAGTTTAATTTACTGAAACCATAAATAAAGACATGGCATAGATAAACTATCAATATTGCAGTCACAAACCTTGGTGGCTAGCTGCTTCCTTGGAGCCTTTCCTCCAGTGGACTTACGAGCAGTCTGCTTAGTACGAGCCATGAGCAAAACCTTGGTTTACCTGAAGCAAAAACAGAACATAGTCAGTTCTATGAATTGAATATCACAACAGCACAACCATAGTCTTCTAATAACCAGTAAGTTGTGCGCTGCTTGTTGCTAGCAAATCCATTCAATAACTATAGAGTCCCAACAATCATCAGCCTAGAATAACTACTGAAATTTTGAACATCAAAAACTAACAACATCATACAACACAGCTATATACCCCTTCAGATAGAGTGAAGTGTATTTCTAACTAAAACTTTTCGTTCAAAAGATCATACCTACAGCAAGATAGAATTCCACTTCAGATGGAAGTCCTGATCTACCTTTAGCATAGGTTGTTCACTCAAAAGATACACAGAAAGATGACACACTGAAAAAACTGCAGCCTAGTACTACTTTTATCACTAAAGAAAACAAGACTACCATGATCACCTAATTTTGCAAACAGAAGCAAGAAAAGAAATAGCAGTCCACTGATAAAAAAATATGCTTCCTAATTATCACATTTAATGGTTGAACATCAACTTCACATAGTTATCTGCATATGCTTTTAGTTTATCACAAGAATGAACATTAGCTAACTAGCAAGTTGGTACAATTCAGTTGGTACAATTCAGATACAATAAATCAATACTAGTAGATGTTAAGCAATCAACTATTTTCAAAATGGCTATGCAACTGCTTCCATGTATCAATGCACCCAATTGACTTCCACTATCAGAGTAGCCAAGTATATTAGTTTATCCTGATCCTATCATTCCCAGATACCTAGACGGCAGGTTGCTCTCAATATCAAGCTCAAAACAGTAACATAATTACATTTGCGCTGACCATATATCATGCTGTATGCCGACAACTGAATATGCCAATAACCACTATGAGCTCATGTCAGTTCGTTCCAACCCTGCAGTTCTAAAAGAAACTAACCAACCCGCAGATACCAAATTCTCCAAACAAGAGTTCGACTCCTCAAAAGATATAGCACACACGCCAATAATTCGAAGCGAAATTTATACCACTGTAACACATGGGACTACAGATTTGAGAGGCCAGCAGATTAACCGACACAAATCAAATATTGCACAACTAACTAACTTGGGTACAACTATGGTGTACACGAATCTACAGATCTGCGGGAATTCTTTTGTTGGCTAAGAAGCAAGATCATATATCCTCAAATCATGCGATTCGAAGTTTCGAACTCGAACTACATCGATCAGTCTACTACCAAACAACAAAACCACCATCAAGTAGACACAGGTAATCGTGACTAAGCGAAATTTAAGCATGGTAAGACCCGGAAACATCGGTCGAAACAATCAGAATCTGGAACCACGCCCAAACCCTAACCGCGCCTAAAATTCAAATCCGCGGCATGTTCATCCCGAATCAACCGCCCCGGCGAGATTAACGCGGACCGATCACCAACCACAACGAGAGACGAAGGAATTAGCTTGCCGAATCGAAGAGGGGAAGGGGGCATGATCTACCTCGAGCGCTTTGGAAACCCCAAATTCGCCGAGACGGAGAGGTTGCAACTTTCAGGAGCCTCAGAGAGCGGCGGTTGGGTAGTGCGGTTTTTTTTCTTTCAGCGGATGAGGTCAGGTTTTATGCTCGGGAGCGTCCAGCCAGCCATGCCTCGGTCAGAGCGGACGGCCTGGATGTCATAGTTTTGTGCTTGGCTTCGAGCGATCGGACGGCGGAGGCCAGCAGTTGGGCCGTGCCACGGATCGCGGTTGCTCCGCGCTACGCTCCTATTGGCTAGAATATGGAGGACGCGGATCGGGGATTAGTGTGGGGTGGTTCGACTGGTGGTCGTGTACGGTGTGTTTTTCCGTATGTACGAGAAAATGGCCTGCCTCTGATATGTGGGGACAAGGTGCTGTGCCGTACAGATCACGTGTGTAGACGCTGGTGTGTGCAAGAATAAACATGTCTAAATACAGACAACAATAAAAAGAAAGACTGAGCTACAAGACCCTCTGTAGGAACTAACCTTTGTCTGGGATTACCAAACTACTCGGTCAACGTCAAACTTCACATAGAAGCCACTAGTGAGTCTAAGGTCTCATCTACAAAACATAAATTAAGCAACCGTGAGTACAAAGGTACTTAGCAAGATTTACACCAGAACTAACTACTTATGCATCAGTATCAAGAAGGGTGTTGTGGGGTTTAACTGCAGCAAGCCAACTTTGACTCAGTGGCTATTCTATACTACGACTACCAGTAATTTCTTTGAGACGAGAAAGCGTACACGAGTCCACTAGCCACCACAACAATACACTACTATGGATCCTCTCCCGTCTCCCTACGAGAAGGCCATCCATAGCACTCACACTTATCTTGCCTATTTTAGAGTATCCATTTCAAGTTGTCTATGAACCATATAAGTCTCCAAGTAGTCCATATCCGAGGACGCGGCTATTTGAATAGATCAATAACCCTGCAAGGGTGTACTTCTTCACACACGCTCTCACCACTTACCACCATATACACGTCATGTATCTCGGCAACATTCAAGCGGAAGCCTGGCGAGGGTGTCGGCCACAACCTGACTAACCACGCAAGACTCTAGTCCAGGTTTATCGCTTATCTGAGATTGAACCCGCAAAGGAAGTTCGGCCGAAGTTTCATTACAGCCCCAAACAAAGCCTACCCCTCCGGTCAGCGCTAAGTACGGCCCCCAGCACATCCTACAAACACCAGAAACTAGTTGCAACTCCTGGACAGAGATCGAGGCGATTAATAAGCCGAGAGGATCAATTAAGTATCCCAATGTGTGGTAGTAACTGTTCTTGGATAACATACACAGAACTCAGTTCTTAAGGACGGTCTCAATGAGACAACCCACCATGTACTCCTACATGGCCTCTCATCGCTACCTTTACCAAATCGGGTTCACGCACTTAGCTCTCAACATCAGGACATGAACATAACATTCCAATTCATTTCAGATGAATTAGACCTGACACAATTCTAAGCAATAGCAAGCATGGCATGGATGAAGTCACAACATGACTCAAGCAACTCCTAATCATGCTAGGAAGGTTTAGCTATTTACTGTGACAATGACAGGTCATGCACATGAATGGGTTCAACTACCGAAACATGTAACAGTTGAATCGTTGTTGTCCTAATGCAATAAATGAGAGCAGGAGCGAGAGAGTGAGGTTGTATCAAAATGATCAAGGGGGTTTGCTTACCTGGAAGATCAACAGTAGAGCACCGCTCCTCGGATAGGTAGTCGGTGCCACTCGCAGGAGCAACCTATCGAGAAGGACAGTACCGAAGACAATAAATACACGACAAATGCAATAATATGATGCATGATCATGACTGCTACTTGCGAGCTGCATTGGGATTTTTCTCGAAGAGAATAGGAGATGCAGTATAGTAGAGATAAGTATTTCCCTCAGTGAGGACCAAGGTTTATCGAACCAATAGGAGAATCACGCAAACCCTCATGAACAGCACCTGCACACACAAAAGCAAATACTTGCACCCAACACGGGCAAGAGGGTTGTCAATCCCCTTGAACTCGTTAATTGCAAGGGTTAAATCTTGTATAGGTAAAAGTATAAATTGCAAAACAAAAGAAAAAGAAATAAATTGCAGCAAAGGTTTTTAGGTTTTCATTTTATAATTAAGATAGACCTGGGGACCATAGTTTTCACTAGAGGCTTCTCTCTTGAACGCATAGCATACGGTGGGTAAACAAATTACTGTTGGGCAATTGATAGAAAAGCGTATAGTTATGACGTTATTCACGGCAATGATCATGTATATAGGCCACGTCTGAGACAAATAGACCAACTCTTGTCTGCATCTACTACTATTACTCCACCAGTCGACCGCTATCCAACATGCATCTATGGTATAAGTTCATAACAAACAGAGTAATGTCTTAAGCAATATGACATGATGTAGACAAAGTAAACTCAATCAATATGAATAAACCCCATCGTTTTATCCTTAATGGCAACAATACAAATACGTGTCTTGTCCCCTACTTTGTCACTGGGATGTAGAGCACCACAAGATTGAACCCATTACAAAGCACCTCTCCTGCTGAAGATAAATCAATCTAGTTGGCCAAACCAAACGGATAGATCGGAGAGAAATACAAAGCCATTAAATCATGCATAATAAAGTTCAGAAAAGACTCAATTACTTTCAATGAATAATCTGATCATAAACCCACAATTCATCGGATCCCAACAAACACACCGCAAAAGAAGATTACATCGGATAGAACTCCAAGAACATCGAGGAGAACATGGTATTGAAGATCAAAGAGAGAGAAGAAGCCATCTAGCTACTAGCTATGGACCCGTAGGTCTGTGGTGAACTACTCACACATCATCGGAAGGGCAGCAAGGTTGTTGTAGAAGCCCTCCGTGATCGATTCCCCCTCCGGCCGATTACTGGAAAAGGCCTCCAGATGGGATCGCGGAAGAACAGAGGCTTGCGGCGGCGGAAAAGTTATATTGTCTTGCGTTCTGTTGGTTTGGGAATATTTGGGAATTTATAGGCTTGGAGCTCGGAGCTGCGTGGGGCCCACAAGCTCAGGGGCGCGCCTACCCACCTGGGGCGCGCCCCTCGAGCTTGTGGCTCTCTCGTATCTCTTCTGGCCACCTCCTGAAGCTTCTAGGGTCCCTTCTGGTCCAGAAAAAAATAATCTAAAGATTTTTTTCTGTTTGGACTTTATTTGATATTGATTTTCTGAAAAGGCAAAAACAGGCAAAAAACAGGAACTGGCACTGGGCACTGGGTTAATAGGTTAGTCCCAAAAAATGATATAAAATAGTATATAATTGCATATAAAGCATTCAAGATTGATAATATAATAGCATGAAACAATCAAAAATTATAGATACGTTGGAGACGTATCAGCATCCCCAAGCTTAATTCCTGCTCGTCCTCGAGTAGGTAAATGATAAAAACAGAATTTTTGATGTTGAATGCTACCTAACATGTGTATCATGTAATCTCTTCACGGTATAAATATTGAGAAATGATGAATTAACAATATCAACATAATAATATCCATGAATATAAGAAGCATAATCATTAAACTTTCAAAATATACGATCCTTAACGAATGTCATCCCCACTCATTTTATCATGTTAGCATGGCATAACTCCGCCTTCACCGCATAAATATAAATCATGAGCACCCCGGTGTTAAACCAGGAAATTGGATCCTACTTCTAATGCGCTTCAGCATTTTCAACTTCACGCAATACATGAGCGTGAGCCATGGATATAGCACTACAGGTGGAATAGAATGCGGTGGTAGGGATCAATAGGAGAAGTCAAAAAGGAAGAAAGTCTCGCATCAACTCGGTGGATCAACGGACTATATGGAGATGTCCATCAATCGATATCAATGCGAGGAGTAGGGATTGCCATGCAACGGATGCACTAAGAGCTATAAGTGTATGAAAGCTCAACTGAAGCTAAGTGGGTGTGCATCCAACTTGCTTGCTCATGAAGACCTCGGGCATTTGAGGAAGCCCGTCATCAAAATATACAAGCCAAGTTCTATAATGAAAAATTCACACTAGTATATGAAAGTGACAAAATAGGAGACTCTCTATATGAAGAACTGTAGGATCGGAGAAGACAGGTCTAGAGGGGGGGTGAATAAACTCTTAACCAACCAAAGGTGCAGTTTTTAGTTTTCCTGAAACTTAGGAAGATTTTAGCACTAGTTAAGATACCACCAAGACTTCCTACACATGCATATCTGGAGATAGGGCAGCGGAAATAGTAAAACATGCAATTATGCAGAAAGTAATGGGGTACAGAAGAGAAGATCAAACGCAATGAAGACACGGTGGTTTTTGGCGTGGTTCCGATAGGTGGTGCTATCATACGTCCACATTGATGGAGACTTCAACCCACGGAGGATAACGGTTGCACGAGTCCACAGAGGGCTCCACCCACGAAGGGTCCATGAAGAAGCAACCTTGTCTATTCCACCATGGCTTACGTCCAAGAAGGACTAGCCTCACTCGGGGTAGATCTTCACGAAGTAGGCGATCTCCTTGCCCTTACAAACTCCTTGGTTCAACTCCACATGATCTTGGAGGCTCCCAAGCGACACCTAACCAATCTAGGAGACACCACTCTCCAAAAGGTAATAGACGGTGTTGTTGATGATGAACTCCTTGCTCTTGTGCTTCAAATGATAGTCTCCTCAACACTCAATCACTCTCTCACAGATTTGGCTTTGGTAGGAGAGGGGATTGAAGTGGAAAGCAACTTGGGGAGGCTAGAAATCAAGGTTCAAATGGTTGGATTGGAATCTCTTGATCTCAACACATGAGTAGGTGGTTCTCTCTCAGAAAATGAGTAGTGGAAGTAGTGTTTCGTTTTGATGGCTCTCTTAGAGAGTAAGTGGGCACTACAAAAAAAAGACACATCCGTGACATTATGGCTTGAACGAAAACTTTTTCTGTCATGGTTGTGACACTTCTATGACAATAATTGTGACAAAAACACGTATCATCATAGATGTGGTGGGCTCCTACTTCTATAACAAAAAATTATGACAAAAAATGGGCTTTTCGTCCTAGGCGGGCCGGAAACGCACCCGCATAACATTCTTTGGGCCATCCATGACGTAAAAAATCGTGGTAGAAGTGAGGGCGAGGAAAATTTCGGGGAGTTCCCGGTTACGGTGGGTGTTCGGGGCCGAGCGATGCAGTGTGGTTTGTGCGTTTCTCTCGTACGCGCGTGTGTGTGCGAGGCGCTCGCTAACTGAAACCGAGCGAGGCGTTCGCTTACTGAACCCGAGCGATCGATCTCGCCTTCGCACTACGTACTGAACACGAGCGATCGATCCCACTATGTACTGAAGCCGATTGATTGATCCCTTGGCTTCTAACCGAACCCGAGCGATTCCTTCGCTGCTAACTGAACCCGACTGATTCCTTCGCCGCTGCTGCTAACTGAACCCGAGCGATCAATCGCTGTTGCATGCTGCTTACTAAAGCCAATCGATCGATGCGTTGCATCGAGCCCCCGTGTGTGAGACGTAGCCGGTTGGGTTGCCTCTCGATGAACAGTGCCCGTTGCTGCCACGCGCACGATACACGTAGACACTAGTCGAGATGCATCGATCGAGCCGGTTGATTGGCTGTGGATGAACAGTTCCCGTTGCTGCCGCATGCTCGTACGCCCCACCCCAGCAGGTGGGGGTTGGATGAACAGGACCCCGTGGTAGTAGGCGGTTGCCGCTGGATGAACAGGACCCCGAGGAGGCCGTGCCGCGGTACGCCACACCCAGCCAGTTGGGGGTGGATGAACAGGACCCCGTGGAGGCTGGATGAACAGTAGCCGGTGGAGGCTGGAGGAAGTCGACGTTGATGAACAGTAACTGGTGGAGGCCGGAGAGGAAGTCGACGGTGGATGAACAGTAGCCCGTGGAGTCCCGTTTTGCGGTACGCCACACCCCTCCCGATGAATAGGACCCCGTTTCGACCGTAGGCGCTCGAAGAGAAGTCTGTTTCCTCCATTTTGCGGTACGCCAGACCCCGTTTCGACTGTAGGTAGTTGGGAAGAAGTCCGTTTCCTCCGTTTTGTGGTACGCCAGACCCCTCCCGATGAACAGGACCCCGTTTTGACCGTAGGTGGTTGCAGAAAAGTCTGTTTCCTCCATTTTGCGGTACGCCAGACCCCCAACTGATGAACAGGACCCTGTTTCGACCATACGTGGTTGAACAGAAGGCCGTTTCCTCCATTTTGCGGTATGCGAGACACCCAACCGGTGGTGGTGGGGGGGGGTCGATGAACAACACCCCGTTTCGGCTGTTCCGTCCAAGCCGGTTGGCTCCCGATGAACAGGACGCCTTCCGACCCAGTCGGTTGCCTCCCGATGAACACGACGTTGTTTCTCTGTTCCGACCCAGCCGGTTGGCTACTGATGAAAAGTACGCCATTGCTGCCGTCCATTGCCTCTCCATGTACACGAGCCCTGGCCGTACGTATGCGCGAGTACGCGTTCCAGACCCCGCCCGTATGCATGTACGTGGTTGTATTTTTTGCAGCGTGGTTGTACGTACGTGTACTCGATTTAGACGGAACTGCCTTAACTGCTACGTATGGGGCTCTACTACGACACGTGCCGCTCCTTACACGGCCACGGTTCATGAGACCGATCGACTAGTATGTACGTACACGTTCACGACCAGACAGACAACGCTACGTACGCTTCAGCCGGGTGGGTCCCAACTGTCAGGGAGAATAAGGAGGCACTTCCTTGCGTGCGAAGATATAGCAGGTGGGTCCCAGCTGTCAGGGGGAGGAATCATTTTTTTTGCGCGTAATAAGGAGGCACTTCCTTGCGTGCAAAGATGTAGCTGGTGGGTCCAGCTGTCATCCTCACCGCGTATAGTCCTCTTCTGATGGTTGTCGTTCATTAACCACGTTGACTACGCCGCGCCGAGAGCACCAAAGCGGTGGACGACGGCGAGGCCTAGGAAGGGAACGACGCACAGCCGGCCACGGGAGGCGGGAGCAGGCGGTCCCGCCGGCGCTGGTTTGGGCGGCTGGAGTAAGAAGATCAGAGATTAAAGAAGTAGCACGGCCGTTGGATTAGCATCCAACGGTCACTGCTGCTAGAATCGTTTGTTGACTATAAGTTGACAAAGCCCTGCGTACGCGTTAACTTAGTAGGCCCACAAGCCAGCATAACATCTGTGGCGGACAGCATATAGCCCATTTGCTATTTTTCCTAAATTTATAGACCATTTTCTAATTATTACGTAATTTATTGCAGCCCATATTATAATTTTAGAATACCTGGCCATTTTCTCGCAAGGACGGGATTAAAAATTTCAACGATATTTCATTGAAATTTCCGAACTATTTTTAATCCCGAAATTTCGAGCCCGATAAAAAATAAATTTAAATTATGTTAAAATCCAATGAAATTTGAAATATCAAAAAATAAAAGAAAATTCTCAATTTGAAACTAATTGCCCATTTTCTTTGTTTTTATATACATACAACCCTTTTCATATTACTTATAAGATTTACAACCCTTTTTGTCTGGGCAGGCCGAATGTATCCCTCGTCGTCTTGAAAGATTTGCAGCCCAGCAGGACGGAGAAAAAGAAATCGGCCTGTGTAGGATATTGTACGAAAAAAGGTGGGCTAGTCATTTTCACCGAAAAAAATAGATGGGCTCGTCATATTGTAAACATAAAATAAAAGCATGGGCTAGACGGGCCACAGACACCGCACAGCCCAGTTGATAATCTACTCCATCTCAACAACAATAAAAAAATAACAACAACAAAACTGATCGAGCAACTGGGTCCCACGTGTCAGCCGCTCCATGTGCAATTCTCTCGTTTATTGACTACGTTGACAATGTCGTAGGTCCCAGATGTCAGCAAACCATTAGGAGGAAGCATTTTTTACATGTAATAAGGAGGAGCTTCCTTGCGTGCGAAGATGTAGCTGGTGGGTCCCAGCTGTCAGGGAGTGGAATCATTTTTCTGACGCGTAATAAGGAGGCACTTCCTTGCGTGCGACCATGGACCTCGTGGGTCCTAGCTGTCAGCTAATACATCTCCGACGTATCTATAGTTTTTGATTGTTCCATGCTATTACAGTATCAATCTTGGATGTTTTTATATGCAATTATATATCATTTTTTGGGACTAACCTATTAACCTAATGCCCAGTGCCAGTTGCTGTTTTCTGCTTGTTTTTGGTTTTTCAGGAAATTAGTACCAAGCGAAGTCCAAATGCCATGAAACTTTTTGATGATTTTTTCTGGACAAAAGTGACCCTGGAAGCTTCGAGAGGAAGCCAGAAGCTTCACGAGGAAGCCACAAGGCAACAGGGCGCGGCCCCAGGGGGGCGCGCCCTGATGCCTTGTGGGCCCCTCGTGACTCCTTTTGACCTAATTCCACTTCTATAAATTCTCAAATATTCGGAAACCAACAGAGAGCCACCCCGAATAACTTTTATGCCACCGCAAGCCTCTGTTCTTCCGCGATCCCATCTCGAGGCCTTTTCCGCTACTCTGCCGAAGGGGGAATCGATCACGGAGGGCTTCTACATCAACCTTGCCGCCCTTCCGATGATGTGTGAGTAGTTTACCACAGACCTACAGGTCCATAGCTAGTAGCTAGATGGCTTCTTCTCTCTCTGTGATCTTCAATACCATGTTCTCCTCGATGTTCATGGAGTTCTATCCGATGTCATCTTCTTTTGCGGTGTGTTTGTTGGGATCCGATGAATTGTGAGTTTATGATCAGATTATTCATGAGAAATATTTGACTCTTCTCTGAACTCTTTTATGCATGATTGTTATAGCTTTGTATTTCTCTCCGATCTATCGATTTGGTTTGGCCAATTAGATTGGTTTATCTTGCAATGGGAGAGGTGCTTTGTGATGGGTTCAATCTTGCGGTGCTCAATCCCAGTGACAGAAAGGGACATGACACATATTTGTATTTTTTCCATTAAGGATAAAAAGATGGGGTTTAATCATATTGCTTGAGTTTACTCTGTCTACATCATGTCATCTTGCTTAAGGCGTTACTCTGTTTCATACTTAATACCCTAGATGCATGTTGGACAGCGGTCGATGGGTGGAGTAATAGTAGTAGATGTAGGCAGGAGTCGGTCTACCTATCTCATACATGATGCCTATATACATGATCATTGCCATGAATCCGTCATAATTATTTGTTTTTCTATCAATTGCCCAACAGTAATTTGTTTACCCACCGTATGTTCTACGCTCGAGAGAGAAGCCTCTAGTGAAAACTATGGCCCCCGGGTCTATCTTTATCGTATATTAAAATCCAAAGATACCTTGCTGCAATTTATTTACTTTTATTTTATTTTGCAATTTATATTTCTATCTATCACTATCAGAATTAATCCTTGCAAATAACCGCTAAGAGGGTTGACAACCCTCTTATTTGCGTTGGGTGCAAGTGTTTGCTTTTGTGTGTGTAGGTGCTACTAAAGGGATTTTGTGTGGTTCTCCTACTGGATTGATAACCTTGGTTCTTAACTGAGGGAAATACTTATCTCTACTATACTGCATCATCCTCTCCTCTTCGGGGAAATACCAACGCAGTCTACAAGTAGCAGGAAGAATTTCTGGCGCCGTTGCCGGGGAGACATCACCAAAATTATCAAGTACCTTCGCACAAACTATCATCCACTTGCATTTATTTTATTTGCCTTTTATTTGCATTTTCCTCTCGTTTTCATCTCCGCCACTTCTAAAACAATTTTACAAAAACACAAAAATATTTTTGTTTGCTTGTTTGCTTGCTTCGTCATGATGTCTCAAGAAAACACAAAATTGTGTGACTTTTCCAATAATAATAATAATGGTTTTATTAGTACTCCTATTGCTCCTCCTGCCACTTGTGCGGAGTCATGTGACATTAATGCTGCTTTGCTTAATCTTGTTATGAAAGAACAATTTTCTGGTAGTCCTAATGAAGATGCTGCATCCCATCTAAATACTTTCATTGAACTTTGTGATATGCAAAAGAAGAAAGATGTGGATAATGATATTGTCAAATTGAAATTATTTCCGTTCTCACTACGAGATCGTGCTAAAACTTGGTTTTCATCCTTGCCTAGAAATAATATTGATTCTTGGGATAAGTGTAAGGATGCTTTTATTGCCAAGTATTTTCCTCCCGCTAAGATTATTTCTTTAAGAAATAAAATTATGAATTTTAAGCAACTTGAACATAAGCATGTTGCACAATCTTGGGAGAGAATGAAATTAATGATAAAAAATTGCCCAACACATGGTTTAAGCTTATGGATGATCATACAAAAAATTTATGCGGGACTAAACTTTGTTTCTAGAAATTTGCTAGACTCTGCCATAGGTGGTACTTTTATGGAAATTACATTGGGAGAAGCTACAAAACTTCTTGATAATATTATGACAAATTACTCTCAATGACACACTGAACGAACTTCAACTGGTAAGAAGGTAAATTCTGTTGAAGAAATTAATACTTTGAGTGATAAGATGGATGCTCTTATGAAATTGCTTGCTAGTAAAAATGCTCATATTGATCCTAATGATGTGCCATTGTCTACTTTGATTGAGCAAAATAATGATGCTATTGATGTGAATTTCGTCTCTAGAAATAATTTCAACAACAATGCTTATAGGGGTAATTTCAATTCTAGACCGTTTCCTGGAAATTCCTCTAATAATTATGGTAATTCCTATGGTAATCCATATAATAATAATAATAGGGTACCCTCTGATCTTGAAAGTAATATTAAAGAATTTATTAATTCGCAAAAGATTTTCAATGCTATGATAGAAGAAAAATTGAATAGAGTTGATGAAATGTCTAGGAACATGGATAGAATTGCTCATGATGTGGAAAATCTTAAAATTAAAATTTTGCCACCCAAGCATGATATAAATGAGTCTATTAAAGCTATCTATGCCTCCATTAATGAAAGTAAAGAAAGGACCGCTAGGTTGAGAGCTAAGCGGGAATTCTTAGAAAAAGCTATTCCATCCGGTTTCTATCGTAGTAATGATGAAGATATTAACATGATTGGTGTCACCCCTATTGAATCTTTATTTAGTAACATAAAACTTGATGAAAAAGGGATTGAAGATGAGTCAGCTTTAGCTAGAAGGCGTCCCGATTATTTGGAGAGTGATAATCTTAATGATAAAAATGAAAAAAGTGGGTTTGGAGAGGTCAAAACTTTAAATAATGATGTGCCCACTACTTTGGATTACAAGGACTTTAATTATGATAATTGTTCTTTAATTGGGTGTATTTCTTTGTTGCAATCCATGATTAATTCACCTAATGCTTTGATACGTCCATTTTGCACCATGTTTTGCTACTGTTATTTATAGTGTTTTCAATCAATATAACACTTTGTGGAGCAATTCTAATGCCTTTCCCTCTTAATATGCAAGATTTACACAAGGAGGGAGATTGCCAGCAGCTGGAATTCTGGACCTGAAAAAGCTATGTCAGAGATACCTATTCTGCACATCTCCAA
The DNA here is from genome assembly GCA_039707655.1 of Elymus sibiricus. Taxonomy (NCBI): domain Eukaryota; kingdom Viridiplantae; phylum Streptophyta; class Magnoliopsida; order Poales; family Poaceae; genus Elymus; species Elymus sibiricus. Next base: position 341,665,243 of record CM077666.1, on the reverse strand, counting down.
ATGAGCTGAAATTTCACGGAGATTTATTTTGGAATAAATAAAAAATACTGGAAGCAAGAAGTACCAGAGGGGGCCACCCAGGTGCCCACGAGGCACCAGGGCACGCCACCCCCCCAGGCGCGCCCTGGTGGCTCGTGGGGCCCCTGGCCCCCATTTTCTGGTATATAAGGCCATTTGCCCTAGAAAAAATAAGGAGAAGACTTTTGGGACGGTGTGTCGCCGTCTCGAGGTGGAACTTGGGCAGGAGCACTTTTGCTCTCCGGCGGAGCGATTCTGACGGGGATACTTCCCTCCGGGAGGGGGAAATCGGAGCCATCATCATCACCAACGATCCTCTCATCGTGGGAGGACCGATCTTCATCAACATCTTCAACAACAGCATCTCATCTCAAACCCTAGTTCATCTCTTGTATTCAATCTTTGTCTCAAAACCTCAGATTGGTACATGTGGGTTGCTAGTAGTGTTGATTACATCTTGTAGTTGATGCTAGTTGGTTTATTTGGTGGAAGATTATATGTTCAGATCTAATATGCTATTTAATACCCCTCTGATCTTGGACATGAAGATGATTTGTGAGTAGTTACTTTTGTTCTTGAGGACATGGGAGAAGTCTTGTCATAAGTAATCATGTGAATTCGGCATTCATTCAATATTTTGATGATATGTATGTAGTTGATTCTCTTAGTGGTGTCATGTGAACGTCGACTACATGACACTTCACCATCTTTGGGCCTAAGGGAATGCATTGTGTAGTAGTAATTAGATGATGGGTTGCTAGAGTGACAGAAGCTTAAACCCTAGTTTATGCGCTATTCCGTAAGGGGCTGATTTGGATCCATATGTTTAATGCTATGGTTAGAGTTATCTTAATTCTTCTTTCATAGTTGTGGATGCTTGCGAGAGGGGGTAATCATAAGTGGGAGGCTTGTTCAAGTAAGAACAGCACCCAAGCACCGGTCCACCCACATATCAAATTATTAAAGTAGCGAACGCGAATCAAACCAACATGATCAAAGTGACTAGATGAAATTCCCATGTGTCCTCGAGAACGCTTTGCTTATTATAAGAGATCGTTCCGGCCTGTCCTTTGCCATAAGAAGGATTGGGCTATCTTGCTACACTTATTGTTACTATTGTTACTTGTTACAAATTATCTTGCTATCAAACTACTCGTTACCGATAATTTCAGTGCCTGAAGAAAATACCTTGCTGAAAACCGCTTGTCATTTCCTTCTGCTCCTCGTTGGGTTCGACACTCTTACTTATCGAAAGGACTACGATTGATCCCCTATACTTGTGGGTCATCATGCCTATGAATAAAATAAAGCTTTCACTAAACATATTGTAGAAGCTATGATAAAAGCTCATGAAGAAAAACTTGAGTTAGAAGTCTCAATTCCTAGAAAATTAAATGATGAATGGGGACCTACTATTAAAGTTAAAATTAAAGATTATGAATGCAATGCTTGATGTGATCTTGGTGCTAGCGTCTCCACTATACCAAAATCTTTGTGTGATGTGCTAGGTCTCACCGATATGGATCCTTGTTCCCTCAATTTGCATCTTGCGGATTCTACTATTAAAAAGCCATTGGGTAGAATAAATGATGTGCTTATTCTTGCTAATAGAAATTATGTGCCCATGGATTTTATTGTTCTTGATATTGAATGCAATCCTTCTTGTCCTATAATACTTGGTAGGCCTTTCCTACGAACCATAGGTGCTATTCTTGATATGAAAGAAGGTAGTATAAGATTTCAATTTCCATTAAAGAAAGGAATGGAACACTTCCCTAGAAACAAAATTAAGCCACCTTATGAATCTATTATGAGGGCCACCTATGGAATTAATTTGAAGGATGACAACACTTGAAACTATGCATTATGCCTAGCTAGGGGCATAAAACAATAGCGCTTGTTGGGAGGCAACCCAATGAATAAAATAAATTTTTGTTTTACCTTCTGTTTTTGTGTGTTTACACAATTATAGCTTATGTTATGATTGTGTTTTTATCTTTTAATTAGTGTTTGTGCCAAGTAATGTCTTTGGGATGATTTGGAAGATAGTATAATTGATGCTGTTTGAAAACAGAAATTTTTGCGTCCAGTGCTGGAATTTTTTTTTTTGGAGCGTCAGAACCTTCTGAATTTTTTACACAATATTTTTATATGAATTTCCCAAGTTTTCCTCATTTTTCAGAATTTTTGTAGTTACTTAATTATGACGTTAATTCAGATCTTTACAGACTGTTCTGTTTTAGACAGATTTTGTTTTTGGTGCAAAGTTTGCTTATTTTGATGAATCTATGGATCGTATCGGGGGGTATGAGTCATGGAGAAGTTGGAGTACAGTAGCATTATGCCAATACTAAATATGAATCAATTTACAATAGTACCTAAAGTTTAAGATTTGTTTGTTATACCAACGGATCTCATGAGGTTTCTGTTGAGTTTTGTGTGCTGAAGTTTTCAAGTTTTTTGTGAGACTACGATGGATAAAGGAATAAGGAGCAGCAAGAGCCTAAGCTTGGGGATGCCCAAGGCACCCCAAGGTAATATTCAAGGAAGACTCAAGCGTCTAAGCTTGGGGATTCCCCGGAAGGCATCCCCTCTTTCGTCTACAATCTATTGGTAACTCACTTGGAGCTATATTTTTATTCATCACATGATATGTGTTTTACTTGGAGCGTCTTGTGCTATATTTTGTTTGCTTTTGTTTGCTTTTTAGTTTGTCACAATCATCTTTGCTGAACACACCTTTTTGAGAGGGACACACATTATTCGTGATTTGTTAGAATACTCTATGTGCTTCACTTATATCTTTTGAGCTAGGCAGTTGCTCTAGTGTTTCACTTATATCTTTTAGAGTACGGTGGTGGTTATATTTTAAAGAACTAGTTGCACTCTCATGCTTCACTTATATCTTTTTGAGAGTCTAATAAATAGCAATGGTAATATGCACGGGTTATGAATTTGGTCCTAATATGATAGGTATTCAAGAGGGATATAATAAAAACTTTCATGTAGATCACTGAATATGATAAGTTTGATTCCTTGCAATAGTTTTGCGATATTAAGATGGTAATATGTGGGAGGTGCTAGTAGATAATTGTGGTTTAGTAAGAATATTGGTGTTAAGGTTTGTGATTCCCGAAGGATGCACGTATGGTCTGTCCTTATGCTAAGAAGTTGGAGCATGATTTATTCTTGATTGTCTACCTTATGAGTGGCGGTCGGGGATGAGCGATGGTCTTTTCCTACCAATCTATCCCCCTAGGGGCATGCGTAGTAGTACTTTGCTTCGAGGGCTAATAAACTTTCGCAATAAGTATGTGAGTTCTTTATGACTAATGTGAGTCCATGGATTATACGCACTCTCACCTTTTCGCAATTTGCTAGCCTCTTCGGTACTGTGCATTGCCCTTTCTCACATCAAGAGTTGGTGCAAACTTCGCCGGTGCATCCAAACCACGTGATATGATACGCTCTATCACACATAAGCCTCCTTATATCTTCCTCAAAACAGCCACCATACCTACCTATCATGGCATTTCCATAGCCATTCCGAGATATATTGCCATGCAACTTCCACCGTTCCATTTTTTTATTACACACATCATCATTGTCATATTGCTTTGCATGATCATATAGCTCACATAGTATTTGTGGCTCAGCCACCGTTCATCATTTTTATACATGTTACGCTAGTATCATTGCACATCCTGGTACACCGTCAGAGGCATTCATATAGAGTCATATTTTTGTTCTAGTTTCGAGTTGTAATTTTCTTTTGAGTAGTAAGTAAATAGAAGTATGATGATCATCATTATTAGAGCATTGTCCCAGTGAGGAAATAAAAAAAAGAGGAAAAAAGAGGCCAAAAAGAGCCCATGAAAAAAAAGAAAAAAGAAAGAAAGAAAAAAAAGGAAATGAGAGAAAAAGAGAGAAGGGGCAGTGTTACTATCCTTCTCCATACTTGTGCTTCAAAGTAGCACCATGTTTTTCATATAGAGAGTCTCCTATTTTGTCACTTTATACTAGTGGGAATTTTTCATTATAGAACTTGGCTTGTATATTCCGATGATGGGCTTCCTCAAATGCTCGAGGTCTTCATGAGCAAGCAAGTTGGATGCACACCCACTTAGTTTTTTATTTTTTGAGCTTTCATACACTTATAGCTCTTAGTGCATCCGTTGCATGGCAATCCCTACTCCTTGCATTGACATCAATTGATGGGCATCTCCATAGCCCGTTAATTAGCCGCGTCGATGTGAGACTATCTTCTTATTTTTTTGACTTCCCCTTATTAATCTCTACCACCACACTCTATTCCACCCATAGTGCTATATCCATGGCTTGCGCTCATGTATTGCGTGGGGGTTGAAAAACCTGAAGCACGTTAAAAAGTATGAACCAATTGCTCGTCTTGTCATTAGGGTTGTGCATGATAAATACTTTGTGTTAAGAAGATGGAGCATGACAGGATTATATGATTTTGTAGGGATAACTTTCTTTAGCATTTTTATTTTGAAAGACATGATTGTTTATTAGTATGCCTGAGTATTGATGTCTTTATACCAAATTATAGACTATTGCTTTGAGTCATTCGGATCTTATTATTCATACCGTAAGAGACATTACATGATGAAACATGTTAGGTAGCATTCCACATCAAAAATTCTGTTTTTTATCATTTACCTACTCGAGGACAAGCAGGAATTAAGCTTGGGGATGCTTAATACGTCTCCAACATATCTATAATTTTTGATTGTTCCATGCTATTATAGTATCAATCTTGGATGTTTTTATATGCAATTATATGCAATTATATATCATTTTTTGGGACTAACCTATTAACATAGTGCCCAGGGCCAGTTGTTGTTTTCTGCTTGTTTTTGGTTTTTTAGGAAATCAGTACCAAACAAAGTCCAAATGCCACAAAACTTTTTGACGATTTTTTTCTGCACAAAATAGACCCTGGAAGCTTCGGGAGGAAGCCAGAAGCTTCACGAGGAAGCCACAAGGCAACAGGGCGCGGCCCCGGGGGGGGGCTGATGCCTTGTGGGCCCCTCGTGGCTCCTTTTGACCTAATTCCACTTCTATAAATTCTCAAATATTCGGAAACCAACAGAGAGCCACCCCAAATAACTTTTACGCCGCCGCAAGCCTTTGTTCTTCCATGATCCCATCTGGAGGCCTTTTCCGGTACTCTGCCGGAGGGGAAATCGATCACGGAATGCTTCTACATCAACCTTGCTGCCCTTTCGATGATGTGTGATTATTTTACCACAGACCTATGGGTCCATAGCTAGTAGCTAGATGGCTTATTCTCTCTCTTTGGTCTTCAATACCATGTTCTCCTCGATGTTCTTGGAGTTCTATCCGATGTAATCTTCTTTTGCGGTGTGTTTGTTGGGATCTGATGAATTGTGAGTTTATGATCAGATTATTCATGAGAAATATTTGAGTCTTCTCTGAACTATTTTATGCATGATTGTTATAGCTTTGTATTTCTCTCTGATCTATCGATTTGGTTTGGCCAACTAGATTGGTTTATCTTGCAATGGGAGAGGTGCTTTGTGATGGGTTCAATCTTGCGGTGCTCAATCCCAGTGAAAGAAAGAGACATGACACGTATTTGTATTGTTGCCATTAAGGATAAAAAGATGGGGTTTAATCATATTGCTTGAGTTTACTTTGTCTACATCATGTCATCTTGCTTAAGGCGTTACTCTGTTTCATACTTAATACCCCAGATGCATGCTGGATAGCGGTCGATGGGTGGAGTAATAGTAGTAGATGCAGGCAGGAGTCGGTCTACTTGTCTCGGACGTGATGCCTATATACATGATCATTGCCATGAATCCGTCATAATTATTTGCTTTTCTATCAATTGCCCAACAGTAATTTGTTTACCCACCATATGTTCTTCGCTCGAGAGAGAAGCCTCTAGTGAAAACTATGGCCCCCCGGGTCTATCTTTATCATATATTAAAATCCAAATATGCCTTGCTGCAATTTATTTACTTTTATTTTATTTTGCAATTTATATTTCTATCTATCACTATCAGAATTAATCCTTGCAAATAACCGCTAAGAGGATTGACAACCCTCTTATTTGCGTTGGGTGCAAGTGTTTGCTTTTGTGTGTGTAGGTGCTGCTAAAGGGATTTTGTGTGGTTCTCCTACTGAATTGATAACCTTGGTTCTTAACTGAGGGAAATACTTATCTCTACTATACTGCATCATCCTCTCCTCTTCGGGGAAATACCAACGCAGTCTACAAGTAGCATCAGCCTGTCCACGTACAGTCCTCTTTCGATGGCTGTCGTTCGTTGACCATGTTTAGGACACCGTGCCGAGAGCACCAAGGCGGTGGACGACGGCGAGGCCTAGGGAGGGAACGACTTGGAGCCGGGGAAGACTAAGCAGTGGATGCCCACGCGGAGGGGAATACGAGGGTTTACTGGCTTGGCTGCGGTGTGAGGCTGCCGTCGCCGGAGAATAACAGGAGGTGTGGTCAGTAGAGGGATGGCCTGGCAAGCGATGGGAGTAGGGTGGGGCGATGAGGCCTGCGCGGCAGCATAGCCGGCCATTGAAGGTGGGAGCAGGCGGTCCCGGTGGCGCTGGTTTGGGCGGCTGGAGCAGGAAGATCAGAGATTGAAGAAGCACGTCGACCGTTGGATTGACATCTATCGGTCTCACGCTGGTAGAGTCGATTTGTTGACTAAGTTGACATAGCCTTGCGTATGCATCAACTTAGTAGGTCCACAACTTAATATATAAACTAATAAAACTATATATATATATATATAAAGTAGAGATGAGAAAAATAGAAATGGGCTGTGCGTTTTCTTCAGTAAAAAAAAGCTGGGCTGCTGATGTTCTAAGAAAAAATAAAACCAAGGCTGGGCGGCCCAGAGGCCAGTTGATACCTGCTAGATCCTTGTGGCCTCATGTCATCATAGGCTGTGCCTGTTAATAAACAAAACATAACCTGGGCAGTCTACAGCCCAGTTGATATTTGCTCGACCTCAAAAAAAATATACTACCTGTTGGATCCCAGTTGTCAGTCTCTCCATGTAGAATTCTCTCGTTTATTGACTATGTTGAAAATTTCATGGGTCTCAGACGTCAGCATATTTTTTCCATTGTGATAATAAGTGTATGCACTTGCTTGCATACGGCCATGGACCTGCTGGGTCCGTACTGTTAGCCTCTGTATGGACAACCCTCTTCTGGTTCCACGGACGAATTTCATGCAAATCGGATGATTTTCATAGAAACCGGACCAAATTCATTAAATTTTACATGTTTCTTTTTCTTATGGAACATTTTACATATTTCAACTAAACAATAACTGACTAGGCCTTTTTTAGTCCAAAAATGATCGCTGGAAGCAGCGGCTCCCGTTTCTCCCGCCTGTTAAATTTTTTGGTTAACCGAGAACTCAAATGAGAGAACATGCCGTATGCGGTTTTTTTAGTGGTATGTGGTATGTGGGTTAGAGGGATGGCATGGGAGGTGATACGTCTCCAACGTATCAATAATTTTTGATTGTTTCATGCTATTATAGTATCAATCTTGGATGTTTTATATGCCATTATATATCATTTTTTCGGACTAACCTATTAACCCAGTGCCCAGTGCCAGTTGCCGTTTTTTGCTTGTTTTTGCCTTTTTAGAAAATCATTATCAAAAAGTGTCCAAATGAGAAAAAAAACTTTGGAATAATTTTTTCTAGACCAGAAGAGACCCAGGAAGCTTCGGGAGAAGACCAGAAGAGCCACGAGGAGGCGGCAAGCCTGGAGGGCGCGCCCCCCAGGCTTGTGGGCCCCTCATGGCACCTCTTTACCTAATTCCTTCGCTATAAATTCACAAATATTCCCAAACCAATAGAGAGACAGAAGAGAAAACCTTTCCGTCGCCGCAAGCCTCTGTTCTTCCATGATCCCATCTGGAGGCCTTTTCCGGTACTCTGCGGAGGGGGAATCGATCACGGAGGGCTTCTACATCAACCTTGCTACCCTTCCGATGATGTTTGAGTAGTTTACCATAGACCTACGGGTCCATAGCTAGTAGCTAGATGGCTTCTTCTCTCTCTTTGATCTTCAATACCATGTTCTCCTTGATGTTCTTGGAGTTCTATCCGATGTAATCTTCTTTTGCGGTGTGTTTGTTGGGATCCGATGAATTGTGAGTTTATGATGAGATTATTCATGAGAAATATTTGAGTATTCTCTGAACTCTTTTATGCATGATTGTTATAGCTTTGTATTTCTCTTTGATCTATCGATTTGGTTTGGCCTACTAGATTGATTTATCTTGCAATGGGAGAGGTGCTTTTTGATGGGTTCAATCTTGCGGTGCTCAATCCCAGTGACAGAAGGGGACACGACACATATTTGTATTGTTGCCATTAAGGATAAAAAGATGGGGTTTAATCATATTGCTTGAGTTTACTTTGTCTACATCATGTCATCTTGCTTAAGGCGTTACTCTGTTTCATACTTAATACCCTAGATGCATGCTGGATAGTGGTCGATGGGTGGAGTAATAGTAGTAGATGCAGGCAGGAGTCGGTCTACTTGTCTCGGACGTGATGCCTATATACATGATCATTGCCATGAATCCGTCATAATTATTTGCCTTTCTATCAATTGCCCAACAGTAATTTGTTTACCCACCGTATGCTATATGTTCGAGAGAGAAGCCTCTAGTGAAAACTATGGCCCCCGGTCTACTTTATCATATATTAAAAACCTAAAAATACTTTGCTGCAATTTATTTACTTTTATTTTTATTAGTATTTTAGATTATCTATTTACCTTGATAAGATTTAATCCTTGCAAATAACCGCTAAGAGGATTGACAACCCTCTTATTTGCGTTGGGTGCAAGTGTTTGCTCTTTTGTGTGCAGGTGCGCTTAACGGAATTTTGCTTGGTTCTCCTACTGGATTGATAACCTTGGTTCTTAACTGAGGGAAATACTTATCTCTATTGTACTGCATCATCCTCTCCTCTTCGGAGAAATACCAACGCAGACTACAAGTAGCAGGAAGAATTTATGGCGCCGTTGCCGGGGAGACATCATCAAAATTACCAAGTACCTTCCCACAAACTATCATGCACTTGCATTTACTTTATTTGCCTTTTATTTGCATTTGCCTCTCGTTTTCATCTCCCCCACTTCTATTTTTTTTACAAAAACACAAAAATATTCTTATTTGCTTGCTTGCTTGTTTGCTTCACCATTATGGCTAGTTATTCGCTTGTTACTATTTGATAACCCACAAGTATAGGGGATCGCAACATTTTTCGAGGGTAGAGTATTCAACCCAAATTTATTGATTCGACACAACGGGAGCCAAAGAATATTTGCAAGTATTAGCAGTTGAGTTGTCAATTCAACCACACCTGGAGACTAAATATCTGCAGCAGAGTGATCAGTAGCACAGTAGTATGATAATTTGATAGTAGTAGCAATAAGAGTAACAATAGCAGTAACGGTAGCAGCAATAGTAATAGCAATTGTGACAGCAGTAGCAACAGTAGTAACTTAGCAAGAACAATATGTGAAGAACTCATAGGCATTGGATCGGTGATATTGTTGGATAACATTCATCATGTAACAGTCATAACCTAGGGCGACACAGAACTAGCTCCAATTCATCAATGTAATGTAGGCATGTATTCCGTATATAGTCATACGTGCTTGCGATAAGAACTTGCATGACATCTTTTGTCCTACCCTCCCGTGGCAGCGGGGTCCATAAGGAAACTAAGGGATATTAAGGCCTCCTTTTAATAGAGAACCGGAACAAAGCATTAACACATAGTGAATACATGAACTCCTCAAACTATGGCAATCACCGGAAAGAATCCCAATTATTGTCACCTTGGGGTATGCGGATCATAACACATAGCAGGTGCATATAACTTGCAAGATCGGATCAAGAACACAAATATATTCATGAAAACATAAAGGGTTCAGATCTAGAATCATGGCACTCGGGCCCTAGTGACAAGCATTAAGCATAGCAAAGTCATAGCAACATCAATCTCAGAACATAGTGGATACTAGGGATCAAGCCCTAACAAAACTAACTCGATTACATGATAAATCTCATCCAACTCATCACCGTCAAGCAAGCCTACGAAGTAATTACTCACTCCCGGCGGTGAGCATCATGAAATTGGTGATGAAGGATGGTTGATGATGACGATGCCGGAAGACCCCCCTCTCCGGAGCCCCAAACGGACTCCAGATCTGGCCTCCCGATGAAGAACAGGAGGTGGCGGCGGCTCCGTATCATGAAACGCAATAAAACTTCCTCCCTTATTTTTTTTCTCTGTAATTGTGAATTAATAGCGTTGGAATTAGGTCAGACGGAGCCACGTGGGCCCCACGAGGTACCAGGGCACGCATGGGGGGGGTGGCGTGCCCTGGTGCCTCGTGGGCACTGGGTGGCTCCCCTCCAGTATGTTTTGGCTCCAGTATTTTTTATATATTCCATAAAAAATCTCCAAAAAGTTTCATGCAATTCCAAGAACTTTTATTTCTGCACAAAAAACAACACCATGGCAATTCTGCTGAAAACAGCGTCAGTCCGGGTTAGTTTCATTCAAATCATGCAAATTAGGGTTCAAAACAAGAGCAAAAGTGTTTGGAAAAGTAGATACAACGGAGACGTATCAACTCCCCCAAGCTTAACTCATTGCTTGTCCTCAAGCAATTCAGTTGACAAACTGAAAGTGATAAAGAAAAAACTTTTACAAACTCTTTTGTTCTTGTATCTATATATATGCTTAAATAGCACCCAAGTTTTCAGCAAAGATTATAACTAACCATGCAAATGATAACTCTTAGAAATTATATTCACTCATATCAATGGCATAATCAACTAGCGAGCAATAATAAGATATCTCAAATGCCAACACTTTGTCAGAACAATTATGATATAATATGACAACAAGGTATCTCGCTAGCCCTTTCTGAGACCGCAAAACATAAATGTAGAGCACCTCCAAAGTTCAGGCAGCGACTAAACATTGTAATTCATGGTAGAAGAGATCCAGTCATGATGCACACAACATTAACTACTCACAATGCATGAGAATGACAATAGTGCTCTCAGGACTGGTGCTTGTTTGAGAAGGTGATGACTCAACAATAAAAGTAAAATAACATAAAAGTAAATAGATAGGCCCTTCGCAGAGGGAAGCATCGATTTGTAGAGGTGCCAGAGCTCGAAGCTTAAATCAGAGATAGATATAATTTTGGGAGGTATGCCTTTCCTGTCAACGTCATGACCGAGAGTTTTCAATATCTTCCATGCTAAACACATTAGCGGCGGTTCCCAAGCGATAAAGTAAAGTTTACTCCCCCTCCATCAACAATCACAAGCCATGGCTAGCCGAATCCTCGGGTGCCCTCCATACCAACAACTTTCCGGGGGAGTTTGTTTTATTATTTTGCAATTTTAATAGTGGGACTGGGCATCCCGATTACCAGCCCCTCTTGTGCAAGGACAAGTGAATAAACACTCATCATGAGAATAACCCGCTTAGCATGGAAGATATTGACCGCCCCCTGTCGCTCCATGAGCGGTACGGGCACACAAAACAGATGTCCATTTGAATATTTAGAGGTGGCACATGCAAATTTACTTAGAACGGCAAAGTAATACCGCATATAGGTAGATATAGTGGACTCATCTGGAATAACTTTGGTTTAAGGATTTTGATGCACAAGCAGCATTCCCGCTTAGTACAGGTGAAGGCTAGCAAATAGGTTGAGAAGCGACCAGCTAGAGAGCGAAAACGGTCATAATCATGCATTATGAATAATCATCATTGAATACTAGCATGAGTAGGATATAAACACCATGAACATAAATATCGTGAAGGCTATGTTGGTTTTGAATCAACTACATGCGTGAACATGTGCCAAGTCAAGCCACTTGAAACATTCAGAGGAGGATACCATATCATCATACTACATCACAATCATTTTAATGCATGTTGACACTCAAGATAAATCATTATCCACTCCTAGCTACTTAAGCATGGCATGAGCAACTATAATCTCTAATTGTCATCATAAACATGTTTAATCATAACATGCTGAACCATGGATACTGAGTTAAACATATTTACAAAAACAAAGAACAAGTTGAGTTCATACCCGCTTTTCCTTGCCACAGTCACTTCATCGAATCATCGTCGTTACTGCCTTTCACTTGCACGACCGAATGATATGAAAATGAAAATAGTGCAAATGTGCCGTGGACTAAGCTGGAATCTGCAAGCATTTTATTCAAAGGAGAAGACAAGGCAAAATGGGCTCTTTGTTAGATCAACAACAATGCATATGGGAGCCACTCAACATTTTCATCGTGGTCTTCTCCTTACAATGGCTCAACAAAAGAAAAGAATTTCAGAGAAACACACTAAAATATTTTTGGAGTTTTTAGTTTTTCTAAGGGAAACGAAATAAATAGGAAAACGAAAAACGAGAAAAATATTTACACGGGAAAGCTCCTAACAAGTAGAAGAAGAAACGGGAAATCTTTTTGGGTTTTCTTTTACTACTATGAAACTACAACTAATTAAACTCGAAAGAAAAACCGAAAAGAAACGAGAAATGTTTTTGGATTTTCTCAAGTTTTTCGAACACACTAGAAGAAAACGAGAAAATAAAACTAGCATGGATTATACAATGAAAAAGTATGAACACTGACAACTGGAATGAAATGTGTGAGCATGAATGTAATGTCGGTGAGAAATACGTACTCCCCCAAGCTTAGGCTTTTGCCTACCTTGGTTTACGGCCATCCGTAGCAGCCATCCGGTCCCATGTGAAAGTCCTGAGGCGGCGGAACCCGAGCGTCCCAATCCTCGGGCTCCTCCTCTGCCGCTGCCAAAGCGTTCCGGTAAGCAATGATGTCCGGTGGCATCACAGTATATCTGTTCCTGGCATGAGAATCAAACAAAGCAGGTGCAGGCAACAAAATAATATCACGAGTATCCTCACTTAAAACCAAGTTATAACGAATGTTGTGAGGAGGCTCAGGAGCATCAAGAAAGTGGTGGTCCCTCATGGACTGGTGATCTAAGTAAACTCTGGGCAACAAACAATCATGAGGGCGTATGTTAACATTAAAACGTCTCGCTAAGCGAGTAGCATAAATACCACCATGAATTTTACCCCTAGTTCTATTAGTGTGCAGGCGGCGTGCAATGATGGCTCCCAAGTTATAAGTGTTATCATTGTGCAATGCGCGACGTAAAATGGCAAAGTGAGGTGCAGCTAGCGCACTACCTTGCTCCCTAGCAATCAAGCATTTCCCTAAGAATAAAGCAAAGTAATGAACAGAGGGAAATTGCAAGCTAGTGGCTCGGGCTTTCGACACGCCCCTAGTCTCTCCCACCGTTAAAGTGTGGAGAAAACCCTCAAACTCCTCCGGGTGAGGCTCTCTAATTTCCCCATCAAAGGGAATCAAACATATCTCACAAAATTCAGCCAGAGGTATCTGATAATGTTCAGCATATAAATCAAAGCGCACCTCAGGGGGTTCGAGCCTACTCAGAAAATGAAAGTTTTGCACAAAGGAATTTGTAAGGATGTGGTACTGGTCACACTCATCTGCGAGGAAGTCGGTCAGTTCGGCATTTGCAACGAATTGCTCAAACTCTTGGTAGAATCCGGCTTCGTTCATGAAGGCATTGTGCGGCCATTCGCACGGCCGGACCTCCATCCTACGCGGAATGTTGAGGTCATTGTTCGAGGACTCCCCAAGGACTCCCTTGGCGTTCCGCTTCGAGGAACTCCTCCGGAAGATATTCATTTTCCTAAGAACAATTTCTGAAATTTTTTGGCCCACAAAATGATATCAATAAAACTTCACAAGATTGATAGCAACTACTCATATGGATGTCTAGAGGCTATATCAAGCATTCAAACTACTTGGAACTCAAAGAATTCAACATGCAAGCTCATTTTCAGTAGCACCAAGAGCAGCTAATTATGCAAAATATAATCCACAAGAGCAAAAACTAATTGGAGCAATTGAGGAGTCACATACCAAGGAGCAATCTCCCAAAACAGTTTCGGAAACAGAGCTCCGAGCAAAGAGAACGAAAATTTCAGTGTTGTGAGCAAGAACACGAGAGAGAGAGAGAGAGAGCTACCAGGAATTTTTGCTAGAGGTAAGAGACGAAGTGGGCTGAAGGAATAAGTGAGGGGCCCCCTGTGGGGCCCATGAGGTACATGGGCGCGCCTGGGGGGGTGGCGCGCCCTGGTGCCTCGTGGGCACCTGGGGCACCCCCCTGGTATGTTCCAAGTGCCAAAAAATATTAAATATTATATAAAAATTTATATCAAAATTTTATTGCATTTTGAACACTTTTATGTCTGGGCACTTTTTTATTGCACGGATAAATCAGAAAACAGGATAATCATGGCATTTTATTTTATTTAACTAAAAATAACATAAGGCAAAAAGTGGGTACAGAAGGTTGTGCTTACTAAATTAATCGACTCCATGCCCCTCAAAAAGAATCCATTAATAAGGTTGATCAAGTCTTATTAACAAATCATTTCCGAGTAACATGAAACCGAAGAATCTTCGTAAAACACTAAGTTACCTCAACGGGCATACGCATCTCCCCGATAATAAGAGTTTCATATTTCTTTTTAACAGTAGGAAGAGGGATTTGAAAACTTCCAATGGTAATTGTCGGAGTCTTTTCAATAATATGAATACCATTTACTTGAAATTATTTCTTCGGAAAGTGCACCGTATGTTCATTACCATTGATATGAAAAGTGACCTTGCTTTTGTTGCAATCAATAACAGCCCTTGTGGTATCATCAATAACTTGCGACATATTAGAATTAATAGCATGTGGTGGTGTTGCAAGTTTGCTCAAAACAGAAGGCGAATTAAGTGCAGAGCTAGATGACAGTTCCTTGCCTCCCCTCGTCTTAGAGGGAACGATCTTGGTCTTAGCGTCTTTCAGATTCTTCATAGTGATCAACATATATAAATCCCAAGTGACTTAGCAAATAAAGCTATGCTCCCCGGCAACGGCGCCAGAAAAAGGTCTTGATAACCCACAAGTATAGGGGATCGCAACAGTTTTCAAGGGTAGAGTATTCAACCCAAATTTATTGATTCGACACAACGGGAGCCAAAGAATATTTGCAAGTATTAGCAGTTGAGTTGTCAATTCAACCACACCTGGAGACTAAATATCTGCAGCAGAGTGATCAGTAGCACAGTAGTATGATAGTTTGATAGTAGTAACAATAAGAGTAACAGTAGCAGTAACGGTAGCAGCAATAGTAATAGCAATTGTGACAGCAGTAGCAACAGTAGTAACTTAGCAAGAACAATATGTGAAGAACTCGTAGGCATTGGATCGGTGATATTGTTGGATAACATTCATCATGTAACAGTCATAACCTAGGGCGACACAGAACTAGCTCCAATTCATCAATGTAATGTAGGCATGTATTCTGTATATAGTCATACGTGCTTGCGATAAGAACTTGCATGATATCTTTTGTCCTACCCTCCCGTGGCAGCGGGGTCCATAAGGAAACTAAGGGATATTAAGGCCTCCTTTTAATAGAGAACCGGAACAAAGCATTAACACATAGTGAATACATGAACTCCTCAAACTATGGCAATCACCGGAAAGAATCCCAATTATTGTCACCTTGGGGTATGCGGATCATAACACATAGCAGGTGCATATAACTTGCAAGATCGGATCAAGAACACAAATATATTCATGAAAACATAAAGGGTTCAGATCTAGAATCATGGCACTCGGGCCCTAGTGACAAGCATTAAGCATAGCAAAGTCATAGCAACATCAATCTCAGAACATAGTGGATACTAGGGATCAAGCCCTAACAAAACTAACTCGATTACATGATAAATCTCATCCAACTCATCACCGTCCAGCAAGCCTACGAAGGAATTACTCACTCCCGGCGGTGAGCATCATGAAATTGGTGATGAAGGATGGTTGATGATGACGATGCCGGAAGATCCCCCTCTCCGGAGCCCCAAACGGACTCCAGATCTGGCCTCCCGATGAAGAACAGGAGGTGGCGGCGGCTCCGTATCGTGAAACGCAATAAAACTTCCTCCCTTATTTTTTTCTCTGTAATTGTGAATTAATAGCGTGGAATTAGGTCAGACGGAGCCACGTGGGCCCCACGAGGTACCAGGGCGCGCATGGGGGGGGGGGGGGTGGCGCGCCCTGGTGCCTCGTGGGCACTGGGTGGCTCCCCTCCAGTAGGTTTTGGCTCCAGTATTTTTTATATATTCCATAAAAAATCTCCAAAAAGTTTCATCCAATTCCAAGAACTTTTATTTCTGCACAAAAAACAACACCATGGCAATTCTGCTGAAAACAGCGTCAGTCCGGGTTAGTTCCATTCAAATCATGCAAATTAGGGTCCAAAACAAGAGCAAAAGTGTTTGGAAAAGTAGATACGATGGAGACGTATCACTATTACCCCTGAAAAGGAAGCGCTTAATTTTAAACAAAGGGGAGGAGAAAATTTAAAAGATGCTTGGTATAGGATTTGCGATGCACTACCGTTCTTCTTCGAAATTTTTATGTGGGAATTACTACTTGGTATAGATTTGTGCTTAACACTATTACCGGAGGAAATTTCTTAATGTGTCCCACTTTGGATGCTTTCAATGCTATGGGAAATTTAGTGGGTTCACCCCTATCATTATTAATGACACGGCATTGACTTTGGAGCATGTTATGCAGAGGTTAGAAGCTGTAGAAAATAAAGTGCCTACTATTGAACATCTTGAAAATTTAGATAAAAAGGTCCATAATCATATTACTCAATTTGGTTCTAAGGTGGGTATTGTTTTGAAAACTTCAAAGGAAAAGGAACCGATAATTAACGAAAGGATAGAACAAAGCCCCGCTAGAATTGACAAGTTAGAAGAGATTATCAATAACTTAGGTTCCGCCTTTTCCTCCTCTAAAAACATTGATAGGACTCCTCCAAATAAAAATTGCAATTTTATATATGTTCTTAAGGTTAAGGGTGCTACCTCTAGTAAAGGGAGCGATGATCTTAAAATGATTAGCGTGCATCCCAATTTCATTGATATAATTAAGGAACCTATGCATAAAAGCAAAATTCTTGATTTTGTGCCTAGAAGTGTGATGATGAGAAACTCCTATGTTAAATCTACTAGAAAAAATGGATGTGTAATTGAGGAGTTGGAAACCAAGGATGACAACACTTGAAACTATGCATTATGCCTAGCTAGGGGCATAAAACAATAGCGTTGTTGGGAGGCAACCCAATGAATAAAATAATTTTTTGCTTCTACCTTCTGTTTTTGCACAATTATAGCTTCTGTTATGATTGTATTTTTATGTTTTAATTAGTTTTTGTGCCAAGTAATGCCTTTGGGATGATTTGGAAGATAGTATGATAGATGCTGTTTTAAAACAGAAACTTTTGCGTGCAGTGCTGGAATTTTTTTTCTCTCTGGAGTGTCAGAACCGTCTGAATTTTTTACACAGTATTTATATATGAATTTACCACGTTGTCCTAATTTTTCAGAATTTTTGGAGTTACAGAAGTATGACAATAATTCAGATCTTTACAGACTATTCTATTGTAGACAGATTCTGTTTTTTGTTGCATAGTTCGCATATTTTGATGAATCTATGGATCGTATCGGAGGGTATGAGTCATGGAGAAGTTGGAGTACAGTATCATTATGCAAATATTAAATATGAATCAATTTGCAACAGTACCTAAAGTTTAAGATTTGTTTGTTATACTAACGGATCTCACGAGGTTTCTGTTGAGTTTTGTGTGCTGAAGTTTTCAAGTTTTGGGTGAGACTACGATGGATAAAGGAATAAGGAGCGGCAAGAGCCTAAGCGTGGGGATGCCCAAGGCACCCCAAGGTAATATTCAAGGAAGACTCAAGCATCTAAGCTTGGGGATGCCCCGGAAGGCATCCCCTCTTTCGTCTACAATCTATCGGTAACTCACTTGGAGCTATATTTTTATTCATCACATGATATATGTTTTACTTGGAGCATCTTGTGATATAGTTTATTTGCTTTTGTTTGCTTTTTAGTTTGTCACAATCATCTTTGCTGAACACACCTTTTTGAGAGGGACACACATTATTCGTGATTTGTTAGAATACTCTATGTGCTTCACTTATATCTTTTGAGCTAGGCAGTTGCTCTAGTGCTTCACTTATATCTTTTAGAGCACGGCGGTGATTTTATTTTAAAGAAATAGTTGCACTCTCATGCTTCACTTATATCTTTTTGAGAGTCTCATGATTAGCAATGGTAATATGCACGGGTTATGAATTTGGTCCTGATATGATAGGTATTCAAGAGGGATATAATAAAACTTTCATGTAGATCACTGAATATGATAAGTTTGATTCCTTGCAATAGTTTTGCGATATTAAGATGGTAATATGTGGGAGGTATTAGTAGATAATTCTGGTTTAGTAAGAATATTGGTGTTAAGGTTTGTGATTCCCGAAGCATGCACGTATGATCTGTCGTTATGCTAAGAAGTTGGAGCACGATTTATTGTTGATTGTCTACCTTATGAGTGGCGGCCAGGGACGAGCGATGGACCTTGTCCTACCAATCTATCCCTCTAGGGGCATGCATAGTAGTACTTTGCTTCGAGGGCTAATAAACTTTCGCAATAAGTATGTGAGTTCTTTATGACTAATGTGAGTCCATGGATTATACGCACTCTCACCCTTCCGCAATTTGCTAGCCTCTTCGGTACCGTGCATTGCCCTTTCTCACATCGAGAGTTGGTGCAAACTTCGCCGGAGCATCCAAACCCCGTGATATGATACGCTCTATCACACATAAGCCTCCTTATATCTTCCTCAAAACAGTACCTACCTATCATGGCATTTCCATAGCCATTCCGAGATATATTGCCATGCAACTTCCATCGTTCCGTTTTTATGACACACATCATTGTCATATTGCTTTGCATGATCATATAGCTGACATAGTATTTGTGGCTCAGCCACCGTTCCTCATTTTTATACATGTTACGCTAGCATCATTGCACATCCTGGTACACTGCCAGAGGCATTCATATAGAGTCATATTTTTGTTCTAGTATCAAGTTGTAATATTGTCGGGCCCATGGAACCCGGGGTATCCAGGCCCGTCTGCCTTTGGCCCAGGGCGCAACGCCTGGCATGGGCCCAGCGGGCCATCACCACCGAACTCTCACCAAGACCCCTCATGAGGCCCTGGCCTCCTGCGGCCCCCTCCTTAGGGAGTAGCAAGCAACGCTCAACACCACCATCAACGGTCTCGCGAGGTCCTCTCACTAGGCGGCTTCCCGAGCGGCCTCGCGAGGCGGCTTTCCGAAGTGGCCTCCCGAGGCCCCCTCCCGCAGACGCTCGAGACGAAGGTTGTCCGCCTTGCCGCGTGGCCTGGAGCCCATCACGTGGGTGACGCGCGTGGCGACGAACGGCAGCAGAAGCCGCGCCAGCAGGCACAAATGAAGATGGTTTCCCCTTTTGTGTTAGGGGAGCAGGGCCAGCTATCTACTCTCCAAAGCAACCCCAAAGTTTGCCCGATCGGCGAAGGAAGACCAAGACGACGGGCGCGCAGGGCGGAGGTCATCACCGAGCCCACCGGCGGGTCATGGATCATGCTTTGGCAGGCGAAGACCACCTTTAGTTAGGATAGCCTGAGCGCCTGTCCCCTTTCAAAATCGCCAAGTGTGGCAACCCTTCCCGCCTAAGTTTCCAGGGGGAAGAGGACCATGGCCGATATAAAGGGCAGAGCGGCCGTTGTAGAAGAGGGGAGATTCGGCTCTTGTTAGAGGAGAGAGATCGGCTCTTGTTAGAGGAGGATCGGCTCTTGTTCTGACCATCCTCAACCTTGTACTCACACACACACCATAGCAATATCAGACAAGCAGGAGTAGGGTCTTACACCGCAAGGTGGCCCGAACCTGGGTAAACCGCTGAGTCCTCGCCCCGTCCCTCGCTATCGCGCTCTCGCCGTCGCCTCGCCGTCGCTTAACCGTGGTAGGAGACGAAGTAGGAAGAACAAGCTCACCCCAGTGTTCGAACCTTTGGGTCCCCGAAGCCCGACTTCCGACATTTGGCGCGCCAGGTAGGGGTGCGCTATTGTTCTTCTGCTCCGCCCTCAGCTCCACCAACCCCATGGCCGACGAACGTCGCGAGCGCGCCGAGCGCAGGGCTGGCCGCGTGGCTCAGACGGAGCCGGTGGCCCGCGGCAATCGCCGCCGTCCCGAAGCCGAAGCCGCCGCCACCGACCCCGCTGCCCGCGAGCAGCAGGACTCCTCCCTGCACCCCTCCGTGCGGGCGAACGGCCACACCGCCACGGCCTCCTCCCTCGCCCACCATGGACCGTCGAACCCGCAGGCAGCGCTGCTCATGGCGTGTGAGCTGCTCCGCTACCGTCCGGCTGACGCCGCCTACGCCGCCTGGCTCGGTCGCATCGCCGAGCTTGTCAACGTCGCCGGGGACGCTCCGGCACCTTTTCACTCGCTCCGCCCGCTGCCGTCTCGTGCTGGGGACCTGGCGCACGGCGCTCCTCCGCTGCCTCCTCTGTGCGATGAGCGCGCCGGGCCCCAGCGCAGCGCGCAGGCTCGTGAGCCATCCCGTGGCGCATCCTCGCCAGACCGAGACGAGGCCAGCTGCCAGATCATCCGCCGCGCGCCCATCGACGCGCGGGTGCTCCTCGAGCGGCAGCGCCAGTGCCAGGACCAGGCCGTTCAGGACATCGCAGAGGCCGGGCATCAAAACCGCGCCGCCCTCACTGGCGGCGTCCCCTCGAGCAGCGTGGGCTGCCGTGCCTTCACCCGCGAGCTGCGTCGCGTGGTCTGGCCCGCGAAGTTCAAGCCTGAGCTGCCTCCGCGCTACGACGGCACCCCCAACCCCACGGAGTTTCTCCAGCTCTACGTACTGAGCGTTGAGGCGGCAAACGGCGACGACAAGGTCATGACGAACTGGTTCCCCATGGCCCTCAAGGACGGTCCGCGCTCCTGGCTCATGAACCTCCCCGAGGCTTCCATCTCGTCATGGTCCGAGCTCTGCAGCCAGTTCATCGCCAACTTCAAGGGCACGCAGGACCGCTCCCTCACCATCAACGACCCGCGGCGTGTTCGACAGCGCCCAGACGAGACCCTCCGCAAGTACATCCAACGCTTCAGTCAGGTGCGCAACAAGATCCCGCGCGCTTCCGACACGGCCGTCATCTCCACGTTTTCCACCGGCGTCACGGACATCAAGATGCGCGAGAAGCTCGCCATCAACAGTGAGCTCGACTCCATGCTCGAGCTACTCGACCTCGTCGACAAGTGCGCCAAGGCTGAAGAAGGCCGCCTCTTCGTCCACAACGACCCCGACGCGGCGCTCGACGGCGCCAAGGCCAAGAGCAAGGACGTCAAGCGCAAGGGCCCTGCTGTACTCGCGGCGGAGCCCGAGCAGAAGCGCGGCCGCGATCGCGATGAGCCCAGGAAGGACAACCGGCCACTCTGTGTTTTTCACAACGTCCGCTCCCACAGCACCGAAGACTGTCAGGAGCTCAGGCTGCTCCGCGACGAGCGCCAGAGCCGCCGGGACGACCGCAATGGCGCGGCGCCGGCCGCGGAGGTGGCCGCAGCGGCAGCCGCTGGGACAGCCGCAACAACAATGGCAACTACCGCCAGGGCTGGCGCGATCAGCCTCGTGAGGCGAATCCTCAGGCCAATGTCGCTCTCCCGCCGCTGCCACCGCCACCCGGAAGGAACGACGTCAACCAGGCTGACGAGGGCGCTGGGGGCTACCAGGAGCCTCGCGCGGTCGCCTGCATCCTCGGCGGGTCCCAAGCCCCCGCGTCCATCCGCCACTTCAAGCAACTCTCTCGCGAGGTGTATGCCACCCTCCCGAGGCCAGAGGCTTCGCGGCCCCTCAAGTGGTCGCAGTACGCCATCACCTTCGACTCCAAGGACCACCCCAAGTCCACGGCCTCCGCAGGCGCGCTCCCCATGCTGCGCACTCCCACCATCAGCAACGTCGCGGTCACCAAGACCCTCATCGACGGGGGTGCCGGCCTCAACGTGCTCTCTGTCGAGACCTTCGAGACGCTCCAGGTGCCCTACGACCAGCTGATGCCGACCAGGCCCTTTTCCGGAGTGACCGATGGCTCCACCATTCCGCTGGGGCAAGCGCGCCTCCCCGTCACCTTCGGCACCCGCAAGAACTACCACACCGAGCTCATTGACTTCGACGTGGCGCACATCGGCCTGCCTTATAACGCCATCTTGGGCTACCCAGCTTTCACCAAGTTCATGGCGGCCACCCATCACGCCTACAATGTCCTCAAGATGCCCGGCTGCAGCGGCATCATCACCGTTGCTTGCGACGAGAAGGACGCGGCCAGCACCCTCGAGCGTGCCTACAAGGCTGCCGCTGTCGCGCACCCAGCCGACGAGGACACGGCCGAGCCTTCCGAGGCCGCGCCCGCGAAGAAGAAGCAGCTGTTCTCTCAAGATCCGTTCCCGCTGCCCCAGTCGTCGTCCCCAAGAAGGGCGGCAAGGAGCGCATGTGCGTCGACTTCACCAGCCTCAACAAGTTCTGCCCTCAAGATCCGTTCCCGCTGCCCCGCATCGATCAGATCGTGGATTCCACCGCCGGGTGTGATTTGCTATGCTTCCTGGATGCCTGCTCAGGCTATCATCAGATCAAGATGGCGGCCGAAGACGTGGAGAGGACGGCCTTCATCACCCCCTGCGGCGTATTTTGTTATGTCTGTATGCCCTTCGGTTTAAGGAGCGCGGGCGCCACCTTCCAGCGGATAATGCGCATCACTCTGGGGCCTCAGATGGGGAGGAACGCGGAGGCCTACGTCGACGACATCGTGGTCAAATCTCGCGAGGCTGGATCCCTCATCGCGGACCTCCAGGAAACATTTGCCAACCCGCGCAAAGTCAACCTCAAGCTCAACCCGGAGAAGTGCATCTTCGGAGTCCCCTCCGGCAAGCTCCTCGGCTTCCTAGTCTCGCACCGTGGCATCGAGGCCAACCCACAAATGATAGGATTGTATGATTTTGTAGGGATAACGTTCTTTAGCATTTTTATTTTGAAAGACATGATTGTTTATTAGTATGCCCGAGTATTGATGTCTTTATATAAAATTATAGACTATTGCTTTGAATCATTCAGATCTTATTATTCATACCGTAAGAGAAAGATTACATGATGAAACATGATAGGTAGCATTCCACATCAAAAATTCTGTTTTTATCATTTACCTACTCGAGGACAAGCAGGAATTAAGCTTGGGGATGCTTGATACGTCTCCAACGTATCTATAATTTTTGATTGTCCATGCTATTATAGTATCAATCTTGGATGTTTTATATACAATTATATGCCATTATATATCATTTTTTGGGACTAACCTATTAACCCAGTGCCCAGTGCCAGTTGTTGTTTTTTGCTTGTTTTTGCCTTTTCAGAAAATCATTATCAAAAAGTGTCCAAACGAGAAAAAAACTTCGGATTAATTTTTTCTGGACCAAAAGAGACCCAGCAAGCTTCGGGAGAAGACCCGAAGAGCCACGAGGAGGCAGCAAGCCTGGAGGGCGCTCCCCAGGGGGGTGGCCGCGCCTCCCATGCTTGTGGGCCCCTCGTGGCACCTCTTGACCTAATTCATTCGCTATAAATTCACAAATATTCCCAAACCAATAGAGAGATAGAAGAGAAAACCTTTCCGCCACCGCAAGCCTCTGTTCTTCCGCGATCCCATCTGGAGGCCTTTTTCGGTACTCTGCCGGAGGGGGAATCGATCACGGAGGGCTTCTACATCAACCTTGCTGCCCTTCCGATGATGTGTGAGTAGTTTACCACAGACCTACGGTTCCATAGCTAGTAGCTAGATGGCTTCCTCTCTCTCTTTGATCTTCAATACCATGTTCTCCTCGATGTTCTTGTAGTTTTATCCGATGTAATCTTCTTTTGCGGTGTGTTTGTTGGGATTCGATGAATTGTGAGTTTATGATCAGATTATTCATGAGAAATATTTGAGTCTTCTCTGAACTCTTTTATGCATGATTGTTATAGCTTTGTATTTCTCTCTGATCTATCGATTTGGTTTGGCCTACTAGATTGATTTATCTTGCAATGGGAGAGGTGCTTTGCGATGGGTTCAATCTTGCGGTGCTCAATCCCAGTGACAGAAGGGGACATGACACGTATTTGTATTATTGCCATTAAGGATAAAAAGATGGGGTTTAATCATATTGCTTGAGTTTACTTTGTCTACATCATGTCATCTTGCTTAAGGCGTTACTCTGTTTCATACTTAATACCCTAGATGCATGCTGGATAGCGGTCGATGGGTGGAGTAATAGTAGTAGATGCAGGCAGGAGTCGGTCTACTTGTCTCGGACGTGATGCCTATATACATGATCATTGCCATGAATCCGTCATAATTATTTGCTTTTCTATCAATTACCCAACAGTAATTTGTTTACCCACCGTATGCTATGTGTTCAAGAGAGAAGCCTCTAGTGAAAACTATGGCCCCCGGTCTACTTTATCATATATTAAAAACCTAAAAATACTTTGCTGCAATTTATTTACTTTTATTTTTATTAGTATTTTAGTTTATCTATTTACCTTGATAAGATTTAATCCTTGCAAATAACCGCTAAGAGGATTGACAACCCTGTTATTTGCGTTGGGTGCAAGTGTTTGCTCTTTTGTGTGCAGGTGCGCTTAACGGAATTTTGCTTGGTTCTCCTACTGGATTGATAACCTTGGTTCTTAACTGAGGGAAATACTTATCTCTACTGTACTGGATCATTCTTTCCTCTTTGGGGAAATACCAACGCAGACTACAAGTAGGAGGAGGCGCTTCCCGCGATCGAGATCCCGACACTTAACTACTCCCTACGTTCCTTAATATAAGACCTTTTAGAGATTCCACTATGAACTACATACGGATGTATATGGTCCTATTTTAGAGTGTAGATTCACTCATTTTGCTTTGTATGTAGTCCATTGTGGAATCTCTAAAAGGTCTTATATTTAGGAACGGAGGGAATATTCTTGAAGGCCCAAATCCATCGCTCCTCTGTTTAACACTTTGCAGCTGGGCTTGGCGTGCCACAGCCCAGTCCTGATGTGCTGTGTCCAACTGTCAGCCTGAAAATTTTGGAGAACTGGGAATTCGAACGGCAGGTGCTTTTGCTACTTATATTAGGTGCCTGAAAATTCGTTTCGCAACAATTGCTTCAGCGTTATATCCACGTCGACCCTCGATATGATGGTTGGAAGGAAATGCCAAGTTCAGACCGAAAGATCCTTAACAACAACACCAACTTGCAGACGACCAGGTAGAACTAGTACTACCAAATTAACTTATAATCTTTTTAGTCCTGGCCCTCGTTTTCGTCTGGTAGAAGATCTTGCAGACGACCAGCTCCTGCTCCTTCTCTGGCTTGAGGTCCCCGAGGTGGTATTGGTGCATCACCCAGTTGGTCCTCTGCTGGTCGAAGTTCTTGTTGGTGTGCAGCACCAGAACCTTTTTGCTGCCCCTCTGCCGGCCGTTGACCATCACCGGCATGGTATTGTCGGTCTTGTGCCACATCGCGTGCATGCTGCACTCGATTGTATCTTGCGACGCGTCCGCGTACCCCTTTTGAACGCCCTGGAGTTGCGCTGGAAGAAATGCTTGCTTAGGCCACTCAGTGTTATACCTACAGTATTGGCGAAATACAATCCCAGACCGGGTAGCATACATCAGAAATTTGCAAAAAGAAAGGAAAATATTTTATGCAAGTAGACGGTCGATCGATGTCTCACCTGGAAGTTTCTCAGGATGGGTGGAGCATATGCCGTGCTCGCTGTCGGTGGTCGGTATGAACAAATCGATGAGAGGGTGAGATCTCGTGCTGTCAGCACTCACTTTAGCCTCAAGGTGCTTGATCAGCTCCTGATCCATGGGATCGAACTTAATGCCAGCCGGCAGCACCGGCCAATCCTTCTTGGACTTGCAGTGGTTAATTCCAGTTAAATGGTACTCAATGTATGATCAATCAACTGTTTAAGTAAATGATGGAAGATTTTTCGACAGATAAGTGCTACTCCAAATCTAAAATCCATGACACCCGAACAAACTGGGGTCTCGGCTTCATTACTACATGCATACTTTAAAGACTTGAAAAACCCCCATAAAGATCGAAATCATCATACAGGGCGACCCAGGAGCGGCCTCGCTGGTTCCACCCTTCATGCGGCTAGCTTGAAGAGCTTCCTTGTTGAGATCAAATTTCTCAGCGTCTTCCTTTTGACTACTTGCAATGAAGTATAGCAGCTCCACTAGCTCATCGCCCATCGTACCAACTGGATCGGAACAAGGCGGCGACTGGGAGGCGGGGAGACCGGGAGAAAATGGGAGAGTGTTGCTAGACTACCAGAGGGGTGAGGCTCACTTTGGTGAACCGAACACGCGGCCTGGACTCTTGTGTCACCTCACGCGCAGCGTGTTGTCACGTCAATTCAATGTGAGGACATGATGAATAAATTGACCGACGTGTACTAGTACTACTAGTCGTACAAGTACTACTTACCTAGTACGAGTAGCGCAATATACGGTATAGAGGACTACTAGTAGTACAAATTTTAGAAATGGTGTACATTCATCCAATCTCCAGGTTGCTTCCATATTGCTTTAAATAATATGAGAGGGGCGTTGCTAAAGGCTTAGTTTTAAGGGCATTATGCAAGAGTGTTTAGAAGGAGCTTACAAACAGGTGCCTACAAAGTTACAAGGCTGTGCGACAGACTTTGTAGGCTACATGAGTAATACAAAATATAATTCCCGTTGGACAACACTTTCACCAACAAGTACGCACTTGAAGCCTAATTGCTATATATGGCTTGTGCACAGCATCTCCATCATCATTATCAAAATACATGCTACGCAGATGATGTAGGATGCACTCCCGGAAAGGTATTTATCCTTCAAACTAACTACAGTACAAAATAACCAACAAAACAGGATCATGCGACACCAGCAGGATACATGGCCTCAGTCTAGATATCACTACGAATCAAGTTGTGCATATTAGCTGTTGGCATGAACCACATCACCGCATGTCGGGTTTGCAAAAGCCATTCATCGCTTGGAAGCTTGATGCCTTTCACACACTGAAGTTCATCTGGCAACAAGCTGTGTCGACGAATCTCTGGATATGGTGCTTCATGAAACCCATGGTACGATGTGTAAACACAGTTCCCGCTGGCGAATGGAACTTGCATAGCACGATAATCATCACCGGTGATATGTTTGATGATTGGTTGGATGATCGGATAATTGAGCCCGAGGAACAGGGAGTGGTTGCCGAGGCTGTAAACCCGCCTCCAATTGAATACGCCTGGCCTAACGGGGCTGGGATCTTTCTCGTACACGAAGCAGCCATAGCCATCACAGTCGCAAACGCCCCACGCATTGTACTGCATGTGGTTTGATGGAATGGTTTGG
This sequence comes from Elymus sibiricus, assembly GCA_039707655.1. Classification (NCBI taxonomy): domain Eukaryota; kingdom Viridiplantae; phylum Streptophyta; class Magnoliopsida; order Poales; family Poaceae; genus Elymus; species Elymus sibiricus. The sequence continues at coordinate 341,637,666 of CM077666.1, read as the reverse complement.
TCACTCTGGTACGTGCGAATGAGCATCAAATGCCCACCGTCAGTTGAACGAGCGATAAACCACCACCCATTGACATGTATATTTCCAGGTCCTGGAATTATAAAGGCCAGCGCATTTGCGTCTGCTGTAACAAATCAAATTGGAGACCAAAAGGACAAAAATATACAATCATGTTCAGAGTATGTGTGGAATTAAGATTATTATAACAGTGACACAGATCATAGCCAGAGAATTACAATGCCGTGGTCATAATCATACCCTAATTTAAAAAAAATGCCAATGGCTTTCATATTCTAGCAATATGTCATGGTTCAAAGATCATGTAAAAATGAGAGGAAAACAGCTATGCCAGGGCCTACTCATATTCTACAATAACAGTTGGATGCCAACTGTTCTCGTATCAACTCTAACAATAACATGCGTGGTTATAAAAATCTTGGAAATGGGAGTAACATATAGAAATCATGTGGTTATACTCATAATATCTATTCTAATAATCATTAGATGCCAATTGTTCTCATATCAACTCTAACAATAACATGTGTGGTGATAAAAATCTAGGAAATGAGAGGAACATATAGCAATGATGTGGCTATAGTCATACTATCTATTCTAAATTTCTAACAATCAATAGGCAGTCATATTCATATGGTAAAGATGAGATGAGATAGAACAATTACATGACGATAGATTCCACCAGTATATGCAGCCAATATGTCCGTCCACCGCGTAAACGATGCCATCATGCACTATAGCATCAGACAGAAATGGAGGGTAAACAGGATTGATGATGAGCCATAACCATGTATGGCGACCGGATTCTAGATAGGCTAATCCCCCGTCGAACAAGGCAATGAGCTTGTAATCTATGTAGTCTTCTAATGGTGTGGGCACTTCGCATATTACAACCTTCAGCAAACGGAGGTCCAACCAAGTGCCCGACGCCTCTCGTGCGTAGTAGGCAGGAGTGTCCGGCGGGCCGCGAGGCTCGATGTCGGCAGTATCCAATGATGGAAGGGTGATCTCTCGCTGGGTGTAGATATCCATGAGACGCCACGGACTACCCGATTGGTGAATGAGGACGATCCAGTTAGCCTTCATGCCCGCCCAGTAGTGGCGGCGCATGAAGGGCAGGTGGGCGGGGAGTGGTAGCTTGTCGAGGGGCACGACGGCAACCTCCGTAGGATCGTTACGTCGGTGTCTGGGCCACTTGCGAGTATCGGGCATCAGCAAGCAGGGTGTCTTGAAAAGGCCGGCCGGCTGCCGACGAGTAGACGGTGCATATAGACACCGAGCATGCGGCCAGACGCACGGTGCTGAGCAGGTCCATACGATTACAGATCTGCTCCAAGAGAACATCGGGGAGAGAATTCCAATCTTGGCTCTGCGTGTCAGTCGGTTCTGCCATTGGGGTTTTTAGGGCGCTGAGTGATTGGGGTTTTTGATGCGTGCGGGCGAGCGGGGAAGTGGATGCGGGCGGGCGAGCGAAGAAGATGGCGTGTGCGGGAGAGCAGTGAGTGGGGGGAGATGGTGCGCGCGAGCGACCGAGGAAGATGGCACGGGCGGGCGAGCAGTGAGTGCTGGAAAATGGTGTGAGGACGAAGATGGGGAATGGACGTCCATGGGGAAGAGAGGAGGAAGAAGAGGGAGAGACGGGGAAGAAGGTGCATTAAATCTCAATTCAACTAGTACTACTAGTATACACCGTCCTTCGGAGTGTAAATAGTTAAGCGGATGACATGTGGGTCTACCTCAAGCGGGCCCATATGTCAGTCGACGAAAGAGAGAGGTGCGTACGCGTAATTGCGGAAGCGTGCTCCACTGGCAGACATGATGGCACTACAGGGTAAGGCTGATTTAGTAACACTAGTACGCTGGCTCAACTTATTAATGAAGTGCCCCATCTGCTGCAGCGTGTATTGTCACTTCACTATGAAGACTAGTTGAATAGTATTCTCTGACCGATGGGGAATGATGGATCGCCAAGACTTCCTATCTATGCCTCTACTCTCATCATGTCCAACAACAAGAACCATTGGCCAAGGCTCCCGGCGCCAATTACGTTGTAGTACCTACTCCCTCCTTTCAGTTTATATACAGCTCAATAAAAAAGATTCATCAACCAAGGTAGTAGTAGATGATGAGTGCCAGAAGAATTTTTTGTAGTACTACTGTAGTACTTTGCAAAAGTACTCAATTAATGGGATCATTTTCCTCAAGAAAATTCTGTTTACGAACGTACTAATTGCAATGCATGCGTGCATGCGTGAACAACAAATGACCAGGACTTTTACATGCATTGGAGTAATTCTTGCATGCAACGTTTTAATGAAGCTTGAAATATGAACATGTGAATGGGAGGGACTAGAACCCTCATGCATGCATGCAACACTCACACGTACACATGCACGCACGCAACACTCACGCAGCCATGCTTGCGGCACACAGCACACGACGCAACACACACGCTCACGCTCAAGTGCTCAACCTACACGTGCATGCACACACATGCACAACCAGGGTGGTTCACGCGCAAGGGTTGGACTCTTGTCGCGCCTGCGTAAAGATTTGTTTAACTTATTTCTTTGCTCTGCCAACTGACAGGTGGGACCCAGAAACCACGTGCCAATTTAACCAGTCAACAAAGTGCCACGTACACTATTTGGCCGGTCAGTAGAGTGCAATACGGTGCTCTACGATGAGCTAGTGACTGTATATTCATCGCAAAACGTATATAGTGACCGTAATGAGCGTATTATGAAGTCTAGTGACCGTATTGTTACAAATACAGTGACCGCCAGTGTATTTATCTCGTTTCAAATTAAGCCATATTAACCGGAAAGGAGGCAGTATGGACTACTAGTACTACTGTGTCCCGTCAACTCGCAGAATGAGGAGAAGCTTGCTTACTACGCCCTCTCCCTCTCCCGCGCGTGCGGTGGCTCGCAGGACGAGGAGAAGCTTGCTTACTATGCCTACGCCCTCTCCCTCGCCCACGCGCGCCGTGGCTCGCAGGACGAGGAGAAGCTTTTGACTACAGCACACTCTCCCTCGCCCTCACTCACGCGATGGACGTGTAGCAGTTCATTCGGTGTCAGATTGCCAAAGCATATTAGTATTGTAGTACCATCATTGTTGGACCCCCGAAGAGGCGAAGAGCCAAGCGCAAGGTTTATAGGAGTACGAGTAGTCGTACCAGTACTAGTACTACTATAGGGAACAACCGCTACTGTATGATGCTGCCACGTCACCTATAGCCAAAGCTGTGCCACCTTTTTTTCTCACAAAGCGTGTTGGAGCCCGTGCAACAGCCACACAAGTTGCACGTACACATAACACATTTACTAGTAAGTTCTAAAGGACAAATGCCAACATGCCACAAAAGTTCATCTCTGAGGGTGTCCCGGACTAGGGGGTACTCGGGCTGCCGGCCTATCTCTCGTAGGCCGGGCTGGTGGGCCGATCTCTACTCATCGATGGAAGGCCGGATTGTGTGCGACCCCGTGTATCAGAAGTAAACCTCCAAAGACTTAGCGTCTCCTCCAAGGAATAATTGGCGTGGCCGGCATGTTTATCCCCTGATGGTAACCGACTATATGTAACCCTAGGACCCTCTGGTGTATATATAAACCAGAGGGTTTAGTCCGTAGAGGATGATCATATCCATTGCCTAGGGTTTAGCCCACCCGATCTCGAGGTAGATCAACTCTGTAACCTTCATACAATCACATCAATATAATCTAGGAAGACGTAGGGTATTACCTCTTCGAGAGGGCCCGAACCTGGGTAAATCGCCGTCTCTACGTTCCCTGTTACCCATTGATTCCTAGACCCACAGTTCGGATCCCCTACCCGAGATCTGCCGGTTTTGGTACCGACATTGGTGCTTTCATTGAGAGTTCTGCCGTGGGTCATCAAAGATCAATGGCTCGCCTAATCATCAGCGACAGTGCTAGCCGCAGGGACACTTTCATTCCCGGCCAGCTCTTCGCGTTCGGCAGCGTCATGGTACACGCCGATCTGGCCGGTCACCTTGGCCGGGTCGACAGCTTCACCCCCGACCAGGAGATCAGGTTCGGAAACTTAGAGTTCGTCGCCGACTCCCGGGGAGATCTTATCCTCACGGGGTCCTCAGCCTCGCCTGAAGGACCCACAAATCCTGAAGCACCGACTTCGAGTACGGCCAACCCCACTACCGAGACAGCCGCCACTGCGGATCCAGCCTTGAGCCCGGACCTAATCTCCGCGCTCGGCTGCCGAAGATCAGCCTCGGCCGAACATGACTATGGGGCGAATTCAGACGCCCCCGCCATGGCCATACTACGGGTTGACCCCGCAAACTGCCAGAACTTGGAGCCGACAGATCTCTCGTTATTGAACGGGATACTAGATTGAATCCAGGCCCTGGGAATCACCGACGGCCAGTCCTCGGTCTACGATCAGATCGGGCTTAAAACCGACGACATGGAAATTCACTCCCCTGCCACCACTCACTTGGTCGCCACTATCGAAGGCCCCACGGAGGGCTCACCCCTCCCCTCAGAACCGAAAGCGCATGAGGTGCAAGTTTCCGACCAGCAGGCTTCATCCTCCAGTTCGGCTGCCGAACTCCGTTCCGAAGAGGGTTTAGAGCCGAAGTCTGGTTCAGCACGCAATTCCGGATCCACTCACCCGCGCCCGGCCAATTATCCAGAGCTCGACGCATTGGATTCCACGTCAATCCAGGACGCGACCGCCAAAACTCCGGACTCACACTCCGCTGGGATCAATTTTTTTATCCCGCCCACGCCCACATTGAGTACTGTCCAGATAACTTAGGACGGCCCGACATATGGGACCTAATGTACGTTAAGCAGCAGCCCGGAGAGACAGTTTGACACTTCTGGGCTAGATTCCTTATCGTCAAAAACAAGATGACGGACGGCTGCAACAAGGACATTCTGGAGATCTTCCGACAGAACTGCCGAGACGAGGGCGTCTTAAACGCCCTCGCCCGCCGCCACATCCAAAATTTCTCTGATTTATCGGATCTGGTGTCCAAATACTGCGCCATGGAGTATGCTTGGCAGGCTCAGCTCGAGCAAGCGGAGTCAATCCGTATAGAGGAACCAAACCAAGCTCGGGCAAAACGCGCACACCCTCGCCGGACACCCCAATACGAGCCATCCGAGAAAAGGATGAAACCCCTGACAAGATCCAGAACGGTCCTTGATGAACTGCTGGATAAACCATGCCCCATACACTACGTCCTCCTCAACACAAACCCAACCCACAGCCTTCGAGCTTGCTGGGTGGTCAGGCAAGTCGCCAAGAGCGGCGAAGTCATCCTCGGAGGCCCGTACTCAAATAAAAGTCCAGCACCGCCCTTTGATGATGACGCCGAAATCTTAACAATCTACGAGACGTATTCCTCGAAGAATCAGAGGAAGAGAGCCCTTCAAGAGCTCGCTCAAATTCACCATGTGGCAGCGACAGACTCATGGACAGGCACACCCATCACTTTCAGTGAACAAGACCAGCCGAGGTCCCGCCCTACCCGAGCTGCTGCCGCCCTTGTCCTTGGTCCCATAGTGGATGGATTCCGACTCCAAAAGGTGTTAATGGACGGCGGTAGCAGGCTAAACCTCATTTACGAGGACACCTTGGACAAAATGCAGTTTGACAGATCCCGCATCGAGCAAAGTCACACCACCTTTCGAGGGATCATCCCCGGAAAGGAGGCGCGTTCTAGTGGCCGAGTAGCTCTTGATGTGGTCTTCGGAACTCCCGAGAACTACCGATCCGAAGAACTGCTTTTTCACATCGTTCCCTTCTGCAGTGGCTACCATGCCTTATTAGGGCGCGATGCCTTCGCACGATTCCATGCAGTCCCACATTACGGGTACATGAAGCTTAAAATGCCAGGGCCAAACGGCGTGATCACAATAATAAGTGATCCGGACAGAGCTCTTCGGGCCGAGAACAAAGCAGCATCCCTCGCCCTCGAAGCATTGTCCGAAGCCCTCGCAGCTGAAGAACTGACCGCGCTCCGCTCAACGGTGGATAAGGACGACGTAATCCTCGATAAAAGGCCCAAATCCACGTCCTTCAAACCAGCGGATGAAATCGTCAAATTCCAAGTACACCCAACAGATCCCAACAAGACGTCGTCCATTGGAGCTCAGCTGGACCCCGCGGTCGATGAAGAGCTGCGCAAATTTTTGCATGAAAACTGGGATATCTTCGCCTGGCACCCGTCAGACATGCCAGGGATCCCGCGTAGATTAGCCGAGCACAGCTTGAACATCATTAAGGGTTTCAAGCCATTCAAACAGACTCTGCGTCGGTTTTCCGAACCCAAGCGTCAGGCTATGGGCGAGGAACTGGCAAAGTTGCTCGAAGCCGGATTCATCCGGGATATCAAACATCCAGAGTGGTTGGCCAATCTGGTCATGATACCAAAGAAGGATAAGTCCTGGTGGTTGTGTGTCGATTTCAAGGATTTAAACAAGGCCTGCCCCAAGGATCCTTTCTCCTTGCCCCGCATAGACCAGATCATTGACGCCACCGCCGGGCATGACTCACTGTGTTTCCTCGACTCTTACTCCGGATACCATCAAATTAAAATGAAGGAGTCTGACCAAGCGGCCACTGCATTCATCACTCCTTATGGACCATTCTGTTTCAACACAATGCCCTTTGGATTAAAGAACGCAGGGGCTACATACCAGCGCATGATTCAAACTTGTTTGGAAAAACAAATCGGCAAAACAGTCAAAGCATATGTGGAGGACGTGGTTATCAAAACCAAACACGTCAGCCAGCTGGTGGATGATCTCCGGCAAACCTTTGATAGTCTTCGGACTTTCGATATACGGCTCAATCCGGAAAAGTGCATCTTCGGAGTGCCAGCCGGTAAGCTGCTCGGATTCATCGTTTCCCATAGAGGAATAGAAGCCAACCCAGCGAAAATACGGGCACTGTCCGAGCTGGCTATCCCCACTGAGCTCAAACACGTCCAGAAACTTGCCGGCACGGTTGCAGCCCTAAGATGCTTCATCTCACGCCTCGGAGAAAAAGCCTTACCGCTATATAAATTGCTCAAACGGACGAAGAACTTCGAATGGACCAGTGAAGCGGTGGCAACACTCGAAGAAATAAAAACTCTACTGGCCAGCAACCCGATCTTGACAGCACCCAGCCCGGGTGAGCCAATGCTGCTATATATCTCGGCCACGAATCAGGTGGTCAGCGCGGTCCTCGTCGTCAAACGAGAGGCAGACGGTCACAAGCTCCAGGTGCAGAAACCTGTGTACTACGTATCCGAAGTGCTCACCCCGTGTAAAACAAGGTACCCGCATTATCAGAAGATCGCCTACACAGTTTTCATGGCATCCCGAAAGCTCCGCCATTACTTCCAGGAGTGCTCGGTTACGGTGGCATCCGAAGTAGCACTGAATGACATAATCAACAATCGAGATGCCACCGGCCGCATAGCCAAATGGGCTATAGAACTCCTCCCCTTCGAAATCATATATCGACCACGCCGAGCTATTAAATCTCAGGTTTTGGCTGATTTCGTTGCGGAACGGATGGAAGCCGAACTCCCTAGGGAGTACAGTACATACTCACATTGGACGATGTATTTCGACGGCTCCAAAATGCTCGCCAGGCTGGGGGCTGGAGTGGTCCTCACATCCCCCACTGGCGACAACATTCGGTACATACTCCAGATCATGTACACCGACTCCAACAACGCAGCCGAATACGAGGCTCTGTTACATGGACTTCGGATTGTGGTGTCAATGGGCATACAGCGGCTTGAGGTACGGGAAGATTCTAATCTCGCCATCTCTCAAGTCAATGGCGAATTCGACGCAAAAGACCCGAAAATGACAGCATACCGCAATGCCGTCCTAAAAATCTCTGCCCGTTTTGAAGGACTGGAGTTTCACCATATACCTAGAGACAGCAATCAAGCTGCCGATATCCTTGCTCGAATGGGCACCAAGCGCGACCGTGTCCCTGAGAACACCTTTTTAGAACGACTCTTCAAGCCGTCCGTGGTGTGGCAGGAGGATGCCCAGAGCTCGGAATCCAATACCTCAGGAGAGCTCGTCCCTCCGCCTATCGAACCAGACGAAGGAATTATCGGGGGCTCGGCAATTGAAATGACATCTTCGGCTCACGAAGTCATGGCGATAATCGCGCCATGGACCGAGCCCTTTGTCGCCTACCTCCTCCGCCAAGAACTACTGACTGACCAGACTGAGGCAAGGCGTATCATTCGACGATCTAAAGCCTATAAAGTCCACGAGGGAGAACTATATAAGAAAAGCACTACTGGCGTCCTCCAAAGATGTATATCCGAAGAGGAGGGAAGGCAGCTCCTGGCCGACATTCATGCTGGCATGGGCGGTCACCACGCGGCAGCTCGGGCCTTGGTCAGCAAGGCTTTCTGAGCAGGGTTCTTCTGGCCCACTGCCCGAACAGACGCCCAAACATTGGTCCAACATTGCGTTGGATGCCAGCTCTTCGCAAATCAGAGCCATATGCCCCCCACGGCCCTTCGGACGATACCGATCACTTGGCCTTTCGCGGTCTGGGGGCTGGACATGATCGGACCACTTAAAGGGGGGACCAAGAAAAAGAAGTATCTACTCGTCATGGTAGACAAATTTACTAAATGGATTGAGGCAAAACCGGTGACTTCAGCCAAGTCTAAGCCGGTCATCAATTTTATATCCGGCGTCGTACACCGTTACGGTGTCCCCCATAGCATAATAACGGACAATGGATCCAATTTTGCTGCCCAGGAAGTTAAAGACTGGTGCGCTAATCTGGGCATTAAGCTCGACTATGCCTCAGTATATCACCCACAGTCTAATGGACAGGTCGAGAGAGCTAATGGACTGATTTTGAGCGGCATCAAGCCCCGTCTGGTCCGATCTCTTAAAGAATCCGACTGCCATTGGGTCGAGGAGCTCGACTCCGTGTTGTGGGGCCTGCGCACCACTCCTAATCGATCCACGGGCTACACACCATTCTTCATGGTGTATGGGGCAGAAGCCGTCCTCCCCAGCGATCTTATTCACGACGCACCTCGGGTACGTATGTATGAAGAAAAGGAGGCCGAGTTGGATCGGCAAGATGACCTGGACGCCTTGGAGGGCGAGCGCGACATAGCTCGGGCTCGCTCCGCCTTTTATCAGCAGCAGGCCAGACGTTATCAGAGCAGGGAAGTACGGGCAAAGGCCTACAACGTTGGCGATCTAGTCCTGCGCCTCCCGGAGAAGCAGAAGCATAAGCTGTCGCCCAAATGGGAGGGGCCCTTCATAATCGATCAAGTACTCGCAGGCGGAGCATATCGTCTCCGCGACCCAAAGGACGACCGCCTCGAACCAAACCCATGGAACACAGCTCGGCTTCGACGTTTCTACAGCTAACTCCGCGACCTCACCTTGTTTGGTTTATCCTTCTAGGATTTATATTTTTCTAGTCAATAGTCTCTCCCGGGTTGTGTTCGGATATGCCGAATTACGTTAAGTTTTTCTTCGGCAAACATCTTTGAATGTACCACACGCTGTTACCTGGGGGCTTCTTTTACAGAGCCCATCATATTTTATTTATGCAATCATCCGTCTTTTCAAGTTTTGCAACCTTCCCGCATCGTTTCAAAGCCACTATATGCATCAATTTGACTTAAGATTTTGCCAAGCTGGGTTGCCTCGCTCCTGTGTTTACCCCCTACATTCCCGATTGTTCGGCTAGGGAGTAAAGGGAGCACCTCTGTGATTGTTATGTCCGGATTTCCCGGGTACGTACCTCAGATGGGTGAAGCCAAAAGCTAGCGTTCTTAAAAACACAGTTGGTCGGCCACGGGGGAAGTGAAAATAATTGGTACCTATCGCCAAGTTTCCGGGGTATTTTCCCGAAGTAACCATCCCCGTCTACTTCAGGTATTTGGTTATCCATCCACGGCTAACGTGGTAACCCGACGAAAGGGACCCATAGCGGAACTATTTTCGTCGGAAGATATTTCTTACGTTACACAGTAATATAACATAACTCCCCGAGCACGTTTTTGTCTGTTTGCACCACATGGCCGGATTGCCTCATTCTCCGAAGTGTTTCCGGTGTTTTCGGATCACACATTAGGAAACACTCCTCGGCTCCTGGCCGAGGAGGCGAAAGCCGATGGCTGGTTAAGACAACGTTCTACGCACGGTTTGGAGACTACTTGATGTAAAGTACATAGATACATAGAATCAACCTGTTAATCTTGATCAAGACCATCTATTATGGTCTCCAGAGCACAATCTGCTTGGGACAGCCGAGCTGCGGGCATAACCTGGTCATATACCAGATGCACGGGCACTTCCTGCCCATCTGGCCCTACTGGCCCAACCCTAGCTAAATGCTCCGGTTCCAGCTTGGTGAAGCGGGTCTTGATCATCGCCCAAACTTCCCATGCTCCTTCACGACAAGATGATGTCTTCCATAGCTCAAAGCGGCGCCGAGCTCCTTTGAATCGATTTGTGAGTTCGGCCATCCCTTCCGGAGCCACCTCACCAGGCCACAATGCTTTGAACATGCTCTTCATGGCCTTTCGGGCCTGCTCGTGCACGGCGGATAGCTCCTTCAGCAGGTCCCGCCCAAAAGAGCCGGCCTCCTCTTCGGTGCATCCGGTTAGAAGAACTACAATGAGACGCGGCATTGTTCATATTGCTGTCTACTACGTACAGTTTATGAACTGAAAATACTGGGTCACACTCACCGAACATGCCCGCTTTCAGTCTCTGGTTCTCCTCTTGGGATAGGGTCAGTTGAGTTTTCAAACTTTTGATTTCTTGCACCTGTTGTTCGCCTTCCGCCTTCAGCTTATCCCTCTCCTCATAACTTCGGGAAAGCACCCGATAGCCAGCCTCTTGCTATGACTCCACATACCTTTGAGCTTCTCTGGCAATATCCAGATCCTTCCGCAGCTGATTTATCGACTCGGCTGCTATGGAATCATCTTTTATTAGCAGAGGTGTTCCATAAAAAAATATTAAAAAGCAACTTTGAGTTCGGCACTTACCATGTGCCTCTCTGGTGAATTTCTTCACACCCTCTAGCTCGGCTTTCACAGACTCTAACTCTGTTCGCGCCAGCTTGAGGTCCTCGGACAGCTTTTTGTTTTGCTCCCGAACAGTCTGCACAATAGCACGGGATTATAAATATCAGACCCTTAACTCGGCCGTCCCGCCCAAATTAAGGCTCGGGGGCTACTGGGTTAGATACTGGTTGTCAAAACAAATACCATACCTGCACATTAGTAGACATGAGCTTTACGGCCCCTTCAAGTCCCGTTCGGGCAGCGCCAAGGTACCCATCTACCGAACTAAGGGCATTAAACTCCTGATCGGAAAACGCGAAGTGCCGAAGTGACGCCTTACGCCGCCGATGATTCATCACACTTTCCACCTCGGAGTTAGTGACCGAGACGCCTCCTGAGTCCTCGGGATGTTGGTCCTTGGTAGGGACCCCCGGAGTAACTCCGGTTACAGCTAGCGACCTCGGTTTCGAGTCACCCCTCGGCGCCTCTTCAGCATCCTCAGCCGAGGGCGGTTCCACATATCATCTACAGGGCACCGTGGAGAAAATTATTGACATATTCAGTGGATGTCGAAGATAGAGGCTATGACAGCACGGCGGATGCGTTACCTCATCGGGCGGGGCGCAGATGATGTAGCTCCCGTTGGGGCCGCGCGTCTGGTCACCCCACGACTACTCGTCGCTGGGGCCGCTGGTGTCGCTCTTGCGGCCGTTCGGCGCGTCGTGCGGCGGCCCTTGGGAGTAGGTGTCAGTGTATTCGGGGCAACAAGTGTTTCTTTCAAGAGGAATCCCATTGGCCACTTACAGCGGAGGAGGGAAGCGCCCCAGGATGATCGGCCAAAAGGGCCACCTTAGAGCCATCGAGGCTCTCCTGGTAGAAGACCCCCTCCTCGAAATTAATTGATGTTTCAGGGTCGTCATGGAACCCAGGATCATCGTCACGAGAGTAATCCTCCGGTTGAGGAGTAGGGCAGCTCACTGCCTCGATCCAGCGCCTCCAGTTCTGTTCGGATAGAATAGAAACCTGGCTAAGAAAAATTTGGGGTGCCTTCCGAACTATAAAACGTAGTCGGACTCACCATTTCGATGGATTTGTAGCTCGAGAAGCCTTCCTTGGGCCTTAACCGAGCAAATTCTTGCTCCTCTCCCTTGAAGAGATCGGCCAGTATGGCTGCCACCGCCGCCTGATCGGCGGGTCCCGTCCGTGTGTACCGGGTTGCATCATCTTCCCCGTTGTAGCACCAAAGTGGGTGCATTCTCTGTTGGAGAGGTTGGACGCACCGAGCAATGGCTGCGGCTATCACGTCGATAACGGTCAGCCCGTTGTGGGCTAGCCACCTCACTTGAGCGGCCAGCCGAGTTACTTCGGCACTTTCCTCTTGGGAAGGACTCTTCGGGCGCCAGTTGAACCGCTTCTTCGGCGGGACCAATGAGAATTCGGGCAGCCCCCTCTGGACTGGATCGAATAAGGGGACGTCTTCGATATAAAACCATTCCGAAGTCCACTCTTCGGCATCTTTCTTCGGAGTCCCTACGGGGTATCCGGTTCTGGCAATGCGCCATACTTCGGCCCCGCCGACCTCGTAGATTATCCCTCCTCGGGTATGGGGGACAAGGTAGAAGAACTTCCTCCACAACTCGAAGTGGGCCTCACAGCCCAGGAACATCTCGCAAAGAGCGACGAAGCCCGATATATGAAGAATCGATCCTGGGGTAAGGTGGTGGAGCTGAATCACGTAAAACTCTAATAGACCCCTCAAGAAAGGATGAATGGGGAATCCCAGCTCTCGCAAGAGGAAGGGCACGAAGCACACCCTTTCCTCTCCGTGGGGGGAAGGAAAGTTCTCTGCGAAAACCTCCCTGTCTGGGGAAGTTAATCCGGGACGGGTGGATGCAAGATCTGACGTAGGGAGGTATCCCTGCGTCTCGAGCCTGCGTAATCGCATGCGGGATACGGAGCAACTCGCCCAATCACCCTGATGGGGGCCGTGAGGGCGTGAGGAAGAACCCGGGACGCTCGCCATTGTTTGCTGGATGCGACTTCGTGGGGATGTGAGGAAGAATGGCTAGGGGTGGAGTACGTTAGCCTCCTTGCCTCTAGCCTATTAAAAGGTCACTGTCTCCCCCCTCCAACGAGGGGCATTTTTGTAAAAAACCATCGGGCCGCTCACATTCCTTCGATGCGTAGGAATCGAGGGTCGTCATTTAATTCTAGGCAGAGAGAAGCGGTCTGGCGGGCCCCACGAACCCCCGCCCATCAGAAGATTCTTCGGCAACCGAGCTATTGGTGGCCCAACTATTGCCATATTAAATACAGGTAAAGGGAGGAACTTGCCACCCAAGCCGAAGACCTGCGAAGCATGAAGCTGCCGAAGACTGTCAACCTCGGCATTGGAGGCTAGTTCAGGGGCTATTGAGGGTGTCCCAGACTAGGGGGTACTCGGGCTGCCGGCCTATCTCTCGTAGGCCGGGCTGGTGGGCCGCTCTCTACTCGTCGATGGAAGGCCGGATTGTGGGCGACCCCGTGTATCAGAAGGAAACCTCCAAAGACTTGGCGTCTACTCCAAGGAATAATTGGCGTGGCCGGCATGTTTATCCCCTGATGGTAACCGACTATATGTAACCCGAGGACCCTCTGGTGTATATATAAACCAGAGGGTTTAGTCCGTAGAGGATGATCATATCCATTGCCTAGGGTTTAGCCCACCCGATCTCGAGGTAGATCAACTCTGTAACCTTCATACAATCACATCAATATAATCTAGGAAGACGTAGGGTATTACCTCTTCGAGAGGGCCCGAACCTGGGTAAATCGCCGTCTCTACGTTCCTTGTTACCCATTGATTCCTAGACCCACAGTTCGGATCCCCTACCCGAGATCTGCCGGTTTTGGTACCGACAATCTCCACTTCATGTGATAAGTTTGTGCACAACTACTCTACATATATTTACAGTGCTACCATTCACAATTTACCATACTCCACTTACACATTATAGATGGGCTCCATGTCCTCCTCCAGGTTCCAGTCCCAGGTGTTCTTCATAGATGGCACGATCCATAGCGGTGGGCAACGGGAATCATTGTCGCAGCTTTCTAGTCCGGTTCCACACGATGGAGACTCATCCAAGCTGAAGCAACATAAATCAGGGATAGCGTGTCCCAACATGTTGTTCATCCGGCGGTGCGCACTGAAGACACAACCATGCTTCATGAACGACAATCCTTCGGTCTTGTGCACGAAAGGTGGCATCTGTTTCACAATGGGGTAGCTGTCCCCAATGAAAAGCGAGTACTCTCCAAGAGTGTTCCTCGGCTCCCACATAGCATCACGGGGGTTAAACTCGAAGCCGTTCATCTGGTACACGTGGCATCTCAGATCTGGACACATGGTAACGTACATGGTCAAGGTCCATGCAGGATAATGTTGTGCTCAAATATGGCGCGCAGTAATATTGTGCAGCGAGTAGTACTACTATAATACTATAGAGGAAGTACAATAACCGACTTATTATATATAGCCATTTTTGGCTACTTGGAGGAGATAAGACATGGAAAAACAAAAATGGTGGGAGTGGGTTCAAGAGCCTAGCTATACGCGTCCTCCTAGGTAAAAAGTACTACTCCCGCCGATCCCTGCGACACACTACTATGGATCCGAAGTAGTAGTAGTAGTAGTACTACTACTAGTACAATGAAAGAGAAGGCAATGAGAGAATGGAATACCTAGGTACATGGTGAGGGTCCGATCGTGGTAGATCGTGGCACCTTGTTGCACATCAATGGTACCACGGGTAACCACTGCTAAGATAGTTGATCCCAATTTGCTAAAGTCAACTACAAGGTTCCAGGTTAGACCGAATGGCGGATTGTAGGATCGAGGAGATAGGTCTAGAGGGGGGGTGAATAGACTCCTAACCAGCCAAATTAGCAGTTTTTAATTTCTCTTGGAACTTAGGCAGATTTTGGCACAAGTTAAGATCACTCCAATACTTTCTACACATGCATATCTAGAGATTGAGCAGCAGAAATAGTAAAGCATGCAATAGTACGGAAAGTAAAGGGGTAGAGTATGGAAGATCAAACGCAATGAAGACACGGTGGTTTTTGGCGTGGTTCCGATAGGTGGTGCTATCGTACGTCCACGTTGATGGAGACTTCAACCCACGAAGGGTAACGGCTGCGCGAGTCCACGGAGGGCTCCACCCACGAAGGGTCCACGAAGAAGCAACCTTGTCTATTCCACCATGGCTTACGTCCACGAAGGACTAGCCTCACTCGGGGTAGATCTTCACGAAGTAGGCGATCTCCTTGCCCTTACAAACTTCTTGGTTCAACTCCACAT
This sequence comes from Elymus sibiricus, assembly GCA_039707655.1. Taxonomy (NCBI): domain Eukaryota; kingdom Viridiplantae; phylum Streptophyta; class Magnoliopsida; order Poales; family Poaceae; genus Elymus; species Elymus sibiricus. The sequence goes on along the minus strand of CM077666.1, from coordinate 341,622,247 downwards.
CTGGTTGGAGGCTCCCAAGCGACACCTAACCAATCTAGGAGACACCACTCTCCAAAAGGTAATAGACGGTGAGTTGTTGATGAACTCCTTGCTCTTGTGCTTCAAATGATAGTCTTCCCAGCACTCAAACACTCCTCACAGATTTGGCTATGGTGGATGAAGGATTTGAGTGGAAAGCAACTTGGGAAAGGCTAGAGATCAAGGTTCAAATGGTAGGAATGGAATATCTTGATCTCAACACATGAGTAGGTGGTTCTCTCTCAGAAAATGAATGGTGGAAGTGTAGGCACGTTCTGATGGCTCTCCTTACTGAGAAGGATGGGGTGGAGGGGTATATATAGCCTCCACACAAAATCCAACCGTTACACACTTTTGACCCGACTCGGTGGCACCGAAACAATCATCTTGGTAGCACCGAACTGTGTAAAAGATATGAACTTTAGGAATCTCGGTGGGACCGATACAAACAACTCAGATGGACCGAAGTGCAATGGCTAGGGCAATCCTCATCTCGGTGGCACCGATTGCATCAACTCGGTAGGACCGAAGTGAAGCAATAAGGCAACAGAGAGTTGGCAAGCCATCTCGGTGAGACCGATTTGCAAACTCGGTGAGACCGAAGTAAATGCAAACGATTATAGAGAGTTGGCAAGGCCATTTCGGTGGGACCGAGATCCATTTCGGTGGATCCGATTTGTTAGGGTTTGGCAGTGGCTAAGTCTTGGATGAACTTGGTGAGGCCGGATTGGAAATTTCGGTGGGGCCGAGTTGGACTTTAGGTTTAGGACATATTTGGGTAGAGATAGTGGTTGAGGGTTTAGGAATACTGTCACTAAGCACTTGAGCAAAAGGACCATTAAGCAACACCTCATCCCCTTTTAATAGTATTGGCTTTCCTCTGGACTCAATGTGATCTTGGATCACTAAACCAAAAATGTAGAGTCTCGATCCTTTGCCAATCCTTGTTCTTAGCATTTTGAGGGGGGTTCCACGTCCTCTTGTCCACGCCACGTCATTGTTGAACTTGTCTGAAATTCACTAGATAAAAGCATTAGTCCAACAACATGTATGTTGGCATAGATTACCAAAACCACCAAGGGAGCAAATGTGCTTTTAATCTCCCCCTTTTTGGTAATTGATGACAACATACATCAAAGCTTTAAATAAAGATTTAGCAGAGGTATGTATGAAAGCTTTGAAGGAAACATGTAACATGTATGAGCTCCCTTGGACTCCCCCTGAAGATGTGCATAACATGATGATATCTTATGGGAAATATACATGCAACATGTATCTTGGCTATATGCAACAGAGCAATATATATATATGTGACATAAGGGTATCCACATGTACATGATTTTCTCCTTGCAAACATTATATACTTAGCAAGAGGTCAACCATGTACATGAGTGTGATGCATATACTTACCTTGAAGTTCTTGATCAAGTACCTGAAGAAATACACTTGAGAAAACAAGGTTAGATAACACAAGATAATTTCTTCAAGAAAAAGATACTAGATCAACAACAAACCAAGATTGGGATGACATGTAGAAGAGAGTATCACTAGGTGAATACTTCTTTGAAGCAGACATGTCCCCAAAAGAAATAGCTGTCTCCCCTTAAAGAACTTCCTCTCCCCCTGAATCTGGCATGGATATTGGGAGTAGGTAGGGTGAGAAAACTTAAACAACAACCAAAGAACAAACTAATCATGTTTCTCCCCTCTTAGAAACATGTAACAATCTCTCCTCTTGTAAGGTGCATCTCTGTTGTAGTGGTAAGCTTTGATGTGATTCCTCTCTCCCCCTTTGACATCAATTTCCAAGAAGGGACTTCAAGGTTATGGATCAAGTGGGCTTGGTCCTTGAGGAACACATCTAGCCAGAGAATGGCTCTAGATGCAATCAGAGGATAAGAATCATCGAGTGGAGCTGGAGGAGAAAAACTCACGGAAAATTTGACAGAAAATTCCTTAGAGCAGTCAAAATCGGTGACACCGAGTTGAGACAATTCGGTGGAACCGAGTTTGATGCAATGGAATATTTTGTCAACTCAGCTCACTAGTCAAAGAAATCTCACAAGGATTTGCAATGAATTAACTGCGAATCAAGCTAAAAGAGAAGAAACAGAAAAGAAGCAAAGAAACGTCTAGATGAAGTTTTTTTTTTGAAAATAAACACTCTAGCAAGAAGAGACCAAGCAGAAGAAACACTAGAGAACTTCATCTATTTGGGTCGGCGACTAGGTCACCTATGTTAGAGTATTTTGACTTAGGAGTCAAGTGAAAACACTTGATCATAGGTCATACTCGACGTTAAGCTCAAAATGGGGTTGCCATTTTTCCTTTAAGCTTTTGATGTATTCACATCTTGTTGAGTTGCTTTAGCTCATGTCTTTGAGTAAAGCTTCTCTAAGATGTGAGAACTTACATTGGTATTTGGTGAAGTCCATCATGTAGTTGAACTTGAAATGGATGCTCGTGAATTGACATTTGGAGCTAGCCTATCATTTGTAGTTCATCTTCCTACACGGGTTAGATTTGCAAGGAACAACATGTGTATCCAAAATGACAAGAATGAAGCATAACTCAAATGTTGTCAAAGGATATGTTTAGGTTGTCTTGTTCCTTGTTACTCCATCAATTGTTGATACTCGGGTTATACAAGATTGCTCAAGATAAGAGTGTGATGCAATCTTGTGACATGAAGCTTGCCCAAGTACCTACAAAAAGTTAGATACCATACAAGGGAGCAAAATGTCCAAGATATAAAATGATCATGAAGGATATCATGGATTAGTCAAGAATGCTCATGCCCTTGTATGCATCCACATGAACCTTTAGTTCACGTTTGAAGCATCAATGATGTTCAACTCACTTCTCAAGTGACAAAACACTTTCTCATCAAGTGGTTTGGTAAAGATGTCCGCCAATTGTTTGTCAGTACGAACATGTTTAAGGTCACCTTTCTCAACATGATCTCGAATGAAATGGTGACGAACCTCAATATGCTTAGTTCGAGAATGTTGCACGGGATTGTGTGCTATCTTAATAGCACTTTCATTGTCACAAAGTAATGGTACATGTCTCACATGCACACCATAATCTTTAAGAGTTTGTGTCATCCATAGTAATTGAGCACAACATGATCCCGTGGCAATGTATTCCGCTTCGGCAGTAGATAGAGATACGGAATTTTGTTTCTTGGAGGACCAAGACACAAGAGATCTACCAAGAAAATGACATGTACCCGAAGTGGATTTTCTGTCAACCTTGTCTCCGGCATAGTCCGAATCGGAGTAGCCAACAAGATTGAAAGAAGATCCTTTGGGATACCATATGCCAAAGTTTGGTGTATGTATCAAGTATCTCACAATTCTTTTCACCGCCTTAAGGTGACACTCTTTTGCTGCCGCTTGGTATCGTGCACACATGCACACACTTAGCATAATGTCGGGTCGAGAGGCACATAGATATAATAATGAACCAATCATGGATCGATAAACCTTTTGATCAACAGGTTTGTCATCCTTTGCCAAGTCAAGATGTCCACTCGTGGGCATGGGAGTTTTCATACCTTTACTCTCTTGCATGTTGAACTTTTTGAATAAGTCCTTGGTATACTTTGTTTGAGAGACAAAGGTACCTTCCCTAGTTTGCTTGATTTGCAAACCAAGAAAGAATTTGAGTTCACTCATCATAGACATCTCAAACTTTTCCGACATCAGCCTTCCAAACTTTTCACTGAAAGAGGGGTTAGTAGATCCAAAGATAATATCATCAACATAAATTTGGCATACAAATAATTCTCCATTAAACCTCTTAGTGAACAAAGTTGAATCAACCCAATTTCAAAACCTTTTTCAAGAAGAAACTTTGTCAAGCATTTGTACCAAGCTCTAGGGGCTTGTTTAAGACTATAAAGAGCTTTACGAAGTTTGTACACATAATTAGGTTTCTTGGGATTCACAAAGCCGGGAGATTGTTTAACATATACTTCCTCCTCAATTTTACCAGTTAAGAAGGCAATTTTAATATCCATTTGGTAAAGAGTGATATCATGGTGATTGGCATAAGCAAGTAAAATGCGAATGGATTCAAGTCTTGCAACGAGGGCATAGGTCTCACCATAGTCCATACCTTCGATTTGTGTGCAACCTTGTGCTACGAGACGAGCCTTGTTGCGTACAACTTGTCCATCTTCATCTTGCTTATTCCGAAACACCCATTTGGTTCCAATGATGTTTTGCTCTTCCTTAGGCTTCTCAACCAATGTCCACACTTGGTTCCTCTCAAAGTTGTGTAGCTCTTCGTGCATTGCATTCACCCACTCGGGGTCCTTCAGAGCATCTTCTACCTTTAAGGGTTCAACACTAGAGATAAATGAGTAATGCTCACAAAAGTTAGCTAAACGAGATTTAGAGCGAGTAATTCTCCCGGTTTGGATATCTCCAAGTATTTGTTCGACGGGTTGATCCTTGTCGATTCTAGCTCTAACTCGAGGTAGCTTTTTCTTGGGTTGTGGTGAGGCTTCCTCATCATCATCATCTTCTTCTTCTTCATTGATGTTGTCGTTGTCTGTTTGTGGAGGTGGAGAAGAAGGTTGAGGTGGATCATCTTGTTGTACTTCCTCATTCCCATTGTCTTGACGTGTTCCACTTGTGGATGCCTCCATGTCAACTTGTCGTTCACCTTGATGTGAAGTTGGGGCTTCCACTTGAATAGACGAGGTACTCTCCTTTACTTCCACGGGGCGAATCTTGCCAATGGGCAAGTCTTGGATTGCTTCCGATGGTTCTTTATCTCCTATATCAAGTGGCAATTGCTCGACTTGCGAGCCGTTAGTCTCATCAAACTTCACATCAACCGTCTCTTCAACTTTTCGAGTGAAGTTGTTGTAGACACGGTAAGTGTGAGAGTTCGATCCATAACCAAGTAGGAAACCTTCATGAGATTTAGGAGCAAATTTTGAACGACGATGCTTATCAAGAATGTAACATTTTGAGCCAAATACTCGAAAGTATCCAACTTGTGGTTATTTACCGGTGAGCAGTTCATACGCCGTTTTACCAAGAAGCTTGTGAAGATAGAGTCGGTTTGTTGCATGACAAGCTGTTTCAACCGCTTCTGCCCAAAAATGTCTTGGCGTCTTGTATTCATCAAGCATTGTTCTTGCCATCTCAATAAGTGTACGGTTCTTCCTCTCAACAACTCCATTTTGTGGAGGCGTGTACGTAGCTGAGAACTCATGTGAAATACCCTCCTCATCAAGAAAGGTGTCCACATTGGCGTTCTTGAACTCCGTTCCGTTGTCACTCCGAACCTTCTTGATCTTCACTTCAAATTGATTTTGAGCTTTTCTTGCGAAGTTCTTGAAGATCTTTTGTACCTGCGATTTGACATCAAGAAAGAACACCCACGTAAATCTGGAAAAATCATCAACAATGACTAAACCGAAAGAGTTACCACCAAGACTCTTATAGGCGTTGGGACCAAACAGATCCATATGAAGTAGCTCGAGTGGTCTCCTCGTGGTCATAATGTTCTTTACGGGATGGCTTCCTCCAACTTGTTTTCCTGCTTGGCAAGCACTACAAAGTCGATCTTTGTCAAATATAACATCTTTTACTCCAAGAATGTGATCTCCTTTAACAAGTTTATCAAGTTTACGCATACCAACATGTCCAAGTCTTCAAGGCGAACTCCGGCGACGCTCGGAAATCGCGCACAGGGGCTCAAATCGCGCGTAGTTTGGCTCTAACGATCGGGCACTCGATCGCGCGTCGGATGGTGGGGGCGGTTGGACTCGGGGATGGCCGGAGTGACGCCGGCAACGACGTGTGGTGGCGGCGTTCTCGGGTGAGTCACGGGCGAGCGGCTGCGGTGAATAATTGTACGCATTTTCGGTCACAATCGAACGAGTGGAGCAGCGCGCATCGAAAGGAGCTATCGCGCGGCTTCGGGGATGACCGGAAGTGGCCGGAACGGCGAGGCAGGCGGAGGCCGGAGCTCGACTTAGCGGCGAGGTAGCTAGGAGAAACGCGACGGCTCGGGGAAGAAGGCAGAGGGAGGAGAGGCTCACCGAGCGGCGCATGACTGGCCCACGACAGGTTAGTAGCCGCAGGTGAGTCGCCGGAGTCAGAGGCGTCCTCGGTGGCCGGAGATGGGGACGAGGTCGAAATGGTGGCTACGGCCGTCCCCGGCTCAAATGGATGGCGGAGGAGGGAGTAGCGGTCGCCAGTACTTCCTCCAGACACGGTTGCGGCGCTCGGGGACGCCTGTGGCCGCGGATCAACGATGGGCACGGCGGCGGCGGCGTACGGGAAGGAGGGGAGAAGAACGAGCGAGCGCTGGGAGAGAGGGAGGAATGGACTGCGAGCGTCCAGGGGAGAGGAAGGAGGGCACGGCCTTATCCGGGCTCAACTGCCCCGTTGCGGTGGCGAGCAGCGGCCGGTGGAGCGCGAGCTCGGCCATGGCACGGCCGACACGGGGGCGGGAGCAGGTAGGAGACGGTGGGTTGGGCTGGGCCGGCTCGGCCCACTGGTAGGTAAGCCTCGCCCGTTTTCTTTTCCTTCTGTTTCTTCTTTTATTTATTAACAGAGAGGGAAAAGAATATTTGGGACCACCAAATGAGCTGAGAAAAATGTGGAACTTAGCCCATTAAATTCTTTGCATTTTTAGGCAATGCTAGAATTATTTTGGGAGGCAGAGGAATTCATTTGCATTTTTCATAAATGAATTTGCAATTTAAATTGCTGGTATGGCACTGTTAAAAATGCTACTGCTCATCTTAGCAACTTGGTGATGTTGTTTTCCCGAATCACAATTTGTTTTGGAAAATTTACTAAATGATGAACATTTTTCCAACAATTTTTTTTAAGCAACTTCAAAATTTCACTTGCATTTGAATTTGAATTGTGTTTGAACCAAAGTGGCAATTAGCATGGTTAATCAGATGACATGGCACATTAATTAGCTTAATGACAGGGTTGAGATCTGGGGATGTTACAAATCTCCCCCACTACAAGAAATCTCGTCCCGAGATTTAAGAGGTGGAGTTAAGGGGTATCTTCGGGAGAACGGACCTTTGCAGGGCTGGTTATTCGAGGGACAACTCAGGGGATGTGGCTCGTGATAACATACGACGCCCGGTGCAACGGATACTTCGGAATCAAGGTTGCACAGGAGAGTCAGGTTTCGATCCTGTGGAACTACGGTGAGTATCAATTAAGCAGGGAATTATCACTGCTCGGATAAATGCTAGATTGTAAGAAAGGTTACACAGACCATTGGAAAAGAAAATGTGATGATCAGATCAAACTGACCAATTGAAAGGAAAATGTGAGTATACACAAGTATTAGGTGTATATCATTCCCAAGAAAAAGCAGAGTATGATTTACATGGAAGGGAGTAGTTGCCGACAATCCAGCTCTCCGGGTGAGTGTGATTACGAGAACCTAATGTCAGAGTTAGCAAAATCATTTAACCCGAATAGGAAAGGATTCAGAGTCCCAGAGTAAAGATGAGGAATAAAAGATCCTAATACCACCCATTGGCGACGTGGGCCCGTAAGCCACACAGCCATGTTAGTAAAATCATTTTTCAAAGACTAGACTCAACTTCGGCTAAGGAGTTGGAAAGGGGCTTCCTACAGGCAGTCGGCTCTGATACCAACTTGTGACGCCCCCGACTTAATCGTGCACTAATCATACACGCAAATGCACGCGATCAAGCCTAAGGACTCACGGGAAGATATCACAACACAACTCTAGACACAAAATAAAATAATACAAGCTTATATTACAAGCCAGGGGTCTCGAGGGCTCGAATACATAAGCTCGCGATCAAGCGTCAGCGGAAACAACAACAATATCTGAGTACAGACACAAAGGTTAACAAAAATGCCTTAAGAAGGCGAAAACAAACAACGACTCTGATCGAAAGAGGCAAGGCCTCCTGCCTGGGAGCCTCCTAACTACTCCTGGTCGTCGGAGGGCTTCTCGTAGTAGTAGTAGTATCCGGAGGGGTAGTAGTGGTAGTAGTCGTCGTCGGCTGCTGGGGTAGCTGGCTCCGGGGCTCCGTCGTCTGGTCGCATCAATTGTGTATGGGGAAAAAGGGAAGCAAAGCAACAGTGAGTACTCATCCAAAGTACTCAGCAAGACTGACATCAGATCTATTCTAAAATATGCATCATTATCAAAGGAAGGCTGTATATGTGGACTGATTTGCAGAAATGCCAGAATAGAAGGGAAAAGGCCTAGCCTATCGAAGACTAGCATCTTCAGGGTCTTGCAGCATTAGAAGAGTGCAGATTAGTACATAAATATAGTAGTAGCAACAAGTTTCAATCGTCGCCCAGAGATCCTTCCTCGACTCCCTGCGAGAAAGCAATCCCAGAGCTAACATATTCAGCCCATTTCTAGTTATAGAAGATCGGGATATTTTCTGAGCGTCCTGTTACCGTGGACACGGCTATTCGAATAGATATACTTCCCTACAGGGGTGCACTACTGTTACCCAACACACTCTATTAACTCGGCCGGACACACTTTTATCGGGTCATGCCCGGCCTCGGCTGATCGACACACTGTAGCCCCACCTAGAGCTCAGCAGAGAGGTCCCCGCCGGTCTACATCCTAAGCGCGCAGGGTTCTTGGGCCCATCCCCCTTTGCACTCCGGGTCGTTGTGCACATGGTTAGATCCAGGCACCACCTCTGTCATGGATGGCGCCGATCCTGCCGTGCCGCACTGCTGAACTGGACGTCTGACAAAGCTTTCGGCTTATACATACGGTGCCGAGTACCCATATTATTCCCACGTGTTGGTTAGCGCGAAAAGGCCAGAGGCCTACTCAGATTACATATCCTAACCCATTAGTGCGTTGGTAGCGCGCGGTAACGAGCAGAGACTCACGATCCTGTGATCCCGTCGCCCCGTCTCGTGGACTTACGGCAAGGGCTAAGAATGCCCGGCCGTGCCACGTATTCATCTCGCGGGTACCCTCATGGTCAACCCGACTCCACATCACTCGCGGGTACCCCTCGGGGCCTACCCGACTTTATCCAGTAACTGTAGTAATAAAGTGCAAGTAACCGTGTGTCCATAACATCAAGCGGGAATCCAAGGAATCACCCTCGATGGATTCCCACTAGATGTAACCGACAAGGTGAACCCAGAGGAATCACCCTCGGTGGAATTCACACTTGCGGAGTTGCGCGACAGAAGCTTTATCAGAGGTGGTGAAAGAGGAATCACCCTCGGCAACCCACAACCGACTAGTTGAACTACAGAGGCATCATCGGGAGTGAGATAAGAGGTATCACCCTCGGTACTCGATGTTAGCTCTGCAGAGTCGAGCAACTTAGGGGTGTGCAGTGAGGTGCTGGTCTCATCCCGTTCGATCACATCGATCGGGCACAAGTACTAAAGCGGGGCAACTACAGCAAGGAAGAGGGCCACAGATGATTTATCATCCAACCTATACTAAGCATTTTGGATAACAAACAGGTATCAATAACAGTTACAAGGACAGGCTATGCATCATAATAGGATAAAACAATAGCAGTAGCAAATTCTAATGCAAGCAGGAGGGAGAAAGAATAGGTGATATAGGCATGCGTCAAGGGGGGTTGCTTGCCTGGTTGCTCTGCGGCAAAAGAGGGGTCTTCGGGGATGTAGTCGGTCTCCTGAGCTGCGTCGGGCTCGGGGGCTATCGGAAAGAAGAGGGGGAAGAAACAATAAATAAAGGCAACAGATGCAACACAGAGCATGACATGCTAACATGCAGTGCAGGGTTGCCTAAATGCATCTCTAAACCATTTTAGCTATTTTAGGATTTAAGTTGGAATTATTAGCAGGTATGCATGCACTATTCATCTACCGGAAACAGGCAAAAGTTGCGGGTTCACCTACGTAGAGGGTCCCGATAAGAAAACAGATGGCATCATCGGATTCGTGGGATTTTTCTAAGCAACTTTCATGTAGAAGGTTTTTCGATCCGAGCTACGGTTTATTTTCTATGATTTTTCAAAGTTTTAGCATTTTTCTGAAATTATTTAAATTAACAGAATTTCCAGAAAAGGCATATGACGTCAGCATGACGCAAGCATGGCGTCAGCAAGTCAAACCGGCTGGTCCAGGTCAACCTGACCTGCGGGACCCACCTGTCATACACTGTGAGGCTAATCAGTGATTAAATCAAACTAACAGAGTTAATTAAGGGGGTGGACCCCACATGTGAGCATCTGGTTAATTTTCAGATTAATTTTAAAAACGCAATTAACTTAATCTAATCGCGGGGCCCACTGGTCAGTGGCAGTAGTGCCACGTCAGCGACGTTGACCGCGGTCAACTGGTCAACTGGGCCCGCGGGGCCCAGCTGCCAGCGACCCAGGCGCGTGCCACGTCAATGCCACATCATCGCCGGCGCCGCAATTCACTCCGGCGAGCGCCGGACGCGACGGCGAACTCCGGCGACGCTCGGAAATCATGCACAGGGGCTCAAATCGCGCGTAGTTTGGCTCTAACGATCGGGCACTCGATCGCGCGTCGGATGGTGGGGGCGGTTGGACTCGGGGATGGTCGGAGTGACGCCGGCGACGACGTGTGGCGGCGGCGTTCTCGGGCGAGTCACGGGCGAGCGACTGCGGTGAATAATTGCGCGCGTTTTCGGTCACAATCGAGCGAGTGGAGCAGCGCGCATCGAAAGGAGCTATCGCGCGGCTTCGGGGATGACCGGAAGTGGCCGGAACGGCGAGGCAGGCGGTAGCTGGAGCTCGACTTAGCGGCGAGGTAGCTAGGAGAAACGCGACGGCTCGGGGAAGAAGGCAGAGGGAGGAGAGGCTCACCGAGCGGCGCACGACTGGCCCTCGACAGGTTTGTAGCCGCAGGTGAGTCGCCGGAGTCGGAGGCGTCCTCGGTGGCCGGAGATGGGGACGCGGTCAAAACGGTGGCTACGGCCGTCCCCGGCTCAAATGGATGGCGGAGGAGGGAGTAGCGGTCGCCAACACTTCCTCCAGACACGGCTGCGGCGCTCGGGGACGCATGTGGCCGCGGATCGACGACGGGCATGGCGGCGGCGGCGTACGGGAAGGAGGGGAGAAGAACGAGCGAGCGCTGGGAGAGTGGGAGGAATGGACTGCGAGCGTCCAGGGGAGAGGAAGGAGGGCACGGCCTTATCCGGGCTCAACTGTCCCGTCGCGGTGGCGAGCAGCGGCCAGTGGAGTGCGAGCACGGCCATGGCGCGGCCGACACGGGGGCGGGAGCAGGTAGGAGACGGTGGGTTGGGCTGGGCCGGCTCGGCCCACTACCAGGTAAGCCTCGCCCGTTTTCTTTTCCTTCTGTTTCTTCTTTTATTTATTAACAGAGAGGGAAAAGAATATTTGGGACCACCAAATGAGCTGAGAAAAATGTGGAACTTAGCCCATTAAATTCTTTGCATTTTTAGGCAATGCCAGAATTATTTTGGGAGGCAGAGGAATTCATTTGCATTTTTCATAAATGAATTTGCAATTTAAATTGCTGGTATGGCACTGTTAAAAATGCTACTGCTCATCTTAGCAACTTGGTTCCACACGATGGAGACTCATCCAAGTTGAAGAAGCATAAATCAGGGATAGCGTGTCCCAACATGTTGTTCATCCGGCGGTGCGCACTGAAGACACAACCATGCTTCATGAACGGCAGGCCTTCGGTCTTGTGCACGAAAGGTGGCATCTGTTTCACAATGGGGTAGTTGTCCCCAATGAAAAGCGAGTACTCTCCAAGGGTGTTCCTCGGCTCCCACATAGCATCACGGGGGTCAAACTCGAAGCCGTTCATCTGGTACACGTGGCATCTCAGATCTGGACACATGGTAACGTACATGGTCAAGGTCCATGCAGGATAATGTTGTGCTCAAATATGGCGCGCAGTAATATTGTGCAGCGAGTAGTACTACTATAATACTATAGAGGAAGTACAATAACCGACTTATTATATATAGCTATTTTTGGCTACTTGTAGGAGATAAGACATGGAAAAACAAAAATGGTGGGAGTGGGTTCAAGAGCCTAGCTATACGCGTCCTCCTAGGTAAAAAGTACTACTCCCGCCGATCCCTGCGACACATTACTATGGATCCGAAGTAGTAGTAGTAGTACTACTACTAGTACAATGAAAGAGAAGGCAATGAGAGAATGGAATACCTAGGTACATGGTGAGGGTCCGATCGTGGTAGATCGTGGCACCTTGTTGCACATCAATGGTACCACGGGTAACCACTGCTAAGATAGTTGATCCCAATTTGCTAAAGTCAACTACAAGGTTCCAGGTTAGACTGAATGGCGGATTGTAGGATCGAGGAGATAGGTCTAGAGGGGGGGTGAATAGACTCCTAACCAGCCAAATTAGCAGTTTTTAATTTCTCTTGGAACTTAGGCAGATTTTGGCACAAGTTAAGATCACTCCAATACTTTCTACACATGCATATCTAGAGATTGAGCAGCAGAAATAGTAAAGCATGCAATAGTACGGAAAGTAAAGGGGTAGAGTATGGAAGATTAAACGCAATGAAGACACGGTGGTTTTTGGCGTGGTTCCGATAGGTGGTGCTATCGTACGTCCACGTTGATGGAGACTTCAACCCACGAAGGGTAACGGCTGCGCGAGTCCACGGAGGGCTCCACCCACGAAGGGTCCACGAAGAAGCAACCTTGTCTATTCCACCATGGCTTACGTCCACGAAGGACTAGCCTCACTCGGGGTAGATCTTCACGAAGTAGGCGATCTCCTTGCCCTTACAAACTTCTTGGTTCAACTCCACATCTGGTTGGAGGTTCCCAAGCGACACCTAACCAATCTAGGAGACACCACTCTCCAAAAGGAAATAGACGGTGAGTTGTTGATGAACTCCTTGCTCTTGTGCTTCAAATGATAGTCTTCCCAGCACTCAAACACTCCTCACAGATTTGGCTATGGTGGATGAAGGATTTGAGTGGAAAGCAACTTGGGAAAGGCTAGAGATCAAGGTTCAAATGGTAGGAAAGGAATATCTTGATCTCAACACATGAGTAGGTGGTTCTCTCTCAGAAAATGAATGGTGGAAGTGTAGGCACGTTCTGATGGCTCTCCTTACTGAGAAGGATGGGGTGGAGGGGTATATATAGCCTCCACACAAAATCCAACCGTTACACACTTTTGACCCAACTCGATGGCACCGAAACAATCATCTCGGTAGCACTGAACTGTGTAAAAGATATGAACTTTAGGAATCTCGATGGGACCGATACAAACAACTCGGATGGACCGAAGTGCAATGGCTAGGGCAATCCTCATCTCGGTGGCACCGATTGCATCAACTCGGTAGGACCGAAGTGAAGCAATAAGGCAACAGAGAGTTGGCAAGCCATCTCGGTGAGACCGATTTGCAAACTTGGTGAGACCGAAGTAAATGCAAACGATTACAGAAAGTTGGCAAGGCCATCTCGGTGGGACTGAGATCCATTTTGGTGGATCCGATTTGTTAGGGTTTGGCAGTGGCTAAGTCTTGGATGAACTCGGTGAGGCCGGATTGGAAATTTCGGTGGGGCCGAGTTGGACTTTAGGTTTAGGACATATTTGGGTAGAGATAGTGGTTGAGGGTTTAGGAATACTGTCACTAAGCACTTGAGCAAAAGGACCATTAAGCAACACCTCATCCCCTTTTAATAGTATTGGCTTTCCTGTGGACTCAATGTGATCTTGGATCACTAAACCAAAAATGTAGAGTCTCGATCCTTTGCCAATCCTTGTTCTTAGCATTTTGAGGGGGGTTCCACGTCCTCTTGTCCACGCCATGCCATTGTTGAACTTGTCTGAAATTCACTAGATAAAAGCATTAGTCCAACAACATGTATGTTGGCATAGATTACCAAAACCACCAAGGGAGCAAATGTGCTTTCACGGATGCACATGCACATCTAGGATCGGCGATCTGATTTTGATCGGGGGATGCGTGGTCCCTGCAAAATAATGGAGTACCGTTAGGGATGCAAATGATGGTTAGTGCATTCCGTTTGTTATCTCCCGTACCGTAGGATGGCACCCAGATGAAACAAGTCCCCTGGCTTGTCACAGCGAAGATGCGGCCTACATGGCACATGGCGTCTTTGAACTTGTGCAGGAACAAATCTGCCGCGGCCAACATGTGCCAGCCTCTGCCGTCAGGGCCATTCTTATTGATGGCAATCCATATGTCGAACACCGCGATGAGACAATAATCGTCGTAGCTGCGGTGCTTGGTCGGCGGGTCCGCAATTGCTATCTTATTCAATCTCATGGTGGCATCAACATAACTATTCAAGCCGTGCCAGTCCGAAGGCCGATCCCAATGCTGCACAAGGGGTCTACGGGAACGGCCGCACTGCTGTGGATGTTGTGCAAAATGATGGTGGTATCCGGCCGTAGGTATGCAAGCCAATCTCCATTGGCACCAACCCAAACCTGTGGGACGGTGGGCAACGGAGACATTACGGGATGGAATAACTAAGTATATTTAGAATATATACTACATGATCAAACACCATGACTGACCTTCTCATCAGACAAAATCCGACTGCCTCTCAACATTGACAACTCAAGCGGCGTCAAGATGCAACTGCGGCCATGTTGCGGTGGACTAGAGTCCCATTGAATAACCTTCTCCTCGAGGACGCATGGAAGACCAACAAGCATGGCCTTCTCCCAAGCCTGTTTACGCACCGTCTTAAAATAGTTGGTGCAGGAAGCACCGAGTCTTGCAGCGGTGAGGAAGTCAGAGCGGTGTGTGATTTCTCCTAGAGAATCGTTGTCCAAGGTCTCCCAGTCCTGGCGAGGAGGAGAACCACCTTGCGAATCCATGGCAGCAGTGACGAACTGCCTTGGTCTCTTCGGGAGGGGAACTGGCGAGGAGGAGATAAGAGCGTAACCGCAGGGCCTCGTCCCTTCGTGAAGGAAGTTATGCGGGCACGCATTAGCGGTACTGCGATGGTGCAGGTACGTATTATTTAATATAGGAGTACTAGTACTAGTAGTACTAGTACTCCAATGGTCGTATGATCATCGTTGATAAATCTGCCACGTAGACTGTTTTGGTGAGGTGGCGTAAAATAAAGAAGAGAGAGAATGAGATCGTGTGATCCTGACCAACTTTCCGGGCACAAGCTCCGAGATAATTACATTCATTTCTGTGGGCCCTGACTGACCTGGTGAGAGCAGCGGCAGCTGGCTCCCCAATTTCCTTCTCTCGGGCGTTGGTCATCAGGTTTTGTTTATTGATTTAATGTGTGTGGTACCCATCAGAGTACGATTCATTGGAGAACTTGTATGACACACTGATGACTGCTGACGTGTTCCTTATACCAACGAATCTATCATACAGACTATTGCAGATGTTCTTAGTGTACCAGTTTTGAACTTTTGAATCTCAAGGCCAAGGAGCTACAGTAGCAAGTGGAGGGTAGTGCATTCAAATTCAAATCCGACAATATAATTTTCGGTGACATGCATTAACATTTTGCTAGTCAAATATGTGGTCAAACTTTAACATTTTGCTAGTAAACCAGGCCGGGGGTTGTAGTAGTACTGTTCTCTAGAACCATTACTGTACTATCAATGCAGGGAAAGTACACCTGCGTACTGCAGACCTGCTTACTGCTTTATTCATGCGCGTAGCTGGCCTGCTCAGTCGCTCCTCTCACGCACACACTATTGCGGGGGCTAAACATTTGAGTTCTTTCATACCGCGAGAGTAGGCTTTTTCTTTTCCACTAGTACACGCGTACGTGCACAGCAAGTGAAATGTTCAATTTATGAATACAACTTTTCCATGATTTTTGCAAACGAAAGAAACAATCACATGGCTCCAGAAAAGTCTAACAAATCAACTATTCTACTCCCTCCATCCCATATTATGAAAACGTTTTTCAAGCTAATTTTGTACTATAAGGAGCGAAGTCCATGCGTGCAACGCCACAAGCTACACAGTACTTTAGGTCTAGGTCTAGGGCCATATTGCACAGTTCCCAATGCGGCGCCAGGCTTTTCTGGCTCCTCCGGCTTAATTGGGAGGCGCCATTAAAGATGGCAGCTGAGGAAGCAGCAAGCGAGGGGCGGCTGCTACTCTACGCGAGCCACGAGATGATGGCACGTGCAAAATATACGGGAGGGAAAACCCGTGCACGTGGTTGGGCTATCCGCGACCACTGGTACAACACAATGCAGAATTCCTATTTGTCACTAGTAGATTGTTCCTTATACATATTGGAGTATTTAACAAAAAACTACCACTTTTGAACCAGCCATACCAAGAAACCACCACTCTACAAAAATTAGCAAAAACATACCAAAAATTTCTTAATCCGTTGCGAAAAACTACCAAGTGCCGATTAGGCTCGTTTAAACCCATGTGGCACCTTAAGTCAACGCCGTCTATTTGACCAACAAGTTAGGTATTATGACTTGTGGGACCTACATGTTAGTCTAAAAAAAATCCCCGAGTCACCTCCTACCTCCGGCCCATCCACCTAGTCATCCTCGGCCATGGAAGGCGGCCACCGCTGCCGGCTGAAAGCGAGGTCAAAAGCACCGGCGGCGCGGAGCCCATCTTATGGCAGCCGGAAGCCAGCTTGACGTGGCGCTCGCGGCCTCTAGCTAGCCAAGCTAGCACACAACCTGTTAGATGCATCCAGTTGCTTGTGTGCAAGCTTTGCTAGCTAGCTTGGCACGGTGGTGCAGTGGCTTGCTCACGCGTGCCGCGCTAAGGCCAGCCATCTGGCTCGGGCGGAGGCTAGCACGGCGGCTTGCTCGCGCGTGCCGCGCTAAGGCCAGCCATCCGGCTTGGGCGGAGGCTAGCACGGCGGCTTGCTCGCGCGTGAGCCGCGCTCAGGCCAGCCAGCCAACCCGTGCGGAGGCCAGCGCGGCGGCCGGCCCATCCGGTGGAGCGACGGCTAGCTCGCCCATCACCGGCGCCGGCGACGAACACGCATACGAACTGTTTGAAGAAGAGGATAGATGCTCACATGTGGGTCCCACCTGTCGTAACAGTCAACACTACGGTCAAACATACGGTGTTGACTTAAGGTTCCTCGTCAGCACGGACGTGTGCACCAACCCTGTCATAAACGGGTTTAAAAGAGCCTAATCGGCACTTGGTAGTAGTTTTTTGGCACGGATTGAGAAATTTTTGGTATGTTTTTGCTATTTTTTGTACAATAGTTTCTTGCTAGGGCTGGTTGAAAGTGATAGTTTTTTGTTAAATAGTCTAAATATTGTAAGTAGGAGTGAAAGTTAAGCTTTGGAAGTCAATAAGCATGGCTAGTTGCATAGTACGTATGTGTACGTAATTCAAACTAAATATCGACCATGGGTGAATAATATCTTGATGGAAAACTCGAAACTATGGAAATACAAACGTGTTATTAATACTTGTTTCCATAAACTTGGATCTACGTTCTATTCAATGGTTGAGCATGTGGGGCCTTAGCACGATGACTTCACGACTGTCAAAAACAAGGTTTTTGAAAGCACATTTTCTCCCTTGGTGGTTTTGGTAATTCATGCCAACATACATGTTGTTGGACTATTGCTTTTATCTAGTGAATTTCAGACAAGTTCAACAAATGGCGTGGCATGGACAAGAGGACGGGGAACCCCTTCAAAATGCTAAGGACAAGGATTGGCAAAAGATCTACATTTTTGGTTTAGTGATCCAAGATCACATTGAGTCCATAGGAAAGCCAATACTATTAAAAGGGGATGAGGTGTTGCTTAATGGTCTTTTTGCTCAAGTGCTTAGTGACAGTACTCCTAAACCCTCAACCACTCTCTCAATCCCAAATATGTCCAAAACCTACATTCTAACTCGGCCCCACCGAAATTTCCTATCCGGCCCCACCGAGTTCATCCAAGACTTAGCCACTGCCAAAACCCTAACAAATCGGATCCACCGAAATGGATCTCGGTCTCACCGAGATGTCCTTGCCAACTCTCTGTAATCGTTTGCACTTACTTCGGTCTCACCGAGTTTTGCAAATCGGTCTCACTGAGATGGCTTGCCAACTCTTTGTTGCCTTATTGCTTCACTTCGGTCCTACCGAGTTGATGCAATCGGTGCCACCGAGATGAGGATTGCCCTAGCCATTGCACTTCGGTCCATCCGAGATGTTCGTATCGGTCCCACCGAGATTCCTAATGTTCATATCTTTTACACAGTTTGGTGCTACCAAGATTATTGTTTCGGTGCCACCGAGTTGGGTCAAAAGTGTGTAACGGTTGGATTTTGTGTGGAGGCTATATATACCCCTCCACCACCTCCTTCTCAGTAAGGAGAGCCATCAGAACATGCCTACACTTCCACCATACATTTTCTGAGAGAGAACCACCTACTCATGTGTTGAGATCAAGCTATTCCATTCCTACCATTTGAAACTTGATCTCTAGCCTATCCCAAGTTGCTTTCCACTCAAATCCCTCTTCCACCATAGCCAAATCTGTGAGGAGTTGTTTGAGTGCTGGGAAGACTATCATTTGAAGCACAAGAGCAAGGAGTTCATCAACAACACACCGTCTATTACCTTTTGGAGAGTGGTGTCTCCTAGATTGGTGAGGTGTCACTTGGGAGCCTCCAACCTGATGTGGAGTTGAACCAAGCAGTTTGTAAGGGCAAGGAGATCGCCTACTTCGTGAAGATCTACCCCGAGTGAGGCTAGTCCTTCGTGGACGTAAGCCATGGTGGAATAGACAAGGTTGCTTCTTCGTGGACCCTTCGTGGGTGGAGCCCTCCGTGGACTCGCGCAGCCGTTACCCTTCGTGGGTTGAAGTCTCCATCAACGTGGACGTATGATAGCACCACCTATCGGAACCACGCCAAAAACCACCGTGTCTTCATTGCATTTGATCTTCCATACTCTACCCCTTTACTTTCCGTACTCTTGCATGCTTTACTATTTCCGCTGCTTAATCTCTAGATATGCATGTGTGGAATGTATTGGAGTGATTTTAACTTGTGTCAAAATCTGCCTAAGTTCCAAGAGAAATTAAAAACTGCAACTTTTGGCTGGTTAAGGGTCTATTCACCCCCCTCTAGACCTATCTCCTCGATCTCACAATTGGTATCAGAGCTTTGGTCTCCATTGCTTTGGTTTCATCACCATTGGAGGGAGATGGATGTGTCTACGTTGGGGAGTCTTAGACGTAGAGTGCCTATTCTCGATGGGGAGTATTACAATTTTTGGAGGGATGAAATTCTTGATATCTTTGATGAATTTAACTTGAGCAAGTATATTCATAATCCTTATGTGCCCCCTATTGATCCCTTGCATCCTACTCATGAAGAGGAAATTGACATGCTTCGTAATCTTAGAACCGTCAATCTTATCATTAGAGGATTACCTAAGGTTGTGCTTCGTTGTATGCAAAACTTTGCATGTGCTTATACTCTATGGCATGATTTAGAAAAGCGATATCCTGATTACTCCTTAAAGAGTCTTGATAAGATTCTTCATAAGACTGTTGCTTTACACAAGATGAGTCCTAATGATCCTAAGTTTGATGATTGCTTGTTTGAGCTTCGTGATCTTATGCGTGCCAAAGGAGATGTTACAACTATTAGCAACATTATCTTGGAAGCCATTAGAATCCATAAACTTGAACATTGTCATGATCATGAAACTAATGAATCTATTACCCTAGGTAACGATCACACGAATAATGAAGAGGATATTGAGTATGGCTACTATGATGAAGATGAAGAGTTTGATATTGAATTTGAGAAGACCATGAGAAATCTCAATCTTATGGCAAATCTTCGAGATTACATGGCCGGAGGAAAAGAGTGGATTCTTGATAGCGGCTGTACCGATCACATGACCGAAGATAGAGACATGTTTCGTGAGCTTGCTAAAAATGATGGTCCACGCAAGTATGTGACTTTTGGAGACAACTCCAAGGGTAAGGTACTTGGCCTTGGTAAGGTGGCCATATCCAATGATAGCTCCATACAAAATGTTATGCTTGTTGAATCTCTTGGTTACAATCTTCTTTCCGTATCTAGACTAGCCGATTTTGGTTTTAATGTTCTATTTACCAAAGTAGATTGCCAAGTGTTTCGTCAAGATAATCATAATATAGTCTTTACTGGCATTCGTAGAGGTGATCTATACATTGTTGATTTCACTAAGAGAGCCCAACCACATACATGTTTAATTGCAAAATCTTCTAAAGGTTGGTTATGGCATAGAAGACTTGGACATGTTGGTATGCGTAACCTTGATAAACTTGTTAAAGGAGATCACATTCTTGGAGTGAAAGATGTTATATTTGACAAAGATCGACTTTGTAGTGCTTGCCAAGCAGGAAAACAGGTTGGAGGAAGCCATCCCGTAAAGAACATTATGACCACGAGGAGACCACTCGAGCTGCTTCATATGGATCTTTTTGGTCCCAACTCCTATAAGAGTCTTGGTGGTAACTCTTTCGGTTTGGTCATTGTTGATGATTTTTCTAGATTTACGTGGGTGTTCTTTCTTGATGACAAATCGCAGGTACAAAAGATCTTCAAGAACTTTGCAAGAACAGCTCAAAACCAATTTGAAGTGAAGATCAAGAAGGTTCGGAGTGACAATGGAACGGAGTTCAAGAACACCAATGTGGACACCTTTCTTGATGAGGAGGGTATTTCACATGAGATCTCAGCTACGTACACACCTCAACAAAATGGAGTTGTTGAGAGGAAGAACCGGACACTTATTGAGATGGCAAGAACGATGCTTGATGAATACAAGACGCCAAGACATTTTTGGGCAGAAGCGGTTGAAACACCTTGTCATGCAACAAACCGACTCTACCTTCACAAGCTTCTTGGTAAAACGGCATATGAATTGCTCACCGGTAACAAACCACAAGTTTGATACTTTCGAGTATTTGGCTCAAAATGTTACATTCTTGATAAGCATCGTCGTTCAAAATTTGCTCCTAAATCTCATGAAGGTTTCCTACTCGGTTATGGATCAAACTCTCACACTTACCGTGTCTACAACAACTTCACTCGAAAAGTTGAAGAGACGGTAGATGTGAAGTTTGATGAGACTAACGGCTCGCAAGTCGAGCAATTGCCACTTGATGTAGGAGATAAAGAACCATCGGAAGCAATCCAAGACTTGCCCATTGGCAAGATTCGACATACATGTTGTTGGACTAATGCTTTTATCTAGTGAATTTCAGACAAGTTCAACAAATGGCGTGGCATGGACAAGAGGACGTGGAACCCCTTCAAAATGCTAAGGACAAGGATTGGCAAAAGATCAAGATTCTACATTTTTGGTTTAGTGATCCAAGATCACATTGAGTCCATAGGAAAGCCAATACTATTAAAAGGGGATGAGGTGTTGCTTAATGGTCTTTTTGCTCAAGTGCTTAGTGACAGTACTCCTAAACCCTCAACCACTCTCTCAATCCCAAATATGTCCAAAACCTACATTCTAACTCAGCCCCACCGAAATTTCATATCCGGCCCCACCGGGTTCATCCAAGACTTAGCCACTGCCAAAACCCTAACAAATCGGATCCATCGAAATGGATCTCGGTCTCACCGAGATGGCCTTGCCAACTCTCTGTAATCGTTTGCACTTACTTCGGTCTCACCGATTTTTGCAAATCGGTCTCACCGAGATGGCTTGCCAACTCTCTGTTGCCTTATTGCTTCACTTCGGTGCTACCGAGTTGATGCAATCGGTGCCACCGAGATGAGGATTGCCCTAGCCATTGCACTTCGGTCCATCCGAGATGTTCGTATCGGTCCCACCGAGATTCCTAACGTTCATATCTTTTACACAGTTCGGTGGTACCGAGATTATTGTTTCGGTGCCACCGAGTTGGGTCAAAAGTGTGTAACGGTTGGATTTTGTGTGGAGGCTATATATACCCCTCCACCACCTCCTTCTTAGTAAGGAGAGCCATTAGAACGTGCCTACACTTCCACCATACATTTTCTGAGAGAGAACCACCTACTCATGTGTTGAGATCAAGCTATTCCATTCCTACCATTTGAAACTTGATCTCTAGCCTATCCCAAGTTGCTTTCCACTCAAATCCCTCTTCCACCATAGCCAAATCTGTGAGGAGTTGTTTGAGTGCTGGGAAGACTATCATTTGAAGCACAAGAGCAAGGAGTTCATCAACAACACACCGTCTATTACCTTTTGGAGAGTGGTGTCTCCTAGATTGTTTAGGTGTCACTTGGGAGCCTCCAACCTGATGTGGAGTTGAACCAAGCAGTTTGTAAGGGCAAGGGGATCGCCTACTTCGTGAAGATCTACCCTGAGTGAGGCTAGTCCTTCGTGGACGTAAGCCTTGGTGGAATAGACAAGGCTGCTTCTTCGTGGACCCTTCGTGGGTGGAGCCCTCCGTGGACTCGTGTAGCCGTTACCCCCTTCGTGGGTTGAAGTCTCCATCAACGTGGACGTACGATAGCACCACCTATCGGAACCACGCCAAAAACCACCGTGTCTTTATTGCGTTTGATCTTCCATACTCTACCCCTTTACTTTGTGTACTCTTGCATGCTTTACTATTTCCGCTGCTCAATCTCTAGATATGCATGTGTAGAATGTATTGGAGTGATTTTAACTTGTGTCAAAATCTGCCTAAGTTCCAAGAGAAATTAAAAACTGCAACTTTTGGCTGGTTAATGGTCTATTCACCCCCCTCTAGACCTATCTCCTCGATCTCACAGTTTTCCCGTCTCCGGTAAGGAGGACGATGACTGCGGCGCGCCTTCGGCTCGCTCTAGTGCTGTTAGTCATCGCTAGGTGGTCTACGAGCATGTAGATGTGTTTTTTTCACGTCTCATGTTCGTTGTACTGCCATGACTGTTGATGAATAGATCGTAAGTATTTCGCAAGAAAACCTTCGTTGAGCATCTGTGCGAGTGAGAGATCGTGCGTGTGTGTGATATGGAGAGACTAAGGCAGAGCTAAGAGAGTCATTGTGTGTTTGTGTGTGTGGAAGATAGAGAGAGACCTATTGGGGCTTTGTGTTGTGTAACGTGGAGGCAGGTAGACATAGTCACAGAGTGAGTGTGTGAGATACGCATGCGGGCATAGGGAGAGAGGTGTGAAGTAGAGAGACGGGGAATTTTGGTGTGCATATGAGTTAGAGAGAGAGATAGTGATATATATATATATATATATATATATATATATATATATATATATATATATATATATATATATATATAGAAAGTCTATTCATCACCCAGGGTGCAGAATAAATTATTCTTCACCTGAGGTAATCTTACGATCATTTCATAAATAAATTACATTTGAAATACAAATAGTTACATTTATATTGATTCACTGCGTATAATTTGGCATAAGGAAAAAAAATATAGGTCATAAGACCAGAAAAATTACATTTTATGTATATTTTACACTATGTTTTTACATTTGTAATTTTACATAACATAAAATATTTTTTACGGAGATAATATATTTTCTTACGTTCTCTTTTTACATCTGAAATAAGACAAAATTTAGGAAACGTAAAATTACGGTGCGTTGATGTTAAAATAAAGGAGGGGTGAAGAATAACTATTCCTCACCCAGGGTGACGAATAGTCAATCCCTATATATATATATATATATATATATATATATAGGGTGGGTCTATTCTACCAACCCCCTTAAGACCTTATTCTACCAACACCTGGGCTTATTCTGCCAACACTTTAGCTGCGAGGCAACACCCGACAGAACCGGCCGACGAACTGAGCCAGTACAAAACTCCCTCACCCACCCACCCACCCCACCTAACACGACCTTCTTCCTCCGCGCCGTGCACCCCACCCCCGAGGCCCCGACGCTCCGCCCAACCGCCCCACCTTCTTCGGCCTTCTCCGGCGCGCCATGCCCCGCCCTAGCGCCGCCCCACACGCGGCCAACCCGAGCTCCCAGCCCACTTTCCTCCCTGCGCCGGCCAGTTCCCCCATCACCACCGATGCCCAGGAGGTCCCGCCCATACTCGATCCCTGGCCCACCACGCCTGGGCTCCCTGACCCGCCGCCGCCCCGCCCTCGACGCCAGCCAGCTTGGCCACCTCCTTCCCCACGCCGCACCAACCTCTCACCGCGCCGGCGATGGATCGAAGCAGCCTCGCCTCCCCGGCTTCAGATCCGAGAGGCCCCAGCCACTACACGCCGACCACGCCACGGATCCGGTGAGATCCACCGCCACCTCTTCTCCAGTGCACGTCGCCGGCAACCACCAGCTTCCCCTAGCCCCGAATCCGTTCTGATGGCGACGCCCCCTGCAGGTGGTCGCAGCAGTCCACTCAGGATTCCCCCGGTCGTGCCACTCCTCTTAGACACGACAAGCAAGCCGGCAAACGTCCGCTCCTCTTCTTCCCCTCCGTCGGGTCTACCGCCGCGGGGCGCCGCTGTGGAACACTTGTCCAGCAGGTAGACCACGAAAAGGGGGCGATGGTGATTCCAGTTTCGCCTGTGCAGTGCGGTTCAGTGCTCGGTTCAGTCCAGCTGCAGTTAATTTGTCTTCAGGTTTTGCTTGCTTGTGGTAGCAGCGCCGCATGGAATCGAGATGCGCCGGGCCCGGGGGCCTCTCCTTCGATTCTGGCCAGTCCACGAGGATCTCGCCTTGGCGCAGCTGCGCGCCTCCAGCCATGCGGGCCGTCGCCTCATCCAGCACAGCTCACCGGCCTGCTCGCCTATGGCAATTTTTTTGCAGTTCACTATTTTGGTGTTCCTCTGAAAGAGAAATCAAAGTGCAAATGCAGTCCGCTGTTGTTTGCTCTTGAGGGTCACTTCACTGCCTGACCGGGCAGAGTGCATTTTTGCATGTTTTTCAGGTCAACCGCATTGCACATTTCATTTTCAGCTCAACCGCACTGCACAGCTCAACCACAAATGCACTGCACTGCACAGCTCAACCGCACTGCACCAAATCACCCATGTAGTTCATTTTTTCTGTTCAGTTTTGCTTTGTTCTGCATGTGTGGTGCAGTTCTCTTCTGGTTATGCTAAAGTGCAATGCTGGGAAGATGTGGGATATAGTGCAGTTCGGTGTGCGTGTCATGTGTAGTTTGTGGGCCACGTGGCGTGCAGTTCCCTAGCGTGAGCACGTTGTTCGTGGATGTGCGTTTTGTTTTTGCAGTTCACTGTTCGTGTTCGAGTAGTCCAAAAGCATGTTTCTCTGTGATGTGGGATGTACAGTTGTATGCAATTGTAATTGTGTAGTCCAAAAGTATGTTTTCTGTGATGTGGGATGTACAGTTGTATGCAATTGTAATTGTGCAGTCCGCTTCACCTCGTCACATGTAGGTCACTTCAATTTGTGACGTGGTTCACTTCCTCACCATTGTGAATTACACTTGTCTCGTGTAGTTTCGTGTGTTCTAAAAAAAAAGTGCTACCAAGAGATTCACTCCTCGTCTTCAAGCAACTCATAAGTTACAGTAGTAGTTCATTTAAAAAAATGTGCCTTCATCCAGGCAAATTGATGTGGTCACAAATTGACAAAAATTGATGTGGTTCACTTGCAAAATTGATGTGGTTCACAAATTGACAAATTGATGCGGTTCACTTGGCCCATCCCCGTGGTCCACTCTCGTTCATAAAAAAAAGTTAGAAAAAAGAACAAAAGTAAATTATGCAGTTCTCTTGCCAGTCTGATGCAGTGCGGTCATCAGTCTGAAGCAGTGCGTTCTTCTGTCCGATACAGTTCACTCGTCGATTTTGGTGTCGCGAAAAACAGAGTGTCCGCATTTCGATAATTTCAAAACTGCTCTTAAACCGTAAGGAATTAGAGAGAGTGTTCTACATGAAAAAGTAGCGTCTCGTCGATATCTTTCCAACGGCGTATCATTTGAATCATTCCGACCAGCGGTTTGTAAAAATTCACGGAAAAACGTCCGCTGCCACCCGTCGTCCGCCGCACCATTTTCAAAATTAATTTAAAACCGTAAGGAATCTCAAAAACATTTCTACATATGAAAGTTGCGCCTCGTCCGTAGCTTTCCAACGGCGTATCACACGCCTTGTTTCGACAAACGGTTAAAAAACTGGAGCGAAAACAGTACCGAAAAATTGCAAAAATTTGAAAAAACAGAATTCCGCGATTTAGTAAATTTGAAACTGCTATTAAACCGTAAGGAATTAGAGAAAGTAATATATATGAAAAAGTTGTGCCTCGATGATATCTTTCTAACGGCGTATTATTTTCTTCATTCCGACAAACGGTTTGCAAAAAAACGCGAAAATACGCTCGCTGCCACTCGTCGGGCGCCCACCGTTTTCGAAACTGCTCTTAAACCGCGAAGAATCTCGAAAAAATTTCAACATGGCGATGTTGCGCCTAATCCATAGCTTTCCAACGGTATATTACACGCCTCGTTCCGACAAACGGTTTAAAAATTGGCTCGAAAACAGTACCGAAAGACACCGCGTACAGTTTTTTCGACGAGAAGTTCACTAGTCTCTGTATTGCAGTGCGCTTGCGTCAGAAAGTGCAGTGCCCTCGCGTTGAGCGTGCAGTTCAGAAGTGTGGGCAGAATAACTATTCTGCCAATATTGGCAGAATAGATGGGCTGTATATATATATATATATATATATATATATATATATATATATATATATATATATATATATATATATATACCTGGAGCTGGAGAGAATATACAAGGGTGTGTGTCTTAAAAGAGGGATCCAGATAGATGGCGGGGTGTGTGTGTTTGTGTCTGTTTTGTGCGCGCGCGCGTGTGTGTGAGAGGGGGAGAGTGTGTGTGTGTGGAGAAGAGAGACCACTAATGATGTAAACCTAGTAGGGGAGGGAGATGATATGGCATGCGTGTCCAAGAGAGAGAGAGAGGCATGTCTAGTATCGGGATAGCGTGGGTGCGGGCGAGGGTGCGTGCTATATATTTGGAAGAGACATCGAGCGTGTGTGTGAGAGAGGGGTGCCAGAGAGAGAGAGAGAGATGGAGGTCGATTGTGTGCGAAAGTGGCCTATAGATAGGGAGACGAGGTCGATGGTGTTTGAAAGTGGCCTATGTAGGGAGACACAAGGAAAGCGAGTCATTGTGTGCGTCAGAGAGACTTCATGAGAGATCTAAATAGATGGTGGAGAGAACATCGTGCGAGTTTGGGATCGATGATATGCTAGAGATTTATGGAGAGAGTCGCGACATATAGAGGGAAGGAGGGTCGGGTCCGCATGTGGAGAGATGGAAAGAGGAGAGAGGTGCACAA
The DNA here is from genome assembly GCA_039707655.1 of Elymus sibiricus. Lineage (NCBI taxonomy): Eukaryota > Viridiplantae > Streptophyta > Magnoliopsida > Poales > Poaceae > Elymus > Elymus sibiricus. The sequence continues at coordinate 341,594,994 of CM077666.1, read as the reverse complement.
GGAGAGGGAGGGTGTTTGTGTGTAGTGGGGGCGGTGAGTGAGATGTGTATCAATGTGAGAGAGAAAGATCGAGAGATGGTGGAGAGCGTGCGAGAGCCAAATATACCTAGGGAGAAAGACGTTGGGGGCAGTGTGTTTTGGGTGTATGGGAAAGATACACGGCTATAGAGTGTGTGCTTGGCAAAGAAAGATGCCGGGAGACCTAGAGAGTGGGGGAACATATGTGTGCATGTCTGAGAGACAAAGAGATAGAGACCTATATTGGGGTTCAGACCTAGAAGAGATAGAGAGGGGATAATGTGTGCGCGTGTTTGTGTCCGGGGGAGAGAAAGGCTTGTGTGGGGGGGGGGGGAGGAGCCGATGTGGTGTGCTTCAGATAAAGAGTGAGGGGTGTATGTCTGAGAGACATAGACGTAATTAAAATACATGGTCAAGAGTGTGTGCACTCATGCTTGATCAATTTGTTTCATATTTTTGGACTATGAGATAGCGATACTTTTGAACATGCGAGGTATATTTTGAAGTACCAGAATTATTGACCTAAGATTGGAAATTCTGAATTCGACTGCATTATTAGTTTTTTTTTAAATTTATTTAAATAGGGATACAATTTTTAACCCGGATTGCGTGATTTCAAATTCATATATCAAACCTAGAGATATACACATACAGACGTGTTCAAACCTTATAATCATCCACTTTATTCATACACATACATATTTGTTTGTGTCATCATATTTAGGAGAAACACATTCAAAATTTCATTTGAATTGGAGCATATGATGGTATTTGCTTGCACTAGCTCAATGATCCATATTTGAATTGAATGGACAATCTAAGTTTCGAGTTGGAGACATTGATTTTCGAAACTTGCACCTTTTTTTTCGCGTGCACAACAAATAAATACTCGGCCATGATATCATAGTCGGTTGTACAAGACGAGAACACATAATTTCAACCGCCAAAAGCTTTCAAACTTCCCGCTCACATCGAAATTTCTCGCGCCCAAAAGTTTAACCCTGCGATATTCCTCTTTTACCCCTGCCACATCAACGGAAAAGGGCTGCTTTGGTAACTCCATTGTTTCCCCCTCTTTGCCCCCAACGTTCTAACCTAGAACCACTCCCCTCCCCACCTCGCCCCCCAAGCCGCCGAATCTAGTCCTCCGCCGCGGCGGTGCACCTCACACCTCGCTGAATCTACCTTCCGCACCTTGGAACCCCAACTGCCAACTCACCACTACACTGGAGCCGCTTCAGCGACTAGCTTGTCCACCGCACCAGATCTCCTTGACCGCCATCATGGTCCAGTGCACCGGATCTGCTTCACCGATGCCCTCGTCCACCACAGTGTAGGCCCTTCACCGACGCCCTCGTCTGCCACATCGCTGGCCCTTCATAGAAGCCCTCGTCTGCCGCAATAGATCCGCCTCACCGAAAGCACTGTTCACCACGCCGGATGTGCTTCGCCGATGCCTTTGTCCACTGCACCGGAGCCACTCCACGGACGCCATATTCAAGTCCACCGGCCCAGCTTTGTCGGAATCGGGGCTCCGGGGACCCAAAGGTTCGAACACTGGGGGCGAGCTAGTTCCTACCAATCCTAGGGTGACCACGGCGAGGCTACGGCGAGAGCACATGAGCGCAGGGCATGACCGGGGACATGATGGTTACCCAGGTTCGGGCCACCTTACAGTGTAAAACCCTACTCCTGGTTGTGTTGGGATTGCTGTGGGCAAGGGAGAGGTCTCACGTACAAGGTAGGAGAAGAAGGAATCGATCCCCTACAATGGCAGCACTGTCCCCCTTTTATAGCCGCCCTGGTCCTCTTCCCCTGAAAATCTAGGCGGGAAGGGCAGCCACAATCGGTGGGTTTTGAAAGGGGATAGGCGCTCAGGCTATCCTGACTAAAGGCGGTCTTCGCCTGCAAAAGCATGATCCATGACGTGCCAGTGGGCTCGGTGGTGACCTCCGCCCTGCGCGCCTTGCTGTCTTGGTCCTCTTTCACCAAACGGGCAGTCCTTGGGACTTGCTTTGGAGGAGGGCAGCTGGTGCTGCCGCTTTAGTACCAAAGAGGAAAGCCTCTCTGTCCGCGCCCACTGCCACGGCCTCTGCCGCCGCTCGTCGCCACACGCGTCACCCACGTGGTGGGCATAGGACCGCGCAGCTGGCGTCAGGCTCGGTCGACCTCAGGCAGCCGCCTCGGGGGGGGGGAGGGCGCCTCAGGAGGCCGCCTCACGAGAGGGCCTCGCGAGGCTTCCGCCGCTGATGCGGCTAAGTCTTGGTGGTTGCTCCCTGAGGAGGGGTCCTCATGAGGCTGGAGCCTCGCGAGGTGTCTTCGCTTCGCGGCGCCCCTGGGTGGGCCGCGTCTTGGGCCTTCGCTAGGCGTCGCTTCCTGGGCCGCAGCCAGACGGGCCGTGGTACCCTGGTTCCCAATGGCCCGACAGTAGCCCCCGGGCCCATGGCGCGCACGTTCCCGCTCGTTGGGAGCGAAACGGTGCAGGCCCTAATAGACTGCGGGGCCCAGGTTCGACGCGTGGCGCACGACGGAACGTGGGACGCCCCCACTATGCCTCGGTAACCGCCTGTGCCTACCATAAAGCCTGCCCACGCGGGGCTCAGGGCTATCATTTCTTTCCTTCTGCTTCCTTGATTCCCGACGTTGAAGAAGGCGGAGCGGCAGGGAGATCGTCCCCATTGGGTGTTATAAAGGGGGGCGGGGAATAGAGATCTCCCCCACACATCTTCTACATCTGCCCCTCCTCTTCTTCCACTTCTCATCCTTCCTCGCTCTTTCCAGGGCCACCACTGCGATGGCGAGGGGCAGAGGGCAAGCCCGCGCATCCGCTGCTGCCGCGAGGGTTCCTCGTCGGGGCCGGGGGCGCTCCTCGGCGGCCGCCGAAGCTAGCCCTAGCGCTCGCGGAAGGGCCGCCGCCCGCGACCGAGGCGGGCGCGGCGGGGCGGCCGCCCGTCCTCCCCAGGCAGGATTCCACACGGCGGAGGCGGCGTACGAGTTCATCGTGGGGCTGCATCATCGGCCCTGCAGCTGGCTCCAGCTTCCTGACTCCTTTGCGAGAGTGATGGAGGGCAGCGGGCCCCTGGGTCTGTGGCTGTAGGCGGACGGCTGCTGCAACGGCCCCTCGTGGGTGGCGACCGAGTTCTCCCCCGCTGGCTTCATGTTCCTGAAGCGGGGGTGGAAGTATTTTGCCCGTGCCCGCGGCCTAAGGCGGGGGCATCGCCTCCAGTTCAAGTACGACGGAGCCGCCACCCTCTTCATGAAGTTCTTTCGGGTCTTCGGTACTCTGATGGAGTGCTGCGTGGAGAGCCAGAGCGGCAGCAGCTCCGACTCCTTCGGCGAGGGTGACAGCGACGGCAGCACCGACTCCAGCAGCGGGGGCGAAAGCGACGAAAGCTCCCCGCGTATCAAGAGCGAAGACGAAGATTCAGACTAGGCGCAGGTAGTGCCCGAGTCGGGTCCTGAAGATGTGTCGTGCTCCTCCTTGCCCCTTTTCTTCTGTTCCTGTAATACACCGATGTAGCCCTGTGGGGGCGTAAAAAACGATGTCTTTTGTTTAAGTACTTTATGATTTGCTGCAATGTGTGTTTTCTCGTGAGGCCTATTTCCCTTTCTTTGCTTGCTTTGGTGCTCTACGTCGTCAGGACCCAGCCCCCGAGAGGGCTATAGCCGTCGCTGGTTGTCAGGTCACGTTGCCTGGACAAGGCCAGGAGGTGTAGGGCACTGAGAGGCGGTAAGGGCTCCTAAGGTACGATGCTCAGGAAGCCTCCCTTTGATGTGCAAGCGGCGTGCGCGGAGGAGGAAACGTCAGCACTCAGCGAGGTTGCGGGGAGTGGAAAACTTGAGAGGCTCCAAGAGCAACTCGTGAGGTGTTTTTGTACTTAGCTCTTTCGCGAGTGTTGCTTGCCGTATCATGGCTGCGGAGTGCGCCTCACGAGGCTCTTGCTCGTGAGGCCTCCCGCTAGCACTTGGTGGAGACAGCCGTCGCAGGTTGGCTCGCGAGGCAGCGCTCACGAGGCTCCCTGAGGGCTTACGGAGGTGTCTTGTCGTGCGTCACCTCGCGAGGTAGCGCTCGCGAGGCCTTTGCGTGCCTTATTCCTGTGCCAACTTCATATCGATTTCACAAAAAGGGGGGAGCAGTGCACGCTTGCTAGCTTGCTCGTGGGCGTCACGTGAGGAGACGAGACACCAAGGACCTTGGTGAGGAGGCATGCACGGGAGCAGGCCCGCGAGCCAGAGCTCGATCACTTGGGTTTTGCAGCGCTACTGGGACTGACCTGAGCACATGCACTGTGTCTAGCCCCCGCTCGCGAGATGCGCAGGAGGAAGGTTGCGAGCGTACATAGCTCCTGAGGCAGGCAACTTACCAACACATAAAATATCTTAGGAAATAAAGCTTTACTGCAGCATAATATAAGTTCATTACACAACCAAAAAGAGAGGCGGCTGCCGTGTCCGGCACGGGTCAGCTTGAGGTTGGTGCAGCCCGTGGGGCGCCCTCAGTTTCACATCCAAAGGAGAAGAGGCTGCCTTGTCTGGCACGGGTCAGCATGAGGTTGGTGGGGCGCCCTCAGTTTCACATCCAAAAGAGAAGAGGCTGCCATGTCCGGCATGGGTCAGCATGAGGTTGGTGCAGCCCGTGGGGCGGCCTCAGTTGATTGTTCCGCCAGCGCTGAGCATGGGGCTTCCACTAGGCGTGGGACGTTCCGCCAAGTGCGGAGCATGGGGCTTCCGCTGAGACATGGGCGGGAGCTCTCGCGGGCCCATCAGGCAAACGCAATGAGAGGCTCCGGAGCGTGTACAGCTCCACTTTGTTCGTACGCGTGAGGATCACGGGTAGAACTTGCGGAGGTGTTGGATGTTCCATGTGTTGGGCACAGGAACTCCATCCTCCGTCTCCAGCCGGGCGATGCTGGGTCTGGAGACATGAGCAACCCTGAAAGGGCCTTCCCACATGGGTGAGAGCTTGTGGAGTCCCTCTCTGGAGAGGATCCTTCTCAGGACGAGATCGCCGACTTCGAGGGTGCGCGGGAGTATGTTGCGGCTATGATAGCGACGCAAAGCATGTTGGTATCTTGCGGTGCGCAGGGCGGCCTGGCGACGGGCTTCCTCAAGGAGCAGCAGGTCGGCCTCTCGCGAGCCTTCCTGACGAGCCTCATCGAAAGCAAGGACTCACGCAGAGCCATGCTTGAGCTCAGAAGGGAGGACTACTTCAGCTCCGTAGACGAGGAAGAAGGGAGTCTCGCCGATAGGCTTGGTTGCTGTCGTGCGGATCGACCATAGCACACACTATAGCTCGTCAAGCCAACCCTTGCTGCAGGCTTCGAGCTTTTTCTTGAAGCTTCTTGTCTTGAGGCCCTTGAGGACCTCACCGTTGGCACGCTCGGCCTGGCTGTTGCTTCGCGGGTGCGCCACAGAGGCGTAGCAGATCTGCGTGCCGAGGCTAGCACAGTATGACTTGAAGAGGCCGCTTGTGGATTGAGAGCCGTTGTCTGTGATGATGCGGTTGGGGATGCCGAAGCGGCTCACGAGGCCCTTGATGAACTTGACGGCAGCTCCTGCTGGGATGGTGCGCACAGGCTCGACCTCCGCCCACTTGGTGAACTTGTCGATGGCGACGTAGAGGTAGCGGTAGCCGCCAGCTGCGCGAGGGAAGGGTCCCAAGATATCCAGCCCCCAGACCACGAAGGGCCACAAGAGAGGGATCATCTGGAGGTCTTGCGCTGGCTGGTGGATTTGCTTGGCGTGGAATTGACAAGCTTCACAAGATTGGACCAGCTCGGTGGCGTCATGGAGCGCGGTGGGCCAGTAGAAGCCACTGCGGAAGACCTTGCCGGCAAGGGTGCATGATGAAGAGTGGTGACCACAGTCTCCTCCATGGATGTCGGCAAGCAGCTCGTGACCATGTTCTTCAGAGATGCACCGCAGCGAGACGCCATTGGGGCGCCTGCGGTACAGCTCACCGTCCTGCAAGCAGTAGGCGGTGGCCTGGCGAGCCACATGCTCTGCCTCTGAGTCCTTCTCTGGGAGGGTGCCGTGAAGCAAGTAGGCCTTGAACTCAGTGGCCCAGCTGTCCGCTTGAGGTTCCAGTGCCAGCAGTAGGCGGGCGCCTGAGGCTGGGCCGCAGTCTGGTGCGCCTGTGGGTGGTGCGGGCGGGAGCTCTTCCTGAAGCAGCGTGGCGCTCACGGCAGGTGGTGTAGCTGATGGCTTGAGGAGCCTTTCCTCGAAGATGCCGGGGCTTGGGGGCTCACGACGGGATGCTCGCTTAGCGATGTCATCGGCTTCCTTATTGCTGCCGCGGGGGACGTGTTGGAGCTCCAGGCCAAGGAAACGTTTCTTGAGCTTGCGTACCTCTTCCAGATAGGCGGCCATGTGCTCGTCCTTGGGCTTGTAGCTCTTGTTGGAGAAGTTGACGAGGAGCTGCGAATCGCCCTAGATGCCGAGGCACTTGATGCCGAGAGCGAAAGCGGCCTTGAGGCCGGCGATGAGGCCTTCGTACTCTGCGATGTTGTTGGAGACCTTGTCGTCGCGCTTGAAGCAGAGTTGGACAGCGTAGTAGAGCTTGTCTCCCGTGGGCGAAGTGAACATGACACCAGCTCCCGCGCCCTGTCGGGAGAAGGTGCCATCTAAGTGCATGGTCCAGCTGCAAGGCGCCTCATCCCCAGACAAGAGGGATTCGTCCTCGCAAGGCTCCTCATGGGGTGGATCCGTCCATTCCACCACGAAGTCAGCTAGTGCTGCACCCTTGATCACCCTTGTGGTGCAAAATTCTAGCTCGAAGGCCTGCAACTCGATGTTCCACTCGGCGATGCAGCCAACGGTGTTGGGGCTGCGCAGGACTTGCTCCAGGGGGTAAGACGAGATCACCTTGATGGGGTGGCCCTGGAAGTAGTGGCGCAGCTTCCTGGAGGCGACGAGGAGCGCGAGGAGGAGCTTCTGCTGCATGGGGTAGCGCTCGCGCGCATCCCGTAGTATCGTGCTGACGAAGTACATGGGGTGCTCGACGAGGCGGGTAGTTGGCACAGCAGCTTGCTCTTCGAAGGGCTCGGGAGGCCCATGAGGCTCAGAGGCCCCGGGAGGCGGCTCGCGAGGCAGCTCATCGGAGGCCTCCTGAGGAGGGCCCTCGGCAAGCGACGGCGCGGACTCCGGAGGCGGCACGTCAAGGGCCTCCTGAGGCGGGATCTCGGGAGGTGATGGCGCGACCTCGGGAGGCGCCGGCACGGCAGGCTTCTTCTGTGCGTAGACACGCTCTTCTCGAATTGCCACCAGGGCCGCGCTGGCCATCTGGGGAGTGGCGGCCAAGTATAGGAGCAAGGGCTCACGAGAGCATGGCGCGACCATGATGGGCGGGCTCGTGAGGTACCTCTTGAGGTCTTCGAAGGCAGCATCAGCCTCGGGAGTCCACTTGAAGGGGCCGGATCTCTTCATGAGCTTGAAGAATGGTAGGGCTCGCTCGCCGAACTTGGAGATGAATCGCCCAAGCGAGGCCATGCATCCCGCCAGGCGCTGCATCTCCTTGAGGCTCTAGGGAGGACCCATCTTCTTGATGGCCTTGATCTTCTCGGGGTTGGCCTCGATGCCGCGGTGGGAGACCAAGAAGCCAAGCAGCTTGCCGGAGGGAACTCCGAAGATGCACTTGTCTGGGTTGAGCTTGAGGTTGACCTTGCGCAGATTGTCGAACGTCTCCTTGAGGTCCGCGAGGAGGGACCAGGCCTCGCGAGTCTTGAGAACGATGTCGTCGACGTAGGCCTTAGCGTTTCTTCCCATCTGGGGCCCCAAGGCGATGCGCATCAGCCTCTGGAAGGTGGCTCCGGCGCTCCTAAGGCCGAAGGGCATGCAGATGTAGCAGAATATGCCGCATGGGGTGATGAAGGCCGTTTTCTCCATGTCTTCAGTTGACATCTTGATCTGGTGGTAGCCTGAGAAGGCATCTAGGAAGCATAGCAGCTCACACCCGGTGGTGGAGTCCACGATCTGGTTGATGCGGGGCAGTGGGAAGGGGTCTTGAGGGCAGAACTTGTTGAGGCTCGTGAAGTCAACACACATTCGCTCCTTGCCACACTTTTTGGGCACCACGACTGGGTTGGCGAGCCATTCGGGATGGCGCACCTCACAGATGACTCCAGCTTCTTGGAGCTTCTGAACTTCCTTGACGATGAAATCTTGCTTCTCTGGCCGTGCCTTCTATTTCACAGGGCATGCGTTGGGGCACACCGCTAAGTGGTGCTCGATCACCTCCCTTGGCACACCGGACAAATCAGATGCCGTCCAGGCGAACACATCTAAATTTGCCCGAAGGAAGGTGACGAGCGCGTCTTCCTATGCAGGAGAGAGGCCAGTGGCGATGGTGAAGGCAGGGCCTGAGCCGCTGCCGTCCACCGACACTTTCTTCGTCTCAGCGCGGTCCTGAGAGAATAGTTGCTTCTTCTTCGCGGGTGCGGTCTCATGAGGCTCGGCGACGTCTTCGTCGGCAGGATAGGCGGTGGCGTAGGCCTTGTAGTCACTCTCGAGGGAGCGGACCGCGTCCTTCTCGTCACCGCAGACGGTGATGATGCCGCTGCAGCCCGGCATCTTGAGGACGTTGTAGGCATGGTGGGTCGCCGCCATGAACTTGGCGAGTGCCTGGTAGCCCAGGATGGCGTTGTACGGCAGGCCGATGTGCGCCACATCGAAGTCGATGAGCTCGGTGTGGTAGTTCTTGCGGGTGCCAAAAGTGACGGGTAGGCGCACTTGCCCCAGAGGGATGGTGGAGCCATCAGTCACTCCGGAGAAGGGCCTGGTCGGCATCAGCTACTCGTAGGGCACTTGAAGCTGCTCAAAGGTCTCGATGGAGATCACATTGAGGCCAATGCCTCCGTCGATGAGCGTCTTGGTGACAGTGACGTTGCTGATGGTGGGGGTGCACAACATGGGGACCGTGCCCACAGCGCTTGAAGACTTGAGGTGATCATTCGAGTCGAAGGTGATTGCGTATTACGACCACTTGAGGGGCCGAGAGGCCTCAGGCCTCGGGAGGGCGGCGTTCACCTCGCGAGAGAACAACTTGAAGTGGCGGTTGGACGCGGGAGCCTAGGCCCCGCCAAGGATGCAAGCCACTCTGCGAGGCTCCTGGTAGCCCCCAGCGCCCTTGTCAGGCTGGTTGCCATCGTTCCTCCGGGGGGGCGGCGGCAGCGGTGGGAGAGCGGCATTGGCCCGATCGTTGGCCTCGCGAGGCTGGTCGCGCCAGCCCTGCCGGAAGTTGTCGTTGCCGTTGCGGTCTCCCCAGCGGTTGCCATTGCGGCCGCCGCCGCGGCCGGTGCCGCGATCATTACGGTCGCCTCGGCGGCCCAGGCACTCGTCGCGGAGCAGCTTGAGCTCGTGGCACTCCTCGGTGCTGTGGGAGTGCGAGTTGTGGTAGGCGCAGAGAGGGCGGCTGTCCCTCTTGGGCTCGTCACGCTCGCGGCCGCGTTTCTGCTCGGGCTCCACCGCGAGCACGGCAGGGCCCTTGTGCTTGGCGTCCTTGCTCTTGGCCTTGGCGGCGTCTGGCGCCGCGTCGGGGTCGTTGTGGGCGAAGAGACGGCCCTCTTCGGCCTTGGCGCATCTGTCAGCGAGGTCGAACAGCTCGAGCATGGAGTCGAGCTCGTCGTTGATGGCGAGTTCTCGTGCATCCGGACGTCCGTGATGCCGTTGGAGAATGCGGAGACGATGGCGGCCTCGGAGGCGCGTGGGATCCTGTTGCGCACTTGGCTGAAGCGCTGGATGTACTTGCGGAGAGTCTCGTCAGGGCGCTGGCACACGGCACGCAAGTCGTTGAGCGTGAGGGAGCGCTCGTGGGTGCCCTTGAAGTTGGCTACAAATTGCCGGCAGAGCTCGACCCACGAGGAGATGGATGCCTCGGGGAGGTTCATGAGCCATGAGCGTGGACCGTCCTTGAGGGCCATGGGAAACCAGTTCGCCGTGACCTTCTCATCGCCGTTCGCTGCCTCGATGCTCAGGGCATAGAGCTGCAGGAACTCCGCGGGGGTGGGGGTGCCATCGTAGCGTGGAGGCAGGTCCGGCTTGAACTTGGTAGGACACACCACGCGGCGCAGCTCGCGGGTGAAGGCACGGCAGCCCGTGTAGCTGGAGGGAACGCCACCAGTGAGGGCGGCACGGTTCTGGCGGCCGGCAGCCGCAACCTCCTGGATGGTCCTGTCTTGGCGATGGCGCTGCCGCTCAAGGAGCACGCGCACGTCGGGTGGCGCACGCCGGACGATCTGGCAACTGGGCTCGCCATGGTCCGGCGAGGACGCGCCGCGAGATGGCTCACGCGCCCGCGTGTCACTGTGGTGCCGGGCGCCCTCGCTAGGCGGAGGAGGTGCACCATGCACCACGTCCCCGGCACGATATGGCGGAGGGTGGAGCGAGTGAGAGGGCGCCGGGGTGTCTCCGGCGGCGTTGACGAGCTCGGTGATGCGGCCGAGCCAGGTGTTGTAGCCAGCGTCAGTGGGGCGGTAACGCAGGAGCTCGCGTGCCATGAGCAGCGCGGCCTGCGGGGCCGGCGTGTCTGTAGGATCGAAAGTATGTCTATAAGGGGGGTGATTAGACAACTTGACCAAATAAAAACCTAACCTTTTCCCAATTTTAGTTGTAGGCAGATTTTAGCAAGTATACAAGTCAAGCATCACCCTACACATGCAATTATAAGAGTGTAGCAGCGGAAAGTAAGCAATTACACATGTAAGTAAAGGAGGGGATCGGAGATTTCAAACGCAATGAAGACACGGTGATTTTTGGCGTGGTTCCGATAGGTGGTGCTATCGTACGTCCACGTTGATGGAGACTTCAACCCACGGAGGGTAACGGCTGCGTGAGTCCACGGAGGGCTCCACCCACGAAGGGTCCAGGAAGAAGCAACCTTGTCTATTCCACCATGGCTTATGTCCACGAAGGACTAGCCTCACTCGGGTAGATCTTCATGAAGTAGGCGATCTCCTTGCCCTTACAAACTCCTTGGTTCAACTCCACATCATGTCGGAGGCTCCCAAGTGACACCTAACCAATCTAGGAGACACCACTCTCCAAAAGGTAATAGACGGTGTGTTGTTGATGAACTCCTTGCTCTTGTGCTTCAACTGATAGTCTCCCCAACACTCAAACAACTCCTCACAGATTTGGCTATGGTGGAAGAAGGATTTGAGTGGAAAGCAACTTGGGAAAGGCTAGAAATCAAGGTTCAAATGGTTGGATTGGAATGTCTTGAGCTCAGCACATGAGTAGGTGGTTCTCTCTCAAAAAATGTTTGGTGGAAGTGTAGGCACGTTCTGATGGATCTCCTTACTGAGTAAGAAGTGGTGGAGGGGTATATATAGCCTCCACACAAAATCCAACCGTTACACACTTTTGACCCAACTCGGTGGCACCGATCAGAAATCTCGGTAGCACCGAACTGTGTAAAAGATATGAACGTTAGGAATCTCGGTGGGACCGACTGGAACAACTCGGATGGACCGATGTGCAATGGTTAGGGCAAACCTCGTCTTGGTGGCACCGATTGCATCAACTCGGTGGGACCGAAGTGAAGCAATAAGGCAACAGAGAGTTGGCAAGCCATCTCGGTGAGACCGATTTGCAAGACTCGGTGGGACTGAAGTAATTGCAACCGATTACAGAGAGTTGGCAAGGCCATCTCGGTGGGACCGAGATCCATATCGGTGGATCCGATTTGTTAGGGTTTTGGGATTGGCTAAGTCCAGATGAACTCGGTGGCTCCGGTTAGGAAATTTCGGTGGGGCCGAGTTGAAATGTAGGTTTTGGACATATTTGGATGGAGAAGCGGCTTTGGCTGCATCAACATCATCCTTCAGCTTCTCCACAATGGTCTGTACCTCAGTGATCTTCACATCAAGATCATGAATCTTTGTCTCGACTATCCGCTCTAGGCTAGCCTGGTTCTTGGTGAGGTTGGCCAGACTTCACTCAATCGTCAGGGTGGCTTCCAGCAGATAAGTCATTTGATCATTCTTAGTCTTGAGGTTGGCTATGGGTGCATTGGGAGCATATGCCTTCTGAGTTTCTTTTGCTTCTGCGACTGCTCGGATCTTCTCTTGTGCTTGAGCAGATGTAGGATGCGAAGGGTCCATCACTACAACATTGTCCTCAAACTCTAGACGCAATGGAAGATGCTCACGATCAAGTAGATAAGTGCTCGTTCCAACCTTGGAGTTGATGAGCATCTGAATGTGCGGAGCATATCCACAAGATCTCTTCTGATCAACAGCTGTCCTCTTGATGGTTTCAACAATCAAGCTCATCATCTTGAACTTCTGAGGTGTATCAAAGAGGTGCAGTAGGTTGATGGAGTGGCCACGTATCATCTTATCATCTCCTGACTTGGGCAACAAAGTGTACCTCAAGATTGTGTTGGTGGTGGCCAATCCAGGTAGCAAGTGCTTCACAGAACCTAGCTTGTGAGACTCGATGTCCTTCTCTGGAATGGCTGTGTACATATTTGCCATGGAATTGTGGTCCATCTTGAGCTTGGCATATATATCAATGTCATCTTTTTCTTCCTTTGGAGCACCAAGAAGAGCAGCCCACTCAGAGATGGTTGACTGGTATTTGGATCCCTCAGTCAACCACACAATTCTGCCATCTGGATAAAAATGTGCTGTGGAGTAGAATTGCATTATCATCTCATCATTCCACTTGGTAAGCTTCTGTCCAACAAAATCATCAACACCAGCTATCCTGAAGCTCTCATGAACATGGGGGAAGTAGTCTTCATTTGCATCGATGTACTTCCAGTCCACCCATCTCATGTCACTGACAATTGGCTTCTTATCAAGCAATACAGTCTCATAGAAATCTTGTTGTTCTCTAGTCTGGAAGAGGTAATCACAAGCAGTCCTTCTTCTGGCAGCATATGGATCTGACAATCTCCATTGACACAGTCCCTTATCCTTTCTGAGCATCATGTTCTCTGCAACTGGATGAGCATTGTCATGATCTGGAATCTTGGGTTTCAACTTTCTGAGCACTAGTGGCTCCTCCTCAACATCAGCTTCAGGCATTGGGGCCTTGTTCTTCTCAGTTGCTGGGATGTTTCTAGTTGACCTCTTGGGTGCTGGAGCTTTTGGCTTGGACTTGGTGGGGGCAGCAGTCCTTATAGCATCAGACATGAGCTTCTGAGACTTTGCAGGAGGTGCATCAGCTGCTGGCTCCTCCTCTTTCTCTTCTTCTTCAACCATGGAGGGCTTGCCTAGTACACGAGCAACAGTTTTCCTTGCCCTCTTCTGCTTCCCTGTAGCAGTTGTTTCTGCATCACTTGGTTCCTCAAGTGTGAATGTCCTAGTTTCCTTAGTGACTTTCTTCACTGCTGTTTTCTCTTTGGTTCTAGCAGATGGTTTGGTGCTATACTCCTTTGCAAGCACAACTCTCTTCTTCTTTGATGCTGCTTCACTAGCAACAAAGTCCTCATCCTCATCATCTGAGGTTCTCTTCTTCCTGGTCCTTGTTGCAGCTTTTGGAAGATCTAGAGAGCTTCTCTCTCCCTCATAAAAGCTTTCCTCAGGACTAGAGCCTGGACTGAGATCAGTGTGCTGCTCTGACATATTCTGACTATTACTGGCATCTGACATCTTGCAAAGCCGACCCTGTGAATAGATGGGTATGGGCAGAGTAGATGAGTCATCACAAAAAGCAGACATTTTTCATAAAAATTGAGTTCAAATCTTAGTTCCAAGTTTTCACAGAAGGCATTTCGGATGGACCGAGTTGATCATCTCGGTGATACCGAAGCACTCAACAGAAACTTTACACTCCATTTCGGTCAGACCAAGATGTGGTTTGGTGTCTCCGAGATGCTAGGGTTTCACAGAGATTTTACTTTCAGTCTCACCGATTTGTACAACTCGGTGGCACCGAGATGTACTAGTGCAATGGCCTGGGGCCAAATCGGTGACTCCGAAAATCTCTAATCGGTCGGTCCGAGATGCATTCGGCGGAAACTTAAACCTAAATTTTTTACTCGAATCTAATCTATGGAATTTGCAGTGTAAAGGAATGTCTCAATCCGTGGCAAGAATAATGGCAATTCATCCATGCATTGAATCATAATTTAGAGCACGAAGGGGGTCGAATCTCACCCTAACTTGGTGGAGATCCTCTACGGTGGCAACGGCGGAGCAGATTGCCGTTGACGGTGACGGATTCCGGCGGCGAAGGCGCGCAGGAGACAAGGGCGATGATCCGAAGACCACGGCGACGGCAGCAACGGGGTGCGGGAACAAAGAGGTTTCAGAAATTTCAATCGTTCAGGCTCGCGGAGTATATATACCCGTGTGCTGTCGGTGGCTCCGAGTTGGAAAACTCGGTGGCACCGATATGTGTAACTGCAAGCAGTTTAGCACATCGGTGGCGCCGAAATGGTTCAACTCGGTGACACCGAGATGGAAACCTAGATCAATCTAAATGATTTCGGTTGGACCTAGTGTGAGTGGATTGGTTCGGCCGAAATCATGTAGAAGGTTTTGGAGGTTCAGCCCTTTCAGATCGGTGGCTCCGAGTGCTCCTCACCCGGAGGGTCCGAAAATGACTTGTTCAATTTTTGTGATGTAGCAAGAATAGAATTTGAGACAAGAAAGCATAGATAGCTAGAGAAGGTACTTAGGCATTCTTGTACATCCACTTGGCCAGAAAAACCAAGACAATCAAAACAACAAATGGATGTCCTCGAATGAAGAAAACATGCAGTCCAACATGCTCACACAATATGATAGCAAATGAAATATGTGTCAAACATGCACAACCAATTCTAGCATCTATCAAGCAATGGCGATGACTAGGTCATCTATATATGAGTATATTGACTTAGGAGTCAAATGAGAACATTTGATCATAGGTCATACTCATCGTTTAAGCACAAGTGGGGTTGCCACTTTTACATAAAGCATTGATGTGTTCACACCATTAGAGTTGCTTTAGCTCAAGTCTTAGAGCAAAGCTCCCCCTAGATGTGATATCCCCCCAAAGAGGGATGAACTAACCTTGGGTTTTGTCGATGATGACTTCATGTAGATGTTGAAGATGTGGATGCTCAATGTTGCTGTAAACCATCAAGAGTTGGGAGCAATCCTTTGGAGTTTTGTGCTTTCAATACCTACATGGGTTAGTCCCACACAAGGAACATACATGGATATCCATAGACATAGAGTGAAATACACATATGATGATGTCCATGAATGCAATGACTACCTTGTCCCTTGCCTTACCAACAAGAGGGTTTGTGACTCCATGAACTAGTGCAAGATGTGGAAGTTGATTGCACAAGTTCTTGCCATAAATGAATGTGAGTGAAGCTTGTTGGCGGAGTCACCCTCAAGAACTCTCTAGTTCTTCTTCTTTTGGACCCACATCAACTTGATGGGAATCCTTGGAGTTGTAGTAGCACTTGATGAAGTAGAACTTGATGAAGTCTTGGGAACCCACTTGACCAAGGCTTGAGGTGCTTCTTCAAATGAATCAATCTCTTCTTGAAGCTTGTCCTTGCCTTTTAGCTTGTGGTCTTGTGGTGGAAGATCTTCTTGAGCTTGTGTTCCCTTGAAGGAAGTAGGATCATACTTCTCTTGTTGAGGAACAAATTTCGTCTTGGGGTATTGATCTTCTTCCCACTCAACTCCATTGGCATTGAACTTTCGTTCAAAACCAACACCTTGGTTCTTCCGGTGCCTTCCTTGCTTGCGTACAATTTCCTCAAATTGCTTACTCCCGGCAAGGCTCTTGTAGACACCTTTTTCTATAATTCCTTTCAATAGAATGTTTTCTTGCTCAAGTGTAACTTGGCTAAGAGAATCATTAGTGGAATCAATAGAACTACTAGAAGCAACAATATTGGATTTAGCATGGTTATTGTTACTACTAGAGGTAGAACCCTTTTTATCCTTGTTGCTAGTTTGCTTAGGTTTAACTTGTGGCATAAAGGTAGACAAGAGTAAACGTTTGACAAGATATGAAGAACTCTTCTTTCGAAGATCGTCATTGATAGCTTTAAGAAACTCATACTGTTGCTCTAAATTTAGCTTCTCGAAACATAGCTTCTCATGAGTTCTTAGAAGTTCTTTATGATCCTCTTGAGTTGTTTCATGAGCTAACTTAAGAGCATTTAGTTCTTTAGTTAGACGCTCAATCTCCTTCATAGCATTGTCATTCGTTTCCTCTTGACTATCATGATTACTAGCATTTTCATTATAGCTCACATCACTAGCCTTATCAACAAGTAAATCATCATCACCAAGCAAATCATCTTCATCACTATTGAAATCAAGATACTCGGGGTGTGATACCTTGGGGCCTTTTGCCATGAAGCATCTTCCAATTCCTTCATTTGGTGAGTCAAATAGATCATAGGAGTTGGATGACACAAGAGCAAGTCCGGCAACACCTTCATCTTGACTATAGTCGGAGTTGGAGTGATAACTTCTCTCGGAGTGGTTGTAGGAGTCGGAGCCGGAAACCCATTCACCAACATGAGCTTGATGTCTTCTTCTTGTGTAGCTCTTTGATGACTTGTCCTTCCTTTCCGAATCCTTGCTTCTTCGAGAGTGTCTTCGTTCATAACGATCATCTCTACTCCTTCTCTCCTTATGAGGTGATTCATCTCTTCTATGTCTTCCTCTTGGTGATTCGTCTCTTTTCTTGTAGGGAGCCGTACACTCATTGGAATAGTGTCCGAGTTTTCCACAATTGTAGCAATTTCGGTCACGACTTGATGATCTTCTCTCATAGTGTCTTGAGCTAGAGTTTCTTTCTTTCCCTTTGTTCTTGTAGAACTTGTTGAATCTTTTCACCATTAGGCTTATCTCTTCATTGGATACTAGCTTTTCTCTTGGAGTTGTTGGAGCATCGGTTGAGGATTTGTAAGCACCACTTGATTTGTTGTGTAGCTCCTCTTTATCCTTGAGTGACATTTCATGAGCAACAATCCTTCCAATGACTTCCGTGGGCTTGAGATCTTTGTAATTTGGCATCATTTGGATCAATGTGCAAACGGTATCATATTTTCCATCCAAAGCTCTAAGGATCTTCTTGATGATGAATTTGTGGGTCATCTCTTCACTTCCTAAGCCGGCAATCTCATTTGTGATGAGAGCAAGCCTAGAGTACATTTCAGCGACTCCTTCACCATCCTTCATCTTGAACTTATCAAGTTGACTTTGAAGCACATCCAACTTAGATTCCTTGGCGGACTCGGTACCCTCATGCATATCAACGAAAGTATCCCAAATTTCCTTTACATTCTCGAGGCGGCTGATTTTGTTAAATTCCTCGGGACACAAACCGTTGAAGAGAATGTCACAAGCTTGAGCATTGTATTGCAACATCTTCAATTCTTCCGGGGTTGCTTCACGATCCGGTTCCATGCCATCCTCAAAGAAATCACCTTGCAAGCCAACACGAACAATAGCCCAAACGGCAGGGTTATGACCAAGAATATTCATTTTCATCTTATGTTTCCAACTAGCAAAGTTTGTACCATCAAAAATATGGACCTCTACAGTGATAATTACCCTCACTAGATGCCATACTCTCCTAGGTTGTGAAACCAAGGCTATGATCACCAAAGCAATGGAAATCAAGGCTTACGGAGACCAAAGCTCTGATACCACTTGTAGAATCGAAAGTATGTCTAGAGGGGGGGTGATTAGACTACTTGACCAAATAAAAACCTAACCGTTTCCCAATTTTAGTTGTAGGCAGATTTTAGCAAGTATACAAGTCAAGCATCACCCTACACATGCAATTCTAAGAGTGTAGTAGTGGAAAGTAAGCAATTACACATGTAAGTAAAGGAGGGGATCGGAGATTTCAAACGCAATGAAGACACGGTGATTTTTGGCGTGGTTCCGATAGGTGGTGCTATCGTACGTCCACGTTGATGGAGACTTCAACCCACGAAGGGTAACGGCTACGCGAGTCCACGGATGGCTCCACCCACGAAGGGTCCACGAAGAAGCAACCTTGTCTATTCCACCATGGCTTACGTCCACTTAGGACTAGCCTCACTCGGGTAGATCTTCACGAAGTAGGCGATCTCCTTGCCCTTACAAACTCCTTGGTTCAACTCCACATCATGTCGGAGGCTCCCAAGTGACACCTAACCAATCTAGGAGACACCACTCTCCAAAAGGTAATAGACGATGTGTTGTTGATGAACTCCTTGCTCTTGTGCTTCAAATGATAGTCCCCCCAACACTCAAACAACTCCTCACAGATTTGGCTATGGTGGAAGAAGGATTTGAGTGGAAAGCAACTTGGGAAAGGCTAGAAATCAAGGTTCAAATGGTTGGATTGGAATGTCTTGATCTCAGCACATAAGTAGGTGGTTCTCTCTCAGAAAATGTATGGTGGAAGTGTAGGCACGTTCTGATGGCTCTCCTTACTGAGTAAGAAGTGGTGGAGGGGTATATATAGCCTGCACACAAAATCCAGCCGTTACACACTTTTGACCCAACTCGGTGGCACCGATCAGAAATCTCGGTAGCACCGAACTGTGTAAAATATATGAACGTTAGGAATCTCGGTGGGACGGACTGGAACAACTCGGATGGACCGATGTGCAATGGTTAGGGCAAACCTTGTCTCGGTGGCACCGATTGCATCAACTCGGTGGGACCGAAGTGAAGCAATAAGGCAACAGAGAGTTGGCAAGCCATGTCGGTGAGACTGATTTGCAAGACTCGGTGGGACCGAAGTAATTGCAACCAATTACAGAGAGTTGGCAAGGCCATCTCGGTGGGACCGAGATCCATATCAGTGGATCCGATTTGTTAGGGTTTTGGAAGTGGCTAAGTCCAGATGAACTCGGTGGCTCTGGTTAGGAAATTTCGGTGGGGCCGAGTTGGAATGTAGGTTTTGGACATATTTGGATGGAGAGAGTGGTTGAGGGTTTAGGAGCACTGTCACTAAGCACTTGAGCAAAAAGACCATTAAGCAACACCTCATCCCCTTTTAATAGTATTGGCTTTCCTATGGACTCAATATGATCTTGGATCACTAAACCAAAAATGTAGAGTCTTGAGCTTTTGCCAATCCATGTCCTTAGAATTTTGAGGGGTCCACATCTCTAGTCCATGCCATGCTAATCATTGAACATCCTGAAATCTTTAACTTGAATGGGCATTAGTTCAATGAGATATATGTTGTTATGAATTACCAAAACCACCAAGGGAGCAAATGTGCTTTCAGCGTCACGGCGGGCGAGCGAAGAAGCCGTGGCGGTGTGGCCGTCCGCCTGCATGGACAGGTGAAGGGAGGAAGCCTGCTGCTCCCTTGCAGCGGGGTCGGTGGCGGCGCGGCATCGACGGTCGTCGCGGGCGACCGGCTCCGTCTGAGCCACCCTGGCAGACCTGCGCGCATAGCGCTCACGACGAGCGCGGCCATGGCGGTGAGGAGGTGGGAAGAACTAAAGCCGCCCCCTACCTGGCGCGCCAAATGTCGGAATCGGGGCTTCGGGGACCCAAAGGTTCAAACACTGGGGGCGAGCTAGTTCCTACCAATCCTAGGGTGACCACGGCGAGGCTACGGCGAGAGCACACGAGCGCAGGGCACGATCGGGGACATGACGGTTACCCAGGTTCGGGCCACCTTGTGGTGTAAAACCCTACTCCTTCTTGTGTTGGGATTGCTGTGGGCAAGGGAGAGTTCTCGCGTACAAGGTAGGAGAAGAAGGAATCGATCCCCTACAATGGCAGCACTGTCCCCCTTTTATAGCCGCCCTGGCCCTCTTCCCCTAAAAATCTAGGCGGGAAGGGCAGCCACAATTTGCGGGTTTTGAAAGGGGACACGCGCTCAGGCTATCCTGACTAAAGGCGGTCTTCGCCTGCAAAAGCATGATCCATGACGCGCCGATGGGCTCGGTGGTGACCTCCGCCCTGCGCGCCTTGCTGTCTTGGTCCTCTTTCACCAAACGAGCAGTCCTTGGGACTTGCTTTGGAGGAGGGCAGCTGGTGCTGCCACTTTAGCACCAAAGAGGAAAGCCTCTCTATTCGCGCCCGCTGGCGCGGCCTCTGCCGCCGCTCGTCGCCACGCGCGTCACCCACGTGGTGGGCACAGGACCACGCGGCTCGCGTCAGGCTCGGTCGACCTCGGGCAGCCGCCTCGGGGGGGGGGGGGGGGCGCCTCGGGAGGCCGCCTCGCGAGGCTTCCGCCGCTGCTATGGCTAAGTCTTGGTGGTTGCTCCCTGAGGAGGGGTCCTCGTGAGGCTGGAGCCTCGCGAGGTGTCTTCGCTTCGCGGCGCCCCTGGGTGGGCCGCGTCTTGGGCCTTCGCCAGGCGTCGCTTCCTGGGCCGCAGGCAGACGGGCCGTGGTACCCTGTTTCCCAATGGCCCGACAAGCTTTACTGCCGGCGCCGCCTCATCAGGTTATTTCAATTAGTACTCCTTTGGTTTTTCTCGTTTTTATTGTACAACAGTTCACTTACCACAGATCAGCTTTCTTGGATGTCGACAGGCGACGCACCTAAGCACCGGAGCCGCTTCACCAACGGCGACGGCCGGCCCAACTCAACCGCAACACGAGCACCATCGACGACACTTAGCTTTCACGTACGACAACGATGCCCATACGCCGCTGAGAATCAGGTACTATTCTCCAACGACCGGTGCCTACATTCACTTTCTTAGCATAACCACCGCACCTTCGAATTTCTTCAGGACATCATTCAATTTTTTATGAGAGGCGTTATTCTACTTGCACCTGTAGGTCCAAACGTGTCGTAGTGAACAGGGTATATGTGCTAAATTACAAATCAGTGCACCTGTAGTTACAATGCTTTTTCTTTGTCCTAAGTATTACTGTACTTCCTAGATATTAGTGCCTTCTATTTTACTTCTTGCATGCTATATTTATGATAATGGTGTGGTTCTGATGTCACCTCTTGGTTACAATTATTGTACTGGACTGCTTCTATGTTCTCTATGCTAAATTACACATCAGCAAACTAGCTTGTAGTTCCGCTGCTTTTTGTTTGTCTTAATCTACATTTTTCAATGCAAGCTATTACCGCATTGCTCTGAGCCTCTGTTCATAACTTTTTTGTGTGTTATTGATCTTCCCAAGTTGCATGACTAATTTTTTGCTTTTATTCATTATGGAGCTGCCAACCGCATCAAGCAAAATGCTTTTTCTTTTGGGGCTGGCACCACGAACAAGCATAAAAATAGAGTGAAGCACACATATTGTCATGTAAGCACACACCCTTCTTTCATTAGTTTAGATGAATCATTGATGATCAATTTGAACCAGTGCATGTGATTAAAATTAGTTTTACCAAAATAGAGGGGGAAGAATAAACTACAATGACTAGATTTGCATGCACGGGATGCTGACGACATCTTCAAAGAACATTGCAACAACAATGAGCCTTCGCAGCGACATATGATAAGCCAGTGTGTTTTAGGTACTGTGAAATGTCATGCGTGTGGGCTGCTTTCTTGGCTTGTGCCCTCAACCTGTAATCCTACAGAATTACAAATAGTCCAGTTGCCTGCTTTGCTGTATTGCTTGATTAGAATGCTTGTTTGTTACTCCCTTCGTAAACTAATATAAGAGCGTTTAGATCACTAATCTAGTAATCTAAATGCTCTTATATTAGTTTATAGAGGGAGTACTTGTTAGGCTATACCTGAGTTGGCTAATGTGTTAGAAGTGCCTGCCGTACTATCATAAAGAAATGCATGCCTACTTCATCTGACTCCTTAACTTTTTGTAGGAGATATGCCCTAGAGGCAATAATAAATGCTATCATTTATCTCCATGTTCATAATTATGTTTATGTTCCATGCTATAACTGCTATGGTTCTCGAGTCTACAATAACCACGAGGCTCGGAGGGAAACTCAAATGCACGTGTGGAATAATAAACGGTAAAATGTATTCCCAGTCTGGCCACTAAGACTAGCTCAAGTGTTGCATGATGGTTCTGTTTTCCTGATCATGGGCATGACTATGCCGGCAACTTTGAGGGCACAATGTTAGGAGAACACTTGTGTTGAATCGACCCGATTGATGTTATGCTATGAGATACATTCGTCACAAGTTAATAGTTAATAACACAGAGGAAGTTAACATTTGCACAATTCCTTAGACCATGAGAGTATCGAGTTTCTTCATGCTTGCTTCATGAACTTTGGGGTTTGTTAAACGTCATCCGTAAATGGGTGGCTATTACGGCGGCTTACAGGTTCATGGAAAAGTATGTCAAGGGACTTGATAGCTCAAGATTGGGATTTGCTCCTCCGACGATGGAGAGATATCTCTGGGCCCTCTCGGTGTTACGGTATCCATCATCGTCTGGCCAGACACATTGTGATTTGATCACAGGGATACCGGAACATGGGAACGAGAAACGAGAACAAAACTGGTAACGAGGTAACTGGCATAGTGGACAAGTTGTTGATCCACGGGGATGCCGATAAATCTCACCTCGGGTTTTTGTAACATATCGCGAAGCAAAAGGAATAGCACATGGCAAACTGGAGGTTCACTCGAATATTTATTCGTGTGGGTATAGGGGTCAATATGGGTGTCCACGGTGTTGATCATTGATCGGAAAGTGTTCCGGTCATGTCTATACTTCATCGAACCTATAGGGTCACACGCTTAAGGGTCGTCTATCTGCTGAATATTAGACATGGAGTCTGAGAGAAAGTCACCGGAAAAGTTTCGGAGACAACGGAAAAGTTCCGGAGAGAGAACACCGGAATAGTTTCGGTAAAACCAAAAGGTTGTTTCGGAGTATACCATTAAGTCAAAATGGTTTCGGCACACGCCTGGAAATTCTTAGAGGGTGCCAGAATTGTTCTGGGAACTTCTGGGATTTTTCCGGAGAAAAAACCCGGAAATGTTCCGGAGCTGCCGGAACCGCTTTGGTTGCTTTTCGCTGATGAAAATCACTAATCCGGAATTGTTTCGGAACGCGTCCAAAATTATTTTAGTGGGTACTGGAATTATTCTAAGACCTACAAAAATATTTTTGGATTTAACGGTCGCGGAAAAATGTTTCCGTGAATAGTGAAAAGCACTTTTTGGTGGTTTCTTGGAGAAGCCACCTTAAGGGCCTTTTGGTATTTTCCCCTATTGGCTTCTTGGAGAAGCCACCCTTGGGCTTGGCCTATAAATAGGGGTGGAGGGGGCTGCCCAAACACACTCACTCTCTCATACACAATGCCATGCAATGATCTGGCTTCTTCTCTCCGTCCCACGAAAAGAGTTTCGTAGAGCCGAAAGGCTGTCTGGGTTCCGGTGGGAACTAGTTCTGGACGGCGAAGCCCTACCGGATAGATGACACCATATGTGTGCAACCCCGTAGAGAGGTCGTAGGTTCAATCTTTTTGCCCGAGGGGCTGTTCGAGGGTGCCTCCCAAAGTGCTGTCCGAGTGACCGTCCGAGTTTTGAGGGTCCTCCCGAAGGGCTGTCCGTGACATCTTCCGAGGGACTGTCCAACCGCCTCCTGGAGGGCTGTCCGACGAGCAGACAAGGGAGAACATCCTCGTGGTTGGGAGGTTGTAAATCCTAGCTGCGGGGATCTACACCGACGATCTACATCGACTCTACTTCCGCTGCGCTACGAGTCGGTAACGATCGGATCGAAACCTTGTATGCAGTCTTCATAGTGGTCCTGGGCTGGTGCGTAGGTTGGAAATTTTTTGTTTTCTGCTGCGTTACCCTACAGTGGCATCATGAGCCGTGCTATGCGTTGATGCAGGTTACGATCTAGAATACATAGATATGTATGGGTGTTGCACAATATAATTTGTAGTAGATGAGTTCTATTACTGAAAATTATTTGTGCAGCTAGCAGATGAAATCTGTTACCCGATGTTCTTGTTGCTTCCCTGAAATTTGCGTATTTCTGATCTTGATAATGGCATGGTGGAGTTTCAAAGTTCTGGCAATTTGCGATCCTCATTGATCAACGAAGTGCTAACAGTTCATTGAATTCCACCATAGTTAAAAAGAAAGATGAAATTTCGCAGACGAAAGGGCAATGCAGATATGATCTGCACGGGGGTCATGCGTATGAAAAAGTTCAGTATGGGGCTCGAGATTTTATTATCTCGTGTTTCATACACCCCGCAAAGTTAATCTAGCGACTTGGATAATCATGCTTGATGATGGACGTTGGTAGCTTCGGTTTGTTTCGAAACCTTAGAAGCCACGTAAAAAAATAACCTTTTGCATAAACCGATTAGAGGCGTCTAACTTGGTTTTGCAGGATGTGCATGTGATGTGGTATAGCAGTTCTCATATTAATTTGATTATGTATGAGATGACTATATAATGTAAATTAACATGACCTGTGTGTCATGATTCGGCATGATGGCTGGAGCCATATGATTGTCACTTTAATGACCTGTGTGTCAACCTTATGTAATGCACTAATTTTATTAGCTATAGAGATAGAAATATTATCTGGTGCATCGACAAGGTGGTGCAATCTTTGCGAAGGTGAACACCGACGCGAATGCCGAAGACGAAGAAATTAATTACTTTTCCGTCAGAAAGGGCTATACCATATCATGCTATTATGAATTGCCTGAGATGTTTATCCCTTCGATGCACCCTTCTTGATTGCATGGTAGTCGCTTTTTATTAGGGTGATTTCTCACTTAAAATATCAAGTAGTTAGTGTTCGCCCAAGTGTAGCACCGTCACAGCATCTTTCCTTTCGGGGTGCGCCATGATCTACATGGGTACGGACGATTGTATGGGTGTAAGGCGGGTGAGTTGAGACCTCGCAGCAAGATCACTTGGTTGTCTTGACGTTCAGGCATGAAAGTCATGAGCTCGGAACACACGCATCGAAAGATGAACAAGAGTCACATGGAGATGCGATTGGCAAGTTTGCCTACCAATTGAAGTTCGCGCCATCAGTGTTCATCTCAAACAATGGCGTTGAATTGAAATGTGGATCTTGAATCGCTCACAATCAATTATGAGAGATATTGATTTGAGTGGGAGCGCACTGTAGAATTAACTTGTTTAATTCTCAGTGCAATTAATTATGAACATTGTCTAAGTGTGATTTGCATAATAGTTGTAGGATGTTGGCTCACGTTTCCACCTTCCCTATTATAATTGAATAGCTGTTAAATATCTGGTTAAAACTTTATGGTTGGTAATGTAATGTGAGGATTGTCCTCAAGAGTGCCGAGAAGGACTTTGTCCTATCGCATGCTTTCGGTATTCTCCCGCTAATGCTATGGATAATGTGACTCTCGTCCTTCGATCCAAAAGCTAGAATTCCGTTACGGTCAAGTGCAATATGTTTGCTTCCATGAGACCCGAACTTCAAAAGTTTGGGATAGCTATGTGATATTCATGGAACTGAAAATTAGTTTCAGATACAAACAAAGGCTAAAAGATATGAAATATCCAAAGCAATGTTTGTTTGCAAAGTATTAGTAAAGTGTTTACTGAGCATTTGACTGATGAGAGAGGGATTCAGAAGAACGCTTGTCATATGATGAAGGTGAATAAAACAACAACTTAAAGAGAAAGGAAATGTCCAAAAGATGTTAGTGTGGCTTACACGCCTAGGAAGTCCGGGGCTAACGCCACTCTCAAAGTTGGGTGCTTCTTCTAAGAGTAGGAGAAATATTGGAAGTAAAACTGTTAGAAGTATAAAAGGCAAAAAGAGAGAAGACTGGAATATCCAGCTCATGTATGAAAGTCATACAAGCTATTGATGTATAGAAGGTTGGTCAAAGAAATAGTTCTTGGGAATTATGATTAAACATGTTAATCACTGATTCTTGGGTATTGTGAGTTGATCACAGAGATACCCACTCGATTGCATTCTGTTGAGACTCGATGCAAGAACTACTATGGCCTAAAAGACTTGCCGCAAATGAGGTTTAGATACGCGCTGGGAACATAGTAAATGTTACTATACCTTCCATCGGTGTATTACCTATGTATTTATTTTCATAATTCATTTTTGGAGTTTCATACACTCTAGCCCATTGCATAAGGTATCTTGCAAGGAGGTTGTTCATAACACAACTTATAATGTTTGGTGTTATGAATAACATAAGGGCCATACTTTCATTATGAATGAGATGTATGTTATGAATATTGATAATAAAACATTACCTCTGTATTTACTTTCATAATTCATTTTAGAGTTTTATACACTCTAGCCCATTTGCATAATGTTTGTTGCAAGAGTGTTGTTCATAAAACAACAATTGTTATTCAGTATTATGAATAACATAAGGGCCATACTTCCATCATGGATGGGATGTATGTTATGAATATTGATGGTAATGTGATACATCCATAACACTGACGCTAAATGTCACAAGACTAAAAGAATACCACACATGTGTGGCACTGTATTTGGTCACATTGGAGAAACCCGCATGGAGAAATTCCATAATGATGGATTTTGAAGTTGTTTGATTATGAATCATCTGACACTTGCAAATTTCCTCCAAAAAGTGAAGTGACTGAAATACCGTTCACAGGCCATAAGGAACGAGCAAAGAACTTATTGGTGATCATACATCATGATGTGTGTAGTCCGATAAATGTTGTTGCTGGCAGTGGATTTGTCTATCTTCTGAAATGACTCAAGTAGATATATAGATATTTACTTGATGAGACGTAAGTCTTGATCTTTTGAAATCATTCAAAAGGTTTTCGAAATGAAGAAGAAATTATTGTAACAAGAAAATTATGTTTCTGCAATTGGATTGCATAAAGAAATTTTGAGTTACAAGTTAAGCGAATGTCTGATGAGTTGTGAAAGGAGTTTCATAACTTACACCTCCCGGAACACCACTGTGAGTGGGATGTTTGTGAAGATGTAATCAAACCATTTATGACATGGTAATATCAAAGATGACATAAATCAATTTGCCATTATCCCTTTTAAAAGTAATGCTTTAGAAATTGCGGCTTTTATACTGAAAAGAGAGCAATCAAATCTGTTGCAATGACGTCATGGTATGGTACTCCCAACCATGTTATATATTTTCTTAACATTTGGAATATGGGGCTTGTGTAAAATATTTACAAACCTATTCCAAATCAGACAAGTGCTACTTTGTAGGTTATCCCAAGTTATTGGGAATTCCTCCACCACTATACCGAGGCAAAAGGTTTTGCCACAAAGAACGGTTGCTTTTAAAAAGAATGGTTCTTGCAAAAAGGTGAGTGGGAGAACAGTGCAACTCGACGAGATAATAGTATCTTCATCATCAGATCAAAGGAAAGGAACCTTGGAAGTGATTGCAGAGTTTCCTACTGCGACTGATACGGAAGCCTCTACATGAGATGTATGGACTTCGGTCGAACTTGCAGCTGAACCACGTAGGCAAAACTCGTGCAAACCTCTCAGGTGCGCAAACGAGATATTGTTGTTAGACAATAGTATACCTACGATACACAAGGAAGCGTTGATGGGCCCTGACTCCAGAATTGGCTAAAAGCCAATATAATCCGAGATAGTTTCCATATAAATGATTCGAGATTATATCTTGATAAACCCTTCGGAAGACTTAGAGTCTAACGAACATTAATGGAACTATAAACTGATATGGATAAAATGTTTTATCCATAAAGCTTGACTTGTTGCAATAACAAGTTCAAGGAGTTGACTACGATGAGGTCGTCTCACCGTAGCGATGCTTAAAGTCGGTTCGGGTTAAACTAGCAATTAATACATATTTCAAACATGAGATATGAAACATGGATGCCAAAAGGATTTCCATGTGATAGAAATGCAACCTAGGACTTGCATGTGATACAGTCCAAAGTATTTTGTCGATCCATAGGATGCTAGTGAGTATGCAAACTTTAGAGTTCCAGCGATGGACAGAAGAGAGCAAAATGGAGTTGGAATCTTCGTTTTTCATGAAATAGTCAAAAGAGTTTGATTTCATCAATGGATAACGAAGATGCTTGTGATTACAAGAAAGTAAGTGGGAGCATAATAATATTTCTAAAAACCTTGCGTGCTTGACACATTGTTGATTGGAAATAATATAAATTTCTTGACACGAATTAGCACTTCATTGAAAATAGTTTTTCGATGAAGTGCTTGGGCTAAGTAGCCTTGATATTAGGCATAATTATCTGCGAGGATAGTATTACCTAATAGGCTAAGCCAAAAATACATATTGACAAGATGCTAAAACAGTTTAGCATAAGAACGCCAAGGAGTGATTCTTGCCGAAGTCACATGGAAAGAGTTTTGCAAGACTCGGTGTCCTAAAACACTGATGAGCAAAATACATGATGGAGATTCCACGCACTCTTGTGTTTGCATTAATCATGTATTCCATGGTATGTAAAACAACCAGATATGTCCGATACTCCCAAGCTGTTGCGAGTATAGATACCAAAGTGATCAAAGTGCTGATCATGGGACAACAGTGAAAGATGTCATCGAGTACTAAGGTAGCACTAATGACATGTTTTCTCGCAAGTAGAGATTATGAAGTGATCGTTGTAAGTAGTTACATCGATACAGTCTTCATCAATTCTCGTAGCGATTTTTGATTTAAATTAAGGGTTTTGTGTAATACACAATATGGTGGCACGGTAGTTGGAAATTGTTCCAAACAGGTTACTGTGACGATTTCTATAACAAAGGCTAAGTATGTTGACACTTTGGAAGTGACAAAGAAGATGTTGAATCATATAGTTCATTCATGAACTTAGTATGGTTCCAAAATGGCTTTGGTCAATGGGACACTATTGCAGATAGTTGCTCCATAGCTCAGTCTGAGGAATCAAGGTTTGACCTGTGATTCACATATATACAAAGCCAAGTCCACACAAAATATGAAGTTTGTGAAAGCGTGAAAACGCGAGGAGATGCAAACATACACACGGAACTGAAGTTGTCAGATCCATTGGACATCAGGCTATACCACAAGCGAAGCATATTTTACACTAGTATGCCATAGGTGTAAAGTGCATTTGCATTGACTAGATTATTGACTCTAGTGCAAGTGGGAGTCTGTAGGAGATATGCCCTAGAGGCAATAATAAATGCTATTATTTATCTCCATGTTCATAATTATGTTTATGTTCCATGCTATAACTGCTATGGTTCTCGAATCTACAATAATCACGAGGCTCGGAGGGAAACTTATATGCACGTGTGGAATAATAAACGGTAAAATGTATTCCTAGTCTGGCCTCTAAGACTAGCTCAAGTGTTGCATGATGGTTCTGTTTTCCTGATCATGGGAATGACTATGCCGGCAACTTTGAGGGCACAATGTTAGGAGAACACTTGTGTTGAATCGACCCGATTGATGTTATGCTATGAGATACATTCGTCACAAGTTAATAGTTAATAACACAAAGGAAGTTAACATTTGCACAATTCCTTAGATCATGAGAGTACTGAGTTTCTTCATGCTTGCTTCATGAACTTAGGGGTTTGTTAAACGTCATCCGTAAATGGGTGGCTATTACGGCGGCTTACGGGTTCATGGAAAAGTATGTCAAGGGACTTGATAGCTCAAGATTGGGATTTGCTCCTCTGACGATGGAGAGATATCTCTGGGCCCTCTCGGTGTTACGGTATCCATCATCGTCTGGCCAGACACATTGTGATTTGATCACAGGGATACCGGAACACGGGAACGAGAAAAGAGAACAAAACAGGTAATGAGGTAACTGGCATAGTGGACAAGTTGTTGATCCACGGGGATGCCGATAAATCTCATCTCAGGTTTTTGTAACATATCGCGAAGCAATAGGAATAGCACATGGCAAACTGGAGGTTCACTCGAATATTTATTCGTGTGGGTATAGAGGTCAATATGGGTGTCCACGGTGTTGATCATTGATCGGAAAGTGTTCCGGTCATGTCTATACTTCACCGAACCTATAGGGTCACACGCTTAAGGGTCATCTATCTGCTGAATACTAGACAGGGAGTCTGAGAGAAAGTCACCGGAAAAGTTTCAGAGACAACGGAAAAGTTCCGGAGAGAGAACACCGGAATAGTTTCGGTAAAACCGAAAGGTTGTTTCGGAGTATACCACATTAAGTCAAAATGGTTTCGGCACACGCCTGGAAATTCTTAGAGGGTGCCAGAATTGTTCTGGGAACTTCTGGGATTTTTCTAGAGAAAAAACCCGGAAATGTTCCGGAGCTGCCGGAACCGCTTTGGTTGCTTTTCGCAGATGAAAATCACTAAGCCGGAATTGTTTCGGAACGCGTCCAAAATTATTTTAGTGGGTACTGGAATTATTCTAAGACCTACAAAAATATTTTCGGATTTAATGGTCACGGAAAAATGTTTCCATGAATAGTGAAAAGCACTTTTTGGTGGCTTCTTGGAGAAGCCACCTTGAGGGCCTTTTGGTATTTTCCCCTATTGGCTTCTTGGAGAAGCCACCCTTGGGCTTGGCCTATAAATAGGGGTGGAGGGGGCTGCCCAAACACACTCACTCTCTCATACACAATGCCATGCAATGATCTGGCGTCTTCTCTCCCTCCCACGAAAAGAGTTTCGTAGAGCCGAAAGGCTGTCTGGGTTCCGGTGGGAACTAGTTCTGGACGGCGAAGCCCTGCCGGATAGATGACACCGTATGTGTGCAACCCCGTTGAGAGGTCGTAGGTTCGATCTTTTTGCCCGAGGGGCTATTCGAGGGTGCCTCCCGAAGGGCTGTCCGAGTGACCGTCCGAGTTTTGAGGGTCCTCTCGGAGGGCTGTCCGTGACACCGTCCGAGGGACTGTCCGACCGCCTCCCGGAGGGCTGTCCGACGAGCAGACAAGGGAGAACATCATTGCGGTTGGGAGGTTGTAAATCCTAGCTGCGGGGATCTGCACCGACGATCTACATCGACTCTACTTCCGCTGCGCTACGAGTCGGTAACGATCGGATCGAAACCTTGTATGCAGTCTTCATAGTGGTCCTGGGCTGGTGCGTAGGTCGGAATTTTTTTGTTTTCTGCTGCGTTACCCTATACTTTTCCTATGAACTCCATCACAAGACTGCCTTGCTAGTTTATATGAGGCCACACTGTTTAAGTGCTTTCTCAGAATTTTTCTACTGTTTATATGCCTGGGCAACTTAAATATAGCGGTGGTACACTGCCTTTCATCTAACCATTTTAATTTGTTTTCGGCTGATGCAACTTCGAACCATTTAAGTATAGCTTGCCATGCTCGGCAATAATTCATATTTAGTTTACCATGTAAGCTTACTGCCAGGATCATGCGATAACTATCTGTTACTTATGTCTAGCGGAAACCTTTCAGGATGCAGTTCAAACTAGGACACAATGTACACCCCTAGGATCTATTTGTGGAAGCAGTGCGCCATCTATGTTACCAGATGGTAGCAGTTCAGAGGCAACCCTGTTGGAGAGCACAAATATTATAGTTCTTGAGGCTCTACTAGAGGTAGAAAGAGACGGTGTGGCTGCCATGAATGAGGTAATCCTGATCATGAGGCTGGAAATTATGCAATTAGCTGCACGCATTATGCAAGCAAACCAAGCAGTGGAGCAAGTAAGACAGTTGCATTTGGAGACGGAGAAGGTCCTGCTGCTTCTGCTATCTGAAGCCCAGGGTAATCCTAGTTCTTCTTTAGATACCAGTTTAAATTGTCATTAGATTAGTATACTTGCATGTTGTGTCATTTTTGTGAATGGATTATGTTGTAAGACCTCTTATTAGTTGTCCATGTCTTGTAATGATCTGATTTTCTTAGGCGAGGCAATCCTCAGTGCTTGTAGGAGTGGACATAAGGTGAACTATGTTTCGTGTGAGCTGATTGTGTTGGATGAAATAACTGTTTGACTCAAAGTGGATTCAACCTACTGAATTCGAGGATCATGGCATTTGTAAATCATACTCATATATAGAGGTGGAATAAATCTTTGTTGTGGTTTTGAAAATATATATATGAAAACATAGAATGATGTATGAATATTCGTAATCGAATACAAAATGGATTCGAATTTAGTTGCCAGGGTAAACGTGAATGCTTATTCTCCCAAAATTCGAAAGAAGCGGCAAAACACCCACCCCCACGTCGGCTGCCCGAAAGCAGTGTTTGGGAGATGGAAAATACTGTCTAACCCTGACATGCACAACCTATCGACCCGATTTCCACTGCTCTAAATAGGGGTAGGTTTGTAACTTCACTCAGACGTGACACAACCGCTTCTCACCCCATTCAGACACGGTGGACGCCAAACGTGGGGGCAAAACACATTTGATTCAAGCTCCATTTCCCCATTCATACACGCTGGGCGGCAAAACAAACTCTCCTGCTACAAAATCGATCTAGGCAAATATTGTAATTAGGGGCAGGTTTGTAACTTCACTCATATGTGACACAACCGCCCTACCTGTCAGCCCCGTTCATACACCGTGGGCGCCAACCATGGGCGCCAAAACACCCTCTCCTCGCCCGAAATTGCTCTCGGCAAATATTGTGGAGATGTGAGATTACCGTCCTATACCCAACCGACATGACGTCCGAAATTTTAAATGGGGGCTAAGTTCATAACTTTCCCATTTTAGACAAGTGCGTACCAAAGTGGTTCCCTTTCTCCCTCCATTTCCCCATTCATACACCATCGGCACCAAAACACCCTCTCCTCGGCCGAAATCGCTCTCGGCAACTATTCGGGAGATGCGAGATTACCGTCCTACCCCCAATCGACCAATATCGCTCTGATGTCTGAAATTTTAAACAGGGGCTAAGTTTGTAACTTTCCCCGCATTTGAGACAAGCGCATCCCAAAGACATGGTTCCCCCTCCTCTCTCGCTCCATTTCCTCATTCGTACTCTGCGGGCGCCAAAACACCCTCTCCAACCCAGCCTCCTCCGTCCACCACCCCATTCACCGTCGTCCTCTTCCACCATGCCAGAGCAGCTACCCCGACGCCGTCATCCATTACAAGAGATCGACGTCTCTCATCCACCGCACCGGCTCAGGATCCTAGCATCGCGTCCTCTCGCTTCATCCACGCCATCATCCACCTTGCCGTGGCCGCTCCTACGACCGTCTCGTCCACGGCAACATGACTTATCCCCTGATGCCGCCGTCTGCTGTCTCAGATCTGCTTTCGCGCCGCCGACAGCCATAGCACCCGCAGCACCCTCAACATATCAGCAGAGGCCTACACGGCGTCGCAAGAGAGGTGGTACTCTTTCATATCTGCTTAAGTTATTGATCTCACCCGGAAAATAGATCATCACTTGTTTACCGTACTTTCTTGTCCGTACCAAATCTTTAGTTGTTAGTTGAAAGCAAACATTGGTTGCGAAGTAGCCTTTGTCCGGTTTGCACCTTCAGATCTGCCATGGCACGGTCAACACTATACTCGCAATGCTTATGGTTTCCCCCTTTTATATTCACTACCATCATCCTAGGTGCTTCGTGTCGTGCTAGCATTGCTCCTCAACCCATCAAGCGAAACAACATGCCACTCATAATTCCAAAGCTTAGTTGTTCAAATATGAATCTGATATGATGCTGATATTACTAAAACAGAGAATGTTTAATTGGTCAGCTAATGTTCCTACAATAGTTTCGAAAAGCATGTGCGCCACATATAGAGAGACGGTAGGGAATTACATCTCTTTATGCGCTCTGGTTCATCATGGGTGGGCAACACACATTGTATTATCCAAAATCTGCTTGCTCTTCTTTAACAAGTATAGTAGTACAGTATGTTCCTTGTTGGGAAGTGGAGCTGGGACATTTGCAGTCGACATGTATATTGGGTCGCTTCTAATGGATGCTTTCAACTATTCCAGTGGTCTGCCATAATATCCACGAAATGCTGGGAGCTGTGTTGCCTTTGAGAGTTGATACGTCTCCAACGTATGTATAATTTTTGATTGTTCCATGCTATTATAGTATCAATCTTGGATGTTTTATATGCAATTATATGCATTTATATATCATTTTCTGGGACTAACCTGTTAACCTAGTGCCCAGTGCCAGTTGCTGTTTTTTGCCTGTTTTTGCCGTTTCAAAAAATCATTATCAAACGGAGTCCAAACGAAGAAAAAACTTTGGATTAGTTTTTTCTGGACCAGAAGGGACCCTAGAAGCTTTGGGAGAAGACCAGAAGAGTCACGAGGGAGTGACAAGCCCGGAGGGCGCGCCCCCAGGCTTGTGGGCCCCTCGTGGCACCTCTTGACCTAATTCCAGCGCTATAAATTCTCAAATATTCCCAATATACCAGAAAGATAGAAGAGAAAACCTTTCTGCCACCGCAAGCCTCTGTTCTTCCGCGATCCCATCTGGAGGCCTTTTCCGGTACTCTGCCGGAGGGAGAATTGATCACGGAGGGCTACTTCATCAACCTTGCTGCCCTTCCGATGATGTGTGAGTAGTTTACCATAGACCTACGGGTCCATAGCTAGTAGCTAGATGGCTTCTTCTCTCTCTTTGATCTTCAATACCATGTTCTCCTCGATGTTCTTGGAGTTCTATTCGTTGTAATCTTCTTTTGCGGTGTGTTTGTTGGGATCCGATGAATTGTGGGTTTATGATCAAATTATTCATGAGAAATATTTGAGTCTTCTCTGAACTCTTTTATGCATGATTGGTATAGCTTTGTATTTCTCTCTGATCTATCCATTTGGTTTGGCCAACTAGATTGATTTCTCTTGCAATGGGAGAGGTGCTTTGTGATGGGTTCAATCTTGCGGTGTTCTATATCCCAGTGACTTAAAGGGACAAGACACGTATTTGTATTGTTGCCATTAACGATAAAAAGATGGGTTTTAATCATATTGCTTGAGTTCACTTTGTCTACATCATGTCATCTTGCTTAAGGCGTTACTCTGTTTTATACTTTATACTCTAGATGCATGCTGGATAGCGGTCGATGAATGGAGTAATAGTAGTAGATGCAGGCAGGAGTCGGTCTACTTGTCTCGGACGTGATGCCTATATACATGATCATTGCCATGAATCCATCATAACTATGCACTTTTCTATCAATTGCCCAACAGTAATTTGTTTACCCACCGTATGTTATGTGTTTGAGAGAGAAGCCTCTAGTGAAAACTATGGCCCCCGGGTCTACTTTTATCATATATTAAAATCCAAAAATACCTTGCTGCAATTTATTTACTTTTATTTTATTTTGCAATTTACTTTCTATCTATCACTAACAGAATTAATCCTTGCAAGTAACCGCTAAGAGGATTGACAACCCTCTTATTTGCGTTGGGTGCAAGTGTTTGCTTTTGTGTGTGTAGGTGCTGCTAACGAGGTTCTATGTGGTTCTCCTACTGGATTGATAACCATGGTTCTTAACTGAGGGAAATACTTATCTCTACTGTACTGCATCATCCTCTCCTCTTTGGGGAAATCCCAACACAGTTCACAAGTAGCAAGAGTCTAGACTGATAGTAACAGTATTGCGCCTTCAGTTGAATAGAGTTGCCCCTCTAGGGGATCCGAAGCATTTCCAACCATTCCGGCAATACAAGCCCATATGTTCCATCTAGTTCCACTTTCCCGATTTTACTCATGATGCTTATAGGGTTTTCCTCTTTTATCTACACTACTATGATCTGCGTAGGTGCTTTGTGTCGTACTAGCAGCACTCCACCCTTCAAGCTAAACAAGACACCACTCATAATTCCAAAGCTTAGTTTTTCAAATACGAATGTGATATGATACTGATATTAGTTAACAGACACACATTTAATTGGTCAGCTAATGCCCCCACTTGAGTTTCCAAATGCATGTGGCAACATATAGAGAGACAGCAGGTAATTGCATTTCTTTGTCATTTGTTTACTGTACTATCTTATCCATACCAAATCTTAGTTGTTAGTTGAAAGCAAACATCGGTTGATAAGTTGCCTTTGTGCGGTTTACAGGTTCAGATCTACCATGCCACGGTCAACACTATACTCATCATGCTTAGGGTTTCACCCTTTTATGATCACTACGATCAGCCTACGTGATTTGTGTCATAAGAGCACAGCTCCACCTATCAAGCTAAACAAGCTTAGTTGTACAAATTCGAATCTAATATGATGCTGATATTAGTAAGACAGAGACAGGTTTAATTGGTCAGCTAAATGTTCCTACTTTAGATTCAAAATGCATGTGAGCACATATAGAGAGACAGGAAGGAAGAGTATTTCTCTGTGCACTCTGGTTCATCATGGGTGGGCAAGACACATTGTATTATCCAAAATCTGCTTGCTCTTCTTTAACATGCTCCTCTTCTGTTCTTCTTAATAAGTATAGTAGTACAGTATGTTCTTTGTCGAGAACTGGAGCAGGGACATTTGCAGTCGACAGGTATATTGGGTCGCTTCTGATGTATGGTTTCAACTATTCTAGTTGGTCTGCCATAATATCCAGGAAATGCTGGGAGCTGTGTCACCTTTGAGAGTCTAGATTGATAGTAACACTATTGCGCGTTCAGTTGAATAGAGCTGCCCCTGTAGGGGATCTGAAGTATTTCCAGCCGTACCGGCAATACAAGCCCATATGTTCCAGTTAGTTCCACTTTCCCGATTTTACTCGTGATGCTTAGGGTTTTCCCCTTTTATCTACACTACTATGATCTGCGTAGGTGCTTTGTGTCGTACTAGCAGCATTCCACCCTTCAAGCTAAACAACACACCCTCATAATTCCAAAGCTTAGTTGCTCAAATACGAATGTGATATGATACTGATATTAGTTAACAGACACACATTTAATTGGTCAGCTAATGCTCCCACTTGAGTTTCCAAATGCATGTGGCAACATATAGAGAGAAAACAGGGAATTGCATTTCTTTGTCACTTGTTTACTGTACTTTGTTATCCATACCAAATCTTAGTTGTTAGTTGAAAGCAAACATCGGTTGCTAAGTAGCCTTTGTGTGGTTTGCAGCTTCAGATCTGCCATGCCACGGTCAACACTATACTCATCATGCTTAGGGTTTCCCCCTTTTATGATCACTACGATCAGCCTATGTGATTCGTGTCGTAAGAGCACTGCTCTACCCATCAAGCTAAACGAGCTTAGTTGTACAAATTCGAATCTGATATGATGCTGATATTAGTAAGACAGAGACTGGTTTTATTGGTCAGCTAAATGCTCCTACTTTAGTTTCGAAATGCATGTGAGCCACATATAGAGAGACATGAAGGAATAGTATTTCTCTGTGCGCTCTGGTTCATCATGGGTGGGCAATAGACATTGTATAGAAAGACTTGTAATATCAACAATCTGCTTGCTCTTCTACTCTTCTTTAACACGATCCTCTCTCTTCTTCTTTAATAAGTACAGTATGTTCCTTCTTTGGGAAGAATAGCACATACATTTGCGGTCGACATGTAAGGTCGAGTTGTTCTTCCTTTGTATATTTTGAAGCTGTCATCTGCGAAGTATC
Source organism: Elymus sibiricus (assembly GCA_039707655.1). NCBI lineage: Eukaryota > Viridiplantae > Streptophyta > Magnoliopsida > Poales > Poaceae > Elymus > Elymus sibiricus. The sequence continues at coordinate 341,557,618 of CM077666.1, read as the reverse complement.
ATTACTTCTGGAGCTCTCAACAGGGAGCCTATATTTTGAGTAGAAGAAACATTATATTAATGCACACACCAAATTACAGCACACATGGCATATCTCAGAAGAATTGCACAGAGATAGAACATATGGGTTTATAGGGAGGCATGCTACTTGTAAACTGCGTTGGGATTTCCCCGAAGAGGAGGGGTGATGCAGCACAGTAGAGATAAGTATTTCCCTCAGTGAGAAACAAGGTATCAATCCAGTAGGAGAACCACGCAGAACCTCGTGAACAGCACCTACACACACAAAAGCAAATACTTGCACCCAACGCGGGCAAGACGGTTGCCAATCCCCTTGAACTCGTTACTTGCAAGGATTAAATTCTGATAGTGATAGATAGATAAAGTAAATTGCAAAATAAAATAAATTAAGTAAAATTGCAGCAAGGTATTTTTGGATTTTATATATGATAAAAGTAGACCCGGGGGGCATAGTTTTCACTAGAGGCTTCTCTCTTGAACACATAGCATATGGTGGGTAAACAAATTACTGTTGGGCAATTGATAGAAAAGCTCATAGTTATGACGATATTCAAGGCAATGATCATGTATATAGGCATCACATCCGAGACAAGTAGACCGACTCTTGCCTGCATCTACTACTATTACTCCACCCATCGACCGTTATCCAGCATGCATCTAGAGTATTAAGTTAATAAAAACGGAGTAACGCCTTAAGCAAGATGACAAGATGTAGACAAAGTAAACTCAAGCAATATGAATAAACCCCGTCATTTTATCCTTAATGGGAACAATACAAATACATGTGTTGTCCCCTACTTTGTCACTGGGATATAGAACACCGCAAGATTGAACCCATCACAAAGCACCTCTTCCATTGCAAGATAAATCAATCTAGTTGGCCAAACCAAACGGATAGATCGGAGAGAAATACAAAGCTATAACAATCATGCATGTAAGAATTCAGAAAAGACTCAAATATTTCTCATAAATAATCTGATCATAAACCCACAATTCATCGGATCCCAACAAACACACCGCAAAAGAAGATTACAACGAATAGAACTCCAAGGAGATCGAGGAGTTTTGAAGATCGAAGAGAGAGACGAAGCCATCTAGCTACTAGCTACGGACTGGTAGGTCTGTGGTAAACTACTCACACATCATCGAAGGGGCAGCAAGGTTGATGTAGAAGCCCTCCGTGATCGATTCCCCCTCCGGCAGAGTGCCGGAAAAGGCCTCTAGATGGGATCACGGAAGAACAGAAGCTTGCGGCGGCAGAAAAGTTATTCGAGGTGGTTCTCTGATGGGTTCCCAGTATTTGAGAATTTATAGAAGTGGAATTAGGTCAAACGGAGCCACAAGGGGCCCACAAGGCATCAGGGCGCGCCCCCTGGGGCCGCGCCCTGTTGCCTTGTCACCTCCTCGTGAGGCTTCTGGCCTCCTCCCGAAGCTTCCAGGGTCTCTTTGGTCCAGAAAAAAATCATCAAAATGTTTCGTAGCGTTTGGACTTTGTTTGGTTCTGATTTCCTGAAAAACCAAAAACAAGGAGAAAACAACAACTGGCGCTGGGCACTAGGTTAATAGGTTAGTCCAAAAAAATGATATAAAATAGCATATTATTGCATATAAAATATCCAAGATTGATACTATAATAGCCTGGAACAATCAAAATTTATAGATACATTGTAGACGTATCAGCATCCCCAAGCTTAATTCCTGTTCGTCCTCGAGTAGGTAAATGATAAAAACAGAATTTTTGATGTGGAATGCTACCTAACATGTCTATCATGTAATCTCTTTTACGGTATGAATATTAAGAAATGAGTGATTCAAAGCAATAGTCTATAATTTGATATAAAGACATCAATCCTAAGGCATACTAACAAACAATCATGCCTTTCAAAATAAAAATGCTAAAGAACGCTATCCCTACAAAATCATATATCCCGTCATGCTTAGTCTACCTAACACAAAGTATTAATCATGCACTACCCCGATGACAAGTCGAGCAATTGGTTCATACTTTTTAACGCGCTTCAGCTTTTTCAACCCTCACGCAATACATGAGTGCGAGCCATGGACATAGCACTATGGGTGGAATAGAATGTGATGATAGGGATCAATAAGGGGAAGTCAAAAAAGAAGATAGTCTCGCATCAACGCGGCTAATCAACGGGCTATGGAGATGCCCATCAATTGATATCAATGCAAGGAGTAGGGATTGCCATGCAACGGATGCACTAAGAGCCATAAGTGTATGAAAGCTCAAACTGAAACTAAGTGGGTGTGCATCCAACTTGCTTGCTCATGAAGACCTCGGGCATTTGAGGAAGTCCATCACCGGAATATACAAGCCAAGTTTTATAATGAAAAATTCCCACTAGTATATGAAAGTGACAACTCAGGAAACTCTCTATAAGAAAAACATGGTGCTACTCTGAAGCACAAGTGTGGAAATGGATAGTAACATTGCCCCTTCTCTCTTTTTCTCTCATTTTCCATTTTTTTATCTGGGCTCTTTTTGGCCTCTCTTTTTTTCTTTTCTTTTCATTCGGAGCCTCATCCCGACTTGTGGGGGAATCACAGTCTCCATCATCCTTTCCTCACTGGGACAATGCTCTAATAATGATGATCATCACACTTTTATTTACTCACAACTCAATATTACAACTCGATACTAGAACAATATGACTCTATATGAATGCCTCCGGCAGTGTACCAGGATGTCCAATGATATAATGTAACATGTATAAAAAATGATGAACGGTGGCTGAGCCACAAATACTATGTCAGCTATATGATCATGCAAAGCAATATGACAATGATGATGTGTGTCATATAAAAAGAACGGTGGAAGTTGCATGGCAATATATCTCAGAATGACTATGGAAATGCCATAATAGGTAGGTATGGTGGCTATTTTGAGGAAGATATAAAGAGGCTAATGTGTGATAGAGCGTATCATATCACGGGGTTTGGATGCACCGGCGAAGTTTGCACCGACTCTCGAGGTGAGAAAGGGTAATGCACGGTACCAAAGAGGCTAGCAAATTGCAGAAAGGTGAGAGTGTGTATAATCCATGGACTCATATTAGTCATAAAGAACTCACATACTTATTGAAAAAGTCTATTAGCCCTCGAAGCAAAGTACTACTACGCATGCCCCTAGGGGGATAGATTGGTAAGAAAAGACCATCGCTCGTCCCCGACCGCCACTCATGCATAAGGTAGAGAATCAATAATAAATCATGCTCCAACTTCATCACACTAAGGACTATACGTGAAGCACTAGAGCAACTACCTAGCTCAAATGACTTAAGTGAAGCACATAGAGTATTCTAACAAATCACGATAAATGTGTGTCCCTCTCAAAAAGGTGTGTTCAGAAAAGATGATTGTGGAAAACTAAAAAGCAAACAAAAGAAAGAAAACTATGGCACACGACGCTCCAAGTAAAACACATATCATGTGATGAATAAAAATATAGCTCCAAGTGATGTACCGATAGATTATAGACGAAAGAGGGGATGCCATCCAGGGAATCCCCAAGCTTAGACGCTTGGGTCTTCCTTGAATATTACCTTAGGGTGCCTTGGGCATCCCCAAGCTTAGGGTCTTTCCTCTTCTTATTCCTTCATCCATCGTGATCTCACCCAAAACTTGAAAACTTCAGCACACAAAACTCAACAGAAACCTCGTGAGATCCGTTAGTATAAAAAATAAATCTTAAACTTTAGGTAATGTTATAAGTTGATTCGTATTTAATATTGGCATAATTGTACTCTACTCCAACTTCTCCATGACTCACATCCCCCGATACGATCCATAGATTCATCAAAATAAGCAAACTATGCAACAAAAACAGAATCTGTCTAAAACAGAATAGTCTATAAATATCTATTTAAAAACTATAATTCTGTAACTCCAAAAATTCTGAAAACTTAGGACAACGTTAAAAATTCATATACCAATACTGTGTAAAAATTTCAGATTTTTCTGACGTTCCAGTAAAAAACGAAAAATCAAATACTGGGCGCAAAACTTTCTGTTTTCAAACAGCATCAATTATACTTTCATCCAAATCATTCCAAAGGCATTACTTGGCACAAACACTAATTAAAAGATAAAATTCACAATCATAACAGAGGATATAATTGTGTAAACACACAATACAGAAAACAAAGCAAAAATTTAAGATACATATTGGGTTGCCTCCCAACAAGCGCTATTGTTTTATGCCCCTAGCTAGGCATAATGCATTGTTTCAAGTATTATCATCCTTCAAATTAATTCCATAGGTGGCGCTCATAATAGATTCATATGGTGACTTAATTCTCTTTCTAGGGAAGTATTCCATCCCATTCTTTAATGGGAATTGGAATCTTATATTACCTTCTTTCATATCAATAATGACACCTATGGTTCGTACGAAAAGCCTACCAAGTATTATAGGACAAGACGGATTGCATTCAATATCAAGCACAATAAAATCCATGGGTACGTTATTCCTATTTGCAAGTATGTGCACATCATTTATTCTACCCAATGTTTTTTAATAGTTGAATCCTCTAAATGCAAATTAAGGGAACAAGCATCAATATCGGTGAGACCTAGCACGTCACATAAAGATTTTGGTATAGTAGAGACGCTAGCACCTAGATCACACAAGGCATTACATTCATAATCTTTAATTTTAATTTTAATAGTAGGTTCCCATTCATCATGTAATTTTCTAGGTATTGAAACTTCCAACTCAAGTATTTCTTCATGAGCTTTTATCATAACTTCTACAGTATGTTTAGTAAAAGCTTTATTTTGTTCATAAGCATTTGGTGAGTTAATCATGGATTGCAACAAGGAAATACATTCAACTAAAGATCAATTATCATAATTAAAGTCCTTGTAATCCAAAGTAGTGGGCACATCACTATTTAAAGGTTTGACCTCTCCAAACCCATTTTTATCATTTTTATCATTAAGATCATCACCCTCCAAATGATTGGGACGCCTTCTAGCTAAATTTGACTCATCTTCAGTCCTTTTTTCATCAAGTTTTATATTACTAAATAAACATTCAATAGGTGAGACACCAATCATTTTAATATCTTCATCATTACTACGATAAAAACCGGGTGGAATAACTTTTTCTAGGAATTCTCGCTTAGTTCTCAACCTAGCGGTTCTCTCTTTACTTTCATTAATGGATACATAGATAGCTTTAATAGTCTCATTTATATCATGCTTGGGTGGCAAAGTTTTAATTTTAATATTCTCTACATCATGAGCAATTCTATCCATATTCCTAGCCATACCATCAAGTTTATTCAATTTTTCTTCTATCATACTATTGAAAATATTTTGAGAATTAATAAATTATTTAATATTGTTCTCAAGATCAGAGGGTATCCTATTATTATTGTATGAATTACCATGGGAATTATCTTAATTATTAGAGGAATTTCCGAGAAACGGTCTAGGATTGAAATTCCCTCTATAAGCATTGTTGTTGAAATTATTTCTAGAGACAAAATTCACATCAATAGCATCATTATTTTGCTCAATCAAAGTAGATAATGGCACATAATTAGGATCAACATGAGCATTTTTACTAGCAAGCATTTTCATAATAGCATCCATTTTATCACCCAAAGTAGAGATTTCTTCGACATAATTTACCTTCTTACCAGTTGGAGTTCTTTCAGTGTGCCATTGAGAGTAATTTGTCATAATATTATCAAGGAGTTTTGTAGCTTCTCCCAATGTAATCTCTTATATAATTAAGATAAGAGGCAAACAAGCCATCACGATCGTCCACATAGATTAAATTATCTTGATCGTTAATTTTAGATATTAACGGTTGAGATTTAATAGATGTAGCATTACATATAAATATAGTCATGTATAAAAAGTTGGCACGTCACGTAAGAATAGTTTGACACATCTTTTCTCCAATTCATATGCCTTTTCTGTAAAAAAAAGACTATCCGAGAAATAATCAGCCATACACGTGTATTGGCATTGGAAAGTACGGCAGCCATGTCCCCACAAAAAAAAAAGAACGACGGCCAACTACAAGAGTCCGAGCATCCCAGAGAAAAAGAAGAGTCCAAGCAGATTACTACATTTGACGATGTCATCTAGGATGTCAGCAAATTAATCAATCCTACATGCACGTATATAGTAGTACAAAGGATCAATTTTACTCACACAAGGTAAGCATGAGACCACGTCCGATTTGTACATGCACATGGACGTACATGCAAATGATGGGATTTAGACTACTTCCATCTACCACGTGAGGCTCCAAACATTAAGCACGCCATATCTTAAAGCTCATGCCACCAAGAGAAAAAGGGAAAAACAATTGACAATCAGTTTTGATGGGATTAAAATTTACTGGTGTTGTGCTAAAAAAAATGCTAAACAGTATCCTATAATATATTTTTTTGCGGGAGAACTGTGTCCTACAATACGATGTGCTTTTTTTTTTTTGCGAAATAACTAAAGTTGTTGGAGAACATTATTACATTATTAGAGCGCGAGAATCTGGAAGATGTAATACATCTTAATGTAGAGCACACATGACTTATACGTATCAACTTGGATGAGTTCGTCGGTGTAAGAGTTACTTAGAAGTACGACAGAGATGCATTGGCGCATAAATGAATGTTCACCGTCGGAAGCAACAGAAGACTGGTGATTGGAAAAAAGGCAAGAGTGCATGCATATGCAAGCATGATTTATGGAAATAAATTATCGGTCAATGCAAATATGCTTATATGTGTGATTGAGCCTATATCAGAAACAAAAAAACAACATTTTGATTGTCATACTAGAAAATTGGAGGAAACACATCATGTTTACTCCAGATGTACTGAAAATATAGATACAGGAAAAACAATATTGCACTGTAAAAAAAGGCTATGATAACAATGAACGCCAAAAATCCCTTAGAAATTTCATTAATAGATGGTAAATTCCATAATGAAACTTACAAGAGATACATGGATGAAGGAGAATGCGGAATGTAATTTCCTTTAGGAAATGTATACACTTAGTGGAAAATTTCAAGCAAATTATTTGAGAATAGATAGACATCAAGGGAAGAAATCAACATTGCAAAAGGGTATTGGAGATGATCATGAATGCCAAGTGAATTTACAAGGACGGTTGAGGACCACAATGCCATTGATTTTTGACAAACCAAAGTGTTCTAGAAAACATTACATACTTATTGCAAGGGTTTCTACCAAAGTATAAATCATGTATTTTAGGTTGTTTATCGGATACACCACTATGTTCTTTTTCGATAATCTATCAAAGCTAGCGTACCGAATCAAATAACAGTTGAAAAAAAGACTAAATATCTAGCCGCGCAAATGCGCGGGTTACTCGGCTAGTTTCCATAAAAGTACCACCTGCAGCAGAGTCTAGAAGATTTCAAGAAACAAATTTTAGTCCCGCATAATTTTTTTGTATGATCATCCATAGGTTTAAACCATGAGTGGGACAACTTCTAATCATTAATTTCATTCTCTCCCATGCTTTTGCAACATATTCTTGCTCAAGTTTCTTAAAATTCATTATTTGATTTCTTTGAGAAATAATTTTAGCGGGAGGAAAATACTTAGTAATAAAAGCATCCTTACACTTATCCCAGGAATCAATACTATTGCGAGGCAATGATGAAAACCAAGTTTTAGCACGATCTCTTAGTGAGAACGGAAATAATTTCAACTTAATAATATCATTGTCCACATCTTTTTTTTGCATATTACATAATTCAACGAAAGTATTAAGATGGGAAGCAGCATCCTCATTAGGAGTTCCAGAAAATTGTTCTTTCATAACAAGATTTAGCAAGGCGGCATTAATATCATAAGACTCCGCACGAGCGGCGGGAGGAGCAATTGGAGTACTAATAAAATCATTATTATTAGTACTTGAAAAATCACACAACTTGGTGTTTTCTTGAGACATAGCGACAAAGCAAGCAAACGAGCAAACAAGCAAAAAATATTTTTGTGTTTTTGTAATTTTTACTAGAAGTGGGGGAGATGAAAACGAGAGGCAAATGCAAATAAAAAGGCAAATAAAAGTATAGCAAGTAGAAGGTAGTTTGTGTGAAGGTACTTGATAGGTTTTGGTGATGTCTCCCCGGCAACGGCGCTAGAAATTCTTCCTGCTACTTGTAAACTGTGTTGGGATTTCCCCGAAGAGGAGGGGCGATGCAGCACAGTAGAGATAAGTATTTCCCTCAGTGAGAACCAAGGTATCAATCCAGTAGGAGAAAACGCAAAACCTCGTGAACAGCACCTACACACACAAAAGCAAATACTTGCAACCAACGCGGGCAAGAGGGTTGTCAATCCCCTTGAACTTGTTATTTGCAAGGATTAAATTCTGATAGTGATAGATACATAAAGTAAATTGCAAAATAAAATAAAGTAAATAAAATTGCAGCCAGGTATTTTTGGATTTTATATATGATAAAAGTAGACCCGGGGGCCATAGTTTTCACTAGAGGCTTCTCTCTTGAACACATAGCATACGGTGGGTAAACAAATTACTGTTGGGCAATTGATAGAAATGCGCATAGTTATGACGATATTCAAGGCAATGATCATGTATACAGGCATCACCCGAGACAAGTAGACCGACTCCTGCCTGCATCTACTACTATTACTCCACCCATCGACCGCTATCCAGCATGCATGTAAAGTATTAAGTTAATAAAAGCGGATTAACGCCTTAAGCAAGATGACATGATGTAGACAAAGTAAACTCAAGCAATATGAATAAACCCTGTCATTTTATCCTTAATGGTAACAATACAAATACGTGTCTTGTCCCCTACTTTGTCACTGGGATATAGAAAACCGCAAGATTGAACCCATCACAAAGCACCTCTCCCATTGCAAGATAAATCAATCTAGTTGGCCAAACCAAATGGATAGATCGGAGAGAAATACAAAGCTACAACAATCATGCATATAAGAATTCAGAAAAGACTCAAATATTTCTCATGAATAATCTGATCATAAACCCACAATTCATCGGATCCCAACAAACACACCGCAAAAGAAGATTACATCGAATAGAACTCTGAGGAAATCGAGGAGAACATTGTATTTAAGATCAAAGAGAGAGAAGAAGCCACCTAGATACTAGCTATGGACCCATAGGTCTGTGGTAAACTACTCACACATCATCGGAGGGGCAGCAAGGTTGATGTAGAAGCCCTCCGTGATCGATTCTCCCTCCGGCAGAGTGACGAAAAAGGCCTCTACATGGGATCGCGGAAGAACAGAAGCTTGCAGCGGTGGAAAAGTTATTCGAGGTGGTTCTCTGATGGTTTCCCAATATTTGAGAACTTATAGAAGTGGAATTAGGTCAAATGGAGCCACGAGGGGCCCACAAGGCATAAGGCCGCACCCCGTTGCCTTGTCACCTCCTCGTGAGGCTTCTGGCCTCCTCCCGAAGCTTCCAGGGTCTCTTTTGTCCAGAAAAAAATCGTCAAAAAGTTTCGTAGCATTTGGACTTCATTTGGTACCGATTTCCTGAAAAACCAAAAACAAGCAGAAAACAGCAAGTGGCACTGGGCACTAGGTTAATAGGTTAGTCCCAAAAAATAATATATAATAGCATATTATTGCATATAAAACGTCCAAGGTTGATACTATAATAGCATGGAACAATCAAAGATTATAGATACGTTGGAGACGTATCAAGGCACTATTGGATTAGAATCCCCTATGCATTACAAAGATAATCTCACTTATTTTTATGTTTTCATGCATGTCAGGTATTGAACATGATCATAGTGAATATGAGAATGGGCGCATGAGAGGAATATTACGAAACAATCCACTGGCTAACAAACTTGGCATCAAGGGATTGAGATCCTATCTGGATGCAATGGAACACACACGCTCCCCATCTACAGATTCCATTGCAGAATATGATCCTAAAGACGATTCTGACCTAGATAGAGACCCAAGTCTATTTTGCTCTCCAGACAAGTCAGAGTCAGATGGCCTATCTTATTCACCCATCAAGGTGCTTGCTCTAACTTGGCAAGTTTGTATTGGTCGCACGTATCTTGCATATGATGTCTTGCATTACTTCTACTTTGTTACACCACCATCTGCTTAGTTTACACATCATATATGAGAATATGCCATGCCTATCCATTTTCTGTACCTCTTCCATGTGTCATCATACCATATTTTTCCACTCAAATGTTGTTCTTTCATAATTGATGTCAAAAAGGAAGAGGGTGATTGCAGATCCTGAAGGAGTACAAACAAAGTATTTGCAAAAGGCAGTGATCCATTCTCAAGGGATCATAGGATCTCACAACAATACTGCACACTGCATTGCTTTTGTCAGTACCTCTTGCCCTTTATCACCATACTTACACTCATTGCTGTTTGATTATGTGGCATCATTGTGCATGTTAGCTTCCTTATCCACCGTTTGCTCGAAATTATAAGATCTATATTTACTCTTAAATAAATGTAGAATAAACCCAATGGTTATGAAGTTCTGGATTGCTCTTGTAATTACCTGTTGTCATGTACTCCCTTCGTATCGAATTACTTGTTGCTCAATTGGATGTATTTAGAACTAAAATAGTGCTAGATACCTCCATTTCAGCGACAAGTAATTCCGGACGGAGGTAGTATTACTGTACTTACATTGAGAGATAGTTGATTGTTTGGCATTACTCTGCATCTTATCTGCCCTGCCCTCCATTTTCTCCAAATTATCAGATCTACATTTACTCTTACCAAAATGTTGAATAAAGGCAATACCACTGCACAAGTTGAGGTCTGCATTCCTCTTGTCAGTACCTTTTGCCTTGTAACGCTGTACTTAATTGATAGCTATTTGATTATGTATCATCACTCTACATCTGAGCTTCATTATCCTCTATTTCTTCCAATATTATTAGATCTATATTTACTCTTTACAAAATTTAGAATAAAGGCAACGCTTATGAAGAAGTTTCTTTGGGGAATTTCTTCAATTATCATTCCATTGACATGGAGAAGGGCTTTGTCAAGCCCATGTTAACATGTAATGTAAGTCCATCCCTCTCAAGCCTTCGAACTTTGTTCTATTATAGATTTGGATAGGCATCATTTCCTCCACTGCTTTTTTACTTCGGTGTTTGCATCAGATTGCATGTTTGCAACAACTGCCAGTTTCAAATTGTAGTTGTAAAAACATGTTCCTTATTCATACCATCCACATTAATCAGAACAGATCCATCACTGGTACAGCGAGCTGCTATACAAACGGTTTTTAACCCCTTTCCGCGACGGAGTTTTAAACCGTCGCCTTGCCTGTGTGTGCGATAGGGGGGTCCTTCCCACACGACCCAGAAACCGTCGGCGATAGGGCCTCCGGTCACACACGTGGGGCAAAAAGAGCCATTGTGCGATCAGGCGAGCCATTGCAGACAATTATACTGGCCCAATCATTTCTGTTCATATGTTCATCCCACATAGTGAATCTCCGAAAAACATTTTCACTCATATGTACATCACACACAATTTTTATGTGGAAACGTTTGTGCAAGGTGGCCTAACGCAAACATTTGTCGGGCGGAAGGCATGTGTGATTGTTGATTGATCCAACACGGTACTTTCTAGAAACTGTGTGCGTTGTTTGAGGTCATCGCCCACGGTGTTGTCTGAGAAACTGTCTGCAATTCAAAAACCCAATAAGCAGGCTAACTGTCCTATTATTGATAATGCATTTAGTAATCAAATTGACATTTCATATCAAACACACCATATATTTCATAGCCGTATTACGGCAACCAGGATTTCATAGCTGAATTACATCAGAGTACAACATCACATAGCTTCAGCACTCTGTTACACCATATAGCTAGGCATATAGCTAGCTATGCAATTACACAACAGCACGAAGTTTCACATGCAACATCTAAAACCTTTGGAAAGTAGCATCATATACGGTATATAGAGATGAATCTCATCTGGAAAACTACTGAATCTGAAGATGAATATTGAGCCTTCAATGACGTTGAATGTCCTTGCAACTTTACGCCAGTGGCTGCGGATGATTGCCCGCCCAACCTTCGTCCTCTTGAGGGAGACTTCAATATTGTACCGTGGGTGTTGAATGAGTACCTTCCTCGCCTCTTGACCATGGAGGTGGTTTGAGAGGTAATCATCAGTGAACTGCTTTGGAAAGGACTGAAAACAAAGATATGCATAAATATCTGTTCTAAATTTTGAAATGGCGCATAGGAAAAAACACAAGTTAAAAGAGTTAGTACCATCCTATAGTTGACTGATGTCTTCTTCATTGTGCAAACAAAGATCTTGTTGTTATTCAACACTGGTTTATTTATCCTAACAATCTTTCTGAGTTTCTTGACTTGACTGATATTCATGTCCATCTCATTTCCCCATATGCAAAATGGATCGAACAGTGGGTCTAAACCTCTGACAGCAGGACCTACATATGCAAGACCAAATTGTTAAAAACCTAAATATTAGAATGGTTCCTGCAATTGCACAATAATGTGCTATTAGCCAAAGGACCATGCATGCGCAAACCTCGATGGTAAACCTCAGTGCCTCCCATTGTTTCCCTGCAACACATATAAGGCAGATATTGATCAGTTTAAGTGAAACTTGGCATACTATTAGTAGAATATATTAATGAAAACTTGTACCCACAACAAATGAACATCACACTGTAGAATTGAACCAAAAAGTTAACTGGACACCACAACAAATGAAGCAAGCAGTTAACTAAGAACCACATTGCAGAATAGAACATATACTTGAAGATCATACAGTTAACCAAGCCTAGCGTGCTTAAGAACTACTAGGAAATATAGCATTTGTGTATGTTTCTCATGTATAGAGTACATCCAAATTCGATTTTATTCCTCACATGCATAACAATAAAAAAATTGTACCCACAGGAATTGAAAATCACATTTCAGAATTGAACCAAATAGTTAACTGACCATCACAACAAATGAACCAAACTATTAACTGAACATCACATTTCAGAAGATCAGATTGCATATTAACATTACAGAGGACAATTCCCTAGAAGGCACTGGAGGCAGCCTTTAGAAAACACCATGAACTGTCGTTTAAAGCAGCCAACCGCGTGGCGGCGTCCGCGCTTGAGGGGTCGATGGTGGCCTCGACAGCGAGGTGCTCTTCCAAGATCTGGCGGTCGGCACGCATGGCAGCCATCGCGACCTCATCCGCGCATGCGGCCGCGATTTGCTTCACCGCTGCCAGATGCTCCTTGAGCTCCTGTCTATAATGCGTGAACCATGGCTATGGGCGGTGCTTATTTGGAGGATGGGGCAGTGATTTGGGCGGAAGATGTCGCGCCGGTGGTCGAGGCATGTGGGATGGAGAAGGAGGAGGAGGATGGGGGTGGGGTGTGGATTACCTGACTATATGGACGAGGCCGCGTAGCGGGAAGGAGCGCCGCCGGCGAGGAGGCGGCGATGCAAAGCAAGCAGGGAAGGCTTGAGCTTGGAAAGGAAGGAGGAAACAGTGGAAATGTGGCTTTTGGTGGGGGGGGGGGAACCTAGATATTTCTGCGGTTGCCGAAAATTTACGAACGGTGCAGCGAAAAACTGGCACGCAAGTGTGGTTGACGCACGGCCGGTGGACTGTAGCCGACGAACATTCCTGCGTAAGCCATACATGAGGGAGCCCCAAGATATTTTATACTGCATCGCACATGATTGTTGCTAACAAACTGTTTATGGTGTACTTGATTTTTTCATTTTGATTTGAAAGACAAAATGGGGTTACGGCAGGAAAGGTCGATGTTTGAATTGCTAGAACATTTATCTGCAGTGAACATGCATCTATAGGAGTGTCGTGCTAAAATTTAGAATTATTCCGGGTTCGTTTGGCATTTTTTATACATTAATTGAGTTTTCTAGGCATTTAATGTGCATAATTCAAATTTGAACTACATGCACATGCTGCAGTGCACCAAAATGGGTTGAAAAATCGTATTTGTGTCCTTGGGTGAATGTTTAGGTCCCATACAAGAAATGGGAGTGAATTTCAAACATCTGGGCGTCGTGGCTCGGCCGAAAACATTGAGAAACTTGATTTTTAAATTCCTGTAAATACAAAAAATGCTAAAAATCACGAAACTTGGCATGGTGTCTTGACATGGCACCAACATGCTGTGGTAAAAATTTTGTTCGATTTGGGACAAGTTTTGGTATAAGCTTCTTACAAACCGGAGCTTCTCTCAAGAAGGCTCATGGTTCCGATAGGGGATGTGTCACCTTTGTGGGCGAACGACATACGCTGCCTCTTCCTGCCTTGATTTTTTTACAGAGGCAACAAAGACCAATAGGAGTGTCGTGCTAAAATTTGGAATTATTTTGGGTTCGTTTGCCCTTTTTATACATTTATTGAGTTTCTAGGCATTTAATGTGCATAATTCAAACTTGAACTACATGCACATGCTCCAGTGCACCAAAATGGGTTGAAAAATCGTATATGTGTCCTTGGGTGAATGCTTAGGTCCCATACAAGAAATGGGAATGAATTTCAAACATCTGGGCATTGTGGCTCGGCCAAAAACATTGAGAAACTTGGTTTTTAAATTCATGTAAATCCAAAAATTGCCTAAAAATCACGGAACATGGCATGGTGTCTTGACATGGCACCAACATGCTGTGGTAATAATTTTGTTCGATTTGGGACAAGTTTTGGTATTAGCATCTTACAAACCGGAGCTTCTCTCAAGAAGGCTCATGGTTCCGATAGGGGGGGATGTGTCACCTTTGTGGGCGAAATGACATACGCTGCCTCTTCCTGCCTTAATTTTTTTTACAGAGGCAACAAAGACCAATAGGAGTGTCGTGCTAAAATTTGGAATTATTCTGGGTTCGTTTGGCCTTTTTTATACATTTATTGAATTTCCTAGGCATTTAATGTGCATAATTCAAATTTGAACTACATGCACATGCTCCAGTGCACCAAAATGGGTTGAAAAATCATATATGTGTCCTTGGGTGAATGCTTAGGTCCCATACAAGAAATGGGAATGAATTTCAAACATCTGGGCGTCGTGGCTCGGCCAAAAACATTGAGAAACTTGGTTTTTAAATTCATGTAAATCCAAAAATTGCCTAAAAATCACGGAACATGGCATGGTGTCTTGACATGGCACCAACATGCTGTGGTAATAATTTTGTTCGATTTGGGACAAGTTTTGGTATTAGCATCTTACAAATCGGAGCTTCTCTCAAGAAGGCTCATGGTTCCGATAGGGGGGGATGTGTCACCTTTGTGGGTGAAACGACATACGCTGCCTCTTCCTGCCTTAATTTTTTTTACAGAGGCAACAAAGACCAATAGGAGTGTCATGCTAAAATTTGGAATTATTCCGGGTTCGTTTGGACTTTTTTATACATTTATTGAGTTTCCTAGGCATTTAATGTGCATAATTCAAATTTGAACTACATGCACATGCTCCAGTGCACCAAAATGGGTTGAAAAATCGTATATGTGTCCTTGGGTGAATATTTAGGTCCCATGCAAGAAATGGGAATGAATTTCAAACATCTGGGCATCGTAGCTCAGACGAAAACATTGACAAACTTGGTTTTTAAATTCCTGTAAATCCAAAACTTGCCTAAAAATCATGAAACTTGGCATGTTGCCTTGACATGGCACCAACATGTTGTGGTAAAAAAATTGTCCGATTTTTTGAAGGTGCATAGATTAACAACCAACAAAGTCATTTTGGAACAAAGAGCTGCCACGTTACAATCGGAAACACAAGTGTTATTCAAACCATGGGCGTTGTACTAACCATTTACGTGCCGCCACGCGTCCCCATTTTTATTGGCTAGGAGGCACCGTGCGGGGTAGTTATTTGAGTAGACGGGAGGCGTGGAGCAGACCGCTGTGCAGGCTCACCGGGAGGTGAGCCCTTTGACCTCCATCTGCCGCCCACCTCGCTCCCAACTTCTCCATTAATGGTGCCCGAGCTCCAGTTTTAATGGCGTGGCTAGGCCTCAGTCAACTGAGATTTAAGATAGAGAAAAGAAAATCTGAAAAGAAAATTTTGCACGGATCTTGATGTAAGATCTCACGGACATAGCATCGACTGAGACTTAGCAAGACTGATATATATGACGACGATGGCAATGGATAATAATAAATGTCTTACATATTCAGGAAGATAATTAAAGATGCCACATGCAGCAACGCTCGAAAGACACAAGGGCAAAAGAAGGAAGATGTAGACAACGATCTGGGTCACTGCTCTCTACTTCACCTCGATCTACTACGCCATCTTTATCATTTCATCCACCTTGATCTCCTTCACGTCCTCAATACGTCGTTTGCGAGCATCCACGGATTCCTCCAGGAGCATTTCACGCTCGATGCGGAGCTTAGCATTCTCGTCCATAAGTTTCCTGACCATGATGGCTGTCTTGTTCAGCACGGCAGTTGTCTCCTCGTGCTGCTTCGCCCTGCCGGTGATCTTCGCCTTCAGCAGGTCACGCTCGGTGCGGAGCCTCACCTTGTCACCCCGTAGTACCCGGGTGACGCCGGTCGACTTATCCAACGCGGCATAGCTCTCCTCCCACAGCTTCGCCCAGCAGGAGATGTCATTGTCCATCAGCTTGTTGAGCATAGCGCGCATGTGCCTGTGAGAGCCCTCGAGTGCCCGTGATAGATCCATCCAGGCCGCCGCGACGCGGCGGGACCTCTCTGCTGCTTCCACGGCATGGCGGGACATCTGTGCCGCTTCCGCGGCGCGGCCGGACCACTCTGCTACTTCGGCGGCGTGGCGGGTCCTCAGTGTTGCTTCGGCGGCGCGGCGGGACCTCTTTGCTGCTTCGGCGGCGCGGCGGGACCTCTCGGCTGCTATCTCGGTGAGGCGGCACATCTCTGCTGCTTCGCTCGCCGCTCCGTGGTCATTTCTCGACAAAGAACTCCTCCCACGGGCCATGGCAGACACAAGGAAGGACGAAGACTTGTTTGTTTGTTGATGAGGAATTGAGGAGGAATGTGTAGTCATTTTCGAGTAGGTGGTATTTATAACCTAGTAATAAGCTACTAAGTGGGAAAACGTTTAGGTTTTGATCGGTGTGAACAGGTTTGCAATTTCATATAGCGTGGTAATTTGGAATGTGACGGGAACCAAGCTCAAAATTATTTGATAGTTCCGGTTTCGAAGTGCGGCACGATTCCCGGATGGTGTAATTAACGTGGGCAAGCGTTCTCGGATGCGTACGTGGCGTGTGCACCGCAATCGGTGATGTCAACACACGACTTGTTCCATCAACCGTGTGCGCTTGTTATTACCATTGCGCACAATTCTTTTAATTAGAATGTGTGCTCGTATATTGCAGACTCCTTGATCTGGCTGACCGTTTCTGTTGTTTTGGCTCATCACAAACAGTTCATCCGAGTGAACTGTATGCCGTGTATCGCACACACCTTGATCTGCCTGACCATTTCTGTTGTGTTGGGTAATAGCAAACAGTTCATCTGAGTGAACCGTATGCCGTGTATCGCACACACCTCGATTTGGCTGACCGTGTTTGTTGTTCTGTCTTATCACAAACAGTTCATATGGATCAACTGTATGCCATGTATCGCACACGCGTCTCTAATCTGAATCGTGTTTGTTGTTTTGTCTTATCGCAAATAGTTCGTATGGATCAACTGTATGCCACGTATCGCACACGCGTCCCTAATCTGAATCGTGCTTGATCTCTCCGGCATCGCACACAGTTCGTCTTATTGGCGACGGTTTTAGTATGACACCGTTTGCGATTAATGCATCGCACACAGTTTGGTTGCGGGGTCTCTGATTGATGTGTCGCGTTAGGACCATCCTGCAGTAGTGCATTGATTTTATTTAGGCCTGCATGTATGCATGTGTTCTAGATCTCTAATCCGGTGGTGTGGTGAAGCTGCCCACGCCTGCATCATCTCATTTCTTGCTTTGTCTTAACTGATTTTGCTGATGATACGGACAATGCCATATTATGTTAATGCTATTTTAAATTGTATCTCTGAATTTGCCAATATAAAATGGGATGGAATTGTCAGCACACTGACCATCGTTGCTTATATATTTGTGAAACCTGTTATCTGTCTCCTTGTTTCTCTTTCAGAGTAATATCTCTAACGCCAGGTAGAACTTTAGGGAAGATAGTGAGCCAAACCCATTGCTGGTATCTATCACTTATATTGCAGCAAAGAAGGCAAACCATCTTGAAGAGAGGGAGATGACCCCAAGGTCATGTCTTGATGAAGGCATGACCTCGGTGAAGTTGCTGCCTGAATCAGTTTGACTTCTTTAGTCTCAACTTCAATCGGAAAGACTCGGTGCAGCTCAGGTCCGACTTGAAGTCCAATATCTAACGAAGATCATAGAGGACACCCGTGCATGCTTTATGTATACGCGGTAGAGCTGGAGGACATAACGTTCAGACAACTGAGGTCTCATCAGCTTGTTCAGCTGCTTGCGCTGCAGCGCCGGGGCAGGGCTAACGTTTCTTGAACTGTGTTGAAGTGCTGTCGGTTTTGTATACTATTTTGTCGGCCCATTTTTTTGCATGGGTGGCGACCTTTGATGCCCAGTATATGTAATCTGCGGTCTGGTTGCCCTTTATTATCACTGGTGGCAAGCTTTGATGCCCAGTGGATGTAATATGCCGTAATTTCTTTATTGTATAGTCTAGGTTTATTCTTAATCAGTATGCTATAATTTAGGCCGAAAGCATCAAGGGAGCTTCGACGGAGCTCAACGGCCCAATACGTTATCGGTCTGTCAGTGGTACATAAAAAGAAATAACGCTACCCAAACGGGCCGGCCCGTAACTCCCTAGATATGGGCCAAATAGTGGGCCTATAATCAGACAGGTCGGCCCGTAATTTAGGCCTAAACGTAAAGTAGATTTGGGCCTTTAACAGGCCGAGTAAAATGCGGGCCTCAGTTGGGCCAGAAAATACCATGGGCTTTTAACAGGCTGAAAAGTAGATTGGGCTTGAATTGAGCCGAACAATTCACGGGACGACAGCAGGCCAAAACATACGTAGGACCATGATTGGCCCAATTACATACGAGCCGTTAACATGCCAAAATTTATCTCGGGCCTTGGTTGGCCCAATAAAAGTATGGTTGTAAGCAGGCCGGATGCAAAGTGGGCCATAATTAGGCCCAATTATGTCACGGGCCTTTAACAGGCCGATGGTCAGGTTGGGCTGAAATTTATACACGAAGACTATGGGCCGTTAAGAGGCCGAAAGTCACTTCGAACCAGAAATAGGCCCAGATGCAGCACGGGCCGTTAAATGGCCGAAAGTGAAACCGGGTCGAAAACGGCACATATGCACGAAGGGCCGCTAACAGGCCGAAACCAATATTGGGCCGAACTGTTAAACGGGCCTTTAGCAGGCCGAAATACAAACCGGGCCTACAATGGGCCCAAAAGCACAGTGGCCTATTAATGGGCCGGATCTGGTATGGGCCGTAATTTGGCCCAAAACATGGCAGGCTGTTAACGGGCCGGATCTGGTACGGACCGTAATTTGGCCCAAACCATGGCAGGCTATTAACGGGCAGGCCCACTAGCGTCTGACAAAATCTTGTGGGCCTTTGGCCGGGCCGGCCCATTTAGGTTAAATGGGCCACTGTTGGGCCCTTCCACGTGTCGACGTATCATTGGCGCGTCTCGTCCATTGGTCAAATGACATCTGTCGCAATGCCGAGTTGACACGTGGATCCGCTGGTGAATGAGAAATTTACACGTAGAAAATCACCATTGGTCCCGGCTGTTAATGGGTTATCGGATCCAAAACGGGACCCGATAGCTTAACGGCGACCCGTTATGGTGGAAGCCACGTGTCGGTTACCCTTGACGAAATCACTTCCATGACGCGACAATTATCGTCATGGAAGTGGACACTTCCATGATGATAATTTGAGTATTGTCATGGAACACTTCTACGACAACACAGGTGACTATCTTGATTCTGTCATAAAATCGTCACGGATATACATGCATGACAGAAAATGTGGCCAACTGTGACAAACACGTATCGTCACGAAAGTGTTTTTTTTTGTAGTGGGGGATGGAGGGCTTCACCCAAAGATCCAACCGTTACACACTTTTGACCCAACTCGGTGACACCGGACCAAAATCTCGGTGACACTGACTAGTGTAAAAGATTTGAACGTTGGAAGTCTCGGTGAGACCGATCATAACATCTCGGTGAGACCAAAGTGCAATGGCTAGGGCAAAACCTCGTTTCGATAGTTCCGATTGTTTCATCTTGGAAATTCCAAAGTGAAGCAACATCGTTATAGAAACTTGGTCACGCCGTCTCGGTGAGATCGAGAGCCATTTCGGTAGAACCGAGAAGTTAGGGTTTGGCTTAGGCAATGTGTGTGATCAACTCGGCGAGTCCGGGATAGAGAGTTTCAGTGGGACCGAGATGACACTTTAGGGTTTTGGATAGATGTGATGTGGAGAAGTGTTTGAGGATTTTTGGAGCAATATCACTAAGCACTTGAGCAATTGAGTCATGATCAAAACCTCATCCCCTTTTAATAGTATTGGCTTTCCTATGGACTCAATGTGATCTTGGATCACTTAACCAAAAAATGAAGAGTCTTGGAGCTTTGACAATTCTTTGTCCTTAGCATTTTGAAGGGGTTCACACCCTCATGTCCTTGCCATGCCACTATTGAACTTATCTGAAATATACTAGATAAAGATGTTAATCCAACAACATGTATGTTGACATTAATTACCAAAACCAATAAGGGAGCACATGTGCTTTCAATCTCCCCTTTTTTTGTAATTGATGACAACATACATCAAAGCTTCTAATAGAAATTTATCAGAAGATTATTTGAAAGCTTTGAAGGAAACATGTAACATGCATATGCTCCCCCTACAAGTGTGCAGCTAGTAAATGATGATAGCTTATGAATTGAGATGCACAATTGTGATGGGATTGTAATGTGTTACATGTATCTTGGCTGTATGCATCAGAGCAACAAAATGAAAGTGAAGTACCCTCATGTCCATGATTCTTTCTTGTAAACAATATGTGCACCAAGCAAGAGATCATCATGCATATGAGTATGATGCATATACTTACCTTGATGTTCTTGATCATATTCCTAAAGAAATACACTTGAGAAAATAGGGTTAGAAAACACAAGATAACTTCTCCAAGAAAAAGACACAAGATCATCAAGAGTACCAAGATTGGGATGACATGTAGAAGAAAGTATCACTAGGTGAGTACTTCTTTTTAGATGCAATCATGTCCCCAAAAGACCAAATAAGATTTCCAAAGTAAACTTTCAAGGATTTTTCTCCCCTAAAATGAACTTCCTCTCCCCCTGAATCTAGCATAGGATATTGGGAGTAGGTAGGGTGAGACAAAATCAGGGCAAACAAACACAGAAAGAGCAAACGAAAGGACATGTTTCTCCCCTCTTAGAAACATGTAGAATTCTCCCCTCTTAGAAACATGTAGAATTCTCTCCTCTTATAAAATGCATCACTCTCCTTTAGGATATACCTTTTGATATAGAAGAGATTGTGATAAGCTTTGATGTGCATCTCTCTCCCCCTTTGACATCAATTTCCAAGAAGGGTCTAGCTTTAAGGTTATTGGCCAAGAGGGTGTGGTCCTTGAGAGGCACAAGTAGCTATGATTTAATGTCAAATGCATGCAGAGGGAAAGAATCATTGAGTGAAGCTGGAGTAGAAAAGGTAATGAAAATTTGACGGAAAATTCTTTGAGCAATTAATTCGGTGACTCCGTGTTGGATTGATCAGTGTGTCCGAGATCGGTGTATCACTGAGCGATCACATCGGTGGGTCCCAATTTGTCCGCTTCGGTTGTACCGATGAACTGAAGTGCAGTGTTAATTGCATTTAGGTGTATCTGATATGTTTCAAGTCAGTGAGACCGATTTCAATGCAGAGAGGAGAATTTGTGAACTCGGCTCACTAGGCAATTTGCTCTCACAAAGATTTTCAAGGAAGTCGGAATGGATTTGCAATGAATTGACTGAGAAGAAAAGACAGAAAGAAAGAGACATCTAGATGAAGTTTTTTTGAAAGGGGAAGTAAAACACACAAATGCAATAAGAGAGAGAAACTAAGAAGGATACTAGCTACTTCATCTTGAAGAGGGTCGGCGACTAGGTCACCTATGTTAGAGTATATTGACTTAGGAGTCAAGTGAGATCACTTGATCATAGGTCATACTCATCATTAAGCTCAAAATGTGGTAGATAGAGATACCGAATTTTGCTTCTTGGAAGACCAAGACACTAGAGATCTACCAAGAAATTGACATGTACCCGAATTGGATTTTCTATCAACCTTGTCTCGGGCGTAGTCCGAATTGGAGTAGCCAACAAGATCAAAAGAAGATCCTTTGGGATACCAAATGCCCAAATTTGGTGTATGTAACAAGTATCTCACAATTCTTTTCACGGCCTTAAGGTGACATTCCTTTGGTGCCGCTTGATATCGTGCACACATGGACACACTTAGCATAATGTTGGGATGGGAGGCACATAGATATTGCAATGAACCAATCATGGAATGATAAACCTTTTGATCAACCGGTTTGCCATCCTTAGTCAAGTTAAGATGTCCGGTGGTAGGCATGGGAGTTTTCATGCCTTTGCTTTCTTGCATGTTGAACTTCTTGAATAAGTCTTTGGTATACTTTGTTTGAGAAACAAAGGTACTCTCTTTAGTTTGCTTGATTTGCAAACTAAGGAAGAATTTGAGTTCACACATCATATACATCTCATACTTTTCCGACATCAACCTTCCAAACTTTTCACTAAAAGAAGGATTAGTAGATCCAAAAATGATATCATCAACATATATTTGGCATACAAATAGTTCTCCATTAACTCTTTTAGTGAACAAGGTTGAATCAATTTTACCAATTTTGAAACCTTTTTCAAGAAGAAACTTTGGTAAGCATTTGTACCAAGCTCTAGGGGTTTGCTTGAGACCATAGAGAGCTTTATGAAGTTTATAGACATGGTTTGCTTTCTTGGGATTAACAAAGCCGAGAGGTTGTTTAACATAAACTTCCTCCTCAATTTCACCATTTAAGAAGGCACTTTTAATGTCCATTTGATAGAGGGTGATATCATGGTGACTGACATAAGCAAGTAAAATGCAAATGGATTCAAGTCTAGCAACGGGGGCATAGGTCTCACCATAGTCCATACCTTCAACTTGTGTGTAACCTTGAGCTACAAGACGAGCCTTGTTGCATATGACTTGTCCATCTTCATCTTGCATGTTACAAAACACCCATTTGGTTCCGATGACATTTTGCTCATCCTTGGGCTTCTCAACCAATGTCCAAACTTGATTCCTCTCGAAGTTTTGTAGTTCTTCGTGCATAGCATTCACCCAATCAGGGTCTTCAAGGGCTTCATCAACCTTCATAGGTTCAATACTAGAGATGAATGAGTAATGCTCACAAAAGTTAGCTAAACGAGATTTAAAGCGAGTGATTCTCCCGGATTTGATGTCGCCAAGAATTTGTTCGACGGGATGATTCTTGTCGATTCTTGCTCTAACTCGAGGTAGCTTTTGCTTGGGTTGTGGTGAGGCTTCCTCATCATCATTTTCTTCATCCTCATTGTTGTTGGTGTCGTTGTTCGCTTGAGGAGGTGGAGAAGGAGGTCAAGGTGGATCATCTTGTTGCACTTCCTCATTCCCTTCGTCTTGACGTGTTCCACTTGTGGATGCCTCCATATCAACTTGTGGTTCACCTTGGCGTGAAGTTGAGGCTTCCACTTGAATGGACGAGGTACTCACCTTCACCTCCATGGGACGAATCTTACCAATGGACAAGTCTTCGATTGCTTCCGAAGGATCTTTGTCTCCTACATCAATTGGCAATTGCTCGACTTGCGAGCCGTTAGATTCATCAAACTTCACATCTATCGTCTCTTCAACTTTTCGAGTGAAGTTGTTATAGACACGGTAAGTGTGAGAGTTTGATCCGTAACCGAGTAGGAAACCTTCATGAGATTTAGGAGCAAATTTTGAACGATGATGCTTATCAAGAATGTAACATTTTGAGCCAAATACTCAAAAGTATCGAACTTGTGGCTTGTTAAAGGTGAGTAGCTCATACGCCATTTTACCAAGAAGCTTGTGAAGATAAAGTCGATTTGTAGCATGACAAGCCGTCTCAACCGCTTCCGCCCAAAAGTGTTTTGGTGTCTTGTATTCATCTAGTATTGTTCTTGCCATCTCGATAAGAGTCCTATTCTTCCTCTCGACAACTCCATTTTGTTGAGGTGTGTACGTAGCCGAGAACTCATGTGAGATGCCTTCTTCGTCAAGAAAAGTATCCACATTGGCGTTCTTGAACTCCATTCCGTTGTCGCTCCGAACCTTCTTGATCTTCACTTCAAATTGATTTTGGGCTTTCCTAGCGAAGTTCTTGAAGATCTTTTGTACGTGCTATTTGTCATCGAGAAAGAACACCCACGTAAATCTGGAAAAATCATCAACTATGAACAAAACCGAAAGAGTTACCGCCAAGGCTCTTATAGGCATTGGGACCAAAGAGATCCATGTGAAGTAGTTCGAGTGGTCTCCTTGTGGTCATGATGTTCTTCATGGGATGACTTCCTTCAACTTGTTTTCTTGCTTGGCAAGCACTACAAAGTCTATCCTTGTCAAAGATAACATCTTTCACACCAAGAATATGATCTCCCTTAACAAGTTTATCAAGATTACGCATGCCAACATGTCCTAGCCTTCTATGCCATAGCCAACCTTTAGAAGACTTTGCGATAAGACATGTGCGAGGTTGAGCTCTTTTAGTGAAATCAACAATGTATAGATCACCTCTACGAATGCCGGTAAAGACCATATTATGATTATCTCGACGAAACACTTGGCAATCTACTTCGGCAAATAGAACATTGAAACCAAAGTCGGCTAGTCTAGATACGAAAAGAAGATTGTACCAAGAGATTCAACAAGCATAACATTTTGAATGGAGCTATCATTGGATATGGCCACCTTACCAAGGCCAAGTACCTTACCCTTGGAGTTGTCTCCAAAAGTCACATACTTGCGTGGACCATCATTTTTAGCAACCTCACGAAACATGTCTCTATCTCTGGTCATGTGATCGGTGCATCCACTATCAAGAATCCACTCTTTTCATCCGGCCATGTAATCTCGAAGATTTGCCATGAGACTAAGATTCATCATAGTCTTCTCATATTCGATGTCGAATTCCTCATCCTCATCATAATAGCCACGTTCAACATCGTCATCATCAACATGTATGTGATCATCACCCAAGGCAGTGGATTCATTAGTTTCATGATCATGACAATGTTCAAGTTTATGAATTCTAATGGCTTCCATTATGATTATGGTAATGGTTCCAACATCACCTTTAGCACGCATAAGATCACAAAGCTCAAATAAACATTCATCAAACTTAGGATCGCTAGGCTTCATCTTATGAAAGGCAATAGACTTGTGAAGGATCTCATCAAGATTTTTTAATGAGTAATTTGGAAAACGCATCTCAATGTCCTTCCATAAATTGTATGCACATTCAAAGTTTTGCATACGAACAAGCACATTTTTGGATAATCCTCTATTGATAAGATTGACGGTTCTAAGATTACGAAGCAAGTCAACTTCCTCTTCATGAGTGGGGTGCAAGGGATCAATAGGAGACACATAAGGATAATGAACATACTTGCTCAAGTTCAATTCATTAAAGATGGCACGCATTTCATTTTTCCAAGAGTTGTAGTACCCTCCATCAGGAATAGGCACTCTCCATCTTCCTCCAATGGTGATAAAACCAAAGCAATGGAGACCAAGGCTCTGATACCAATTGTAGGATCGAAGAAGATAGGTCTAGAGGGGGGTGAATACACTCTTAACCAACCAAAGGTGCAGTTTTCAGTTTTCTTGAAACCTAGGCAGATTTTAGCACTAGTTAAGATATCACCAAGACTTCCTACACATGCATATCTAGAGATAGGGCAGCGGAAATAGTAATACATACAATTGTGCTGAAAGTAATGGGTAGAGAAGAGAAGATCAAACGCAATGAAGACACGATGGTTTTTGGCGTGGTTCCGATAGGTGGTGATATCGTACGTCCACGTTGATGGAGACTTCAACCCACGGAGGGTAACGGTTGCGCGAGTCCACGAAGGGCTCCACCCACGAAGGGTCCACGAAGAAGCAACCTTGTCTATTCCACCATGGCTTACGTCCACGAAGGACTAGCCTCACTCGGGGTAGATCTTCATGAAGTAGGCGATCTCCTTGCCCTTACAAAATCCTTGGGTCAACTCCACATGATCTTGGAGGCTCCCAAGTGAGACCTAACCAATCTAGGAGACACCACTCTCCAAAAGGTAATAGACGGTGTTGTTGATGATGAACTCCTTGCTCTTGTGCTTCAAATGATAGTCTCCTCAATAGTCAATCACTCTCTCACAGATTTGGCTTTGGTAGGAGAGGGGATTGAAGTGGAGAGCAACTTTTTTTTGAACACAGTATAGACGCAAGCGCTCATATACACGCGCATACACTCACCCCTATGAACGCACGCACACACACCCTACCCCTATGAGCACCTCCGAGAGACTGAGCCGGCATATCTTCTTGAAAATTACGAAGTCACCGTAGGCACCTCGTCATCGACGGGAACGTCTCCTCCCACTGAATGCGCATCGCCGGAAATCCTGAAATAAATCCAGGAATAAATGCGAGCACCAGGATTTGAACCCTGGTGGGCTGGGGATACCACAGTCCCTCTAACCATCCAACCACAGGTTGGTTCGTGGAAAGCAACTTGGGGAGGCTAGAAATCAAGGTTCAAATGGCTGGATTGGAATCTCATGAACTCAACACATGAGTAGGTGGTTCTCTCTCGGAAAATGAGTAGTGGAATTAGTGTTTCGTTCTCATGGCTTTCTTAGAGAGTAAGTGGGGGTGGAGTGGTATATATAGGCTTCACCTAAAGACCCAACAGTTACACACTTTTGACCCAACTCGGTGACACCGGACCAAAATCTCGGTGAGACCGACTAGTGTAAAAGATTCGAACGTTGGAAGTCTCGGTGAGACCGATCATAACATCTCGGTGAGACCGAAGTGCAATGGCTAGGGCAAACCCTCGTTTCGGTAGTTCCGATTGTTTCATCTCGGAAATTCCGAAGTGAAGCAACATCGTTACAGAAACTTGGTCACGCCATCTTGGTGAGACCGAGAGCCATTTTGGTAGAACCGAGAAGTTAGGGTTTGGCTTAGGCAATGTGTGTGATCAACTCGGTGAGACCGGGATAGAGAGTTTCGGTGGGACCGAGATGACACTTTAGGGTTTTGGATAGATGTGATGTGGAGAAGTGTTTGAGGATTTTTGGAGCAATATCACTAAGCACTTGAGCAATTGAGTCATGATCAAAACCTCATCCCCTTTTAATAGTATTGGCTTTCCTATGGACTCAATGTGATCTTGGATCACTTAACCCAAAAAATGAAGAGTCTTGGAGCTTTGCCAATTCTTCATCCTTAGCATTTTGATGGGGTCCACACCCTCATGTCCTTGCCATGCCACTGTTGAACTTATCTAAAATATACTAGACAAAGATGTTAGTCCAACAACATGTATGTTGACATTAATTACCAAAACCACTAAGGGAGCACATGTGCTTTCAAGAACATGGTGCTACTCTGATGCACAAGTGTGGAAACGGATAGTAACATTGCCCCTTCTCTCTTTATCTCTCATTTTTATATTTATTTTTTATTTTTTGTTGGGCTCTTTTCGGCCTCTTTTTTCTCTCTTTTTTTAATTTTTCGTCTGGAGTCTCATCCCGACTTGTGGGGAAATCATAGTCTCCATCATCCTTTCCTCACTGGGACAATGCTCTAATAATGATGATCATCACACTTTTATTTACTTATAAATTGATATTACAACTCGATAAAAACTATACAAAATGACTCTATATGAATGCCTGTGGCAGTGTACCAGGATGTTCAATGATCTATCGTAACATGTATGATAATGATGAACGGTGGCTGAGCCACAAATATCATGTCAGCTCTATATGATCATGCAAAGCAATATGACAATGAACACAAGTCATATGATGGAACGGTGGAAGTTGCATGGAAATATATCTCGGAATGGCTATGGAAATGACATAATAGGTAGGTATGGTGAATATTTTGAGGAAGATATAAGGAGGCTTATGTGTGATAGAGCATATCATATCACGGGGTTTGGATGCACCGGCGAAGTTTGCACTAACTCTCGAGGTGAGATCGGGCAATGCACGGTACCGAAGAGGCTAGCAAATTGCGGAAGGGTGAGGGTGCGTATAATCCATGGACTCACATTAGTCATAAAGAACTCACATACTTATTGTAAAGCCTATTAGCCCTCGAAGCGAAGTGCTACTCGCATACCCCTAGGGAGGAAGTTGGTAGGAGTTAACCATCGCGCACCCCCGATTATAACATCACTCAAGGATTTCATTTCAGACATAAAAATGCTCAAACATCCCCACCGTGCCATGACCAACACTTAGATGAGAAGTTAAAAACAAGCTTTAATACCGATATTCCTACTAACCAATGATCATGAACCAATATCCTTTCATATTACGAGATCAATATCATTAAACCATATGTTTTATATTTAGTGGTCTACATGAAAGTTTTTATTATATCCCCCTTGAATACCTATCCTTTCTGGACTAGTCTTATAACACGTGCAAATTGCCATTACTACTTATTAGACTCTCAAAAAGATTTAAGTGAAGCAGGAGAGTACAATTATTTCTACAAAATATAACCACCACCGTGCTCTAAAAGATATAAGTGAAGCACTAGAGCAACTGCCTAGCTCAAAAGATATAAGTGAAGCACATAGAGTATTCTAACAAATCATGATAAATGTGTGTCCCTCTCAAATAGGTGTGTCCAGCAAACAATGATTGTGGCAAACTAAAAATCAAACAAAGAAAATAAAACTATGGCACAAGACGCTCCAAGTAAAACTCATATCATGTGATGAATAAAAATGTAGCTCCAAGTAAGTTACCGATAGATTGTAGACGAAAGAGGGGATGCCATCCGGGGCATCCCCAAGCTTAGAACCTTGGGTCTTCCTTGAATATTACCTTGGGGTGCCTTGGGCATCCCCAAGCTTAGGGTCTTGCTGGTCCATATTCCTTCATCCATCGTAATCTCACCCAAAACTTGAAAACTTCAGTACACAAAACTCAACAAAAACTTCATGAGATCTGTTAGTATAATAAATCAATCATCCACTTAAGGTACTGTTATAAACTCATTCATAATTGTTCTTGCATAATACCTACTGTATTCTAACTCTTCCATGACTTATACCCCTCGATACAATTCATGGTTTCATTAAAACAAGCACAGTATGCAATAAAAACAGAATTTTGTCTAAAACAGAACAATATGTAATAACAGAATATTATCTATACTTCTGTAACTCCAAACATTCTGAAAAATTAGGAAAACATAAAAAAAAAATTGTATCCCAATACTGTGTAAAAATTACAGCTTTTTCTGACGTTCCAGTAAAAAACGTAAAATCAAATTCTGGGCGCAAAACTTTCTGTTTTTGAATATCATCAATTATTCTATCATCCAAATCATCCCAAAGGCATTACTTGGCACAAACACTAATTAAAAGATAAAAACACAATCATAACAGTAGCTATAATTGTGCAAACACACAAAACAAAAAATAAAAGCAAAAATAAAGATAACTATTGGGTTGTCTCCCTACAAGCTCTTTCTTTATATAGCCATTAAGATAGGCTTTGAGATTTTAATGATGCTCACATAAAAGATAAGAATTGAAGCACAAAGAAAGCATCATATAACATGTGACAAAGACATTTAAGTCTAACATACTTTCTATCCATTGGCATTTTATAGAAAAAAATTATCAAGACAAGCAATATCAAGCATATGCAAATAGGAAGAGTGAATCATTAATAATTTCAACACAAAGAAAGATAATTTAGTGACATGAAAATTTCTACAACCATGTTTTCCTCTCTCATAATAATTACATGTAGGATCATAATCAAATTCAACAATATAGCTATCATATAAAATATTCTCTCCATGATCCACATGCAAGCAAATCTTATAATCTTCCAAGATAGTGGGATTAACATCAACTAAAGTCATGACCTCTCCAAACCCACTTTTATCACAAATTTCATAGGATTGAACACTCTCCGAATATGTGGGATTCTTTTTTTTCTAAATTTGACACTCTTCCAAACCCACTTTCAATATTGTTGCAAACATTATTATCAATATCGTATTCATCATGAGGCTTAAATAAATTTTCAAGATCATAAGAAGTATCACCCCAATCGTGATCATTACAATGAGTAGTGGACATAACAAAGTCATCATCCCCAAGCTTGTGGTTTTGCATATCATTAACACAATTGACATTAATAGAATTTATAATAACATCATT
Organism: Elymus sibiricus; assembly: GCA_039707655.1. Classification (NCBI taxonomy): domain Eukaryota; kingdom Viridiplantae; phylum Streptophyta; class Magnoliopsida; order Poales; family Poaceae; genus Elymus; species Elymus sibiricus. Next base: position 341,527,005 of record CM077666.1, on the reverse strand, counting down.
GCAATCTTGCTTTTCATTCAAGGAGTTGTTATGAATCACTTTATAAATTTATTCTTTTAACACTTCATCATTATTTTCTAATTCACAATTTTCAAGCAAAACTTCATATAGATAATCAAGTGAACTCACCTCACAAGCAATTGGTTCATCATAATTGGATTGTTTGAAAAGATTATCAAGTGGATGAGGATCCACATCAATAAATTTTAGCAAGCGAAGATGCAAGCAAATAGAAGGCACATGGCAACACAAGCAAAGATAGCACACAAAATATTTTTGGTATTTTTGATTTTTTAGAGAAGTGAGGGAGATGAAAAAGAGAGGCAAATAAAAAGTAGAGCAAGTAGATGATAGTTTGAGTGAAGGTACTTGATAGGATTTGATGATGTCTCCCCTGCAACGGCGCCAGAAATTCTTCCTGCTACTTGTGAGCTGCATTGGAATTTCAGCCGAAGAGGAGAGGAGATGCACTACAGTAGAGATAAGTATTTCCCTCAGTGGGAAACAACATTTATTAAACCAATAGGAGAATCACGCAAACCCTCGTGAATAGTACCTGCACACACAAAAGCAAATACTTGCACCCAACGCGGGCAAGAGGGTTCTCAATCCCCTTGATCTCGTTAATTGCAAGGATTAAATCTTGTATAGGTAAAAGTATAAATTGAAAAACAAAAGGAAAAGAAATAAATTGCAGGAAAGATTTTTAGGGTTTCTTTTTATAATTAAGATAGACCCAGGGGCCATAGTTTTCACTAGAGGCTTCTCTCTTGAACGCATAGCATACGGTGGGTTACTGTTGAGCAATTGATAGAAAAGCGCATAGTTAAGACGTTATACACGACAATGATCATGTATATAGGCATCACGTCCGAGACAAGTAGACCGACTCCTGCCTGCATCTACTACTATTATTCCACCAGTCGATCGCTATCCAGCATGCATCTATGGTATTAAGTTCATAACAAATAGAGTAACGCCTTAAGCAAGATGACACGATGTAGACAAAGTAAACTCAATCAATATGAATAAACCCCATCGTTTTATCCTTAATGGCAACAATACAAATACGTGTCTTGTCCCCAACTTTGTCGCTGGGATATAGAGCACCGCAAGATTGAACCCATTACAAAGCACCTTTCCCGCTGAAGATAAATCAGTCTAGTTGGCCAAACCAAACGGATAGATCGGAGAGAAATACAAAGCTATAAAAATCATGCATAATAAAGTTTAGAAAAGACTCAATTATTTTCAATGAATAATTTGATTATAAACCCACAATTCATCGGATCCCAACAAACATACCGCAAAAGAAGATTACATCGGATAGAACTCTAAGAAGATCGAGGAGAACATGGTATTGAAGATCAAAGAGAGAGAAGAAGCCATCTAGCTACTAGCTATGGACCCGTAGGTCACACATCATCAGAAGGGCAGCAAGGTTGATGTAGAAACCCTCTGTGATTGATTCCCCCTCCGGCAGATTACCGGAGAAGGCCTCTAGATGGGATCGCGGAAGAACAGAGGCTTGCACCGGCGTAAAAGTTATATCGTCTTGCGTTCTGTTGGTTTGGGAATATTTGGGAATTTATAGGCTTGGAATTAGGTCAAACGGAGCTGTGTGGGGCCCACAAGCTCTGGGGGCACGCCCTCGAGCTTGTGGCTCTCTCGTATCTCTTCTGACCACCTCCCGAAGCTTCTAGGGTCCCTTCTGGTCCAGAAAAATTCAATCTAAAGATTTTTTTCGTTTGGACTTTATTTGATATTGATTTTCTGAAAAGCCAAAAACAGGCAAAAAACAGGAACTGACACTGGGCACTGGGTTAATAGGTTAGTCCCAAAAAATGATATAAAATAGAATATAATTGCATATAAAGCATTCAATATTGATAATATAATAGCATGAAACAGTCAAAAATTATTGATACGTTGGAGACGTATCAATGACATGTCAAGAATGCTATGGATTGTGCTAATGCATCTAGCAACAAATTAAATGAAGTCCATTTGAACCAAAGCATTTAAAAGGCCATTTAGTTGTTTTTACTTATGCAGTAGGTATAAGTTGGTTTTTCATGCATGAAAGTGTTACAGATGGATTCTTTGGATTTTTTTGATAATTTTTCATATATAAATTATTTCATTCTGAGCTACGGTTGATTTTCTATGAATTTTTGAAGTTTAGTTAATTTTTTGAAAAATAAATAAATCCTTTTGATTTATTTAAAATCCAGAAGTCATTACTGCATCAGCTGAGGTCAGCAGTTGACTAGTCAAAAGTCAAACCTCACAGTGGGGTCCCACATGTCATAGGCACAAAGGTTAACAGAGGGTTATTTAGTTTTAACCGCGTCATTAATAGTGGGGGTCCCACATGTCATACACTCAGGGGTTAGTTAATGGGGTAATTAGCATTAAGCTAATCACCTAACTAGTCGGGTTTACCGGTCAGTGACCCAGGCCGGTGAGGTCGTCGCCGGCGACGACGGGGCACGGCGGTGTCCGCGCTATTGGCCACGGGAGCGGCGGCCGAGGCCACTAGGGCATAGCCCGTGCTCGCCCGCATCCAGGGGAGCAAGCTAGGGGTCGCGGGGACACCGAAGCTAATGGCAGCGACATCGGAGGCAGTGACCGAAGCACGATGATGACGCGGGCGACCACTACGCGGCACGGGAAGGCCAGCTGAAGTGCGCTACGGGCTCCCGCGGACTCCAGGAGCACACTAGGCTAGTCGGTTTGAGCGGAGAGGCATAGCTGCGCCATGCCCAGCGTCCATGGTGGACGATGGTGCTCGGTACGGTGGCTAGCACGGCTACGGCACGGGAACGATGGAGAAGACGAAGGGGAAACGTGCAGGGGCTCGCGGGGAGTCAGATGGAGGTGAAGGTGAGGTCGGGGGCGCATCGGTTTCCGCAAATCGACGGTGATGACCAGCGACGGTCGAGGAGGAAGACGAGCTCATTGGCGGCGGAGCAGGGCTTCCTATGTTGCTCGGTTCGGTGGAGAGGATGATGACGATGGCGCGGAGCTCGTGGGCACGACAGAGGGGCGAGGGGGTGGCTATGGCCACGTGGTTCACGGCGGTGTAGCCATGGCTGCTTCGGCCATGGTGGGGAGCGGGCAAAGGAGACAAGGAGGAGAGGAACGGAGGGATCAGCTCGATCGGGACGGCAGTGGCGAGGTTATCCAGCGCGTCGACGTCGCTCGGTGGACAGGAAGGCAAGCAGGAGGTGGCGAGCTATGGGCGTTCGCGCGTCGGGCACACGCTGTGCGTCCGACTGGCGGGGAGAAGGGGATGACTGGCACTGGGCCAGTGGGCCGCACAGTGTTGGGCCAGGTAAGTTTTCTGCCTTTCCTTTATTTCTTTCTGTTTTCTAATTTGCAGTCTGTTTTTGTTTTAGTAGAAATACTAAACCATTTTTTTTGCTTCTGATAAAAATTGTGTGGACTAGTTGGACTAATCCAGAGCCCCTCACAATTTTTCAGAATTATTGGAGCAGTAAAATTATCTACAGCATTTAATAGCTCCAATTCAAATACTTGTTGGATTAATTCAAAGTCCATTTATGTCCTAGAAAAATGTGCACCATTTTTGGTTTAGGTTTTCACCTTGTGCCATAAATCATGAACATTTTTGAAGGGCATTTTGGGTTCATTGAAAATTATCACCTAGTTTATTAATGTGGTGCTAGGGTTTATCCAATCCCCATTTCAATTCATTGAAATTTAAACATGATGCAAACACTTGAAAGGTTAGCCTAGTGCATACCAAAACTAGGGATGTGACAACTTGCCCCCACTCAAAAGAATCTCGTCCCGAGATTCAGAAGGCGTCGGAAAGAGAGTGGGGTACTCCAATCGAAGACGATCCTCTCGCTCCCAAGTCGCTTCTCTCTCAGAATGATGAGACCACTGAACCTTGAGAAACTTGATGTTCTGACATCGAGTGGTACGCTCTGCTTGATCAAGAATATGAACATGGTACTCTCGATATGTGAGGTTATCTTGGAGATCAAGCGTTTCGTGGTCCACTCCGCGGATAGGATTCGTGAAGCAACGCCTGAGTTGAGAGACGTGAAAGACATCATGGACTTGAGAAAGATGTGGGTGTAGTTCCAACTGGTAGGCAACCTCTCCTCATTTAGCAAGAATGCGTAAAGGACCAATGTAACGAGGAGCCAACTTGCCCTTGATACCGAAACGATGGGTACCCTTCAAAGGAGTAACCTGAAGGTAAGCCTTCTCACCAACCTCATAAGTTACTACCTTATGACGACGGTCATACTGGCTCTTCTGACGAGACTCGGCTGTCTTCAAATTCTCACTAATGATGCGAACTTGCTCTTCTGCCTCCTGGATCATATCCGGTCCAAAGAATTGTCTTTCCCTGGTTTCTGACCAGTTCAAAGGTGTTCGACATCTTTGTCCATAAAGAATCTCGAAGGGTGCTTTCTTGAGGTTGGAGTGGTAGCTGTTGTTATAAGGAAACTCAGCAAAAGAAAGACACTTCTCCCAATCCATACCGAACGAGATAACACAAGCTCTAAGCATGTCTTCGAGAATTTGATTGACCCTTTCCACTTGACCACTTGATTGAGGATGGAAAGCGGTGCTGAAAGATAGGTGGGTTCCCATGGCAGTCTGGAAACTCTCCCAAAATCGAGAAGTGAAAAGACTTCCACGGTCAGCATTGATCTCTAGTGGAACACCATGAAGTGACACTATTCGAGAGATATATAAGTCAACTAACTGACTAGCAGTGATACTCTCTCGAACAGGAAGGAAGTGAGCCACCTTAGAAAGACGATCAATGACCACAAAGATAGCATTATTCCCTCTCTTGGTCCTGGGAAAGCCGGTGATGAAATCCATACCAACTGTGTCCCATTTCCACTCAGGAATAGCTAAAGGCTGAAGGGTGCCAGCAGGCCTCTGATGCTCTGCCTTAACGCGACGACAAACGTCACAGTTAGCAATGAACTCAACGATTTCTCTCTTCATCCTAGTCCACCAGAACCTCTGGCGTAGGTCCTGATACATCTTAGTACTATCGGGATGAATCGTGAGAGGAGATTCACAAGCCTCCTTAAGGATCAACTGCCGCAGATGTTGGCTCTTGGGAAGCACCAAGCGGTTCTCAAAGAAAACAACATCTCGATCATCCATAGAGAAACATCCAGCAACTCCCTTCTCAATGTTCCTCTTGATCCGGGTAATACCCGTATCATACAGCTGGACAGCTATGATCTGATTCTCAAGAGTGGGTTTCGCCACCAAAGAAGAAAGGAATACTTGGGGAACAATGTGAAGATTAAGCTTACGGAATTCCTCATGGAGAAGTGGTTGACCTTGTAACAACATGAGATTGTTACAATAGGACTTATGACTTAACGCATCAGCCATGACATTGTCCTTGCCTGGGGTGTAAGATATTCCTAAGTCGTAATCCATAATCAACTCTACCCAACATCTCTGCCTGAGATTCAGATCCGTTTGGGTGAAGATATACTTGAGACTCCGGTGATCGGTGCAAATCTAGCAACGGTTACCAAGAAGGTAATGTCGCCATGTCTTAAGTGCATAGACTACGGCTGCAAGCTCTAGATCATGTGTAGGATAATTATCCTCATGTGGATGCAACTGTCGAGATGCATTGGCAATCACATGGCGATCCTGCATAAGAGTGCAACCTAGTCCCTGTCGCGAGGCGTCACAATAGATAACAAAGTTCTTAGAGAAGTACGATGGCACAAGTATGGGAGCAGAAGTCAGGCGTCTTTTCAGTTCCTGAAAACTGTGCTCGCACTATGGGGACCACTCAAACTTTTTATCTTTCTTGAGGAGCTCAGTAAGAGGCAAGGTGATACGTATCCAACGTATCTACAATTTTTGATTGTTCCATGCTATTATAGTATCAATCTTGGATGTTTTATATGCAATTATATGCCATTATATATCATTTTTTGGGACAAACCTATTAACCCAGTGCCCAGTGCCAGTTGCTGTTTTTTGCTTGTTTTTGCCTTTTTAGAAAATCATTATCAGACGGAGTCCAAACGAAGAAAAAACTTTGGATTAATTTTTTCTGGACCAGAAGGGACCCTCGAAGCTTCGGGAGAAGACCAGACGAGCCACAAGGGAGCGACAAGCTCGGGAGGCGTGACCTGGGGGGTAGAGCGCGCCCCCCAGGCTTGTGGGCCCCTCGTGGCACATCCTGACCTAATTCCAGCACTATAAATTCCAAAATATTCCCAATATACTAGAGAGACAGAAGAAAAAACCTTTCTGCCGCCGCAAGCCTCTGTTCTTCCGCGATCCCATCTGGAGGCCTTTTTCGGTACTCTGCCGGAGGGGGAATCGATCATGGAGGGCTTCTTCATCAACCTTGCTGCCCTTCCGATGATGTGTGAGTAGTTTACCATAGACCTACGGTTCCATAGCTAGTAGCTAGATGGCTTCCTCTCTCTCTTTGATCTTCAATACCATGTTCTCCTCGATGTTCTTGGAGTTCTATCCGATGTAATCTTCTTTTGTGGTGTGTTTGTTGGGATTCGATGAATTGTGAGTTTATGATCAAATTATTCATGAGAAATATTTGAGTTTTCTCTGAACTCTTTTATGCATGATTATTATAGCTTTGTATTTCTCTCCGATCTATCGATTTGGTTTGGCCAACTAGATTGGTTTATCTTGCAATGGGAGAGGTGCTTTGTGATGGGTTCAATCTTGCGGTGCTCAATCCCAGTGACAGAAAGGGACATGACACGTATTTGTATTTTTTTGAGCTCTGAAGACACTGGGAGAAGCTCCCACTGTCACTTTTTAAATTAAAATGTCAAGGGTTACAGGGGGGGGGGGGGGGGAAGTTAGGTACATACAAAGAGGTGAGTAGGTCCACAAATCTAAGGAGAAGGGAGAGGGGGGTGAAGGGGCGCCTACATGTCCATCTAGAAAGGATGGTTAGTTACAAGTAGGATATATATGCCTACTAGTTACAGAGAGGCAACAAAAGATGTGATGAAGGGTCCTAGCCCCTCCTTCGTCCTAAGAACCATCATGGAGAAGTCCTTCACAAATCTAGCCTTCCACGAAACATGAGAATGTGCCACGTTTCTGAAACATTTGTTGTTCCTCTCCTTCCAAATCCCCCACGCGGCGACGATGAAAACCTCCATAAACATTGGCCGGCCCCAATTATTTTTGGCTTCGTGTAGCACTTGAAACCTGCAGTCCACGTCAATCCTGTGAATTCCCAACGTGGCCCAGCATGCCACACTGAAGGGACATTTGAAGAACAGATGGTTCAGAGTTTCCTCCGGCGCTCCATGGCAAAGCATGCAGGTGTAGACATTGTCAATCAGAATATTGTGTCGTCTATGGAGCATATTCTAGTATTTATGCGATCCATCAGTACCAGCCAGGCAAAAAATTTCCATTTATTTGTGCATTTGGATTTCCAAATCCAGTTGAACGAGCGATCAACCGTCAGGTCCCTGAAGCAGAAAGCATAGTACTGTGACGATTTGAACATTAAGGATCCCCATTCACAGAACCAGGCATCATTGATGTTGCATCTGGGGTCGATGGGGGCAGTCAAGGACTGCAGCTGCCTGACCTCTTCCCGCGCCTGCACTGAGAGCGGTAGATGAAATAGGTCACCGAGAGCATTCGCTGTGAGGAGTTTTTTGACTAACAGGTCTTCCATCTTCACGAAGGAAAAGGCTCTCGGGTGAGATGTCGAGATGATTTCAGAGTGCCACAAATCCTTCCAAAACAATATTGTAGATCCATGTCCAATCGTGACCGAGGTCACCCCACGGTATATATCTGACAACTGAAGTATATCACGCCACCAGAATGATCCGCATGGATCAACCGCATGCGGTACAGAGTCAGAATAGTACGTCGACCAAAGAAGTTGCATCCACGGCACATCATGTTTATTGTAGAACTTGTGAAGTTGCTTGAGAAACAAACCTTGGTTTTGCATCTTAATATCAATGATTCCAAGCCCACCATTTCTCTTAGGGCGGCAAACAAGGTCCCACGCCGCTAGTGAGTTATTTTTCATTCCATCCTCAGACTTCTTATTCCACAAACAATGTCTCCTAAGTTTGTCGAGATGCTCAATTATTTGCGGGTGGATTTTGATGGAACACATGGCATAGATCGCAAGTGAGGTGACCACCGAGTTCACAAATGTCAGCTTTGATCCATAATCCAACAAGGACGAGGCCACTGAAATTCTGCATTCCACTGAAGAGACGAGGGGCATCAGGTCAGTAATAGACGGCCTGGTCGTCCCCATAGGGAGCCCCAAATACGTGAATGGCATCTTGCCGACAGTACAGCCAAATATCGCAGCGATCCGTTGGGCATCAGCATCACGCATGTTGATCGGAACCAAAGTGGACTTGTGAAAGTTAATGCTTAGTCCCACAGAGGTGGCATAGTCAATCAAAATCTGTTTCATCAGATTGGCCTGCACCTCGCAAGCGGGCATGAGAACAATCGTGTCATCGGCGTATTGGATCACGGGGTAATCACCGGAGGCTGATGGAATGGGGAGAGATAGCTGACCCTTAGCAAAAGCATCATTGATTGCCGCTTGGAGGAGATCCGCTGCAAGGACGAAGATCAGAGGGGAAAGTGGGTCCCCCTGCCTCACTCCCCTCTTACAATAAAATTGGCGCCCAGGAACTCCATTCAACAGAACCGCTGATTTGCCAGAATCAAAGATAGCAGAAATCCATCCCAGCCAACGATAATCAAATCCCATGTGGCACATGATGTCAATCATGGGGGTGTGCTCGATAGTGTCAAACGCCTTGGCAAAGTCAAGTTTCAGAGCAAAGATCTCTCTTCCAGAGGCCTGGCATTGATGAATGTACTCAAAGGCATATGCAAGGCAATCTTGAATCGAACGGTTTTTCAAAAAACCATACTGGTTCCGATGAATAATTTTGAGGATGAACTGCTGTAATCGGTTAGCCAGGATTTTTGTTATAAGCTTGAGACAACAATTTAGAAGCGTGATTAGCCTGTAGTCGTTCGCTGTTTCAGGAGAATTCACCTTGGGGATCAAGGTTATGTACCCAGTGTTCAAGCTTTCTAGGTTCAAACTGCCATCATAGAAGTCACTGCATAGTTGATAAAAGTCCTCTCTGATTATGTGCCAACAGCTCTTCATAAAGCAACTGTTAAACCCGTCAGGCCCTGGGACTCTGTCCGAGGGCATCTCTATCACCACTCGGTCGATCTCTTCATGTGTAAAGGGGGTGGAAAGCACCTCCAGTCCATCTATCTTCTTGATGATAGAAGCAAGATCGAATTTCATATTCACTTCATTGGATTACCCCAACCTGGTTTTATATGCATGGAATAAAGCTGCTTCCTTTCCAGCATGGTCCTCTACCACAGTTCCATTATCCAATTTAAGTGAAGCGATCGAATTATGTCTGAGCCTCTCAGTCGCAACTGAGTGGAAAAATTTGGTGTTGCCGTCGCCCAATTGAAAATACCTTACCGTGCATCTCTTTCTCCAGTATTCTTTCTTGTAATCCAACAACTTTATGAGATGGGTTTTGAGGATGTTCCTAAAAATTTTCTCTGGTGTTGTGAGCTCTCTTCTCTCCTCAAGCCCATACAGTTGCAAGATGGCCCAATTAGAGTTCTCGATGAGCATCGAGAGTCTGGAGATTTTTCTACTCCAGTTTTTCAGGTCATACCTAAGTCTTTTAAGTTTCTTTCATAATCGTGCGGCAGAATTATTACCATGGCAAGGTTTCGCCCAAGAATCTTGTACCAACTGATAAAACCCAACACGTTTTACCCAGTAATTCTCAAAGCGGAAGACACAAGACTTAGGTATCGAGGATTCAATACTTACGACAAACGGTACATGATCAGAGACCGGTCTGCCCAGAGGAGTTACTGAGGTGTTCGGGTATTTGGAAGTCCAGTTGAGGGAGGTGAAGTACCAATCGAGTTTTTCTAGTAACGGCGAGTGCTGCATGTTACTCCATGTAAATGAGCGACCCTTGATGGGTAGTTCAACCAGGGATTGAGCCCAAATTAGATCATTGAAGATCAACATGTCCGCCACATCACCACCTGGTTTATTACGATTATCGGGTGCACGAATGTAATTAAAATCACCTACAATCAGCCAATCTTCCATGTTGTCAATGTTCAGATTAAATAGGCATTCAGTATATGTTTGTCTGTCAGTACCAGCGCATGGGCCATAGACATTAACCAATTTCCAGGAATCAGTTGATTGCAGAGAAGTAAATTGCACCCCAATCGCAAAGAATTCAGAGAATATGACAGTGCCAGAGAATAAAGAACTATTCCAAATAGTTATAATACCACCAAATAAACCCCGCGAGGGGACAAAAACAAATTTATCAAACTTCCTGGGACAAAAGGATTTAACAAGAGCTAGATCAAACGTAGCACGCTTAGTCTCTTGCAAACATATGACATAACAACCACAACTTTCGATAGCATTGTGGAGGGCTAGCTGCTTCTCATTGGAGTTGATGCCGCGGATATTCCAGCAAAGCACCTTCCACTGTCGACCCTGTGACATCAGTTTTCAGCAGTGGCGTCCTCCTGCAAGCTAGCAAGCAGTTTCTTGGGGCTGAGGTCACCAGGGGGGATGCCACACATGTTAGTCCCAATGCTCTGAATGGTGGCGATGGAAGTTGGGGGGAGGAACTGGCAAGCCCGACTCCTGAGTGTCGCCTGCAGTGTTGGCAGTGTTGTGGCAAGCTGAGTTCTTAGAGCGCACTACCGGCTTGTGTCTGGGCTTCACTTTGGAAGCAGCAGTTTTGATGTCTGACGGCTGGGGAACTCTGAAACGATCATATCTGGTAGATCTAGTGTTGCGTCGAAGGAAAGTGGTGTCAATGTGTGACTTCTCCGCTTGCACTAGCATATCAAGCCGTCTTGGGTTGGCAGTCTGACCATGATCCATGCTGTCAGAACTTGGGACATCCGGATCAATCACCAAGGACACAAGGGCATCATCTGAAACCAGAGGGGCAGAATGCTGATCCTGATGAGAAGCATATGTCAGATCCTGCATGTTCACAACAGTTGCAAAGTTGGCCCAGAGGTCAGCATCTAAGACAAATCCAGTGGCCAGCTGTGCATAAAAGTCAGGGTCACTAGGCAGACGTTCAAGATGCAGAGAGCTGAATTGATAGGCAGCCATGTAAACAGCAGAGCAGATAGCAGCCGGGTTAAGTGGGAAGGCTCCAGAAATACAATCAACCTGTACACCAGGGTAGGTGATGCGCGGAGTGAAATGTCCCAGAGAAATTTGCGACATAAGCTCTAAAATTTCAATAGCATCAAAGAAAGACATTGCTCTGCTAGCACCTCCAGCCCTACTGAAAACAAAACCTGGTGTTTCAATGCCTCTAACAAAGTTATCAGCAGCATCAAAGATGTCAGAGTAGACAGACCAAGCTTCCAGTGGATCATCTGACACATTATTCTCAGGTAGCACCCCATCCATAACTGACGGCCTCGTGTACGGTGATAAGATCTTTTTGGGCACCCAAATAAGTTTGTTACGTTTAGGATTGTGGTGATCCTTTCTGTTCCGTGACTGACGCATCCTCTTGCCGGTAGAGATATGTTTGGGCCTCCAAAATAATCTATTATTGCCAGCCCAACCACATTGGCTATCCAAGTGGCCCGAGAGCATGCATTTATGACAGAGGTGGCGAGCCAGGCAGGAGATTGTAGCATGATCAGATCGATTGCAAATGGTGCAGTGAAGACGAAGTGTTACAGAATTACCACAGATGCACGCCCGATCAAATAAATTGCAGTTTGTACAAATACTTGCTGCACAATCATTGACCAAATGCCCAATAGCAAAGCAACGCTGACACCTCCCGAGACGTGACAAAATATATGTCTCAGGTGGCACAGAAGGGATGTCACATACAATTGCAATATCTTGGTCAGAGTAATCAGCCTGTCTCAGATCCAAAATCTCATATAGCTTGAAATCCGGGATGCCTTGCCAAATAGACGAATGCCGATTAGCACCCCTAAAGATCCGCCCTGCAACATTAGCGGGCTCCGAGACCAGCGGTAAATCAAAACTTCCCATGGCGATAGAATCAAAGTTAGGTATCACCTGCCGAATAGGAAGGCCATCGTTGGGATCCTCAGGAGTGAAACTGCCAAACGTGATTTTCGGGATTGCCAAATGATCCCATGTCTCATCGGCGGCGACCGGAATATTCTGAATAACACCCACCGATGAACTATGAGTAGCATCATTAAAACCATCCAAAAGATGGGGTTTAATCATATTGCATGAGTTTACTTTGTCTACATCATGTCATCTTGCTTAAGGAGTTACTCAGTTTCATACTTAATACCCTAGATGCATGCTGGATAGCGGTCGATGGGTGGAGTAATAGTAGTAGATGCAGGCTGGAGTCGGTCTACTTGTCTCGGACATGATGCCTATATACACGATCATTGCATGAATCCGTCATAATTATTTGCTTTTCTATCAATTGCCCAACAATAATTTGTTTACCCACCGTATGCTACGTGTTTGAGAGAGAAGCCTCTAGTGAAAACTATGGCCCCCGGGTCTACTTTTATCATATATTAAAAACCAAAAGTTAATTGCTGCAATTTATTTACTTTTATTTTATTTAGTATTTTACTTTATCTATGTATCACTTTCAGAATTAATCCTTGCAAATAACCGCTAAGAGGATTGACAACCCTCTTATTTGCGTTGGGTGCAAGTGTTTGCTTTTGTGTGTGCAGGTGCTGCTAAAGGGATTTTGCGTGGTTCTCCTACTGGATTGATAACCTTGGTTCTTAACTGAGGGAAATTCTTATCTCTACTATACTGCATCATCCTCTCCTCTTCGGGGAAATACCAACGCAATCTACAAGTAGCAGGAAGAATTTCTGGAGCCGTTGCCGGGGAGACATCACCAAAATTATCAAGTACCTTCGCACAAACTATCATCCACTTGCATTTACTTTATTTGCATTTGCCTCTAATTTTCATCTCCCCCACTTCTAATTTTTTTTACAAAAACACAAAAATATTTTCGTTTGCTTGCTAGTTTGTTTGTGTGAAGTCGTTACCATGTCTGAACTCGAGAAAGTTGTTATTGAAAGTTCTAGCAAGGGTAGTACTAATGAATCTCTTGAGGAAAAAACCCATCCTTTTGATTTTAATCATGACCCTCCTGAGATTGATCCTCCCACTAATTTCAAGACTAAAGTCTATCACGTGGGAAGTGGTAATATTATTGGGAAGAATGTTATTTAGGTATTCATTAACTGCGCGGGAGTCGTACCAATAATTAGGGGATCTATTCTTGATAAAACAAATTGCTATGTGGATGCTATTGCCATGCTTGTGGTTAAATTAGAAAGATTTTTTTTGCATATTCACCCCATTTTACAAAAAAAATTCTATGAACTTCCCAACATCCATGATCCTAGGACTAAGAAAATTGCCACTATATTCCTTATTCATGAATTTGATTATATAAACCGAGAAGCTAGGGACATATTCTCCGTTTATAAAATCGATTTTGAGCATCCTCCTATAGAAGAAATTCTTCATGATACAGATACTATCCGTAGGTTGGAATCTAAAGACTAGTTTGCTTATAGTGAGAATATTAGAAGAAGAGTTCCATATTCCGAAATAATTAAAACCTTGTACCACCATGCTTGTGATAAATTTGAGTGGATTACTAAAGGAATTGATGAGGGATATAGTGAAGAATGGTTTGAGGGTATGGCTAGAGACCCTATTGATGATGAGATACATGTTTTATATGAGGATGTTTACGGTGATGATTCTGAGTTCAAAATTATGAATGTTAAAGTCACCAATCAAAGTCCCTTCAAGTATTTAAGCTCCCCTACTAGAAAAGAAGAACATAAAAGTAGAGAATTAATGAGAAAAGTTTTAGAAGATTTGATTAATAAAGATTTGGGGATGAAGGATGACAACACTTGAAACTATGCATTATGCCTAGCTAGGGGCATAAAACAATAGCGCTTGTTGGGAGGCAACCCAATGAATAAAATAAATTTTTGTTTTACCTTCTATTTTTGTGTGGTTACACAATTATATCCTCTGTTATGATTGTGTTTTTATCTTTTAATTAGTGTTTGTGCCAAGTAATGCCTTTGGGATGATTTGCATGATAGTATAATTGATGCTGTTTGGAAAACAGAAAGTTTTGCGTCAAGTATTTGATTTTTGATTATGTACTGGCGTGTCAGAAAAATCTGAAATTTTTACACAGTATTTGTATATGAATTGTTTACGTTTTCCTAATTTTTCAGAATTTTTGGAGTTACATAAGTATAGCTTCTAAATAGATCTTTATAGACTATTCTGTTTTAGACAGATTCTGTTTTTGTTGCATAGTTTGCTTATTTTGATGAATCTATGGATCGTATCGGGGGTATGAGTCATGGAGAAATTGGAGTACAGTAGCATTATGCCAATATTAAATATGAATCAATTTACAACAGTACCTAAAGTTTAAGATTTGATTGTTTTACTAACGGATCTCACGAGGTTTCTGTTGAGTTTTGTGTGCTGAAGTTTTCAAGTTTTGGGTGAGACTACGATGGATAAAGGAATAAGGAGTGGCAAGAGCCTAAGCTTGGGGATGCCCAAGGCACCCCAAGGTAATATTCAAGGAAGACTCAAGCGTCTAAGCTTGGGGATGCCCCGGATGGCATCCCCTCTTTCGTCTACAATCTATCGGTAACTCACTTGGAACTATATTTTTATTCATCACATGATATGTGTTTTACTTGGAGTGTCTTGTGATATAGTTTGTTTACTTTTATTTGCTTTTTAGTTTGTCAGAATCATTTTTGCTGAACACACCTTTTTGAGAGGGACACACATTATTCGTGATTTGTTAGAATACTCTTTGTGCTTCACTTATATCTTTTGAGCTAGGCAGTTGCTCTAGTGCTGCACTTATATCTTTTAGACCACGGCGGTGGTTGTATTTTAAAGAAATAGTTGCACTCTCATGCTTCACTTATATCTTTTTGAGAGTCTAATGAATAGCAATGGTAATATGCATGGGTTATGAATTTGGTCCTAATATGATAGGTATTCAAGAGGGATATAATAAAAACTTTCATGTAGATCACTGAATATGATAAGTTTGATTCCTTGCAATAGTTTTGTGATATTAAGATGGTAATATGTGGGAGGTGCTAGTAGATAATTGTGGTTTAGTAAGAATATTAGTGTTAAGGTTTGTGATTCCCGAAGCATGCACGTATGATATGTCGTTATGCTAAGAAGTTGGAGCATGATTTATTCTTGATTGTCTACCTTATGAGTGGCGATCGGGGACGAGCGATGGTCTTTTCCTACCAATCTATCCACTAGGGGCATGTGTAGTAGTACTTTGCTTTGAGGGCTAATAAACTTTCGCAATAAGTATGTGAGTTCTTTATGACTAATGTGAGTCCATGGATTATACGCACTCTCACCTTTTCGCAATTTGCTAGCCTCTTCGGTACCGTGCATTGCCCTTTCTCACATCGAGAGTTGGTGCAAACTTCGCCGGTGCATCCAAACTTCGTGATATGATACGCTCTATCACACATAAGCCTCCTTATATCTTCCTCTAAACAGCCACCATACCTACCTATCATGGCATTTCCATAGCCATTCCGAGATATATTGCCATGCAACTTCCACCGTTTCGTTTGTATGACACACATCATCATTGTCATATTGCTTTGCATGATCATATAGTTGACATAGTATTTGTGGCTCAGCCACTGTTCATCATTTTTTATAGAAGTTACGCTAGTATCATTGCACATCCTAGTACACTACCAGAGGCATTCATATAGAGTCATATTTTGTTCTAGTTTCGAGTTGTAATTTTCTTTTTGAGTTTTAAGTAAATAGAAGTATGATGATCATCATTATTAGAGCATTGTCCCAATGAGGAAAAAAAGAAGAAAAAAAGAGGCAAAAAAAAGAGCCCATGAAAAAAAGAAAAAAAAAGAAAAAAAGAAAAAAAATATGAGAAAAAGAGAGAAGGGGCAGTGTTACTATCCTTTTCCATACTTGTGCTTCAAAGTAGCACCATGTTTTTCATATAGAGAGTCTCCTATTTTGTCACTTTCATACACAAGTGGGAATTTTTCATTATAGAACTTGGCTTGTATATTCCGATGATGGGCTTCCTCAAATGCCCGAGGTCTTCATGAGCAAGCAAGTTGGATGCACGCCCACTTAGTTTTCATGTTGACCTTTCATACACTTATATCTCTTAGTGCATTCGTTGCATGGCAATTCCTACTCCTTGCATTGACATCAATTGATGGACATCTCCATAGCCCGTTGATTAGCCTCGTCGATGTGAGACTATCTTCTTATTTTTGACTTCCCCTTATTAATCTCTACCACCGCATTCTATTCCACCCATAGTGCTATATCCATGGCTTGTGCTCATGTATTGCGTGGGGGTTGAAAAAGCTAAAGCGCATTAAAAAAGTATGAACCAATTGCTCGGCTTGTCATCAGGGTAGTGCATGATAAATATTTTGTGTTAAGAAGATGGAGCATGACAGGATTATATGATTTTGTAGGGATAACTTTCTTTAGCATTTTTATTTTGAAAGACATGATTGTTTATTAGTATGCCTGAGTATTGATGTCTTTATGTCAAACTATAGACTATTGCTTTGAATCATTCGGATCTTATTATTCATACCGTAAGAGAGATTACATGATGAAACATGTTAGGTAGCATTCCACATCAAAAATTCTGTTTTTATCATTTACCTACTCGAGGACGAGCTGGAATTAAGCTTGGGGATGCTTGATACATCTCCAACGTATCTATAATTTTTTATTGTTCCATGCTATTATAGTATCAATCTTGGATGTTTTATATGCAATTATACTCCATTATATATCATTTTTTCGGACTAACCTATTAACACAGTGCCCAGTGCCAGTTGCTGGATTTTGCTTGTTTTTGCCTTTTCAGAAAATCATTATCAAACGGAGTCCAAATGAAGAAAAAACTTTGGATTAATTTTTTCTGGACCAGAAGGGACCCTTGAAGCTTCGGGAGAAGACCAGACGAGCCACGAGGGCAGCGACAAGCTCGGGAGGCGCGCCTTGGGGGATAGGGTGCACCCCCAGGTTTGTGGGCCCCGCGTGGCACATCCTGATCTAATTCCAGTGCTATAAATTCCAAACTATTCCCAAAATACCAGAGAGACAGAAGAAAAAACCTTTCCGCCGCCGCAAGCCTCTGTTCTTCCGCGATCCCATCTGGAGGCCTTTGCCGGTACTCTGCCGGAGGGGGAATCGATCACGGAGGGCTTCTTCATCAACCTTGCTGCCCTTCCGATGATGTGTGAGTAGTTTACCACAGACCTACGGGTCCATAGCTAGTAGCTAGATAGCTTCTTCTCTCTCTTTGATCTTCAATACCATGTTCTCCTCGATGTTCTTGGAGTTCTATTCGATGTAATCTTCTTTTGCGGTGTGTTTGTTGGGATTCGATGAATTGTGGATTTATGATCAAATTATTCATGAGAAATATTGAGTCTTCTCTGAACTCTTTTATGCATGATTGTTATAGGTTTGTATTTCTTTGCGATCTATCCATTTGGTTTGGCCAACTAGATTGATTTATCTTGCAATGGGAGAGGTGCTTTGTGATGGGTTCAATCTTGCGGTGTTCTATATCCTAGTGACTTAAAGGGACAAGACACATATTTTTATTGTTGCCATTAAGGATAAAAAGATGGGGTTTAATCATATTGCTTGAGTTTACTTTGTCTACATCATGTCATCTTGCTTAAGGCGTTACTCTGTTTCATACTTAATACCCTAGATGCATGCTGGATAGTGGTCGATGGGTGGAGTAATAGTAGTAGATGCAGGCAGGAGTCGGTCTACTTATCTCGGACATGATGCCTATATAGATGATCATTGCCATGAATCCGTCATAATTATTTGCTTTTCTATCAATGGCCCAACAGTAATTTGTTTACCCACCGTATGCTATGTGTTCGAGAGAGAAGCCTCTAGTGAAAACTATGGCCCCCGGGTCTACTTTTATCATATATTAAAAACCAAAAATACCTTGCTACAATTTATTTACTTTTATTTTATTTAGTATTTTACTTTATCTATCTATCACTATCAGAATTAATCCTTGCAAATAACCGCTAAGAGGATTGACAACCCTCTTATTTGCGTTGGGTACATGTGTTTGCTTTTGTGTGTGCAGGTGCTGCTAAAGGGATTTTGCGTGGTTCTCCTACTGGATTGATAACCTTGGTTCTTAACTGAGGGAAATACTTATCTCTACTATACTGCATCATCCTCTCCTCTTCGGCGAAATACCAATGCAGTCTACAAGTAGCACTAGGCAACCTTGGAAAAATTCTCAACAAAGCGGCTACAATAGCTCGCTAACTTGCTTAACCGATTCAGGTGGTGTCCAATTAAGAATGGCCTGAACTCTCTCGGGGTTGATAGCAATGCCCTTGCCAGAGATCACGTGGCCTAAATAGGTCACTTCTGGCAACCAAAATTCACACTTGGAGAACTTGGCATAAAGGCGGTGCTCTCTGAGTTTTTCCAGCACTAATCTGAGATGGTCAGCATGTTCTTCCTCATTCTTCAAGTAAATAAGAATGTCATCAAGGTAAATCACGACGAACTTATCTAAGTACTCCTTGAAGATCGAGTTCATCAAGCGAGAGAATGTGGTTGGAGCATTGGTTAGACCAAAGGACATAACAGTGTACTCGTACTGGCCATAACGAGTGACAAAAGCCGTCTTGGGGATGTCCCCGTTTCTGATCTTGATTTGATGATAGCCTAACCCCAAATCCATCTTAGAAAAGATTGAGGATCCAGTGAGCTGATCATACAAGTCGTTGATCCTGGGGAGCGGATACTTGTTCTTTATCGTGACCAAGTTAACGGGACGATAATCTACAACCATCCGATCCGTACCATCCTTCTTCTTGATGAAGAGGATGGGACAAGCCCAAGGAGAAGAACTAGGATGGATGAAACCCTATTGCAAGGACTCATCAAGTTGTTTCTTAAGCTCAACTAGCTCTAAGGGTGCCATCTTGTAAGATCTCCTAGAAATTGGGGTGGTTCCTAGATAGATCTATGACAAACTCAACATCTCTATCAGGTGGAATGCCTGGTAGTTCCTCTGGAAAGACATCCAGAAAGTCATGGACTACCGGGATATCTTCAAGGGCTGGAAGAGGGCTGGCATTAAGAGAATAGAGCTGACGCTTTGCAACCCTAGTAGAGACAATGACTATCTTGCCAGATGGGTGTGTAAGCTGAACAGACCTAGTGGAACGATCAATCTTGGCATGATGAACTGACATCCAGTCCATACCCAAGATGATGTTAATGTCTGAAGACTTGAGAGCTATCAAAGAAGCAAGGAATACAAGCCAGTCAACAAGGATTTCATTTCCATGGCTTACCCTAGAAGTTTGCCATTTGGATCCAGGAGTTTGAATTATTAGTAGAGTTGGCATATCACAAAATGACATGTCGTGCAAGCGGGCATAGCTTTCGGAGATGAAGGAGTGAGATGCTCTAGTATCGAACATAAATGAGGCTGGATGACAAATGACAAGGAGAGTACCAAGAACGACGTCAGGATCATCTTTAGCTTCTTCAGCTGAGACATGATGCACGCGTCCTCGTTCAATGGTAGCTGGTTGGGCACGGATCATCTTGGCTGATGGCTTACCACGGCCAACAGACTTCCCAGGCTGGGGTGGAGCAATGCTGGTCTGAGGGCAATTACGAGCAATGTGGCCTGGCTCTTCGCACTTGTAGCAAATCACGGAAGTAGGACGTGGACCCGCATTAGCAGGCGGTCCACCAATAGGCCTGGGTGGAGCATACGGCTGAACTGGGTGAGGCGCCACATAGGATGGCCTCGGTGCATATCGAGGTGGAAGAGCCATGTCAGGAACCCAAATCCAGGTCTTCCGAGAGCCAGAGCTGGAGGTAGAACCCAAGTCACGGGTGTTCTTGCGAGACTCCTCATAGGTGAGTTGAGTTGTCTCAGCATTAATGGCCTTGTTCACAAGGGCCTGAAAGGTAGCACAATCATGCAAGTGAAGCTCACGACGCAACTTTGGGTTGAGACCCCTCCTGAACCTAGCCTACTTCTTGGCATCCGTGGACACCTCCTCTGTTGCATAGCAGGCAAGGTTCCCAAACTCTCTACTGTAAGCATCAACAGCCATCTTACCCTGGGTAAGGTTATAGAACTCTTCCCTCCAGTGATCAATAAGACCCTGAGGGATGTGGTGCTCATGAAAGGCCTCAGTGAAATATCTCCAAGAAGTGATCTGGCCAGCTGGAAACATAGCCTCATAGTTCTCCCACCATAGACTGGCAGGACCCTCAAGATGGTATGCATCATAGGTGACCTTGTCACCTTCAACCACGTTCATGGAATGCAGCTTATGTGTGATGCTACGGAGCCAATCATCTGCATCGAGTGGCTCAATGGAATGATGGAAGGTGGGTGGGTGCAAGCTGATGAAGTCATGAATGCCAATATTCTACAACTTTCACATACTTTTGGCAACCATTTATATGATTTTCTTGGACTGACAAATTGATCCAGTGCCCAGTGTCAGTTCCTGTTTGTTGCATGTTTTTTGTTTCGCATAAAATCCATATCAAACGAAGTCCAAACGCGATAAATTTTACGGAGATTTTTTTGGAATATATGTGATTTTTGTGAAAAAGAATCACGTGAGGCGATGCTCGAGGGGCCCACAAGCTCACAGGGCGCGCCCCCTACCCCAGGGCGTGCCTGGCAGGCTTGTGGCTACCCCGTAAGTCAGTTGGAGGTGTCCTTCGACCGCAAGAAAGCTAATATCCAGATAAAAATCGTGTTAAAATTTCAGCCCAATCGGAGTTATGGATCTCCGAGTATATAAGAAACGGTGAAGGGCCAGAAAACAGGAACGTGAAACAGAGAGAGAGAGAGATCCAATCTCAGAGGGGCTCCTGCCCTCCGGGAGCCATGGCGGCCATGTACCAGAGGCGGGACCCTACTCCCATCTAGAGGGAAGGCCAAGCAAGAAGAGGAAGGAGGGGGGACCTCTCCCCCTCTCTTCCGGTGGTGTCGGAACGCCGCCGGGGGAACCATCGTGATGGCAATCTACACCAACAACTTCGCCGCCGTCACCACCAACTTTCTCCCCCTCTATGCAGAGGTGTAACACCTCTTTTCCCTGCTGTAATCTCTACTTGAACATGGTGCTTCATGCTATATATTATTACCCAATGATGTATGGCCATCCTATGATGTTTGAGTAGATTTCTTTTGTCCTACGGGTTAATTGTGGTATGGTGTGATTGATATAAGTTGTATGTTAAATTGGTGTTGTCCTATGGTGCCCTCCATGTCACGCAAGCGTGTGGGATTACCACTGTAGGGTTTTGCAATACGTTCATGATTCACTTATAGTGTGTGGCGAGAGTGACAGAAGCTTATACCCGAGTAAGGGTGTTGTTGCATATGGGAGTAAAGGGGACTTGTTATTTAATTCTATGGTTGGGTTTTACCTTTGAAAGGATCGATATGGTTGACTAGAGGGGGGGTGAATAGGCAACTACCAATTTTTAGCTTTTCTTAACAAATTAGGTTTAGCAACAAATAGGTTGTTTAGATATGCAACTAGGTGAGCAACCTATATGATGCTAACAACAACAACAACACAAGCAAGCAAGCATAAGATACAACAAAACAATAGCTTGCACAAAGTAAAGGTAAGAAGTAACCACAAGTGGAGCCGGTGAAGACGAGGATGTGTTACCGAAGTTCCTTCCCTTTAGGGGGAAGTACGTCTCCGTTAGAGTGGTGTGGAGGCACAATGCTCCCCAAGAAGCCACTAGGGCCACCGTATTCTCCTCACGCCCGCGCACAATGCAAAATGTCATGATTCCACTAGTGGTGCCCTTGAAGGCGGCAACTGAACCTTTACAAACAAGGTCGGGGCTCTCTCCACAACTTAATTGGAGGCTCCCAACACCACCACGAAGCTTCACCACAATGGAATGTGGCTCCGAGGTGACCTCCTCCGTCTAGGGTGCTCAAACACCAAAGAGCAAGAAGATCCCCAAGGGATTAGTGGGGGGAATCAAATATCTCTTGGTGGAAGTGTAGATCGGGGCCCTCCCAAGCAAACCCTAGAAAATCAACAAGAGTTGTTGGCTAGGGAGAGAGATCGGGTGAAAATGGATCTTTGAGCAACAATGGAGCTTAGGGGATAAGAGGTAGGTCTTCTTGGGGAAGAAGACCCCCTTTATATAGTGTGGGGAAAATCCAACCGTTTTCTGCCCTCTGCCTGCAGCTAAGCGGTACTACTGCTCCTAGGAGCGGTACTACCACACTCACACAAGAAATACACGTAGTACACCAGCGGTAGTGCCGCAGGAGCGGTACTACCGTTGCCCCCAGTGGTACTACCGCTTAGGGGATCTAGTCTGAGTTAGGCAGCAGTAGTAGCGTGCGCTAGGGTGGCAGTACAGCGCCGAGTGGTACTACTGTGCTAGTGTCGCACTACTACCGCTTAGGGTAAATTGGAAACAGGAAGTTACACAGGAGGGGAACTTGTAAGCGGTACTGGCAGCGGTAGTCTGAGCTGTAGTACCTCAAAGGCGGTACTACCGTGCTACTACCCTGAAAATGAAACTGGCAACCGAAATTTGCATGCACACGAACCCCCTAAGGGGTACACGCGCGGTAGTGCCCAGCGGTACTACCGCTTGAGTGCAACCTCGAGTACCACAGAAAATAGCAAGATGGCTCCAAGGTTGCGGAAAGGAAATGTGGGTGCATATGAGGCTGTGTACGTGTTGATTCCACCCATACCTTTCCAACGCGGACCCCCTCTTAATAGTACGGATTTCCTATGACTCAAAACCACCAAAAAGAAATCGTCGGAAAATAACCGTCTTTACTCTTAACCGCCTAGGGGAAATAAACCGTCTCGTGCCTACTAAAATATTCTCTGAAATGATCAAAGCACACGATTAGTCCGCAAAACGCATTGTCATCAATTACCGAAACTACTAGGGTGAAATATGCCCTAACAATCTCCCCCTTTTCGGTGGATTGATGACAACACGGGATTTGCACAAAAGATATAAGTGAATAATATGCAAACCAATAGCCTACAAAATATAGACGGGCTCCCCCTAGATGTGTGCACTATTTGAGTATGCCTTTGGGATGCAAAGTGCACACACTAGGATCAACACTCCCCCTATATTTTATAGACGAGACAATACTTGCATCAATATAATATAAAAGACTAAGAATGGTTGCAAGAAGGAAACATGTGAGCAAGATAATATGAAGTAGAGCACAATAAGCATAGTGTCACACACATTAAGACATATTTAAAATAACGAGGATAGCATATGTCTCACACCATATGATAGAGTCTCAGAAAGCACACCAAACCAAAGCAAATGAAGATAAAGTGTTCAGAAGCATAAAACACGAGGCAAATAAGGCAAGCTTGTGACTCGGCAACCCTGCAAAAAGCAAATGCAAACCCCGGTCCTAGACTCTCTCCCCCTTTGGCCTCGAGACACCAAAAGGGCAAAGAGTGACACTACGCGCCAACAGGTGATAGCTCTAGTCTCCTCCCATGCATAGACTCGTCGGAGTCCTCAGCATCGGATCTGTTGTCAAAAGCCACCTCCTCAGAGTCCTCGTGGTCCTTAGACTACTCCTCCTCGATCTCCTGCTCCGAAGCGGATGCAGTCGTGCCAGCGTTGGAATTATCTGAGTCAGTCCAGCGAGAGTAAGTAGAAATCCACTTGTGCTCAGGAGTAATGCGGTCCTCAGAGACGCTCTCAAGAGGAATATCAAGCTTCCTCATGATGGCCTTCCTCTGCCGGTGAGCCTTCTTGGCATCCACGTGCACCAAGTACATTCTGTGCTGAACATCGGTCTGAAGGCAAAAGAGCTTCTTCACCTTGCTCTTGAGCTTGGCAGCCCATCCTGATGAACCAGACGAGTGCTCGGCGTCAGGCACATACTCAGTATCCTCCTCATCCTCCTCAGCAGCAAGCGGAATCACAGTCTCAATCCTATGGGTGGGGGCCCAGAGCTCCTTCTGACGAAGGTTGATCGTATCATGAGAGGTCATAGGCCCAGTCTCAAGAGGCTCCCCAGGGAACATAGAAGCCCAAGTGCTCACAATGAGCCTGGAGATGAACGGAGCATAGATAGGCACATGATCACCATAGGTTGCATTCACTAGCTCCTTCCACATCACATGAGAGACGTCCAAAACAGCCCCCGTGCCCTTCTCAGAGTGGCACATCAACAACATATCCACCAGGTGACCATGTACCATGTCCAGGTTGCCAACCCGAGGAAAGAGAGTGTGCCTGAAAATGCGATGCATGATGTCAAAGAATGGCTTTAGCTTTTTCTTGGGTCCCTTATCTGTCTGAGTGATGGTCATGTGGGGAAGCAGGTTGTCCTTGTGAGCAGGTCCACCCTCGTGGTGAGGGCGCAGACCAAGAGGCTTCTTCAGCCCCTCATTGTGATAGCCCAGAAGGCCCATGAAAGACCCCCAAGGAGCACAAAGCTGTCAGCCGTGAGTCATCCAAATCATAGTCCGTTCTTCACCCATACCAAACCACACGGTTGCAAAGAACTAGGCAACCAACTTTGCATCAAAGTCATAGTTGAAGGTCATGATGGGCACAATGTTGAGCCGCGCACAAAGGTCAAGAGCCTCTCCAAAGTATGCACGGTCCTTCTCCATATGCTCAATGTTGATGGACTTGGTCTTGACAAACAAATTCTTCTTGGCCTTGATCCTGTCGAAGTACACTGAGGACTGATCCTTCGTCCAGAAGGGACGACGAACAGATTGCTCTCCATAGGATGAGAGTAGGGATTCTTCTCACGGTACGACTAGTACTCATTCTGTTTCAGCTTAGAGGCAAACTTGACTGGAGCCATCTCCTTCCGAGCAACTGATTTGACATTGGACTTGCCCTTGTTCTTGCCTCTAGCGGGTTGACGACGAACTGGTGGTGGAGTTGGAGCAGCCACCTCTTCTTCATCATCTGAATATACTGGCCTTGCATAATAGGTGCGGCCACGCTTGGCTGGGGGGTCGGCAATCTTGCGATGAGGCTTGGAGCCACTACCACCTGAACCAGACACAAAACAACGAGGGAAAGCAAGGGGTAAACACATTGCATAAGCCAAGAGGAAGCAAAATGAGAAATGAAGGTTTAAAGGTGAATTTCGGAAGTTGGGGTTTGCAGCGGTAGTACCGCTGACCTGGAGTGGTAGTACCGCCCAAGCGGTAGTTCCGCTCTGGATGAAGCGGTAGTACCGCCCGGGGAACAGCCACACGACCGTCCACAGATCCGGTAGTACCGGAGGCCACAAATTCAAAAATACATCGCTAAAACTTCAATCCTTCTATCTAGCAGTCAAGCCACGTCCTACTCAAGCCTCGATTTAGCCAAAATAGTGAAACAAACATGCATTGCCCTAGAAACCTAGATTCAAAAAATAGAACCATAGGAGAGATGAACGGGGGCAATACCGGGTTCCATGGTGAGAGGAGATGGTGGGGATCGATCCCACCGGATGGAATCATGGAAAACGGCACAGAATCGGCCAGCCGGAGCGTCAGCCGGGGCTGTTCTTCGTCGCCTAAGAGAGAGAGAGAGAGAGGCGTGGAGAAGAAGAGTGAATGGGTATGGGGGAGTTAGAACTCCCCCTGCCCGACACTTAACTCGCCAGCGCCCCGCTAAGTGGTAGTATCGCTCGGAGGAGCGGTAGTACCGCCCCGGTACTACTGCCGGGCAGGAGGCCCAGTAGTACCGCTCAAGCGGTAGTACCGTTGGCGTGGGCGGTAGTGCCGCTTAGAGCGGCAGTACCGTTCACAGCCAGCGGTAGTACCGCAAGCAGGGAGACAGAACAGCCCAAAAACACTGGAAAACAAAATGGCTTATGCAAAAGAAAAGTTTGAGAAGAAAGGCCTGGGTTGGAGACTCGAAAACATCACAGCGGGAAGGGATACTCCAAGGCAAAAGGCAAACAAAGTGAGAGCACACTTGGAGAAATCCAAAACCCAAAAGACCTAAGGACAAGACAAAAAAAAGGAACCGAAACCTCTCGAGGAGAGGGCGGTGGCCGGAGCCACCAATGTTTGAGTCAATTGGTATGGCACCACGAAGATTTTAACCTTGGGCCCATGACCAAAACTCATCTTTGAAGCACAAGTACCATCTAACAATGTCTAATGTGAAAGACTTGGTTTATTTATGCATAATGGGGGGAGGGGAGGGAGTGTTCATTGAGAGAACAACACTCCCCCCTATGTCCATGCCTACATCTAGAACAAGATAACATGATGAATGCAGTGGGGTGTGCCTAGTATCAAGCCACATTGCTCGAATCAATGATATTTAGCTCATGCCTTAACTCACGAAATCTTGCTTCATCCAAAGGCTTCGTGAAAATATCCGCTAGTTACTCTTGAGTGTTGACGTAGATAATAGCAATCTCTCCATGCTTGATGTGATCCCAGATGAAATGGTGACGAATCTCAATATGCTTCGTCTTGCTATGTTGCACTGGATTGTAGGAGATCTTGATTGCACTTTCATTGTCACATAGAAGAGGCACTTTGTCACCAGTGAAACCGTAATCCTTTAAAGTTTGCCTCATCCATAGCAATTGTGCACAACAACTTGCGGCGGCTACATACTCGGCCTCGGTGGTGAAGAGAGACACACAATTTTGCTTCTTCGAAGACCAACTCACCAAAGAGCGACCAAGGAATTGGCACCCTCCGGAAATTGACTTCCTATCCACACGGTCACCCGCCCAATCTGCGTCCGAGTATCCCATGAGATCAAAGCTTGCACCTTTGGGGTACCATAAGCCAAAGTTTGGGGTATGAGCGAAATTTCGAAAGATTCGCTTGACCAGCACAAAGTAGCTTTCCTTAGGTGCGACTTGAAACCTTGCACACATTCCCACACTCAACATGATATCTGGCCTAGATGCACAAAGGTAAAGCAAGGATCCAATCATGGAGCGATATACCTTTTGATCCACCGCTTTACCATTGGGATCAATGTCAAGTTGGCACTTGGTCGGCATTGGAGTCTTGGCCGGCTTGACATCATCCATCTTGAATCTCTTGAGCATGTCTTGGGTATATTTGGCTTGGTTGATGAAGGTTCCTTCTCTTCTTTGCTTGACTTCGAACCCGAGAAAGAACTTCAACTCCCCCATCATGGGCATCTCAAACTTCTCCGTCATGAGTGTGACAAACTCATCATTGAAAGCTTTTGTCGGCCTAGTGCGAACCAAGGTACCACGGTCCGTCTGTCTCTGGCCCAGGAGGTGACGCTTGGGCTGGCCCTGGCAAGGTGGCCCCGGCGCCGTTGCCCAGGAGGGAGTCGCCTCACGAGGGGCTAGCCTTGCGAGGCCCCTCTTCACCAGGCCAAGCCCTGGTGAGGCCGGCAGGTCCCCGATCACCTCGCGAGGCAACCCCTCGCGAGGCCGCTTCATGGGGCGTGAGGTACGGCGCTGGCTGGCCTCTCACGTGGGTGATGTCCCGATGCCAGGGCAAGGGCAGCAGGGTACAGCTCAGGCAGGTTTCCATCTTAGTGATAAGGGAGCAGTGGCATCTGCCTCCCCCAAAGCAAGTCCCAAAGGTTTTCCTCTTTGGTGATAGAAGATCAGGACGGATCAGCGCGCCAGGACGGAGGTCATCGCCAAGCCCACCAGCGCATCACAAGGAGCTGCTTTAACAGGCGGAGACCACCTTTAGTCAGGATAAACCTGCGCCCCTGCCCCCCTTTGAATTGCCGCCCTGTGGCTACCCTTTCCCGCTCATATTTTCATGGAAGAGGACCAAGGCACTACAAAAGGGGCAGGGTTGCTTCCATGTAAGGGGATCGACCCATTCTCCCCCACACCTCTTGTACCTCGAGCACAAGCTCTCCCCCAAAAAGCAATCCAACACAAGCAGGAGTAGGTTATTACACCGCACGGTGGCCTGAACCTGGGTAGCTCGCGCGTCCCCTTCATGTCCAGTGAGAGCCGGCGAGTACGTCGCGTCCCCGCCGTAGTCCTGTCATAGGCTGCCAAGCAAAGTCCCCCAGAGTTCGAATCCTAAGTTCTTGGAGAAGTTTCTTGGACGTAGATCCTAGACTCCGACATTTGGCGTGCGAGGTAGGGGGACTTGCTGACTTCGTGCCTTCGACCTCGACATCGGCACCGACATGGACGATGCCGCCGCGCGCCGCGAGCGTGCTGCATGTTGAGCCGCCGCCGCCGGGCCCGTTGGGGAGCGGGCGTCCTCCTCCATCCACCCGTCGGCGAGTGGGCGAGTCCGCGGCCTCTCCTCCACCGCATCTTCGCCTGCAGGGAGCGGCCCCCTTGCTCCGCGCGCTGTGCTGCTCATGGCTCGGGGGCTGCCGCGCTGCCCCCCCACCGCCAAGGACGGCTGCGACGCCTGGCCCGAGCGCATCGCCGAGCTCGTCTTCGCCGCCAGCGGAGGCCCGGCGCCCCCTCACCCCGTGTCCACTTCACCACGGCGCGCTGAGCGGCCTAGGCACACCGCTCCCCGTTTCCTTCCTCCTCCGGGCCGCGGCCCGTCCATGCTGAGCGGCACCTGCGGCCGACGCCCAACCAAGGCTGTCGCCACCGGTGGGGGTTCCCAGGGGCCTCGAGGGGTGGCCTGCATCCTGGGAGGGCCCCAGGCCCCTCCGTCCAGCTACGACCTCAAGCACTTCACGCGCGAGGTGAGCGCGGCCCTTCAGGCGCCCGAGCCCACCGGCCGCCTCAAGTGGTCCGAGTTCCCCGTCTCCTTCGACGCCAGCAACCATCCCAGGTCCGCCAGGGCTGCGGGGGCTGTCCCTCTGCTGTGCACTCTGACTATCGGCGGTGTGGCTGTCACCAAGACGCTCATCGACAGCGGCGCTGGCCTCAACGTGCTCTCTGCGGAGGCTTTCGAGACGCTCCGGGCGCCAGGTGGGCGCCTGGTGCCCACCAGGCCCTTCTCGGGCGTCACCGGTGGCTCCACTGCCCCCCTAGGATAGGTGCGCCTTCCCGTCACCTTCGGCACCCGTGAGAACTACCGTACGGAGCTCGTCGTCTTCAACGTGGCTTGCATCGGCCTGCCCTACAACACCATCTTGGGCTACCCAACGCTCTCCAAGTTCATGGCCGCAACACACCACACCTACGGCCTCGTCAAGATGCCCGGAAGCAGCGGCACCCTCACAATCCGTTGCGATGTAAAGGACATGGTGCACGCCCTCGCACGGACCCACAAGGTGGCCGCCGCCGCATCCCAGGCCGAGGAGGACGCCCGTGAGCTTGCTGAGCTGGCGCCCACGAAGAAGAAGCTGCTGTTGTCCCAGGAGCGGGCCG
Organism: Elymus sibiricus; assembly: GCA_039707655.1. Classification (NCBI taxonomy): domain Eukaryota; kingdom Viridiplantae; phylum Streptophyta; class Magnoliopsida; order Poales; family Poaceae; genus Elymus; species Elymus sibiricus. Next base: position 341,497,474 of record CM077666.1, on the reverse strand, counting down.
AGACCAAGAAAGTGTCATTGGATGGGAGCGGCGCGGGCCCCTTCCTCACCATCGGCAGCGGCCATTCCCCCGAGCAGGAAGGCGCCCTCGTCGACTTCCTTCGAGCAAATGCTGATATGTTCGCCTGGACAGCCTCGGACATGCTCGGCGTGCTGAGGGAGGTGATCGAGCACCACTTGGCGGTGTGCCCCAACACACGCCCCGTCAAGCAGAAAGTACGGCGCTAGGCGCCCGAGAAGCAGGACTTTGTCATTGGGGAGGTCGAGAAGCTCCAAGACGCAGGAATCATCCACGAGGTGCTCCACCCGGAGTGGGTCGCCAACCCCGTTGTCGTCGCCAAGCCGCACGGCGGCAAGCGCATGTGCGTCGACTTCACCAACCTCAACAAGGCCTGCCCCAAGGACCACTTCCCCCTGCCCAGGATTGACCAAATAGTTGACTCCATCGCCGGGTGCGATCTGCTCTGCTTCCTGGACGCCTTCTCAGGCTATCATCAGATCAAGATGGCAAAGGAGGATGAGGAGAAAACCGCCTTCATCACCCCCTACGGAGTGTTCTGCTACGTGTGCATGCCCTTTGGCCTGAAGAGCACGGGGGACTACCTTCCAGAGGCTGATGCGCATCTTCCTAGGGTGCCAAATGGGGAGAAACACAGAGGCATACGTCGACAACATCGTCATCAAAACGCGCGAGGCGCGCACCCTCATCGAGGACATGAAGGAAACCTTCGCCAAACTGCGCAAGGTCAACCTCAAGCTCAACCCCGCCAAGTGTGTCTTCGGTGTCCCTTCCGGTAAGCTCCTGGGTTTTTTGGTCTCCCATCGTGGCATCGAGGCCAACCCTGAGAAGATTAAGGCTATCGAGGAGATGCGGCCGCCCCACAACCTCAAGGAGATGCAGCGTCTGGCGGGATGCATGGCCTCGCTCGGTCGTTTCATATCCAAGTTCGGCGAGCGGGCTGCGCCTTTCTTCAAGCTCATGAAGAGGTCTGGCCCCTTTAAGTGGACCCCTGAGGCCGACGCTGCCTTCGAGGATCTCAAAAGGTACCTCACCAGCCCTCCCGTCATGGTCGCCCCGTGCCCATGCGAGCGCCTGCTGTTATACTTGGCGGCCACTCCCCAAACGGCCAGCGGGGCCCTTGTGGCAGAGCGGGAGGAGCGAGTCTGTGTCAAGAAGAAGCCTGCCAAGCCTGTGCCTGCGGGTGCCGCGGAGACATCGCTGGAGCCCCTCAAGGCCCTGCCGGCTCCTGCGAGGGCCCCCCTCCGGAGGCCCCCGCGCCCACTCAGGAGGCCTCTGGAGCTCAGCCTCCGGAGGCCGCCGTGGCGCCGCCCCCGGAGGCCCCCGCGGCGCAGCAGCCAGAGCCCCTCGGAGAGCACTACTTGGATACCACGGTCACGCCCCTTGTCGAGCACCCTGTCTACATCGTCAGTACGGTGCTGCGAGACGCGTGTGAACGATACCCCATGCAGCAGAAGCTCCTCCTGGCGCTCCTCATGGCCTCCAGGGTCACCCAGTCAGAGTGATCTCCTCCTACCCACTGGAGCAAGTCCTGCGGAGCCCGAATGCCACCGGCCACGTCGCCGAGTGGAACATCGAGCTGCAGTCTTTCGAGCTGGAGTTCCTCACTACCAGGACCATCAAGGGCGCGGCCTTGGCAGACTTCGTGGCAGAGTGGACGGACATGCGTCAGGGCGAGCCGCAGGAGGAGGAGTCCCTGCCCGAGGAGGCTACCTCCGGAGGCTGGAGCATGCACTTCGATGGGGCCTTCGCGCGCCAGGGCGCGGGGGCTGGGGTGGTGCTCACTACACCCACATGCGACAAGCTTTACTACGCAGTGCAGCTCTGCTTCAGGCGCACCGACAAGGTCTCCAACAACATCGCCGAGTATGAGGGACTCATCGCCGGGCTCAAGGCCGCCATCGCGCTTGGAGTCAGGCGCATCATCATCAAGGGCGACTCGTAGCTCCTCGTCAACTTCTCCAACAAGAAGTACAAGCCGAAGGATGAGCACATGGCGGCCTACCTGGAGGAGGTGCGCAAGCTCGAGAAGCGCTTCATGGGCATGGAGCTACAGCACGTCCCTCGCAGTGACAACAGCGAGGCAGACGAAATTGCCAAGCGCGCTTCTCGCCGCAAGCCCCAGAGCCTCGGTGTCTTCGAGGAGCGGCTCCTGAAGCCTTCAGCGGCGCCCCCGATCGTCAGCATCCCGGCGCCTCGCGAAGAGCTCCCTCCCGCACCACCCATGGACGCACCAGACTGAGGACCAGCTTCGGGCGCTCGCCTGCTGCTGGCGCTCAAGCCGCAGCCTGAAAGCTGGACCGCGGAGATCAAGGCCTATCTGGAGGGCGGCGCCCTCCAAGAGATCGACGCGGAAGCAGAGCATGTGGTCCGCCAAGCCGCGCTCTACCACTTGAGGGAGGGTGACCTGTACCGCCACCGCCTGAACGGAGTTGTGCTGCGGTGCATCTCCAAGGAGCAAGGGCGCGAGCTGCTTGCTGACATCCATGGAGGCGACTGCGGCCACCATTCGTCCTCACGTACCCTCGCAGGTAAGGCATTCCGCAGTGGTTTCTACTGGCCGACAGCGCTCGAAGATGCCACGGAGCTGGTCCAGGCGTGCGAGGCCTACCAGTTCCACGCCAAGCAGATCCACTAGCCGGCACAAGGGCTCCAGACCATCCCCCTCTCGTGGCCCTTCGCGGTCTGGGGGCTGGATATCCTCGGGCCCTTCCCACGCGCGGCTGGCGGCCACAGCTACCTCTACGTCGCCATCGACAAGTTCACCAAGTGGGCGGAGGTGGAGCCTGTCCGGACCATTCCGGCAGGATCAGCGGTAAAGTTGATCAAGGGCCTGCTATGCCGTTTTGGCGTCCCCAACCGCATCATCACGGACAACGGCACGCAGTTCACCAGCGGCCAGTTCAAGACCTACTGCGCCAGCATCGGCACGCGGATCTGCTTCGCCTCCGTGGCACACCCTCGAAGCAATGGCCAGGCCGAGCACGCCAACGCTAAGGTCCTCAAGGGCCTCAAGACTAGGAGCTTCAAGAAGCAGCTCGCGGCATGCGGCAAGGGCTGGCTGGAGGAGCTCCCTTCAGTGCTATGGTCCATCCGCACCATGGCGACCAAGCCCACCGGCAAGACGCCTTTCTTCCTTGTCTACGGGGCAGAGGCAGTTCTCCCAGCCGAGGTCAAGCACCGGTCCCCGCGGGTCTTGGCTTTCGACGAGTCTCGTCAAGACGGCCTGCGGGAGGATGACCTGCTTTTCCTCGAAGGGGCATGCCGCCAGGCCGCCCTCCGCGCGGCAAGGTACCAGCAGGCATTGCATCGCTATCACAGCCGCAACGTACGCCCCTGCACCCTCGAGGCGGGTGACCTCGTCCTGCGCCGGATTATCTCTAGGGAGGGACTCCACAAACTCTCACCCATGTGGGAGGGCCCTTTCAGGGTCACGCACATCTCCCGGCCCGGCGCGGCACGGCTCGAAATGGAGGAGGGTGTTCCGGTACAAAACACATGGAACATCCAACATCTCTGCAAGTTCTATCCGTAACCCCACGGATACGAACGAAATGGAGTTGTACACGCTCCGGAGCTCCCTCTACCGGCGCTGCCGTTGGCACGCGGGAGCTCCCTCCCACTCTCGTGGAAGCCCCCTGCTCCGCACTGGCGAACACCCCATACTCCGCGCTGGCGGAAAGCCCCATGCTCCGTGCTGGCGGATACCCCATGCTCCGCGCTGGTGGATGCCCCATGCTCCACGCTGGCGGCCTACATACTTGAGGGGCCTACGGCCGTCACATCCTCAGGCTGACCCGTGTCGACCCACGGCAGCACGTACCTTTCCTGTTGTGTAATGAGTCTATTTCATGCATCAGTAAAGCCTACTTCCTAATAACTGGTGTCCTTGCAGCTGAGTTTGCCTCGGGAAGCGTGCTCGCGATCTCCCCCCGTGTGTCTCACGCGAGCGGGGGCTGGGCACGGTGCCTGTGCTCGGGTGAGTCCTAGCAGCACTGCAAAACCCAAGTGACTGAGCTCTGGCTCGCGGGCCCGCTCCCGCGCACGTCACCTCACCAGGTCCTTGGTGCTCTTGCCTCCTCGCGTAACACCCACAGGTGGCCTCGCGAGCGCGCCCCGCTACATTTTTTGAATTTTCTTGGCAATGTCCCTGGTGCAGGGCCTCAGGAGCCCCCCTCGGGAGGACCCGCGATCAGCACCCCGCGGGTAGAAGGCTTCATGAGGGACCATGCCTTACGTGTGGTGCCCCGCGAAGGGCTCGCTCCGAGCCACGCATCTCCAAAAGAGCTAAGTCTAAGCGCCTCTCGGGTTGCCCTCCTCTCGTTTTCCCCTTGAGGCACCTGATTTCCTTGGCACGAGCCACCTGCACGTCAAGGGGGGGACCTTGGGCAGCGCGCCTCAGGGGCTCCTACCGTCCTCGAGCCCTACACCCTCTGGCCTTGCTGAGCGCACGCTCCAGGCACACCAGCGACGGTCGTAGCTAGCTCGGGGGCTGGGTCCCAGCGACGCAGGGCACAAGGGCAGTGTAAGAAGGAAGGAAGAGCCTCGGGAAGAAAGCAAAAAACGCGGGAAACATCAAGTATTTAGACATACAGTGCCATACAAGATGTTTTTACTCCCCCACGGGGCTACATCGATCCAATGTAGGAAAAAGAAAAAGAAGAGGGAGGGGCAGCCACATCGCCATCAACCCCAAGAGTCCGCGTCGAGCCCCACCCGCGCCTAATCGGAGTCTTCGTCTTCGTCCTTGACGCGGGGGGAGCTGTCGTCGCTCCTGCTTCCATCAAGGGAGGCGGCACTGTCATCGCTGCCGCCCTCACTGGAGGAGCCGCTGTAGCTGCCGTCCTCGCTCTCCGCGCAACACTCCAGGCGGCTACCGGAAGCCCCGAAGATCTTCATGAAGAGGGTGGCGGCCCCGTCGTACTTGAAATGAATACGGTGCCCCCGCTTCAGGCCCCTGGCGAGGGCAAAGGACTTCCACCCCTGCTTCAAGAATTTGAAGCCGGAGGGGGTGAACTCCGCCGCCAACCAGGAGGGGCCGTTGCAGTAGCCGTCCGCCTGCAGCCACAGGCCCAGGGGCGCGCGCTCCTCCACCGCCCTCGCAAAGGAGTCTGGGAGCCGAAGCCAGGTGCAGGGCGAGTGGTGCATGTCCACGATGAACTCGTGGGCTGCCTCCGCCGAGTGCCTCCCCGCCTGGGGAGGAAGAGCGGCGGAACCGCCGCGGCCTCCGTGCCCACGAGCAGCGCCTCTCCCGCGAGTCGCGCCCGTCCCACGGGTGCTAGGGCCGCCCTCCGCTCCGGCGGCCGTGGGGCACGTTCGACCCCGAGGAGGAACCCTCGTCGCCGTGGCCAAGCCACGGGCCCGACCTCTACCCCTCACCGCCGACGGCTTCGGCGGCTCCACCTCCTCTGCTGTCCTCTTCCCTTTCTCGGCCACGGAAAGCTTCCTTGGGGGAGTCATGGCCGCGGCGGTCACGGGCGAAGAGATTGGCGGAGAGAATGGAAGTTGGGGGGAATAGGGGGAGCCGAGGAGTTGGCCACAAGGCAAGCTGGGGACGGAGCGAAGGAGCAATGAAACGCCCACGCCCCGCGCGGGCAGGTTTTATTGCCGAGGCGGCGGTTATCGAGGCATCACAGGTAGTGGAGGCGCCGCGCCCACAAAGGCCGCCACGCGTCGTGCCTGGGCCCGGCAGCTCGATGGGCCCCGCAGCGCTTCACCCCCAACGGGCGGGACGTGCGCGCCGCGGGCTCGGGGGCTACTGTCGGCCCAGTGGGAACCAGGGTACAACGTCCCATATGCCTCTGGCCCAGGAGGCGACGCTTGGGCTGGCCCCGGCAAGGTGGCCCCGGCACCGTTGCCCAGGAGGGAATCGCCTCACGAGGGGCTAGCCTCGCGAGGCCCCTCTCCGCCAGTTCAATGTACTCATAAGTAGAACCAACAAACTTGGCATAAACATGCCCATCACTAGCACATCATAAAACATAAGAGGGGTTAAAATCGCCGACTTTGTTGGGAGGAGTGGTTTTGACCTTCTTGGCATCACCACCCACCATCTTGTTCTTCTTTTCCTTGTGACCACCCTCTCCCTCCTTGACAAATACCACCTTGAGAGGGAGAGCTTTCTTGGTCTTGCTATTCTTCTTCTTATTTGACTTGGGTGCAAACCCTAGTCCCTCCTTTGCCACAACTTCCTTTTGATTGATCAAAAGTTTGTTGAGGTTCTTCTCGCCTTGTATGCAAGTCACAAGGCCCTTCTCAAGTTGCTCCTTCAACTTGGCATTCTCCTCCACAAGATGAATATGCTCACAACAAGGGTTAGTAGTATGCGCATTATCAATTAGCACAAACGGAGGACATGTGGCTATCTCCTTAGGGAGCTTCACTTGGAATTGATCATGAGACTCCTTGAGTGTAGCATGTGCACTTTTCAAGGCCTTGTGAGCGTTGTCAAGTAGCTCAAACTCCTCTTTGAGTCTAGCATGGCCAACCCCAAGCTCAACATTCTCGGATTTAAGCACACAAGCAAGAACTAGAGTATGGTCATGATCTTTCTTTAATTTAGTGACATCAACGTTTTGCGACTCCTCAAGAGCCGATGAAGACCTCGCTCTTCCTCAAGAGTAATGGAAAGATCCGCAATCTCATCGGCATAGTCACGACTATGGCCTTCTAAGTTAGTGATAGCCTCTTCGTAAGACTCAATGATATCATTGGCCTCACCAAGTTGTTCCAAGAGAGCAACAAAGTGCTTCTTGGTCTCACCTTTGAGCTTACCCAAGAACTTGTTGAACTCATTCTCATCCACCTTAACCTCCTCATTTTCATCCACACAATCCGGCAAAGGGGGACTAGTAGTGAAGGAAGTTTTGATGTTGGAGGTTACCTTATTGATGCCTCTTGCCATGAGGCACTTGGGGATGATGTTCTCGTTGGGGGCACCAAAGAGGGACACCGAGGTTGGGGAAGAGGTGGCAATGGCCACGGTGGACGTTGCAAATCCTTCACTACTTGTGTCATCATCATCATCATCATCGGAGTTGTACTCTTCTTGTGCCACCAACCCCTTTTGTGGCGCCTTCTTCGTGAAGTTGTTCTTGTTGGGGAAGGACTTGGCCTTGTCTTTGCGGATGAGCTTGGCACCATTGTCTTCTCTCTTCTCATAGGGGCAATCCACCACGAAGTGACTCACATTGCCACAACTGTAGCAAGTTCTCACACATTGCTTGCCCTTGGAACCACTTGAGTTGTTCTTGGAGAAATTGGGCCTAGAGTTCCTCTTGTTGCCCCAAAATTGCCTTGACACAATAGCCATGTGCTCGTGGTAAGCATATTTGGTGTCTTCAGGGCAACTCTCCTCTTCTTCTTCCGGAATTGCCTTGGCCTTCAAAGCAAGGTTGGTCTTCTTTGACTGTTGGACACGAGCTAGAGCGTTGTTAGCGGTCTTGTTCAAGATGTTCATTGCAATGAATTCATCCAATACTTCACTTGAGGACAAGGTATGGAAGTCCGGTCTTTGACGGATCACGGAGGACATGCTCTTATTGAATTGCATGATGGCATTTAGGAACTTGAACTTGACCCATGTGTCATTTGTATCCTTGCTCCCATGGTCTCGGAGTGAGACCACGAGAGTAGTCAATCTCTGGTATAGCTCACGAGGATCTTCATCATCTTTCATCACGAACTCATCGGCCTCATCAAGTCTGACCTCAAAGTTGGACCGTTGAATGCTTGAGCTTCCCTTGTACAATGAGACAATGTGCTCCCAAGCATCCTTGGCACACGTGAATGGCCGCAAATGAGAGAGTTCTTCCGGCGGCATTGAGGATTGGAGAATGAACAAAGCGGAGTGATTGAGTTGATTGTCCACTTCTTCTCTTGGCGTCATGTTGTTCCGATCATGAGGGTAGAAACTTTACTCAATGACTCTCCAAACTTGTGTTGAGCTGTGATTCAAATGAGACTTGATACGAAAAACCCAATCATGATAGTTATTCAAATCAAGCTTAGGAGGAGGGCCAAGAGGGTTAATGCGAGGTGATGGTACCGGTCCCCCATAGACCGGGGGAGGGGCAACCGCGGCATGGATGCCCGACCCGTTCTTTCCTTGAGGAGCATTGACCTTATCACTACTAGCCCCCTCCTTGCCGGAGTTGGCATCCGACTCCAAATTGGTGGGGTTAACCACTTGCAACGGATTGGTAGAAAGTTTGAGCCCCTTAAGTTCTTTAAACAAGGATTTGACCTCGGCCGTCACGGAGGTTTTAAGCGAGGCAATTGCCTCATTTAAATCCTCACGTGTGACCGTGGCCACTCCTTCGGCCACGGGTAACTCTCCATCCCTTGTCCCGTCGTCAACCATACTCTTTAGGCGGTTAAGCCCTTAAAAAGAGACGAGGCTCTGATACCAAAGCATCGATATGGTTGAATAGAGGGGGGGTGAATAGGCAACTACCAATTTTTAGTTTTTCTTAACAAATTAGGTTTAGCAACAAATAGGTTGTCTAGATATGCAACTAGGTGAGCAACCTGTATGATGCTAACAACAACAACACAAGCAAGCAAGCATAAGATACAACACAACAATAGCTTGCACAGAGTAAAGGTAAGAAGTAACCACAAGTGGAGCCGCTGAAGACAAGGATGTGTTACCGAAGTTCCTTCCCTTTAGGGGGGAGTACGTCTCCGTTAGAGCGGTGTGGAGGCACAATTCTCCCCAAGAAGCCACTAGGGCCACCGTATTCTCCTCACGCCCTCGCACTATGCAAGATGTCGTGATTCCACTAGTGGTTCCCTTGAAGGCGGCAACCGAACCTTTACAAACAAGGTTGGGGCTCTCTCCACAACTTAATTGGAGGCTCCCAACACCACCACGAAGCTTCACCACAATGGAATGTGGCTCCGAGCTGACCTCTTCCATCTAGGGTGCTCAAACACCCAAGAGTAACAAGATCAGCAAGGGATTAGTGGGGGGAATCAAATATCTCTTGGTGGAAGTGTAGATCGGGGCCCTCTCAAGCAAACCCTAGAAAATCAACAAGAGTTGTTAGCTAGGGAGAGAGATCGGGCGAAAATGGAGCTTGGAACAACAATGGAGCTTAGGGGATAAGAGGTAGGTCTTCTTAGGGAAGAAGACCCCCTTTATATAGTGTGGGGAAAATCCAACCATTTTCTGCCCTCTGCCTGCAGCTAAGCAGTACTACTGCTCCTAGGAGCGGTACTACCACACTCACACAAGAAGTACACGTAGTACACCAGCGGTAGTGCCGCAGGAGCGGTACTACCGTTGCCCCCAGTGGTACTACCGCTTAGGGGATCTAGTCTGTGTTAGGCAGCAGTATTAGCATGCGCTAGGGCGACAGTACCATGTCGAGCGGTACTACCATGCTAGTGCAGCTCTACTACCGCTTAGGGTAAATTAGAAACAGGAAGTTGCACAGGAGGGCAACCTTTAAGCGGTACTGGCAGCGGTAGTACGAGCGGTAGTACCTCAAAGGCGGTACTACCGTGCTACTACCGTGAAAATGAAACTGGCAACTGAAAGTTGCATGCGCACGAACCCCCTAAGTGGTACACGCGCGGTAGTGCCCAGCGGTACTACCGCAGAGTGGTACTATCGTTGGTACCAGCGGTACTACCGCTTGAGTGCAACCTCAAGTACCACAGAAAACAGCAAGATGGCTCCAAGGTTGTGAAAAGGAAATGTGGGTGCATATGAGGCTGTGTACGTGTTGATTCCACACATACCTTTCCAATGTGGACCCCCTCTTAATAGTACGGATTTCCTACGACTCAAAACCACCAAAAAGAAATTGTCGAAAAATAACCGTCTTCATTCTTAACCGCCGAGGGGAAATAAACTGTCTCGTGCCTACTAAAATATTCTCTGAAATAATCAAAGTGCACGATCAGTCCGCAAAACGCATTGTCATCAATCACCAAAACTACTAGGGTGAAATATGCCCTTACAACCTTAATGATCTTTAGTAGTTGTGAATGCTTGCTAGAGTTCCAATCATAAGTGCATATGATCCAAGTAAGGAAAGTTTGTTAGTGTATGCCTCTCCCTCATTGCATATGATAAGTATCTATCGTGTTATATTCAATTGCCTATGGACAATATTTCTCATCGTTCTACAAAAAGCTTTCTACAAAATAACTAACTTTTGTTATCTCGCAAAGTACTCCTAGTTTTATTCTTGCAAAGTAGTTCAAGCATTACACCTACGAAGTACTTCTAGTTTCATACTTGTTCTAGGTAAAGCAAATGTTAAGTGTGCATAGAGTTGTATCAGTGGTCGACAGAACTTGAAGAGAATATAAATTCTACCTTTAGCTCCTCGTTGGGTTCGACACTCTTATTTATCGAAAAGCTACAATTCATCCCCTACACTTGTGGGTTATCAGCGCTCAAGGGGAACCATGAGCCTTGGTTTGATGCCTCGTAATACCTCTTGATTAGCACGCTCCGCTTGCCCATTGGTCTGCGGATGTGCCATGGAAGCGAGATCAAGCCGAATATGTTCTTTCTGACAAAACTGCTTCATGGCTCCTCTGGATAGATTGGTGCCATTATCAGTGAAGATGCTATGAGGATATCCGAAATGATAGATTATCTTTTTCAGAAATTTCACCACTGTTGCTGCATCACAATTGCTGACTGGCTCTGCTTCAATCCACTTTGTAAATTTGTCAACTGCAACCAAGAGGTGAGTCCTTTTACAGGAAGAGGGTTTGAAGGGTCCAACCATATCAAGCCTCCAAACTGCAAACGGCCAAGTTATTGGATCATCTGAAGTTCTTGAGCTGGCACATGGGCTTGACGTGCATATTTATGGCACCCATCACACTTGCGAACAATATCCTCTGCATCTGCGTGAGCTGTAATCCAGTAAAAACCGTGCATGAACGCTTTTGCCACCAAAGACCTGGAACTTGCATGATGTCCACAATCTCTAGAGTGAATCTCATTGAGAATTTCACGACCTTCCTTAGGACAGACACAACGTTGAAAAATGCCTGTAATACTTCTCTTGTGTAACTCGCCATTGACAATGGAGATGGACTTAGACCGTCTGATAATCTGCCGGATGATGATTTACTCATCAGGGAGCTCGCCACGAGTTAGGTAAGCCAAGTAAGGTACTGTCCACTCAGGTGGTGTATGAACTACAGCCACCAGAGCAGATTCCGGGTCAAGAATAGCGATGACTTCCTCTGTCGGTAACTTGACTGACGGGTTATGCAGAACATCCAAAAAGACATTTGGGGGAACCGGCTTGCGCTGAGAGCCCAGGCAAGACAATTCATCTTCTGCCTCGTTCTGCTGATGATCAATATGATCAACTTGATATCCCTTGAAATAACCAGCTATGACCATGACAACATGCCTGTAAGCCGCCATAAGGGGATCTTTGGAATTCCAAGTTCCAGAAACTTGCTGGGCAACTAGATCCGAGTCGCCTGGGCACCTGACCCGGCTGAGATTCATCTCCTTAGCCATACGAAGCCCATGAAGCAAAGCTTCATATTCTACCGCATTATTAGTACAAGGAAACATGAGTCTCAAAACATAACAAAATTTATCACCTCGTGGGGAAGTTAATACAACTCCAGCCCCCGAGCCTTCCAACTGTCTTGATCCATCAAAGTGTACCATCCAGTATGTATTGTCCGGCTTCTCTTCGGGAGCTTGTAATTCAGTCTAGTCATTGATGAAGTCCACCAAAGCTTGAGACTTGATGGCTGTGCGCGACACATATTTCAGATGATGTGGCCCCAGCTCAATTGCCCACTTTGCAATCCGCCCTGTCGCTTCTCTGTTCTGTATAATATCCTCTAGAGGTGCTGAACTGATGACAGTGATTGGGTGTTCCAAGAAGTAATGTTTTAGCTTGCGACTTGCCATCACTACAAAAAAAAGACACATCCATGACATTATGGCCTGAACGAATTTTTTTCTGTCATGGTTGTGACACTTCTATGACAATAATTGTGACAAAAACACGTATCATCATAGATGTGGTGGGCTCCTACTTCTATGACAAAAAATTATGACAGAAAATGAGCTTTTCGTCCTGGGCGGGGCGGAGACGCACACGCATGACATTCTCTTGAGACGTCCATGACGTAAAAAATCATGGTAGAAGTGAGGGCGAGGAAATTTTTGGTGAGTTCCCGGTTACGGTGGGTGGTCGGGGCCGAGCGATGCAGTGTGGTTTGCGCGTTTCTCTCGTACGCGCGCGTGTGTGCGAGGCGTTCGCTAACTGAACCCGAGCGAGGCGTTTGCTTACTGAACTCGAGCGATCGCACTAGCAACGTACTGAAGCCGATCGATCCATTCGCTGCTAACTAAACCCGAGCGATTCCTTCGCTGGTAACTGAACCCGAGCGATTCCTTCGCTGCTAACTGAATCCGGTTGATCGAGCCCCCGCACATACGTGTGAGACGTAGCCGGTGTTGGGTTGCCTCTCGATGAACAGTGCCCGTTGCTGCCGCGCGCGCGATACGTAGCTAGAACGAGTCGAGACTCATCGATCGAGCCCCTTGCACGAGACGTGGTGAGTTGACCTAGCCGGTTGGTTGGCTGTGGATGAATAGTTCCTGTTGCTACCGCTCGCTCGTACGCCCCACCCTAGCCGGTGGGTTGGCTATGGATGAACAGTACCCTGGCTGTGTGAAGGTGGTTGGCGCTGGATGAACAGGACCCCGAGGAGGCCAGCCGGTTGGGGGTGGATGAACAGGACCCCGTAGAGGCTGGATGAACAGTAGCCGGTGGAGGCTGGAGGAAGTCAACGGTGGATGAACAGTAGCTGGAGGAGGTCGACCGTGGATGAACAGTAGCCCGTGGAGTCCCATTTTGCGGTACGCCACACCCCTCCCGATGAACAGGACTCCGTTTCGACTGTAGGCGCTGGAACAGAAGTCTGTTTCCTCCGTTTTGCGGTACGCCAGAGCCCTCCCTATCAACAGGACCCCGTTTCGACCGTAGGCACTCGAACAGAAGTCTGTTTCCTCTGTTTTGTGGTACCCCAGACCGCCAGCCGATGAACAGGACCCTGTTTTGACCATAGGCGGTCGAACAAAAGGCCGTTTCCTCCGTTTTGCGGTACGCCAGACCCCGAGTCGATGAACAGGACCCCTTTCGGCTGTTCCGTCCAAGCCGGTTGGCTCCCGATGAACATGACGTGTTACGACCCAGTCGCTTGGCTCCCGATGAACATGACACTGTTTCCTCCGTTTTGACCCAGCCGGTTGGCTGCCGATGAACCGGAGGCCATTGCTGCCGTCCGTTGCCTCTCATCTTGTACATGAGCCCTGGCCGTACGTATGCGCGAGTACGCGTTCGAGACCCCGCCCGTATATGTACGTACGTGGCCGTATTTTTTGCTGTGTGGCTGTACGTACGTGTACACGATTTAGACGGGGCTGCCTGAAATGCTACGTCGGGGGCTCTACTACGACACGTGCCGCTCCTTACACGGCCACGGTTCATCATTGCAGAGAGACCGATCGACCAGTATGTACGTACACGTTCGCGACCAGACAGACAACGCTATGTACGCTTCAACCGGGTGGGTCCCAACTGTCAGGGAGAATAAGGAGGCACTTCCTTGCGTGCGAAGATATAGCTGCTGGGTCCCAGCTGTTAGGGGGGAGGAATCATTTTTTTAACGTACTAAGGAGGCATTTCCTTGCGTGCGAAGATGTAGCTGGTGGGTCCAGCTGTCAGCCTCACCGCGTACAGTCCTCTTCCGATGGCTGTCGTTCATTGACCACGTTGACCAGGCCGCACCGAGAGCACCAAGGCGGTGGACGACGACGAGTCCTGGAAGGGAACTACGCGGAGCCCGGGAAGACGCAGCAGTGGATGCCCAAGCAGATGGGAGTACGAGGGTTGACTGGCTCGGCTATGGTGTGAGGCTGTCGTCGCTGGAGAATAACAGGGGATGTGGGTGAGTAGAGGGAAGGCCTGGCTAGCGGTGGGAGTAGGGTGGGGCGGTGAGGCCTGCGTAGCCGCACAGCCGGCCACAGGAGGTAGGAGCAGCCGGTCCTGCCGGAGCTGGTTTGGGCGGCCGGAGCAAGAAGATGAGAGATTGAAGAAGCAGCACGGCCGATGGATTAACATCCAACGGTCGCTGCTGCTAGAATCGTTTGTTGACTAAGTTGACAAAGCCCTGCATACGCGTCAACTAAGTAGGCCCACAAGTCAGCCTTCAAATATGATGGGGCCCAGTTGTCATCGGGAGGAATCGTTTTTTTGGCGTAATAAGGAGGCACTTCCTTCCGTGCGAAGATATAGCTGGTGGGTCCCAGCTGTCAGGGGGAGGAATCATTTTTTTCGCGTAATAAGGAGGCACTTGCTTGCGTGCGGCCATGGACCATGTGGGTCCCTACTGTCAGCCTCTCCATGTACATCCCTCTTCCGATGGCTGTCGTTTGTTGACCACGCCGCACCGAGATCACCAACGTGGTGGACGACGGCGAGGCCCAAGAAGGGAACGACCCGGAGCCGGCGAAGCCACAGGGTTGACTGGTTTGGCTACGGTGTGAGGCCTGTGTCGCCGGTGAATAACAGGAGGTGTGGGTGAGTAGAGGGATGGCCTGGCCAGCGGTGGGAGTAGGAGGGGGCGGAGAGGCCTGCGCGGCAGCACAGCCGGCCACGGGAGGCGGGAGCAGGCAGTCCCGCCAGCGCTGGTTTGGGCGGCTGGAGCAAGAAGATCAGAGATTGAAGAAGCAGCACGGCCGTTGGATGTTATCCAACGGTCACTGCCGCTAGAATCATTTGTTGACTGAGTTCACAAAGCCCTGCGTACGCGTCAACATAGTAGGCCCACAAGTCAGCCTCCAAATCTGTGGTAAACAGCATAGAGCCCATTTGCCATTATTTTTAATAATTTACAGCCCATTTGCTAATTCTTATAGATTTTTTCAAAGCCCATATTCTTTTTGCGAGCATTACAGCCCATATTCTCGCCACGGTTAAAAAATTCAACAAAATTTTGCATATTTCGGTGGGGTCCGAACTGTTTTTAATCCCAAAATTTCGTGTCTGATTCAAACTAATTTGAAATATATATATATATATATATATATATATATATATATATATATTTAAAATCGAACGGAATTTTCTCGCAAAAAAATCAATGAAATTTAAAATCTGGAAATCATAAAAAAAAAGGTAATTTGAAACTAATTGCCGGTTTGATGTATTGTTTTTAAAAAATTTAGCCCATTTTTGGGCAAGCCCCGAATACATCCCTCCTCGTCTTGAATGATTTGCAGCCCAGCAGGGATGGTTTAAGCAAGTAGGCCTCGGTTGGGTATTCTGCAAAAAAAGTAGAAGTGGGCTAGCCATTTTCAGAAAGAAAAGAACATCTGGGTTGGTCATGTGGTAAACAAAAAATAAAAGCCTGGGCTAGACGGGGTACAGCCCCCGCACAGCCCAGTTGATACCCTGCTCCGTCCGTCTCAAAAACAGAAAACAATTGGGCGAGCTGCTGGGTCCCTGGTGTCTGCCGGTCGTTGTGCAATTCTCTCATTTATTGACTATACGTTGACAATGGAGTGGGACCCATATGTTAGGAAACCATTAGGACGAAGCATTTATTTTGGCTTGTAACAAGGAGGCACTTGCTTGCGTACTGCCATGACCCTGGTGGGTCCCTACTATCATTCTCTCCATGTACAATCATCTCCAGATTCCTCTCGGGTGTTGACCATGTTGACAACGCCAGAGGGCGGTGCCACGGCGACCGAACCAAGGCGGAGAACGACGGCGAGGTCTTGGACGAGAACGAACAGGAGCCGGGGAAGATGCGGCAGTGTAGTTGCAGGCGAAGGGGAGTACGAGGGTTGACTAGTTCGAGTGTGGGGTGGGGCTGACTTCGCCGGAGAATAACAGGAGGTGTGTGGGGTAGATGGATGGCCTGGCCAGACTTTTAGGGTGCGATGGGGCGGCGATGCGTGCGCGACAGCGCAGCCAGCCATGGGAGGCGGGAGCAGGCAGTCCCACCGGCACTGGTTTGGTTTTGGCGGCTGGAGGAAGAAGAGACTGAAGAAACACGACAGACGTTGGATGTCAATCCAACGGTCAACGTTGGCAGAATCGTTTGTTGACTAAGCCGACACCATGTTGCATACGTTTTTCGCAAGTAAAGAAAAACTGGGCTCGTTCGCCAGATAATAATCCCGAAACTGCCACCGTTTGATCTTGGACGTCGCAACTAAAACTGCCAGGAAAATGCGTTCGTTTGCCATCCTCCTCCCAGGGAACGTTCGCCAGATAACATTCCCGAAAATCAAAGACTTGAGAAGGCGTATAGAACAAGCTAGTCTGGCAGTAAAGAGACGTTCCTGACTGTTAGAAAAAAGAGAGACGTGCTGCTGTAACTGGTTCGAATCCAAACCTAGACTATATATAGTGTCATACTACTCTGCAAGTAATGAAACTGACATATCCAACGTTCGCTTCTCCTCGTCCCTAGTTACTCTGCCTAGCTTCAGAAGCTCTGGCCGTAGCAACCATGTCCGCTGGCTCGTCCACCTGCTCTTCAGCAGGGAATCGAGCTAACAACCAGATGTGCATGAAGTCGCCACCCGTACCACCGCATGTGGGTCTCATCACACCCCTGCCGGCACACTCACCGCACCCAGTTGCTCATCACACTCCACTGCCGTTCATGTGGTGCCACTGCTGCAAATCACGCAGAGTCATCTGTCGCGTCTCGACTACAACCCTCAACCCTGGCCGAATCTTCTACAAATGCCCAAATCATGGGGTAATATGGTCAAGTTGTTTGCCTGCTTTCAGTTGCTGAATTTTATTTTTTAAGAGTTTGGTTGATGATCTTCGAATTTGATTCGTGGAGAAAAGGGAGGATTCTTGTGATTTGTATTCTGGGAAGTTGCAGATGTGGGGGAATGGAACTACGCAGATTATTTGGTTAGCCAACGAATCCCAATACCAGCAGGCTAGGGTGTTGGACAAGTAACTGAAGGAACGACAGAAGAGGAAGATGCAGAGCAGAAGGTTAAAGACGATGCAGTTCATCAGATCATGGCCAAGCAACAGCTGGTGAACAGCCCTGGCAGCAATGAGGAGATGAAAGAGCTTGTGAAGATAATGGGCAAGATCGTTGTGCTCTGTAGGATGATTGTCTCTTTATTTGCAATGTATGTAGCACTCGTGATGTATTCAGTGGCTCTGACATGAACACTTTGCTGAAACTAGTAATGAATGAAACCTATTTAGCAGGCTGGGCGTCTAGTGTTGTGAACATCTAATGATTTCTATATTAACAAGAATCGGGGGGCATCCCCTTTTGTTAATAAATAAATAGATAAGCAGAGGACCTGTCAGGTCAGCTATGTTCCCATTGCAAGACGTTTAGCAAATTGTAGTCCAACAGCAAACTGCCATCAACTACATTTGCGGTTGTACAATCATGAAATACAAGTTTCACAGCAAAATATGAGTACTACTAAACAACAATGTCATCATGTTTCAGTCGTCATACAATCACCAAACACAAATCAACATACATAATAAGTGATGTTCTCACTGAACAATTACTTCATCAGGTTTCAGTTGTCATAGCAAACACAATTTAACATAGTAGATAATAAGTCGTCTTCTCACAGGCAAATACGACAAAAGCAATCTAATCATCATCCGCAGCAGCAGCGTCAAATCTTCACCATGTGTGTCAGTCTGAATCGTAATTCCCCCCAGTGTCATCTTGTTCTTCGGCATCAATGTCCTCAAACGTTGGCTTCTTATTGATCAACTCATCTACTTCCACAGCCTGACAGGCAATCTTTTCTCCAGTCTTATTGATGTGATGGTCCGCGAACATATCATAAACATCTGTGGAATCCTCTACATCAGCAGCAGTGTAAGCATCATCTTGTTGTGCAACTTCATTAAACGAATTCCTCTGCTCAAACTTTTGCAATATTCTCCAGTCTTGGCTACGTGCATATGTCTGTTCCAAGAAAAATATCTGTGTTGCTTGATTTGCCAAAATATAAGGCTCGTCGGTGCGGTACGCCGCTTTGACATTGATGGATTTGAAATAATCATCAGCTTTGGGTTTTGAAGTCCTGGTAAACTGGTTCTACCAACGACAGCAAAACAGAACCACGCACCGATGAACCTTGAAACTGGAGATATACTGCAAGTGGACAATGTCTGTTATGTTAGCATACATTTCAGTTGTCACTTTCTTGTGCGTATCCGTGCTCATGGCGGCACTGTTTTGTGTCTTCCTGCTTTGTCCCGTGCAAGGGTGTTGTAGCGCACATCTCCAACAACGCAAGATGCATAATGTCTTACCCGAGTATCAAGACCCATTGCTAGTGCATAAAGGGTATCACTAACTGCCTGCCCCACCTCCCGCATCTCCTTAACCTATGGTTACAAAAATAGACAAGCTGATCATCTTATGTACTCTATATATTAAAAAAACTGACAGTGCAATTCAAAAGCTTACACGGCTCTTCAACCATTTCGCAAATCCTTTCCTAACCCATTTGTCAATGTTTCTTGGATTTTGCGCCAGTAACTCCTCTTCGTACACGCTGCAGAACATAGTGATCACGTCAAACATCTAAATATATAAGAATGTGCTGCAAGTTTAGTAGATTACGATGTATAAGCTGCAGTACTTAGCACTTACTCGATATAAGGTAGAATCTCAGGACAGTTATTCGACACATACCAAACCATTTTGTCCAAATCTTTAGGTTTGTCATCTTGTCGACTCTTCCTTGTTACTCGAACAGCAGGATCGAAAACATTGAGCTCATGATTTTTTTTTCGCCCACCTTTTTGCTAGGCTGGTCAGCTGTTTCAATGTATCTTGAGCAGAATGTCAACGCTTCTATAGCAATGTAGGCCTCTACAATGGAACCCTCAGGTCTAGCTCTGTTCCTAACATAGCCCTTGAAAGTGCCTAGCCGCCTTTCAATAGGGTACATCCATCCATACTGTACTGGACCTCTAAGTAGTGCCTCATCAGGTAGATGAACAGCCAAATGCACCATCACATCAAAAAGAAGGCTGGAGGATATATCTTCTCAAGGTCGCATAGGATAGTTGGTATCCTCTCTTTAAGACGCTTCACAGCATCTATCCTGATATTTCTACTGCATAGTTCCCTGAAGAATTGTCCCAACTCTGCAACTGCTCTGTATAAGTCAGGGCGGCCCAATCCTCTAAGGAGAACAGGTAAAACCCTTTGAAGTAGGACATGGCAGTCATGAGTTTTCAACCCTTGTACCTTGGTTCCATCTGCACTGATTCTCCTTTCAGGGTTGGAAGCAAATCCATGTGGGAATCTCACACATGACAGGATCTTGCAGAATTCTTTTCTCCTTTGCTTGCCCAAGACGTACACAGCTGGTGCCATATCCTGTGATTCACCAGTGCTATCCACCTGCAAATCAGATCTGATATCAAGGTGTGTCAAATCAATCCTAGATTTTAAGGTATCTTTTCTCTTGCCTTCAATATTAAGAAGTGTGCCGATAATGCAGTCACATATATTTTTCTCGATGTGCATCACATCAAGATTATGCCTCAGATCCAAATCTTTCCAATACTCCAAGTCCCACAAAGTGGACCTGCGGGTAAACAATAATCTCTCTTTTGCCTTGCCACGCTTCCTTTTCCCGCTACCATTATCGGGATGGTTTCCTGGTGTAATATGCCTGACCTTCTCTAATTCCTCCTGCAACTCATCGCTGGTGAGCCTCTCTGGTGCATCACGGTTTTCATGAATTGCATTGAACACAGGTTTTCGGTATTTTCTAAGATGTAGCTTGTCCTTGTCAAGGAAACAGCAGTGTCCAATGTAACAGACCTTGCTAAGTATTGGGTATGACAGCGGATTCTTGTCACAGCGAACACATGCATTGTAACCATGTGTCGTTCGCCCTGACATAGTGCCCAAAGCCGGATAATCATGGATGCACCAAATTATAACAGCTTGCAGAATGAAATCAGCTGGTGGGCTGCTATAGGTCTTGAGTGAGAACACCCCTCCATAGCTTTTAAAGTTCCTCCACAACAGGCTCCATGAATAAATCAAAATCCTTTCCACGACTTTCTGGACCTGGGATGAGCAAGGCCATGATGTAGTTTGATTCTTTGGTGCAGACATTTGGCGGCATGTTGTAAGGGATAACAAAAACTGGCCACATGCTATATGTCGTGCTCTGGTGGCCAAATGGGTTGAATCCATCTGTAGCTAAGCCAAGTCTAATGTTTCTCGGCTCAACAGCAAACTCATTGTGTTTCAGATTGAAGTTTGTACAGTCACTACCATGAGATGGATGGCTCATTACATTTAGATCTATGTGCTCCTGGTTCCTAGAATGCCACAGTACATCCTATCTTGTTTGAGCATCATGAAACAACCTCTGCAATTTTGGTATAATTGGAAAATGTCTCAGAACCTTATGAGGAATCCTCTTCACAGCATCGCCATCTTTCCATCTTGATGATTTACATTTTGGGCATTCACTTAAGTTGGCATATACCTTCCGGAACATAACACAATTATTCTCGCAAACATGCATGATATCATATCCAATTCCAACCACACGGAGGAAATTCTTCATTTTACTGTAGGTGTGTGGCAGCTCCGACACAGCTGGGCAACAATCGCGGAAAGCAGCCATCATCGCATCGAATGATTTGTTGGTCATCCGCTGAGATGTCTTCACCTGAAGAAAGCTGACCATAGCTGAGAATACTGACAGCTTACAACCTGCGGTGTCTGCCGCGTTGCATTGCTCCAACATGCGGGCCCACCATTTTGCTTGTACAGGTGTAAGTTCTCGAAATGCGTGAGCATTTCATAGCATTGTTTCAATCTTGGTCAAAATCACTGGCTCCGCCGCCACATCCTCCTCCTCCTCCTCTTCCTCCTGAGCATCAGGCGGATCAAGATGGTGATATGCTGCTTCCACATAGTCAGTGACATTGACGTTCACAGCTTCACCATGATGAACCCACCTAGTATATGTGACTGACATCCCATACAAGTGTAGACAATTTTGCACAGTTGACTGGGGTCTTGAAACTGAATTCATACAACTGCTACACGGGCAACGCACATCTGCTTTCGGACCACCGTACTCAGCTATGATAAAGTTCATGAAGTTTTGAACCCCCTCAACATATGCAGGGAGAATTGTCGAGCAGAAGTTATCCATGTCCTGTCCATCTGTCAGACATACAAATTAGTTCTTCTACTAGATATTACAGGAAAAACATATATGTTTCATTATAAAGTCCAAAAAAAATACCTACGTCGATGTCTAAAGCTATAGCAAGATATTTGGACAAGCAGATCTAAGTAATGAAATATATGTAAAGCTAATTCAGCAAACATATTGAGTGCTAAATTATGGCAGGCTATTTCAGCAATCAATGAGGCTGAGCACATAGCCATCGAAGGCCATCTCAGCAACAAAGATTGAGTGTAAAACGGTGTCGAGTTATTGCACCTAATAGATTGGCTACTAGACCATGGCAATCTACTTCACAATACATACATGGTCCTAAAATATGGCAGGATATTTTAGCAACTAATCAGGTGTGCCATGCCATCTTAGCAAAGCAGATTGACTGCAGAATAGGGCAAGGTAGCTTTTTAAGCAACGCATATTGAGTGTAAACTATTTCGGCAAGCAGTGAGATTAACAGCGTCTATCAGCTAACATCCAGCGCTACTCCGACATGCACGGGGTCTCAGTCTAGAATGCGCATACCATGGGAGAAGCTGGCCGCCATGCGTCTCCACAAGAATGTCACCAGCGATGGCGACGCGACTGGAGGACGGCAATTTATGAGAGCGTACTATGGGATCGAGAGGATCGCCGTGCGTTCCCTCGAAGAACCGCGGCGCTGACGTATCGGCGCGGCGGGGAAGGCTAGTTTGGTGCAGCGAATGGAGTGGAGGGGGGCGGGGGGAGGGGGTTTGGGGAATATTATTGGCTAGTTGGCCGAAGGGGAGTTAAATTTGGGATTTGGGGGGAATTTTCGCGCGGTGGGTGGGGGAGTTTGGCGAATGGTCGGTTTCTCCAATTGCGGTCCCACGTGTCAGTGAAGAGGCAAGCCGAAGTGCGTTCCCTTTGGGTGAGCGGTGTGCAGGATCGACCGTGTGAGGGGTGCAATGCGACCGCGACAGGCATGTTGTAAGTGTACTGCCTTTTCCTTTTGAACTTGTAGAGCGTAACACTTTGTTTTGGTGCTTCGCACGATCCATCGATACAAATCTTGACTAAAACGCTGCAGGCGGGTCTTTTCCTGCACGATATGTTGGGAGTTTGGCTTAGTTGGTTTGACAGACAGAGTGAGAGAAAGACATGAAATGCGTGAATGTGTATTGGACGTACTTTTGGAGGGCCTAAGAGAAATTGTGTATGTAAACCCTCTGTATTTATTTACTTCGCATATTAGCTTTGTCTCGGGTCAAACTTTCTAAACTTTGACCAAGTTTATACATACAAAAACAATGACAACCACAATACCAAGTAAATATGATTAGAATCATTATTCAATATATTTTCATACAACATATCTTTTTATTGTGAAAGTTCATATAACCGGACCAGATTCATGCAAACACGGCAGATTTTCATTACATTTTGAACTTTTAGGACCAAAAAAGAAAAGAAACCCAACCCTAAACCTATCCTACGGCGACGACGTACGTCCACTTTCCTTTGTATTCCACATCGGCGACCACGTCCTCCATCTGCCGTCTCCATGAACGGCGGCGGGGTTCAAGACCCGTGAAGTGAAGGTGCGGTCTCCGGCGAGAAAAAGTAGAACACGGGAGACGGACTGGCCCACGTGGGACACCATGCCACGCCGCCTCCCATGCCCTACTCATCCTCGGAGAAGTCCGCAACCTCGGCGGTGCCGGTGGACGTGAGGTCGATGATGGACGTGGACGGTCCATCGCTGTTCATGTGCCATATGCGCCCCCAAACATTGTACGGTGGCGCGTAGAACGCGCGGCTGGCAGAGGTCTTATCCTCGGTCGCCGGTGCGGCGGGCGCATGTGCGGCCGCGTCCGGCTACGCTGGCATTGCGTTGCGAGCGGCGGGTTGAGCAAGGGCGGCAACCTCGAGCTTCATCTCCGAAGACAAGCTCTCCCACAGAGCGTTCCCACCCGCGGTCATGGTGGATGTGGTGCCAGGGAGGAGGATGTGCTCTGGTGTGGAGTTTAGCTGGGTGTTGCCGCCTTTAAGTAGCGCATACCGGTGAGGCCAAGCGGCCGGGTGCGTCAATGAGTCACCGGAGTTCGTACCTCGGGCGGCAAGCCTACTTAATGGCGGCATGCGGACGGACGGCATGAATGCGGGCAGCTGGCGCTAGGGGAGGAATGCACGCGGGCGAGGGACGAGGGTTTTTTGTGGGCCAGGGTAGTCAGCTACGGGCGTGGCAACGTCGCACATGCCCTTTGCTCACATGCGATCCCACATGTCAGTGACAAAGCAAGACGACCCGCGTTCCCTTGGGTCAGAAGAGCATGCCGGACCGACCGTCTGGGGGTGCAACGTGAACACGACAGGGGTGCTGTCAGTGCACCGCCTTTTCATTTCGAACTTGTAAACCATAACACTTGTAGAGCTTAAGACCGAAAGCATATAGTAGAGTATGAAGTTAGCACCTCACCAATATCCAGCCTAGTAGCCCACGTGTACAATAGTTATTCATACTAGCATATGTACCAGTATAATTAGTGTACCGCCCTTTCCTTTTCAACTCATGAAGCGTAACGCTTGATTAAGTAGCCGGACAATGTGTGTTGCCTGTCTTTGTATGTATTTGAGGTGTGCTGATTGAGGTCTCCGGCTGTTTGAAGGAATAATTGAGGTGTGCCCGCTCCGTGCTCTCATTTAGGTGTCCAACTTACCATGTTCCGGCTGTAGTAACTATACTATGTAAGTTGCTTGGAAAAATAGTTACCTAGGTCGGTTTTGTGAGTCGTCCACTACGTGTCGCTCCCCATCTTAGTAGTGACAAACCCCTTCGGTTCATGACCCGACACACCTTGACGAGATCGATAGATGTGGAGAGATCGAGTGTGTGTCGTGCAAATCAAGGTTTTGGTCTGTGTCTATGATAGAAATGATCATGTGAGGTGGAGAGTGGGGGATGTTTGTGTGTACGCTAGTCGGTCATGTACCATCTAGCTGTAGATCGATTGAAAGAGGACTAGGGTGGGTCTGGAGATCGATCGATCGACCGATGTACATAGGGGTGTAGAGAAAGATGAATGTATGCTTAAAAAAAGATAGATGAAAGGCTTGGTTACAATTAATGCATGGTAGAGTGACCTAGGCGTGTGTCAAAGAGCGACCTGATGAGCGAGATACAATCCCGATACCTCAAGAGCTCGATCATGTGTGACATGCACAAAGAAGAAGAGAGGTGCTATGCATGTGTGGGCGAGAGAGAGAGAGACCCTAAGATGAAACCCAGAGAGATCGAGTGGGTGTGCAATACAGAGAGAGTGTGTGTCAAAGAAAAAAAAACATGACAACACTCTATGTTGGGTGTGTGAGACACATTATGCATAAGAAGACACTTGGTACTTGAATCCAACCTAAAAAAAGTTTCAAATATTAGAATTCAACCTAAAGCGGATTCAAATATTTGAACCGGTGATCATAGCATTTGCAAATCATATGTAAAGGGCATTCAATCTTCGTTTCGCTTTTCAACTTACAATATACCATGTACAAGCACGTACATAAATTTGTATTCAAACAGAAAATGGTTTCCAATTTGTATTCAAACACGTGAATGTTTGTTCTCGCGCATGCGCTTGCTACTAGGATTTCGCCACGTCTGGCCTGTCCAATAGCAGTAGGAGTACTAGTACTAGTACTACCTTTGTTTTTCGTGCCAAATTTTGACCATAATTTCAACTAAAAAAATTAATGCATGTCATAAAAAATTATATCGTTCGATTCGTATTTGAACATAGTTTCCAATGATATTATTTTCGGTGACATGCATTAATATTATTTTAGTTAAATCTAAGGTCAAAATTTGACACAAAATACGAAGGGGGCCAATAAACCAGGACGGAGGCATCTGCACTAGAGTATGGAGTGCTTAGAGCATGGTTAATAGTATAGCCAGCTGCTGGCTATAAGAGCATGCCATGTCATCAAGAGTTAGCATTATTAATTACTCATACAATAGTGCTGACTAGAAGGTTGGCTATAAGGTTAGAACTTTTTCTCACTTTCTCTCTATCTCTTTCCTCTCATTAAATGTTTTTACCTAGGAGCACGCGTAGAGGTGGGCTCTTGCATAAGATCCCACTCCTTCACTTTTTCAATGTCTCTCTCCTCCTCATAGGCAAAAGTGCCATGTAAGCGGGCTTATAGCCCACTATTGTACTTGCTACAATCTCTCCCTCCTCGTCTCTCTCTTCAAGTTTTTTTTACATCAGTCATCTCTCTCTTCTAAATTCAGCCGACACAGGTGGGGGAGGGGGAAAGTTTGCCTACCGTCGGTTTGCTCTCAACTGCGGTCCCGCAAATGAGCGAAAACGCAAGACGAAGCGCGTTCCATTCGGTGAGCGATGTGCCGGACTGACCGTGTCGGGGTGCAACGCGAATGCGACAAGTGTGATGTACACCGTCAGTTCCTTTTGAACTTCCATACTTCGTTTTTGGAATGGCTAACGCGCGCGCGCGCGTCGGAGCGCACGATTTCTGACCGGCTGGGCTTGTCCTAATTAAGTAAGTTCATCAGGGTGTATTATTGATAATTAAGGAAAGGGCGGGCCCCATGATGACCCACAAGTATAGGGGATCAATCGTAGTCCTTTTGATAAGTAAGAGTGTCGAACCCAACGAGGAGCAGAAGGAAATGACAAGCGGTTTTCAGCAAGGTATTTTCTGCAAGCACTGAAATTATCGGTAACGAGTAGTTTGATAGCAAGATAATTTGTAACAAGTGACAAGTAGCAATAGTAACAAAGAGTGTAGCAAGGTGGCCCAATCCTTTTTATAGCAAAGGACAAGCCGGAACGATCTCTTATAGTAAGTAAAGCGTTCTCGAGGACACATCGGAATTTCATCCAGTCACTTTCATCATGTTTGTTTGATTCGCGTTCGCTACTTTGATAATTTGATATGTGGGTGGACCGGTGCTTGGGTGCCATTCTTACTTGAACAAACCTCCCACTTATGATTACCCCCTCTCGCAAGCATCCGCAACTACGAAAGAAGAATTAAGATAACTCTAACCATAGCATTAAACATATGGATCCAAATCAGCCACTTACGGAATAGCGCATAAACTAGGGTTTAAGCTTCTGTCACTCTAGCAACCCATCATCTAATTACTACTCCACAATGCATTCCCTTAGGCCCAAAGATGGTGAACTGTCATGTAGTCGACGTTCACACGACACCACTAAGGGAATCAACAACATACATATCATCAAAATATCGAACGAATACCAAATTCACATGACTACTTATGATAAGACTTCTCCCATGTCCTCAAGAACAAAAGTAACTACTCACAAATCATATTCATGTCCAAGATCAGAGAGGTGTTGAATAGCATAATAGATCTGAACATATAATCTTCCACCAAATAAACCAACTAGCATCAACTACAAGGTGTAATCAACACTACTAGCAACCCACATGTACCAATCTGAGGTTTTGAGACAAAGATTGAATACAAGAGATGAACTAGGGTTTGAGAGGAGATGGTGCTGGTGAATATGTTGATGAAGATTAGTCCTCCCACGATGAGAGGATCGCTGGTGATGTCGATGGCGACGATTTGCCCCTCCCGGAGGGAAGTATCCCTGGCAGAATCTCTCCGCCGGAGAGCAAAAGTGCTCCTGCCCAAGTTCCGCCTCGAGACGGTGGCGCACCGTCCCTAAAGTCTTCTCTATATTTTTTCTAGGGCAAATGGACTTATATACCAGAAAATCGGGGCCAGAGGCTGGCCAGGGGCCCCACGAGGTACCAGGGCGCGCCTGGGGGGAGATGGCGCGCCTTGGTGCCTCGTGGGCACCTGGGTGGCCCCCTCTGGTACTTCTTGCTTCCAGTATTTTTTATTTATTCCAAAATAAATCTCCGTAAAATTTGAGCTCATTTGGAGATGTGCAGAATAGGTATCTCTGACATAGCTTTTTCAGGTCCAGAATTCCAACTGCCAGCAATCTCCCTCCTTGTGTAAATCTTGCATATTAAGAGAGAAAAGGCATTAGAATTGCTCCACAAAGTGTTATATTGATTAAAAACACTATAAATAACAGTAGCAAAACATGATGCAAAATGGACGTATCAACTCCCCCAAGCTTAGACCTCGCTTGTCCTCAAGCGAAAGCCAATATCGATAATCATGTCCACATGTTTAGAGAGAGAGAGGTGTCGATAAAAACAAAATATGGACATAGTAGCATCTTGATCATTATTATAATAGCAATATTTATTATCATAAAACTTCTCATGAGCAAGTAACAATTCATCACAACAATGGAGTATAAGGCATAAACTTTCTTGAAAACTAACAAACTATGTTCTCAGTCAACAATGCAATTGCAATTCATCATATTTTCAGGAAGGGTCTCATGTAAGAGCTATTTAGCAAGTCCACATACTCAACCCTCATTTAGTCTTCTATGATTGCTAACACTCACGACATATATATGGAACAAAGATAGGGGCTTGTGAGTTCGCCTCCCAACTTATTCACCTCAAGGGTGATGTCAACAATAATAACTCATGATCACTCATATCCAACTGGATATATATGCCTAGATATTTCCCCACCACATGATGCTTACAAAAGAAAAAATAAAAAGGAAGTAGGGGAGAACACCATTGACTCTTGCATAAAAAGTAAATACATAAAAGTAAAGGATAGGCCCTTCGCAGAGCGAAGCAGAGGTTGTCATGCGCTTTTTGTTGTTGGATGCAAGAGCTCTTAATGCAAAGGAACGTCACTTTATATTGCCCCTTGTGATAGCTACCTTTATTATGCAGTCTATCGCTTTTATTTCTTTACCATCACAAGTTTGTACAAAGCTTATTTCCCTTACAATAAAAGTTCAGACATATTTAGAGGCAATTTTTATTGCTTTTTGCACCGATGACAACTTACTTGAAGGATATTATTCAATCCATAGGTAGATATAGTGGACTCTCATGACATGAAACTGGGTTTAAGGGTTTTGGATGCACAAGTAGTATCTCTACTTGGTGCGGATTTTTGGCTAGCAAAGATATTGGGCAAGCACCACGTGTTGGAGGATCTATAACAATATAACTTCTATGTGAATATGAACAAACATAATTCATTACGTTGTCTTCCTTGTCCAACGTCAACAATTTGGCATAAAATACTTAATGGGGGCTCACAATCATAAAATATGTCCAAGATAGTATATTTGCATGTGAATCTTCTCTGCCCGTATTAACTTTTTCATGAATTACATCATTGACTAATGCTATGCTTGTCAACTTCCAATAAATGTTACCACTTATACTTTCCTTTATGTAATGTCATTACTTTCCATAATATTAGCATATGATCTTTTCCATTATTTTCATTGCTAGGATTGGAACATGAAAGTAAAGAAGCAAAAACTCAAACTACTCTTTATTATATAACTCTCAACTCGATTACATAGATAGATAGATCACGAAGCTAACACTCGAAAATAGATCATACTAAACTTTTATTCAATTAAATCATGAAATAACTAAGGATCGAACTAAAAATAGTTAAAGATAATATAAGTGATGGTGATACGATACCGGGGCACCTCCCCCAAGCTTGGCACAAGCCAAGGGGAGTGCCCATACCCATGTGCTTAAGTCTCCTTCTTCGGTGATGGTGGTGATGGTGAAGTGGCGGGCTTGTCCTCCGGCTTCCATGGCATAGGTTCCCCATCATAAAAAGATGAACGAGTCTCCGGAGTCCTGAAACTTGCAGCTAAACTCATACCTTTGAATCTTGCCTCATACTCAAAATTTTGGTTTTGAAGATCATATATTTGGCCTTGGAGATAGTCGATTCGTTCATTAAGCTTGAAGATGATGTCCCCCATCGATTGGCCCTCCACCTTGTGATTATGGGTGAATTCCGTGATCATGGAGTGGTTGGCGCTGAGTCTACGTTCCACCATCCCTTGGTACTTGAAGATCTCCTGCTCCACTGCTTCGAGCCTGGACTCCACGCTCCCGGTCTTCTTGGGTCCTTGAACATCCCGGATGTGAAGCACCCCCTCACGCATCTCAATGGCTTGAGGGTATTTCATCACCTCCGGTAGGTAGGGGTTGATGATCTTCTCGTAGAACTTGTCCTTGGAAGAGCTTGATGGAGCCATAGCGATCTAGATCTGCCAGAAAAATAGCACGAAACAAGAACAGAGGATATTTCTGCGATACGGTGGTCAGAACATTCGGGAGTATATATAAAGATTTTTTTACCTTGCAAAACAAGTAATCCAGAAGAAAACGGAGTCGGGAAGGCTCACGTGGGGCCCACGAGCCACCAGGGCGCGCCAGGGGGGGTGGCGCGCCCTGGTGCCTCGTGGGCACCAGGTGGGTCCCCTCGGCTGTTTCTTATTTTTTTAATTTTTTCTAATATTCCAAAACTAACAGAAAGTATTTTTATGGAATTTTTGGAGTCGGTTTACTTACCGTATCACATACCTCTTCCTTTTCAGGGTTCTGGAGTGTTCCGGAAGGTCTCTCTTATGTATTCTTCCGGTGTAATTGTTTCAATAATATTAGTTTCAACATTAATGGGAGTACCTGAAATATAGTGCTTGATTCTTTGCCCATTCACCACTCTCGGATTAGTGCCTTCGGAGTTGTTTATTTTGATGGCTCCGGAGTGATAAACTTCTTCGATGATATACGGTCCTTCCCATTTAGAGAGGAGTTTTCATGCAAAGAATCTCAAACAAGAGTTGTACAATAGAACTTGCTCACCTACTTTAAATTCCCGTTTTTGAATTCTTCTATCATGCCATCTTTTAACTCTTTCTTTAAACAATTTGGCATTTTCATACACTTGGGTTCTCCATTCATCTAATGAGCTAATATCAAATAACCTCTTTTCACCGGCAAGTTTAAAATCATAATTTAGTTCTTTAATTGCCCAATATGCTTTATGTTCTAACTCAAGAGGTAAATGACATGCTTTTCCATAAACCATTTTATAAGGAGACATACCCATAGGATTTTTATAAGCAGTTCTATAAGCCCATAATGCATCGTCAAGTTTCTTAGACCAATTCTTTCTAGATCTATTGAAGGTTTTTTGCAAAATTAATTTTATTTCTCTATTACTCAATTCTACTTGACCACTAGTTTGAGGGTGATAGGGAGATGCAATTCTATGGTTGACATCATATTTAGCGAGCAATTTACGGAATGCACCATTTATATAATGTGAACCACCATCAGTCATTAAATATCTAGGGACTCCGAACCTTGGGAAAATAACTTCTTTAAGCATTTTAATAGAAGTGTCATGATCAGCACTACTAGTTGGAATAGCTTCTACCCACTTAGTAACGTAATCAACAGCAACTAAAATATGAGTATACCCATTGGATTTAGGAAAAGGTCCCATAAAATCGAATCCCCAAACATCAAATGGTTCAACAGCAAGTGAATAATTCATAGGCATTTCCTGACGTCTACCAACATTACCAATTATTTGACATTCATCACAAGATAAGACAAACTTACGAGCATCCTTGAAAAGAGTAGGCCAATAAAAACCAGATTGCAATACCTTATGTGCAGTTCTATCTCCCGCATGGTGTCCTCCGTAAGCCTCGGAATGACACTTCTGTAGGATTTGTTCCTGTTCATGCTCAGGTATACAACGTCTAATAATACCATCTACTCCTTCTTTATAAAGATGTGGGTCATCCCAAAAGTAATGTCTTAAATCATAGAAGAACTTTTTCTTTTGTTGGTATGTGAAACTAGGTGGTATAAATTTAGCAACAATATAATTAGCATAGTCTGCATACCATGGAGTATTACGAGAAGCATTTATGACAGCTAATTGTTCATCAGGAAAATCATCATTAATAGGTAGTGGGTCATCAAGAACATTTTCCATTCTAGACAAATTATCTGCTACGGGATTCTCAGCTCCCTTCCTATCAATAATATGCAAGTCAAATTCTTGTAGCAATAAAACCCACCTAATGAGTCTAGGTTTAGCATCTTTCTTTTCCATAAGATATTTAATAGCAGCATGATCGGTGTGAACAGTTACTTTAGAATCAACTATGTAAGATCTGAATTTACCACATGCAAACACAACTGCTAGAAATTCTTTTTCAGTAGTAGCATAATTTCTTTGGGCACTGTCTAGAGTTTTACTAGCATAATGGATAACATTTAATTTCTTATCAACTCTCTGTCCTAGAACAGCACCAATAGCATAATCACTAGCATCACACATAATTTCAAAAGGCAGGTTCCAATCAGGTGGTCGGACAATAGGTGCAGTGGTTAAGGCTTTCTTAAGTGTTTCAAAGGCTTCTAGACAATCATCATCAAAAACAAATGGAACATCTTTTTGCAAAAGATTGGTAAGAGGCCTAGAAATTTTTGAGAAGTCTTTAATAAATCTCCTGTAGAAACCAGCATGACCTAGGAAACTTCTTATACCTTTAATATCTTTAGGACATGGCATTTTCTCAATAGCATCAACCATAGCTTTATCAACTTCAATACCTCTTTCAGAAATTTTATGCCCCAAGACAATGCCTTCATTCACCATAAAGTGGCACTTCTCCCAATTCAAGACAAGATTAGTTTCTTCACATCTCTGCAAAACTCGATCAAGGTTGCTTAAGCAATCATCAAAAGAAGTTCTGTAAACAGAAAAATCATCCATGAACACCTCAACAATCTTTTCACAAAAGTCAGAGAATATAGCAGTCATACATGTTTGAAAGGTAGCAGGTGCAATGCATAAACCAAAAGGCATACGTCTATAAGCATAAGTTCCAAAAGGACAAGTGAAGGTGGTTTTCTCTTGATCAGGTTGTGATACGGGTATTTGAGAAAAACCAGAATAACCATCTAGAAAACAAAAGTATGTATGCTTAGATAATCTTTCTAACATTTGATCAATAAAAGGTATGGGGTAATGATCTTTTCTAGTAGCTTTGTTTAATTTTCTAAAATCAATTACCATCCTATAACCAGTTACAATTCTTTGTGGAATGAGTTCATTTTTATCATTAGGAACAACGGTAATACCTCCTTTCTTAGGGACACAATGAACGGGACTTACGCATCTACTATCAGCTATGGGATAGATTATACCTGCTTCCAGAAGTTTTAATATTTCGGTTCTTACCACCTCTTTCATCTTAGGATTTAATCGTCGTTGGTGGTCAACAACTGGTTTAGCATCAAGCTCCATATTAATTTTGTGCTGACATAGAGTAGGACTAATGCCCTTAAGATCATCAAGAGTATATCCAATAGCAGCTCTGTGCTTCCTTAAAGTTTTTAGTAATCTCTTTTCTTCATGCGCTGAAAGGTTAGCACTAATAATAACAGGATATATCTTCTTTTCATCAGGATAAGCATATTTCAATGTATCAGGCAATTGCTTCAATTCAAATACAGGATCACCCTTAGGTGGAGGAGGGCCTCCAAGAGTTTCAACAGGCAAATTGTGTTTAAGGATAGGTGGTTGATCAAAGAACATCTTATCTATTTCATTTCTTTCATTCATATGCATATCGTTTTCGTGGTCTAGCAAATATTGTTCTAACAGATCAGTAGGAAGTACGGCAATAGAAGCAAGACCAATAATTTCATCTTTACTAGGCAATTCTTTATCATGAGGTTGTCTACGAAACTTGGAGAAATTAAATTCATGAGATACATCACCAAACTTGACTCAAACCTTTTCTTTAACACAATCAATTTCAGCATTAACGGTATTCAAGAAAGGTCTACCAAATATAATGGGACAAAAATTATCTTGTTGTGAACCAAGTACTAAGAAATCAGTAGGGTATTTGATTTTACCACACAAGACTTCAACATCTCTAACAATCCCAAGTGGTGTAATAGTATCTCTATTCGCTAGCTTAATAGTAACATCAATATCTTCAATCTCAACAGGTGCAATATCATGCATTACTTCTTGATATAAAGAAAATGGAATGGCACTCACACTAGCACCCATATCACACAAACCATGATAGCAATGATCTCCAATCTTAACAGAAATAACAGGCATGCCAACTACGGGCTTGTTCTTGTCAAACATATCTCGTTCATTTCTAACAGGTTTAGCAATTCTAGCAGCCTCCTCACAAAAGTAAATAACATGCCCATCTATATTATCGACTAAGAGATCTTTAACCATAGCAATATCAGGTTCAACTTTAATTTGTTCAGAGGGTCTAGGTGCTCTAATATTACTTTTGTTAACCACAGTTGAAGGTTTAGCATGTTCCTTAATCCTAACAGGAAAAGGTGGTTTCTCAATATAAGCAGTAGGCACAACTGGATCAACATGGTAAACAATTGTTTCTTCTTTAACACTAACAGATTCCTCAATCTTTTCTTTAACAGGGGGATGATATTTAAACCACTTCTCCTTAGGGAGATCAACATGAGTAGCAAATGATTCACAAAAGGAAGCTACTATCTCAGAGTCAAGTCCATATTAAGTGCTAAACTTATGAAAAGCATCGGTGGCCATAAAAGATTTAACACAATCGAACTCAAGTATTATACCTGACTCATTACCTATGTCGAGTTCCCAATCTTCAGAGTTGCGTTTAATTCTTTCCAGAAGATCCCATCTGAATTCAATAGTTTTCTTCATAAAGGAGCCAGTCGAAGAAGAATCGAGCGTAGTTTGATTATCATGAGAAAGCCGAGCATAAAAATTCTGTAAGATAATTTCTTTTGAGAGCTCATGATTGGGGCATGTGTACATCATGTACTTAATCCTCCCCCAAGCTTGAGTGATGCTTTCTCCTTCACGAGGCCAAAAATTATATATATAATTCCGATCACGATGAACCAAATGCATAGGATAAAATTTCTGATGGAATTCTAGTTTCAATCGGTTCCAGTCCCATGTATCAGTATCATCACATAGCCTATACCACATTAATGCATTTCCCTCCAAAGGTAAAGGGAATACTTTCTTCTTAACTCCATCTCCGGATAAACCTGCAAGCTTAAACAATCCACAAATTTCATCCACATAGATCAAGTGCATATCAGGATGTACCGTTCCATCTCCTGCATAAGGATTAGCTAGTAGTTTCTCTATCATGCCCGGAGGGATCTCATAATAAATATTTTCAGTAGGTGCAGTAGGTTGAGGAGCAACTATTTGTGTTTCTGGTCGAGGTGAAGATACCCCGAACAAACCCCTCAAAGGATTACTTTGCATAGTGACAAGCAACAGTAAATTTCAGCACGTAATATAAATGTTTCCTTACCAAATTCCACTCACCAAAGGCGCTTCACTCCCCGGCAACGGCACCAGAAAAGAGTCATGATGACCCACAAGTATAGGGGATCAATCGTAGTCCTTTCGATAAGTAAGAGTGTCAAACCCAACGAGGAGCAGAAGGAAATGACAAGCGCTTTTCAGCAAGGTATTTTCTGCAAGCACTGAAATTATCGGTAACGAGTAGTTTGATAGCAAGATAATTTTTAACAAGTGACAAGTAGCAATAGTAACAAAGAGTGTAGCAAGGTGGCCCAATCCTTTTTATAGCAAAGGACAAGCCGGAACGATCTCTTATAGTAAGTAAAGCGTTCTCGAGGACACATGGGAATTTCATCTAGTCACTTTCATCATGTTTGTTTGATTCGCTTTCACTACTTTGATAATTTGATATGTGGGTGGACCAGTGCTTGGCTGCTATTCTTACTTGAACAAACCTCCCACTTATGATTACCCCCTCTCGCAAGCATCCGCAACTACGAAAGAAGAATTAAGATAACTCTAACCATAGCATTAAACATATGGATCCAAATCAGCCCCTTACGGAATAGCGCATAAACTAGGGTTTAAGCTTCTGTCACTCTAGCAACCCATCATCTAATTACTACTCCACAATGCATTCCCTTAGGCCCAAAGATGGTGAACTGTCATGTAGTCGACGTTCACACGACACCACTAAGGGAATCAACAACATACATATCATCAAAATATCGAACGAATACCAAATTCACATGACTACTTATGATAAGACTTCTCCCATGTCCTCAAGAACAAAAGTAACTACTCACAAATCATATTCATGTCCAAGATCAGAGAGGTTTTGAATAGCATAATAGATCTGAACATATAATCTTCCACCAAATAAACCAACAAGCATCAACTACAAGGTGTAATCAGCACTACTAGCAACCCACAGGTACCAATCTGAGGTTTTGAGACGAAGATTGAATACAAGAGATGAACTAGGGTTTGAGATGAGATGGTGCTGGTGAATATGTTGATGAAGATTAGTCCTCCCACGATGAGAGGATCACTGGTGATGTCGATGGCGACGATTTCCCCCTCCTGGAGGGAAGTATCCCCGGCAGAATCTCTCCGCCGAAGAGCAAAAGTGCTCCTGCCCAAGTTCCGCCTCGAGACGGCGGCGCACTGTCCCGAAAGTCTTCTCTATATTTTTTCTAGGGCAAATGGACTTATATACCAGACAATCGGGGCCAGAGGCTGGCCAGGGGCCCCACGAGGTACCAGGGCGCGCCTGGGGGTTGGCGCGCCTGGTGCCTCGTGGGCACCTGGGTGGCCCCCTCTGGTACTTCTTGCTTCCAGTATTTTTTATTTATTCCAAAATAAATCTCCGTAAAATTTTAGCTCATTTGGAGATGTGCAGAATGGGTATCTCTGACATAGCTTTTTCAGGTCTAGAATTCCAGCTATCGGCAATCTCCCTCCTTGTGTAAATCTTGCATACTAAGAGAGAAAGGCATTAGAATTGCTCCACAAAGTGTTATATTGAATAAAAACACTATAAATAACAGTAGCAAAACATGATGCAAAATGGACATATCACCCCACCCAAGTGAAAATCAGGGGGCGATTAATTGGGGATGGAAAGGTCCATGCGCATTCACCAGGCAAGCATTAAATGGAAAGTAGAGTGGGCCAACGTGCATGCAACCATGTGCTGCTTGTATCATCAAAGGAGGAGGTGGGGCCACTTTAATACATGGAAACGGCTGCAGTTATTAATTCGGAAAGAAACATACTTGGTCAGAAGTTGATTGAGGTTGCGAGAAGGGGATCCGCGCGTTGGCACACGCGATCGCGGATGAGTGTTTTCATTTTTTTAGGAGTACGGCGATTTGGTGCCCAGGCTCATCTATACCCGGTCAGAAAAAAAATCACAAAATATTCAAAAAATTTCCAATTTTTTTTTTTGCATGGTAGAAAATTGGATGCGTGAGGTCCGCTCCAATTTTCAAATCATTTGGACATCTAAGCAACTCTCGGCAAAAAATACAAATCGGGTCAGAACAGTGCATGAACAGTAAACTTTTTAACTGACCTCGAATTTGTCTTTTTTGCCGAGAGCTGCTCAGATGTCCAAATGATTTGAAAATTGGAGCGGACCTCATGCATCAAATCATCGACCATGCAAAAAAATTGAATTTTTTTAATTTTTCTAGTATTTGTTTTGATTTTGTCGTCAGCGCGGGTGCAGATGAGCCTGGGCTCAGAAGATGATTATCGGGGGTTATCTTCACAAGTTTAAAACAAGGAAAAGGAACACTCACAACACGCCTGTCGCGTTCGCATCAGACCAGCACACGGTCGATCTACCCCGCCGCTCAACGCCAACCGGCTTGGCATTTCACTGGCATGTGGGAACGCATGTCAGCAATCCGACCATGGGCCAAACTAGCCCACCCCGCCATCACCATTTCCTCCACGCGCGTGGTTCGGCCAAAATTTTCGCTCACTTTTTTTGAGAAAGTATGCTTGTATTCAAATCACAAAATAATACAAAGAAAATTTTTGCTCGCTGATGAACGAGGCAGTGAGGGGAACGAGGACGGAATTTAATGCATTGCGCCTAAGCATTTTGGGAATATCTGATTTTCGTAAGGTGACTTATACACCTGTACAGAGGGAGAAACCGCATGTGATCAAACCAAACTCAACCATCCAATCGCTAGCACCTAATTTTTGTCGATACAGTATGTTTATAAGGCCGATTTATTAAATATAAATATGTTTTTACATAGCAAATGATCCCTAAAAACAACAACATAAAGAAAAACTATCACTGCTCACGGAACGAGCCGGCCTCGTCGTCTTTGGCTGCCGGCGTGAACCAGCCTGAGCTGCCGACGTGTGTCTCCGCGGTGTGGTTGTCCTCGACCTCTAGCTACTTGTTCATGTGGAGCGTGATGGCGCTCTGCACGGACGTGAGCATCGCCTGGTTCACATCCACGACGTTCGGTTCCGCCTGCAAGAGGGCCTCAATGGCAGAGGCATCCACGCGCTCCGCGTCGAGTTGAGACTCCGCCGCCCGGTTCAAGTCCACGACGTCCGGTTCCGCCTGCAGGAGGGCCTCGATGGCAGCAGCATCCGCGTGCTCCGCGTCGAGTTGAGCCTCCGCCGCCCGGTTCACGACCACGACATCCGGTTCCGCCTGCAGAAGGGCCTCGATGGCAGCGGAATCCGCGCGCTCCGTGTCGAGTTGAGCCTCCGCCGCCCGGTTCATGACCACGACATCTGGTTTCGCCTGCAAGTGGGCCTCGATGGCAGCGGCATCCGCGCGCTCTGCGTCGAGTTGAGCCTCTGCCACCCGGTTCACGACCACAACATCCGGTTCCGCCAGTAGGAGGCCCTCGATGGCAGCGGCATCCGCGCGCTCCCCGTCGAGGTGAGCCTCCGCCGCCCGGTGCTTCTTTAGGATCGCCAGGTCGAACCGCTGGTCTGCCTGCACCATGGGGGACCCGGACGCCCGCACAAAGTCGACGTCCATCGTCTCCTTTGTCGCGGGGGGGCTTCTGCGCCGCGGCCTCCGCCATGAACATTTGATCACCTTCCTCCTCGGAGCTCGGCTCCAGAGGACTCGGGGATTGGCCCGCCGCAAAGCGAGCTTGGGAAAGGCGGTTTGTGGCGTCTACCGCCGCCGCGATTTCTGCACGCCGCTCCGGCGTCATCATCTTGTAGTACGTGATCTTGCTGCGCACCATGGCTATCCGGCGAACTAGGGGACAGCTGATGCAGGCTAGGGGATCAAAAGGTGGGAGAATGGGCTGGGAGGTGGGGTTTTGGGGCAGTGGTGACCGGCCGGCAAGTAGATGGCGTAGGCCGAGCAGCGAAGGTTCCGGTGTGAATAGTGGTACCAGTGACGACCGGTCAATCGGTTTTGACTGTGCGGACTTTTCAAAGCCGAACGGCTGGAGCCTAGAGAGTTGTGGGGTGGGATGGGACCAAAGTTTCGGAGTTTGACATCGCAGACATTCGGACCTCCCCACCCGTTCGGTCTGTGGGATTTGTTTTTTTTAGATGCTGTAGGTGGGATTCGTATCCAAAAAGACTCTTCCGTGATCGCGCGTGCCAATGCGCGGATCCCCTTCTCGCAACCACAATCAACTTTCGACCAAGTCTGTATCTTTCCGAATTAATAACCGCAGCCGTTTCCATGTATTTACAGTGGCCCCACCTCCTCCTTTGACGATACAAGCATCACATGGTTGCATGCATGTTGGCCCACTCTGCTTTCCATTTAATCCTCGCCTGGTGAATGCGCATGGACCTTTCCATCCCCAATTAATCGCCCCACCGATTTTCACTTGGGTGGGGCCCACCCTTTCCTTAATTATCAATAATACACCCTGATGAACTTACTTAATTAGGACAAGCCCAGCCGGTCGGAAATCGTGCGCTCCGATGCGCGCGCGTATCCAAAAAAAATTGTGAAGATAACACTTGGTTCTTTGCCTTCGCGCGATACATCGATGGAAATCCCGATTATAATGACGCAAAATTTTCTACTAAATCACGTAAAAAGGCGTCCTCTTCGCCCCTCCGGCCGCAATCATCGTGCTAATCATACTTTCTATTTGACTTCCTTCCCCATTATGGTGACGTCGACGATATCGCGATCGTTGTGGCTTTGGCGAAGTGCGTTCGACGGAGCGCACCGTTGAGGCAGACGACGGTCATGTTGTTCGGAAGTGCCACCTGGAAGCCAAGACAACCGCCTTCTTTGCATCTAGGAAGTCCGTAGGAGACAGCAACTGTCGTGTCATCGTGACCGTTGGGTGAGACATGACCACATCGTTCGAGCTCGAGCTGCCGCAAGGGGACTCGAACGTGACCGTGTACCCTTACACGGGCACCGGTTTACTGTCGGAAAGGCTCTTCCGCGTCGAGGACCCGTCCAGCCTGTGCAACCGACGGAAATGCCGGCGTGCAGTTCAGGGCTGGCTCCGCTCATCGATCTACGTCCCAAGGAAACAGAGTGGGAGACGGTCGTCCCCGACAGCGTTGTGAGGAAGATAGTCCAGGAGGCAAATCACCGGCGGTTGCATCAACGAGGAGGGTGTGACTTTAGCTTCGACATGAATGTGGACCGACGCCATGTCGTTACCCTGTCGACGCTATGTTCGTGGAGAAGCTTCCTGGCGAGGAAGGTGCTGGGACATGCCCGGCATGTCTCGCACACACCATCAAACAAGTAGTACAGTAGTACCGCTTATCTAGGCTTTCGCCGGCCTATTGATGCACATACGAGAATTTTTAAATCATATAATGCTCTATGTACGTTTGGTCTTGTCACTAATAAGTACTAGTACTATATTTGTAACCATTGAGTAACTAGTACTACTTGGTGAATGTTGCATAGCCGTGGATGTCTGAGCTAAATTTGAAACACAGTCACGATCAAACGAGATGTTACCATTGGGCTCCACCACTCCACCTGCCGGAATCACCTTGGCCTATTTGATTTGCAGGATCCTCAAAACACAGGAATCACAAAAATATAGGATTGTTCTCTTTGAATGGGAATGGCTTGGATTGGAGTATAGGATTAGGATTGTGTGTTTGATGTCATAGGAAAGACAGATGAATTTTTAAAATACTCCTAGGTTGGAGTAGATGCAGGATTTCCTATATTATTAAATGTAGCACAATAGCTTCGTCCGTCCAACTTACTGCGCGAAAGGTCATTTCTGGAAGAAGACGATGGAGAAGCGAGCGAAGAGTGAAATTATGGTTGCTTTGCCCGTGACTTTGTGATTTGACGCCTCATTGCTTTGTGATTTGTGATAGTAGAAGGGAGTAGACTATGTGCTCTATGCATGCGTCCATGCAAGGGAGAAAGAGGAGAGATGTTGCATTTTTTATTCCTTCAATCAATTTGGATTCGGCGCACCACCGAGTTTTGGTTCCCTCTTTTTTTGGCTTTCGCAGCACCCTCCACAATGGTTCCCATCGATGCCAAAAGCTATTTTACCATTTGGCTACACATTGTGGATGTCCTTAAGCATACCACTTGGCTTTGATTAGTAAAGAGGAGGTGCTTTTGCCATGCGGAAGGCGGGGGAGGTTGGCCTCACAGTTTGCTAACATGCGGTCCCACGTGTCAGTGATGTACCAAGCCGATCCACGTCCCACATTACTACATGAGGCAGAACAACGGCAGAAGCAACTTCAGCGAAGAGTGAAATGATGGTTGCTTCGTCCATCCAACTTATACTGTGGGAAAGCTGCAGCTTTGTGATTTGATGCCTCATTGCTCATTACTACTGCGGCGCCACGACCGGGGTGCGTCCCCCCTACTGCTCTACACTGTTATTTGGTGCATGGCACGTGGACCCGGATGCTGAATGTCCCACATGTCATCGAAAGGGAGTAGAACATTTATGAAAGCGAGCGCTCCACTCTTACGATGGAGGAGTACAAGACACGGTGGCCCAGTGAACTGTAACTTGTACTGTACTACTGTACTAGTACTATGTGGTAGTCTTGTACTACTCTTGTACCACTTGGTTTTGCTGTTTCGCGCGATCCATCGATACAAACCCGATTAAACAGGCGAGGCCGGGTCTTTTCCCGTGTGGTAGGCAGGGTAGTTTGGCATAGTTGGTTTGACAGAGAGACCGAGAGAAAGATGTGAAATGCTTGAATGTGTAGTGGGCCCTTTTTTTGTGTCATGTGTGTGTAGTCGGACCTTTCAGATTATTAGATGATACTAGCCATACATTTCAATGCAATTTTAATGTATGCAACATGAATAATTGAAGTAACAATATGAGATCTAAAACTTAAAATACATATGATTTATTGTGTTAGAGTATAGTAGTACTGTATTGCATAGTTGTTAGATATAACATGCGAGAACGTGTAGGGACGTACTTTTGGAGGGCCTACAGAGAGAAATTCAGCATAATATTTATACACGCTCGGGGTCTAGTTTGTCGATAGGATACACAGAATCCCTTGGTATTCACATAGTGTACTCTGTACACACCCTACTCACAAATATACATGATCGGGGCTAGGGTATTTCCTGGATCGCAAGGGCCCGAACTAAGGTAAATCCTTGTCTCTTATTACCATGCATCCAACCTAGCTGTGAGGGATATCCTACTAAATGCTCTGCTAGAATCATATTCATCAACTAGTAAGAGAGGTGGAGATCGACAATGCGTGCGAGATAGGCCTAAGCGCCCGGGAGACACGTAGGCAGGTATATGTATAGACAAAAGGGTCGATGTAGATCGTGCGTGCCTATGCGTTTGAAAGAGTTCTTGTGACAGAGACTAGTGAAAGGAGTCGTAGATAGTTGTGAGATAGAGGGAGGGAGGGTGATATATATAGACAGCATGTGTGCGAGAGACACCTCAGGAGAGAGTGTGAGGATGTGCGAGAGAGAAGGCCGATGGATATACAACGTGTGCACGTATGTGTGAGAGAGAAAGATAACATGTGTGTGAGGAGGGTACGCGTAAAAGACCGATGTACACATCAATTTAAAATATAAATTATATCCAAATATTTGGATGGGATCATGATATTTGTGATTCGCGTATGGAACGATCATTAGTGTATCAAACATCCATATTCTGTCGAATTTGAGCATGTGTATGGTATTATTCGACATAATTGATCCATAGAGTCAGTATTTTGAAATCCAAGCAATGCATGGCTTTAGCAATTCAAATATAAACATGATTATTGTTTATGTTGTGTGTGTAAAGCACATTATACATACAAAAGATACATAGTGAACATTCTAAATAGCTAGCAAGGAACTAGCATACGTTTGAAATCAACTTAAGGTGGTTTCAAATATTCGAATTCAACATGAAGTGCATTCAATTATTTGAATTCGAGATCATGGCATTTGTAAATCATACCTAAATTAAGGGTGCATCAATGTTTGCTTTGCTTTTGTTCATAATAACATATAGTCGTGTACAAAATACATTCAAATTTACCACCTCCATTAAAAAATAATAGTAGTTATAGGATTTTCAAGAGTCAAAATTTCAAAAGAAGCGCATAATTTAATGAGGTTTTCAATCATACAAGGTCAAATTTAATGAGGTCTATTAAGGTCAATCCTAATAGTTCAAGAGTACAGTAAACCTGAATGCTTCTGGTTCAAAATTTTGAACGAAGCGCTAAAAGAGCCTCTCCTCGCCCAAAACCACGCGAGACCAATGTTTGGTAGAAGGAAATTACCGTCCTAACTCTGACCCGTGAAGCCTATCGGCCCGGCGTCCAGAAGTCTAAACTGGGGTAGGTTTGTAACTTCACCGAGACGCCACCCAACCGCCTCCGAAAAACATTCATATACCGCGGGTGCCTAAACGCCGATGCGCTCGGCCGAAATCACTCCCGCACACTATTTTGGACACGTGAGATTACCGTCCTACCCCCGACCCACAGCATGTCCGAAAATTTAGATGGGGGCAAAGTTTGTAACTTTTCCCAAATTTCAAACAAGCGCGTCCCGGAAACATGGTTCCCCCTTAGCTTCCCCCCTCACCCGTCCGATTCCCCATTCATACTCCGTGGGCGGCAAAACTCCCTCTCCACTAGCCACGAAACCCCAGCCGCCTCCGTCCGCCACCCCATCGCACCGATCCACCGCCGCCCTCCTCCATCACGCCGGAGCCGATACCCCGACGTCGTCGTCCACCGCAACCTCAACTGCAGCGCCCTCCAGGACTTAGCAGTTGAAGCCGAGGCAGAGCTGCCTTCACGACGCGGACGTGCGTCATACTTGATCCATTTCAACCCCTTCGTCCTGCGCCTCACCGCTGCTACGCCAACGTCGCAACCATCCATCGCACCAGAGATATTCCCGCTATGCCATCATTCCCTGCCTCGGATCTGCTTCTCCGCCACCGACAGAGGGCCACCGCACCACACTCAACAACTTGGCCATGGGTACGTCCAAGGCTCCACCGTCCTCCACAACATCTGATTTCCAGTGAACCACAAGAAGATCGTTGAAAAATCATAAGGAGGACACAGCATGGCAAGCCGATATTGGTACTCCTCTTCCCTTATTCTTTCAAATCTTACATGTTTGCTCGCACGGTATTCATCCCACGAAGGAAACTAGTTGACTGTCGGAGTTCGGGCTCCGGGGACCCAAAGGTTCGAACACTGGGGTGAGCTTGTTCCTGCCCCCTCGTCCCCTACCACAGCCTAACTACGGCGAAGCTACGGCGAAGCTACGGCGAGAGCGCGCTGGCGGGAGCGAACCGTGGACTCAGCGGTTTACCCAGGTTCGGGCCACCTTGCGGTGTAAAACCCTACTCCTGCTTTCTTGGGATTGCAATGAGCAATAAGGTGTTCTCGCGTACAAGGAGGGAGAGGAAGGAGTCCATCCTCCTCCACAATGGCAGCACTGTCCCTTTATACCTGCCTTGGTCCTCTTCCCCCTCGAAACTTAGGCGGGAAGGGTTGCCACACTTGGCGGGTTTTGAAAGGGGACAGGCGCTCAGGCTATCCTGACTAAAGGCGGTCTTCGCCTGTAAAAGCATGATCCATGACGTGCCAATGGGCTCGGTGATGACCTCCGCCCTGCGCGCCCGCCGTCTTGGTCTTCTTTCGCCGATCGGGCAACCTTTGAGGTTGCTTTGGGAAGTGGATTGCTGGCCTTGATCCCTTAGCACAAAAGGGGAAACCCTCTTCATCCGCGCCTGAAGGATGACGTTGATTCTGCTAGGATTGATGCAGAGGACAGTGGGGATGATAGACTGATGACTGATAGATTCCAGACAGTGCCTAGAGCATCCAGGTCTGCTGCTGTACCTATTGCAGACACGAGGACTACAGTTTCTGCACCTGCTGTTGTTTCTACAGTGCCACCTACAGTTTCTACTCCACCAGCACAGCAGAAGTCAGTTGAAGCCTTTGTAGATGCACTTCTCTCAATGACATCTACGCACACCGGAGCTGCCAGCCAGAGATCACCTTCAGGAGCTGCCGAGGATCAAGCCTAGAGAGACGTATAGCTCTATACCTATTCGAACTTTTTGGTACTTGTTGCCAAAGGGGGAGAATTTGTATAGATCATTAGGCTTCGAGAGAAAGAGTGTCTCGCTTTTGCTCATTGGTTTTCTTGAGTTATTTTTGCTACTATTTGGTTTATGCTACTTTGGTTTGATATGCTTGTGAGATACTATGTGTGTGA
The DNA here is from genome assembly GCA_039707655.1 of Elymus sibiricus. Classification (NCBI taxonomy): domain Eukaryota; kingdom Viridiplantae; phylum Streptophyta; class Magnoliopsida; order Poales; family Poaceae; genus Elymus; species Elymus sibiricus. The sequence goes on along the minus strand of CM077666.1, from coordinate 341,452,726 downwards.
TTAATCATACTATGCTTCATGTGATGCTTAATGCTTATCCTTATCATTATTCTTGTATGATCATTCACTTGTGTTTTTGGAGATGCATGCTTACTATTCCATTCATATCATTTTGCGCGCTCCACCAAGTCGTCTGTGACATGGAAGAGTGACCCATGATACTAATCGATTGTGTATTTGCATTCAAATGCAAATTTTTAATAATGCACAAATTTAGGGGGAGCTCTTGCTTATCACATACTTCTCAAAGCGACGATGTATTTCATTCATTTAATCATTTGTCAAAGCTTTGATCTATATGTTGTCATCAATTACTAAAAAGGGGGAGGTTGAAAGTGCAACTAATCCCCGGGTGGTTTTGGTAATTCATAACAACATATATCTCATTGAACTAATGTCCATTCAAGTTAAATATTTCAGGATGTTCAATGATTGGCATGGCAAGGACTAGAGATGTGGACCCCTCAAAATGCTAAGGACATGGATTGGCAAAAGCTCAAGACTCTACATTTTTGTTAAGTGATCCAAGATCACATTGAGTCCATAGGAAAGCCAATACTATTAAAAGAGGATGAGGTGTTGCTTAATGATCTTTTTGCTCAAGTGCTTAGTGACATTGCTCCAAAAACCCTCAGCCACTTTCTCCATCCAAATATGTCCAAAACCTATATTCCAACTTGGTCCCACCGAATCATTCCTATCCGGAGCCACCGAGTTCATCTGGACTTAGCCACTACCAAACCCTAACAAATCGGATCCACCGATATGGATCTCGGTCCCACCGAGATGGCCTTGCCAACTCTCTGTCACTAGTTGCAATTATTTCGGTCCCACCGAGATTTGCAATTGGTACCACCGAGATGGCTTGCCAATTCTCTGTTGCCTTATTGCTTCACTTCGGTCCCACCGAGTTCATGCAATCGGTGCCACCGAGACAAGGTTTTCCCTAACCATTGCACATCGGTCCATCCGAGATGTTCCGTTCGGTGCCACCGAGATTCCTAATGTTCATATCTTTTACACAGGTCGGTGCCACCGAGATTTCTGATCGGTGCCACTCAAAAGTGTGTAACGGTTGGATTTTGTGTGGTGGCTATATACACCCCTCCACCCCTTCTTCCTCAGTGAAGAGAGCCATCAGAACGTGCCTACATTTCCACCATACATTTTCTGAGAGAGAACCACCTACTCATGTGTTGAAATCAAGAGATTCCATTCCTACCACTTGAACCTTGATTTCTAGCCTTCCCCAAGTTGCTTTCCACTCAAATCCTTCTTCCACCATAGCCAAATCTATGAGAGAGAGTTGAGTGTTGGGGAGACTATCATTTGAAGCACAAGAGCAAGGAGTTCATCATCAACACACCGTCTATTACCTTTTGGAGAGTGGTGTCTCCTAGATTGATTAGGTGTCGCTTGGGAGCCTCTGACATGATGTGGAGTTGAACCAAGAAGTTTGTAAGGGCAAGGAGATCGCCTACTTCGTAAAGATCTACCCCGAGTGAGGCTAGTCCTTCGTGGACGTAAGCCATGGTGGGATAGACAAGGTTGCTTCTTCATGGACCCTTCGTGGGTGGAGCCCTTCGTGGACTCGCGCAGCCGTTACCCTTCGTGGGTTGAAGTCTCCATCAACGTGGACGTACGATAGCACGACCTATCGGAACCACGCCAAAAATCTTCGTGTCCCCATTGCGTTTGCCTTCTCCAAACCCTTCCCTTTACTTACATGTGCATTTACTTACATTCCGCTGCTATACTCTTAGAATTGCATGTGTAGGGTGATGCTTGACTTGTCATACTTGCTTAAATCTGCCCACAACTAAAATTGGGAACATGATAGATTTTTATTTGGTCAAGTAGTCTAATCACCCCCCCCCCCTCTAGACATACTTTCGATCCTACATCAGGACGAGAACTGATGTTTGAGCCGTGATACTATTAGAGGAGTGAATAATCTCTGTGACTCTACGAGCCCGATGATGGGCTGACTCTCCATCCTTCTGTACACAGTGCTGCAGATCACTGATCGTAGTCGGGTGCTTGCAGGTTCCCTGAAATTTTTCGATGAAGAGATCCTTCAGTTCCTGCCATGTGTTGATGGAGTTGGGTGGCAAAATTTTCAACCACGTGTGAGCTGGTCCTTCAAGCATCATAGTTAAATATCTCGCACATACCCCATCACTGACTTCCAGCATATCCATGGCCAGCTCATAACTTTCTATCCATGCGACAGGCTCCATGTCTGCTGTATAATTAGGGATTTTGCGTGGTCCTTTGAAATCTCGTGGCATGCGGGCACTTCACAGAGATGGTGCCAAGCATTGAGTACCGACCGTCCTCCCGATGAAACCTGTGACTTCTGACTCTGGCAGGGGCGCGGCGGGTGGGACTCGTGTTGGAGGAACATACCCATTACCTACACCAACATTGCGCAAAGCGCGGGGATTATCAATGATGGCTTGTGCATCTGACATGACTGGTGATGGTTGGGGCTGCTGGGGTAGCTGGCGCTCTCTCTGGTGTCATTCAGTGCTCGAGACTACGGGTGAATCTCCATGTCGGCTCCTACTTCGACTCTGATGTGGTGTACAATGAAGTTGATTCGGGCTATGGGAGTAGTTCACCTGCTGCATAACTGTTGTTTTTAACATCTCGATCGCATTCCTAGCCTCCAACTCCATTGGGCTGTTTCCATTGATTGGGATTGCAGCAAGGTTGCGTGTTGCCACCAGTACATTGTCCACTGGGTTTGAATAATGACCAGTCGGCAACAGAAAACGCCCGTGCTGATGTTGGGCCAGCTAGTTTGGTGACTGCTGGTGAACCGGTAACTGCATCTGGGCTGTGTTTGGGGGGACATCTTGAGTCAATTGGGGTATGACAGGCCCTGAACCTGGCATGCCATCACCAGTCCCTTGCACCACCGGAGGCGGATCTCTAGGTGTTTGGAACAATCTAGCCGGCTCCAGCGACACTGGAAGTCGGCTTTGAAATCTCATGTGATGTACCGCAGACGCCTCGTTCTGACAGAAGCTGATGTGGATTCCCTCCGTCTCCAAACGCTTAGCTTCCTAGAGGACCTCGGCTCAAGCCTCGGCCGGACGCGCATTATCCGCGTTGATATCCTCCTAGATCTTGGTCAACTGCTCGCAACACTTTGCAATTTCTTCATTGTGCACGCCCGTGTTTTCTTGAGTTACCAGTTCTGCAAGTACCGTGCCAAGGGTCGCTGCCATCTCTGCTAATGCTTGAGCCGGCATCCTCCTTGAGTCAGTTACCGCCAGCGAAGCCGTTGCAGCCCCCAGGGTATTAGTCAGCTGACCCGGTATAACCTGGGCCGGGTTTTGATTCGTTGATCCGTCTATGACCAAGTTCCCCCGCGAGTCATAATGAGGCTGGCTTTGGTTTCCTGCCATGAAGATCGCCGCGTGACGAGGTGACCCATAGGACTATGGACAGATCTCATCATCTGAGTACCCTCCTAGACTTTCATCGAAGAGCGGGAGGATAGACTAGGTTCCCACAACTGATGACTCGCCATCTGAATAGACAAGCGTATCGCCTCCAGACACCGAATCGGTGGCTGGATTAGACTCCAGCATGACTCCAGCGATGAAGCCAACGAAAGCGTTGATCCGGCCAGGTTTGGGCCGGTCGGGCTTGTTCTAGCCAGGTTTGATCCGACGCACGATCTCGACGAAGTCAGTGGTGTCGTCCGTCTCTGGCCCAGACCCACCGATGATGCCGATGAAGACATGGATCTTGCTGAAGGGGACCCGGTATCCTGACTCGACAGAGTCGGCCTCGGGGCCCCAGCCAGTGTTGTCGATGTAGAGCTTCCCACGTCGGCTCTTTGCCATCTGGCTGATCGCGTACCTCTCGATCCCTAGAAGGGCTCCCTCCAAGAACTCAACTCCCTCGTGCGTTCGCCCCATGGTGGGCACCAACTGGCGTGGTTTTGTCACGTCAGATGTCCTCAAAAAGGTACTAAGGAGTGACGCCATCGCAACTAGGTGGTGAATTTTTGAACGGGGTTGATCGGAATCGAGAGACACGGGTTTACCCAGGTTCGGCCCTTCACGGTGGAAGTAAAAGCCTACTCCTGCTTGATTCATATTGATGGTGATCTCGATTACAAGGATGCAGATTCGCTAACCTAGCTCTTGAGAAATTGGAACTTGTCCTTCAACATCGTAGGAACTCCTCTTTATATAGTAGCAAGGTTCCTGGGTTACAGATGATTCTGGGGTCATACTCTTAACCCATATCCTACTCTAAGTCTTGATGATCTTCTTGCTTCCCAAGTTTAGGAAAAACTATCCGCCTCGGCCTTCTTGCAAGTCGGCCCACCAAGCTTTATGTGAGACCCGACAACTATGGGCCGAGTCTCGTAATAGACCCTTGGCCTCTCTTTTTCTTGTTTGACTTCTTCATGACCTAGAAATGGTGTGACTCTCAGAGCATACAGGCTCAATTCGGGTCACACTATGCTGGGTCTCACCCGTGGGGAATATCCCGAACATGATTAGAATTGTAAATAAAAGACTTGAGGCAAATAGGATTAAAGCGTTCCTAGGGAGTCCGGAGTCCCCTCTAGTGTGCATCTATAGCGGTGCCTAAACACAATGCTACTTCAGATTCCTAAGCCACTTTGCATGTTTCTTCTTGTGGGCAGAGCCAGTACAGATACGTGCATACTCTAGGCAGACCCGTATCACATACGCCACCACCGTTCTTCCCCACTCCGGTTACCAAACGATGATTAAGGGGAAAAATCCCCATGGACGTAGCCTATGGGTGGTCTCTATTTTACCCCCTGCTACAACGGTCCGCTACGAAGGGAAATGGGGCCTGTCACTTCACCCACTTCCACAACCACACGATCCGCCAATAGTAATAACCTTCCATCCAAAACTGGCTCACGTTGGATGGTCGATGATGTCTACTACACAACTTATTCTTGTAGAATCGTGTTGGGCCTCCAAGCGCAGAGTTTTGTAGGACAGTAGCAATTTTCCCTCAAGTGGATGACCTAAGGTTTATCAATCCGTGGGAGGCGTAGGTTGAAGATGGTATCTCTCAAACAACCCTGCAACCAAATACAAGAAATCTCTTGTGTCCCCAACACACCCCATACAATGGTAAATTGTATAGGTGCACTAGTTCGGCGAAGAGATGGTGATAAAAGTGTAGTATGGATAGTAGATATAGGTTTTTGTAATCTGAAAATATAAAAACAGCAAGGTAGCAAGTAACAAAAGTGAGCACAAACGGTATTGCAATGCGTGAAAACAGGGACTAGGGTTCATACTTTCACTAGTGCAATCTCTCAACAATGCTAACATAATTGGATCATATAACCATCCCTCAACGTGCGATAAAAAATCACTCCCAAGTTCCTATTAGCGGAGAACATAAGATAGAAATTGTTGTAGGGTACGAAACCACCTCAAAGTTATCCTTGCGATCGATCTATTGAGCTATATCTATAAGTGTCACAAACAGCCCTAGAGTTCGTACTAAAATAACACCATATGCTACACATCAACCAACTCTAATGTCACCTAGATACTCCAATGTCACCACAAGTATCCGTGAGTTGATTATACGATATGCATCAAACAACTTCATAATCATAATATTCAATCCACACAAAGAACTCCAAGGAGCACCCCAAAGTTTCTATCGGAGAAAAGATAATGAAAACGTGCATCAACCCCTATGCATAGATTACCCCAATGTCACCGCGGGAATCCGCGAGTTGAATGCCAAAACATATATCAAGTGAATCAATATAATACCCCATTCTCACCACGGGTATTCATATGCAAGACATACATCAAGTGTTCTCAAATCTGAAATATTCAATCCGACAATAACGAAACCTCAAAGGGAAAAGATTCAATTCATCACAACAAAGATAGAGAGGGAAGAAACACCATATGATCCAACTATATTAACAAAGCTCGTGATACATCAAGATCATGCCAAATCAAGAACATGAGAGAGAGAGAGAGAGAGAAAACACATAGCTACTGGTACGAACCCTCAGCCCCGAGGGTGAACTACTCCCTCCTCGTCATGGAGACCGCCGGGATGATGAAGATGGCCTCCGGTGATGATTTCCCCCCTCCGGCAGGGTGCCGGAAAAGGGCTGTAGATGAGATCGTGGAGGTACAGAGGCTTGCGGCGGCGTAAAAACTCATCTAGGTTAACTTTCGGGGGTTTCTGAATATATATGATTTTTTGGCGTTGGAATCACGCGAAGAAGGGCCACAGGGGGCGCACGAGGCACCAGGGTGCGCCTGGGGGGGCGGCGCGCCCTGGTGGCTCGTGGGGCCCCTGTGGGTCTTCTGGCCACCTCCCAAAGCTTCTAGTGTCTCTTATGATCCAGAAAAAATCGTCAAATTTTTTTGCTGCATTTGGACTTCATTTGATATAGATTTTCTGGAAAACCAAAAACAAGCAGAAAACAACAACTGGCACTGGGCACTAGGTCAATATGTTAGTCCATGAAAATCATATAAAAGCCATATAAAAGTGCACCAAAATCATACAAAACTATAATAAACATGGCATGAATACTTCATAAATTATAGATACGTTGGAGACGTATCAGCATCCCCAAGCTTAATTCCTGCTCGTCCTCGAGTAGGTAAATGATAAAAGAAATAATTTATGAAGTGTGAATGCTAGCATAGTGCATAAGTTTGATCAATGATAATTTCAATCACTTTTTCTAGCATCATAAGCAGTAGCTCATCTCATAAAACTTCTCATGATCAAGTAGCAAGCTATTCACATGTTTAAAGTATAGGCCATAAACTTTCTTGAAAACTAACAAACTATGTTCTCAGTCACCAAACAATTGCAATTCATCTTATTTTCAGGAAGGGTCTATGTAAGAGCTTTGATCTAGCAAATTTCACATACTCAACTATCATTTAGTCTTCCATGATTGCTGACACTCAAAGCATATTTTTAGAACAAACCGTTTCAGTCAAACACATAGGAAGATAGGGGCTTAATGTTTTGCCTCCCAACTTATTTATCTCATGGATAATGTCAACAATAATAACTCATGATCACCTATATTCAACTGGATATATGTGCCTGGATCATTCCCTACCACATGATGCTTGCCAACTAGAGAATAATTGAGGTTGAAGCGAGAAGAAATAATATTGACTCTTGCATAAAAGTAAATACATAAAAGTAAATGCATAAAAGTAAAAGATAGGCCCTTCACAGAGGGAAGCAGAGGTTGTCATGCGCTTTTTATTTTTGGATGTCAAGCCCTTAATGCAAAGGAACGTCACGTTATATTGCCCCTTGTGATAGCAACCTTTATTATGCAGTCCGTCGCTTTTATTTCTTTACCATCACAAGTTCGTACAACGCTTATTTTCCCTTGCAATAAAAGATCATAAATATTTTAGGAGCAATTTTTATTGCTTTTTGCACCGATGACAACTTACTTGAAGGATCTTATTCAATTCATAGGTAGATATAGTGGACTCTCATGGCAAGAAACTGGGTTTAAGGGTTTTTGGATGCGCAAGTAGTATCTCTACTTAGTACGAATTTTTGGCTAGCAAAAGATCCTAAGCAAGCACCACATGTTAGAGGATCCATGACAATATAACTTCTATATGAATATAAACAAACATAACTCATTACGTTGTCTTCCTTGTCCAACGTCAACTACTTGATCAAGTTTGAAAATAATTAATGGGGGCTCACAATCATAGAAAATGTCCAAGATAGTATATTTATATGTGTAATTTCTCTTCCTTCAAAATTCTTTCATGAATTGTTCAAGTGACCAATGCTATGTTTGTTAACTTTCAATAAATTTTACCACTTATACTTCTTGTATGTGAAGTCACTACTCCCCATGGGACAAGCATATGAAGCGTATAAATTTCAAATTTATGATATTCAATTCATTTCAACAATTTACTCATAGGATATAAGTGAAGAACAAGAGTAAATGACAATCTACTCCAAAAAGATATAAGTGAAGATCAAATGAGTAGTTAAGCAAATAGGTAGCTATGTGAGGACTCTCTCTCATTTGAAAATTTCAGATCTTATTATTTTATTCAAACATCAAGAAAAACAAAATAAAATGACATTCCAAGAATAGCACATAACATGTGAAGAAGCAAAAACTTAGGCTCAACCAAGACTAACCGATAATTGTTGATGAAGAAAGGTGGGATGCCTAGCGGGGCATCCCCAAGCTTAGATGCTTGAGACTTCTTGAGATATTAATTTGGGATGCCTTGGGAATCCCCAAGCTTGAGCTCTTGTGTCTCCTTAATTCCTCTCATATCACGGTTTCTCTAAATCTTAAAAACTTCATCCACATAAAACTCAACAAGAACTCGTGAGATAAGTTAGTATAAATCAACTCAAAACCTTAACAATCTCTACTGTAGAAAATCACAAAAATTATAATTGAACATTGCATACTAAATGCCTCTTCATATTTAATACTCCTATCGAAAAAATAGAAACATTAAACATGCAAACATATGCAAACAATGCAACTATATCAGCAATCTGACAAAACAGAACAGTCTGTAAAAGGGGAATAAGAATCCATACTTCCCTAACCCCAAAAATTCTGAAAAATTACCACGTGATAGAGAACTCATGCATGCTTACAGTGTAAAAATTTCAGATTTTTATCATGTACTGACTATTCAAGAATATTCTGGACATAACAGAAAACTTTCTGTTTTCAAACAGCAACACATGAACTTGCAAACTGAGCATGGTAAAGGCTATAATTGGCATTTTATTGAACTAAAAGATACAAAACATGATTATTGATAACACCAAGCAAATATCAACAGAATAAAATTATGCTCCAAGCAAAACTCATATTATGTGACGAATAAAAATATAGCTCCGGAGTGAGGTTACCGATAGTGTTGAAGACGAAAGAGGGGATGCCTTCCGGGGCATCCCCAAGCTTAGACGCTTGAGTCTTCCTTGAATTTTACCTTGGGGTGCCTTGGGCATCCCCAAGCTTAGGATCTTGCCACTCCTTATTCTCCTCATATCGATATCTCACCCAAAACTTGAAAACTTCAATCACACAAAACTTAACGGAACTTCGTGAGATAGGTTAGTATGATAAAAATAAATCATCCACTTAGTTACTGTCAAGACAAGATTCATAATTGTTCTCATATAATTCCTGCTGTATTCTATCATTTCCACAATTTATATTACTCAATATAAGCAATGGAAACACTAAAACAAGCAAACTATGAATCGAAAACAGAATCTGTCAAAAACAGAACAGCGTGTAGTAAGCGATTTAAAAACCAAACATATGTACCTAGAAAAATTCTGAAAAATTAGGAAAACGTAAAAGATTTGTAAACCAATACTGTGTAAAAATTTTAGAATTTTGTCCTGCTCCATTACAGAATAGAAATTTCAGCACTGGACGCAAAAGTTTCTGTTTTTGCACAGAATCAAATCAACAAGCATTCACACTATCCCAAAGGCTTTACTTGGCACATTATTGAAAGAAAACATATAAAACATGATTACTAAAGTAGCTTAATCATGTGAACACACAAAAACAGTAGGTATAAATATTGGGTTGTCTCCCAACAAGCGCTTTTCTTTAATGCCTTTTTAGCTAGGCATGATGATTTCAATGATGCTCGCATAAGAATAAAGAATTGGAACATAAAGAGAGCATCATGAAACATATGACAAGCACACTTAAGCCTAACACACTTCCTATGCATAGGGATTTTGTCAGCAAACAATTTATGGGAGCAAGAATCAACTAGCATAGGAAGGCAAAACAAGTATAACTTCAAAACTTTCAACATAAAGAGAGGAAACTTGATATTATTGAGATATGTAGAAGCATATATTCCTCTCTCATAATAATTTTCAGTAGCATCATGAATGAATTCAACAATATAGCTATCACATAAATCATTCTTTTCATGATCTACAAGCATAGAAATTGTATTACTCTCCACATAAGCAATTTTCTTCTCATTCATAATAGTGGGAGTATATTCAACAAAATAACTATCATGAGATACTTGATTGGCATAATCCAATTGTAAATTAAAATCATGATGACAAGTTTCATAGTTATCATTATTCTTTATAGCATACATGTCATCACAATAGTCATCATAGATAGCAACTTTGTTGTCATAATCAATTGAAACCTCTTCCAAAATAGTGGAATCATCATTAAATAAAGTCATGGCCTCTCCAAATCCACTTTCATCAATATAATAATCATAAATAGGAGGCATACAATCATAATAATAAATATTCTCATCAAAACTTGGGGGACTAAAAATATCATCTTCATCAAACATAGCATCCCCAAGCTTGTAGTTTTGCATATCATTAGCATCATGGATATTCAAAGAATTCATACTAGCAACATTGCAATCATGCTCATCATTCAAATATTTTATGCCAAATATTTTATTGAATTCTTCTTCTATCAATTGAGCACAATTTTTTTGATCCATCATTTTCAAGAAAGACATGATAAAGACGAATAATATGAGGCAACCTCAATTCCATTTTTTTGTAGTTTTCTTTTATAAACCAAACTAGTGATAAAACAAGAAACTAAAAGATTCAATTGCAAGATCTAAAGATATACCTTCAAGCACTCACCTCCCCGGCAACGGCGCTAGAAAAGAGCTTGATGTCTACTACACAACTTATTCTTGTTGACTCGTGTTGGGCCTCCAAGCGCAGAGTTTTGTAGGACAGTAGCAATTTTCCCTCAAGTGGATGACCTAAGGTTTATCAATCCGTGGGAGGCGTAGGTTGAAGATGGTATCTCTCAAACAACCCTGCAACCAAATACAAGAAATCTCTTGTGTCCCCAACACACCCCATACAATGGTAAATTGTATAGGTGCACTAGTTCGGCGAAGAGATGGTGATAAAAGTGTAGTATGGATAGTAGATATAGGTTTTTGTAATCTGAAAATATAAAAACAGCAAGGAAGCAAGTAACAAAAGTTTGCACAAACGGTATTGCAATGCTTGAAAACAAGGCCTAGGGTTCATACTTTCACTAGTGCAATCTCTCAACAATGCTAACATAATTGGATCATATAACCATCCCTCAACGTGTGATAAAGAATCACTCCCAAGTTCCTATTAGCGGAGAACATAAGATAGAAATTGTTGTAGGGTACGAAACAACCTCAAAGTTATCCTTTCCGATCGATCTATTGAGCTATTCCTATAAGTGTCACAAACAGCCCTAGAGTTCGTACTAAAATAACACCATATGATACACATCAACCAACTCTAATGTCACCTAGATACTCCAACGTCACCACAAGTATACGTGAGTTGATTATACGATATGCATCAAACAACTTCATAATCATAATATTCAATCCACACAAATAACTCCAAGGAGCACCCCAAAGTTTCTATCGGAGAAAAGATAATGAAAACGTGCATCAACCCCTATGCATAGATTACCCCAATGTCACCGCGGGAATCCGCGAGTTGAATGCCAAAACATATATCAAGTGAATCAATATAATACCCCATTCTCACCACGGGTATTCATATGCAAGACATACATCAAGTGTTCTCAAATCTGAAATATTCAATCCGACAATAACGAAACCTCAAAGGGAAAAGATTCGATTCATCACAACAAAGATAGAGAGGGAAGAAACAACATATGATCCAACTATATTAACAAAGCTCGCGATACATCAAGATCGTGCCAAATCAAGAACACGAGAGAGAGAGATAAAACACATAGCTACTGGTACAAACCCTCAGCCCTGAGGGTGAATTACTCCCTCCTCGTCATGGAGACCACCGGGATGATGAAGATGGCCTCCGGTGATGATTTCCCCCTTCCGGCAGGGTGCCGGAAAAGGGCTGTAGATGATATCGTGGAGGTACAGAGGCTTGCGGCGGCGTAAAAACTCATCTAGGTTAACTTTCAGGGGTTTCTGAATATATATGATTTTTTGGCGTTGGAATCACGCGAAGAAGGGCCACCGGGGGGCCCACGAGGCACCAGGGCGCGCCTAGGGGGGTGGCGCGCCTTGGTGGCTCGTGGGGCCTCTGTGGGTCTTCTGGCCACCTCCCGAAGCTTCTAGTGTCTCTTATGTTCCAGAAAAAATCGTCAAAAAGTTTCGCTGCATTTGGACTTCATTTGATATAGATTTTCTGGAAAACCAAAAACAAGCAGAAAACAGCAACTGGCACTGGGCACTAGGTCAATATGTTAGTCCATGAAAATCATATAAAAGCCATATAAAAGTGCACCGAAATCATACAAAACTATAATAAACATGGCATGAATACTTCATAAATTATAGATACGTTGGAGACGTATCAGTCGACTTCACCCAACGTCAAGAAGACTATTAACATGAATATGCAAAGAGGATATTAAATCCTAATACCAACGATCTATTACACACTAGGGTTCATCCATATCCCTGAGAACTAAAGGATCTACTCACTCATGAAGACAACAATCATCATATCGCCGTGCGTAAAGGTTATGAAGAAATCACATATGTAATACACAAGCAACCCCACGTTTAGGGTTCCCGAGATTACAATAAGGGAGAGGTGGATGGTTATCATGACAACAGTGGGGATGATGTTGGAGACCTCTTGGTGAAGCTGGTGGAGGCGGTGGCCTCTTCTTGTCGGTTCCTCCCTCCGGATCACTCCGGCGGCTAGGGTTTCTGCTTCTAGACGAGTTTCTGGTGTCTCTGGGCATCTGATCCATCATCCTTCTTCACAGGGTGAATATAGTTGACCAGGCGGCGGTGATGGCACTCCATACGACCGCTCATAAGAGCATGCGCAGTCGTATGGAACGCCGTTGTTTATTCTGGAGGTTCTGCGACGATTGCTTCTTTGCCCAATTTGCTTTCTTATTTTATGGTAGGTCAATATCACTTTAATTATGTGATTCCACTACCATTTTCTGAGATTTCTTCCATATAATAATATTTGGTCCAAAAAGCGTTATCTGAGGAAAACAACAAAAAGGAGTGCGCAAACACGATAAAATTCCACAAAGCCTAGTGAGTAGACACAAAAATACTAACAAAATAATCACGCACTTTGGACTCATCACTGATGAGCCAGTGGGTGGTGCAAGCAGGTTGAGCTTAGCCCTTCACCAAGCATCCCACGCATAGGACATGGGGGCTGGCTCCTCACTTGTGTTAAAACACACCCACTGCCAACTGATTGGACTTGGCGGGAAAAATGCCTGACACCCGTGGCCCGCGCGTTTGTATAGGGCCTCACCCTGACAAACGTGAGGAACACTCAATAGGCCCATGCCCGGGGCCTTCTCTCGGTGCCGTGAACAGTCGGTCCACGAGATCAACTACGCACGAACCATGAGCGGCACCCTCCTTGGCCTAAAGCATGAAGAACTGAAGACCCCGGGAAAGCAACCTCCGGGAATGACCACGTTTCCTTACCCTCAAAGGCACCTCAACCAGGTTGTTCCATGCGTGGCGCGATGACCCTGCCTCGTCAGGGCAGATGCAACACATTGCGAGCATGCAGCTTGGGCGGTAAAGATGCATCAGTCTCCTAGGGTGATTCATCAGCTCATCTGCTGGAAGGGTGACACCCGCACCGATGAGTGGCAGCACCAGGCCAAAATCCCACCCTGGGCAACGATGACAAGACGGGTGTTCGTTCCTAGAAAATAGAAGAAGGCGACACATCACCACACATTTAATGCACTCACCTACCTTGTCGGCTCAGGGAAGTTCCTTAGAAACTATGCCATTGTGGTACCCCTTGACATATAAAAGGAGGACCGGGCAGTAGAGAAGAAAGGTTAGACACTTGGTAGAGCACCAGTAGGAGCACACAACGCTTCCCGTTCCTGGGAAGGACTTGTAGCTCTTAATCCACCCCCATAAACACACACAAATCAGGAGCAGGGTATTACGCAACCATGCGGCCCGAACCTGGGTAAATCTTCGTGTCCATTTCGTGCATTTCAGTAGTGTAGGTCCTCACCTTCGTGCCCCATTCACGAACTCGAAAAAGGACGTCTCCAGTCCATGGTGTCACGCGCGTGCTCTGCACACGCTCGCCGACAGCAGCAGACTAATGGTATTAAACCAGCCAACATATGCAAATAAGATACCCAAATGATTGCTGTGCAACCAGCATATGGGAGGAAATAAAAGACAAAAGACGATTACTTTTTTTGACATGGAACATCTAGCATTCCATTAGCTAGTGGTCATGGCTAAATCGCCTGCCACAACACCCATTACATCAGGTGGAAGGTTGGTGAGCCACATGCGGTCACCACCTGGAGCCAACCTAGAACCGAGACTAGCCAGTAAATGGGCTGGTTCATTACATGTGCGGTGATTAAAGAACACTTTATACTCGATGAGCCCCATCTCAAGAAGATACTTGGACTCTCTGAAAAGGCACCCGATCTAGCCTCTGTCCGATGAGTTAGAATTGATGGCTTGCTTAAGAAGGAGGTAGTCCATCACGAAGATCACCCGCCCATGTTTCCCCTCGGCCATATTGATTGCCTTCATGAGAGCTAAAGCTTCAACATGTGTCGCGGCGGATATGTTTGAGAGAGGGCCTGCAAGAAGCACAAATCACATCACCGCACGGATCCCTAGCAATACACCCCTAGCCCTCCAACCCTATGGATGGCTGGAAAGAGGCATCAAGGTTAATCATGACCCAGTCGAGCGGTGGCGACTTCCATTTGCTGGGAGCAGCTGACGTGACCTTGGCCATGGTAGAGTTGAATTAACACCACTCAGCAGTGTTGGCACTGAGAATTGACAAAACCAAAGTTCAGTTCAAAATCTTCTCAAGATTTTTTTTAGGATTTGATGATATTAATTATGGTACTGAGACGGTACTTATCATACCAATCAGTCACATAAGCATGCCAGGCCCTAAACGTACAAGGAGCTATATTTGCAATAACAACTAACACAACAGTTGAGCATTGCTTATCAAATTCTACATAATTGCCACATGCCTTAAGTTTGTGTTCCTCTTGTTCTTTTGCAATTCCAAGCACCTCTAGTTGGCCCGGTTTGTACTCCCCAGCTTCTGGACATCTGCAAGCAAACACACCACAAATCAACTCAATCCAATCCCAGTCCCAAAACCAGAAGAACAAAGTTAACCTCATAATCCACTCACCCATGATAATACATAAGTTCTTTCTAGACCCCAAGCAACTGTCCTGAGCTTCCCTGAAAAATTCGTCCGCTTGAACTCTGAGTCAAACTGTGAGAGCTGCAACTACCACCACCATGATGCACTGATATGTATCCATCGTATCTATAATTTTTTATTATTCCATGTTATTATAGTATCAATCTTGGATGTTTTATATGCAATTATATATCATTTTTTGGGACTAACCTATTAACCAAGTGCCTAGTGCCAGTTGCTGTTTTTTTTGCCTGTTTTTGGATTTTCAGAAAATCAATATCAAACGGAGTCCAAACGGAGAAAAAACTTTGGATTAATTTTTTCTAGACCAGAAGGGACCCTCGAAGGTTTGGGAGAAGACCAGAAGAGCCACGAGGGAGCGACAAGCTCGAAGGGCACGCCCCCCAGGCTTGTGGGCCCCTCGTGGCACCTCTTGACCTAATTCCAAGCCTATAAATTCTCAAATATTCCCCATATACCGAAGAGCAACCTAGAAAAACTTTTCCACTACCGCAAGCCTCTGTTCTTCCGTGATCCCATCTGGAGGCCTTCTTCGGTAATCTGCCGAAGGGGGAATCGATCACGGAGGGCTTCTACATCAACCTTGCTGCCCTTCCAATGATGTGTGAGTAGTTTACCACAGACCTACGGGTCCATAGCTAGTAGCTAGATGGCTTCTTCTCTCGTTTTGATCTTCAATACAATGTTCTCCTCGATCTCCTTGGAGTTCTATTCGATGTAATCTTCTTTTGTGGTGTGTTTGTTGGGATCCGATGAATTGTGGGTTTATCATCAGATTATTCATGAGAAATATTTGAGTCTTCTCTGAACTATTTTATGCATGATTGTTATAGCTTTGTATTTCTCTCTGATCTATCCGTTTGGTTTGGCCAACTAGATTAATTTATCTTGCAATGGAAGAGGAGCTTTGTGATGGGTTCAATCTTGTAGTGCTCTATATCCCAGTGACAGAAATGGACAAGACACGTATTTGTATTGGTGCCATTAAGGATAAAAAGATGGGGTTTAATCATATTGCTTGAGTTTACTTTGTCTACATCATGTCATCTTGCTTAAGGCGTTACTCTGTTTTTAACTTAATACCCTAGATGCATGCTGGATAGCGGTCGATGGGTGGAGTAATAGTAGTAGATGCAAGCAGGAGTCGGTCTACTTGTCTTGGACGTGATGCATATATACATGATCATTGCCTTGAATATCATCATAACTATGCGTTTTTCTATCAATTGCCCAACAGTAATTTGTTTACCCACCGTATGTTATGCGTTCGAGAGAGAAGCCTCTAGTGAAAACTATGGCCCCCGGGTCTACTTTTATCATATATTAAAATCCAAAAATACCTTACTGCAATTTTATTTCCTTTCTTTTATTTTGCAATTTACTTTTCTATCTATCACTATCAGAATTAATACTTGCAAGTAACCAGCAAGAGGATTGACAACCCTGTTGTTTGCGTTGGGTGCAAGTATTTGCTTTTGTGTGTGTAGGTGCTGCTAACGAGGTTTTGTGTGGTTCTCCTACTGGATTGATAACCTTGGTTCTTAACTGAGGGAAATACTTATCTCTACTGTACTGCATCATCCTCTCCTCTTTAGGGAAATCCCAACGCAGTTCACAAGTAGCAGGAAGAATTTCTGGCGCCGTTGCCGGGGAGACATCACCAAAACCTATCAAGTACCTTCGCATAAACTATCATCTACTTGCTCTTATTTTCATTTGCCTTTTTATTTGCATTTGCCTCTCGTTTTCATCTCCCCCACTTCTAAAACAGTTTTACAAAAACACAAAAATATTTTCGTTTGCTTGTTTGCTAGTTTGTTTGCCTTGTCGCGATGTCTCAAGAAAACACCAAATTGTGTGACAGTACTCCTATTGCTCCTCCCACCACTAGTGCGGAGTCATGTGACATTAATGCTGCTTTGCTCAATCTTGTTATGAAAGAACAATTTTCTGGTAGTCCTAATGAAGATGCTGCATCCCATCTTAATACTTTCGTTGAACTTTGTGATATGCAAAAGAAGAAAGATGTGGATAATGATATTGTGAGATTAAAATTATTTCTATTCTCACTACGAGATCGTGCCAAAACTTGATTTTCATCCTTGCCTCGAAATAGTATTGATTCTTCGGATAAGTGTAAGGATGCTTTTATTGCCAAGTATTTCCCTCTCGCTAAGATTATTTCTCTAAGAAATCAAATTACGAATTTTAAGCAACTTTAGCATGAACATGTTGCACAATCATGGGAGAGAATGAAATTAATGATAAGAAATTGCCCAACACATGGTTTAAGCTTATGGATGATCATGCACAAAATTTATGCGGGACTAAACTTTGTTTCTAGACTCTGCCGCAGGTGGTACTTTTATGGAAATTACATTGGGAGAAGCTACAAAACTCCTTGATAACGTTATGACAAATTATTCTCAATGGCACACTGAAAGAACTCCAACTGGTAAGAAGGTAAATTCTGTCGAAGAAATTAATACTTTGAGTTATAAGATGGATGCTCTTATGAAATTGGTTGCTAGTAAAAGTGCTCATATTGATCCCAATGATGTGCCATTGTCTACTTTGATTGAGCAAAATAATGATGCTATTGATGTGAATTTTGTCTCTAGAAATAATTTCAACAACAATGCTTATAGGGGTAATTTCAATCCTAGAACATTTCCCGAAAATTCCTCTAATAATTATGGTAATTCCTATGGAAATTCATATAATAATAATAATAATAGGATACCCTCTGATCTTGAAAGTAGTATTAAATAATTTATTAATTCTCAAAAGATTTTCAATGCTATGGCAGAAGAAAAATTGAATAAGGTTGATGACATGTCGAAGAACATGGATAGAATTGCTCATGATGTTGAAACTCTCAAAATGAAAATTTTGCCACCCAAGCATGATATAAATAAGTCTATTAAAGCTATTTATGTCTCCATTAATGAAAGTAAAGAAAGAACCACTAGGTTGAGAGCTAAGCGAGAATTCTTAGAAAAAGCTATTCCACCCGGTTTCTATCGTAATAATGATGAAGATATTAAAATGATTGGTGTCTCACCTATTGAATCTTTGTTTAGTAATATAAAACTTGATGAAAAAGGGACAGGAGATGAGTCAACTTTAGCTAGAAGGCGTCCCAACTATTTGGAGAGTGATGATCTTATTGATAAAAATGATAAAAGTAGGTTTGGAGAGGTCAAAACTTTAAATAGTGATGCGCCCACTACTTTGGATTACAAGGATTTTAATTATAATAATTTCTCTTTAGTTGAATGTGTCCTTGTTACAATCCATGATTAATTCATCTAATGCCTATGAACAAAATAAAGCTTTTACTAAACATATTGTAGAAGCTATGATAAAAGCTCATGAAGAAAAGCTTGAGCTAGAAGTTTCAATACCTAGAAAATTACATGATGAATGGGAACCCACTATTAAAGTTAAAATTAAAGATTATGAATGTAATGCTTTGTGTGATCTAGGTGATAGCGTCTCTACTATACCAAAATCTTTATGTAACATGCTAGGTCTCACCGATATGGATGCTTGTTCCCTTAATTTACATCTTGCGGATTCCACTATTAAAAAAGCATTGGGTAGAATAAATGATGTGCTCATTCTTGAAAATAGAAATTATGTACCCGTGGATTTTATTGTACTTGATATTGAATGCAATCCATCTTGTCCTATAATACTTGGTAGGCCTTTCCTACAAACCATAGGTGCTATTATTGATATGAAAGAAGGTAATATAAGATTTCAATTTCCATTAAATAAAGGGATGGAACACTTCCCTAGAAAGAGAATTAAGCCACCATATGAATCTATTATGAGGGCCACCTATGGAATTAATTTGACGGATGATAATACTTGAAACTATGCATTATGCCTAGTTAGGGGCATAAAACAATAGCGCTTGTTGGGAGGCAACCCAATATGTATCTTAAATTTTTGTTTTTCTTTTTTGTTTTATGAGTTTACACAATTGTAGCCTCTGTTATGATTGTGATTTTTATATTTTAATTAGTGTTTGTGCCAAGTAATGCCTTTGGGATGATTTGGAAGATAGTATAATTGATGTTGTTTGGAAAACAGAAAGTTTTGTGTCCAGTATTTGATTTGTAATTCTGTACTGGGAGTCAGAAAAATCTGAAATTTTTACACAGTATTGGTATATGAATTGTTTACGGTTTTCTAATTTTTCAGAATTTTTGGAGTTACAGAAATATGGTTTTTAAATAGATCTTTACAGACTATTCTGTTTTAGACAAATTCTGTTTTTGTTGCATAGTTTGCTTATTTTGATGAATCTAGGGATCGTATCGGGGGGTATGTGTGACACCTTGGTTTTTCCAACTTTTCTTTTCAAAAACGCATTTGAATTTTTATTTGGAATTTGGTTTGGATTTTAACTTGAATGGCTCTATGGACTTAAAACTTGGGAATATTTTTACTTTCCTTTCCCAAGTGACTTAAGCTTCCAAAACCTTCTCCCAACTCATGTCATTTCCATTCTTGCCCAATCTCAACTTTTATTCCAATTTAATATTCCTTTTTCTATTAAAGGAATAGCCCTTTGTGCTCTAGGTTGTGAAGCAACCTATATTTCTGTCTTCCCCAAAATTCTAAGAAAATTCTCATAAATCCTTTGGGCCATGTGAACCTTGGATATGTAAAAATATTCAAGATTTCATTCTTATGGTGAGCACACCATCCAATCTTTGTTTCTGGTTATAATTTCAGTTTGTGAAGCAACTATATTTTACATTGCTCCAAAAATTCTGAAATTAATCTAGGACTCAGATATCATTATATCTTTTGAGCATGCCAAAATTCACATCATTTTGTCAAGCCATTTTCTCCACAAAATTTCCCCAAGTTTCTATCCAGTGGGAGGCATTGTGAAGGAAGTACCATTTTTATTTACCCAAATGGTATGAAATTTTTATAGAATCTTGCCACCACAAAATAACCCAAAATACCAAGTTACAACTCAAGAAGCCCATCCATGTGAGTGCATCATCTTCAACCAGTTTATGGACCAGATATGCAGTTGTGAAGCAACTACATCTAAAACTTGTCCATTTGGTCTGGAATTTTTCTAGCATGGGCACCTTCCCACTACAACTCAGTGTGAAAAACTTCCTCTCTCAGTTACCTAACAGTTTTACCTCAGCATCTTGCTCAAGTTTCTGTTCAGAAACTTTTCTGGAAGCTGGCCAGCTGTCCAAGCTACCTCTTGTCAAACCAGATGCACAGAGAGACTACCTTTGGAAGGGACTACCGTGTGGACATGACCGAACGAGCCAGAGCGCACCGCGTGCGCCAGTGCATTTGGTGACCACGCGTCTGCCAGGGCCAAGGTCGCGCTCTGGGCGCCGAACTCTCTCGGGCCTCTTTGGCGCCGCGCGCCCGCGTTGCCGTACCTTGTCCCCGAGCGCCGACGACCTCCTCACCGTCCACGTAGCTGCTCTAGAAGGATCCCATCGCCGGCAGCGCGCTCCGCCGGATAAGGCCACCGCGAGCCACGGGCGCATAGTGAGCCACTGTGGCCGACCGCGGCATTGATGGCGCGCGACCTCTTAGCCTGCAGCCTCGCCTTCCTCGCCTCTCTTCCATCACGTCGGAGTGCTCCGCGATGACCAGCGCAACGCGGTGCTCCAGCCACTTCTGCCACGGCAGCACTCGTGCCTGCACCCCTCCTCCGGCTATAAAAGGGGCCGCGCCTCGCCTCCCCGAGCATCGCACCACTCCGCCCCCTCCCAAAACTGAGTCCCAGCAGTGCCGGAGCAAGGCGAGAGGCTCTCCTGCTCCATCTCCAGTGAAGAACTCCGCCGATCTGCTCCTGCTCCACCAGCCCACTCCGGTGCCCCTCCGCCCCAACTCAGGCCATCAGCGAGCTCGTGGTGCTCCACTGGTCCTCCCCAGCCCCTTCGCTGCCCGAATCGTCGCCGGAATCGCCGACCCCGACGACCACCATAGCTCGCCGCCACCTGAGAGGAAGGGGCCGACGCTGTTTGGCCACCTTCCGATGAGCTACGGGTACGGGAGTACTCGTCGTCGTCTTCTCGATCCATCCCTGCCGTTCCCCGGTGCCGCCGCAGCCTCCTCGCCGGCCAGCCATCGCCGGTGAGCCGCCGTTCACTGTTCCCTTCCTCCCCCTGTTCAAATCAGACAGCCGGGCCCCGCATGTCAGCGACCCCGCCGCGGCCGAAGGGGTACGTAAGTGGAGGCGTATGATACGTCTCCAACGTATCTATAATTTTTGATTGTTCCATGTTGTTATATTATCAATCTTGGATGTTTTTATATACATTTACAGCAATTATATATCATTTTTTGGAACTAACTTATTAACTTAGTGCCTAGTGCCAGTTCATGTTTTCTGCTTGTTTTTTGTTTTATAGAATATCAATACCAAACGAAGTCCAAATGCCACAAAACTTTTTGGAGATTTTTTTCTAGCCAATACCAACACTAGAAGCTTCAGAAGAAGACCAGACACCAGAGAAGGTGGCCACGAGCCACCAGGGCGCCCCTGGGGGGGCAGGCGCGCCCTGGTGCCTCGTGGGCCCACCTCAGCTCCATTTGACCTAATTGCACCACTATAAATTCCCATAAATCTGGAAACCACTAGGGGAGTCCACGAAATACTTTTTCCACCGCCACAAGCTTCTGTTCTTGAGAGATCCCATCTGGAGGCCTTTTTCGGTACTCCGCCGAAGGGGGAATCGCTCACGGAGGGGCTCTACATCAACCTTGCTGCCCGTCCGATGATGCGTGAGTAGTTTACCACAGACCTTCGGGTCCATAGTTAGTAGCTGGATGGCTTCTTCTCTCTTTTTGATCCTCAATACAATGTTCTCCATGATGTTCTTGGAGTTCTATCCGATGTAATCACTTTTTGCGGTGTGTTTGTTGGGATCCGATGAATTGTGAGTTTATGATCAGATTATCCATGAATATTATTTGAGTCTTCTCTGATCGCTTTTATGCATGATTATTATAACTTCGTATTTCTTCTCCGATCTATTGATTTGGTTTGGCCAACTAGATTGATTTATCTTGCCATGGGAAGAGGTGCTTTGTAATGGGTTCAATCTTGCGGTGCTCAATCCCAGTGATAGAAAGGGACATGACACGTATGTATCGTTGCTATTAAGGGTAAAAAGATGGGGTTTATTCATGCGTGAGTTTACTTTGTCTACATCATGTCATCTTGCTTAAGGCGTTACTCCGTTCTTTATGGACTTAATACACTAGATGCATGCTGGATAGCGGTCGATGTGTGGAGTAATAGTAGTAGATGCAGGCAGGAGTCGGTCTACTTGTCTCGGACGTGATGCCTATATACATGATCATTGCCTTGGATATCATCATGATTATTTGCTTTTCTATCAATTGCCCAACAGTAATTTGTCTACCCACCGTATGCTATTTTCTTGAGAGAAGCCTCTAGTGAAAACTATGGCCCCGGGGTCTATCTAAATCATATACTAAAACCCTAAAAATACTTGCTGCACTTTTTCTTTATTTATTTTATTTTGTATTATTTTTGAATCTATCTATCTATCACATACAATTTAATCTTGCAATTTACCGCCAAGGGATTGACACCCCTCGTTTGCGTTGGGTGCAAGGATTTGTTGTTTGTGTGCAGGTATTGCTAACGAGGTGTTGCGTGATTCTCCTACTGGATTGATAACCTTGGTTTCATAACTGAGGGAAATACTTACCTCTACTGTGCTGCGTCATCCCTTCCTCTTCGGGGAAAATACCAACGCAAGCTACAAGTAGCAAGAAGAATTTCTGGCGTCGTTGCCGGGGAGACATAATCAACATCTATCAAGTACCTACACATAAAACTCTCATCTCCTTGCATTTATTTTATTTGCCTCTCGTTTTCATCTCCCCCACTTCTAAAAAGTTTTTACAAAAATACAAAAATATTTTCTGTTTGCCTTTTTCTTGTTTGCTTGTTTGCTTGCTTGTTATCTTGTTTGCGTAGCCACTATGTCTCAAGAAAATACAAAATTGTGTGATTTTTCCAATACTAATAATAATGATTTTATTAGTACTCCAATTGCTCCTCCGGCCGCTAGTGCGGAGACTTGTGATATTAATGCCGCTTTTGCTAAATCTTGTTATGAAAGAACAATTTTCTGGTAGTCCTAATGAAGATGATGCATCCCATCTTAACACTTTCGTAGAATTGTGTGATATGCAAAAGAAAAAAGATGTGGATAATGATATTGTGAAATTAAAATTATTCCCATTCTCATTGCGGGATCGTGCAAAATTTTGGTTTTCTTCTTTACCACAAAATAGTATCGATTCTTGGGATAGGTGTAAAGATGCTTTTATTACCAAGTATTTTACTCCCGCGAAAATTACTTCTCTTAGAAATAAAATTATGAATTTTAAGCAACTTGATCATGAACATGTTGCCCAATCTTGGGAGAGGATGAAATTAATGATAAGAAATTGCCCTACTCATGGCTTAAATTTGTGGATGATCATACAAAAAAATTATGCGGGATTAAATTTCGTCTGTAGAAACCTTTTAGATTCCGCCGCGGGTGGTACGTTTATGGAAATTACTTTGGGAGAAGCTACTAAATTGCTTGATAATATTATGGCATATTATTCACAATGGCATACTGAAAGAGTTCCTACTAGTAAAAAAATGAATCATGTTGAAGAAATTAATACTTTGAGTGATAGAGTTGATGCACTTATGAAATTGGTTGCTAGCAAAAATACCACTATTGATCCTAATGATGTGCCTTTCTCCACTTTTATTGAGCAAAATAATGATCCCGTAGATGTGAATTTTGTCTCGCGAAACATTTTTAATAATAATGCTTATAGAGGTAATTTCAATGCTAGACCATTTTCTGGAAATTCCTCTAATAATTATGGAAATTCCTATGGTAATCCTTACAATAATAATAATAGGATGCCCACTGACCTTGAAAGTAATATTAAAGAATTTATTAATGCTTAAAAAGTTTTCAACACTACGATAGAAGAAAAATTGAGTAAAATTGATGATATGTCTAGGAGCATTGATAGAATTATTCATTATGTGGAAAATCTTAAGACTAAAATTTTTCAACCTAAAATTGACATTAATGAGTCAATTAAAGCTTTATATGTCTCCATGGGTGATAGTAAGAAAAGAACCGGCATGCTAAAAGCGATTCCTCCCGATTTTTAGAAAAAGCGATTCCTCCCGATTTTTATCGTAGTAATGATGAGGATATTAAAATGGTTGGTGTTTCATCTATCAATTCTTTGTTTAGAAATATAAAACTTGATGAAAAGGGGACTCAAGAAGAGTCAACTTTAGCTAGTAGGCGTCCCCATAATTCGGAGGGTGAAAATCTTGATAAGAAAATTGATAAAAGTGGGTTTGGAGAGGTAAAAACTTTAACTAGTGATGTGCCCACTCTTTTGGATTACAAAGATTTTAATTATTATAGTTGTTCTTTGATTGAGTGTATTTCTTTGTTACAATCCATGCTAAATTCACCCAACGCTTATGAGCAAAATAAGGCTTTTACTAAACACATCGTAGAAGCAATTATGAAAGCGTTAGAAGAAAAGCTAGAACTAGAAATTTCAGTTCCTAGAAAATTATATGATGAATGGGAAACCACCATTAAAGTTAAAATTAAAAATTATGAGTGCAATGCTTTATGTGATTTGGGTGCTAGCGTTTCCACAATTCCAAAATCTCTATGTGATGAACTAGGTTTTACCAATATAGATGAATGTTCTCTTAATTTGCATCTTGCGAATTCTACTATTAAAAAGCCTTTGGGTAGAATTAATGATGTTATTATTCTTGCAAATAGGAACTATGTGCTCGTTGATTTTATTGTACCTGAAATTGAATGTAACCCTTCTTGCCCCATAATACTTGGTAGACCATTCTTACAAACCATAGGTGCCGTTATTGACATGAAAGAAGGGAATATAAAATTTTAGTTTCCACAAAAAAAGGGTATGGAACATTTTCCTAGGAAGAAAATTAAAGCACCATATGAATCCATTATGAGGGCCACTTAGGGAATCAACTTGAAAGATGACAATACTTGAAACTATGCATTATGCCTAGCTAGGGGCATAAAACAATAGCGCTTGTTGGGAGGCAACCCAATGAATAAAATAATTTTTTCTTTTTTGTTTCTGTTATGGTGTGTTTTCATATTTATACTACTGTTATGATTGAGTTTTTATGTTTTAGTTTGTGTTTGTGCCAAGTAAAACCTTTGGGATGATTTGGAAGATAGTATAATTGATGCTGTTTGAAAAATAGAAAGTTTTGCGTCCAGTGCTGGAATTTTGGTTCTGTATTGAAGAGTCAGAAAAAATCTGAAATTTTTACACAGTATTGGCATATGAATTTCCCACCTTTTCCTAAATTTTCAGAATTTTTTGAGTTACATAAGTATGGCTTTTAAATAGATTGCTACAGACTGTTCTGTTTTGACAGATTCTGTTTTTGATGCTTTGCTTGCTTGTTTTGATGAAACTATGGATTGTATCGTGGGGTATAAGCCATGGAGAAGTAATAATACAGTAGTTATAATGAAAAAATAAAATATGAATGGATTTGCAACAGTACTTAAAGTGGTGATTTATTTTGTTATACTAACGGATCTCACGAAGGTTTTGTTGAGTTTTGTGTGATTGAAGTTTTCAAGTTTTGGGTGAGATCACGATGGATGAAGGAATAAGGAGTGGCAAGAGCCTAAGCTTGGGCATGCCCGAGGCACCCCAAGGTAATATTCAAGGAAGACTCAAGCGTCTAAGCTTGGGGATGCCCCGGAAGGCATCCCCTCTTTCTTCTACCAACCATCAATAATTTTACTTGGAGCTATATTTTTATTCGTCACATGATATGTGATTTGCTTGGAGCGTCGTGTATTATATGAGTCTTTGCTTTGTTTGCTTTTTAGTTTGTCACAATCATCCTTGCTGGACACACCTATTTGAGAGAGCCACACGTTCATCATAATTTGTTAGAATACTCTATGTGCTTCACTGAATTTTTTTGAGCTTGGCAGTTGCTCTAGTGCTTCACTTAAATCTTTCTGAGCATGGCAGTGGCCATATTTTGAAGAAATAAACTCTCATGCTTCACTTATATTATTTTGAGAGTTGATAAGATTAAAAAATTTAAGAAATATTTGCACTCTCATGCTTCACTTATATCTTTTTGAGAGTTGATAATAGTAACGGTAATTTGCACAAGATATGAATTTTGTCCCAAAGTGATGAATATTCAAGAGGGATATAATAAAAACTTTCATATAGATCATTGGATATGATAAGTGTGATTCCTTGCAATAGTTTTGCGATATGGAGATGATGATATGTGAGTCATGTTAGTGAGTAATTGTGATTTAGTAAGAATATTAGTGTTAAGGTTTGTGATTCCCTATGCATGCACGTTAAGTCAATAGTTATGCAAAGAAATTATATCCTACTTATGGTGCATTATTCGGTGTTAGTTATGTTCAATGCATGTTTATGACCGTTTTCGCTTTTTGGATGGTTGCTTCTCAATCTATTTGCTAGCCTTCATTTGTACTAAGCGGAAATACTGCTTGTGCATCCAAACTTGTTAAACCCAAGTTGTGCCAAATGAGTCCACTATATCTACCTATATGCGGTATTTCCATGCCGTTCCAAGTAAATTTGCGTGTGCCAACTCTCATTTTAAAAATAATTTTTTCGTTTTGTGTGCCCGTACCGCTCATGAAGCGGCAGGGGGTGGCCAATATTTTCCATGCTAGGTGTGTTATTCTCATGATGAGTGTTTATTCACTTGTCATTGCAAGAGAGAATGGCTGGTAATAGGGATGCCTAGTCCCACAATGAAATCAAAATTAATAACAACAAAATTCCTTGGAAAGTGATGGTATGGAGGGCACCCGTGGATACGGCTAGCCATGGATTGTGAAAGAATGGTGGAAAGGAAATAAACTTTACTTTCTGTTTGGGAACCGCCTATGATGTGTCTAGCATGGAAGATATTGGGAATTCTCGGTCGTTTTTATTGACAAAAAAAGCATGCCTCTCAAAATATTTTATCTCTCTAATTTAAGCTTTGAGCTCTGGCACATTAGCAAATCTCTGCTTCCCTCTGCGAAGGGCCTATCTATTTACTTTATGCAATTTTTATTTTTATTTTGAGTCTCCATCTTCTCTTATAAAGCACCAACTAGAGAGCACTATTGTCATACTTGTGCATTGTGTGTAGCTAATATTTGAGTGTGTTTCATGAATGGATCAATGATTGAGCATAATGGGCTAGGGATAACTTTCTTTAGCATTGGTATTTTGAAAGACATGATTGCTTGTTAGCATGCTTGAGTATTTATATCTTCATGTCAAATTATAGACTATTGCTTTGAATCATTCAAGTCTAAATGTCCATGCTATAAAATAAAACAAAATATGATGAATATGATAGGCAGCATTCCACATCAAAAATTCTGTTTTTATCATTTACCTACTCGAGGACAAGCAGGAATTAAGCTTGGGGATGCTGATACGTCTCCAACGTATCTATAATTTTTGATTGTTCCATGTTGTTATATTATCAATCTTGGATGTTTTTATATACATTTACAGCAATTATATATCATTTTTTGGGACTAACCTATTAACTTAGTGCCCAGTGCTAGTTCCTGTTTTCTGCCTGCTTTTTGTTTTACAGAATATCAATACCAAACGAAGTCCAATTGCCACGAAACTTTTTGGAGATTTTTTTCTGGACAATACCAACACTAGAAGCTTCGGGAGAAGACCAGACGCCAGAGGAGATGGCCACGAGCCACCAGGGCACGCCTGGGGGGGCAGGCGCGCCCTGGTGCCTCGTGGGCCCACCTCAGCTCCGTTTAACCGAATTCCACCACTATAAATTTGGAAACCACCAGGGGAGTCCATGAAATACTTTTTCCGCCACCGCAAGCTTCTGTTCTCGAGAGATCCCATCTGGAGGCCTTTTCCGGTACTCCGTCGGAGGAGGAATCGATCACGGAGGGGCTCTACATCAACCTTGCTGCCCTTTCGATGATGCGTGAGTTGTTTACCACAAACCTTCGGGTCCATAGTTAGTAGCTAGATGGCTTCTTCTCTCTTTTTATCTTCAATACAATGTTCTCCTCGATGTTCTTGGAGTTCTATCCGATGTAATCACTTTTTGCGGTGTGTTTGTTGGGATCCGATGAATTGTGAGTTTATGATCAGATTATCCATGAATATTATTTGAGTCTTCTCTGATCTCTTTTATGCATGATTATTATAACTTCGTATTTCTTCTCCGATCTATTGATTTGGTTTGGCCAACTAGATTGATTTATCTTGCCATGGGAAGAGGTGCTTTGTAATGGGTTCGATCTTGCGATGCTCAATCCCAGTGATAGAAAGGGACATGACACGTATGTATCGTTGCTATTAAGGGTAAAAAGATGGGGTTTATTCATGCGTGAGTTTACTTTGTCTACATCATGTCATCTTGCTTAAGGCGTTACTTCGTTCTTTATGGACTTAATACACTAGATGCATGCTGGATAGCGGTCGATGTGTGGAGTAATAGTAGTAGATACAGGCAGGAGTCGGTCTACTTGTCTCGGACGTGATGCCTATATACATGATCATTGCCATGGATATCGTCATGATTATTTACTTTTCTATCAATTGCCCAACAGTAATCTGTCTACCCACCATATGCTATTTTCTTGAGAGAAGCCTCTAGTGAAAACTATGGCCCCCGGGTCTCTCTAAATCATATACTAAAACCTTAAAAATACTTGCTACACTTTTTCTTTATTTATTTTATTTTGTATTTTTGTTTCAATCTATCTATCTATCACATACAATTTAATCTTGCAATTTACCGCCGAGGGATTGAAAACCCCTCGTTTGCGTTGGGTGCAAGGATTTGTTGTTTGTGTGCAGGTACTGCTAACGAGGTGTTGCGTGATTCTCCTACTGGATTGATAACCTTGGTTTCATAACTGAGGGAAATACTTACCTCTACTGTGCTGCATCATCCCTTCCTCTTCGGGGAAAATACCAACGCAAGCTACAAGTAGCAGCGTGCCCCCACTTTACGTCTTCGACGTGGCCGGCCGAGGTTTTTTCTGAATTCTGTTTTAATTCATTTTAATCCAAAATTTAGACCAAACTTTGACCAGTCATTACTTTTAAACCATAAGCCCAAATGAGTTCATTCTTTTTGCATTTTTTTTCTTATCAGCTCCTTTATCTGCTGTAAAATTTTGGTATTTTGCTCTTCTATCTAGAATTTCTAGACAAGGAAAAATGCTCTATGTATTATTTACAAATGATTTCAAAAATATTTTTCAGAGTGTTTTGGAAAAGTTGGTGAAGGCCAGGAGTACTCCCACACTCCTTTGGTGCAAGGCAAGCCACAACTCTTATTTGCATGACTGCATTGCAATGCCATGGTTTAAATAAATATTTAGGTTAAAATTTGAATTATTCATAAGTGGTTTATTCATGCAACACTTGGAGAATTTTTTGGATATGTTACTGCCATGTTGAAGATTGGATTATTAGTGACAAGTAGTCTACAAGTTTGTTGATGCCATGATGTTGTTAGGATTAGAAGATTACCGTCTATGATTACTTTGTGATTTCCGTCCAGCATTTTGATTATGGAATTAGTAGCAGCAGCTTAGTCAAATTGCTCCTTGGATTACGAGATGGCTATTGTTTTAACTTGGATCACTGTGATACCGGAGTATCATTTATGACGAAAAAGTTACTCGGGGATAAATTCCTTCGTTCGTTGATCAAGTGCCACTGAACCGAGCTTTCCAGTGCAGCCACATCTACCGGAATGGGACGTCCTTGACTTGGTCTAACCTTGTGCTCTTTTATCAGTACCACCAAAGAGGGAAGGTTATACGTGTGTGCTACCCTGATCAGGTAGACGGCGATAATCTTGTGAGTCCGGTTTGGTTTTTGAGCTCAGGTCCCCATTTGGGACAGTTTGGTTTGGCCACGACGGTGGCAGGTGTCAAGAGTGACACATGGGCCACCCAGGGCATGACCTTAGAGAGGACGTGTCGGTGGTATGGTAGAAGGGTCAAAGGTTAGGCGAGTTTCATTGGACGAATGTCCATGGTGTGGGTAAAGTGCGCAACCTCTGCAGAGTGCAAGAATCTATTCGAATAGCCGCGTCCACGGTATTGGACACAGTTCGTACTAAGTCACACTGTCGGATCAACACCAATGATGGAGTGACTTGTTAATGATGGAAGAACTTGTCTTGGTATAGTGGGGTAACCGCTTGGCAGAAGGCCGTTGATAATCTTGGAAGTGATCTCGGGAATGGTCGCCAACTGGTATTGAGATGATCACGAGTTGATCACGAGAATAGATGGTTCGGCTGGATAACCAAGAGTAAGATGGTCCCTGTGACCTTAAACACTGGTGATTATTGCAGATAGTTCAGAGATAACATGTTTAATATTTTCTTCCACTCCTTTAATAACAACTGATCATGATATAATCATGATTGCTGTGATGTTGCTTTGCCTTGATGTTTTTGTTTGTTGTGAGCTTGCGAGTACATTCAAAGTACTCACCTGGCGTGTCATGCCAGTCTATAGGTGCTGCCATGTTTGCATAGTCCGAGGATTCCGAGTTGCGAGCTAGGACGTGTCCCAGCCAGAGTCCCTGTGGAGTGGAGTCCATCACTGTCGTCGTTATTCCGCTATTACGGGTTAGACCGCTGCTAGCATAGAGCTACCTTAGCAGGCGTAGTGTCACCATGCCAATGTAATCTTGGGTAGTACCCCAAACCCTTGTACACTAATTATTTGTAATAAAGAGTTAATTTGTTCTATGCCAAGCAGTGCCGTATTCCAGAAGACTTGAACTTTGGGCTGGAATACGGGGTGTTCCGGTTCCTCTGAGCCGGGGTGCCACAAGGTTTGGTATCAGAGCAGGTCTGGCTGTAGGACGCCCTAGTAAGCGCGAGCGTTAGAAACCGATAGTATAGAGTCTAGTTGCTTGGCTGCATTTGGTTGTTGCATTTGTTTGCCGCATAGCATGCATATCGATTTGGCATACTAATCAGTTGATCTTATAGATGGCATCTGTTTCGATTGACTACGACTCAGCCCCTACACAACTCAGTTTCGCATCCCTGCTTCATGATGTATGGCATCTTCTCTATCCCAGTGAAGAGATTCCAAGGTACCAAGTGTTCCAGACCCCGCTCGTAGGACTGGTGCTCGAGTATCATGCCAATGTCCTCCTGTCAGTCGCCCTACCTATGGGGAATCGCACCTATAGTATCCATGGTGGTTATGCCTCTACACCAGAACGCGCTATCCAACTTGCCGCACTGGCAAGCCTTACTGTTCTTCGTCATCAGGAGAGCGCAATGCAAGAGAATCGTGCCTTCCACTACTATCCCACTATGGCCACCACTCCCAGACGGGTTAGATCTCCTCATGTTCGCTCGGGTGACGATGCAGCTGTAGCATACATGTCCCGTTAAATGATCGCAGAGTACGTCCTCATCGCTGAACTGGTCAGAGATACAACACGTGCCCGAAGAGCGCTTGGTATGGCTTTAGCTCCGTCAACCTCTCTGCCAGCTCCTTCGCTCTCCAGTAACCCGCCACCCGATCATAGTACCTAAGTACCTGTGAGGTTCATTCCGCATAAGTTGTAGTAGTACCGAATGTTGTAAATTGCCTTGAGTAGCAATAAAGTGTGGTTTTTGTAAGCTTGGTGCATTTCGTTGAGCAGTTTTCATTTGCCTTTTCATTTGGCTCCTCAGTGCCACCTTACTTTCCCTATGGAAGTTGCTCATCAACCGCCATCGGACTCAAAGAATCAATGAGGATTTCAAATACTTGGAAGCTTAGCTGAACATTATGGAATTATCAGTGGACTGCCTTGTATTGGGAATATCTGGTTTGAATGCAAATAATAATCCTGGATTGGCTACCAGCATCAAGTCTGCCTTAGTGCGTAACCATTACAACCATAAGGAACCATCGGGAAGATAATTTGGGTGCAAGACCCACCGGATCAAAGGTATGGATCATATACGAAGTTTGATTCCGCTTGAGTAAAATAGGAAACAGGTTATACCCGGAAACAAACAAGAATGTGCCATGTATCCAGCACACAACAGGAAGGATAGTCAGACAAATTCTTTTCGTACACGTAATCAACAACAGGGGTTGTGAGATTGTGTATATGGCATTCAGTTAGCCGAGAGAAACTTCTGGTGTAAGCAACCCAGTCTTTCTCCACACGCCACCAGCGAAGCTTACAGTGCAAGGTTCCTCAAATCTTCCTCAGTACGATATGTGGATAGCTTCCAGCATAAGATACTTTGTCTTCTTCAGTAAGCTATCGTAGAAAACTTCCGGCATAAGGCACCAAACCTTCCTCGGTAAGCAACCAGGAGGAGAAGCTTCTGAGGTACGCTATCCAGCCTTCTTCGGCATGATACTCTCGATGGCTTCCAACACAAGCTATCCAATTCTCGTCAGTACGGCACTACAAACAGCTGGCAACATTGGTACAAGCAATTACACAGTGCGTTGGCAGTGCATCTCAAGAGTCAAGCTCACAACTGTTTGGTCAGAAACCCGAGCTAGTCAGGACACAAGTGTCTGCCTCGGGAATGAGAGGTTTAGCTACACATACTTCCATATATATTGTGGGAATGCTACTCAGGTCATGCAAATCACTTGCACGAGGAGTAACTATGTTCAAGCAGATCCACCGAAGGAAGGTGAGAATCCAACACCTACATAAGTCATGCCAGTGGAAGAAAGCTGGTATACACCGCAGTATGTTGCAAGGACTGACAAGCTATGAAGTAAAAACAATTTGGGACACCAATCCTGGCGGTAGTTGTCAAGACTAGCCTCTTCATACTTGCAACCCTGGGTTCGGATGATTATTGCCCTACAGTTAAGGCTTGTGAGATGATAAGCTTGCCATTCAAAAGTGGTTGCGCTGTCATAGGATAAGGAAAAGGTATGCTTGCCGGAATATTGCACCTGACAGCACCTATGGTCACATGAAAAGTTAAGGGTATATATGGCCAAGCTTTTGCGGCAAAGGATTCAGGAAGGAGAACGATAACGAAGAGCAAGACCGACAATGCGGGTGTGATGATCACTGCAGGAGCAACATGGTACGGATACCCAAGACAGGCTGATTCCATATCGATCATCGTGAATATACACCCAAGTGGTCTACTCTGTTCTGTAAGGGCCTCATATCAAGGTAACCCACTTGACCAAATGTATATGCTCAGAACTGTCAGTAGGGGATATCCAAGTCTGCCATGTCAAATCAAAGATTCCCTAGCTCGTTCAGTAGTTTGACTTTAGTGACCGTGTTAAAGCATCGCATGGCTTATGGATATACCGACAGGATGAAAACTTGAAATGCTGAATAACAGTCTCGGATCATGTGCTCTCACATATGGTACCCTGTCATGAATAAGATTTTACCACCAGAGTAACTGGCAATTGAATCCCAAAACGCGATCACCTGAGCCGTGCCACAGCTATAAAAGCTACACCTACTTATATTGGTCACGATCAGAAGAGGGTTGAGCCTTTGGTACAGGCTTAACGCCCACAACGGATCAAGACAGGGGAGTAATTCAGCACTATTCATGTACAACCAAGTACTATGACATTCAGCACCAGGGAGCAAACTTTGAATCCAGAGAGCATTTTCTCTTTGGGTACCCGGATGGAAGGATCACAAAGTCAGGTCCACAGAGAATCGGTTCCTGGACTCATCAAGTACCACCAGGAAGGATAACAGAATGACATGTCAGTGGAAAGTCACCACCGTACCTGTGAAAAGCCCATAGGTCCCGGTTGTAAGAAGGTACCGTACTCCAACTAAGTCAGCAAAAATGAAGGAATGGAAATAACCGTAAGGTCTGACACAGCAACAGAACCCATCAGGGTTTCCCGAGAAAGTGAGACAAACCACCCCGAAGCCAGATAATCATAGTTGATGCAGTGGGAACACCATACAAAGGAAAAAGGATACCCGAGATGGAAACGGTTTCCTTAGGACAGCATGTGCACACTTGTTCCCTGAGCAACCAAATCTCGAGGACGAGATTTATCCTAAGGGGGTGGGTTTGTGACACCCTGGTTTTTCCCAACTTTTCTTTTCAAAAACCCATTTGAATTTTTATTTGGAATTTGGTTTGGATTTTAACTTGAATGGCTCTATGGACTTAAAACTTGGAAATATTTTTACTTTCCTTTACCAAGTGACTTAAGCTTCCAAAAACTTCTCCCAAGTCATGTCATTTCCATTCTTGCCCAATCTCAACTTTTATTCCAATTTAATATTCCTTTTTCTATTAAAGGAATAGCCCTTTGTGCTCTAGGTTGTGAAGCAACCTATATTTCTGTCTTCCCCAAAATACTAAGAAAATTCTCATAAATCCTTTGGGCCATGTGAACCTTGGATATGTGAAAATATCCAAGATTCCATTCTTATGGTGAGCACACCATCCAATCTTTGTTTCTGGTCATAATTTCAGTTTGTGAAGCAACTCTATTTTACATTGCTCCAAAAATTCTGAAATTAATCTAGGACTCAGATATCATTATATCTTTTGAGCATGCCAAAATTCACATCATTTTGTCAAGCCATTTTCTCCACAAAATTTCCCCAAGTTTCCGTCCAGTGGGAGGCATTGTGAAGGAAGTACCATTTTTATTTACCCAAATGGTATAAAAACTTTATAGCATCTTGCCACCACCAAATAACCCACAAATACCAAGTTTCAACTCAAGAAGCCCATCCGTGTGAGTGCATCATCTTCAACAAGTTTCTGGACCAGAGATGCAGTTGTGCAGCAACTACATCTAAAACTTGTCCATTTGGTCTAGAATTTTTCCAGCATGGGCACCTTCCTACTACAACTCGGTGTGACAAACTTTCTCTCTCATTTACCTAACAGTTTTACCTCAGCAACTTGCTCAAGTTTCTGTTTAGAAACTTTTCTGGAAGCTGGACAGTTATCCAAGCTACCTCTTGTCAAACCAGATGCACAGAGAGACTACCTTTGGAAGGGACTACCACGTGGACATGACTGGGCGAGCCAGAGCGCATCGCGTGCGCCAATGCACGCATTCACCACGCGTCTGCCAGGGCCAAGGTCGCGCTCTGGGCGCCGAACTCTCTCGGGCCTCTCTGGCGCCGCGCGCCCGCGTTGTCGTACCTTGTCCCCAAGCACTGACGACCTCCTCACCGTCCACGTAGCTGCTCTGGAAGGCTCCCGTCGCCGGCAGCGCGCTCTGCCGGATACGGCCACCGCGAGCCACGGGCGCATAGTGATCCACTGTGGCCGACCGCAGCATTGATGGCGCGCGACCTATTAGCCTGCAGCCTCGCCTTCCTTGCCTCTCTTCCATCACGTCGGAGCGCTCCGCGACGGCCAGCGCAACATGGTGCTCCAGCCGCTTCTGCCACGGTGGCACCCGTGCCCGCACCCCTCTTCCAGCTATAAAAGGGGCCGCGCCTCGCCTCCCCGAGCATCGCACCACTCCTCCCCCTCCCTAAACCGAGTCCCAGCAGCGTCGGAGCAAGCCGGGAGACTCTCCTGCTCCATCTCCGGCGAGAAACTCCGCCGCTCTGCTCTTGCTCCACCAGCCCACTCCGGTGCCCCTCCGCCCCAACCCAGGCCATCAGCGAGCTCGTGGTGCTCCACTGGTCCTCCCCAGCCCCTTCGCTGCCCGAATCGTCGCTAGAATCGCCGACCCCGACGACCACCGTAGCTTGCCGCCGCCTGAGAGGAAGGGGCCGACGCCGTCTGGCCAGCTCCCGACGAACTACGGGTACGGGAGTGCTCGCCGTCATCTTCTCAATCCATCCCTGCCGTTCCCAAGTGCCGCCGCAGCCTCCTCGCTGGCCAGCCATCGCCAGTGAGTCGCCGTTCACTGTTCCCTCCCTCCCCCTGTTCAAATCAGACAGCCGGGCCCCGCATGTCAGCAACCCCACCACGGCCGAAGGGGTACGTAAGTGGAGGCGTACCCCCACTTTACGTCTTCGACGTGGCCGGCTGAGGTTTTTTCTGAATTCTGTTTTAATTCATTTTAATCCAGAATTTTGACCAAACTTTGACCAGTCATTACTTTTAAACCATAAGTCCAAATGAGTTCATTCTTTTTGCATTTTTTTTCTTATGAGCTCCTTTATCTGTTGTAAAATTTTGGTATTTTTCTCTGCTGTCTAGAATTTCTAGACAAGGAAAAATGCTCTATGTATTATTTACAAATGATTTCAAAAATATTTTTCAGAGTGTTTTGGAAAAGTTGGTGAAGGCCAGGAGTACTCCCACACTCCTTTGGTGCAAGGCAAGCCACAACTCTCATTTGCAAGACTGTATGCAATGCCATGGTTTAAATAAATATTTAGGTTAAAATTTGAATTATTCATAAGTGGTTTATTCATGCAACACTTGGAGAAATTTTTGGATATGTTACTGCCATGTTGAAGATTGGATTATTAGTGACTAGTAGTCTACAAGTTTGTTGATGCCATGATGTTGTTAGGATTAGGAGATTACCGTCTATGATTATTTTGTGATTTCCGTCCAGCATTTTGATTATGAAATTAGTAGCAGCAGCTTAGTCATATTTCTCCTTGGCTTATGAGATGGCTATTGTTTTAACTTGGATCACTGTGATACCATAGTATCAGTTATGACAGAAAAGTTACTTGGGGATAAATTCCTTCGTTCGTTGATCAAGTGCCACTGAACCGAGCTTTCCAGTGCATCCACATCTCCCGGAATGGGACGGCCTTGACATGGTCTAACCTTGTGCTCTTTTATCAGTACCACCAAAGAGGGAAGGTTATACGTGCGTGCTACCCTGATCAGGTAGACGGCGATAATCTTGTGAGCCCGGTTTGGTTATTGAGCTCAGGTCCCCGTTTGGGATAGTTTGGTTTGGCCACGACGGTGGCAGGTGTCAAGAGTGACACAGGGGCCACCCAGGGCATGACCTCAGAGAGGATGTGTCGGTGGTACGGTAGAAGGGTCACAGGTTAGGCGAGTTTCGTTGGACGAATGTCCATGGTGTGGGTAAAGTGCGCAACCTCTGCAGAGTGTAAGAATCTATTCGAATAGCCACGTTCATGGTATTGGACACAGTTCGTACTAAGTCACACTGTCGGATCAACACCAATGATGGAATGACTTGTTAATGATGGAAAAACTTCTCTTGGTATAGTGGGGTAACCGCTTGGCAGAAGGCCGTTGATAATCTTGGAAGTGATCTCGAGAATGGTCGCTAACTGGTATTGAGATGATCACGAGTTGATCACGAGAATAGATGGTTCGGCTGGATAACCAAGGGTAAGATGGTCCCTGTGACCTTAAACACTGGTGATTATTGCAGATAGTTCAGAGATAACATGTTTAATATTTTCTTCCACTCCTTTAATAACAACTGTTCCTGATATAATCTGATTGCTGTGATGTTGCTTTGCCTTGATGCTTTTGTTTGTTGTGAGCTTGCGAGTACATTCAAAGTACTCACCTGGAGTGTCATGCCAGTTTGCAGGTGCTGCCATGTTTGCGTAGTCCGAGGATTCCGAGTTGCGAGCTAGGACGTGTCCCAGCCAGAGTCCCTGCGGAGTGGAGTCCATCACCGTCGTCATTATTCCACTATTACGGGTTAGACCGCTGCTAGCATAGAGCTACCTTAGCAGGCGTAGTGTCGCCATGCCAATGTAATCTTGGGTAGTACCCCAAACCCTTGTACACTAATTATTTGTAATAAATAGCTGATTTGTTCTATGCCAAGCAGTCTCGTATTCCAGAAGACTTAAACTCTGGGCTAGAATACGGGGTGTT
Organism: Elymus sibiricus; assembly: GCA_039707655.1. NCBI lineage: Eukaryota > Viridiplantae > Streptophyta > Magnoliopsida > Poales > Poaceae > Elymus > Elymus sibiricus. Next base: position 341,414,535 of record CM077666.1, on the reverse strand, counting down.
CCGATTCCTCTGAGCCGAGGTGCCACAAGGTTTGGTATCAGAGCATGTCTGGTTGTAGGACGCCCTAGTAAGCGCGAGCGTTAGAAACCGATAGTATAGAGTCTAGTTGCTTGGCTGCATTTGGTTGTTGCATTTGTTTGCCGCATAGCATGCATATCGATTTGGCATACTAATCAGTTGATCTTGTAGATGGCATCCGTTTCAATTGACTATGACTCAGCCCCTACACCACTCAGTTTCGCATCCCTGCTTCGTGATGTCTGGCGTCTTCTCTATCCCAGTGGAGAGATGCCAAGGTACCAAGTGTTCCAGACCCCGCTCGCAGGACTGGTGCTTGAGTATCATGCCAATGTCCTCCTGTCAGTCTCCCTACCTATGGAGAAGCGCACCTATAGTCTCCATGGTGGTTATGCCTCTACACCAGAATGCACTATCCAACTTGCTGCACTGGCAGGCCTTACTGTTCTTCGTCATCAGGAGAGCGCGATGCAAGAGAATCGTGCCTTCTACTACTATCCCACTATGGCCACCACTCCCTTTATTCGCCCTGAACACACCTTTTTGAGAGGGACACGCATTATTCGTGATTTGTTAGAATACTCTATGAGCTTCATTTATATCTTTTGAGCTAGGCAGTTGCTCTAGTGCTTCACTTATATCTTTTAGAGCACAACGGTGGTTATATTTTAAATAAATAGTAGCACTCTCATGCTTCACTTATATCTTTTTGAGAGTCTAATAATTAGCAATGGTAATATGCACGGGTTATGAATTTGGTCCTAATATGATAGGTATTCAAGAGGGATATAATAAAAACTTCCATGTAGATCACTGAATATGATAAGTTTGATTCCTTGCAATAGTTTTGCAATATTAAGATGGTAATATGTGGGAGGTGCTAGTAGATAATTGTGGTTTAGAAAGAATATTGGTGTTAAGGTTTGTGATTCCCGAAGCATGCACGTATAGTCCTTAGTGTGATGAAGTTGGAGCATGATTTATTATTGATTGTCTACCTTTTGAGTGGCGGTCGGGGACGAGGGATGGTATTTTCCTACCAATCTATCCCCCTAGGGGCATGTGTAGTAGTACTTTGCTTCGAGGGGTAATAGACTTTTGCAATAAGTATGTGAGTTATTTATGACTAATGTGAGTCCATGGATTATACGCACTCTCACCCTTCCGCAAGTTGCTAGCTAGCCTCTTCGGTACCATGCATTGCCCTTTCTCACATCGAGAATCGGTGCAAACTTCGCTGGTGCATCCAAACCCCGTGATATGATACGCTCTATCACACATAAGCCTCTTTATATCTTCCTCAAAACAGCCACCATACCTACCTATTATGTCATTTCCATAGCCATTCCGAGATATATTGCCATGCAACTTCCACCGTTCTTTTTATATGACACACATCATCATCGCCATATTGCTTTGCATGATCATATAGCTGACATAGTATTCGTGGCTCAGCCACCATTCATCATTTTCATACATGTTATGCTAGTATCATTGCACATCCTGGTACACTGCCAGAGGCATTCATATAGAGTCATATTTGTTCTAGTATCGAGTTGTAATATTGAGTTGTAAGTATATAAAAGTGTGATGATCATCATTATTAGAGCATTGTCCCAGTGAGGAAAGGATGATGGAGACTGTGATTCCCCCACAAGTCGGGATGAGGCTCCGGACGAAAAAAAGGAGGCCAAAAAGAGCCCAATAACAAAAAAAATGAGAGAAAAAGAGAGAAGGGGCAATGTTACTATCCTTTTCCACACTTGTGCTTCAGAGTAGCACCATGTTTTTCATATAGAGAGTCTCCTATGTTGTCACTTTCATATACTAGTGGGAATTTTTCATTATAGAACTTGGCTTGTATATTCCAATGATGGGCTTCCTCAAATGCCCGAGGTCTTCATGAGCAAGCAAGTTGGATGCACACCCACTTAGTTTTATTTTTTGAGCTTTCATACACTTATAGCTCTTAGTGCATCCGTTGCATGGCAATCCCTACTCCTCGCATTGACATCAATTGATGGGCATCTCCATAGCCCGTTCATTAGCCGTGTCGATGTGAGACTATCTTCCTTTCTTGACTTCCCCTTATTAATCTCTATCATCATTCTATTCCACCCATAGTGCTATGTCCATGGCTCGCGCTCATGTATTGCGTGAGGGTTGAAAAAGCTAAAGCGCGTTAAAAAGTATGAACCAATTGCTCGGCTTGTCATCGGGGTAGTGCATGATTAATACTTTGTGTTAGGAAGACTAAGCACGATGGGCTATATGATTTTGTAGGGATAGCGTTCTTTAGCATTTTTATTTTGAAAGGCATGATTGTTTGTTGGTATGCCTGAGTATTGATGTCTTTGTATCAAATTATAGACTATTGCTTTGAATCACTCGTTTCTTAATATTCATATCGTAAAAGAAAAGATTACATGATGAACATGTTAGGTAGCATTCCACATCAAAAATTCTGTTTTTATCATTTACCTACTCGAGGACGAGCAGGAATTAAGCTTGGGGATGCTTGATACGTGTCCAACGCATCTATAATTTTGTATTGTTCCATGCTATTATAGTATCAATCTTGGATGTTTTATATGTTGGAAATATGCCCTAGAGGCAATAATAAATTGGTTATTATTATATTTCCTTGTTCATGATAATCGTTTATTATCCATGCTATAATTGTATTGATTGGAAACTCAAATACATGTGTGGGTACATAGACAACACTGTGTCCCTAGTAAGCCTCTAGTTGACTAGCTCGTTGATCAAAGATGGTTAAGGTTTCCTAGCCATTGACATGAGATGTCATTTGATAACGGGATCACATCATTAGGAGAATGATGTGATGGACAAGACCCAAACTGTAAACGTAGCATTTGATCGTGTCAGTTTATTGCTATTGTTTTCTGCATGTCAAGTATCTGTTCCTTTGACCATGAGATCATGCAACTCACTGACACCGGAGGAATACCTTGTGTGTATCAAACGTCGCAACGTAACTGGGTGACTATAAAGGTGCTCTACAGGTATCTCCGAGGGTGTCTGTTGGGTTGGCATGGATCAAGACTGGGATTTGTTACTCCGTGTGACGGAGAGGTATCTCAGGGCCCACTCGGTAATACAACATCACATTGAGCCTTGCAAGCAAAGTGACTAAAGAGTTAGCCACAGGATCTTGTATTACGGAACGAGTAAAGAGACTTGCCGGTAACGAGATTGAACTAGGTATAGTGATACCGACGATCGAATCTCGGGCAAGTAACATACCGAAGAACAAAGGGAACAGCATACGGGATTAACTGAATCCTTGACATAGAGGTTCGACCGATAAAGATCTTCGTAGAATATGTAGGAGCCAATATGGGCATCCAGGTCCCGCTATTGGTTATTGATCGTAGAGGTGTCTCGGTCATGTCTACATAGTTCTCGAACCCGCAGGGTCTACACACTTAACGTTTGGTGACGATTAGTATAATTGAGTTATTATGTTGGTGACCGAAAGTTGTTCGGAAGTCTCGGATAAAATCCCGGACATGACGAGGATCTCCGGAAGAGTCCGGAGGTAAAGATTGATATATGTGATAATAGTGTTTCGATCTCCGGAAGAGTTCCAGAGTTCATCGGAAGGGGTTCCGGATGTTTACCGAAGTGTTCGGGTGCAGCAACACTTTATATGGGCCAAAGGGATAAAGCCCACGAGGTATTGGAAAGTGCAAAAAGTAGTTTTGCTGCCGCGTAAGCGGTACTACCGCTTGTGTGAAGCGGTACTACCGCCCGAGCGGTACTACCGCTTGTGTGAAGCGGTACTACCGCCCAAGCGGTACTACCGCTTGTGAGCGGTACTACCGCTTGTGTGCGGCTGTGCACGGTTCGGCAGGGATCCGAGTTGGACTCTTTCCCTGCGGGCCAAACCGACCTTGTGCGGGCAAAACCGACCTGGAGGAGGCTTTTACTCCAAGTTTAGACCCCAAGGCTCAACATATAAATAGAGGGGCAGGGCTAGCACACGGGACACATCAAGATTTCCCCAAGCCGTGTGCGGCAACCCTAACCCTCTAGTTCCTCCGTCATAATCTCCGTAGCGCTTGGCGAAGCCCTGCAGAGATTGTTCCTCACCACCATCACCACGCCGTCGTGCTGCTGGAACTCAACCACTACTTCACCATCGCTCGCTGGATCGAGGAGGTGAAGGCGTCATCAAGCCGTACGTGTGTTGAACGCGGAGGTGCCGTCCGTTCGGCGCTAGTTCGTGATCGGATCAAGGGACGACTTGCGATTTGGATCGCGGAGACGTTCGACTACATCAACCGCGTTTCTTAACGCTTCCGCTTAGCGATCTACAAGGGTATGTAGATTCACTCTCCCTCTCGTAGATGCTCATCACCATGGATAGATCTTGCGTGTGCGTAGGAAATTTTTTTTGTTTCCCATGCAACGTTCCCCAACAGTGGCATCATGAGCCAGGTCTATGCGTAGATGAGATCTCGAGTAGAACACAAACGAGTTGTGGGCGTGGGTGTATACATATTGCTTGCCGTTACTAGTTGATATTTGATTCGGCGGTACTGTGAGATGAAGCGGCCCGGACCGACATTACGCGTACACTTACGCGAGACAGGTTCCTTCAACTAACATGTAACTTCGTTGCATAAAGATGGCTAGCGGGTGTCTGTCTCTCTCACTTTAGTTGAATCGATTTCAATGAAGAGGGTTCTTTTAGAAGATCAAAAGGCAATCACTACACCACGTTGTGGTTTTGCGTAGGTAAGAACGGTTCTTGCAAACCCGTAGCAGCCACGTAAAATTTGCAACAACAATTAGAGGACGTCTAACTTGTTTTTGCAGGGTATGTTGTGATGTGATATGGCCAATTACATGATGAGATATATGTGATGTATGAGATGATCATGTGTTGTATAGAATATCACGACTTGCATGTCGATGAGTACGGCAACTGGCAGGAGCCATAGAGTTGTCTTTAATTATTGTATGACCTGCGTGTCAATCATTAAGCGCTATGTAATGCTTTACTTTATCGCTAAACGTTAGCAATAGTCGTGGAAGCAACAGTCGGCGCGACAACCTTATGGCGACACGTTGATGGAGATCAAGATGATGGAGATCATGGTGTCATGCCGGTGACGATGGAGATCATGCCGGTGCTTTGGAGATGGAGATCAAAAGCACAAGTTCATGGCCATATCATGTCACTTATGATTTGCATGTGATGTTAATCCTTTTATGCATCTTATTTTGCTTAGGACGACGGTAGCATTATAAGGTGATCCCTCACTTAAATTTCAAGATAAATTGTGTTCTCCCCAAGTGTGCACCATTGCGAAAGTTCGTCGTTTCGAGACACGCCGTGATGATCGGGTGTGATAGACTCTACGTTCGCATACAACGGGTGCAAGCCATGTTGCACGTGCGGAAACACTCGGGTTAAACTTGACGAGCCTAGCATGTACAGACATGGCCTCGGAACACAAGAGACCGAAAGGTCGAACATGAGTCATATAGTAGATATGATCAACATGAAGATGTTCACCATTGAAACCACCTCAACTCACGTGATGATCGGACTTGAGTTGGTGGATTTGGATCATGTTACACTCGAATGACCGGAGGGATGTCAATTTGAGTGGGAGTTTTTAAGTAATATGATTAACTAAACTCATTATCTAGAACAATAGTCTAAGTTGTCTTTGCTATATTTATGTTGTAGATCATGGCTCGCGCAGTAGCACCCCTGAATTTTAATGCGTTCCTAGAGAAAGCTAAGTTGAAAGATGATGGAAGTAACTTTGTAGACTGGGCCCGTAATCTAAGGATTATCCTTACGGCTTCCCAGAAGGCTTATGTCCTTGATGCACCGCTTGGTGATCCACCTGCTCCAGTTGAGTCTCTAGACGTTGTGAACGCCTGGCAGGCTCGTTCTGATGATTACTCAATAGTTCAATGTGCAATGTTGTATGGCTTAGAACCGGGACTTCAAAGACGTTTTGAACGTCATGGAGCATATGAGATGTTCCAGGAATTGAAGTTTATCTTTCAGAAGAATGCCCGGATCGAGAGATATGAGATCTCCGATAAGTTCTATGCTTGCAAGATGGAGGAGAACGGGTCTATCAGTGATCACGTGCTCAGAATGTCTGGGTACTCCACCCGTCTGGCTGAGTTAGGGATGCCCCTTCCGCCAGAGGCTATCACTGACAGAGTTCTTCAATCATTGCCACCTAGCTACAAGAGCTTCGTGTTGAACTATAACATGCACGGGATGAACAAGTCAGTTGCCGAGCTGTTTGCGATGCTGAAAGCCGCTGAGTCTGAAATTCAGAAGGAGCATCAAGTGTTGATGGTCAATAAAACCACTAGTTTCAAGAAAAATGGCAAGGGTAAGAAGGGTAACTCCAAGCAGAGTGGCAAAGCAGTTGCTCCTCTCGTGAAGAAACCCAAGGCTGGACCCAAACCAGAAACTGTGTGTTTTCATTGCAAGGGAACTGGACACTGGAAGCGGAATTGCCCCAAGTATTTGGCTGACAAGAAGGCGGCCAACAACAAACAAGGTATATATGATATACATGTTATTGATGTGTACCTTACCAACTCTCGTTGTAGTGCCTGGGTATTTGATACCGGTGCGGTTGCTCATATTTGCAACTCAAAACAGGAACTGCGGAATAGACGGAGGCTGGCAAAGGACGAAGTGACGATGCGCGTGGGAAATGGTTCCAAGGTTGATGTGATCGCCGTCGGCACGCTCGCTCTTCGATTACCGTCGGGATTAGTGATGAACCTAAATAAGTGTTATTTGGTGCCTGCGTTAAGCATGAACATTATATCTGGATCTTGTTTATTGCGAGACGGTTACTCATTTAAATCAGAGAATAATGGTTGTTCTATTTATATGAGTAATATCTTTTATGGTCATGCACCCGATGTGAGGGGTTTATTCTTATTGAATCTCGATAGTAATGATACACATGTTCATAACATTGATGCCAAAAGATGTAGAATTGATAATGATAATACCACTTTCTTGTGGCACTGCCGTTTAGGTCATATTGGCGTAAAACGCATGAAGAAGCTCCATGCTGATGGACTTTTGGAGTCACTTGATTTTGAATCACTTGACACATGTGAGCCATGCCTCATGGGCAAGATGACTAAAACGCCGTTCTCTGGAACAATGGAACGGGCAAGTGACTTATTGGAAATCATACATACTGATGTGTGCGGTCCGATGAGTATTGAGGCGCGCGGTGGTTATCGTTACTTTCTCACCTTCACTGATGACTTAAGTAGATATGGGTATATTTACTTAATGAAACACAAGTCTGAAACATTTGAAAAGTTCAAACAATTTCAGAGTGAAGTTGAGAATCATCGTAACAAGAAGATTAAATTCCTACGATCTGATCGAGGAGGAGAATATCTGAGTTATGAGTTTGGCAGTCACTTAAGACAGTGTGGAATTGTTTCACAATTGACACCGCCTGGAACACCACAGCGTAATGGTGTGTCCGAACGTCGTAATCGAACCTTATTGGATATGGTGCGATCTATGATGTCTCTTGCCGATTTGCCACTATCGTTTTGGGGTTATGCATTAGAGACAGCTGCATTCACTTTAAATAGGGCACCATCGAAATCCGTTGAGACGACGCCATATGAACTTTGGTTTGGCAAGAAGCCAAAACTGTCGTTTCTTAAAGTTTGGGGATGTGATGCTTATGTCAAAAAGCTTCAGCCTGAAAAGCTGGAACCCAAAGCGGAGAAATGCGTCTTCATAGGATACCCAAAAGAGACAGTTGGGTATACCTTCTACCTCAGATCCGAAGGCAAAGTGTTTGTCGCTAAAAACGGAACATTTCTTGAGAAAGAGTTTCTCTCGAAAGAATTGAGTGGGAGGAAGATAGAACTTGATGAGGTTGTTGAACCTTTACTTCAACCTGAGAGTAGCGCAGCGCAGAAAGTTGTTTCTGTGGAGCCTACATTAGCTGAAGAGGAAGTTAATGATGATGATCATGAAGCTTTGGATCAAGTTGCTATCGAACCTCGTAGGTCGACAAGGACGCGTACTGCTCCTGAGTGGTACGGCAACCCTGTCTTAGAGGTCATGTTGTTAAACAACGATGAACCTACGAGCTATGGAGAAGCGATGATGGGCCCGGATTCCGAGAAGTGGTTAGAGGCCATGAAATCCGAGATGGGATCCATGTATGAAAACAAAGTATGGACTTTGGAAGTATTACCTGAAGGGCGTAAGGCCATTCAGAACAAATGGATCTTTAAGAGGAAGACGGACGCGGACGGTAATGTCACCATCTATAAAGCTCGACTTGTGGCAAAGGGTTTTTCACAAGTTCAAGGAGTTGACTACGATGAGACCTTCTCACCCGTAGCGATGCTTAAGTCCGTCAGAATCATGTTAGCAATAGCTGCCTTTTTTGATTATGAAATTTGGCAGATGGATGTCAAAACAGCGTTCCTTAACGGTTACCTTAAGGAAGAGTTGTATATGATACAACCAGAAGGTTTTGTCGATCCAGAGAATGCTGACAAAGTTTGCAAACTCCAGCGATCCATTTATGGACTGGTGCAAGCATCTCGGAGTTGGAATCTTCGTTTTGATGAGGTGATCAAAGCGTTCGAGTTTATACAAGTTTACGGAGAAGCTTGTATTTACAAGAAAGTGAGTGGGAGCTCTATAGCGTTTCTAATATTATATGTGGATGACATATTGCTGATTGGAAACAATATAGAAATGCTGGAAAGCGTAAAGGAATATTTGAACAAGAGTTTTTCAATGAAGGACCTAGGAGAAGCTGCTTTCATATTAGGCATCAAGATCTATAGAGATAGATTGAGACGCTTAATAGGACTTTCACAAAGCACATACCTTGATAAGATTTTGAAGAAGTTCAAAATGGATCAGTCCAAGAAGGGGTTCTTGCCTGTTTTGCAAGGTGTGAAGTTGAGTAAGACTCAATGCCCAGTGACTGCAGAAGATAGAGAAAAGATGAGTGTCATCCCCTATGCTTCAGCCATAGGCTCTATCATGTATGCAATGCTGTGCACAAGACCCGATGTCAGCCTTGCCATAAGTATGGTCGGAAGGTTTCAAGGTGATCCAGGAATGGAACACTGGACGGCGGTCAAGAATATCCTGAAGTACCTGAAAAGGACTAAGGACATGTTTCTCGTTTATGGAGGTGATCAAGAGCTCGTCGTAAAGGGTTACGTCGATGCAAGCTTTGACACTGATCCGGATGACTCTAAGTCGCAAACCGGATACGTATTTATTCTTAATGGGGGTGCGGTTAGCTGGTGCAGTTCCAAGCAAAGCGTGGTAGCAGATTCTACATGCGAAGCGGAGTACATCGCTGCCTCGGAGGCGGCGAAGGAAGGTGTCTGGATGAAGGGGTTCATGACAGATCTTGGAGTAGTGCCTAGTGCGCTTAACCCAATGACTCTATTTTGTGATAACACTGGTGCCATTGCTCTAGCCAAGGAACCAAGATTTCACAAGAGGACCAGACACATAAAACGACGTTTCAATTCCATCCGCGATTACATCAAGGAGGACGACATAAATATTTGCAAAGTACACACGGATCTAAATGTTGCAGATCCGATGACAAAACCTCTTCCAAGGGCTAAACATGAACAACACCAGAACTGCATGGGTGTTCGATTCATTACAATGTAAATCACATAGTGATGTGAACTAGATTATTGACTCTAGTGCAAGTGGGAGACTGTTGGAAATATGCCCTAGAGGCAATAATAAATTGGTTATTATTATATTTCCTTGTTCATGATAATCGTTTATTATCCATGCTATAATTGTATTGATTGGAAACTCAAATACATGTGTGGGTACATAGACAACACTGTGTCCCTAGTAAGCCTCTAGTTGACTAGCTCGTTGATCAAAGATGGTTAAGGTTTCCTAGCCATTGACATGAGATGTCATTTGATAACGGGATCACATCATTAGGAGAATGATGTGATGGACAAGACCCAAACTGTAAACGTAGCATTTGATCGTGTCAGTTTATTGCTATTGTTTTCTGCATGTCAAGTATCTGTTCCTTTGACCATGAGATCATGCAACTCACTGACACCGGAGGAATACCTTGTGTGTATCAAACGTCGCAACGTAACTGGGTGACTATAAAGGTGCTCTACAGGTATCTCCGAGGGTGTCTGTTGGGTTGGCATGGATCAAGACTGGGATTTGTTACTCCGTGTGACGGAGAGGTATCTCAGGGCCCACTCGGTAATACAACATCACATTGAGCCTTGCAAGCAAAGTGACTAAAGAGTTAGCCACAGGATCTTGTATTACGGAACGAGTAAAGAGACTTGCCGGTAACGAGATTGAACTAGGTATAGTGATACCGACGATCGAATCTCGGGCAAGTAACATACCGAAGAACAAAGGGAACAGCATACGGGATTAACTGAATCCTTGACATAGAGGTTCGACCGATAAAGATCTTCGTAGAATATGTAGGAGCCAATATGGGCATCCAGGTCCCGCTATTGGTTATTGATCGTAGAGGTGTCTCGGTCATGTCTACATAGTTCTCGAACCCGCAGGGTCTACACACTTAACGTTTGGTGACGATTAGTATAATTGAGTTATTATGTTGGTGACCGAAAGTTGTTCGGAAGTCTCGGATAAAATCCCGGACATGACGAGGATCTCCGGAAGAGTCCGGAGGTAAAGATTGATATATGTGATAATAGTGTTTCGATCTCCGGAAGAGTTCCAGAGTTCATCGGAAGGGGTTCCGGATGTTTACCGAAGTGTTCGGGTGCAGCAACACTTTATATGGGCCAAAGGGATAAAGCCCACGAGGTATTGGAAAGTGCAAAAAGTAGTTTTGCTGCCGCGTAAGCGGTACTACCGCTTGTGTGAAGCGGTACTACCGCCCGAGCGGTACTACCGCTTGTGTGAAGCGGTACTACCGCCCAAGCGGTACTACCGCTTGTGAGCGGTACTACCGCTTGTGTGCGGCTGTGCACGGTTCGGCAGGGATCCGAGTTGGACTCTTTCCCTGCGGGCCAAACCGACCTTGTGCGGGCAAAACCGACCTGGAGGAGGCTTTTACTCCAAGTTTAGACCCCAAGGCTCAACATATAAATAGAGGGGCAGGGCTAGCACACGGGACACATCAAGATTTCCCCAAGCCGTGTGCGGCAACCCTAACCCTCTAGTTCCTCCGTCATAATCTCCGTAGCGCTTGGCGAAGCCCTGCAGAGATTGTTCCTCACCACCATCACCACGCCGTCGTGCTGCTGGAACTCAACCACTACTTCACCATCGCTCGCTGGATCGAGGAGGTGAAGGCGTCATCAAGCCGTACGTGTGTTGAACGCGGAGGTGCCGTCCGTTCGGCGCTAGTTCGTGATCGGATCAAGGGACGACTTGCGATTTGGATCGCGGAGACGTTCGACTACATCAACCGCGTTTCTTAACGCTTCCGCTTAGCGATCTACAAGGGTATGTAGATTCACTCTCCCTCTCGTAGATGCTCATCACCATGGATAGATCTTGCGTGTGCGTAGGAAAATTTTTTTGTTTCCCATGCAACGTTCCCCAACATTATATGCAATTATATATCATTTTTTGGGACTAACCTATTAACTTAGTGCCCAGTGCCAGTTGCTGTTTTTGCCTGTTTTTGGCTTTTCAGAAAATCAATATCAAACGGAGTCCAAATAGAGAAAAAACTTTGGATTAATTTTTGCTGGACCAGAAGGGACCCTCGAAGGTTCGGGAGAAGACTAGAAGAGCCACGAGGGAGCGACAAGCTCGGAGGGCGCGCCCCAGGGGGGTAGGCGCGTCCCCGGGCTTGTGGGCCCCTCGTGACACCTCTTGACCTAATTCCAAGCCTACAAATTCTCAAATATTCCCCATATACCGAAGAGCAACCTAGAAAAACTTTTTCGCCGCCGCAAGCCTCTGTTCTTCCGCGATCCCATCTGGAGGCCTTCTCCGGTAATCTGCCGGAGGGGGAATCGATCACGGAGGGCTTCTACATCAACCTTGCTGCCCTTCCAATGATGTCTGAGTAGTTTACCACAGACCTACGGGTCCATAGCTAGTATCTAGATGGCTTCTTCTCTCTCCTTGACCTTCAATACAATGTTCTCCTCGATCTCCTTGGAGTTCTATTCGATGTAATCTTCTTTTGCGGTGTGTTTGTTGGGATCCGATGAATTGTGGGTTTATGATCAAATTATTCATGAGAAATATTTGAGTCTTCTCTGAACTCTTTGATGCATGATTGTTATAGCTTTGTATTCCCCTCCGATCTATCCGTTTGGTTTGGCCAACTAGATTGATTTATCTTGCAATGGGAGAGGTGCTTTGTGATGGGTTCAATCTTGCGGTGCTCTATATCCCAATGATAAAAAGGGACAAAACACGTATTTGTATTGTTGCCATTAAGGATAAAAAGATGGGGTTTAATCATATTGCTTGAGTTTACTTTGTCTACATCATGTCATCTTGCTTAAGGCGTTACTCTATTTTTAACGTAATACCCTAGATACATGTTGGATAGCGGTCGATGGGTGGAGTAATAGTAGTAGATGCAGGCAGGAGTCGGTCTACTTGTCTCGGACGTGATGCCTGTATACATGATCATTGCCTTGAATATCGTCATAACTATGCGCTTTTCTATCAATTGCCCAACAGTAATTTGTTTACCCACCGTATGTTCTGCATTCGAGAGAGAAGCCTCTAGTGAAAACTATGGCCCCCGGGTCTACTTTTATCATATATTAAAATCCAAAAATACCTTGCTGCAATTTTATTTCCTTTCTTTTATTTTGCAATTTACTTTTCTATCTATCACTATCAGAATTAATCCTTGCAAGTAACCGCCAAGAGAATTGACAACCCTCTTGTTTGCGTTGGGTGCAAGTATTTGCTTTTGTGTGTGTAGGTGCTGCTAACGAGGTTTTGTGTGGTTCTCCTACTGGATTGAGAACCTTGGTTCTTATCTGAGGGAAATACTTATCTCTACTGTACTGCATCATTCTCTCCTCTTCGGGGAAATCCCAACGCAGTTCACAAGTAGCATACACCCGCTTCACAGCTCCTGTTTGCACTAATCATCTACACAACCTTCTGCCTCCTTAGTAATAAAATGACATCTGAACTTAAGTTAGACCTACACACATAGCAAGATTGCCAGATATGGTGTTCGCGTGGAGAGTGTTGCCATTGTCATTGAGGAAGTGGTGTCCGTGAGGTTTGAGGCGGCGACTGCAATAAAATTAGCATCCAGGCCATTCCGTCCACGGCGACACCTTGCGGTGAAAGGAGGCGGCTTCTCCCTGTGATGGATAAGAGGAGGATGGGAGGAGCTGGGTTACCGTCGGGCGACCGTCGGAAGGGGGCTCAATGGACATGTGCGCCCCGGTATCCTCTGCGTGGTAGACGCCTCGATCTGCACGGGCTCGCCGTGTGGGGATGGGCTGGGTTGGTGGAGAAGAGGAGGGGACGTGTGGTGGATGCCAACGGCTTGGGAAGAGGATGACGAAGCGGATCAGGGCGTGGGGACGAAGAAGTGGGTGGTGCCCTAGGGAGGTGGTGGCGGGAGGAGCGCCGCCGGAGGTCGGGGTGGTGAGGGGCGCAAGAGGTGCGGGACGGGAGGTAACCGTGATTTTGGGGACGCGGACGGGGAGTTGCCGTTATTTTGGGGACACGGCATTTACGTACGGGGAAGTTGCCGCAGCAGGCAGTGGAAATTTCGTCCGCCAGAAGATTCATCCGCATATTTAATTGCTATTTGCACCGACGGTACGTCATTAGATTAATATGATCTGTTAGATTTCATTCAGTTAGATATTCAGATGGCCATAATTAACCTGTGTACACTGAACGAGGTGTCCGTGAGAAAGGAAATGTTCGCTTGTTTAATAGTAGTATAGATCCATGTTGTACAATATCAGGGCCCAATGCAAGTTATAAAGCTAAAGAAAACAATAAATAATAGTTGTGGGTGTTCACTCAGGGCTGCAAGCCAAAGCTTCAGAGATGAATGAAGTACCACACCTTTCTGATATTTGAAGGGGATGCCTTTCAGAGTATAGAAGTTCATTCTCCGAGACATTATAGGAAAAACATTTACTGAAGTAAAGAAGTTCCTAGATGGTATGCGAGAAAAACATCGAGGCCTGCAAATGTCATCGTCACTTCTCCCCGGGCTAGCGACTCCAACTCCACCACGGGCAACCATTGAAGAACCCTCGGGATGAACGATGCACAAGAGCATTTTTGGCCTATGCCAAAAGATCGGCCAACCGCATCGAGGACCAGACATCTCTGATTTCGATGATGAGCCTCATGTGAGAAAAAGGATGTCTTGCACCAACAAAATCCATCTATCCCATGGCATCATTGCCGCCGCGTCGCCCACAACGCTACAACTCCGACTTCACACTCAGGGGCACGCCAGTTGGTCGACGACGAATGTCATGTCACGACCCTGTTGCTGATGCCACCATCATCATTACGACACAAATCACAATGCCACTAGATTCGAGGCCATCGCCCCACCATCCACACTACCTCAACCGAGCACCACCACAACAACAAGGCAGCTCAGAATCAAGTGAAGTCGTCCTCGTTAACGCACCCTCAGTAGCACCAGATGACCACATACATGACCATGATAAGAGCTCCAAAGTGATGCCTCCAAGGAGAAGACGACATGAAAATGTTGTCATGTAGAGGACCTAGATTTGAGGTTTCTCCCGGAGCCCTGAGGAAAAATGGCGAGTGAAGCACTCTAGCGACGCCTCCAACAAGGTGAACGGCGTCCACGGGCGACAGCATTGCTGCCTTCAGACCCGCCGGAATGAGGCTTTCACTTGAGCCGCACAACCACCACCTACCCGCACCACTGGACCGGCCCACCCTGCCACCACGATCTGAGCCAACATCCACAACCACCTCTAGCGCCGGTGAGGACCACCAACCGCTGTGTACCCGCAGACCAACCCGATCTGAACGCAGGATCCCTCGATTCGCCGCGCCAAGCCATGCTCCACCGGGAAGATATCTGGTGCTACGGGAGCACCTAAAGTTAGGTGCTTCAGGAGCTTCCCAGCCATTGGATCTAAGATCCAAAGATCATGAAGAGAGTTCATACATATTTGCGAAAAACACCCCAGGAGTCTATTATTACACCCAGATCCAGCGCATCCTTAGATGATCTTTGGATCTCAGATCAACGGTTGAGAAGCTCCTGGAGCACCTAACCTTAGATGCTCCCGTACCACCTGATATTTTCCCATGCTCCACCCCGTGGCCAAACTCCCACGGCCCGGAGGCAGGGACGAAGCTCCCTTGTAGGCATTGGGATCAATTGACCCCAATAAAATTAGGAAATCCTTCATTAATTTAGTACTAAACAATATCTATTTATTGAGGATGACCCCACCGTCATAGACATGACCCCAGCAAACTTTTTTCCTAGCTTTGTCCCTGCCCGGAGGAAGGCCGCCGCCACCAAGCCGAGGGCCGCCGCCCTGGCATCCCACATCATTGCATACCCGCTGGCCTTCGCCTTGCACGTAATATTGCTTCAGCATCACGCTAGCATATCCTGCAGAGGGGTATACGACGTGTTTAGCATAGGTAGTTCTCTCTCCTGCGGTGAACTGCGCAGCCAAGTAGTCTCAGGCTAATCCGGGGTGAGAAATCTAATGACCAATCTACCACGACTCCACGACAGAGTGCTTGGTCGCTTTCCAGAGTAGATTCTCCAGGCTCGACTTGCCCTTGGATTTCACACCATCCTCGATTCGTCACAACTCACCATCGGGTTGACACAAAGACGTGCGTGGCTCTACACACAGTGCTCGACTCCAGCCACAGCCAGAACTGAGAGTGTCAATCACGTCGGACATATAGAAACTGATTACATGAGTTTGACGTTCATCAACTTCTTTAAAACCATCGGTTTAGTTAACGAAAAAATAACCCCATAGTATTGTGGTATGTAAATAAGCCCAGGACTAATGAACAATCCGTAAACAATACTTTCGAGAAAAACCAATCCGTAAACAATCTGAATTATTTTTTAAAACCGTTTAGAATGAACCCTTGACCAGTTTTGAAAAGTGGTTCTGCATTCCGAACCTTTTAAATGCCAGAAAAAGTCTTTGACGCAAGAAATGTTATGAAAGGACATGTGGCCAAAAAATCTATAAAAATATGATACATCTTGTACAAAAATGACAAGAGACCAATTTGTTTCTCATTTTTTTCTCCGAGAAACACAATACTAATGCAGACCTCTACATACACGTACATGCATCCCTACGAACACACACTATCCCTACTAGCACATCCAAGAGATTGAGCCGATAGATCTTGAGATTGAAGAAAACACCAAAAGCTATCCATAAAAAAAAACACGGGCACCTCGCTATAACCGGAAACATTGCAACCCACTAAAAAAATATTCCGTCTAGATGAGACACACATGTGTCAAACCTCGGGTTTGATCCCTGGTGGGCTGGGGTACAATCACCCTCATAGCCATTCAACCACGTTTTGATTCTGTTCTCATATATTTTTACAAAGAAAAAAAACTGTCATGTTATTTGGACAAATATTGATTCCCCAATCCATAGCATATTCAGTGTTTACGTTTCATAAAAGATAGATAAATATGAAACTTAGAAGATAAAAAACCACCATGAATAACAAGTTTTATGTCTACATGCTGATTTTGTCTTTTGAGGTTCTAAAGAGATTTTCGGTTCATACACCAGCAGTAATCTCGATGGAGTGTAGTGCGTAGCCGAAAGTATCAAAAAGGATTTACACGAGGCAATTACCCAGGTTCAGACCCTCAGGGAAACCATGCCCTGCTTGGCTTATATTGACGGTGGAAAGCCTCGCATGAGAGCTTGGGTACAGTGTACAATGTACAATGGAGAATCGCTAGGATCAGATAGGTGTCTATGCGAGATCAGATGGACCTCTGGTCTAGCCCTAGCCTTGCCTTATATAGAGGACAAGGTCTAGGGTTTACATGATTCTAGGTCGGTTAAGGCCGGACAGGGATCCTCCGAGATCCTCAGGGTGCTTGCCTTGATCGCCAAGCTGGTGCGCATCCTGATGAGGTCGTGGGCCGCAACGTGACCTGTTGGGCCCTTTACCCTGTTTATTGCAAAATATATGACGTTTTAGACATGGATTCATTCATAAAGGTGTAACTTTGATCATTATCATGTATTCATGTATATGAATATAAGCTTAAAAATTGTGTATGAATATGTAATTATGTTGCTAAGAAATATTAAAAAATTATTATGAAAAATATAATGATGTCGATTCATTTTTTTCTCTCCACTGCCAGTTTGTAGAATGAGGCTTTGACTTCTCACCAACCACACTAACCGCAATCTGCACGGCCGCTAGATCAATTGTCGTGTGCCGACTAGCGTAGGTTTACAACTACATGCCCCTCATTTTGTTGCATGCCTATATAGAGTAATCTGATATTGTTTCTATCATCCTCGAAAAAGGTAGATTGCGCTGACACTCTTACTTGTACGTGGCAATAATTTCCACGTACGTAATATAGGCATGCCTATAACATGTTAATTATTAGATGGATTTAATAATATATGCATAATTTCCCTCATTTTGTATACGTCGGAACTAATTATGATGCATATGTCGGAATATGCCCCTCATCATGCAACAAAATGAGGGGCATGTTCCGACATATATGCATAACATGTTAATTATTATATGTTCTGACTATAACATGTACATCATATTTTGCATAGTTTCCACGTACATATACTTGTTGCTCATACTTCAACTAATAATTAACATGTGCACAACACAATTTGCAAGTACAATCGAATGTGCAAGGTTATGCAGATTTTGTCGTGTGGCACTACAACAAATTGGGCACCTTCCCTGTTTGATCAGCATATCATCGAGAATGGGAACACCAACATGGACAATATCTGTCTCGAGCTAATGGACGCGTGCTCTGCCCAATTCTATACGGAAAACGGTCTGGAAGTTGAAGGTTCCTGGGAAGATAAAAAAAATTGTTGGAAAGTTTTACATGGGATCTTACCATGTCTGGGCACTTCAGCAAATCGTCATGTAACCACAAGGGCACAATGCCCGATATGCCTTTCAACTGTGGAAGGCATCCAACACTGTCTGTTTACCTGCGAGAGGGTACAAGAAACCTGGGAAGAGCTAGGGCTCTTAGACCTGATAAAAAAACTGTTAGCCGTGACCGATCTGGATCGATCACCATGGAACATCTCCTATTTGGAGAACAGGAGATTCATACTCCTTTGGATATCCCAGTAGCTTAGCTCGTGACGTGAATGCCTGGTATTGCTGGTGGCAGAGGAGGCTAACTGTGAAAAAAAGAAGTTGCGCAGTCGGTCCACATAACAACACTATCTATTAGAGCTTTAGCGACAGACTTCATCCGATATGCCAGTAAGACACATATGCCAAAGAAGGAGAAGCAGAGATGGAAGAAACTGAGGCCTAGCTATGTTAAACTTAATGTGGACACGCCATTTCATGTCGACTCCCCTGACTGCACTACTGGAGCAATTCTATGAGATGAATGGGGACAATTTATTGCGCTTGCTACATGGCACATCACCTATGTGTCTGATGTTGAAGCTGCTGAGGTTGTAGCCCTTTGCAATGGTTTACTCTGGGCCGACATTATGGGGTGTAGCAAGGTAGTCGCGGAATCATACTGCTCGCAAGTCATTGAGGCGGTCAGGAATGCAAAGAATTATTATGGCCATAATGTTGCAATGATTATGGAATGCTTTCTAAGAATTTCTGGATGATTGAATTCTGCTCGTGCAGGAGAGAAGCTAATGAAGTTGCTGATTGCTTAGCTAAATCTTGCTACGGCTCCAAATCCCCCTCTATTTGGAATAGTAGTGCCCCTGATTTTAGTTCATCCTTGATTGTAAACGATCTCGCTATCACTTGATGAATAAAGTCATATTCACGTCAAAATAATAATAATAATTAACATGTGCACTTAGGGCCGGTTCCGCAATTGCCCAGCTCTCAGCTTCGTCAAATCCGCGGGCGGAGCTGGGCCAAACAGTCCGGCTTCGTGAAGCTAGCTCCCGGATGAGATGGGTCATAGTACAAAAACGAGGAGCTGGTGTTTGGGGATCTCTAGAATTGCAAAACCAGGAGTTCAAGTTATTTACGGAGAGCTGCCACCGCAAAGTGAAAGACAACGATTCGTCCAAGGGGAAGAAAAGGAAGGAGCGACTCTCTTCCCTCCCTACCAGACCAGAAATGAGCTTAATGGGCTAGGCAGCTACCAGGCCAAGACTAGTGATTGGATCGGGGAGTTCTGTTGCCGAACATTTTTTCCCGATCCACGATTTTCGTCGGGAAGCTGGAAGTGAGATCCGGGAGTCGGATTTGAGGATTTCTTGCGCAGTTGCCGAACAAGCCCTTAATTTTCTTTAGTGTCAGATCTATCTAACTGCAACTATGACGATCTATCAGTTGTGATTTAGCTAGCTAGATTTACCAAGATCAATCGGTTGTGATCTTTTTAGGTATGGTTGTGAAGACTAACATTTATGATCCGTTTAAGCAAAATTATGAAAGTGTCATGTATGCTACTCGCGCCGTTCACATGTAGTCCATATTAAAATATTAAAAACATCTTATATTTGTAAACGTATAGAGTATATTTCTAGATATGATTATGCAGATCTAACGGATTGGATCTATTTAGTTATGGCTTTGTAGATCTAGTTAGGGATGTAAGTGGCAAATAAACGGCGCTCGCAAGTCCCGTTTAGTTAGCTTTAGCTAGCTCGATAATTCATTTTCTTTGAAAATAAATAAATTATTGAATTGTTAGAGCCACAAGTGGGTTTAAACGGATTAAACGGACCTGGTTTACTAGATCTAGTGAATTATGGTATGTTTAGTAACACTTATGAAATAAAGCAGGTGTGGTATTATTCCGTGTTTATGTTTTTATTAAAGGAGGATTACACCAGCCTCTGCATTAAAATGATGCATGCAACCATCTTTATTAAGTTATTCAACAGAGTCTGACAAAATAAATACAAGGATCAACCCAAAGCCACCATCGAGGCGAACAAAGTCGCTGCACCTACAAGTATAAAAATGTGCCCTGACCGCTGCTACTTGTGAGCTGCGTTGGTAATTCCCTGAAGAGGAAGGGAGATGCAGTACAGTAGAGATAAGTATTTCCCTTAGTTATGAAATCAAGGTTATCAATCCAGTAGGAGAATCACGCAACACCTTGTTAGTAGCACCTGCACACAAAACAACAAATCCTTGCACCCAACGCAAACAAGGGGTTGTCAATCCTTCGGTGGTAAATTGCAAGATTAAATTGTATGTGATAGATAGATAGATTGAACTAAAATATAAAATAAATAAATAAATAAAAAGTGCAGCAAGGTATTTTTAGGGTTTTTAATATATGATTTAGATAGACCCGGGGGCCATAGTTTTCACTAGAGGCTTCTCTCAAGAAAATAGCATACGGTGGGTAAACAAATTACTGTTGGGCAATTGATAGAAAAGCAAATAATCATGACGATATCCAAGGCAATGATCATGTATATAGGCATCACATCCGAGACAAGTAGACCGACTCCTGCCTGCATCTACTACTATTACTCCACACATCGACCGCTATCCAGCATGCACCTAGTGTATTAAGTCCATAAAGAACGGAGTAACGCCCTAAGCAAGATGACATGATGTAGACAAAGTAAACTCACGCATGAATAAACCCCATCTTTTACCCTTAATAGCAACGATACATACGTGTCATGTCCCTTTCTGTCACTGGGATTGAGCACCGCAAGATCGAACCCATTACAAACACCTCTTCCCATGGCAAGATAAATCAATCTAGTTGGCCAAACCAAATCAATAGATCGGAGAAGAAATACGAAGCTATAATAATCATGCATAAAAGAGTTCAGAGAAGACTCAAATAATATTCATGGATAATCTGATCATAAACTCACAATTCATCGGATCCCAACAAACACACCGCAAAAAGTGATTACATTGGATAGAACTCCAAAAACATCGAGGAGAACATTGTATTGAAGATCAAAAAGAGAGAAGAAGCCATCTAGCTACTAACTATGGACCCGAAGGTCTGTGGTAAACTACTCACGCATCATCGGAAGGGCAGCAAGGATGATGTAGAGCCCCTCCATGATCGATTCCCCCTCCGACGGAGTACCGAAAAAGGCCTCCAGATGGGATCTCTCGAGAACAGAAACTTGCGGCGGCGGAAAAAGTATTTCGTGGACTCCTCTGTTGGTTTTCCGATTTTAGAGAATTTATAGTGATGGAATTAGGTCAAACGGAGTTGTGTGGGCCCCACAAGCCACCAGGGCACGCCACCCCCCGGGGCGCGCCCTGGTGCCTCGTGGGCCACTACTCCATCTTCTGGCCCTCTCCCGAAGCTTTCAGTACTTGTTATGTCCAGAAAAAAATCTCCAAAAAGTTTCGTGACATTTGGACTTCGTTTGGTACTGATATTATGGAAAACCAAAAACAGGCAAAAAACAGCAACTGGCACTCGGCACTAAGTTAATAGGTTAGTCCCAAAAAATGATATATAATTGCTGTAAATGTATATATAAAAAATTATAGATACGTTGGAGACGTATCAGCATCCCCAAGCTTAATTCCTGCTCGTCCTCGAGTAGGTAAATGATAAAAATAGAATTTTTGATGTGGAATGCTACCTATCATATTCATCATATATTCTTTTATTTGTAGCATGGACATTTAGACTTGAATGATTCAAAGCAATAGTCTATAATTTGACATGAAGATATAAATACTCAAGCATGCTAACAAGCAACCATGTCTTTCAAAATATCAACGCTAAAGAAAATTATCCCTAGCCCATTATGCTCAATCATTGATCCATTCATGAAACACACTCAATATTAGCTACACACAATGCACAAGTATGACAATAGTGCTCTCTAGTTGGTGCTTTATAAGAGAAGATAGAGACTTAAAATAAAAATAAAAATTGCATAAAAGTAAATAGATAGGTCCTTCGCAGAGGGAAGCAGAGATTTGCAAATGTGCCAGAGCTCAAAGCTTAAATTAGAGAGATAAAAATATTTTGAGAGGCATGCTTTTCCTGTCAACGAAAACGACTGAGAATTCCCAATATCTTCCATGCTAGACACATCATAGGCGGTTCCCAAACAGAAAGTAAAGTTTATTTCCTTTCCACCATTCTTTCACAATCCATGGCTAGCCGTATCCACGGGTGCCCTCCATACCAACACTTTCCAAGGAATTTTGTTGTTATTAATTTTGATTTCATTGTGGGACTGGGCATCCCTATTACCAGCCACTCTCTCGTGCAATGACAAGTGAATAAACACTCATCGTGAGAATAACACACCTAGCATGGAAAATATTGGCCACCCCCTACCGCTTCATGAGTGGTACGGGCACACAAAACGGAAAAAATATTTTGAAAATTAGAGTTGGCACACGCAAATTTACTTGAAACGGCATGGAAATACCGCATATAGGTAGATATGGTGGACTCATTTGGCACAACTTGGGTTTAAGGAGTTTGGATGCACAAGCAGTATTTCCGCTTAGTACAAATGAAGGCTAGAAAATAGATTGAGAAGCAACCAACAAAAAAGCAAAAACGGTCATAAACATGCATTGAACATAACTAACACCGAATAATGCACCATAAGTAGGATATAATTTCTTTGCATAACTATTGACTTAATGTGCATGCATAGGGAATCACAAACCTTAACACTAATATTCTTACTAAATCACAATTACTCACTAACATGACTCACATATTATCATATCCATATCGCAAAACTATTGTAAGGAATCACACTTATCATATCCAATGATCTACATGAAAGTTTTTTATTATATCCCTCTTGAATATTCATCACTTTAGGACCAAATTCATATCTTGTGCAAATTACCATTACTATTATCAACTCTCAAAAAGATATAAGTGAAGCATGAGAGTGCAAATATTTCTTCAAAATTTTAATCTTATCAACTCTCAAAATAATATAAGTGAAGCATTAGAGTTTAAATATTTCTTCAAAATATAGTTACCGCCGTGCTCAAAAAGATTTAAGTGAAGCACTAGAGCAACTGCCTAGCTCAAAAAATTTAAGTGAAGCACATAGAGTATTCTAACAAATTATGATGAACGTGTGGCTCTCTCAAAAGATGATTGTGACAAACTAAAAAGCAAAAAAAGAAAAGACTCATATAATACACGACGCTCCAAGCAAAACACATATCATGTGCCGAATAAAAATATAGCTCCAAGTAAAATTACCGATGGTTGGTAGAAGAAAGAGGGGATGCCTTCCGGGGCATCCCCAAGCTTAGACGCTTGAGTCTTCCTTGAATATTACCAAGGGGTGCCTCGGGCATCCCCAAGCTTAGGCTCTTGCCACTCCTTATTCCTTCATCCATCGTGATCTCACCCAAAACTTGAAAACTTCAATCACACAAAACTCAACAAAACCTTCGTGAGATCCGTTAGTATAACAAAATAAATCACTACCATAAGTATTGTTGCAAACTCATTCATATTTTATTTTTGCGTTATACCTACTATATTCTAACTTCTCCATGGCTTATACCCCCCGATACAATCCATAGTTTCATCAAAACAAGCAAGCAGTGCATCAAAAACAGAATCTGTCAAAAAACAGAACAGTCTGTAGAGATATATTTAAAAGATATACTTCTGTAACTCCAAAAATTCTGACAAATTAGGAAAACGTCGGAAATTCATATACCAATACTTTGTAAAAATTTCAGATTTTTCTGACGCTTCAGTACAGAACCAAAATTCCAGCACTGGACGCAAAACTTTCTGTTTTCCAAACAGCATCAATTATACTATCTTCCAAATCATCCCAAATGTTTTACTTGGCACAAACACTAATTAAAACATAAAAACTCAATCATGACAGTAGCATAATTATGAAAACACACAATAACAGAAACAAAAGGTACAAATTTATTTTATTCATTGGGTTGCCTCCCAACACGCGCTATTGTTTTATGCCCCTAGCTAGGCATAATGCATAGTTTCAAGTATTGTCATCCTTCAAGTTGATTCCATAAGTGGCCCTCATAATAGATTCGTATGGTGCTTTAATTTTCTTCCTAGGGAAATGTTCCATACCCTTCTTTAGTGGAAACTGAAATTTTATATTCCCTTCTTTCATGTCAATAACGGCACCTATGGTTCGTAAGAACGGTCTACCAAGTATTATGGGGCAAGAAGGATTACATTCAATATCAAGTACAATAAAATCATCGGGTACATAGTTCCTATTTGCAAGAATAAGAACATCATTAATTCTACCCAAAGGCTTTTTAATAGTAGAATCCGCAAGATGCAAATTAAGAGAACATTCATCTATATTGGTAAAACCTAGCACATCACATAGAGATTTTGGAATTGTGGAAACGCTAGCACCCAAATCACATAAAGCATTGCACTCATAATTTTTAATTTTAACTTTAATGGTGGGTTCCCATTCATCATATAACTTTCTAGGAATTGAAATTTTTAGTTCTAGCTTTTCTTCTAACACTTTCATCATTGCTTCTACGATGTGTTTAGTAAAAGCCTTATTTTGCTCATAAGCGTTGGGTGAATTTAGCATGGATTGTAACAAAGAAATGCACTCAATCAAAGAACAACTATCATAATTAAAATCTTTGTAATCCAAAAGAGTGGGCGCATCACTAGTTAAAGTTTTTACCTCTCCAGACCCACTTTTATCAATTTTCTTATCAAGATTTTCACCCTCCGAATTATGGGGACGCCTACTAGCTAAAGTTGACTCTTCTTCAGTCCCCTTTTCATCAAGTTTTATATTGCTAAACAAGGAATCAATAGATGAAACACCAATCATTTTAATATCCTCATCATTACTACGATAGAAACCGGGAGGAATCGCTTTTTCTAAAAATTCTTGTTTAGCTTTTAGCATAGCGGTTCTTTTCTTACTCTCATCCATGGAGACATATAAAGCTTTAATTGATTCATTAATATCAATTTTGGGTGGCAAAATTTTAGTCTTAAGATTTTCCACATCATGAATAATTCTATCAATGCTCCTAGACATATCATCAAGTTTACTCAATTTTTCTTCTATCGTAGTGTTGAAAACTTTTTGAGCATTAATAAATTCTTTAATATTACTTTCAAGATCAGAGGGCATCCTATTATTATTATTATAAGAATTACCACAGGGATTGCCATAATTATTAGAGGAATTTCCAGGAAACGGTCTAGCATTGAAATTACCTCTATAAGCATTACTATTAAAATTATTTCGCGAGACAAAATTCACATCTATGGGATCATTATTTTGCTCAATCAAGGTGGATAAATGCACATCATTAGGATCAGTAGGAGTATTTTTGCTATCAACCAATTTCATAAGCGCATCAACTTTATCACTCAAAGTACTAATTTCTTCAACAGAATTCACTTTTTTACTAGTAGGAACTCTTTCAGTATGCTATTGTGAATAATTTGCCATAATATTATCAAGCAATTTAGTAGCTTCTCCCAAAGTAATTTCCATAAAAGTACCACCCGCGGCGGAATCTAAAAGATTTCTAGAAACAAAATTCAATCCCGCATAAATTTTTTGTATGATCATCCATAAATTTAAACCATGAGTAGGGCAATTTCTTATCATTAATTTCATCCTCTCCCAAGATTGGGCAACATGTTCATGATAAAGTTGCTTAAAGTTCATAATTTGATTTCTAAGAGAAATAATTTTCGCAGGAGGAAAATACTTGGTAATAAAGGCATCTTTACACCTATCCCAAGAATCGATACTATTTCGTGGTAAAGATGAAAACCAAATTTTTGCATGATCCCGTAATGAGAATGAGAATAATTTTAATTTTACAATATCATTATCCACATCTTTTTTCTTTTGCATATCACACAATTCTACGAAAATGTTAAGATGGGATGCGGCATCTTCATTAGGACTACCAGAAAATTGTTCTTTCATAACAAGATTTAGCAAAGCGGCATTAATATCACAAGTCTCCGCACTAGTGGCGGGAGGATCAATCGGAGTACTAATAAAATCATTATTATTAGTATTTGAAAAATCACATAATTTTGTATTTTCTTGAGACATCGTGGCTACGCAAACAAGATAAAAAACAAGCAAACAAGAAAAAGGCAAACGGAAAATATTTTTGTAAAAAAAAACTTTTTAGAAGTGGGGGAGATGAAAACGAGAGGCAAATGCAAATAAAAGGTAAATAAAGTAAATGCAAGGAGATGTAAGTTTTATGCGTAGGTAATTGATAGATGTTGATGATGTCTCCCCGGCAACGGCGCTAGAAATTCTTCCTGCTACTTGTGAGCTGCGTTGGTAATTCTCTGAAGAGGAAGGGAGATGCAGTACAGTAGAGATAAGTATTTCCCTCAGTTATGAAACCCAGGTTATCAATCCAGTAGGAGAATCACGCAACACCTTGTTAGTAGCACCTGCACACAAAACAACAAATCCTTGCACCCAACGTAAACAAGGGGTTGTCAATCCCTCGGCGGTAAATTGCAAGATTAAATTGTATGTGATAGATAGATAGATTGAACTAAAATATAAAATAAAATAAATAAAGAAAAAGTGCAGCAAGGTATTTTTAGGGTTTTTAATATATGATTTAGATAGACCCGGGGGCCATAGTTTTCACTAGAGGCTTCTCTCAAGAAAATAGCATACGGTGGGTAAACAAATTACTGTTGGGCAATTGATAGAAAAGCAAATAATCATGACGATATCCAAGGCAATGATCATGTATATAGGCATCACATCAGAGACAAGTAGACCGACTCCTGCCTGCATCTACTACTATTACTCCACACATCGACCGCTATCCAGCATGCACCTAGTGTATTAAGTCCATAAAGAACGGAGTAACGCCCTAAGCAAGATGACATGATGTAGACAAAGTAAACTCACGCATGAATAAACCCCATCTTTTACCCTTAATAGCAACGATACATACGTGTCATGTCCCTTTCTGTCACTGGGATTGAGCACCGCAAGATCGAACCCATTACAAACACCTCTTCCCATGGCAAGATAAATCAATCTAGTTGGCCAAACCAAATCAATAGATCGGAGAAGAAATACGAAGCTATAATAATCATGCATAAAAGAGTTCAGAGAAGACTCAAATAATATTCATGGATAATCTGATCATCAACTCACAATTCATCGGATCCCAACAAACACACCGCAAAAAGTGATTACATCGGATAGAACTCCAAGAACATCGAGGAGAACATTGTATTGAAGATCAAAAAGAGAGAAGAATCCATCTAGCTACTAACTATGGACCCGAAGGTCTGTGGTAAACTACTCACGCATCATCGAAAGGGCGGCAAGGATGATGTAGATCCCCTCCGTGATCGATTTCCCCTTCGGCGGAGTACCGAAAAAGGCCTCCAGATGGGATCTCTCGAGAACAGAAGCTTGCGGCGGCGGAAAAAGTATTTCGTGGACTCCTCTGTTGGTTTCCCGATTTTAGAGAATTTATAGTGGTGGAATTAGGTCAAACGGAGCTGTGTGGGCCCCACAAGCCACCAGGGCGCGCCACCCCCCCTGGGGCGCGCCCTGGTGCCTCGTGGGCAACTTCTCCATCTTCTGGCCCTTTCCCGAAGCTTCCAGTACTTGTTATGTCCAGAAAAAATCTCCAAATAGTTTCGTGGCATTTGGACTTCGTTTGGTACTGATATTCTGAAAAACCAAAAACGGGCAAAAAACAGCAACTGGCACTGGGCACTAAGTTAATCGGTTAGTCCCAAAAAATGATATATAATTATTGTAAATGTATATAAAAACATCCAAGATTGATAATATAATAGCATGGAATAATCAAAAATTATAGATACGTTGAAGACGTATCAACCGCATCAACGGACACCATCTAATCCAGTGGCCTCAAGAAGCCGCCCACCTGGCAAGCTGAGAGAACCAACCGGTCTAGCGTCCTACAACGCGCACCACTTGCGCACGCTCTAGGATCTGCCGCCGCCATCTTCCGTCGTCCCATCTTCAGGAGGGATCATTGCATAGACCTTGCCAGGCCCATCTGCCGTCAACGTCACCACGATGCCAGACAACGCCACCAGCCTGCACGCGTCCATCAAACCGCGTCCAACGCCGAGACTCCACAGCTCCACGCTGCTGAGACCCGCCGTCTTCAATGCGGTAGATGCAACACCGCTCCACCTGTTGGCCCCTCTAGTAACCTCTGCTCCAAAACAATGCCGTCAGGAGGGAAAATGGCACCACAGCCTCCGTCATCATCCGATCCGGGAGACCCAGATCTAGGGTTTTCCCGGGAACATATGCCCCCTGGAGGAAGAGGGGCACGCCATCTGCACCTGGCAACGAACCCAAACGGTGCCCACCATCACAAAGCTCTCATGGTGACGCCTTCAGGAAGGACACGACGGCTTGAGCGTCGTCCCCGCCCACCGCAATAAGGGTTTTCACCCGAAAAGTAGTGAGATGGGAAGAGGTAGGGCGGACCTGAACGACGTCTCCAAGAAGAATACCGGCAACCGCGGGCGTCGTCGTCGTCTTGGCCGGCTGGAACTGACCAGGGAATTATCCCGATCTGGATCCCCACCTCCCGCTCCGCCCACAAAGCGGTGACCGGCTAGCTAGCCAGCACGGCCAAGTCCGGCGAGATTGGAGCGCACCTAGACGGGACAGTAAACAGCTGACAAAACGGCGCCGTCCGCCGCCGGGGCATCGCTGCCACGGCCCGAACCCGCTGGTGGTCCGCTAGCCGCCCAAGCCGACCTCTGGCAGCCAGCCAGCCCCGTCGCGCCACCGGACGAAGAAGCCTCACCAGGGGGCGCCGCCCCGGATACATGGATCGCGATCGAGCAGCCGGAGAAGGGCCCCGCTGCCGAGGGGAGGAAGGTGCGGTGGGGGGAGGTGGCAGAGGAGGAGGAGGGATCCGGCGGCGGTGTAGGGTGGCGGCGGTGCTAGATCGGCGCTATAGGTCGAGTGAGGAAAGACTTGTGGCCTCTGGGTTGTCTCACACTAGGAAAAAGTAATTCTATATAGAATTATAGATCCAGCGGTTGTGATATACTGTACAAGTAAAGAGATGGTGCGACAGATCGACGACATATATTTTGCATTCTCGTTTACGTGCTGATTTTTTCGTGAGTTTCTTCTTTATACTGAACTAATGTGCTGGTAAGATGAGTTGGGAGTTGGGACAAAAATATTATGTTCTGAAAAGAGAACCTATTTCTCTGCTGTCATTTAGACGGCTGTCTTGCCACCCATGCATCAGCTGTCCAAGCTAGGTCTTGTCTTTCTAATCCATTTTAAGTACAGGAGGAATACAGTAGCAAAGCATCTTTTGAGATGACAATATTATCTTATCTTAACGTACACACCCAGTCTCAACTTATGCACATGCTCCAGTTGCACAGGGGTCCCACGCGCCATCTGGACAGCACAGCTATTAAGGATGCTTCACCAATGATCACTTGGTAAGAAACTCAGAGCTATTAGTAATTTTTAAGCAGTTATAGATAACAGCTCGCAAAAAGTAGGGTTCTATTCTCACAGATCAAACTAGGTACTCATGTTCTTTCACATTTGTTTGGTTGTGCACTCTTTGCTGTGTCATTTGTGTTGTCGGGATTTTATAATTTTTTATTTGGTTTGGTGCGTGAGCGAGATGATGGTATGCTTTCTTTTTTACAATGTTGTGTTTTGGTGGGCCCTTTCTAGATGTGTGATTCTATGTTATCTACTAATCAACTCACATGTATGTGAAAAAGTTTTTTGTGCTGCCTACAACATGTACTATATTGGTGCTACAGAGCCATATGTTGATGATTTTTTCTTTTGCTAAGTGATGAGAGGATGCGCGTGACTCGTGTGATATTATAGGCTGGTTGTTGTTGATTGAGAAATCATTGACTCAGTCAAAATCATGTTCCAAATTCAAAATTGGACACCTCAATCGAAATCGTTGACACAGTCAAAATTGTGAATCAAATTCAAAATTAAACATCCCAATTGAATAAAAACTATGAACCAAATTTAAAATAACTTATATTTAAATTGTTGACCCAGTCAAAATCATGAATGAAATCCGAAATCAAACATCTCAATTGAATGAGAGAGCTCCAAAATTGAAAAGCATAATGTTATAGATAAATGTTGTTCCGAGAATGAACGAACGTTCTGCAAACTGATTATCAAAGTACTGTAAGCAGTTCCGAGCAAGATAGGAATCCTAAGAAGTTTTGAAGGATTGGTTTGCACTCTCTTTTTAGAAGAAAAGTTTCCATCAACTTAAGATTTTAGGGCATCTCCAAGGCGGACCCGCAAACCGCCAGCATCCGTCCGAACCACGGAAGCCATCCAACGCGGTCCTGTATCGGTCCGCGATGCGGTCCGAACACATTTTCTCCCGCAAACCGAAGACAAACATGGGGAGGTTTGCGGGAGTCCGGACACCAGACACGTAGGACTCCGACACCCGCGGCCCACCCAAGACCCTTCCCGGACCCCGTGCCTCCATCCTCCTCATTTTCTCGCATTCCTTCTTTCTCTCTTGCCTTCGCCGTCGCCCCACCACCCCGACCGCCACGCCACACCCCTGCCGGAACTCTACGTCTTCGTCACCTCCAGCGTTCTAGCCGGGCTCCACCCCGCTTCTCCTCCGTCGCCGTTCAACCCCTGTCCTCCGACCGCCCCGCCAGGTACCTTTGAACTAGTGTTATATTCACCATGCCCGGCAACTGTTCGATGAATTGCCGGAGCTAAAAACTGTTTTCTCTTCTTCTTCCTAGCAATGGATTCCGATTTTGAGTACATATACGAGCACTATGTTGAGTCGTCCGATGGCTCGTCCGACAAGGAGGAGTACTCTGATGAGACGGCAGAAGGAAAAGCTACTCCTTGTCACTATACTGTCAACGGACATGAGTACAACATGGGCTACTATCTGGTTGATGGTATCTATCCTCCGTGGGTTACCTTTGTCAGCACCATCTCTAACTTAGTTGGCCAGAAAAAGGCTCACTTTGCTCAAAGACAAAAAGCAGTTAGAAAGGATGTCGAGAGGGCATTTGGAGTTCTGCAGGCCCGTTTGCAGTTGTTTGTGGACCTGCTAAACAATGGGATCCGGAGACCTTGTGGGAGGCGATGACATGTTGTGTGATCATGCACAACATGATCATCGAGGATGAGGGTAATGATGCTGCCGCAGCTCTAGAATTTGAAAACATGGGTGATCCCATCCAACTTCCAGACCAGAATCCGGCAACATTTGAAGAGTTTATTCAAATGCATCAACAAATTCGGCATCGGCCAACTCACGAGCAGCTGAAAGAGGATCTGATTGAGCACCAGTGGGCGGTTAAAGGGGACAACAATGTTGGGATGTAATATTTGAACTTTTTTAAATTTGAACTAGTGCTGCATGCGGCTATTTGAACGTCTGCAATCTATGTATGCGGCTATTTGATCTACAATCTATGTATTTGGTTATTTGATCGTGCACACTTTTTTAAAAAAAGACGGAGGCCGGATGTATGTGGCTAGCGTTGGATGGCGGCCTCCCGCATCGGACTGGTCCCCCTGTCCGTGAACGGATGCGGCAGGAAATTTGCGGGTCGAGATGCCCTTAGCACTTTATTTTTATTTTTTCTGTGGCATCAAACATAGTTTAATCTAAATTCAAGTGGTTTTCTTATCGTATAGAATTTGTAAGGACATAGCACTCCAATTGTATTTTTATTTCTGGTTCTGTAGTTTAAAAAGTCGTGCAAATCAAAGATGCGGATGCTCTTGAGCGAATGGATTGGAAACTCACTTTGTACACCGTAGCGACCAGCACATGGTTTTAAGGTAATTCGAACACGGGGACGGATTTCTTCCGCTTGCGTCCGTTTGAATCCTCATGGACAGAAACCACTGCCCAACGTGGCGACATATTTGGCTATTCTGTTCATTTCGTGTCTGTGAGACGTAAATCCGTCCTAAATTTGGGTCAAGTTTGCGTCCATACGGACAGAAGACGGACGCGCCGCACGTTCGCTCGGTGTCCATCCCGTGCTCACGCGGCAGCCGTCCAATGACCAGTAGTTGGTCCTTTTCAAATGGTAGCGTGGGGGAGGGGGGCATTCGTGCCCACTCCTCTCCTCCACTCTGCTCCCCTGCCACCAAAGTCAAAACCCTAGTCTACCGCCACCGCCCATCGCCGGCGCAATACTGTGGAAGTGAACGCCCGGGAAGCACGACCACGAGGCCGACTCTTCCTCAGGGCGGCGTCCCGTGGCCCCGTTCACCATGACGCCGCCCGGGGCTGCTCCGCCCGTGCGCGATCACACGTACGTCGCCCTGGTCCACCACCGCCCGTGGTCCAGCGCCCGAGCCGCCACTGGACGAGGAGGAGCCCGAGGACGACAAGGCCCTCAAGCAGGCCCTGGAGGCCTCCAAGTTGGCCGAGCTCCACGCATCGGCGTTGGAGGCCACAACACCCACCCCCGCGCCTCCGCCGGAGTCAGAGCCGTGGCCACTGCTGGGCTAGCGGGGCACACATGGACGTGGACTTCCACGTTTCCTTGCACGCCCGAGCCAGAGGAGGTGCGCGGGGAGGAGGAGTAGGAGGCACCAGCTACGCCACCGCGCGTGCCGGGGCCGTGGCCACTGCACCAGCGTGGGTGCAGTGGCCATATCCACGGTTGCCTTCAGTCTACATCGACCTCGTTGGCGACGAGGACGACGAGTAGTAGATGTAGAGTTTACTTTTTAGTTTAATTAATGTAATGAACGGACGTTAAGCGGTCAATATATATATTTTTGGTTCGAAAAAGGAAAAAAAATGAAATGCACCGTGCGCGTTGGGGGAGCCGGCCGGCCAGCGGACACGGACGAAATTTTGTTGTCCGCTTGGCCACCCAAACGGACAAAAAACGGATACATTTTACGCCCGTTTGGGTCAGCCCGTTGGAGTTGCCCTTAGTTGTTGTGTGATCATGCAGTGCAGACCGAGCAGGAGACGGCTATATTCACTGTCGATTAGCACCATCTACCGAGTGCAGCGATTCGATGCCCCGGTGCATCTGTACCCGCGCGTAAACAATAAATTCATGTAAAATAGCAAAAAAAAAAAGAATCTGTTTTTTTTAGCATCCAAGATGCTCAAATGCGTGATGTGCGTGCAAAAAAATCATGGTATTTGAACACTCGAGGAGGTCGTGGCAAAAAAAGACAAATTTTAGGTGTGAAGGAAAGTTTGAAAAAGTACTATCATGTTTGGGCTCGATATTGTCTTTTTTTCGTACAGCTTCTCGAATGTCCAAACACCACTAAAATTTACACACTCCTCGCACACGCGATCGTCTTTGATGTCAAACAAATTAAGTTTTTTTAATTATTTATTTTGAAATTACTGTTCATCTGGTGTATATGAGCCCACGCCCCAAACATGAATTACCGTTTCTACCGTGAGTAGAGATCCGACCGTTATAAATCCGATCTCTCATAATCCCAATTTTCTTTCCAAGCGACCCCATTATCATTACGATAACGGAATAAAGCAGTGTTCCATTTATAATCCAAATCCAATTATACGACCAGTTCATCACCGCACCCATTAATCGGTTTCCCTCAAGATTCCTACCGAAGAAAATAAACCATCAATCATCAATAATGAGAGAGAGAGAGGGGGAGGGAGAGATGCCAACCCAACAATCATGCAAGCCGCTACTGCACAATGCATCGGCGCTGTCCCACGCAACGCCACCGCACAGCTCAGTTTCCGGCCCTCCTTTATAAGCCCCGCCGCGCCTCTCCATCGCTCCCACACACACACACACACACACACACACAGCGCAGGCAGAGGAAGCGAGAAGCGAGCCACCAAGAAACCCACCAAGGTTTGCGCAATGGCCGCTTCTCAGCTCACCATCCTGTCCGTCCTCGCGCTCCTGGCCGTGGCCGCCACCGCTCAGGCGCCCGGAGCAGCTCCCGCGGCAGCACCCCAGGTCCCGCCTCCCCCGCCGGCGACCCCGCCCCCGGCAATGGCGCCCCCTACCCCGGCGCCGGTGTCCCCGCCCCCTACCGCAGCCCCGGCGCCCGCGCCCACCGTCGCCCCCACGCCCTCCGCCACCGCGCCGGCGCCCGCCGACTCCCCGGTGTCCTCCCCTCCGGCGCCCACCCCGGACATGTCGCCCTCGCCCACCGCCGAGCCCGCCACCCCGGGCAGCGGCGCCGCCGGCCTCCGCCCCGCCTTCGTGCTGGCTGCCGCCGCCGCCGCCATCTACGTCTTCTAGATGACCCGACGATGTATCATTTCATTGTTTCTTTGCAGCCTTTGTTCCATTTCTCTCCCTCTTCCCCCCCCCCCTCCTTCCGTCCGCACATTGGTGTATCCTCATCTTCTGCTGTAATTACGATCATTGATTTAATTTATGCATTTCACCATTATTCTTGTATGCTGGGAGCCCGATCTTGAGATGTTACTTTGTGGTTGTGCGCATGACGCTGTAACGATACCACCTTCTGCGAACTGATTCACTGAGCTATTGGAGAACAGTTTCCGATAGCTAGAGAAAAGGACATCAAGCTAAGAACAAGAACTTGATTTACTCGACGCAGAGACTATGAATATGAACCAAAAGCCGGCGATCCCACTAAACTCGCACAAAGAACACATAAGATTTTGCTAGGTCGCAAAGGCATTATGCCGCTACCATTTCTTGGAAACTGTATGTGGATTTTGTCAATAAAAATGAAGAGAACATCTGATGAGGGCCAGATCCGCCGCTCCTTTGCATAGTTTTACAGTCTGTCCTGCATCTGTTGAGCTTGACCTGCCCACGAGGCCACGATCCAAACGGCGAGAAGCCAGATACAGATAGCTCTGACAGTCTGACGGGGTTAGCCATAGAAAACTAGTGCTGTACCATAGCAGAAAATTTGTCCGGTTGCTGTGCATAGTGTTCGGCTACGAGTAGGAGCAGCAGGTAGAGGTAGAGACGGGCCATGTGCCCGGATTGGCTCGGACAGCTGGGGCATGTGCAGGTGCAGCGAGCTGTTGGTTCGCGGGAGGTTCAAAGCACCGCGCCCATGTGGCCATGTGGCCGGCCGCGCCCAACGCGCCGGCGGCTCAGGGCGCCCTTGTCCCACCGTCTGGACGAGCAGGTCAATCTCGGATCTTTACGGACAGATCCGACGGCTGGGAGAGACTTACCTTTTTACTGGTAGCATCGATCGCGGCAACGAAGAGAGCTCGCGGTGGTCGGCAAATCTTGGATTCTACAGCATCATCGTCTACAGTCAACCGCCTCAAACATCCTGCACGGCCGAGCGGACCGGCCGGTCAGTGAGCAGTCAAAAAAAACTCCGGTCCAGACGGGCTCCTCGTACCGGTCCTATACGCCCGGGCTGCTGGGACCCACACGGAAACGGTTGGAAACCGATCGATCCAACGGGGGTCTTCTCCGATTCTCGATGGCGCCGCCCGAGGACCCTAGTCCGGCTATTTAAGCCGGACGCCGCACCCAAACCCTATCTCATCACCATTTTCCACGCCCCCCCTTCGTCGCCGTAGCCACATTTCAATCCACACCCAAGCGTCGGATCACTACGTACGCCATGCTCACACCGGAGCGGCGGCTCGAGCTCCTTGAGCGGATCCGGGCTAGGCGCGAACCCGAATCGCAGCCAGCGTACCTTCGGACTCGCCGGAGCCGGAGGAGGAGGTGGTGGAGGTGCAGGAGGAGCAGGACGCGACCATGGCTGATGCGGAACCGGAGGAGGAGAAGCAGGATGCGGGCGAGGCGGATCCGACGCCTCCGGTTGCGGGCTTCACCATGCCTGAGGCACTGGCGGAGTTCGAGGTGGCCCAAGCGGAGGAGGCGGCGGAGCAGTAGGCCATCCTCGACTCCATCTAGTCAGAGGCGGAGGTGGATGCCAACCGCCGCCTCCTCCGCCAAGCGGACGCAGAGCTCGACGAGGTCTTCGCCGAGCTGTCCGAGGACGAGGAGCCAGAGGTGCGGGAGGCGGCCATCCACCAGGAGGCAGGGCTGTCCGGCACTCCCGGCACGGAGGTCGTTGACATCTCTGACGATGAGTAGTGTAGGTTTATCTACGCAATAAGTAAATTTTTTTTGCATGCTTTGTATGGATTTGAGGTATCAAATATGAGGTAGTTGGATGCAGCGAAGGAAAAACGAGGGGTGATTGGTCACTGTCTGCGGACGCGCATAGGGGTCGGATTTGCCGAGTCCGCCTGTAGATGCTCTCATGGACTCAAAAAGAAGAAAGCGAGGGAATACAAATACAATGAGAACATATTCGACCTTCGTATAATCATAATGTACACAACCAACACTAACATCCAACAACGATCAACGAACCACACCAACGACCATCGGGATCAACTATCTCATGACATCACAAAGACAATGAGAAAAGCTCTTCGGTACAATGCAACCGGAAAGGGAATGACACAGAAGCGTCACCGTCGCCTAATTCAGCATCAAGGGCTAGGATTTTCATCATGAAGATCAAGTCCGAGAAAATCCGAGCAATGCCTTCGACAAGGTAACAACGCGAAAACACCAATATTTCCAAGTATGACCAACTAGGATCAGAAATAGAGTTTTCACCATGAAGCTCAAGGCCAGTACTCAAGAAGCACCACCAAATCAAAACCATCTTGTGTTGTCGCCACCACTTTCCGCTATCCCAGCAGCTACAAGCGTAGCAAGGTCTTGATGTGAGTTGCGATGCAGTGAAGACCATGCCTGCACAAGATGCAGTTGAGTCACTACAAGAGCCGGTCGATGGCTTCGAACGGCGAAGGTCGAAGTCACACACACGACAAAGATTGACGAGGGAGGAAGGTTCATGGTGAAATCCAATGTGGGACGCTCTGGCAGCTCACACCATCATCTCACTCCGTCGTCCTCACTTGTGGCAGCAGAACCAACTGTCAAACAGACTTTTCGTTGTCACGAATATGAAGGTCCAAGACCCTCTAGCCCCTCGCGACAACTGGTTAGCAACGCAAGACCACGCTGCCACCAGCACGCTTAAGTGAAGAACCACCTCCTTGGGACGCATAAGGCCACATTTGCTGCTCGCGTACTTGCAGACGGGATCGTGACCACCAACGCCTCATCACTAGAGACTATCGGCCTAGCCGAAAACCCCACCGCCGCCGCTGCACAACCATATGATCTGCCTCAAGCCGTCACATGTAGATCGCATCTTGTTGTCGACGGCCGATGACTACCGGAGTGGAGACCTCCCCGGCGCCACCTTCATCGACCAGTGCCAGGGCTTAGCCCGACCACTAGTCTCTAGCAGCGCCGAGGGAAAATGAGAACGGTAAGGTTGGCGGCAACAACTAAAATTTCCATCAACAGTGGCTGCTAGGTAGAGGTGTTTTTCTTGGGCGGTGTTTCCTAGGTCCATGTAAACCCCGTGTTAAAACACCATCTTCCGCACGCACTAGCCGGGTCATTGTTTCCTTCAAATAATTTTTTGTTAGATTTTAAAGAAAGATTATGATTTATGGCCTTTTTGGTCCGCATGATTTTTAAAACATAAGGATTTCTTTGGATTGAAGGAATTTTAGACGATTTGAATCCTATGGAATTTTTTCTACGGAAGTCCTTTGGATCATAGGATTGGGGTTCCCAAATTCCAATGGAATCCTTTCCTATGCGCCTTATTCCATAGGAATTCCAACATGAGGTCAAATGTCTTTTTATTTTTCTTTCAAGAAGTCAAAGGGACATTCTCTCTCTCTCTCTCTCTCTCTCTCTCTCTATCTCTCTCCCTCCCTCCCTCCCTCCCTCCCTCCCTCTCTCTCTCTCTCTCTCTCTCAAATCTATGTGTTTCTTTCTTGAGCACCATTCAAAGGCACTCATTGCAGGATTCCAATGTTTTGAAATCCTATAGGATTTCACGATACGTGACATATCAGTCCTACGTTTTTCATATTCTTGTAATCCAAAGAGGCCCCAAGAATAGACAAATCATGGGAATTGAGTGACATACCATCTTCAATACTACATGATCAGTATGGGTGTTTGATTGTATGCAGAAAAAATGTAGGATTCTTTACATAAGGTTTGCACTGATGGAAAGTTTCCTATGAATATCAGCAAACACAAGCAGTTCAATATATATACGTTTCCCAGAATTCTGTGCTGAAACCAAAACTCATGACTATGAGACAAGGGCTAAATGATAATGATGAACTCGAGGTGTTACTGGTTATTTATCATCATTGTATATATAGTTATATACATTCCGTGCGAATGCACGGTTGGCAACTAGTTATATTTATTCGCCGGTAAGACATATTTCTTATATGTTGTCTGTTTCTTTCCTCTTGGGTTCTTCATCTACGACGACTCCTCGTTCTCCATTCTCCTTCATGACCACGTCGATGATAGGACCGACCACGGAATCCACCTCTTTCGTTATCTCATCAACCTGCGTTAACCAGGAAAGATAGAGAGAGTTTCATTTATACCCTCCTACATGACAACAATATCATCACATGCTAAGCAGTAGCTGCCCCACATGTTATTCAGTGTACTACCAATTAGCTGCCATCTAATACTATTAGCATGACGTTTTGGCTCTCTGGAGCAAATGAACAGTAAATTCAGAATGAATATCAAACAGATTAAAAAGAATCTGTTTTTTTACATCTCCATGTAGTGTCCAAAGCATGCTCGAAGATTTTCACGTGAAGCCACGCGAAGCTGGACAATTTTGTTTCGTGGCAAAAAAAAACAAGATTCAGTGGTCTAGAAATGCCAAAAATGGGGCACTCAACTTGGTTTTCTGCACAAGTGGAAATGATTGGGGTTTTCCCCTAAGCATTTGCAGATGACATGCAAAGAGAGCCTTGGCTCAGTGGTTGGGCATGCGGTTGGGCAGCCTAACGACCCGAG
This sequence comes from Elymus sibiricus, assembly GCA_039707655.1. NCBI lineage: Eukaryota > Viridiplantae > Streptophyta > Magnoliopsida > Poales > Poaceae > Elymus > Elymus sibiricus. The sequence continues at coordinate 341,375,395 of CM077666.1, read as the reverse complement.
TTTAATTCCTAGAATTGACAGGTGATGCACAGGGGTTTTCCCCATTTATTGAGGATCAAGTTTGGTGTGTGGTGAAACCACTCATCAAAAAATATCTTGATACTCATTTAAAAAAATTCTGACGACCATGTCTATCTTGGTACTCATACTAAAATGGCCGTATGCATCCCTAGTTGGTGCAGAGGCCGGGGAAGTGAAATTCTCCCCCAATTTTAGGTCATTGGTAGGAGTAGACCGGTACCAGACCCAAGCACCGCTCGCGTCGCCTCCAGGGGGGCGGCTCGGGCGCCCTAGCCGCCGCTGCCCTCGACCTCCCTCCTCCCTTGCTTCCCCGCCGCCGCCGGAGGAGGCCGGCGAGCGAAGCTCGCCCGGCGGACGGCGGATGGCGGGCCCTCCTCCTTTCTTCACGAGGGGATCTTCTGGCTGAGATGCGACAGCGCCCCTGGGCGTACGGCATGGAGGCGGAGTTGGCGCGCTCGGGCGGCGGCCCGATGGGATCCCGGCGGCGCTGCGGGGGCTGGCGGCGGCGGATCTGGGGTTTCCCACCCCAGATCGGTTCTCCTCCGGGTGGTCGGGCTCGGGCGCCGTCCGGCGGCCCTAAGCGGTGGTGGGCGCGCGCGTTGGCTGTCCTCCTTCACCGATGTGATTAGGGGCGGCCGGAGGCATTGGCGTGGTGCCGGATCCGAACAAGGTGGTGGCGCCGTCCCCTTCGTCAGGGATGACGGCCAGGTGGTGGGTCCTTGTGGCGGCGGATCTTGGGATCCCACTCCCGGGGACGTCGCAGGACGCGGCGGCCCGTGCACGAGAGATGGAGTTTCTTCGAAAAGATCTGGGTGAAAACTTGCTTTCGGCTACTGCCAAGGCCGGCGGTGGCGGCGCTGTTTGCGTCGTTCCCTTCTTGAAGGCATCGCCGTGGAGAAATTCAAGGCCACTCTCTGCTACCTCCGGGGGAAACCCTAGATCAGTAGATCGGATGACGGCGGCGCTCTGGTGTCGTTTCCCCCTTGGGGGCGTCATTCATGGAGGTACACACGGGCTCGAGGGAACAGAGGACGGCTTCTTTGGTGGAGTGGTGCTTCATCTTACACATTGATGGCAGCGGATCTCGACGGCGTGGCGCTGTGGAGACTCAGAGTCCGATGCGTGGAGATGGACTCGCGCAGGAGGAGGATGCTGTCTGGCGTCATGGTGGCGTCGATGGCAGAGAGGCCTGGCAAGGTCGGTGCATTAGTTTCTGCTCTGAAGATGGATTGGTGGAAGATGGCGGCGACGACACAGAGAGTGCGTCGGACCAGTTTGTGCCCCAAACCCAGTATGTGGCTTGGTTGGGGCCTCTGTCTTTAGATGTTAGGCATTTGTGCGATGTCTGTTTGGTATTAGGCTCGGACTATCGGCACCCCTTCATCAGGTGGATAGGAGTAGCGACAGTTGTTGCTAAGATGGTGTCTTCAGACTACCTAATATACTACTTTGTAAGGTCTTTGTGAATAATTAATAAAATGGCTGCATGCATCGTCCAGATGCAGAGGCCGGAGGTAATCCTCCTTTTTTAAAATAAAATAAAATTGCAGATGACATTTGGACATGGACATTAGGACATGTACATGTCTAAATTTTTTTCGTGGTCTTTTAATATTTGCAAAAACATTTTTAACGGGCAGGAGCAAATGCTATCCGGAGCCGAATTGGATATCTGCTACACAAGTAGTGTAGCAACGCAGCTTAATTAACATGCTCGTCCCTATCACTCTGGAAGTCAACACGTATCTCTAACTTGCGGATATAGCATGGAACGGTCGGTAACTTGCACGGCTGCACCGTGACCTAGTTAAGCAACAGCACTGAACATCAGCAGCTGCCGTAATGTAAACGTTGAGGAACTTTCAACTTTGGATTCACAGGAGGCCAAAACGTGCAAGTAATAAATAAATCAGGCAATCAACCAAACCTTATGGATTAGTGCCTCGGCTTTCTCGGCGTCCTCCTCGATCGCATCGGCGACGGTCTTGATCCTGGATGCTGCCTCCTTGAGGCCTCCATTTTCGGGGAACGCTTCGGCCACCTCGCCGGCGACTTTCTCGGCAGCTTCGGCCACCGTGTCGATTACCTCGACCGCTACCTCTGCCGTCTTCTCCACCTTATCTACAAATGCGATTTACAATTACAACCACAGGCAGAAGTTGAGATGAAAATGCACGCTAAGATCGACAGATAACATGTACAGAAGTCGTGGATCTCTGATTCAGATTTACCTTCCAGTGCCCTTATCTTTCTGTAAATAGGTATCGCAACAAGGACTGCACCGACGACCAAGGTCACCCTGAGAGAACCACATGTGAATGTGAGAAGGAAAACGACGAAACGCGTGCAACCGCAACCCCTCTGCACTCACCATGAAGGCATGTTGGGCATAGGGAGATTTCCCCTTGGCAAATTTTCGGGGCCTGGAACTGCTGCAGGGATTCTGAAAATGACACGTGAAATATATTGAACGATCTTGTACAGTAACTGCATACTAAGAACAAGAAGGCACTTACTGTGTTGCTCTCCTGATCGGCAGGTTATGGTTGGCGCCCCAGAACTTCATGGCAAGGATTTGCGGGCGATGAGCCGATGCGATTGAAACTGTGCTCCTTCGATGCCGAGAAATCTCTGGAGCGTAGAACGCCAATGTTTTGGAGGCAATGGAAGATATGCGAACCGCCATGGCGTGAGATCTGAAGGAAGAAGGTTTCTTGGACGTCGAAGCTACTCTTTATGGGTTTCTACGGAACATAACTTGTGGCAACCTGCTTGTATTGCTTTCTTCTGCAGAGTTCTGCTCAACTTAGATCTCATCAGTCTACACCAACCATTCAAACGTGAAAGTGACAATCAGTACACATCACCAAGATATCAATAAACTACTTTAGTGCATAGAGACACGCGCTTCCCTGGTTCCTTAATTTTTTTTTTTTGAAACGGAGGCAAAAGATTTGCCTCATCCATTAATTAAGCAGAAGAGAGTTGCCCAGTTAATTAATGGAAAACCGGGCAAAAACCATCACAATCCGCTGAGCGGCACACCCAAGATACCCACACACGCCACTCCAAAGAGGGCCTCGTCGAGACAACACAACGACGTCATCGTCATCACTTCTCCCCTAGAGGCGTCATCGCCATCCCAAACTCTGAGAAACGACTCCGACTTCGCCAAAGACGATCATCGAACCAACCCACACTGAAAAGGCCGTGTGGAGTCACATGAAGATCCGCGCCAGACCTCAGCCACCGCGACGAGACAGCGCAGCTCCGACATCGACGGAGAGCTACGAAAGAGAACCAGGCAAGGCTGGCGCCGTGGAAGATCACCGAACGGACCGCCTGCTACCCGTCATCGTACGCCACAGGGCCCCGCCACCGCAGCTTCGACTTCAAAGCAACCAACCAGCCGAGGCCATCCCACGAACACGCCGGAGAAGAGCCGACTACCTCAACCAATGCCGCGTCACCTACATCGCTCCCAGCGACACCGTTGCCACCGAAGCCTCCACGCCAACACCAACACCATCCACAGGTCCCGCTTGCCGGTGCCCAGCTCCAAAGACGAAGCCCCCAAGAGGGAAAACGACACCAAAGTACCGCCATCGTCCGATCACACCGCACGACAGAGGTTGACTGTGAAGTAGAGTAAGATTGAATGAATGAAACGTTAGTTCTTGACACCTCTGCGCCAGAAAATACTTGCACGACAAAGGCCTCTCCCACTTGGTCGCCACGAATGCTATATATCCATATTCGCCAAAAAAAAGAGAGATAATGCTATTTTTTTAGGGGCAAAAAAAAGGAATGCTACATATCCATCGAGCTTTGCTACATCCACGTAATGTTACGTGATGAGGGGCTTAAGTAAAGGACGTGGCTGTTTTTAAGTGGTGATTAGTGAGGCTCGGGCCCACCTGGGAATTCAGGGGTGGGTGGGGGGGGGGGGGCTGTTTGATTACTTGAAAAGGTAGATTATGTACAGAACGTAAAAAGATTACGTAGGTGTAGCATTTTTGCATATCCATCCCTCGCTGTGAGCAATATGTATTGCTCTCTAACGTGGAGATGTTTCTTGGGCTGGCCCATTAGCACTATGGACACATCGAACGGTTTTACGGAGCTTCCGGAACCTTCCATCCGGTTTTGGAAAAGTTCCAGAAGGTTTCTTTCTTTTATTCCGTTTTTCTCTCTTTTTTTGTTTTTGGGGGGGTTCTTTAGGATTTGTATTTTCGTTTTTTTTCTTTTCTTTTTATCCCTTTTCTTCTTCTCCTTTTTCTCTTATTTTTCTTTTTTAAATTTCATGAATTTTTTTAATTAGCAAACATTCTCAAATCCGTAAACATTTTAAAAATTCTCAAAGAATTTAAAAATCCATGAACAACTTTGCAATTTTGTTAACATTTTTATATCCGTGAATATTTCTTCATTTCATGAACATTTTTTAAAATTGCAAACATTTCTTTAAATTTGTGAATATATTCAAATTCATGATTTTTGTTTCAAATTCGTGAAATTTCTCCAAACTCCTGAACATTTTCAGATTTGCAAAAAATATCAAATTTATGATTAGTTTCTCAAATTCTTGAACACTTTTAAAATTCCACAAATATTTTTGAATTGTGAACAATAAAAAAAATCAGAAACCTGTTTTTTTTTTGCATTTTGAGATTTTTGTGCAGTGAGAAAAAAACAGAAGGAAAAAACCCACAATACAGTACGCTATTTTGGGAAGCTTCCAGATGTTTTTCTTTTTCTTTTCTTTGTCTTTTCTCAACCGAGGTTTCCAGGTTTTGTTGATCGGTTTTTTAATCTCTATTTTTTTTTCGTTTCTTCTTCTTTTCATTTTTCTTTCTTCTCATTTTCTTTTCATTTTTTCCCTAAATTCATTAATACTTTTTAAAATTTACAAATATTTTAAATTCATGAACTTTTTTAAGTTTACAAACTTTTTTTTGACTTCGCGGACATTTTTTGAGTTCATTAAAATTTTATGATTTCGCGAACATTTTTCGAATCCGCGGACCTTTTTTGAATTTTTGAACATTTTTCCAATAGGTGAACATTTTTTAATGTTGCCACCAGCGGTTTTGGGAAGCTTCCAGATGGTTTTTTGATGAGGACATCCCAACCATCAACACTACAATACCAACAATCACTGATGGACCTATCACAATAAGCCGTGCCAAACTAATAAGTGATCAGGTGAACGCTAACTTAAGGTTATCTTGTAACCCTGATAACACAACTATACTTTCATTCCCATTGTTGCTGGTTGAACTTAGGTATCACATTGAAGAAATCCAACAACCTATGATCTCGTGAAGGAACCGGTTTGAAGAAACAAGTTCGGGAAAACAAATTTCAAGTGAATCTGATGCTTTCAGTCTTTGCCTTTGATCTTTTGCTATTTCACACCCATTTGAAGGAGGGCAATAGGGGTACATCTATAGAAGCTACTTCAAATGTACTTTCCAACCCAAAAAATGGTGCATCATTTGGAGTTCAAAAGTTCTGGTCATTCTCATGGAAGGTGTCCAGACTGTCAATGCTGCGCGAGAATCTGAGGAGCTCTCCGATAACTCCCCCAGTTGACTGCTTATTCCCCCCAGGAAGCCATGCAAACCTGGTTAGTTTTGGACTCCTTTCACACCTATCTAAGGGGGTTTGTTCCTGGTTATAAAACTCCACCCCCCATCCTTTTAGGAACCTTTTGTCAAACCATTCAACTACAAGCTTATGCAATAAGACCACTAGAGATCGGAGAGATCCTTACTACATTTGCTCTTGTGAGTTCATCCGGATTCACGAGAAGGAGCCTCTGGTTCCCTTTAACTCGTGCTCTATGGTTCCGGCCGTTTTGTGTGTGTTAGTCCCTAGTTGTGGTTCTGCGACTGTTCGGACAACGGGTTGGAGTTCTTGCAGCCCCGTTCAGCCATCCCCAATGTACGGGTAGCATCCAACCTTGGCAGGTATAAAGCTAGTTATCCCGACTACTTGTAGCTAGTTACCTTTCCGATTCGATCGTACGACGTGAAGATCGGGCCACCCTCAGGCGTGAACTCCTTCCATGGGTTTGCTCCTATCATTTTTTTCTTTTCTTTTCTTTTTGTTTTCTCAATCGGTTTTCCAGGTTTTCTTGATTGGTTTTTAATCTTTGTTTTCTCTTTTCGTTTCTTCTTCTTTTACTTTTTCTTTCTCCTTTTCTTTTCATTTTTATTTTGCGGAGTGGTCGACCAGTGATACCCTCATCAGTGACCGTCCCAAGCTGACCAGTTAGTGATGAGGAGTCAGTGTTTTTTGCGCCTGTAGTAGTGTCAATGCATATGTTTAGACTGAAATGTTGCAGAATATCCACAATCACCGCTAAAGGATGTAAATTGATTTTGCCCCCTTTTGCAAGTTTCCTCTTAAATTGCATATCCTTGTAGCTTCGAGTATTCGTGGGGGTAGTGATTTATATAACCCTGATGGTGTAGGGATTAGGCCATGCAAAGGTACATTGACAAGCTGCAATTCCATCTCATGAACGATGTTCATAACCTGACATTCAAGTTTGCCTTTGTGGATGTTGTGCTTGAAGTTTGACCCCAACCCCTGGTTTACTCATTGATGTGCTTGCTTGTAGTGGGGAGCATATGTGAGAAGAGAAGAAGGGAGTGGGGACTAAGGTGAGGGGTTAGGTGCAAAGGGGTGTTGATTTTACTATTGTCACCCAATATAGAATGATTTGGATTGCACTACCATATTATTTGAAATTTGGGCATTGGCATATGCTATGGGGCCTTACTACATAGATGGAATATGGCATATATATTTTTACATGAAACATGTTCTCCAGATACTATATTTGTTTTCCTTTACATTTTGTGGTCACAAAAGTGTTATATTTGTTGCGGTTGAATAACACAAACATTAGCATTTTGTTACATGTTGTAAATAAGAAATTTAATGCACCATCATCTCTTACAGTAGGTGAGAGCGGTTTTCATATGTGAATCAGTCATATAATACGTCATCATCTCTCATGGTAAAGGAAGACCATCTCATAGGTTTGCTAAAGATTAAAAAGGTGCTCGTGGTAATAAGGCAAAATGGTGGACTTTTGAACTGGTGCAATGCTAGAAGAAGAGCGGATGAAGAAAAGAGTACTATAAGTCTATAACATACAAATAAAGTAATGAAAATCAGTTGATTAGATTAAACTACTACTCCCATTCAACTAACCGATGGCCAAAAAATGAGATCAAAAAGAATATTTCAAATCGATAAAAAAACATAATCGAGAGAAGTACACTTTTTCTAAAAGATGGTTTAGATACGACAGGAGATTGGAAGTGAATGGGAAGGAAGGGCACGTTTAAAGTTATCGCTTTGACTTCTTTCAAGGAGAGGGTGGTTAAGAGCACACGATGATTGACAAAAGTGAAATGGGCGGGGACAGAGAATCAGTTTGTGCAATTTGAATGAATACCATGTATCATAATGCTTGAAAGAGCATTGCTATGCATACGACTATTTGCCCACGATTTTCATACGACATTGTAGATCACACCGTCCTTGTGCCGGAGCAAGCTGCAGGCCACCACCCGATCAGGCATTGTACAAAAATCATATAACCAAGCATTGTACGTTCAACAATTTCGTAATTGAAACCCATTTTCAAATTAGTACAATTTTTTGATTACTGTTTTTTCTCGTTATTCTGTGACAACACATGGGCCTTCACCTAATTTTTTTTTGCGGGGGGGGGGGGGGGGGGGGGCCTTCAACTAATTTTGGTCTGAAATGAAAAATAAGTGAATCTTCTTTCGCACGATGAAATGGCACCATGTCAAGAAAATAAATAAATCGCAGGGCAAGTCACGCGAAGCAACTGGCGAAAATCCAAACCAGCGTGTTTGGTTCGGTGGAATTGGATAGAGGGAATGGGAGTTTGAGGCATAGAGAGTTTTATTCCTTTGTTTGTTTAGGTGGAATGGGAATTCAACACGGAAATGAAAGGGGAATTCACGTGTAGAAGTCCCACATATCTATTACCTGGGGGAGGGCTGGTAATTGAGATGGGGAAAGGGAATTACAGCGCGTTTGGCAATATTTGGGAAGGGGAATGGGAGTTTAGTGTACGGAGTTGTATTGAGATTAGACATGGGATGAGTCATTTTATTCCCAATCCCCTGTTTGGCTCACGATAATAATTATGTGTGAGAATTTAAGGAGAATTTGTATTCCCTTGTTTGGTTCAGGGGAATTGACGAGGGACTAGACCAGGGAAGTGAACATAAGTTATGATGAAGGGTTAAAATTGACTCACTAAAACAATTCCCTCCCAACTCCCACCCCCTTCCCTGTTAATAAAACGGTGGGAGTTGGAGTCTGAAGTCCCATGCCTATTTCTTTATAAATTCCCTCCCCCCAACCAAACAATAGATTTGAAGTCTTGTACCTCTTTAAACTCCCATTCCCCTTCCGTTAGTTTGCCAAACAGGCTGTAAACCCCAAGAGGCCAAAATCCCAATTCCCAAAAGTCCAGACAGAAGCGAGAGTCCCTGTTCCCTCCCGTCCATGGCGGAGCAATAGATGGATTCCTCTACACATCCAGAGTGCTGATCATTGTAAGACGCCAACACAAGCAGCAACGCCGGAGACGGCGTGGGAGAGAGTCCAACTCAAGCAAGAGAGGAGGGAGACGATTAGGGAGGGGCTGTTTACGAAGAAGAGGTTTTGGGGGGCGGCAAGATGAGCACGGTGGACAAGATGCTGATCAAGGGAATCCGGAGCTTCGGCCCGGAGAGCAAGAACGTCATCACCTTCTTCAGGCCCCTCACCCTCATCGTCGGCTCCAACGGAGCCGGCAAAACCGTAATGCCCACCAATCCAATCTACTAGTACATCGTACTATGTGGCGTGTGTATGCACCGGCCGGCACATTCATGGCTTGGGTTCTTTTGGATTCCCGCAGACGATCATCGAGTGCCTGAAGCTGTCCTGCACCGGCGAGTTGCCCCCCAACTCCCGCTCCGGCCACACCTTCGTCCATGACCCCAAGGTAATACGCAGTACTTATTGACCTCATCATTCACTACTCGGGGGTCTTATGCTCGTGGCGCGCTATGAGCTTGATTAGTCGAATTTGTGCCCCGTGTTTGTTTGGATTAATACTATCTTAAGGTTGTTACTATTTTCCTATTTTGTGCTCATTTCCTTTTCGATTCTTACTTTTAAACATGCTTGTGTGGGATTCAGGTGGCAGGCGAAACCAAAACGAAAGGTCAGATTAAGCTGCCGTTTAAGACAGCAGCAGGAAAGGATGTGGTGTGCATCCGCTCTTTCCAGCTTACCCAGAAGGCATCAAAGATGGAGTTTAAGGCAATCGAGAGCGTCCTCCAGACTATAAATCCACACACGGGCGTGGTCCCCTTTTCTAAATAGCGATGATGTTTAACTTGCTGTTCTCTTATTTAACTTGCTGTCTCGTATGATGATGAGCCGCCTCCAGCCGCTTATTCCTTTCCTCGTGCACCCGGAGCAGACTGGTTTCTTGCGTGGGCGGTGTTTCTCCGAGAACTTCGTCCTAGCTGCGGAGCTGGTTCAGTGCTGTCACAAGAGGAAGCAGCCGGCGGTTGTGCTCAAACTAGATTTCAGAAAAGCCTTTGATTCTGTCTCCTGGATTGCCCTGGACCGTGTTTTGGAGGCAAAAGGTTTCTCGAGCAAGTGGCGCAGGTGGGTGCGCGACCTAAACACCTCTAGCCGCTCTGCTGTTGTGCTCAATGGTGTCCCCGGCAGATGGTTCGAATGCAAGAAAGGGTTGCGCCAAGGGGACCCCATGTCACCGTATCTTTTCATTCTGGTGGCAGACGTGCTGCAGCGCCTTGTCTTGGCGATTGGAGCCGAGGGGGGTCTTCAGCATCCGTTGGATCCGTCGCTTCCGTGCCCCGTTCTTCAATACGCTGATGACACCTTGATCCTGCTTAGAGCTGAGCCTGACCAGGTTGCTAAACTGAAGAGTGTGCTGGATGTCTTTGCCGCAAACACTGGGCTCACCCTCAACTATGACAAATGCACCTTTGTCCCCATCAATGTCGAGGCGGAGACGGCAAGTCAGCTCGCTGCTGTATTCGGGTGCCCCGTCGCCAACTTTCCGCAACAATATTTGAGACTGCCTCTCTCTGCTACAAAGCTCAAGCTAGCTGATTTTTATCCGCTGATTGCAAGGGTGGACAAGTGGCTGGCGGGGTGGTGCGGCCTACTGCTCTCTTCTGCAGGTAAATGGACCTTGGTGGATGCTGTCCTCACGTCCTTGCCCACCTACGCCATGGGTTCCCTTCAACTTGCAGAGGGCACACACGCCAGTTTTGAGAAAAAGTGTCGGGCTTTCTTCTGGACAAATGACACCACAGTCAATGGAGCCCAGTGCAAAATTGCTTGGACTGAGGTTTGCAAACCACGCGACCGGGGCGGCCTGGGCGTCCGAGATATGAGATTGCAGAATTCTTGTTTGCTCATGAAGCTGCTTGCTAGGATCCATGCTCCCTCCGATACCGGTTGGCAGTCGTGGTTCTCTTCACAGTATGGCTGGGCCGGCACTCGCGACCTTGGTGATGCTGGCCACCTAGATACCCCCACTTGGAAATCTCTCTTGGCACTCCTGCCGCTCTTCCGCGAGCGCACCGCGTGTGTGGTTGGGGATGGGGAGCGTACGGCTTTCTGGCGAGACCTGTGGTTGGGAGATGCTACGCTCGACCTCAGGTTCCCCGCGCTCTTCTCGCATTCGGTGCGCCCCAATGCGTGCGTTGCTGATGCCTTCAGGGGGCTGGACGTCCAACTCCAACCCCGCCTCTCCATAATTGCTTGCTCTGAACTCGCCCGGCTCAGAGGGGAGCTTCGCGGTGTGGCTCTGCGCTCCGGCGTGCCGGATGTGCGTAGCCTGCGCTCCTCTGGGTCTGCGTTCACGGCAAGAGGTGCGTATCGGGCTGCCATGGCGGTGCATGCGCCGGACAGTTTCGCGCCCACCATTTGGCGCAGCTTCGCCCCCGGGAAGTGCAAATTTTTCCTCTGGTTGTGCCATCGGCAGCGTCTCCCGTGCGCCGATCTGCTCCACCGAAGACACATCATCGACAGTTCTGCCTGTGCTTTCTGTGGAGAGGTGGAAACCTTGGAGCACTTGTTGTTCGGGTGTCAGCACGCCTGTGCCGTTTGGGCCTTGGTCGCTCCGGGCGCTGCGGCTGCACTCTCCATTCAGAGCCTGTGTTCCGCTCGGTGTGCCGGTCTGCCCGATCCCCCTCACCTGCGGTCCACTGCCTGCATCGCCATCCTTTGGAACATTTGGAAAAGCAGGAATGCCAAGGTTTTTCGCAACCAAGACCTCTCTCCTCCTGATGTGGCTCGCTGCATCGCTGCTGACGTCTCCCTCTGGAGATGGAGATGCTCCCGCACTATCTGCAAAACAATCCTGGAATCGTGGGTGCAGTGTTTTGCTGCCTTGCTGTAAATCCTCTTTTATTTTCTTCTATGTTCCACTGCTTCCGGAGCAGTTTTTGTAAACAGCCCCCCCCCCTCTCTCTCTCTCTCTCTCTCTCTCTCTTGTTTGTCAGGATGGAGCTGTTTATATGAAAAATTCAGGTGGGCAGTCTTTCTGCCCCCTGGTGACGTTTCAAAAAAAATAATGTACTTAAATACGGCTTATGAGACTAAGTGCAATCCAAAAAAGAAATCTTGCATCTGTTGCTATTTCTAACTCGGGTATCATTAAAATACTACGAGTTATTGAACATACTCCCTCCGTTCCTAAATGTAAGTCTTTCTAGAGATTTCAATACGGGCGATCTCCGTATATAGACGTAGTTTAGAGAATAGATTCTCTGTTTGGAGTACCAAGCACCTCTTGGCTCTTGTAGTTGATACTTCCTGTTGCTGTACATATCTCTGTATACTGAAAGAAAAACTAAATAATCTTTTACCCCATTTGGACAGAAGTATATCAAAAGGATTAGACCATTGACATGTCCTGTGGACCATGTAAATTTTCCAATACCTGAAAGGGCATATGATTTACTTTGTTCCTTGTTGTGTTTGCGTCTGGCCATAGAAAATCTTCTCTAGAACACTCCTCTGCTTTTTATACATTATATTCACAACTTTAAGTAGACTGATAGATATAAACATCAAAAAATCATTAGAATCAAGACAATGGAAAATTTGAATCTGGACAATAGATTTTTCACAGCTGTTCTTTGATCGAAGTGATACCGTTATATAGAAGGATACTTAAGTTGTGTATTACTAGAAGGTTATTAGCTTTTATGGAATACTGCTGAAAATGTTCTATCACTGATTGATTTTTATTATTGAGCTCAGAAGGTTTGTCTCAGCTACAGATGCGCTGATATGGATAGGGAGATTCCAGCCTTAATGGGTGTTTCAAAGGCTATATTGGACAATGTTATATTTGTGCACCAAGACGAATCCAATTGGCCGTTACAGGACCCGTCAACACTTAAGAAAAAGTTTGACGACATCTTTTCTGCTACCCGGTATATGAATGCATTACTATTTACTTAATAATTTAGAAGCTCCGATCAAGGCCATAAATGTTTCTGTGAGCTGATGTCAAAACTAGCATCTCCCTACCTTAATTTCAAAATCTAATGTACAGCTATACCAAAGCCCTGGAAGTCATAAAGAAACTTCACAAAGACCAAGCACAAGAAATTAAGACTTTTAGGTTAAAGCTGGAGAACCTTCAGACTCTTAAAGATCAAGTATATAGGGTAATTTGTACCTTCTATTTATATGTTTTCATGTTCTATTCATAGCTATATTACATGATTATACTACAATCCTACTTTGTGTTGTGTTACTGCTCATGTCAGTATTCATGTGCAGCAACACTGAACTGTGCACTGAAGATCTATCTGTTCTACACTTCTGCTGCAGTTTAGTTTAAATTTTTAAAAGGGTATGCTGCTTTTAATGCTAGTTTAGTTCCCTTACTTTCACAGCTTCGTGACAGTATTGCACAAGATCAAGAGAAGTCAGATGCCTTAAAAGCTCAAATGGAGGACCTGAAAACAAACATCCAAGCCGTCGAAAACAAAATCCGTCGTACTGAAACAAGTATCGTGGACTTGAGGAGACTTCAGGAGCAAATTAGCACCAAGGCAACAGCTAGAAGTACATATTTAACACTTCAGCAGCAACAGTATGCTGCTCTTTCTGAGGAAAATGAAGGTAAGCAATTCCTCATCATGCCTGTAACTCTAATGGCTCCTTCGCAGCATAACGACGGTTTACCTTGCTTCACTTAGATACCGATGAGGAACTGAGGGAGTGGCAAACAACATTTGAAGAAAAAATTGCGCTACTGGATACGAAAATCGGTAAACTTGAACGAGAGATGAATGATGAATATACAAAAAGCTCTCTGCTATCTGAGACCATCAATGATTCAACACGTGAAATAGGGAAGCTCCAGGCAGAAGCTGATGTAATGCTGTAATCTTTTTTTTTTCTTCTTCTGGCTGGCTTGACCATTTTGTAAATAATACAACCTCCGTCCGAAATTAACTGTCGCTGAAATGAGTGTATCTAGACGCGTGTTTCAGTGTGTAGATCCACTCATTTCAGCGACAGTTAATTCCGGACGGAGGGAGTAGTGGACACTGTGGCACGAGGTTAAATACAAGTATGTTCTTTTCAGGCTCACAAGTCGGTGAAGCACGAACGAGACTCAGCCATCAGAAAGATATTCAATAAACATAATTTCAGGCCAATTCCTGATGCTCCTTTTACTAATGGTATTGCCATGAACCTTACATACAGGACTAAAGCAAGACTATCGAATCTCGAGGACGATTTGCAGGAAAAGAAGGTTATAATACCTATTCTTCATATTTTTGGAATTTAGTCGCAAAAGTAAACACTTCCATTTGAACTTTCTGATTTTTTTAATAGCACCCAACATTTTCTAGGGATTCATTTTGCTGCCTATTTTTGTTTGGCATTTTAGTGGTTCCATGACCGTCTAATATGCTCATGCAAGGCTGCTTGCTTTAGCATACTTTATTCAAAGCATCTGTGCAAGTACATGCAATAAATTAGGAATGAGTCAATGCTGAAAACCTGCATTCTTATCAAGTATGTCCCTTAGTAATCAAGTTCCTTTTCTTAAGCAGAAATCTAATGAGACACAGTTAGAGTTTCTTTGGGGACGTTATCTCAAAGTAAATGCTCGCTACTCTGAAGTTGATGGCCAGATACAATCTAAGAAAGAATCTAAGGTTAGTAATGGAGGACTTGCACGCGTATGATATTCTGTAACTGATATATCAGATACCATTTTTTGATATGATATATTCACACTTTCCAGATAGGTGTTTTAAGGCGCATGAAAGATAAAGAGAATGAACGAGATGCTGCAGAGATGGAGCTTTCAAAGCATAATCTGGCCTGTATTGATGAAAGAGATCGGCATTTGGTATTTATTTGACCTAACTATCATTGTCCATTGGATATATTCATCGATGTATAGCTATACTTGGCTGGTCTGCAAGGTTAATTTGTTCTCTCTCTAAGTTTAACACTCTTAATTCTAAATAAGTTGTCCCATTGTAATTTGAATAGCAAATTGAGGTTGAGAAGAGGACAATTGCCCTGGGAGAAAGAGACTATGATTTGATTATAAGTCAGAAGCGCCCTGAGATATTTACCTTGGATCACAAGATAAAAGCACTTCACCGAGAGAAAGATAACATAACTACTGATGCTGACGACAGAGTAAAGTTAGAACTGAAGAAGGATGAATTGGAAAAGTGCAAGAAAAAACTTAAAAAGATGTACTTTTTTCCTTCCCCCTTTTAATTTCTATCTGTGTTATGGTTTTACAGTTAGTTATATTCCAATACCAATTCTTCCGTTACGGAGATTGAAATAACACGATTTATAAAATGCAGATATGGTGAACATAAGGACAAATTTAGAAGTGTTCTTAAGGGGAGGCTTCCTTGTGAAAAGGATGTCAAGAAGGAGATTACTCAAGTTTTTGGGTTCGTGTCACAGTGCTTTATTGATATGCTTAATCGTCTCTGTCAGTGATTTTCTGGTACATAATATGTCCTATTTTGGCCCATATGATCAAACTGAATTTACCTATGTAAAGCCATAATATATTGACTTTCTTCGGTGCAATTGATCTTTTCTGTTCATGCAGTGGTTACTTAAAGCAGTAGTAGTATCTCTAATCAGGTACAATTCGATCAATCATGTGCGCGTGTGTATGTATACATTTTAAGTGGTCAGGTTAGTTGTAAACATTCACATGGATGTGTATTTCAAGGGTCTGGTCTGTTAATGCGGCATCTAGGCTTCCACATCCCATTCTGTTCTTGAACTAGTAATCTGTTAAGCCTCCATCTTGACACGGGGAACACAAAAATGATGCATTTGACACATGCCCAACTAGTAATCTAGTAATTTTATTATGCTTACGTCCTTCATTACATATTATACTACATGTGAAACTTTATATTTTCTGGTGCTATTAGTTAATGGCACCACAAAACTCTGCTTGACTCAGGTTTGTAGACGCCGAATACAATGATTTGAACTCAAAATCTCAGGAAGCAGAACAACAGTTGAAATTGGCACAAATGAAAATTGCTGCTGCTAGAAGCCACTTGTCAAAGCTCCAAAAAGATTTGGACGGTAAATTTGGATATGACCACTGCATGCTTGCTTATTTCATACAAAGTTGATGATGCTTTCTTTGACATAATTTGACATGTAAAAGCTCCACGTATGAAATTTAGAAAATCAAAAATCTGAGAGGTGCACACTACATCTCTCCTTTTCCTTTTAAGATGTATTATGATTCCATCATTTTGAGTTGGTAAGTTGGGACGATGACGGATTCACTGCCAACTAAGTAGAGTGTATGCAGTTGAAATTGTTCCTTAGACATAATTTCCCTGACCTACGGTTACATTCTTATCCAGAATAAAGTGAAAGTAATAAAAGTATGTGACAGATCCATTTTGATTATCAATGTATTGGACAATGCACCACACTGGACTATTGGGCATGCTTGATTTTGTCTCACAGTGTAGTATGAACCTTCTAGTGGTTCCAACTATCACTACATAGGGATCAAGGGTAACCATCTGAATTCCATAAATTTTACCTTTCGTGCAGCAAAAAGAAACCATCTGAACTCGAAACTTCAACCCATTACTAAGGTATCTGTTGACATCAACACTTACCCCAAGATTCTGAAAGATGCCATGGACGACAGAGATAAACAAACAAAGTAGGTATCCATAATTGTAGCTATCTCTTTAAGCCACATCTTCTTTCGATGCCCAGATTCAATGCTTTCTTCCTGTTTGCAGTTCGTACAATTACGCAAAGGGGATGCGGCAAATGTATGAACCTTTTGAAAAAGTGGCCCGCCAGCAGCACAAGTGTCCTTGCTGTGATCGTGCTTTCACACCTGATGAAGAGGACCTCTTTGTGAAGGTGGATGATCTAGTAAACATAGCTGCCTTTTTCGTTTGATTTAGAGTTACTTTGTGATGGATGATTTCTTTCTGTTGATGTTGTCTGGTGCATCTTTCAGCAAAGGACTACAGGTACAAGTACCGCAGAGCGCCTGAATGTACTGGCAATCGAATTATCAAATGCTGAAGACGTTTTCAATCAATTGGATAATCTCCGTGTGGTTTATGATGAATATGTGAAAGTGGGGAAAGAGACCATACCTTTAGCAGAGAAGGATTTGGAACAACTTTTGGCAGATGAAAGTGAGAAGGCGCAGATATTCGAAGACATTAGTCATCACTATCGACACCACTTTTATTTATTTATTCTCATACGCAAAATAAAGATAGAGACAGTCAAACATAATACCTTAGATGACCTGTGTTTCTCTTGACCAAATTGCTTCCAAACTGGAATATTTCTTAGCTCTACTATGGATCCTAATAAAGATTCTCCACTCATGAGGCAGAATTGTAGCGATCCTTTCTCTGCGTCAAGTGTTGAGTTGTAGTAAATCGGTTTATAATATGTATGTACAAGTCTACTTGTGTACATATTATGCTCTTTGGGACTAGGCCACGGAATGTTTCATCCTCTTTACAGGGTTGGTAAATTATTTTGTTTGCAAATCTCCCAGGTCAAATTCGTATGATGGTTGTTTGGGATGTTCTTAAGCTTAAGCCCTTCGACATCGTGTGCTGTTACTTTGGGTAATTGATATAATGGTCTGGTTGATAGGAGCACTGTCGTTTGAGAAACGTTACTTGAACCTTTTGCAAACACAGTTCAGGTCCGCTGCCTCCTGAGAAATCATGGATTTTCACTTTTAGTTACCCAACAGTAAATGTAGTATCTATTTATAAACATAATTTATGACGTATTCTCTATTTTGCTCTGCTGTGACTTGTATGAGTGATACGTTGCAGCTTGTGAGTGCTCTTGCTCAAGTTAAAATGGACAGGGATGGAGTTGAAGTCTTGTTACATCCAGTTGATACTATCGACAGGCATGTGCAAGAAATACAGGAGTTAGAACCACAAGTCAAAGATCTTGAATATAAGCTTGATTCTCGTGGCCAAGGTGTTAAATCTGTCGAGGAAATCCAGTTGGAGCTGAATTCTGTGCAGAGGGCAAGGTAATGGTTTTTGATTTACCCCAGAATTATAAGATCCTCTGCTTGGGAATTGAGAAAATAGTTCTTCAGGCAACTTAATTCTAGTAACCTTCGGAAATTAATAGGAACACTGAAATTATTACCCATGATCCATCCCAACCATCCCACATTATCCAACCAAACTTGCCATGTAGTGTATTGTTGCCTTTTTGTGTTCTCCTTTCCATTTCCATGTATATCCATTTATTGGTCAATGCTGGCAAGAAAAATGAACTAGAGTTGGCTAAAGAGCATTGGCATGTATGTTTGACACTATACAAGCCAGAGCCAAAACATTGGTCATTGACGAAATATTGGCAGGGTTGGCTTTGGTGATCAATCAAACATATGCGAAGTGCGTTCAAATGTTAAATATCCAATCTGTCACCCATGAAACAATTGAATTAGCTTATTCTTCTTACTTCTTTTATGACTTGCTCTTGGAGGCTCAAGTATGCTGGTCTGCTTACATATCTGTCTGGCAGGGACACATTGATTAGTGAAGTAGACGATCTCAGGGATCAGCAAAAAATACTTAGCGAGGATCTGTCAAATGCTCAGATGCAGTGGCATACTCTTAGGGAAGAAAAACTAAGAGCCTCAAGTGTATTGCTGAAGTTCAAAAAGGCTGAAGAAGATTTGGTACTTTTTGTCGAGGAAAAAGAGCAACTGATCATAGATCAGAAGGTATGCATCATTCATTGAACCTCCATTTCTCTGGTTAATATTTTCTCTACTGAAATACTGTAGCGGAATGAAGTCTCTGGGCTGTCTTGGATGTTGGAACTGAATTAGGTCAATGGTATTGGGTCTTCCATTCAATTTCAGGTTGAAATGGATTTGTCCACAATTCTATTTCTGTTGTTTGGATGACTTGTGAATTGGAGAGCGTTAATACTGGACTCAATTCCAAATGTTGTTTAATATGGAACTGGGTAATATTAAGGGCCACCCACTAGTTTGATCAGTTTATAGCTCACTTGAACAACTTTGGGAAGTACTGGGTGCATGCAAATTATACTTGTGACAGTTGGTCTAGATTTAACCCTGAAGGCATGATCTCATTATTCTTTTTGTTGCACTCCTATGTAGTTTTGTGAGATATTTACCCAAAACCAACACAGTTGGGGTTAGGGTAACAACTTGATATCACATTTGAGTCAGGGCACGAGGAAGAGCACAAAGGACGCGTTTGGTTACCTGCATCGTTTTTAGGCACTTTGCATACTTGCCCCAGTTGGGCCTGGTTGAGCTAATGCAGGCAAAAAACCAACATCTGCATGTTGATTGGTTGCCTGCATTCCCTCTAGCCTGCATGTGCTGAAAGGGAAGGCAGGCTGTATGGTTGCGGGCTTGTTTCGGGGGAAACACAAGTCCGGTTGTTTGGTTACATGTAGGACAATTGTCTCGTAACCTCCTCGTCGATGTGATGAGGTTACCAGAGGCACACATAGATAGCTAACAACAAACTAGAGCAAGCCGAGGCACACATAATAGTCTTAACCACACATTAGAACAAGTTTAACATAGTAGGATAAGTTTCAAACCAAACCGCACCACATAATAGTCTTAAACCAAACCAGGCAACAGGCAACAGGAGCTCTCTAGACGGTCACGACGAAGGCGTCGTCGTGCTTCTTGCACTTGGTGACCACCTCCACGCCGTCGTCGTTGAAGACGATCACCTTCAGGGTGCCGAGAGTCAGCAACATGAAGGTCACCATGTACCCGATCCTCATCTAGTGAACGGCGGCGAAGGGGGCTCAACCCTGATCAAGGGTGACCCTGCCATCGATCACCCGGACCATGACCCTCCATGCGCAGCCGGTGTTCGTCTTCAGCCTGAACTCCGTAGGGACGGCGGGGAAGTGCTTCGTGAAGTCTAGAGGCAAAGGCAAGCTCTCCAGCTTCGGAGAAAGGATCACCTTGCAGAAGTGGGTTGGCCCTGCCTCCTCGTGGTAGTGCCCGTAGTTCCTCCGCTTGCCGTTGGGGGGCTCCTACACCACCACGTCGTCCTCCAATGGCGGCGCGACCTCCTTGCCCTTGTCCAATGGCGGCACAACCTCCGTGTCGATCTGCATTATGAACATCACGAAGTTCAAAGATCAGCATTCATTCCTATCGTCCTAATGCTCCTATATTTACCCACCCTACTTACCCACCACCGTACTCAAACCCTCTCTGTCTCTCCTCTTCCACTTCACTGTTTCACAATCTCTCCATCGCCATGAACCCCATCGCCAACCCCTTCCCCTGGGGCATTGGATGGAGGGCCTTCTTCCTCGGGTGCTCGCTCGGTGACCGCACGAAGTTCGAGAACACCATGGAAGTGTGCTCGAACTTCACCAGCATCGAAGACATGCACAAGGAGGCAGACGCTGTGGTAAAGAAGGCTACGGCGGAGGAGTTGAAGACACTGATTCCTGACCCGGTGAAGGGTGCTATGTCAGTGGACATCCTGCGCGGGGCCATGAATCAGGCAGACTCCGGCGATGCTGGACAGAGGGCAAGATGGGGCAAGTACAGGGAGTACAGGGCTCCTCAAGACCAGTGTGCCACAGTGTTCTGGACTAGGACGTTGGTGGCGCCAGAGGACGACCACG
The DNA here is from genome assembly GCA_039707655.1 of Elymus sibiricus. Taxonomy (NCBI): domain Eukaryota; kingdom Viridiplantae; phylum Streptophyta; class Magnoliopsida; order Poales; family Poaceae; genus Elymus; species Elymus sibiricus. Next base: position 341,355,085 of record CM077666.1, on the reverse strand, counting down.
ATGCGGTGCAGATGGTGGTCAGGGTGCCGACGACAAGCGACCATGCAAGACCCATCGTTCTTGACGAAGACGATGAGGACGAGATTGTGGTTGGTGCGATGGAGGCGGTGGAGGAAGAAAGGAAGAAGGCTACGGCCCTCACCGCTCGAAGCGCCTCCAAGGTCGCCGCGACTAGGATTAGGTGCTTGTAAACTAGTTTTACCCCAATCCCACCCCCCCTTTAATAAAAAAGGACCGTAAGAACCCTAGAATCCATCAGTGCAGAACCGATGGATTCGAGGGTTCATCGGTCGTGTTTCCCCTAAACCAATCCCCAACCCCCGATGTGTTCAATCCCCTCCCTAACGCTCCAATCCTGTGTGCAAATCAACTCTCCCGTGACTCGAAAGCAGTAAATCGAGAGACAGGGCAAGGGCTTACCGCCATTGTCGATGCGTTGGTCAATCCGGTGCTTGCTGCCGCCTAGGATCGTCTTGCAATCAGTCGCTCCGGTGCTCACCGCCGCCGGTGTGAGTGGGGAAGAGGGGAGATAGAGCGGTGAGGGTAATTTATGACGTGGCTTCGGGAAACAATGCGACGCCTCGAGGCCGCCTCCACACACACATGCCTCGGGTTGCACCGCTCGGGCATGGCTCTAAAAAAACGACCGATTCGGCCGTTCCTTTGGATGCAGGCCCAGAGGTGCTTTATGTTCCGTGCGGGCCAGCTTTCTGATGCAATCCAAGCAACCAAACAGACCGAAAACATCCCGCGTGGGCTTGGCTGAGGCTAATGCATGCTACCAAACGCATGCTGATTGTCTGATAAGCTCGCAAAAACAGCAAAACTAAGAAGTTGGCTCCACCTGTCGAGCTGACGTGGCGAAGACAAATAAGTTTGTGTAACATCCCCATGTAATAGCCACAGTGATCACATCTTGATAATGCCAAGTCACCATGCTTAACAATGCTTAATCATCCTTTGCATCATATCTCATTTCAAATTCCAATTCAAATTGCAATTTAAATTCAAGTGAAAAATAAAAGTTGTCCAAATTTGAAATAAAAATGTTCATTAAATAGCAGATAATTCATAACTAGATATGTTCAGGAAAACAACATCACCAAAATTAGCTAAGTAACTCTAACAACCTCAAACAGTACCAAAACAGCACCTTTTAATCCATTTTATTTAATCCAAGTTACAAATGAAATCACATTAACCCCAAACTAATTTCTGGTGTTAGGTAATATTGCATTGTAATATTTGAACCAAGTCACACATTTTACAAAAGTCATTTAGGGACTTAACAATTTGCAAAACAGAGATAAAACAGAAAACAGAAAATGGAAAAAGAAAACGGGCAGAGACTTACTGGCGCACTGGGCCTTGAGTGCACAGTGCGGCCAGGCCCAGCCCAACCGTGGTCGTCGTCCTCCTCCGCGTGCTGTCGCGCGCGCGCACCGACACGGCGACAGCCGCCGCGCTGTCGCCCATCCAGCGGCTCCCCGGCGAGGTTAAGGCCTCCCCCGAGCCCCTATCACTCTCCCCGAAACCCTAGCGCCCTCATTCCCCTCTCTCTCGCTCGTCCTCCTCCTCCCCCGAAAACACCCGTACGGGCTCGTCGCAGTCCGCCGTCGCAGCCGTGGCCTCCGTGCCTCCCGAGCAGCCTCGCCGTGCCCGTCGGCTCCGCCTCGCTCGGCTACATCGACTGCGCCTCGCCATCGAGCTCGGGGAGGACCGCACGGACGGGATCGATCTCGGCTTTGTCTTCTCTGTCGCCGGCGATCCCCGACGTCTCCGGCGACCTCTGCTGCTCTGAAACCGTCAAGGGCTTTTCTTAGCCGCTTGGTGAGCTCCTCCCTCCCTCCATTCTTCTCCTCGCGCCGCGTACTTCGCCGTAGCTAGCTCGCCGCCTCGCCGCACTCTGTCCGCCGCGGGACCTCGCCGTCCGGCCACTTCCGGTCGTCCTCGCGGCCTCGCTTTAAGTCCATTGGATGCGGCGCTTCGCACTAGCTCGAGCGCGACCGAATGCGCGCGCAAATACGCACTGCAGCCGCTCGTCCATGACCCACCCGAAAGCCGCCGCCGCCGTCGTCGACGCCCAGCCTCACTCCGACCACCGTAGCTAGCGCCGATAGGCTAGATCGACGCGGCTCGGAATGCTCGATCGATAGCAAGAAACGGCGCTCGATTTGACCCACCGTGCGCGAAATCCGAGCTCGCCGGACTTGTCGCCGTCGCTCGGGCTCGCCGGAGAACTCCGGTGGCCGGCGCCGACTCGGCGTCCGACGTGGCGCCGCGAGCTCCGGCCCCTGAGCCACTGACCACGGGCCCCACTGGGCCCATTGACCGAGTCAAACGCTGACTGGGCGGCCCCATGTCACTGACATGTGGGTCCCGCCCGTTTAAAACGATTTTTTTATAAATAATTAAACGTTAATTATTTCGGTTAATTAAATTAATTAGTAATTAGACACTGAGAGTAGGCCTCACCCCTAATTTAATCTGTAATTAGTTTAATTAAACACTAATTAACTAATGTGTGACTGACCAGTGGGACCCACTGGACCCACAGGTCAGTTTTGACTCTGGTCAGCGGACTGTTGACCGCTGACGTTAGCAATGTGTCATGATGACGTCACCCTTTACTATTCTGGATAATTCAGATTTAATTAATTAAAAATAATTCCAGAAATGTTTAAAACTTTGAAAAATCATATAAATTAAACAGTAAGTCAGATGAAAATAATTTATATATGAAAAATGATCAGAAAAATATGTAGAATCTGAATATGTAATCAAAATGCTTGTCCAACACTCCTATCTAGGTGAACATGGAACTTTTTGACTGTTTTCAATAAATGAATAGTGCATAATCTTAATCTTTACCTAATAATAAAGCAAATTGGGTTTCTGGTCGTCCGTCATGGCATTTTTTAGAAAAGTCCCTCTATTTCAGAGAATTCAACCCGCAGTCCTGTTTTAAGTAAAAACGAATCGTTTTTCGTATTTTACACAAAAGCCCCTGTGTTTTCTTGAAATCAACCCGCAGTCCAGATTTAAGTCACACCCGAACCGTTATTTTACATTTTTTGAAACCCCCCTGATCTTTTACGTAATTCATTCGCAGATCATATTTAAGTCAAACAAATGTTTTTCTAAATCATCCATATCTTTTAAACCGTAACTCCGATTTGAACATGTTATATATGAAATTTGATTAGAAAAATATGTAGAATATGAATATGAGATTATTTTTACCTGTTAAGTATTTTTAAATATTATTTTGAAAGATATTTAAGTCAAACAAATGATTTTCTAAATTATCCGTATCTTTTAAACCGTAACTCCGATTTTAACATGTTATATATGAAATTTGATTAGAAAAATGTGTGAAATCTGAATATGATGTTAATTTTACCTGTTAAATATTTTTTAAATATTGTTTTGAAAGCAAACTTATAATTTATAGCGCACGATCCGTTTTTCTTTCGTACCGGCGGCGAGGGTGAGAAGGAGGATAAGCGGCAACACAAATATGACGCCTCGCTAAAATAAAGGAGATGGACCTGTTGTGGTCTTGAGTGATGGTTGTTGGGTTAAGAGCGTGTGTTATGTTTTCTCTCCCGTTGCAACGCACGGGCTCTTTTGCTAGTAAAATAAATCCAAATAAATTCCTAAATTAACTAATACATTAAGTTAGGCAGTAAAACACCTCCGCATATCATTTAGGCATGTCATGCATAGTGATTGCATTTTTGCCGTGAATTTATTGTTTCTTCCCCCTCCTTCTCTCCCGATAGACGCCGAGACCGACGCCGACGCAGCTGAGTACGACCACGCTCCTGACGAGCAGCCAACAGACGAACAGCCTCTCTCAGCAGAGCTTCCAGGCAAGCAATCCCCCCTTGACGCATGCCGATATCTCCTATTCTTTCTCCCTCCTGCTTGCATTAGAAATTGCCGCTGCCTTGCTTTATCCTATTCTAATGCATATCCTGATTTTGTCGCCTTGCTATTGATATCATACCTGTTATCCCATGATGCCCAGTTAGCTACGCTGTTGTTCCATTTGTGGCCCTTCGCCTTGTCCGTATGCCATGCTGGTTACCGGGTCGTGATCACTCTGGGTGTGATCGCGGAAATGTTTACACTACTCCACTACTTAAACTGTTAAAGTCGGGCTGGCCCCAAGGGTGCCCGCGAGAGAACAATATAAAGACGGGTCGGCTCCAAGAGTACCCGCGAGTGATATCAAGTCGGAGCGACAGAAACTCTGATCGTCTCTGCGAGTTACTAAATACGTCTAACGGAACTAGGTATTTGATCTGAGTTGGCCAATGGCCTATACGCACTACCACCACGTGGGATAATGGTTATGGGACCCTCTACGTCGTATGTATCAGCCGACAGCTCTTCAGACGTCACAGCTCAGAGATGCGGGCTGATCGTTGGGGTGGGCTGGATACGTCACTGTGTATTCAGTGTCGCGCCTGGGCCCCGACTAGCCACGCAACGTGCAGGAGTGCAAAGGGTGATGGGCCCAAGACCCCTTCGCACTTAGGATTTAGACCGGCGTGTTGACCTCTCTGCTGAGCCTAGGTAGGACTGCGCCGTGTCAATTACCCGAGGCCGGGCATTACCCAGCAAGTGTGTCCGGCCAGATGTAATCGAGCGTGCTGGGTAACAGTAGTGCACCCCTGCAGGGAAGTTATCTATTCGAATAGCCGTGTCCACGGTAACAGGACGCTTAGAGTTGTATCTTGATCCGCTACAACTACCAATGGATACCAATGAACTGTTAAATTGTTACTACTGCTCTCGGGATCACTTTCTCGCCAGGGTAGTCGAGAAAGGATCTCAGGGCGTTGCTGCTATACAACCACTATTATATATTGCTGTGCTCTATTCTCTTCTGATGCTGCAAGATTACTTCAAGATGTTAGTCTTCGATAGGCTAGTCTTCTCCCCCTCTATTCTGGCATTCTGCAGTTCAGTCCAAATATATAGCTCCATTCCTTTGATACCAGTGCATAATTAGCATAGTTCTGATGTCAGTCTTGCGAGTACTTTGGATGAGTACTCACGGTTGCTTTGCTATTCTTTTCCCCATACCCATTTGATGATACATCATACGATGGAACCCAGGAGCCAGATGCCACTGCAGGAGCTTACTACCAGGAGGGTCCTGACGGCACGTACTACTGGATTGAGCCAGCCGACCAGGAGTAGTTCGGAGGCTCCTAGGCAGGAGGCCTTCGCCTTTCGATCTAGAGTCGTTGTTTGTGCTAGCCTTCTTAAGGCAAACTTGACTAACTATGTCTGTACTCAGATATCATTGTGTGTATGACTTATGTATTCGAGTCCACGTGACCCTTGGTTTGTAATATGAAGATTTATGTTTAAATTTGAGTTTAGAGTTGTGTTGTGATATCTTACCGTGAGTCCCTGTGCTTGATCGTGCACGTTTGCGTGTATGATTAGTGCACGATTAAGTCGGGGGCGTCACAGTTTGACCGGCAAATGAGACGTGGGCCCCACCTGTCAATGACTAGACGGTCATTTTCTTCACAACATTTTTTTCTATGGAGCATTCCGTCGAGAAGAAGGCATAGCACGCCATGGGCACGCCGGAGCAGTGGCCAGAGGAACGGCGGGCCGGACGTCTCCATCTCGTCCGCCAGCTCACACAGCTCTTCCTGTCCTCCTACCAAGGCGGTGACTACCTTGCCGAAGCTGGCATACGCGGCGGCGCGGACAAGTGGGGAAGAAGCGAGTGGCTCACCTTGAGCACGTATGCGTGCTCGGACGCGCCGACGCCAGGCGTGAAGAAGATGACCGTCGTCGTCCATGGCGGACTCGCCAGCGAACTCTGTCGCGCCGCCCGCCGCCGTCGCCGTGTCCAGGAGGCAGCGCGGGAGCTGCTCCTCCTCGCTGGCCCTGCCCACAGGCCAACACGCCGGCGCCAGGCGTGAGGTGAGGCGGCCCTGTGCTAGCTCGAGCAGGGCTCGGCTGCTGTGGCCATGGTGGCCATATGGAGCTCTCGGCTCGGCCGTCCATGCCGGCGGGGGCGGCGGCGGGCTTCGAGGGTTCATGGCGCGCGGGGAACAGGCTGATGCGGCCCGGAGCTAGCTTGAGCAGGGGCTCGGCTGCCATGGCCATGGAGCTATGGACTCGCATGGGCAGAGATGGCTCGGCCACCCACAAGCTGCTCGATGCAATGCCATATAAATAAAGATGGGATGAAGATGATCACGTGGTCAATGACAGACGGGGCCGCATCTCATCTGCCACCTCACCTGGTCAACACTTTTTTTGTGCTTGGTCTTTGCCACGTCAGCCTGACAGGTGGGCCCAACATGTCAGTTTTGTTGTTTTCGGGATCTTATCAGACAATCAGTGCTCTTCGTTATTCATTAGGCGCAGATATGGTGGTTCCTCGTACCCTGGCTTAAATGTGGTACCAAGTTGTTACCCTAGTCCCAACTGTGATGGTTTTGGGTAAATATCTCTAGTTTTGTGCATCAATGACACTGTAACTGTTGCACTTGTGCATGATGATCTAATACATGCTAAATGTTTATTTCTTATGGATGCAGCATTTAGAAGAGGCTCTTGTTCCATTGTCAAAAGAGAGAGAAAGCTTGTTGCAAGAGCATAAAGCTTTGAAGGAAAGGCTTGATCAAGAGTATGATCAGCTGGCTGAAAGAAAAAGGGGATTCCAGCAAGAAATCGATGCACTTGGAACCCTTAACACACGCATCAAAGAGTATATATTTTTCCACTCCTTCTCTTTCAATTTGTCCCACCTTTCCCACTTACTTTGACTAAAAAAATCCCTCTTAGGTACCCCGATGCAAAGAAAGTAGAGAAGCTTACTGAACTGCAGGAAAGGCATACCCTATCCCTGTCTCAGTTACAGAAATGTGAGGCAAGAAAGCAAGACATCTCGGTTGAGCTTGACAAGAGCAAACAGCTATTGCGGAGCCAAGATCAATTGAAAAGAAACATTGATGACAATCTGAACTACAGGAAAACAAAGGCTGAAGTGGATCGACTTGCTCATGATATCGAGTTACTTGAAGAAAATGTGCTTTCCATTGGCAGCAAGTCCACTATAGGAGCTGACCATAAGAGGCATGCTCAAGAAAAGGAGAGGCTTCTTTCAGAGGTATTGTGTTTCTCTCATTCCAAATAATTGACAAAGTTGCATCTAATAAATGCCATTATTTTCTTACCTATTTAGGGAATCATGAACATGCATTTCACCAGATAGTACATATATTATATATTTCTGAACAGTAAAAATGCATGTCCGTTGTTCAACTTGCAGAGGTGTGTCAGTGTCACCTAGGTACTGGTACTTCGAAAATGCATGTGTTAGTCCTTATGGTAAATTAGTGAGTCATCAGATCTCCTTGCTTAATTGACTTGCGTAATGCACAGAAGATCTAAAATGAGGAATTTCATAGTACAAGTATCTAAGTGACACAAATTAGGAAGTTCAAGGACGCGCCATGCATTTTACTCTATTTCTTAGTGTGAAACTTTATCACATATGGCTGACACCTTGATATTTGATTTATCTTGGCAATCCCTACAGTATAATAGGTGTGAAGTAACAATTTCTGTTTACCAAAGTAATATTTCAAAGCACAAACTTGAGCTTAAACAGACACAATACAAGGATATTGAGAAGAGATATTTTAACAAACTTCTCCAACTTAAGGTAGGTGGCATGATCTTCCAGGTTCAGTTTCTCCAGCTTTCTGATCTTATTACTTGATAAAGAAACTGATGTGGTCGCAGACAACTGTGATGGCAAACAAGGACTTGACCGATACTATGCTGCTTTGGATAAGTGAGTACCCTTTCACGGCAAAAACGACAAATATGACCTTTCACTGAAAGTTGAGGCAAAAATGACCCCTCCCAGAAATTTTAGCATTGATCTGACCCTTTTGCTAAACACCAGATGCACCGGCGTTTAGGATAGATGGGTAAATGCCACAGTAAATGGCGTTGATAAAAACCTAGCGAATTTGATAGCAAAACGCAGTCAACCAAAAAGGTGGTTTCAAGAAATTTATTCTAAAACACGGATGCTCCCTTCTACTAGTAAAATCCTTCTTTAGCTTTTTAGTGCTTCGTCTAAACTTTCTTTACCATGGCACACTTGTATTTCTGTAGGGCTCTTATGCGGTTCCATACCATGAAAATGGAGGAGATAAATAAAATAATAAAGGAATTGTGGCAGCAGACATACAGAGGCCAAGATATTGATTGCATAAGCATCAGTTCCGATTCCGAGGGCGCAGGCACTCGATCATATAGCTATCGTGTAAGTTAAATTAGCTGCACGTTGACTAACCGATTTGCTTGGACCACTGTTACATTTGTCTGTTTGAACTATCTTGTAGGTTGTCATGCAAAATGGTGGTGCTGAGCTGGAAATGCGAGGGCGATGCAGTGCTGGTCAGAAGGTGAACTTTGTTTTGTTTCTTTTGTCATCGTAAACTTCAGTCGCTGTAGTAACATCTTCTTCGCAGTCCTGTTTTGACCAATGAACTTTGTTCGATCAATGGTAGCATGGTCTTATGAATCCGTTGAACACGGAGAATCATATCTCAAAGTTATCTTCACTGCTGTTCAGGTGCTTGCTTCTCTTATAATCAGACTGGCACTGGCAGAGACATTCTGTCTGAATTGCGGCATATTAGCTCTGGATGAGCCAACCACCAATCTTGATGGGCCGAATGCGGAGAGCCTAGCTGCTGCCCTATTGAGGTAAACTTTTAGGCATGGCAATTTTATTACTTCCTCCGATCCATATTAACTGACGCTGCTTTAGTACAACTTTATACTAAAGTTGTACTAAAGCAGCGTCAGTTAATATGGATCGGAGGGAGTATCATTTTGGAGCTTTATGTACCATTAACCGAGTCTCTTGTGTGCGCCATAGCATTATGGAGAGCAGGAAAGGCCAGGAGAACTTCCAGCTGATTATAATCACCCATGATGAGCGGTTTGCTCAGCTTATTGGTCAGAGGCAGCTTGCCGAGAAGTACTACCGAGTCTCCAAGGATGAGCAGTGAGTTCATGCAGTGTTTTCTGTTGCATGTTTTTCATGCGTCCAGTGTTTGCGCTTTCGTGCATGCAAGTCCTCTTTGATTCAAATTTCAAAGGATGTTCATAGAAATTCTGGATGGTTGAAATCCTTGGGAAATTCTCCTTATGAGGGTTGTTTCATTTGTAGGATTGTACCCCATAGGATTTTTCCTAAGCATTCCACTGCATTGCATTTTCCCTAAGAATCATTCTCCCCCCTATATGGTACAGTACAATCAAATTCAGTTCTGTAGGATTCAACGTTTGCATGGCATTGCAATTCTGCGTTTTTGCATTTTTGTTCAGAATCGTGTGGACTAGAGAGTGCTGATATTATTTGGTTTCTTACTTCGATAATATTCATAAGGCCTTGTTTGGTTAGGCAGGATTTGAAGAGGTTTGAAAGGGATTGAAGGGGGATTAAATCCCTTGCAAGTCAAAATCCCCCTCAAACCTCCCCAATCCCTTTCAATCCCTGTGGTGAGGGGATTAATCGAACATGGCCTAAATGTGTGCTGAATCTTAAAAATAGTCCTGTAGAGAGTAGAATAAGATGAAGATTTTCAATCTCGTAGTATTTGGTTTTCCGTGCTAATGGTGTACCTTTGACCGAACCTTGCAGACAACACAGCAAAATTGAAGCCCAGGAGATATTTGACTGACGATGGCTTCTTGGAGCATATATGCTCTCAGTGCTAAACCTGTTTACCGGCCAAGTGGGTGCGGCTCATTATGATGATGGGCTGTCATGGAAAGAAACGGGTGCCAGCGAACGAGTCTGATATCTGACTAGTAGGTTCCTTAGTTTGGTTTCTGTGCATGCATGCAATTGGCCGCTTTTTGTTGGCCATAATCTGAAGGTGGTACTGTGTTGTGTCTCTTTTTATTCTAAAATTGACTCCTTATGCAGCCTCCAAACAAGCGAAAAGGGTCTGTGGAAGAATGTGCGGCTGCTTTTCTTCTGCCGAGCGCTAGCAAGCGAAAAGGGAGACCTTTATTATTTTTTTATCATCAAAAATATTTTTCCGCACTTCAAAAAATTCTGAAAAGAGTTTTTTTCATGGTAATACGTGTCTTATTTATAGAATAAAGATCAGTTACAAGGCACGTAAGCACCGACCTTACATGACTGGAAAGATAGAAAAATACTATGCAAAATACCAGTGTCTGCCTCTTTCCTTCGACACCACCGAAGCGGCCACCAAAGGGGAAGAAGAGAGATCACCTCTTCACCCAAGCTCGACGCGGCTCCATCGCTGATCTGCAGCTTTACGGACCTCCACACACACACGTATTGTAGAATAAATATTTTGTGCGCCAGTTTAGAACGGCAGCAGACTAACCTGAAATTGTATAACGTAGAAAGTTGTGAACTGCTTGTTGGATGAACTATTTTTGTGCATTTTCGTCGGAATGATGCATATGTTATGCAATTGAAAAGATATAAATTAGGCGAAACTTTTTCTTGTAGACCAATTTTTTACATTCCTTTCGTTTTAAGAATAGTTTTGAAAGTGACACGAACCCCATCGAGTGGCATAGAGCATATTTTGTGGTTTTTTTTCATATCGCTTCTGGAAAGGGGCATGCTACGCGTCGGCCGGAAAAAAGATCCGCTGCCTCCGCAGCCGCCAGATCTGACGACATCCAATGACCCAACCTCGTCCTCATTATTGCAACAAAGGCAGTGTTGCAGAACTTTTGCAACAGAGCTCATGTTGCAGAAAAATATTTTCAACAGAGGTTGTGTTGCAGAATTTTTTTTCTAGCTTTGCGACATAGATGATGTCACGGAAAAGGCTTTTGCAACATGGATGATGTTGCAGAATTTTTTTGCAATAAAGATGTTGCTGCATCAGCACTAGCGTCGCCGTCGTCTTCGTTTTGCAACTCCGCCGTTGTTGCAGAAATTTGTCGGTGTGCGGCCGCACGGCCTGGCTGGTACGCGCGGCTTCCGCTACGCGAGGCCGAGCCGGCAGTGTTGCGACGCTGGTCCTGCACCCGCTTCGCTGCCGACGACTTAAACCTCATGCCAGGCTCGCACCGCGGCGGAGGCGGCAAGGGGGATGCGCGCCGTCCGCCAGGGAAGGCTGCGTCGTTCTCTCAGTCCCTATTGGGTTCATTGGACGAGACTCTTCCCTGCCAGTACCTGGGCAGCATCGACGGCCACCGCTCGGGCCCGGACACCCTGGTCGCTCCGCCATGATCGGGGAGGCCAACGCCGACGGAGTTACCTTCTAGTCGGTCTGCAACATACCATTTGTTGCGGTTTGCTTTCTGAAACAGATGACCAGTTGCAGGAATGGGAATAGCTACAAAAACGCATTAGTGGCCAGCGTTCCAGGGAGATAAGGATGAAGGAGAGATCTGGAACGTGTGGCAAGCGTAGGACGCGGCGGACGTAAAAGAATAGATCGGTCGGTTGAACACCAGCTTTTCCCTTCTGGAAATGATGCAAATGATGTACTATATTAGAAAGATATCAATAAGACAGAATTTGTTCACGTAGAATATTTTCCAAATTCCTTACGGTTTAACGAACATTTCTAATACACAATGAATATTTTCTAAACAGTTGACTATTTAAAAAAAAATACACAATAAGCATCATTAGAAAAACACGATGAACATTTTTAATACATGATGAATATTTTATAATACACGACGAATAATTTTGGATACATTTCGAATACACAATGAATATTTTCTAAACAACATACTAACATTTTTTAAATACACAATAAACATTGTTAGAAAAACATGATGAACATTTTTAATACATGATGAATATATTAGAATGCGCGACTAATAATTTTTAATACATTTCTAATACATCGCGCGTGCACTTGCCTAAAATCTCTCCTCTATCTAGTCTGCGAAAGATACAGGACATGGGATACCCTCCGGTCCATTAGTTCTATCCCCACTAATGGAACAGGACATGGGGATACCCTCCGGTTGGTCCATCTCTAAAAAATAAGGCAAAGACTGCACTGTTCCAAAATTTTCCTACAAAGGCCCCGGGTCCTAATGCCTTCCCAACTCACTTCTTTCAGAAGCACTGGGATATTTGTGGAGAAGGGGTGACGAAAGCGGTCCTGCGTATTGTGGAAGGGGAAGAGAGTGCTTAGAGCATTAACAACACTTATTGGGTTCTTATACCAAAGGTAAGAAATCCCACCTCATTAACCAGGTTTCGCCCCATTAGTGTTTGCAACATGCTCTATAAAATTGCTTCCAAAGTTGTTGCTAATCGATTGAAAGTGGTACTTCCTGAGATCATCTCATCGGAACAGTCAGCTTTTGTTCCTGGGCGTCTCATCACAGATAACATAATTGTGGCCTACGAGTGTTTGCATTTTATGAAGCGGAACAAAGCTCTGAAACACCGTCATTGTGCGTTTAAGTTGGACATGATGAAGGCATATGATAGAATTATGTGGCCATATTTGGAAGCAATAATGCTCAAGCATGGTTTCTCTAACATATAGGTTTCTATAGTATGAGTATGGTTAACTCTGTCACTTGTTCATTTTTATTCAATGGCAAGAAGCTTGATGGGTTCAAACCCACCAGAGGTATTCGGCAGAGAGACCAAATTTCACCCTACCTTTTCTTGTTAGCAGCAGAGGGCCTCTAAGCCTCCTCAAATCCAGAGATCAATTGTCTCGGCTCAATGGAATCCAAGTGGCTCCATCGGCGCCGCCTGTTAACCATTTGTTGTTTGCAGATGATAGCCTGCTGTTTTTCAAGGCAAACGTTCAGGGGCGACAGAGGTGTCAAACCTTCTTCGGTCTTACTCTTAGGCTTCCAGACAGATCATTAATAATAAGTCTTTGGTGTATTTTAGAAAGGGCTGCCCAACAAATGTTAGATAAGAGGTTAAAGCAGTGCTCAATGTCCAGACAAAAACTATGAATGAAAAATACTTGTGAATGCCTTCTAATATAGGTTTTGAGACCATCTTAGGAAAAGAGCGACATCAAACACTACCACACGAGATTCAAGGACAGTGTTGGTCCCACTAGGATGGTCAACACATGAGTCCCACTAGGACTCCACGACCCATGATCTACTCAGCCCAAGACCCAAGTTCAGGTCGGATCACATCCGACCTGCGAAGTTGGATCTGACCTCATGGGTTCCTTTCTTTAAGCACACAACCCCTTAGGTTCATATACACATGGTCGCAAGTTGGATTCACATCAAACTCGACCAGTTGGTAGCTTTTTTTTTTGCGAAAAACTTCCAATCTATTCATCTTCAATCATGGCAGTACAACGAACACCAGAAATAATAAAAATTACATCCAGATCCGTAGACCACCTAGCGACGACTACAAGCACTGAAGCGAGCCGAAGGCGCGCCGCCATCATCGCCCCTCCACCGCCGGAGTCGGCACAACTTGTTCACTCGATCGATTTCTTTAAATAAAGCTAAAGATACTTATTATGTTATGACGGTTCACCATCTAGGCCAGGTCAGTTCAACTTAGTACTTAATTGGTCTATCTTGATTTTATGGATCCGCCCAGTAGAGAAAGAAGTGAAACCAAAACAGGTATAGCCCCGGTCTACATAGGTATTGCTAAAAAGCTGTTGTTGGCTCAGCTCCAAAAAAGCCCTTCTTCAAGTTTTCCTAGGGTGGAGGTAAGGGAGATATGCCCTTGCGGGTGCCTTGAGGCTATGTTATTTGAATGAAGATTTCCTTGCTAATATTCCATGGTTGACTTACAAGCTCTAAAGCTGGTCAGTCATCCTTGCTCACTGCGTGCGCTTAGTATCAGCCTTATCTTTTCATAATTTGCATACTGGAAGGTGGGTGACCCCGAGGAGCTTGTCACCGAGCAAGAAGCAGATTGTTAACGATTGGTACAACCGGCGCTGGATACCTAAACTTTGAGCCTGTTGCTGACCTAGCCGGGCATAAATCAACACAGATAAGTAAGAACATTTATCTTCTTTGCACGGGGCTATGGGTCAAGCCAATGCTTTTGTTCTTACTTCCTTTTTCAATAACTGAAGCTCAAAGCTCATGAAAGGCAAGAGGCGATAGCATAAAGATGGAATCGTGAACTAACAGTTTCGACCGAGAAGGGAAGGTAGCAGGCAGGTCAAGGTAGTACGGTTAGGTCAAAATAACAAGGGACGGGGATCTTCCTCTCGAATAGCGTCTCCCTTGTCGTTCACTCGTTGCCTCGATCTCTCCTCCAGCTTAAAAAAGGGCAGTTGTCCAAGATTCGGGGCTAGCGAAAGGGCTTTAATTTAAGGCGATTCCTACTGGTAATGAGGCTAGTTCGCGGTGAATAAGAAATGGTACATTCCTTTCCGCGCGAGGTCCCAACCTTCTAAAAGTGTCTTACGTTTGTATGGAATGCTGTTTTGAGCTATCGTTCCTGAAGAAACATAAATGAATTTGAAAAAGGAAGAAGGCTTTAGCTCCCTTCCATTGTCTTGGGTCGAAGATCAAGCGTGAACTTCTCCCTCATCTAAGGTTGGGTTGTGGATAACAGACTTTCCCTTGGGCCGGATCTTCCCAAGTATAACACGATCCATGAGCAATATCAATGCAGTGACAGTCCTTACTATTGAGTCCTGTGCTGGTAAGATGACAACGCTCTAAAAGGTTTGTTTAAGAAAGCAATCATATCCCGTCCCCAAGTGCGGTATGGACCCCAAAGAGTTATATAAGTAGGAAAATGGGAAGAATTGAGGCACCTACAGAAGTAATGGGTCAGCTTATGATTTTAGGCATGGTTACTGAACTTCTGAAACAGAACCTGCATCGAGCGCAACAACTGGATCCCTTCAGCTCGCTGTCCCTGCCTATCCTGCCACAGGGATTGAACCATCTGGCAATTAGTTTCCATCTGCACTTTCACCCGGAGCCCCTATCCTTGGCAAACAGGACAGTATCACGGCACGCAATAAGCTCAATTGTAAAAGGATCTCTGATGTTGCTGTACTTCCTGCATGCCGCAGCAATGAACTTCCCTTGATAATCTCTGGCGACCAAACCTGCACCGGCAATGCCCCGACCCGTCAATCGTCTAGAAGCGAGCACTTTATTCAAACTTGTATGTAGGGCTTAGATATCCTAAATCATGGATACCTCACTACCCGCACGCAGGAAGGGGAAAGAAATAGTCACACTTGATTGAATTCGATCTGCTTCCTCGAGGGGTCTCCTTAGGCTTTCCACCTAAGGTGGTTGGGGTGCCTGCCGAGGAGACTTGTCATTACAAGAACTTCGAATTACTACTTTTTGCGCTGACCAACAAACAAGAAGAGAGGGTATTAGTTAAGAAGGGGCGCTATGGCGATCCTGTTTCCTAAGTATTGTGTACTTTAGGCGCACAAAAGACGGGGGTTTATTCCGTTTTTCTCGTGAAGATAACGTTTTTTTTACATTTTTGAGATTAGACTCCCATATCATTAAGTACTGTCACTGGTGCAAAGGTAAAGTGGCAGTGGTTGAAAGCGAGCGGAAACGTCAGTGTTTTCTGTGCGTTACGATAGTAGTGGTGAAAGAAAATCCAATTCAAATATCTCAACGTAAAAGGAAAATCGTTTCACTTTGAAAGGAAAGACTCCAGCTAGCTATATGAGATCGAACTTCTTCCATCACTCTATCTACGATATTCATTGCACCATGATTTCAGGCAGTTTTGGCTTGCAATAAAGCTAGGGTCCTCATCGAGCAAGACTACGTCCTATCTATCTACCTCTCCAAACACAATATCTTGAGTATCCGGAACCATGTTCAGTGCTGCAAAAGCGCAGCTGTAGCCCCCTAGAATCTTCGGCTCCTCGTTTTTATTCAATTATGAAATGACTCATTTTGATGGAGATTTGTAGCATCATTCAAGTAAATACAAATTGAGATCGTAGAAACATGAGCTTGTGATATAGCTACACCTAATTCCAGACCGGTTAATGCTAGAACAATAGTTTCACTATCCTTCACCATCATCATCGATGATGAACGTTATAGGTAATTCCCCATTACGAACCTTTCTTTCTGTCTTTACCCAGTCAACCGTTCTAAAGTAGTACCGAGAGCTGTGCCTATCACGCAGAAGGCCTTCATGCACAACCCAAAGCTTGTCTGGGTCATTGAGGTCCTCCTCTTTATGGAGGAGGGTCGACGCCGCGAGATCCTCGGCGTTTTCCTCCGTGAAGTGGTGGCTCCAGAGCCAGGTAATATCGAGGCTTTTTAAAAGAGCGCCAATCTGGTTTTGGTAATCCAAAACCAGGGCCAGGCGGTCTTCTTCCTCCATTGTGAGGGCGCTTTCTTCGGGAAGAGTTACTGGAGCCCCCCTCCCCGCGGGAGAAACGGGGCGACAGCACGCGACAAATCATCATCGGAAAGATGAATAGAAATACTAGTGGCAGGAGCACTAGCTTCGCTATATGAGGAAGCGAAGACGAGTGCTTCCGACGCAAATAAAGGATAGGCAAAAAAGTTCAAGAGAAGAAGGAAGAACTTTACCGTGAGAAAGTAGAACGATAGGCCAAATACAATCCTACTTATTTGTATCGGCAAATACAAATACAAATAAATATAGATCGAGTTACAACTTCCATGGCCAAAAGGAGAAATACTCCTCCTAGAATCCAAGGATAGGAATGAAACGACAATAGCTCCTATATGAACTACTGGGGAGATCATAGCGGAGAAGTCGAGACCTAACAAAATAAGTAAACCAGAAGTGTCGCAAAAGACTAGGATGGGAAACAAAACGGAATGTACCGGATTTTTAGCACGTACAACCATCAAACCAGAGACCAAAGCAGGGCTCGACAAAACAGAAAGTATCATGGTACGTCGTCCTTCCTTGAAATGGAACTTGAATGCTGGAGCAAGAAGACGCATTCAAGTTGATCTATTACAACCGGCGCGGTTGTTCGTATTTCATTTTCTTAAAAGGCACATGCACTAGGTTACTTACGGAATCTCAAAGAAAGAGTCGTCCAGGAGCACTTCGTTAGATTTGCATGTGTTAAGCATATAGCTGAAGTAGCCTAAGCGCTTCAACCTGCTCTTACAAGACGAATCTCTTTCTATACGCAATTGAAACTAGAATCTACTCCTTTTTGGTCTGAAATCTCAGTGGAGACGGTAAAGATTAGGTGCCTTTCTTTCTATAGGGATAGGTGCTTCTCTCTATAGAAAGAAAGGAGATCCAGTTTACCATTGAGAGTAGAGAAGGGGAAGGCTTGCTTGTACTAGTTGAGAGTAGAGAAGGGGAAGGCTTGCTTGTACTAGTGTCTTATTTCCTAGAATCTAGTTCAGAAGATATCCACCTGTCTCCATAAAGAATCACCACCTGAATAGGCTATCCAGCTGTCTGCATAAAGAAGAACGACCTTCTAAGCACATTGACAGCTTATCATTTCTCGTACGCTATGACCCTTAGAATCGCTAGATGGCAGGGAGTGGGATCTCATTGGTAGCCTAGCTTGGGATAAGCAAGGAGCGCGCATCACAATCCATATGAGGGTGGAGTCGTTGGTTCGAACCCAACTTGTATATTCGATATATATAGGAAAGAGGAATCTCTAGAAAGAAAAAGAAGTCTCTTAGTAGAGAAGATAGAGATTTTCTCTATTGATGTGAGCCTATATAGTTGAAGAGATTGAAGGCTACCCACAAATCTCATATATAGACGAGTGGAATTCACAAAGTCACTTCGCTTCACTTTACTTCAAAGTCTATTGATCGAAGTAATGCGGTTCACATCCTCATCTTCAGGTTGGTTGCATATTTTTTTCCTGTGTCCACCAGGAGTTCTCGCTACCCTTGGTGTGTGTCTTGGTGGAGTTATGGTGGCAAAGAATGCATTCATATAGTTGATGTCTTTTTGGGGAGAGGTGAGATCCCTGTTTTTTTGTAGGCTTGGTCTGAGTGAGTCTGAGTTTGAAGAGTAAGCACTCTCACTTTCAAATAAGAAATAAGCCAATCACAGTTGGAAATTCTCAATCTCTTTCTGCACTTTCACACAACATACAATTTTTAAAAACGCTGAAGAAACAATGCACTCCACTTATGCTGATTCAAACATGCTAACAAGAAAGCAACACGATGCACTGTGCGCTAAGAATAATTACGAACTAACTTGAAGTTAAAGAGATGGATGGCACCTCTTTTCTAGAAGAGTGCTCGAGTGCCTCATCAACCAAGCTTGTACCGGTATTCAGTGAAAGGTACCAGTTTCAGGCTTTTCCAGAGCACCAGTTCATTTTTTTCATAAACTCGTAAGTAAATAGAATAGAGAAGTTCTTTACTCCTTGCAGTCAATAATAATCGTGTCGATTGTGTGTCGCTACGCGCCTGTGGAGATAGCTGTTTACGAGAGGAAGAAAACATTCAGTCCATCTTATTAGAAACGTAGATAGAGTAAATCGTTCCCTCCTGACATATCTTATCTGATTGCGCATACGATGCTTGGCTCTATTATAACCAGAAGAAGCTTTTTGAGCTTGGCTGCTAGAATTCAGATAAGATTGAACATAGCTATGCACATTACTTGATTGACCCATGAATAGAAGCACGTATTAGCAAGCATGAACCCTGAAGGTCATAGGCAATGCGCGAAACAGAAGATTCTAGCTATATCCGACTACATGGCCGACCTCAAAGCATCGAGCAAATAATATTATTGATAGTAAATTATATACTTATTTAAAGAATATAGGCGAATACTGAACTTCTCTCCCAAATCCAAATATGTCTTCTGACAATATTCTTTCTTTGGGCTTTGAAGCGTTCTGCATAAGCAAGGAATTTAACTACAATCCATGATATTGTTCATATGCACAATATCGCTTTCAAACTACTACTCGAATTTCTTCTTTCTACGTGGTTTACTGCCTAGCGTTCTTCTTCTTGCCTAGCAGGGTACACTATTGACTATACAAGAGACGGAAACGGTACTCTTTTAGTTCAAAACTCAAGAAGTGATTGCTCGTCACGACTTTTCTTGCATAATATTCTGTAGCTTTCAACACTTCTGTTTCGCATTCAACAAGCAAGGGCGCGGTAGTTGAGACTTTCTATCTCGCATATGCATATGAAAAAAAGATTTAAACTACTTGTCTTTCCCGGTACTATGAGTTGTACTTTTGTTCTTCTCCCTAGCTAGCTTGTGAGCATATGAAAAACAGTGTAAAGTTGGATTTTGTCTTCTTTCTCCCAGCAAGCTTATTCTCTTCTTTCTGCTTGCTTATTCTATCCGCTGCCTACAGATAGATCTCAGCGCGGGATCAATTCCAGTCTTGGCAGTGCTTTTTTACCCTTCTTTCTGACCGAGTGAGTAACTACGGCATGTTACGAACAAAGGAAGCTTTGCAACTCTATTTGAGAAAAAGCAAGCACCAGTTCATTTTATGCTGTTTAACGAGAAGGAAACTGAGCCTTTCTTTGGACTTCGGAGTATCAATAGGTCACTCTAGATAGAAAGATGCGTCTTCTTATCTTCTTCTTATATAAGAGTGAAAAAGCTAGTATCTTCTTCCAGCCTACCTATTAGAGAGTCTTTGAGCCCTTTCTCTTTACCACTGGCTTTAGTTAAGTAAGTAAGTGCAGTTCTCTTCTTTCATTCTTTAACCCGCCCTCTCACCTCAATGAGTGAAGGCAACGTGTGGGGCTTACTACACAGCATAGCATTTTATCTGCGAGGAAGAAGAAGTTGACTCAGAAATGTATGTATGAGGACAAGGTTGTGAGAGTTGGCCGATTAACTTACCTCGGGGGGTTCAGTCGTCTGCTAAAGATTCAATGGTAGGTATGTTAGCCAAGGAAATATGACTCTCAGCGAGGCCGCTAAGGATTTATTTAAAAGAGAAGGAAGAGCCTGCAGCGAGATAAAGCACGGATATTGGAGTTGATAGATGTGGGTAGAGAAGGAGAACCTAATAGCTCTACCTAGCGGGACTTCCATAACTAATATACGCCATCTGCATACCGCATAGAGTTTCCACTTTTCACCAAGAAAGACTCGCTACTTGCTCGATAACAACAAAGCGCCCATACGTAATGACGAAGAGGCTTTGTTAACCCGTCTGGCGAAACCCCATGCTTTTCTTCGTTCCAGTGAGTAACTACTAACGTGTAGAACCAAAGAAGCCGTTGGTCGAGCTACTTCTCGTTCCTTTCAGCCAGCACTTTGTATACCGAGGAGTCACTTCAGTATCTCACTTTGACTCGTCCAGACATCACATATGTAAACAGGTTTGCAAATTTATGCATGTATCTAAAGATGTTGACTTTCAGGCTCAAACGAATTCTGAGATATCTAGAAGGGGCTATTGCTTATGGTGTTCGTTTTCCGCCTTGCTCATCTCCGAGTTTGGTGTGTTATGTTGATGCTTACCGGGCATCAAGCTGCTGGAAAAAATAGAAATATATAAAATACTAAGTGAGCCGTCAGCCTGCAGCTAAGCTAGTCTGCGAGCCGATCTCCTCAATGTAGTTTAGTTCCTGTATAAGCAAGTACTTCGAGCTTTGTTGAAACATTTCTATACATCGTCGATGGATATGCTAAAATGACTGTTGGTGTTACTATTAGCTCATTGTGTGGATACTATTCGTATTCGTATACGCTTGGTGAAGCAATTCCTCTAACAGATGGTAGCGGTAAGTCTCAATTACCTAACGAAACGCTTTCATCGTTTCAATACTTGCTACCATAAATATTGTTTGCTAAAGAAAATGCAAGAGGTCGAGTGGAAGGTAAAGTGCTATAAGGTAAGGGTAAGCCCAGCTACCTATGAGTTGATAATGTGTAAGAGGCTTACTAGGTTATTATAAGTTGGTAGCTGCTTCTAGCAAAACATGTAAACTCCAAGTGTCCAATGAACCCGATTTGGCGAACCAGTACAATGTGTGTTCCTTTTGCCTCATGATATGTTGCCGGGCTCAAGGTGAATCGGTCATTCTTGTGGCTTCTTTTTCGTCATGTGATGCCGACACCCGAAACCGGATTAACACTTAATCCATGTCGCATGGCCATGCTTATTCGAGTCGGATCACACAAGGGGTCCAGAGTATATCTTCCCAAGTCGGAGGGGGCAAATCGTTTCTTAGTTGGCCATATCTCATGGCATGAGTTTGGACCAGCGCAAAACCGAACTTTATAACTTCTCAGTAACGGAGTAGCGTTTGGTCGGCCCTAAGCAGGTCGGTCATCATCCCCAGTCCATGCACCGACCTCAGGTCTTGGACACATAACACATGTCGTACTTGAGACTAATAGATGACCTTTTGCTGGGCCTCATCGTTGGGTCTATCCGACATGACAAGTTATCTGAGCCTAGTTCCGACTTCCAGGAGCTGACCTCAGATCCTGTCAAGTCCATGCTATTCGGCTAGCATCCAGTGCTACATGGCCAGTGAGATCAAGCCATCTACTGTGTTGTATGCTGGTCTAGTCGGGTGCGAGTTTGGTCGCATCCTTCTACTGATCAGGGACCTTTTAGAACACACCATACAATACATAGTCTCACATACAAGTCACATACTTGTCGATATGTATTATTGATAGTGTTCAAGGACTATATCAGTAACATCATAAACACACAGAAAAATCATTCTGACTTGATTGCCTCTAGGGCATATTTCCAACACACAACACTATCAATGACCACCAACCAACCACAAACCGACTAACCGGCAGAAACCTAGCCTTCAACGATAGTGCCTCCTAGAAGGTCATGCCACAAGAGTCCCATCACTTCTTGCAGCTATTAGAGGGACCAGATATTTTTCACCGGGAGGACGATTTGGAAGTGGTATGGACCCACGTTTACGCCTTCAAAATGGACATGGCACCCGAGAGCATCACTATCACCGCCGTCAATAACCTCCAGGAAAGTCTTTTGCCTTACAAGATCCCAACCACCTTGCAAGGACCTACTAGCCAGAATCACCCACAATGTACATTCAACCGAATGGCTCGTTGGTACAGTCATCACCCCCGTGTCATGCGCGACACCTGCCACAAGGTTGTCGTCGCGCTCACCACTTGGAGCAGCCATCTTGGCATCCAAAAAATGCCAGCCTCGCCTATCTCCCTTCAGAGCATCCATTTATTATGTTCCCTCCATCTGTATTTACATGACATCCCCGTATTCACGATTTAACTTTAACAATCAGTTAGAACAATTTTTTTTTGTAAATCGATTTATTCAACGTCGATGATGAGCATTATTTAACATTGTTAAACAATCAATAATACATGGATCTATGCATCAACCAATGCAGAGGCCGGTGTCCACTTTTTTCGAAAAAAGAAACCAATTTGACCAATAAATACATGACTTATCGCCATAAAAATTATATCATTGGAATTTTTGTGTATATGAATTCAAAAGTATAATATGTATGGCACATAATTAAACTATGTTTCATCGATCAAATCAAATATCAAATTTGAATCTGGAAA
Source organism: Elymus sibiricus (assembly GCA_039707655.1). Classification (NCBI taxonomy): domain Eukaryota; kingdom Viridiplantae; phylum Streptophyta; class Magnoliopsida; order Poales; family Poaceae; genus Elymus; species Elymus sibiricus. The sequence continues at coordinate 341,332,551 of CM077666.1, read as the reverse complement.
TGTGTGGGCTATTCTGTTTGTGATGATAGTATCGAAGTGGTTCACTAAAACTCCCATGTGCCAATACAGTTCAAAGTAATTTCATCTAGCCTTCTCCGATCTAGTGGATGAGTTACAAACACATCTCTTTAGAGTGTACATATACACCTGCTACTTATTCTTTCCTGATCCTTTCTTCGTAAAAGACTCCACTACGGAATCCACCTCTTCCTCTATCTCATCTATCTGCGTTGAATCAGGAGAATTATAATTAGTTTCATAAATATATGAACCAAACGTCTTCACACAACAATCACCTCATGTTGTACTCAATGTACCGTTACTAATTAGTTGCCATCAAATGCTAGTCAGCCCAAAACAGTTCTACTTTACTTTCACACTACCGTAGACAACCCCATCTATGACCCACCAAAATGCTCAAATTTTCATATAAATTTAGACTGGATACATCGCATAATTACACAATACTATCACATTGAACATAACCATATCATACTTAAACACTACAATGATCTAGAACGAGATAAATAAACTACTACTACTCCTCGTCGGATGAGAGCTCTATCACCGTGGTGCCGGAGCCACTGGCCTTGTGGTCATTGGCGGCTGGGCAAATTCATGACATGTCATCGGAGTCAGAGTCCACGTCGTCAAGCTCGGTGAACATTTGCTCCCTTATCATTGATAAACTCAAGGATGGCACCGTTCTCGACGACGAGGTCCAGGTTGGCGAGGAGCTCGACCATGATGACGGCAGCGGCGCGCTTGACTTCGACTTGCGCCTCCGCCGTATGGTGCTTCGCCTCCTTGATGAGGGCGGCATGGTACTGTGTCTCTGCCTCCTCCCAACAGAGGAGGCGGATGGCGCTCCACCCTCCTCCGCCGTGTTGGCTTGCTCCCCGCCCATACCGGCGACCTCGAATCCAGTGGCGACAAGCTCCTCCTCCACCTCCATAGTGTCGTCGTTCTCCTTCCCTCCTCTGAGATCGGATCCCCATCGGCAGCTTCTGATGCCTCATGCGCCGCCATGTACGTGTGGTCCTCTACGACAAGTTGGGCATGTCGCTCAGATGAGAGCATGACATACTATATCGAGCGACGACACAATATCCCAAGGGTGCAACGACGAGTGCAGGGTGGCACAAGTTAGGCACGTCAGTGGCGAGCTCGAATACGGCGGTGGCAAAGGGAATCCTATGGGGAAAGAGTGGAAATGGTGGCGGCGGCTGGGGAGTAGGGTTTGGGGGAGAGCTAGTGCCGATTTATAACCCGTGGCTGGCCAATCGGGCAACACATCGGCTACCGCGCCATGAATGTGGGGGAGAGGCGATTACATGCACAAGAGAAGATGAGGGGGACAAAGTTTGCGGCTGGGATGGAAGAAAGTTGAGGGAAAGGAAGTCGACAGGGTTAGAGAGGTGATGGAGAGAAGTGGGGCATCTAAGTCAGAGAGATAACAGAGAGAAGTGAGACAACAGGGTCAAAGAGTGAGTGAAATAGAGGGGTTAGGTGAGCTTTGGGTGGGGGTTTAGGGTGGGGTTGTTGTGGAGGGGCTTAAGGTGTGGTGCGGTGTGTGTTTGGAAGAGGTTAGCACTTAGAGCATCTCCAACCGTTCACCAATAAGTGGTTAGTGGAGCTCTCCCAATATTTTCTTGGGGAGCTCTTTCATCTCCCTCATGAAAAACATGCAGCTAGGGTGTCCCGTGTAGCCATCTTCATCTCTAGGTGCCTTACGGCATCGTCAAGGTGGTGGGAACCCCGATCTCGTTGATCTTGGAGTTTGGGTGGCTCTAGCCCTGGCTAGGGTTCATTCTATGTGTCTAGTCGGTGGTGGCGAGGCGATGTCCGTGGAGGGTGTGTTGTGTTTTGGTCTGCACCAAATTAGGGCCCCTCTTTTCTGTCTATGTTTTTTCTAGGTGGTCTTCGAGGTTATGCCTCCCAAGTTCTTTCTGGACAGATCATGTATGGTTCTCCAACCCTCCTTGCCGCTTTCTTCTCTGGAACGACGATTTTATCCTCAGTTCGGTGTCATCGGCTTCTTCGAGCTTCGACTGGCGACTTCCTAGTCGTTGCATCAGGTGTTACCCTAGCTCTGAAGGTGTTTCATAGATCCAGAGGGGGCATCATGCCTTGCTCACGGCGCGCCATTGCCGAGTGCAGGAGGAAAACGACGTCGATATATCCAAGGACTAGTATGTTATTTTCTATTTTTATAAGGATGGCCTTTTAAGGATTGGACAATTTTAATATATATGACCCTAGCATTCTCGCAAAGAAAATGTGGGGTTTTAGGTGGGCTGCTTTTGTAGCTCCCAATAAACCCACCCTCAATACCCAACATGACATATGGGGCACACTTGTCAATGGGATACTCTCCTTCTGAAGACAACAACGGAGAACAAAGGACGATGTCGATGGTGGCAGTGGTGGCGGCCGTGGATATGGTGGAGCTAGTTGGTCGATGGTGGGCCGTGGGCCACGCAGTGTTGGGAAGGTATTTGGGTTGAAGAAAAGATGAAACACCGGTGACGTCTAGTCATCACTGGTATTGCACGGGTTCATTTTTTTACATTGTTTGTGTCTTACACAAGTAGCGATATGGTTTAAGGGCACCTCCAAAGCAGACCCTCAAACTGCCTGCATCCGTCCAGACCGTGCGGTCCGGACATCTTTTGCCATCCAACGCGGCCCTGCATCCGTCCGTCGACCGATCCAGATGTTCTTTTTCCCGCAATCTGGAAGCAAACTAGGGGGGCTTTGCAGGTGTTCGGATAGCAGCCACGTAGGACTCCGACACCCCCGGCCCACCCAAAACCCCTCCCGGACCCCGTGTCTCCATACTTCCCTCTTTCTCTGCATCCATTTTCTTTCTCGCTGACGCCGCACTCCACCACCCCGGTTGCCCGCCAAACCCTTCTCGGAACACCGCGAGCTCCACCGCTACACCGGACTCCATGCCGCTTGTCCTCCGCCACCGTGCTCACCTCTCGTTCGTCTGCCGCGTAGTTACCATCCGCCCCTATGATAGTCACCACGCCGGCAAGTGTTTGGTGAAATGCCCAAGCTAATTTTTTGTGTCCCTTCTTCTTTGGGGCAATGGATTCAGATATGGAGTACATATACGAGTAATACACTGAGTCGTTTTGACGAATCGTCCGACGCGGAGGACTCCACGGATGAGACGGCGATGATGTAGGCGGTCCTTGCAGACGCGGAGCGTGCAGAAGAGCATGTTCTCAATTTTAAGAGATCGATCAAAGGTCATTGAGTGCTCAATCGAAACAGGGCACGTGGCCATTTGACGCCGATGGACGACTACTTTTCCCAGATGCCCTATTCGCTGACAATTTTTGCCGGTGCTTTCGGATGCGAATAAATGTCTTTGATCGTTTCTACCATGGCGTCCGGTCCTTTGATGTCTACTTCATCTTGAAGAAGGATGGCGTAGGAAGGATTGGATTCTCTGGTTACCAGAAGTGCACGACCACATTGCGGATGCTTGCATATGGCACGACCGTTTGTTCATGGGACATATACCTACGGAAGTCTAATAGCACATGCAGAGATGCCATGGTTAGATTTGCTAGTGCCGTGGTCTCGGTGTTTGGACCTCAGTACTTGAGAGAAACAACTGTTGCAGACACCGAGAGGCTCTTGGCAATGTCCGAAGCAAAAAGGTGACCAGGTTTGCTCGGATCTCTTGACTGCATGCATTGGAGATGGGAGAACTGCCCAAAAGCTCGACAAGGGCAATATTAGGGCCATGTTAAGAAGCCCACCATCATTTTTGAAGCAGTTGCATCCCCTGATCTCAGAATTTGGCACGCTTTCTTTGGCATGCCCGGGTCTCACAATGACATCAATGTGCTGCAACGATCTCCATTGTTTGCTAGGCTGACTGAAGGGAAAGCTTCTCCTTGCAACTATACTGTCAATTGGCATGAATACAACATGAACTACTATCTGGTTGACGGTATCTATCCTCCGTGGGCTATCTTTTTCAAGACCATCTCTGACCCGCTTGGTCAGAAAAGGTCTCACTTTGCCCAAAGACAAGAAGCAACTAGAAAGGATGTTGAGAGAGCATTTGGAGTTCTCCAGACCCGTTTTGTGTTCGAGGACCTGCTAAATAATTGGATCCGGAGACCTTGTGGGAGGTGATGACATGTTGTGTGATCATGCACGGCATGATCGTGGAGGATGAAGGTGAGGATGCTGCCGTAGCTCTTGATTTGAGAACATGTGTGATCCTATCAAACTTCCAGAGCAGAATGCGTACACGTTTGATGAGTTTGTTTAAATGCATCAACAAATTCGGCATCGAGCAACTCATGAGCAACCGAAGGAAGATTTAATTGGGCATCTGTGGGTAGTTAAAGGGGACAACTAGTACATATGTGCTAGTTGAATTCAAGTTTGAACTACTTTAATTTAATAACTTTGTTGGATTGTAATATTTAAATTAGAACTACTAGGGCATTTGAACATTTCTAGATAAACTACGATTTGATATGCGGTTATTTTGAGCTTGCGGACTTTAAAAAAGAGACGGATGTTTGCGGCTAGCTTTGGATGACCGGCTCCCGCATCGGTGTCTGCAGACAGGTCCCCACCAGTCCGTGGACGAATACTGACATGCCCTAACCTGCATATCTCTAACTCTATCATACTGACATGGTTAGGGCATCTCCAAGGCGGACCCTCAAACCGCTCGCATACGTCCGGACCATGCGGTCCGGACGTGGTTTGCCATCCAATGCGGGACTGTATCAGTCCGCCGAACGGTCCGGACGTACTTTTTTCGGCAAACCCGAGACAAACGTGGGAAGGCTTTGCAGGAGTCCAAACATCAGACATGTAGGACTCTGACACCCCCAGCTCATCCAAAACCCTTCCCGGACCCCGCGCCTCCATCCTCCCCATTTTCTCTCCTTCCTTTTCTCTCTCTTGCCTTCGCCGCCGCTCCACCACCCCGGCCGCCACGCCACACCCCTGCCGGAACTCTACGTGTCCGTCACCTCCAGCGTTCCAGCCGGGCTCCACCCCGCTTCTCCTCCGTCGCCGTTCAACCCCTGTCCTTCGACCACCCCGCCAAGTACCATCCACTACTGCTATACTCACCATTCCCGGCAACTGTTCGATGAATTGTCGGAGCTAAAAAAGTTTACCCTTCTTCTTTCTAACAATGGTATCCGATTTGGAGTACATATATGAGCATTATGTTGAGTCGTCCGACAACTCGTCCGACGAGGAGGACTACACGGATGAGACGGCAATGATGCAGGCGGTCCTTGAAGACGCGGACCGTGCGGAGGAGCATGTTCTCAATTTCAAGGGATCGATCAAGGGTCATCGAGTGCTCAACCGCAACAGGGCGCGCGGCCATTTGACACTGATCCGTTTTGCAGTTGTTCGTGGACCTGCTAAACAATGAGATCCGGAGACCTTATGGAGGTGATGACATGTTGTGTGATCATGCACAACATGATTGTCGAGGATGAGGGTGAGGATGCTGCTGCAGCTCTAAAATTTGAGAACATGGGTGATCCTATTGAACTTCCAGACCAGAATCCGGCCACATTTGAAGAGTTTATTGAAATGCATCAACAAATTCGGCATCGACCAACTCACGAGCAGCTGAAGGAAGATCTGATTAAGCATCAGTGGACGGTTGAAGGGGACAACAATGTTTGAATGTAAAATTTGAACTAGTGATGCATGCGGCTATTTGAATGTCTGTACTTTATGTATGCGGCTATTTGAACGTCTGAACTCTATGTATGTGGCTATTTGAATGTGCAGACTTTAAAAAAATTGAGGGAGGCCAGACGTATGCGGGCAGCGTTGGATGGCGGCCTCTCACATCCGTGTCCGCGGACTGACACCCCTTGCCTGCGGACGGATACAGGGTAAAATTTGTGTTGGAGATGCCCTTAGCCTTGCAATTCTTGCATAAAGCAATGAACAACAGGCAACGAGTACCATGAGCTAGTTAAGCCAGTACAGTGACACCATTAACTGCCATAATTTGAACGCGGAGGTACCACGGAATAACGGAAGGACAGACGTGGAAGTAACAAATTACTAGTTGGCAGTTGACTTGGCCTAACCTTATGGAGTAGTGCCTCGGCTTTGTCCACATCCTGCTCGATCTCATCTGCCTCGGCTTTGACACTGGATGCTGCCTTCTTGAGTCTTTCATTACCGGGAAACGCTTCTGAGACGTCGTCGGCGATTCTCTCCGCCGCCTCTGCAACCTTCTCGACCATCTCGATTGTTGCCTCTGCTGTTTGCTCCGCCTTATCTATCGTGTGTGATTTATAATACACAAAGACAGAAGTTAAAATGAAAAACACACGCTAAGGCCGACATATTACAAGTGGGAATATTTGATTTCGATTTACCTTCCAGTGCTCTGAACTGCCAGTAAGCAGGTGCTGCAAGAAAGAAAGCACCAACAAGCCACGTGACCCTGAGAAGCTCGCAGCTTGTGAACGCCAGAAAAGGAAATTGATGAAACGCGGGCAACGGTGCGACTTGTCTGCACTTACCATGAAGAAAAGTCGGGTATTGGGAGATTGGCTCCTAGCACTAGCAGTTCTCCCGGGTCTCCACCGACCGCTGGGATTCTTAAAAAAAAACATGTGAATATGTGATACTTTACGTAACAACCTTGTAGATTAGCATGAAGTTTGTTGATACTCCTCACGCATGCTATCATCGATGCACTACAAGTTAATTAGATGGGCAAATGATATGCTAGTTCATGCACGATAAGAACGGCACGGGATGTTTAGAGAAGAGATGATGGGAAAAGGGTATGTTCATGCATCCTAAGAACAAGAAGATTAGAGAGGGAGAGAACATCGTATCCACATACTGTGTTGCTCTTCTTTTCGGCTGGTTGATGCCCCAAGACTTCGTGGTTAAGCCAACAGGAATTTGCCGGCGATGAGCTGATGCACATATACCAGTGTTCCGTTGTTGCCGAAAACCCTCTGGAGTGTGTGGCGCCAAGGCTTTGGAAGTAACACAAGATATGAGGATCGCCATGAAATTGAAAGGAGTCACCTGGTTTCTTCGATGTTGAAGCTACCCTTTTAGGAATTTCGAACTTCTGGCAGCCTCCTTGCGTTTCTCTCGTCTGCAGAGTTCTGCTCAACTTAAAGTCCTATTTATCAGTCTGCCCCAAACCACATAACAAGACAAGGTGAGAACTGTTGGGTTTCAGGCTTAGGATCGAATGCGCGAGAGCACACTGTTAGAGCATCTACAGCCGCCGGACTTTGCAAATTCGGCACCTCAAACGCCCGCGGACGCGGGCGCGTCCACGGACACTGACCGGTCAAGCCTCAAGTAATGCATTGCATATCTGGACATCTCAATTATCATATCTCAAATCCATATAAACTCATGCAACTACGTCGATGCATTACACACATCGTCCGGCTTCTCCATCACTACTAACATGCCATCGGACTACCTGACATGTTTGGGTATGGCGGAGATCATCCACGGCTGCCCTTGCCCTTCCCGGCGCCCTTGACGTCCTTCTCGCGGAAGTACCGGTCGAAGACGCAGTAGGGCTCGAGTCGGATCTGCTCGTCGCCGGATCTGTCCTCGCTGTCGCTGTCCTCCTTCTCCTCCTTTGGTGGTAGTCCGACCATGGCACGTACCGCCCGATTATGCTCTCGGGCGAGGGCGCGCGTGTTCCTCCGTTGCCGCTTCTTCACAATGCGGGCGCGGATGGCTTCCTCCTCTGCGTCCGCCCGCGCCGCCGCATCAGCCGCCTCCGCCGCCGCCATTTCCGCCGCGATACGGGCCTCGGCGGCCCTTATCCTCTCCTTCCCACGGCGGGCCGCCCGTTCCCGGTGGGACTCATAGTCTGCCGACCGGTGATGGGGAAGGAAAGATTTTTTGGCTGCCGGGACCGTGATGATCCAGCCCCAGATGACCCAAGCGCCCATTGAGCCGACGCTATGGAGTTGCGCCGGACAGATGCTTTCGTCGGCCGGGCGCTGTCCTCCCGGGAGCGGCGGAGTGCAATGCGGACCGCCATTGCCTCCTCCAACCTGCACGGGATGACACCCCAGTCGACAGATCCAGACTGGTCGGAGTCAGATCCGCTGCCCGCCATGCCGGAGACGGCCGGAAATCGCCGGAGGTGAGCTTGGGTGGCGGAGGGAGTGGAGGGGAGTGGAGTGTGAAGTGGCTAGGGTTTGGTCCGACGAGCGGATGGGGACGAATATATGTGGGGTTGTTGCGGGCCAGCGCGGGCCAGGCCGACGTGGCGGGGGCGCCCGGGCGCCCCATATCTGCCCCATATTTGGTCTGGATATGAGGGGTGTCGGTCAGCCCGGGTGTTTGAGGCCCATTTGAGACGCCTGTCTGGGTCAGATTTTCGTGACCGGTCAGTGACTGGACAGGCTGCCCAGGCATTTGAGAATGGTTTGAGGCGCCCGACTGTAGATGCTCTTAGAGTAATCGTGACTAGAGATACTAGTCTACTAGGAATCAAAGTCTTTGCGGGTCACGTGGCTTATTTTTGAAAAGTAAACAGTCATGTGCTCCCTCCGTCCAAAATAAACTTAGTATAAAGTTGAGACACTTATTTTGAGATAGAGAAAGTACATGTGTACATAGTATGATAGTTTTTTTTTCTTTAACACGGTACATCCGCAAATGCTCACATACACGTACATACAATCACCTTACAAACACACGCATGCACACCCTACCCCTATGAGCACCTTTGAGATACTGAGCCGGTACAATATCTTGAAATTGACGAAGTCACCACAGACGCCTCGTAGTCGACGGGAACCTCTCGTACCACTGAACGAACATCACCAAAATGTCTGGAATAAATCCAGAGAAATGCGAGCACCAGCACCAAGCTTAGAATTTGAACACTGGTGGGCTGGTTCCACCGCAACGAACCTAACCGTCAGAAGCTACATAGGTTACTAGTAGCATTCGGGATATTCCTTGGTGGGGACGGCAGTTGACCCAGGCGCGACGCCGCGACCCTTTCCCTGAGTTTCTAGGAGGTCCATGTGGCGCAGCGTGCGGCGGATCGGGGTCCTCCTGATCTGGCCGACGATGGTTGCTTGAGTCTTCTGCATGATTCGTGTTGTGGGCAACGATGTTTGTCCGTGAGCTTTTGTTTGGTGAGGTGGTCGTGCTCATTGTTCTGTGTCCTTGGGAGCTAGTCTGTGTTCGTGCTTGCTCTCGAGTGAGCAGCTCTACCTTGCCGACAATGCGGCACCCTTTGATCCAGCGCAAGAAAGCAGGGGCCTTCTTCGGCGGTGGTGGCGAATGGCATTGTGATGTGGTCTCGCCATCTAGGAGACAACAAAGGTAGGATATTTCCATGGTGGCATAACTTTTCCTCGAGACTTTGCCCCTCCCTCTAGTACGATCACGATGGTGGACAGGGCAATCAGGATTACAAGAATAAGAAAATAAAAGAAAACAAAAGAGAAAAAGAGCACTACAAGGTCCAGTATGGATCATGGTCAGGCGCATTCTCTCCTTTAACATCAAACCACATGGGCGACTACCCTCATCGCGCCACCACTTTTTTCTCCGCCCCTGCCGCCACTGGAGGCCATGACTTGGCGAAGCCTGTGAGGCGACTGCGACGGTGTGGTTTTACTCTCGAGGCATGGCCCGTGGCGTAGCGGGGTCTTGCAGATTGCAGCTGGTGTCTCTCGATGTTGCAGGGGTTGTCGGCACAGCGCCCTCGCGTATCCCTGATTATGTGGCGGTTGGTGGCCTCGTGAAGCGGTATACATTCATTGTGGAGGGAGGCTCGCTCCTCCCCGGGCAGTGCAGATCGTGGTGCGATGTCCCGACGACGTCTCCAGTGGGTGGGCGCTCCTCCTCTAGCTTGGCCAAGTGGTAGCTCCAGCGTCGTCCGACTGGAGGTGCAGTGGTGAGTTAGATCTGGCAGGCGAGGCGAGGTGGCTGCTCCCTTCCACGTCTACGGGACACACACGCTGGTGCCACCAGTAGCTGCATAGAGGTGGATGTGGGCCAGATTAGGCGGTTGATGAGTGGATTTTACATTCATTTTTACCCTCATTTTAATTACACACCATCATATATTTTTGTGTTTATCTCTGCAACTTGTTTGCTAATCACTTACAACTGCAAAGATGGACAACTCTCCTTGTTTATTCTATTCCTTGCATATATGGACATATTTAGGTGGAAATCAAAGCATATATGGAATGTATCCCAAGGAGGGGATTGATTCCATATAAAATTGGGCATCAACAAAGTTGACAAAACAGAAGACGGCCAAGAGTGGCACCACCACGTATGTGACATAAGCAAAAGGAACTTTCATGAAGGGGCCCAGGTCCAATTTGCATAAGAAGGTCTCCGAAACCCTATTCTACCCATCTACACTATGTAAAGGAGAAGGACTCTCATAAGCTTTCTCTCGCCTCCACTGTTAGCAGCCGTTATATTCATCACCGCCGCCATAGCCACCATCTCCATATTCCATTAGATTCCACTTATAATCGAGATCACATCGCAATCAGCAACATTCTAAGACTATCAAGCATTCATCTTCAAGTTAACCTTTGTACAATGTATTATGCTTGTGATTGAATTGTGATTTGTGAGTAATCCCCTTGGGCTAAGGGTCGAGGCGTAGCTTGGCAACCCCGTGTACTCGCACTTCAGGGATCGACGGTATGATTTCCCTTTATATGTTTGCACAATGATATAAGGAAGAGTGGAAGATTTGCCGAACACCAATGACAGTAAGGCTAGTATGGTAGCCGAAACCAGCTCTTTGGGGGACAATGATACATTTACTAACCGAGATAACACCGCAAGATGGATTAGGGCCAAGGTTGGAAAATTCAATTCTCGATTCAGAGGCAGTTGATCATGGTGTCACAAGGAAACATCACCCACTTATCTATATACAAACTATTTATTTATTATTCATATTGATGTCAACTTTTTATTTTTTAACCCAGACGTATATATAATTTTTGATTGTTTCATGCTATTATCATACCACCTTTATATATTTTTCGCCACAATTTATATTATTTTTCTTTTGGACTAACCTATTAATCCATTGCCAAAGGTCAGTTCTTGTTTTATAGTGTTTTTGGAAATATAGGTTGAAAATTCACAGAGTCGGAATGACCTGATTTTTTTTGTGGATTTTTTCTGGAATATATCTAAATTTCTGGCTAAAGAATCAACGCAAGGCGGTGCTCGTGGGCTCCACAAGGCCTAGGGGCACGGCCTGATGTCTACTACACAACTTTATTCTTGTAGACTCTGTTGGGCCTCCAAGCGCAGAGTTTTGTAGGATAGCAACAAATTTCCCTCAAGTGGATGACCTAAGGTTTATCAATCCGTGAGAGGTGTAGGATGAAGATGGTCTCTCTCAAACAACACTGCAATCAAATACAAGAAATCTCTTGTGTCCCCAACACACTCAATACAATGGTAAATTGTATAGGTGCACTAGTTCGGCGAAGAGATGGTGATACAAGTGTAGTATGGATAGTAGAAATAGGTTTTTATAATCTGAAATAATAAAAACAGCAAGGTAACAAGTGACAAAAGTGAGCACAAACGGTATTGCAATGCTTGGAAACAAGGCCTAGGGTTCATACTTTCGCTAGTGCAATCTCTCAACAGTGCTAACATAATTGAATCATATAACAATCCCTCAACGTGCGACAAAGAATCACTACAAAGTTCTTATCAATAGCGGAGAACATAAGATGAAATTGTTGTAGGTAGCGAACCACCTCAAAGTTATCTTTCTGATCAATCTATTGAGCCATCCCTATAAGTCACAAACAGCCCTAGAGTTCGTACTACAATAACACCATATGATACGCATCAATCAACTCTAATGTCACCTAGATACTCCAATGTCATCACAAGTATCCGTGAGTCAATTATTCGATATGCATTAAACAATTTCAGATTTATAATATTCAATCCAACACAAAGAACTTCAAAGAGTACCCCAAAGTTTCTATCAGAGAAAGTAGGATGAAAACATGTATCAACCTCTATGCCTAGATTACCCCAATGTCACCACGGGAATCCGCAAGTTGATTACCAAAACATATATCAAGTGACTCAATAGAATACCCCATTGTCACCACGGGTATCCACATGCAAGACATACATCAAGTGATCTCAAATCCAAAATATTCAATCCGATAATAAAGAAACCTCAAAGGGAAAGACTCAATTCATCACAACAAGATAGAGAGGGAAGAACATCATATGATCCAACTATATTAACAAAGCTCGTGGTACATCAAGATCGTGCCAAATCAAGAACACGAGAGAGAGATCAAACACATAACTACTGGTACATACCCTTGATGACCCACAAGTATAGGGGATCAATCGAAGTCCTTTCGATAAGTAAGAGTGTCGAACCCAACGAGGAGCAGAAGGAAATGACAAGCGGTTTTCAGCAAGGTATTTTCTGCAAGCACTAAAATTATCGGTAACGAGTAGTTTGATAGCAAGATAATTTGTAACAAGTGACAAGTAGCAATAGTAACAAAGAGTGCAACAAGGTGGCCCAATCCTTTTTGTAGCAAAGGACAAGCCGGAACGATCTCTTATAATAAGCAAAGCGTTCTCGAGGACACATGGGAATTTCATCTAGTCACTTTCATCATGTTGGTTTGATTCGCGTTCGCTACTTTGATAATTTGATATGTGGGTGGACCGGTGCTTGGGTGCTGTTCTTAGTTGAACAAGCCTCCCACTTATGATTACCCCCTCTCGCAAGCATCCGCAACTACGAAAGAAGAATTAAGATAACTCTAACCATAGCATTAAACATATGGATCCAAATCAGCCCCTTACGGAATAGCGCATAAACTAGGGTTTAAGCTTCTGTCACTCTAGCAACCCATCATCTAATTACTACTCCACAATGCATTCCCTTAGGCCCAAAAATGGTGAAGTGTCATATAGTCGACGTTCACATGACACCACTAAGAGAATCAACAACATACATATCATCAAAATATCGAACGAATACCAAATTCACATGATTACTTATGACAAGACTTCTCCCATGTCCTCAAGAACAAAAGTAACTACTCACAAATAATAATCATGTTCAAGGTCAGAGGGGTATTAAATAGCATAATGGATCTGAACATATAATCTTCCACCAAATAAACCAACTAGCATCAACTACAAGATGTAATCAACACTACTAGCAACCCACATGTACAAATCTGAGGTTTTGAGACAAAGATTGAATACAAGAGATGAACTAGGGTTTGAGATGAGATGGTGCTGTTGAAGATGTTGATGAAGATTGGTCCTCCCACGATGAGAGGATCGTTGGTCATGTCGATGGCAATGATTTCCCCCTCCCGGAGGGAAGTATCCCCGACAGAATCTCTCCGCCGGAGAGCAAAAGTGCTCCTGCCCAAGTTCCGCCTCGAGACGGCGGTGCACCGTCCCGAAAGTCTTCTCTATATTTTTTCTAGGGAAAATGGACTTATATACCAGAAAATGGGGGCCAGAGGCTGGCTAGGGGCCCCACGAGCCACCAGGGCGCGCCTGGGGGGGGGGGGGGGTGGCGTGCCCTGGTGCCTCGTGGGCTCCTGGGTGGCCCCCTCTGGTATTTCTTTCTTCCAGTATTTTTTATTTATTCCAAAATAAATCTCCGTGAAATTTCAGCTCATTTGGAGATGTGTAGAATAGGTATCTCTGACATAGCTTTTTCAGGTCCAGAATTCCAGCTGCCGGCAATCTCCCTCCTTGTGTAAATCTTGCATATTAAGAGAGAAAAGGCATTAGAATTGCTCCACAAAGTGTTATATTGATTAAAAATATTATAAATAATAGTAGCAAAACATGATGCAAAATGGACATATCAACTCCCCCAAGCTTAGACCTCGCTTGTCCTCAAGCGAAAGCCGGTATCGATAATCATGTCCACATGTTTAGAGAGAGAGGTGTCGATAAAAACAAAATACGGACATAGTAGCATCATGATCATTATTACAACAACAATATTCATTATCATAAAACTTTCTTGAAAACTAACAACAATGAAGTATAAGGCATAAACTTTCTTGAAAACTAACAAACTATGTTCTCAGTCAACAATGCAATTGCAATTCATCATATTTTCAGGAAGGGTCTCATATAGGAGCTTTTTAGCAAGTCCACATACTCAACCATCATATAGTCTTCTATGATTGCTAACACTCACAACATATATATGGAGCAAAAAGTTTCAGCCAGACACAATAGAAAGATAGGGACTTATAGTTTCGCCTCCCAACTTATTCACCTCAAGGGTGATGTCAACAATAATAACTCATGATCACTCATATCCAACTGGATATATATGCCTAGATCTTTCGCCACCACATGATGCTTGCAAAAGAGAAAAATAAAAAGGAAGTAGAGGAGAACACTATTGACTCTTGCATAAAAAGTAAATACATAAATGTAAAGGATAGGCCCTTCGCAGAGGGAAGCAGAGGTTGTCATGCGCTTTTTGTTGTTGGATGCACAAGCTCTTAATGCAAAGGAACGTCACTTTATATTGCCCCTTGTGATAGCAACCTTTATTATGCAGTCCATCGCTTTTATTTCTTTGCCATCACAATTTCGTACAAAGCTTATTTTCCCTTACAATAAAAGTTCATACACATTTAGGGGCAATTTTTATTGCTTTTTTGCACCGATGACAACTTACTTGAAGGATCTTATTCAATCCGTAGGTAGGTATAGTGGACTCTCATGATATGAAACTGGGTTTAAGGGTTTTGGATGCACAAGTAGTATCTCTACTTGGTGCGGATTTTTGGCTAGCAAAGATATTGGGCAAGCACCACATGTTGGAGAATCTATGACAATATAACTTCTATGTGAATATAAGCAAACATAATTCATTACGTTGTCTTCCTTGTCCAACGTCAACAATTTGACATAAAATACTTAATGGGGGCTCACAATCATAAAAGATGTCCAAGATAGTATATTTGCATGTGAATCTTCTCTTCCCTATTAATTTTTTCATGAATTGCATCATTGACTAATGCTATGCTTGTTAACTTCCAATAAATTTTACCAATTATACTTTTCTTTATGTAATGTCATTACTTTCCATAAGATTAGCATATGATCTTTTTCATTATTTTCATTGCTAGGATTGAAACATGAAAGTAAAGAAGCAAAAAATCAAACTACTCTTTATTATATAACTCTCAACTCGATTACATAGATAGATCATGAAACTAGCACTCGAAAATAGATCATACTAAACTTTTATTCAACTAGATCATGAAATCTCTAAGGATCGAACTAAAAGTAGGTAAAGATAATAAAAGTGATGGTGATACGATACCGGGGCACCTCCCCCAAGCTTGGCACAAGCCAAGGGGAGTGCCCTTACCCATGTACTCAAGTTTCCTTCTTCGGTGATGGTGGTGATGATGAAGTGGCGAGCTTGTCCTTTAGTTTTCGCTTGAGAACATAGTTTTCTTCCTTCAACTTGCTAATTTCTTGCTCAAGCTCCACTATCTTCTCACACAATACGTTCTTGTTTTCCTGTAGAAGACGGAAAGGGATAAATTGGATCTTAGATTTGTTTACTGTGTTTGGGAGGCTCGACTTCTTGAACTCCACATGCATATCTCCCGGTTGAGGTAGAGGGGCATTTTCTTCATCCGAGCTCGCTTCTTCCGTTCCCTTTATGTCGGCGTCTCGCTCCTCCTCCGCGGACCATCCATAGGGATCTATGTCCCCATAGATCCTTGGATTTGTAACATAGTGCGATACGAAGCTCTCTCCATCTGAGTCTTGAGACGACATACTTTCGGATCTGTCAGAAAAATAGCACGAAACAAGAATAGAGGATATTTCTGCGATACGGTGGTCAAAACGTTCGGAGTATATAAAAAGAATTTTTATCTTGTAAAACAAGTAATCCAGAAGAAAACGGAGTCGGGAAGGCTCACGAGGGGCCCACGAGCCACCAGGGCGCGCCTGGGGGGGTGGCGCGCCCTGGTGCCTCGTGGGCACCAGGTGGGTCCCCTCGGCTATTTCTTATTTTTGTTTTTTTTCTAATATTGCAAAACTGACAGAAAGTATTTTTATGGAATTTTTGGAGTCGGTTTACTTACCGTATCACGTACCTCTTCCTTTTCAGGGTTCTGGTGTGTTCTGGAAGGTCTCTCTTATGTATTCCTCCGGTGTAATTGTTTCAATAATATTAGTTTCAACATTAATGGGAGTACCTGAAATATAGTGCTTAATTCTTTGCCCATTCACCACTCTCGGATTAGTGCCTTCGGAGTTGTTTATTTTGATGCCTCCGGAGCGATAAACTTCTTCGATGATATACGACCCTTCCCATTTAGAGAGAAGTTTTCCTGAAAAGAATCTCAAACGAGAATTGTACAATAGAACTTGCTCACCCACTTTAAATTCCAGTTTTTGAATTCTTCTATCATGCCATCTTTTAACTTTTTCTTTAAACAATTTGGCATTTTCGTAAGCTTGGGTTCTCCATTCAACTAATGAGCTAATATCAAATAACCTCTTTTCACCGGCAAGTTTAAAATCATAATTGAGTTCTTTAATTGCCCAATATGCTTTATGTTCTAACTCAAGAGGTAAATGACATGCTTTTCCATAAACCATTTTATAAGGAGACATACCCATAGGATTTTTATAAGCAGTTCTAGAAGCCAATAATGCATCGTCAAGTTTCTTAGACCAATTCTTTCTAGATCTATTGACGGTTTTTTGCAAAATTAATTTTATTTCTCTATTGCTAATTTCAACTTGACCACTAGTTTGAGGGTGATAGGGAGATGCAAGTCTATGGTTGACATCATTTTTAGCAAGCAATTTACGAAATGCACCATGAATAAAATGTGAACCACCATCAGTCATTAAATATCTAGGGACTCCGAACCTTGGGAAAATAACTTCTTTAAGCATTTTAATAGAAGTGTTATGATCAACACTACTAGTTGGAATAGCTTCTACCCACTTAGTAACGTAATCAACAGCAACTAAAATATGTGTATACCCATTGGATTTAGGAAAAGGTCCCATATAATCAAATCCCCAAACATTAAATGGTTCAATAGCAAGTGAATAATTCATAGGCATTTCCTGACGTCTACCAACATTACCAATTCTTTGACATTCATCACAAGATAGGACAAACTTACGAGCATCCTTGAAAAGAGTAGGCCAATAAAAACCAGATTGTAATACCTTGTGTGCAGTCCTGTCTCCCGCATGGTGTCCTCCGTAAGCCTCAGAATGACACTTTCGTAGGATTTGTTCTTGTTCATACTCAGGTATACAATGTCTAATAATACCATCTACTCCTTCTTTATAAAGATGTCGGTCATCCCAAAAGTAATGTCTTAAATCATAGAAGAACTTTTTCTTTTGTTGGTATGTGAAACTAGGTGGTATAAATTTAGAAACAATATAATTAGCATAGTCTGCATACCAAGGAGTATTACGAGAAGCGTTTATGATAGCTAACTGTTCATCAGGAAAATCATCATTAATAGGAAATGGGTCATCAAGAACATTTTCAATTCTAGACAAATTATCTGCTACGGGATTCTCAGCTCCCTTTCTATCAATAATATGCAAGTCAAATTCTTGTAGCAATAAAACCCACCTAATGAGTCTAGGTTTAGCATCTTTCTTTTCCATAAGATATTTAATAGCAGCATGATCGGTGTGAACAGTTACTTTAGAATCAACTATGTAAGATCTGAATTTATCACATGCAAACACAACTGCTAGAAATTCTTTCTCAGTAGTAGCATAATTTCTTTGGGCACTGTCTAGAGTTTTACTAGCATAATGGATAACATTTAATTTCTTATCAACTCTCTGTCCTAGAACAGCACCAACAGCATAATCACTAGCATCACACATAATTTTAAAAGGCAAGTTCCAATCAGGTGGTTGAACAATAGGTGCAGTGGTTAAGGCTTTCTTAAGTGTTTCAAAGGCTTCTAGACAATCATCATCAAAAACAAATGGAACATCTTTTTGCAAAAGATTGGTAAGAGGCCTAGAAATTTTAGAGAAGTCTTTAATAAATCTCCTATAGAAACCAGCATGACCAAGGAAACTTCTTATACCTTTAATATCTTTAGAACATGGCATTTTCTCAATAGCATCAACCTTAGCTTTATCAACTTCAATACCTTTTTCAGAAATTTTATGCCCCAAGACAATGCCTTCATTCACCATAAAGTGGCACTTCTCCCAATTCAAGACAAGATTAGTTTCTTCACATCTCTGCAAAACTTGATCAAGGTTGCTTAAGCAATCATCAAAAGAAGTTCTGTAAAGGGAGAAATCATCCATGAATACCTCAACAATCTTTTCACAAAAGTCAGAGAATATAGCAGTCATACATCTTTGAAAGGTAGCAGGTGCATTGCATAAACCAAAAGGCATACGTCTATAAGCATAAGTTCCAAAAGGACAAGTAAAGGTGGTTTTCTCTTGGTCGGATTGTGATACGGGTATTTGAGAAAAACCAGAATAACCATCTAGGAAACAAAAGTGTGTATGCTTAGACAATCTTTCTAACATTTGATCAATAAAAGGTAAGGGGTAATGATCTTTTCTAGTGGCTTTGTTTAATTTTCTGAAATCAATTACCATCCTATAACCAGTTACAATTCTTTGTGGAATGAGTTCATTTTTATCATTAGGAACAACGGTAATACCTTCTTTCTTAGGGACACAATGAATGGGACTTACCCATCTACTATCAGCTATGGGATAGATTATACCTGCTTCCAGAAGTTTTAATATTTCAGTTCTTACCACCTCTTTCATCTTTGGGTTTAATCGTCATTGGTGGTCGACAACTGGTTTAGCATCAGGCTCCATATTAATTTTGTGCTGACATAGAGTGGGACTAATGCCCTTAAGATCATGAAGAGTATATCCAATAGCAGCTCGGTGCTTCCTTAGAGTTTTTAGTAATCTCTTTTCTTCATGCTCTGAAAGGTTAGCACTGATAATAACAGGATATATATTCTTTTCATCAAGGTAAGCATATTTCAATGTATCAGGCAATTGCTTCAATTCAAATACAGGATCACCCTTAGGTGGAGGAGGGCCTCCAAGAGTTTCAACAGGAAAATTGTGTTTAAGGATAGGTGGTTGATCAAAGAACATCTTATCTATTTCATTTCTTTCATTCATATGCATATCATTTTCATGGTCTAGCAAATATTGTTCTAACAGATTAGTAGGATGTACGGCAATAGAAGCAAGACCAATAATTTCATCTTTACTAGGCAATTCCTTATCATGAGGTTGTCTACGAAACTTGGAGAAATTGAACTCGTGAGACATACCACCAAAATCAACACTAACAGTTTCTTTAGCGCAATCAATCTTAGCATTAACAGTGTTCAAGAAAGGTCTACCAAATATAATAGGAAAAAAATCATCTTGTGGAGAACCGAGGACTAGAAAATCCGTAGGGTATTTTATTTTTCCACACAAGACTTCAACAGCTCTAACGATCCCAAGTGGTGTAATGTCATCTCTGTTTGCAAGCTTAATAGTAACATCAATGTCCTCTATTTCAATAGGTGCAATATCATTCATAATTTCTTGATATAAGGTAAACGGAATAGCACTCACACTAGCACCCAAATCACATAAGCCATGATAACAATGATCTCCTATTTTAACAGAGATAACAGGCATGCCTACTACAGGTCTATTTTTATCTTTAGGATCTGGTTTAGCAATTCTAGCTGCTTCATCACAGAAGTAAATAACATGCCCATCTATATTATCGACCAAGAGATCTTTAACCATAGCAACATTAGGTTCAACTTTAATTTGTTTGGAGGGTCTAGGTGCTCTAATATTACTTTTGTTAACCACAGTTGAAACTTTAGCATGTTCCTTGATCCTAACAGGAAAAGGTGGTTTCTCAATATAAGCAGTAGGCACAACTGGATCAGCATGGTAAACAATTGTTTCTTCTTTAGCACTAACGGGTTCTTCTTTTAATTCAATAGGTGGGTGATATTTAAACCACTTCTCTTTAGGGAGATCAACATGAGTAGCAAAGGATTCACAAAAGGAGGCTACTATCTCAGAGTCAAGTCCATATTTAGTGCTAAACTTGTGAAAAGCATCGGTAGCCATAAAAGATTTAACACAATCAAACTCAAGTATTATACCTGACTCATTACCTTTGTCGAGTTCCCAATCTTTAGAGTTGCGTTTAATTCTTTCCAGAAGATCCCATCTGAATTCAATAGTTTTCTTCATAAATGAGCCAGTCGAAGAAGAATCGAGCATGGTTTGATTATCATGAAAAAGCCGAGCATAAAAATTCTGTAAGATAATTTTTCTTGAGAGCTCATGATTGGGGCATGTGTACATCATGTACTTAAGCCTCCCCCAAGCTTGAGCGATGCTTTCTCCTTCACGAGGCCAAAAATTATATATATAATTCCGATCACGATGAACCAAATGCATAGGATAAAATTTCTGATGGAATTCCAGTTTCAATCGGTTCCAGTCCCATGTATCAGTATCATCACATAGCCTATACCATGTCAATGCCTTTCCCTCCAAAGATAAAGGGAATACTTTCTTCTTAACTCCATCTCCGAATAAACCTGCAAGCTTAAACAATCCACAAATTTCATCCACATAGATCAAGTGCATATCAGGATGTACCGTTCCATCTCCTGCATAAAGATTAGATAGCAGTTTCTCTATCATACCCGGAGGAATTTCATATGAAATATTTTTAGTAGGTGCAGTAGGTTGAGGAGCAACTATTTGTGTTTCCGGTCGAGGTGAAGATACCCCGAAAAACCCCCTCAAAGGATTACTTTCCATAGTGACAAGTGACAGTAAATTTCAGCACGTAATATAAATGTTTCCTTACCAAATTCCACTCACCGAAGGTGCTTCACTCCCCGGAAACGGCGCCAGAAAAGAGTCTTGATGACCCACAATTATAGGGGATCAATCGTAGTCCTTTCGATAAGTAAGAGTGTCGAACCCAACGAGGAGCAGAAGGAAATGACAAGGGGTTTTCAGCAAGGTATTTTCTGCAAGCACTGAAATTATCGGTAACGAGTAGTTTGATAGCAAGATAATTTGTAACAAGTGACAAGTAGCAATAGTAACAAAGAGTGCAGCAAGGTGGCCCAATCCTTTTTGTAGCAAAGGACAAGCCGGAACGATCTCTTATAGTAAGCAAAGCGTTCTCGAAGACACATGGGAATTTCATCTAGTCACTTTCATCATGTTGGTTTGATTCACGTTCGCTACTTTGATAATTTGATATGTGGGTGGACCGGTGCTTGGGTGCTGTTCTTACCTGAACAAGCCTCCCACTTATGATTACCCCCTCTCGCAAGCATCCACAACTACGAAAGAAGAATTAAGATAACTCTAACCATAACATTAAACATATGGATCCAAATCAGCCCCTTACGGAATAGCGCATAAACTAGGGTTTAAGCTTCTATCATTCTAGCAACCCATCATCTAATTACTACTCCACAATGCATTCCCTTAGGCCCAAAGATGGTTAAGTGTCATGTAGTCGACGTTCACATGACACCACTAAGAGAATCAACAACATACATATCATCAAAATATCGAACGAATACCAAATTCACATGATTACTTATGACAAGACTTCTCCCATGTCCTCAAGAACAAAAGTAACTACTCACAAATCATAATCATGTTCAAGATCAGAGGGGCATTAAATAGCATAATGGATCTGAACATATAATCTTCCACCAAATAAACCAACTAGCATCAACTACAAGATGTAATCAACACTACTAGCTTCCCACAGGTACCAATCTGAGGTTTTGAGACAAAGATTGAATACAAGAGATGAACTAGGGTTTGAGATGAGATGGTGCTATTGAAGATGTTGATGAAGATTGCCCTCCCACGATGAGAGGATCGTTGGTGATGTCGATGGCGATGATTTCCCCCTCCCGGAGGGAAGTATCACCGGCAGAATCTCTCTGCCGGAGAGCAAAAGTGCTCCTGCCCAAGTTCCGCCTCGAGACGGCGGCTCACCATCCCGAAAGTCTTCTCTATATTTTTTCTAGGGCAAATGGACTTATATACTAGAAAATGGGGGCCAGAGGCTGGCCAGGGGCCCCACGAGCCACCAGGGCGCACCTGGGGGGGGGGGGGGGGTGGCGCGCCCTGGTGCCTCGTGGGCTCCGGGGTGGCCCCCTTTGGTATTTATTTCTTCCAATATTTTTTATTTATTCCAAAATAAATCTCTGTGAAATTTCAGCTCATTTGGAGATGTGCAGAATAGGTATCTCTGACATAGCTTTTTCAGGTCCAGAATTCCAGCTGCCGACAATCTCCCTCCTTGTGTAAATCTTGCATATTAAGAGAGAAAAGGCATTGGAATTTCTCCACAAAGTGTTATATTGATTAAAAACAGTATAAATAACAGTAGCAAAACATGATGCAAAATGGACGTATCAACCCTCAGCCCCGAGGGTGAACTACTCCCTCCTCGTCATGGTGGCCGCCGGGATGATGAAGATGGCCTCCGGTGATGGTTTCCCCCTCCGGCAGGGTGCCAGAGAAGGCCTCCAGATGAGATCACTTTATAACAGAGGCTTGCGGTGACGGCGTGGGAGTTCTAGGTTTCTTTCTCGGGGTTTCCTGATTTATAAGAATTTTCAGCGTTGGTTTCACGCCAATCAGAGTTACATGGGACCCACGAGCTCAGACGCCCTCCCTACCCCCATAGCACGGCGGGTGAGCTCGTGACTCCCTCATGGGTCTTCTGGTCCTTCCTCGAAGCTTCGGGGGTCTCCTATGTTCCAAAAAATTCACCGTAAATTTTCGTGGCATTTGGACTTCGTTTGGTATGGATTTTCTGGAAAACCAAAAACATGTAGAAAACATCAACTGGCACTGGGCACTAGGTTAATATGTTAGTTCATGAAAATCATATAAAAGTGCACCAAAACCATATAAAATTGTTGTAAACATGGCATGAATACTTCATAAATTATAGATACGTTGGAGACGTATCACGACCTAGGGCCCACCTATGCCATGCGTTCTTGTGGAGAGACCGTAGGTTGGTTGAGGCTCTACTTCAGGCACAATAAAGCTAATTTATAGAAAAATATCATGTTAAATTTTTAGACTGATTGGAGTTACAGATCTTCAGCTATAAAAGAAATGGTGCTCGGCCTCAGAAACAGTCGCGAAAACAGAGAAGAAACAGAGAGAGATCCAATCTCGGAGGGGCTCCTGCCCTCCGGGAGCCATGGAGGCCAAGGACCAGAGGGGGAATACTCTCCCCATCTAGGGGAGAGGCCAAGGAAGAAGAAGAAGGAGGGGGGGCTCTCTCGCCCTCTCTCCCGGTGGTGCTGGATCGTCGCCGCGGGAACCATTGTCAAGGCGACCATCTCCATCAACTTCGTTGTCTTCATCAACACCTCCATCACTTTCCTCCCTCTTTATTCAGCAATCCACTCTCCCACAACCCGCTGTAATCCCCTACTTGAACATGGTTTTTGATGCTATAAATTGTTATCCAATGATTTGTTTCATTGCTATTATGTCTGAGTAGTTTCTTTTTGTCCTATGGGTTAATTGGTGATCATAATTGGTTTGAGTTGCATGTTTTATTTCATTCATGTCCTTTGGTGCCCATCATATGAGCGCACACGTATATAGATCACACTTTAGGGTTAGTTGTATGTTGAAGAGAACTATGCATAGGCCAACCGGAGCGACAGAAATTACCGAGGCTGGGTGTTGTGACGCCCTCGACTTAATCGTGCAATAATCATACACGCAAATGCACACGATCAAGCCTAAGGACTCACAGGAAGATATCACAGCACAACTCTAAACACAAAAATAAAATAATACAAGCTTTATATTACAAGCCAGGGGCCTCGCGGGCTCGAATACATAAGCTCGATGTCATACAAGCATCAACGAAAGCATTAGATATCTGAGTACAGATATAAAAGTAAGACAGATAGGTCTAGAAGGTGGGGCAATACAACGACATAGATCGAAAAGGCGCAGGCCTCCTGCCTGGGAGCCTCCTAACTACTCCTGGTCATCGGCGGTCTCCACGTAGCAGTACGCTCCTCCGGAGGGGTAGTAGAAGTCGTCGGTGGTAGCAGCTGGCTCCGGGACTCCGTCATCTGGTCGTAGCAATCGGGTAGAGGGAAAAAAAGGGAAGCAAAGCAACCGTGAGTACTCATCCAAAGTACTCGCAAGACTTACATCAGATCTATGCTAAGTATGCATCGGTATCAAAGGGGAGGCTGTATCTGTGGACTAGACTGCAGAAATGCCAGAATAGGGGGAAAGGCCTAGCCTATCGAAGACTAGCATCTTCAGCGTCTTGTAGCATTAGAAGAGTGTAGATTAGTAGTATATAATAAAGTGACAAGCATGTAGTAGCAAAGCCTAGAGATCCTTCCTCGACTCCCTGCGAGAAAGCGATCCCGGAGCTTACAATTAATTAACATGTAGCCAGTTCAAGTTGTAGTAGATCGGGATACAACACTGAGCGCCCTGTTACCGTGGACACGGCTATTCGAATAGATAATCTTCCCTGCAGGGGTGCACTACTGTTACCCAACACGCTCGATTAACTCCGGCTGGACACACTTTCCTGGGTCATGCCCGGCCTTGGCTGATCGACACACCGCAGCCCTACCTAGAGCTCAGTAGAGAGGTCCCCGCCGGTCTACATCCTAAGCGCTCAGGGGTCCTGGGCCCATCGCCCTTTGCACTCCGGGTCATTGCGTGCAGGGTGAAGCCAGGCACCACCCCTGTCCTGGATGGCGCCGGTCCGTCCCGGCCGCAATGCTGAACTGGACGTCTGACAGAGCTTTCGGCTGATACATACGGTGTCGAGGGCCCCATTAAACCATTATCCCGCGTGGTGGTAGTGCGTATAGGCCAGTGGCCAACTCAGATCAATACCCAAATCCGTTAGTGCCTTATTAATTTAAGTGACGACTGTCGGGACAAGTCCGGAGCTACCACCACAACCTGGATGGTACCGCTAAATAGCCAGCTGCCACAGTAACTCTCGCGGGTGCTCTCTGGGCCCGCCCGACTTTCATATTTATTTCTCGTGGGTACCCCTCAGGGTCGACCCGTCTTTATCCAGTATCTGTAGTAAAATCCAGGTAACCGTGTGTTCATAACATTAAGAAGGAATCCGAGGAATCACCCTCATTGGATTCCCTCTCGACGTATCTGTCAAGGTGAACCCGGAGTATCACCCTCGATGGTATTCACACTTGCGGGGTTGCACGACATAAGCTTCGTTGGAGGTGGTGAAAGAGGAATCACACTCGGTAACCCACGTCCGACTAGCTGTACTACGGAGGCAACATCAGGAGTGAGATAAGAGGTATCACCCTCGGCACTCGATATTAGCTCTGCAAAGTCGAGCCACTTAGGGGGGTATGCGGTGATGTGCAGGTCTCAGCCCATCGATCACATCGAACGGGGCACTGGTAACTAAGCGGGGCAACTAGGACAAGGTGGAGGGGCAACAAATGGATTTACATCCAACCTATACTAAGCATTTAGGATATCAGGTAAGGTATCAAAAGGCAGTTTAAAAAAAATAGGCTATGCATCCGAATAGGATCAATCAAAAGCAGTAGCAAATTCTAATGCAAGCAGGAGGGAGAAAGAATAGGTGATATAGGCATGCTCAAGGGGGTTTGCTTGCCTGGTTGCTCTGCAGGCGAAAAGGAATCTACAACGGTGTAGTCGATCCTCGGTTCGTCAGCGGTCTCGGAGTCTACCGGAGAGAAGATGGGGAGGAAACAGGTAAATACAAGCATACAAATGCAATCACTATACATGACGTGCCTAAATGATATGAAGGGGGGATATACTGCGCCTCTGAACATTTTAGATTTTTTTTTAGAATTTATTTGGAATTATTTTCGTAGGTCATGCACTATTCATCTATCGGAAACGGGCAAAAAGTTCCATGTTCATCTACTTAGAGGGTTCTATCATGAGTGTAGATGACATATTCGGATTCGTTGTATTTTTCTGATCATTTTTCATATATAAATTATTTTCATCCGAGTTACGGATTATTTTATATGATTTTTCAAAGTTTTATTCATTTACTGGATTTTCTAGAATTTATTGATTTAACAGAAAAGGAATATGACGTCACGCTGGCGTCAGCATTGCGTCAGCGGTCAGCGGACCAGCCGACCGGTCAACAGGGCCCACGCGAGACCCACTGGCAGTGACTCGGCACTGCCCAGTCAGCCAGTTGACTGGTCAACTGGCTCCAGTGGGACCCAGTGGTCAGCCAGCCGCGTTCACCGACAAGTGGGGCCGGTCAACGCCACGTCAGCATGGTCAAAGCTGACGAGTGGGGCCCCGGTGATTAAATCTAATCCTAAACAGATAATTAAACCGGTTTATTTAACGGTGGGGCCCGGCTGTCAGTCTCACTGTGCTAAACTAATTAGCGTCATTAGCGACTAATGACGCCGGACACGTCAGCGTCGCCGGAGCTTCGCCGGCGATGAGCAAGCCGATGGCGGACGAACTCCGTGTGGGCGCTACAGGGCTCCAAATCGCGCGCGGCTTGTAGCTACGGAATCCTGGGAGCGAGCGCATTCGAATGGTGGTGGAGTTGGACCAAAAGGTTGCCGGAAACGAGGCCAGCGACGAGCCTCTCGCGGCGGTGTTCGGGCTCTGGTGGAAAACGGCGATGCAGGGCGGAAGGAACGGCGCTAGGAGAGGGGAACGGTCGAGCAGCTCACCAGAGGAGCACATGACGGCTCGGTGAGGGCTTAGTAGCAGCAGAGCCACAGATCGACGCGGCGGAGCTCAGTGGCCGGAGGTGGAAGACGGTGCCGATCCGGCGCTGTGGCGGCTCCGAGCTCTAGCGGTTCGATGTAGATGACATAGGCGAGGTCGAGGGTGCTCCTGACCACGGCGGTGTGAAGAGGGGTGGCCGTTGGCTACGGATTTGAGTGACGCTGGCGACGGCTGCGTCGGGTGGGCGAGATCAGAGAGGGAGCGGGCGAGGGAGGAGGGGAGAGTGAGCCGGGGGATGGCAGGGGAGCAGTTGGGGTCGACCTTATCCCTCCCCGTCATCCCTGTGCTTGCACGCGTCGAGGAACGGCCGGAGTTGCCGCTGCATGACCACGGGCGCGTCGACACGGTGACGGAGCAGGTGAGAACGACGACCCAGACGGGCTGGGCCGTCACCTATAGCTCTGGGCCTTAGCACAGTAGGGTTTTTCCCCTTTTTCTTTTATTTACTTTTTTTTAGTTTTCAGTTTTCATTTCTGTCTTGGATTATTTAGAGCCACTAAATGAGTTTTATAAAATATGTAACTGGTCACTTGTTTAACCTTGCATTATTAGACGACGCCACAAAATGTTTGGTGGCTGTTGGACTTTGTTTAAATTTTGGTCAAATGGAAATGCATTAAATGAATTGTTTTAGCTACTGTTTTTGGTTGGTAACTTTCAACTAAGCAAACAAGTGTGGTGGTTTCTCTTCACAGTAATTATGTATGAATTATTTACTAAAACATCTACTATTTTTCCAGCAAGTTTGTAGCTTTTAAAATTTCACTTACTATTTTAATTTTGAATTGAGGTGGAATTTAAAATGAGATATTAACTGGAGATGATCAAGCATAGTAAAGCAAAGTGACTTGGCATTATTAGAGAGTCATTAATGTTGCTTAATACATAGGGGTGTTACAGGTGTAGGGATCGATACATATGGGATGAAGGGGGACTAATATATCTTAATGCTACGGTTGGGTTCAACTTAATGAACTTGTTAGTTGTTGCGGATGCTTGCTAATAGTTCCAATCATAAGTGCATAAAATTCTGAGTAAGGGATGGCATGCAAGCAGAGGTCTCTCCCACACATAAAACCGCAACGATGATTATCTGTCTAGTTATCAATTGCCTAGGGACAATTCCGCACATCCTACCACCACTTTTCCACACTCGCTATATTTACTTTATTGCTCTTTTATTTAAACAGCACCAACTTTTATTTCCACATTAATTAATATCTTGCAAAGCTATCTTTTCATACCCGCAAAGTAGTTGTATTCCTTGTTCTAGGTAAAGCAAACGTTTTGTGTGCGTAGAGTTGTATCAGAGGTTGATAGAACTTGAGAGAATATTAATTTTACCTTTAGCTCCTCGTTGGGTTCGACACTCTTATTTATCGAAAAGCTACAACTGATTCCCTACACTTGTGGGTTATCAGTGTACACAGCTGCAGGTGGAACCTCTGCCCTGCCCTATTTTTTCTTATTATTTACAACCACTGCAGTTTACATTTGTGTTTAGTCCGAGGACAATGATGTTACGGGATAACAATGACTTCCTAGAAGTAACCTTACCTAGCTTTATCACTTGATGTGACAAATCCTAGGTCTCTGGAGAAAAAAAAGGCTATTACTACAATCCAAATCGATCGAACATAATCAGCAGCGCCCAGATTTGGCTCACTAACGATGCTCGTCGGTGTTGCTTCCAGCGAGGTTACAAAGCTAATTTCTGCATGGTGGCGGTGGGATTGCTACGGGAAGAGGGGGAGTGCAGAACCATGGAGGTTCGGTCCGGCCAACAACATGAGGGTGATTGTCAAGATGCTCTAGGTGATAGCCTCCTTGGCTCTTGCCGACTCGTAGTGGTTGTGCCTATGGGCGTCCAATTGGAGGCGCCACCGTGGAGTATCTTCAACTGTTCCACCTTGGGATATGGCTCTCGTGTGAAAAACTAAGACACATCTGGGTCGGGCGATGGCGGCATCCCCGCGATGTTTCCCCCCATGCAGTACCACCTAGAAAATCGATGGTCTTACTCGCACTTTTGTGGCACCCCGGCTCAGAGGAACCGGAACACCCCGTATTCCAGCCCAGAGATCAAGTCTTCTGGAATACGGCACTGCTTGGCATAGAACAAATCAGCTCTTTATTACAAATAATATGGGTGCAAGGGTCTGATGTTACAAAGGATTACTTCGGCACGGCGACACTACGCATGTGAAGGTAGCTCTATGCTGGCAGCGGAACAACTCGTGACAGCGGAATCACTTCTAGCAGCGGAACAGCGACATCGGTGATGAACTCCACTCCACAGGGACTCTGGCTGGGACGCATCCTAGAGCGCAAACTCGGGATCCTTGACAAGCAATCAATCACGGCATTACCTGCAATCTGGCATGACACGCCAGGTGAGTACTTTGAATGTACTCTCAAGCTCACATCAACCAAAGCAATCAAGACAAACAACAGCATGGCATTTACAGGTTAATCATCAATGATGAACACAATACTACTAGAACAACATGAGCATGGCAGGTACATATAATTCATGATATGAATATGATGATACTAGCACTAGCATGCAAGGGGGCCGATGTTTAAGGTCTCACGGACCAACTTACTCTGCTCGGAGGTTATCTCGCAACCACCATATGTCTCAGACTTACCATCATGAACATCACACGATCACCTCAGGATCAACCAAGCTCGGTATCAACTATACCATCGTGATCATCACATGACCACACGGAGCTTGATCTCTACCTGTGATCATCGCATGACCACATAAAGATCAACCAACTTCTTCTCTCATGGAACCGGGGTTGTTAATTATCCAGGTTATTATTTCTGTTGACCCACAGTGTGACCTACTACGAACTGTGTCCATATCCGAGAATGCGGCTATCGATAGATTATACACTCTGCAGAGGTTAGTACATTGTACCCACACTACGGAACTCATGGCCTCGTGCTCCCATTCGGGTGGACCAACGACATTCCGACAAAACCAATCTATTGCATGACACTCTCCCGGCCACTCCGACAAACTCCCCTTTGGCTATGTCATGGGTGGCCCCGATGTCAACTCGTGACATCCACCACCTTTGTGGCTGCCACCTGATACGTCTCTGTCGTATCTACTTTTCCAAACACTTTTGCTCTTGTTTTGGACTCTAATTTGCATGATTTGAATGGAACTAAGCCGGACTGACGCTGTTTTCTGCAGAATTGCCATGGTGTTGTTTTTGTGCAGAAAATCAAAGTTCTTGGATTTGGATGAAACTTTTTGGAGAATTTTTAGGGAATATATAAAAATTATTGGCGCAAGAATCAACAGAAGGGGGGCCACCCAGTGCCCACGAGGCACCAGGGCGCGCCACCCCCCCTGGCGTGCCCTGGTACCTCGTGGGGCCCACATGGCTTCGTCTGACCTAATTCCAATGCTATAAATTCACAATTCCAGAGAAAAAAAATAAGAGAGGAAGTTTTATTGCGTTTCACGATACGGAGCCGCCGCCACCTCCTGTTCTTCATCGGGAGGCCAGATCTGGAGTCCGTTTGGGGCTCCGGAGAGGGGGATCTTCCGGCATCGTCATCATCAACCATCCTTCATCACCAATTTCATGATGCTCACCGCCGGGAGTGAGTAATTCCTTCGTAGGCTTGCTGGACAGTGATGAGTTGGATGAGATTTATCATGTAATCAAGTTAGTTTTGTTAGGGCTTGATCCCTAGTATCCACTATGTTCTGAGATTGATGTTGCTATGACTTTGCTATGATTAATGCTTGTCACTAGGGCCCGAGTGCCATGATTCCAGATCTGAACCTTTATGTTTTCATGAATATATTTGTGTTCTTGATCCGATCTTGCAAGTTATATGCACCTGCTATGTGTTATGATCCGCATACCCCAAGGTGACAATAATTGGGATTCTTTCCGGTGATTGCCATAGTTTGAGGAGTTTATGTATTCACTATGTGTTAATGCTTTGTTCTGGTTCTCTATTAAAAGGATGCCTTAATATCCCTTACTTTCCTTAAGGACCCCGCTGCCACGGGAGGGTAGGACAAAAGATGTCATGCAAGTTCTTATCGCAAGCACATATGACTATATACGGAATACATGCCTACATTACATTGATGAATTGGAGCTAGTTCTGTGTCGCACTAGGTTATGACTGTTACATGATGAATGTTATCCAACAATATCACCGATCCAATGCCTACGAATTTTTCACATATTGTTCTTGCTAAGTTACTACTGTTGCTACTACTGTTACAATTGCTACTACTATTGCTGCTACCGTTACTGTTACCGTTACTATTATTGCTACTGCTATCAAACTATCATACTACTGTGCTACTGACCACTCTGCTGCAGATATTTAGTCTCAGGTGTGGTTGAATTGACAACTCAACTACTAATACTTGCAAATATTCTTTGGCTCCCCTCGTGTCGAATCAATAAATTTGGGTTGAATACTCTACCCTCGAAAACTGTTGCGATCCCCTATACTTGTGGGTTATCAAGACCTTTTTCTGGCGCCATTGCCGGGGAGCATAGCTTTATTTGCTAAGTCACTTGGGATTTATATCTGTTGATCACTATGAAGAATCTAAAAGACGCTAAGACCAAGATCGTTCCCTCTAAGACGAGGGGAGGTAAGGAACTGCCATCTAGCTCTGCACTTGATTCACCTTCTGTTTTGAGTAAACTTGCAACACCACCACATGCTATTAATTTTGATATGTCGCAAGTTATTGATGATACCATTTCTGCTATGAATGATACTCATGATGATGCTAGTACTATGCCTGATAATGTTGTGCCACTTGGTGAATTTCTTACTGAACAAATTGCTAAAGCTAAGGAAATTGAAAATGTTGAAACTTTTGAGAATTATGAATCACCTATTATGCCTAGCTCTCCTACTAGAGTTGAAACACCTGATGAACTTTGCTTTGATAGGGAGACAGCTAGAGCCATCCTTGCTTGTAATGATAGACATGAAGTTATAAAATTGCTTGCTGAAATGAAAGAAAAATCTATGAGGGAGAAAATGAAATATGATCCTAAGTTTGCTACCTCTCCCATATTTGTTACTGATAAGGATTATGAATTCTCTGTCGATCCTGAGTTAATTACTTTGGTTGAATCTGATCCTTTCCATGGCTATGAAACTGAAACCGTTGTGGCACATCTTACTAAATTAAATGATATAGCTACCCTATTCGCTCATGAGGAAAAAAATCGCTATTACTATATTCTTAAATTGTTTCCTTTCTCTTTAAAGAGTGATGCTAAGGAATGGTATAATACTCTTGCTCCTGGATGTGTGCGTAGCCCCCAGGATATGATTTCTTACTTCTCTGAAAAATATTTTCCTGCTCATAAGAAACAAGCTGCCTTACAGGAAATATTTAACTTTGTGCAAATTGAAGAAGAGAATCTCCCTCAAGCTTGGGGGAGGCTTCTCCAATTACTTAATGCTTTGCCTGATCATCCTCTTAAGAAAAATGAAATACTTGATATCTTCTATAATGGATTAACCGATGCTTCTAGGGACTACCTAGATAGTTGTGCGAGTTGTATTTTCAGGGAAAGGACTATTGAACAAGCTGAGGAATTATTGAATAATATATTGAAGAATGATAATGATTGGACACTTCCTGAACCACCACCCGAACCCACTCCGAAGAAGAGGGGTATTTTACATCTCAGTCCTGAAGATATGCAAGAAGCAAATAAATGTATGAAGGAAAAAGGTATTAAAGCTGAAGATGTTAAGAATCTACCACCTATTGAAGAAATACATGGTCTTGATACACCGCCATAGGTAGTAGAGGTAAAATCTCTTATAAAATTTGATGCAAGTGATATTCCTTATAACAAACCTCCTAGTCAATGCTTGTATGAATTTGACAATTATATTATTAAGCAAGATCACTTCAATGCAAACGTTATGAAACAATTAAAACGAAATGCCTACATGATTGATCGCTTGAGTGACTTGTTATTTAGAATTGTTAATGATGTTAAAGGTGTGAGTAAACATGCATCTATGGTTCAAACCCAGTTAGAACAAGTTGCTAAATCTCAAAGTGAATTGCTCAATGAAATGAATAACAATATGAATGATCATGCTGTTAGAGTAATGACTAGAGGAGGTAGAATGACTCAGGAGCCACTTTATCCTGAAGGTCACCCAAAAAGAATTGAACAAGACTCTCAAAGAATTAATGTTGATGCACCTAGTCCATCTAAAAGAAATAGAAAAATAAAAATGATAGGACATTGCATACTTCTAGTGAACCCGAGGTAGAAAAACCCTTGGAGGATAGTAATGATGTTTCTATTTTTATGCTGAAACACAATCTGGTAATGAACAACCACCTGATGATAATAATAATGATGATGCTCATGTGGATACCCAACTAGATAATGATAAAGAACCGGATAATGATGTTGAAATAGTACCTGCTGTTGATCTTGATAACCCACCTTCTAAAAATAAACGTTATGATAAAAGGGACTTCGTTGCTAGAAAACATGGTAAAGAAAGAGAACCATGGGTTCAAAAACCCATGCCCTATCCTCCTAAACCATCTAAGAAAAAGGACGAGGAAGAATTTGAACGCTTTGCTGAAATGCTTAGGCCAGTCTTTTTGCGCACTCGTTTGACTGATATTATAAAGATGCCTCCCTATGCTAAATACATGAAAGGCATTGTGACAAATAAAAGAAAGATACCTGAGGCTGAAATTTCCACCATGCTTGCAAATTATTATTTTAAGGATGGAGTACCTAAGAAACTAGGAGATCATACAGTACCAACTATACCATGCTCCATTAAAAGAAATTATGTCAAAACCGCTTTGTGCGATTTAGGAGCCGGTGTTAGTGTTATGCCTTTCTCTTTATATAAAAGACTTGATTTGAATAAACTCACTCCCACTGAAATATCATTACAAATGGCTAACAAATCAACTGCCATACCTATCGGTGTTTGTGAGGATGTGCCCGTTGTAGTTGCAAATGTTACTATCCTAACAGACTTTGTTATACTTGATATGCCCGAGGATGACAACATGTCGATTATCCTCGGTAGACCCTTCTTGAATACTGCAGGGGCTGTTATTGATTGCAACAAAACCAAGGTCACTTTTCATATCAATGGTAATGAACATACGGTGCACTTTTCGAAGAAACAATTTCAAGTAAATGGTATTCATATTATTGAAAAGACTCCGACAATTACTATTGGAAGTT
This sequence comes from Elymus sibiricus, assembly GCA_039707655.1. Classification (NCBI taxonomy): domain Eukaryota; kingdom Viridiplantae; phylum Streptophyta; class Magnoliopsida; order Poales; family Poaceae; genus Elymus; species Elymus sibiricus. Next base: position 341,298,376 of record CM077666.1, on the reverse strand, counting down.
TTCAACTCCCTCTACCTACTGTTAAAAGGAAATATGAAACTCTTATTATCGGGGAGATGCATATCCCCGTTGAGGTAACTTAGTGTTATATGAAAGTTCTTTGGTTTCATGTTACTCGGAAATGATTTGTTAATAAGACCTGATCAACCTTATTAATGGATTCTTTTTGAGGGGCATGTGGTCGATGAATTTAGTAAGCACAACTTTCTGTACCCACTTTTGTTTTCTCTTATTTTTTTTAGTTAAATAAAATAAAATGCCATGATTATCCTGTTTTCTGATTTATCCGTGCAATAAAAAATGTCCAGAAATAAAAGTGCTCAGAATGCAATAAAATTTTGATATGAATTTTTATATAATATTGAAGAATTTTTGGCACTGTAAACGTACCAGGGGGTGCCCCAGGTGCCCACGAGGCACCAGGGTGCGCCACCCCCTGGCGCGCCCAGGTACCTCGTGGGCCCCACAGGGACCCCCTCACTTATCCCTTTAGCTCACTTCGTCTCTTACCTCTAGCAAAAATTCCTGGTAGCTCTCTCTCTCTCTCTCTCGTGTTCTTGCTCACAAAACTGAAATTTTCGATCTCTTTGCTCGGATCTCCATTTCCGAAACTGTTTTGAGAGATTGCTCCTTGGTATGTAACTCCTCCATTGCTCCAATTAGTTTTTGCTCTAGTGGATTATATTTTGCATAATTAGCTGCTCTTGGTGCTATAGAAAATGAGCTTGCATGTTGAATTCTTTGAGTTCCAAGTAGTTTGAATGCTTGACATAGCCTCTAGACATCCATATGAGTAGTTGCTATCAATCTTGTGAAGTTTTATTGATATCATTTTGTGGCCCAAATTTTTTCAGAAATTGTTCTTAGGAAAATGAATATCTTCCGGAGAAGTTCTTCAAGGAGGAGGCCCTCGGAAGCGTCATCAAGTGAAAGCTCGGCATGCCAATCATATGAGGAACCAAGGGCAAGTTCAGTGCGAGGTGCCGAAGCAAAATCATGTCGATGGCCGTGCAACGAGTTCATGCTAGGTGCAGGCATCAAGGAAGAATTTGACCAATATATTCACAATGCGGAGCTCTCCGCCTTTATCGCAGATAAGCCACCACAACATTACAACCTCACTCATTCCTTCACTCAAAACTCTGATTATCACCCGCGCACTTCTAGAGTTTTATTTCACCTCTATGACAAATCCTATAATATGCCTCTAGAAGAATTATGTGATGCATGCAAAATTCCATATTGGGGTTCATTAGATGAACCACCAATATCTGAGTATGTGTTGTTTCTTAATAGCCTTTGCAACAGTGAGGATAGGGGAATCACGCAAGCTAGAATAATTAGCATCCACTTTCCTGCTATTCGGTATTTTGCGCTTTTTAATGGTAAATGCGTTGTTGGTAAGCAAGACTGTAGTGCACTTTGCGCCCCTGATCTGAGTGTTATTCATATAGCTTTGACTGGTAGCAAGCTTTATAATCTTGGGGCTATTGTTGCACGTAGGCTGCAGCGTAATGTGGGTAATGGTGATTTGTATGGAGGAATTTATGCCTCCCACTTAGCTGCAAAGTTAGGTGTGTCGCCCAAATTCAATGATCCCCTCTTGCCTTATAAATATTTGAATTTTGAAACAATGCGAGAACATAGGTTTTTAAAACGCAACGCACAGGGTTATGAATACAACTTAGTTTTTAATAAATATCACTCTGTGTCTGTTGCTTTGCCTGCTCCTGCCCTCTTTGATTTTCAGAACAAACAGAGATATTTTCTTCATGAGAGTGAGGTGCACGAGTACAATGCGGCTGTCGAAGCTGCTCGTCTGGCTGGGGAGGCGGCTCAGAACGCCTCTACGAGCTATCATTTCGATTATTATCCAGGACAGCCATGGCAGTAGACCAAGCTAGGCAAAAGCCTAAGCTTGGGGGAGTACGTATTCCTCACCGACATTACATTCATGTTCACACATTCATTCCAGCTGTCGGTGTTCATACTTTTTCATTGTATAATCCATGCTAGTTTTATTTTCTCGTTTTCTTCTAGTGTATTCGAAAAACTTGAGAAAATCCAAAAACATTTCTCGCTTCTCTTCGGTTTTTCTTTCCAGTTTAATTAGTTGTAGTTTCGTAGGAGTAAAAGAAAACCCAAAAAGATTTCCCGTTTCTTCTTTTACTTTTTGGGAGCTTTCCCGTGTAAATAGTTTTTTCTCATTTTTCGTTTTTCTTCTTTATTCCGTTTTCTTTAGAAAAACTAAAAACTCCAAAAATATTTCAGTGTGTTTCTCTGAAATTCTTTTCTCTTGTTGAGTCATTGTAAGGAGAAGACCACGATGAAAATGTTGAGTGGCTCTTATATGCATTATTGTTGATTTAACAAAGAGCCCATTTTACCTTGTCTTCTCCTTTGAATAAAATGCTTGCAGATTCCAGCTTAGTCCACGGCACACTTGCACTATTTTCATTTTCATATCATTCGGTCGTGCAAGTGAAAGGCAATAATGACGATTATTTGATGAAGTGACTGTGGCAAGGAAAAGCGGGTATGAACTCAACTTGTTCTTTGTTTTTGTAAATATGTTTAACTCAGTATCCATGATTTAGCATATTATTATTAAACATGTTGATGATGACAATTAGAGATTATAGTTGCTCATGCCATGCTTAAGTAGCTAGGAGTGGATAATGATTTATCTTGAGTGTCAACATGCATTAAAATGATTGTGATGTAGTATGATGATACGGTATCCTCCTCTGAATGTTTCAAGTGGCTTGACTTGGCACATGTTCATGCATGTAGTTGATTCAAAACCAACATAGCCTTCACGATATTTATGTTCATGGTGTTTATATCCTACTCATGCTAGTATTCAATGTTGATTATTCATAATGCATGATTATGACCGTTTTCGCTCTCTAGCTGGTCGCTTCTCAACCTATTTGCTAGCCTTCACCTGTACTAAGCGGGAATGCTGCTTGTGCATCAAAACCCTTAAACCAAAGTTATTCCAGATGAGTCCACTATATCTACCTACATGCGGTATTACTCTGCCGTTCTAAGTAAATTTGCATGTGCCACCTCGAAATATTCAAATGAACATCTGTTTTGTGTGCCCGTACCGCTCATGGAGCGACAGGGGCGGTCAGTATCTTCCATGCTAAGCGGGTTATTCTCATGATGAGTGTTTATTCACTTGTCCTTGCACGAGAGGGGCTGGTAATCGGGATGCCCAGTCCCACTATTAAAATTGCAAAATAATAAAACAAACTCCCCCGGAAAGTTGTTGGTATGGAGGGCACCTGAGGATTCGGCTAGCCATGGCTTGTGATTGTTGGTGGAGGGGGAGTAAACTTTATTTTATCGCTTGGGAACCGCCGCTAATGTGTTTAGCATGGAAGATATTGAAAACTCTTGGTCGTGACGTTATCAGGAAAGACATACCTCCCAAAATTATATCTATCCCTGATTTAAGCTTCGAGCTCTGGCACCTCTGCAAATCCATGCTTCCCTCTGTGAAGGGCCTATCTATTTACTTTTATGTTATTTTACTTTTATTGTTGAGTCATCACCTTCTCAAACAAGCACCAGACCTGAGAGCACTATTGTCATTCTCATGCATTGTGTATAGTTAATGATGTGTGCATCATGACTGGATCTCTTCTACCATGAATTACAATGTTTAGTCACAGCTTGAACTTTGGAGGTGCTCTGCATTTATGTTTTGCGGTCTCAGAAAGGGCTAGCGAGATACCATGTTGTCATACTAAATCATGATTGTTTTGACAAAGTGTTGGCATTTGAGATATCTTATTATTGCTCGCTAGTTGATTATGCCATTGATATGAGTGAATATAATTTCTAAGTGTTATCATTTGCATGGTTAGTCATAATATTTGCTGAAAACTTGGACACTATTTAAGCATATATATAGATACAAGAACAAAAGAGTTTGTAAACGTTTTTCTTTATCACTTTCAGTTTACCAACTGAATTGCTTGAGGACAAGCAATGAGTTAAGCTTGAATGGGAGTTGATACGTCTCCGTCGTATCTACTTTTCCAAACACTTTTGCTCTTGTTTTGGACTCTAATTTGCATGATTTGAATGGAACTAACCCGGACTGACGCTGTTTTCAGCAGAATTGACTTGGTGTTGTTTTTGTGTAGAAAATCAAAGTTCTTGGATTTGGATGAAACTTTTTGGAGAATTTTAATGGAATATATAAAAATTATTAGCACAAGAATCAACAGAAGGGGGGCCACCCAGTGCCCACGAGGCACCAGGGAGCGCCACCCCCCCTGGCGCGCCCTGGTACCTCGTGGGGCCCACGTGGCTCCGTCTGACCTAATTCCAACGCTATAAATTTACAATTCGAGAGAAAAAAAATAAGAGAGTAAGTTTCATTGCGTTTCACGATACGGAGCCGCCGCCACCTCCTGTTCTTCATCGGGAGGCCAGATCTGGAGTCCGTTTGGGGTTCCGGAGAGGGGGATCTTCCGGCATCGTCATCATCAACCATCCTTCATCACCAATTTCATGATGCTCACCGCCGGGAGTGAGTAATTCCTTCGTAGGCTTGCTGGACGGTGATGAGTTGGATGAGATTTATCATGTAATCGAGTTAGTTTTGTTAGGGCTTGATCCCTAGTATCCACTATGTTCTGAGATTGATGTTGCTATGACTTTGCTATGCTCAATGCTTGTCACTAGGGCCCGAGTGCCATGATTCCAGATCTGAACCCTTTATGTTTTCAGGAATATATTTGTGTTCTTGATCCGATCTTGCAAGTTATATGCACCTGCTATGTGTTATGATCCGCATACCCCAAGGTGACAATAATTGGGATTCTTTCCGGTGATTGCCATAGTTTGAGGAGTTCATGTATTCACTATGTGTTAATGCTTTGTTCCGGTTCTCTATTAAAAGGAGGCCTTAATATCCCTTAGTTTCCTTAAGGACCCCGCTGCTACGGGAGGGTAGGACAAAAGATGTCATGCAAGTTCTTATCGCAAGCACGTATGACTATATACGGAATACATGGCTACATTACATTGATGAATTGGAGCTAGTTCTGTGTCGCCCTAGGTTATGACTGATACATGATGAATGTTAGCCAACAATATCACCGATCCAATGCCTATGAGTTTTTCACATATTGTTCTTGCTAAGTTACTACTGTTGCTACTACTGTTACAATTGCTACTACTATTGCTGCTACCGTTACTGTTACCGTTACTATTATTGCTACTGCTATCAAACTATCATACTACTGTGCTACTGACCACTCTGCTGCAGATATTTAGTCTCAGGTGTGGTTGAATTGACAACTCAACTGCTAATACTTGCAAATATTCTTTGGCTCCCCTTGTGTCGAATCAATAAATTTGGGTTGAATACTCTACCCTCGAAAACTGTTGCGATCCCCTATACTTGAGGGTTATCACCACCGTCATGGCCAAAACAAACAAGTCGTCCCAAACGAGAACATGAGCTCTATACCAACCCAGGCACACAAGGCTTATGGACGCCTACCTAATTAGGGTAGCGCGCGCATATAACCTTCCCTCGTTGGAGGCACCGGCGAGAGGCATGACAATAGACCGAATTAGGGCCTCCACATCCAGGCAAGTGTGGTTGCATGATACGTCTCCAACGTATCTATAATTTTTGATTGTTCCATGCTATTATATTATCAATCTTGGATGTTTTTATATACATTTACAGCAATTATATATCATTTTTTGGGACTAACCTATTAACTTAGTGCCCAGTGCCAGTTGCTGTTTTCTGCCTGTTTTTGGTTTTACAGAATATCAATACCAAACGAAGTCCAAATGCCATGAAACTTTTTGGAGTTTTTTTTTCTGGACATAACCAACACTAGAAGCTTTGGGAGAAGGCCAGAAGCACCAGGTGGTGGCCACGAGCCACCAGGGCGCGCCTAGAGGGGGGGGGACAGGCGCGCCCTGGTGCCTCGTGGGCCCACCTGTACCTCTTGGAGTTCTATCCAATGTAATCACTTTTTGCGGTGTGTTTGTTGGGATCCGATGAATTGTGAGTTTATGATCAGATTATCCATGAATATTATTTGAGTCTTCTCTGATCTCTTTTATGCATGATTATTATAGCTTCATATTTCTTCTCCGATCTATTGATTTGGTTTGGCCAACTAGATTGATTTATCTTGCCATGGGAAGAGGTGCTTTGTAATGGGTTCGATCTTGCGGTGCTCAGTCCCAGTGATAGAAAGGGACATGACACGTATGTATCGTTGCTATTAAGGGTAAAAAGATGGGGTTTATTCATGCGTGAGTTTACTTTGTCTACATCATGTCATCTTGCTTAAGGCGTTACTCCGTTCTTTATGGACTTAATACACTAGATGCATGCTGGATAGCGGTCGATGTGTGGAGAAATAGTAGTAGATGCAGGCAGGAGTCGGTCTACTTGTCTCGGACGTGATGCCTATATACATGATCATTGCCTTGGATATCGTCATGTTTATTTGCTTTTCTATCAATTGCCCAACAGTAATTTGTCTACCCACCGTATGCTATTTTCTTGAGAGAAGCCACTAGTGAAAACTATGGCCCCCGGGTCTATCTAAATCATATTAAAAACCCTAAAAATACTTTGCTGCATTTTTTATTTTATTTATTTTATTTTTGTTTAATATATCTATCTATCACATACAATTTAATCTTGCAACTTACCGCCGAGGGATTGACAACCCCTCGTTTGCGTTGGGTGCAAGGATTTGTTGTTTGTGTGCAGGTACTGCTAACGAGGTGTTGCGTGATTCTCCTACTGGATTGATAACCTTGATTTCATAACTGAGGGAAATACTTACCTCTACTGTGCTACATCATACCTTCCTCTTCGGGGAAAATACCAACGCAAGCTACAAGTAGCAGGAAGAATTTCTGGCGCCGTTGCCGGGCAGACATCGTCAACATCTATCAAGTACCTTTGCATAATCTCTCATCTCCTTGCATTTATTTTATTTGCCTCTCATTTTCATCTCCCCCACTTCTAAAAAGTTTTTACAAAAACACAAAAACATTTTCCGTTTGCCTTTTTCTTGTTTGCTTGTTTGTTATCTTGTTTGCGTAGCCATGATGTCTTAAGAAAATACAAAATTGTGTGATTTTTCCAATACTAATAGTAATGATTTTATTAGTTCTCCAATTGCTCCTCCCGCCTCTAGTGCGGAGACTTGTGATATTAATGCCGCTTTGCTAAATCTTGTTATGAAAGAACAATTTTCTGGTAGTCCTAATGAAGATGCTGCATCCCATCTAAACACTTTCATAGAATTGTGTGATATGCAAAAGAAAAAAGATGTGTATAATGATATTGTGAAATTAAAATTATTCCCATTCTCATTGCATGATCGTGCAAAAATTTGGTTTTCATCTCTACCAGGAAATAGTATCGATTCTTGGTATAGGTGTAAAGATGCTTTTATTACTTAGTATTTTCCTCCTGCGAAAATTATTTCACTTAGAAATCAAATTATGAATTTTAAGCAACTTGATCATGAACATGTTGCCCAATCTTGGGAAAGGATGAAATTAATGATAAGAAATTGCCCTACTCATGGTTTAAATTTATGGATGATCATACAAAAAATTTATGCGGGATTAAATTTTGTATCTAGAAATCTTTTAGATTCCACCGCGGGTGGTACTTTTATGGAAATTACTTTGGGAGAAGCTACTAAATTGCTTGATAATATTATGGCAAATTATTAACAATGGCATACTGAAAGAGTTCCTACTAGTAAAAAAGTGAATTATGTTGAAGAAATTAATACTTTGAGTGATAAAGTTGATGCGCTTATGAAATTGGTTGCTAGCAAAAATGCTCCTATTGATCCTAATGATGTGCCTTTGTCCACTTTGATTGAGAAAAATAATGATCCCGTAGATGTGAATTTTGTCTCGCGATTTTTTTTAATAATAATGCTTATAGAGGTAATTTCAATGCTAGGCCGTTTCCGGGAAATTCCTCTAATAATTATGGCAATTCCTATGGTAATCCTTATAATAATAATAGGATGCCCTCTGATCTTGAAAGTAATATTAAAGAATTTATTAATGCTCAAAAAGTTTTCAACACAACGATAGAAGAAAAATTGAGTAAACTTGAAGATATGTCTAGGAGCATTGATAGAATTATTCATGATGTGGAAAATCTTAAGAATAAAATTTTGCCACCCAAAATTGATATTAATGAGTCAATTAAATCTTTATATGTCTCCATGGATGAGAGTAAGAAAATAACCGCCATGCTAAAAGCTAAGCGAGAATTTTTAGAAAAGCGATTCCTCCCAGTTTCTATCGTAGTAATGATGAGGATATTAAAATGATTGATGTTTCATCTATTGATTCTTTGTTTAGAAAAATTAAACTTGATGAAAAGGGGACTGAAGAAGAGTCAACTTTAGCTAAAGAGCGTCCCCATAATTCGGAGGGTGAAAATCTTGATAAGAAAATTGATAAAAGTGGGTTCGGAGAGGTAAAAACTTTAAATAGCGATGTGCCCACTCTCTTGGATTACAAAGATTTTAATTATGATAATTGTTCCTTGATTGAGTGCATTTCTTTGTTATAATCCATGTTAAATTCACCCAACGCTTATGAGCAAAACAAGGCTTTTACTAAACACATCGTAGAAGCAATGATGAAAGAGTTAGAAGAAAAGCTAGAACTAGAAATTTCAATTCCTAGAAAATTATATGATGAATGGGAACCCACCATTAAAGTTAAAATTAAAAATTATGAGTGCAATGGTTTATGTGATTTGGGTGCTAGCGTTTCCACAATTCCAAAATCTCTATGTGATGTGCTAGGTTTTACCAATATAGATGAATGCTCTCTTAATTTGCATCTTGCGGATTCCACTATTAAAAAGCCTTTGTGTAGAATTAATGATGTGCCTATTCTTGCAAATAGAAATTATGTGCCCATTGATTTTATTGTGCTTGACATTGAATGCAACCCTTCTTGCCCCATAATACTTGGTAGACCGTTCTTACGAACCATAGGTGCCGTTATTGACATGAAAGAAGGGAATATAAAATTTCAGTTTCCATTAAAAACGGTATGGAACATTTCCCTAGGAAGAAAATTAAAGCACCATATGAATCCATTATGAGGGCCACTTATGGAATCAACTTGAAAAATGACAATACTTGAAACTATGCATTATGCCTAGCTAGGGGCATAAAACAATATCGCTTGTTGGGAGGCAACCCAATGAATAAAATAAATTTTTCTTTTTGTTTCTGTTATTTTGTGTTTTCACAATTATGCTACTGTTATGCTTGAGTTTTTTATGTTTTAATTAGTGTTTGTGCCAAGTAAAGCCTTTAGGATGATTTGGAAGATAGTATAATTGATGCTGTTTGGAAAACAGAAAGTTTTGCGTCCAGTGCTGGAATTTTGGTTCTGTACTGGAGTGTGAGAAAAATCTGAAATTTTTACACAGTATTGGTATATTAATTTACCACGTTTTCTCAATTTTTCAGAATTTTTGGAGATACAGAAGTATGTCTTTTAAATAGATTTCTACAGACTGTTCTGTTTTTGACAGATTCTGTTTTTGATGCACTACTTGCTTGTTTTGATGAAACTATGGATTGTATCGGTGGGTATAAGCCATGGAGAAGTTAGAATACAGTAGGTATAATGCAAAAATAAAATATGAATGGGTTTGCAACATTACTTAAAGTAGTGATTTATTTTGTTGTACTAACGGATCTCACGAAGGTTTTGTTGAGTTTTGTGTGATTGAAGTTTTCAAGTTTTGGGTGAGATCACGATGGATGAAGGAATAAGGAGTAGCAAGAGCCTAAGCTTGGGGATGCCCGAGGCACCCCAAGGTAATATTTAAGGAAGACTCAAGCGTCTAAGCTTGGGGATGCCCCGGAAGGCATCCCCTCTTTCTTCTACCAACCGTCGATAATTTTACTTGGAGCTATATTTTTATTCGTCACATGATATGTGTTTTACTTGGAGCGTCTTGTATTATATGAGTCTTTGCTTTGTTTACCTTTTAGTTTGTCACAATCATCCTTGTTGAACACACCTATTTTGAGAGAGCCACACGTTCATCATAATTTGTTAGAATACTCTATGTGCTTCATTTAATTTTTTTGAGCTAGGCAGTTGCTCTAGTACTTCACTTGAATCTTTTTGAGCACGGCGGTGGTTATATTTTGAAGAAATAAACTCTCATGCTTCACTTATATTATTTTGAGAGTTGATAAGATGAAAATTTTGAAGAAATATATGCACTCTCATGCTTCACTTATATCTTTTTGAGAGATGATAATAGTAATAGTAATTTACACAAGATATGAATTTGGTCCCAAAGTGATGAATATTCAAGAGGGATATAATAAAAACTTTCATATAGATCATTGGATATGATAAGTGTGATTCCTTGCAATAGTTTTGTGATATGAGATGATAATATGTGAGTCATGTTAGTGAGTAATTCTGATTTAGTAAGAATATTAGTGTTAAGGTTTGTGATTCCCTATGCATGCACGTTAAGTCAATAGTTATGCAATAAAATTATATCCTACTTATGGTGGATTATTCGGTGTTAGTTATGTTCAATGCGTGTTTATGACCGTTTTCGTTTTTTGGTTGGTTGCTTCTCAATCTATTTGCTAGCCTTCATTTGTACTAAGCGGAAATACTGCTTGTGCATCCAAAATCCTTAAACCCAAGTTGTGCCAAATGAGTCCACTATACCTACCTATATGCGGTATTTCCATGCCGTTCCAAGTAAATTTGTGTGTGCCAACTCTAATTTTCAAAATAATATTCCGTTTTGTGTGCCCGTACCGCTCATGAAGCGGCAGGGGGTGGCCAATATTTTCCATGCTAGGTGTGTTATTCTCATGATGAGTGTTTATTCACTTGTCATTGCATGAGAGAGTGGCTGGTAATAGGGATGCCCAGTCCCACAATGAAATCAAAAATTAATAACAACAAAATTCCTTGGAAAGTGTTGGTATGGAGGGCACCCGTGGATACGGCTAGCCATGGATTGTGAAAGAATGTTGGAAAGGAAATAAACTTTACTTTCTGTTTGGGAACCGCCTATGATGTGTCTTGCATGGAAAATATTGGAAATTATCGGTCATTTTTGTTGACAGGAAAAGCATGCCTCTCAAATTTTTTATCTCTCTAATTTAAGCCTTGAGCTCTGGCACATTAGCAAATCTCTGCTTCCCTCTGCGAAGGGCCTATCTATTTACTTTTATGCAATTTTTATTTTTTATTTGAGTCTCCATCTTCTCTTATAAAGCACCAACTAGAGAGCACTATTGTCATACTTCTGCATTGGATGTAGCTAATACGGAGTGTGTTTCATGAATGGATCAATGATTGAGCATAATGGGCTAGGGATAACTTTCTTTAGTGTTGATATTTTGAAAAGCATGGTTGCATGTTAGTATGCTTGAGTATTTATATCTTCATGTCAAACTATAGACTATTGCTTTGAATCATTCAAGTCCAATGTCCATGCTATAAAAGAAAAAGAATATGATGAATATGATAGGCAGCATTCCACATCAAAAATTCTGTTTTTATCATTTACCTACTTGAGGACTAGCAGGAATTAAGCTTGGGGATGCTGATACGTCTCCAATGTATCTATAATTTTTGATTGTTCCATGCTGTTATATTATCAATCTTGGATGTTTTTATATACATTTACAGCAATTATATATATCATTTTTTGGGACTAACCTATTAACTTAGTGCCCAGTGCCAGTTGCTGTTTTCTGCCTGTTTTTGGTTTTACAGAATATCAATACCAAACGAAGTCCAAATGCCACGAAACTTTTTGGAGATTTTTTTCTGGACATAACCAACACTAGAAGCTTCGGGAGAAGGCCAGAAGCCCAAGGAGGTGGCCACGAGCCACCAGGGCACGCCCTGGTGCCTCATGGGTCCACCTCTACCTCTTTTGACCTAATTCCACCACTATAAATTCCCAAAAATCGGGAAACCAACATAGGAGTCCACGAAATACTTTTTCCGCCGCCGCAAGTTTCTGTTCTCGAGAGATCCCATCCGGGGGCCTTTTTCGGCACTCCGCCGGAGGGGGAATCAATCACGGAGGGTCTCTACATCAACCTTGCTGCCCTTCCGATGATGCATGAGTAGTTTACCACAGACCTTCGGGTCCATAGTTAGTAGCTAGATGGTTTCTTCTCTCTTTTCGATCTTCAATACAATGTTCTCCTCGATGTTCTTGGAGTTCTATCTGATGTAATCACTTTTTGCGGTGTGTTTGTTGGGATCCGATGAATTGTGAGTTTATGATCAGATTATCCATGAATATTATTTGAGTCTTCTCTGATCTCTTTTATGCATGATTACTATAGCTTTGTATTTCTTCTCCGATCTATTGATTTGGTTTGGCCAACTAGATTGATTTATCTTGCCATGGGAAGAGGTGCTTTGTAATGGGTTCGATCTTGCGGTGCTCAATCCTAGTGACAGAAAGGGACATGACACGTATGTATCATTGCTATTAAGGGTAAAATGATGGGGTCTATTCATGCGTGAGTTTACTTTGTCTACATCATGTCATCTTGCTTAAGGCGTTACTCCGTTCTTTATGGACTTAATACACTAGATGCATGCTGGATAGCGGTCGATGTGTGGAGTAATAGTAGTAGATGCAGGTGGGAGTCGGTCTACTTGTCTCGGACGTGATGCCTATATACATGATCATTGCCTTGGATACCGTCATGATTATTTGCTTTTCTATCAATTGCCCAACAACAATTTTTCTACCCACCGTATGTTATTTTCTTGAGAGAAGCCTCTAGTGAAAACTATGGCCCCCGGGTCTATCTAAATCATATTAAAAACCCTAAAAATACGTTGCTGCAATTTTTCTTTTATTTATTTTATTTTGTATTTTTCTTTAATCTATCTATCTATCACATACAATTTAATCTTGCTACTTACCACCGAGGGATTGACAACCCCTCGTCTGCGTTGGGTGCAAGGATTTGTTGTTTGTGTGGAGGTACTGCTAACGAGGTGTTGTGTGATTCTCCTACTGGATTGATAACCTTGGTTTCATAACTGAGGGAAATAATTACCTCTACTGTGCTACATCATCCCTTCCTCTTCGGGGAAAATACCAACGCAAGCTACAAGTAGCATTGCACTGGTGAGCTCGATTCGGTGGCACCATGACTCAGCCAACAGATTTGTTCAAGTTCGATTAATGTCAGGTTCAACTTGAATGGTGATGAGCTGAGTCACAATAAAATGACAATGCATATGAGCATGATATCAACATAAACATGGATGGGCAATATAAAAATTTAACAACATAACATCAACAAGGATAACTAATTTAGTCTTCGGGATGCAAATGAGCATGGCATAACGAGGATCCTAAATATAACAAGTGTTTGCATAACAAACCATAACTATTCATGTGAGCGTATCCTTATCACTAACATAGAAAATAAATCCAAGAACTAACATGATAATAATGATACTAAGTAATCATTTAACTTACTAGATGCAAATGGACATGACATCGGAACGAGCATGGATTCACAAGCATATAGTATTCACAAAATAATTAAATGAGCAAACAATTATTCAAATATTTAAGTCTAAACCATGGCTAATGCAATGCCATCATGCAAGTGGCTGTTGTGGCTTGCCTGGGGATGAAGGATTCATCGGGAAGAAGTGCGATGAGCTTGCAGAAAGATTTGCCGGAAACATTTCCCTCTCAAAGGGGGCTGTTTAAGGGCAAGGGCAAAATCATCATTTTCAGAATGGTACAACATGGTGAAAATGATACCATTGGAACGGGCTCGACGAACAGAGAACATGGGCTTTGGAATTACCTGAATCAGAGTTGCGGTTGGGGAGATACGGCCGTTCGTTCGTTAGACAGAAAAACAAATAAAATCTATCCGTTTCTGCTGCTAACGGACGAACATCCGCAAATTTAAGGTTTCGGCCGACAGGGTTAAAACAGAAAGCGCATTTCAGGAAAATACACTTTCAGCATGATGAAAACGCATTTATAGCCGAAGCACAAGCAGAGTACGCTTTCTTCAGAGGAAAACGTAATACGCAAAATACGTTTCCACTTAAAAAAATGCGGGCCCGGGTCAACGCCCTGTTAGGCTGACCGGTGTGACCCGAGAGGTGCTGAGGCCCGCCAGGCCAGGTCACCTTCTTCAACCCCGAGCGCGCGGGACAGAGCAGGGGCTCGAGCTCGCCGGCGCCCATCCCGGCGACTCGGACCACCTCTGGCGGCGCTCCGGCCACCGGCGTGCTCAGGGGAGGGAGCCGCGTCCATCCCGGGGGTACACGGACCTCGAGGAAGACCAGGGCGATGGCGGCTTGGGCTCCGGCGGACGTGACCCTCGGCCAAACTTGGAGCCGAGCCCACAGGCGCCGGGGAGAAGAACGGAGGAGATGGGGAGGTGCGCCAGGCTCAGGGGGGTCCTCTGGTGGAGAAAGGAGGGGGGGAGGAGGCCGGGCTTGCTCAAATTTCAGCAGAGGCCGTCGACGGCCGTGGCGGCCATGGGAGGGGAGGAGGGCTCCTCGAGCTCAAATGAGAGGCCAGGGGGGGTGCTAGGAGGGGGAGAGAGAGGTTGGTGAGCTTGGGAGGTCTCGGGATAGCTATATATATCCGCGGCGAGATGCCCGTGCTGAATGCCGCCATGGGCACTCAGGGATGTACTGGCGAGGGCAGGGCACTCGTAGGGGAGGGGGAGAGGGGCCAGGGGGTTCACGCAGTGCGGAGAGGCCACGGGGGTGCTCGAGAGAGTTCGAGGAAGAAGAGGACAGGAGGAAGACAATGGCGGCCGCGGGCACGCGGTACGGCGCACCGGGGAGGAACGAGGAGGGGACCAGGGTACGCATGGACGCAGGGGACTGTGGGCGACGCGGTGGACAAGGTGGGACGCGCGGGAGCGGCCGGGAGGGCAGTGCCCGGAGCTAGCCGACGCTCAGAGCGCGCCAAACGCATGCCAACCCGCGTGGTCACCGTGTGCATTGGTGAGAGGAGGGCACGTATGCCTGGCATAAGATGTCTAGAGTGTAGTCCTTTCCAAATGGGACCCCTCTGAAGTGATAGATCGAAGAAAGAAACCGTGTGCTGATGGGAGGGATCATCTAAAGTTTGCTGTAGCAAACTTGAGCATGAAATTGTGGTCAAAGTGAAGGGGATAAGGACTAACCAGGATGCCACAGGGGTTTAGGGTAGGAAGGACTACAGTCCTGTGAAATATGAAAGGATTTGGACCAATATTTATCATAGTTGCTTCACAACTACAAAATCTGGTCCAGAAACTAGATCATGAAGCTGCACTCATATAGTCTGTTGGATTGGTCTGAAATTTTGTGGAGGATGATGATTTGGGCATATGAAGGCACTGTAAAAATTTCATACCATTTGGATACACCAAAATGGTACTTGCTTCACAATGCTTTCCTCTGGACAGAAACTTGGAAGAATTTTGTAGAGAAAATGTCTTGACAAAATGATTTGAATTTTTTCATGCTCAATGGATATAGGGATATTTAGGTCCTGGATTAATTTCAGATTTTATGAAGCAATATACAATATAGTTGCTTCACAAACTGAAATTGTGACCAGAAACAAAGATTGGATGGTGTGCTCACATAGATTGTTGCATAGAGATGCAATTTGGTGGAGAGTAATTATTTGATCATATGAATGATCTGCCAAAATTTCAACTCATTTGGATAAGCCTAGCTAGTACTTCCTTCACAAAGCTTCTCTCTAGTCAGAAACTTTGGAAATTTGCTGAGGAAGATTTACTAGGCAAATGGAGTTGAATTTTGGCATGTGGCAATTATTTGGGTATGAAAGAGTGCTCAAAATTTTTGAGAGCAATCAAGAAAAGATAAATATCACTTCCTTCACAAAGTGCCATACTGGACAGAATAGGAAATGAATATTCCTGAATTATTTTTGAACTAGGAAAAGATGGGTTTTGACATATTTGTGAAAGATATGATCCAAAGAATTTATGAGAATTTTGTGGGAATTTTGTGGAAGACAGAAATGTAGGTTGCTTCACAACCTAGGACAAATAGGGTTATTCCTTTAATAGAAAAAGGAATATTCCCAAGAAATGAAAATTGGGGTGGGGCTAAGATGGAAATGACCTGGCCTTGGGATGGATTTGGGAGTGACAAGCCACTTGGGAGAGGAAGGAAAGATGACCTTCCCAGGTTTCACGACCACAGAACCCAACCAGAAGAAAACCAAACCAAAATCCAAAGAAAAAGAAAGGGCCAAAAATCGGGGTGTTACAAACCTACCCCCCTTACAAAAATCTCGTCCTCGAGATTTGGTTGCTCAGGGAACAAGTATGAATATTCTGACTTAAGGAAACCGTTTCCAACTCGGGTATCCTTTTCCTTTATAAATTGTTTCCACTGAATTTCATCTGACTGACTGCCTTGCTCTAGGGTGGTTTGCTTCACCGTGTCCCACATTCTGACATGTCTTCCTTCATATGTCCATCCTTACTCTGACTTCAATTCTTTTATGTCTGCTGACTTATCTGATATTATCATCACTGGAATTTCCATAAGTCCGGGAGTGATTTCCAATTGACGTGACACTCTTCCTATATTCGGTACAGATAGTATTCCATGGAGTTGTGCAAAATTCCCTCGGTGGACACAAAACATTTATTCCTTGCATCGGGTTACTCGAGTAGATGCATGTCCTCCGGGTTCAAAACAATGCTGAGAATCATAATCGTACTCTTGGCGGAATCTGACTGCTTGTAGGTAGTTCTAAATCTTGCTGACTTCTTTGTCTTAGATCCGTACCGATGATTCAATTGTCACCTTGATATGAGGTCCTTACAAACAGAGTAGACCCCTTGGGTGTGTGTTCATGGTGATCAACACAGAATCAGACTGTCTTGGGTATCCGTACCATGTTGTTCATGCAACAATTATCATACCTGTATTGCCGGTCTTGCTCCTTCATTATTGTTCTCTTTTTCTCAATCTTTTGCTGAAAGAGCTTGGCCATACATATCCTTAATCCTTCGTGTGACCATAGGTATTGTCAGGTGCAATATTCCAGCAAACATACCTTATCCTTATCCTATGACAGTGCCACAACTTTTTAATGGCAAGTTTATCATCTCACAAGCTCTAACTGTAGGGCAATGATCATCCGAACCTTTGCAAGAAATCGGCAAATAAATCAGTAGCCACCAGAACGGTCTTTACAACTCAGATTTGGGACATTACTGAAATAACTCAACCATGGCTCACGACGGCTGAAAAGCAGCTCAGAGCATGAGACAGTGTTGATAAGAAGAATGTAGCAGTTCCCTAAGACGGCCGAAGAACAGCTCAGAGCATAGGGTCACTACTACCAAAAGAAACTCAACAGCTGCCCGAGACGGCCAAAAAGCAGCTCAGAACACGGGTCAGTTGTTGAAAAGAGAAATATAAAGTCGGCATCCACCCTGGACGACCGAAAGCAGCTCAGAACACAGGCGTGGTGCCGTTATCAGGGAAAGGTAAGCAAGGGTTCATCAGGATCATATACCAGGTTCACAGTTACTTGCATAAAGCTCAGGGTTGTTGGCAATCATACAAGCTGGTGATGAGGGTTAACGATATCGCCTTGTTGGGCGTGAGAAAGCTGGCCCTGATATCCACTGTCAAGATTTGTTGTCCCAAAGTTGTCTTGCTTCATAGCTTGTCAGTCATTGCATCACACTGAGGTGTATACTGGCTTTCTTCCTCTTACATAATTCATGTGGTTGTCGGATTCTCACCATGCTTGCATCATCGTTCAAGTGACTTGCATGACCTTGGCAGCATGTTCATAATATATATGAAGGTATGTGTAACTGAACATTTTATTCCCGAAGCAGACTTGTGTCCTGACTAGCTCGTGTTTCTGACCAAACTGTTGCGGATCTGATTTTTGAGATGCACTACCAACTCACTTTGTAACATCTTGTACCAATGCCGATGACTGTTTGTAGTGCCATACTGACGAAGATTGGATAGCTTGTGTTGGAAGCCAACGAGAGTATCGTGCTGAAGAAGGTTGAGTAGCTTACGTTCGAAGCTTTTGCCGGGATAGCATGCTGAAGAAGACTGGGAACCATACCTCAGAAGCTTCTCCTCCTGGTTGCTTGCTGGGGAATATTTGCTGACTTGTGCCAGAAGCTTTCTGTGGTTGCTTACCGAAGAAGACTGAGTATCTTATACTGGAAGTCATCCACATATCGTACTGAGGAAGATTGCGGAGCCTTGCATTATAAGCCTCTCTGGTAGCGTGCGAAGGAAGACTGGATCGCTAACTCCAGAAGCTTCTCTCTGTGATATGTGGACTGAATGCCATATATATATACCCTTGATATTCCTTTGACTGGAAATGTACTGTTGTCTTGCACACAAATTGTCTTCCAGCTGGTTCATTACGATTGTGATGGTTGCACACTGATATAAACTTGATGCTAATAGTCAATCCAGAATATCATTTGTATCCAAACCAGATATTCCCAATATAATGCAGTCGGCCGAGAATTCTATATTGTTTAGCTGAGCTTCCAAATATTTGAAATCCTTACAGATTCTTCAAGTCCGGCGTCGGTTGAGGAGCAACTTTCATAAGGGGAAATAAGGTGACACCGAGGGCCCAAAGAAAGAAGCCAAAAGAAACGACGGAACAAAAGCACACAAGGCATCAAGATTACATACAAACAACATCACATTTTACTGCTACACACAACAATATGCATGCCTACTTAAGCACATACCTCTCGCGAGAACTCCGGTACTACAATCTAATATGCCGTGGCAGTGTGCACGAAGGTGAATCCACGTGTGGAGGAGTTGGTGTAAACAAAGCTACACCAAGAGCTGGCTCAACACCGATTGCATCTGGACGGCTCAGAGGTGAGGACGGACTCGGTGATCATGTAGTGAGACACGGATGTCACGGCCACATCAACATCAAGTGGACGAAAGGGAACCGTACTCATCCAGGGAATGGGTGATATAGTAGGATAGCGGTGGAAAACAGGGTCTGCGGGCATTGCCCTTTTCCGGCAACAAAGACCAGTAAGGGTCGCCCAAGGCGGCGGGTTGAATGGCAAGATCCGGGGCAGAAACATGTCTACCACCGAAATGATAGATGTGGCTGAAGATAACATATTGGTGCGATACCTGTGCATCAATCGTGCAAGTGATCGACACCACTAGGTACCTCGGCATCACTCCGCTGGGACAGAGATGACACCAAACACCAATGAGCAAGTATACAAAACAGGAGGGTGCAGGTAGTGGATCGAAACCGATGCCACCTACACTCACAAGATAAGATCGTTAGCGACAAGATAGTGAGTCTATATGCATGCTATGTAGCAAACAAATGCAGCTATCAAATGCAGCAAGCAAGCTAGACTCTGAACTACCGGTTTATAACACTCGCGCTGACTAGGGCGTCCTACAGCCAGACCTGCTGTGATACCAAGCGCTGTGGCACCCCGGCTCAGAGGAACCGGAACACCCCGTATTCCAGCCCAGAGATCAAGTCTTCTGGAATATGGCACTGCTTGGCATAGAACAAATCAGCTCTTTATTACAAATAATATGGGTACAAGGGTCTGATGTTACAAAGGATTACTTCGGCACGACAACACTACGCCTGCGAAGGTAGCTCTATGCTGGCAGCGGAACAACTCGTGACAGCGGAATCACTTCTAGCAGCGGAACAGCGACAGCGGTGATGAACTCCACTCCACAGGGACTCTGGCTGGAACGCATCCTAGAGCGCAAACTCAGGATCCTTGACAAGCAATCAATCATGGCATTACCTGCAATCTGGCATGACACGCCAGGTGAGTACTTTGAATGTACTCGCAAGCTCACAGCAACCAAAGCAATCAAAACAAACAACAGCATGTCATTTATAGGTTAATCATCAATAATGAACACAATACTACTAGAACAACATGAGCATGGCACATACATATAATTCATGATATGAACATGATGATACTAGCACTAGCATGCAAGGGGGTCGATGTTTAAGGTCTCATGGACCAACTTACTCTGCTCGGAGGTTATCTCGCAACCACCATATGTCTCAGACTTACCATCGTGAACATCACACGATCACCTCGGGATCAACCAAGCTTGGTATCAACTATACCATCGTGATCATCACATGACCACACGGAGGTTGATGTCTACCTGTGATCATCGCATGATCACATAAAGATGAACCAACTTCTTCTCTCATGGAACCGGGGTTGTTAATTATCCAGGTTATTATTTATGTTGACCCACAGACTGACCTACTATGAACTGTGTCCATATCCGAGGACGCGGCTATTGATAGATTATACACTCTGCAGAGGTTAGTACACTGTACCCACACTACGGAACTCATGGCCTCGTGTTCCCATTCGGTTGGACCAACGACATTCCGACAAAACCAATCTATTGCATGACACTCTCCCGGCCACTCCGACAAACTCCCCTTTGGGCTATGTCATGGGCAGGGGCGTAGACAGGCCCCAGGCCACCCTGGCCTTGGCCCGGGGCGTGAGGGTAAAATCTACGCTTGTTTATTACTACAGTCATGTACTGTAGCACACTGTAGCCACAGTGCCCTGAAGCTAGTCCGAGGCGTGCCGATATCCTAGCTACGCTACTGGTCATGGGTGGCCCCGATGTCAACTCGTGACATCCACCACCTTTGTGGCTGCCACCGTCGTGGCCAAAACAAACAAGTCGTCCCAAACGGGGACATGAGCTCAATACCAACCCGGGCACACAAGGCTTATGGACGCCTACCTGATTAGGGTAGCGCGCGCACATAACCTTCCCTAGTTGGAGGCAACGGCGAGAGGCATGACAATAGACCGAATTAGGGCCTCCCCATCCAGGCAAGTGTGGTTGCACTGGTGAGCTCGATTCGGTGGCACCATGACTCAGCCAACAGATTTGTTCAAGTTCGATTAATTTCAGGTTCAACTTGAATGGTGATGAGCTGAGTCACAATAAAATGACAATGCATATGAGCATGATATCAACATAAACATGGATGGGCAATATAACCATTTAACAACATAACATCAACAAGGATAACTCATTTAGTCTTCGGGATGCAAATGAGCATGGCATAACGAGGATCCTGAATATAACAAGTGTTGGCATAACAAACCATAACTATTCATGTGAGCATGTCCTTATCACTAACATAGAAAATAAATCAAAGAACTAACATGATAACAATGATACTAAGTAATTATTTAACTTACTAGATGCAAATGAACATGACATCGGAACGAGCATGGATTCACAAGCATATAGTATTCACAAAATAATTAAATGAGCAAACAATTATTCAAATATTCAAGTGGAAACCATGGCTACTGCAATGCCATCATGCAAGTGGCTGTTGTGGCTTGCTTGGGGATGAAGGATTCATCGGGAAGAAGTGCAATGAGCTTGCGAAAAGATTTGCCGGAAACATTTCCCTCTTGAAGGGGGCTATTTAAGGGCAAGGGCAAAATGGTCATTTTAAGAATGTTACAAAATGGTGAAAATGATACCATCGGAACGGGCTCGACGAACAGAGAACGTGGGCTTTGGAATCACCTGAATCGGAGTTGCGGTTGGAGAGATACGGCCGTTCGTTTGTTAGACAGAAAAACTAATAAAATCTATCCATTTCTGCTGCTAACGGACGAACGTCCGCAAATTAAAGGTTTCAGCCGACGGGGTTAAAACAGAAAGCGCGTTTCAGCAAAATACGCTTTCAGTATGAGGTAAACGCATTTTTAGCCGAAGCACAAGCAGAGTACGCTTTCTTCAGAGGAAAACGTAATACGCAAAATACGTTTCCACTTAAAAAAAACGCGGGCCCGGGTCAACGCCCTATTAGGCTGACCAGTGGGACCCGAGAGGCGGTGGGGCCCGCTAGGCCAGGTCACCTTCTTCAACCTCGAGAGCGCGGCACAGAGCAGGGGCTCGAGCTCGCCGGCGCCCGTCCCGGCAACTCGGGCCACCTCTGGCGGCGCTCCGGCCACCGGTGTGCTCAGGGGAGGGAACCGCGTCCATCCCGGGGGTACACGGGCCTCGAGGAAGACCAGGGCGACGGTGGCTTGGGTTCTGGCAGATGTGGCCCTCGGCCAAACTTGGAGCCGAGCCCACGGGCGCCATGAAGAAGAATGGAGGAGATGGGGAGGTGCGCCAGGCTCAGGGGGGTCCTCTGGTGGAGAAAGGAGGAGGGGAGGAGGCCGAACTTGCTCGAATTTGAGCAGAGGCCGTCGACGGCCGTGGCAGCCATGGGAGGGGAGGAGGGCTCCTCGAGCTCAAATGAGAGGCCAGGGGGGTGCAAGGAGGGGGAGAGAGAGGTTGGTGAGCTCGGGAGGTCTCGGGATGGCTATATATATCCGCGGTGAGATGCCCATGCCGAATGCCGCCATGGGCACTCGGGGATGTACTGGCGAGGGCAGGGCACGCGTAGGGGAGGGGGACAGGGGCCAGGGGGGGTTCACGCGGTGCAGAAAGGCCACGGGGGTGCTCGAGAGAGTTCGAGGAAGAAGAGGATAGGAGGAAGACGACGGTGGCCATGGGCACGCGGTGCGGCGTGGCGCGCCGGGGAGGAACGAGGAGGGGACCAGGGCACGCGTGGACGCGAGGGACTGTGGGCGACGCGGTGGACAAGGTGGGACGCGCGGGAGCGGCCGGGAGGGCAGTGCCCGGAGCTAGCCGACGCTCAGAGCGCGCCAAACACATGCCAACCCGCATGGTCACCACGTGCATTGGTGAGAGGAGGGCACGTATGCCTGGCAAAAGATGTCTAGAGTGTAGTCCTTTCCAAATGGGACCCCTCTGAAGTGATAGATCGAAGAAAGAAACTGTGTGCTGATGGGAGGGATCATCTAAAGTTTGTTGTAGCAAACTTGAGCATGAAGTTGTGGTCAAAGTGAAGGGGATAAGGACTAACTAGGATGTCACAGGGTTTTAGGGTAGGAAGGACTACAGTTCTGTGAAATATGAAAGGATTTGGACCAATATTTATCATAGTTGCTTCACAACTGCAAAATCTGGTCCAGAAACTAGATCATGAAGCTGCACTCACATAGTGTGTTGGATTGGTCTGAAATTTTGTGGAGAATGATGATTTGGGCATATGAAGGCACTGTAAAAATTTCATACCATTTGTATACACCAAAATGGTACTTGCTTCACAATGCTTTCCTCTGGACAGAAACTTGGGGGAATTTTGTAGAGAAAATGTCTTGACAAAATGATGTGAATTTTGTCATGCTCAATGGATATAGGGATATTTAGGTCCTGGATTAATTTCAGATTTTATGAAGCAATATACAATATAGTTGCTTCACAAACTAAAATTGTGACCAGAAACAAAGATTGGATGGTGTGCTCACATAGATTGTTGGCTAGATATGAAATTTGGTGGAGAGTAATTATTTGATCATATGAATGATCTGCCAAAATTTCAACTCATTTGGATAAGCCTAGCTAGTACTTCCTTCACAAAGCTTCTCTCTGGTCAGAAACTTTGGAAATTTGCTGAGGATGATTTACTAGGCAAATGGAGTTGAATTTTGGCATGTGGCAATTATTTGGGTATGAAAGAGTGCTCAAAAAGTTTGAGGGCAATCAAGAAAAGATAAATAGCACTTCCTTCACAAATGCCATACTGGACAGAATAGGAAAAGAATATTCCTGAATTATTTTTGAACTAGGCAAAGATGGGTTTTGACATATTTGTGGAAGATATGATCCAAAGAATTTATGAGAATTTTGTGGGAATTTTGTGGAAGACAGAAATGTAGGTTGCTTCACAACCTAGGGCAAACAGGGTTATTCCTTTAATAGAAAAAGGAATATTCCCAAGAAATGAAAATTGGGGCGGGGCTAAGATGGAAATGACCTGGCCTTGGGATGGATTTGGGAGTGACAAGCCACTTGGGAGAGGAAGGAAAGATGACCTTCCTAGGTTTCACGACCACGGAACCCAACCAGAAGAAAACCAAACCAAAATCCAAAGAAAAACAAAAGAAAAAGAAAGGGCCAAAAATCGGGGTGTTACAACTTTCAAGGGGCTAGATGCTTGCTCCCGCAGGAGTTGTTAGGATTCCCCGCAAGTGTAAGGGTGAAGTAGCCCAGCGACAAGTATTTCTCTTAGTTAGAGAACGAAGGTTATCAATCCAGTATGAGCTCTCCCAGCGAACAAAGTAAGCAGTACCTGCACACAAAACAGAACAACAACACCACAAGAGGGTTGTCAAGCCCCCTGTCTTGCAAGTCACAAGAGTAAACACAATAGATAGAGATAATTGGTAGTAAGGATAAAACATGGCAGCAAAGAAAATATTTGTTTTCAGTAAAGGAGAATAGACCCAAGCAGCCATAGGTTCACTAGTGCCATCTCTCTCGGAACAAGCAAGTGGCATGGTGAACAAATTACAGTTGGGCAGTGATTAAATTGCAATATTTATATTTATGACTATGATCATTCATGGTATAATCTTATATAGGCATTATACCCATGATAAGTAGACCATTAATCCAACTGCATCTACTACTAATACTCCACTACAAAACCGATATCTAGTATGCATCTCGAGGTATTAAGTTTATAAGAAACAGAGCATCACAATAAGCAAGATGACATAATGTAGACAGTAAAACATCAATCAATATGACGAGACACCGTTGTTTTATACTTAGTGGCAACAATAAAATACGCGTCTTGGCCCTTATTGTCACTGGGTTAGAGCACCGCAAGATTGAACCCACTACAAAGCACCACTCCCTCTGAAGAAAAACCCATCAAACTTGGCCAGAGAAGATATATAGATCGGAGAGCATGCAAAGCTATTTAATTATACATCAAGAAAATCTCAAAATATTCAATTGTATTCAATGAAAAATCCGATCATAAAGTGGCAATTCATCATATCCCAACAAAGGCAACATATCCTATGCATATAGGGGTTTTCTGTATCCGTGTGTCCATCTGTTCTGAACCTTCTGATTCAAATCCCATGGCCAACGTCAAAATCGTGACTAATTTGTAGATAAATGCCCGCCTATGCACCTAAGACACTACATCTTTGTGATAAACCCCGTTCGATTAATAAATAGCGACGACCTTCATCTCTGGTTCCAAGAGGCAGGCAACGAATTAGATCTGACAAATTCAAATCCCTTCACAACAGCTGGATCGCAAGCACATGTAATGGTCCTGACTAGCTCTAGGTAGAATGTGAGTTCGCATGCATTTGACGAGTCCTTATGGAGTTGTTGGCCGCCGCCGCCGTGTTGTGTCTTGTTTGGCCATCCGCCGGGCTGCCACGTTGTATGGCCGTCTAGTGGCTGCCGCGTTGTGTGGATGATGGCTGGTGGTCGCCTGTCTCCGGCCGCCGCATTTCGTCATGTGCGGTTGATACGTCTCCATCATATCTATAATTTTTGATTGTTTCATGCCAATATTCTACAACTTTTATATACTTTTGGAAACATTTTATATTATTTTTGGGACTGACATATTGATCCAGTGTCCAGTGCCAGTTCCTATTTGTTGCATGTTTTTTGTTTCATAGAAAATCCATATCAAACGAAGTCCAAACACGATAAAAATTTATGGAGATTTATTTTGGAATATATGTGATTTTTTGGAAGAAGAATCAATGGAGACGATGACCGAGGGGGGCACAAGCCCAGAGGGCGCGCCCCCTACCCACGGGGCGCTTGGCAGGCTTGTGGGTCCCCTGTAGGTCGGTTGGAGGTATCCTTTGGCCGCAAGGAAGCTAATATCCGGATAAAAATCCCCTCAAAATTTCAGCCCAATCGGAATTACGGATCTCCGGGAATATAAGAAACGGTTTTCGGCCAAAAAACGGGAACACGAAACAGAAGAGAACAGAGAGAGAGATCCAATCTCGGAGGGGCTCCTGCCCTCCGGGAGCCATGGCAGCCATGGACCAGAGGGGAAACTCTCCTCCCATCTAGGGGGAGGCCAAGGAAGAAGAAGAAGGAGGGGGGCTCTCTCCCCCTCTCTCCCGGTGGCGCCGAAACGCCGCCGGGGAAATCATCGTGACGGCGATCTACACCAACAACTTCGTCGCCGTCAACACCAACTCTCTCCCCCTCTATGCAGCGGTGTAGCACCTCTTCTCCCTGCTGTAATCTCTACTTAAACATGGTGCTTAACGCTATATATTATTATCCAATGATATGTGGCAATCCTATGATGTTTGAGTAGATTCGTTTTGTCCTATGGGTTGATTGATGATCGTGATTGGTTTGAGTTGTATGTTTTTTTGGTGCTATCCTATGGTGCCCTCCATGTCGCGCAAGCGTGAGGGATTCCCGCTGTAGGGTTTGCAATACGTTCATAATTCTGTTATAGTTGGCGGCTAGAGTGACAGAAGCTTACACCCGAGTAAGGGGGTTGTTGCGTATGGGAGCAAAGAGGACTTTTTACTTAATGCTATGGTTGGGTTTATCTTAATGATCTTTGGTAGTTGCGGATGCTTGCTAGAGTTCAAATCATAAGTGCATATGATCCAAGTACGGAAAGTATGTTAGCTCATGCCTCTCCCTCATATAAAATTGCAATAATGATTACCGGTCTAGTTATCGATTGCCTAGGGACAAATCCTTCTCTTATGTTACAAAAAGCTTTCTACTAAACAACTAACTTTTATTACCTTGCAAATTACTCGTAGTTTTATTCTCGCAAAGTACTCCTAGTTTTATTCTTCCAAAGTAGTTCTAGCATTACACCTACAAAGTACTTCTAGTTTCATACTTGTTCTAGGTAAAGCAAACGTTAAGTGTGCGTAGAGTTGTATCGGTGGTCGATAGAACTTGAAGGGAATATTGATTCTACCTTTAGCTCCTCGTTGGGTTCGACACTCTTATTTATCGAGAAAGGCTACAACTGATCCCCTATACTTGTGGGTTATCAAGACCTTTTTCTGGCGCCGTTGTCGAGGAGCAATAGCGTGGGGTTGATATTCTCGTGTGTGCTTGTTTGCTTTATCACTAAGTAGTTTTTATTTTCTGTTCTAAGTTGTTTTATATCTTTAGTTATGGATATGGAACACGAAACACCAAAAAAATTAGTTGTACTTGCTACTCATGGAGATGGGGAACCTCCTAAAACCCTCGATGTTGGTTATGTGGAAAACATTAAATACTACTTTGATAATCCTGATAAATCTCCATTCAACTTGATAATGGGAGATACTTTGGATCAACGGGAATACTTTAGGGATTATCGCTTGTCTCAAAAAGGGAAACTCTAATGGGATCAAATTAAAATGATGCGTTGGTATGCTTGGAATTTATGCTTAAGGTGTGATTATACTTGTTGCTCTAAGATGAAGGCTCCACACCTTTCCTTTCAATGTGAATTTAATGATAATGAAACCTTGGCTTCTTATGCTAATGGTATATATGATTACTATGATGTGGAACTAATAGAAGAATTTGTTGCTTTTATGGGTGCTTATGAAATTAAATCTTTGTTTGAAAAGTATGAAGATTGTGATGCTGCTATTTACAGATCTAAAAATTATGCTATACTTAAATATTGCCATGAGAATTATGAATATAATGCCTATATTGATCAATTTATTGAGAAAGTCTCCGCTGTCCAAGAAGAGACTAATATTTTGCAGGCTCCTATGGAAGAAGAAATTGATGACACTGTGAGCTCATTAGATGAAAAAGATGACGAGGAGAGCGAAGAACAAAAGGAGGAAGAGCGCATTAGCTACCTGTGCCCACCTTCTAATGAGAGTAACTCTTCAACTCATACATTGTTTAATTTCCCTTCGTGCTTACCGAAGGATGAATGCTATGATGATTGCTGTGATCCCTTTGATTCGTTTGAAATATACCTTCTTGATGAACTTGATGCTTGCTATGCTTGTGGCCATGATGCCAATATGAATTATGCTTATGGAGATGAACTTGCTATAATTCCTTATGTTAAACATGAAATTGTTACTATTGCACATACACATGATAGTCCTATTATCTTTTTGAATTCTCCAAACTACACTATATCGGAGAAGTTTGTGCTTATTAAGGATTATATTGATGGGTTGTGTTTTACTATTACACATCATGATTTTGATGAATATAATATGCATGTGCTTGCTGCTCCGAATTGCAATTATTATGAGAGAGGAACTATATCTCCACCTCTCTATGTTTCCAATACGATAAAATCGCAAGAAACTGTTTATACTATGCATTGGCCTTTACTAGATGTGCATGAATTGTTCTTTTATGACATGCCGATGCATAGGAAGAGAGTTAAACTTCGTCATTGCATGATATATGTTACTTTGGCTTTGATATACCTTGGGATCCGGGTGGATCAATTACTTGAGCACTTTATGCCTAGCTTAATGGCTTTAAAGAAAGCGCTGCCTGGGAGACAACCCGGAAGTTTTAGAGAGTCATTTTATTCTGTTGAGTGCTTTTAAAAAGTTTAAAAACAAAAAAAATATAGAGGGGAACCTAAAACGTTCCAAAAAGAAAAGTGAAAGTGAGAAAGACGAACACCGTTGAAGTGGGGGACGTCCTTGAACTTTGTTCATGCCCATGGAAACTTTGTGAATCTTGATTATAGAAAATTTTCAACAAAAATAATTATCCCCTTGTACAAATCCATTGTATTATAAAAATAATGTGCCAAGATTTACCTTTAGGATGTTTAAATTGTTTGTTTGGTGTGTGCTGTGAAAAAATAGAAACTTTTTCTGTAGTGCTTGAATTTTGATAATTTACTGGAACGTGCAAAAATTCTGAAATTTTTATACAGTACTGCTATGATTTTTTTTGTCCTAATTTTTCAGAATTTTTTGAGTTACAGAAGTATATGTTTCATTTGCATCTTTACAGACTGTCCTGTTTTCACAGATTGCTGTTATAGTTTCTTTATTTGCGTATGTTTGAAATCTTGTTGAGCCCCATTGACTTGGGAGACCTAGAATTGTGATAGCATATAGTGGGTAATGTTTGATTATAATTATACAATAATGTTACAGCAGGACATGATGGGATTTGATGTTATATGTACTAACCCCTCTAATAAAAAGTTCGGTTAAGTTTTGTGTGGATGAAGTGTTCGAAGATCGAGGAGGTATCGATATGAGGAGAATAAGGAGAGGCAAGAGTTCAAGCTTGGGGATGCCCAAGGCACCCCAAGTAAATATTCAAGGAGACTCAAGCGTCTAAGCTTGGGATGCCCCGGAAGGCATCCCATCTTTCTTCGACAATTATCGGTATGTTTCGGTTTTTGTTTTGTTCACATGATATGCGTAAATTCTTGGAGCGTCGTGTGCTTTTTGTTTTTATTTTAATAATGCACCATGCTGGTATGAGATAGTCCTTGGTTCATTTATAGAATGCTCTTTGCACTTCACTTATATCTTTTGAGTATGGCTTTATAGAATGCTTCATGTGCTTCACTTATATCATTTGAAGTTTAGATGCCTGTTTCTCTACATATAGAAACCGTTATTTGTAGAATGCTCTTTTGCTTCACTTATATTTATTAGAGCGTGGGCAAGTCTTTTGTAGAAAGAATTAAACTCTCATGCTTCACTTATATCTATTTAGAGAGCCAACAGGAATTGGTCATTCACATGGTTAGTCATAAAATCTTACATAAAACTTGTAGATCACTGAATATGATAAGTTTGATTCCTTGCAATAGTTTTGCAATATTGAGATGGTAATATGTGGGAGGTACTAGTGAATAATTGTGGTTTAGTAAGAATATTGGTGTTAAGGTTTGTGATTCCCGAAGCATGCACATATAGTCTTTAGTTATGCTAAGAAGTTGGAGCATGATTTATTATTGAGTGTCTTCCTTTGCGTGGAGGTCGGGGGGCGCGCGATGGTTAACTCCTACCAACCTCCCCCCTAGGGGCATGTGTAGTAGTACTTTGCTTCGAGGGCTAATAGACTTTCGCAATAAGTATATGAGTTCTTTATGACTAATGTAAGTCCATGGATTATACGCACTCTCACCTTTCCGCAATTTGCTAGCCTCTTCGGTACCGTGCATTGCCCTTTCTCACCTCGAGAGTTGGTGCAAACTTCGCCGGTGCATCCAAACCCCGTGATATGATATGCTCTATCACACATAAGTCTCTTTATATCTTTCTCAAAACAGCCACCATACCTACCTATTATGGCATTTCCATAGCCATTCCAAGATATATCGCCATGCAACTTCCATCATCATCATATACATGACTTGAGCATTCACTGTCATAGTGCTTTGCATGATCGTAAGATAGCTAGCATGATATTTTCATGGCTTCTCCGATTTTTGATATCTTTGCTACGCTAGATCATTGCACATCCTGGTACACTGCCAGAGGCATTCATATAGAGTCATATTGTTCTAGTATCGAGTTGTAATATTGAGTTGTAAGTAAATAAAAGTGTGATGATCATCATTATTAGAGCATTGTCCCAGTGAGGAAATAAAAATAAAAAAAGGCCAAAAAGAGCCCCAAAAAAAAGAGGCCAAAAAGAGCCCATCAAAAAAAAGAAAAAAAGAAAAAAAGAAAATAAAAAGAAAACAAAAAAATGAGAGAAAAAGAGAGAAGGGGCAATGTTACTATCCTTTTCCACACTTGTGCTTCAGTGTAGAACCATGTTTTTCATATAGAGAGTCTCCTGAGTTGTCACTTTCATATACTAGTGGGAATTTTTCATTATAGAACTTGGCTTGTATATTCCGATGATGGGTGATACGTCTCCAACGTATCTATAATTTATGAAGAATTCATGCCATGTTTATTATAGTTTTGTATGATTTTGGTGCACTTTTATATGGCTTTTATATGATTTTTATGGACTAACATATTGACCTAGCCCAGTGCCAGTTGCTGTTTTCTGCTTGTTTTTGGTTTTCCAGAAAATCTATATCAAACGAAGTCCAAATGCAGCGAAACTTTTTGATGATTTTTTCTGGAAGGAAACAGATCCAGGAACCTTCGGAGGAGCAGCAGAAGAGCCACAGGGGCACCACGGGCCACTTGGGCGCGCCTGCCCCCCCAGGCGCGCCCTGG
Organism: Elymus sibiricus; assembly: GCA_039707655.1. Classification (NCBI taxonomy): domain Eukaryota; kingdom Viridiplantae; phylum Streptophyta; class Magnoliopsida; order Poales; family Poaceae; genus Elymus; species Elymus sibiricus. Next base: position 341,267,195 of record CM077666.1, on the reverse strand, counting down.
TGCCTCGTGGGCCCCCGGTGGCACCTCTTTGCGTGATTCCAACGCTGAAAATCATATATATTCAGAACCCCCCGAAAGTTAACCTAGATGAGTTTTTACGCCGTCGCAAGCCTCTGTACCAAGGAGATCCCATCTGGAGCCCTTTTTGGGCACCCTGTCGGAGGGGGGAATCATCACCGGAGGCCATCTTCATCATCCCGGTGGTCTCCATGACGAGGAGGGAGTAGTTCACCCTCGGGGCTCCGGGTATGCACTAGTAGCTATGTGTTTGATCTCTCTCTCGCGCGTTCTTGATTTGGCACGATCTTGATGTACCGCGAGCTTTGTTAATATAGTTGGATCATATGGTGTTTTCCCCTCTCTATCTTTTTGTGATGAATTGAGTTTTTACCTTTGAGGTTTCACTATTATCGGATTGAATACTTTTATGGATTTGTGAACACTTGATGTATGTCTTGCATATGAATACCCGTGGTGACAATGGGGTATTATATTGATTCACTTGATATATGTTTTGGCACTCAACTCGTGGATTCCAGAGGTGACATTGGGGTAATCTATGCATAGGGGTTTATGCACATTTTCGTCTTACTTTCTCCGGTAGAAATCTTGGGGCACTCTTTGAAGTTCTTTGTGTTGGATTGAATATTATGAATCTGAAGTTGTTTGTTGCATATCGTATAATCAACTCACGGATGCTTGTGGTGACATTGGAGTATCTAGGTGACATTAGAGTTGGTTGATGTGTATCATATGGTGTTATTTTAGTACGAACTCTAGGGCTGTTTGTGACACTTATAGGAATAGCTCAATAGATTGATCGGAAAGAATAACTTTGAGGTGGTTTCGTACCCTACAACAATTTCTATCTTATGTTCTCCGCTAGATAAGAACTTTGGAGTGATTCTTTGTCGCGCGTTGAGGGATTGTTATATGATCCAATTATGTTAGCATTGTTGAGAGATTGCACTAGTGAAAGTATGAACCCTAGGCCTTGTTTTCAAGCATTGCAATACCGTTTGTGCTCACTTTTGTTACTTGTTACCTTGCTGTTTTTATATTTTTAGATTACAAAAACCTATATCTACTATCCATACTACACTTGTATCATCATCTCTTCGCCGAACTAGTGCACCTATACAATTTGCCATTGTAATGGTTGTGTTGGGGACACAAGAGATTTCTTGTATTTGATTGCAGGGTTGTTTGAGAGAGACCATCTTCATCCTATGCCTCCCACGGATTGATAAACCTTAGGTGATCCACTTGAGGGAAAATTTCTACTGTCCTACAAAACTCTGCGCTTGGAGGCCCAACACGAGTCTACAAGAATAAGTTGTGTAGTAGACATCAAGCTCTTTTCTGGCGCCGTTGCCGGGGAGGTGAGTGCTTGAAGGTATATCTTTAGATCTTGCAATCGAATCTTTTAGTTTCTTGTTTTATCACTAGTTTGGTTTATAAAAGAAAACTACAAAAAAAGGAATTGAGGTTGCCTCATAATATTCGTCTTTATAATGTTTTTCTTGAAAATGATGGAGCGAAAAATTGTGCTCAATTAATAGAAGAAGAATTCAATAAAATGTTTGGCATAAAATCCATGAATGATGAGCATGATTGCAATGTTGTTATTATGAATTCTTTGAATATCCATGATGCTAATGATATGCAAAGCCATAAGCTTGGGGATGCTATGTTTGATGAAGATGAAATTTTTAGTCCCCCAAGTTTTGATGAGCAAATTTATTATGATGATAGCGTGCCTCCTATTTATGATGATTATATTGATGAAAGTGGGTTTGGAAGAGTGTCAACTCTAAGTACTAATGATCCCACTATTTTGGAGGGTGTTGAATCTTATTGCAATATTGATAAAAGTGGATTTAGAGAGGTTATGAATTTATTTAGTGATGATTCCACTATTTTGGAAGAGGTTTCAATTGACTATGATAACAAAGTTGCTATCTATGATGATTATTGTGATGACATGTATGCTATAAAGAATAATTATAACCATGAAACTTGTCATCATGATTTTAATTTTCAATTGGATTATGCCAATCAAGTATCACATGATAGCTATTTTGTTGAGTTTGCTCCCACTACTATTCATGAGAATAATTTTGCTTATGTGGAGAGTAATAAAATTTCTATGCTTGTAGATCATGAAAGGAATGCTTTATGTGATAGTTATATTGTTGAATTCATTCATAATGCTACTGAAAATTATTATGAGAGAGGATTGATGCCTACTACATAACTTATTCTTGTAGACTCGTGTTGGGCCTCCAAGCGCAGAGTTTTGTAGGACAGTAGCTATTTTCCCTCAAGTGGATGACCTAAGGTTTATCAATCCGTGGGAGGCATAGGATGAAGATGGTCTCTCTCAAACAACCCTGCAATCAAATATAGGAAATCTCTTGTGTCCCCAACACACCCAATACAATGGTAAATTGTATAGGTGCACTAGTTCGGCGAAGAGATGGTGATACAAGTGTAGTATGGATAGTAGATATTGGTTTTTGTAATCTGAAAATAAAAAAAAAGCAAGGTAGCAAGTGACAAAAGTGAGCACAAACGGTATTGCAATCCTTGAAAACAAGGCCTAGGGTTCATACTTTCACTAGTGCAATCTCTCAACAATGCTAACATAATTGGATCATATAACCATCCCTCAACGTGCGACAAAGAATCACTCCAAAGTTCCTATTAGCGGAGAACATAAGATAGAAATTGTTGTAGGGTACGAAACCACCTCAAAGTTATTCTTTCCGATCGATCTATTGAGCCATTCCTATAATTGTGACAAACAGCCCTAGAGTTCGTACTAAAATAACACCATATGATACACATCAACCAACTCTAATGTCACCTAGATACTCCAATGTCACCACAAGTATCCGTGAGTTGATTATATGATATGCATCAAACAACTTCATAATCATAATATTCAATCCACACAAAGAACTTCAAGTAGCACCCCAAAGTTTCTATCGGAGAAAAGATAATGAAAACGTGCATCAACCCCTATGCATAGATTACCCCAATGTCACCGCGGGAATCCGCGAGTTGAGTGCCAAAACATATATCAAGTGAATCAATATAATACCCCATTGTCACCACGGGTATTCATATGCAAGACATAGATCAAGTGTTCTCAAATCTGAAATATTTAATCCGACAATGACGAAACCTCAAAGGGAAAAGACTCGATTCATCACAACAAGGATAGAGAGGGGAGAAACACCATATGATCCAACTATATTAACAAAGCTCGTGATACATCAAGATTGTGCCGAATCAAGAACACGAGAGAGAGAGATCAAACACATAGATACAAGTACATACCCTCAGCCCCGAGGGTGAACTACTCCCTCCTCGTCATGGAGACCGCCGGGATGATGAAGACGGCCTCCGGTGATGATTCCCCGCTCCGGTAGGGTGCCGGAAAAGGGCTCCAGATGGGATCTCCTTGGTACAGAGGCTTGCGGCGGCGTAAAAACTCTTCTAGGTTAACTTTTAAGGGTTTCTGAATATATATGATTTTTCAGCGTTGGAATCACGCAAAGGGGTGCCACAGGGGGCCCACGAGGCACCAGGGCGCGCCTGGGGGGGGGGGGGGGCAGGCACGCCCAGGTGGATCGTGGGGCCCCTGTGGCTCTTCTACTGCTCCTCCGAAGCTTCCTGGGTCTGTTTCCTTCTAGAAAAAATCGTCAAAAAGTTTCGCTGTATTTGGACTTCATTTGATATGGATTTTCGGGAAAACCAAAAACAAGCAGAAAACACAAACTGGCACTGGGCACTAGGTTAATATGTTAGTCCATAAAAATCATATAAAAGCCATACAAAAGTGCACCAAAATCATACAAAACTATAATAAACATGGCATGAATACTTCGTAAATTATAGATACGTTGGAGACGTATCAAGGATCATATGCTTGTAGGTGTTGCAATAATATCATGTTTCCTCTTTATGTGTTGAAAGTTTTGAAGTTATGCTTGTTTTGCCTTCCTATGCTAGTTGATTCTTGCTCCCATAAATTGTTTGCTCACAAAATTCCTATGCATAGGAAATGGGTTAGAGTTAAATGAGCTTGCCATGTGATTCATGATGCTCTCTTAGTGTTTCAATTCTTATCTCTTATGTGAGCATCATTAAAATCATCATGCCTAGCTAAAAGGCATTAAAGAAAAGCGCTTGTTGGGAGACAACCCAACATTTACCCCTACTGTTTTTTTGTGTTCACATGATTAAGCTACTGTGGTAATCATTTTTTATATGTTTTCTTATAATAATGTGCCAAGTAAAGCCTTTGGGATAGTGTGGATACTTGTTGATTCGATTCTGTGCAAAAACAGAAACTTTAGCGTCCAGTGTTGGAATTTCTATTACGTACTGGTGCATGAGAAAATTCTGAAATTTTTACAGAGCATTGGGTTACAATATTTTTACGTTGTACTCATTTTTCAGAATTTTTGGAGGTACATAAGTATGCTTTTTAAATCGCTCACTACATGCTGTTCTGTTTTTGACAGATTCTGTTCTCGATGCATAGTTTGCTTGTTTTAGTGTTTCCATAGCTTATATTGAGTAATATAAATTGTGGAAATGATATAATACAGTAGGAATTATGTGATAAAAATTATGAAACTTGTCTTGACAGTACCTAAGTGGATGATTTATTTCTATCATACTAACCTATCTCACCAGATCCGTTAAGTTTTATGTGATTGAAGTTTTCAAGTTTTGGGTGAGATATCGATATGAGGAGAATATGTAGTGGCGAGACCCTAAGCTTGGGGATGCCCAAGGCACCCCAAGGTAATACTGAAGGAATACCCAAGCAACTAAGCATGGGGATGCCCCGGAAGGCATCCCCTCTTTCGTCTTCAACATTATCGGTAACCTTACTTGGTGCTATATTTTCATTCGTCACATGATATGTGTTTTTCTTGGAGCATCATTTTATTTTGTTGAGATTTGCTTTCTGTTATAAATAATCATGTTTTGTATCTTTTAGTTCAATAAAATGCCAATTATAGCCTTTACCATGCTCAGTTTGCAAGTTCATGTGTTGCTGTTTGAAAACAGAAAGTTTTCTGTTATGTCCAGAATATTCCTGAATAGGCAGAACATGATAAAAATCTGAAATTTTTACACAGTAAGCATGCATGAGTTCTCTGTCATGTGGTTTTTTTTAAGAATTTTTGGAGTTAGGTAAGTATGAATTCTTATTCACCCTTTATAGACTGTCTTGTTTTGGCAGATTGTTGTTATAGTTGCATTGTTTGCATATGTTCGCTTGTTTAATGTTTCTATTTGAGGATAGGAGTACTAAATATGCAGAGGCATTTAGTATGCAGTGTTTAATTATAATTTTAGTGATTTATTACAGTAGATAATGTTAAGGTTTTGAGTTGATTTATACTAACTTATCTCACGAGTTCTTGTTGAGTTTTATGTGGATGAAGTTCTTAAGATTTAAGGAAACCGTGATATGAGAGGAATTAAGGAGACACAAGAGCTCAAGCTTGGGGATGCCCAAGGCACCCCAAGTTATTATTCCAAGAAGTCTCAAGCATCTAAGCATGGGGATGCCCCGGTAGGCATCCCACCTTTCTTCTTCAATAACTATCGGTCAGTTTTCGTTGAGCCTAAGTTTTTGCTTCTTCACATGATATGTGCTATTCTCGAAGTGTCCTTTTATTTTCATTTTGTTTGTTATTTGAATAAAATTATCAAGATCTGAAATTTTAAATGAGAGAGAGTCCTCACATAGCTACCTATTTACTTAACTACTCATTTGGTCTTCACTTATATCTTTTTGGAGTAGTTTGTCATTTACTCTTGTTCTTCACTTATATCCTATGAGTAAATTGTTGAATAAATTGAATATCATAAATTTGAAATTATATGTGCTTCATATGCTTGTATCATGTCTAGTAGTAGTTTCACATTTGGGTTAGAAAGTGAAATCTATTGGAGCTTGACAATCACAATATTGGTCATACAAGCAATTCATGAATAATTAGTATAAGGAAGAGAACTTTCACATATAAATATATTATCTTGGACATCTTTTATGATTGTGAATACCCATTAATTATTTTCAAACTTGAGCAAATTAGTTGAAATTGGACAAGGAAGACAACATAATGAGTGACGTTTGGGTATATTTGCATAGAAGTTATATTGTTATGGATCCTCTAACATGTGGTGCTTGCTTAGGATCTTTTGCTAGGAACAAATTCGTACTAAGTAGAGATACTACTTGTGCATCCAAAAACCCTTAAACCCAGTTTCTTCCCATGAGTGTCCACCATATCTACCTATGGATTGAATAAGATCCTTCAAGTAAGTTGTCATCGGTACAAAAAGCAATAAAAATAGCTCCTAAAATATGTATGATCTTTTATTGTAAGGGAAAATAAGCGTTGTACGAACTTGTGATGGTAAAGAAATAAAAGCGATGGACTATATAATAAAGGTGGCTATCACAACGGGCAATATAACGCGACATTCCTTTGCATTAAGGGCTTGTGCATCCAAAAATAAAAAGTGCATGACAACCTCTGCTTCCCTCTGCGAAGGGCCTATCTTTTACTTTTATGCAAGAGTCAATAAGTATTCATTCGCATTTCAACCTCAATTATTCTCTAGTTGGAAAGCATCATGTGTTGGGGAAAGATCCAGACATATATGGCCAGTCAAATATATTTGATCATGAATTATTATTGTTGACAATTATCTCTATGATAAATAAGTTGGGAGGTGAAACATTAAGCCCCTATCTTTCTCTGTGTTCGATGGATGCCATTTGTTCTAAAAATATGCTTTGAGTACTAGCAATCATAGAAGACTATATGATAATTGAGTATGTGGAGCTCTTACTTAGACTTTGTTGAAATTAAGTTGAATTGCAATTGTCTGGTGACTAAGAACATAGGTTCTTAAGTTTCAAGAGAATGCATTGTTTGAACCATAACATGTGAATTGATTGCTACTTTATCCTGATGAGTTTTATGAGAAAAAGTTGCTGTTATGATGCTAGGAAAAGTGATTGAAATTATCATTGATCAAACTTATGCACTATGCTAGCATTCACACTTCATAAATTATTTCTTTTATCATTTACCTACTCGAGGACGAGCAGGAATTAAGCTTGGGGATGCTGATACGTCTCCAACGTATCTATAATTTATGAAGAATTCATGCCATGTTTATTATAGTTTTGTATGATTTTGGTGCACTTTTATATGGCTTTAATATGATTTTTATGGACTAACATATTGACCTAGTGCCCAGTGCCAGTTGTTGTTTTCTGCTTGTTTTTGGTTTTCCAGAAAATCCATATCAAACGAAGTCCAAATGCAGCGAAACTTTTTGACGATTTTTTCTGGAAGGAAACAGACCCAGGAAGCTTCAGAGGAGCAGGAGAAGAGCCATAGGGGCCCCACGAGCCACCTGAGCGCGCCTGCCCCCCTAGGCGCGCCCTGGTGCCTCGTGGGCTGATACGTCCATTTTGCATCATGTTTTGCTACTGTTATTTATAGTATTTTTAATCAATATAACACTTTGTGGAGCAATTCTAATGCCTTTTCTCTCTTAATATGCAAGATTTACACAAGGGGGGAGATTGCCGGCAGCTGGAATTCTGGACCTGAAAAAGCTATGTCAGAGGTACCTATTCTGCACATCTCCAAATGAGCTAAAATTTTGTGGAGATTTATTTTGGAATAAATAAAAAATACTGGAAGCAAGAAGTACCAGAGGGGGCCACCCAGGTGCCCACGAGGCACCAGGGCGCGCCACCCCCCAAGGCGCGCCCTGGTACCTCGTGGGGCCCCTGGCCAGCCTCTGGCCCCCTTTGTCTGGTATATAAGTCATTTTGCCCTAGAAAAAATATAGAGAAGACTTTCGGGACGGTGTGCCACCATCTTGAGGCGGAACTTGGGCAGAAGCACTTTTGCTCTCCGGCGGAGAGATTCTGCCGGAGATACTTCCCTCTGGGAGGGGGAAATCGTCGCCATCGACATCACTAGCGATCCTCTCATCATGGGAGGACTAATCTTCATCAACATCTTCACCAGCACCATCTCATCTCAAACCCTAGTTCATCTCTTGTATTCAATCTTTGTCTCAAAACCTCAGATTGGTACCTGTGGGTTGCTAGTAGTGTTGATTACATCTTGTAGTTGATGCTAGTTGGTTTATTTGGTGGAAGATTATATGTTCAGATCTATTATGCTATTCAATCCCTCTCTAATCTTGGATATGAACATGATTTGTGAGTAGTTACTTTTGTTCTTGAGGACATGGGAGAAGTCTTGTCATAAGTAATCATGTGAATTTGGTATTCGTTCGATATTTTGATGATATATATGTTGTTGATTCCCTTAGTGGTGTCGTGTGAACGTCGACTACATGACACTTCACCATCTTTGGGCCTAAGGGAATGCATTGTGGAGTAGTAATTGGATGACGGGTTGCTAGAGTGACAGAAGCTTAAACCCTAGTTTATGCGCTATTCCGTAAGGGGCTGATTTGGATCCATATGTTTAATTCTATGGTTAGAGTTATCTTAATTCTTCTTTCGTAGTTGCGGATGCTTGCGAGAGGGGGTAATCATAAGTGGGAGGCTTGTTCAAGTAAGAACAGCACCCAAGCACCGGTCCACCCACATATCAAATTATCAAAGTAGCGAACGCGAATCAAACAAAAATGATGAAAGTGACTAGATGAAATTCCCATGTGTCCTCGAGAATGCTTTACTTACTATAAGAGATCGTTCCGGCTTGTCCTTTGCTACAAAAAGGATTGGGCCACCTTGCTGCACTCTTTGTTACTATTGCTACTTGTCACTTGTTACAAATTATCTTGCTATCAAACTACTCGTTACCGATAATTTCAGTGCTTGCAGAAAACACCTTGCTGAAAACCGTTTGTCATTTCCTTCTGCTCCTCGTTGGGTTCGACACTCTTACTTATCGAAAGGACTACGGTTGATCCCCTATACTTGTGGGTCATCAAGACTCTTTTCTGGCGCCGTTGCCGGGGAGTGAAGCGCCTTTGGTGAGTGGAATTTGGTAAGGAAACATTTATATTACGTGCTGAAATTTACTGTCACTTGTCACTATGGAAAGTAATCCTTTGAGGGGTTTGTTTGGGGTATCTTCACCTCGACCGGAAACACAAATAGTTGCCCCTCAACCTACCGCACCTATTGAAAATATTTATTATGAGATTCCTCTGGGTATGATAGAGAAACTGCTAGCTAATCCTTATGCAGGGGATGGAACGAAACATTTTGATATGCACTTAATCTATGTGGATGAAATTTGTGGATTATTTAAGCTTGCAGGTTTATCCGGAGACAGAGCTAAGAAGAAAGTATTCCCTTTATCTTTGGAGGGAAAGGCATTAATGTGGTATAGGCTATGTGATGATACTGATACATGGGACTGGAACCGATTGAAACTAGAATTCCATCAGAAATTTTATCCTATGCATTTGGTTCATCGTGATCGGAATTATATATATAATTTTTGGCCTCGTGAAGGAGAAAGCATCGCTCAAGCTTGGGGTAGGCTTAAGTACATGATGTACACATGCCCCAATCATGAGCTCTCAAAAGAAATTATCTTACATAATTTTTATGCTCGGCTTTCTCATGATAATCAAACTATGCTCGATTCTTCTTCGACTGGCTCCTTTATGAAGAAAACTATTGAATTCAGATGGGATCTTCTGGAAAGAATTAAACACAACTCTGAAGATTGGGAACTCGACAAAGGGAATGAGTCAGGTATAATACTTGAGTTCGATTGTGTTAAATCTTTTATGGTCATCGATGCTATTCATAAGTTTAGCACTAAATATGGACTTGACTCCGAGATAGTAGCTTCCTTTTGTGAATCATTTGCTACCCATGCTGATCTCCCTAAGGAGAAGTGGTTTAAATATCATCCCCCTGTTAAACAAAAGATTGAGGAACCCGTTAGTGTTAAAGAAGAAACAATTATTTACCATGTTGATCCAGTTGTGCCCACTACTTATATTGAGAAACCACCTTTTCCTGTTAGGATTAAGGAACATGCTAGAGTTTCAACTGTGGTTAACAAAAGTAATATTAGAGCACCTAGACCCTCTGAACAAATTAAAGTTGAACCTAATGTTGCTATGGTTAAAGATCTCTTGGTCGATAATATAGATGGGCATGTTATTTACTTTTGTAATGAAGCAGCTAGAATTGCTAAACTAGATCCTACAGATAAAAACAGACCCGTAGTAGGCATGCCTGTTGTCTCTGTTAAAATAGGAGATCATTGTTACCATGGCTTATTTGATTTCGGTGCTAGTGTTAGTGCTATTCCGTTTACCTTATATCAAGAAATTATGAATGATATTGCACCTGTTGAAATAGAGGACATTGATGTTACTATTAAGCTTGCAAACAGAGATACCATTACACCACTTGGGATCGTCAGAGATGTTGAAGTCTTGTGTGGAAAAATAAAATATCCTACTGATTTTCTAGTCCTAGGTTCTCCACAAGATGTCTTTTGTCCCATTATATTTGGTAGACCTTTCTTGAACACTGTTAATGCTAAGATTGATTGCGCTAAAGAAACTGTCAGTGTTGATTTCGGTGGTACATCTCATGAGTTTAATTTCTCCAAGTTTCGTAGACAACCTCATGATAAAGAATTGCCTTGTAAAGATGAAATTGTTGGTCTTGCTTCTATTGCCATACCTCCTACTGATCCGTTAGAACAATATTTGCTAGACCATGAAAACGATATGCATATGAATGAAAGAAATGAAATAGATAAGATGTTCTTTGATCAACCACCTATCCTTAAACATAATTTGCCCGTTGAAACTCTTGGAGGCCCTCCTCCACCTAAGGGTGATCCTGTATTTGAATTGATGCAATTGCCTAATACATTGAAATATGCTTATCTTGATGAAAAGAAGATATATCCTGTTATTATTAGTGCTAACCTTTCAGCGCATGAAGAAAAGAGATTACTAAAAACTCTGAGGAAGCACCGTGCTGCTATTGGATATACTCTTGATGATCTTAAGGGCATTAGTCCCACTCTATGTCAGCACAAAATTAATATGGAGCCTGATGCTAAACCAGTTATCGACCACCAACGACGATTAAATCCTAAGATGAAAGAGGTGGTAAGAACTGAAATATTAAAACTTCTGGAAGCAGGTATAATCTATCCCATAACTGATAGTAGATGGGTAAGTCCCGTTCATTGTGTCCCTAAGAAAGGAGGTATTACTGTTGTTCCTAATGATAAAAATGAACTCATTCCACAAAGAATTGTAACTGGTTATAGGATGGTAATTGATTTTAGAAAATTAAACAAAGCTACTAGAAAAGATCATTACCCCTTACCTTTTATTGATCAAATGTTAGAAAGATTGTCTAAGCATACACACTTTTGTTTCCTAGATTGTTATTCTGGTTTTTCTCAAATACCCGTATCACAACCCGATCAAGAGAAAACCACCTTCACTTGTCCTTTTGGAACTTATGCTTATAGACGTATGCCTTTTGGGTTATGCAATGCACGTACTATCTTTCAAAGACGTATGACTGCTATATTCTCTGACTTTTGTGAAAAGATTGTTGAGGTGTTCATGGATGATTTTTTCGTTTACGGAACTTCTTTTGATGATTGCTTAAGCAACCTTGATCGAGTTTTGCAGAGATGTGAAGAAACTAATCTTGTCTTGAATTGGGAAAAGTGCCACTTTATGGTGAATGAAGGCATTGTCTTGGGGCATAAAATTTCTGAAAGAGGTATTGAAGTTGATAAAGCTAAGGTTGATGCTATTGAGAAAATGCCATGTCCTAAAGATATTAAAGGTATAAGAAGTTTCCTAGGTCATGCTGATTTCTATAGTATATTTATTAAAGACTTCTATAAAATTTCTAGGACTCTTACCAATCTTTTGCAAAAAGATGTCCATTTGTTTTTGATGATGATTGTCTAGAAGCCTTTGAAACACTTAAGAAAGCCTTAACCACTGCACCTATTGTCCAACCACCTGATTGGAACTTGCCTTTTGAAATTATGTGTGATGCTAGTGACTATGCTGATGGTGTTGTTCTAGGACAGTGAGTTGATAAGAAATTAAATGTTATCCATTATGCTAGTAAAACTCTAGCTAGTGCCCAAAGAAATTATGCTACTGTTGAAAAAGAATTCCTAGCAGTTGTGTTTGCATGTGGTAAATTCAGATCTTACATAGTTGATTCTAAAGTAACTATTCACACCGATCATGCTGCTATTAAATATCTCATGGAAAAGAAAGATGATAAACCTAGACTCATTAGGTGGGTTTTATTGCTACAAGAATTTGACTTGCATATTACTGATAGGAAGGGAGCTGAGAATCCCGTAGCAGATAATTTGTCTAGAATGGAAAATGTTCTTGATGACTCACTTCCTATTAATGATGATTTTCCTGATGAACAATTAGCTATCATAAATGCTTCTCGTAATACTCCTTGGTATGCAGACTATGCTAATTACATTGTTGCTAAATACATACCACCTAGCTTTACATACCAACAAAAAAAAAGTTCTTCTTTGATTTAAGACATTACTGTTGGGATGACCCACATCTATATAAAGAAGGAGTAGATGGTATTATTAGATGTTGTATACCTAAGCATGAACAGGAACAAATCCTACGGAAGTGTCATTCCGAGGCTTACGGAGGACACCATGCGGGAGACAGAACTGCGCACAGGGTATTACAATCTGGTTTTTATTGGCCTACTCTTTTCAAGGATACTCGTAAGTTTGTCCTATCTTGTGATGAATGTCAAAGAATTGGTAATGTTGGTAGACGTCAGGAAATGCCTATGAATTATTCACTTGCTCTTGAACCATTTGATGTTTGGGGATTTGATTATATGGGACCTTTTCCTAAATCCAATGGGTATACTCATATTTTAGTTGCTGTTGATTATGTTACTAAGTGGGTAGAAGCTATTCCAACTAGTAGTGCTGATCATAACACTTCTATTAAAATGCTTAAAGAAGTTATTTTCCCAAGGTTTGGAGTCCCTAGATATTTAATGACTGATGGTGGTTCACATTTTATTCATGGTGCATTCCGTAAATTGCTTGCTAAATATGATGTTAACCATAGAATTGCATCTCCCTATCACCCTCAAACTAGTGGTTAAGTTGAATTGAGCAATAGAGAAATAAAATTAATTTTGCAAAAAACCGTCAATAGATCGAGAAAGAATTGGTCTAAGAAACTTGATGATGCATTATGGGCTTATAGAACTGCTTATAAAAATCCTATGGGTATGTCTCCTTATAAAATGGTTTATGGAAAAGCATGTCATTTACCTCTTGAGTTAGAACATAAAGCATATTGGGCAATTAAAGAACTAAATTATGATTTTAAACTTGCCGGTGAAAAGAGGTTATTTGATATTAGCTCATTAGATGAATGGAGAACCCAAGCTTATCAAAATGCCAAATTGTTGAAAGAAAAAGTTAAAAGATGGCATGATAGAAGAATTCAAAAATTGGAATTTAAGGTAGGTGAGCAAGTTCTATTGTACAATTCTCGTTTGAGATTCTTTGCAGGAAAACTCCTCTCTAAATGGGAAGGACCATATATCATCGAAGAAGTTTACCGCTCCGGAGCCATCAAAATAAACAACTCAGAAGGCACTAATCCGAGAGTGGTGAATGGGAAAAGAATCAAGCACTATATTTCCGGTACTCCTATTAATGTTGAAACTAATATTATTGAAACAATTACACCGGAGGAATACATAAGAGAGACCTTCCGGAACACTCCAGAACCCTGAAAAGGAAGAGGTATGTGAGACGGTAAGTAAACCGACTCCAAAAATTCCATAAAAATATTTTCTGTCAGTTTTGGAATATTAGAAAAAATACAAAAATAAGAAATAGCCAAGGGGACCCACCTGGTGCCCACAAGGCACCAGGGCGCGCCACCCCCCCACGCGTGCCCTGGTGGCTCGTGGGCCCCACGTGAGCCCTCCCGACTCCGTTTTCTCCAGGATTACTTGTTTTGCAAGATAAAAATTCTTTAAATATACTTCTAGACGATTTGACCACCGTATCGCAGAAATCTCCTCTGTTCTTGTTTCATGCTATTTTTTTGACTGGTCCGAAAGTATGTCGTCTCAAGACTCGGTCGGAGAGAGCCATGTCTCTTATGTTGCTGCAAGCCCAAGAGCCTATGATGACGAAGATCACCATGGGTGGTCAATCAACGAGGAGGTCGAAGCTGACTTAAAGAGGCTGGATTCCATGGAGTAGGAAGAAACTTCTCGACGACAGGCTAGGAACATGCACTTGGAATACGGGGAATCGAGCTTACCAGATACGGTTAAACCTCCCAACACTCAATTTGTTTCTTATCGTAACTTGAAAAAGAGTGTTGCTTCATCTCCTTCATCCAGGAAACACCCTTGGGTGGATGGTGCATTAACTGTCACCTGGAAGCTCCGGAAGGAAATTATGGATCTTAAGCATCAAGTCAATAAGCTTGAAGAGGAAAATCGCATCCTCAAAGACATCATCGCCAAGAACATCCCACCACCATCACCGAAGAAGGAGACTTGAGCACATGGGTATGGGCACTCCCCTTGGCTTGTGCCAAGCTTGGGGGAGGTGCCCCGGTATCGTATCACCATCACTTTTATTATCTTTACCTATTTTTAGTTCGATCCTTAGTTATTTCGTGATCTAGTTGAATAAAAGTTTAGTATGATCTATTTTTGAGTGTTAGCTTCATGATCTATCTATCTATGTAATCGAGTTGAGAGTTATATAATAAAGAGTAGTTTGAGTTTTTGCTTCTTTACTTTCATGTTCCAATCTTAGCAATGAAAATAATGAAAAAAAGATCATATGCTAATCTTATGGAAAGTAATGACATTACATAAAGAAAAGTATAAGTGGTAAAATTTATTGGAAGTTGACAAGCATAGCATTTGTCAATGATGCAATTCATGAAAAAGTTAATAAGGGAAGAGAAGATTCACATGCAAATATACTATCTTGGACATCTTTTATGATTGTGAGCCCTCATTAAGTATTTTATGCCAAATTGTTGACGTTGGACAAGGAAGACAACGTAATGAATTATGTTTGTTCATATTCACATAGAACCTATATTGTTATAGATCCTCCAACATGTGGTGCTTGCCCAATATCTTTGCTAGCCAAAAATCCGCACCAAGTAGAGATACTACTTGTGCATCCAAAACCCTTAAACCCAGTTTCATGTCATGAGAGTCCACTATATCTACCTATGGTTTGAATAAGATCCTTCAAGTAAGTTGTCATTGGTGAAAAAAGCAATAAAAATTGCCTCTAAATATGTCTGAACTTTTATTGTAAGGGAAATAAGCTTTGTACGAACTTGTGATGGTAAAGAAATAAAAGCGACAGACTGCATAATAAAGGTTGCTATCACAAGGGGCAACATAAAGTGACGTTCCTTTGCATTAAGAGCTCTTGCATCCAACAACAAAAAGCGTATGACAGCCTCTGCTTCCCTCTGCGAAGGGCCTATCCTTTACTTTTATGTATTTACTTTTTATGCAAGAGTCAATAGTGTTCTCCTCTATTTCCTTTTTATTTCTCTCTTTTGCAAGCATCATGTGGTGGGGAAAGATCTAGGCATATATATCCAGTTGGATATCAGTGATCATGAGTTATTATTGTTGACATCACCCTTGAGGTGAATAAGTTGGGAGGCGAACTCACAAGCCCCTATCTTTCTATGTGTCTGGCTGAAACTTTTTGCTCCATATATATGTCGTGAGTGTTAGCAATCATAGAAGACTAAATGATGGTTGAGTATCTGGACTTGCTAAATAGCTCCTACATGAGACCCTTCCTGAAAATATGATGAATTGCAATTGCATTGTTGACTAAGAATATAGTTTGTTAGTTTTCAAGAAATTTTATGCCTTATACTCCATTGTTGTGATGAATTGTTACTTGCTCAAGAGAAGTTTATGATAATAAATATTGCTGTTATAATAATGATCATGATGCTACTATGTCCGTATTTTGTTTTTATCGACACCTCTCTCTCTAAACATGTGGACATGATTATCAATATCGGCTTTCGCTTGGGGGAGTTGATACGTCCATTTTGCTTCATGTTTTGCTACTGTTATTTATAGTGTTTTTAATCAATATAACACTTTGTGGAGCAATTCTAATGCCTTTTCTCCCTTAATATGCAAGATTTACACAAGGAGGGAGATTGCCGGCAGCTGGAATTCTGGACCTGAAAAATCTATGTCAGAGATACCTATTCTACACATCTCCAAATGAGCTAAAATTTTGTGGAGATTTATTTTGGAATAAATAAAAAATACTGGAAGCACGAAGTACTAGAGGGGTCCACCCAGATGCCCATGAGGCACCAGGGGGTGCCACCCTCGCCAAGCGTGCCCTGGTACCTCGTGGGGCCCCTGGCCAGCCTCTTGCCCCCATTTTCTGGTATATAAGTCATTTTGCCCTAGAAAAAAATATAGAGAAGACTTTCGGGATGGTGCGCCGCCGTCTTGTGGCGGAACTTGGGCAGGAGCACTTTTGCTCTCCGGCGGAGAGATTCTACCGGAGATACTTCCCTCCGGGAGGGGGAAATCGTCGCCATCGACATCACCAGCGATCCTCTCATCATGGGAGGACTAATCTTCATCAACATCTTCACCAGCACCATCTCATCTCAAACCCTAGTTCATCTCTTGTATTCAATCTTTGTCTCAAAACCTCCGATTGGTACCTGTGGGTTGCTTGTAGTGTTGATTACATCTTGTAGTTGATGCTAGTTGGTTTATTTGGTGGAAGATTATATGTTCAGATCTATTATGCTATTCAATCACTCTCTGATCTTGGATATGAACATGATTTGTGAGTAGTTACTTTTGTTCTTGAGGACATGGGAGAAGTCTTGTCATAAGTAATCATGTGAATTTGGTATTCGTTCGATATTTTGATGATATGTATGTTGTTGAATCCCTTAGTGGTGTCGTGTGAACGTCGACAACATGACTCTTCACCATCTTTGGGCCTAAGGGAAGGCATTGTGGAGTAGTAATTAGATGATGGGTGAAAGCACATTTGCTCCCTTGGTGGTTTTGGTAATTCATAACAACATATATCTCATTGAACTAATGTCCATTCAAGATTAAGATTTCAGAATGTTCAATGATTGGCATGGCATGGACTAGAGACGTGGACCCCTCAAAATGCTAAGGACAAGGATTGGCAAAAGATCAAGACTCTACATTTTTGGTTTAGTGATCCAAGATCACATTGAGTCCATAGGAAAGCCAATACTATTAAAAGGGGATGAGGTGTTGCTTAATGGTCTCTTTGCTCAAGTGCTTAGTGACAGTACTCCTAAACCCTCAACCACTCTCTCAATCCCAAATATGTCCAAAACCTACACTCTAACTCGGCCCCACCGAATTTCTCTATCCGGCCCCACCGAGTTCATCCAAGACTTAGCCACTGCCAAAACCCTAACAAATCGGATCCACCGAAATGGATCTCGGTCTCACCGAGATGGCCGTGCCAACACTCTGTAATCGTTTGCACTTAGTTCGGTTTCACCGGGTTTTGCAAATCGGTCTCACCGAGATGGCTTGCCAACTCTCTGTTGCCTTATTGCTTCACTTCGGTCCTACCGAGTTGATGCAATCGGTGCCACCTAGATGAGGTTTGCCCTAGCCATTGCACTTCGGTCCATCCGAGTTGTTCGTATCGGTCCCACCGAGATTCCTAACATTCATATCTTTTACACAGTTCGGTGCTACCGAGATGATTGTTTCGGTGCCACCGAGTTGGGTCAAAAGCGTGTAACGGTTGGATTTTGTGTGGAGGCTATATATACCCCTCCACCACCTCCTTCTCTGTAAAGGAGAGCCATTAGAACGTGCCTACACTTCCACCATACATTTTCTAAGAGAGAACCACCTACTCATGTGTTGAGATCAAGCTATTCCATTCCTACCATTTGAAACTTGATCTCTAGCCTATCCCAAGTTGCTTTCCACTCAAATCTCTCTTCCACCATAGCCAAATCTGTGAGGAGTTGTTTGAGTGCTGGGAAGACTATCATTTGAAGCACAAGAGCAAGGAGTTCATCAACAACACACCGTCTATTACCTTTTGGAGAGTGGTGTCTCCTATATTGGTTAGGTGTCACTTGGGAGCCTCCAACCTGATGTGGAGTTGAACCAAGCAGTTTGTAAGGGCAAGGAGATCGCCTACTTTGTGAAGATCTACCCCGAGTGAGGCTAGTCCTTCGTGGACGTAAGCCATGGTGAAATAGACAAGGTTGCTTCTTCGTGGACCCTTCGTGGGTGGAGCCCTCCATGGACTCGCGCAGCCGTTACCCTTTGTGGGTTGAAGTCTCCATCAACGTGGACGTACGATAGCACCACCTATCGGAACCGCGCCAAAAACCACCGTGTCTTCATTGCGTTTGAAATATCCATTCCCCTCTCTACTTACCTATGCAATTTCTTATTTTCCGCTGCTATACTCTTAGAATTGCATGTGTAGGGTGATGCTTGACATGTACTATTGCTAAAATCTGCCCACAACTAAAATTGGGAAAAGGTTAGGTTTTATTTGGTCAAGTAGTCTAATCACCCCCCCTCTAGACATACTTTCGATCCTACAATGGGTTGCTAGAGTGACAGAAGCTTAAACCCTAGTTTATGTGCTATTCTGTAAGGGGCTGATTTGGATCCATATGTTTAATGCTATGGTTAGAGTTATCTTAATTCTTCTTTTGTAGTTGCGGATGCTTGCGAGAGGGGGTAATCATAAGTGTGAGGCTTGTTCAAGTAAGAATAGCACCCAAGCACCGGTCCACCCACATATCAAATTATCAAAGTAGCGAACGCGAATCAAACAAACATGATGAAAGTGACTAGATGAAATTCCCATGTGTCCTCGAGAACGCTTTACTTACTATAAGAGATCGTTCCGGCTTGTCCTTTGCTACAAAAAGGATTGGGCCACCTTGCTACACTCTTTGTTACTATTGCTACTTGTCACTTGTTACAAATTATCTTGCTATCAAATTACTCGTTATCGATAATTTCAGTGCTTGCAGAAAACACCTTGCTAAAAACCGCTTGTTGTTTCCTTCTGCTCCTCGTTGGGTTCGACACTCTTACTTATCAAAAGGACTACGATTGATCCCCTATACTTGTGGGTCATCAAGGGCCCCCTGTGGCACCTCTTTGCATGATTCCAACGCTGAAAAATCATATATATTCAGAAACCCCCGAAAGTTAACCTAGATGAGTTTTTACGCTGCCGCAAGCCTCTGTACCAAGGAGATCCCATCTGGAGCCCTTTTTTGGCACCCTGCCGGAGGGGGGAATTATCACCAGAGGCCATCTTCATCATCCCGGTGGTCTCCATGATGAGGAGGGAGTAGTTCACCCTCGGGGCTGAGGGTATGTACTAGTAGCTATGTGTTTGATATCTCTCTCTCGCGTTCTTGATTTGGCACGATCTTGATGTACCGCGAGCTTTGTTAATATAGTTGGATCATATGGTGTTTTCCCCTCTCTATCTTGTTGTGATGAATTGAGTTTTTACCTTTGAGGTTTCACTATTATCGGATTGAATACTTTTATGGATTTGAGAACACATGATGTATGTCTTGCATATGAATACCCGTGGTGACAATGGGTTATTATATTGATTCACTTGATATATATTTTGGAACTCAACTCGCGGATTCCCGAGGTGACATTGGGGTAATCTATGCATAGGGGTTGATGCACGTTTTCGTCTTACTTTCTCCGGTAGAAATCTTGGGACACTCTTTGAAGTTCTTTGTGTTGGATTGAATATTATGAATCTAAAGATGCTTGATGCATATCGTATAATAAACTCACGGATACTTGTGGTGACATTGGAGTATCTAGGTGACATTAGAGTTGGTTGATGTGTATCATATGGTGTTATTTTAGTACGAACTCTAGGGCTGTTTGTGACACTTATAGGAATAGCTCAATAGATTGATCGGAAAGAATAACTTTGAGGTGGTTTCGTACCCTACAACAATTTCTATCTTATGTTCTCTGCTAGATAAGAACTTTGGAGTGATTCTTTGTCGCACGTTGAGGGATTGTTATATGATCCAATTATGTTAGCATTGTTGAGAGATTGCACTAGTGAAAGTATGAACCCTAGGCCTTGTTTTCAAGCATTGCAATACCGTTTGTGCTCACTTTTGTTACTTGTTACCTTGCTGTTTTTATATTTTCAGATTACAAAAACCTATATCTACTATCCATACTACACTTGTATCACCATCTCTTCGCCGAACTAGTGCACCTATACAATTTGCCATTGTATTGGGTGTGTTGGGGACAAAAAATTCTTTTATTTGATTGCAGGGTTGTTTGAGAGAGACCATCTTCATCCTACGCCTCCCACAGATTGATAAACCTTAGGTGATCCACTTGAGGGAAAATTGCTACTGTGCTACAAAACTCTGCGCTTGGAGGCCCAACACGAGTCTACAAGAATAGGTTGTGTAGTAGACATCAATGGGCTTCCTCAAATGCCCGAGGTCTTCATGAGCAAGCAAGTTGGATGCACACCCACTTAGTTTTCAGTTTGAGCTTTCATATACTTATAGCTCTTAGTGCATATGTTGGATGGCAATCCCTACTCCTCGCATTGATATCGATTGATGGGCATCTCCATAGCCCGTTGATCTGTCTAGTTGATGCGAGACTTTCTCCCTTTTTGACTTCTCCTTTATTGATCCCTACCACCGCATTCTATTCCACCCATAGTGCTATGTCCATGGCTCACGCTCATGTATTGCGTGGGGGTTGAAAAAGCTGAAGTGCGTTAAAAAGTATGAACCAATTGCTCGGGTGACATCGGGGTTGTACATGATTTATATTTTGTGTTAAGAAGATGGAGCATGACAAGGCTATATGATTTTGTAGGGATAGCGTTCTTTAGCATTTTTATTCTGAAAGGCTTGATTGTTTGTTGGTATGCATGAGTATTGATGTCTTTATATCAAATGATAGACTATTGCCTTGAATCACTCATATCTTAATATTCATGCCACGATTAGATTATATGATCAAGATTATGTTAGGTAGCATTCCACATCAAAAATTATCTTTTTATCATTTACCTACTCGAGGACGAGCAGGAATTAAGCTTGGGGATGCTGATACGTCTTCGTTGTATCTATAATTTTTGATTGTTTCATGCCAATATTCTACAACTTTCATATACTTTTGGAAATATTTTATATTATTTTTGGGACTAACATATTGATCCAGTGCCAGTTCCTGTTTGTTGCATGTTTTTTGTTTCACAGAAAATCCATATCAAACGAAGTCCAAACGTGATAAAATTTATGGAGATTTATTTTGGAATATATGTGATTTTTTGGAAGAAGAATCAATGCGAGACGATGACCGAGGGGGCACAAGCCCAGAGGGCGCGCCCCCTACCCAGGGGGCGCCTGGCAGGCTTGTGGGTCGCCTGTAGGTCGGTTGGAGGTATCCTTTGGCCGCAAGGAAGCTAATATCTGGATAAAAATCCCCTCAAAATGTCAGCCCAATCGGAATTACGTATCTCCGGGAATATAAGAAACGGTTTTCGGCCAAAAAACAGGAACGCGAAACAGAAGAGAACAGAGAGAGAGATCCAATCTCGGAGGGGCTCCTGCCCTCCGGGAGCCATGGCGGCCATGGACCAGAGGGGAAACTCTCCTCCCATCTAGGGGGAGGCCAAGGAAGAAGAAGGAGGGGGCTCTCTCCCCCTCTCTCTCGGTGGCGCCGGAACGCCGCCGGGGAAATCATCGTGACGGCGATCTACACCAACAACTTCATCGCCATCAACACCAACTCCCCCCCTCTATGCAGCGGTGTAGCACCTCTTCTCCCCGCTGTAATCTCTACTTAAACATGGTGCTTAATGCTATATATTATTATCCAATGATATGTGGCAATCCTATGATGTTTGAGTAGATTCATTTTGTCCTATGGGTTGATTGATGATCGTGATTGGTTTGAGTTGTATGTTTTATTTTGGTGCTGTCCTATAGTGCCCTCCGTGTCGCGCAAGCATGAGGGATTCCCACTGTAGGGTTTGCAATACGTTCATAATTCTCTTATAGTGGGCAGCTAGAGTGACAGAAGCTTACACCCGAGTAAGGGGGTTGTTGCGTATGGGAGCAAAGAGGACTTTTTACTTAATGCTATGGTTAGGTTTTACCTTAATGATCTTTGGTACTTGCGGATGCTTGCTAGAGTTCCAATCATAAGTGCATATGATCCAAGTACGGAAAGTATGTTAGCTCAAGCCTCTCCCTCATATTAAATTGCAATAATGATTACCGGTCTAGTTATCGATTGCCTAGAGACAAATCCTTCTCTTGTGTTACAAAAAGCTTTCTACTAAACAACTAACTTTTATTATCTTGCAAATTACTCATAGTTTTATTCTTGCCAAGTACTCATAGTTTTATTCTTGCAAAGTAGTTCTAGCATTACACCTACAAAAGTACTTCTAGTTTCATACTTGTTCTAGGCAAAGCAAATGTTAAGTGTGCGTAGAGTTGTATCAGTGGTCGATCGAACTTGAAGGGAATATTGATTCTACCTTTAGCTCCTCGTTGAGTTAGACACTCTTATTTATCGAGAAAGGCTACAACTGATCCCCTATACTTGTGGGTTATCAGCGGTCACCGCTGATGCCCAGCTAGTTGCCATTTTTTATCTTTTCTATCTATAAGGTGAAGAAACGCTTGGACTGGGTGTTATTGCAAAGATGCAATAATTAGGTGCCTGGGCGGGCATGTTAGTGCAAATTAGTCACACTTTTAATGTTGAGCGTGGGATCTGAATTAGAAGGCTGAGATGGACGGATGCATAGGATACATGAGCCCCCTGGATGCGTAGGATACATTGTCCCCAACAAACACACCACAGATTACATCGAATTGATCCCGATCAAGTGAGGAAACTCCCGAGAACTTGGTATTGAAGATCCAAAAGATAGAGAGAGGGAGAGAGAGTTATCTAGCTACTACTATGGACCATAAGTTCCTAAGGGAACTACTGACACATAGTCATGGAGGTAGCAAGGTTGATGAAGAAGCCTCCGAAAATGGATTCCCCCTCCGGCTGAGCACCGAAACATGCCTCCAGATTTGATCTTCGCTAAACAGGAACTTGTGGTGGCGGTAAAATTCTTCTAAAAATATGGCGGTAGGTTTCGGCATTTATAGGAATTTATGCCGGTGGAATAGACGAAAGGTGGTGCAGGTGGGCCTCACATGGCCAGGTGGCCGTGTGGGCCCCCCTGTGGCTCCTCTCGGTCTCCCCCGAAGCTTCCTCGGTCCTCCGTTGCCCGAAAAAAATCGTACTAAATTGGCAAGTTATTTTGACCTCCACGGATATTGATTTCGTGTAAAACCAAAAGCATGCAGACGACGGGAACTGACATTGGGCACTAAATTAATAGGTTAGTGCAGAAAATTAATATAAAATGGAATAAAAAGTATACAAAAGTGATATTATAATAGCATGGAACAATAAAAAAGTATAGATACGTTTGAGACGTATCATTGGACGCTCACATAATTGCGGTCGGTAGGTGCTCGGCCGATAATGTGGGTGCGACTGCCTCATATCTAGTGGTGTTGCGACTCATGTGGTAGCAATGGTCATGACTAGAGAAGTGGGGTCACGACATGTCCTTTGTTGTCGAGCATCAGGCGTGTCCTTGAGCATTAAATCAGAACTATAGCGGCACGGGGTAACACAACATCAACGATGTCATGCAATGGATAGGTTGGGCTCTGTTAGTGCAAGGGCCGCTACTTTCTCCGCAAGTATCATTGTTTTGGTCGGAGTTGCCTAGACCACAACACGTCCGGCTGATTGTTTGGCTTAGGTGGATATGGATCCTGTGCATCGTACGAGGTGAGGGATCTTGGTTGCCCATCTGCATTGTAGTGAGAGTTGTTTTATCAAGGAGAAGTGATGACAAGGACAGTTTGTAGACAACCTCGACGTTGTTAATCTTCTCAGTAATGTGTGGATCTTTGTGGGTGGCCAAGTCGGTCGATGCCATGTTTTCAGGGTGTGATGTAATAGCTTTTCCTTGTTTTCCCTTCTATTTCATATGGCAATCTCTTATTCTTCATTAATGCCATATCACTGAGTGGCCATTAAGCATCTATAATAGCAGGTCTCCCACCCGTTGGTAGTTTAAGGTCAGTGATAACAAAATTGCCCCTAACACACCTCCTATCAAGCCCAGTGGTCGCGCATACTACCTACCAATAACACTAGTCCCAACACTTTAGCTACTCCAACACCCTTGCTTGGACACCTTGTCATCATCATTATCTTGAATCTATAGCTCACATCTTCGCTCTTCAACTTACTAAAATATGAACGAGTTCCTTGTGAGCATTTTCAAAGTAAAACATAACTGTATATGAGATTGTGGAGTGTGTGTATAAGAAAAGGTCCAACAATCAATCAAATGATAAGAACAAGGTTGAACCAAGTGAAAATATTGCATAATAAATTGGGCATTCAAGTTGATGTTTTTGAAGTAATACAGACTACAACTGTAAATACATCTACTGACTTGTATTCCTTAGAAAATGTGTCAACAATGACAAAAGAAGTCAATGGGGTTCAATGTGCATAAACTACACACATATAGAAATATACAAGATTTAGTGTAATAAGATACAACATTTAGTTTATCAATTTATCAATAGATGAACTAAAACAAAGAGTTTCCTCACAAACATCCACTCAAGCAATTTATAACACAACAAAGTTGTGTAGTGTAAACTGAATTTGTACTATGGTAAGATGGAGCAATGTAATCGTGGCACAAACAAGGAGAAAAATACTAAGTTGCCATAACAAGATGATTAATTTTGAGCCAAGCTACGAGAAAAAAATGGCAATTCAAGTTTGCTAATTCTAGCATTTTGAGCTAAGCTACTTTAATTACACATTCATTGTTTCATGCCATTTCAGCGTATAAGATTCATAATACAACTAAGGAACAACAACAAGTAAAATATAACTAATCTCTTTGACACACAAACATGCAAAACAAAATGGACGGTACTAAATTCCAACATACTCGGCATGAAATTCAAATGTTTCTATTGTTGCTATCATTGTTTTACCGTATGGCTATACACAACAAATATACAATTTGGGTATATTAACTACCTAGTAATCATATAATCTACTAGCTAACCATTTGCTGGATACTTGACCATTGTTGCTTAGGGATTGCATGCTACTTGTGAGCTGCGTTGGGATTTTCCCCGAAGAAGAAGGGGAAGCAATATAGTAGCGGATAGTATTTCCCTCAGTGAGAACCAAGGTTATCGAACCAATAGGAGAACCATCCAAACACCCGTCAACAGTACCTGCACACACAAGAGCAAATACTTGCACCCAACGCGGGCAAGAGGGTTGTCAATCCCCTTGTACTCGTTAATTGCAAGGATTAAATCTGGTAGTGGCAGATAGATAAATTGCATAGAAAAATAAAAAAGAGTAAAATTGCAGCAAGGTATTTTTGGTTTTTGTAATATGATTAAAATAGACCCGGGGGCCATAGTTTTGACTAGAGGCATCTCTCTCATAAAAATAGCATACAGTGGGTAGACAAATTACTGTTGGGCAATTGATAGAAAAGCGCATAATTATGACGATATTCATGGCATGATCATGTACATAGGTATTACATCCGTGACAAGTAGACCGACTCCTACCTGCATCTACTACTATTACTCGACCAATTGACCGACTCTTGCCTGCATCTATGGTGTTAAGTTCATGACAAACAGAGCAATGCTTTAAGCAAGATGACATAATGTAGACAGAATAAAACCAAGCAATATGATTAAACCCCATCGTTTTCTCCTTAGTAGCAACAATACAATACGTGTCTCACTACCCCTGCTGTCACTGGGTGAGGACACCGCAAGATTGAACCTACTACTATGCACCATTTCCACAGAAGATAAATCAATCTAGTTGGCCAAACCAAACGGATAGATCGGAAAGCATTACATAGCTATAACAATCACATATAATAAAGTTCAAAAAAGACTCAATTACTTTCAATGAATATTCAAATCATAAACCCACAATTAATCGGATCCCAACAAACACACCGCAAAAGAAGATTACATGGGATCGGTCTCCGAAGAGAACATTGTATTGGAGATTGATACGTCTCCGTCGTATCTACTTTTCCAAACACTTTTGCTCTTGTTTTGGACTCTAATTTGCATGATTTGAATGAAACTAACCCGGACTGACGTTGTTTTCAGCAGAACTACCATGGTGTTGTTTTTTGTGCAGAAATAAAAGTTCTTGGAATTGGACGAAACTTTTTGGAGATTTTTTATGGATTAAATAAAAAATACTGGAGACAAGATCCACTGGAGGGGGGCCACCTGCTGCCCATGAGGCACCAGGGCGCGCCAACCCCCAGGCGCGCCCTGGTGGCTTGTGGGGCCCATGTGGCTCCGCTAACCCTAATCTCAGGCCTATAAATTCACAATTCCAGAGAAAAAAATAGGAGAAGAAGTTTCATCACGTTCTACGATACGGAGACGCCGCCACCTCCAGTTCTTCATCGGGAGGCCAGATCTAGAGTCTGTTCGGGGCTCCGGAGAGGGGGATCTTCCGTCATCGTCATCATCAACCATCCTCCATCACCAATTTCATGATGCTCACCGCCGAGAGTGAGTAATTCCTTCGTAGGCTTGCTGGACGGTGATGGGTTGGATGAGATTTATCATGTAATCGAGTTAGTTTTGTTAGGGCTTGATCCCTAGTATCCACTATGTTCTGAGATTGATGTTGCTATGACTTTGCTATGCTTAATGCTTGTCACTAGGGCCCAAGTGCCATGATTTCAGATCTGAACCCTTTATGTTTTCATGAATATATTTGTATTCTTGATCCGATCTTGCAAGTTATATGCACTTGCTACAAGTTATGATCCGCATACCCCAAGGTGGCAATAATTGGGATTCTTTTAGGTGATTACCGTAATTTGAGGAGTTCATGTATTCACAATGTGTTAATGCTTTGTTCCGGTTCTCTATTAAAAGGAGGCCTTAATATCCCTTAGTTTCCTTATGGACCCCGCTTCCACGGGAGGGTAGGACAAAAGATGTCATGCAAGTTCTTATCGCAAGCATGTATGATTATATACGGAATACATGCCTACATTACATTGATGAATTGGAGCTAGTTCTGTGTCGCCCTTGGTTATGACTGTCGCATGATGAATGTTATCCAATATGATCACCGATCCAATGCCTACGAGTTTTTCACATATTGTTCTTTGGTAAGTTACTACTGTTGCTACTACTGTCACAATTGCTACTGCTATTACTACTACTATTACTATTGCTATTGCTATCAAACTACCATACTACTGTGCTACTGATCACTTGCTGCAGATATTTAGACTCCAGGTGTGGTTGAATTGACAACTCAACTGCTAATACTTGCAAATATTCTTTGTCTCCCCTTGTGTCGAATCAATAAATTTGGGTTGAATACTCTACCATCGAAAACTGTTGCGATCCCCTATACTTGTGGGTCATCAAGACCGTTTTCTGGCGCCGTTGCCGGGGAGCATAGCTCTATTTGCTGAGTCACTTGGGATTTATATCTGTTGATCACTATGAAGAATCTGAAAGATGCTAAGACCAAGATCGTTCCCTCTAAAACGAGGGGAGGTAAGAAACTGCCATCTAGCTCTGCACTTGATTCACCTTCTGTTTTGAGTAGACTTGCAACACCACGACCTGCTATTAATTCTGATATGTCGCAAGTTATTGATGATACTACTTCTACTATGAATGATACTTATGATGATGCTAGTACTATGCTTGATAATGCTGTACCACTTGGTGAATTTCTTGATGAACAACTTGCTAAAGCTAAAGAAATTGAAAATGTTGAAACTCTTGAGAATTATGATTCACCTATTATGACTAGCTCTCCTACTAGAGTTGAAACACTTGATGAACATTGCTTTGATAGGGAGACGGCTAGAGCCATCCTTGCTTGTAATGATAGAGATGAAGTTATAAAATTGCTTGCTGAAATGAAAGAAAAATCTATGAGGAAGAGAATGAAATATGATCCTAAGTTTGCTACCTCTCCCATATTTGTCACTGATAAGGACTATGAATTCTCTGTCGATCCTGAGTTAATTACTTTGGTTGAATCTGATCCTTTCCATGGCTATGAAACTGAAAGCGTTGTGGCACATCTTACTAAATTAAATGATATAGCCACCTTATTCGTTCATGAGGAAATTTTTTGCTATTACTATATTCTTAAGTTGTTTCTTTTCTCATTAAAGGGTGATGCTAAGGAATGGTATAATACTCTTGCTCCTGGATGTGTGCGTAGTCCCCAGTATATGATTTATTACTTCTCTGAATAATTTTTTCCTGCTCATAAGAAACAAGCTGCTTTATAGGAAATATTTAACTTTGTGCAAATTGAAGAAGAGAATCTCCCTCAAGCTTGGGGGAGGCTTCTCCAATTACTTAATGCTTTGCCTGATCATCCTCTTAAGAAGAATGAAATACTTGATATCTTTTATAATGGACTAACCGATGCTTCTAGGGACTACCTAGATAGTTGTGCTGGTTGTGTTTTCAGGGAACGAACTATTGAGCAAGCTGAGGAACTATTGAATAATATATTGAAGAATGATAATGATTGGACACTTCCTGAACCTCCACCTAAACCCACTCCGAAGAAGAGGGGTATTTTATTTCTCAGTCGCGAAGATATGCAAGAAGCAAAGAAATGTATGAAGGAAAAAGGTATTAAAGCTGAAGATGTTAAGAATTTGCCACCTATTGAAGAAATACATGGTCTTGACACACCGCCACAGGTAGTAGAGGTAAATTCTCTTATAAAGTTTGATGAAGGTGATATTCCTTATAAATAACCTCCTAGTCAATGTTTGTATGAATTTGACAATTATATTATTAAGCAAGATCATTTCAATGCAAATGTTATGAAACAATTGAAACGAAATGCTTACATGATTGATCGCTTGAGTGACCTGTTGTTTAGAATTGATAATGATGTCAAAGGTGTAGGTAAACATGCATCTATGGTTTATTGGAAATATGCCCTAGAGGCAATAATAAAATGGTTATTATTATATTTCCTTGTTCATGATAATCGTTTATTATCCATGCTATAATTGTATTGGTTGGAAACACAAATACATGTGTGGATACGTAGACAACAACATGTCCCTAGTGAGCCTCTACCGGACTAGCTCGTTGATCAAAGATGGCCATGGTTTCTTGGTCATAGACATGAGTTGTCATTTGATAACGGGATCACATCATTAGGAGAATGATGTGATGGACAAGACCCAAACTATGAATGTAGCATATATGATCGTGTCAAGTTTATTGCTATCGTTTTCGCATGTCAAGTATTTGTTCCTATGACCATGAGATCATGCAACTCACTGACACCGGAGAAGTACCTTGTGTGTATCAAACGTCGCAACATAACTGGGTGACTATAAAGATGCTCTACAGGTATCTCCGAAGGTGTCTGTTGAGTTGGCATGGATCAAGACTGGGAATTTGTCAGTCCGTATGACGGAGAGGTATCTCAGGGCCCACTCGGTAATACAGCATCACAATGAGCTTGCAAGCAATGTGACTAAAGAGTTAGCCACGGGATCTTGTATTACGGAACGAGTAAAGAGACTTGCCGGTAACGAGATTGAACTAGGTATGGAGATACCGACGATCGAATCTTGGGCAAGTAACATATCGCCGGACAAAGGGAATTGCATACGGGATTGACTGAATCCTTGACATCGTGGTTCAACCGATAAAGATCTTCGTTGAACATGTAGGAACCAATATGGACATCCAGGTCCCGCTATTGGTTATTGACCGGAGAGGAGTCTCAGTCATGTCTGCATATTCCCGAACCCGTAGGGTCGCACGCTTAACGTTCGGTAGCGCTAGGGTAGTATTGAGATATTAATAGTGGAAAGTCCGAAGGTTGTTCGGAGTCCCGGATGGGATCCAGGACATCACGAGGAGCTCCGGAATAGTCCGGAGGTAAAGATTCATATATGGAAAGTTGTTCTCGGGGTTTCGGAAAAAGTTCGAGTTTTTTCGGTATTGTACCGGGAAAGTTCTAGAAGGTTCCAGAGTGGGACCCACCTGCATGGGGGACCCACATGAACGTGGGTAGTGGGGAAAGTCCCCACAACCCTGGTCTAGGCGCACCAAGATCCTCCCTTAAAAGGAATAGTATCATATCCCAAAGGGATAAGACCAGGATCCCTAAAAAGGGGGGATAGTGATCGGTGGGGAAGGAAAGGAGGGATTTCCTTCCTCCCCCTTTGGCCAACGACCCTAGGTCCTTGGAGGGCAAGCCACCAGCCCCCTCCACGCCTATATAAAGGTGGGGAGGCATTGGGGGCAGCCACCCCCTTGGACCCTTGCCCGGTACCACTCCCAACTCCTCCCACGTTTCACCGGTACGCGCTTGGCGAAGCCCTGCCGGAATTCCGCTGCCACCACCACCACCATACCGTTGTGTTGGTCTCGATCTCATCTACCGCCTCTCTCTCGCTTGCTGGATCAAGAAGGAGAGGACGCCGCCGAGCCGCATGTGTTCTAAACTCGGAGGTGTCGTCCGTTCGGCACTTGATCGGGAGTTCGTGGACTGATCGTGATTGGATCGCGAAGACGTTCGACTACATCAACCGCATTTCTTAACGCTTCCGCTTAGCGATCTACAAGGGTATGTAGATGCAATATCTCCTCTTGTAGATGTTCATCTCCTAGATCGATCTTGGTGAGCGTAGGAATTTTTTTGTTTCCCATGCAACGTTCCCCAACAGTGGTATCAGAGCTAGGTCTTGGCGTAGATGACATAACGAGTAGAACACAAAGGAGTTTGTGGGCGTTGATATTCAGATTGCTTCCTTCCTTAGTCTTTTCTTGATTCAGCGGTATTGTCGGATGAAGCGGCCCGGACGAACTTTACATGTCCACGTGCATGAGACCGGTTCCATCGACTGACATGCGACTTTGTTGCATAAGATGGCTGGCGGGTGTCTGTCTCTCCCACCTTAGTTGAATCGGATTCGACTAAGGCGGTCCTTGTAGAAGGTTAAATAGCAACTTGCATATCACCGTTGTGGTTTTGCGTAGGTAAGAATCGTTCTTGCTAGATACCCATAGGAGCCACGTAAAACATGCAACAACAAGTTAGAGGACGTCTAACTTGTTTTTGCAGGGTATGTTGTGATATGATATGGCCAAAGACATGAATATTTGATGTATGAGATGATCATGTTTTGTAATAGTTTATCTCGACTTGCATGTCGATGAATACGGCAACCGGCAGGAGCCATAGGGTTGTCTTTAATTATTGTATGACATGCGTGTCAATCATTAAGCGCAATGTAATTCTTTACTTTATCGCTAAACGGTAGCAATAGTAGTAGAAGCATGGTGGGCGTGACAACCCCGATGGCGACGCGATGATGGAGATCATGATGATGGATATCATGGTATCATGCCGGTGCTTTGGAGATGGAGATCAAAAGCACAAGTTCATGGCCATATCATGTCACTTATGATTTGCATGTGATGTTAATCCTTTTATGCATCTTATTTTGCTTAGGACGACGGTAGCATTATAAGGTGATCCCTATCTAAAATTTCAAGATAAAATTGTGTTCTCCCCAAGTGTGCACCGTTGCGAAAGTTCGTCGTTTCGAAGCACCACGTGATGATCGGGTGTGATAGACTCTACGTTCACATACAACGGGTGCAAGCCAGTTTTGCACATGCGGAACACTTGGGTTAAACTTGACAAGCCTAGCATGTACAGACATGGCCTCGGAACACAAGAGACCGAAAGGTCGAACATGAGTCATATACTAGATATGATCAACATGGAGATGTTCACCATTGAAACCACCTCATCTCACGTGATGATCGGACTTCGGTTGGTGAATTTGGATCATGTTACACTTGGACGACCGGAGGGATGTCGATTTGAGTGGGAGTTCTTAAGTAATATGATTAATTGAACTCTTTATCATGAACAATAGTCTAAACTATCTTTGCAAATTATGATGTAGATCAATGGCTCGCGCAGTAGCTCCCCTGAATTTCAATGCGTTCCTAGAGAAAGCTAAGCTGAAAGATGATGTAAGTAACTTTGTAGACTGGGCCCGTAATCTAAGGATTATCCTCACGGCTGCCCAAAAGGCTTATGTCCTTGATGCACCGCTTGGTGAGCAACCCCCTCCGGCGTCTGTGGACGTTATGAATGCCTGGCAGGCGCGTGTAGATGACTACTCAATAGTTCAGTGCGCCATGTTGTCTGGCTTAGAACCGGGACTTCAAAGGCGTTTTGAACGTCATGGAGCATATGAGATGTTCCAGGAGTTGAAGTTTATTTTTGAGAAGAATGCCCGGATCGAGAGGTATGAGACCTCCGATAAGTTCTATGCTTGCAAGATGGAGGAGAACGGGTCTGTCAGTGAACACATACTCAAAATGTCTGGGTATTACAACCGTATGGCTGAGTTGGGAGTTGTGCTCCCGCCAGAGGCGATCACTGACAGAGTTCTTCAATCGCTACCACCTAGCTAGAAGAGCTTTGTGTTGAACTATAACATGCAAGGGATGAACAAGTCAGTCGCCGAGCTGTTTGCGATGCTGAAAGTCGCTGAGTCAGACATCCAGAAGGAGCATCAAGTGTTGATGGTCAATAAAACCACTAGTTTCAATAAGAATGGCAAGGGCAAGAAGGGAAACTCCAAGAAGTGTGGCAAAGTAGTTGCCCCTCCCATGAAGAAACCCAAGGCTGGGCCCAAGCCAGAAACTGAGTGCTTCTATTGCAAGGGAACTGGCCACTGGAAGCGGAATTGCCCCAAGTATCTGGCCGACAAGAAGGGGGCCAACGCCAAACAAGGTATATATGATATACATGTTATTGATGTGTACCTTACCAACTCTCGTTGTAGTGCCTGGGTATTTGATACCGGTGCGGTTGCTCACATTTGCAACTCAAAGCAGGAACTGCGGAATAGATGGAGGCTGGCGAAGGACGAAGTGACGATGCGCGTGGGAAATAGTTCCAAGGTTGATGTGATTGACGTCGGCACGCTCGCTCTTCGATTACCATCGGGATTAGTGATGAGCCTGAATAATTGTTATTTAGTGCCTGCGTTGAGCATGAACATTATATCTGGATCTTGTTTAATGCGAGACGGTTACGCATTTAAATCAGAGAATAATGGTTGTTCTATTTATATGGGTAATATCTTTTGTGGTCATGCACCCATTGTGAGGGGTTTATTCTTATTGAATCTTGATAGTGATGATACACATGTTCATAACATTGATGCCAAAAGATGTAGAGTTGATAATGATAGTACCACTTTCTTGTGGCACTACCGCTTAGGTCATATTGGTGTAAAACACATGAAGAAACTCCATGCTGATGGACTTTTGGAGTCACTTGATTTTGAATCACTTGACACATGCAAACCATGCCTCATGGGCAAGATGACTAAGACCCCGTTCTCCGGAACAATGGAATGGGCAAGTGACTTGTTGGAAATCATACATACTGATGTGTGCGGTCCAATGAGCATTGAGGCGTGCGGTGGATATCGTTACTTTCTCACTTTCATCAACGATTTGAGTAGATATGGGTATGTTTACTTAATGAAACACAAGTCTGAAACGTTTGAAAAGTTCAAGCAATTTTAGAGTGAAGTTGAGAATCATCGTAACAAGAAGATCAAATTCCTATGATCTGATCGAGGGGGAGAATATCTGAGTTATGAGTTTGGCAGTCACTTAAGACAATGTGGAATTGTTTCACAGTTGACGACACCTGGAACACCACAGCGTAATGGTGTGTCTGAACGTCATAATCGAACCTTATTGGATATGGTGCGTTCTATGATGTCTCTTGCCGATCTGCCACTATCATTTTGGGGTTATGCGTTAGAGACAGCTGCATTCACTTTAAATAGGGCACCATCCAAGTCCGTTGAGACGACACCGTATGAACTGTGGTTTGGCAAGAAACCAAAGTTGTCGTTTCTTAAAGTTTGGGGATGCGATTCTTATGTCAAAAGGCTTCAGCCAGATAAGCTTGAACCCAAAGCGGACAAATGCGTCTTCATAGGATACCCAAAAGAGATGGTTGGGTATACCTTCTATCTCAGATCCGAAGGCAAAGTGTTTGTCGCTAAGAACGGGTCCTTTCTCGAGAAAGAGTTTCTCTCAAAAGAATTGAGTGGGAGGAAGATAGAACTTGATGAGGTTGTTGAACCTTTACTTCAACCAGAGAGTAGCACTGCGCAGAAAGATGTTTCTGTGGAACCTACATCAGTTGAAGAGGAAGCTGATGATGGTGATCATGAAGCTTCGGATCAAGTTACTATCGAACCTCGTAGGTCGACAAGGATATGTACTGCTCCTGAGTGGTACGGTAACCCTGTCTTAAAGGTCATGTTGTTGGACAACGATGAACCTACGAGCTATGGAGAAGCGATGGTGGGCCCGAATTCTGACAAATGGTTAGAGGCCATGAAATCCGAGATGGGATCCATGTATGAAAACAAAGTATGGACTTTGGAAGTATTACCTGAAGGGCGAAAGGCCATTCAGAATAAATGGATCTTCAAGAAGAAGACGGACGCGGACGGTAATGTCACCGTCTATAAAGCTCGACTTGTGGCAAAGGGTTTTTCACAAGTTCAAGGAGTTGACTACGATGAGACTTTCTCACCCGTAGCGATGCTTAAGTCTGTCGGAATCATGTTAGCAATAGCTGCATTTTTCGATTATGAAATTTGGCAGATGGATGTCAAAACAGCGTTCCTTAACGGTTTTCTTAAGGAAGAGTTGTATATGATGCAACCAGAAGATTTTGTCGATCCAGAGAATGTTGACAAAGTTTGCAAACTCCAGCGATCCATTTATGGACTGGTGCAAGCGTCTCAGAGTTGGAATCTTCGCTTTGATGAGGTGATCAAAGCGTTTGGGTTTATACAAGTTTACGGAAAAGCTTGTATTTACAGGAAAGTGAGTGGGAGCTCTATAGCATTTCTGATATTATATGTGGCTGACATATTGCTGATTGGAAACAATATAGAACTTTTGGAAAGCGTGAAGGAATATTTGAACAAGAGTTTTTCAATGAAGGACCTAGGAGAAGCTGCTTTCATATTAGGCATCAAAATCTATAGAGATAGATCAAGACGCTTAATAGGACTTTCACAGAGCACATACCTTGATAAAGTTTTGAAGAAGTTCAAAATGGATCAGTACAAGAAGGGGTTCTTGCCTGTTTTGAGTAAGACTCAATGCCCAGCGACTACAGAGGATAGAGAAAAGATGAGTGTCATCCCCTATGCTTCTGCCATAGGCTCTATCATGTATGCGATGCTGTGCACAAGACCAGATGTCAGCCTTGCCATAAGTATGGCCGGAAGGTTTCAAAGTGATCCAGGAGTGGAACACTGGACAGTGGTCAAGAATATCCTTAAGTACCTGAAAAGGACTAAGGAAATGTTTCTCGTTTATGGAGGTGATCAAGAGCTCGTCGTAAAGGGTTACGTCGATGCAAGCTTTGACACTGATTCGGATGACTCTAAGTCTCAAACCAGATACGTATATATTCTAAATGGGGGAGCGGTAAGCTGGTGCTGTTCCAAGCAAAGCGTGGTAGCTGATTCTACATGCTAAGCGGAGTACATAGCTGCCTCGGAGGCGGCGAAGGAAGGTGTCTGGATGAAGCAGTTCATGACAGATCTTGGAGTTGTGCCCAGTGCACTGGACCCGATGACTCTGTTCTGTGACAACACTGGTGCCATTGCTCTAGCCAAGGAACCAAGGTTTCACAAGAGGACCAGACACATAAAGCGACGCTTCAATTCCATCCGCGATGCGATCAAGGAGGAGGACATAAACATTTGCAAAGTGCACACGGATCTGAATGTTGCAGATCCGTTGACTAAACCTCTTCCACGGGCAAAACATGATCAACACCAGAACTCTATGGGTGTTAGATTCATAACCATGTAATGCTAGATTATTAACTCTAGTGCAAGTGGGAGACTGTTGGAAATATGCCCTAGAGGCAATAATAAAATGGTTATTATTATATTTCCTTGTTCATGATAATCGTTTATTATCCATGCTGTAATTGTATTGGTTGGAAACACAAATACATGTGTGGATACATAGACAACAACATGTCCCTAGTGAGCCTCTACCGGACTAGCTCGTTGATCAAAGATGGCCATGGTTTCCTGGTCATAGACATGAGTTGTCATTTGATAACGGGATCACATCATTAGGAGAATGATGTGATGGACAAGACCCAAACTATGAACGTAGCATATATGATCGTGTCAAGTTTATTGCTATCGTTTTCGCATGTCAAGTATCTGTTCCTATGACCATGAGATCATGCAACTCACTGACACCGGAGCAGTACCTTGTGTGTATCAAACGTCGCAACGTAACTGGGTGACTATAAAGATGCTCTACAGGTATCTCCGAAGGTGTCTGTTGAGTTGGCATGGATCAAGACTGGGAATTTGTCAGTCCGTATGACGGAGAGGTATCTCAGGGCCCACTCAGTAATACAGCATCACAATGAGCTTGCAAGCAATGTGACTAAAGAGTTAGCCACGGGATCTTGTATTACGGAACGAGTAAAGAGACTTGCCGGTAACGAGATTGAACTAGGTATGGAGATACCGACGATCGAATCTCGGGCAAGGAACATATCGCCGGACAAAGGGAATTGCATACAGGATTGACTGAATCCTTGACATCGTGGTTCAACCGATAAAGATCTTCATTGAATATGTAGGAACCAATATGGGCATCCAGGTCCCGCTATTGGTTATTGACCGGAGAGGAGTCTCGGTCATGTCTGCATATTCCCGAACCCGTAGGGTCGCACGCTTAACGTTCGGTAGCGCTAGGGTAGTATTGAGATATTAATAGTGGAAAGCCCGAAGGTTGTTCGGAGTCCCGGATGGGATCCGGGACATCACAAGGAGCTCCGGAATAGTCCGGAGGTAAAGATTCATATATAGAAAGTTGTTATCGGGGTTCCGGAAAAAGTTCGAGTTTTTTCGGTATTGTACCGGGAAGGTTCTAGAAGGTTCCGGAGTGGGGCCCACCTGCATGGGGAACCCACATGAACGTGGGTAGTGGGGAAAGTCCCCACAACCCTGGTCTAGGCTCACCAAGATCCTCCCTTAAAAGGAATATAGTATCATATCCCAAAGGGATAAGATCAGAATCCCTAAAAAGGGGGGATAGTGATCGGTGGGGAAGGAAAGGAGGGATTTCCTTCCTCCCCCTTTGGCCAACGACCCTAGGGCCTTGGAGGGCAAACCACCAGCCCCTTCCACGCCTATATAAAGGTGGGGAGGCATTGGGGACAGCCACCCCCTTGGACCTTGCCCGTTACCTCTCCCAACTCCTCCCACGTTTCAACGGTACGCGCTTGGCGAAGCCCTGCCAGAATTCCGCTGCCACCACCACCACCATACCGTCATGTTGGTCCCGATCTCATCTACCCCCTCTCTCTCGCTTGCTGGATCAAGAAGGAGAGGACGCCGCCGAGCCGCACGTGTGCTAAACTCGGAGGTGCCGTCCGTTCGGCACTTGATCGGGAGTTCGTGGACGGATCGTGATTGGATCGTGAAGACGTTCGACTACATCAACCGCGTTTCTTAACTCTTCCGCTTAGCGATCTACAAGGGTATGTAGATGCAATCTCTCCTCTCGTAGATGTTCATCTCCTAGATCGATCTTGGTGAGCATAGGAAATTTTTTGTTTCCCATGCAACGTTCCCCAACATGGTTCAAACCCAATTAGAACAAGTTGCTAAATATCAAAGTGAATTGCTCGATAAAATGAATAACAATATGAATGATCATGCTGTTAGAGTAATGACTAGAGGAGGTAGAATTACTCAGGAGCCACTTTATCCTGAAGGTCACCCTAAAAGAATTGAACAAGACTCTCAAAGAATTAATGTTGATGCACCTAGTCCATCTAAAAAGAAAAAGAAAAAGAAAAATGATAGGACTTTGCACACTTCTAGTGAAGCTGAGGTAGAAAAACCCTTAGAGGATAATGATGATGTTTCTGTTTCCAATGCTGAGACACAATCTGGTAATGAACAATCACCTAATGATAATAATAATGATGATGCTCATGTGGATGCCCAACCAGACAATGATAAAGAACTTGATAATGATGTTGAAATAGAACCTGTTGTTGATCTTGATAACCCACCTCCTAAAAACAAACGTTATGATAAAAGAGACTTCGTTGCTAGAAAACTTGGTAAAGAAAGATAACAATGGGTTCAAAAACCCATGCCCTTCCCTCCTAAACCATCTAAGAAAAAGGATGAGTAAGAATTTGAACGCTTTGCTGAAATGCGTAGGCCAGTCTTTTTGCGTACTCGTTGGACTGATATTTTAAGGATGGCCCCTTATGCTAAATATATGAAAGACATTGTCACAAATAAAAGAAAGATACCTGAAGCTGAAATTTCTACCATGCTTGCAAATTATTCTTTTAAAGACGGAGTACCTAAGAAACTAGGAGATCCAGGGATACCAACTATACCATGATCCATTAAAGAAATTATGTCAAAACTGCTTTGTGTGATTTTAGGAGCCGGTGTTAGTGTTATGCCCTTCTCTTTATATAAAAGACTTGATTTGAATAAACTCACTCCCACTGAAATATCATTGCAAATGGCCAACAAATCTACTGCCATACCTATCGGTGTGTGTGAGGATGTGCCCCTTGTAGTTGCAAATGTTACTATCCTCACAGACTTTGTTATACTTGATATGCCTGAGGATGACAACATGTCGATTATCCTTGGTAGACCCTTTTTGAATACTGCAGGGGCTGTTATTGATTGCAACAAAAGCAAGGTCACTTTTCATATCCATGGTAATGAACATACGGTGCACTTTCCGAAGAAACAATTTCAAGTAAATGGTATTCATGTTATTGAAAAGACTCCGACAATTACTATTGGAAGTTTTCAACTCCCTCTTCCTACTGTCAAAAAGAAATATGAAACTCTTATTATTGGGGAGATGCATATCCCCATTGAGGTAAATTAGTGTTATACAAAAATTCTTCGGTTTCATGTCACTCCGAAATAGTTTGTTAATAAGACTTGATCAACCTTATTGATGGATTTTTTCTGAAGGGCATGTGGTTGATGAATTTAGTAAGCACAACTTTTTGTACCCACCTTTTGATCTCTGTTAATTATAGTTTAATAAAATAAAGTACCATGATTATCCTATTTTCTGAATTATCCGTGCAATAAAAAAGGCCCAAAAATAAAAGTGCTCAGAATGCAATAAAATTTTGACATGATTTTTTATAGAATATTTAAGAATTTTTGGAACTAAAATCATACCAGGGGGATGCCCCAGGTGCCCACGAGGCACCAGGGCATGCCACCCCCCTGGTGCGCCCTGGTGACTTGTGGGCTCCACAGGGACCCCCTCACTTATCCCTTTAGCCCACTTCGTCTCTTACCTCTAGCAAAAATTCCTGGTAGCTCTCTGTCTCGTGTTCTTGCTCCCAAACCTGAGATTTTCGATCTCTTTGCTCGGAGCTCCGTTTCCAAAACTATTTTGGGAAATTGCTACTTGGTATGTGAATCCTCCATTGCTCCAATTAGTTTTTGCTCTAGTGGATTATATTTTGCATAATTAGCTGCTCTTGGTGCTACTAAAAATGAGCTTTCATGTTGAATTCTTTGAGTTCCAAGAAGTTTGAATGCTTGATATAGCCTCTAGACATCCATATGAGTAGTTGCTATCAATCTTGTGAAGTTTTATTGATATCATTTTGTGGTCCAAAATTTTTCAGAAATTTGTCCTTAGGAAAATGAATTTCTTCCGGAGGAGTTCTTTGAGGAGGAAGTCCTCTGAAGCGTCATCAAGTGAAAGCTCAGCACGCCAATCATATGAGGAACCAAGAGCAAGTTCGTTGAGAGGTGCCGAGGCAAAATCTTGTCGATGGCCCTGTGAGGAGTTCATGATGGGTACAGGGATTAAGGAGGAATTCGAGCAATACATTCAGAACACTGAGCTTTCCACCTTCATCGCAGATAAGCCTCCGCAGCACTACAACCTCACTCATTCATTCACTCAACATTTTGCGTATAATGCTTGTAACACCCTGGATTTTGCCTTTTTATTTTATTTGGATTTATATGGATTTATTGAGTTTTCTTTTGCATTTGGGTTTTTCAGTCATTTCTTTTGGACTTACCACTTGGATTTATTTTTTATTTTCTTCCAAGTGGGCTCTATCATCCATAAACCCTCCCTAGACCTCATCCCTCTCATAGTAATGCCATTGGGTATTTTTATTTAATGGCATTATATGTTTTTTCTCTCTGAAAATGCTCCTTTGCTCTCTAAGCTATGAAGCAACCCCTATTTTTATTGCCCAGAAAATTCCAAGAAAATTCCCAGATATTCTTTGGATCATGCCTCACCTTCCTATGCAAAATTTTCCCATGGTCATTTGGAAAATTTCAGCCATGGAAAATGTTTTTGCTTCTGGTCAGAAAGAGCACATTGTGAAGCAACTATATTTTTCCTTGATCCTTTTTTAGCTGAAATTTTTACCACTTGATCACCCTCCTAGTGATGCTTGAACGCCTAAAATCAGCCCTAGAATCCTAGCCATTTGTCCAGAGTGCTTGGAGTAAGTTTCTATCCAGAAACTTTATCTCTAGCTCCAGTCACCTCCAATGCACCATTTGGCAAGCCCAACGCATTCCTTGGCAAAGAGTTGAAGGGACAACACCTAGGACATGGTGTGGCAGCGCCGAAAGTCACATGCATGCCAATGCATGCGGTGACCGCGTGCGGGCATGGTGCAATACACGCGCTCTGTGCGCTCTGCACGTCGGGTTCGATCGGCCGCCGTCCAACCTCTCCCCTCGCGCCACCACAGCATGTCTAGTCCACTCAGAGCACTCCCATTCTTCCACCTAGCCCCTCTCTGACCCTCCCCGACGCCGGTAGGAGGCACGCCGGAAGCGGCCACGGCGCTAGCTTGCGGTATAGTGGTTTGCACGCGCAACCCTGTTCCTCTTAGTGCGCCTGCGCTCGAGCCCGCGTGCGTGCACTATGCTTGGCCTCGCCCGCGTCGTCTCCTAGCTCGCCCGAGTCCTCACCATCCCCGGTTCGCCCTGCCGCTCAGCTCCGGCGGAGCCCGAGCACTGCCTCGCCTCCTCCTATAAATAGAGCCCCTCCCCGATCATTCTAGCCATCCCAAACCACTTCTCCACTCTCAAATCGAGCCTTAGTAGCTGGTGGCAACGCCGGGAAGGCCTCTGGCCTTCAAACCTCGCCGGCGACAGCCGCGGATCCCTCTCCTCCGAGCACTCATCCTAGTCCACCCCAGCTCCAACCACTGCCACCCCTGAGACCGTAGCAACCTCCTGAGCACGACAGTACCAAGAGCTCGCCGGATTGTCACCGGAAACGCCGATCCCGATCAGCTCCGCCGCCGCCGTCTCTGGAGAGGATCGCCGCGACACCGTCCGACCACCTCAGCTTGTGTTTCGGGTACGTGCGTGACCATCTCGCCGAGCTGGTCCCATTCCCCCTCTCTCCGGTGATCGCCGACGCCTCCTCGCCGGAGAAACGCTGGCGACAGAGCCGCCAGGCACTGTTCCCTCTCTCTCTCTCGTTTAAAACAGAATGGGCCCCACCTGTCATTCTCTCCCACGCCCGCCCGAAGCGGTATAAAGGGAGACATATTCTCTGAATACGTCTTCGACGTGGCCGCCTCTGGATTTTCTTTTAAATTCAAATTTTGACCAGACCTAATCCAACTTTGACCAGGAATAACTTTTTATCCATAAGTCCAAATGAGATGATTCTTTTTGCTGCTGGTTTATAAAATTCCAAAGTTTCTGTATGCCTAGTCTCAGAATTTTTCTTGCTGTTGAGAAAGTCTGGTGCATTAAACAGTGTTGTGTGACATTTTCTTTTTGCATTTAATTTAATTTCAGAAGAGCCTAGTAGTGTTGGAGAAGGCCAGGAGTATTGTGACACTTCTCTGAATCAAGGCAAGCCACAACATTCATATGCAAGGATGGCATTGCAATGACTTTGGTTTAATTGAATTAAATTCATCATATATTAACTATTTAAAATAACTTGCTATATAACTTTGATTGCATAGACTTTATTCTGTCATTTCGATATTATACAGTAGGTTACATGCTTACTTGTTAATGTAGGCAGTAGGAATCATGTCATATGCACATATGGTAGTATGATGCATTCAGCATTCATAATCGTGACCCGTGCATCCATTCATACACTATGGCTCGAACCATTTTCTTTTCAAGTTAAACTTGATAATAATCCAACTTGAACATGCTGTTGATCGAGTCATGGTGCCACCGAATCGAGCTCGCCAGTGCAACCACACTTGCCTGGATGGGGAGGCCCTAATGCGGTCTATTGTCATGCCTCTCACCGGTGCCTCCTACGAGGGAAGGTTGTGCTCGGGCGCTACCCTGGCCCGGTAGGCCGTCATAACCTTGAGGACCCATGTTTTGATGGTACCAAGGTCCCCGTTTGGGACAATGTTGATGTTTCGCCACGACGGTGGCAGCCACAGAGGTGGCGGATGTCACATGTTGACATCAAGGTCACCCAGGACATAGCCCAAAGGGGAGTTTGTCGGAGTGGCCGGGAGAGTGTCATGCAATAGATTGGTTTTGTCGGAATGTCGTTGGTCCGCCCGAATGGGAGCACGAGGCCATGAGTTCCGTGGTGTGGGTATAGTGTACTAACCTCTGCAGAGTGTATAATCTATCGATAGCCACGTCCTCGGATATGGACACAGTTCATAGTAGGTCACACCAACAGATAAAATTAACTTGCACACTAAGATTCGCAAGATGGCACATACAGAAATAGTGATCGAGTGAAGATCACTGTGAAAGGTATGAATGTGATCTAGTGAGGATCACATTGGTAAGTTATGAACGGTGGTTACGCGGTAACCCCGAGATGGTAAGTTGGTCCCGAGGACCATGGCAATGTTTCATGCACCTCTCATGTTGAGTAGTATCATGCTCATGCATTAAATCTGTTAAATGCCTTGTTATTGTTTGTCGCA
The DNA here is from genome assembly GCA_039707655.1 of Elymus sibiricus. Taxonomy (NCBI): domain Eukaryota; kingdom Viridiplantae; phylum Streptophyta; class Magnoliopsida; order Poales; family Poaceae; genus Elymus; species Elymus sibiricus. The sequence goes on along the minus strand of CM077666.1, from coordinate 341,223,808 downwards.
CTTGTTTTGTTTGCTGTGAGCTTGCGGGTACATTCAAAGTACTCACCTAGCTTATCATGCCAAATGCAGGAGAGGCCGTGCAAGGATTTGACGTTGAGCAGTTTGTCGCGCTCTAGGCCATGTCCCAGCAGTGTCCCTGTGGAATGGAGTTCCGCTACCTCGTCGTTCCGCTGTCGCGTAGTAGTTCCCTTATCATCGAGGCCCCTGCCATGTCTACTAAATAATGTACATAAGTGCAGCCGCACCGTGTGTGCTGCTTGGCCTCGCTCATCATGTAAAATGTAAACCTATGTTCCCACTAAGAGATCAATAAAGCGGTTGTTTTCTATACCAAGTTGTTGTGTATTGTCAGAAGACTTGATCTCTGGGCTGGCAATGCAAGGTAAACCGGTTGCTCTGAGCCGGGGTGCCACAACGCTTGGTATCAAAGCCGCACTGACTGTAGGACGCCCTAGACAGCCGACGCGTTAGAAAACGGTAGTCTTAGTCTCGGTAGTGATTTGAGACTTGATTGTGCACTTGGGTGTTGCATTGCATGCATATAACTTACTGTTAATACTGACCAGCTAATGTTGTGAGTGTAGATGGCACCAGTCCCTTATCCATACCAGCCTGAGCCGGCACCTTCCACCTTTCCACACCTACTTACCAACGTATGGCGCCGACTCTACCCCGATGGCGATGACCCCATATACCAGGTGTACCGAGAGCAGCTTGCTGATGGTGTTTACGAGTATCACGCGGAGGTCATCATGCACAACAGTACCGTGGTGGGCACGTACACTCGCTCCACCAAGGGCGGGACTGCTTCTACACCCGACCAGGCGGTCCAGTTTGCAGCATTCGAGGCTCTCACTGACCTGCGCTATAACGAGGTTCAGATGCAGACTCACCCAGGTTTCTACTTCTATCCGTCCCTGTATGAGTCGGGACAGATCCGCTTCCCTTACATTGATCCGGATTGCGACCGGTCAGCCAGCACCTGTCTCGCTACATAACGGCGGGATATTTCTGATCACCAGTCTAGCCCAGAAGCTGGACCGCGTTCGAGGTGAGCTAGCTGCCGCTCGATCTGCCTTCGCTCCACCTCTTCTTACCCACACATCACTTGTTCCTCCAGCTACATTACCTCCACCCACACCCGTGATCCCCACACCCTCCCAGAGTAGCTCAGGCACTTCGGTAGTGACTCCTCATGAGTCCCCAGCCCAGTGGGCTATGCTTCTCGCTACCCTAGCCGCTCCGATGCTGCGGAGTCACCCTGCTCCAGACCCTGAGGGAGAGCCTTCCCGTCAGCGTCGTCGTGTTTCCTTTGCTCCGGATGTATCCGTTATCAGTTCCGGTTCGGAGTCCGACACCGAGGAGACACCAGTAGGACCGTCAGTGTGCTAGTGTGATCCCGGTCGTCACATGTAGAAGAGGATGATGAGGTGTTTGGTTGTATGCATGTAGTAGTACTATCCATGTTGTTGCCCTGCTATGTATGCTGGATGATGTATTGTATAATTATGTTGCTTTCTGTTATTCGCTTTGGCTTTCCTCGATTTCTTTTCCGGGTTTGTTGCTTCGCCTCCCTATTTTGCTTGTTTTCCCCTAATGGATGTTGCTCATATCGATGCTTCGTATTGGGAAACATATATGACAAGGTGTGGCAGTAACTGTCATGGTGGCGACGATACTCCAGTTCGTCGATCCGCCAGACAAGCCGAACATTCTCCAGAACCGTATCAGCCACCGCCTCCTCCACCTCAAGCACCCACAACAGAACAGATTATGCAGATGTTTGAGGAGAAAAGAAACCAACACCTGATGGAATTCCTGAGAAGCATGCAGACTGTGGTTGGGCAGAATAATCACAATGGTAATCACTCCAAGCTGTCAGATTTTCAGAGAACCAAACCGCCAAGTTTCAGTCAAGCAGTGGACCCGATGGAAGCCGATGATTGGTTGAGGACCATTGAGAAGAAGCTGGAAATTGCTCGCACTGAAGATGCTGACAAGGTACCCTTCGCCACTCATTACCTAGAAGGCCCAGCTGCCATATGGTGGGACAATGCCAAAGTTATGTGGCCTGCTGAAGACGAGATTACTTGGGATAAATTCAAGGACAAATTCCGCAAGTATCACATTCCTGCCGGCATCATGAAGGTCAAGCAATGAGAATATCTCACTCTTACACAAGGGACCTCGACTGTAAGTGAATATTTGAACAAGTTCAATCACTTGGCCCGTTACTCCACTCATGATGTGGCCACTGAAGAACGGAAGATAGATCGATTCCTCGGAGGACTCAACCTTACCCTCCGATGTGCACTCAGCATGCTAGATTTCCCCGACTTCCAAACTTTGGTGAACAAGGCACTCATTGCCGAAAGGGAGCACAAACTGGTTAATGATCATAAGACTGCCTATGAAGACCGCAAACGCAAGTATGAACCCAAGAAGGAAGGGCAAGTTTTTCAGAAGGTTCGTACTTGGCAGCAACCCCAATTCGAGTTTAAGCCAACCTGGCAGCAGGGGAACATCAAGAATGAAAGTCAGATCAAGACGGTGGTCACCAAACCAAACAAGGAAGACTATCAGCGTAACAATGTCTGTTTCACATGTGGACAGACTGGGCATTACACTAGGCAGTGTCCCAAGAACGGCAAGACACAAGCCAACCTGAAGCCTCAAGTCAATTATGTGGGGCAATTCCCCAAACAGAGGTACATTCAAGGGCAAGTTCATCATATCTCCGCTGAAGAAGCCGCAGAAATCCCCGAGGTGGTCATTGGTATGTTTCCTGTTAATGACATACATGCAACAATTTTATTCGATTCCGGGGCTTCCCATTCTTTTATTTCGCGGAGTTTTGTTGCCCAACATCGCCTTTCCTATACTCTTTTGGACAAAGCAATGGTGGTACAGTCCCCCAGATCCATGCTCAAGACAAATATTGTATGCCGAGGATTGAAAATATCGATCTATGGAGTCATCTTCCCTGCATCACTGGTATCCATTGAGTCTCCCACCTTGGATATTATTTTGGGGATGGATTGGCTGACAAGACATCAGGTCTGTATCAACTGCGCAACAAGAGAAGTCACGCTAATAAATCCCTCAGGCCAGTTCGCTCGATTCTATGCTGGTCGAGCCATACCAAGGAAAGGAATGGTTTATGCTGCCATTGCTACAGAGATGAATCTAGTCTCAGTGGTCTATGAATTCCCAGATGTGTTTCCAGATGAATTACCAGGCATGCCACCTGGCCGGGAGCTGGAATTTTCTATTGAGCTTGTGCCCGGAACAACACCAATTTACAAGAAATATTATCGAATTCCTTCGTATGAACTAGTGGAGTTGAAGAAGCAATTGGATGAGCTGCTCTAAAAAGGATATATCCGCCCCAGTTCATCTCCTTGGGCTGCACCTGCAATATTCGTGGGCAAGAAATACGGCAGTCTTCGGATGTGTGTTGACTACCGTGCTCTCAATGATGTCACAATCAAGAATAATTACCCGCTGCCCAGGATTGATGATTTATTCGATCAACTCAGCGGAGCTCGAGTGTTCTCCAAGATTGATTTGCGCACCGGATATCACCAGCTAAGGACCATAAAAGAAGATATTCCCAAGACCACCTTCACTACACGGTACGGGCTGTACGAGTATACGGTCATGTCATTTGTACTGACCAACGCTCCCGCATTCTTCATGCACATGATGAAGAAGGTGTTCATGGACTTCTTGGACAAGTTTGTAGTGGTGTTTATTGATGACATCCTTATATATTCCAAAAGCGAAGAAGAGCACAAGTAGCATCTCTGAGCAGTATTGGAACGATTACGCGCTCATCAACTCTACGCCAAGTTCAGCAAATGCGAATTTTGGCTAAAAGAAGTGGGATTCCTTGGGCATACTCTTTCCGCTCAAGGAGTCGCCGTGGACCAAAGCAAAGTCACAGAAGTCCTAAAATGGAAGACACCAGTTTCAGTCACAGAAATCAGGAGTTTCTTGGGTCTGGCAGGTTATTACCGTCGTTTCATTGAAGGCTTCTCAAAGATTGCCAAACCGATGACTGAACTGCTCAAGAAAAATCAGAAGTTCATATGGACGGAAGCATGTGAAAACAGTTTCAATGAGCTCAAGACCCGGTTAACTACCGCTCCAGTATTAACTCTCCTAGATATCTACAGGAGCTTCGACATCTATTGTGACGCATCCAGGCATGGCATTGGGTGTGTACTTATGCAAGATGGAAAGGTTGTGGCCTACTCATCAAGGCAGCTCCGACCGAATGAGGAGAATTACCCTACCCATGACCTAGAGATGGCAGCTGTGGTTCACGCCTTAAAGATTTGGAGGCATTACATCAACGGAAAGCGATGCCAAATCTGCACCGACCACAAGAGTCTCAAGTATATATTCACGCAACCGGACTTGAACCTCCGACAAAGAAGATGGCTCGAGTTGGTTAAAGATTATGACCTGGGTATTAACTACCACCCAGGAAAAGCCAATGTGGTCACCGATGCCCTCAGTCGCAAACCGGCTACCGCAAACTCCTTAATCGAGCGTCTGCACCCAGCACTTCAAGAAGAAATAGCTCAGCTCAATATGATATTGTGTGATGCAATTTGCTCGGTTACCTTGGAAGTAACCCCTACCCTGGAAGACAAAATTCGAAAGGCTCAACCTGGTGACCCTATGTTACTAAAGATAATGGCTCAAGTACGAGAAGGGAAGACGCCAGATTTCAACATTGATGATAAAGGTACACTCCGATTTCGGGATCGGGTCTGTGTACCGGACCTCGGGGAATTAAAGCAAAAGATTCTGAAGGAAGCTCACGAGTACGCATATTCTATTCATCCTGGAGGCACAAAAATGTATCAAGATTTGAAGCAGACATTCTGGTGGGAAGGTATGAAGAAAGATATTGCCTATTACATCGCCTGTTGTGATATATGCAACAAGGTGAAGCCTGAACACTAGAAACCAGCCGGTCTACTTCAACCGTTACCCGTTCCCCAATGGAAATGGGATGATATCTGCATGGACTTTATCGTGGGATTACCAAGGACACCACGAGGCAACAATGCCATATGGGTCGTGGTCGACATGCTCACCAAGGTGGCCCACTTTATTCCAATAAGGACAACTTACCGTGCAGATCAACTCGCTCAACTCTACGTGTCTAGGATTGTCATTCTACATGGAGTACCAAGGACTATCACTTCAGACCGAGGATCTTTGTTTACCTCAGCATTCTGGCTACGTTTACACCAAGCCTTGGGAACCGCTTTGAAGCATAGCACCGCTTATCACCCTCAGACAGATGGGCAGACAGAGAGGGTAAATCAAATCTTATAAGACATGCTTCGGGCATGCGCTCTTGCACATGAACCCAAATGGGAGGATAGCCTGCCATACGCTGAGTTTTCTTACAACAACGGCTATCAGACTAGTCTCAAGATGTGACCTTTTGAGGCTCTATATGGCCGTAAGTGTCGCACCCCGCTAAACTGGTCTAAGACAGGAGACAGCCGAATCTTCGGGACTGATTTGATGATGGAAGCAGAAAAGCAAGTCAAAGAAATTAGAGACAGACTGCAAGTGGCAAGATCTCGTCAAAAGAGTTACTATGACTCAAAGCATAGGCAGATCAGTTTCGAACCAGGTGAATATGCATATCTCCGAGTTACCCCCATGAAAGGAGTTAGATGGTTTCATCCTCAGGGAAAACTTGCACCAAGGTAAATCAGTCCGTTTCCAGTTATGACCAGAGTGGGCAAAGTGGCCTATCAGTTAGAATTGCCTCCTGAGCTATCCGAGGTGCATGATGTGTTCCACCTGTCTCAGCTACGAAAATGCATCGCACCACCTGCAAAACAGGAAGATATGGCCGAACTGGAGCTTGCCAAAGATTTAACATACGAGGAGAAACCCTTGAGAATCTTGGAAGAAATGGACAGAGTCACCCGCAGCAAAACTATAAAGTTTTACAAGGTCCAATGGGAACACCACACTGAGGACGAGGCCACCTGGGAAAGAGCGGATTTCTTAAGGACTGCATACCCATATTTGTTTCCTGAGCAACCAAATCTCGAGGACGAGATTGATCCTAAGGGGGGGAGGTTTGTAACACCCTGGATTTTGCCTTTTTCTTTTATTTGGATTTACTGAGTTTTCTTTTGCATTTGGGTTTTTCAGTCATTTCTTTTGGACTTACCACTTGGATTTATTTTTGATTTTCATCCAAGTGGGCTCTATCATCCATAAACCCTCCCTAGACCTCATCCCTCTCATAGTAATGCCATTGGGTATTTTTATTTAATGGCATTATATGCTTTTTCTCTCTGAAAATGCTCCTTTGCTCTCTAAGCTATGAAGCAACCCCTATTTTTATTGCCCAGAAAATTCCAAGATATTCTTTGGATCATGCCTCACCTTCCTATGCAAAATTTTCCCATGGTCATTTGGAAAATTTCAGCCAGGGAAAATGTTTTTGCTTCTGTTCAGAAAGAGCACATTGTGAAGCAACTATATTTTTCCTTGATCCTTTTTAGCTGAAATTTTTACCACTTGATCACCCTCCTAGTGATGCTTGAATGAATAAAATCAGCCCTAGAATCCCAGCCATTTGTCCCCAGTGCTTGGAGCAAGTTTCTGTGCAGAAACTTTATCTCTAGCTCCAGTCACCTCCAATGCACCATTTGGCAAGCCCAGCGCATTCCTTGGCAAAGTGTTGAAGGGACAACACCTAGGACATGGTGTGGCAGTGCCGAAAGTCACATGCATGCCAATGCATGCGGTGACTGCGTGCGGGCATGGTGCAATGCACGCGCTCTGTGCGCTCTGCACGTCGGGTTCGATCGGCCGCCATCCAAACTCTCCCCTCACGCCACCACAGCATGTCTCGTCCACTCAGAGCACTCCCATTCTTCCACCTAGCCCCTCTTTGACCCTCCCAGATGCCGGTAGGAGGCACGCCGGAAGCGGCCACGACGCTAGCTTGCGGTACAGTGGCTTGCACGCACGACCCTGTTCCTCTTAGTGCGCCTGCGCTCGAGCCCGCGTGCATGCACTATGCTTGGCCTCGCCCGTGTCGTCTCCTAGCTCGCCCGAGTCCTCACCATCCCCGGTTCACCCTGCCGCTCAGCTCCGGCGGAGCCCGAGCACTGCCTCGCCTCCTCCTATAAATAGAGCCCCTCCCCGATCATTCTAGCCATCCCAAACCACTTCTCCACTCTCAAATCGAGCCTTAGTAGCTGGTGGCAACGCCGGGAAGGCCTCTGGCCTTCAAACCTTGCCTGCGACAGCCGCGGATCCCTCTCCTCCGAGCACTCATCCTAGTCCACCCCAGCTCCAACCACTGCCACCCCTGAGACCGTAGCAACCTCCTAAGCACGACGGTACCAAGAGCTCGCCGGATTGTCGCCGGAAACGTCGATCCCGATCAGCTCCGCCGCCGCCGTCTCTGGAGAGGATCGCCGCGACGCCGTCCGACCACCTCAGCTTGTGTTTCGGGTACGTGCGTGACCGTCTCGCCGAGCTGGTCCCATTCCCCCTCTCTCCGGTGATTGCCGACGCCTCCTCGCCGGAGAAACGCCGGCGACAGAGCCGCCAGGCACTGTTCCCTCTCTGTCTCTCGTTTAAAATAGAAGGGGCCCCACCTGTCATTCTCTCCCTCGCCCGCCCGAAGCGGTATAAAGGGAGGCGTATTCTCTGAATACATCTTCGACGTGGCCGCCTCTGGATTTTCTTTTAAATTCAAATTTTGACCAGACCTAATCCAACTTTGACCAGCAATAACTTTTTATCCATAAGTCCAAATGAGATGATTCTTTTTGCTGCTGGTTTATAAAATTCCAAAGTTTCTGTATGCCTAGTCTCAGGATTTTTCTTGCTGTTGAGAATTTTTGGTGCATTAAACAGTGTTGTGTGACCTTTTATTTTTGCATTTAATTTAATTTCAGAAGAGCCTAGTAGTGTTGGAGAAGGCCAGGAGTATTGTGACACTTCTCTGAATCAAGGCAAGCCACAACATTCATATGCAAGGATGGCATTGCAATGACTTTGGTTTAATTGAATTAAATTCATCATATATTCACTATTTAAAATAACTTGCTATATAACTTTGATTGCATAGACTTTATTCTGTCATTTCGATATTATACAGTAGGTTACATGCTTACTTGTTAATGTAGGCAGTAGGAATCATGTCATATGCACATATGGTAGTATGATGCATTCAACATTCATAATCGTGACCCGTGCATCCATTCATACACTATGGCTCGAACCATTTTCTTTTCAAGTTAAACTTGATAATAATCCAACTTGAACATGCTGTTGATCGAGTCATGGTGCCACCGAATCGAGCTCACCAGTGCAACCACACTTGCTTGGATGGGGAGGCCCTAATGCGGTCTATTGTCATGCCTCTCGCCGGTGCCTCCTAAGAGGGAAGGTTGTGCTCGGGCGCTACCCTGGCCCGGTAGGCCGTCATAACCTTGAGGACCCAAGTTTTGATGGTACCAAGGTCCCCATTTGGGACAATGTTGATGTTTGGCCATGACGGTGGCAGCCACAGAGGTGGCAGATGTCACATGTTGACATCAGGGTCACCCAGGACATTGCCCAAAGGGGAGTTTGTCGGAGTGGCCAGGAGAGTGTCATGCAATAGATTGGTTTTGTCGGAATGTCGTGGGTCAACAGATAAAATTAACTTGCACACTAAGATTCGCAAGATGGCACATACAGTAATAGTGATCGAGTGAAGATCACTGTGAAAGGTATGAATGTGATCTAGTGAGGATCACGTTGGTAAGTTATGAACGGTGGTTACGCGGTAACCCCGTGATGGTAAGTTGGTCCCAAGGACCATGGCAATGTTTCATGCACCTCTCATGTTGAGTAGTATCATGCTCATGCATTAAATCTGTTAAATGCCTTTATATTGTTTGTCGCACTTGTTTTGTTTGCTATGAGCTTGCGGGTACATTCAAAGTACTCACCTGGCTTATCATGCCAGATGCAGGAGAAGCCGTGCAAGGATTTGATGTTGAGCAGTTTGTCACGCTCTAGGCCGTGTCCCAGCAGTGTCCCTGTGGAATGGAGTTCCGCTACCTTGTCGTTCCGCTGCCGCGTAGTAGTTCCCTTATCATCGAGGCCCCTGCCATGTCTACTAAATAATGTACATAAGTGTAGCCGCACCGTGTGTGCCGCTTGGCCTCGCTAATCATGTAAAATGTAAACCTATGTTCCCGCTAAGAGATCAATAAAGCAGTTGTTTTCTGTACCAAGTTGTTGTGTATTGTAAGAAGACTTGATCTCTGGGCTGGCATTGCCAGGTAAACCGGTTGCTCTGAGCCGGGGTGCCACAACGCTCGTAATTCTAGAGTTTCGTTTCATCTCTATAATAAATCCTATAATATGTCTCTAGAAGAATTCTGTGATGCATGCAAAATTCCATATTGGGGCTCGTTAGATGAACCATCAAAATCTGATTATGAGTTATTTCTTAATGGCCTTTGCAACGGTGAGGATAGGGGAGTTACTCAGGCCAGAATAATTAGCATTCACTTTCCCGCTATTCGGTATTTTGCACCTTTTAATGGTAAATGTGTTGTTGGTAAGCAAGACTGCAGTGCACTTTGCGCCCCTGATCTGAGTCTCATTCATACAGCTTTGACTGGTAGTAAGCTTTATAATCTTGGGGCTATTGTTGCACGTAGACTGCAGCGTAACGCGGGTAATGGTGATTTGTATGGAGGAATTTATGCCTCCCGCTTAGCTGCAAGGCTAGGGGTCTCGCTCAATTTCAATGATCCCCTCTTACCCTATAAATATTTGAATTTTGAAGCTATGCGAGAACATAAGTTTTTAAAACGTGATGCACATGGATATGAATATAACTTAGTTCTGTGTATGTTGCTTTGCCTGCTCCTGCCCTCTTTGATTTTCAGAACAAACAGAGATATTATCTGTCGGAGAGCGAGGTGCACGAGTACAATGCGGCAGTTGAAGCTGTCCGTCGGGCGGAGGAGGCGGCTCAGAACGCTTCTACGACCTACCACTTCAATTATTATCCAGGACAGCCATGGCTGTAGACCAAGCTAGGCAAAAGCCTAAGCTTGGGGGAGTACGTATCTCTCACCAACATTACATTCATGATCACACATTTCACTCCAGTTGTCGGTGTTCATACTTTTTCATTGTATAATCCAGGTTAGTTTTATCTTCTCGCTTTCTTCTTGTGTGTTTGAAAAACTTTGAGAAAATCTAAAAACATTTTTTGTTTCTTTTTGGTTTTTATTTCTAGCTTAATTAGTCATAGTATTAAAAGAAAACCCAAAAAGATTTCCCGTTTCTTCTTTTGCTTGTTGGGGAGCTTTCCCATGTAAATAGTTTTTTCTCGTTTTTGTTTTGCCTTCTTTAAATTGCATCCTTCAAGAAAAAAACTAAAAACTCCAAAAATATTTCAGTGTGTTTCTCTGAAATTCTTTTCTTTTGTTGAGTCATTGTAAGGAGAAGACCACGATGAAAATGTTGAGTGGCTCGCATACGCATTATTGTTGATCTAAGAAAGAGCCCATAGTACCTTGTCTTCTCCTTTGAATAAAATGTTTGCAGATTCCAGCTTAGTCCACGACACACTTGCACTATTATTATTTTCATATCATTTGGTCGTGCAAGTGAAAGGCAATAAGGACGATGATTTGATGAAGTGACTGTGGCAAAGAAAAGCGGGTATGAACTCAACTTGTTTTTGTTTTTGTAAATATGTTTAACTCGGTATCCATGATTCGGCATATTATGATTAAACATGTTTATGATGACAATAAGATATTATAGTTGCTCATGCCATGCTTAAGTAGCTAGGAGTGGATAATGATTTATCTTGGGTGTCAACATGCATTAAAATGTTCATGATGTAGTATGATGATATGGTATCCTCCTCTGAATGTTTCGAGTGGCTTGACTTGGCACATGTTCATGCATGTAGTTGATTCAAAATCAACATAGCCTCCACGATATTTATGTTCATAGTGCTTATATCCAACTCATGCTAGTATTCAATGTTGATTATTCATAATGCATGATTATGACCGTTTTCGCTCTCTAGCTGGTCGCTTCTCAACCTATTTGCTAGCCTTCACCTGTACTAAGCGGGAATGCTGCTTGTGCATCAAAACCCGTAAGCCAAAGTTATTCTAGATGAGTTTACTATATCTACCCATATGCGGTATTACTCTGCCGTTCTAAGTAAATTTGCATGTGTCACCTCTAAATATTCAAATGAACATCTGTTTTGTGTGCCTGTACTGCTCATGGAGTGACAGGGGGCAGTCAGTATCTTCCATGCTAAGTGGGTTATTCTCATGATGAGTGTTTATTCACTTGTCCTTGCATGAGAGGGGCTGGTAATTGGGATGCCCAGTCCCATGATCTAAAATTGCAAAATAATTAAACAAACTCCCCCGAAAAGTTGTTGGTATGGAGGGCACCCGCGGATTCGGCTAGCCATGGCTTGTGTTTGTTGGTGGAGGGGGAGTAAACTTTACCTTAACGCTTGGGAACCGCCGCTAATGTGTTTAGCATGGAAGATATTGAAAACTCTCGGTCGTGACGTTGACAGGAAAGGCATACCTCCCAAAATTTTATTTATCTCTGATTTAAGCTTTGAGCTCTGGCACCTCTGCGAATCCATGCTTCCCTCTGCGAAGGGCCTATCTATTTACTTTTATGTTATTTTACTTTTATTGTTGAGTCACCACCCTCTCAAATAAGCACAAGTCCTGAGAGCACTATTGTCATTCTCATGCATTGTGTATAGTTAATGTTGGGTGCATCATGACTGGATCTCTTCTACCATCAATTACAATATTTAGTCACTGCTTGAACTTTGGAGGTGCTCTGCATTTATGTTTTGCGGTCTGAGAAAGGGCTAGCGAGATACCATGCTGTCATATTATATCATGGTTGTTTTGACAAAGTGTTGGCATTTGAGATATCCTATTATTACTCGCTAGTTGATTATGCCATCAATATGAGTGAATATAATTTCTAAGAGTTATCATTTACATAGTTAGTTATAATCTTTGCTGAAACCCTGAGTATTATTTAAGCATATATATAGATACAAGAACAAAAGAGTTCGTAAATGTTTTTCTTTATCACTTTCAGTTTGTCAACTGAATTGCTTGAGGACAAGCAATGAGTTAAGCTTGGGGGAGTTGATACGTCTCCGTCGTATCTACTTTTCCAAATACTTTTGCTCTTGTTTTGGACTCTAATTTTCATGATTTGAATGAAACTAACCCGGACTGACGCTGTTTTTAGCAGAACTACCATGGTGTTGTTTTTTGTGCAGAAATAAAAGTTCTTGGAATTGGACGAAACTTTTTGGAGATTTTTTATTGATTAAATAAAAAATACTGGAGAAAAGATCCACTGGAGGGGGGCCACCTGCTGCCCACGAGGCACCAGGGCGCGCCACCCCCACCCCAGGCGTGCCCTGGTGGCTTGTGGGGCCCACATGGCTCCGCTGACCCTAATCTCAGGCCTATAAATTCACAATTCCAGAGAAAAAAATAGGAGAAGAAGTTTCATCACGTTCTACGGTACGGAGCCACCGCCACCTCCTGTTCTTCATCGGGAGGCCAGATCTGGAGTCTGTTCGGGGCTCCGGAGAGGGGGATCTTCCATCATCGTCATCATCAACCATCCTCCATCACCAATTTCATGATGCTCACCGCCGGGAGTGAGTAATTCCTTCGTAGGCTTGCTGGACAGTGATGGGTTGGATGAGATTTATCATGTAATCAAGTTAGTTTTGTTACGGCTTGATCCCTAGTATCCACTATGTTCTGAGATTGATGTTGCTATGACTTTGCTATGCTTAATGCTTGTCACTAGGGCCCGAGTGCCATGATTTCAGATGTGAACCCTTTATGTTTTCATGAATATATTTGTCTTCTTGATCCGATCTTGCAAGTTATATGCACTTGCTACGTGTTATGATCCGCATACCCCAAGGTGACAATAATTGGGATTCTTTCCGGTGATTACCATAGTTTGAGGAGTTCATGTATTCACAATGTGTTAATGCTTTGTTCCGGTTCTCTGTTAAAAGGAGGCCTTAATATCTCTTAGTTTCCTTATGGACCCCGCTGCCACCGGAGGGTAGGACAAAAGATGTCGTGCAAGTTCTTATCGCAAGCACGTATGACTATATACGGAATACATGCCTACATTACATTGATGAATTGGAGCTAGTTCTGTGTCGCCCTAGGTTATGACTGCTACATGATGAATGTTATCCAACATGATCACCGATCCAATGCCTACGAGTTTTTCACATTTTGTTCTTTGCTAAGTTACTACTGTTGCTACTACTGTCACAATTGCTACTGCTATTACTGCTACTGTTACTATTGCTATTGCTATCAAACTACCATACTACTGTGCTACTGATCACTTGCTGCAGATATTTAGTCTCCAGTTGTGGTTGAATTGACAACTCAACTGCTAATACTTGCAAATATTCTTTGGCTCCCCTTGTGTCGAATCAATAAATTTGGGTTGAATACTCTACCCTCGAAAACTGTTGCGATCCGCTATACTTGTGGGTTATCAAAGAGAGAGAGAGAGAGGGAGAGAGAGAGAGAGAGAGAGAGAGAGAGAGAGAGAAAGCCATCTAGCTAATCACTATGGACCCGTAGGTCTATGGTGGACTACTAACACATCATCGGAGGTGCAGCAAGGTTGATGTACAAGACCTCCGTGATCGATTCCCCCTCCGGCGGAGTACCGAAAAAGGCCTCCAGATGGGATCGCGGAAGAACAGAAGCTTGCAGTGGTGAAAAAAATGTTTCGGGTGGCTCTCTGGGGGTTTTGGAATATTATAGAATTTATAGCGCTGGGATTAGGTCAGACGGAGCCACGAGGGGCCCACAAGGCATCAGCGTGCGCCCTGTTGCCTTGCCGTCTACTCGTAGGTCTTCTGGTCCTTCCCCGAAGCTTCTAGGGTCTCTTATGTCCCGAAAAAAATCATCAAAAAGTTTCGTCGCGTTTGGACTCCGTTTGGTACAGATTTTCTATAAAACCAAAAACCAGCAGAAAACACCAACTGGCACTAGGCACTGAGTTAATAGGTTAGTCCCCAAAAATGATATAAAATTGCATATAAAGTATCTAAGAATGATAATACAATAGCATGAAACAATCAAAAATTATAGATACGTCGGAGACTTATCATTGCACAACTATTCACACACACACACACACACACACACACACACACACACATATATATATAGGGTGTGTCTATTCTACCAACACCCTTAAGTCCTTATTCTGCCATCAATCTCCTTATTCTGCCCACCCCCACCGTACCTTTTCCCCCCCACCCACTCCGGCTTTCTTCCACGCAGGCGCCATGGGCGACCGCCCCCGAGCACCTTCTTTCCCGGAAGCCCCTCTCCTCCCCCTACCCACCTTCTACCGCAGAGCGGCCCCGTGGGTTCCTCCCCAATCACCACCCCGAGCCCACGGCACGCACCTGCCCCTTCCCACCTCTCCGCCGATCTGCCCTACTGCCACGCCATGGCGCCCCCCCCCACCCGGCGCGCACACGGGACGCAGCGCCAGCGCCGGGCGCCGCCCACTCCTCTTTCCCTCACCCGTTCTCACCTTCCTCACTCGGTCGGACCCCCATCTCCACCTCTCCCATGGTTTCCGGAGCACCAACGCCGCGCCCAGCGCCAGATCCCGGCTAGCCAAGACCCCACCGGCCACCGCGCCCGTCGCATGGACCCCCGCAACCTCCCTCCCCCCACGACGCCCCCACCCTCCGTCCAAACCCAGCCATGCACAGCTGCCCAAAACCAACTCCCCCGCGCCGCCATCGGAGCCAAGAACTCACCGCCGTCGGATCCAGCAGCACGGCGCCCCTCGGCCTCCCCTCTCCACGCTACCGTCCTTGATCCATCATCGCCTCCGCCTGTTGTACCCGCGGGATGACCGCGCCGCCATCTTCCCCCTCCCCGATCTGGGTGGTGGGCGTCGGCGTCCGGCGTTGTCCCCTGTTGGTGCCGAACTTCCTCCTCTCCATGCAGTCCTTGCCTCCCATCTTTCTGTACTGCAAGGCGATGGCCAGAAGTGGTCGCGGGATCAAGGTGAGGTCGCCAACCCCCGTCCCTCCTCTGCAGCAACGAAACCAGAGATGACCAGCATGACGACGATGGCTACCCGGGTCAATGTCGTTCTGCCTCTGCCATGTGCAGTGCCCACCTCGCGCCTCTGCAGTCCGCCGCCTGCTGTGCTGCCGTCAACAACGGTGCAGTCCACGCCGCCGGTGGTCGCCCCCTGTCCATGTTTCCAGCGCGTGTAGCTCACGGTCCGCCGATGTGCAGTGCGGTAGTGTGTGCTTACACACTAGTGCACCCCGTGAGTAACTGCACTCCACATCCCCTCCTCCTCTCCTTCCCTTGCCAGGAGATCCGAGCGACGCAGCCTTGCAGCTTGTTGTTTCATGGTGCGCAGTTTCGGTGGTGCGGGCAAGCAGAACGCGGCTATGCCTGCGTATGGTGCAGTCCGGTGTCCGCAGAACATGCAGCTCCCTAGCTCGTTGCATGCGGTTCCATCAGTGTAGGCAAGCAGTACACGGCCACATCCGCGTCCAAGTGGTGCAGATCGGTGCTCGTGTCCGTGCACTTCACAGGTGTATTCGGCGACAACAACAAACAACAACTTGGTCTCCGGTGAGCTCCTTGGACATCTCCCTTATTTTGTTCCTTGCCTGAGTTACCATTTCAGTTTGGTCAGGTATGATGCTCACATGTTTGAGTGCAGTCCGGCGACTGCAGCCGTGCAGTCCGCAACCGCGGCCGTGAAGTTAAGCTCGGCGCTCTATGCAGTTGACTTCCTGAGCAGTTCGCGGGTGGTTCCGTGCAGTTGAAAGCATGTGTGCACGCAATGCAGAGCATGCGGCATGCCCATATAGCAGGGATTGAAGTGCATTTCAGTTCGCTACTGGACATGTAGTGCAGATCGTGCGGCGCAGCTGTAAAGTTAAAAAACAATTGAGACAAATCCGTAAAGTTAATAGTGCAGTTCATCTCATGGGCAGTGTGCACCAGTTTGCATTTTTTTTGTCTGTGAAGACCACTGGAATTGAATTGTAATTAATTGGAAACAGTTCAGATCATCATCTATGGGCGTGCGTGCGGTTCTTGCAGCAGCAGCTCCTTGGCCGTCGGCGGCGCGGCGTGCAGTTCGCTTTTTTTATTGTCCTTTCAGGTTGTCGCGGCCGAGGACGCAGTGCCTTTAGTTTTGCAGTCGTTCACTTGTATGCCATGTGGTTCACTTGTAATTATTTTGTGAAAACTCAAAATTCTCTTTATTTTGTTTCCAGAAAGGAAGTCCATTTTGCACTAACAAGACGGTACATTTGAAAAAACAATCCATTGCAGTTCGCTCGCTTCGTCCTTGCGGTCCACATTTACATGCTGTGGGAGAACAGCAAAAAATAACAACTAGGAAAAACAAGAAAAACACACAAAACAATGTAGTCCACTCGGTCTCATGCATGTAGTTCACTACTCTCGACTCCATAGTCCACTCCCACTAACAAGGATGTGCACGGGTTGAAAAAATCTAGTGCATATAGCCAACAACGGATGTAGTGCGGTTTTTCATCTAAAGCAGTGCGGTCGGCCGTCTGATGATGTTCATCTCGTAAGTGTAGAAAAATGTTACGGAGACAACACATAAAAGTAATGCGGTTCACTTCTTGATAATGTTGTGGTTCACTTACGCCCGACGTGAAGCGTAGTCCACTTCCTCGCATGAGAAAATTTACGTCCCACAAAAAATAAAACCATGCAATGCGCTTGCCCGTCAGATGCAGTGCGGTTCTCAGTCTGAAGCAGTGCGGTTTTCTGTCCGGTGCGGTTCACTCGTCGATTTTGGTGTCACGAAAAACAGAGTGTCCGCATTTCGGTAATTTCAAAACTGCTCTTAAACCGTAAGGAATTAGAGAGGGTGTTCTACATGAAAAAGTTGCGCCTCGTCGATATCTTTCCAACGGCGTATCATTTGAATCATTCCGACTAGCGGTTTGTAAAAAATCGTGAAAAAACGACCGCTGCCACCCGTCGTCCGCCACACCATTTTCAAAATTAATTTAAAACCGTAAGGAATCTCAAAAACTTACATATGAAAGTTGCGCCTTGTACGTAGCTTTCCAAACGCGTATCACACGCCTCATTTCGACAAACGGTGAAAAAACTGGAGCGAAAACAGTATCGAAAAATTGTAAAAATTTGAAAAAACAGAATTCCGTGATTTAGTAAATTTGAAACTGCTCTTAAACCGTAAGAAATTAGAGAAAGTAATATATACGAAAAATTTGCGCCTCGACGATATCTTTCCAACGGCGTATCATTTGCTTCATTCCGACAAGCGGTTTGCAAAAAAACGCGAAAATACGCTCGCTGCCACTCGTCGGGCGCCCACCGTTTTCGAAACTTCTCTTAAACCACGAGGAATCTCGAAAAAAATTCAACATGGCGAAGTTGCGCCTAATCCATAGCTTTCCAACGGCGTATTACACGCCTCATTCCGACAAACGGTTAAAAAACTGGATTAAAAACAGTACCGAAAAACACCGCGTGCAGTTTTTTCGACGAGAAGTTCACTAGAGTCTGTATTACAGTGCGCTTGCTTCAGAAAATGCAGTGCCCTTGCATTGAGCGTGCAGTTCGGAAGTGTGGGCAGAATAACTATTCTGCCAATATTGGCAGAATAGTTATTCTGCCCACACTTCCGAACTGCACGCTCAATGATACAGCCCGTCTATTCTGCCAATATTGGCAGAATAGTTATTCTGCCCACACTTCCGAACTGCACGCTCAATGCAAGGGCACTGCATTTTCTGAAGCAAGCGCACTGCAATATAAGGTGGGTCTATTCTAACAACACCCTTAAGAGTCTTATTCTAACAACAATCTGCTTATTCTGCCAACACCTGGTGTCACGCATCCGCGAACAGAACCAACCCAATACAACTAACCAAAACCGCTGCCCCACCCCAACCGGCTCATCCCTACCTTCACCTCCCACACGACCCCCACCTCCCCCTCCCGCGGTCCAAATCCCCATCTCCCTCCACCTTCTACCGGAGAACCACCCCTGGCCACCGTCGCGCCGCCCCGCCCAGCCCCTGTCCACCTTCTACCGGCGCCGCCGCCGGAGCACCATCCCAGGCCGTCGCCCGCCGCCCGACCACCGTCCACCTTCTACCACCTAGCCCGCCGTCGCACCGCCCCGCCTTCTCCACCTTCTGCAGGCGCCGCCGCCGCGCCGCCCATAGCACGCATCGCTTCGCCCCGCCCCCGCCACACTTCGCATCGCCGGGCGGCCTCCCCAGCCATGATAGCCCCTTCGCCCCGCCTCAGATTCGGCAGCCGCCGCCATCCTCCCTCTTCTTCCTTCCCGGCGAGTGGCTGCACGAGGGCGAGGCCCCGGATGCCACCGCACCTCCCTCGTTGCTCAAGCCCTGCTCCCACCTCACCCCGATCCGGCCAACTCCGGTCCTGATCTGTCCATTTGGGCTCGTCTCCCGCCTCCCTCTGTCCATCGCCATCCATCCTGGGCGAGCAACAACGCCGTGAGGACGATGATTGTCGCACTGAAGGCTTGCTCTCCGTGGGCTTCCTCTCTGCCTGAACATGCGGTTCAGGTGTGCCAGCGTGCAGTTCATTTCGAGTTTTTTCTTTTGCTAAGTTCTATGCGGCTCAGGCGGAGGTAAGCTGGGGCCGGCAGCACCTTCTTGGGCCAGGTCCCGATGGCCTCCTCCTTCTACCAGGTCACCGGATCCGTCCCACCACTTCTCCTACCCCCTTACCGGTGGCCAGTCTCACGTCGGTGGTTCTTAACCCCACCGAGCGCCACATACTGCTGAACCCATCGCCTTTTCTCTCTGTGCAGCTCGACGACACGTCACCTGCAGTTCGTTGCTCCTATGTGTGTGGTTAATCTGAGCACGGGCGTCACCGTCTCCCGGTGATTCTGCAGTTCGTTACATTTTTTTAGTTGTCTGGTCATGTAGTTTGGAGAGGGAGACTCCCTCCGTGCAGTTTGTGGCGCGTCCATGCGGTACGGTGCGTGCCTGTGTGTAGTCCAGGGCGCATGAATCACCGGTGGCCGAAGTGCAGCCCCTTCGTCAATCTCACTTTTGCTTGTGCCTTGTGGTTCACCCGACGAAGCTGTAGTTCACTTTTGTTTTGGGGCTCACTTTCGCAGCTCACTTTTGTTATAAAAGTGTAGTTCACTTCGATTCATTCATGTAAAAGGGAGAGAGAAAGTAAAACATGAGGGCAAAAAGGACTGTATTTCATTTTGAAGTTCACTCCAACAAAAACAAAAACAAAAACACAAAAACAAAAAGATCGAACGCAGCAGAAGAACCATGACAAAAATGAAGTTGATTTTTTTGAACCCAAAACTCACAAGAGAAAATGGAAAGAAGAAATTGGAGTGCACTCTGGTCTTAAAACAAGTCCACTCTGGACAGAGACCAAAAAGGTGTGTTACATGATTTTTGTAGGAAAACAACAAAAAAGTAATGTGGTACACTTTGATAGCATTTGCGGTTCACATTCGATAGCGGTGCGGTTTACTTGTGCCCAAGGTAAAATCGTAAAAAAAATAATGCGGTTCACTTTGATAGCGTTTGCGGTTCACTACCGACAGCGGTGCGATTTACTTATGCCCAATGTAAATCGCAAAAAAGTAATGCGGTTCATTTTCGGTTGTGTCGCGGTTCACTTTGGATAGTGTTGCGATTCACTTACGCCCAATGTGAAGTGCAGAAAAATTGTTACGGAAACGACAAACAAAAGTAATGCGGTTCACTTCTCGATAGTGTTGCGATTCACTTACGCCCGATGTGAAGCGTGGTCCACTTCCGCGTCTGCGAAAATTTACGTCTGACAAAATAAATCATGCAGTTCGCTTGCCCGTCGGATGCAGTGTGGTTTTCCGTCTGAAGCAGTGTGTTCTTTTGTCTGATGCGGTTCATGCGTCGATTTTGATGTCGCGAAAAACAAAGTGTCCGTATTTTGGTAATTTCAAAACTGCTCTCAAACCGTAATGAATTAGAGTGTGTTCTACATGAAAAAGTTGCGCCTCGTCGATATCTTTCCAATGGCGTATCATTTGAATCATTCTGACCAGCGGTTTGTAAAAATTCGCGAAAAAAAGGCCGCTGCCACTCATCATCCGCCGCACCATTTTTAAAATTAATTTAAAACCGTAAGGAATCTTAAAATAATTTCTACATATGAAAGCTGCTCCTCGTCCGTAGCATTCCAACGGCGTATGACACGCCTCGTTTCGACAAACGGTTAAAAAACTGGAGCGAAAACAGTACCGAAAAATTGCAAAAATTTGAAAAACAGAATTCCGCAATTTAGTAAATTTGAAACTGCTCTTAAACCGTAAGGAATTAGAGAAAGTAATATATATGAAAAAGTTGCGCCTCGACGATATCTTTCCAATGGCGTATCATTTGCTTCGTTCCGACAAGCGGTTTGCGAAAAAACGCAAAAATACGCTCGCTGCAACTTGTTGGGCGCCCACCGTTTTCGAAACTGCTCTTAAACCGTGAGGAATCTCGAAATAAATTCAACATGACGAAGTTGCGCCTAATCCATAGCTTTCCAACGGTATATTACATGCCTCGTTCCGACAAACGATTTAAAAACTGGCTCGAAAACAGTACCAAAAAACACCGCGTACAGTTTTTTACGACGCGAAGTTCACTAGTCTCTGTATTGCAGTACCTTTGCTTCATAAAGTGCAATGTCATCGCGTTGAGCGTGCAGTTCGAAAGTGTGGGCAGAATAACTATTCTGCCAATATTGGCAGAATAGACCGGCTGTATATATATAATATATATATATAATTTCAAATAGACAATTTGTAGATTTGTACATTACAGGATGTGTAATTTGTGAACAAAGTTACACACATGTACAACACTATAGAAAGAGGAGTTTACAGTGATATACAGGAACCGAACCAGAGAGGGAAGTACTTATGTAGCCGTCGTCGCATGGGGTGTACTTTCCGTCGCTTGGAGAAAGGATCACACTACATGGATCATCATAGATCGTTCCATATCCATGACATTTTCCCAAATTTTCATTGAGATTCCATCATGGATCACCAAGTTTGTTGTACTTGACAGAATTTCACCACATGCCCAACCATGGTGAACGTCAATGTTGATTTCTAGCTAGCCTTGGAATTATTTCCACTAAAGGGTCTTCTTGCCAATCAAAGCTGAGCACTCCCCACCGAACAAGTCGCTCGCTCATCAGTGGTGTGTAAGTCACTTCTGATGGTAAGTTACTAATAGGGCCTGATACCCGTCGTTGGAGGGGTTTAAGGGCCTGACAGTGAAAACTTTTCTTGGAGTACTGCACTTTTATTAGGAGGAACTATGATTTTCTAGAATTCATCAAAACAGAATTTTGCATCCACATAAAAAAACACTTCAAAATAAACTGCATTATATCAATCATCACAAGAATGTAAAAGGGCTTTGGAGAATGACACACCTCATAGAGACATCATATGGACTTGTTGTTTTGAAAGCACTGGCCACTATCTATGAAGATAATGCAACTTGTGTTGTACAACTTCAAACTGGTTATGTTAATACTATACTCATGAGGCATGTCAACTACAAGTTCTTCTGCTCATTAACTGCAACAGATGAACGAGGTAAAGGTACAACATACTGATGACCCACAAGTATAGGGGATCAATCGTAGTCCTTTCGATAAGGAAGAGTGTCGAACCCAACGAGGAGCAGAAGGAAATGACAAGCGGTTTTCAGCAAGGTATTCTTTGCAAGTACTGAAAGTAGCGGTAACAGATAGTTTCGGTACCAACATAATTCATAACAAGTAACAAGTATACTAAACTGCAGCAAGGTGGCCGAATCCTTTTTAGAGCAAAGGACAAGCCGGAACGAACTCGTAATAAGCAAAGCGTTCTCGAGGACACATGGGAATTTCATCTAGTCATTTTCATCATGTTTGTTTGATTCGCGTTCGCTACTTTGATAATTTGATATGTGGGTGGACCGGTGCTTGGGTGCTGTTCTTACTTGAACAAGCCTCCCGCTTATGATTACCCCCTCTCGCAAGCATCCATAACTACGAAAGAAGAATTAAGATAAATCGAACCATAGCATGAAACATATGGATCCAAATCAGCCCCTTATGGAATAGCGCACAAACTAGGGTTTAAGCTTCTGTCACTGTAGAAACCCATCATCTAATTACTACTCCACAATGCCTTCCCTTAGGCCCAAAGATGGTGAAGTGTCATGTAGTCGACGTTCACACGACACCACTAAAGGAAGCACAACATACATAGCATCAAAATATCGAACGAATACCAAATTCACATGATTACTTATGACAAGACTTTTCCCATGTCCTCAAGAACAAAAGCAACTACTCACAAATCATATTAATGTTCAAGATCAGAGGGGTATTGAATAGCATTAAGGATCTGAACATATAATCTTCCACCAAATAAACCAACTAGCATCAACTACAAGATGTAATCAACACTACTAGCAACCCACAGGTACCAATCTGAGGTTTTGAGACAAAGATTGAATACAAGAGATGAACTAGGGTTTGAGATGAGATGGTGCTGGTGAAGATGTTGATGAAGATTGGTCCTCCCATGATGAGAGGATCATTGGTGATGTCAATGGCTTCGATTTCCCCCTCGCGGAGGGAAGTATCCCCGGCGGAATCACTCCGCCGGAGAGCAAAATAGCTCCTGCCCACGTTCCGCCTCGAGACGGCGGCGCTTCGTCCCGAAAGTCTTTTTCTGATTTTTTTCTAGGGAAAATGGCTTCATATAGCAGAAGGAGGGGGCAGGAGGCCTGTCAGGGGTCCCACAAGCTCGGGGGGCGCGCCCAGGGGGGGTAGGTTGCGCCCCCAGGCTTGTGGCTTCCTGGTGGGCCCCCTCCTGTTTATTCTTTCGCAAGTATTTTTTATATGTTCCAAAATAATTCTCCATAAATTTCAGGTCATTTGGAGTTGTACAGAATAGCTATCTCTATTTCACCCCTTTTCGGTCCAGAATTCCAACTGCCGGCAATCTCCCTCTTCATGTGAATCTTGGAAAATAAGAGAGAAAAGGCATAAGAATTGTACCATAAGGTGAAATAATGATCAAAAACATAATAATTATCAATAAGAAATCATGATGCAAATTGGACGTATCAACTCCCCCAAGCTTAGACCTCGCTTGTCCTCAAGTGAAAGCCGAAATCGATAATCATGACCACATGTTTAGAGAGAGAGGCATCGATAAAAATAAAATATGGACATCAGGCATCACGATCTTTATTATAACAGCAATATATCATCATAAAACTTCTCATGAAAAAGTGACAATTCATCCACAAGCCAAAGTATGAACCATAAACCAAATTGAAAACTAACAAACTATGATCCCAGTCACTAAAGCAATTGCAATTCATCATATTATCTGAAAGAGTCTATGTAAGAGCTTTGTATAGCAAGTTCACATACTCAACTACCATTTAGTCTTCTATGATTGCTGACACTCACGACATAACTTATGGAGCAAAAGTTTCAGTCGGACACATAGAAAGATAGCGGCTTATAATTTTGCCTCCCAACGTATTTACCTCAAGGGTAATGTCAACAATAATAACTCATGATTACCTACATCCAACTGGATATTATGCCTGGATCAATCCCCACCACATGATGCTTGCCAAGAGAGAAAATAAAAACGGAATAGAGGAGAATACTATTAACTCTTGCATGAAAGTAAATACATAAAGTAAAAGATAGGCCCTTCGCAGAGGGAAGTAGAGGTTTTCATGCGCTTTTTGTTTTTGGATTCGCAAGCTCTTAATGTAAAGGAACGTCACTTTATATTGCCCCTTGTGATAGCGACCTTTATTATGCAGTCTATCGCTTTTATTACTCCACCATCACAAGATCGTACAAAGCTTATTTTCCCTTACAATAAAAGTTCATACATGTTTAGGAGCAATTTTTATTGCTTTGCACCGATGACAACTTACTTGAAGGATCTAATTCAATCCATAGGTAGATATAGTGGACTCTCATGGCATGAAACTGGGTTTAAGGGTTTTTGGATGCACAAGTAGTATCTCTACTTAGTGTGGAATTTTGGCTAGCAAAAGATAGGCGGCAAGCACCACATGTTAGAGGATCCAAAACAATATAACTTCTATGTGAATGTAAGCAAACATAACTCATTATGTTGTCCTCCTTGTCCAACGTCAACTAATTGACATAGAATATTTGATGGGGGCTCACAATCATAAAAGATGTCCAAGATAGTGTATTTATATGTGAGACCTCTCTTCCTTTATTACTTTTTCATGAATTGCAACAATCACCAATGCTATGTTTGTCAACTTCCAACAAGTTTTATCAATTATACTTCTTTTATGTGAAGTCATCACTCCCCATGGGATTAGCATATGATCTTACTTTTTTCTTTATTTATTTCTAAGATTGGATCAACAAAAGCAAAACACTCAACTCAAACTACTCTTTATTATATAACTCTCACACACGATTACATAGATAGATAGATCACAAAGCAAGCACTTGAAACTAAATCATACTAAAACTTTTATTCTTCTAAATCACGAAATAACTAAGGATCGAACTAAGATAGAGAATGATGATAAAAAGTGATGATAATACGATACCGGGGCACCTCCCCCAAGCTTGGCACAAGCCAAGGGTGGTGCCCATACCGATGTACTCAAATCTCCTTCTTCGGTGATGGTGGTGATGAAGTGGTGGGCTTGTCCTTCAACTTCAACAAGTATTCCAAATTTCCATTAATCCTCCAAAGAGCACGATTCTGCTCCTCTAACACAATAACTTCACGGGTAAGCGACGTATTCTGAGCACAAATTGCTTCAAATTTTTTAGTGTATCAATTGCAGATGGGGGAAGATTATCATAAAGAGTTTGCCACGAATCTCCCTTTTCTGGTGCTTCCTTCCTGAGCATGGCTTGATCTTCTTCTTGAATCCGGTATTCTACGACCTTCCCCAGTTCCTCCTCCATAATAGTATCATCTTCTCCGGACGACCACTCATAATATACTTCGCTGAAAGGGCATTTTTTGGGCGAAGGTTGAACAATCCAGTGCTTGGTGCGGAGCTTTCGGGGAGCCATAGTGATCTAGATCTGTCAAAAAACAGCCCGAAACAAGAACAGAGGAGAAACTTGTGATACGGTGGTCGAAACACCCGTGAGTATATATAATGAATTTTTCCCGTGCAGAACAAGTAATATGGAAGAAAAACGGAGTCAGGAAAGTCCACGAGGGGGCCACAAGCTTGGTAGGCGCGCCCTGGGGGTAGGGCGCGCCCCCAGGCTTGTCGCCTCCTCGTGCACTTTTTGTACTGTTTATTATTTTCCTAATTTTTTATATATTCCAAAATGGACAGAAAGTACTTTTATGGAAGTTTTGGAGTCGGTTTACTTACCGTACCACATACCTACTCCTTTTCAGGCTTTTGGAGCGTTTCGGAAGGTTTCCTCAATGTGCTGTTCCGGTGTCATTGTTTGAATAATATTAGTTTCAACATTAATGGGCGTACCTGAGATATAATGTTTAATTCTTTGCCCATTAATCACTCTTAGATTATAACCTTCAGAGTTGTTTATTTTGATGGCTCTGGAGCGATAAACTTCTTCGATGATGTACGGTCCTTCCCATTTAGAGAGAAGTTTTCCTGCAAAAAATCATAAACGAGAATTGTATAATAGAACATGATCACCTACTTTGAATTCCCGTTTTTGAATTCTCTTATCATGCCATCTTTTAACTATTTCTTTAAACAACTTGGCATTTTCATAAGCTTGGGTTCTCCATTCATCTAAAGAACTAATATCAAATAACCTCTTTTCACCGGCAAGTTTAAAATCATAGTTAAGTTCTTTAATTGCCCAATATGCTTTATGTTCTAATTCAAGAGGTAAAGGACATGCTTTCCCATAAACCATTTTATATGGAGACATACCCATAGGATTTTTATTAGCAGTTCTATAAGCCCATAGTGCATCATCAAGTTTCTTAGACCAATTCTTTCTGGATCTATTAACAGCCTTTTGCAAAATCAATTTTATTTCTCTATTAGTTAATTCAACTTGACCACTTGACTGAGGATGATAAGGAGATGCAATTCTATGATTGACATCATATTTAGAAAGCAATTTACGGAAAGCACCATGAATAAAATGTGAACCACCATCAGTCATTAAATATCTAGGGACTCCAAACCTCGGGAATATAACTTCTTTAAGCATTTTAATAGAAGTGTTATGATCAACACTACTAGTTGGAATAGCTTCTACCCACTTAGTAACGTAATCAACAGCAACTAAAATATGAGTATACCCATTGGATTTAGGAAAAGGTCCCATATAATCAAAACCCCAAACTTCAAATGGTTCAATAACAAGTGAATAATTCATAGGCATTTCTTGACGTCTACCAACATTATGAATTCTTTGACATTCATCACAAGAAAGGACAAACTTACGTGCATCTTTGAAAAGAGTAGGCCAATAAAAACCATATTGTAATACCTTGTGTGAAGTTCTGTCTCCCGCATGGTGTCCTCCATATGCCTCGGAGTGACACTTACGTAGGATTTGTTCCTGTTCATGCTCAGGCACACAACGTCTAATAATACCATCTACTCCTTCTTTATATAAGTGTGGGTCATCCCAAAAGTAATGTCTTAAATCAAAGAAAAACTTTTTCTTTTGTTGGTATGTAAAACTAGGTGGTATATATTTAGCAACAATGTAATTAGCATAGTCTACATACCAAGGAGTATTATGAGAAGCATTTATCACAGCTAATTGTTCATCAAGAAAATCATCATTAATAGGAAGTGGGTCATCAAGAACATTTTCCATTCTAGACAAATTATCAGCTACGGGATTCTCAGCTCCCTTTCTATCAACAATATGCAAATCAAATTCTTGTAGCAAAAGAACCCACCTAATAAGTCTAGGTTTAGCATCTTTATTTTCCATAAGATATTTAATAGCAGCATGATTAGTGTGAATAGAAACTTTGGAATCAACAATGTAAGATCTGAATTTATCACATGCAAACACAACTGCTAAGAATTCTTTTTCAGTAGTAGCATAATTTCTTTAAGCACTGTCTAGAGTTTTACTAGCATAATGGATAACCTTTAATTTCTTATCAACTCTTTGTCCTAGAACAGCACCAACAGCATAATTACTAGCATCACACATAATTTCAAAGGGTAGGTCCCAATCAGGTGGTTGAACAATAGGTGCAGAAATTAAGGCTTTCTTAAGTATTTCAAAGGCTTCTACGCAATCATCATGAAAAACAAATGGAACATCTTTTTGCAAGAGATTAGTAAGAGGCCTAGAAAATTTAGAGAAGTCTTTTATAAACCTTCTATAGAAACCAGCATGACCGAGGAAACTTCTTATACCTTTGATATCTTTAGGACATGGCATTTTCTCAATAGCATCAACTTTAGCTTTATCAACTTCGATACCTCTTTCAGAAATTTTATGCCCAAGGACTATACCTTCATTCACCATAAAGTGGCACTTCTCCCAATTCAAGACTAGATTAGTTTCTTCACATCTCTGCAAAACTCGATCAAGGTTGCTCAAGCAATCATCAAAAGAAGTTCCGTAAACAGAGAAATCATCCATGAAAACCTCAACAATCTTTTCACAAAAGTCAGAGAATATAGCAGCCATACATCTTTGAAAGGTAGCAGGTGCATTACATAAACCAAAAGGCATACGACGATAAGTATAAGTTCCAAAAGGACAAGTAAATGTGGTTTTCTCTTGATCTTCAGGTGAAACAGGTATTTGAGAGAAACCAGAATAACCATCTAGGAAGCAAAAATGTGTATGCTTAGATAATCTTTCTAACATTTGATCAATAAAAGGCAAGGGATAATGATCTTTACTAGTAGCTTTATTTAATTTCCTAAAATCAATTACCATCCTATAACCAGTTATAATTCTTTGTGGGATAAGTTCATTTTTATCATTAGGAACAACGGTAATACCTCCTTTCTTAGGAACACAATGAACAGGACTTACCCATCTACTATCAGCTATAGGATAAATTATACCTGCCTCCAGAAGCTTTAATATTTCAGTTCTTACCACATCCTTCATTCTAGGATTCAGCATTTTTTGATGATCAACAACGGGTTTAGCGTCTGGCTCCATATGAATTTTATGCTGACATAAAGTGGGACTAATGCCCTTAAAATCATCAAGAGTATATCCAATAGCAGCACAATGCTTCTTCAGAGTTTTAAGTAATCTTTTTTCTTCATGCTCTGAAAGGTTAGCACTAATAATAACAGGATATATCTTCTTTTCATCAAGATATGCATATTTAAGTGTATCAGGTAATTGCTTTAATTCAAACACAGGATCACCCTTTGGTGGAGGTGGATCTCCCAAGGTTTCAACAGGAAAATTATGTTTAAGGATAGGTTCTTGTTTAAAGAACAGCTCATCTATTTCATTTCTTTCATTCATATGCATATCATTCTCATGGTCTAGCAAATATTGTTCTAAAGGATCAGTAGGAGGCACAACAATAGAAGAAAGACCAATAATTTCATCCTTATTAGGTAGTTCTTTGTCATGAGGTTGTTTACGAAACTTAGAGAAATTAAACTCATGAGACACCTCACCAAAATTAACACTGACAGTTTCTTTATTACAATCAATCTTGGCATTAGTTGTATTCAAGAAATGTCTACAAAATATAATGGGATAAAAATCATCTTGTGGTGATCAAAGAACGAGAAAATCAATAGGATATTTGATCTTACCACACAAGACTTCAACATCTCTAACAATCCTAAGTGGTGAAATAGTGTCTCTATTTGCAAGTTTAATAGTAACATCAATATCTTCAATCTCAACAAGTGCAATATCATTCATGACTTCTTGATAGAGAGTAAATGAAGTAGAACTCACACTAGTACCAATATCACATAAACCATGATAGCAATGATCTCCAATTTTAACAGAAATAACATGCATGCCAATTATAGGTTTGTTTTTATCTTTAGTGTTAGGCTTAGCAATTCTAGTTGCTTCATCACAGAAATATATGACATGTCCATCAATATTATCAACCAAAAGATCTTTAACCATTGCAATATTAGGTTCAACTTTAATTTGTTCAGAAGGTCTAGGTGCTCTAATATTACTCTTATTAACCACAGTTGAAGCTTTAGCATGTTCCTTAATCCTAACATGGAAAGGAGGTTTCTCAATATAAGCAGTAGGCACAACTGGATCAACATGGTAAACAATGGTTTCTTCTTTAACACTAGCAGGTTCTTCATTCAATTCAATAGGTGGATGATATTTAAACCATTTCTCCTTAGGGAGATCAACATGAGTAGCAAAAGATTCACAAAAGGTAGCTACTATCTCAGAGTCAAGTCCATATTTAGCACTAAACTTATGAAAAGCATCAGTTTCCATAAAAGATTTAACACAATCAAACTCAAGATTTATACCTGACTCATTACCTTTTTCGATTTCCCAATCTTCAAAGTTACGTTTAATTCTTTCCAGAAGATCCCATCTGAATTCAATAGTTCTCTTCATAAAGGAACCAGTAGAAGAAGTATCGAGCATGGATTGATCATTATGAGAAAGCCGAGCATAAAAGTTTTGAAGAATTATTTCTCTTGAGAGCTCATGATTGGGGCATGTGTGCAACATATACTTAAGCCTCCCCCAAGCTTGAGCGATACTTTCTCCTTCACGAGGCCAAAAATTATATATATAATTCCGATCACGATGAACCAAATGCATAGGATAAAATTTCTGGTGGAATTCCAGCTTCAACCGGTTCCAGTCCCATGTTTCAGTATCATCACATAGCCTATACCATGTCAATGCCTTTCCCTCCAAAGATAAAGGGAATACTTTCTTCTTAACTCCATCTCCGGATAGACCTGCAAGCTTAAACAATCCACAAATTTCATCCACATAGATCAAGTGCATATCAGGATGTACCGTTCCATCTCCTGTATAAGGATTAGCTAGCAGTTTCTCTACCATACCTGAAGGAATTTCATAATAAATATTTTCAGTAGGTTCAATAGGTTGAGGAGCAACTCTCAATGTTTCCGGTCGAGGTGAAGATACCCCGAACAAACCCCTCAAAGGATTACTTTCCATAGTGACAAGTGACAGTAAATTTCAGCACGTAATATAAATGTTTCCTTACCAAATTCCACTCACCAAAGGCGCCGGAAAAGAGTCTTGATGACCCACAAGTATAGGGGTCAATCATAATCCTTTCGATAAGTAAGAGTGTCGAACCCAACGAGGAGCAGAAGGAAATGACAAGCGGTTTTTAGCAAGGTATTCTCTGCAAGTACTGAAAGTAGCGGTAACAGATAGTTTCGGTAGCAGGATAATGCGTAACAAGTAACAAGTATCAAGTATACTAAAGTGCAGCAAGGTGGCCCAATACTTTTTATAGCAAAGGACAAGCCGGAACGAACTCGTATAATAAGCAAAGCATTCTCGAGGACACATGGGAATTTCATCTAGTCACTTTCATCATGTTTGTTTGATTCGCATTCGCTACTTTGATAATTTGATATGTGGGTGGACCGGTGCTTGGGTGCTGTTCCTACTTGAACAAGCCTCCCACTTATGATTACCCCCTCTCGCAAGCATCCGCAACTACGAAAGAAGAATTAAGATAAATCTAACCATAGCATGCAACATATGGATCCAAATCAGCGCCTTACGGAATAGCGCACAAACTAGGGTTTAAGCTTCTGTCACTCTAGCAACCCATCATCTAATTACTACTCCACAATGCCTCCCCTTAGGCCCAAAGATAGTGAAGTGTCATGTAGTCGACGTTCACACGACACCACTAAAGGAAGCACAACATACATAGCATCAAAATATCGAACGAATACCAAATTCACATGATTACTTATGACAAGACTTCTCCCATGTCCTCAAGAACAAAAGTAACTACTCACAAATCATATTCATGTTCAAGATCAAAGGGGTATTGAATAACATTAAGGATCTGAACATATAATCTTCCACCAAATAAACCAACTAGCATCAACTACAAGATGTAATCAACACTACTAGCAACCCACAGGTACCAATCTGAGGTTTTGAGACAAAGATTGAATACAAGAGATGAACTAGGGTTTGAGATGAGATGGTGCTGGTGAAGATGTTGATGAAGATTGGTCCTCCCACGATGAGAGGATCGTTAGTGATGTCGATGGCTTCGATTTCCCCCTCGCGGAGGGAAGTATCCCCGGCGGAATCGCTCCGCCGGAGAGTAAAATAGATCCTGCCCAGGTTCCGCCTCGAGACGGCGGCGCTTCATCCCGAAAGTCTTCTTCTGATTTTTTTTCTTGGGTAAATGGCTTCATATAGTAGAAGGAGGGGGCCGGAGGCCTGCCAGGGGCCCCACAAGCTCGGGTGGCGCGCCCCCCAGGCTTGTGGCTTCCTAGTGGGCCCCCTCCTGTTGATTCTTTCGCCAGTATTTTTTATATATTCTAAAATAATTCTCCGTAAATTTTCAGGTCATTTGGAGTTGTACAGAATAGCTATCTCTGTTTCACCCCTTTTCGGTCCAGAATTCCAGCTGCCGACAATCTCCCTCTTCATGTGAATCTTGCAAAATAAGAGAGAAAAGGCATAAGAATTGTACCATAAGGTGAAATAATGATCAAAAACATAATAATTATGAATAAGAAATCATGATGCAAATTGAACGTATCACATACTAAGCCACTCACTGTTGCAAGCATCGATACCCGAGAAACTTGTTGCAGGAATTGTAACAACGAGGCTTAGAGAAGTGCAGAATTCAGGGGACGAAATAAAGTGTTGGGATTTAGACCAAAAAAGAGTGCTAGGATTCAGATCACCGCCTAAAAGGCTTCCCTCTCTAATAGAAGGGCTTGTGGACTTCTACTTGTATACGCATGGTAGATTGTACACACTCAATCTCATTTGTGAGATCTCAACAACAAAGAAGAAAGCTCTATCAGTACATATATGACTACTTTTCATGTATGTTTCAGTATAGCCACGGTAGAAACTACGCTTGTGTCTCATGTATTTTCTAACATAAAAGGTGGATACAAGTAAACAATGGACTCAAAACCGGGCGTGCAAGCCTGCATGCAGCGATCTGGCATACCATATGATGAGAAGATGATCCTATATTTATTTGTTAACTTCTACTATTAGTAACTGTTACTTTTATTTACTACCCCGTTCGTCTCTACGATCCCTTCTTCATGCCCTTCCCCATGAAAGTATCCACTGCAGCATCCACCTCTTTTTCTATCTCTTCAACCTGGTTTGAACCAAGCAGAAAGTTAGAATAGATTCAATTATATATGTCAGCAAACATCTTTGCACAACAAGCACCTCGCGCTTTAGAGTGAATTTCAATTTTTACCTTTTACATTGACATTTTTTATGATAATTAGCTCATGTAACCGTTTTTCATTTGGATTGTCCTATTTAACAAGTGGTTTGCCAATCTTTTGGATTGTCCTATTTAACAAGTGGTTTGCCAATCTTTACCCCAATTAGCGAAAGTTTTACCATTTTTTACTACATTAATTTTTTTTAGAGTGATCTGCTAGGTGGGTCTCGGCCATCAGGTACACAAGGTGTCCCGCGTTTTGCATTTTTTTTGCGCCTGAATCAATTCTCGTCCCTGAGCTGGACCCGCCTCATGAACCATGTGCAACTATTTAGCTGACCAGTTGCACAATGCGATGAGTATGTACACCTGACGACCGTAAAAATAAAAACCTGGTCTGACTAAGCCCTTCTACCGGTTCATGCGCAGGGAAGAAAAGGTAGGAGGAAACAACTGTTAGATCACTCAAAAATTTAAAAGGAGTAAAAATGGGCAAACTTTCACTAAGTGAGGTAATCTAGGTAAAAATTGCTAAATAGGGCAATTAATGTAAAAAATGTTTAAGTAGAGGATAAAACTGGAGTTTACTCCACATTTTACTCAATGTACATTCTTAGTGCTACTAATTAGTTGCCATCTAATGCCATTGAGACTAAGCAAATATTTTTTTACCTTTTTTTGTTGAAAAGTTATTGTTCTACTTTTATTAGATGGGTTTATTCATTTTGATATTTACATGTGCCCTATGCATATCTCACAGTACCAGGCTAGAGTAGGCAACATTTCCAGAAATCAACACGTGTCTCGAACTACCGAATTTAGTAAGGAACTACACTAGGTAGTGATTTGCACCACCGTATCATGAGTTAGTTAAGCAATAATTAATACAGTGCAATCAGCAGTTGCCGTAATTTTGCGAGCGAAGATAGCAACAACAACAAAGAGGTAACTTGCACACGGTTGCACCGCTACCACCACACTATGAGCTAGGTACTCCTTGGATTAAGATGCAAGGACACAGCTTCCCCAACTTAGTGCACCAAGCCATTGGGTGGCTGACAGACATGTCCACATGTCAGCCACCCAACGGCAAGGTGCCATACATCAGAGGATTGAGTGGATTTTCTGTACCTCATACCAGTGTACCCTCTATTGAGACCATTCAGTTTGCGTCAAGATTCGTAGTATTCTTATATAGAAATTTCTCTTTTTTGTTTCTACCAAACAAGGGAACATTTGATCATGAAACTTTGCAGATCAACTACACATGTGTCACTCATTGTACAACATTTCTCCGATTTTTTTTTATGAAATATAAATTTGTCAAATTTCAAATTTCGAATGAATTGTATCATTTCTAAAAATTTATGTTGCGCCAAAAACCGAAAACTTTTCTGCACATGGTAGCACTTGTGATGTTGATCTGCAAAGTTTCAATCTCAAATGTTCTTTTATTTGGAAGAACAAAAAAATAGAAGTTTTTTTGCACGAACTTTGATGCAAGAATGAACGGTGAGGATAGAGGGTGCACTGGTATGGGGGTAAAACCAGAACTTTCCCCAGAGGATTTCGGTCATTGGATTAAGGGTATATTAGTTCACGCGATTCAGAAAAGGTAAGAATAGAAGAGAAAAAACACAATAATAAGATAGAAATATATGCAAAACAGAAGATTTGAAAACACATGAAGAATTACATGAAGACAGGAGAAAATGAAAATCCTAATAAATACAGTCAAATAAAAACCAATCCTCGTGAAAATATATAATTAGAATTTTCTCATGGCACTAAAGACTCATCCTCATATTTTTCTTTCGAAAAAGGGATAACACCGACCTCTGCATCATAGGATGCACACAGCCAACCATCCTCATACTTTGTGTGTGGGATTCAAAAAGAGGTCCAAATGAATGTTAAATTCCTGCATTTTTCATTGAGGATCTTTTGGTTCATAAGAAAGATGGAGGAAAATCATAGTAACAGGAAATTTTCATTCGATCGTGCACATTATATTCAAACAAATTAAGCAAAGGAAAAACAAATGGAAATTTCCTTTGATCTCAACTTTAATAGAAAATAAAGGAAATTTTACAATGCACTTGGACCACCTTTTGGAATTCCTATACGCGAAGTACGAGACCAAGGTTTTTAGCGGCATAATATCCTTCTAATTATACATTCTCAAGTGGTTCAACTTCGATTTGAATGTGTTTATTAGGATTCTCCTATTCATGTGACCCAAACATGCATGTTTATAAAAATTCTTGTATTTTTCAATCCTATGATTTGCACATACATTTTCCTCATATTTCCTTATATTTTCTATTCCTACATTTTTAGAAAGCCACGAACCAAAGAAGCCCTGAAACAATGACCAAAGGGAAAAAAATATCTCTTTATCATTCGGCCCATTCCTTGAACCAAACAAATAAGCAGTGCCACATCAAAGAAAATTTTCCTATACTTTTGCTTTTTTTTTTCACTTTTCCTACAAACCAAAGATGCACTTGACGCAACTCAAAAAAAAGATGCACTTAACAGAAAGACAAATACTCCCTCCGGTCCTTTTTAGTCTGCATATAGGTTTTGTCTGAAGTCAAAGTACCTCTACTTTGACGAAACATATTGAAAAAAGTATCAACATTCACAATGCCAAATCAATATTGTTAGATTCACTATGCAATGTAGTTTCATAGTATATACATTTGGTATTGTAGATGTTGATATTTTCTAATACAAGTTTGGTCAAACTTTGCAATGTTTGACTTGACACAAATCTAATACGCGGAGTAAAAAGGACCGGAGGAAGTAGGGAAGTAAGACGGGTTTTTTTTTTTGCGAAATAGGGAAGTAAGACGTTCATAGGCAGTTAACCTAACCTTGTGGATTAGGGCCTCGGCTTCCTCTGCATCCTTCTCTATCTCTTCCGCGATGGCTTTGATCCTGAAGGCTGCCTTCTTAAGGTTTTCATTACCGGGAAATGCTATGGCTTCGTCTGCGAGTTTGTCAACCACATCCGCCGCTTTCTCGATAGTCTCAATTGCTACCTCTGCCGTCTTCTCCACGTTCTCTATTGTATGTTATTTACACGCAAAGAGAAAATTCGAAGTAAGAATGCACACTAAGATCCAAATAATACAAGCGTCAAGTGGTAATATATATTAATTTTGATTTACCTTCCATTGCTCTCATCTGTCCGTAAAAAGATACTGCTCCAAAGACGCCACCAACGACCACCGTGGCCCTGAGAAGCTCATATAGCTTGTGAATGTGAGAAGGAATTTGATCAAGCAAATTCCATCATATGGGGACAAGAAATGCTCGTTACTTTTCTGTACTCACAATGAAGATTTGTTAGGCGGTGAGGATTTTCCTGGTAATTCCCCAGGGTCCGAACTAATTGCAGCCTCTTTGTTGGGTATTGGTGATTTTTCTTCTGGCAATTCTCCAGGACCGGAACCAACTGCAGTAATTCTGAAAAAAGCAGGTGAAAGTTTATGGAATGACCTTGTACAGTAGGGTGGATTTATTTATACTTTTCATACATTCTAGTGTACGCAAAAGTTTTTATTTATAGACAATTATACATACAAGCTAATAAGATGCTTGTTCGCCAATGAACGACTTATCTATCTACCTATGTAGACAAAAAACTTTACTTATTAATTTATCTATCTTTGTAGTTATCTACTTATTTTTTTTTCACATTTAACTCATGAATATTTATTAAGAGTAGTGAAATTTTTTTAGAATTCACGAATATTTTTCGGATTCACGAAATTATTTAAAGTCCATGAATATTTTTAAATTTCACAAACATTTTTAAATTTTTGAACCTTATTCAATATCGCGAACATTATTTGCGATCCATGAATATTTTTTAAATTCATGATTTAAAAAAAATTGAGCTTTTAATTCACAACATTTTTAAAATCCATTTTTTTTTTAAAATACGTGAACTTCTTTTGATTTAATGAACTTCTTCAAATAAAAAATATGATAGCCCACCTTTTATAAGCTAGCAGTGGAGCGAGCAAAAAATACTAAGCGGGGGAGCGGAGTGGGGAGCTGAGGTGAACAAGCGAGAACTTCGTGGTTGCCATGTGAGCATTATAGCAGCAATTTCACGGTTTTAACGTGGAATAAGAGCTACCAATGGGCTCACACAACTACCAGCTGACACCGAGACCCAAATGTGTACGGACACCACAATCACACACCTAACAATTCCACTTTCCTCTTCTTAGAATAAATATCATCTCAAACAACATCCCAACACGATATAAAAATAAAAAAATACCACCAGAACATAATTAGAAACTAAACCAACGTAGATAAAACCAAAAGGAAATAACCGACGACAATAACCTGCTACACAAAAATAATTTAATCTCACAAGTGAAAAACGGCGCGGCGAAGCGGGTGTTAGCCTCTAGTCACATGCATCTTTCACGGTAATTAAAATATCTGTAATGCCCGTCTTACTAGAAACTCATACATATATTACTTACTCTTTTCATCTAAAAACATGTTCCTATTTATTTATTGTATCATCGCTTGGCTTTGGTTTCACTCAAATTGGGCGAACAACATTTTCTCCTATTGTCACATAGTCTGACGTAGATACATCTTAATAAATCCGCAAGATCTTAAATCTCTCTCAGTCATATCGAACTTGAATTACATGCTATAGGTCAGATGTGATGCATGGCCAAAAAAAGTTGTAAATTTCCCGCAAAAGAAAGTTATAAATTTAGATGAATATCGAAGGAGAACAATATATCATAATCATGTCGACAAAAGTTAACATTTGTTTAGTTCACTGCAACTATTACCAGTTTGGCATTACGAGAACTGTGATAATCCCATTCACCTAATTCAGTTTTGCCTATTTCGTGATTGCTTGACTCATTTGTATCATGTTAACAGCAGATATAAAATAAGAATAGACGCTTAGAGGGAGAAAACATACGAACATACCGTGTTGCTCCTCTTATCCGCATCGGTGGAACAGTACAGCTGGTGCCCCAAGACTTCATGGTTAAGCCGATTCGGATTTGCCGGCGATGAGCTGATACAGAAATGCATGTGTCCCGTTGTGGCCGAGAAACCTCTGGAGTGCATGGCGCCAACGTTTTGGAAGTAACGCATGACATGAGGATCGCCATGAGATTTAAAAGGAGTCAGCTAACTTCTTCAACGTTGAAGCTATATCTTCGACGTTGCTTTGTGGCAATCTTCCCGCTTCTCTTTCTTCTGCAGGGTTCCGCTCAACTTATATCTCACCAGTCTGCGCCAACCGTATAAGACGACAATGCAGCGAGAAACACGAGGCCATGTACGTACACATGCACGATAGAAATAAGGGGTCCACACACACTGGTGGCCATGCATACAGCTTGCATTTTCCAGCTCCTTTCCTTTGCCTATATATGGAAGTACCCGTGGCTACTCGCGTGTAACACGACGGTATGCCGCCACAAGTGGCGTTCTCACAACATCAATAATTATGTTATGGCGCAAAAAGAAAATAAAACATTAATTGTGTGTGCTAGAATTGGTCTGACAAGGACAGCACTCTCATCTCTGTCTCCATGGACACCACGAGCTTCTGGACGCCCACCTTCTCCGTCTTCGACGCCTTGCATGCAGTGGCAGAGCCAGGGGAGCCAGCAGGGGCCAGCCTGAGCAATGTCATTCTTACCTACGGATTCTACAAAAAAAAAGATTAGAGCTAATATCACTAGGCGTCATAAAACTTGCTGGATGTTCAGTTTGATGATAGAATTTTAAAAATACGGATTTGTGGTCATCTAACTTGACTCAAGCATGCAGATACGGTCACAACACGAGTATGCGGATGCATGTGTACGGCCCCACCTGTCAGTGAGTGCGATGCATTTTTGCATAGAATACCCTTGTTTTTCTGCGAAAAAAGCCAAACACTTCGACGAATTTTTGCACGAAATCCCCTCATATTATTTTTATTTGTGGAAAAGACCGACCACTGTACTGCTCATAAATGAGCCGCTAGATATCGAACCCACGACCAACAATTAACAAACAAGCCGCTATAGCCACTACTATACACCATTAGCGTTCTAGTATCCCATAAGATACATAGCGGCTGACTCCTGGCTCTCTCAGAGCTTAGCGACTCTCGGCCGTCCGATCGAGTTGCTTGATGCGTTCTGGGCCGTCGGATCGAGCCGTTGGAGAGCCTCGGCCGTCGGATCGAAGAGTTGACACTGTCGCAATGAATAGTTTCACCCCGCTCGTGCCACCGCGTGTAATTCCGGCGCCTCGCCGAGGGCATTTTCGTCATTTCACGCACAGGGGTATAAAAGGGGGCGGCTCCCGTGGACATAACCCTAGCCGCCTCACTCCCGCACTCGCGCGTCGCCGCCTAGCTGCTCCCCAAACCGCCGCCGCTGCCTCCGCTCGCCCTCGCGACGTCGCCTCCGCTCGCCCTCGCGCCGTCGCGTCGTCTCCTCCTCT
This sequence comes from Elymus sibiricus, assembly GCA_039707655.1. Taxonomy (NCBI): domain Eukaryota; kingdom Viridiplantae; phylum Streptophyta; class Magnoliopsida; order Poales; family Poaceae; genus Elymus; species Elymus sibiricus. The sequence goes on along the minus strand of CM077666.1, from coordinate 341,184,721 downwards.
CCGCCCTCTCGATGCTCCGCAGCAACACCAGGCGAGCACGAGCGCGAGCAGCCAGAGAGAAATGGCCACGGCCCTCTCCCTCAGCGGCGCCGGCGCCGGCGGCTCCCTCCTCCGCAGGCGCCCTGCCTCGCGGGGCCTGGCGGCCTCGCGCGCGGACGACTCGTCGCCGGCACCCTTCGAGGTGACGGTGAAGGCCGCGCTCAAGCTGCTCGGCATCGCCGAGGGCGCCTCCTTCAACAAGATCCTGCACGCCAAGAAGGCCGTCGCCGCATCCTGCAAGGACGTCCCAGACGCCGTCGCCCAGGTCCCTCCTCCCTCCTCCCAAACTTGTCCTCCACTCCATGCTATACTTCAATCCCTCCTTTTTGAACCGGCAACAATCAACATTAGTAAATTTCTGTATATTTAGTTGATTATTGTTTCGCCTCCATTTATTTTTGATAGAGGAGGACATGTTAGTGATGGATGTCTTGGTTTTGTCCAAAGCATTTGTTGTATTTTGTGAATACTGGGGATGGTGGTGTACCCATACTTTCAGGAACTTTTGTGTGATAGTGGTTTGGAAGAAGATGAAACACATGAATGATTGCTGGAAGTACTTATGATTTCTAGGCTTCTATGTCTGATGCTATTTTCTTCTTGCTCTCATTTACATCTGTAAAGAATCACTGAAAACTATTTTACATCGTGTTACACCGGAGAAAGTAAGAGCTTTTAAAATGGAAAAATTCACATCAGGCTTTTGAGCATACATAAAACATCGCTAGATAAAAATTCTTGGAAAAAATCACGGAACTAATATACACATGGTGCATCTTTTGTTCTTTTGCTTAGATGCTGAACAAGGAGAACGAGAGAGTAGATTATGTGTTCCGGGAAGAGTGTTGCAGATGACATGTCATCTTCCCGCGCCTAAAATCTTTTTAAGAAGGGGCTTACTGCTCCTTCATTTCACACGTGTTTACTTATAAATTATGACAGTATCATTAATTATCCTCATTGTTAGTGCTTTCATCCAGTTCAGACATAATTTTTTGACAAGCCAATGGAACAGATTTTTGTCTTCAAGTGGTTGATACTCAAGGTTGACTCCTTCTCTATTGATTGGAAGGTTTATTGATTTCTCATCTGGTTTATTTCTGCCTCAGTAGAGATCATGCATTTGAATTATGTTGTTGCTTGATGAAAAATTAGCAATGGACGCTGCAGTAAAGTCCGTACCATGTCCTTTTTCCATTGTCTAGACACTAGATTAGTTGTTGTTTAAGATAAAAAAATCTTGCTGATTGTGTACACATGTATCAAATGAACCCGATGCTGCTGTATATATATCTTGGTGTTCTGCTAATTTATTCATGGTAGACCAGGATGGTTGAAATGCAGCTAGCTATAGCAATGCACTGATACCGTTTTTTGAGATACTACAGAGACAATGCTACGTCATGCTATTCTTCACACGGATGAGCTGAAGCAAGCCAATTGTTGGATATAGTACTAAATTTCTATATTTTAGTAGGTCCAGAATATAATTGAACAATTTCTTGATACCTACAGGGGATATCACTGGTTGGTCATTTCTATGTGTCTGTCCATTTATTATGTTGGCAGCTACTTCGAACTTTCTTTTTTTCTTTCCGTTCAGTTGTTAGTCTTATTTAGTCCAGATTATGTTTATACGATATATTCTCTCTTATGTATCTATTCTCAGTGCTGAACAATGTTTTGGTATATGCTCATCTACTAATTACCGAATTGTTTCCTTTCTCAGTGTTCTCCAGTGATGGAAGGGGTTCTAATGATTTTCCTGTCAGGAGGAAAGTAAACTTCCAAAAATTGCTCCGCCCCTGATGGTGCTCCTAGATGTGCTACACATCACCTCCTCGCCTCCTTGGCCGCTTCGGTGCCTGTGGCGTTCGTGCTCGTCGGCGGGACGGTGCAAGGCGCAACTCCGATGTGGTTCCTTGCCGGTTGGACGGCGTTCAGGCGCAACCCCGGCGCCTACTGAGTACTGCCTCGGCTACATCCTCCTCCGGTGAGCTCCATCTTCCTCCTGCTCCTCTGCTTCGGCTACTGTATGGGACATGGCCGTGGCTATATTGATGTGGCGCTCTTCTGGTTGATGCTCTATGCCCTACTCATGCATCGGTTCCTACTTGAGCTCTGTAGTTGTGGATCCATGCTATTCTAGGGTTTGCAGGCTGTTGTTCATGTTCAGTTGCTATCATAGGAGCTCCTGTGATGCTCTGGTTTACATGTGGATGCCCTGGTCCTATAGCTGTGCTCCTGGATTTGCTAAATTGATCAGTGGCGTTCGTGCTAGGGCGATGATGATTAACCGTGGCTGAAATAAGTGTGCCTTTGAGCAATCGAGGCACCTATGGGTATCAAGTTGGATCCTCCCTCTTGTCTCTAGAATCTTTTTTGATCCTGTGATACTTATTGTTCTGTCCTTGGATGGTCATTCTTGTTGAGTGATAACCAGGGCAGATCCACTGTATAAACAGATTGACATGGTGATAAGAGACGACGGGGGTAGGTTATAAGATCGAGGAAAGGCGAAACTGAGCCCACTATGCAATGAACCCTGAACCCTTTTTATTTGTATTTAAAGGTGTTGCTTATTTATGTTCCAGTGTTTATAGCCGTCTTATGCGGTTTACATGTGGATGCCCTGGTCCTATAGCTATGCTCCTGGATTTGCTATATTGATCAGTGGCGTTCGTGCTAGGGCGATGATGATCAACCGTGGCTGAAATAAGTGTGCCTTTCAGCAATCGAGGCACCTGTGGGTATCAACTTGGATCCTTCCTCTTGTCTCTAGAATCCTTTTTGATCCAGTGATACTTGTTGTTCTGTCCTTGGATGGTCATCCAGAAAGAAGAACCGAGGGTGAATCCTTGGCTCCTCAGAGCTTAGCGACTCTCGGCCGTCTGATGCGTTTGCTTGATGCGATCTGGGCCGTCGGATCGAGCCCTTGGACGACCTCGGCCGTCGGATCGGAGCGGTGACCCTGTAGGAATGAACAGTTTCACTCTCCCCCGTGCCACCGCGTGTAATTGCAGTGCCCCGCCGAGGGCATTTTCGGCATTTCGCATATAGGCGTATAAAAAAATGGCGCGCCTGTGGTGAAACCCTAGCCGCCTCTCTCCCCAGCTACAACCTCCCTCGATGAGCTCCATCTTCCTCGTGCTCCTCTGCTTCTGCTACTGTATGGGACATGGCCGTGGCTATATTGATGTGGTGCTCTTCTGGTTGATGCTCTATGCCCTACTCATGCATCGGTTCCTACTTGAGCTCTGCAGTTGTGGATCCATGCTATTCAAGGGTTTGCAGGCTGCTGTTCATGTTCAGTTGCTATCATAGAGCTCATGTGATGCTCTGGTTTACATGTGGATGCCCTGGTCCTATAGCTGTGCTCCTAGATTTGCTAAATTGACCAGTGGCGTTTCTACTAGGGCGATGATGATTAACCATGGCTGAAATAAGTGTGCCTTTGAGCAATCGAGGCACCTGTGGGTATCAAGTTGGATCCTCCCTCTTGTCTCTCTAATCCTTTTTGATCCTGTGATACTTATTGTTCTGTCCTTGGATGGTCATTCTTGTTGAGTGATAACCAGGGCAGATCCACTGTATAAACAGATTGATCTGGTGATAAAAGATGACGGGGGTAGGTTATATGATCGAGGAAAGGCGAATCTGAGCCCACTATGCAATGAACCCTAAACCCTTTTTATTTGTATTTAAGGGTGTTGCTTATTTATGATCCAGTGTTTATAGTCACCTTATGTAAAGATTTCTTCTCTCTCATACCTTCATTGCATATAAGCTATTCTTGATCTTTTATTGTTTGTTGTTGGTCCTTGATTTAATCTGGTTAAGAGTAAGTTGCTCTTTGTTATTCTGGGATAAACGATGGTTTGGCAATACTATTGGTTCTTCATGAGGAGTTCAAGGAGGATTTCTGATATTATTTTGTTGTTAACGAGTCATGCCAGTAAGCTTTCTTGCAGGTATCCGCACTTCTCTCTTCCTCCTGATTAGCCTGATCTCTTTTCTGTACGTGTCTACAAGTTGTGTGTCTACAAGCTGTGAATTACATATGGAAGTGTTATGTTGGATCATTAGATTGTTGCAGAGATATTATATACAGGGTGTCAGGGTGTTGATTGCTCAGTTTGCTTGCTTGCCCCTTATCTGCACAGTGATGTGTTGCTTTTAGTTTTTCTGCTTGCTTAGTTGGCTAATAAGAACATCAATGTACATGATTGCTGTACTGCATGATATCCTATAGTACTGTTGTTCAGTGATATTAATCACAATTTGCAAGAACAAAGATCTTACATGTTCCGCTTTTGTATTTCCTTTTGCATCGGCTTATTTGATTTCAACCTTACATGTTCAGTGTTCATCTTGGAAAAGATCTTACATCTAATTTGGTGTCTCCGTTCAGTGCTAAACAATAAACATACTGTTGTTTGTTGTGATGACGAACATTTTATAGTTGTTTTAGTAGCATAATTAGATAATGATATTGTTAAAAGTTAACTGATATATGTTGTTAACCCCCAGTCTTTAAATTATGACAAGGAACTTGGTTTCATACATCTTTTGGATCACTTATTTTTGTATACATGATAGTTGATGTTCTGGGATGGTGAATGTTTCAGTTTTTTTACGTTATACACTGAAATGTTCATCCATATAAATGGAGAATCCCTTCGTGTACGCTTCTGTGCCACAACATGGGTGCAGAATTAGGATAACAACTAATTTGTCTTTATGGTGCATGCTTAATTGATCGGCTTGTACGATTCCTCTTGATGCTTCCTTGTTTTTATACATGCTCTGCTGCAGCTCAAGTTCGGGGTGGACGAACCGTACAAGTTGACTGCCTGCAATCGGGAACCCGATATATGCCCAAATTGAGGTTAGTAAAAAATGATGTACTCAATAAAAAATGATTTGTATTATGGAATATTTTATGAGTTTATGTTGCATGTTGTACATTTCAGTTCTTCTCTGTTTATACTCTGCCAAGTTATCTCAAGCATATGTTCTTACTTTGGCACAGGTTGATTCAATAATTGAATTCATAGGCTTAAACCAGAGGATATAGCAGCCGAAGAACAAGTTGTATGTTTGTCGAGGTGCTCTCTTATTTATTTGACATGATAAAGCATGGACCTTCTTGCTTAGGTTTCAGATTTCTCAATCCATACTTTCATGCAAGTATCAATTCTTGACTGGTTATTCAGTAACCTTGCATGTTTTCATTTTCTCTCTATATCATCAGTATTAAAGTTCATACATAATACCTATATTATTGGCTTTAGAACATTGCAAATCAGGGTAGGCGGTGCATTTGGGAAATTCATATTCTATTCATAGGAACTTTATCGACAGTCAAATGCTTCACAGTAGAATATGCTACTTCATTTTTCAGGTGTCATAAGTGTTGGGGATATTCACCAGCAAGGAGACCCGGCAATAAGGCGAGCTTAATGGGCCAACTCACTGCGGGGCTGAAGTCTTTATGATCCGGCTTAGCAAGGCCCGGTAAGGGAGGGCCGGCTTACATAATGAGCCGGCTCACGACAAATCAGACGGCAAGGAGAGCTGTCTTGAAGGACAAGTAGGAGGGAATAAGGAGGCGGGTCAAAGAACGACCCGGACTCTCATGTAATCTAGGGTTCCACCTGTGTATATAAAGGGGAGCACCTATACGAAAAAGACTAAGTTGCAATCCCCTCGAGAGCTAGGTTAGCGAATCCGCATCCTTGTAATCGAGATCCGTAGCAATATAAACAAGCAGGACGTAGGCTTTTACCTCCACCGTGAGGGGCTGAACCTGGGTAACCCGGCGTCTTCTCGTTCTTGCTCAACACCGCTAAGCTTCCACATTAGTGCGATGGCTTCATCTCTAAGTCCTACCAGGACATCTGTCGCGACAAAACCACGACAGTTGGCGCCCACTGTGGGGCTCACGCACGGTGGAGTTGAGTTCTTAGCGGGATCCCTTCCAGGGTTCGGGAAGTACGCGGTTGGCATGATGACCAAGAGCCGCCGCGGAAAGATCTACATCGACGATTCACACTGGGGCCCCGACGCCGAGTCAATCGAGTACGGGTACCGGGTCCCCTTCGGCAAGATCCATACCTTCATCGGCGTGGTCGGCGAGCCGGCCGCCGGGTTGGAGAGCATCGCTGGTGTCGAGACGGCGCGCCGGCTCGGTCAGCTCCCGGCGAGACCCGGCCCGCGTCAAGCCGGCCCAGATCACGCTTTCGTGGGTTTCACCCAAGGGGTGGCCCTGTCAGAGAACTCCCTGTCTCAGGACGACACGCTGGTCCAGTCTAACGACGAGTCCTCGATGGGGGAGACTGAGTCAATTCTTCCGCTGCATAATGGTAGGCTGGGGCACACGGACGACGTCTTCCCGGAGAGCCCTGATCCGCCTCGCTTTGCGGCGGTGTACATGGCGGGTAGGCAAGATCCAGCGCGAGACCCGGCCAATCCGACTGCGGGACAGAACAACCTCCTGGCCGGCTCAGGAGGGGCCGGCGCCTCGGCCTCCGGCTCTCAGAAGACCGGGGTTCAGGCACTCGCGGATTTGATGAATACACTAGCGACCCTGTAGGCTGAGCCGGTCACTGCAGAGAACGCAGCGGCGCGCAACACGGAGATCGTGAAGTGTCGCGAGGAGATGGCCAAGATCCAAGAGGAAATCAATGCAGAGAACGCCCGCATGGTACAGGAGCAGGCACAGATCGCCGCGGAGAGGCAGCGCCTTGACGAGGAGACCCAGTACCTGAGCCGTCGGCAGGCTGAGTCCGAGCTTGTTCATCGGAGGCATCGCCAGAGCCGGCTTCCGGCTGATCTCTAGCCAACTCAGTTGTTCACAATGCCGCCGGCTCCGACAACCCTGGGGGCTGGAGTTATCCCCCCGAGAGAGCCGCTACATCAGCTCATTCAGCAGCGAGAGCCGGCCCGACTTCGTACACCAGATCAGCAGCAGCAGCCGCCGTCTCACCGATTCCAAACCCCAATTGGACACTACTCCAACCCGGTGGATAACGTGCTGGCAGCAACCCACAACTTGGCATCTATTCCGATTGAGGGCACCACGCCGGCTCAAGATCACTGGTCGCAAAGGCTTTCCGGCATGGGTTCTACTGGCTTACAGCTCATGCTGATGCAGAGGACATTGTCCGTAAGTGCGATGGTTGCCAGAAATACGCTCGTCAGGCCCATGTGCCGGCTCAGGAGTTAAGGATGATCCCAATCACCTGGCCGTTTGCGGTCTGGGGACTTGACATGGTGGGACCCTTGAAACGTTCCAAGAACAAACATACGCACCTCCTGGTGGATGTGGATACGTTTACCAAGTGGGTGGAAGCAGAGCCGGTCAGCAACTGCGATGCAGCAATGGCTGTCAAGTTTCTGAAAAAGCTGATATTCCGATTTGGTTACCCGCATAGCATCATTACAGACAATGGAACCAATCTCTCCAAGGGGGCTATGGAACAGTTCTGTCAACAGGAGCACATCCGGCTCGATCTGGCATCGGTTGCGCATCCTCAGTCCAACGGATAGGCAGAAAGAGCGAACCAGGAATTACTGCGTGGTATCAAACCCCGGCTCATGGTGCCTCTGCAGCGCACGCCGGGTTGCTGGGAAGAAGAGCTACCTTCAGTACTTTGGAGCATACGGACTACTCCCAACAGGTCAACAGCCTTTACGCCGTTTTTATGGTCTATGGTGCAGAAGCCGTGCTTCCAAGCGATATTCGTCACGATTCCCCTCGGGTGGCGGCTTATGTAGAGGCCGATAATGAGCTGGCTCGCCAAGACGCTCTTGATGCTTTGGAGGAGGAGCGAGACCTTGCCGCATCCAGATCAGTAATCTATCAGCAAGACCTACGCTGCTATCACAGCCATAGAGTTCGAAGCCGCACTTTCCAAGAAGGTGACTTAGTGCTCCGTCTGATTCAAGGCCAGACAGGCATGCACAAGCTTTCGCCGCCTTGGGAAGGGCCCTTTGTGGTCAGCAAGAATCTCAACAACGGGTCATATTACCTGGTTGATATATGTGAAGCAGAGAAGTCACGCACGTCTGAGGAGGAAACAAGCCGGCCCTGGAACATTGCCCAGCTCCGGCCGTATTACACCTAAGTCATTGACTAGGTTACACCTTGTACATATCTTTTATCATGTATATACCTCTTTTTGATCAAATATAATATCGACCAGCAACACTGTATGAAGGTGTGGTTTTGCCTCAAAACTTGTGTACTGGATCTTTATTTGTTGATCTTGGTTACTTGGGGGCTTCCAACTCAATTGAGTTTAGCTTACAAAACCCTTTTAACCCGGCGAGATGCCACAACGTTGGTTAAACCTGCCTGTTAGCAAGATGCTACTCCCTATAAAAACAACCCGGCGTACGTCTGATGAGTCAATCACGTCTGTGACCCTGAACTCGTCCGAGTAAAAACGTTCGATTGGTTGTGGAGAGCCGGCTTTTAGAAAGCGAGGACAAACCAGTAGGCCAAGTGCCAGCTTTATGACAGCGGATCCCGGCTTGTGTTTCTTAAGCCGGCCGTTTCAAGCATAGTCCGACTTGCAATTTTTTCCTATACATACAGTGTTGCATACATACTTATATTCAGGCATATCATCTCTGCATACATGCCTGCATCCATGCATATCATTCATTTAGGTCCATTTGAGCTACTTCATTTGTTGAAAACAGTAACAAAGATTACTCATTCAAAGTGGCATCGTCACTATCACATACGGTTATGTTGTTCCGGCAGAATCATTCCATTACAGGCCGGCTCTCAAGGCCAACAGGAGGATTCACAAAAGTGCAAAGTATTTACACTGATATCAGAAGTTTATGCTACCCTATTACAAGCCGCCCATCAGCTGCGGCTTTGGCGCGCAAAAAGATTTTCAAGGATCGGCCTACTACGACAAGCCGGCGTTTATGCCGCCGGGTCAGAGCTGGTACCCGTGACTGATGGATCACCATGAGCCAGCTCGTCCTGGCCGTCGTCATCCTCCTCTTCTTGGCTTGAGTCGCCGGTCGACCACTGAATGGAGCGCAATGCTTCAAATAGGGCGTCTTCGGATATCAGGGAGGAAGGGTCGACGTCAGGAGCAAAGGATTGCTTACGTGTACGGGTTAGAGCCACCGGCTGATGATTTGGGGCCTCGATCCGTTCATTGTTCTTTGAATAAGGTGCCTAATATCTGCTCAAGTCAGCTTCTTCTGCAATGGCGGTGGCCGCAACCCGGGTTTCCTTGAGGCAGCGTTGGAAGTCCTTCTTTGAGTATGGCGTGTCATCGATATTGAACTCTGGGTATCCGCCTGCCACTTGAGCCGGGTCAAGCTCCGGCACGTATGCCTTGGCCCGCGCAAGCGCGGTCAGAGCTCCCGTGCGGCAACACGCTCTTTTCCAGTCGTCGAACTACCTGGGCATGATTGACAGCTCTTTTAGTGTATCCGCAATCAGCTGAGGCAGTGCCTTGGTATTTTTGGCGGCCATTGTGAAACGGCAGTTGCCTATATATAGTTCTTCTACCAAGGTATAGACCGCCTTCAGTTTCACCACTGGTAGCTGCACAAGAGTTTGATTTTTTCGGCCTGCAAAGCACAAGTCTGCACGGTCAGTTAAGCCGGCTAAGGATGATAAGCCGGTCCAATGAATTATGCTCAGTTTTGCTTACCAAATATGGCTCGACACATGGCGGTAATTTGACCTTTCAGAGTTGTCAGTTCTTGGGTTGCCGGCTCAAGCTTGGCCTCCGCTTCTTCGGCTCTCGTGGCTTGGGCGGCTCTTGCAGCCTCAGTCTCTTGCAAGGTGGCCTGTACAATCGCCAAAGTTTTCTTCGCCTCCGCGGCGGCTTCCTCATATTCTTGGCGCAATTTCTTCTCTTTTCTGGCCTCCTTTCGAAAGCCGGCGGCCTGGGTTTCTACTTGGTCCAGCATCTCCTGCAGGGTAGACTGTTATACATGACATGCATATGACCCGGACCGCCCTGAAGGACAGCCCGGCTCATGGGGGCTACATATTATCAAGCTTCACAATAAGCACGAAAGTCCCATGCAGTTGCGGGCAATCTACATGGCACTTGGGGGCTAATGCATGAGTTGATTTTTCTGCTTGGTTATGCAGACCCGCCCATCACGAATGATGAGCCGGCCTTTGGAGTTACCGATTGAAGTTGAGCTTACAAATTATCATACTTTGGAAGTTTCGGGTCATTATTTCATATTGACCCGGCCCTTGGGGGCTAATGCATCCATGGACCTATTCTGTTAAATTATGGAGACCCGCCCGTCGTTAATGACGAGCCGGCCTTTGAGGGCACCAGTGGACGATTCTACGTACAAGTTTCAATTGGAAGTCCCGGATCGTTATTGCATAATGACCCGGCCCTTGGGGGCTACAAATATATATATGGTACAAGAGGAAGGGTGCAGCTCACCTCATATTTCCGCTTCAATGCAGTGACCATGGCGATTTCTGTGTCCCGGCTTTCAATTAGCCGGGTTAATACAGCCCGATGGAGAGTACTGGCGTCTTGGTCTTCAAACTTAGGAAGCTCAAGAGCCGTCTTCTCTTTGTCCTTTGATGCCGGTTCAGGTTTAATCGGGACTTTGGTAAGGGCGGTGGAGGGCTCTGGTGCAGCAGTTTGCCGTACACTCGTCACCGCTACTTCTTCATGAGCCGGCGCTTCTTCTTGAGCCGGCGCATCGGGCTGCGGAGCGGGTTGATCTTCAACTATATTCTCCCTCTCTTGAGCCGGTGGGGAGGCGTGAGCCAGACTTGTCATGATCAACGGTGGCGGGCTGTTTCGGACGGCCGGCTCGTCCTGGGCTGCCAAGGTGGTTTCCTCTACTTGAGGGCCTATCTGAATGGCCGGGTCAGACGATTCGGCAGCTGCTTTCTTCTTAAAGGCTTTGGCGCTATACAAGGGATGGGGGAGTTACTTATTTACAGGGATGAAAAATAAGAGGTCAATATACATTATAGGAACGTCTGCTTACCCAAGATTGATATTGAAAGCCGGCACCTGTGTGGCGCTTGACTCGCCTGAGGAGTGCGACGTCTGATAGGCCGAGTTGTTAAAGGGTAAGAGTTCTTTATAAAGGCCAGCTAGAGGAAAAGAATCAGTTGGGCTAAGAGGCACCTCAGCTCGAGCTTTGCGGGATGGCGACTCATATGGAAGCCCGTTGCTTAGTTCGCCTTCACTGCTCCGGGTCTTCCTTTTGGAGGCCCCGGCTCGATGAGTTTTCTTCAAAATAAATTTGGGATCTAAATGAGCATCCTGATTGGAAAAGGGCACCTTACGGACGGCAACCCGGGGCTTCCTTCGAACCTTGCGGATCACAGCCCGGGTTTTCTTCCGAATAGGTGTTGGAGAGTCAGAATCAGAAGATATCAAGGTTACCTCCGGCTCGTCGGTATGGCTAATTTCGGTTTCGTCCTGAAGAGAAGAGGCGTCAGCAAGTTGAATGAAAAGACGACCAAGTGAGTCAAGTTCTACCTCATCCTCGTCCTCTGCAACCGGCTTATCAGTATCGGCCGGCTCATCCTGCTATTCCGCTGGAGCGGGGGCGGGTTGTGGGGGCTTCTTCTTCTTCCAAAATTTGTCGTTTGCCTGTATTAAGACGAGTTGGCAGATGAGGATGGCGAGTTAAGAACAGAGTAAAAAAAAGGGGGGTGCCAACACTTACTGAAGGCACCGGGTTGGTTAAGCAAAAGGGGGCCAGCCCGGTTTTGTTGCATTTCTTCTGAGGCTCTCCTAATAGCCTCTTGATGGTTTTGTTGACATCACTCGCTGATAGATTGACTTGACTGAACCATTGAGCATCAGCCGGCTCACCAGTGTAATTGCACATCAGGTCGCCTCTATGGCTAAGAGGCTGGATTCGCCAGCTTACCCAGCACCGGGTCAGATCAATCCCAGTAAGGCCGTTGGCAACCAAGGCCCTTAGTTTGGCGTAAACAGGGGCGAATTGCTTGCGTTCTTATGTTGATGGCCAACCCGGAAAGGCCACTGTAGCATTAAGCCGGTCCGGTCTGTAACCCGGCAGGGGATTTTCACCTTGAGGGGCAGTGCTCTTGCAGTAAAACCAAGTCTTGTTCCAGCCCTTGGGGTGACTTGCTAGTTTGGCCTCAGGAAAGGGAGTGTTTCTTCGCCTTTGAATGGAGACACCGCCAAGCTCTATGCTGGGGCCATCGGTGAACTCAGTCTGATGATTGATATAGAAGAATTCGCGAAAGAGCAGGACAATTGGTGCCATTTGAAGGTACACTTCGCAGAAAACTTGAAATTGGCAGAGGTTGGTAATTGAGTTTGGTCCAAGATCTTGCGGTCGGAGGTCGAAAGAATGGAGAACGTCACGGAAATTTTTTGACCCGGGCGGTCGAAACCCCTTGTGCAGATGTTCGGCGAAGACTACCACTTCACCTTGTTGGGGCTGAGGGGTGCTTTCCTCCTCAGGTGCCCACCAGTCGATTGCGGTTTGAGCCGGCAAGAGGCCTTGCCCTGCGAGCTCATTCAGCATCAGGGTTGAGACTTGTGATCTGAACCAGTTGCAGGATTTGTCGGTCTTGGGGGCCATGACGGCTTAAAAGTTTAGCTGCAAGGACAAAAATGACAAGCCGGTGGGTTAGCTTAAGAAGGACAAGCCGGCAGAATATAAGACCCGGTCGGATGATGCAAGTCAAGATGTCTAAGTTCATAACCTGGATTCCGGCGCGCCGCCTCAGGCAATCATAAGCCGGTGTTGACGACAGTGGAGGTTTGGATTTCTCTAAGTATGGAGCTAGTGACAAACAAGAATCTGACGGAGTAGTTATTATTACGGATCTGAAAATACCATGGAAATGAAAACTTAAAGGGGATGCGTGAGGATGGATCTGACGGTACCATGTATAATGGGATCTACGGAAGGCAGTATAGGGATTAGAATGGGGAAGACTGGTGTTACCGCAGTATAAAAAATGCTTATTCGGGTCATTTCGATAGATATGGATCTGTTTGCAGAGAGGGCCGATGAGCTCTGTTGCATACTGACGAACACCGATGAACGGCAAGAAAACGAATGAGGCGCTACAGATCCAGAAAGAAGGATTGAGGTGTACCTGGCCGCGGCGGATGTGGTCGGAATATTTTTGAAGAGCTCCGGCGACGATGGGGCGGCGGAGAAGAGTGCTGTCGAAGTTGACGGAGAACTTGAGGGCGGCGACGCTTCGAGCGTACGAGGTGGCAGTTGCGAGGAAGAAGACGATTATAGGGTAAAAAGTGAATGTGGGAATGAGGTGGCCTCTTTATTGGCCCAATAAAGGTAAAACAGCAAGGGCGGGACCCTAGGCGGCGCAGTAATTTTCGGCGGTGTGGTTCCTCGATTCTCGCGCCTGACAAGACGGGACGTACCCACTCAAGGATTTGAGATGATATCATTCTGGATTTCACGGAAGTGGATTGTGACGTCATGAGGGACAAAGGTTGAAAATGCTAAGTTTGAAACTGAAGGGGTGAACCTGGCGGTCACCTTAACCTGGCAATTTGAGCCGGTCCAGATGGCGACTTAAAAGAGCGACTTGGGGTGCGCTTGGGAATGTGTTGCTAATGCTTTGCTCTTTCAGGATGAAGTTTAACGTGAATAAATTTAAGTCAAACTGAGGGCTAATGTTGGGGATATTCACCAGCAAGGAGACCCGGCAGAGTGTTGACCCGGCCATAAGGCGAGCTTAATGGGCCAACTCACTGCGGGGCTGAAGTCTTTATGATCCGGCTTAGCAAGGCCCGGTAAGGGAGGGCCGGCTTACATAATGAGCCGGCTCACAACAAATCAGACGGCAAGGAGAGCTGTCTTGAAGGACAAGTAGGAGGGAATAAGGAGGCGGGTCAAAGAACGACCCGGACTCTCATGTAATCTAGGGTTCCACCTGTGTATATAAAGGGGAGCACCTATACGAAAAAGACTAAGTTGCAATTCCCTCGAGAGCTAGGTTAGCGAATCCGCATCCTTGTAATCGAGATCCGCAGCAATATAAACAAGCAGGACGTAGGCTTTTACCTCCACCGTGAGGGGCTGAACCTGGGTAACCCGGCGTCTTCTCGTTCCCGCTCAACCCCGCTAAGCTTCCACGTTAGTGCGATGGCTTCATCTCTAAGTCCTACCAGGACATCTATCGCGACAAAACCACGACAATAAGGTTTCATAATTCGTAGCTTTGGAAGCGGCGAGCTCACCTGGCCCTCAGCAGCGGCAGCGACGAGCTCACCTGGCCCTCCTACCGCGCCGCCGGTGCGGCCTCCTCGCGAGATCCGGACCATGGTGAGATCCCTTCCCTTCCCATCCCCCTCCCCCCCTCCTCCCCCTACTCGCCTCTTTGCTTCCCGTGGTTTCATTCCCTCTGGCCTAGGGTTTCTGATCTGATATGCTGTTATTGCGCGCGTGATGATGGTGATGCATGAGTGTAGCAGCCTCGACGCGGTGACCGAGTCGCTCCTGAATGTACGGAGAACCAGTGACGCCTGGCCGGCGAAGTGGCCAGCAGCAGGAAGTCTGCCGTCAAGCACGGCAATATCCAGAGTCGAGAAGCAGAGTAGTGTTCCAGTTCCGACGCCGAGATCTCTGTTCGCTGCCGCTGCTCCCTCTGTCCTTCTTCAGTCCCTCCCTCCTCAATGCCGGTGCCTCCCCGGACGGAGCGGGCGATCGCCTTCCTTGAATTTGACACCTACCGTCCCGTGGCTTTTTCCTTGGTTTACCCGGGGCTGCGGGGGCTTCAGGCAGGTACCTGCAGCATCTATATCTGTGTTTATTTTTTCGCATCTCAAGCTGATGAAATGAACCGTAGCAGAACTGTGTGGGTTGCGTTGAATCTTTTTTTTTGTGGGATGGGTTGTGTTGAATCTGCCATGGCTAGGACTCTTGTAATTTTTGCGAGCTAGCATTCTAGACCGGTGAGTGGGTTATAGACTGACAGCAGGAGCTGGAGTACCAGCTCTTAGCTCAGAGCTAGGTTTTGTTTAGGGATTCGTGATTATTGGTTGTTCCGTAGTTGAAGATTGATAACAAATTTGTGGGCCTCCCCTCTTTACCACAACAGGGGTGTGGTTTTTGTTCATAAGAGGCTGCAATTTTTTTCCATCTCTATTCAAATTGTCTGTTCAATGTTCTTGATCTATCTCCCCTACTGGAAGCAGAGTTGTTTATTACAAGATTTTACTTTTATATGCTCTGTTTTTAAATCTTGCGTTAAGCTCTTTTTGTCTTCTTCTGCTCTATTATGAAGAATGCACGAGCTAATTGCAATGTCCTAAAACATTTTCTTCAGTTATAAAAGGCGCTTTCATGAATATCATAATATGTGTGTCTGTCTTTGAAAGATGACTTCATTTCTAATGAAGATATTGATGATTATCTGCACCATATACTTGATTATAACACCTGTTTTTTTTATGTCTATAGGGATCCTTTTAGTACTTCCCTGAATAGACTTTACTACAAATAAGGGACTGTCATTTAGCCACACTATCTTGCGTGGTTCGCAGAATAGATTCGAGTCTCAGAAGGCCTGCAAAATTCAAGAAGACCCGTGTAATAAGTGATATGTACAACGACGGTTATGAAATGGATTTCACTACTTTAAAGTCTGTCAAGACTGAGATAATTGTTTATGAAGAAGTTGCCTCCTTCACTCTCAGAACTTAATGATGCTTCTGCTGATGATAACTTCGGTGAATAGGATTTTCACAATGCGTCTCTCAAGGATCTCAGCTTTGTCCTCCTGTTCATCGACCATGCAATGTACTTGAGCAATTACGCATTCTCTGATTTTTTAACTGTAACCTTGCTTATACTATGTTAGGAATGCAATGAACTTTAGGCAATGGCATTGTCATATGAGAAATAAAAAATAAACACACTGGTGCGTTTAGGATATAGGGCTGCTTCTCTCTGACTTAACATGGCTAACGGATTAACTTTAGATTTATGTGGTAGAAGTTCATTTGTTTATGGATTAGACAATATGCCATTAGAAGTTAAGCACTCTTGGCTATGTCTACAATTACTGTTACCATTTTTGGTTCCGAGGTATGCACATACCTCACCTTCTTTTTCTTCTTTATTATTTGCTGGGTGAATGGACAAGATATGAACCATTTGCCGGGTGACAGTAGAGACATGTATTGAGCTTATCAAACATTGAGAAGTGTCGTTGCTGGAAAAGTGAGAAGAATGGCTACTTTTTGTTGTTACTTCTGTAACACTTCTTTTAGAATCTCATTGTTGAGCATCCACTATAGATATATGTGGAGATAGAGAGAGATAGATTGATCTACTTTCAAAAATCAAAGAGAAGTAGGGAAATTGATTCTGCCTTATGCCTTATAGTCTCATGCCGATATTGAGCACCACTATGTCGATATATGAATGCATATGTAAACCCTGGATTACTACTGACTTCGTATTACCTGCTTGACCAAAACGTTGGGACCGGCACCCTCGCGCCAAGGCGCGATCCCGATCTAGTCTAACATGCATAGCGACCATTTCCCATAGCACACATCGAAAAGGAGCAAAAGGGCGGACCTCGGGTTGGAGGAAAAACTCCCCCTTGTACCCGCGCCGTCCCCCACGTGGGCGGCTCGGGCGGCGGCGCCAGATCCCGCCGCCGGCGACCTTTCCTTCCTCTCCCCGCCTCCGCCGCCGGCCGGAGCCGCCAGGGCAAAGCCCCTCGCGGTGGTTGGCGGCGGGGGCTCTCCTCTCCTCGTCTTGGTGGTGGTGGGCGCGGGGCTGCCATCCTGGGCGGTGGCGTCGGGCGTGCACGGGGCCCGACGGCGTGGCGGCGCTTTCTTCGGTCGGCGGCGCGCGGTGGTGCGGCGGCGTTGGGGAGGGTGGTCGGACGCGCGGCGGCTGTGCCCCGTGGTGGCTGGGGTCCGGCTTCGGGCCTCTGGCGGCTGCGGGTGGGTTCCTATCTTCCCCATCGCGGGCGCGCGGCGGTGTTCCTCGGGCAGCGGCGGTGCAGCTCCGGATGGTGAGGAGGCGGCGGCGCAGCCACTTGGCTGCGGACAGGCGCGGCGACTGGCGGTGGCGCCCTCCTGGCCCAGATCTGGGCCCTTTTGGGCCCCAGCTGGGTCTGGGCAGGCCTGGCTTGGATTCGTCTGCGACGGCTCCGGCGGACGGATGTGCGGCTCGTGTGGGGGGTTGCGAAGACGGCGGCGCGCCCAGTGCAGCGCGGCGACGGGAGCTTCACGAGCCCCTTTCGGGCTCGGCCGGGTCGTGGGGCCTGGTGTGCTCCTCTTGCTGCGTCCGGTCGGTGACCGCCGATGGCGATGGAGGTTGTCCCCTCCCGCGTGGCTGCTGATTCTGCCGCTCCTCGTTCCCGGTTGTTCCCTCTCGGACCCGTTGGTCCCGCTTCGCCTTCCATGGTGAGACGGCGGTGGTGATTCCAAGACCGTGGTGGCGCATGTTGGTGGGCGGCAAGTGTGGTGGAGCGCGACGGATCGGCCGGGGTTGTGGTTGTTTGGCGGACGGGAGAAATCCTGACGCAGTGACGCCCGCGGGTGCCACCATTCCTTCCTGAAGGGCGTCTGGTATTCCCCTTCCACACGCCCCTCCGCGTACCGGGGGAAACCCTAGGACAAGTCCGGGCAGCAGTGTCGGCATCGTCACGTTCCTTCCTGAAGGTGTTGCTTGGTATGCGGCGGTCCGAAGTGCTAGGAGCGTGGTGGAAATTCTCCGGCGGGCGCAGCGGTTGCGGGTCATCATCATTTTCGTTGATCCGACTCTGTTGTCATTAGTTTCTTTTTCTTTCTCTTTTATTTCTTTTGGGCGTGCTTGTGCTGTTTGCCCCAGCAGTGGACTCTCAGATGTATCAGGTGGTTGCTATATCTATATAGCGGGGCGAAAGCCTTTTTCGAAACATGGATAGCAATATCTATTGAACCAAGCCGCAAGCGTAGCTTAAACGGGCTGCAGATACTGCGGCCCATTTTGCACCCGCTATTTTCTTTAAGATAATTGTAAAACGTAGGTAATAAAGATATGCTCAAATATTTGTGTGTTAAAATATACATACAAACTATGATAGTAAATAAAACATTTAAAAATAAACATGTGTATTATAAAAGAATGTATAGTTAATACGGACATTTAAAATGTTTATAAAATAAATCTGTTTAATGTATCCAAAAAATTAAAATGTTTAGTTAATACAGATATATATTTTTTTACTCATGACTTATATTCAAAAAAAAATTATAATTTAAATATTAGACACGGCCGTGTTCAGTGGGAGGAGACGTTCCCGTCGACTACGAGGCGCCTATGGTGACTTCGTCAATCTCAAGGTAATTTGTCGGCTCAGTCTTTCGGAGGTGCTCATAGTGGTAGGTTGTGCGTGCGTGTGTTCATAGGGATGAGTGTATGCGCGTATATATGAACGTCTGCGTATGTACTGTGTTCTCAAAAAAATAGTTTAAAATTTAAATTATGAATATTTTTAATTATATGAACATTAAACTATAAAAATGTGTGTATAATTATTGAAATGTTTGTATAATTAAAATAATATTTTTGAATTCTAATTTTACAACCTTCTTAAATTATACAAACTTTTTGAAATTCATAAAAAATTTAAAATATATAAATAATTTTAAAATAATACATGAACAAATTAAAAGTAAGTTATTTTGTTTGAATTTACAATATTTATAACACATGACTATTTAAAAATTATTTTTGTTACCGAGATCATAATTGACCTACTATCTAATTTTTTTAAAAACAAAGGTGCAAAATGGGCTGCACTGACCATAGCCTATCTCAGCTGATAGTTATCCATATGAAGCATCAGTTTTGAGCTGGCGTGGTAGTTCATCAGGTGAACGAACGTACAATTAGAACAACTATAGCAGATGCCGCAAAACCTCGCCGGCCGGCATAAATCCGGGAGTTTTTGCCTTTTTTGGGCCCGAACAGAAACGCTATATCTAGTCCGGCCCGTAAAAATTTTACAAGCGGCCCACATATTGCCCCCTCCGCTGCTATATCTATGGGGTGGGGGCGTTTAGGGTTCGCTTGCTCCATATCCTCCGCCCCCTCCACCACAATCCTCCCCCCTCCGCCGTCTTCTTTGCTCTCTCCGGCAAGAGATTCCGTGCGGTCCCGTCCATTTCTCGCCAATCCATGGCCGGAGGGGCACGTGGGCATGGGGGCCGAGGCGGATCACCGCTGAGCATGCGCGCCCGGCACGACGCAGGGGTCGGCAGCTCTAGTCGGCCCGCCGTCGAGCCATGGCGCTCGAAGTAAGCGCGTGAATGTAGCGGGTTCTCCCGCAACGACGACCATGGCTCGCTTCTTTGAGCTCGGCGATGCTCTTTGGCCGCACACAAAGAGGTTCCGCGAGGCGGAGGAGGAGATCCTCGCTGCGCAAAAGGCGGTGGTGACCAGAGAATATGGCGCCGCCGAACGGCTCACAGCGGCGAAGGAAGAGCACGCGTTCGCCAACGCTTGTCGGAGGTCAGCGGAGGAGTTCCACCTCGGCATCGAGCCATGAGCCGCCGCAGCAGTTAGATCTATGTTTTAGTTATGTATGATGAACTCCGGTGTGTTTTAGTTATATGTATGATGAACTATATAGCAGGGACTATGATTTATCTAAGTTTACAAATTTGCAGTATGCTTTTGAGAGATCAATTCTGCGGTGGGGCCTAACTTCCCGCAAAATCGTTTTAGGGCGAACCGTAAAACGATTTTGCGGGACGAAAATATACGGCATCTGCTAGTCTTGGTCTTAGAAGGTTGCGGGTTAGAACCCCGCCCCTCTCACGTATAATATAATTTTTCTCTTTATACTCTGATACGTCTCCAACGTATTTATTATTTATGAAGTATTCATGCCATGTTTATAGCTATTTTATATGGTTTTGGTATGATTTGAATAGAACTAACCCGGACTGACGCTGTTTTCAGCAGAACTACCGTGGTGTTGTTTTTTGTGCAGAAATAAAAGTTCTTGGATTGACCCCAAAATTTATGGTGATTTTTTAGTGACAAAAAGAGACCCCCAAAGCTTTGTGGGAGGACCAGAAAACCCACGAGGCGGTGACAAGGCAACCGGGCGCGACCCGAGGGGGTGGCGCCGGGATACCTTGTGGGCCCCTCGTAACTCCTTTTCGCGTGATCCCAATGCTGAAAATTCCTATAAATAGAGAAACCCCCAGAAATAAACCTAGAACTTCGACTCCGCCGGCGCAACCCTCTGTTCCGAAGAGATCTCATCTAGAGGCCTTTTCCGGCACCCTGCCGGAGGGGGAAATCATCACCGGAGGCCATCTTCATCATCCCGGCGGTCTCCATGACGAGGAGGGAGTACTTCACCCTCGGGGCTGAGGGTATGCACCAGTAGCTATGTGTTTGATCTCTCTCTCTCTCTCTCTCTCGTGTTCTTGATTTGGCACGATCTTGATGTACCGCGAGCTTTGTTAATATAGTTGGATCATATGGTGTTTCTTCCCTCTCTATCTTCTTGTGATGAATTGAGTCTTTCCCTTTGAGGTTTCATTATTGTCGGATTGAATACTTTGGATTTGAGAACACTTGATGTATATCTTGCATGTGGATACCCGTGGTGACAATGGGGTATTCTGCTGAGTCACTTGATGTATGTTTTGGTAATCAACTTGCGGATTCCCGTGACCTTGGGGTAATCTAGGCATATGGGTTGGTGCACGTTTTCATCCTTCTTTCTCCGATAGAAACACGGGGTACTCTTTGAAGTTCTTTGTGTGGATTGAATATTATGAATCTGAAGTTGTTTGATGCATATCGAATAATCAACTCACGGATACTTGTGGTGACATTAGAGTATCTAGGTGACATTAGAGTTGGTTGATGCGTACCATATGGTGTTATTTTAGTACGAACTGTAGGGTTGTTTGTGACACTTATTGGGATGGCTCAATAGATTGATCGGAAAGGATAACTTTGATGTGGTTTCGTACCCTACAACAATTTCTTCTTATGTTCTCCGCTAGATAAGAACTTTGGAGTGATTCTTTGTCGCACGTTGAGGGTGTTGGAAATATGCCCTAGAGGCAATAATAAATTGGTTATTATCATATTTCTTTGTTCATGATAAAGGTTTATTATTCATGCTATAATTCTATTGACCGGAAACTTAAATACATGTGTGAATACATAAACAAATACAATGTCCCTAGTAAGCCTCTACTAGACTAGCTCGTTGATCAAAGATGGTTAAGGTTTCCTAACCATAGACATGAGTTGTCATTTGATAACGGGATCACATAATTAGGAGAATGATGTGATGGACAATACCAACCGTAAGCTTAGCATTTGATCGTATCACTGAGTTTATTGATATAGCTTTCTTTATGTCAAGTATCTATTCCTAAGACCATGAGATCATGCAACTCCCGGATACCGGAGGAATACTTTGTGTGCTATCAAACGTCACTTCGTAACTGGGTGATCATAAAGATGCTCTACAGGTATCTCCGAAGGTGTCGGTTGGGTTGGCATGGATCGAGACTAGGATTTGTCACTCCGTATGACGGGGAGATATCTCTGGGCCCTCTCGGTAATACAACATCATAAAGAGCTTGCAAGCAATGTGCCTAATGAGTTAGTCACGGGATCTTCTATTACGGAATGAGTAAAGAGAATTGCCGGTAACGAGATTGAACTAGGTATGGAGATACCGACGATCGAATCTCGGGCAAGTACCATATCGCTGGACAAAGGGAATTGCATATGGGATTAACCGAATCCTCGACATCGTGGTTCAACCGATAAAAAATCTTCGTGGAATATGTAGAAACCAATATGGGCATCCAGGTTCCGCTATTGGTTATTGACCGGAGAGCTGTCTCGGTCATGTCTACATGATTCTCGAACCCGTATGGTCCGCACGCTTAACGTTCGGTGACGCTAGAGTTATATTGGGATATGCATGTTGGTGACCAAATGTTGTTCGGAGTCCCAGATGAGATCCCGAACTTCACGAGGAGTTCCGGAATGGTCTGGAGGTAAAGATTTATATATGGAAAGTTGTTTTCAAGGTTTCAGAAAAAGTTTGGTTTTTTTCGGTATTGTACCGGGAAGCTTCCAGAAGGTTCCAAAAACTTCCGGAGGGGTCCAGAAGTCCACCAAGGGATCCACCACGTCCCTAGGGCTAACATGGGCTGAGGGGAGGCACCCTGGCCTTATTGGGCCAGGCGCACTAGCCCTCAAAGGCCCAGGCGCCTAGAGGAGAAGGGAGGAGTCCCGAAGGGACAAGAGGGGAAGAGTTGGACTTGGAGTCCAACTCCTCTCCCTTGGCCGCCGGCCCTAGAGGGAAGAGGGGCTGGACTCCTAGCCCCTCCACCCATATAAATATAGAAGAGGGGGCGCACCAAAGCACAGACCAGCCCCTGGGCGGCCCTCTCTCCACTTACTCCACCACCTCGTCCCGACGACGCTTAGCGAAGCGCTGTCGGCGCTCCACCACCACCATCACCACCACGCCGTCGTGCTGGTTGTGATCCCATCTACTTCTCCTCTCCCACTTGCTGGATCAAGAAGGAGGAGAGTCATCGAGCCGTACGTGTGCTGAACGCGGAGGTGCCATCCGTTCGGTACTTCATCGGTTTGGATCGCGATTGGATCGTGACGAGTATGACTACATCAACCGTGTAATATACGCTTCCGCTTAACGGTCTACAAGGGTATGTAGACACACTCTCCCCTCTCGTTGCTATGCTTCTCCTAGATAGATCTTGGGTGTTCGTAGGAATTTTTTTGATTTTCATGCTTCGTTCCCCAACAGTGGCATCATGAGCTAGGTCTATGCGTAGATGTATATGCACAAGTAGAACACAAAAGTTGTGGGCGTTGATGCTCAAATTGCTTACCTCTCTTGTCTTATTTGGATTCGGCGGTATTGTGGGATGAAGTGGCTCAAACCAACTTTACATGTCCTCGCACATGAGACCGGTTCCACCGACTGACATGCAACTTGTTTTGCATAATGTGGCTAGCGGGTGTCTGTCTCTCCTACTTTAGTTGAATCTAATTTGACAAAGGCGGTCCTTGTAGAAGGTTAAAAGGCAACTTGATTATCACCGTTGTGGCTTTGCGTAGGTAAGAACGGTTCTTGCTAGTTGCCCATAGCAACCACGTAAAATTTGCAACAACAAAGTAGAGGACGTCTAACTTGTTTTTGCAGGGCATGTTGTGATGTGGTATGGCCAAAACGTGATGTGATATATGTTGATGTATGAGATGATCATGTTTTGTAATAGGTTCACGACTAGCATGTCGATGAGTACGGCAACCAGCAGGAGCCATAGGGTTGTCTTTAATTTATTAATCGCCATGTAATTGCTTTACTTTATCGCTATGCGTTAGCAATAGTTGTAGAAGCAATAGTTGGCAGAGACGACCACGAGACGACACGATGATGGAGATCATGATGATGGAGATCATGATGATGGAGATCATGGTGTCATGCCGGTGACGATGGAGATCATGCCGGTGCTTTGGAGATGGAGATCAAAGGCACGAGATGATAATGTCCATATCATGTCACATATTGATTGCATGTGATGTTTATCTTTTTATGCATCTTATTTTGCTTAGGACGACGGTAGCATTATAAGATGATCCCTTCACTTAATTTCAAGAAATTGTGTTCTCCCTAAGTATGCACCATTGCAAAAGTTCGTCGTTTTGACGCACCTCGTGATGATCGGGTGTGATAGACTCTACGTTCGCATACAACGGGTGTAAGCCAGTTTTACACATGCAGAATACTTGTGTTAAACTTGACGAGCCTAGCATGTACAAACATGGCCTCAGAACACAGGAGACGGAAAGGTCGAACATGAGTCATATAGTAAATATGATCAACATGAAGATGTTCACAATTGATGACTACCCCATCTCACGTGATGATCGGACATGGGTTAGTTAATTTGGATCATGTGTCACTTAGACAACTTGAGGGATGTTGTTTTAAGTGGGAGTTCATTAGTAATTTGATTAACTGAACTAATTATCATGAACTTAGTCTTAATTGTCTTTGCAAAATTTGTGTTGTAGATCAATGGCCCGCGCTGTAGTTCCCCTAAATTTTAATGCGCTCCTAGAGAAAGCTAAGTTGAAAGATGATGGAAGCAACTATGCAGACTGGGTCCGTAACTTGAGGATTATCCTCATTGCTGCACAGAAGGCTTATGTCCTTGATGCACCACTAGGTGCCGCACCCCCTCCAGCGTGGTCTGTGGATGTTGTGAACATCGGGCAGACATGTTCTGATGACTACTCGATAGTTCAGTGCGCCATGCTTTACGGCTTAGAACCGGGGCTCCAAAGATGTTTTGAGCACCACGGAGCATATGAGATGTTCCAGGAGCTGAAATTGGTATTTCAAGCTCATGCCCGGGTTGAGAGTTATGACACCTCCGACAAGTTCTTTAGCTGCAAGATGGAGGAGAACAGTTCTGTTAGTGAGCATATACTCAGAATGTCTGGGTTTCACAACCGCTTGACTCAGTTGGGAGTTAATCTTGTAGATGACACGGTCATTGACAGAGTTCTCCAGTCACTGCCACCAAGCTATAAGGGCTTTGTGATGAACTATAACATGCAAGGGATGGAGAAAACGATTCCCGAGCTCTTCACAATGCTTAAGGCCATGGAGGTAGAAATCAAGAAGGAGCATCAAGTGTTGATGGTTAAAAAGACCACTAGTATCAAGAAAGGCAAGGGAAAGAAAGGGAACTTCAAGAAGAATGGCAAGACAGTTGCCACTCCCATGAAGAAACCCAAGGCTGGACCCAAACCTGAGACTGGGTGCTTCTACTGCAAGGGGAATGGTCACTGGAAGCGGAACTGCCCCAAGTACTTGACAGATAAGAAGGCTGGCAACGTCAACAAAGGTATATTTGATATACATGTTATTGATGTGTACCTTACTAGTGCTCGTAGTAGAGCCTGGGTATTTGATACTGGTTCGGTTGCTAATATTTGTAACTCGAAACAGGAGCTGCAGAGTAAACGAAGACTGGCTAAGGACGAGGTGACGATGCGCGTCGGAAATGGTTCCAAGGTTGATGTGATCACCGTCGGCACGCTACCTCTACATCTACCTTTGGGATTAGTTTTAAACCTAAATAATTGTTATTTGGTGCCTGCGTTGAGCATGAACATTATATCTGGATCTTGTTTATTGTGAGACGGTTATTCATTTAAGTCAGAGAATAATGGTTGTTCTATTTATATGAGTAATATCTTTTATGGTCATGCACCCCTTGTGAATGGTTTATTCTTGTTGAATCTCGATCGTAGTGATACACATATTCATAATATTGATGCCAAAAGATGCAATGTTAATAATGATAGTACAACATATTTGTGGCACTGCCGCTTAGGTCATATTGGTGTAAAGCGCATGAAGAAACTCCATGCAGATGGACTTTTGGAATCTCTTGATTATGAATCATTTGAGACATGTGAACCATGCCTCATGGGCAAGATGACTAAAACTCCGTTCTCCGGAACAATGGAGCGAGCTAGTGACTTATTGGAAATAGTACATACCGATGTATGCGGTCCGATGAGTGTTGAAGCACGGAGTGGATATCGTTATTTTCTTACCTTCACAGATGATTTGAGTAGATATGGGTATATTTACTTAATGAAACACAAGTCTGAAACATTTGAAAAGTTCAAGGAATTTCAGAGTGAAGTGGAGAATCATCGTAACAAGAAAATAAAGTTTCTATGACCTGATCGTGGAGGTGAATATTTGAGTTACGAGTTTGGTATGCATTTAAGACAATGTGGAATTGTTTCACAGCTCACGCCACCTGGAACACCACAGCGTAATGGTGTGTCCGAACGTCGTAATCGTACTCTATTGGATATGGTGCGTTCTATGATGTCTCTTACCGATTTGCCACCATCGTTTTGGGGTTATGCATTAGAGATAGCCGCATTCACTTTAAATAGGGCACCGTCTAAATCCGTTGAGACGACACCGTATGAGTTGTGGTTTGGCAAGAAACCTAAGCTGTCGTTTCTTAAAGTTTGGGGATGCGACGCTTATGTCAAGAGGCTTCAGCCTGATAAGCTCGAACCCAAAGCGCATGCCAAGCCCACCAAACTCCAACGGGCGGCAGATGTGCCTCCAATTTACAAGACAGCAGCCAGACTTGGCATCTTTTCTGCCATGTCATAGGAAGTCGCGAATGATCTGGGTTATATTCTTGAGAATCGTCGGGTTGATGGCCATGGCAAGAAGAATGTGGACGGGCATAACAGTCAGAACTTGACGCATGAGGGCGAGCCGCTCGCCACGCGAAAGAAGTGCAGCTTTCCAGGTTGCAAGCTTCTTGGTGAGCTTGTCCACAAGGGAGAGAAGCGCCGAGTGGGGAGTCTTGCGAACCGTGAGGGGAAGCCCAAGGTAGACGGTGGGGAAGGTGGTGACCGCACACGTCAGCGTCGACCCGATAGCCATGGTCACCGCGTCGTCCAACCAAATCGGGGTGGCGGAGCACTTGAGGAAGTTTTTGCGCAGACCCGAAGCATCGCCGAACACACGCAGAAGCTCCCGGATGACGGTCAATTCCGAGACGGGCGGGTGGCAGAAGATGACCACGTCGTCAGCTGATACGTATCCAACGGATCTATAATTTTTGATTGTTCCATGCTATTATAGTATCAATCTTGGATGTTTTATATGCAATTATATGCCATTATATATCATTTTTTGGGACTAACCTATTAACCCAGTGCCCAGTGCCAGTTGCTGTTTTCTGCTTGTTTTTGCCTTTTCAGAAAATCATTATCAAAAAGTGTCCAAACGAGAAAAAAACTTTGGATTACTTTTTCTGGACCAGAAGAGACCCAGGAAGCTTCGGGAGAAGACCAGGAGAGCCACGAGGAGGCGGCAAGCCTAGAGGGCGCGCCCAGGGGGTAGGGCGTGCCCCCCAGGCTTGTGGGCCCCTCGTGGGACCTCTTGACCTAATTCCAACGCTATAAATTCCAAATATTCCAAAACCAACAGAGAGCCAGAACAGAAAACCTTTCTGCCGCCGCAAGCCTCTGTTCTTCCGTGATCCCATCTGGAGGCCTTTTCCGGTAATCTGCCGGAGGGGGAATCGATCACGGAGGGCTTCTTCATCAACCTTGCTGCCCTTCCGATGATGTGTGAGTAGTTACCACAGACCTATGGGTCCATAGCTAGTAGCTAGATGGCTTCTTCTCTCTCTTTGATCTTCAATACCATGTTCTCCTCGATGTTCTTGGAGTTCTATCCGATGTAATCTTCTTTTGCGGTGTGTTTGTTGGGATCTGATGAATTGTGAGTTTATGATCAGATTATTCATGAGAAATATTTGAGTCTTCTCTGAACTCTTTTATGCATGATTATTATAGCTTTGTATTTCTCTCCGATCTATCGATTTAGTTTGGCCTACTAGATTGATTTGTCTTGCAATGGGAGAGGTGCTTTGTGATGGGTTCAATCTTGCGGTGCTCAATCCTAGTGACAGAAGGGGACATGACACGTATTTGTATTGTTGCCATTAAGGATAAAAAGATGGGGTTTAATCATATTGCTTGAGTTTACTTTGTCTACATCATGTCATCTTGCTTAAGGCGTTACTCTGTTTCATACTTAATACCCTAGATGAATGCTGGATAGCGCTCGATGGGTGGAGTAATAGTAGTAGATGCAGGCAGGAGTCGGTCTACTTGTCTCGGACGTGATTCCTATATACATGATCATTGCCATGAAGCCGTCATAATTATTTGCTTTTCTATCAATTGCCCAACAGTAATTTGTCTACCCACCGTATGCTATGTGTTCGAGAGAGAAGCCTCTAGTGAAAACTATGGCCCCCGGGTCTACTTTATCATATATAAAAAACCTAAAAATACCTTGCTGCAATTTATTTACTTTTATTTTAATTAGTAATTTAGTTTATCTATTTATCTCTATAAGATTTAATCCTGGCAAATAACCGCTAAGAGGATTGACAACCCTCTTATTTGCGTTGGGTGCAAGTGTTTGCTCTTTTGTGTACAGGTGCGTTTAACGGAATTTTGCTTGGTTCTCCTACTGGATTGATAACCTTGGTTCTTAACTGAGGGAAATACTTATCTCTACGGTACTGCATCATCCTCTCCTCTTCGGGAAAATACCAACGCAGACTACAAGTAGCATCAGCAAATAAGGAGATGCTGGATAACGCGTGCCAGGCCGTGAGGCGCTGGAGCATACTGGAGCGCACGACATGCTGCAGCATGGAGTTTGATACGTCTCGAACATATCTATAATTTATGAAGTATTCATGCCATATTTATAACAATTCTATATGGTTTTGGTATGATTTGATTAGAACTAACCCGGACTGACGCTGTTTTTCAGCAGAACTACCGTGGTGTTGTTTTTTGTGCAGAAATAAAAGTTCTCGGAATTGGAAATAACTTTTTGACGATTTTTTTTGGACCAAAAGAGACCCCCGAAGCTTCGTGGACGGAACAGAAGCCTCACGAGGTGCTCACAAGGCACCACGGCGCGGCCTGGGGGGTCGCGCCGTGCTGCCTTGTGGAGCCCTCGTAGCTCCGTTTTGCGTGATTCCAACGCTGAAAAATCCTATAAATAGAGAAACCCCCAGAAATAAACCTAGAACTTCGACGCCGCCGCCGCAAGCCTCTGTACCAAAGAAATACCATCTGGAGACCAGTTCCGGCACCCTGCCGGAGGGGGGGAATCATCACCGGAGGCCATCCTCATCATCCCGGCGGTCTCCATGACGAGGAGGGAGTAGTTCACCCTCGGGGCTGAGGGTATGTACTAGTAGCTATGTGTTTGATCTCTCTCTCTCTCTCTCGTGTTCTTGATTTGGCATGATCTTGATGTATCGCGAGCTTTGTTAATATAGTTGGATCATATGGTGTTTCTTCCCTCTCTATCTTGTTGTGATGAATTGAGTCTTTCCCTTTGAGGTTTCATTAGTATCGGATTGAATATTTTGGATTTGAGAACACTTGATGTATGTCTTGCATGTGGATACCCGTGGTGACAATGGTGTATTCTATTGAGTCACTTGATGTATGTTTTGGTAATCAACTTGTGGATTCCCGAGGTGACATTGGGGTAATCTAGGCATATGGGTTCGTACACGTTTTCATCTTCTTTTCTCCGATAAGAAACTTTGGGGTACTCTTTGAAGTTCTTTGTGTGGATTGAATATTATGAATCTGAAGTTGTTTGATGCATATTGAATGATCAACTCATGGATACTTGTGGTGACATTGGAGTATCTAGGTGACATTACGGTTGGTAGATGTGTATCATATGGTGTTATTTTAGTACGAACTCTAGGGCTGTTTGTGACATTTATAGGGATGGCTCAATAGATTGATCCGAAAGGATAACTTTGAGGTGGTTTCGTACCCTACAACAATTTCTATCTTATGTTTTCCGCTAATAGGAACTTTGGAGTGATTCTTTATCGCACGTTGAGGGATTGTTATATGATCCAACTATGTTAGCATTGTTGAGAGATTGCACTAGTGAAAGTATGAACCCTAGGCCTTGTTTTCAAGCATTGCAATACCGTTTGTGCTCTCTTTTGCTACTTGCTACCTTGCTATTTTTTATTTTTCAGATTACAAAAACCTATATCTACTATCCATACTACACTTGTATCACCATCTCTTCACCGAACTAGTTCACCTATACAATTTACCATTGTATTGGGTCTGTTGGGGACACAAGAGATTTCTTGTATTTGATTGCAGGGTTGTTTGAGAGAGACCATCTTCATCCTACGCCTCCCACGGATTGATTAACCTTAGGTCATCCACTTGAGGGAAATTTGCTACTGTCCTGCAAAACTCTGCACTTGGAGGCCCAACAACGTCTACAAGAATAAAAGTTGCGTAGTAGACATCAAGCTCTTTTCTAGCGCCGTTGCCGGGGAGGTGAGTGCTTGAAGGTATATCTTTAGATCTTGCAATTGAATCTTTTAGTTTCTTGTTTTATCACTAGTTTGGTTTATTAAAGAAAACTACAAAAAATGGAATTGAGGTTGCCTCAAATGCTTTATCTCTATAATGTCTTTCTTGAAAATGATGGATCGGAAAATTGTGCTCAATTCCTAGAGGAAGAATTTAATAAAATGTTTAATGTGAGTCCTTTGAATGATGAGTGTGATTGCAATGTTGTTAGTATGTTTGCTACGAATATCCTTGATGCTAATGATATGCAAAGCCACAAGCTTGGGGATGCTATGTCTGATGAAGATGATATTTTTAGTCCCCCAAGTTTTGATAAGAAAATTTATTATGATGATTGCATGCCTCCTATTTATGATGATTACAATGATGAAAGTGGGTTTGGAAGAGTGTCAACTCTAGGTACTAATGATCCCACTATTTTGGAGGGTGTTGAATCTTATGGCAATAATTATGAAAGTGGATTTGGAGAGGTCATGACTTCATTTAATGATGATTCCACTATTTTGGAAGAGGTTTCAATTGATTATGACAACAAAGTTGCTATCTATGACGATTATTGGGATGACATGTATGCTATAAAGAATTATAATAAATATGAAACTTGTCATCATGATTTTAATTTTCAATTGGATTATGCCAATCAAGTATCTCATGATAGTTATTTTGTTGAGTTTGCTCGCACTATTATGAATGAGAAGAAAATTTCTTATGTTGAGAGTAGTAAAAATTCTATGCTTGTGGATCATGAAAAGAATGATTTATGTGATAGCTATATTGTTGAATTCATTCATGATGCTACTGAAAATTATTATGAGAGAGGATCATATGCTTGTAGGTGTTGCAATAATATCAAGTTTCCTCTGTATGTGTTGAAAGTTTTGAAGTTATGCTTGTTTTGCCTTCCTATGCTAGTTGATTCTTGCTCCCATAAATTGTTTGCTCACAAAATCCCTATGCATAGGAAGTGGGTTAGGCTTAAATGTTCTTGTCATATGATTCATGATGCTCCCATTGTGTTTCAATTCTATACTTTTATGTGAGCATCATTGAAATCATCATGCCTAGCTAAAAGGCATTAAAGAAAAGCGCTTGTTGGGAGGCAACCCAATACTTATACCAACTGTTTTTTTTTGTGTTCACATGATTAAGCTACTGTAGTAATCATGTTTTATATGTTTTCTTTCAATAATGTGCCAAGTAAAGCCTTTGGGATAGTGTGGATGCTTGTTGATTTGATTCTGTGCAAAAACAGAAACTTTTGTGTCCAGTGCTGGAATTTCTATTATGTACTGGAGTGTCAGAAAATTCTGAAATTTTTACAGAGTATTTTGTAACACATTTTTTATGTTTTCCTAATTTTTCAAAATTTTTGGAGGTACAGAAGTATGGTTTCTAATTCGCTCACTACATGTTGTTCTGTTTTAGACAAATTCTATTTTTAGTGCATAGTTTGCTTATTTTAGTGTTTCCATGGCTTATATTGAGTAATATAAATTGTGGAAATGATAGAATACAGTAGGAATTATGTGAGACCAATTATGAATCTTGTCTTGACAGTACCTAAGTGGATGATTTATTTTTATTGTACTAACCTATCTCACAAGTTCCGTTAAGTTTTGTGTGATTGAAGTTTTCAAGTTTTGGGGTGAGATATCGATATGAGGAGAATAAGGAGTGGCAAGACCCTAAGCTTGGGGATTCCCAAGGCACCCCAAGGTAATACTAAAGGAATACTCAAGCATCTAAGCTTGGGGATGCCCCGGAAGGCATCCCCTCTTTCGTCTTCAACACTATCGGTAACCTCACTTGGAGCTATATTTTTATTCGTCACATAATATGAGTTTTGCTTGGAATGTCATTTCATTCAGTTGATATTTTCTTGGTGTTATAAATAATCATGTTTTGTATCTTTTAGTTCAATAAAATGTTAATTATAGCCTTTACCATGCTCAGTTTGCAAGTTCATGTGTTGCTGTTTCAAAACAGAAAGTTTTCTGTTATGTCCAGAATATTCCTTAATAGTAAGAACATGATAAAAATCTGAAATTTTTACACAGTAAGAATGCATGAGTTCTTTGTCATGTGGTAATTTTTCAGAATTTTTGGAGTTAGGTAAGTATGAATTTTAAATCCCCCTTTACAAACTGTTTTGTTTTGGCCGATTTCGGTTATGGTTGCATTGTTTGCATATGTTTGCTTGTTTAATGATTTTATTTGAGGATAGGAGTATTAAATGTGCATAGGCATTTAGTATGCAATGTTTAATTATAATTTTAGTGATTTGCTATAGTAGAGAATGTTAAGGTTTTGAGTTGATTTATACTAACTTATCTCACGAGTTCTTGTTGAGTTTTGTGTGGATGAAGTTTTTAAGATTTAGGAGAAGCCATGATATGAGAGGAATTAAGGAGACACAAGAGCTCAAGCTTGGGGATGCCCAAGGCACCCCAAGTTAACATTCCAAGAAGTCTCAAGCAACTAAGCTTGGGATTGCCCCGGTGGGCATCCCACCTTTCTTCATCAACACCTATCGGTTAGCCTAAGTTTTTACTTGTTCACATGATATGTGCTATTCTTGGAGTGTCCTTTTATTTTCATTTTGTTTGCTGTTTGAATAAAATTTTAAAGATCTGAAATCTTTATTGAGAGACAGTCTTCACATAGCTACTTAATTGTTTGCCTACTCATTGATCTTCACTTATACCTTTTGGAGTAGTTTCTCGTTTACTCTCGTGCTTCACTTATATCCTAAGAGTAAATTGTTGAATGAATTGAATATCATAAAGTTGAAATTATATGTGCTTCATATGCTTGTCCCATGGGGAGTAGTGATTTCACAAATAAGAAGTATAAGTGGTAAAATTTATTGAAAGTTAGCAAACATAGCATTGGTCACTTGAACAATTCATGAAAGAATATTGAAGGAAGAGAGATTTCACATATAAATACACTATCTTGGACATCTTCTATGATTGGGAGCCCCCATTAATTATTTTCAACCTTGATCAAGTAGTTGATGTTGGACAAGGAAGACAACGTCATGGGTTATGTTTGCTTATATTCACATAGAAGTTATATTGTTTTGGATCCTCTAACATGTGGTGCTTGCCCCCTATCCTTTGCTAGCCAAAAATCCGCACTAAGTAGAAATACTACTTGTGCATCCAAAACCCTTGAAACCAGTTTCATGTCATGAGTGTCCACTATATCTACCTACGGATTGAATAAGATCCTTCAAGTAAGTTGTCATCGGTGCAAAGGCGATAAAAATTGCTCTTAAATATGTATGAACTTTTATTGTAAGGGAAAATAAGTTTTGTACGAACTTGTGATGGTGAAGAATAAAAGCGACGGACTGCATAATAAAGGTTGTTATCACAAGGGGCAATATAAAGTGACGTTCCTTTGCATTAAGAGCTTGCACATCCAAAAATAAAAAGCGCATGACAACCTCTGCTTCCCTCTGCGAAGGGCCTATCTTTTACTTTATGTATTTACTTTCATGCAAGAGTCAATAGTATTCTCCTCTATTCCGTTTTTATTTTCTCTTTTGGCAAGCATCATGTGGTGGGGATTGATCCAGGCATATATATCCCGTTGAATATAGGTGATCATGAGTTATTATTGTTGACATTATCCCTGAGATAAATAAGTTGGGAGGCAAAACATTAAGCCCCTATCTTCCTATGTGTTTGACTGAAACGATTTGTTCTAAAAATATGCTTTGAGTGTCAGCAATCATGGAAGACTATATGATAGTTGAGTATGTAGAATTTTCTAAATCAAAGCTCTTACATAGACCCTTCCTGGAAATAAGATGAATTGCAATTGTTTGATGACTGAAAACATAGTTTGTTAGTTTTCAAGAAAGTTTATGGTCTATACTTTAACATGTGAATAGCTTGCTACTTGATCATGAGAAGTTTTATGAGATGAGATACTGTCTATGATATATAATGATGCTAGAAAAGTGACTGAAATTATCATTGATCAAACTTATGCACTATGCTAGCATTCACACTTCATAAATTATTTCTTTTATCATTTACATACTCGAGGACGAGCAAGAATTAAGCTTGGGGATGCTGATACATCTCCAACGTATCTATAATTTATGAAGTATTCATGCCATATTTATAACAATTCTATATGGTTTTGGTATGATTTGATTAGAACTAACCCGGACTGACGTTGTTTTCAGCAGAACTACCGTGGTGTTGTTTTTTGTGCAGAAATAAAAGTTTTCGGAATTG
This sequence comes from Elymus sibiricus, assembly GCA_039707655.1. Taxonomy (NCBI): domain Eukaryota; kingdom Viridiplantae; phylum Streptophyta; class Magnoliopsida; order Poales; family Poaceae; genus Elymus; species Elymus sibiricus. Next base: position 341,150,405 of record CM077666.1, on the reverse strand, counting down.
GACGAAACTTTTTGATGATTTTTTTTTGGACCAAAAGAGACCCCCAAAGCTTCGTGGAAGGACCAGAAGCCTCACGAGGTGCTCACAAGGCACCACGACGCAGCCTGGGGGGTCACGCCGTGCTGCCTTGTTGGGCCCGCGTAGCTCCATTTTGCGTGATTCCAATGTTGAAAAATCCTATAAATAGAGAAACCCCCAGAAATAAACCTAGAACTTTGCTGCCGCCGCCACAAGCCTCTGTACCGAAGAAATACCATCTGGAGCCTTGTTCCGGCACCCTGCCGGAGGGGGGAATCATCACCGGAGGCCATCTTCATCATCTCGGCAGTCTCCATGATGAGGAGGGAGTAGTTCACCCTCGGAGCTGAGGGTATGTACTAGTAGCTATGTGTTTGATCTCTCTCTCTCTCTCTCTCATGTTCTTGATTTGGCACGATCTTGATGTATAGCGAGCTTTGTTAATATAGTTGGATCATATGGTGTTTCTTCCCTCGCTATCTTGTTATGGTGAATTGAGTCTTTCCCTTTGAGGTTTCATTATTATCTGATTGAATATTTTGGATTTGAGAACACTTGATGTGTGTCTTGCATGTGGATACCCGTGGTGACAATGGGGTATTCTATTGAGTCACTTGATGTATGTTTTGGTAATCAACTTGCGGATTCCCGAGATGACATTGGGGTAATCTAGGCATATGGGTTGGTACACGTTTTCATCTTCTTTTCTCCGATAAGAAACTTTGGGGTACTCTTTGAAGTTCTTTGTGTGGATTGAATATTATGAATCTGAAGTTGTTTGATGCATATCGAATGATCAACTCATGGATACTTGTGGTGACATTGGAGTATCTAGGTGACATTAGGGTTGGTTGATGCGTATCATATGGTGTTATTTTAGTACGAACTCTAGGGCTGTTTGTGACACTTATAGGGATGGATCAATAAATTGATCGGAAAGGATAACTTTGAGGTGGTTTCATACCCTACAACAATTTCTATCTTATGTTCTCCGCTAATAGGAACTTTGGAGTGATTCTTTATCGCACGTTGAGGGATTGTTATAGGATCCAACTATGTTAGCATTGTTGAGAGATTGCACTAGTGAAAGTATTAACCCTAGGCCTTGTTTTCAAGCATTACAATACCGTTTGTGCTCACTTTTGCTACTTGCTACCTTTCTGTTTTTTATTTTTCAGATTACAAAAACCTATATCTACTATCCATACTACACTTGTATCACCATCTCTTCCCCGAACTAGTGCACCTATATAATTTACCATTGTATTGGGTGTGTTGGGGACACAAGAGATTTCTTGTATTTAATTGCAGGGTTGGTTGAGAGAGACCATCTTCATCCTACGCCTCCCACGGATTGATAAACCTTAGGTCATCCACTTGAGGGAAATTTTCTACTGTCCTACAAAACTCTGCACTTGGAGGCCCAACAATGTCTACAAGAATAAAAGTTGCGTAGTAGACATCAGAGTTCAAGGTGTCAATAACGAAGGCAAAGAGAAGCAGAGAGATGGGGTCGCCTTGCCGCAGGCCATGGGCATGGTCAATCGGAGGGCCGGGGTTCCCGTTGATGAGGATACGCGAGGAAGCAGTGGAGGTGAGTATGCAAACCCATTCGGACCACCGTCTGCCAAAACCGAGGTGCCGAAGAACCTCCAGGAGGAAGGGCCACGAGACGGTGTCAAACGCCTTCGCGATATCGAGCTTGAGGAGGATCCGTGGGAACTTGAGGTTGTGGAGCAGGCGTGTCGTCTGCTGGACCAGCAGGAAGTTATCATGCACGCAACGCCCGGCGATGAAGGCGCTCTGGTTGACGGAGACAAGCTGGGGCATGCGCGAAGCTAGGCGAAGGGAAAGCACTTTCATAAAGAGCTTTGCCAGAAGATGGATCAGGCTAATCGGGCGGTAGTCGGCGAGCATGGAGGCGTCGGGCTTCATGGGGAGCAAGGTCAGCAAAGCCTCGTTGAGCTTGCAGAAACCACGCCTGTTCATCACGTAGAGCTTGTCAAAGACTGCGCAGATATCGGCCTTGATGATGGGCCAGTAGGCATGAAGGAACTCAGCGGTGAAGCTGTCCGGACCGGGTGCCTTGCCTACCGGCAATTGCTTGATGGCATTCCATATCTCGTCCTCGGAGAAGGGCTGCTCAAGCGCGGAGAGATGGAAGCAGCGTCAGTCGATGGCCTCCAGGTTGATCGTGTAGGGTCGGTCTGGAGAAGAGCCCAGGATGCTGGAAAAATGCTCGAAAGCAGCCTCCGCCATGGCTGCCTCGCTAGAGACACACAGGGAGCCGACTTGGATACTACCGATATGATTCTTCTGGGCTCTATGGGCAGCATGCATTTTCAGAAAAGCAGTGTTCGTTTCCCCCTCCTTGAGCCAGCTGAAGCGGACACGCTGCCGTAAGATGGAGCGCTCGAGGGAAGCCAAACCAAGATAGGCGCGGCGCAGCTCACGGCGAAGCCAACTCTCGGACGGCGACAACGGGCGGGAGTCCTACGCCACGTCGAGATGGTTGATGAGCTCCCTTGCCATCATAAGCTGGAGAGAGATGTCGCCCGTAGAGCACGCCCTCCAACTCTGGAGGCGGCGAGTGGTGACCTTGAGACAAGCATAGATTGTACGGAAAGAGTCTGGGTCCGGCGGCACAGAATTCCAGGCGGCGTCAACGGTTTCAAGGAATCCATCAAGTTTGGGCCAGAAACGCTCAAAGTGAAACCGGCGCTTGCCACGCGTCCTAGGAGAGCAGTCCAGGATCAACGGGTAGTGATCGGAGGTGGCAGTGGCCATGCAGAAGAGCATGTGGTAGTGGTTCGCAGCCTCCCAAGAAGAGGTACAGCGAACCCTATCATTCCTCACCACAGTGGGATTAGCCTGCTCGTTCGACCAAGTGTAGCGTTGACCGCGAAGATAAATGTCGTGAAGTGCATGGTCCGAGATGAATCTACGGAATCTACTCATGGTATGGTGGTTCACCCGCCCGGTGTTTTTGTCTGCACAAGAGGTAATCATGTTGTAGTCGCCACCAATCAACCACGGACCTGCAATGATGTCCCGCAAATCATGCAGTTTAGAAATGAAGGCGAGTTTGTCATCTATGGCCTGTGGCCCGTAAACTCCCATGATCCACCAGGGCACCGTTCCATCGCCAAAAGACACGGTAGCAGAAACGTGGCAAAGGTCCATGATAGGGTTATGCAGGGCGACGTGATCGGCACGCCAAGCCAGGAGAATGCCAGCTCGAGTGCCATCGGTGGGCAGAAAATAGAAGTCCTGAAAGTGGGCAACCAGGGTCTCGAGGACAGACGACAACGAGGCAGAATCCAGCTTTGTTTCCGAGAGGCAAATGATACATAGGTTAGCGGAGGAGATGATAGAACGGACAGTGGTGCGCTTGGGGCGGCTGTTAATCCCACGCATGTTCTAGAATACAATGCCTAGGTTGTGATCCATGAGAAAGGATTGGGGGCAGTACAGCAGCACGCAAGAATGCGACACGGTCAGAACTTGACAAGGCGAGGCACGGTGGGTGCCAAGACGTATAGGAGGCCGGGAGGGACTGTCCATCCGTAGAAATCTGCAAAGGCTTGCACGATGTCGCCTGCGAGAGACCGAGTGAAGAGCAAGTTGTAGCGCTCGAGGACAGCGTCGGAAATAGGCTCATCATCATCCAGCAATCCAAGGCGTCGTACAAGCACCCGCTTGGCTTTGGTCTCCGAGTCGAGCCCGTGGTAATTCTTGGCGATGCGGTCACTGCGCCGCGGCAAGAAGTTGGGTGGCACCACTCCCCTCTTGCGCCGAACGGAGGGAGTGTCCAGGATGGGGGTAGAGCGCGTCCGGATTTACTCAAGGTAGCCCATCATGTGATGTAGAATCAGGCAAGAGGCATGGCCGTTAGGCGTGCATGCAGGAAGCTGCATAGCTGGCTTTGCAGCGTCAACACATGGCAAGCTGCCAATGGGGGCGCACAGCGCCAATGCATGGGGAGGAGGCGCATGATTGGCCGGCGCTGGGTTTGTAGAAGGGCTAGCGCAAGAATCCAAAGCCCTCGCGGGGCCCTCCATATTAGTTGCAGAGCGTGGGGAGACCACCATGGGTTCAGGATCTTCCTCGGGTCCCGGGCTGCTTTGGGCAGGGACAGACAAGACGCCATCAATGTGATCAGGTTGGGGATCAGCAATGGGTTCCAGCACGGGGGAAAAACAAGCCTCGGCTGGCGAGGTAGCGGTCGCCCCATTGGCCAGCAGGACGGGGCTTGGGGGCCGGGCCAACGTGCCACCGGCTTGAGAAAGCGACATTGGTGGGGCCCCAGGCTAGGGAGACAGGGTGGGCGGGGAAGGATCCAAGGCGGCAGGGGTGGGATCGCGCCCAGCAGGCAGGGAAGAGCGGCCCAGGATTGGCGAAGCATCGCCAACCGGCCCCACCAAGCTAGCGACCACGGTGAGCGCCAACATTTGAATGTGGGACACGATGATAGGTTGGCTCGTAGCGGCGTCCTGGATAGGTAGTAGACCCGACAGCCTTTGACAGATAGGCGAGCCACGAGGAATGCTGCCAATGGTAGCGTGGGGCCCTAGCACACCATGACAGCCACGGAACGGCGGGCCGGCCCGGTGGCGGCCATGGTGCGCGGCCGGACCACGAGCAGAGGTACGGCGAGCGCGGTGGTTCTCGGAAGAACACAGGAAATCATGCATGTGAGGCCAAGCCTCGGGCACGGGCGACGGGGGACTCCCGCCGCCACTGTTGCCGCCAAAGCCAGCGGGCGGGGGAGGGGGAGCGGTGGGGAAGGGAGCCTAAAGTCCGCAGAGTGGCGGACATGGATGGAGACGGGAAGCGAAGCATCGTCACGGCGAAACGGTCGATGAGGTCGGGGTTGGTGTCGGCAAGCTCGAACGACTCCTCAAGGAGCAGCTCAGAAGACTGAATCGTATCCGGGTTGGTCGTCCATGCGGAGAGGCGGAAGACGGAGATGTCGCTCTCGTCCAGGGTCTATGGAACCAGTCGATCGATGAGGTAGAAAGGCGAGAGCAGCTGGACAGCAGCGGAGATGTCCCAACCATGGTCTGGGATGCCGATGATCTCGATATCCACAGAGAAGCGAAGGGAGACGGGCTCCGCGCCAGCGAGGCGGCTCCAAGGGTGCAACATGAGCCGGAACGTGGCGGCACGAAAGGGAGTGGCGGCCACGAGAGCGCGGCTGTCCTCGTCACGGAAACGCAGGAGGAACTCGTCGTCACGGTGGCGGTGAACAAAGAAATCAGAGGGCGATAGGTAAAAACGTGAGCAAAGCTCATGCCCGATGTCCGTGGCGGAGATGCCAGAGCGGTTGCCGGCCACCATGGAGACTAGGGCAAGGCCGAGGGCGCGTTTCGCAACGTCGACACGCGTGGTGCGCGGCATGAAGCATATGGCCGCGGCTGGGCGACACGAGGGGTGGCCAGACATGGGCAGGGTCACGCTGGAGCCGCCGGGGGCCATGGAGGAGGACGGCACAGGGTTGAACGTCGTTGTGGCGGCGGAAGAGGCGAGGGTCAAGGACAGGCGCCGCCCAGACCGGGAGGACGCGGGCGGGTGATACGTCTCCAACGTATCTATAATTTCTGATTGTTCCATGCTATTATAGTATCAATCTTGGATGTTTTATATGCAATTATATGCCGTTATATATCATTTTTTGGGACTAACCTATTAATCCAGTGCCCAGTGCCAGTTGTTGTTTTTTTTTTGCTTGTTTCTGTCTTTTCAGAAAATCATTATCAAAACGAGTCCAAACAAGAAAAAAAACTTTGGATTAATTTTTTCTGAACCTGAAGAGACCCACGAAGCTTCGGGAGGATACCAGAGGAGCCATGAGGGAGCCACAAGCTCAGAGGGCGCGCCCTGGGGGGTAAGGCGTGCCCCCCAGGCTTGTGAGCCCCTCGTAGCCCCTCCTGACCTAATTCCAGCGCTATAAATTCCCAAATATTCCTAATATACCAGAAAGACAGAAGAGAAAACCTTTCCGCCGCCGCAAGCCTCTGTTCTTCCGCGATTCCATCTGGAGGCCTTTTCCGGTACTCTGTCGGAGGGGGAATCGATCACGGAGGGCTTCTTCATCAACCTTGCTGCCCCTCCGATGATGTGTGAGTAGTTTACCACAGACCTACGGGTCCATAGCTAGTAGCTAGATGTCTTCTTCTCTCTCTTTGATCTTCAATACCATGTTCTCCTCGATGTTCTTAGAGTTATATCCGATGTAATCTTCTTTTGCCGTGTGTTTGTTGGGAACTGATGAATTGTGAGTTTATGATTAGATTATTCATGAGAAATATTTGAGTCTTCTCTGAACTCTTTTATGCATGATTGTTATAGCTTTGTATCTCTCTTCGATCTATCGATTTGGTTTGGCCAACTAGATTGGTTTATCTTGCAATGGGAGAGGTGCTGTGTGATGGGTTCAATCTTGCGGTGCTGAATCCCAGTGACAGAAAGGGACATGACACGTATTTGTATTGTTGGCATTAAGGATAAAAAGATGAGGTTTAATCATATTGCTTGAGTTTACTTTGTCTACATCATGTCATCTTGCTTAAGGCGTTACTCTGTTTTATACTTAATACCCTAGATGCATGCTGGATAGCGGTCGATGGGTGGAGTAATAGTAGTAGATGCAGGCAGAAGTCGGTCTACTTGTCTCGGACGTGATGCCTATATACATGATCATTGCCATGAATCCGTCATAATTATTTGCTTTTCTATCAATTGCCCAACAGTAATTTGTTTACCCACCGTATGCTATGTGTTCGAGAGAGAAGTCTCTAGTGAAAACTATGGCCCCCGGGTCTACTTTTATCGTATATTAAAATCAACAATACCTTGCTGCAATTTATTTACTTTTATTTTATTTAGTATTTTAGTTTATCTATCTATCACTATCAGAATAAATCCTTGCAAATAACCGCTAAGAGGATTGACAACCCACTTATTTGCGTTGGGTGCAAGTGTTTGCTTTTGTGTGTGTAGGTGCTGCTAACGTGATTTTGCTTGGTTCTCCTACTAGATTGATAACCTCGGTTCTTAACTGAGGAAAATACTTATCTCTACTATACTGCATCATCCTCTCCTCTTCGGGGAAATACCAACGCAGTCTACAAGTAGTAGGAAGAATTTCTGGCGCCGTTGCCGGGGAGACATCATCAAAATTACCAAGTACCTTCACACAAACTATCATCCACTTGCATTTATTTTATTTGCCTTTTTATTTGCATTTGCCTCTCGTTTTCAGCTCCCCCACTTCTAATTTTTTTTACAAAAATATTTTTATTTGCTTGTTTGCTAGTTTACTAGTTTGGTTGCTTCTTCGCGATGTCTCAAGAAAACACAAAATTGTGTGACTTTTCCAATACTAATAATAATGATTTTATTAGTACTCCTATTGCTCCTCCCGCCACTAGTGCGGAGTCGTGTGACATTAATGCCGCTTTGCTTAATCTTGTTATGAAAGAACAATTTTCTGGTAGTCCTAATAAAGATGCTGCATCCCACCTAAATACTTTTGTTGAGCTTTGTGATATGCAAAAGAAAAAAGATGTGGATAATGATATTGTCAAATTAAAATTCTTTCCGTTCTCATTACAAGATCGTGCTAAAACTTGGTTTTCATCCTTGCCTAGAAATAGTATTGATTCTTGGGATAAGTGTAAGGATGCTTTTATTGCCAAGTATTTTCCACCCGCTAAGATTATTTCTTTAAGAAATCAAATTATGAACTTTAAGCAACTTGAACATGAGCATGTCGCACAATCTTGGGAGAGAATGAAATTAATGATAAGAAATTGCCCAACACATGGCTTAAGCTTATGGATGATCATACAAAAAAATTATGCGGGACTAAACTTTGTTTCTAGAAATTTGCTAGACTCTGCCGCAGGTGGTACCTTTATGGAAATTACATTGGGAGAAGCTACAAAACTTCTTGACAATATTATTACAAATTATTCTCAATGGCACACTGAACGAACTCCAACTGGTAAGAAGGTAAATTTTCTTGAAGAAATTAATACTTTGAGTGATAAGATGGATGCTCTTATGAAATTGGTTGCTAGTAAAAGTTCTCATATTGATCCTAATGATGTGCCATTGTGTACCTTTATTGAGCAAAATAATGATGCTATTGATGTGAATTTTGTCTCTAGAAACAATTTCAATAACAATGCTTATAGGGGTAATTTCAATCCTAGACCGTTTCCTGGAAATTCCTCTAATAATTATGGTAATTCCTATGGCAATCCATATAATAATAATAGGATACCCTCTGATCTTGAAAGTAATATTAAAGAATTTATTAATTCACAAAAGAATTTCAATGCTATGATAGAAGAAAAAATGAATAGAGTTGGTGAATTGGCTAGGAACATGGATAGAATTGCTCATGATGTTGAAAATCTCAAAATTAAAATTTTGCCACCCAAGCATGATATAAATGAGTCTATTAAAGCTATCCATGTCTCCATTAATGAAAGTAAAGAAAGGACCGCTAGGTTGAGAGCTAAGTGAGAATTTCTAGAAAAAGCTATTCCACCCGGTTTCTATCGTAGTAATGATGAAGACATTAAAATGATTGGTGTCACTCCTATTGGATCATTATTTAGTAATATAAAACTTGATGAAAAAGGGACTGAAGAAGAGTCAACGTTAGATAGAAGGAGTCCCAATTGCTTGGAGGGTGACAATCTTAATGATAAAAATGAAAAAAGTGGGTTTGGAGAGGTCAAAACTTTAAATAGTAATGCACCCATTACTTTGGATTACAAGGACTTTAATTATGATAGTTGTTCTTTCATTGAGTGCATTTCCTTGTTGCAATCCATGATTAATTCACCAAATGCATATGAACAAAATAAAGCTTTCACTAAACATATTGTAGAAGCTATGATGAAAGCTCATGAAGAAAAACTTGCGTTGGAAGTTTCAATTCCTAGAAAATTAGAAGATGAATGGGAACCTACTATTAAAGTCAAAATTAAAGATTATGAATGTAATGCTCTATGTGATCTTGGTGCTAGCGTTTCCACTGTACCAAAATCTTTGTGTGACGTGCTAGGTCTCACCGATATGGATCCTTGTTCCCTTAATTTGCATCTTGCGGATTCCACTATTAAAAAACCATTGCTGAATAAATGATGTGCTTATTCTTGCAAATAGAAATTATGTGACCGTGGATTTTATTGTTCTTGATATTGAATGCAATCCTTCCTGTCCTATAATACTTGGTAGGCCTTTCCTACGAACAATAGGTACTATTATTGATATGAAGGAAGGTAATATAAGATTTCAATTTCCATTAAAGAAATGGATGGAACACTTCCCTAGAAAGAGAATTAAAGAACCTTATGAATCTATTATGTGGGCCACCTGTGGAATTAACTTGAAGGATGACAACACTTGAAACTATGCATTATGCCTAGCTAGCGGCATAAAACAATAGCGCTTGTTGGGAGGCAACCCAATGAATAAAATAAATTTTTGTTTTAATTCATGTTATTGTGTGTTTACACAATTATAGCCTCTGTTATGATTGTGTTTTTATCTTTTAATTAGTGTTTGTGCCAAGTAATGCCTTTGGGATGATTTGGATGATAGTGTAATTGATGCTGTTTGGAAAATAGAAAGTTTTGCGTCCAGTATTTGATTTTTGATTCTGTACTGGAGCGTCATAAAAATCTCAAATTTTTACACAGTATTGGTATATGAATTTACCACGTTCTCCCAATTTTTAAGAATTTTTGGAGTTACAGAAGTATAGATTTAAAATAGATCTTTACAGACTGTTCTGTTTTAGACAGATTCTATTTTTGTTGCATGGTTTGCTTATTTTGATGAATCTATGGATCGTATCGGGGGGTATAAGTCGTAGAGAAGTTGGAGTACAGTAGCATTATGCCAATATTAAATATGAATCAATTTACAACAGTACCTAAAGTTTAATATTTGTTTGTTATACTAACGGATCTCACGAGGTTTCTGTTGAGTTTTGTGTGCTGAAGTTTTCAAGTTTTGGGTGAGACTACGATGGATAAAGGAATTTGGAGCGGCAAGAGCCTAAGCTTGGGGATGCCCAAGGCACCCCAAGGTAATATTCAAGGAAGACTCAAGCGTCTAACTTGGGGATGCCCCGGAAGGCATCCCCTCTTTCGTCTACAATCTATCGGTAACTCACTTCGACCTATATTTTTATTCATCACATGATATGTGTTGTACTTGAAGCGGACACGCTGCCGTAAGATGGAGCGCTCGAGGGAAGCCATACCAAGATAGGCATGGCGCAGCTCACGGCGAAGCCAACTCTCGGACGGCGACAACTGGCGGGAGTCCTACGCCACGTCGAGATGGTTGATGAGCTCCCTTGCCATCATAAGCTGGAGAGAGATGTCGCCCGTAGAGCGCGCCCTCCAACTCTGGAGGCGGCGAGTGGTGACCTTGAGGAGAGCATAGATTGTACGGAAAGGATCTGGGTCCGGCGGCACAGAATTCCAGGCGGCGTCAACGGTTTCAAGGAATCCATAGAGTTTGGGCCAGAAACGCTCAAAGTGAAACCGGCGCTTGCCACGCATCCTAGGAGAGCAGTCGAGGATCAACGGGTAGTGATCGGAGGTGGCAGTGGCCATGCAGAAGAGCATGTGGTGGTGGTTCGCAGCCTCCTAAGAAGAGGTACAGCGAACCCTATCATTCCTCACCACAGTGGGATTAGCCTGCTTGTTCGACCAAGTGTAGCGTTGACCGCGAAGATAAATGTCGCGAAGTGCATGGTCCGAGATGAATCTACGGAATCTACTCATGGTATGGTGGTTCACCCGCCCGGTGTTTTTGTCCGCACAAGAGGTAATCATGTTGTAGTCGCCACCAATCAACCACGGACCCGCAATGATGTCCCGCAAATCATGCAGTTTAGAAATGAAGGCGAGTTTGTCATCTACGGCCTGTGGCCCGTAAACTCCCGTGATCCACCAGGGCACCGTTCCATCGCCAAAAGACACGGTAGCAGAAACGTGGCAAAGGTCCATGATAGGGTTATGCAGGGCGACGTGATCGGCACGCCAAGCCAGGAGAATGCCACCTCGAGTGCCATCGGTGGGCAGAAAATAGAAGTCCTGAAAGGGGGCACCCAGGGTCTCGAGGACAGGCGAAAACGAGGCAGAATCCAGCTTTGTTTCCGAGAGGCAAATGATACATAGGTTAGCGGAGGAGATGATAGAACGGACAGCGGTGCGCTTGGCGCGACTGTTAATCCCACGCATGTTCTAGAATACAATGCCTAGGTTGTGATCCATGAGAAAGGATTGGGGGCAGTACGGCAGCACGCAAGCATGCGACGCGGTCAGACCTTGACAAGGCATGGCACGGTGGGTGCCAAGACGTCTAGGAGGCCGAGAGGGACTGTCCATCCGTAGAAATCTGCAAAGGCTTGCACGATGTCGCCTGCGAGAGACCGTGTGAAGAGCAAGTTGTAGCGCTCGAGGACAGCGTCGGAAATAGGCTCATCATCATCCAGCAATCCAAGGCGTCGTACAAGCACCCGCTTGGCTTTGGTCTCCGAGTCGAGCCCGCGGTAATTCTTGGCGATGCGGTCACCGCGCCGCGGCATGAAGTTGGGTGGCACCACTCCCCTCTTGCGCCGAACGGAGGGAGTGTCCAGGATGGGGGTAGAGCGCGTCTGGATTGACTCGAGGTAGCCCATCATGTGATGTAGAATCAGGCAAGAGGCTTGGCCATTAGACGTGCATACAGGAAGTTGCATAGCTGGCTGCGCAGCGTCAACACATGGCAAGCTGCCAATGGGGGCGCACAGCGCCAATGCATGGGGAGGAGGCACATGATTGGCCGGCGCGGGGTTTGTAGAAGGGCTAGCGCAAGAATCCAAAGCCCTCGCGGGGCCCTCCATATTAGTTGCAGAGCGTGGGGAGACCACCATGGGTTCAGGATCTTCCTCGGGTCCCGGGCTGCTTTGGGCAGGGACAGACAAGACGCCATCAATGTGATCAGGCTGGGGATCAGCAATGGGTTCCCGCACGGGGGAAAAACAAGCCTCGGCTGGCGAGGTAGCGGCCGCCCCATTGGCCAGCAGGACGGGGCTTGGGGGCCGGGCCAAAGTGCCACCGGCTTGAGAAAGCGACATTGGTGGGGCCCCAGACTGGGGAGACAGGGTGGGCGGGGAGGGATCCAAGGCGGCAGGGGTGGGATCGCGCCCAGCAGGCAGGGAAGAGCGGCCAGGATTGGCGAAGCGTCGCCAACCGGCCCCACCGAGCTAGCGACCACGGTGAGCGCCAGCATTTGAATGCGGGACACGACGATAGGTTGGCTCATAGCGGCGTCCTGGACAGGTAGTAGACCCGACAGCCTTTGACAGATAGGCGGGCCACGTGGAATGCTGCCAATGGTAGCGTGGGGCCCTAGCACACTGTGACAGCCACGGAACGGCGGGCCGGCCCGGTGGCGGCCATGGCGTGCGGCCGGACCACGAGCAGAGGTACGGCGAGCGCGGTGGTTCTCGGAAGAACACAGGAAATCATGCCTGTGAGGCCAAGCCTTGGGCACGGGCGACGGGGGACTCCCGCCGCCACCGTTGCCGCCAAAGCTAGCGGGCGGGGGAGGGGGAGCGGTAGGGAAGGGAGCCTGAAGTCCGCAGAGTGGCGGACATGGATGGAGACAGGAAGCGAAGCATTGTCACGGCGAAACGGTCGACGAGGTCGGCGTTGGTGTCGGCAAGCTCGAACGACTCCTCAAGGAGCAGCTCAGAAGACTGAATCGCATCCGGGTTGGTCGTCCATGCAGAGAGGCGGAAGACGAACATGTCGCTCTCGTCCAGGGTCTCTGGAGCCAGCCGATCGATGAGGCAGAAAGGCGAGAGCAGCTGGACAGCAGCGGAGATGTCCCAACCATGGTCTGGGATGCCGATGATCTCGATATCCACAGAGAAGTGAAGGGAGAGGGGCTCCGCGCTAGCGAGGCGGCTCCAAGGGTGCAACATGAGCCGGAATGTGGCGGCATGAAAGGGAGTGGCGGCCACGAGAGCGCGGCTGGCCTCGTCACGGAAACGCAGGAGGAACTCGTCGTCACGGTAGCGGTGAACAAAGAAATCAGAGGGCGATAGGTAAAAACGCGAGCAAAGCTCATGCCCGATGTCCGTGGCGGAGATGCCAAGGCGGTTGCCGGCCACCGTGGAGACTAGGGCAAGGCCGAGGGCGCGTTCCGCAACGTCGACACGCGTGGTGCGCGGCATGAAGCAGATGGCCGCGGCTGGGTGACACGAGGGGTGGCCAGACATGGGCAGGGTCGCGCTGGAGCCGCCGTGGGCCATGGAGGAGGACGGCACAGGGTTGCGCGTCGCTGTGGCGGGGGAAGAGGCGAGGGTCAAGGACAGGCGTGGCCCCGACCAGGAGGACGCGGGCGGGTGATACGTCTCCAACGTATCTATAATTTTTGATTGTTCCATGCTATTATAGTATCAATCTTGGATGTTTTATATGCAATTATATGTCGTTATATATCATTTTTTGGGACTAACCTATTAATCCAGTGCCCAGTGCCAGTTGTTATTTTTTTTGCTTGTTTTTGTCTTTTCAGAAAATCATTATCAAAAAGAGTCCAAACAAGAAAAAAAAACTTTGGATTAATTTTTTCTGAACCAGAAGAGACCCACGAAGCTTCGGGAGGAGACCAGAGGATCCATGAGGGAGCCACAAGCTCAGAGGGCGCGCCCTGGGGGGTAAGGCGCGCCCCCCAAGCTTGTGAGCCCCTTGTAGCCCCTCCTGACCTAATTCCAGCGCTATAAATTCCCAAATATTCCTAATATACCAGAAATACAGAAGAGAAAATCTTTCCGCTGCCGCAAGCCTCTGTTCTTCCGCGATCCCATCTGGAGGCCTTTTCCGGTACTCTGTCGGAGGGGGAATCGATCACGGAGGGCTTCTTCATCAACCTTGCTGCCCCTCCGATGATGTGTGAGTAGTTTACCACACACCTACGGGTCCATAGCTAGTATCTAGATGTCTTGTTCTCTCTCTTTGATCTTCAATACCATGTTGTCCTCGATGTTTTTGGAGTTATATCTGATGTAATCTACTTTTGCCGTGTGTTTGTTGGGAACCGATGAATTGTGAGTTTATGATTAGATTATTCATGAGAAATATTTGAGTCTTCTCTGAACTCTTTTATGCATGATTGTTATAGCTTTGTATCTCTCTTCAATCTATCGATTTGGTTTGGCCAACTAGATTGGTTTATCTTGCGATGGGAGATGTGCTTTGTGATGGGTTCAATCTTGCGGTGCTCAATCCCAGTGACAGAAAGGGACATGACACGTATTTGTATTGTTGGCATTAAGGATAAAAAGATGAGGTTTAATCATATTGCTTGAGTTTACTTTGTCTACATCATGTCATCTTGCTTAAGGCGTTACTCTGTTTTATACTTAATACCCTAGATGCATGCTGGATAGCGGTCGATGGGTGGAGTAATAGTAGTAGATGCAGGCAGAAGTCGGTCTACTTGTCTCGGACGTGATGCCTATATACATGATCATTGCCATGAATCCGTCATAATTATTTGCTTTTCTATCAATTGCCCAACAGTAATTTGTTTACCCACCGTATGCTATGAGTTCGAGAGAGAAGTCTCTAGTGAAAACTATGGCCCCCGGGTCTAATTTTATCATATATTAAAATCAACAATACCTTGCTGCAATTTATTTACTTTTACCTTATTTAGTATTTTATTTTATCTATCTATCACTATCAGAATTAATCCTTGCAAATAACCGCTAGGAGGATTGACAACCCACTTATTTGCGTTGGGTGCAAGTGTTTGCTTTTGTGTGTGTAGGTGCTGCTAACGTGATTTTGCTTGGTTCTCCTACTAGATTGATAACCTTGGTTATTAACTGAGGGAAATACTTATCTCTACTATACTGCATCGTTCTCTCCTCTTCGGGGAAATACCATCGCAGTCTACAAGTAGTAGGAAGAATTTCTGGCGCCGTTGCCGGGGAGACATCATCAAAATTACCAAGTACCTTCGCACAAACTATCATCCACTTGCATTTATTTTATTTGCCTTTTTATTTGCATTTGCCTCTCGTTTTCAGCTCCCCCACTTCTAATTTTTTTTTACAAAAATATTTTTATTTGCTTGTTTGCTAGTTTGCTAGTTTGGTTGCTTCTTCACGATGTCTCAAGAAAACACAAAATTGTATGACTTTTCCAATACTAATAATAATGATTTTATTAGTACTCCTATTGCTCCTCACGCCACTAGTGCAGAGTCGTGTGAAATTAATGCTGCTTTGCTTAATCTTGTTATGAAAGAACAATTTTCTGGTAGTCCTAATAAAGATGCTGCATCCCACCTAAATACTTTTGTTGAGCTTTGTGATATGCAAAAGAAAAAAGATGTGGATAATGATATTGTCAAATTAAAATTATTTCCGTTCTCATTACAAGATCGTGCTAAAACTTGGTTTTCATCCTTGCCTAGAAATAGTATTGATTCTTGGGATAAGTGTAAGGATGCTTTTATTGCCAAGTATTTTCCACCCGCTAAGATTATTTCTTTAAGAAATCAAATTATGAACTTTAAGCAAATTGAACACGAGCATGTCGCACAATCTTGGGAGAGAATGAAATTAATGATAAGAAATTGCCCAACACATGGTTTAAGCTTATGGATGATCATACAAAAAAATTATGCGGGACTAAACTTTGTTTCTAGAAATTTGCTAGACTCTGCCGCAGGTGGTACCTTTATGGAAATTACATTGGGAGAATCTACAAAACTTCTTGACAATATTATTACAAATTATTCTCAATGGCACACTGAACGAACTCCAACTGGTAAGAAGGTAAATTTTGTTGAAGAAATTAATACTTTGAGTGATAAGATGGATGCTCTTATGAAATTGGTTGCTAGTAAAAGTGCTCATATTGATCCTAATGATGTGCCATTGTGTACCTTGATTGAGCAAAATAATGATGCTATTGATGTGAATTTTGTCTCTAGAAACAATTTCAATAACAATGCTTATAGGGGTAATTTCAATCCTAGACCGTTTCCTGGAAATTCCTCTAATAATTATGGTAATTCCTATGGCAATCCATATAATAATAATAGGATACCCTCTGATCTTGAAAGTAATATTAAAGAATTTATTAATTCACAAAAGAATTTCAATGCTATGATAGAAGAAAAAATGAATAGAGTTGGTGAATTGGCTAGGAACATGGATAGAATTGCTCATGCTGTTGAAAATATCAAAATTAAAATTTTGCCACCCAAGCATGATATAAATGAGTCTATTAAAGCTATCCATGTCTCCATTAATGAAAGTAAAGAAAGGACCGCTAGGTTGAGAGCTAAGCGAGAATTTCTAGAAAAAGCTATTCCACCCGGTTTCTATCGTAGTAATGATGAAGACATTAAAATGATTGGTGTCACTCCTATTGAATCATTATTTAGTAATATAAAACTTGATGAAAAAGGGACTCAAGAAGATTCAACGTTAGATAGAAGGAGTCCCAATTGCTTGGAGGGTGACAATCTTAATGATAAAAATGAAAAAAGTGGGTTTGGAGAGGTCAAAACTTTAAATAGTAATGCACCCACTACTTTGGATTACAAGGACTTTAATTATGATAGTTGTTCTTTCATTGAGTGCATTTCCTTGTTGCAATCCATGATTAATTCACCAAATGCATATGAACAAAATAAAGCTTTCACTAAACATATTGTAGAAGCTATGATGAAAGGTCATGAAGAAAAACTTGCGTTGGAAGTTTCAATTCCTAGAAAATTAGAAGATGAATGCGAACCTACTATTAAAGTCAAAATTAAAGATTATGAATGTAATGCTCTATGTGATCTTGGTGCTAGCGTTTCCACTGTACCAAAATCTTTGTGTGACGTGCTAGGTCTCACCGATATGGATCCTTGTTCCCTTAATTTGCATCTTGTGGATTCTACTATTAAAAAACCATTGGTAGAATAAATGATGTGCTTATTCTTGCAAATAGAAATTATGTGACCATGGATTTTATTGTTCTTGATATTGAATACAATCCTTCCTGTCCTATAATACTTGGTAGGCCTTTCCTACGAACAATAGGTACTATTACTGATATGAAGGAAGGTAATATAAGATTTCAATTTCCATTAAAGAAATGGATGGAACACTTCCCTAGAAAGAGAATTAAAGAACCTTATGAATCTATTATGTGGGCCACCTATGGAATTAACTTGAAGGATGACAACACTTGAAACTATGCATTATGCCTAGCTAGCGGCATAAAACAATAGCGCTTGTTGGGAGGCAACCCAATGAATAAAATAAATTTTTGTTTTACTTTATGTTATTGTGTCTTTACACAATTATAGCCTCTGTTATGATTGTGTTTTTATCTTTTAATTAGTGTTTGTGCCAAGTAATGCCTTTGTGATGATTTGGATGATAGTGTAATTGATGCTGTTTGGAAAACAGAAAGTTTTGCGTCCAGTATTTTATTTTTGATTCTGTACTGGAGCGTCAGAAAAATATGAAATTTTTACACAGTATTGGTATATGAATTTACCACGTTCTCCCAATTTTTAAGAATTTTTGGAGTTACAGAAGTATAGCTTTTAAATAGATTTTTACAGACTGTTCTGTTTTAGACAGATTCTGTTTTTTGTTGCATGGTTTGCTTATTTTGATGAATCTATGGATCGTATCGGGGGGTATAAGTCATAGAGAAGTTGGAGTACAGTAGCATATTTACAACAGTACCTAAAGTTTAATATTTGTTTGTTATACTAACGGATCTCACGAGGTTTCTGTTGAGTTTTGTGTGCTGATGTTTTCAAGTTTTGGGTGAGACTACGATGGATAAAGGAATATGGAGCAGCAAGAGCCTAAGCTTGGGGATGCCCAAGGCACCCCAAGGTAATATTCAAGGAAGACTCAAGCGTATAACTTGGGGATGCCTCGGAAGGCATCCCCTCTTTCGTCTACAATCTATCGGTAACTCACTTCGACCTATATTTTTATTCATCACATGATATGTGTTTTACTTGGAGCGTCTTGTGATATAGTTTGTTTGCTTTTTAGTCTGTCACAATCATCTTTGCTGAACACACCTTTTTGAGAGGGATACACATTATTCGTGATTTGTTAGAATACTCTATGTGCTTCACTTATATCTTTTGAGCTAGGTAGTTGCTCTAGTGCTTCACTTATATCTTTTAGAGCACGGCGGTGGTTATATTTTAAAGAAATAGTTGCACTCTCATGCTTCACTTATTTATTTTTGAGAGTCTAATGAATAGCAATGGTAATATGCACGGGTTATGAATTTGGTCCTAATATGATAGGTATTCAAGAGGGATATAATAAAAACTTTCATATAGATCACTATGATAAGTTTGATTCCTTGCAATAGTTTTACGATATTAAGATGGTAATATGTGGGAGGTGCTAGTAGATAATTGTGGTTTAGTAAGAATATTGGTGTTAAGGTTTGTGATTCCCGAAGCATGCACGTATGATATGTCGTTATGCTAAGAAGTTGGAGCATGATTTATTGTTGATTGTCTACCTTATGAGTGGCGGTCGGGGACGAGCGATGGTCTTTTCCTACCAATCTATCCCCCTAGGGGCATGCGTAGTAGTACTTTGCTTCAAGGGCTAATAAACTTTCGCAATAAGTATATGAGTTCTTTATGACTAATGTGAGTCCATGGATTATACGCACTCTCACCTTTCCGCAATTTGCTAGCCTCTTCGGTATCGTGCATTGCCCTTTCTCACATCGAGAGTTGGTGCAAACTTCGCCGGTGCATCCAAACCCCGTGATATGATACACTCTATCACACATAAGCCTCTTTTTATCTTCCTTAAAACATCCACCATACCTACCTATCATGGCATTTCCATAGCCATTCCGACATATATTGCCATGCAACTTCCACCGTTCCGTTTTTATGACACACATCATCATTGTCATATTGCTTTGCATGATCATATAGCTGACATAGTATTTGTGGCTCAGCCACCATTCATCATTTTTGATACATGTTACGCTAGTATCATTGCACATCCTGGTACACCGCCAAAGGAATTCATATAGAGTCATATTTTTTTTCTAGTTTCGAGTTGTAATTTTTTGAGTTGTAAGTAAATAGAAGTATGATGATCGTCATTATTAGTTGTAATTTTTCTCACTTTCATATACTAGTGGGAATTTTTCATTATAGAACTTGGCTTGTATATTCCGATGATGGGCTTCCTCAAATGCCCGGGGTCTTCATGGGCAAGCAAGTTGGATGCACACCTACTTAGTTTTCATGTTCAGCTTTCATACACTTATAGCTCTTAGTGCATCCGTTGCATGGCAATCCCTACTCCTCGCATTGACATCAATTGATGGGCATCTCCATAGCCCGTTGATTAGCCTCGTCGATGTGAGACTATCTTCTTATTTTTTACTTCCCCTTATTAATCTCTACCACCACACTCTATTCCACCCATAGTGCTATATCCATGGCTTGCGCTCATGTATTGCGTGGGGGTTGAAAAAGCTGAAGCGCATTAAAAAGTATGAACCAATTGCTCGGCTTGTCATCGGGGTAGTGCATGAAAAATATTTTGTGTTAAGAAGATGGAGCATGACAGGATTATATGATTTTGTAGGGATAACTTTCTTTAGCATTTTAATTTTGAAAGACATGATTGTTTATTAGTATGCCTGAGTATTGATGTCTTTATATCAAACTATAGACTATTGCTTTGAATCATTCGGATCTTATTATTCATACCGTAAGAGAGAGAGATTACATGATGAAACATGTTAGGTAGCATTCCACATCAAAAATTCGGTTTTTATCATTTACCTACTTGAGGACGAGCAGGAATTAAGATTGGGGATGCTTGATACGTCTCCAACGTATCTATAATTTTTGATTGTTCCATGCTATTATAGTATCAATCTTGGATGTTTTATATGCAATTATATGCCGTTATATATCATGTTTTGGGACTAACCTATTAACCCAGTGCCCATTGCCAGTTGCTGTTTTTTTGCTTGTTTTTGTCTTTTCAGAAAATCATTATCAAAAAGAGTTCAAACGAGAAAAAAAACTTTGGATTAATTTTTTCTGGACTAGAAGTGACCCACGAAGCTTCGGGAGAAGACTAGAGGAGCCACGAGGGAGCCACAAGCTCGGAGGGCGCGCCCTAGGGGGTAGGGCGCGCCCCCAGGCTTGTGGGCCCCTCGTAGCCCCTCCTGACCTAATTCCAGCGCTATAAATTTCCAAATATTCCCAATATACCAGAAAGACAGAAGAGAAAACCTTTTCGCCGCCGCAAGCCTCTGTTCTTCTGCGATCCCATCTGGAGGCCTTTTCCGGTACTCTGCCGGAGGGGGAATTGATCACGGAGGGCTTCTTCATCAACCTTGTTGCCCCTCCGATGATGTGTGAGTAGTTTAGCACAGACCTACGGGTCCATAGCTAGTAGCTAGATGGCTTCTTCTCTCTCTTTGATCTTCAATACCATGTTCTCCTCGATGTTCTTGGAGTTCCATCCGATGTAATCTTCTTTTGTGGTGTGTTTGTTGGGATCCGATGAATTGTGAGTTTATGATTAGATTATTCGTGAGAAATATTTGAGTCTTATCTGAACTATTTTATGCATGATTGTTATAGCTTTGTATTTCTCTCCGATCTATCGATTTGGTTTGGCCAACTAGATTTGTTTATCTTGCAATGGGAGAGGTGCTTTGTGATGGGTTCAATCTTGCGGTGCTCAATCCCAGTGACAGAAAGGGACATGACACGTATTTGTATTGTTTCCATTAAGGATAAAAAGATGGGGCTTAATCATATTGCTCGAGTTTATTTTGTCTACATCATGTCATCTTGCTTAAGGCGTTACTCTATTTTATACTTAATACCATAGATGCATGCTGGATAGCGGTCGATGGGTGGAGTAATAGTAGTAGATGCAGGCAGGAGTCGGTCTACTTGTCTCGGACGTGATGCCTATATACATGATCATTGCCATGAATCTGTCATAATTATTTGCTTTTCTATCAATTGCCCAACAGTAATTTGTTTACCCACCGTATGCTATGTGTTCGAGAGAGAAGCCTCTAGTGAAAACTATGGCCCCCGGTTCTACTTTTATCATATATTAAAATCAAAAATACCTTGCTGCAATTTATTTACTTTTATTTTATTTAGTATTTTAGTTTATCTATCACTATCAGAATTAATCCTTGCAAATAACCGCTAGGAGGATTGACAACCCTCTTATTTGCGTTGGGTGCAAGTGTTTGCTTTTGTGTGTGTAGGTGTTGCTAACGTGATTTTGCTTGGTTCTCCTACTGGATTGATAACCTTGGTTCTTAACTGAGGAAAATTCTTATATGTACTATACTGCATCATCCTCTCCTCTTCGGGGAAATACCAACGCAGTCTACAAGTAACAGCGGGCACGGGCCTGCTACACTTGAAGCAGAGGAACCGCTGGAGTGCGGAGAGGTCGCACGGGGATGCTTCGCCGCCGGCGAGTCGCTCGGAGAAGAGGGGCGTGGCAGCGGGTGGTGCAGTTACGCGTGATATGGCCGAAGAAGCGACATCGACAGCAGCGCACATCCCGCCGGCACTCAGACCTGGGATGTCGGCCAAAGCAGCGCGGGCACTCATCGCGGGCGGGGGGTGGAGGAGGCATGCGGGGGGAGCGGGCGGTGCCCTCACGAGCGCGGCGACAGTCAGGCTGGGGACGGGGTGAGGCTCGGGGCGCGAGCGGCGCCGGCCCATGGCCACCTCCCATCCGCCGTCGGGGTCGGAAGCGGTCTCATGCACAACCCGATGCACCTCAGAACGTGGACCAAGGCGCACTGCGGGCGGCGAGAACCGCGGCACGGGCGGGGAGGGAGAGGCCACGGGGGAGGTCCGGCGAGCCGGCTGTCGTGGGAACGTGCCTGACAGAAGATGGTAGGGGTATGTATGGAGAGGGCAGAGTCCTAGCTACGGCGAGGGTGTACACACAGATGTATGAGTTCAGGCCCCACTCGGGAGTGGTAATAGCCCTACGTCTCAGGTGCTCCGGGGAGCTTTCTCTGTCGAGTGATCTGTATGTTGTGTTACAAAAGATGCGAACCCTTGTGCCAGTGGGGAGGGGTGGCTTATATAGAGTGCGCTACCCCTCATAAACGCCCGGCATCTAAGGGATTGATTGTGGGGAGTAAAGGGGGACGTTACTGGTAACGTATACAATAAATGCCAGTTAAGGCGGCGAGCGTAACGCTTGCCCGTTGGCCTCCCTGGGGAGACTCCTGGTCTTCTGCAGTCGAGTGATTGGCGACCGCTCCGAGTGAGAGTTTACTGTCGAGTGTAGGGGGGGTCTTCCGAGTGAACATATGTCGAGTGACTCATATGCCATGGCTAGTTCAGTCGGAATCTCTCTTGTAGTCTTGTAGTCTTGTAGTTCTCCAATGTGGTGTCCTTAGGTGGGGGATGCAGGACAGGCCTAATACCCTACCCTAGGTACATATCCTCGTCATTAGCCCCCAAATGGATCAGGGCTCGAGTGGAGAAGGGGCAGTGCAGGTTCTGCCGAACTCAGCGTTCCGAATGAGCTTCGAGATTTTTCCGATACCTGTGACGACTGGGCCTTCCATCTTCTGCCTTGATCTATTCAGCTTGTCAGCTCTTCCGAATGAATTTGGATGCAGGTTCAAGTCCGAGTGGCGATGCGTGGAGCCGCCGAGAGATGATGGAGTGTCCGGCTGAGTGGTGATGCGCGGAGCGGCCGAGTGTCGAAGGAGCGTCCAGCTGAGTGACGGCGTTCGGAGCGACCGAGTGACGAAGGCGTGAGTGGCGACGCGCGGAGCTGCCGAATGATGACGACGTGTCCCGCCGAGTGTCGATGCGTGGAGCTGCCGAGTGACGAAGACGTGTCGCGCCGAGTGGCGATGCGCGGAGCTGCCGAGTGATGACGACATGTCTCGCCGAGTGGCGATGCGCGGAGTTTCTCCGAGTGGCGATGCGCGGAGCCGCCGAGTGACGAAGACGTGTCGCGCCGAGTGGCGATGCGCGGGGCTGCTGAGTGAAGACGAAGACGCGTCCCGCCGAGTGACGAAGGCGTGAGTGGCGACGCGCGGAGCTGCCGAATGATGACGACGTGTCCCGCCGAGTGTTGATGCGTGGAGCTGCCGAGTGACGAAGACGTGTCGCGCCGAGTGGCGATGCGCGGAGCTGCCGAGTGATGACGACATGTCTCGCCGAGTGGCGATGCGCGGAGTTGCCGAGTGATGACGACATGTCTCGCCGAGTGGCGATGCGCGGAGTCATCGGCAGGGGTCTTAGATATGTTTTGATAGTAGGTCCAGTGGGGGCACGCTGAGTGCACCCGCTGGGTGTAGTCCCCGAGACCGCCGTCGAGTGCTTGCATCGGCGGGGGTCTTAGATTTGTTTGGTTGATTTTGGACTTAGGCGAGGACCGACTCGCAGCTAAGCATCCGAGTGAAAGGAGCGCTTAACACTCGGGAGTGAGTATCACTCATCCGTAGTTTAGAACTTAGGCGAAGACTGGTTCGCAGCTAAGAGCCCGAGTGAAAGGTAGACCTTGCACTCGGAAGTGTTGTTTAACTTAGGCGATACGGAATCGCAGCTAAGCCTCCGAGTGTGAGGATCGCTCATCACTCGGAGTAGTTTTGAACTTAGGCGATGTGGAATCGCGGCTAAGCCCTCGAGTGTGAGGATCGCTCATCACTCGGAGTAACTTGTAATTTTGGCGATACGGAATCGCCGCTAAGCCCCCAAGTGTGAGGATCGCTCATCACTCGGAGTGATTTTGAACTTAGGCGATGCGGAATCACAGCTAAGCCCCCGAGTGTGAGGATCGCTCATCACTCGGAGTGATTTTGAACTTAGGCGATGCGGAATCGCGGCTAAGCTCCCGAGTGTGAGGATCGCTCATCACCCGGAGTGATTTTGAACTTAGGCGATGCGGAATCGCAGCTAAGCCCCCGAGTGTGAGGATCGTTCATCACTCGGAGTGATTTTGAACTTAGGCGATGCGGAATCGCGGCTAAGCTCCCGAGTGTGAGGATCGCTCATCACTCGGAGTGATTTTGAACTTAGGCGAAAGCTGGTTCGCGGCTAAGCCCCCGAGTGTGAGGATCGCTCATCACTCGGAGTGATTTTGAACTTAGGCGATGCGGAATCGCAGCTAAGCCCCCGAGTGTGAGGATCGCTCATCACTCGGAGTGATTTTGAACTTAGGCGATGCGGAATCGCGGCTAAGCCCCCGAGTGTGAGGATCGCTCATCACTCGGAGTGATTTTGAACTTAGGCGATGCGGAATCGCGGCTAAGCTCCTGAGTGTGAGGATCACTCATCACTCGGAGTGATTTTGAACTTAGGCGAAAGCTGGTTCGTGGCTAAGCCCCCGAGTGTGAGGATCGCTCATCACTCGGAGTGATTTTGAACTTAGGCGATGCGGAATCGCAGCTAAGCCACCGAGTGTGAGGATCGCTCATCACTCGGAGTGATTTTGAACTTAGGCGATGCGGAATCGCGGCTAAGCTCCCGAGTGTGAGGATCGCTCATCACTCGGAGTGATTTTGAACTTAGGCGATGCGGAATCGCGGCTAAGCTCCCGAGTGTGAAGATCGCTCATCACTCGGAGTGATTTTGAACTTAGGCGATGCGGAATCGCGGCTAAGCTCCCGAGTGTGAGGATCGCTCATCACTCGGAGTAGTTTTGAACTTAGGCGATGCGGAATCGCAGCTAAGCCCCCGAGTGTGAGGATCGCTCATCACTCGGAGTGATTTTGAACTTAGACGATGCGGAGTCGCGGCTAAGCTCCCGAGTGTGAGGATCGCCCATCACCCAGAGTACTTTTGAACTTAGGCGATGTGGAATCGCAGCTAAGCCCCCGAGTGTGAGGATCGCTCATCACTCGGAGTGATTTTTGAACTTGGGCGAAGCGGATTCGCAGCCAAGCTGAAAAGCGTAAACCCACTGGGGGTTGTAAGCCAGAGAATGCGTACGAGTAAATCCAACGTGGAACTGGAAAAGTCATGCTTTTATTCATCAAGTATCACTGGAGTACTTTTATTACACCTCATCATCTTCCCGAGTGAGAGGGTCGCTCGTGACTCGGAGTAGGTTTTTCCCTTTGCCGTTACGGAGACGATCTTCTTCTTCACCGTTGGCGTATCTAGTGGCAATTTCCATCATCTTGCTAAGAGACATATCTCCTGTCCGACCAAACTTCAAGTAGAGCTCTCTGTATCCAACGCCGGCCTTGAAGGCGCAAACAGCTTGGTGCTCGGAAACACCTTCCACTGTGTGACGAAGAGTGGTCTAACGCTGAATTTAATCCCTCAAAGTTTCATTCGGTTTCTGGACACAATGCTGCAACTCGGACAAACCAGCAGGACGCTTACAAGTGCCTTCGAAGGTCTTGACAAATATTCGGGCAAGATCCTCCCAGCAATAGATGCTAGAAGGAGCCAACTGATTCAGCCATGCTCGGGCCGAACCATCCAACATCAGGGACAGGTGCTTCATAGCTACATTGTCATTGCCTCCGCCGATCTGAACAGCCACTCGGTAATCATCTAGCCAAGTTTCTGGCTTCGACTCGCCGGTGAATTTGCTTACCCCAGCTGCCAACCTGAAGTTGGGGGGAATCTCAGCAGATCGAATGGCTCTGCTGAAACACTCAGGACCCGAAACAGCTGTACCACTTCCACTCGAAAAATCTCTACCATAGCCACCTCTGTTATATCTGACCCTGTCGACCTGGTTCTGAACGAGAACGGATCTCGCGTCAAACCTAGGGTCCCGCTCATCACCGTACGGGCGCCTATCATCATAGTGCCGGGGCACGTATGGACCACTCCGCGAGGGAGTAGGCACTCGACGGTGGTCATCACCGTGATGTCGAGGAGCAAACTGATCTCGCATCTGATCTCTGTACTGATCATCACGATAATCTCCGCCTCTGCGACGCTGAGGTGACCCTGGACTATGGGCCGATTGGACTGTGTCTGCTCTAACTGATCTGCTGTGTATCCTGTTGCGCGACTGAGAGGCAGCGGAGTTCTGCTGTCGAGCCGCCCCAAGCAGGGTTCGGATCTGCTCGAGTCCTCTGCCGGCCTCTGAATCGGACAGCTGTATAGAATCTGCAATCCTAGCCGCTGCTGCAACATTCTGGACCGGAGTACGGTATACCTGACGGTTGTCGTTGACTGGAGGGAACAACTGACGCTGTCGAGTGCGCTCGTCGAGTGACCTCTGCATCTCCTCGAGGCGCGTGCGCTCCGCCAAAGTGGCGAGACGCGCAGCCTCCAGAGCCTGGGCTTCTGCAGTCGCGCCGATGATGGGGGTTTGGAGGACCTCCTCATCCCTGCGCTGCTGATCATTCGACGGGCCACCGCGCTCGTGGCCACCACGGCCGTAACCAGGTGGGCTCTGATGAGAACCAGCCATGAAAACTTCTGCTGCGGGATCGCAGCTCTCGCACTCGGGAGGGAGCTCGGATCGATCTGATGCCGAATCGAACGCGCCATGAGGTGACTCGGCGGGCTCGATGGCCGCAATCTGCGGAGTCGACGCCTGGCGCGCCACCGCGTGCCTCACCCATTGCTGGAGCCGCGAACGACCAGATCGCTAGCGGCGACGCACAGCGGGATGAGCAGACGACGCTGGAGCCGATATGTACGGGGTCGACGGCTGTCGGAGAAGAACGCCGCACGAACTCGCGTTGAAGTGCGTCGCCCCGCGGACGGGGAGAGCCTCAACGTCGAGAGGGGCTTCCTGGAGCCATGCGGAGTCATCGGCGATGAAAGTGAAAGCGCCGAGATGGATCTCGCAGCCCAGGACCAGACCGCCGCCGGAAGTCATTATGAAGATGAAAAACGCAACCTCGCCGGAAGTCGCTTAGACGCCTTCCCCACGGTCGGCGCCAACTGTCGTGGGAACGTGCCTGACAGTAGATGGTAGGGGTACGTATGGAGAGGGCAGAGTCCTAGCTACGGCGAGGGTGTACACACAGATGTATGAGTTCAGGCCCCACTCGGGAGTGGTAATAGCCCTACGTCTCAGGTGCTCCGGGGAGCTTTCTCTGTCGAGTGATCTGTATGTTGTGTTACAAAAGATGCGAACCCTTGTGCCAGTGGGGAGGGGTGGCTTATATAGAGTGCGCTGCCCCTCATAAACGCCCGGCGTCTAAGGGATTGATTGTGGGGAGTAAAGGGGGACGTTACTGGTAACGTATACAATAAATGCCAGTTAAGGCGGCGAGCGTAACGCCTGCCCGTTGGCCTCCCTGGGGAGACTCCCGGTCTTCTGCAGTCGAGTGATTGGCGACCGCTCCGAGTGAGAGTTTACTGTCGAGTGTAGGGGGGGTCTTCCGAGTGAACATATGTCGAGTGACTCATATGCCATGGCTAGTTCAGTCGGAATCTCTCTTGTAGTCTTGTAGTCTTGTAGTTCTCCAATGTGGTGTCCTTAGGTGGGGGATGTAGGACAGGCCTAATACCCTACCCTAGGTACATATCCTCGTCACCGGCGGCGAGCAAAGTGCCTGCCGGTAGGAGCACGGGCGGAGTCAGAGCCTGTCGAAGAGGGACTCGAGTTGAGCCACCGGCGCTCCCGAGATCTGCTGGTGGCGGGAGAGGAAGGGGAGGCCATGGGGTGGGCGCCGGCACGGGCTTGGTGGCCGACGGGGTCCGGAGTGGCCGCCGCCAGGGAGGGAGGGAGGAGCTAGAGGGTACTATCCCACTGTATTAGTCGTCTACGCAGCCTCATAACAAGTGAGGGAAGAAAGGTCGAGCATAACTATTTTCCAGTTCTAGTGCCATTGAGTGGCTGATCGATGAATGTAACCCTCCTTCTGTCTTATCTCCAAGAGAATTCGAGCCATTCGTGCCTCCCTTCCCCGACCACGACCTCATCCACCCTCTCTCACCATCGCAAGTTGCCACCCCCTACCTCCCCCTCCCACCCCTCGCGTTGGCGCTACAAGGTTTGGGGATGAATGCTGCAAGACGGGGATGCGCTGCCTGCTACTGTGATGCCCCGAGATGTCGCAAGCCCGTCCCGATCATGCTATGAGGCCGTGGGCAAAGCGCTGCTGCAAGCGAGATGTTGTTGCAGGGGCGAGGTGGCGCCGCCAAGGCTACTGCCCGTAAGACCCCATATCCGGTACTATTTCAAATATAGACCCTAACGGTCCATTTTTAGAATAGAAGTGCATATAGAGCCACCATAAGCATATGACTTCACTAGATGACCCGTTGCGCAATTGACGCAACGACCAACTGCAGTCAGGAAGTTAAGCAAGCTATAGGTGACACGTATAGCAAACGTTCATTTTATGAATGGCACAAAGACCGGTCACAGCCACGGAGTGAAGCAACTTATGAACAACATATTTTAAGAATGATCCAAAAAGGGACAAAAACGCAACAGAGAAGGTTATTGAACTATTTGAATGATGTTCGACGCGAACTGCCTGCAACTGTGTTTGTTTTTGCCTTGTATATTTACTAATGACAGAAAACGATGATCGCTGTCCATGTCCTTCTCTGACCGGCCAGGGCAACCCAACAAGCGGCGATACGACGCATGTGACTGCGATGGCCACAACGTCCAAAGACCGAACAGACAGCTCAAAACACGCAAACCGGGCAACCGCACCGTCGAAAGTCCGAGCAGGCACCCCAAAACACGCCATCCGGGAAGCCGCAACATCAAAAGTCCGGGCAGACATGTCAAAAGATGCCATCCATCCAGATCATAACGTTTGAAGGCCGGGCAGACATCCTAAAACACGGCAAGACCAATTTCAGCCAACAAGCCAAACAACCTATGACCAACATGTTTCATGAATGACCCTCAAAGGGGCAAAAACAAATGAAACCGAGAATTGTGTTCGTACTGGGTTAATATTTGCGTCAACGATGGCCATCGCCCATTTCTTTCTTTGGCAATGCATATACCATTCCGTTGAGCAGGGAAATGGCATTTCATTTTATCCCCGGTTTTTCCTCATCTCGGACTTGTCAAAATAACCGTGAAGCCAAATGAGACTGCTACCGATGCTAACATATGATGAGATATCGGGCTACAATAGCATGTTAACCTAAGAGGCTAACCATCGAAAGGACCGTCATGAGAACGCGCAACGTAAATTATAGTATGTCAACAACAACTCCATTCGATTGACCCACAATTGGCTGCATCTTCGAGCCGAGCACGATCGCAGCAGATGAAAACCAAGCGAAGCCGCATGCCGTCGGATCGGCCCCCGCTGCTGCACAAGCTAATGTCACTGCTCCATCACTGATACCGACAATTGCCATTAGGCCGCCCATGGAGTCAGTTGCCTCTATTGGGCCGTCGCCAGAGCTAACCACTGCCATTGAAGTGTCTCTCAACTCAGAGCCGACATCGACCAACATGAAGCATCAACTCTTATGCAAGATTAATTATTCATCCCAGTCAAGCACAAGCGATGCCAAAGGAACCGTGTTAAACGCAGGGCAACACACGTTGGAGGCCTATCCTGTCACGCGAAACAGAAGGACATGTATGGGCAACACGTTTAATAAATGTTCGTTCTATGAACTATCCTCAGAGGACAAATGCACAGAAAGGAGATAGTTCATCTCTCCATAAAAATGGAATGACTTAGAGAGGAAATAGCTCATCTATCGATAACATTTTGCCACCAATCGGCATGGCCACAAACTTTTTAGACTTTGCAGCTATCTCGAAACTCACACGGGCATCGAGATATCTTACCCGCTCCAAGGTCAATGGAGAAATTGCCCAGCCAGACGTCCTTAATTGCTGGCACTCCACACCCTTGTGCATCTTCGTCCCTAGCATAAATTTTGCCACATCGAATAGGGATGGTATTGGTTTGTCATATATATGATCCGGTATAAGAATCTGCCGCTGTAGATCAACACCGCTTTTGAGACCAAGGCTCTATGGCCGTAGCACGTCTCTATCCTTGCCGATCGCCACTCCACGGAAGAATATATCCTCGGGAGAGAGGAATCTGTGGAGCTCACCTAGTATGTTGGGCGAGTGCACGATGCAGTACACAAACAATCCTCTCCGACGCACAACTGAAGACGGTAGCGCTTTGCTCCGCCCCACGGACGTGGCAAAAATCACTGTTCTGACCTGTGGACGCAATCAATTCACAAACTAAACTGTCCCGAAAAAAATTTCACCCAGCTGACCCTTTTGTGTGACGCCCGACAATTAGGCGCCACACTACACTGTGCAGCGCCTAGCTCTTAGGCGCCACACTTCTGGCCAGCGTGGCACCCCTGGGCCAGGCCCTGCCCCACACGCATCCGTGCAGCGCCTAAGGTCTAGGCGCCACACTTGTAATGTGCAGCGCCTAAGGTCTAGGCACCACACTTGTAATGTGCAGCGCCTAGTCGTTACGCGCTGCACATTGGCTTAAGCCGGCCTGGCCTGCCCTCCCCCATCCGAACCAGCAGTTATCCCTCCCCTCTCCCCCAACAGAGAGCGGCGGCGGCGGCCCTCTCCTGTCCCCCCCTACATCCCCTCTCCAAAATCCAACAAATTTGAAGTTTTTGACTGTGGGTTTCTTCCCTAATTGCTCCTACAAGGTAAACTCCTCCGATCCCTTTATTTTCCTCCGTAAATTCGTTGACATTATTCACATATATCCAAGTTATGGTGGAACCCTTGATTTTCTTGGATTCGAATTTGATATGAAAAATTGAAAAAGTGAGGTGTGATTTAGGATTTGTAGTCATTATGGAACCCTAGATTGTTCAAGTTTTGGTGGAACCCTTGTTTTGGTTGGATTAGAAATTTGTATGTAATATTGATATAGATTTGTGTGATTAGGATTAGTACATGATTTGTAATCTTTGTGGGACCCTAGTATTTATGATGGGTATTGACAATATATGCTTCCATAGTGAAACCTAGATTGTTGAGATGAACCGTATACATATTGAGATGTTTGTGTTGATGTTTTTTTAGATGAGTGAGATGAAAACCTATATTTGTATTGACAAGGATGATTTGTAACCTTATATTGTTTTGGATGTATATGTGTTTTGTGATGATTATTGATATGCTTTGATTGTATGTCTTACGCAGCCGCCACCGCCACCCCCGGCGCCACCACCTCCCCATGGCCCACGCCTGCAGATCTACCGGGGTGCCATTGGGGGAGGGGAGGGGGTACCGAATGCCGTTGCCTCTGGTTTACAAGACGTTTCCAGATCTCCTGCAGCCGCTCGATTCGCTCTCGGCGGAGGCCCAAGCGGAGACCAGGGCGCAGCGCTGGATGGAGCGGGCGATGCGGATCAGAGACGATGTTCTCTCATGGACGTTGTGCACGAGGGAGTGGAAGGAAGCAGAGGCGGAGGTGGAAGAGGGGTCAGATCTGAATTCCGTCGCCAGGAGACATGCTCGGGTGTGCAAGGATCGTGTAGATCGAGAATTGCTGAATCTCGCCTGGAGAATTTGGTTCGAGGCCAACATGGAGGAGAAGCGCAGGATGCCGCATCCATCCGAGCCGCCACTAGCATTCGCCCATTGGGCAAAGCAGGAAGTGAAGTCAACAGATCGGAGTCGTGCAGAGAGATGGGATTGCATCATAGGTCGGATGCCTACCCGCACCCCGCCGCCCCCGGAGCCGGTGGATCCCTTGCCATACCTCTCACCACCACCGGCAACGGATTGAGAGAGATGGGATTGTCGTCGTTGTTTGCTTAAGAAACTGAAGTTGTCGTCGTTTTATTTGTTGATGAACTTGTGAGGTTATGTAAGATGTTGATGAACTCTTAGTAATGTGCTAGTTGTGTTTGAAGTGATGTTGAACTTGAAGTGATGTTGAAATTGTCTTAATGTATGACCAAACTGCTTTATGTGAGATTAATGTTATATATTATCAATAAAAATATTGGATGAAAATGAAATGAACAGCAAATCTGTTGTTTCTGCAGTGAACAGTTCTGCAACGCCTAATAGTCAGGCGCTGCACTACACAGTGCAACGCCTAGCCTCCAGGCGTTACACTGTAGTGCAGCGCCTGACTACTAGGCGTTGCATATTTGGACATCAGCAACAGAAGGGTTCTAGTAGTTTTCCGTCCAAAATTTTGTCTGAGTTGGTGCAGCGCCTTTTCCTGAGGCGCTGCACTGCACAGTGCAGCGCCTGAGGGCTAGGCGCCACACTTAAATGTACAGCGCCAAAGGCAAGACCCGGTTATTGGCATCACTTGCTATTGCAACCAATAGAGTGCCCTTGTATTGTCCGGTCAAGAACGTGTCATCAATGGCGATGACCGGCCGACAATGCTCAAAAGCCCTCACGCATTGCTCAAAAGCCCAAAATGCACGGCCAAATACTCGGACGGTCCTCCCGTTGTGAATCATTGTTTTGTGCCCATGAGTCTCGACCACATGAACCATGCCTGGGTTAGTGCCGGCCATAGCTCCCAACAACCTAGGGATTAGGTTGTATGCTTCCTCCCAATTACCATACAACATCTTGAATGCGGCTTGCTTCGCCTTCCATGCCTTGCCGTATTTCACCTTGTAATGAAAGACGGCTTTCACAAGGTCCATGACTTGTTGAATGCTCATGGTTGGAAGTGAGGATATTGAGTTGGAAAGCCTGTAAGCGATGAACTCGGACGTGAGTTGTCTGTGGTCTTGGGACACAATCTTGCCATCCACCTTCTTGCCTCGGCACATGTGACTTGGTACACAACTCACTATGTGCCAAGTGGGCCTTCCTTTCCATGGTCTTGCACGCACAATCCATGGACATCACTTTACCTCACATGCAACCGTGTAACGCACATTGACGTCCGAGTGAACCACCTTGTGTGGACGATAATGTGTAACCGAGTAGTTGTCGAGCCACATCTTCAATTCCAAGAAGGTTCCAAACTTAGACCCGGGAGAAATCCCGTTCTTCCCGTCTTCCAAATCCCGGTGAGAATATGGCCTAACTCCAAGATGTATACCTTTGCCACCGTCTACCACGGCTTCATCCGCGAGACTAACATCCTTGAACAATGGTGTCCTATGATCCCGCTGTAATACCTTAATACCTTCTCGAAAGCTTCGGCCTCCTTCACCGTGAACCCCTCCTCATCAACTTCTTCATCGGGACCTTCGTCATCCGACTCCGATGCATAGGCATGGGAATAAGGGATGGAATGGTCCATTGTATCTTGCACATTATATTTGTCGAGATCACCCACATTGTTGTCAT
Source organism: Elymus sibiricus (assembly GCA_039707655.1). Classification (NCBI taxonomy): domain Eukaryota; kingdom Viridiplantae; phylum Streptophyta; class Magnoliopsida; order Poales; family Poaceae; genus Elymus; species Elymus sibiricus. The sequence continues at coordinate 341,117,080 of CM077666.1, read as the reverse complement.
GGAGATCAACTTCATTCTCATCGTCCTCATACTCATCATTCTCCTCTTGCAAAGCTTCATTTTGGTTGTTTGTAATCGGGCTCAATCTTGGCCTCACTTGTTGAGTCAAAGGAGGTTCACTCATTTCATCTTTGTTCATGGGTGGGGGACTACTATCAACCAACGGGGAGGCGTTCCGGTTCAAGTCCAAATGCAAACTAGACTCAACCTTCTTCGTTGCAAATAACTCAAGAGCCTTGTCTAGTGATTCGGCCACCGTCTCCTTGTATGCAACCCAACGTTGCTCGGAGTTCACACGCATGGTCTTCCAACGGATGTGCATTCCAAAAGCCACATTGTGCCTTCCCTCTAACTCAACATTATCACTTGGGTCCATCCAATTCAAATCTTTCCTAACTTGTTCCAAGACCTCGGCATAGCTAGGACTACTATCAAACACCATGTCAACCTCATCCGGGTCCGGTTCAATGTTGCCTTTCAAAAAGGCATCTTTGTCCACATGATGAACATAAACACATGTTCTTCCCATCCCTATAATAATTAAAACAACACAATGTTACATATATTCCATAAGTACTCATCCGAAGATTAACACACAATACAAAGCCCTACCATAGATAGGAAACAATAACCCTAACATCCACTTAACAATAACCATAAGCATAACCCTAACATACTAACAACCCTAACCCAAACCCCAACATAACAACACCCATAACCCTAACCCTAACATACTAAGAAGCCTAACCCTAGCAAATTGACAAACAAACATCACATATTTCAATAAAAAATTCAAAATCCATAAAAAGTAGGGTTTGCCCAAACTAACAAGAAAATGAGCAAATGTGAGCATTTTTTGGATGAAAACGAGGAGATCGGAGGAGATTACCTTGAGGGAGGGATTGGGTTCCAATTCCACGGAGAAAATCTTCAGATTTACTCAATTTGGGGAAGGATTTGAGAGGGGGAGGGGAATAGGCGAGGTGTGTCTCTGTGTGAGTGTGTGGGGAGGGGTACGGGGGGGGGGGGGACCAGCCACATTTAAGTCAATGTGCAGCGCCTAACGACTAGGCGCTGCACATTACAAGTGTGGCGCCTAGACCTTAGGCGCTGCACGGCTGCGTGTGGGGCAGGGCCTGGCCCAGGGGTGCCACGCTGGCCAGAAGTGTGGCGCCTAAGAGCTAGGCGCTGCACAGTGTAGTGTGGCGCCTAACTGTCGGGCGTCACACAAAAGGGTCAGCTGTGTGAAAAAAAAATCGGGACAGTTTAGTTTGTGAATTGATTGTGTCCACAGGTCAGAACAGTGATTTTTGCCCACGGACGTAGTCGGTGAACTCTGCGTCGAGACCAACAATTTTTATCTCCTTTTGAAGGGAGCTCGACACGGCCTTGATCCATCCCCGAACAACACCGGGATCGTGGGTGACGGTGGCGGTTATCTTTAACCAATAATCGAGGTGATGAATCCGGGCAACCTCGTCCACCTGAAACCCCATTCGGAACGACCGAACCGGAGGGCTATGGTTTCGAGTAGGAGTACGTGCCTGATTTGAGCGGAAATAGAACGATTATGTAACGAGGATGTGAAATGCGGAAAGAGTGTGGAACGAGTGCGCTTTGAACGCAAACGAAAATGAGCCAAAGAGCGTAGATTCGGGCCTTGCGATGCAGGAAAATGCAGGCAGTGAAATTATTTATGTGACATATTATGAGGAGGCAGAATAAGAACCACCTAATGAAAGAGTTGTATTACAAGTATCTATGTGTGCTGCCACGGGAATTGGAGCTACTGAAAATACATTTACAGTGAATGTGCAGATCGGCAATATTATTGCAACTGCCCTGGTTGATAGTGGAAGTACTTTTAGTTTTATCTCCATAAGTACAACATCTGTAACTTAATGTAAGACGTTTTACATTAAGTTACAGAGGAATTAGCAAACAAGCTAGATTGCTCTCCTACTTCCACTGCCAAAATTGAAGTATTGGTTTCTATTGAAGGTGTACTTTGGAGTGAATTCACTTGCTTTAATTGAAACTATCATATCCAGGTAGAGAATTTATTTGACGCTTTCAGAGTTCTAATACTGAAAGGATATGACATAATTTTGGAAGCTAGTTGGTTAAAGAGATATAGTCCAGTGGAAATGAGTATATAACAATGGTGATGCAGATCACAAACTTTTTTTTTTTGAAAAGGAGGAGAACCCCCGGTCTCTGCGCATCAGGACGATGCATGCAGCCATATATTATTAACAGAGCAAAATCCAGCAGCCGAACACCATCGACCAGGAAAAAAAACGAAAAACAAACCCTGAGGCCATATACCTCGCGACAGTAACTCTCCCAGATAACCACTAACCCTATGATACAAGACACGACATAAACGAAAAATACACAACTCCTAGGCTACCCCTTCAAGAAGGAATCGCCGCACGTGCGCCGATGATGGCGAGTCCACCATAAGGTTGAACTTCGGATTCTCATCCCCAAAGCAAAGCTTCAATCCACCACCTTCAGCAAGGACACGACGCAGGCGCGCGACGACATAGCCTGATCAGAGATCTTGTGTTTCCACCGGAGTGCATAAGTTGTCGTTGAAGCTGTCTGTACCATCCGCCTTTATCCGTCTACCGACACCTCGATAGCTGGATACCTCTGGAGGAGACAACGGAAGACAAAGACGTCCCATACCGCCTGCCTCCCGCTACTGTCGCACCACCTTCGATCCAACAACAACAGGCTAAACTTGACACCTCCGCCAGAGCCGCCGTGCATCACCTGCCGGTAGCAGGCATGACTTGACGTCTCCGTATAAGACGTCATGCGTAGCATCCGCCGATAGCACATCCACCGGTGGCTTCACCTGCCGACGACACGCACCGCCCGACGACTCCGAGAGAGGCTCATGTGTCACATGCCGAGCCGCATTGAACCCGGTCTGTTGATGGAAGGGACGTCCCATACCGCCACCAACCTCAGAAGGCCGTCACCATCTCGAGATCCGGACTCCAAGTCGCCCACACGACCTCGGAGTCCGCCGCCGTTGATGAAGAGGGGCCGCCGCCCCGGTTCCGGGCGCTACAGGGAGCACCCACCGTCGCGCCAGCTGCTGTCGTCGCCCATACAATGGCAACCGCCGCCGCGATCCCGCATCAAGCGCCATCGACGCCGGAGGAAGCTCCGGCCGCCACGCGCGTCCTGCGACGAGCCCGGACACGGGATCCCAAGATCCGCCGCCGCCGGCGCCGCCACAAGGATCCACCACCTGGCCTGTCATCCCTGGCGGAGGGGACGCCGCCACCACCATGGTCGGATCCGGGTGAGCCGTCGCCATTGCCACCGCCAAGACCGGATCCGGGCTGGACGCCGCCGCCGCCACCGCCACCAGCCACGCCCAGCCCCACCTCCATGTTCTAGCCACGTCCAGCCGACTGGCATGCCACGCCCAACCGATCCACTCGCGCCGCCAAGTGCCGCCGCCGGGATCCGCCGTGCCGCCGTGCCATGGATCTGCAAGACGCCGTCGCTGAAGTCGTCGTCCCGCGCCGCCCGGCATCGTGCGAGGAGAAGGGGATCCCCGCCGCCGCCTACGCCGACCGGATCGGCGGCGCACGCCAGCGGCGGCGAGGGAGGGAGCTGGAGGCGGCGGGCTAGGAGCGGCGGCGGGGGTTCGCCCCCTCGGTCGCTCGCGGGAGCGACGCGAGGGGGAGGAGAGCGCATGAATGTCAATTACGGCGCCGCTGTGCAAGCCCAAACTGTTCACCCCGTGCCCGTATTCCAAGGGCGGGATCTGCAGATCACAAACTTGGAGGGACAAATGAGTACTATTGTTGTGGATGATACCATACCTCTATCCCCTCCAACACAAGCTACCAACACACCTGAAAAGTCACTAGAGCAAGCAATATGTGGGTTGTTTTTGTACATTGCTGCTACTTCAGAGCCAACTTTGGAACAACAGTTTCCACCAGTACCAGAGGAATTATTGGATTTATTATAATGATTTATTTCAGGAGCTCACAGAAACTTCACCTCCTTGTGACTATGCTATACCACTTACTCCTGATGCTAAAATCATAACTCAGAGAGCATATAGAATGCCACATTATCAGAATAATATTTTAGAAACAATAATTAAGGAACTCCTGAGAAATGGTGTTATACAGCTTAGTTGCAGTCCTTATTATTCCCCTGCTTTGCTAATGAAAAAAAAAGGATGGAACCTGGTGGCTATACATTGATTATAGAAAGCATAACTCTCAAATTGTTTAAAAAAGTATGCAATCCCAGTTGTTGAATATTTACTTGATGAATTGCAAGGAGCAAAAGTATTTTCCAAGATAGACATGAGGAGCGGGTATCACCAAATCAGAATGAGACCCGAGGATGTTGCAGAAGCTGCATTTCTACTCATGTGGGGGATTATGAATTTGTTGTGATCCCTTTTGGGCTCACAAATGCCCTTTTCACATTTCAGTCCTTAATGAATGTAGTGCTAGCTCCTTATCTACAAAGAATTGCAACTGTTTTCTTTGATGAAATATTAATATACAGTGTTTCTCCAACAGAACATATACAACATCTGTCTACTGTGTTTGGAACACTCATAATCAACAAGTTGTTTGCTAAACTGAAGAAATACTCATTTTCACATGATCAAGTGGAGTATTTAGGGCACATTATGTCTACCAAAGGAGTGGCTAGAGACCCAGTTAAAATTCTTTTTTTTTCTTTTTTTTTTTTGAACACAAAGACTTTATTCATTTAGGTGCATTTTACAGAAAGAAGCGTGAAAGGAAACACGCTGATCTGGGATAGAACATCCCTGCTTACACATTCTCCTGAACCTGAGCATAAGCACCTAAAAGCTACAGGTCTGGACTGAATTTTAAGAGCAAGTCTAGCTAGATGATGAGCCTTAACATTTTCACTCCTGTTGATATGTACGATCCTGCTCCGATGGAAGGATGGGCTTGCTTGGATTTGAGCAAGTAAGGGCCTGTTCTCCCAATGACCTGGAGCCGAGAAAATATTTATCGCCGCCGCTGCCGATGCAAGCACTGAACAATCAGTGTAGAAGCAGGGCTCCTGGATATGAAAAACATCTGCCAACTTGGTTGCAAGCAGTAGCCCAAGAGCCTCAGCCTGAAGGGGTGAACACGCTGATGGAGACATCGCCAAGACGTGCAACTGCTGGAAGTGGCTGTTGTTGTGGACCTGAATAACAACACCAATACCTGCAGGCTTTGTCGATGAATTCTGCCGTATCTCCCAAGCTGCATCACAAAAAACTGTGTTCCCTGAGGTGCAAGAGTTCTGCAAAATCGATCGTAGCAAGCATGCCTCGGGTGGAGCCAGGTTGTCCTCCTGTAAGTGATTGTGCCGTTGCTGTAGATGTTGATCCTCAGTGGAAACTGATCCTTCCAGCTTGTGTCCTTGAATAATCGCATTGGCTGCTGCATATACCTGAGTAGGCCTGCTTGACTTTCTGTCAAAAAGTTCATTATTTCTAGCTTTCCAAAGACACCAAAGGTAAGTATATAAGTTAGACAAATTAATATGAGGATGCCCAGAAGAAAGCAACATTTGAATCATATCAGGAACAGATGGAGACACTGCAGCTAGAGCTTCAATTTTAATGTACCAAGGATGAGAGAACCAAGCAGCCTTCGAAAAAGGGCAAAGAAATAACAAATGCATTTCATCCTCAATAGCCCCACATCTTGAGCAGTTTTCTGAAATATGCTTTGACAATTTACTAGCTCGCTTCCCTGTAGGTAATGCTCCTCTTAGAAGCCTCCACACAAAAGTCTGTACTCTCGGTACCATCAGCTTGTCCTGCCAAACCTGATTTAGTAGTTGGATAATCTGCTGGTGCACAATTTCTTGGTACACAAGTGTAGACTGTTCCTCGGCGGGCTTTGATGGATGCAAGACCATCATTCAATGCGACGCTTTTTGATCAAAGAACGGACATTGCAGCTAACCATTTCGTCCCTAATGGGAGGCTAAAAGTAGTCCAATAAAGCTACCATTTGCGAAAATAGTTCAAAGTCGGGTAAGCGTTAGCCTTGTGCTTGAACATTGGTTTGGTTTCTATGAAATGGAATCGGGAATCCGATCCCTGATGATCTTAACAGAGAAAATAATAGTACAAAGTAATATCTGCATTTTGCCTCGATACTCTGTTAACACCTACTAGTAGTAAGTGTTACTTCTGTTTCCTATTGACATCGTCTCCTTTCACTGAGTTCTTTCTCGATGATCTCTCCTTCTTGACCTTGTCAATTAGAGAATCCACTACGGTATCCATCTCTTTCTCTATCTCATCGACCTGCGTTGAACCAGGGAAAAAAGGTTAGTCCTTCCAAAAAAAAAAGGAAAAAATGTTAGTAGTTCCATACATGAAAGGGCAAATATCTTCACATAATAAGCACCTCACATTTTAATTAATGTCCTCGAACCAAGTAGAGATTAGTTGTCATGTACTGCATTAAGATTTTCCCTTGAAAAAATACCACTGAGCTTAAAATCGGGGGAGTAATAAATTAGTAGGCAGTTAACCTAACCTTCTCGATTAGGGCCTCGGCTTTCTCCGCGTCCTTCTCAATTTCATCTGCGACAGCCTTGATCCTGGATGCTGCCTTTTTGAGGTTATTATTACCGGGAAATGCTTCAGAGACATCGTCAGCAATTTTCTCAGCCGCCTCAGCCACTTTTTCGACCACCTCAATTGCTACTTCTGCCGTCTGCTCCACCTTATCTATTGTATGTGATTTACACACATGGAGTGAAGTTAAAATCAAGATGCACGCTAAGATCGACATAATCAGTGACGGCGACAGTAAGCTAGCAGGGGCAGAAAAAAAAAACTTCCTACGGTTGTATGGTTTGGCTCCTCTTATCAATCATGTTGCAAAATATGCTTTCTTTGGTTTCCTTAGTCCCTGATCTCCTGATCTTCATCGGGGGTTGCAAAGAATGGTAAATTCACCACCAGAACTATTTATCATCTGCTAGAGCAAACTTTTCTATGCAGCTGAATCTAAATTTTGTCCTCACGAAAAACAATTTGGTAAATAGGAAATGGCTAGGGTCTCCTTTTTGTGCTTTTGTGATCAATGTGAGACAGGGTAACCTTTTTAGCTTGCCCGATGGCTCCCAGTGGCAGTTTCATAGCTAGGGCCAGGCTTCCCTTCCTGGGCCGATTGCTTACACTTTGTGGCGTTAGCAGCCCTTTTCTAGATGATCTGGACTTGTCAGAACTAATGGAAAAGGTGGTATCCCGAAAGTATGTATCAAGTGGTAATACTATCTGATTTGAATTTACCTTCCAGGGCTCTCATCTGTCTGTAAAGAGGTACTGCAGCAAAGAAGACACCGACGAGCAACTTGACCCTGAGAAGCTCGTAGCTCGTCAATGTGTCAAGGAAATCGACAGCAGATTCAGAAATACAGTACATGTTAACACTTCCGTACTCACCATGAAGGCACGTTGGGAACTGGGAAGTTTCCTCCTGGTCGGTCTCCGGAGCTTGGACCAGCTGCGGCTGCGGGGATCCTGAACAAAATAGGTGAAATGTTGTGTAGTAGTAACAATCATGTAAGATACTGACATCAACATACAAGCTACGTAGTAAGAAGCTTAGACCGGGTCATCACAACATCAGTACACTCACTGTGTTGCTCCTCTCGTCGTCGGCTGGACACGGTTGATGCCCCGCGACTTGATGGCAAAGCCGGCGAGGATTTGCCGGCGACGAGGCGATGCAGATACGACCGTGCTCCGTTGTTGCCGAGAAACCTCCGGACTGTATCGCGCCAAGGATCCGGGGGTCAAGGAGCTTACGACGATCGCCATGATTTTTGGGATCTAAAAGGAGCCGGCTTTCTTCAACGTTGAAGCTACTAGCAGTATACGTATGAGTTTATAACTTGTGGCGATCCGATCCGATCCGATAAATATTAATGCAGTCTGCATACCAGCCATATTTATTTATAGTAAATGGACAAGGTGACAACCAATGCCACATCACTGGGAGATATATTAAACTGCATTAGTATATGGTGCATCCTGTCCTCGTTGTCTGACCGCCGCACACCGTCCGGCCCTACGCTTCATCTCAATCTCTTATCATGAGCTCGCTATTAAGCTAACAATTGTGACCATAGGCCAGCGAAAGCAAGCACGGAATCGTCAGCAAGGCCTTCTTTGCGAAGGGGAGAGGCAAAACCAAGTTTTTTTTAGGGATAAAACCAAGCTTTCTTTGCAGGCAGTGTAACGTTGGCAAAAGACCAAAACTACTAGTAACATGTTTGTCAGAGCTGATCCAGTTCAGATAATCGATGATGTATTGCTTAAGCCTTGTGGGCGTATATATAGAAGTACATGACCATCTTGAAGTACAAGACAAGCTAGAACAAATCATAGTCTATCTTATGTTTTCTAAACAATCACGATACTCAACACGGACACATCTAGACGGTGTCGGAACATGTCTGCTCCTCTCTCCCATCTGTACGTGTCCGCTTCTCTCCCTCACTTGTCCGAGTAACACAACGGTGTTCTCCAATGTTATATCCAAATTTTCCAGACACATGCGTATATGATCTATGATTGGTGTAGGTGGTTCAGGATCCCACCAGAGAGAGGAGAGAAAGGAAAAAAGAAAGAGAGAAATTGGTCAGAGGTGGGCAAGGTCCGACATGGCAAACTGAAACGTGCGGACACACAATTTTCCTCCCATATGGTCTGGGTTTGGGAGTTTGCAAATGGTCCAAACAGGGGGGGTGTAACACCCCTGTGTAATGAGCTACAGTGATCCTCATGATTATGCTTAATCACTTTGGTTTGCAATGTATGATCACCTTTGAATTCATATCTCATTTCAAACTCCACCTTTGATTTGAATTTAATTTGCAAGTGGAAAATAAAGTTACACAAAAGTTGCTGAAAAATAGTTCATTATTTAGCAAATATTCCCTAACTAATATCTGTTAAGGAAAACAACGTCACCATAAAGCTAAAATGAGCTATAGTGAAAGCACACTTGCTCCCTTGGTGGTTTTTAGTAATTCATGCCAACATACATATTGTTGGACTAATGCTTTTATCTAGTGAATTTCAGACAAGTTCAACAATGGCGTGGCAGGGACAAGAGGACGTGGAACCCCTTCAAAATGCTAAGGACAATGATTGGCAAAAGATCAAGACTCTACATTTTTGGTTTAGTGATCCAAGATCACATTGAGTCCATAGGAAAGCCAATACTATTAAAAGGGGATGAGGTGTTGCTTAATGGTCTTTTTGCTCAAATGCTTAGTGACAGTACTCCTAAACCCTCAACCACTTTCTCTATCCAAAGATGTCTAAAACTCACATTCCAACTCGGCCCCACCGAAATTTCCTATCCGGAGCCACCGAGTTCACCTAGACTTAGCCACTGCCAAAACTCTAACAAATCGGATCCACCGATATGGATCTCGGTCCCACCGAGATGGCCTTGCCAACTCTCTATGATCATTTGCACCTACTTCGGTCTCACCGAGTTTTGCAAATCGGTCTCACCGAGATGGTTTGCCAACTCTCTGCTGTCTTATTGCTTCACTTCGGTCCTACCGAGTTTATGCAATCGGTGCCACCGAGATGGGGTTTGCCCTAGCCATTGCACTTCGGTCCATCCGAGTTGTTCCTATCGGTCCCACCGAGATTCCTAACGTTCATGTCTTTTACACAGTTCGGTGCTACCGAGATTATGGTTTCGGTGCCACCGAGTTGGGTCAAAAGTGTGTAACGGTTGGATTTTGTGTGGAGCCTATATATACCCCTCCACCACTTCCTTCTCTGGAAAGAGAGCCATCAGAACGTGCCTACACTTCCACCATACATTTTCTGAGAGAGAACCACCTACTCATGTGTTGAGATCAAGCTATTCCATTCCTACCATTTGAACCTTGATTTCTAGCCTTTCCCAAGTTGCTTTCCACTCAAATCCTTCTTCCACCATAGCCAAATCTGTGAGGAGTTGTTTGAGTGTTGGGAAGACTATCATTTGAAGCACAAGAGCAAGGAGTTCATCAACAACACACCGTCTATTACCTTTTGGAGAGTGGTGTCTCCTAGATTGGTTAGGTGTTACTTGGGAGCTCCGACATGATGTGGAGTTGAACCAAGGAGTTTGTAAGGGCAAGGAGATCGCCTACTTCGTGAAGATCTACCCGAGTGAGGCTAGTCCTTCGTGGACGTAAGCCATGGTGGAATAGACAAGGTTGCTTCTTCGTGAACCCTTTGTGGGTGGAGCCCTCCGTGGACTCGCGCAGCCGTTACCCTTCGTGGGTTGAAGTCTCCATCAACGTGGACGTACGATAGCACCACCTATCGGAACCACGCCAAAAACCACCGTGTATTCATTGCGTTTGATCTTCCATACTCTACCTCTTTACATTCTGTACTTTTACATGCTTTACTATTTCCGCTGCTCAATCTCTAGATATGCATGTGTAGAAAGTATTGGAGTAATCTTAACTTATGCCAAAATCTGCCTAAGTTTCAAGAGAAATTAAAATCTGCAACTTTGGTTGGTTAAGTGTCTATTCACCCCCCCCCTCCCTCTAGACTTATCTCCTCGATCCCACAATTGGTATCAGGATGAAATGCTTGATATCTTTGATGAATTTAACTTGAGCAAGTATATTCATAATCCTTATGTGCCCCCTATTGATCCCTTGCATCCTACTCATGAAGAGGAAATTGACATGCTTCGTAATCTTAGAACCGTCAATCTTATCATTAGAGGATTACCTAAGGTTGTGCTTGGTTGTATGCAAAACTTTGAATGTGCTTATACTCTATGGCATGACTTAGAAAAGCGATATCCCGATTACTCTTTAAAGAGTCTCGATAAGATTCTTCATAAGGCTGTTTCTTTTCACAAGATGAGTCCTAATGATCCTAAGTTTGATAATTGCTTGTTTGAGCTTTGTGATCTTATGCGTGCTAAAGGAGATGTTAGAACTATTAGTAACATTATCATGGAAGCCATTAGAATCCATAAACTTGAACATTGTCATGATCATGAAACTAATGAATCTGTTGCCCTAGGTGATGATCACACGCATGATGATGATGATGTTGAGCATGGCTATTATGATGAGGACGAAGACTTTGACATTGAATTTGAGAAGACCATGAGGAATCTCAATCTTGTGGCAAATCTTCGAGATTATATGGCCGGAGGAAAAGAGTGGATTCTTGATAGCGGTTGTACCGATCACATGACCGGAGATAGAGACATGTTTCATGAGCTCGCTAAAAATGATGGTCCACGCAAGTATGTGACTTTTGGAGACAACTCCAAGGGTAAGGTACTTGGCCTTGGTAAGGTGGCCATATCCAATGATAGCTCCATACAAAATGTTATGCTTGTTGAATCTCTTGGTTACAATCTTCTTTTCGTATCTAGACTAGTCGATTTCGGTTTTAATGTTCTATTTACCAAAGTAGATTGCCAAGTGTTTCGCCAAGATAATCATAATATGGTCTTTACCGGCATTCGTAGAGGTGATCTATACATTGTTGATTTCACTAAGAGAGCCCAACCTCGTACATGCTTAATTGCTAAATCTTCTAAAGGTTGGTTATGGCATAGAAGACTTGGACATGTTGGCATGCGTAACCTTGATAAACTTGTTAAAGGAGATCACATTCTTGGAGTGAAAGATGTTATATTTGACAAAGATCAACTTTGTAGTGCTTGCCAAGCAGGGAAACAAGTTGGAGGAAGCCATTCCGTAAAGAACATTATGACCACGAGGAGACCACTCGAGCTACTTCATATGGATCTTTTTGGTCCCAACTCCTATAAGAGTCTTGGTGGTAACTCCTTTGGTTTGGTCATCGTTGATGATTTTTCCAGATTTACGTGGGTGTTCTTTCTTGATGACAAATCGCAGGTACAAAAGATCTTCAAGAACTTTGCAAGAAAGGCTCAAAACCAATTTGAAGTGAAGATCAAGAAGGTTCGGAGTGACAACGGAACGGAGTTCAAGAACACCAATGTGGACACCTTTCTTGATGAGGAGGGTATTACACATGAGTTCTCGGCTACATACACACCTCAACAAAATGGAGTTGTTGAGAGGAAGAACCGGACACTTATTGAGATGGCAAGAACAATGCTTGATGAATACAAGACGCCAAGACATTTTTGGGCGGAAGCGGTTGAAACAGCTTGTCATGCAACAAATCGACTTTACCTTCACAAGCTTCTTGGTAAAATGGCGTATGAACTGCTCACCGGTAACAAACCACAAGTTGGATACTTTCGAGTATTTGGCTCAAAATGTTACATTCTTGATAAGCATCGTCGTTCAAAATTTGCTCCTAAATCTCATGAAGGTTTCCTACTCGGTTATGGATCGAACTCTCACACTTACCGTGTCTACAACAACTTCACTCGAAAAGTTGAAGAGACGGTAGATGTGAAGTTTGATGAGACTAACGGCTCGCAAGTCGAGCAATTGCCACTTGATGTAGGAGATCAAGAACCATCGAAAGCAATCCAAGACTTGCCCATTGGCAAGATTCGCCCCGTGGAAGTAAAGGAGAGTACCTCGTCTATTCAAGTGGAAGCCCCAACATCACATCAAGGTGAACGACAAGTTGAAATGGAGGCATCCACAAGTGGAACATGTCAAGACGATGGGAATGAAGAAGTACAACAAGATGATCCACCTCAACCTCCTTCTCCACCTCCACAAGCGAACAACGACCACATCAACAAAGAAGAAGAAGATAATGATGATGAGGAAGCCTCACCACAACCCAAGCAAAAGCTACCTCGAGTCAGAGCAAGAGTCAACAAGAATCATCCCGTCAAACAAATACTTGGAGATATCCAATCCAGGAGAATCACTCGCTCTAAAACTCGTTTAGCTAACTTTTGTGAGCATTACTCATTTATCTCTAGTGTTGAACCCTTGAAAGTAGAAGATGCTCTCAAGGACCCCGATTGGGTGAATGCAATGCACGAAGAGCTACACAACTTTGAGAGGAACCAAGTGTGGACATTGGTTGAGAAGCCTAAGGAAGAGCAAAACATCATTGGAACCAAATGGGTGTTTCGGAATAAGCAAGATGAAGATGGACAAGTTGTACGCAACAAGGCTCGTCCCGTAGCACAAGGTTACACACAAGTCGAAGGTATGGAATATGGTGAGACCTATGCCCCCGTTGCAAGACTTGAGTCCATTCGCATTTTACTTGCTTATGCCAATCACCATGATATCACCCTTTATCAAATGGATATAAAAAGTGCTTTCTTAAATGGTGAAATTGAGGAGGAAGTGTATGTTAAACAACCTCCCGGCTTTGAGAATCCCAAGAAACCTAATCATGTGTACAAACTTCGTAAAGCTCTTTATGGTCTTAAACAAGCCCCTAGAGCTTGGTACAAATGCTTGACAAAGTTTCTTCTTGAAAAAGGTTTTGAGATTGGGAAGATTGATTCAACTTTGTTCACTAAGAGGGTTAATGGAGAATTATTTGTATGCCAAATTTATGTTGATGATATTATCTTTGGATCTACTAACCCCTCTTTTAGTGAAAAGTTTGGAAGGTTGATGTCAGAAAAGTTCGAGATGTCTATGATGTGTGAACTCAAATTCTTTCTTGGTTTGCAAATCAAGCAAACTAGGGAAGGTACCTTTGTTTCTCAAACAAAGTATACCAAGGACTTATTCAAGAAGTTCAACATGCAAGAAAGTAAAGGTATGAAAACTCCCATGCCCACGAGTGGACATCTTGACTTGGCCAAGGATGGCAAACCGGTTGATCAAAAGGTTTATCGATCTATGATTGGTTCATTGCTATATCTATGTGCCTCCCGTCCCGACATTATGCTAAGTTTGTGCATGTGTGCACGATACCAAGCGGCACCAAAAGAGTGTCACCTTAAGGCGGTGAAAAGAATTGTGAGATACTTGTTACATACACCAAACTTTGGCATATGGTATCCCAAAGGATCTTCTTTTAATCTTGTTGGCTACTCCGATTCGGACTATGCCGGAGACAAGGTTGACAGAAAATCCACTTCGGGTACATGTCAATTTCTTGGTAAATCTCTTGTGTCTTGGTCCTCCAAGAAACAAAATTCCGTATCTCTATCTACTGCCGAAGCGGAATACATTGCCGCGGGATCATGTTGTGCTCAATTACTATGGATGACACAAACTCTTAAAGACTATGGTGTGCATGTGAGACATGTATCATTACTATGTGACAATGAGAGTGCTATTAAGATAGCACACAATCCCGTGCAACATTCTCGAACAAAGCATATTGAGGTTCGTCGCCACTTCATTCGAGATCATGTTGAGAAAGGTGACATTGACCTTAAACATGTTCGTACCGACAAACAATTGGTGGACATCTTTACCAAACCCCTTGATGAGAAAGTGTTTTGTCACTTGAGAAGTGAGTTGAACATCATTGATGCTTCAAACGTGAACTAGAGGTTCATGTGGATGCATACAAGGGCATGAGCATTCTTGACTAATCCATGATACCTTTCATGATCATCTTATGTATTGGATATTTTGCTCCCTTGTATGGTATCTAACCTTTTGTAGGTACTTGGACAAGCTTCATGTCACAAGGATGCGACACACTCTTATCATAAGCAATCTTGAATAACCCAAGTATCAACAATTGATGGTGGAACAAGGAACAAGACAACCTAAACATATCCTTTGACAAACTTTTGAGTTATGCTTCATTCTTGTCATTTTGGATATACATGTTGTTCCTTGCAAAGCTAACCCATGTAGGAAGATGAACTACAAAAGATAGGATCGCTCCCAACTTCAACTCATGTGCATCCACTTCACGTTCAACTACATGATGGACATCACCACCAAATCCCAATGTAAGTTCTCACATCTTAGAGAAGCTTTACTCAAAGATATGAGCTAAAGCAACTCAACAAGATGTGAATACATTGAAATGTTTAAAAGAAAAATGGCAACCCCATTTTGAGCTTAAACGATGAGTATGACCTATGATCAAGTGCTCTCACTTGACTCCTAAGTCAATATACTCTAACATATGTGACCTAGTCACCGACCCATCTAGATGAAGTTCTCTAGTGTTTCTTTTGTTTGTTCTCTTCTTGCTAGAGTGTTTCTTAAAAAAACACTTCATCTAGATGTTGCTTTGCTTATTTTCTGAGTTTATTTTCTTTTTGCTAGTTTCGCAATAAATTCACTGCAAATCCTTGTGAGAATTCCTTTGCCTAGTGAGCCGAGTTGACAAATTGATCCATTGCATCAAACTCGGTTCCACCAAATTGTTTCAACTCGGTGTCACCGATTTTGCTGCTCTAAGGAGTTTTCTGTCAAACATTTCCTGAGTTTTTCTGCTCCAGCTCCACTCAATGATTCTTATCCTCTACTTGCATCTAGAGCCACTCAATGGCTAGCTGTGTTTCTCAAGGACCAAACCCACTTGATCAATGGCTAGCTGTGTTTCTCAAGGACCAAACCCACTTGATCAATAACCTTGAAGTCCCTTCTTGGAAATTGATGTTAAAGGGGGAGAGAGGAATACATCAAAGCTCCTTACCATTATAAAAGAGATGCACCTTACAAGAGGAGAGAATGCTACATGTTTCTAAGAGGGGAGAAACATGATCAGTTTTTTGGTTGTTGTTTAAGTTTTCTTTCCCTACCGCTCCCAATATCCAATGTCAGATTCAGGGGGAGAGGAAGTTCTTTAAGGGGAGACAACTATTTTTTTTGGGGACACGTCTGCTTCAAAGAAGTATTCACCTAGTGATACTCTACTCTACATGTCATCCCAATCTTGGTTTCTTGTTGATCTTGTGTCTTTTCTTGAAGAAGTTATCTTGTGTTTTCTAACTCTGTTTTCTCAAGTGTATTTCTTCAGGTACTTGATCAAGAACTTCAAGGTAAGTATATGCATCACACTCATGAACATGATTGACCTCTTGCTAGTATATATTGTTTGCAAGGAGACAATCATGGACATGTGGACACCTATATGATATATATGTTGCTCTGATGCATATAGCCAAGATACATGTAGCATGTATATCTCCCATGTGGTATCATCACTTTATATGCACCTCTTCAGGGGGAGTTCAGGGGAGCTCATACATGTTACATGCTTTCCTTCAAAGCTTTCATACAAACTTCTGCTAAATCCTTATTTGAAGCTTTGATGCATGTTGTCATCAATTACCAAAAAGGGGGAGATTGAAAGCACACTTGCTCCCTTGGTGGTTTTGGTAATTCATGCCAATATACATATTGTTGGACTAATGCTTTTATCTAGTGAATTTCAGACAAGTTCAACAATGGCGTGGCAGGGACAAGAGGACGTGGAACACCTTCAAAATGCTAAGAACAAGGATTGGCAAAAGATAAAGACTCTACATTTTTGGTTTAGTGATCCAAGATCACATTGAGTCCATAGGAAAGCCAATACTATTAAAAGGGGATGAGGTGTTGCTTAATGGTCTTTTTGCTCAAGTGCTTAGTGACAGTACTCCTAAACCCTCAACCACTTTCTCTGTCCAAAGATGTCTAAAACCCACATTCCAACTCGGCCCCACCGAAATTTCCTATCCGGAGCCACCGAGTTCACCTAGACCTAGCCACTGCCAAAACCCTAACAAATCGGATCCACCGATATGGATCTCGGTCCCACCGAGATGGCCTTGCCAACTCTCTGTGATCATTTGCACCTACTTCGGTCTCACCGAGTTTTGCAAATCGGTCTCACCGAGATGGCTTGCCAACTCTCTGTTGCCTTATTGCTTCACTTCGGTCCTAACGAGTTGATGCAATCGGTGCCACCGCGATGAGGTTTGCCCTAGCCATTGCACTTCGGTCCATCCGAGTTGTTCCTATCGGTCCCACCGAGATTCCTAACGTTCATATCTTTTACACAGTTCGGTGCTACCGAGATTATGGTTTCGGTGCCACCGAGTTGGGTCAAAAGTGTATAACGGTTGGATTTTGTGTGGAGCCTATATATACCCCTCCACCACTTCCTTCTCTGGAAAGAGAGCCATCAGAACGTGCCTACACTTCCACCATACATTTTCTGAGAGAGAACCACCTACTCATGTGTTGAGATCAAGCTATTCCATTCCTACCATTTGACCCTTGATTTCTAGCCTTTCCCAAGTTGCTTTCCACTCAAATCCTTCTTCCACCATAGCCAAATCTGTGAGGAGTTGTTTGAGTGTTGGGAAGACTATCATTTGAAGCACAAGAGCAAGGAGTTCATCAACAACACACCGTCTATTACCTTTTGGAGAGTGGAGTCTCCTAGATTGGTTAGGTGTTACTTGGGAGCCTCCGACATGATGTGGAGTTGAACCAAGGAGTTTGTAAGGGCAAGGAGATCGCCTACTTCGTGAAGATCTACCCGAGTGAGGCTAGTCCTTCGTGGACGTAAGCCATGGTGGAATAGACAAGGTTGCTTCTTCGTGGACCCTTTGTGGGTGGAGCCCTCCATGGACTCGCGCAGCCGTTACCCTTCGTGGGTTGAAGTCTCCATCAACGTGGACGTACGATAGCACCACCTATCGGAACCACACCAAAAACCACCGTGTCTTCATTGCGTTTGATCTTCCATACTCTACCTCTTTACATTCCGTACTTTTGCATGTTGTACTATTTCCGCTGCTCAATCTCTAGGTATGCATGTGTAGAAAGTATTGGAGTGATCTTAACTTGTGCCAAAATCTGCCTAAGTTCCAAGATAAATTAAAATCTGCAACTTTGGTTGGTTAAGTGTCTATTCACCCCCCCCCCCCTCGAGACTTATCTCCTCGATCCCACATATAGGAATTAAAACAGTGCAAAAAGAAGCATTTTAAATGCCTATTCACTTGTGGAAAATTCAAATGGAATCTTTTGGGTCCCAAACTTTTTATGACACTGCCTAATATTGCAACATATTTAACTGGCCAGGATCCACATTTTTGCAAAATGTTGTGGTGGCCTAAATAAATGCAAAGGCCCTCTGTATACAGAAAACAGAAAAAAAGCAAAAGGCAGAAAAAGGAAAAGGGCCTGGGGGCACTGGACTTAAGTCCACAGTGCCGGCCCAGCCAAGCCAGCGCCTCCTTCCACCTCCCGCTCCCCCTCTCTCCTCGCTGTCGTCGCCACAACGCACGCGCGCGCCCCTGCAGCCAGGGCCCCCCTCCTCGCCACTCGACGGCGAGTCGCCGCGCCGCTCCTAGTCGGTTAAGAGCCCCTGGCTCCCCCCTGGCCTCACTCTCTCTCCCTCTCCCCTCTCCAGCGCCTCTCCCCTCTTCTTCTCCCTCGACCGACGCGGCCATCACCACACACCCGTCGCTACCGCGGCCACCACCGGCGATTCGTCCGCCCGCCGTGTCCGTGAGGTCCGCCTCGTGGTCCTCTACCTCCACGCCGACGAACACAACCGGAGAAGCCCCAGGGCGACGCGCCCGACCCCGCCTTCGACCTTCTGCATCTCCAGCCGCCGTCTTTGATCCGCCACCACCGGACCTCCCCGAGCCCGCTGCCATCCCCTACAGCTTCGCTGTGAGCACCGCGTCCCCTCCGCTCTCTTCTCCTCGTAGCTCCGTGCCCGTAGACGCCATCCCCAACGAGGCCAAGCCCACCGCCGCGTGAGCTCGTCGCCGCAACCGTCCGGTGACCAAATGGTCACGCGCAGGTGTCCTTTGAGCTCGCACGCACGCATAGATCCCCCCTGCCCCTTTAGTTTGAGCAGTTGCGCGCCACTGCTGCTGATCCCCTTCCATCCGAACGTCACCGCCGCCGGCGTCGACACTGCGCCCTACTCCGGCCACCTCCAGTCGAACCAGTAGCACCATCGGATGCGCGACGTCGTCAGCTCTCGAACGCCGCCTCGCACGCGCCGAACGGGCCACCGTAGCGAAATTCCGGCCAACTCCGGCGAAGCACCGCCGCGAGACGGCTCGCCGGCGTTACTCCGGCGCCGCTTGCTGACCTGGCCGCCACGTGGCCTCCCCTGAGTTGCTGACAGTGGGCCCAGTGGGTCCCGTTGTCTGGGTTGACTTGGTCAACCCTGCTGACTGGGCAGCCTGGGTCACTAACATGTGGACCCCACGCTAATTAAACGTTTTTATAAATAATTGATCTATAAATTAAAACTGTTAATTAAACTGAGTCACTGATGGTAGGGTCCCATCTAGCTAATTATTTCAATTAGTTAAATTAATTAACTACTGTGTATGACAGGTGGGCCCCACCTGTCAGTTTGACTAGTCAGTGGTCAACTCTGTTGAATGCTAACTGGGCTTTGACTGGCCCCACATGTCATTGATTGTGGCTGGCTCAGTCTAGGTATAAAAAGTATTTCACTATTTAAATTCAAATTTAATAATTAAAGTAACTCCAGGAATTTTAGAAAATGATTAAAACTTTGAAAAATCATAGAAATTAAACCGTAGCTCGGATGAAAAAGTTTTCTACATGAAAGTTGATCGGAAAAACGAGACGAACCCGAATATGCCCTCCGTGTAGCTGTCACATGCACACAACACTGCAAACATGGAACCTTCCCTCTGGTTCATCTGTCTGACAGATGCCTAAAGCCGGGAAAATATTCTCAGATATTTTCCCTCTCGCTCAGTAACGTGTAGCACTGCGATAGGTCACCCCCCAGCTCTGCATATTGCCATGCCATGCATCTGTGTTGCAATTGTTTGCTTCGTATTTATTTGTTTCCTCCCCCTCTTCTCTCCGGTAGACCCCGAGACCGACGCTGCCCCTGAGGACTGCTACTCCACCGATGACCCCTCTTTTACCGCGGAGCTTCCAGGCAAGCAAAATCCCTTGATCATTCCTATATCGTCTATTCCTTCTCTCCCATGCTTGCATTAGAATTTGCTACTGTAATTGATTGCTCCTATTCTGATGCATAGCCTGTTTTTGTAACTGCTGCTGATACCTTACCTGCTACCATAAATTCTTAGTATAGGTTGGTTAGTGATTCATCAGTGATCCCTCACCCTTGTCCCTGTTGCCCCGCTTTGTTACTGGTGCCCCGATCAACGTGATCAATGTACAGAGACCGACACAGTACCGCACACCCCCTTAGTTGTACGACTCTGCAGAGCTACTATCAAGTGCCGAGGGTGATACCTCCTACCTCACTCCTGATGATATCTCTGTAGCGTAGCTTGTCGGTTTTGGGTTACCGAGGGTGATTCCTCTTTCACCACCTCCGATGATGCCTCTGTTGTGCAACCCCTCAAGTGTGAAACCATTGAGGGTGATTCCTCCAAGTTCACCTTGATGGTTACATCGAGTAGGAATCCAACGAAGGTGATTCCTCGGATTCCCCTTGATGTTATGGACACACGGTTACCCTACTTTTACTTTAGTCCACTGTTGAAGTCGGGTCGACCCCAAGGGGTACCCGCGAGAGATGTGAAGTCAGGTTGACCGTGAGGGTACCCGCGAGATAATTACGTGGCACGGCCGGGCAGGCAGACCGCCCCAGGAGAGGGATGGCGTAGCCCTTGCCGTAAGTCCATGAGACGGGGCGACGGGGTCATATGATCGTGGATCTCTGCTCGTCTCCGCGAGCTCCCAATGCACTAACGGTTTGGATATGTGATCTGAGTAGGCCTCTGGCGTTTTCGCACTAATCACCACGCAGGTTAGCACTAGGCGTCGTACGTTTCTTCCGAAAGCTCTATCAGACATCCAGTTCAGCATTGTGGCCGGGTCGGATCGGCGCCATCCAGGACAGAGGTGGTGCCTGGATCCACCTTGCGCATAACGAACCGGAGTGCAAAGGGCGATGGGCCCAAGACCCCTGAGCGCTTAGGATGTAGACCGGCGGGGACCTCTCTGCGGAGCCTAGGTAGGACTACGGCGTGTCGATCAGCCGAGGCCGGGCATGACCCGGAAAAGTGTGTCCGGCCAGAGTTAATCGAGCGTGTTGGGTAACAGTAGTGCACCCCTGCAGGGAAGTTATCTATTCGAATAGCCGTGTCCACGGTAACAGGACACTCAGTGTAGTATCCCGATCTACTACAACTTGAATTGGATACTTGTGTTACTTAATAATATGTTAGCTCCGGGATCGCTTTCTCGCAGGGAGGCGAGGAAGGATCTCTGGGCATGGCTACTATTATACTTGTTGCTACTGCTATATTTATGTACTAATCTACACTCTTCTAATGCTGCAAGATGATGCAAGTTGCTAGTCTTCGTTAGGCTAGGATATCCCCTCTATTCTGGCATTTCTGCAGTCTAGTCCTTAGATACAGCCCATTCATTTGATACCGATGCATAAATAGAATAGTTCTGATGTAAGTCTTGCGAGTACTTGGGATGAGTACTCACGGTTGCTTTGCTACCTCTTTTTCTCTCATACCCGAATGCTGCGACCAGATGACGGAGCCCCGGAGCCAGCTGACCCCGTCGACGACTGCTACTACCCTGGTGGAGTATACTACTACGCGGAGACCGACAACCAGGAGTAGTTTCGGAGGCTCCCAGGCAGGAGGCCTGCGCCTTTTCGATCTAGTGTCGTTGTTTTGCTCAGCCTTCTTAAGGCAGACTTGTTTAATATTTATGTCTGTACTCAGATACTAATGCTTCCGCTGACACTTGTGTAACTCGAGCTTATGTATTCGAGCCCTCGAGGCCCTTGGCTTGTAATATAAAGCCTGTATTATTTTATTTTGTGTTTAGAGTTGTGTTGTGATATCTTCCCGTGAGTCCCTGGGCTTGATCGTGCGCATTTGCGTGTATGATTAGTGCACGATTGAGTCGGGGGTGTGACAAGTTGGTATCAGAGCCGACTGCCTGTAGGAACCCCCCTTTTCCTACTCCTTGGCCGAAGTTGAGTCTAGTATTTGAAAAATTGTTTTACTAACATGGTTGTGTGTCTTACGGGCCCACGTCGCCAACGGATGGGTTTAGGATCTTTTATTCCTCTCCTTTACTCTGGGACTCTGATCTCTCTTCCTTTCGGGTTAAAGATTTTACTGACTCTAACTCTAGGTTCTCGTGATCACATCCACCCGGAGTTTTGAATTAATCCTTTTTTTAGTTGTGGGCCAGGTTCTGCTTCACAGTGTTCACGGACCGCAGGATCCTTTTATCGAGGGCACCCTGCGTTGTCACTTGCATATTCCTCGCTCCAGTAGTTTTCTCCGACGTTGATGTAGCCTTTGCTATGTCTCGTTGTTGTATCTCTCCACCGCATGCCTGCGTGCCGCCTACTTTGTCTAGTTGCGAGTGTTTCCGAACTCGTGCTGCCCATTTGAATCCAACTCTGCGCATGGATCTGTATGTCATTAATGACTACTAATATGTATCTAATGCACTCCTTGTTCATTGTTCAAGCTACATCATGAATGACTCCTTACACTTGCAATTGCTCTTACTAAACTAACCCCTGTTATTTTAGGCAGGATGGTTAGGTCCAATGCCCGTGGTCATGGCCGTGGTGCCAGTGCTCCACCACCGCCAGATTACATGGCCGCTATGCTGCAGCAGTTTGAGCTGAATCGTCAGTTTATGACTGGGGTAATGGCCCAGCTTCCAAACTAGAATGTTCATCAACAGCCTGCCCCAATTACACTGCAAGAATTTGTGCGCCTCAACCCGTCCATTTTCCGCAACTCCACCAATCCTATGGATGCTGATGATTGGCTTCATGACATCCTGTTTGAGATGGAGTCAGCTAATGTTGCCCCTGACAGTTACGTCACCTTTGCGGCATTTCACCTGAAGAGTCCAGCTGCTCAATGGTGGGAAAGCCACAGGGGTATGCTGCCTGCTGGAACTGTAACCACTTGGCAGGAAATTCAGTCAGCCTTTCATGCACGGCACATTCCTCGAGGTCTGATGGACCAGAAGAAGAAGGAGTTCCGCAAACTCACAGAGGGCGTAATGACTGTGGATGAATATCAGAGGAAATTTCTTGATTTATCCCGCTATGCTGAGGATGACGTCTGCACTGATGCTCGCAAGCAGGAGAAATTCCGTGAAGGACTGCGTCCTGATATAAAGCTCGCAATTGTTGTCCATGACTGCGCGGACTTTGCGACGCTCGTCAGCCAAGCTTTTCGAGCTGAAACTGGTCTGACTGAGTACCAGGAGTCGCTCAAGCGTACTCAAGATGTTGGCTCATCCTCGGGTCAGCCTGCTCAGAAACGTCAAGTCTGGATCCCGCACAATGTTTGTCACCGACCTGCTCCAACACCAAGGCCGTCTTATGTCGCACCTCGTCTGCCTCCGCCGCCGAGACAGCTAACGATTCAGGGTGGACAGCCCAATGTTATGGCTCCTCCCCTTAATGATGGATTTTGCCACAAGTGTGGACAGCCAGGACACCTTGCTCTCAACTATCGCCAGGATCAGTCTCAGGCTGCACCATGTCCTCCTATTGGTCGTAAAAAGGGTTGTCGAAACCGTCGATCCAGAAACTGTAATATCAGATTGGCTGTTGTTGTACTTGGCCATGCCAATCATGTCGATGCTGAAAAGGCTCAGAAGGAACTGACTATCATGTTGGGAACCCTCCCTGTCAACTCAATACCAGCTTTTGTTCTTTTTGATTCAGGAGCGTCACATTCCTTCATATCTGAGGCGTTTGCACGCAAGCAAGAGTTATCATTCAAAAACGTGTACCCTCCGCTGGTGGTTAGCTCTCCAGGGTCCAGGTGGGATACCTCGATGATAGCCCACAACAACCACATTGCAATTGGAGGATTAGTGTTCACTGCTTCACTCATGGCCCTCAAGGTCTCTACCATAGATGTCATTCTCGGTATAGATTGGCTGAAAGCACATAATGCTTTCATCGACTGTGTTGCTAAGAAAGTCCAACTTACACATCCTTCTGGCCAGACAATCCAATACTCAGCCCGAACAGCTCAGAATGCCGAGAGCCAGATATATGCTCTGAATGCATTGAATGCTTCACCTCTTGAGGGAATAGAGAACGTTCCAGTTGTTCGTGACTTTCAAGATGTCTTTCGAGAAGAACTTCCAGGAGTACCCCCCTGCTAGGGCTGTCGAATTTGTCATCGACTTGAAACCGGGCACTACTCCTATTGCGAAGCGTCCTTATAAGATGCCGCCGCATGAACTCCTTGAGCTTAAGGAGGAAATTGACAAGTCACTTCGTAAGGGTTTCATTCGCCCCAGTTCTTCTGCTTGGGGAGCACCTTCTCCCTTTGTTAAGAAGAAGGATGGAACAAATCGGTTGGTTCAGGATTATCGACCTATCAACCAAGCAACAATTCAGAACAAATATCCACTTCCTCGGATTAATGATCTGTATGATCAACTGGCTGGTTCCTCAGTATTCTCTAAACTTGATTTGAGATTGGGTTACCATCAGATACGAGTCCGCGAAGAGGGTATTCCCAAGACAGCCTTCGTTACTCATTATGGTTCTTACGACTACACTGTCATGTCCTTCGGCTTAACCAATGCTCCAGCAACGTTCTCTCGATTGATGAACTATATCTTCATGGATTACCTCGATAAGTCCGTCGTGGTTTATCTGGATAATATCCTGGTATATTCCAAGAATAAGGAAGAACATGCTGAACATCTTTGTCTTGTACTGGAAAGACTTCGGGAGCATCAGCTATATGCCAAATATTCCAAGTGTGAATTCTGGTTATCTAAAGTAACCTACCTTGGCCATGTGATTTCCAAGGATGGTATTGCTGTCAACCTAGAACGAATTCAGGCTATTCTTGACTGGACTCCCCCAAAGAATGTCAAGCACGTCAGAAGTTTTCTCGGACTTGCCAGTTATTGCCGTCGTTTTGTCGAGAACTTCTCCAAGATTGCCAAGCCTCTGACTAATCTGCTTCACAAAGGCATTAAGTTTGAATGGACAGACAAATGTCAGTAAAGTTTCCAGACTCTCAAGGACAAGCTGACCTCTGCACCAGTGCTTGCTCCTCCGGATTCTCGCAAGGAATTCGTGATTTATTGCGACGCCTCTCGTCAAGGTTTAGGCTGTGTCCTAATGCAAGAGCGCAAAGTGATTGCTTATGCCTCACGATAGCTGCGTCCTCATGAAGAGAACTACCCAGTTCATGATCTCGAACTTGCTGTGGTTATTTATGCACTGAAGTTGTGGCGACATTACCTTCTCGGTAATCGTTGCGAGATCTACACTGACCATCAAACTCTGAAGTATCTGTTTACTCAGCCGGATCTAAATCTCCGTCAACAGAGATGGATGGAGGCAATTACAAACTATGACTGTGGTATTTCATATACACCTGGCAAGGCTAACGTAATGGCTGATGCTTTGAGTCGCAAGTCTTATTGCAACAATCTCATGGTTCAGCGAGCTCAACCCCTTCTTCATGAAGAACTTCGCAAGTTGAACCTTCACATCGTTCCACACGGTTCTCTTAATGCCCTAGTTCTGCAACCAAATCTTGAGAAAGCTGTTAAGTCTGCGCAAGCAAAAGACGCAGAAGTTGATCAGATGAAAAGGAATCTTGTCCTAGAAAAGGCCAGAGATTTCTCACTTGCTGAAGATGGAACCTTGTATTTCAGAGATCGCATTGTAGTACCACGGTTCGAACTTATGACGGACAAAGTTATGAAGAAGGCACATGATACACCACTGTCTATTCATCCGGGTAGCACCAAGATGTATCGCGACCTTCGTCAAAGGTATTGGTGGTCTAAAATGAAGCAAGACATTGCTCGCTATATTGCCGAATGTGATGTTTGCCGTCGCGTTAAGGCAGAACATCAAAAACCTGCTAGAATTCTGCAACCACTTCCTATTCCTGAATGGAAATGGGATAAGGTTCAAATGGATCTTATCACTGGTCTCCCCAGGTCGCAAAAGGGTCACGATGCTATTCTTGTCGCCATCGATCAACTCTCCAAAGTTGCACATTTTCTGCCAGTCAAGGAGACAATCACTGCTAGTCAGTTAGCAGACTTGTATATCTCCATAATTGTATCACTCCACGGTATTCCGAAGGAGATCAGTTCAGACCGTGGCAGCCTCTTCACCTCAAAGTTCTGGGCAAGTTTCCAAGAAGCTATGGAAACTCATATAACCTAGAGCTCAGCTTATCACCCCCAGTCCCAAGGCCAAGTTGAATGAGTTAATCAAGTGCTTGAAGACATGCTGCGTGCTTGTGTCATTTCATTTGTCAAGAAGTGAGAGGAATCTCTCCCGTATGCTGAATTCTCGTAAAACAACAGCTATCAAACTAGCTTGAAGATGGCACCCTTTGAGGTACTCTATGGACGTAAGTGTCGAACCCCTCTGAATTGGTCAGAAACTGGGGAACGACCGCTCATTGGTCCGGATATTATCCAACAGGCTGAAGAGCAAGTCCGTATCGTCCGGGAAAATCTCAAGGCGGCCCAGTCTCGCCAGAAGAGCAATTATGATTGTAAACACTGGGGGTCGATCTATCAACCTGGTGAGCAAGCTTATCTGCGTGTCACTCCTATGAAGGGCACTCATCGCTTCGAAATCAAGGGCAAGTTAGCTCCTCGCTACATTGGTCCCTTCCGCATACTCGCCAGACGTGGACATGTGGCATATAAATTGGAATTGCCGCCGCGGTTCTCTCATCTCCACGATGTCTTCCATGTGTCACAACTTCGTCGTTGCTTTAAGGATCCGCACCGTGCAGTGGATCATGAGATGCTCGAACTGCAAGATGATCTCTCTTATAAGGAGCATCCGATCCGCATTCTTGATCAAGCTGAACGTCGGACCCGGCAGAAGACAACCAAGTTCCTTAAAGTGCAGTGGTCGAATCATACTGAAGATGAAGCCACTTGGGAGCGTGAGGATCGTCTTCGCGAAGAATACCCCGATCTTTTCCCTTCTACCTCCCGAATTCTCGGGACGAGAATTTCTTTTAGAGGAGGAGAATTGTAACACCCCTGTGTAATGAGCTACAGTGATCCTCATGATTATGCTTAATCACTTTGGTTTGCAATGCATGATCACCTTTGAATTCATATCTCATTTCAAACTCCACCTTTGATTTGAATTTAATTTGCAAGTGGAAAATAAAGTTGCACAAAAGTTGCTGAAAAATAGTTCATCATTTAGCAAATATTCCCTAACTAATATCTGTTAAGGAAAACAACATCACCATAAAGCTAAAATAAGCTATAGCAATTAAAACAGTGCAAAAAGAAGCATTTTAAATGCCTATTCACTTGTGGAAAATTCAAATGGAATCTTTTGGGTCCCAAACTTTTTATGACACTGCCTAATATTGCAACATATTTAACTGGCCAGGATCCACATTTTTGCAAAATGTTGTGGTGGCCTAAATAAATGCAAAGGCCCTCTGTATACAGAAAACAGAAAAAAAGCAAAAGGCAGAAAAAGGAAAAGGGCCTGGGGGCACTGGACTTAAGTCCACAGTGCCGGCCCAGCCAAGCCAGCGCCTCCTTCCACCTCCCGCTCCCCCTCTCTCCTCGCTGTCGTCGCCACAACGCACGCGCGCGCCCCTGCAGCCAGGGCCCCCCTCCTCACCACTCGACAGCGCGTCGCCGCGCCGCTCCTAGTCGGTTAAGAGCCCCTGGCTCCCCCCTGGCCTCACTCTATCTCCCTCTCCCCTCTCCAGCGCCTCTCCCCTCTTCTTCTCCCTCGACCGACGCGGCCATCACCACACACCCGTCGCTACCGCGGCCACCACCGGCGATTCGTCCGCCCGCCGTGTCCGTGAGGTCCGCCTCGTGGTCCTCTACCTCCACGCCGACGAACACAACCGGAGAAGCCCCAGGGCGACGCGCCCGACCCCGCCTTCGATCTTCTGCATCTTCGGCCGCCGTCTTCGATCTGCCACCACCGGACCTCCCCGAGCCCGCTGTCATCCCCTACAGCTCCGCTGTGAGCACCGCGTCCCCTCCGCTCTCTTCTCCTCGTACCTCCGTGCCCGTAGACTCCGTCCCCAACGAGGCCGAGCCCACCGCCTCGTGAGCTCGTTGTCGGCAACCGTCCGATGACCAAATGGTCACGCGCAGGTCGCACGCACGCATAGATCCCCCCTGCCCCTTTAGTTTGAGCAGTTGTGCGCCGCCGCTGCTGATCCCCTTCCACCCGAACGTCACCGCCGCCGGCGTCGACGCTGCGCCCTACTCCAGCCACCTCCGGTCGAACCAGTAGCACCATCGGATGCGCGACGTCGTCAGTTCTCGAACGCCGCCTCGCATGCACCGAACGGGCCACCGTAGCGAAATTTCGGCCAACTCCGGCGAAGCACCACCGCGAGACGACTCGCCGGCGTTACTCCGGCGCCGCCTGCTGACCTGGCCGCCACGTGGCCTCCCCTGAGTCTCTGACAGTGGGCCCAGTGGGTCCCGTTGGCTGGGTTGACTTGGTCAACCCTACTGACTTGGCAGCCTGGGTCACTGACATGTGGACCCCATGCTAATTAAACGTTTTTTATAAATAATTAATCTGTTAATTAAAACTATTAATTAAACTGAGTCACTAACAGTAGGGTCCCACATAGCTAATTATTTCAATTAGTTAAATTAATTAACTACTGTGTATTACAGGTGGGCCCCACCTGTCAGTTTGACTAGTCAGTGGTCAACTCTGTAGACTGCTGACTGGGCTTTGACTGGCCCCACATGTCACTGACTGTGGCTGGCTCAATCTGGGTATAAAAAGTATTTCACTGTTTTAATTCGAATTTAATAATTAAAGTAACTCCAGGAATTTCAGAAAATGATTAAAACTTTGAAAAATCATAGAAATTAAACTGTAGCTCGGATGAAAAAGTTTTCTACATGAAAGTTGATCGGAAAAACGAGACGAACCCGAATATGCCCTCCATGTAGCTGTCACATGCACACAACACTACAAACATGGAACCTTCCCCTCCGGTTCATCTGTCTGACAGATGCCCAAAGCCGGGAAAATATTCCCAGATATTTTCCCGCTCGCTCAGTAACCTGTAGTACTGCGATAGGTCACCCCCCAGCTCTGCATATTGCCATGCCATGCATCTGTGTTGCAATTGTTTGCTTTGTATTTATTTGTTTCCTTCTCCTCTTCTCTCCGGTAGACCCCGAGACCGACGCTGCCCCTGAGGACTGCTACTCCACCGACGACCCTCTTTTACCGCAGAGCTTCCAGGCAAGCAAAACCCCTTGATCATTCCTATATCATCTATTCCTTCTCTCCCATGCTTGCATTAGAATTTGCTACTGTAATTGATTGCTCCTATTCTGATGCATAGCCTGTTTTTGTAACTGTTGCTGATACCTGACCTGCTACCATAAATGCTTAGTATAGGCTAGTTAGTGATTCATCAGTGACCCCTCACCCTTGTCCCTGTTGCTCCGCTTTGTTACTGGTGCCCCGATCAACGTGATCAATGTACAGAGACCGACACAGCACCGCACACCCCCTTAGTTGTACGACTCTGCAGAGCTACTATCGAGTACCGAGGGTGATACCTCCTACCGTGAGTTACCGAGGGTGATTCCTTTAGGGTTAGGGTTTAGTCCTGATGATATCTCTGTAGCATAGCTAGTCGGTTGTGGGTTACCGAGGGTGATTCCTCTTTCACCACCTCCGATGATGCCTCTGTCGTGCAATCCCTCAAGTGTGAAACCATCGAGAGTGATTCCTCCAAGTTCACCTTGACGGTTACATCGAGTAGGAATCCAACGAGGGTGATTCCTCGGATTCCCCTTGATGTTATGGACACACGGTTACCCTACTTTTACTTCAGTCCACTGTTGAAGTCGGGTCGACCCCGAGGGGTACCCGCGAGAGATGTGAAGTCGGGTTGACCGTGAGGGTACCCGTGAGATAATTACGTGGCACGGCCCGGCAGGCAGACCGCCCCAGGAGAGGAATGGGCCTAGCCCTTGCCGTAAGTCCACGAGACGGGGCGACGGGGTCACATGATCGTGGATCTCTGCTCGTCTTCGCGAGCTCCCAATGCACTAACGGTTTGGATATGTGATCTGAGTAGGCCTCTGGCCTTTTCGCACTAATCACCACGCGGGTTAGCACTCGGCATCGTACGTTTCTTCCGAAAGCTCTGTCAGACGTCCAGTTCAGCATTGTGACCGGGTCGGATCGGCGCCATCCAGGACAGAGGTGGTGCCTGGATCCACCTTACGCACAACGAACCGGAGTGCAAAGGGCGATGGGCCCAAGACCCCTGAGCGCTTAGGATGTAGACCGGCGGGGACCTCTCTGCGGAGCCTAGGTAGGACTATGGCGTGTCGATCAGCCAAGGCCGGGCATGACCCGAAAAAGTGTGTCCGGCCAGAGTTAATCGAGCGTGTTGGGTAACAGTAGTGCACCCCTGCAGGGAAGTTATCTATTCGAATAGCCGTGTCCACGGTAACAGGACGCTCGGTGTAGTATCCCAATCTACTACAACTTGAACTGGATACTTGTGTTACTTAATAATATGTTAGCTCCGGGATCGCTTTCTCGCAGGGAGGCGAGGAAGGATCTCTGGGCATGGCTACTATTATACTTGTTGCTACTGCTATATTTATGTACTAATCTACACTCTTCTAATGCTGCAAGATGATGCAAGTTGATAGTCTTCGTTAGGCTAGGCTATCCCCTCTATTCTGGCATTTCTGCAGTTTAGTCCTCAGATACAGCCCATTCATTTGATAGTGATGCATAAATAGAATAGTTCTGATGTAAGTCTTGCGAGTACTTTGGATGAGTACTCATGGTTGGTTTGCTACCTCTTTTTCCCCCATATCCGAATGCTGCGACCAGATGACGGAGCCCCGGAGCCAGCTGACCCCGTCGACGACTGCTACTACCCCGGCGGAGCCTACTACTACGTGGAGACCGACGACCAGGAGTAGTTTCGGAGGCTCTCGGGCAGGAGGCCTGTGCCTTTTCGATCTAGTGTCGTTGTTTTGCTCAGCCTTCTTAAGGCAGACTTGTTTAATCTTTATGTCTGTACTCAGATACTAATGCTTCCGCTGACGCTTGTGTAACTCGAGCTTATGTATTCGAGCCCTCGAGGCCCTTAGCTTGTAATATAAAGCTTGTATTATTTTATTTTGTGTTTAGAGTTGTGTTGTGATATATTCCCGTGAGTTCTTGGGCTTGATTGTGCACATTTGCGTGTGTGATTAGTGCATGATTAAGTCGGGGGCGTCACGGGGGGTGATTTGGAGGCCTCAAACACATTGCACGTAGATCATACATAGGATAGATGAACATATAGAACCAAATGTGACATTGCCCGGACATGGAGCATGTGAGCTCGGGCTCACAGACACCCGTTGCTACAGTCAAATCAAAAAAAATATTTAAAAAGTTCAAAAAAATCTGAAATTTTTTGGCAACAAACATTGATGTGTGTTTCACATGCGTGCCACTTTTCGTGATGAAATGACATTTGTGGAGGTCTCGGCAAAAAAAACAAAATCATGCTCCAAAAAAACTGTTTTTGGAAGCATTTTGGAGCATCGATTTTGTTTTTTTTGCCGAGACCTGCATGAATGTCATTTTGTCACGAAATTTTGCATGCATGTGAAAAAGACATCAATGTTTGTTGCCAAAAAAATTCAGAATTTTTTGAACTTTTTAAATATTTTTTTCGTTCATACTGTAGCAAAGGGTGCCTGTGAGCTCGAGCTCACAATAGCACTTTCGACATTGCACATACTATATGGGAAAGATGAACATAGGACAACCAAATGTGACATTACACATACTACGTACTTACTAGATATACTAAAAGAAAAATGCATAAAACGAACTAACTACTTCTACTCCCCGTCGGAGGAGAGCTCCATGACACCCTTGCCGGAACCGCCGGCCTCGTGGTCGTTAATACCATATGCATGAGTGACAAAAGGTGGATGAAGTGAGCATTTTGCTGCTTGTTTCTGTGTTCTTACTCTTAACTCAGAGAAAAACAATTATAAAGAAAAGATGCACTTTAGTGATCTAACCGCTCTTATATTTCTTTACAGAGGGAGTACTAGAGAAAGAGAGTGTAGACTAAACATACAGAAACGTTATGAGCTGGAGAGTCAAAACCAAGCTTTCTTCGCAGGCAGCGTCTCTGTTGTATGAGTGACATGTTTGTCAGAGCAGATCCTGATCAGATCTTCATCACCACCATAATGCATCGCTCCTCACGTGTCTGTTACAATGGCTGTGTCCCTATTTTATTGGCTATAAATGAGCCAGGTCTAGCTTCTGGTAAGTCGATCTATGACGAACCTCTCTTTCTCAGATCGGATCGCACATTCAGAGATCTGGGGCTAGGTGGTTTGGCAGGAGAAGGGGATGGGAAAGCAGAGAACAAGGATGAGAGACAACAGTAGATGAGATTCAGAGTCTACACATTCGATGCCTGTCTCAGGTTACAACCACGCATAGATAGCCACCTGCCTAGCCCCTATAGGGCCACTACACCCCAGGCACACCGAACCACTAGCTCCGATTGGCCACCGCGGAGAACCTTCCCTGCCTGCTTGTCACCTGCAGCTTCTGAGCAGGGCACGGAAGATGCGAGCGTGACACAATCGTGCTAAAACTGAAGAATACTGGTCTGTCACACTAGCCATGTCACTGTGCAAACCATCAGAACAGCAAAGCTCCCTTTTTGTAGATAGAAGCACATGATGACCATTAGTTTGGTTCTGACATATGAGGTAAAAGAAGAATTCCCATCTCATGGTATTGGCATTGTCAACGAAATCAGTTCAAATCGTCCATCCTCAACATTTTTCCCGGGGTTGACTGAAATCTGGAAGCAGAATGGACTGTTCTTGCCTTGGTTCAGCAGGCATTAAATAAGAATGAGCCAGATAAGATGAAAATCAAGCTTTCTTTTGGTTCTCTTCCTTTTAGCAATGCCTATCATGCCAGTGCCATCGAGCATCCCAGAAGTGCTTGACTGGCCAGATTCACAAGTATCTACCAGCACGCAGTGCCGGCTCTTGTAGCATTCAGACACATCATCTGCGTTGATATTTGAAAATAAAGCCTCTGCAACTTTATTCTTCACAAGCACAGGAACTTGTCCAGTTTGGTCTTGCACATAGATCTGCAGATCGTGAAGATATGGTTTTACTAATCTGTTTTCAACAAAAGAAACTGTTAGATTGGGTGCTAGATCTCTTACCATGAATGGTTTATATATCTGGCCAACAATATGGAGATACTTTGGATTATCTGGGCAATCAATTGGATAACTACTGTCTACATGAAGATTTCTGCATAGAGAGTTTCATAAATCATGACAAGCAGAGCAATATAGATTTTGGGACATATAACTGATGAAATGTTGACAAGATGACACGCATTTGCATACTTTTGGTATAGAGGTAAACCACATAACTTGCATCCAGTAGTAATAAAATCTCTGACGATATCATTATGTCCATTCAAGGAATGTTTCTCAATGACTGATAATTGCCCCTTCAATTCAGGGTTAAGAGAACCCATTAACACAATTTTGCCAATCGATGCATAAATATTCAAATTACATGGTTTGCTCTGAGGTAGTAGTTCTGAGATGGTCAAGAAGTCTGCCGAATCATTTTTTATTCTTTCTTTCCAATTCTTCGACATCACCTGCAGTCAATATAGGAGTTTTATCGCTTACAAAGTACAGATTTTTAAAACAAAATGTTAATATTATAACTATCCAAGAAGACAAGTTAAATAATTATGATCTACTTCTATCAATAGAGAACTTATGGAGTAAAAACCATGAATACCTTGATTGTGTCATTCATTTATTAACATCAACGTAACAAGTGTAATTGTGATGTAAGATGAAGTGAAGACACAGGAGTGACATCCAAAGGATTTTTATTACCCTCTTATAAACAAGCTCATGTTAATGAAAATCTGCTGTTTGAACCTTTAAACGGAATGTAAGGGCAGAAAGAAAGAATTAGATATGTAGATTGCTACCTATCTAAATCAAACTAAAAATCGCACTGCCTTGGCAAATTTGTACCTGCTGATGATTTTCCACACGAGTACGTTTGGTGTGAACAATCCACTGTGACACTCTTCTTAATTTTGATCTTGTAGCATTCCCGACTTTACAATTAACTATGAATTCATCAATTCCTAATAAAAGAGCCAATGTGTTAAGTTATCCAGTAATACAGTTTCTCTTCTTCTTAAACACAATTATCTGCTGGAAAATAAATGTAGATGCTAATATAAACATGAGCCCCACATAAGAAGCAATATCTAGATAAAATATTGCGTAGAGGAATATTTTTACAAGATGGAAAGAACAATGCACTATGGGACATGTTGGAATATATTGCTACCCTTTAAGTGCATGCAACTTATATTAATAAAGATTTGCCATGGGCCCTTTGAGGAAAAAGGTCTTGATTTCAAGAGCTGACCAACAACATATTAATAAAAATGTTTGTGGCCTACTTTGATCCCATGTCTAATGCCTAGAGGAGCCTAAACATGAGGGGGAAGAGGGTGTCCCCTTTTCCCATCAACAAAGCCCTTAGAGCATCTACAGCCGGGCGCCTCAAACCCGCTTCATACGCCCGGGCGGGCCGCCCGGTCACTGACCGGTCATGATTTTTCGACCCAGACGGGCGCCTCAAACGGGCCTCAAACGCCCGGGCTGACCGGCACCCCTCATATCCAGCCTAAATATGGGGCGAATATGGGGGCGCCCGGGCACGCCTGCCACGTCGGGGCCGACAGCCCGACCCCACCCCAAATTGCACCAAATCCACCAAACCCTTCCTCCTCCTCCCGCCGCCCTCCAACCTTTCCCGCGCCCGAGCCATCGCAGTCGTCCACCCTTGCTTCCCATCCTCACCACCGGTCCCGATCCACCGCCGGAGATGTCGTCGAGCCCGTCCCCGACCGCCGCCACGGAGACGCAGTCCGCCTCGTCCGTTGGCGTCCATTCTTCGGCTCCGTCTTGCAAGGCGGAGAACGTCGCCCGGAAGTTGCGGCGACGCCGGCAGCGAGAGAGGGAGGTGGCCGCGGCGTCGCAGGGAGGTTCGGACATGGTTGAGCAGCCGTCTCCCCCGCCGCGCCCGGCCCCCCGCACCCCATCCATCCTTGCGCCGACGCGGATTACGCCGTCTGACCCCGTTGGGACAGAGGAGGAGGATTCAACGGCCGGCTGGGCCATTCCGGACAGCTTTCCGGCGACGCAGATACCGGCTGTTGACGTACGTGACTCGCCGCAGCTCGTTCGGGCGCGGATGAGCACGGTCACCGGCGGCACCCGGGCTGCCCTCGACATGCTCGACGGAATGACAGAACAAGAGTCGGTAAGTTTTATTTGCTCCTGTCCAATCAATTTTTTGCGTACACAACCACTTGTTCATTTCACACGCTTGCAAACCATGTAGGAGGCGTTCTTATCGAACATGATCAATGACAATGAAGATCCGACGGAACTAGAGTATGAATTGGAGGACACCGCCTCATTTGAAGTTGGGGCAACATCCGATCCCAATCCGAGCAAGAAGAAGAAGAAGGCCAAGACGACAAAGGCAAGAGGTCCGGCATTCTCAAGATTTGAGGACATCTTGTTGGTCAAAGCTTGGTTGGACACAAAAATGGATCCAATATGCGGCACCGAGCAAAAGGGGAACACGTATTGGGAGAAGATTTGGAAGGAGTATCACGAACAAAAGGAGTATGTGGAGCCGCATCCTATCGTGACCACCCGCAATGTGGCATCTCTACAACATCGATGGGGGATCATTCAAGGGGAGGTGAACAAGTACGTGGGCTGCTACTCACAAGTGACCAAACGCCCTCAAAGTGGGATGGGGGTGGCAACTCACGTAAGCTCAATTGCTTCATCTTCTAGTCATTTGCATATGCTTCTTGTGTTTGCATTCTCATGCTCATACATATGTTGTTTGCTAGACGGCGGTGGCGGCCACTTTGTATCACGAGGTGGAGAAGAAGCCATTTGCTTTTAGCCATTGTTGGATCCTATTGAATGGCAAGCCCAAGTGGAACCAACTTGTGGCCGATCTCAAGTCCGGCAAGAAGAGGAATGATGGCTCAAGCTCCCACCAATCCATTGGGTTGGACGATGAAGAGGACGATGTTGTCGTCACGAATGGAAGAGCCACCGTGCCAAAGGATAACCGACAAGTCATGGGAAACAAGTGGGAGAAGGCAAGGGCCTCCCGTGACGCCGCGGCTACAAAAATGTCGTCCACATTGACAGGCATTTTTTCGGCAAGGGAGAACAAGAAAGAGGAGAGGTACAAGCTCATGTTGGATGCGCAAAAGGAGAGGATGGAGTGGGACCGGAATAAGGCGGAGAAGAAGCTCCAAATTGAGAGGGAGAAGATCGAGTTGGAGAAGCAAGAGGCGGCCATCAAATGGGAACTCGAGAAGGCCAAGGCATTTGGCGAGATGGAGCTTGAGAAGGAGAGGTTGCAACTCGCACGGGACGCGGAGGATGCGAAGATCATGTTGACGGACGAGACCCTCTTGGATGAGCATGCAAAGAAGTGGCTTGTGGACAAGAAGGAGATCAATGACCGTAGGGAGTACGAGGCGGCGAGGGCGGCTGCGGCAGCGGCAGCGGATCATGCGGCCCGGATGCAGGCGGAGAAGGCAGCCCGGATGCAGGCGGAGGAGTACCAGCAGGACACGTTCCACCTGGAGCAGGACGCATTCCGCTAGGAGCAGGCGCCCGGCCAGTGATCCGAAGCC
This sequence comes from Elymus sibiricus, assembly GCA_039707655.1. Lineage (NCBI taxonomy): Eukaryota > Viridiplantae > Streptophyta > Magnoliopsida > Poales > Poaceae > Elymus > Elymus sibiricus. The sequence continues at coordinate 341,080,353 of CM077666.1, read as the reverse complement.
ATCCGTCACGCTCGGACATTGTTTTTATTTTGGCTTGTTGGGTTTGTTGAACTATGATTTGCTTTGCTTTGTTTCGAACTGTTGAATTCGGACAATTTGTATCGTATGATCGACGTGCATGGATTGCATGGATTTGAGAATCGGCATTTGAGGTATGTGGATGTGCGGCGCAACATATGAGGGGCCGGCGGGCGCTGTCCGCGGGCGCGCCCGCGGGCGTATAGGGGGCTGGATTTGCCAAGTCCGGCTGTAGATGCTCTTGCCACTGTTAGTCTAATATATGTTTCCCAATTTCCTCGACGGTAAAGATAGCAAAAAACATTATTGTAATAACTCTTGGGACACCGCATTTTGAAGTAATACAACCAGGACAATGCCAGTAAAGACTAAAGTGCGGCAATGAATAAAACAAATGCAAAGTCATACCTTCGGGTTGCACTAAATCTTTAGAGTTCAGCAAAATTTGGACTGCAGATATCTGAGAAGCTCTTCCCTCCAAGCCATTTCTAAACTCTACTATCTTAATATCTGAAGCAAAAGAACGAGAACGTCTCACCATATGATTTTTTGCATGCGCACAAGCTACATGGACATGTTAAATCGGAAACAAGCTGACCCAAAAGGGACATTCTATGCTAAGCGGTTTCTGAGAACACAACTAATTACCATTGGAAAGACCAAATGGGAAACAAGCATTACACAGGTAAATGTCAGGTTAAAAGAGAGACCCCTCTCGGATCCTCAGTTCCTTACTCTGCAACAGTAAAACGTCGCCGGTGACGATGGTCGAACTGGTATTGTTGGACCATAGAGAGACGGAGAAGCTCGACCTCGTCTCGTCACCAACCTCCAGAATAATTCTGTGATACGTCCTTCCGGTTGCAGCATTTTGTTCCTGGGAAAGCAGAAGCAGGATTCTAAGCCTCGGGGCGACATGACCAAAGATGCGTCGACATCGTATTCTCTCTTTTTTTTCCCCATTGGAGAAGATTATTATTATTCTATCAAGTGGAAGTAGGCCTTGCTGGTCACCTACTCACCTGGTGGGGAAGGACACGGCGAACGGACGCCAGGAGCTGTACGAATCCACCGACGTGGCCGGCGGCCGCCGACAGGTCGATCAGCGGCCCGTACCAGCTCACGACTGCTGCCATTTATAGGTTCGCAGCCGCGCCGCCGGTGGGGTAGAGTGGGGTCTTCCCTCGGACCGAACTGTGCCGGGAGCGGCGCCTCCGCCGCCGCGCGAGGTTTTTTTTTTGGGGTTAATTTCATATATGCCACTCAAAACTTGCCTGCACCCTATCTGCCATTGGAAATTTCCCTCCCCCAAATATGCCATTGAAAATTTGCACCGCGTACAGATATGCCACTATGGTCAGTTTGACCGTTAGTTGACTGTCAAGTAGCACTTGAAAAGACGATTTTGCCCCTGGTCGTTCCTTGCGCCAGCTTTGTAGCGCGATGTACTGTAGCATCCCAACAAATCTGGCCAGTTCCGAATTTGCGGGTAAATGTACTGTAGCAAATCCATGGAAGTACAAAAATTGTTCATGTTTTTCAAATTTTGTTCACTTTTAAAAATATTTGTTCACAATTCAAAAAAATTGTTCGGAATTCAAAATTTGTTCGCAATTTCAAAAAACTGGTATTTTAAGTGGTCGCTACAGTACTGGTGCCCACAATTTCGGAACTGCCAGATTTGTTGGGGATGCTACAGTACCCCCGCGCTACAGTACTGGCCACAAGGAACGACCAGGGGCAAAATCGTCTTTTCAAGTGTCACTTGACAGTCAACTAACGGTCAAACTGACCATAGTGGCATATCTGTACGCGGTGCAAACTTTCAATGGCATATTTGGGGGAGGGAAATTTCCAATGGCAGATGGGGGTACGGGCAAGTTTTGAGTGGCATATATGGAATTCACCCTTTTTTTTCCGCCGCCGCGCGAGGTCGGGTCATGGTCTGCCTCCCTCCTCCCAAAAGGTCGCGAATATGGTTTCCTTGCGCGCGAGGTTCCTGGGCCTCCGAAACAAGGCCCATAGCACTCGCGAAACCGCCGCAAGTCCGGCACACGCAGACACAGTGGAGGGACCTCCTATATGCCGCATATTGCGGCAAGAAGTCGCAGTTTCGCACAGGAGGCAGCTTACATGGGCCGGCCCATTCGCTGTAGCAGCCTTCGCGGAATGAAAAATCCCAAAAAAGAGAGCTGTCGATAGGAATCGAACCCGCGACCTCCTGCAGATGCGTGCGGTGCACTACCACCGCTCTAGCTAGCTTTTGAGACAGATTAGCAGCGTGAATCCTAAATAAACTACAACCAGCAGCAACAAATAAAACCAGTTCGTAAAATTCAATAAAACTTCTAGGCGAGGGATCGAAGACAAGCCCTTCCGCCAGGGAAGGGCGTCCATAGCCAGTGTAAAAATGCGAACATTTTTCTAATTTGTGAAAACCAAATTGAAACATGATTGTTTTTTGAATTTTGAACAAAATTTGAAAACATGAACATTTTTTGACTTTGTGACCAATTCCCAAACATTTTTAAATTTGTGAACAAAATCTAAAAATTCTAACATTTTTTTATTTTGTGGACAAATTTTGAAATATTAACATTTTCTGAATTTCTGAACAAATTTTGAAAACAGGAACATTTTTTGAAACCAAAATATTTTTTTGGTTTGTGAACAAAATTTAAAAAGGCGAACATTTTTTCAATTTCCGAACATTTTCTACAGCAAAGGAAACGGATTTTGTAATTCTTATTTTTTCTGGAATTTGTGAACAAAATTGGAAAACAGAAGCATTTTATGAAAAAAAAAGAACAAAATTTGTAAAATGCGAACATTTTTTAAAAAAGAAAAATAAATTTGAGAAAGAAGAATTAAAATGGAAAGAAAAGAAATGAAGAAACAAAAAACGAAAAAAGTAAAGGAAACAAAACAGAAAAAGGAAAGAAACAAACCCGAACAATTTTCTGAAATGCGAACACATTTTGAAATTTCCGAACTTTTTTTGTAAACATGAACATTTTTCGAATTTGTTAGCAAAATTTCAAAACGGGAACAATTTTTAAAATCATGAACAAATTTTGAATTTTTGGAACAAATTTCGAAATGGAGAACAATTTGAAAATCCCAAACAAATTTGAAACGCGAACAATTTTTTAATACGTGAACAAAAATTTGAAAACAAGAGTTTTTTTGAAATTTGAGAACAATTTTTGAAAACAGGTACATTTTTTGAAATCCGGGTCATTATTTGAAAAGTCCTGAAAAAATTGAACAAAAACATTCCGAACAAATTTTGAAGAACGGGAACATTTTTTAAAATTCCAGAACATTTTGTTTAAAATGCCAACATTTTTTGAATTTATGAACAATTTTCAAAAATATGAACATTTCTTAAATGCGCGAACAAATTTTTAAGTTTCCGAACAATTTTGGAAACATGAACTTTAAAAAAATATATACTTGAAAAAGAAAAAAGAAACGAAAAAAGAAAAAAAGAAACAGAAAAGGAAAAAAGAAAATAGAAAAGAAAGTAGAAAAATAGACAGAAAAACGTAAAAAAAACCAAAAAACCAAAAAGAAAACAGAAAAAACCGGCTGGGAAACTCTAGAAGGTTCCCAAATCCTGAAACGCGGAACACGGTAATGGGCCGGCCCAGTTCACCGCTCGATCGCCAGCTCTCTATGCGAAACATCAACTGTTCGACGCAGATGCGTCGAATAGGATATTCGCACAGTGGAGGACAGGACTGAACTGCGGTCAACTAACTGGCGCTCATACCGGGGCACCAACCCGAACCTGCGCGGCCGTCGGTGCGCAAGTGCACGAGTTCTTTTTTTATGAAGTCTGCACGAGTTTTTAGTGCCAGCCAGAAGACATCTTCACACAATCACACGGCCGCGTACCAAACCTCCACTCAGTGGCGGAGGACCCGGTAGGGCAAGGCCTGGCAGCCGCCCTACCTTGATTTGGCCGGTGCAGGCTAGGCGCAAGGCGGCGCATCGGCGCGGCGGCGTTGTCGGTGGCGGGTGACCATAGCTCGCCCTACCTCAACTTTTGTCCGTCCTCCGCACTGCCTCCACTGCGTGTGCGCGTCGGTTGGCTGACGAAGCAGCTCGGGGTAGCAAAATGGAGCTCCTTTCCTTTGTTAGGAAAAAAAAACTTCAGATCGCTCGTTCAGAAACCCAACAATTCAACAGGTCGACTGACAAGTAGTACCACCAGAAATTCGATGTAGCATCACATCAGCTCATACCTGGGCTGCTGGCCACGTCACTCCTCAAGTCATCGTCTCGTCCGGTTGGAAGAAAAGAAGTCAGAAGATTGACGGGAGAGGCAAGTATCCGTCCGCCCGGCATCCGGTGCCCCGCACTCGGCCGGAAAAGCCACCCACGGGCCAAGTTTTTCTACGCACCAAGTCCAACTTGGCCACCAACCAACCATCCAACTTATCTCTCCATTTGCCAAGCAGTGGCCGCCCCGCCCGGCCCGGCCTACCCCAGTCGACGCACCGCCGCCCCGGTCCACGGCCTCCTCCTCCAAAGGAAAACCACCCGCACGCACGCACGCACTTCCACGACCTTCCCCCCACTTTCCCCGCCCCCCTCCATCAGTCCACCGCCGATGCCGCCGGCCTCGCCGCCCACCTGACGCCATGCCGCTCCACTACCGCCGGATCCTCTTCTCGCACGACTGCGATCCTTGGTACGGCTGCCCCCCGCCTCTCGCCCCTTCCTTCTTCACCCCTTCCCCCTCTCCCTCGCCTTCCTCTCCGCCTCCGATCACATCGCCTCCTCCCTGGACTACTTCGCCTTTCTTTCTCAATCCGTTCGTGGACCTTGCTCCGTCCCCTTCTCCCGTCCACGACGGCGGCGGTGGTTGGAGAGACCACGGAGGAGCCTACGACTACGGCCCTGTGGGAGGCGTCGCCGATGACCACCGCCGCCGCTTCATCACCTACGTCCTCAGCGCCGCCGCAGCGCTCGCGTTCCTCTCCCTCATCCTCCTCGGCGTCTCGATCGCCATCCGTCGCCGGCAGCTGCGGCGGCGGCGGCGGCAGGCGCTCCTCGCCCAGGCGCCAGCCGCCGCGACGAACGTCGGGAACGACGACCCGGAGGGCGGCGGCGGCGTGGTGCACCACGTCTGGTACATCCGGACCGTCGGTCTCGACGAGGCGGCGATCGACTCGATCGCGGTGACGCCGTACCGCGCGGGGGCTGGGCTCCTCGGTGCCGCCGACTGCTCCGTGTGCCTCGGCGAGTTCAACGACGGCGAGCTCGTGCGCCTGCTGCCCAAGTGCGGCCACGCGTTCCATGTCCCCTGCATCGACACCTGGCTCCGCGCCCACGTCAACTGCCCGCTCTGCCGCTCCGACGTGATCGACCCCGCCGCCACGGCCGCCGGAGTCGGCATCGAGTCTAACCCACCAGCCGATCCAGAGGTGAGCGCCAACGCGGCAGCCGAGCAAGCGGCTGCCGCGAGCGATTCAACGCTGGAGCATGAAGACGAGGAGGAGGGCCAAGAAGCGCCAGGGGTGGAAGATGAGCAGCAACCCAGTTCGCCAGAGCCAGAGCAAGAGCCATTGCCGCAGCTCCCGGGCCCGCTGCCGCGGAATGTGCGGCGCGCGGCGTCCATGAACGCGGCGATGGTACCAACCGCGGCAGACGTCGCCGCTCTGGGCCGGCTGCCTGACGCGGCCCCCGATGGGGAGGAGCAGAATGGCAGGGAGAAGCATCAAAGTGGTGCGACCGGCCATCCGAGCACCGAGAGGCCCGCGTCCGGCGGTCTCCCGAGGTCCTTCTTCGCGCGGCACTGCCGTGCTCGGAGCTCTGTGCTGCCGCTGTGACGGTGCCGAGATCCCGAGCTGAATTTTGATCCTTGTCGCCAATAATGGTACCCGATCAACGCCCCAAATGTGTGTAATACTTGTTGCTTGTAATCTCAAAACCGATGATTGCGAGTTCAAACGCGAAATGCAGCAAAGAGAAGTCTGCGATCGATGAACAAATGCGTGAATCTTGCACACTGTGCATACGTTTTCTTCCCTGCAAACTGGCTTCATCGAGCTCATAGTCCAATTCCCATGTGGAGCTTTATCTGCTGTTTACCCTGTTACTGCAAAGCTCAAGAAGGAAAAATCTCTTATGTTGTCTGGTTCTACTTCAAGTGCAATTAAGAACAGAGATCAATCCAGAACAAGGATAGAGAATAGAGGTGCAGGAAGATGTTCTTGTATTCTTGTCTAGGAAGCAGACACTGCACTTTGTCGGCTGCTCTTTTCCTTTCTTTACCCTACATTTTCTTCTCTTCAACTAACATGGGAGTGTATTCCATCATCCGCCTCTCAAACTTATTGAAGGGAAAACGTGCCCTCATGGCCTCCTGGGGGACGTTGGCACGGGAGGATTTTGTCTATTATTCTTCAATTTCTCTTTTCTGATGACGGTAGCTAGTCTGAACGAGAAGTGCAGATACAGCACATGACGAGCTTGTAGCTGCTTTTTTCGAAAAAAAGATGCAGATCTATTATCAAAGTTCATTGTGCTAAACTTCGCCCCGCGTCGCCCCCGCGGGCGGCTCGGGCGCGCACCCTAGCCACCACCCAAAAACAACCCCGCTGCCGCCCCTCCCCCTGCCGCCGCCGGCAAGCGCCGCCGGGCAAAGCCCGGCCGGCGTCGGCGGTGGCGGGATCTCCCTTTCCCGCTCGTGAGGTGCGCTGCGCGGGGCAGCTTCGCCAAGCGAAGGCGCTGGACATGGCGGCGCCAGGCCGGTGCTGGCCGGCGCGCCCGGAAGGTGCGGGAGCGCGCGCTTGCTGCCAGAGTGAGGTGGCGGCGGCCGGGACGCGCGACAGCTTTGCTGGGAGGCGGCATCCAGCGCAAGCGGCGATCTGGCTGGGTCTCTGCCCAGATCTGACGTCTTGGTGGCTGGTGGCCCGGCGGCTGCCCGGCCACGCCTGTTGAGGGTCCGCAGGGCATGTGGCTTCGGCCTCGTGCGGGATCCGGTGGCTCGATCTGCTGGGAGCTTCTCCTCAGATCGGGTGGTTGCGCGCGGTGCCCCGCGAATGATGGATCGGCTAGGCTGCTGCCTCTTGTTAGCGCGGCAAGGCACTGCAGTGGTTGTGGAAGGGTGGGGCATGGCGGCGGCGCAAGATCCGCAAGTGGCAGGTCCGGATCTAGGTTCCTGCGGGCCTGCGGCGGAGGGCCCTTGCTGCCTGGCGTGTTTGGGCTAAGCAGGGTCGAGACGTGGCGCGGGGCTTGCTCGTCGTGGAGGTGGTCCGTTGGTTGGGCTGACCGGGTCTTGGGGTCAGGCGTGAGGCTGCCGGCGAAAGCTGTACTCTGGCTGCGGCTGGAGTCGTCGATGGCGGCGCCTACGGGCACCGCTCCCTTGTTGGAGGCATTGATGTTGCAGTCCCCATTTGCCTTCCCCAACATGCTACAGGGGAAACCCTAGATCTGGTCTTCCAGATCGGGCGATGACGACGCTATTGACTTTGTTCAACGTCGTGTTCTCTCTTGAGAGCATCGTCTTGGAGTTCGATTCGGTCAGAGGGACTAAGGGCTCGTTGAGGTGGTCGGCGGCGGCTGGCGTGGCATCTCTGTGGGGCAGCAGGAGCACTCTTCACGTACAAGGAATGACAGGCGAGCTATGTCAGCCTAACTCGGAGGATCGGAGCGGCATAGGTTCGCTCTATCGGACATATTGTTCCTCTCCGGTGTTGTTGAGGTTTTGTGGATATGCTTGTGGCAGCCTCGACTATTGCGACGGTGTTCGGTGTGTACTCTGGTAGCGACGAAGGCGCTCGAGTGCCCGACCGGGTGTGTGGTGAGGTGTTGGTCTTCTGACGTTGTGTATGTATTGTGGTGCTCTTGGTCTAGTCTAGCTAGGCGCTGCATAGGTTTTTGCCCGGGTTTCCTCAATAAACCGAGCGGCCTCTTTTTTCATTCTTATTTTTTGGCACTCACCTTATGCGGTGCATTCCTCCTTTGGGGTGTTCTTGTAATACCTCATTCTAATCAATGAATTTGGCAGCTCTCCTGTCAACATTCCAAAAAAATAATTATCGAAGTTCATTTGAAAGTACAAAGCATCTCAAACATAATAAAAATTATATCGAGATTCCGAGACACTCGAACGACCACTACCGTTGACGCGCCGTTGTCGCCGCTCCCCTATCGGAGCCGGCTTGACCTTGTCGATGACAGCCGAAAAATCTTCTTGCATGTGCCCCTAAGTACCAGCGCCTGGAGCCGTAGTCATCGCCGTTGAACTCTTGAATAGATCTGAAACACTTGATACCAAAATCTTATCATATGACGAGAAACCCAAACCTCATCGCCTCAAGAAGACGACAGGAATCAATGCCGGAGCTCCATCGAGTATGTCCAAATGAATGAACTCGAGGAGGATCGGAGTCCGGAAGACAAACTAGAAGAAGAAGCGTCAACATTTATCCGAGCGCCGCATGTCGGGGGGTGACCCCCGGGTAGGCTCAAGGAAACAAGTCAGCATTTCGAAACATCGGGACGGCCCAAGTCCCTCAATCTGGCTAGCCCTCCGGCCGGCTCCTCACAGCGGAGGCCGACTCGGCACGGCGCCTCGCCAGGCCGGCGGGCGGCAACCGACAGCCGGCGTGGTCAGCGCCCGTCCAATCCAACCGTATGACAAGAGAGCGACCACGACGTGGAGAGCATGGCTACAGTACCGCCGGCACCGCTGACCGAGGCGACCAACTCCCGGACGGTTGATACGTTTCCAACGTATCTATAATTTATGAAGTATTCATGCCATGTTTATTATAGTTTTGTATGATTTTGGTGCACTTTTATATGGATTTTATATGATTTTCATGGACTAACATATTGACCTAGTGCCCAGTGCCAGTTGCTGTTTTCTGCTTGTTTTTGGTTTTCCAGAAAATCTATATCAAATGAAGTCCAAATGCAGCGAAACTTTTTGACGATTTTTTCTGGAACATAAGAGACACTAGAAGCTTCGGGAGGTGGCCAGAAGACCCACAGGGGCCCCATGAGCCACCAGGGCGCGCCACCCCCCCAGGCGCGCCCTGGTGCCTCGTGGGCCCCCTGTGGCCCCTCTTCGTGTGATTCCAACGCCAAAAAATCATATATATTCAGAAACCCCCGAAAGTTAACCTAGATGAGTTTTTACGCCGCCGCAAGCCTCTGTACCAAGGAGATCCCATCTGGAGCCCTTTTCCGGCACCCTGCCGGAGGGGGGAATCATCACCGGAGGCCATCTTCATCATCCTGGCGGTCTCCATGACGAGGAGGGAGTAGTTCACCCTTGGGACTGAGGGTATGTACTAGTAGCTATGTGTTTGATCTCTCTCTTTCGTGTTCTTGATATGGCACGATCTTGATGTATCGCGAGCTTTGTTAATATAGTTGGATCATATGGTGTTTCTTCCCTCTCTATCCTTGTTGTGATGAATCGAATCTTTTCCCTTTGAGGTTTCGTTATTGTCGGATTGAATATTTCAGATTAGAGAACACTTGATGTATGTCTTGCATATGAATACCCGTGGTGACAATGGGGTATTATATTGATTCACTTGATATATGTTTTGGCACTCAACTCGCGGATTCCCGAGGTGACATTGGGGTAATCTATGCATAGGGGTTGATGCACGTTTTCATTATCTTTTCTCCGATAGAAACTTCGGGGTGCTCCTTGAAGTTCTTTGTGTGGATTGAATATTATGATTATGAAGTTGTTTGATGCATATCGTATAATCAACTCACGGATACTTGTGATGACATCGGAGTATCTAGGTGACATTAGGGTTGGTTGATGTGTATCATATGGTGTTATTTTAGTACGAACTCTAGGGCTGTTCGTGATGCTTATAGGAATAGCTCAATAGATCGATCGGAAAGGATAACTTTGAGGTGGTTTCGTACCCTACAAACAATTTCTATCATATGTTCTCCACTAATAGGAACTTGGGAGTGATTCTTTATCGCACGTTGAGGGATGGTTATATGATCCAATTATGTTAGCATTGTTGAGAGATTGCACTAGCGAAATTATGAACCCTAGGCCTTGTTTTTAAGCATTGCAATACCGTTTGTGCTCACTTTTGTTACTTGCTACCTTTCTGTTTTTATATTTTCAGATTACAAAAACCTATATCTACTATCCATACTACACTTTTATCACCATCTCTTCGCCGAACTAGTGCACCTATACAATTTACCATTGTATTGGGTGTGTTGGGGACACAAGAGATTTCTTGTATTTGGTTGCAGGGTTGTTTGAGAGATACCATCTTCAACCTACGCCTCCCACGGATTGATAAACCTTAGGTCATCCACTTGAGGGAAAATTGCTACTGTCCTACAAAACTCTGTGCTTGGAGGCCCAACACGAGTCTACAAGAATAAGTTGTGTAGTAGACATCAAGCTCTTTTCTGGCGCCGTTGCCGGGGAGGTTAGTGCTTGAAGGTATATCTTTAGATCTTGCAATCGAATCTTTTAGTTTCTTGTTTATCACTAGTTTGGTTTATAAAAGAAAACTACAAAAAAATGGAATTGAGGTTGCCTCATATTATTCGTCTTTATCATGTCTTTCTTGAAAGTGATGGATCGGAAAATTGTGCCCAATTGATAGAAGAAGAATTTAATAAAATGTTTGGCATAAAATCCATGAATGATGAGCATGATTGCAATGTTGCTAGTATGAATTCTTTAAATATCCATGATTCTAGTGATATGCAAAGCCATAAGCTTGGGGATGCTATGTTTGATGAAGATGAAATTTTTAGTGCCCCAAGTTTTGATGAGAAAATGTGTTATGATGAAACCATGCCTCCTATTTATGATGATTATATTGATGAAAGTGGGTTTGAAAGAGTGTCAACTTTATGTAATAATGATCCCACTATTTTGGAGGTGTTGAATCTTATTATAATAATTATGAAAGTGGATTTGGAGAGGTCATGACTTTATTTAATAATGAATCCACTATTTTGGAAGAGGTTTTAATTGACTATGACAACAAAGTTGCTATCTACGATGATTATTGTGATGACATGTATGCTATAAAGAATAATGATAACCATGAAACTTGTTATCATGATTTTAATTTTCAATTTGGTTATGTCAATCAAGTATCTCATGATAGTTATTTTGTTGAATTTGCTCCCACCACTATTATGAATGAGAACAAATTTGCTTATGTGGAGAGTAATAAAATTTCTATGCTCATGCATCATGAAAAGAATGCTTTATGTGATAGCTATATTGTTGAATTCATTCATGATGCTACTGAAAATTATTATGAGAGAGGATCATATGCTTGTAGGTGTTGCAATAATATCAAGTTTCCTCTCTATGTGTTGAAAGTTTTGAAGCTATACTTGTTTTGCCTTCCTATGCTAGTTGATTCTTGCTCCCATAAACTATTTGCTCACAAAATACCTATGCATAGGAAGTGGGTTAGGCTTAAATGTGCTAGTCATATGCTTCATGATGCTCTCATTGTGTTTCAATTCTTCAACTTTTATGTGAGCATCATTGAAATCATCATGCCTAGCTAAAAAGGCATTAAAGAAAAGCGTTTGTTGGGAGACAACCCAACACTTATACCTACTGTTTTTGTGTATTAACATGATTAAGCTACTGCAGTAATCATGTTTTATATGTTTTCTTTCAATAATGTGCCAAGTGAAGCCTTTGGGATAGTGTGGATGCTTGTTGATTTGATTCTGTGCAAAAATAGAAACTTTTGCGTCCAGTGCTGGAATTTCTATTCTGTACTGGAGTGTGAAAAAATTCTGAAATTTTTACACAGTATTGGGTTTCAAATTGGTTACGTTGTCCTAATTTTTCTGAATTTTTGGAGGTACATAAGTATGGTTTTTAAATCGCCTACTACACGTTGTCCTGTTTTTGACAGATTCTGTTTTCGGTGCATAGTTCGCTTGTTTTAGTGTTTCCATAGCTTATATTGAGTAATATAAATTGTGGAAATGATAGAATATAGTAGGAATTATGTGAGAACAATTATGAATCTTGTCTTGACAGTACCTAAGTGGATGATTTACTTTTATCATACTAACCTATCTCACGAAGTTCCGTTAAGTTTTGTGTGATTGAAGTTTTCAAGTTTTGGGTGAGATATCGATATGAGGAGAATAAGGAGCGGCAAGACCCTAAGCTTGGGGATTCCCAATGAACCTCAAGGTAATACTCAAGGAAGACTCAAGCGTCTAAGCTTGGGGATGCCCCGGAAGGCATCCCCTCTTTCGTCTTCAACATTATCGGTAACCTCACTTGGAGCTATATTTTTATTCGTCACATAATATGAGTTTTGCTTGGAGCGTCATTTTATTCTGTTGATATTTGCTTGGTGTTATAAATAATCATGTTTTGTATGTTTTAGTTCAATAAAATGCCAATTATAGCCTTTACCATGCTCAGTTTGCAAGTTCATGTGTTGCTGTTTGAAAACAGAAAGTTTTCTGTTATGTCCAAAATATTCCTGAATAATCAGAACATGATAAAAATTTCAAATTTTTACACAGTAAGCATGCATGAGTTCTCTGTCACGTGTTAATTTTTCAGAATTTTTGGAGTTAGGGAAGTATGGATTCTTATTCACCCTTTATAGACTGTCATGTTTTGGCAGATTGTTGTTATAGTTGCATTGTTTGCATATGTTTGCTTGTTTAATGATTCTATTTGATGATAGGAGTATTAAATATGCAGAGACATTTAGTATGCAATGTTAAATTATAATTTTAATGATTTGCTACAGTAGAGAATGTTAAGGTTTTGAGTTGATTTATACTAACTTATCTCACGAGTTCTTGTTGAGTTTTGTGTGGATGGAGTTTTTAAGATTTATAGAAACCGTGATATGAGAGGAATTAAGTAGGCACAAAAGCTCAAGCTTGGGGATGCCCAAGGCATCCCAATATAATATTTCAAGAAGTCTCAAGCATCTAAGCTTGGGGATGCCCCGGTAGGCATCCCACCTTTCTTCTTCAACAACTATCGGTCAGTTTTGGTTGAGCCTAAGTTTTTGCTTCTTCACATGATATGTGCTATCCTTGGAATGTCATTTTATTTTGTTTTCTTTGCTGTTTGAATAAAATACTTAAGATCTGAAATTTTTAAATCAGAGAGAGTCCTCACATAGCTACCTATTTACTTAACTACTCATTTGATCTTCACTTATATCTTTTTGGAGTAGTTTGTCATTTACTCTTGTGCTTCACTTATATCCTATGAGTAAATTGTGAAAGAATTGAATATCATAAAGTCAAAATTTATATGCTTCATATGCTTGTCCCATGGGGAGTAGTGACTTCACATACAAGAAGTATAAGTGGTAAAATTTATTGAAAGTTAACAAACATGGCATTGGTCACTTGAACAATTCATGAAAGAATTTTGAAGGAAGAGAAATTTCACATATAAATATACTATCTTGTACATCTTCTATGATTGTGAGCCCCCATTAATTATTTTCAAGCTTGATCAAGTAGTTGACGTTGGACAAGGAAGACAACGTAATGAGTTATGTTTGTTTATATTCACATAGAAGTTATATTGTCATGGATCCTCTAACATGTGGTGCTTGCTTAGGATCTTTTGCTAGCCAAAAATTCGTACTAAGTAGAGATACTACTTGTGCATCCAAAAACCCTTAAACCCAGTTTCTTGCCATGAGAGTCCACTATATCTACCTATGGATTGAATAAGATCCTTCAAGTAAGTTGTCGTCGGTGCAAAAAGCAATAAAAATTGCTCCTAAAATATGTATAATCTTTTATTGCAAGGGAAATAAGCGTTGTACGAACTTGTGATGGTAAAGAAATAAAAGCGACGGACTGCATAATAAAGGTTGCTATCACAAGGGGCAATATAACGTGACGTTCCTTTGCATTAAGGGCTTGTGCATCCAACAACAAAAAGCGCATGACAACCTCTGCTTCCCTCTGCGAAGGGCCTATCTTTTACTTTTATGCATTTACTTTTCTGTATTTACTTTTATGCAAGAGTCATTAATGTTCATCCCTATTCCACTCTATTTATTCTTTAGTTGGCAAGCATCATGTGGTAGGGAAAGATCCAGGCACATATATCCAGTTGAATATAGGTGATCATGAGTTATTATTGTTGACATTATCCATGAGATAAATAAGTTGGGAGGCAAAACATTAAGCCCCTATCTTCCTATGTGTTTGACTGAAACGGTTTGTTCTAAAAATATGCTTTGAGTGTCAGCAATCATGGAAGACTAAATGATGGTTGAGTATGTGGAATTTGCTATATCAAAGCTCTTACATAGACCCTTCCTGAAAATAAGATGAACTGCAATTGTTTGATGACTGAGAACATAGTTTGTTAGTTTTCAAGAAAGTTTATGGCCTATACTTTAAACATGTGAATAGTTTGCTACTTGATCATGAGAAGTTTTATGAGATGAGCTACTGATTATGATATATATTGATGCTAGAAAAAGTGATTGAAATTATTATTGATCAAACTTATGCACTATGCTAGCATTCACACTTCATAAATTATTTCTTTTATCATTTACCTACTCGAGGACGAGCAGGAATTAAGCTTGGGGATGCTGATACGTCTCCAACGTATCTATAATTTATGAAGTATTCATGCCATATTTATTATAGTTTTGTATGATTTTGGTGCACTTTTATATGGATTTTATATGATTTTCATGTACTAACATATTGACCTAGTGCCCAGTGCCAGTTGTTGTTTTCTGCTTGTTTTTGGTTTTCCAGAAAATCTATATCAAATGAAGTCCAAATGCAGCGAAACTTTTTGACGATTTTTTCTGAAACATAAGAGACACTAGAAGCTTCGGGAGGTGGCCAGAAGACCCACAGGGGGCCCATGAGCCACCAGGGCGCGCCACCCCCCCAGGCGCGCCCTGGTGCCTCGTGGGCCCCCTGTGGCCCCTCTTCGCATGATTCCAACGCCAAAAAATCATATATATTCAGAAACCCCCGAAAGTTAACCTAGATGAGTTTTTACGCCGCCGCAAGCCTCTGTACCAAGAAGATCCCATCTGGAGCCCTTTTCCGGCACCCTGCCGGAGGGGGGAATCATCACCGGAGGCCATCTTCATCATCCCGGCGGTCTCCATGACGAGAAGGGAGTAGTTCACCCTTGGGGCTGAGGGTATGTACTAGTAGCTATGTGTTTGATCTCTCTCTCTCGTGTTCTTGATATGGCACGATCTTGATGTATCACGAGCTTTGTTAATATAGTTGGATCATATGGTGTTTCTTCCCTCTCTATCCTTGTTGTGATGAATCGAATCTTTTCCCTTTGAGGTTTCGTTATTGTCGGATTGAATATTTCAGATTTGAGAACACTTGATGTATGTCTTGCATATGAATACCCGTGGTGACAATGGGGTATTATATTGATTCACTTGATATATGTTTTGGCACTCAACTCGCGGATTCCCGAGGTGACATTGGGATAATCTATGCATAGGGGTTGATGCACGTTTTCATTATCTTTTCTCCGATAGAAACATCGGGGTGCTCCTTGAAGTTCTTTGTGTGGATTGAATATTATGATTATGAAGTTGTTTGATGCATATCGTATAATCAACTCACGGATACTTGTGGTGACGTCGGAGTATCTAGGTGACATTAGGGTTGGTTGATGTGTATCATATGGTGTTATTTTAGTACGAACTCTAGGGCTGTTCGTGACACTTATAGGAATAGCTCAATAGATCGATCGGAAAGGATAACTTTGAGGTGGTTTCGTACCCTACAAACAATTTCTATCATATGTTCTCCGCTAATAGGAACTTGGGAGTGATTCTTTATCGCACGTTGAGGGATGGTTATATGATCCAATTATGTTAGCATTGTTGAGAGATTGCACTAGCGAAAGTATGAACCCTAGGCCTTGTTTTTAAGCATTGCAATACCGTTTGTGCTCACTTTTGTTACTTGCTACCTTGCTATTTTTATATTTCAGATTACAAAAACCTATATCTACTATCCATACTACACTTTTATCACCATCTCTTCGCCGAACTAGTGCACCTATATAATTTACCATTGTATTGGGTGTGTTGGGGACACAAGAGATTTCTTGTATTTGGTTGCAGGGTTGTTTGAGAGATACCATCTTCAACCTACGCCTCCCATGGATTGATAAACCTTAGGTCATCCACTTGAGGGAAAATTGCTACTGTCCTATAAAACTCTGCGCTTGGAGGCCCAATACGAGTCTACAAGAATAAGTTGTATAGTAGACATCAACGGCCCAGCACTGTAGACGCACCGCGTAAACCACTCCGCATCGTCTCGACCGATGTGCCACAGTGACGAGCAGCCGGCGGGCCCCGCAGGCAGCGGGGCCCAGCAGCCGGTGGGCCCCACTGATGGCCAGAGACGCTGGCAGTCGGGGCCCACTCCTCTTTCTTTAACGTTTTGTAACCTAGGATGTCCAAGTATAAGACCTCCCAGGAGCCCCCCTAGGAGGGGGTCGGCTCATTCTACCCACACACACACACTCGAGGCAGAGAGGAGAACTAGCTCTCTCTTCCTCCTCCACCCAAACAGCTTCAGGAGCAACCACGTACTCTCTGTGATCTTCATAGTGATCCTTGCAGGACTAGGGGTATTACCTCCCTCGGAGGGCCCTGAACCTAGGTACGTCTCCGCGTCTCCAGTGCTAGTGCCCAATCTCGTCTCCGGACGGCACCGGCGCTCTTCGGCTCCAACCACTCTCGACAAGCCATCCCATGACATCTGCCGTGACAAAACCACGACACCACACCTGTGAGGACTAAAAAACTCTAATTCAAACTACTAACTGGAGCGGAGGCACTGAAATTCTCCTCCCCACCACCGACCGCCGTAGCGGTAGGCAGAGGGAAGACGAATCCACGGGCTCACCGATGAAGCATGGAGGAAGGGGAGACTTTGCGTGGGATAGGGAAGAAAAACCTGAAGACGTATGCCCAAGAGCTTGTAGCTACTTGATTAGGCATATCTAATCAGCTACTCAAAGCGATTGCAGTCAAGACGGCGCACTAGTGCAAACAAAGAATCTCCAACTTGATATTTTCTTCGAAGTATGGTTCACTCAGATTCAGTCGTATGTGCTCCTGTTGCCGCAGAGCGACAAACTGACCGCAGAACTACTTCCATTTTTGTAAGATCGCAAGGCTCTACTGAATTATTCATTCTTAGACAACGATTTTGATTAGGTTGTTCCATTGACTAGCTATAGTTATCATCAATATTGCAATTGATGTTCAACATGATGAAAACCTGATAAATGTGAGCATGTAGTGCTACATAGGGATGTTGGAATAAATAAGTATGTTCAAATTATTGGGCCTAGCCCATTTATCTTCTATTGATAATTCCTAGTTTAAATCCTAAAGGCCCATATATCCTGCAAAAAAAATCCTAAAGACCCATCTAACTCATTAATGCATGACAAGGGATGTGAAAGGTTAGTCTCACCACGCTAATGAAGAATGAGTTAGACCACATATGAAGTTGGTTCTTACACACACATACACGCTCATCATGTTGGAGTTGTGTCGAATATTGTGTACAAGGTATGTTACAATTAGATTCTGAGTTGTATTATGTTTACAGGGTATGGAGTCGTGTCCTACTCGACTCTTGTATCATAGGCCTATTATATAATGTGGGCGTAGGCACACGATATAACCTTTTTGTGGGGCATTTTCGGGGGGGGGGGGAGGGGGGCATTGGGTTGCCTCCTTCCACCCCACCCCCCTCTCCATCTATAAGTAGAGGAGGCGGGCATCCAAAATTCACACACAAGTTGAGCACTTCAGCTCTCAAACAATGGCATGCCATCATCAGTCTTTTCTCTCTCTCTACCTACTCCACAAAATAGTTCTGTTGTGCTGCCAGGCTGCCTAGTCTTTGGTGGCGATTAGTTCTAGGCGGCGAAGCACCGCTGGATCGGTGACACCGTATATGTGCAACTTGGTGGAGAGATCGTACTTTCGATCTTTGTTTGAGGGAGAAAATTCTCGTGGTTGGGAGGTTGTAAATCCTAGCTACGGGAATCTGCACCAACGATTTTCGTCAACTCTTCTTCCGTTGCACTCCAAGTCGGATCAGATCTAACTTTGTATGCATCTTCATAGTGGTCCTGGGCTGGTGCGTAGGTCGGAAAAAAAATATTTTCTGCTGCGTTACCCTACAATTCACCGACAAGCACGACCAGTGGCATCGGTCGTACTTCGGCGCACCAGCGCCCTCTTTTTTTTTTAAATCCACAGCACGTGCATGCTCTAGCGCAGGAGCCGCCCCGCCGGCCAGTGGTGGTGGAGGAGGAGGCCGAGGAGGATGGTGAGGCCTATAAGAAGGCCCTCGAGGACTCCCAGCTCGATGAGCTTGCCATGTGGCCTAGCCTGCCACTACCGCTGGCCGAATCGAACAGAGTGCACCCACGCCCGAGCCGGGGTATGAGCCATGCCCACTGGCCCCACTGGTGGTCGTCGACGTCCACGGCCCCATGCACGCCAGACTGGGTGGGTGTCGTGCACACCCGATCGGGTGGCGCGGAGCAGCAGCAACCGAAGCAGCATGAGGCGTCCGCTGCGCCACCGCATGCATCGACGGTAGTATCGTGGCCGGCTCCGGTCTTCATTGACCTCACCGACGAGGACAACGGCGACGGGCGACGGCCACTAGATCGGTTCTACTTATTATGTTATTTTAATTAATGTATGAACGTGCTTTTGATGGCGATGAATATATTTTTAATTCGTAAATTGGACAAAATCTGAAATGGGTTTCGGTGCGCTGAGCGCATCTATGGGCCGGTGGACACGGTCGAACTTTGGTGTCCGCTTGGCTGACCCGGCAAGAGCCGCTCTGGGCTGTCTCATTTCTTGGTTCGGGCATCTTCTTCCCCTTTGCCGGTTTCATTGCAGTCTGATCAGCTCGTCCGTTTCCGGAGAGTGCTTTTCTGATGGGTGCCAACCGAACTCCAAGTCTACCTAGTCAATGGGCCAGCCAGTTGATGGATCGATGTCAAGTGTGGTGGGTTGAGAGCATCTCCACTCGTTCGGCCCCCCAGCGCACCCGGCGAATGTGTTTTGGCGTTTGCGCCGGCGGGTTTTTCGCCCTGGGGGCGATCGAGTTCCCAGCCGCGCCCCCAGGTTTCGGCCCCCAAACGCCCAAAAAAAGCAAACTTGTCTTTCCCGCTACCAAAAAACGCCACAAGTTCGGCGATCACCATGCCACAAGTCGGCGATCATCGTGCCACAGTCGTTGATCAAACATGCCCGAAAGTTCGGCGATCAAAAGGAAGAAAGCATAGACAAGGAACGCATCAAATGACGGGCTCTGCCGTGGGACCGGCCAGGCTCGGCGTGGGCGCAGGCGTGCTCGGCGTCGGCGTGGCTTCTGTGCTCGGGCTGGTAGTCGGCGTCGGCACAGCTTCATCGCTCGGGCTGGGCGTCGGCGTCGGCGTTGGTGTCGGCGTGGGCGTGGGCGTAGGGGTGGTGGTCGACGTCGGCCCGGGCATCTGGTTCAAGATGAGTCCGCGCTCCGCCAGGTACCACGCCTTGACCTGCTCGTCCATCGTCGACATGTCTGCCGCCATCAAGAACGCCAGGTCGGTGTTCCTCTTCTTCGTGGCGATGTTGGTCCTGAGAAGGTCGAGCTTCACGTCCTGCTTCGTCATCAACGCCGACCACCGCGCGTCGGATTTCTCCTCCCTCTTTGCGGCGATGTTCTTGGCGTCGACGATGCACTGCTCGATCGATGATTGCAGCCGTTCGGCAGCGGGTGCCGCGTCCCTCGCCGCCTTGGCTCTTTTGTTGCCATCAGGGCACCCATCCGCCGCCCTCGGCGCAGGCGCGTCCGGCTTGTACGTCTCCTTGGCCTTGGCGAGGGTGAGCCGGACCTCCCTCCACTTCTCGCATGACTCGATCCTAGGGAACACGTGAAGGAACTTGAACTCTTGGTCGCCGTTGTCCTGGCGATACATGTTGAACATCCGAACCATCTGCACAGCCGAAGAACAAGTGTCGGCGAAGTACACGGCGAAAGAACTGAACCGGCGGCTGGATATACCTACCCCTCGACGTTGGCGCCGCTTTCCGGGCGAGCCGCGACCTCCTCTACGATCCCATGCCATTTGTTGCAGGCCACCTGGATGATCGCCCAATGGTTCGCCATGGCCTTGTCGCCGCGCTCCATGTGGATGGTGGCGAAGTAGGGGTCGACCAACTTGCGCTCATCGAACGCCGTCTTGATCCTTCCCCAGTACGTGTCGGCGTTCTGATTCGAGCCGGTGATCGGGTCGATGCTGACGGTCTTCCATGCTTCGGCGAGGCACTCGTCTTCCTTCGACGTCCACTTGACGCGAGGCTCGCCCGGCCTGGCATTGGCCGCCCGCTTCTTCTTTCTCCCTTTCACCGCCGGCGCCGGCTCCGCCTCCTCCTCCTGCACCTCCTCGGCGTCGTCGAGCTCCTCCTCCTCCACCTCCTCCTCCATGTCGACGGCGGTGTGCATTGTTTCGTCTTGTGCGTGGAACCCGGGGCAGGAAGCGGCGGCGACCGAGCCGCTCGTGATGATCTCGTCCATGTCGGCGTCGGTGTTGCTGAACTGTGGCGCCGAGCCATGTGCAAAGGGCAGGGCGCCCCGGCGCAGAGCCGGCGCAGGTGAGGATGAGTACGCCGGCGGCGAGTAGCTGTACTGGGTGTTGAGGCCGGCGGTGAACGCGGGGGAGGGAGTGCGCTGGTCAGGGTTCATCAGGCCGGAGGGGGAGGCACGCGGCGGCGCGCCATGCGGGAAGGTGATGTTGGGGTTGAAACCGCCATGCGCGTCGCCGTCGGAGTAGCCAGGCGAGGGGACGTACCCCCATTGCGGTGGGGACGGCGAGACGTTGGCCGGCGACGCGACTGTTGGCTGGCTCCCCCACGCGGCTTGTGCGCAGTGGCCAGGCGGAAGGTTCATCATCCCCCCCGCGCGAGACGCCTCTCCCTGCTGTGCCGCCGTGTCCCTGGCCTTCTTGGTGATGAGCCTGTTCTGCCGGTCGGCGGTGACCGCCTCCCGGTGCTGAACATCCGCCCTCCACTCGGCGTTCGACAAGCCCGCTGGCCTTGCCATCGGCGCCCTCGCCTTCCTCTGCTTCGGCTGGGTGGAATCGGCGGCGGCGCGAGGAGCCACATATTTCTTCGGCGGCATGGCGTCCGGAGAAATGGCGGGAACGGCGGGGGAGAAGGGAAGCAAGGGGGAAATGGAGGAAAAAGGCGGGTAAAAACGGCGGGAATATGCCTGTTGTCGCCGACAGCGCGGCCCCACACGCCTTTTCGCTTCAGCCGGCGCCCCCAGGCGCCCCCCGGTGCGCTGGGTTCGGCTCGGGTTCGCCGGTTGTTATTTCGGCCCAAACCGGCGATAAACAACGACCTGGGGGCGCGACTGGGCCGTTTTTTCGGCGCCGGTGCTAAAAAAGACGCCCTGGGGGGCCTGTTGGGGGGGGGGGGGGGGGAGTGGAGATGCTCTGAGCACGCACGCACGCCTGGACGGCATATGCCAGCGTGGTGAGTTGCTTGGACTTTTGGAAAAGAGCTTCCCCAGTACAATCCAATCCACGCTTTTTTTTTTGAACACAGTACAGACGCAAGCGCTCATATACACGCGCATACACTCACCCCTATGAACGCACACATGCACACCCTACCCCTATAAGCACCTCCGAGAGACTGAGCCGACATATCATCTTGAAATTTATGAAGTCACCGTAGGCACCTCGTCGTCGACGGGAACGTCTCCTTCCACTGAATGCGCATCGCCGAAAATCCTGAAATAATTCCAGGAATAAATGCGAGCACCAGGATTTGAACTCTGATGGGCTGGGGATACCACAGTCCCTCTAACCATCCAACCACAGGTTGGTTCGCCAATCCACGCTTATTTGCAACGACATGGCCGTGCATAACATGTCGCGTACACGTATTACTAGCTGTGTACCCGTGGAGCACAAGAGCAGAATAGACCTGGCTCTGCAAACATGTTGTGCTGTACGAGGGAGGGAGCTGCCTATGTTGACCAATGCTAGTCACAGCGCTGAGGCGGGCCGTCGTGTGCACGGGACAATTCGATTCCGTGGAAAAAGGTGTATAGTACCGTTGATGATTAAGACATTTGATTCTTAAGTATAGCAGGAGTAACACTGTCCGTCTAATCTAAACGACATCGACTTGTCGATGCCAAAAGCGAGAGCTGCACCCTGAAAGAACAACAATACGTATATCAGAGGGGGGAGAATCATCGGTTTTTTTTTGAAACTATGACGTTTTTATAGCAAATTCAAAAACTATACGACCTAATTCAAAAAAATCAAAACTATGACCCCGTCGGCCAGTTGTTGGCTGAAGAGGCCCTTTTCGGCCAACCATTGGCCGAAGACCACTCTTTGATCACCCGTTGGCCGAAGACATGCAGAGGCAGGCCGAAGATAGTATCTTCGGCTTCCTGTTGGCCGAAGAGTGGTCTTCGGCCAGGCAGTGGCCGAAGAGTGGTCTTCAGCCAGGCAGTGGCCGAAGAGTACCATCTTTACGTTAATGCAAGACCGAAGATACTATCTTCGGTTAATAGTTGGTCGAAGAGTTTTTTTTAAGTTAAAAGTGACTTATAAATCCTGTAGAACCATTCCCGTCATATATATATATGAAAAAAATGTACTTTCCTGCAACCTTTTTCCCTCCATATGTTCCCGCTAACTCTCCCCCGCCATTTTCTCCCGCCATTTTATTTCCCGTCATTCTCCCCCGCCATTTTCTCCCGCCATTTGATCCCGCCATTTTCTCCGGCCATTCTTTCCCGCCGTTATTTCCCTTCATTTTCTCCCGCCATTTTATTTCCCGCCATTCTCCCCCGCCATTCTCTCCCGCCATTTTCTCCTGCCATTCTCTCCCGCCATTTTCTTTCCCGCCCTTCTCTCCCACCATTCTCTCCCGCCATCATCTTTCCCGCCATCTTCTCTTCTCAACCTATAAACCCCCCTCCACACTAAGGAGGGTAAGCAAGCCAGTGTAGTCTCGTCAAGATGTCCGGTTATCCTTTCGATCGTAGTTTTCACCCTAGTATGTCGAAATGTCTTCTGAGGTTAGCCGCCAATTTCGAGATAGACAATAGGATAGTTCCATGGGACGAACTCCTCAGTAGTGACACCTTACTGAATGAGTTGGCTCACGCATTAAGTAGGTCCGGGTGGCCTGCAAGGACCTTTGAGGAGATACGAAAAGAACTTCTCAGGTTGCATGGAAGGTGGAAGAAGCAACAACATAAGGGTGAAGCATTCCTAAAGGCTGCAGCAGAACATACTTATTTATGAACCCAAGACAGCGAGGACGAAGATGATCTTTTCATGCCGAGCACCAACGGCAAGAGTACCACATCGTCGAAGGGCAAGAGTACCGCATCGTCGAAGGGCAAGAGTGCTGCATCGACGGAGGATGACGATGATGCCTTCATGTAGTTTGTAAGCTGTATTTTTTAAGTTCAGCCGTACCGTTTAATTCAGATGTACTTGTATCTTAATTATCTGTTGCAGTCTCTTTGAAAATGTAACTGGAATAACAATGCGAATTAATAGTAATATGTCTCTCGCATACATAGGTAGATATATGTCTCCTGATCAGATAGAAGGAAGTGCGATAGTAACACATACATGAAGCATGTCTGTCATGAATGACACACACGTTTGGTCGGTCCTTCACGATGGCAATTTTCACTTGCCGGAAGAACCATACCCAGCTCGGAAAGTTCTCACCCTCCACAAATGCCATGGCAAGTGGGATGATTTGATTGTTCCCGTCCACACCAATAGCAGTCTGGATTTGCCCTTTGTACTGACCAGTCAGGAATGTACCATCCACAAACATCACAGGAGGACAATGCTGGAAAGCTTCGATGCACATAGCGAAAGAGAAGAATACTCGCTTCAACACCTTGAAATCTGGTATACTCGCCAACCTCGTGTGTTGTAGGTTAACATAAGTGCCGGGATTCCTCTCCTTCAGTATGTCAAGGAGACGGACAACATTATCATATGAGTCGAAGAACGTCCCAAACCTTTCCTGCATAGCCTTCTGCTTAGCCCTCCAAGCCTTCCCATAAGGAATGTCATAATTCCATCTGACCTTCACTGCTGTCTGGATGTGTTTTGCTTCCATATCTTTCTTCTGCACTATCTCAGTATACATGAGTTGCGCAATGAGAGTTGAAGTCGGGTTTGGATGATTCACCAGAAGGTTTTTTCTCACACAATTATGTGGGACGACATCGGTCACAACCCAGTGGATGTTATACTTCGGCACGTGCCCGTGCACCTTCCCAGGACAACCTGTTTCAACACATTTCACGGTATAGTTGGTTGGACTTGAAATGTGTGTCCGAAAAACCCTCTGCCTGGACATAGCCCACTTGATCACCGCATACTTCATTTTTTTGTTTGTATCAAACATAGCCCCTATCTGGACTTGATTCAGATTATGCTGCCATGAAGCCTCATGGCCATCGTTGACCGTAAGGCCGGTGGATATGTCCTGATCCCATGCAGAAGGAATCGGTACCTCCACTTCATCTTCGGAATTTTCAGAATCCAGATCCTCCGCCAATCCATCCTCGTCCTCTTCCTCCATCACCCTCAGCATTTCCTCCTCTTCCTCATCCCCATCAGAATCCAGATCCCCCGCCAATATTATCGACTAACTACTCTTCCCAGTATCATGACCACACACATTGTGTGGCACGTAGTCTGACTCTTTCTCAGGTTGGCTACCATCCACATCCAGTGGCTGTGACCCGGATAAACAAATCTCGTTAGCCACTTCACTGCCCTGGCCGGGTTCATACCCCACGTGGAGTTGTACGGTATTCTCCTCCTTCGCCACAGGTTGCACTAGGGCATATGGGTGGATTCTTCGGTCTCGGCAACGACTTAACATCGTCAACCAATGCTGGCTCCTATCTATCGGCATCAACTCTCACTTGACATTTTTACAGGATTTGGTCCACAATGCATGAATACTGACGGAACATGCTTCAGGATCCAGCCCATAACTAGTAGTCAACCAGTACTTCAATTGTCTAATGTCCAGTCTGTCCGGGTCTGCAAGTGTCATGACGCCATTTTTATACTCGCTCAGATCAACCCCAAACTCATTGTATCGAACAGTACCAGGGCCATAGTAAACAGTCAAATTTACTGATTCAGACATTTTCACCTGTCAGACATTTTCATCTTCTCATTAATCACAACGAAAAATATTATTACCCGCTACACTAACTATCCGCTAAAATATTATCACAGACAAATTTACTCATTCAGACATTTTCACCTGTCAGACATTTCCATCTTCTCAATAATCACGATGAACAAAATTATTACCCACTACACTAACCGCTAAAATGCCGGTACACACAAATTTACTGATTCAGACATTTTCACCTGTCTGACATTTCCATCTTCTCATTAATCACGAAGAACAAAAATATTACCCGCTACACTAACTAACCGCTAAAATGCCAGCACAGACAAATTAACACTCGAAGTACGCAATATGACTTATCTACACTAACTAAACTCTACAACTCAGAGAAAAAAATATGACGACATGGTTATCCCTTCGACGCGTGTGTCCCCTTCTTCTTGCTCCTCTCTTCAACTCAGCGGCACCGGCCACCTCGCGGAGTACTTGCACCACCGGCTCCTCTCCTCACCACCACCCCCTCCCCAGCGGCACCGGCTCCTCTCCTCACCACCACCCCCTCCCCAGCCGCACCTCCTCCTCACCACCACCTCCTCCCCAGTCGCACCTCCTCCACCCCACCACCTCCTCCCCAGCCACACCTCCTCCACCCCACCATGGCTACTCACTTGTACGCACAAAAAACTATCCCATACGAAAAAAATTACCGTAGGACACCGGAGATAGCTACGATCTATTGTTTCTGTGGCTTGGATGTGAAAATGGACGGAGAACGGAGGAGATCGGCGTGGGGTAGCGCAGCAACAGAGAGGAACGAGAGAGAGGAAGAACAGGCGAGCGAGAGAGGAAGAAGAGGCTTCGGCCGGCCTTATCCCCGACCTCTTCGGTCACGGGTTGGCCGGCGAGCCTTTTCGGCCGCGCGTTGGCCGAAGCCTCCCACTTCGGTCGGCAGCCGACCGACAACTCCTCTTCAGCCCACCTGGCCCTCTTTTCGGCCAATGGGAGGCCGACAAGCCCTCTTCGGCTTACTGGTGGCCGAAAACTGTCTCTTCGGCCTTATAGAGGCCGACGGGGTCATACTACTGATTTTTTTGAATTAGATCATATAGTTTTCAAATTTTCTATAAAAAACATGATAGTTTCAAAAAAAAAATCAGAATCATCTTGCTTTCTCTTACACTTGTTCCTTTTTTTCAACGTAGAACAGCTGCTAATTCTTTTGGACAGGAGAAACAAGCACATGCGACAGCAACGCACCTGGATCTTGGCATGGACTAGCAGACGTACACATACACACCCTGTTGTTCACGAGCAATGCATGATCTAGCTGCTTCTCGTGTGGTGCGTTTCTGTTGCCGCCTTTCGCCTTGGGTCTTCCACCACGGCACCGCGCCACGACCATGACACACGGCTCGGTCCCTCTGCTAGATACTCCTACTACCATACTAGTAGCACAGACGCAGCCGCTACGCAGGCCAGGACGCAGCGGTGCCCGTGGTAACCACGCCACCTTCTTATCCGCTCATACTATATTTTTTGTATTGCGAAACTTATCCGCTGATTTCTTAAGCACAAGAACCTCCCCCAAGATGGATTGTTCTACACACGAATGAATCTTCCTTCCAATTCATAGGAGTACTAAATTGACCATGAGGGAGACAGTGGAGTGGAAAAGAAAAGAAAAAGGGTAGATCGACCGACGCCCAACCAAAACAGGAATCTCGCAAAGAACGACGATGGACAGGCCGGAATGATTAAAGAGGAATCAATCACCAGCGGCGCAATTTGCTCTGCCTTACGCCTCACGCTCGCACCTCGCGAGCAAAGAGAATGAGAGATGCAAATGCTCCTCCCACTAACACCGTCTCTTAACAAAAGTTGTACACTAAACAAAATTTGATCTCTTGACAAAAGAGAAGGCTGTCATCTCATTCTCATCTGTAAGAGAAAAGTCAGGTAGAGAGGTCCAAAAGTGAACATTCCGATTCTTCCCCCTCGACAAAGTTTTTTATCAGATGGAGGAATCTACGGATCGGACAAAAAATTTCACTTCGCCAGAGTCAAAGGAAACAAGAAAACTTCAGGCCTCACGAGAGCACACGCAAACATTCCTAGCTAAAAACACGAAAAATTAAATTTATCCATACCATCAATCAACTAAAAAAAAGGCAAATTACACGCATTTTCTACATTCAAGCTCTGCACTGCAGTTCCGGTGGCGGTGTGGAGTTCATCATGGCCGCGCCGCCGCCGGCGAAGCGGCCCCCTTTCTGCTCGACTCGGCATCGTCCCTTCCCCTCCGAGTGGACCCGTCCCACCCCTTCCGCACCGACCCGTCGCCTCCCCCTCGGGCCCACGACATCGTCCTCGCCAGGAACGCCTGCCACCGCCGCCCGCCGTGGCTGCTGCCGCCGCCTCCTCCGCCCGCGGGCCGGCCTCCGCGCACGCTCCCCTCGGGACTCGCTCCGGCGAGGTCGATCAGGCTGGTGGCGTGGCGCAGGCGGCGCGACCTGAGCACCTGCTCCCTCACGTGGTGCGGCAGCCGCAGCGTGAACCTCTCGTGGTCGCTCCGCTCAGCGGCGGCGGCCGACGCCGCGAACAGCGAGTGCCCCGTCGAGTGCGATCTCGGCAGCCTCGCCGCACGCCGCTCGCTGCGCAGCATCTCCAGCTCCAACGCCTCCTCCTTCCGGTCATCCTCGTCGCTGTCCCCCTCCTCTTCCCGCACCGGTATCGCTACGGCGTGCGGCGGCGAAGGCGACGGCGAGGGCTGATGCCGCGCCACCTGCTCGGGCGACGGGGGCGCCACGGCGGGCGGCGGCGGCGGCCTCTCGAGGTTGGCGCGGCACAGCGGGCACGTGATCCGCGTCTCGAGCCAGGGGTCGATGCACTCCGGGTGGAAGACGTGCGAGCAGTGCGGCAGCAGCCGGAGGTCGTCGCCCTCCTCGAACGCCGTGAGGCACACGGCGCACTCCAGCACGCCCCTGCCGATCTTGTGCTCCTTGATCTCCCTGTACGGCATGATCGGGAACGTCGCCACCACCGCCGGGTCCAGCCCGCGCTTTCCCCTCCTGGACGCCCCGGCCCCGGCCGCGGCGGCGTTGGCCCCCTGCGGCGCGGCGTTCTCGGCGAGGCGGCACTGGTTGATGTAGGCGCAGAAGAATAGCAGGAAGAAGAAGACGCTGATGGCCACGGTGATGACCGTCGACATGGTGCGCCCGAACGGCGTGGGCCTCGGCGGCGCCGCCACCCCAGACTGCGGCACCGGCGCCGGCGGTAAAGACTGCGCCATCCCGGCGCCGGCGCCGAGGAGGCAGAGAAGGACGAGGAGGTGTGGACGCACCCCCATCACCGCAACCATAGAATTGGCAGGTGAGGCGGTGGCCTGCTCCAATGGGATTCGGCTCACGCGACAAGAGAGAGCTCAGCTGGAGCCTGGCGGTGTGGTGGGGTGCTACGTTAGCGGCGGCGGCGCCTAAAATCCCGAAGGAAATTCGCACCTTCCTTTTCTTCCTTGGGTAGAAATTTTCTGACGAGTGGACACTTGCCTTTTGCTCTTGCATCACAGCCCCCCCTTTACGTTTCTACATCTAGATTGATCTGCTTTGACTACTGATTTTATCGTCACACTGAATGCGATGCGATGTAGATGATGCGATTATTAATAATTGTGTCGACTGTAAATGTCATACAATTTGCCATAATTGTAGAATACACATACAGTATCATTCCAGTTTTTTGGAAAATTGTGGGTGTAGTAGCTGAGGATGCCCAATGACGCCGAGAAATCCTTAAACAAGCTCATCTAGATCGCGACTGGTTTTCATATGACATGGACAATCACGTCTCACCGGTACATGCACCACCTGGCCAACGGTGTGGAGCATGAGATGCTGAAGTGTGATCAATCAGGTGATGTCGCCTACCCGCGTGGAGCAGTTGTACCGATCATATGCCACTCAATTCGTGAGCGCCACAGGATGACACGAGTGCGATCAGTTACCAACTTCAGCTTTAGCCGTACCTGGGTAGTTGGTACCCGGGATATGTTCGTTCCTAGCTGAACTTCGTCACACCTTTTCTGTGGCACATCACAAAAAAAAATGTTCGCCACAGCTTATCAAAGCTTGCAAACCTGCCAAACTGCTAGTACAAAATACATGCATGCTCTTACCTACGCTGGACCTGAAAATATATTTCTTTCAATAATGCGGCGCTGGACCTGATAACATAGTCAGATTGTATTTGCCAAAATAAAGCATAAACTGTTCTGGAGTCCATTATTCTCGTACCACAGGCAGCTGTTCTCGGCAGAGGGCATAACATGCCACTCAGGAGCACGCGCTTGCCCTGCTCGACAGAATACAGCTCTTCTGCAACATCAGCTCTCTAAAGCTATCCGCCGTGTCAGTGAAGCCGGCAGCCAGAAGTGCATCAAACAGCCTGTTGCAGGCGGAGACGTCAAACTCCGGGACTTTCGATCGCTGCCACTGGTCGACAACCTCCGCGACATCCTTCAGTTGCCCGCACACCAGATAGGCAGAGAGCACACAGACGTAGTTCCGACTAGTCATCCTCTGGGCGGTCATCTGCAGCGATTTCCATATGTCCTTTACCCTGTCCAGGTTGCCGAGACCGGCGTGCAAGATGACGAGGAGATCGTAGGTTATCCACTCCCTCTGGCTAATCTTCGCCTCGGCTTCCACCAGCGAATTCCCCGAGCTAACAAGCTGGCTGGCGTCGACGTAGATACTGGCGAGGTTTCGGTACAGTGTCCATCCTTCATTGGAGTTTGGATCTTTTGACATCTCGTCAAGAATTCCTTTGAAGACCTCGAGATCCATGGATGCAACCGACGCACTGATCCGGAGGTTGTATGTGAATAGGTCTGGCGAAACATTTTGCCTCTTCAATTCTTCAGCAAGAGTTGGGACCTTATCAAGCTCACCGACAGAAATATACAAGGTCATCATTTCATTGTAGACCAGGACATCAATAGGCAGGTCTGCATCCTTCATTCTCTCAAACAGCCTCTCAGCTTTGTCTACCATCTTTGATCGAGCATAAGAATGGAGGAGTGCAGTATATGCTTCCAGTGATTTGGCTGCAGGTGGAAGCTTCTCAAAAAAATCTTCGGCTGCATTAGCGCCAAAAACTTTTGTAATCAAGTCAATGCGCACCCCATAGTCGTTCTCAGATAAATCAGACTCATGATGTGTCTTCATCCACTCTGCTACCTGCAAAACCCAAAGTTAAGAACTAATGCTCTCACCCTTTTTTCCTTGTTTTTCTTGAAGGAGAATTAAAGCAGCCAATGTAAAATTGTTCGATCCTGTTCGTAAGCATTTCGTAGGTATCACCGTATCAGAATAAGAAAGCAATGCAAAGGGGCAGAGAGAGAAGGAACTGTTTAGATATGTGATTTGAGCTTCAGCCAGGTGAAATTTCAATGCCTAGCTCTTTCCATGGACGGACATAACTCTTCTAATATAATCTAACATCTCAAGAATAGATATCTATTCGGCACACTGAGCTTCGTAAACGAGTAAGAAAAAGTGCTCGACATGTAGTTAAATACAAAAAAGATGGATTGCCTAAATCTGCAATAAGATGGCACAGCATGTACATGTGATAAATGTTTTTGACAATAACTAGCTTTCTAGTATTAAGACCCTAAACTACATACATGTTACAGCTCCTCATGACTCGGTACTACATGAGCTTCCGTGCCTCCTTTCCAATCAGCAATTGCAAAACAAGATCACCAAAGCACATAAAGGCTACTCCCTTCGTTCACTATTATAAGACCTTTTGGATATTTCAATATAGATTATATACGGACTGAAATGAGTGAACAAACACAGTAAAACGCGTTTATATACATCCGATTCAGAAAAAAGTTTGAACATCTTATAATAGTGAGTGGAGGGAGTATTAGAATGATGCATAGCTTGAAAGGAGACTTTATATAACAGATTGGCTATATTTCTTCTAAGCCGACCAAATTGCACAAAAAATTGTGTGCAACTTCACACATTTCTATACCGAAAGTGGCACACAATTTCTGAAATGTGCACCTACCCTATTTCTGCCGGATAAAGGGTCAACATCCAACATGAAATAGGCGACATGGAATTTGGAAATTTTGGTCGACTTGGAATTTGGAAATAGGCGATGCCTAATTAAAATTATTAACCAGCAGTACAACTCAATTAAAAAACCACATCCTTTCTATCCATACAGAAAAATTGGCTACCTAAAGAATTCAACTGCAGAAATCAAACATCAGCAACATTTCATCACCATTTCCAAGCAAAGCACAAACAGATCGTACCACTGCGTTGCATAGACAATAACTTAAATCTGTACCAAATCGCTCCACGAAACCCTTGCCCTAACTACGCAGCGCCATCAGAGGAGATCAGGGATCTGGGAGTGCGCGAACCTCGAGCGCGTGCTTGTAGCGGCGGGCGCGGCTGAGGTCGCGGGCGATGCGGCGGAGCTCCGGCGCGGGGGCGGCGCGGCCCTCGCCGGCCCACTTCTCGAGCGCCTCCGTCGCGCTCCACTTCGCCAGCCGCAGCCGGAAGATCTGGCTCCTCAAGTCGTCCTCCTCGGCTACGACGACGACCGCGTCGTCAACGTCTGCCGCGATGGCCGGCGCAGCGGCGGCAGGGAACGGCGTCTCCGCCGTAGAGGCCGTGCAGGAGGAGGAGGATAGTTGGCTAGAGCGGCCGACGATAGAGCGGGGGAGCGCGAGGTGCCGCGAAGCACGAGCGGCTCGGAGCAGAGCCGCCGCCATCTCGTGTGCTCTGCCGCGGCGTTCCGCGCGAGCCAACCGTGACGCCGTAGCAGCAGTGTACAGTTACAAGTGCTGAGCTTTTTTTTTTTTTTTTTTTTTTGAGGGAATGACCAAAATTTATTCATCAAAATCCTCATAGGGTGGGATACAAACTGGGTGATGAGGTTGGTCAAACCATACATGCCGACCATGCTCTAGTGTAAGACAGAATTTAGCCAAGGCATGTGCTTCATAGTTTACAGCACGGCCTTCAAAAGTAAAATTACAAAGAAAAAACATCGCTCGTTGCTTGATCTCCTTGATAATAGCTCCATACGTGTCCATCACCTCCTTATTGATGTCATTGACGGCTTGCTGTGAATCAGATGCTATGACAAAATTTTGTATATGTAAATCCGACGCGAGAGCTAAGGCCTCACGACAGGTTATTATCTCCAGCGTGGCTGGGTCATACATACCATCAATTACTTGTGCTGAGCTACCCAAAAAGGTCCCCGCACTGTCTCTGCACATGGCGACTGCAGCGCCTCTTCTTCCCTTCATTACTCCCGCATCAACGTGTATCTTACAGTATCCCGGCGGTGGCGCTTTTGGCCTAGTAGCCGCTGCTCTCATTGGTGTCGCTTGTACTGTCCTTCGGGGCTGCTCCCCTCCCTTTATCATCTCAAGTTCCTGAATGAAGCGGTTGATGAAGTGCTGAGCTTTGGTTGCACAGTCGCCGCTATTGTTGGGCTGGAAACGTGCAATTTCTCAATCTGCTGTCAGCCGGCCCAGACAACGTGCCATTTTAGAGCAACTTCAACCATAATCCCTCCAAAACCCTTAAAAAAAACCATAACCCCAGTTCAAAAAACGAAAACAAGAGACATTGTCTAAAAAAACATAACCTCATATTCTTCACTGAACACCATTTGGGGTTCTCATTCTCTATTTTGAGGCCCTCTTTTTAACGGGGCATTCCAACCATAGCTCTCAAATCCTCTCTGTCTTTTTTTTTAACCGAAACCGTAGAACAATCGTTCTACGGTATTTTCATTTCATAAAAAGAGTAAAAATACAAGTGTATCAACCAATACCAGTTCTAGGAAACATTATAGGAAATAAGTTAAATTACAGGTACTGTGCTACCCAGGTTCTGATCTTCTCTGCCTTATTGTGCTTTGCTCTGAGTTCTGTTGCCCATAACCCTTCCTTGAGGTAATACTTCCAGGTATTTGAGTGAGGAGCTGCTGATCTGAAAATTTTGTCGTTCTTCACAGCCCATATACTCCAACAGCCCATGACAATGATATCCAATGCAATGTCTTTAGGAAGATGATGTAATGACAAGATAATTTCATCATATGCTGAAATACCTCTATGTCTTTCTGGAATAAGAATATCCCAACACCTGAGTGCAAAAGGGCAGTTCCAGAATAGGTGAAGGAGTGTTTCTTCTATTCTGTGAGAGTAGAGAACACAGTTATAGTCTTCCAGATACATACTTTTGCGTCGTAGCAGATTTCTAGTGTTCACCCTATCATGTAAGAGCATCCAGAAAAAGATCTTGTGTCTGAGCCTGCAAGAAGTGATCCATAGCATTTAAAAAGTACTATGAGCGTTGTGAGGTCCAATGATTGCTATATACATTTTCATGGAGGAGTAGTGTGTGGAAGACCATACATAATCCCATCTTTCTTGGGTGTCATAATTCACTCTGTTTTCAAGAAGACCATGCAACGAATTGAATTGTTGGCATGCCTGTAGAGATAATGGTCTATGGAAGTGTTGAATGATGTCTTCATGCTGGAGAAAATTGAACAGTGAGATTTGACTGTTTGTAGCAAATGAATGAGGTTCTGGGTATGTGATTTGTAGTGATTGCCGAGACCAGTTATCAGTCCAAAACAGAGTGGTGTCTCCTCTACCTGCCTTACATGTGGCCAACTGCTTGAATTTGGGCAAAAGTTTAAGGATTGATCTCCACCAAAATGAGCCAACCTGTTTATCCCCTGGTAGAGAGTCCTCTCTGTCTCTTCCCCTTTTCCATAACAACAAAAAAACAAATTGAGCAATGGTGGGCGGCGGCAAACGACAACCGTTGGCGATGGCCAACGGCAGACGGCAGACAATTGAAGGCAATGCACGATGAAGCCCGATGTCGATGGTGATGGACAGGCAAAATCAGGTAGTCAACAGTGGCAAGGAGTGGTCAACAATATTTGAGAATGGATGGGAAGCCCATATTTGCTCCGCACATATTTGGAGGGCAATAGGGTGGGATGGGAACCCCTAAAATGGGGAAGTGAGTGGGGAAAGGGTTAGAATAGTTTTTTTTTCTCTCAAAACACGCCAAAATGGGGAATAAAGAAGAAGATGGGACATGATTGGAGTTGCTCTATGCTAAACGGCTGATGAAATTCCTAAATTTTCATAGGAAAACCGATAAGATACAATGAATAAGCAGGATCACACAAAGTTACCTCTTAAAATAGTAGATGGGATGAGGACACCCCGCAGTTAGTCGTGTCTAACTTCACATGCATCGCACGTTAGAATACAATTCTAATAGGTCACACTTGATATTTTCCATCTATCATAGACCTAGTTTTTGCCCACCGACGTACCAATTTTTTGCTAGCAATACTTTTATGGAAATATGTGCTTTTTATAAGCTTAGTTGTGACAAACTTAGCTATAAATCCAACATGTGCTTCACCAAAACCATTGTGTTGGAACTTGGAAGAGGTGGCGTCATCTAGAACAAATGTTCACCAAATTTTCTCCCTCGCGTCGATGTTTTCTCTAATGGTCTCGCAAAGCCAATGACATGTCATCATCGCATATTTGACATGTATGCCTCTCATGGTAGGTGGCTTGTGCGGTTCTTAGCATTGGTGGTGACCCAGCCTTTGTGCCATACTTGGAGTGGGTGTATAGTATCTTGTGTGTCTACTCCATATGTGATGTGGATCAACTTTGAGACGCGCCAAAGGAATTGGATGTATTTTTTATTTCTGGTATTCTTTGTATTACCTTGACAGTTGATGAATAAATCGGAAGTTTTCCTCGCAAAACAAAAAAGCTTTGAGACGCGCCAAAAGAGCTTATAGAGGCTAGGTTGTTATTTCTTATTTTGAGAAGCGGCTCTCTGTAACTCATTCCGTCCGGAATTACTTATCACTCAAACGGATGTATCTAGACGTATTTCGATGCTATATACATCCGTTTGAGCGACAAGTATCTGAACGGAGGTAGTAATAAGATTCGTTTTTAATGTTCTTCCTACAATGAGATTTATTCTTTAAAGAAACACTAATGAGATTTAATACCCCAAAACGAATGCTGAAAAGGGTTCCTGCCTCTCGCCGGCGCTGCCGCAGGTCCGCCTCGTCTCCGGTGGCCCTAGGGCCATGGGGGCGCGGTGGATCCTGGCAAGGGCCGGCGGGAGGGCTCCGATTTTAGTCGTCCCTTTCCGTTTTGTTAGGGTTTGTGTCCTTCTCAGGAAGACGAGACGGCGGCGGCTCCCTGAAGATAGAATAAAGGTCTCCCCGCCTAGCCCCCGTTCCGGCGGTGCGTCTAGCATCGTTGGTGGGCGTGTGGAGGTGTGTCTCCGGCAGATCTATCTTTGGTGGATTTGCTCGGATCTCGTCGTTGTTCTTCTACGTTCGTGTGTCTTTGGATTGGATCCTTCCGATCTACGTTATTCTTCATCGGCGGCGGTTACTGTTCTGGTGCGCTGGTCCTATGGGGCCTTAGCACGACGACTTCCCGACTGTCTACTACAACAAGTTGTGCCCGACTCCGGCGATGGAGGGGCGATGACGGCGGCGCGCCTTCGGCTCGCTTCAGTACTTGTAGTCGTCGCTAGGTGGTCTATGAATCTGGATGTAATTTTTATTATTTCTGGTGTTCGTTGTACTGCCATGATTGAAGATGAATAGATCGGAAGTTTTCTCGCAAAAAAAAATATATTATAAAATTCAAAGAATAATGTGCTTGACTGTTTGAATAATGATTCAAACCTTTTAGAATCACCGAGTACACGCACACACATGTACGCCACTATACGCACGCACATGTCAAGACTAGAGCCATGGACGAAGCTCAAGTTTGAGTTAAACAGTTATCGATGTTTTGAGTTAAGCAGTTGTCGATGGGAACATTGTCTCCCGCCATTTAAAAAAAAAAAACAATGAGCCTCCTCGTCGATTTTCATTTATTACAATTTACATCAAATTAAAGAGTAGAAAGGGCAAAATTAAAAGGAAAGCCTGGGAACTTATGAGACAGACAGCAACTGCACGCAGGAAGCTTGAAACACAGCTCTGTCAGTCCTAAGCACAAACCAGAAGTTTATATTTGCCCTTGCATACGCCTCTCCCAGCACCTTCTTGATCTTCAGAACTGTCTCCTGCCAAATGAATATATATTGCACCAGCCAATGGCTGGTTCACGGTCTCCCCTATGCCGTTAAATCTCGAAATGCGACCGCTTCTTATTCATAGGAATGGAAATAGTAACAACCTAATACTTCTCCGCAGCCTTGTATCAAACGGTTATCGTGGTCTTCAAATGTCAGTCATCCATGTTAGATGTTACTACTACTGTGCCATAAACTCATGAAACGGAGTGGTGGTCAGCACAATTGATTAATCTCTCGCCAGATCCCTTTCAATCTTGTCGAGGTAGCTGAGCATCGCCTGGAGGCCCTTCTCGTCTGCAAAGTCGAGCACACAAAAAAAACAAAATGTAAACCAGCAAAACTCAGTCAGTAACATTCCCTTGCTCTTTCTGAACGTTCCAATCCCGTTCGGCCATGAACCCAAATGCTCTCTTCCAAATTTACAGGCTAGGCGCGCTTACCGAGTCTGGGGACCGTGTGCCCAGCCGGGTGGCGTATGACAAGTGGATCCACGAACGAGTCCGCCAGCTCCTCACCGTGGGATTTCACAAAGTCACCGTCACCTGCGCGCAATTGACTGCAACTTCAGCCATTGCAGTCGCTCACTTCTGCTGACAGTTGCTAAGACGATAACATGGCAGTTACCAATGAAGTGAAGCGAAGTGCAGTTGATCTTGTTGGCGTAGGCCTTGGCAGCCAATGGCGGCGACTGGATCTTCGCACCGGATATGATCATAACGCACTTCACCCTAGGAACCCTGTTCAAGGCCAACCCCTGCCAGAGAACGCATGAACAAAATAGTCAGGTCGATTGACAGATAGCAGTGGATCCAAGAAATGGCATGAACTGCAGGAGACGAAGATGATTAATAACTCACTTGTTGCTGGAGCCCAACAAGCGCGGCCGACAGGAGGGCGCCCTGGATTTCATGTCAGCACGATCACAGACAGTGCTCATCAGTTCATGGGAGTAGTATGATGGTGTCTGAAACGAAGCTCGAAGCTAATGGAACCCAAGTTGAAGTTTACCACCTGAGAGAAACCGAACAGTCCGTCGAATGGCCCTTGTCTCACCATCAGCTCCTCGATGCTGGCCAAGGACTCGCTTAAGTTCTTGTACTTGAGGAAATCCTGTCCCGGGGTCGATCGATCCCAGGTGTAAAGAGATCTTGTCAGTCTAACTGGAAAGTCAACTACTGAACTACGGACTAGTGTGACGGAGGCCCGCCGGACTGACCTCGCCGACGAAGTGGCACCACTCGTAATAGGGCGGGTCGAAGACGCCGCGCACCGGGGACTCGCCCTCGGCGGAGAAGGGCGCGTCGGCGAAGGCGAGGTCCAGGCGGGACGTGACGTCGGCAGGCCACCTGTCCGCCACCTGCCTCCGCATGATCTCCCCGCTGGTGCGGAACCCGTGCAGGCACAGGAACCGCGGCGCCGGCCGCCTCGTCGCTCCGTCGTCTAGTTCCAAGGCCCCTACGCCGTGGCGCTGGCAGCTAGCCACGGGCAGCTTTCGAGCAGTTGGGAGGCGACTGCGGGAGAACGACGGGGCGGAGGCTTGCGTGTGACGCCGGGCGTTGCTCGCCGAATTGAAGACGATGTGACAACGGAGGTGAGCTGCCGCGGCCATCTCTCTGGAGTTTGGATCGCTGCTGTGCTGCGTCGCTCTGATTTGTACTATGGTGTTGCTTGCGCCGCGCTATTGCTTCCGTATGATTCTGCCAATCGGATGACTGCATGCTTCAATTTTTTGTTTTATTTTCGAAACGGAGGCAAAATATTTGTCTCATTGATTAAATGAGAGGAGAATAGGGTTACATAGTGTTACAAAAGGCCGAGAAGATGGCATGACAATTACTCGCGTAATACAATTTTCCCTAATTTATTGCCCCCCGCTGTGACCCAAAGGTTGGCCTAATCCACAATAAGTTTTAGGAGGATTGGCAGCGGTGCATTCTTGTGGCGGAACACCCTAGAGTTCCTCTCATTCCATATTGTCCACGACACAAGCATGGTAAGGGAGGCCATGACGTGTCGATTAGGGTTGCTCGAGTTGGTTCGTCTATCCCACCACTCCAAAAGGGACCCCGCAAGGTGCCAGCCATTAGTGTCCATGTGCACTAGACCATATTTAGCAATGATCAAACGCCAAAGCCTAGTAGTGAAGCGGCATTTGACGAAGAGATGGATGCCCGTCTCTTGCTCCCGCTTGCAGAAGGGGCATAGGCCACAATTAGCCCATCCACGCCGCTCAAGTCGGTTGGCGGTGCAAATCCGATCTTGCAAGGCCAACCAAGCGAAGAATTTGACTTTCGGGGGCGCCCACACCTTCCAGACCATGAAGTCCATGGGGGATAGCGTCAAACCAAGGAACTACGCCTTCTACGCGGTCGACGCCGAGTATAAACCATCCGTAGAGTGTTTTCATATAATGTCGTCCTCAGAGTGCTCGTCGAGTTGGAAGTCGTGAATGAGCATCCAAAGGGTAAAAAAATTCGCGGACGAGTTGGCCGGTGATGACGGTGTCCCGGCTGATCTTGAGCATCCATGCATTCTCCTTGAGAGCCTCCCGCACCTTTCAATTCTTTCTCCTTGAGGCCTCAAAGATGAGGGGGGCAATTTCCTTGGGCTTGTGACCAACCAACCAAGGCGAGTCCCAAAAAGGCGTTTTGGCTCCATTGCCCATGATGATAGTAGTGGAGTGATACGTCTCCGTCGTATCTACTTTTCCAAACACTTTTGCTCTTATTTTGGACTCTAATTTGCATGATTTGAATGAAACTAACCCGGACTGACGCTGTTTTCAGCAGAACTACCATGGTGTTGTTTTTTTTGCTGAAATAAAAGTTCTTGAAATTGAACGAAACTTTTTGGAGATTTTTTATGAAATAAATAAAAAATATTGGAGCCAAGATCCACTGGAGGGGGGCCACCTGCTGCCCACGAGGCACCAGGGCGCGCCACCCTCCCTGGCGCGCCCTGGTGGCTTGTGGGGCCCACGTGGCTCCGCTGACCCTAATCTCAGGCCTATAAATTCACAATTCCAGAGAAAAAATTAAGAGAAGAAGTTTCATCATGTTCTACGATACGGAGCCGCCGCCACCTCCTGTTCTTCATCGGGAGGCCAGATCTGGAGTCCGTTCGGGGCTCCGGAGAGGGGGATCTTCCGCCATCGTCATCATCAACCATCCTCCATCACCAATTCCATGATGCTCACCGCCGGAAGTGAGTAATTCCTTCGTAGGCTTGCTGAACGGTGATGAGTTGGATGAGATTTATCATGTAATCGAGTTAGTTTTGTTAGGGCTTGATCCCTAGTATCCACTATGTTCTGAGATTGATGTTGCTATGACTTTGCTATGCTTAATGCTTGTCACTAGGGCCCGAGTGCCATGATTTCAGATCTGAACCCTTTATGTTTTCATGAATATATTTGTGTTCTTGATCCGATCTTGCAAGTTATACACACCTGCTATGTGTTATGATCCGCATACCCCAAGGTGACAATAATTGAGATTCTTTCCGGTGATTGCCATAGTTTGAGGAGTTCATGTATTCACTATGTGTTTGTGCTTTGTTTCGATTCTCTATTAAAAGGAGGCCTTAATATCCCTTAGTTTCCTTAAGGACCCCGCTGCCACGGGAGGGTAGGACAAAAGATGTCAAGCAAGTTCTTATCGCAAGCACGTATGACTATATACGGAATACATGCCTACATTACATTGATGAATTGGAGCTAGTTCTGTGTCGCCCTAGGTTATGACTGTTACATGATGAATGTTATCCAACATAATCATCGATCCAATGCCTACGAGTTTTTCACATATTGTTCTTTGCTAAGTTACTACTGTTGCTACTACTGTCATAATTGCTACTACTATTACTGCTACCGTTACTGTTGTTGTTACTATTATTGCTATTGCTATCAAACTATCATACTACTGTGCTACTGATCACTCTGCTGAAGATATTTAGTCTCCAGGTGTGGTTGAATTGACAACTCAACTACTAATACTTGCAAATATTCTTTGGCTCCCCTTGTGTCAAATCAAGAAATTTGGGTTGAATACTCTACCCTCGAAAACTGTTGCGATCCCCTATACTTGTGGGTTATCAAGACCTTTTTCTGGCGCTGTTGCCGGGGAGCATAGCTCTATTTGTTGAGTCACTTGGGATTTATATCTGTTGATCACTATGAAGAATCTGAAAGACGCTAAGACCAAGATCGTTCCCTCTAAGACGAGGGGAGGTAAGGAACTGTCATCTAGCTCTGCACTTGATTCACCTTCTGTTTTGAGTAAGCTTGCAACACCACCACCTGCTATTAATTCTGATATGTCTCAAGTTATTGATGATACTACTTCTGCTATGAATGATACTTATGATGATGCTAGTACTATGCTTGATAATGCTGTGCCACTTGGTTCTGGCCATGTCTGATTGGCATTCAAGTCTGCCTTCCATTGCTTGAAAAGGCCTAGCACCGTAAGTAGCAATTGGCTATGTCCAAACTCAAACGTCGTATTTTATCTAAGCACAGGAGTCGTAATAAGGAAAGAAGACATAGGAATGGGAAGTATCCGCTAGTTATAACGTAGTATAAAGAGAGCTATTTCATGGATCTTGGTCACAATAAAAAGAATCCAATAATGATCTATCAACTAAATGAGTTTATTATATAATCCCGTATCTTCAAGGTTGTTAAGATGATTTAGTAGATGTGTCGGTATCGTTTTCATCTGCCGTTGGGAGTGACTGCTTTGCTAATCTCTCCTTTTATCCTTCTTTTCGGAGACAAGCACATATTACCTTGATGAACAACTTGCTAAAGCTAAAGAAATTGAGAATGTTGAAACTCTTGAGAATTATGACCCACCTATTATGCCTAGCTCTCCTACTAGAGTTGAATCACCTGATGAACATGTCTTTGATAGGGAGACGGCTAGAGCCATCCTTGCTTGTAATGATAGAGATGAAGTTATAAAATTGCTTGCTGAAATGAAAGAAAAATCTATGAGGGAGAGAATGAAATATGATCCTAAGTTTGCTACCTCTCCCATATTCGTTACTGATAAGGATTATGAATTCTCTGTTGATCCTGAATTAATTACTTTGGTTGAATCTAATCCTTTCCATGGCTATGAAACTGAAACCGTTGTGGCACATCTTACTAAGTTGAATGATATAG
This sequence comes from Elymus sibiricus, assembly GCA_039707655.1. NCBI lineage: Eukaryota > Viridiplantae > Streptophyta > Magnoliopsida > Poales > Poaceae > Elymus > Elymus sibiricus. The sequence continues at coordinate 341,038,729 of CM077666.1, read as the reverse complement.
CCACCCTATTCGCTCATGAGGAAAAAATTCGCTATTATTATATTCTTAAGTTGTTTCCTTTCTCGCTAAAGGGTGATGCTAAGATATGGTATAATACTCTTGCTCCTGGTTGTGTGTGTAGTCCCCAGGATATGATATATTACTTCTCTGAAAAATATTTTCCTGCTCATAAGAAACAAGCTGCTTTACAGGAAATATTTAACTTTGTGCAAATTAAAGAAGAGAATCTCCCTCAAGCTTGGGGGAGGCTTCTCCAATTACTTAATGTTTTGCCTGATCATCCTCTTAAGAAGAATGAAATACTTGATATCTTTTATAATGGACTAACCGATGCTTCTAGGGACTACCTAGATAGTTGTGCTGGTTGTGTTTTCAGGGAACAAACTATTGAACAAGCTGAGGAGCTATTGAATAATATATTGAAGAATGATAATGATTGGACACTTTCTGAACCACCGCCTAAACCCACTCCGAAGAAGAGGGGTATTTTATTTCTCAGTCCTGAAGATATGCAAGAAGCAAAGAAATGTATGAAAGAAAAAGGTATTAAAGCTGAAGATGTTAAGAATTTGCCACCTATTAAAGAAATACATGGTCTTGACACACCGCCACAGGTAGTAGATGTAAATTCTCTTATAAAGTTTGACGAAGGTGATATTCCCTATAACAAACCTCCTAGTCAATGTTTGTATGAATTTGACAATTATATTATTAAGCAAGATCATTTCAATGCAAATGTTATGAAACAATTGAAACTAAATGCCTACATGATTGATCGCTTGAGTGACTTGTTATTTAGAATTGCTAATGATGTCAAAGGTGTAAGTAAACATGCATCTATGGTTCAAACCCAATAACAAGTTGCTAAATCTCAAAGTGAATTGCTCAATGAAATGAATAACAATATGAATGATCATGCTGTTAGAGTAATGACTAGAGGAGGTAGAATGACTCAGGAGCCACTTTATCCTGAAGGTCACCCTAAAAGAATTGAACAAGACTCTCAAAGAATTAATGTTGATGCACCTAGTCCATCCAAAAAGAAAAAGAAAAAGAAAAATGACAGGACTTTGCATACTTCTAGTGAACCTAAGGCAGAAAAACCCTTAGAGGATAGTAATGATGTTTCTATTTCCGATGCTGAGACACAATCTGGTAATGGACAATCACCTGATGATAATAATAATGATGATGCTCATGTGGATGCCCAACCAGAAAATGATAAAGAACCTGATAATGATGTTGAAATAGAACCCGCTGTTGATCTTGATAACCCACCCCCTAAAAATAAACGTTATGATAAAAGAGACTTCGTTGCTAGAAAACATGGTAAAGAAAGAGAACCATGGGTCCAAAAACCCATGCCCTTTCCTCCTAAACCATCTAAGAATAAGGATGAGGAAGAATTTGAACGCTTTGCTGAAATGCTTAGGCCAGTCTTTTTGCGCACTCGTTTGACTGATATTTTAAGGATGGCCCCTTATGCTAAGTATATGAAAGACATTGTCACAAATAAAAGAAAGATACCTGAAGCTGAAATTTCTACCATGCTTGCAAATTATTCTTTTAAGGACGGAGTACCTAAGAAACTAGGAGATCCAGGAATACCAACTATACCATGCTCCATTAAGCGAAATTATGTCAAAACTGCTTTGTGTGATTTAGGAGCCGGTGTTAGTGTTATGCCCTTCTCTATATATAAAAGACTTGATTTGAATAAACTCACTCCCACTGAAATATCATTACAACTGGCAGACAAATCAACTGCCATTCCTATCGGTGTTTGTGAGGATGTGCCCATTGTAGTTGCAAATGTTACTATCCTAACAGACTTTGTTATACTTGATATGCCCGAGGACGACAACATGTCGATTATCCTTGGTAGACCCTTTTTTAATACTGCAGGGGCTGTTATTGATTGCAACAAAAGCAAGGCCACTTTTCATATCAATGGTAATGAACATACGGTGCACTTTCCAAAAAAACAATTTCAAGTAAACGGTATGCATGTTATTGAAAAGACTCCGACAATTACTATTGGAAGTTTTCAACTCCCTCTTCCTACTGTCAAAAAGAAGTATGAAACCCTTATTATTTGGGAGATGCATATCCCCATTGAGGTAACTTAGTGTTATACAAAAATTCTTCGGTTTCATGTCACTCGGAAATAGTTTGTTAATAAGACCTGATCAACCTTATTAATGGATTCTTTCTGAAGGGCATGTGGTTGATGAATTTAGTAAGCACAACCTTCTGCACCCACTTTTTGTTTTCTATTATTTTTAGTTAAATGCAATAAAATGCCATGATTATCCTATTTTCTGAATTATTCGTGCAATAAAAAATGGCCCAAAAATAAAAGTGCTCAGAATGCAATAAAATTTTGATATGATTTTTTATAGAATATTTAAGAATTTTTGGAACTAAAAACATACCAGGGGGATGCCCCAGGTGCCCACAAGGCACCAGGGCGCGCCACCCCCCCTGGCGCGCCCTGGTGGCTTGTGGCCCCCACAGGGACCCCCTCACTTATCCCTTCAGCTCACTTCGTCTCTTACCTCTAGCAAAAATTCCTGGTAGCTCTCTCTCTCGTGTTCTTGCTCCCAAACCTGAGATTTTTGATCTCTTTGCTCGGAGCTCCGTTTCCGAAACTGTTTTGGGAGATTGCTACTTGGTATGTGACTCCTCCATTGCTCCAATTAGTTTTTGCTCTAGTGGATTATATTTTGCATAATTAGCTGCTCTTGGTGCTACTGAAAATGAGCTTGCATGTTGAATTCTTTGAGATCCAAGTAGTTTGAATGCTTGATATGGCCTCTAGACATCCATATGAGTAATTGCTATCGATTTTGTGAAGTTTTGTTAACATCTTTTTGTGGCCCAAATTTTTTCAGAAATTTGTCCTTAGGAAAATGAACTTCTTCCGGAGGAGTTCTTCGAGGAGGAGGTCCTCTGAAGCGTCATCAAGTGAAAGATCAGCACGCCAATCATATGAAGAACCAAGAGCAAGTTCAGTGAGAGGTGCCGAGGCAAAATCTTGTCGATGGCCCTGTGAGGAGTTCATGTTGGGTACATGGATTAAGGAGGAATTCGAGCAATATATTCAGAACACTGAGCTTTCCGCCTTCCTCGCAGATAAGCCTCCGCAGCACTACAACCTCACCCATTCATTCACTCAACATTTTGCGTATAATGCTCGTAATTCTAGAGTTTCGGTTCATCTCTATAATAAATCCTATAATATGTCTCTAGAAGAATTCTGTGATGCATGCAAAATTCCATATTGGGGTTCATTAGATGAACCATCAAAATCTGATTATGAGTTGTTTCTTAATGGCCTTTGCAACGGTGAGGATAGGGGAGTTACGCAGGCCAGAATAATTAGCATTCACTTTCCCGCTATTCGGTATTTTGCACTTTTCAATTGTAAATGTGTTGTTGATAAGCAAGACTGCAGTGCACTTTGCGCCCCTGATCCGAGTCTCATTCATACAGCTTTGACTGGTAGCAAGCATTATAATCTTGGGGCTATTGTTGCACGTAGACTGCAACGTAATGCGAGTAATGGTGATTTGTATGGAGGAATTTATGCCTCCCACTTAGCTGCAAAGTTAGGGTTCTCGCCCAATTTCAATGATCCCCTCTTACCTTATACATATTTGAACTTCGAAGCAATGCGAGAACATAAGTTTTTAAAACGCAATGCACATGGGTATGAATATAACTTAGTTTTTGATAAATATCGCTCTGTGTATGTTGCTTTGCCTGCTCCTGCCCTCTTTGATTTTCAGAACAAACAGAGATATTTTCTATCAGAGAGCGAGGTGCACGAGTACAATGCGGCAGTTGAAGCTGTCCGTCGGGCTAAGGAGGCGGCTCAGAACGCCTCTACGAGCTACCACTTCGATTATTATCTAGGACAACCATGGCAGTAGACCAAGCTAGAACAAAAGCCTAAGCTTGGGGGAGTACGTATCTCTCACCGACATTTCATTCATGTCCACACATTTTATTCCAGTTGTTGGTGTTCTACCTTTTTCATTGTATGATCCATGTTAGCTTTATTTTCTCGCTTTCTTCTTGTATGTTTGAAAAACTTTGAGAAAATCCAAAAACATTTTTCGTTTCTTTTCGGTTTTTCTTTCTAGCTTAATTAGTTGTAGTATTAAAAGAAAACCCAAAAAGATTTCCCGTTTCTTCTTTTATTTGTTGGGAGCTTTCCCGTGTAAATAGTTTTTCTCATTTTTGGTTTGTCTTCTTTAATTTGCTTCCTTCAAGAAAAAACTAAAAACTCAAAAAATATTTCAGTGTGTTTCTCTGAAATTCCGTTCTTTTGTTGAGTCATTGTAAGGAGAAGACCACGATGAAAATGTTGAGTGGCTCTCGTATGCATTATTGTTGATCTAACAAAGAGCCCATATTACCTTGCCTTCTCCTTTGAATAAAATGTTTGCAGATTCCAGCTTAGTCCACGGTACTCTTGCACTATTATTATTTTCATATCATTCGGTCGTGCAAGTGAAATGCAATAATGACGATGATTTGATGAAGTGACTGTGGCAAGGAAAAGCGGGTATGAACTCAACTTGTTTTGGTTTTTGTAAATATGTTTAACTCAGTATCCATGATTTAGCATATTATGATTAAACATGTTTATGATGACAATTAGAGATTATAGTTGCTCATGCCATGCTTAAGTAGCTAGGAGTGGATAATGATTTATCTTGGGTGTCAACATGCATTAAAACTTTTGTGATGTAGTATGATGATATGGTATCCTCCTCTGAATGTCTCGAGTGGCTTGACTTGGCACATGTTCATGCATGTAGTTGATTCAAAACCAACATAGCCTCCACGATATTTATGTTCATGGTGCTTATATCCTACTCATGCTAGTATTCAATGTTGATTATTCATAATGCATGATTATGACCATTTTCGCTCTCTAGCTGGTCACTTCTCAACCTATTTGCTAGCCCTCGCCTGTACTAAGCGGGAATACTGCTTGTGCATCAAAACCCTTAAACCAAAGTTATTCCAAATGAGTCCACTATATCTACCTATATGCGGTATTACCCTGCCGTTCTAAGTAAATTTGCATGTGCCACCTCTAAATATTCAAATGAACATCTGTTTTGTGTTCCCGTACCGCTCATGGAGCGACAGGGGGCGGTCAGTATCTTCCATGCTAAGCGGGTTATTCTCATGATGAGTGTTTATTCACTTGTCCTTGCACGAGAGGGGCTGGTAATCGGGATGCCCAGTCCCGTAATTAAAATTGCAAAATAATAAAACAAACTCCCCCAGAAAGTTGTTGGTATGGAGGGCACCCGAGGATTCGGCTAGCCATGGCTTGTGTTTGTTGGTGGAGGGGGAGTAAACTTTACTTTACCGCTTGGGAACCGCCGCTAATGTGTTTAGCATGGAAGATATTGAAAACTCTCGGTCGTGACGTTGACAGGAAAGGCATACCTCCCAAAATTATATTTATCTCTGATTTAAGCTTTGAGCTCTGACACATATGCAAATCCCTGCTTTCCTCTGCGAAGGGCCTATCTATTTACTTTTATGTTATTTTACTTTTATTGTTGAGTCACCACCTTCTCAAATAAGCACCAGTCCTGAGAGCACTATTGTCATTCTCATGCATTGAGTATAGTTAATGTTGTGTGCATCATGACTGGATCTCTTCTACCATGAATTACAATGTTTAGTCGCTGCTTGAACTTTGGGGGTGCTTTGCATTTATGTTTTGTGGTCTCAGAAAGGGTTAGCGAGATACCATGTTGTCATATTATATCATGATTGTTTTGACAAAGTGTTGGCACTTGAGATACCTTATTATTGCTCGCTAGTAGATTATGCTATTGATATGAGTGAATATAATTTCTAAGATTTATCATTTGCATGGTTAGTTATAATCTTTGCTGACACCCTTGGTATTTTTTAAGCATATATATAGATACAAGAACAAAAGAGTTCGTAAAAGTTTTTCTTTATCACTTTCAGTTTGTCAACTAAATTGCTTGAGGACAAGCAATGAGTTAAGCTTGGGGGAGTTGATACGTCTCCGTTGTATCTACTTTTCCAAACACTTTTGCTCTTGTTTTGGACTCTAATTTGCATGATTTGAATGAAACTAACCCGGACTGACGCTGTTTTCAGCACAACTACCATGGTGTTGTTTTTTGTGCAGAAATAAAAGTTCTTGGAATTGGACGAAACTTTTTGGAGATTTTTTATGGAATAAATAAAAATACTGGAGCCAAGATTCACTGGAGGGGGGCCACCTGCTGCCCACGAGGCACCAGGGTGCGCCACCCCCCCGGCGCGCCCTAGTGGCTTGTGGGGCCCACGTGGCTCCGCTGACCCTAATCTCAGGCCTATAAATTCACAATTCCAGAGAAAAAAAATAAGAGAAGAAGTTTCATCACGTTCTACGATACGGAGCCGCCGCCACCTCCTGTTCTTCATCGGGAGGCCAGATCTGGAGTCCGTTCGGGGCTCCGGAGAGGGGGATCTTCCGCCATCGTCATCATCAACCATCCTCCATCACCAATTCCATGATGCTCACCGCCGGGAGTGAGTAATTCCTTCATAGGCTTGCTGGACGGTGATGAGTTGGATGAGATTTATTAGGTAATCGAGTTAGTTTTGTTAGGGCTTGATCCCTAGTATCCACTATGTTCTGAGATTGATGTTGCTATGACTTTGCTATGCTTAATGCTTGTCACTAGGCCCCGAGTGCCATGATTTCAGATCTAAACCCTTTATGTTTTCATGAATATATTTGTGTTCTTGATCCGATCTTGCAAGTTATACGCACCTGCTATGTGTTATGATCCGCATACCCCCAAGGTGACAATAATTGGGATTCTTTCCGGTGATTGCCATAGTTTGAGGAGTTCATGTATTCACTATGTGTTAATGCTTTATTCTGGTTCTCTATTAAAAGGAGGCCTTAATATCCCTTAGTTTCCTTAAGGACCCCGCTGCCACGGGAGGGTAGGACAAAAGATGTCATGCAAGTTCTTATCACAAACACGTATGACTATATACGGAATACATGCCTACATTACATTGATGAATTGGAGCTAGTTCTGTCTCACCCTAGGTTATGACTGTTACATGATGAATGTTATCCACCATAATCACCGATCCAATGCCTACAAGTTTTTCACATATTGTTCTTTGCTAAGTTACTACTGTTGCTACTACTGTCACAATTGCTACTACTATTACTGCTACCGTTACTGCTGCTGTTACTATTATTGCTATTGCTATCAAACTACCATACTACTGTGCTACTGATCACTCTGCTGCAGATATTTAGTCTCCAGGTGTGGTTGAATTGACAACTTAACTGCTAATACTTGCAAATATTCTTTGGCTCCCCTTGTGTCGAATCAATAAATTTGGGTTGAATACTCTACCCTCGAAAACTGTTGCGATCCCCTATACTTGTGGGTTATCATGGAGGCGTAGAAGAAATCGTGGTCCTCAATGCAAGGGTTTCCCAGTCCCACCCACAGTTTGCTCCGCTCCTTCCATTCATATCAAAGCCATCTCAGCCGCAAGGCATGAGCAAACTTGTCGGTGTTGAGGACACCCAGGCCTCCATAGCTTGTAGGTCGACATACCATGTCCCAGTTGACTTTGCATTTTGCACTTGGAAAGTACATGAGATGAGATGGTCTTGGTGAGTGTTGGCCGGGACCGTCTGTTCTTTATTTCTGTATGGTACTTGTAAACTGTACACGCAGTGCTCTCTCTTCCTTAGCTTAGCTTATTCTACATGTATTTACACGGATCTTGTACTTCTGCTTTTTTTCCTCATGTTATTTGTCAGAGTGAATTCCGGTTTTTGTAGGGGAACGCAGCAGAAAACAAAATTTTCCGACCTACGCACCAGCCCAGGACCACTATGTTTTAGCATCTTGTCAATATGTATTTTTGGCTTTAGCCTATTAGGCAATTCTATCTCGTTAGATAAATATGCCTAATATCAAGGCTATTTAGCCCAAGCACTTCATCGAAAAACTATTTTCAATGAAGTCCTAATTCGTGTCAAGAAATTTATATTATTTCCAATCAACAATGTGTCAAGCACACAAAGTTTTTAGAAATATTATTATGCTCCCACCTACTTTCTTGAAACCACAAGCATCTTCGTTATCCATTGATGAAAACAAACTCTTTTGACTATTTCATCAAAAACGAAGATTCCAACTCCATTTTGCTCTCTTCTGTCCATTGCTGGAACTCTGAAGTTTGCATACTTACTAGCATCCTCTGGATCGACAAAATACTTTGGACTGTATCACATACAAGTCCTAGTTTGTATTTCCATTTCATGGAAATCCTTTTGGCATCCATGTTTCATATCTCAAGATTGAAATATGTATTAATTGCTAGTTTAATCCGATCTGACTTTAAGCATCGCTACGGTGAGACAATCTCATCGTAGTCAACTCCTTGAGTTTGTTATTGCAACAAGTCGAGCTTTATGGATAAAACATTTTATCCACATCAGTTTATAATTCCATTAATGTTCGTTAGACTCTAAGTCTTCTGAAGGGTTTATCAAGATATAATCTTGAATCATTTATATCGAAACTATCTCGGATTATATTGGCATTTAGCCAATTCCGGAGTCAGGGCCCATCAATGCTTCTGAAAGATCGTGGATGTCGCCTAGAGGGGGGGTGAATAGGCGCTTTAAAATAATTATGGTTTAGGCTTGAACAAATGCGGAATAAAACTAGCGTTTAATTTGTCAAGCACAAAACCTAAATAGACTAGGCTCACCTATGTGCACCAACGACTTATGCTAAGCAAGATGAACAACTAAGTGATAGCAAGATATATAACTAGAAACAATATGGCTATCACAAAGTAAAGTGCATAAGTAAAGGGCTCGGGTAAGAGATAACCGAGGCACGCGGAGACGACGATGTATCCCGAAGTTCACACCCTTGCGGATGCTAATCTCCGTTAGAGCGGTGTGGAGGCACAATGCTCCCCAACAATGCCACTAGGGCCACCGTATTCTCCTCACGCCCTCGCACAATGCAAGGTGCCGTGATTCCACTAAGGGACCCTTGAGGGCGGTCACCGAACCCGTACAAATGGCAACCCTTGAGGGCGGTCACCGAACCCGTACACTTTGGCAACCCTTGGGGGCGGTCACCGGTACCCGTCAAATTGCTCGGGGCGATCTCCACAACCTAATTGGAGACCCCGACGCTTGCCCGGAGCTTTACACCACAATGATTGAGCTCCGAGGCACCACCAAGCCACCAAGCCGTCTAGGGCGCCAAGGCACCCAAGAGGAACAAGCTCTAGGGTGCCCAAACACCCAAGAGTAATAAGCTTCTCAACTACTAACTTCCACGTATCACCGTGGAGAACTCAAACCGATGCAACTAATGCAATGGCAAGGGCACACGGAGTGCCCAAGTACTCCTCTCCCAAATCCCACCAAAGCAACAAAAGCTATGGAGGAAAATGAGAGGAAGAACGAAGAAGAACACGAAGAACTCCAAGAACTAGATCCAAGGGGTTCCCCTCACTTAGAGGAGAAAGTGATTGGAGGAAATGTGGATCTAGATCTCCTCTCTCTTTCCCCCCAAAAACTAGCAAGAATCCATGGAGGGATTGAGAGATAGCGAAGCTCTAGAAAGTCAACAATGGAGGAGAGAGAGCTTAGAAGAGATAAGAAAACCGTTGGGGAACAAGACCCCTTTTATAGGGCCACCCCAAATCCAACCGTTACCTGTCTCAGCCCGCACAGAGCGGTACTACCGCTCCACAGAGCGGTACTACCGCTCGGGCGGTAGTAATTCAAAAAGCAGCAGGCAACAACAAGAAACTGGAGCGGTAGTGCCGCACCAAGCGGTACTACCGCTAAAGCGAAAAGAGCAACAGAAGCTTGCACACTCTGCGAAAAAACAAGCGGTAGTAGCAGCGGTAGTGGAGGGCGGAAGTACCGCACCAAGCGGTACTACCGCCCAGCAGAGCGGTACTACCGCCCTGAGCGGTACTACCGCACTACTACCGTTTAACAGAAGACAACAACAGAGACGAGCACAGAAGGAATCACCCAAGCGGTACACAAGCGGTAGTAGAGGGCGGAAGTACCGCACTAAGCGGTACTACCGCTCTACTACCGCACTACTGCCGCTGAAACGAAAACGATACCAGAAGAAAATCCCACAAGCGGTACTCGCTGCGGTAGAACACAGCGGTACTACCGCATAAGCGGTACTACCGTGGTACCGAGCGGTACTACCGCTTAGGAGCTGAAAACTGGATGCAGATAAAACCAGAACTGCCATAACTTCTACATATGAGCTCCGAACTGAGCAAACTCAAGCTTGTTGGATAGATAACGACAAGCACTATGAATGAAGAACCGGCATAAACCTCTATGAATGAAGAACCGGCATAAACTCCAACATCGAAAACATCATAGAAGATGCACAGATGAACTCCGTTTTCGATGAACTCGAGCTTGTCATGAAGATGACCAAAAGCTCAAAGACTCACAAAGAGAAACACCAAACACGAACCAAGAAAGATGATGCAAGGATGCAATGGTTTGAGCTCTCGACGAATGATACGATAAAGCTACTCACTTGAGAGCCCCCCTTGATAGTACGGCTATCGATCCTACAACCCGGTCTCCCAACTACCACTACGAGACCGGTAAAATAGAAAACCTATCAAGGGCAAACCTTTGCCTTGCGCATAGTCCACTTGAGCTAGATGATGACGATCTTGACCTCCTCAAGTTGGACCACCTTTCTTGATTGCGTCGGCTCGATGAAGACTAGTAGATTGCTCCCCCATACTCCACTATGGGTGAGCCACTCTTCGGCACATCTTCACAAGTCCATTGTCACCACAATGGACGGCAAGCTTCAAGCATGTGATCTCTTCGTGATGCTCCACTTGAACTTGCACACCGCAATCTTGATGACGATCACCACTTGATGTCATCCTCCATGGGTTGAATGAGATCTTCCTCTTGACGCAAGCCCATGGAAACATACCTAACCCCACATAGAGCTCTCGCATAGAACATGGGTTAGTACACAAAGCGTAATGGACAATGCTTACCATACCGTGAGATCACTTGATCCCACTCGGTACATCTTCTACGCTTTGTGTGTTGATCGACTTGAATCACTCTTCATATTTAGTCTTGATCAACCTTGAATCTTTCCAACTCTCTTCATTAGGATGATGTCTTGAAGGTAAACATGAATGTTCACACAAACTTCTTCTTCAAGACATGCTTGCAATAGGCTCAACACTCACATGACCAATCTTTGGATAAATCCTTGAATAGCACCTTGGTCAACACACATTCTTCTTCTAATAACCTTGAAACCAAGAAATGGTCTTCAAGCAATGCCTATGGACAAACCCTTCAAATATAACTCAAGGCAACCATTAGTCCATAGAGATTGTCATCAATTACCAAAACCAAACATGGGGGCAGCACATGTTCTTTCAGCTTCCTTGTGTATCGTAGGTATACTGTTGTCTAACAACAATATCTCGCTGCGCACCTGAGAGGTTTGCACGAGTTTTGCCTACGTCGTTCAGCTGCAAGTTCGATCGAAGTCCATACATCTCATGTAGAGGCTTCCGTATCAGTCGCAGTAGGAAACTCTGAAATCACTTCCAAGGTTCCTTTCCTTTGATCTGATGACGAAGATACTGTTATCTCGTCGAGTTGCACTGTCCTCCCAGTCACCTTTTTGCAAGAACCATTCTCTTTAAAAGCATACCATTTTTGGTGGCAAACCTTTTGCCTCGGTATAGTGGTGGAGGAATTCCCAATTACTTGGGATAACCTACAAAGTAGTACTTTTCTGATTTGGAAAAGGTCTGTAAATATTTTACACAAGCCCCATATTCCAAATGTTAAGAAAAGACAAAGCATGGTTGGGCGTACCATACCATGGCGTCATTTCAACAGACCTGATGGTGCTCTTTTCAGTGTAAAAGCCGCAGTCTCTAAAGCATTACTTTAAAAGGGATAATGGCAAATTGATTTATGTCATCTTTGATCTTACCATGTCACAAATGGTTTGAATACATCTTCACGGATGTACCACTCAAAGTGGAGTTCCGGGAGGTGTAAGTTATGAAACCCCTTTCACAACTCATCAGACATTCGCTAAACTTGTAACTCAGATATTCCTTTCTGCAATCTAGTTTGCAGAAACATAATCTTTCTTGTTACAATAATTTCTAATTCATGTTGAAAACCTTTCGAATGATTTCAAAAGATCCAGACTTATGTCTCATCAAGCAAATATCCATATATCTACTTGAGTCATTTCTGAAGATAGATAAATTCACTGCTAGCAACAACATTTATCGGACTACATACATCAAAATGTATGATCACCAATAAGTTCATTGCTCGTTCCTTATGGCCTATGAACGGTATTTCAGTCACTTCACTTTTCGGAGGAAAGTTGCAAGTGTCAGATGATTCAAAATCAAACGACTTCAAAATCCATCATAATGGAATTTTTCCATGCGGGTTTCTCCAATGTGACCAAATGCAGTGCCACACTTGTGTGGTATTCTTTTAGTCTTGCGACATTTAGCGTCAGTGTTATGGATGTATCATATTACCATCAATATTCATAACATACGTTCCATCGTTGATGGACGTATGGCCCTTATGTTATTCATAATCCTGAACAACAATTGTTCTTTTATGAACAACACCCTTGCAACAAACATTATGCAAATGGGCTAGAGTGTATAAAACTCTAAAATGATTTATGAAAGTAAATACAGAGGTAAAGTATTATTATCAATATTCATAATATACATCTCATTCATAATGAAAGTATGGCCCTTATGTTATTCATAACACCGAACATCAAAAGTTCTCTTATGAACAACCTTCTTGCAAGATACCTTATGCAATGGGCTAGAGTGTGTAAAACTCTAAATGAATTATGAAAATAAATACATAGGTAATACACCGATGGAAGGTATAGTAACTTTTACTAAGTTCCCAACATGTATTTAAGCCTCATTCCTGGCTAGTCTTTCAGGCCATAGTTGTTCTTGCATCGAGTCGCAACAGAGTGCAATTGAGCGGGTATCTCTGTGATAAACTCACAATACCCAAGAATTAGTGATTAACATGTTTAATCATAATTCCCAAGAACTATTTCTTTAACCAGCCTTCCATACATCTATAACTCGTATGACATTCATACATGAGCTGGATATTCCAGTCTTCACTCTTTTTGCCTTTATACTTCTAACAGTTTAACTCTCAGTATTTCTTCTACTCTCAGAAGAAGCATGCAACTTAAGAGTGGCGTTAGCCCTGGACTTCCTAGGCGTGTAAGTCACACTAACACCCTTTGGACATTTCCTTTAAGTTGTTGTTTTATTCACTTTCATCATATGACAGGCGTTCTTCTGGATCCCTCTGTTATTAGTCAAATGCATAGTAAACACTTTTACTAATAGTTTGCAAAACAAACATTGCTTTGGATATCCCATATCTTTTAGCCTTTGTTTGTGTCTGAAAATGATTTTCAGTTCCATGAATATCACATAGCTATCCGAAACTTTTGAAGTTCGGGTCTCATGGAAGCAAACATATTTCACTTGACCGTATAGGAATTCTAGCTTTTGGATCGAAGGACGAGAGTCACATTATCCATAGCATTAGCGACAGAATACCAAAAGCATGCGATAGGACAAAGTCCTTCTCGGCACTTTTGAGGACAATCCTCACATTACGTTACCAACCGTAAAGTTTTAACCAGATATTTAACAGCAATTCAATTTTAATAGAGAAGGTGGAAACGCGAGCCATTATTCTACAACCATTATGCAAATTTCACTTAGACAAAGTTCATAATTAATTGCACTGAGAATTAAACAAGTTAATTCTAAAGTGCGCTCCCACTCAAATCAATATCTCTCAAAATTGATTATGAGTGATTCAAGACCCACATTTCAATTCAACGCCACGGTTCGAGATGAACTCAAATGGCGCGAACTTCAATCGGTAGGCAAACTTGCCGATCACATCTCTATGTGATTCTTGTTCATCTTTCGATGCGTGTGTTCCGAGCTTAGGACTGTCCTGCCTGAATGTCAAGACAACCAAGTGATCTCGCTGCGAGGTCTCAACTCACCCGCCTCACACTTCTCTAATCGTTCGCACCCATGGAGATCATGTGATGCCCCGAAGAGATAGGTGCCGTGACGGTGCTACACTTGGGAGAACACTAACTACTTGATATTTTTAAGTGAGAGATCACCCTAATAAAAGCGACTACCGCGCAATCAAGAAGGGTGCATCAAAGGGATAAACATCTCAGGCAATTCATAATAGCATGATATGGTATAGCCCTTTCTGACGGAGAAGTCTTGTATTTCTTCGTCTTCGGCATTCGCGTCGGTGTTCACCTTCGCGAAGATTGCCACCACCTTGTCGATGCACCAGATAATATTGCTATCTCTATAGCTAATAAAAATAAGTGCATTACTTAAGGTTGACACGCAGGTCATTAAAGTGACAATCATATGGCTCCAGCCATCATGCCGAATCATGACACACATGTCATGTTAATTAATTTACATCATATAGTCATCTCATACATAATCGAATTAATATGAGCACTGCTATACCACATCATATGCACATGCAAACCATCCTGCAAAACCAAGTTAGACGCCTCTAATCGGTTTAATTTTTTTTTATTTTACGTGGCTTCTAAGGTTTCGAAACAAACCGAAGCTACCAACGTTTTATCATCAAGTATGATTATTCAAGTCGCTAGATTAACATCTCGGGGTATATGAAACACGAGATAATAAAATCTCGAGCCCCATACTAAACTTCGTCATACGCATGACCCCCGTGCAGATCATATCTGCATTGCCCTTTCGTCTGCGAAATTTCATCTTTCTTTTTAACTATGATGGAATTCAAAGAACTGTTAGCACTTCGTTGATCAATCAGGATCGCGGATTGCCAGAACTTTGAAACTCCACCATGCTGTTATCAAGATCAGAAATATGCAAATTCTAGGGAAGCAACAAGAACATCGGGTAACAGATTTCATCTGCTACCCGCACAAATAATTATCAGCAGTAGAACTCATCTACTACAAATTATATTATGCAATACCCATACATCTCTATGTATTCTAGATCGTAACCTGCATCTACGCATAGCACGGCTCATGATGCCACTGTAGGGGAACGCAGCAGAAAACAAAAATTTTCCGACCTACACACCAGCCCAGGACCACTATGGAGACTGCATACAAGGTTTGATCTTTTTCGTTACCGACTCGTAGCGCAGCGGAAGTAGAGTCGATGACGATCGGCGGTGCAGATCCCCGCAGCTAGGATTTACAACCTCCAAACCACGAGGATGTACTCCCTTATCTGCCCCTCAGACAGCCCTCCGGGAGGCGGTCGGACAGTCCCTCGGACGGTGTCGCGGACAGCCCTTCGGGAGGACCTTCGAAACTCGGACGGTCACTCGGACAGCCCTTCGCGAGGACCCTCGAAACTCGGACGATCACTCGGACAGCCCTTCGGGAGGCACTCTCGAACTAAGACCGAAACTACGATCTCTCTACAGAGTTGCACACATACGGTGTCATCTATCCGGCAGGGCTTCGCCGTCCAGAACTAGTTCCCACCGGAACCTAGACAGCCTTTCGGCTCTACAAAACTATTTTGCGTGGGAGGGAGAGAGAGAGCCAGACGAGCATGGCATTTGTATGTGAGCAAGGAGTGAGTGTGGAGGCAGCCCCTCCACCTCTATTTATAGGAAAGCCAAGGGGTAGGATGGGCACTTCCAAAAAACCCAAAATACCCATGAAGGAAAACTTCCACAAGGGCATAAAGGAGAATTAGTGGAGCAAGTGGGGCCCCAAGGAGGAGCACCACATGTGGCCGGCCAGCCCTCTTGGGGGCGGCCCCCAAGGGGGGTTTCTTAGCCCCCAAGCCTTCTAGAAACCTTTTGGAAAATATCCCAAAAGGTGACTTTCCATAAAGTAAACCAAAAAGCACTTTCACTATTCACGAAGACATTTTTCTGCGTCCGTTAAATCCCAAATTATTTCTGTGTGCCTAGAACAATTCCAGTACCCACCAAAACAATTTTGAACGCATTCCGAAACAATTCCGGAACAATGTTTTTCTTCAGCGAAAAGCTACCATAGCGGTTCCGGCTGCTTCGGAACATTTCCGGTTTTTCCTCCGGAAAAATCCCAGAAGTCTCCAGAACGATTCTGGCACCCTCCAAGAATTTCCAGACATGTGCCGAAACCAATTTGACTTAATGGAATACCCTGAAACAACTTTTCAGTTCTACCGGAACTATTCCGGTGTTCTCTCCGGAACGTTTCCGTTTCGTCCGAAACTTTTTCGGTGTTTTTCTCTCAGACTCCTTGTCTAGCATTCAGCAGATAGATGACCCTTAAGCATGTGACCCTATAGGTTCGGTGAAGTATAGACATGACCCGGAACTCTTTCCGATCAATGATCAACATCGGAGCCGTGGACACCCATATTGACCCCTATACCCACACGAATGAATATTCGAGTGAACCTCCAGTTGCCGTGTGCTATTCCTGTTGCTTCGCGATATGTTACAAATACCCGAGGTGAGAAACATCGGCATCCCCGTGGATCAACACTTGTCCACAATGCCAGTTACCTCGTTGCCGGTTTTGTTCTCTTTTCTCGTTTCCGTGTTCCGGCATCCCTGTGATCAAATCACAATGTGTCTGGCCAGACAATGATGGATACCGTAACACTGAGAGGGCCCAGAGATATCTCTCCATCGTCGGAGGACCAAATCCCAATCTTGAGCTATCAAGTTACTTGACATACTTTTCCATGAACCCGTAAGCCGCCGTAATAGCCACCCATTTACGGATGACGTTTAACAAACCCCAAAGTTCATGAAGCAAGCATGAAGAAACTCGATACTCTCATGGTCTAAGGAATTATGCAAACATTAACTTTTCTGTGTTATTAACCGTTAACTTGTGACGAATGAATCTCATAGCATAACATCAATTCGGGTCGATTCAACACAAGTGTTCTACTAACATTGTGCCCTCAAAGTTGCCGGCATAGTCATGCCCATGATCAGGAAAACAAAACCATCATGCAACACTTGAGCTAGTCTTAGAGGCTAGACTAGGAATACATTTTACCGTTTATTATTCCACACGTGCATATGAGTCTTCCTCCGAGCCTCGTGGTTATTGTAGACTCGAGAACCACAACAGTTATAGCATGGAACATAAACATAATTATGATCATGGAGATAAACAATAACATTTATTATTGCCTCTAGGGCATATCTCCTACAAGCTTGTAGGTCGACATACCATGTCCCAGTTGACTTTGAATTTTGCACTTGGAAAGCACATGAGATGAGATGGTCTTGGTGAGTGTTGGCCGGGACCGTCTGTTCTTTATTTCTGTATGGTACTTGTAAACTGTACACGCAGTGCTCTCTCTTCCTTAGCTTAGCTTATTCTACATGTATTTACACGGATCTTGTACTTCTGCTTTTTTTCCTCATGTTATTTGTTAGAGTGAATTCTGGTTTTTGTAGGGGAACGCAGCAGAAAACAAAATTTTCTGACCTACGCACCAGCCCAGGACCACTATGGAGACTGCATACAAGGTTTGATCTTTTCGTTACCGACTCGTAGCGCGGCGGAAGTTGAGTCGATGACGATCGGCGGTGCAGATCCCCGCAGCTAGGATTTTACAACCTCCCAACCGCGAGGATGTACTCCCTCGTCAGCTCACCGGACGGATCTCCGGGCAGCCCTTCGGGAGGCCCCGGGACAGTCCCTCGGGTAGTCCCACCGGACGGATCTTCGGACAGCCCTTTGGGAGGCCTCTGGACAGTCCCTCGGATAGTCCCACCGGACGGATCCTCGGACAGCCCTTCGGGAGGCCTCTGGACAGTCCCTCGGATAGTCCCACCGGACGGATCCTCGGACAGACCTCCGGGAGGCCTCTGGACATTCTTTCGGATAGTCCCACCGGACGGATCCTCGGACAGCTCTCCGGGAGGCCTCTGGATAGTCCTTCTGATAGTCCCACCGGACGGATCCTCGGACAGCCCTCCGGGAGGCCTCACGGACAGCCCTTCGGGCGGGTTACTCGGACAAACCTTCGGGAGGACCCCCGAAACTCGGACAGTAACTCGGACAGCCCTTCGGGAGGACCCTCGAACAGCCCCTCGGGCAAAAAGATCGAACCTACGACCTCTCTACGGGGTTGCACACATACGGTGTCATCTATCCGGCAGGGCTTCGCCGTCCAGAACTGGTTCCCACCGGAACCCAGACAGCCTTTCAGCTCTACGAGACTATTTCGCGGGGAGGGAGAGAAGAAGGCCAGATCATGCATGGCTTGTGTATGTTGAGAAAGAGTGTGTCTTTAGGCAGCCCCCTCCACCCCTATTTATAGGCCAAGCCCAAGGGTAGCTTCTCCAAGAAGCTAAGGGGCAAAATACCAAAAGGCCCTCAAGGTAGCTTCTCCAAGAAGACACCCAAAAAGCACTTTCACTATTCATGGAAACATTTTTCCGTGACCGTTAAATCCGAAAATATTTCTGTGGGTCTTAGAATAATTCCAGTACCCACACAAATGATTTTGGACGCGTTCCGAAACAATTCCGGATTAGTGATTTTCATCTGCGAAAAGCAAACAAAGCGGTTCCGGCAGCTCCGGAACATTTCCGGTTTTTTTCTCCGAAAAATCCCAGAAGTTCCCAGAACAATTCTGGCACCCTCCAAGAATTTCCAGGCCTATGCCGAAACCAATTTGACTTAATGGTATACCCTGAAACAACTTTTCAGTTTTACCGAAACTATTCCGGTGCTCTCTCTCTCCGGAACTTTTCCGTTGTCTCCGAAACTTTTCCGGTGTCTCCGAAACTTTTCCGGTGACTTTCTCTCAGACTCCCTGTCTAGTATTCAGCAGATAGATGACCCTTAAGCATGTGACCCTATAGGTTCGGTGAAGTATAGACATGACCGGAACTCTTTCCGATCAATGATCAACATCGGAGCCGTGGACACCCATATTGACCCCTATACCCACACGAATGAATATTCGAGTGAACCTCCAGCTGCCGTGTGCTATTCCTGTTGCTTCGCGATATGTTACAAAACCCGAGGTGAGATTTATCGGCATCCCCGTGGATCAACAACTTGTCCACTATGCCAGTTACCTCATTGCCGATTTTGTTCTCTTTTCTCGTTCCCGTGTTCCGGCATCCCCGTGATCAAATCACAATGTGTCTGGCCAGACGATGGTGGATACCGTAACACCGAGAGGGCCCAGAGATATCTCTCCATCGTCGGAGGAGCAAATCCCAATCTTGAGCTATCAAGTTACTTGACATACTTTTCCATGAACCCGTAAGCCGCCGTAATAGCCACCCATTTACGGATGACGTTTAACAAACCCCAAAGTTCATGAAGCAAGCATGAAGAAACTCGATACTCTCATGGTCTAAGGAATTATGCAAACGTTAACTTTCTCTGTGTTATTAACCATTAACTTGTGACGAATGTATCTCATAGTATAACATCAATTCGGGTCGATTCAACACAAGTGTTCTCCTAACATTGTGCCCTCAAAGTTGCCGGCATAGACATGCCCATGATCAGAAAAACAGGACCATCATGCAACACTTGAGCTAGTCTTAGAGGCCAGACTAGGAATACATTTTACCGTTTATTATTCCACACGTGCATATGAATCTTCCTTCGAGCCTCGTGGTTATTGCAGACTTGAGAACCATACCAGTTATAGCATGGAACATAAACATAATTATGAACATGGGGATAAATAATAACATTTATTATTGCCTCTAGGGCATATCTCCTACAGACTCCCACTTGCACTAGAGTCAATAATCTAGTCAATGCTAATGCACTTTACACCTATGGCATACTGGTGTAAAATATGCTTCGCTTGTGGTATAGCCTGATGTCCAACGGATCTGACACCTTCAGTTCCGTGTGTTTATTTGCATGTCCTCGCGTTTTCACATTTTCACAAAATACATATTTTGTGTGGACTTGGCTTTGTATATATGTGAATCACAGGTCAAACCTTGATTCCTCAGACTGAGCTATGGAGCAACTATAGGCAATAGTGTCCCATTGACCAAAGCCATCTTGGAATCATACTAAGTTCATGAATGAACTGTACGATTCAACATCTTCTATGTCGCTTTGAAAGCGGCAACATACTTAGCCTTTGTTATAGAATTCGCCACAGTAACCTGGTTGGAACGATTTCCAAACACCGTGCCACCATATCGTGTATTACACAAAACCCTTAACTTAAATCGAAAATCGCATGGAGCATTGATGAAGACTGTATCGATGTAATTACTTACAACGAGCACTTCATAATCTCTGCTTGCGAGAAAACATGTCATCAGTGCTACTCCAGTACTCAATGACATTTTTCACTGTTGTCCCATGATCAGTACTTTGATCACTTTGGTATCTATACTCGCAACTCCTTGGGAGTACTGGACATATCTGGTTGTTTTACATACCATGGAATACATGATTAATCCAAACATGAAAGTGTGTGGAATCTCCATCATGTATTTCAGTGTTTTGGGACACCGAGTCTTGCAAAAACCCTTTCCATGTGACTTCGGCAATAATCACTCCTTGGCGTTTTAATGCTAAAATGTTTTAGCATCTTGTCAATATGTATTTTTGGCTTTAGCCTATTAGGCAATTCTATCTAGTAGATAAATATCCCTAATATCAAGGCTATTTAGCCCAAGCACTTCATCGAAAAACTATTTTTAATGAAGTCCTAATTCGTTTCAAGAAATTTATATTATTTCCAATCAACAATGTGTCAAGCACACAAGGTTTTTAGAAATATTATTATGCTCCCACTTACTTTCTTGAAACCACAAGCATCTTCGTTATCCATTGATGAAAACAAACTCTTTTGACTATTTCATCAAAAACGAAGATTCCAACTCCATTTTGCTCTCTTCTATCCATTGCTGGAACTCTGAAGTTTGCATACTTACTAGCATCCTCTGAATTGACAAAATACCTTGGACTGTATCACATGCAAGTCCTAGGTTGCACTTCCATCACATGGAAATCCTTTTGGCATCCATGTATCATATCTCAAGATTGAAATATGTATTAATTGCTAGTTTAACCCGATCTGACTTTAAGCATCGCTATGGTGAGACAACCTCATCGTAGTCAACTCCTTGAACTTGTTATTGCAACAAGTCGAGCTTTATGGATAAAATATTTTATCCACATCAGTTTATAGTTCCATTAATGTTCGTTAGACTCTAAGTCTTCCGAAGGGTTTATCAAGATATAATCTTGAATCATTTATGGAAACTATCTCGGATTATATTGGCATTTAGCCAATTCTGGAGTCAGGGCCCATCAACGCTTCCTTGTGTATCGTAGGTATACTGTTGTCTAACAACAATATCTCGCTTGCGCACCTGAGAGGTTTGCACGAGTTTTGCCTACGTGGTTCAGTGGCAAGTTCGACCAAAGTCCATACATCTCATGTAGAGGCTTCCGTATCAGTCGCAGTAGGAAAACCTGGAATTACTTCCAAGGTTTCTTTCCTTTGATCTGATGACGAAGATACTGTTATCTCGTCGAGTTACACTGTTCTCCCACTAACCTTTTTGCAAGAACCATTCTCTTTTAAAAGCATACCGTTCTTGGTGGCAAACCTTTTACCTCGGTATAGTGGTGGAGGAATTCCCAATTACTTGGGATAACCTACAAGGTAGTACTTGTCTGATTTGGAATAGGTTTGTAAATATTTTACACAAGCCCCATATTCCAAATGTTAAGAAAAGACAAAGCATGGTTGGTCGTACCATACCATGGAGTCATTTCAACAGATCTGATGGTGCTCTTTTCAGTGTAAAAACCGCAGTCTCTAAAGTATTACTTTAAAAGGGATAATGGCAAATTGATTTATGTCATCTTTGATCTTACCATGTCATAAATGGTTTGACTACATCTTCACGGACATTCCACTCACAGTGGTGTTCCGGGAGGTGTAAGTTATGAAACTCCCTTCATAACTCATCAGACATTCGCTAAACTTGTAACTCAAATATTCCTTTCCGCAATCAAATTGCAGAAACATAATTTTCTTGTTACAATAATTTCTACTTCATATTGAAAACCTTATGAATGATTTCAAAAGATCCAGACTTACGTCTCATCAAGTAAATATCCATATATCCACTTGAGTCATTTCTGAAGATAGATAAATCCACTGCTAGCAACAACATTTATCGGACTACATACATCAAAATGTATGATCACCAATAAGTTCGTTGCTCATTCCTTATGGCATGTGAACGGTATTTCAGTCACTTCACTTTTCAGAGGAAAGTTGCAAGTGTCAGATGATTCATAATCAAACGACTTCAAAATCCATCATTATGGAATTTCTCCATGCGGGTTTCTCCAATGTGACCAATTGCAGTGCCACACATGTGTGGTATTCTCTTAGTCTTGCGACATTTAGCGTCAGTGTTATGGATGTATCATATTACCATCAATATTCATAACATACATCCCATTCATGATGGAAGTACGGCCCTTATGTTATTCATAACACTGAACAACAATTGTTCTTTTATGAACAACACCCTTGCAACAAACATTATGCAATGGGCTAGAGTGTGTAAAACTCTAAAACGAATTATGAAAGTAAATACAGAGTTAATATATTATTATCAATATTCATAACATACATCCCATCCATGATGGAAGCATGGCCCTTATGTTATTCATAACACCGAACATTAAAAGTTCTCTTATGAACAACCTTCTTGCAAGATACTTTATGCAATGGGCTAGAGTGTATAAAAACTCTAAAATGAGTTATGAAAATAAATACATAGGTAATGTACCGAGTATAGCAACTTTTACTATGTTCTCAGCGCATATCTAAACCTCACTCCGGCAAGTCTTTTAGGCCGTAGTAGTTCTTGCATCGAGTCGCAACAGAATGCAATCGAGCGGGTATCTTTGTGATTAACTCACAATACCCAAGAATTAGTGACTAACAAGTTTAATCATAATTCCCAAGAACTATTTCTTTGACCTGCCTTCTATACATCAATAGCTTGTATGACTTTCATACATGAGCTGGATATTCCAGTCTTCTCTCCTTTTGCCTTTATACTTCTAACAGTTTAACTCTCAGTATTTCTCCTACTCTCAGAAGAAGCACTCAACTTGAGAGTGGCGTTAGCCCCGGACTTCCTAGGCGTGTAAGTCACACTAACACCCTTTGGACATTTCCTTTCTCTTTAAGTTGTTGTTTTATTCACCTTCATCACATGATAGGCGTTCTACTGGATCCCTCTGTTATTAGTCAAATGCATAGTAAACACTTTTACTAACAGTTTGCAAAACAAACATTGCTTTGGATATCACATATCTTTTAGCCTTTGTTTGTGTCTGAAAAATGATTTTCAGTTCCATGAATATCACATAGCTATCCCAAACTTTTGAAGTTCGGGTCTCATGGAAGCAAACATATAGCACTTGACCGTAACAGAATTCTAGCTTTTGGATCGAAGGACGAGAGTCACATTATCCATAGCATTAGCGGGAGAATACCAAAAGCATGCGATAGGACAAAATCCTTCTCGGCACTTTTGAGGACAATCCTCACATTACGTTACCAACCGTAAAGTTTTAACAAGATATTTAACAGCTTATTCAATTTTAACAGGGAAGGTGGAAACGCGAGCCATTATTCTACAACTATTATGCAAATTACACTTTAGACAAAGTTCATAATTAATTGCACTGAGAATTAAATAAGTTAATTCTACAGTGCGCTCCCACTCAAATCAATATCTCTCAAAATTGATTGCGAGTGATACAAGATCCGTATTTCAATTCGACGGCATTAACGGGTTCATCACTGATGACGCGAATTTCAATCGGTAGGCCAACTTGCCGATCACATCTCTATGTGATTCTTGTTCATCTTTCGATGGGCGTGTTCTGAGCTCAGGACTCTCCTTCCTGAACGTCAAAGACAACCAAGTGATCTTGCTGCGAGGTCTGACCTCACCCGCCTCATTCCTCTCGATTCGTTCGTGCTCATGTGTACATGGCGCACCCCGAAAAGATACAAATTTCAGACGGTGCTACACTTGGGTGAACACTAACTACTTTAATATTTTTGTGAGAGATCACCCTAATAAAAAGCGACTACCGCGCAATCAAGAAGGGTGCATCATAAGGGATAAACATCTCAGGCAATTCATAATAGCATGACATGGTATAGCCCTTTCTGACGGAGAAGTCTTGTATTTCTTCGTCTTCGGCATTCGCGTCGGTGTTCACCTTCGCGAAGATTGCCTCCACCTTGTCGATGCACCAAATAATATTGATATCTCTATAGCTAATAAAATAAGTGCATTACAAAAGGTTGACACGCAGGTCATTAAAGTGACAATCATATGGCTCCAGCCATCATGCCGAATCATGACACGCAGGTCATGTTAATTTAAATCATATAGTCATCTCATACATAATCAAATTAATATGAGCACTGCTATACCACATCATATGCACATGCAAACCATCCTGCAAAACCAAGTTAGACGCCTTTAATCGGTTTATGCAAAATTTTATTTTTACGTGGTTTCTAAGGTTTCGAAACAATCCGAAGTTACCTACGTCCATCATCAAGTATGATTATTCAAGTCGCTAGATTAACTTTGCGGGGTGTATGAAACACGAGATAATAAAATCTCGAGCCCCATACTGAACTTTGTCATACGCATGACCCCCGTGCAGATCATATCTGCATTGCCCTTTTGTCTGCGAAATTTCATCTTTCTCTCTAACTATGGTGGAATTCAACGAACTGTTAGCACTTCGTTGATCAATTAGGATCGCGGATTGCCAGAACTTTGAAATTCCACCATGCTGTTATCAAGATCAGAAATATGCAAATTCCAGGGAAGCAACAAGAACATCGGGTAACAGATTTCATCTGCTACCCGCACAAATAATTATCAGCGGTAGAACTCATCTACTACAAATTATATTGTGCAACACCCATACATCTCTATGTATTCTAGATCGTAACCTGCATCTACTCATAGCACGGCTCATGATGCCACTGTAGGGGAACGCAGCAGAAAACAAAATTTTCCGACCTACGCACCAGCCCAGGACCACTATGGAGACTGCATACAAGGTTTGATCTTTTCGTTACCGACTCGTAGCGCAGCGGAAGTTGAGTCGATGACGATCGGCGGTGCAGATCCCCGCAGCTAGGATTTTACAACCTCCCAACCACGAGGATGTACTCCCTCGTCAGCTCACCGGACGGATCTCCGGGCAGCCCTTCGGGAGGCCCCGAGACAGTCCCTCGGGTAGTCCCACCGGACGGATCTTCGGACAGCCCTTCGGGAGGCCTCTGGACAGTCCCTCGGATAGTCCCACCGGACGGATCCTCGGACAGCCCTTCGGGAGGCCTCTGGACAGTCCCTCGGATAGTCCCACCGGACGGATCCTCGGACAGCCCTCCGGGAGGCCTCTGGACAGTCCTTCGGATAGTCCCACCGGACGGATCCTCGGACAGCCCTCCGGGAGGTCTCTGGACAGTCCTTCGGATAGTCCCACCGGACGGATCCTCGGACAGCCCTCCGGGAGGCCTCACGGACAGCCCTTCAGGCGGGTCACTCGGACAGCCCTTCGGGAGAACCCCCGAAACTCGGACAGTAACTCGGACAGCCCTTCGGGAGGACCCTCGAACAACCCCTCGGGCAAAAAGATCAAACCGACGACCTCTCTACGGGGTTGCACACATACGGTGTCATCTATTCGGCAGGGCTTCGCCGTCCAGAACTAGTTCCCACCGAAACCCAGACAGCCTTTCGGCTCTACGAGACTATTTCGCGGGGAGGGAGAGAAGAAGGCCAGATCATGCATGGCTTGTGTATGTTGAGAAAGTGTGTGTCTTTAGACAGCCCCCTCCAACCCTATTTATAGGCCAA
The DNA here is from genome assembly GCA_039707655.1 of Elymus sibiricus. Classification (NCBI taxonomy): domain Eukaryota; kingdom Viridiplantae; phylum Streptophyta; class Magnoliopsida; order Poales; family Poaceae; genus Elymus; species Elymus sibiricus. The sequence continues at coordinate 341,012,607 of CM077666.1, read as the reverse complement.
GCCCAAGGGTAGCTTCTCCAAGAAGCTAAGGGGAAAATACCAAAAGGCCCTCAAGGTAGTTTCTCCAAGAAGACACCCAAAAAGCACTTTCACTATTCATGGAAACATTTTTCCGCGACCGTTAAATCCGAAAATATTTCTGTGGGTCTTAGAATAATTCCAGTACCCACACAAATGATTTTGGACGCGTTCCGAAACAATTCCGGATTGGTGATTTTCATCTGCGAAAAGCAAACAAAGCGGTTCCGGCAGCTCTGGTACATTTCCGGTTTTTTTCTCCGAAAAATCCCAGAAGTTCCCAGAACAATTCTGGAACCCTCCAAGAATTTCCAGGCCTGTGACGAAACCAATTTGACTTAATGGTATACCCTAAAACAACTTTTCAGTTTTACCGAAACTATTCCGGTGCTCTCTCTCCGGAACTTTTCCGTTGTCTCCGAAACTTTTCCGGTGTCTCCGAAACTTTTCCGGTGACTTTCTCTCAGACTCCCTGTCTAGTATTCAGCAGATAGATGACCCTTAAGCGTGTGACCCTATAGGTTCGGTGAAGTATAGACATGACCGGAACTCTTTCCGATCAATGATCAACATCGGAGCCGTGGACACCCATATTGACCCCTATACCCACACGAATGAATATTCGAGTGAACCTCCAGTTGCCGTGTGCTATTCCTGTTGCTTCGTGATATGTTACAAAACCCGAGGTGAGATTTATCGGCATCCCCGTGGATCAACAACTTGTCCACTATGCCAGTTACCTCGTTGCCGGTTTTGTTCTCTTTTCTCGTTCCCGTGTTCCGGCATCCCTGTGATCAAATCACAATGTGTCTGGCCAGACGATGGTGGATACCATAACTCCGAGAGGGCCCAGAGATATCTCTCCATCGTCGGAGGACCAAATCCCAATCTTGAGCTATCAAGTTACTTGACATACTTTTCCATGAACCCGTAAGCCGCCGTAATAGCCACCCATTTACGGATGACGTTTAACAAACCCCAAAGTTCATGAAGCAAGCATGAAGAAACTCGATACTCTCATGGTCTAAGGAATTATGCAAACGTTAACTTTCTCTGTGTTATTAACCATTAACTTGTGACGAATGTATCTCATAGCATAACATCAATTCGGGTCGATTCAACACAAGTGTTCTCCTAACATTGTGCCCTCAAAGTTGCCGGCATAGACATGCCCATGATCAGGAAAACAGGACCATCATGCAACACTTGAGCTAGTCTTAGAGGCCAGACTAGGAATACATTTTACCGTTTATTATTCCACACGTGCATATGAGTCTTCCTTCGAGCCTCGTGGTTATTGCAGACTCGAGAACCATAGCAGTTATAGCATGGAACATAAACATAATTATGAACATGGGGATAAATAATAACATTTATTGCCTCTAGGGCATATCTCCTACAGTTTTTACACCCTACTTTGACATTTCTGAAACTAATTACCCCATTTAGCGAGATTTCATCCGTTTTACCCCATTTGGCAAAAGTTTTGCCATAATTTACCCTGTTTAAAATTTTGTGGGCGTTTTCATCGGTGGGTCACAATTGCCAGGTCCAGCTGACATGCCACATCGGTGGTTTTTCCTGGCTATTTTTCTCACTGCTGAACCGGGCCGCACTGCTTCTCCCCGACCAGACCGGACCGATGGAGGTCGATCGCGTCGCGCCCAACACACAACGGCCGAGTCGGCCTGGCGCCACACTCGACTCTAGTCACTTCTCGCTTGCGTTGCTCGCCCCCAATCTATTGCATCGCCCGTCCTTTTGACCGCGCGCACCCGTAAGGCTCGCTCAAACCTAGGGTTAGGGATTTTGTCAGGCGACAGTGACGCAGACGCCGACGGCAGCGGTGGCGGGTGCTGAGGAGCCGACCGTGCGATTTCGTAAATCCACGAGCAGGGCTTATAGGCCGCGACATCAAGGCAGGAAGGGAGCCATGGATTCCGACGGCTTCGTCAAGCTCGTCGGCGTGGGTGCATCCATGTACATGACTGATGACCCATCAGGCTGTGCTCAGTTCTTCTTCCTACTTTAGCGACATAGCAGGGACCCCATTAGGCCGTGCTCAGTTGATGGCGGGTCTATGGCGATGGCTAGTCCAACAAATCAGTGAGGTTGGTGAACAAACAAAAGTCTGTACATACCCCATTCCACCTGGTTTTAACTATCTCTATCATAGCAATTTGTGTATTCTGAAATTTTCCTGACACATGCATTGGCCGGTGAGGCATTTAATTCGGATAGCCAGCCGCCACGCCTCTTGCCTGCCACCCGCTACAACGATCGCCTACCGCCACGCCTCTTGCCTGCCGCTCGTCGCCTACGTCATCCTACCCCCTCCTAACGAAGTAGGCAGTGGTTTGGGGCAGAATCATACATGAGATTGGAAGGAATGCGAGCGATGTGTGCCATGAATATTGGAGGCCAGCTTGGTGCGGCCCAACTCGGGCGTTGTGCGTTGGACTCGAGCGACCTGGTGTGATCATATCGTGTCGAGCCGGCCGAGAGAAGCTGGAAGGACCGGTTCAACAAGGAGAAAAATAGGCAGGAAAAAACCATCGATGTGGCATGCCAGCTGGACTTGACAATTAGTTCCCGCCAGCCAGAATGCACATAAATTTTTAAGCAGGGTAAATTGTGGCAACACTTTTGCTAAATGGGGTAAAACAGATGAAATAGTGCTAAATGGGGTAATTAGTGTCAAAAATGACAAAATAGGGGGTAAGAACCGGAATTCAATCTATTTGTTAATACAGTACTATAGAGATACAGTATCAACACGAGAAAATATACTAGGCCCATAGGATGTGAAGGAGTAGTGGCAAAGAGCTAGACGATAGCTATCATTATTGAATAATAATCACACACTTTTAACAACACAAAACTAAGGAGGTCACAGCTGTATGATTTGCCTATATACGGATTTGATATGTATTCAGGCACTAATTCTTGAGGTGCCATCAGATGCACATTTCTTTTTCGTCAACATCAGCGGGTGCTTCGGCCTCGGCCTTGACGGATGAAAGTTCAGATATCTCCTTTTCCATCTTGTCAAGGAAACAGGACATGACTTCCAAACTCGTCTCATCTGCATAGAACAACAAGCGTGATTTTACGTTAGAAAGTTTAGGGCGTTCATATCGATGCAGAACGGTGAACCAAGAAACTGATAGGTCGCTTGAACCCTAAGAGCTATTTGAAGTTCTTCCATCCAGAAATATGTTTAGCATGTACACAGTGGCGGAGGTAGGTACAAACTGCTGGGTGGGGGGCGGCAAGGCTAACACATGAGTGTTTGAGGGTGCAAAATGCTAAAAAAGTTATCATCTAGGCACTCCCCAAAAAAATTCTTCACTGCTTGGTCCAAAGCTGGGGGGGGGGGGGCACAACCCCCCCCCCCCGAGAGTTGTACATAGCTCCGCCGGTACATGTACAGATATCGAACCCTGAATCAGATCAACAGAGCAATATTGAAGTTTATTTTGCAGCTAAAGTTTGTGATCCTATGGCCTCCAATCACAAATCTCTCATGTTTACAGTTTACCTACTGATCTCTTCTGAACTTTTAAATATCAACATTAGCACTACAACTGGATCGATATTACTGCCTAAACTTATGCAGTTCAGAGGAGCTTCGTAGATAGAAATATGAGCTTACCAACAAGCCTTGGGACTGTGTGGCCCTTTGGGTGCCGTATAATGAATGGGTCCACAAATGACTCTATGAGCTGCTCACCATGGGGTTTAAGGTAGTCATTGTCGCCTGCACATCAAATAAACCGGTGTGTTAATGCTCCCATGTTACTTGCTCACTACTCAGTTGACCTACGAAGGCTTCAAATCTTTCAAAATAAACACTCAACATGGAATGACATGAGAATTTGACTATCGATTAATAAAGTAACTAATGGGAATAATGTACCCCCAGAAATGGTGTCATCAAATAATATGTCAAAGCTTGATTTCATACAATAGATTGTTCAGAGCATAAACTACATTGAGAACTTGACTATTGACTAAAGTAACCAATGGGAAATATACGCCCCGTGTCATCAGATAATATGTTAAAGCTTGATCTCACACAAGAAGTTGTTCAGAGTGTAAACTATGGCATGGATGATCCTATGGCATATTCTTCCTCTGTAAAGTATCCCAGAATAATATGCTGCTTACCATCATTAGGATACATCGAGATCTTGGAAGTTTTTCATGAGCACTATCGTTAAATTGCATAAAGCCTTTGGAATTTATTTTATAGGTATGATACAAAAGAAGCACACAATTGGTGTGAGTACTTTAAGTACATTGCCTACTTACATAATAAACACTAGAACATAACTGCACATGAAGTAGACATGCCTGCTGGAAAATAAATATGATAAGGAGACAGCCATACGCACACACCGCCTAGGAAGCAACTGTGTTATTGGGCTGCGCTATTGCTTCCGTATGATTCTATGGTGTTGCTTGGGCTGCGCTATTGCTTCTGTATGATTCTGCCAATCGGGTGATTGCATGCTTTAATTTTTGATTGGCTTGGAATTGGAAAGCACATGTGTTACGTGCGTGGAGTTGGAGGTGGGAATTGGGATCTGATCGGAAGGGATAGCGAGGTTCGCCCTTAGGCGCACGGAGGGGCTCGTCCCCTGCCGTGACGCTGGAGGCTCTGAACTCTCAGTTTGGGGCAATTTTCTCTATTTCTTGATTGATAATCCTAATACAAACTATCCTCTCTTTATATAGATCAGAGAGATCACATAACTTGGAAAGCAAACCAGATCTTAACCGTTTGGAAAGTAAAGACAACTTCCTAATAGAAATATATTTCCTAGGGGTAAACTTGGACTTCTTGGCCGCCAAGGATTAGCCATGTGCCTGCCTAAGGCCCACCTGTTGGTATTGTGGTTACGGACTGTGTTGCAGGTCTGGGCCTGCGGCTATAGTGCTGCCCCCAATACCTGTACGTAACACTTCCGCCCGCCTGGAGAAACAGCTCGTCCTCGAGCTGGAAATCTAGATAGCGATGCTTGAAGTCTTCCAGGGGCAGCCATGAAGTAGCTGTCGAATCAACACCCTGCCACTGCACCAATACTTCAGGGACTCCCTTGAACAGATGTGAACGAAGTACAGCGGCCGGAGTTGGAACCACCCTGCCATGTAAGATGTCCGGTAATGCAGGAGGGGTATTTGGGGGCGGACCATGATATTTTTTGAGGAACACCACATGGAATACATCATGAATCCGTGCATGAGGTGGAAGCTGCAACCGGTATGCCACCTCACCAATGCGCTAAAGAATTTGATATGGTCCAAAGTATCATGGGGCGAGCTTGGCATTGCTATACGCACCCAAGGATGTCGCGGGCCGATGCTGAAGGCGAAGCCAGATCCATTCTCCAATGGTGAAGGCAATGTCACGGTGCTTCTCATCATGCTGGATCTTCATGGTATTCTGAGCTTGGAGAAGGCGATCCCATATGTCAGCAAGGAACTCATCACGGTCTGGGAGGGCACGGTCCACAGCTGCTACTTTTGCAAGGCCTGGCTCATAAGACACAAGCGTCGGAGGCGGATGCCCATACACCACCTCGAAAGGAGTAGCTTTCAGGGCGGACTGAAAAGATGAGTTGTAGCAGAACTCAGCCCAAGGAAGCCAGCGAAGCCACTGTTTAGGACGATCGCCCACTAAACACCGCAAGTACATGCCAATGATGCGATTCACCACTTCTGTTTGTCCGTCAGTTTGGGGATGAAATGCAGAACTGAGTTGTAGTTTGACACCAGCGAGGCGGAAAAGCTCGGTCTAGAAATTGCTGGTAAATACTGGGTCGCGGTCGCTCACAATGGACATCGGAAATCCATGTAGACGGACTATGTTATCGAAGAAGGCCTTGGCAACAGAGCTAGCAGAGTATGGATGTCCCAAAGCAATGAAGTGGCTATATTTCGAGAAACGGTCAACAACAGTCAAAATGACTGACTTACCACCTACTTTCGGCAGGCCCTCCACAAAGTCCATGGAAATGTCTGTCCAAACATTCTGAGGGACTAGAAGGGGTTGGAGAAGGCCACCGGGATGCAGATGCTCAGTCTTGTTGCGCTGGCACACGACACAACACCGCACAAACTCCTCCACCATTGCTCGCATGCGAGGGATGTAAAAATTGGCACGCAATCGGTGAAGTGTCTTCTGAACACCCTCATGACCGGAGTCGTGGGCATCTGCCAAGATTGCAGGGAGGCAAAGTGAGGCTGCTGTTATGTAGACCCGACCTTTATGGAGAATGAGGCCGTCGGTGACACTCCAAGGCCCTGCAGCCATCCCTGCTTCAATGGAGTCACGTAGCGCTGTGAGGTCTGCACTAGTGGCAATTTCCTGGCGCAAATCAACAAAAAGTTGAAATTGAGGACATGAGAGAGCAAAGACAGCCCCTAGCTCCTCCTCGTGGCGCCTGGAGAGAGCATCTGCCACTGTATTTTGACGGCCTGGTCGATACTCCACAGTGAAGTCATATCCTAGCAGCTTGCTTGCCCATTGATGTTGCGGAATGGTGGAGAGGCGCTGGTCAAGCAAGTATTTTAGGCTATAGTGATTTGTTCTTATTTTGAAGCTTTGGCCCCACAAATACGGCCTCCAATGTCGAACAGCTTTCACCAATCCAATTAGCTCACGCTCATAAGCTGCTAGCTTGGCATGGCATGGTGCCACCGCCCTGCTGAAGAAAGCAAGAGGTCGGCCCCCTTGGTGTAGCACGGCTCCAAAGCCCGTGCCAGACGCATCACAGTCCACCAAGAATGGAGAATTGAAGTCCGGTAGATGCAAGGCAGGTGCTGCTGCGAGTGCCTGCTTGAGTGTGCGAAAGGCCGCGTCAGCCTCCGGGGACCACACAAAGCCTTCTTTCTTGACGAGCTTGGTGAGTGGAGCTGAGAGCACTCCGTAGTCCTGGATGAACTTGCGATAATACCCAGCAAGCCCAAGGAACCCACGAAGGGCGCGGACACTTCGTGGTTTTGGCCATGCCTCCACCACTTCCACCTTGGCCGGGTCCATGGCGACGCCGTCTGCTGAGATGATATGGCCCAAATAGGCCACTTTGCGCTCACCAAAGAAGCACTTGGAGCGCTTAAGGAATAGCTGATGTTGCTGGAGAAGCAAGACAGCACGAACATGACGAAGGTGTTCTGTCCAAGACTTGCTGTAGATCAAATTATCATCAAAGAAAACAAGTACAAATTTCCAAAGAAAAGGACGAAGAACAACATTCATCAAGGCTTGGAACGTGGCTGGTGCGTTGGTGAGGCCAAAAGGCATCACCAAAAACTCGTAATGGCCGTGATGCGTGCGGAAGCAGTCATCTTGGCATCTGGCTCATGCATGCGAACCTGATGATACCCACTGCGGAGATCAAGCTTGGTGAAGAACGAAGCACCATTGAGCTCATCCAGGAGCTCGTCGACAACCGGAATCGGGTATTTATCCTTGACAGTACCATCATTAAGTTGGCGGTAGTCCACACAAAACCTCCATGTGCCATCCTGTTTCTTGACAAGAATCACCGGGGAAGAAAATTCAGAGTTACTTTCCCGGATGATACCTTGCTGGAGCATATCCTCACATTGGCATTCAATCTCATCCTTTTGGAGCTGAGGGTAACGGTATGGGCAAACTGCAATAGGGGTCATGCCTGGCAGGAGCCGAATGCGGTGGTCGCACATGCGCACCGGTGGTAAGCCACACGGTTTATCAAATAGTGCCTTGAACCCTTCCAGAAGTATGGCCATGTGGTCATCGATGGCACATGCATGGACCTGCAGTGGCCCTTGGGACATGTTGATGCTGCACCAAATGGCCTGGTGATCTTTCTTCCAGAACGACATGGTCAAGTGCTCAAAGTCCCAAAGTATGGGTCCCAGTGTTCGCAACCATTGGACACCAAGTACCAAGTCGAATCCATCCAAGGGAATGGCATGACAGTCAATGACAAACAGCTCGCCAAGGACATCCAGTGAGAGGCCCTGCACACATCCAGCACTCAAAACTTTGTCCCCGTTAGCCACAGTTACTTGAACCCCAGGGCGCTGTTCAAGGGAAATTCCCATGCGACTGGCTGCCTCCTCAGCTAGAAAATTGTGTGTGGATCCTGAGTCCACTAGAGCCCTGAGACGGCCTCCAGTAACTTGGACATGTAGATGCATGGTCTTGCCGGTGCATATACCCGTAAGTGCATGCACCGAGATGGTTGGCGTGTCATTGGTTGACGCTCCTGGACCTATCGCAGTAGTGTCAGATGCTGCTAGGGCGAACACTTTCTCAACTGTGTCAGCATCAACGTCGTCATTGTCTTCCCCATCAGGCACCTCGATCCAAAAAAGCCGGGCACAACGGTGGCCACGGGCGTACTTCTCATCACAGTTAAAGCATAGCCCTTTAGCGCGTCGGTCGGCTATCTCTGTTGGGGTAAGTTTCTTGAATTGCCTAGCAGGGAGGGGCTGTCCGGCTGGGACAGCAGCAGCTGTTTGGGTAGGGAAACAGCCACCGTTGTTGTTGCCTTGGTTGCTTTGGACGACAACATCGTGCCCAGGAGTGCTGTGGTTGTGTCCTCATCATCTGAAAAACAACGCTGCTCATAGGAGAGTGCTAAGCTCATGGCAGCCTCAAGGTTCGATGGGTATTGCAAGTCCACATCAGTATGGATGGGCTTGCGTAGCCCAGCAATGAACAACTCGACCTGTTGCTCTTCTGAGAGACTCTCGCACCTGCAAACAAGAGTGAGGAATTGCTTCTTGTAGTTGCGTACCGAGCCTGTTTGTTTCAAGTGTTTAATTTCCGCTAGCCGACTAGTCCTGATCGTCGGCCCAAAACTGCGGTTCAGGTATTTGACAAACTTCGGCCATGGTGGTTCGCCATGCATCATCTCCAGCCGGCTGTACCATAGTGCAGCATCATCAGTTAGGTGATAGGAGGCCATCCACACCTTTTCCTTGTCCTCAGTCTGGTGGCCCTTGAAAAATCGGTCGACACGGTTCAACCAAGGCAACGGGTCACCCTCCCCATTATAGGTAGGGAATTCCAGCTTGTGGAACTTTGGAGCAGCACGCCGGTCCTCCCGGTAGGCGAACAGTGCAGCAGCAGCAGCAGCTGTGTTGTCAATCTCATCTTCATCTTTGCTCTATGCCTTGCTGGATCCTCCCTTCTCCAGAAGGTCAATGGACACCCTAGCAGCCGCTAGTTGTTCCTTCAATGCTGCGACATCAGACCGCAGCTCGGGTAGTGCTTTGAGGTCAGGTAGAAAAGGGGAAAAAAATTGGACAGCGCTGATTCTAGGTTTTCGGTGGTGATGGGTTCGCCCATGGTGGCTGTTGGTGGTGGGTGGCCGGGGAAGGTCCTCTCTGATACCAAGATGTTACGTGCGTGGAGTTGGAGGTGGGAATTGGGATCTGATCGGAGGGGATAGCGAGGTTCGCCCTTAGGCGCACGGAGGGGCTCGTCCCCTGCCGTGACGCTGGAGGCTCTGAACTCTCAGTTTGGGGCAATTTTCTCTATTTCTTGATTGATAATCCTAATACAAACTATCCTCTCTTTATATAGATCAGAGAGATCACATAACTTGGAAAGCAAACCAGATCTTAACCGTTTGAAAAGTAAAGACAACTTCCTAATAGAAATATATTTCCTAGGGGTAAACTTGGATTTCTTGACCGCCAAGGATTAGCCATGTGCCTGCCTAAGGCCCACCTGTTGGTATTGTGGTTACAAACTGTGTTGCAGGTCTGGGCCGGCGGCTATAGTGCTGCCCCCAATACCTGTCCGTACCAACATGAGATGAGATGGTCTTGGTGAGTGTTGGCCGGCGCCGTCTGTTCTTTATTTCTGTACACGCAGTGTTCTCTCTTCCTTAGCTTAGCTTATTCTACATGTATTTGCACGGACCTTGTACTTCTGTTTTCTTTTTCTCATGTTATTTGTTAACAACTATAGAGATATAGTATCAACACGAGAAAATATACTATACGTTCATAGGATTTGAAGTAGTAGCAAAGAGCTACACGATAGCTATCGTTCTGCATCCAGGAATTGTTATTGAATAATCACACACTTGCAACAACACAAAACTAAGGAGGTCACAGCTGTATGATTTGCCTATATGCGTTTTTGATATGTATTCAGGCACTAATCCTTGAGGTGCTATCAGATGCATATTTCTTTTTCGTCAACATCAGCGAAACATCAGCGGGTGCTTCGGCCTCGGCCTTGGCCTCGGCGGATGAAAGTTCAGATATCTCCTTTTCCATCTTGTCAAGGAAACGGGACATGACTTCCAAACTCGTCTCATCTGCATAGAACAACAAGCGTGATTTTACGTTAGAAAGTTTAGGGCGTTCGTATCGATGCAGAATGGTGAACCAAGAAACTAATAGGTCGGTCGCTTCAACCCTATGAGCTATTTGAAGTTCTTCCATCCAGAAATATGTTTAGCACACGTACAGATATCGAACCCTGAATCAGATCAACAGACAGATCAACAGAGCGATACTGAAGTTTATTTTCCAGCTAAAGTTTTTGTGATCCTGTGGCCTCCAATCACAAATATCTCATGTTTACAGTTTACCTCTTCTGAACTTTTTTAATATCAAAATTAGCACAAAACGACTGGATCGATATTCACTGCCTAAACTTAGGCATTTCAGAGGAGCTTGGTAAATGGAAATATGAGCTTACCAACAAGCCTTGGGACCGTGTGGCCCTTTGGGTGGCGTATGATGAATGGATCCACAAATGACTCTATGAGCTGTTCACCATGGGGTTTAAGGAAGTCATTGTCGCCTGCACATCAAATAAACCGGTGTGTTAATGGTCCCGTTACTTGCGAACCACTCAGTTGACCTACGAAGGCTTCAAATCTTCCAAAATAAACACTCGACATGGAATGACACGAGAACTTGACTCTCGACTAAAGTAACTAATGGGAATAATATACCCCCAGAAATGGTGTCATCAGATAATATGTCAAAGCTTGATCTCGCACAATATAGATTGTTCAGCGCGTAAACTATGTCATAGATGATCCCATGGTATATTCTTCCTCTGTAAATTATCCCCTAATAATATGCTGTTTACCATCATTCGAATACATCGAGCTCTTGGAAGTTTTTCATGAGTGCTGTCTTAGAACGCATAAAGCCTTTGGAATTTTTTTTAAAGTATGATACTACAAAATAATCACACAGTTGGTGTGAGTACTTTAAGTGCATAGCCTAATCACATAATAAACACTGGAACATAACTGCACAAGAGGTAGACATGCCGGCTGGAAAATAAATATGATAAGGAGACAGCCATACGCACACAGCGCCTAGGAAGCAACTGAGAAGATACGCTAGCCAACAACCAACCACAATCAGCATGGCAACTGTAAAGGACTAATCTGTTAAGAACATATTGAAGTACCAAGAAAGTGAAGCGAGGGGATTTTGATCTTGTTGGCATATGCCTTGTCGGCTATTGCAGGTGAGCGGAATTTGGCGCCGCCTATGATTATGAGGTATTTGATCTTAGGAACTCTAGTCAAGGCCAATCCCTGCCAACAAAACACAGAACAATGAGCTAAATAAAGTTGCAGCTCTACCAGCAATTCAGCACATCTTAGGAAGAACTGCTACTCGAACAGTCGAACTGGAGTTGATGTGGTAAGGTTATCAGAATCTATCAGCTTACTTGTTCTTGGAGCCCCGGAAGGGCACCAGATAGAATCGAACCCTGATATTACCATGACAATTTGCAATCGTTAATTGGCAATTTAGTCACCATATATATGTTTAGGGAAGAAGTGATCCCAGTCTGATTACCTGGGAGAAACCCATCAGTCCATCAAAGGGCCCTTCTTTAATCATCAACTCCTCGATGTAAGCCAGGCATTTGTCGAAATTCCTGTACTCTGTGAATCCCTGTTTTCAAAGAAAAAAATAGTTCCATGAATATAAGGGGAAATAATCCCAGAACCGCAGGGCCGACATTCTAGGGAGAAGGAGTTATATATACAAAAGCTAACAAAAGGTGGTACTACTGGCTCCACCAAACTTGGACGCACGAGATTGGGAAAGACAGGGATTTTCAAAAAAAATATTAAGGATTTAAAAAAAAAAAAAGAGATTGGGAAAGACAGATCAGGCAATGGGAATATGGGACGGTGCGAGGAAGGGAAGGTGGAGGCGGAGGCGAACCTTGTCGAACTGGAACCACTCGTAGTAGGGCGGGTCGAAGATGCCGTCGACGTCGGACTTGCCCTCGGCGGGGAAGGGCGCGTCGGCGAAGACGAGGTCGAGGCGCGCCGTGACCTCGGCGGGCCACTTCCCCACCACCTGCTTCCGCATGATCTCGCCGCTGGTCCGGAAGCCGTGCAGGCACAGGAACCGCGGCCGCCTGGCCCCCACCCCGCCGGCGAGGCTGCCCATCTGCGTGTGGCGCCTGGCGTCTGGACCGTCTGCGTGCACGCGTCGGCTAGTGTTTTCTGTTGGAGGCCGGCGCTCGGGGAGGGGCGCTGCTGGCCGTCCGTCCCGTGCCCGATGGTTTTTATTCTGTTCGCTGGGAGCGTGGACCGCGTGGACACGGGAGGGGAAGGCGCGATGGGGTGGTGGGGCCCGCTGCACTTTGCCTTGCCGCCGGGGTCGTGCGCTGGGGTTGGCGGAGCGAGTGGCGCGCGCGCGCCGCACGTCGTGCAGACGCGGGTGAACCGTGAGCCGTGAGGCGAGTGTCTACGTCAGTACGTGGACGGTGACGCCCGCGAGGCGGAAGGGCTTTGTGTCGCACGTGGACAGGAGGGCCAAGAGAAAACGCATGGATTCCGCGTGATTCCAGAAACTTAACCTCGAGAATTAAAAAACTTGAAACGGAGGCACATGGATTATACTATAGCAGCACAAGTAGCGGAGGGGGCTCGGTGAACCTGTGCACATATGCACCGGATGAACGATACGCTCTGACAAAAAAAAAAACTGAATTTTCTTAACAAACGTGATCGAGTGTTCTATCCCACGTGTGAAGTTTCGTGAAGAAATGACATTTACGGTGTTCAATATAATAAGAGAAAATAAATGATCTAAAAGTCCGATTTTATTTTTTCCGCGCAGTACGTCAGGATGTCATTTCCTCACAAGAATTCACACGTGGGTAAAACATTATCCTTACAATTACTAAACTTCTTAGGAATTGAGACCTAGGAGAGCCCCAAAGTTTTTCCTTAAAGTGGACCTCGTCTGTAAGGGTTTGACCGGGTCGTGGGTCCCGCATGACAGTATCAGAACCGACATTCTATTGAAATATTTTTAATAAAAACATTAATTTTTTTAAAATTTCCAAAAATACTCACAATTTCTAAAATCGTTTGTGAATTTTAAAAATGTTCCTAAATTTAAACTACTTCATGAATTCCAAAAAAATGCTCACGAGTTTTATAATTGTTCACAAATTTTAAATGGTCATGACCTTTTTTTAAAGAACACATATTTAATAAATGTTTGTAATTTAATGAAACATTTATGATTTTTAAAAAATGTTCAAGAATTTAAATTAGTTTCCCAAATTTAAAAAAAACATAAATTTGAAAGTATTCATGAATGAAAAAAAGTTAAAAGAAAACAAATATAAAAGCAATCAGGAAAATAAAAACATGAAAAAAAAGAGAAGAAAAAACCGAGCGAAACCTTTCCAAAACCGGAAGGGTCGGCCTACATGACCAACCCAATAGCGCCAGCTAAGGCTTGAGTTTGCTCAGTGGCCTCCACGGTATGCACGAAATGTGAATTGCTATAATAACCCTTGAATGGAATATAGAAGTAATTCTAAAACCGAAGGACGGCGCGACAAAGCGTGAGTTACCCTCTAGTACTATGTATGTTTAAAAAATCAAATTCGGTTAATATTTTCCAGATTTAACAATTTAGTCGGGTGTGTGTGAATCCATGTTCATCGATGTGTTTTCATGCAGAAGAGAGAACAAAATGGATCATATCCCTTAGAAAAAAACATAGCTTGTACTTTCTACCAACTTGCTTCCTTCTTTCTTGGTGAAATTCAAAAAATAAATGGCATGGTTGGTCATGCTGTAATCGTACAGTGCCATGGAGAAAACACTATTTTCTGTTAGTCTTCCACATCACCCTTTTTCTCGACTACTCAAATGAAGTAGATCAAATCCAGTATATCTGCCCCCGCAAAAGAATCCAGTATATTAGAACCAACACGAATAGCAAACATCCCAATCCCTTCCCCTCGGAGATTTCCGCTGATTGGCGCATGGCGCCACTGGATATCTAGATCGGATTCGATCCGGTCGTGCTCGCCCTTATCTTCGGCCAGTGAGGCTTCATGAGGGCGTGGCGTGAAGGTTCGCGTTCTTGTTGGTGCCATGGGACATGTCTAAATATAGATTTCCATTGTATTGATAGAGGTGGAGAAAGTCATGGCGGCTGCGATCAGAGGTTTGAAATGGCGGAGAGGTGTTTTGGTTACGATGAAGACTGGCGGCACAGGTTCTTCCTGTGTGTCGGGTATTTGGTGACTTGCAGCTGCAGCCTTGGCAAGAGGGGGTGGCAACACAGGTGGACTACATTTTTGATGGTGCTCCTCGAGTGCCGAGCCTTGATTTCCAGGGTAAAACCCCAAGGTCTAGCCTTCATTGGTTGTACCTGGCAATGACCTTGTTGTAGGCATTGTTTTTTGTGAACTCGGACTCTCTCCAGGTGAAAACACAAGATCTTCGATCGGGCGACGACAATGCATGTGCATTGCTTCCTTCTTGGAGGCGTTGCTTTTGGAGAATCTCTTTTGTTGTCCGGGTATTGTCTTCGGTGGTGGTTAGAGTGTTGCTGTTGTGAGTTTCATCACCGTGACGGGTCTTTGTTTTCTTTTTCTCTCTTTTTTATTTTTTTTCTTGGTTGTGTGCATCCTTGATGTCTTTGGACATCTTGTTGATGCAGAGGCTGAGTGTAATTGATATCTTCCTGATATTAATATATTCCCCTTATCGAAAAAAATGATCCAGGGTGACGGAGTACCAGACTATGCGGTTGCTGGGCAGTATAGTCTGAGCGAAATGCTCGACGCCATGGGGACCAGGGCCGACCAATTATGACAACAGTAGTGGGCAATTGATACGGCGGTGGATTTATCAACAACGGGCAGCAAGAGGTGCACCCCAACCCCAAAAATCAAGCATAGATGGAATCCGCCAATCACAACCAGAACGAAGATAAACGTCAATGCATCATTCTGCAACAACGCCACATCGGGGGTTTCCAGACTTGTATGGAAGAACAACAATGGTGTGCTTCATCGTGCTCAGGCTCTCTAGTACGAAAAAGAGGCAAACCCCTTGGTTTAGAGATGGTGTTCGTATGGCGATGCAAAGGGTTATATCCCATGTACATATCGACACTGATGCTCAGCAAGTTGTCAAGCTGTGGAAAGGAGACTGCTATGAAAGATCAGAAATCGGTGATATCTTGCACGACATAAAGGAATTGAGCGGGGATTTTTCTAGTTTCATTTTGAGCTTTGTTCGGAGGGAAGCAACACATCTTTGTGCTAAGCAGGCAAACGAGTCTAGATGTTGATGCCTTTGGCTCAATTGTATTCCTCCTTTTCTTGCTGATATACTCTTGAGCATGATAGTATCCTAAAGCTCATTGATTCCGAAAAACTATATCTTATGTGACATCGTTGAATTACCCCTAATATGATGTCACATAAGATTTAGAATTATATTGTAAAACTGATCTAAATAATGAGAAACATTTAAAATAAAATTTCATTTAAACAGAAATAACAGGGATGAATCAAAGAATTTGTTTTATTAGTCTTGTTATTAATGCAGGTCGATGTCGTGCAGGTAAGTTAGCTTGAATTGCTCGACTCGTTATGTGGCCCTCCTGCCTGCGCTTCTGTGTGGTTGTGTTAGGTTAATTTGGTGGATGGCCGTTGCCGGTTGGAATGTGATGCTTGTCGCTGAGACCTACTTAATTTACTCTCTGCCTGTGCTGATGTGCACGCACGTGACCATCACCCATCTAACCATCTGTAGGTAAATTCATCTCTCGTGTGCTTTAATGCCGCTAACCCTCCGAAAATGATCGTTAGCTGCTACCCGATCGTAAGCAGTCATTGGACACGAGAATCGGACATTTGGTGCAACAGAAGCAACAGTACGAGCGAGTCTACCTGCAACAGAAATGAGGGAAGACGAAAATGTATCCCGTTGCCGCAATTGCTATGTCTCGCCTATTGTGAGGCACACATAGCACTCGCCTTTGGCGATGCGACAACTGCCAGTTTCGTGCGGTTTTCGGAACCTTGGGCCTGGTTTTAGAAATGTTCGGTCTGATTTTTAGTCTATTTTAATGGTTTATATGTTTTATATGTTTTTTTATTTTCCCATTTTATTTTCATGTTGACTTTATTTTCCCATTTTTAAACACACAATCGTAAATTTTTAAATACACGATTAACATTTCCTGAATACACCTGAATTTTTCTTAAATAAAAGTTTAACATTTCTTGATACACTTGAAATTACTTGGACTTTTAAAATTTTATGATTGTGAGTTTAAAAATGGGAAAAGAAAGTCAACATAAAAAAAATACACTTGCACCATCTATTTTTTTGCATCGTAAGTCTATTCAAATACTAAGCTCCCTAGATTTGGAGCCATACATCAGGAGTTGTGGGGGCTGCTAGGGGAACCGTCTGTAAGACTGTTACATTCGAGAATATTTTTAACATTTGTGAACATTTTTAAATTTGTTAACTTATTTTTACTCAGATACTAAGCTTCCTAGATTTGGAGCCTCCAGGGTTGCTTGGGCCGGGGGGGGGGGGGGGGGGGGCTCTTTAAGGGTGTTCTAAATTCGTGAATATTTTAAAATTTCACTAATATTTTTAAAGTTTGTGAACATATTTGAATTAGCTAAATTTATTTCAATTTCAAACATTTTGAAAATCTGTGAATATTTTTAAAATTTTCATTTTTTTATTAAATCAATAGTTTTAAAATTTACAAAAAAAATACACATATGTGAAAATATTTTGATTTAATGACTTTTTCAAATAAAAAAGATAGCAGGTTTTTTTAGAACATACACGTATATGGGTGTTACGACTTATGAGCACGTGCTCACATCAGAATTTTTCCTCGGCTGAACATGAAGTAGGTCAACTCCGGAACTAACAGCGCCAGAAAGAGCTTCGCGAGATTGTCTCAAAAAAAGGAGAAGAAAGAACTATAAAAGAAGCATAAAGGCGAAAAACCCAGAACTAGCGTAGCATAGTAGGCCGGCCCAAGCGGGAACGGCTGCACACACACACACACACACACACCCTTCTATTGCCTGCAGCCTTATGCCCATTATACAGGACATGGAGTTTCTAATCTAAGCACATATGCACTCTTGTGAATAGTAAAAAAAAAAAAAATCAAGAAATCTGGTATTTTTTGGCAACAAAAATTACTGAATGTTATACATGCGTGCAAAATTTCGTGAAGAAAAAACAATCAAAATCAATGCTCCAAAAAGACTACTTTTGAAAGCATTTTGTAACACTTGTTTTATTTCATTTTTGAGGGCATTATGAATGTTTTTTCTTAACGAAAATTTGCACGATTGTCGAAGATTCAACAATGTTTGATGCCAAAAAAAATCAATTTTTGTTGTTGTTTTACTTCTTTTATTGTATTGTTCATGGCAGGTGCATTTGAGCTCTATAGCACTTTCACCATTATGCATTTCTTCGGTTTTCTGAGAAAACATGTCTTACGTTTTTCGGAGGGAATAGCACACTCCCACTCCATCCTAGCCAACAACCGGCCCAGATCCTCAAAAAAAAAAAAAAAACTTGGGCGCCATGATCCATCTTGCTACCTTCGCAAGTTCTTTTCATTTTTTAGGGAAGCTATCTTGGCAAGCTGGGATCACAGTTCGACGACTTTTGCAGGAATTACAATTCTGACTCGTGCTCACAGTGGCGGAGTTTAGTTAGGGTCAGACTATTTAGACTATTCTTGGCTGAATTTGGCATAATACTCTAGATCAGCATTCTCAACTCTGTTCAAAGCTATCCCCTACAACGCATGCGCACAGATGGCGCTCCTCTGTTCCTCTGTTCCTCCTCTGTTCCCCTCCCCTAGGACATCGCGGTGCTCCAGCTACTGACTTTCCTTGGGAGGATTCTCCGTCTGGGACTGCGATTCCGATCGCTCTCTCGCTGCGTTCTTCCCACTCTCCGTTTTCCTTGCCGCGCTTCCTTGTGGTGGGTTGACCTAGGTCTGTGTTGTTCGGGGCGATTAAGGGGCAATATGTGCATCGCTACCCGCCCTTGGCAATGGCAGGTCGAGGTTCGAACTCCACCCTCGATGCGGCAGCTACTGGAGAGGCTGGGACCCTGGACTCCTTGGATTGACGCGCCCACGCGCCTGCGACAAGGGATCCGGTGCCGACCCCCGCTCCTGAGCAGGGGGGCTTGGTTCTGATTCCGCCCCTCGTGTGGTGGAAATGATGGAGCGCCTCCGTCTGACGGCGATTGAGGCGCAACCGGTCTTGGTGGACGATGAAGATGAGGCGGATCAGGTGGATCCGGGTCGCGCGCTGGTGGGGAAGGTGCTCTCCCCCAACGTCCTCCACATCAACACCATCTCGTCGGCAATGAGGCCGGCGTGGGGAAATCCCCAAGGCTTGCTGTTCCACCCGACAGGAGATAACCTGTTTGTGGCGGAGTTCGGCACCCCTGCAGACCATGCTCGTGTTCTGGAAGGCTCACCATGGATGGTGGGTCGCCATGCTATCCTTTTCAAGGATTTTGATGCAGAGATTCAGCCGACTCAGATGGTTTTTGATCGATTGACCATATGGGCGCGAATTATGGCCCTGCCTCCAAGACTGATGAAATCCAAGCTTGGTATGGAGTTTGCAAAGCCGATTGGCAATATTGTGCGTGTGGAATCGGATGCCGACGGTCGCTGTTGGGGCCCCTACATGAGGGTTCGGGCCGAGGTTTTGGTTCAGGAACCAGTGGTCAGGTATATTACTGTTACATCTGCCAAAACGAAGAGCACCGAAACATATTCAGTCATGTACGAGCGACTACCATTCTACTGCTTTTCATGTGGCATGTTGGGTCACTCGTCGATGTTGTGCCCGACTTCGGGCGTCCGTGATGAAAATGGAGAGCTCCCCTATGCTGCCAAGAAAGTTTGTGTTCCTGATGATCAACCAAAGCGGTCGGGGGGCTCAAAGTCCAGTTTTGCCTCTTCCTCGTCGGGCTTTTATCAGAGAGCCTCAGGACAGAAGACTTTTACTACCGGTACTAGAGTTTCTGATCCTAGTAGTCAAGCCAATAATCTTGACAAGAATGATATGGTTGACGAGACAGAGGTTTCCTCCCCAGCTAAGGGTGGTCCTGGCCGTGGCAGCTCATCCCGAGGACGGGGTAGGGGCACTGCTGCCCGTGGTCGTGGCCGGGGGAAGACCGGGGGCTCCGGCAAGGAATTGTTCCCTGTCTCTAAGGCAAGGAAAGGTATGTCGGGACAGAAACGTAAAACTGCTAAAGACACATCTGGTCAACTCACTGTAGATGCTACTCGCTCTGAAGCCAATCAACTTGCTATTGTTCTTGCTGGTAATCCTGTTGGAGCTGCTCCTACACTGGAAGTGGTTGGAGATGTTGAGTCAGTTAAGAAACAGAGAACTTCCCCTACCCGATCGGCGGATCCGGCGGCGGCTGCGGAGCAGCGCCGCCAGACGCAATGAGTCTGTTATGCTGGAACTGTCGAGGCTTGGGGTCAGACTCGACGGTTGGCGAGCTTCGCTGGTTAGTGAAGCTTCACCGCCCCACCCTCCTCTTCCTCTCTGACACGAAGATGAAGGATTCACGTCAGAAACTTTATGTGGTCGCTAGGATTTACCGGGTGTTTGGCTGTCGATCCCGACGGCTTGAGTGGTGGTTTGGCTCTGTTTTGGACGGCGTCTGTTGATGTTTCTCTCAAAGGAAGCAATGCCCGATGTATTGATGTTCATGTTACTTCGGAGGCGAGCTCAACTTGGCGTGCTACTTTTGTGTACGGCAAACCCAGGAGAGAGGATAGGCCACAATTCTGGGAGTTGTTTAAACGTTTGAAAACTCAGTGGTAGGGTCCTTGGATTGTTTGTGGGGATTTCAATGAGGTTCTATCCCAGGACGAGCATTGTGGTCCCCGTGACAGATCTGAAGCTCAGATTTCAGCCTTCCGGGATTGTCTCATGGACTGTGAGTTGATGGATTTGGGTTTCTCCGGGCCTAAGTTTATGTGGTGTAATCGCCAAGACCCAGAGTACCATGTGAAAGTCCAGCTCGATAGAGCAGTGGTCAATTTGGATTTTGTTAGGTTGCATGATGTTTGTGATGTTGAACATGTGATCACCACCTCCTCTGATCATTATGCTATCTTGATCGAGCTTGCCGGGCAGCCCACCCAGAGGGCACAACGACCGGTGCAGCAAGGTTTTAAGTTCGAGGCTATGTGGTTGCGGGCAGCCGACTATAGAGAGCAGTTGGAACGTGCTTGGACTGAGGGGCGGAGTGGTGATCCTTATCTGCAGGCGACATGGGACAATCTTCACCGTGTCGCTGGGGCCCTTAAGTCCTGGAGTCGTGACACTTTTGGTTCTGTCTGGTGTCAGATTAACAGACTGGAGCGACGACTAAAGTCCATCCTGTCTGCGCCAGTCACAGACTCATCTTTGGCTGAGGAAAGATCTATTGAGACTCAATTATGTGAGCTATTTGAAAGAGAAGAAATCATGGCTCGTTAACGTTCGAGGGTGGACTGGTTGCGTGAGGGGGATCGCAACACCGAGTTCTTCCTTGCTCGAGCTGCTGCCCGCAAGCGGACCAACAGAATCCAGCGCCTAGTCCGTGATGATGGGTCCTTTTGTGATACTCAAGGGGAGATTAAAGGGTTGGTGCAACAGTTCTATGAGAAACTTTTCACATCTGAACCTTGTGATGCCGCTGATGCAGTCCTTGATGCTAGCCCTCAAAAGATTTCTCCTGAGATGAATGAGGACTTGAGTAAGCCCTACACTAACGAGGAAATCAAGGCTGCTCTGTTCCAGATGGGACCTACTAAGGCTCCCGTACCTGATGGCTTTCCATCCCTCTTCTACCAGAACCATTGGGACTTCTTGGGAGAGGAGATTTGCCGCGCTGTGAGATGCTTTTTGGAAGGAAGTTCAATTCCGGAGGGTTTTTGTGACTCAGTGATCGTCCTTATTCCTAAAGTTACACGACCCAAACACCTGAAGAATTTTCGTCCAATTAGTTTATGCAATGTTCTTTACAAGATTGCCTCGAAGGTTTTGGCCAACCGTTTGAAGTTATTGTTGCCTGCTGTCATCTCTGAGTTTCAAAGTGCCTTCGTGCCTGGAAGATTGATCACTGACAACTCTCTTATTGCCTTTGAATCTCTACACACCATCAGACAACAGCTTGCTAAACAACCTTTCTTTGCCTTGAAGATTGATATGACGAAAGCTTATGACCGTGTTGAGTGGAGTTTTCTTCATGGCTGTCTCTCCAGACTTGGTTTCAACCCTACATGGATCAACTCAGTGATGAGGTGTGTTACCAATGTCCGGTATGCTGTAAGGGTTAATGGTGAGCTTACTGCACCTGTTGTTCCATCGAGAGGGATTCGCCAGGGTGATCCCTGATACGTCTCCAACGTATCTATAATTTATGAAGTATTCATGCCATATTTATAACAATTCTATATGGTTTTGGTATGATTTGATTAGAACTAACCCGGACTGACGCTGTTTTCAGCAGAACTACCGTGGTGTTGTTTTTTGTGCAGAAATGAAAGTTTTCCAAATGAGTTGAAACTTTTTGGAGATTTTTTATTGGACAAATAAAAAATATTGGCACCAAGACCCACTGAAGGGGGGCCACCCAGTGCCCACGAGGCACCAGGGCGTGCCACCCCCCCAGGCGCGCCCTGGTACCTCGTGGGGCCCACGTGGCTCCGTTTCGCGTGATTCCAACGCTGAAAAATCATATATATTCAGAAACCACCGAAAGTTAACCTAGATGAGTTTTTACGCCGCCGCAAGCCTCTGTACCAGAGAGATCCCATCTACGGCCCTTTTCCGGCACCCTGCCGGAGGGGGGAATGCATCACCGGAGGCCATCTTCATCATCCCGGCGGTCTCCATGATGAGGAGGGAGTAGTTCACCCTCGGGGCTGAGGGTTTGTACCAGTAGCTATGTGTATGATCTCTCTCTCTCTCTCTCGTGTTCTTGAGATGGCACGATCTTGATGTATCGCGAGCTTTGTTGATATAGATGAATCATATGGAGTTTTTCCCCTCTCTATCTTCTTGTGATGAATTGAGTTTTCCCTTTGAAGTTTTCTTATCGGATTGAGTCTTTAAGGATTTGAGAACACTTGATGTATGTCTTGCATATGGATATCTGTGGTGACAATGGGATATTAACTTGAGTCACTTGATGTATGTTTTGGTGATCAACTTGCGGGTTCCGTGACCTTGGGGATTTATGCATAAGGGTTGGCACACGTTTTCGTCTTGACTTTCCGGTAGAAACTTTGGGGCACTCTTTGAAGTTCTTTGTGTTGGTTTGAATAGATGAATCTGAGATTGTGTGATGCATATCGTATAATCAAACCCGTGAGTACTCGTGGTGACATTGGAGTGCCTAGGTGACATTAGGGTTTTGGTTGATGTGTATATTAAGGTGTTATTTTAGTACGATCTCTAGGGCTGTTCGTGACAATTAATGGGGATGGCTCATAAGATTGATCGGGAAGGATAGCTTTAAGATGGTTTCGTACCCTACAACAATTTCTTTGTTTGTTCTCCGCTATTTGCGACTTTGGAGTGAACTCTTTGTTGCACGTGAGGGATTTACATATGATTCAACTATGTCAACAATGTTGAGAGATTGCACTAGTGAAAGTATGAACCCCAGGCCTTGTTTCTAAGCATTGCAATACCGTTTTTATGCCCGTTTACTATTTGCTACCTTGCTGTTTTTATATTTTCAGATTACAAAAACCTATATCTACAATCCATACTACACTTTTATCACCATCTCTTCGCCGAACTAGTGCACCTATACAATTTACCATTGTATTGGGTGTGTTGGGGACACAAGAGATTTCTTGTATTTTGTTGCAGGGTTGTTTCAGAGATACCATCTTCAACCTACGCCTCCCACGGATTGATAAACCTTAGGTCATCCACTTGAGGGAAAATTGCTACTGTCCTACAAAACTCTGCGCTTGGAGGCCCAACACGAGTCTACAAGAATAAGTTGTGTAGTAGACATCAAGCTCTTTTCTGGCGCCGTTGTCGGGGAGGTGAGTCACTACTGGATTCAGAGGATTTGCCATCAGCCACTTCTTTGCCGTCTGCTAGCAGACGGCAAAGGAGGTCTTTGCCGTCTGCTTTCAAAAAACAGACGGCAAAGAACTGGCTGATGGCAAAGATCATATTTGCCATCAGCCACTTCTTTGCCGTCTGCTAGCAGACGGCAAAGAAGCTTTGTCGTCTGCTAGCAAACGGCAACGAAGTGGGTGGGGTCCAGTGAAGGCCAGCGCTGTAACGGCCCACCCCCCCCCCCACCTCTTTGCCGTCTGCTAGCAGACGGCAAAGAGGTTAGTACCTAACGGCCATCACCCCCACCCTCCTCTCTCTCTTCTCTCTCTGCCTCGATCTCTCTCCCCCGACCCCCACACCGCAGCCGCCCCCGACCCCCACCCCCACCGCCGCCCCTGACCCCTCGCCGCCTACCCAGGCCGCCCGCCGCCTGCCGCGGCCGCCTTGCCCCACGCCGCACTGCCCCAGGCCGCCCCGCTCCCTCCCCTGCGGCGGCCGCCCCGCTCCCTCCCCTGCGGCGGCCGCCCCGCCCCCCTCCCCTGCGGCGGCTCTCCTGCACCGGGCCCCTCCTCCACCGGCCCCCTCCACCGGCCGCCCCCCTCCCAAGGTGAGCTCTTCTCCTCTCTTTTTTTTCTGTTTTTTTAGATTTAGTTTAGGTTTAGTTTAGTTTAGGTTTTTTTTTCTGTTTTTTAGGTTTAGGTTTAGATTTAGTTTAGGTTAAGAAGAAAGAAGAAAGATGAAAAAAATAAAAGAAAATAAGAAGAAGAAGACAAGGAAGAAGAAGAAGAAGAGGAAGAAGAAGAAGAAGAGGAAGAAGAAGAAGAAGAGGAGGAAGAGAACAAAAGAAGAGGAGGGTGAGGAGGAGGAGGAGAAGAAAACAAGAAGAAGAAGAAAAACCGGGTCGAGGATCGGGAACCGGGTCGAGGGGTGCGTCGGCGCCGACGGAACCGGGTCGAGGATCGCTGGTCGCCAAAACTAGGGTCGAGGATCGCCGGTCGCCAAGGGGTCGAGGGTCGGGCCAGAGGGTCGAGGATCGCCGGTCGCCGAGGGGAGAGATGGTGGAGCCAGTGGGTCCCGCCGGTCCCGGCGCCGTCGCCCAGGCCGAGAATCCCCCGGTCCGAGTGCTGACCCGTCGACCGTGCATCGCCATACCTGAGGGCGCCCGGGGACGAGCAGGTTAGGGGGTTCCTTGGCGTCGATGGAACCCTAAATGACGGCTATTTAGGTTAGGGGGTTCCTCGGCGTCGATGGAACCCTAAATGACAGCCCGACACGACACCTCGACACCCCGACACCCCGACACGACACCCTGACACCCCGACACCCCGACACCAAGACACCACACCCCGACACCCCGACACCCCGACCCGACACCACGACACCCCGACACCCCGACCCGACACCCCGTCATATATTTGTGAATTATGAGTTAGGTCATATATTTTCTGATTTTGTTATGAAAAACATCATATATATTTGTGTTGATCGGGTGGATTTAAATGTGCAGTTGTTTCGTCGCTGCGTGGGTCTGGTGTTTGACGACCTACCCGTGCGTTCGACGAGCTCCGCCCCTGTGTTCGTGGGTGAGCACAAATGACATCTCCTCCTCCCCCCTTCATTTGCTTTGTTCCGGTCTTCGTGCCGATGAAACTTGCTAGCTATAGGTGTCTTCAATCATCAGTATGTGTGACCACTATGCGTCTCCCGTTTGAAAGGGTTACATCTATAAATATGCATGCATTTGCATATTTATAACCGTGATTCTTTCGAATTGTCCAACGTTATCCATGGACAGCCCGAGTATGTGTAGATTGGGTTCGTTTTCGCATATGCTCTGCTCCGGATCCGATGCAGAATTTCGTCAGTGCCTCCCTGTTGTTCTCCGGGTACACATCCTCTCTGCTTATTGCCGAGACGTGTATCAGGAGAACAGCGGGGAGGTGCTGCCAAAATTTTGCGTCGGATCCGGAGCAGAGCATGGGAAAACGAACCCAATCTACACATACTCGGGTGGGATTAGGACCTATCTTTACCTATTAGCGTCTAGGTTGCATGGACGTAATAAAACTGACAAACTCTATTAACTGATGAATATGGTTTGCTGAATTATGTATATATTTCTTGTGTGTCTAGTAGCTAGGCAAGATGAGTGATCGTGCGTGGATGTACACCGGTCACACTAGTCAGAAAGACAGGACCGATGGATGGTTAACAAAAACCAAGGGGTTTGTGAGAGCCGCATTTGCAAATGGCCAGAGAAAAACCTGGTGCCCCTGTGTCCGGTGTGACAACTATCATAAGAGGACAGAGCTTGAAATGAGTAAACACCTGCAGAAGTGGGGTTTTACGCCTGCTTATACGGTCTGGACATTTCATGGTGAGTCTGTCCAGCGTGCCAGAGCTGAGGTGGGCCATCGTCGCACCGACCAGCATGGTATCGGGATCGAAGACATGGTGGAAGACTTTGATGATGCTCGGGATTCGGACGATGAGATGGAGGAATCTGCAAAGGCCTTCAATGATATGTTGGAGTCTTCAAAACGTCCTCTCCACGAGCACACTGAGCTTTGTCAGCTGGATACCATCGCACAAGTAATGGCTCTGAAGGCTCAATTCAACTTGGGCAGAGAATGCTACGACGTGATGATGACACTATTTGGACGCTTTCTACCCAAAGGCCATGTAATGCCTGCAAACCTGTACCAGTCGGACAAAATCCTCTGTGTACTTAAGATGCCCTATGAGAAGATAGATGCCTGTGAGAATGGATGTGCCTTATTTAGGCTTGAGTATGCGGACTTGAACTATTGTCCCATTTGCAAGTCTTCCAGGTATGTTGTGGTAGACAACGGTATGGGTGAGAAGAGTCAGACAAAAATCCCAGTTAATGTTCTTCGGTATATGCCAATCATACCAAGACTTCAACGTCTTTTCATGGTCGAAGAGACGGCCAGACAGATGACATGGCACAAATTGGGCAAAAGAACCGAACTAGATGCAGATGGGAATCAGATGTTGGTACACACATCGGACGCTTTTGCGTGGAAGCACTTCGATGCAATACATCATGATAAAGCGGTAGATCCAAGGCATCCTCGAGTCGCCATCAGCACGGATGGGTTCGATGTGTTTGGTATGATGGCAGCCCAATACAGTTGTTGGCCTGTATTTGTCATTCCACTCAATCTCCCACCCCCCCGGACAGATTATGCAAAGAAAGAACATTTTCCCGATGTTGATAATTCCAGGGCCCAACTATCCGGGGAAGAGTATGAATGTGTACATGCAGCCGCTTAAGGATGAATTGCAAGAAGCTTGGGATAATGGGATCAAGACATACGACGCCGCTACAAAAAAAACTTCCTAATGCGTGTGTGGTACATGTACTCGATGCATGACTTGCCGGCATATGCGCTATTCGTTGGCTGGTGTGTGCATGGAAGGTTCCCGTGCCCCA
Organism: Elymus sibiricus; assembly: GCA_039707655.1. NCBI lineage: Eukaryota > Viridiplantae > Streptophyta > Magnoliopsida > Poales > Poaceae > Elymus > Elymus sibiricus. The sequence goes on along the minus strand of CM077666.1, from coordinate 340,985,710 downwards.
CATGCAAGGCAGCTCTTGAGTTTCGTTGGCTGGATGCGGGTCGCAAGTATTCTTGCTTCGACTTGCATAGACAGTTCCTGGATCCTCGCCATAAGTTCAGAAAAGACAAGAAGAAATTCATCAAAGGTAGAGTTGTCAAAAACTCTGCACCACCTGCGTTGACAGGCCAACAGACCCTGGATCAGTTAAACGCTCTCGAGCCGGATCCAGAGCGTCCAGGGTATTTCAAGGGGTATAATTTGGAACACGCCTGGACTCACAAGACATGCTTGTGGGATCTGCCTTACTTCACAGACCTCCTTTGCCCACACAACATCGACGTGATGCACACTGAAAAGAATGTTGCCGGGGCCCTCTTTGGTACATTGTTCAGCATAGAGGGGAAGTCAAAGGATAATCCTAAGGCTAGAGTCGATCAGGAGGCTCTATGTGATAGACCGTTACAAAACATGCGACAACCGAAAGGAAAGCAGAACTGGACGAAGCCAAAGGCATGGTTCAATCTTGGAAGGCCAGATATGAGGGAAATTATCCTGTGGGTGAAAAAGGAGTTGATGTTCCCCGATGGGTATGCAGCGAATCTAAAGAGGGGAGCGAGTCTTGAAAAATTGAAAATATTTGGTCTCAAGAGTCATGATTGGCACATATGGCTTGAGCAGGTAATGCCGGTGATGTTGCGTGGCTTTATCCCTGAGGATGAATGGCTAGTACTGGCAGAGCTGAGCTATTTCTTCCGTGTTCTTTGTGCGAAATAATTATCGCCTGGCTTGCTAGATGAAATGGAAGAGTTGGCGCCGGAGTTGATCTGCAAGTTAGAGAAGATCTTCCCACCGGGCTTCTTTAATCCAATGCAGCATTTGATTTTGCATCTCCCGACCGAGGCACGATTGGGGGGGCCCGTGCAGAATCGTTGGTGCTACGCAACTGAGAGGTTGCAGAAGACGCTTCGAGCAAAATGTAAAAATAAACGTAGAATTGAAGCATCGATGGCCGAGGCATTCATTACTGCGGAGGCGGCAAACTTCGTGACAGCACACTACAAAGCCAAAAATCGTCATTTGCATAATCCGAAGCCTCGGTACAATGCTGGCGACCCTAAAAAGGGTGGATCCAACCTCAGCCTATTCAAAGGGAAGCTCGCACCAGCCGGTGCTTCTAATTCCTTATCGTTGGATGTCGAAGAATGGTGGACCATTTCGTTGTATATCTTCAACAACCTAACAAAAGTGCGGTCGTACATCGAGTAAGTTCTCGGTACATTGTTTCGCAACTTCTAATTCCTTTGAACTGCTCTTATTCCCGGATATTTGATACAGTCGATACGTCGCCAAATTCTCGTATGGAGCGGTGATCCAAAAGGATTCCGTCGAAGAGTATGAGCTTCTGGCAAAGCATGGAGGGGGCTATCCCGGTTTCATCTCTTGGTTCAAACAAACGGTAATTTCCATTAGACCATTTCATTTCTTCGTCTAAATTGCGGCTAATGCAACAATCCTTTCGTATTAAACTTGTAGGCTAATTCAGAGTCTATGGACGCCGAAATGAGACAAGTCGCTAATGGTTTTGACTATAAGGTCTGTTCATTTGACAAATATGACATCAACGGGTATCGCTTTCGTACCTATGGCAAAGAGCTATCTATGGCCGACCGAAAGTCTAAAAATTGTGGCGTCTCTGCTATCGGCGAAGGAGATACCGAGTATTATGGAATAGTTGAAGCAATTTAAGAACTTCTATTCTATGGTGCAAACCCACCGAACGTCGTAGTCTTCAAATGTTATTGGTTCCAGCCGAAGGAGACTAGAAGGAATCATGAACATATAGGGCTAGTCGAAATCAAACAAAGCACCCATTTGGATGTTCCCGATATCTATATTACGGCTCAACAGGCAACCCAAGTTTTCTATCTACCGTGGGCCTGTCAAAGTGATCCAAATCTCAATGGTTGGGATGTCGTTTATGAAGTGCCGCCACATGTTAGACCACCTCCCCCCAATGAAGAGGATTATGAACCTCACATTAACCCAGACACATATGAAGGAGAATTCTTCCAAGAAACACGTCTTTCCAAAAAACGTTTCAAGAACCGCTCTACTTCACCCCAGAACATTGAAGTAGACAACGACAGTGAATCCGACTTCACCCCTGAGCCGGAACAAGAAGAGCCGGAACAAGGAGAGGTTACTGCTGCGGATGACCTGTCAATGCTTGACCGATTACGTAAAGGAGGCCTTCCACATGTTGATGCATTTATTGATGATGATGATGAGCACGTCATTACTGATAGTGATGATGATGATGCATTTATTGACCCCGGAGCATATATAGACGATGAAGATTAATATTAGTTCATGTTAGGTATTCAATTATTATTATGTACATATATATTATTAATTAGTTCATGTTAGGTATTCCATTTTTTATTATGTTCATGATGATGATACACTTAAATTATATACATATTATTATTCATGTCAGGTATTCAATTTTTTTATGTTGTACTAATTTCGTTTACTCTTTGTTATTGCAGGTGTTGACAGATGGTGGGCACGGGTCCAGAGCGCTCCGAGGCTCCTTCCTCGGCGCGTGGTGGGAGGGGTGCTTCCATTCCACCCCAGCACCTCCGGAGAGCGCTGCATCTCAGTATGCAGACACCACCGGCGGGCGCTTCTTCTTCGGCCGGGAGAGGTCGGGGGAAGAAGAGGCGTACTAGAGGTGGCCGTGGCGGCGGGAGAGGTAGGAAGGCCGCTACGCCTTCCTCGCCGCCACCCCCAGCTGATTCACCCGACCACAGGACTGCTCCGTCTGAGGTGGACCCGTCTTGGACTCCGGTCCACGAGCCTCGGGCCGACGAGCCTCGGGTCGCCGAGCCTTCGCCGCACGAGACTCCGGTCCACGAGCCTCGGGCCGCCGAGCCTTCGCCCCATGAGACTTCGGTCCGAGAGGCTTCGTCCCACGAGACTCCGGAGCAGAGCACGGATCAGGCTACGTCGCAGTCGACCCGATGGGGGGACTGGCCGCCGGAGGCGAGTGGCCATGCTGATGGTGGCGAGGATCGCTTTTCGGATGATAGCTATAGCGAGGGCGAGCTGGTTGAGGGGGGCAACGTCTACCAGCGTGGTGGTACAAAGCTCCCGCCCGTGCCGGCGACCCGCGAGCAGAGGTGGTTGATTGTGCCTAATGGGGAGAAGTAAGTGCATTTACTCTTTTTTAACCTTTTGCCTTCACGTTTCTTCAAAATCTAATGCGTTGGCCTTGTCATACTGCAGGGGTTGGATACACGGCCCTGGTATCCGCAAGCCCAACTTCGTCCTTGGTGTGCTTTGCCGGCAGAACTTCCCGGGGTGGGTCACGTTGCCCGGTGAGGGTCAGGTTCGACAACTCGGACTGAGCTGGGAGCTGTACTTGGCTGCCCCGGCCCCGCCGCAGGAGAGGATCGACGGTGTCTTGTGCCGCACGAGGGCCGAGATGGTGATCCAGACGTTTTGGGTAATTTCTCCTTTACAGAATTAAAAATCAACAGTACCGAGTTATTGTACTAATCAGTGTTGTCTTGTTTGATTGCAGACCTTCTACATGTGTCTTGAGGGAGAGGAGGAGGCCGCGGCTATGGTTATCGAAGCCGAGTGCAGGCGCCTACTTCAGAACTTACGGCACGAGGCTCGGGTGCAGGCTGTTCGAGACTACTACGCCTCGGCTGGTATTAAGAGGTCCAAGACGAAGTGCCGCGGCAAGTTTCTGAGTAAGAAGAAGTACATGAAGGTAAATACCTATTCTTAAGGCCTTGTACTTAGTTTCCTTGATTTGATTCGTAGGCGTAGCGCTGAAATTTCTCTTGACTAACTTAGGTGCCCCCGAGATGGTGTGCGGATAGGATGGACTGTTGGGAGACGTTGGTGGATGAGTGGTGCTCTCCCCAATGGCTAGCCGTCCACAACAATGCCAAGGAGCGGCGTGCCAAAATGGTTGGTGTGCCACACCATCAAGGGAGCGCCAACCTATATGAGTTCGGGAATAACTGGGTATGTGGTTTGCTTCATGATTCATGCAATTTCATTCTTCATGCTAGCTTGAGCCCTTAACTAATACTTTGTTCCTCTCTTTTAGGCGCGACACAACAAGACGGAGGTGCCAGAGGTGTTCGACCTCTATGGCATGGCCCATACTGCAAAGTACAAGAAGGCCAAGGCATTCTCTGAGTCTGACCTTGATCATCCAGAGAGCTTCACCAACATCTCCTCCCACAACAAGCTCGTGAGGTACAGAGACGAGGGGAAGGCGAGGAAAGGGGAGGACTTTAACCCGAGCCGGCAACCTCTTGATCCAGAGCTGGTGATGATATCTGGTGGCGGGAGGCCCCATGGCTCGATAGCCATTGGGGATGGACTGATATGTTGTCCTAGCACTCTCCCGGAGATCAAGAAGCGCCAGACGAGCTTCGATCCTGAGATAAGGCCACGTCCACGGCCAATGGAGCTCCAAATCGAGGTTAGTTATACGGACTCAGATACCTTTCCTCCATTACATTGTGTGTGCGGCCGTCGATGATTACAATGCTAACGAGGAGTGGTGTTGCAGGCTGCTCTTGAGAAAGAGAGAGCGAAGACCCAGGAGCTTCTGGCGGAGGCAAAGAGGCAGGCGGCGGAGAGGGAGAGGGAGTTGGAGGAGAGGACTGCTACGCTGTTGGAGGAGGAGAGGAACCGGAACGACGCTTCTCACCGGGCCTTATACGAGCTCTTCATGGTAAGTTTCTTCTGCATATTAGCCAAATCATGCACGTAATGTTCGTTTCATTACTAACTAATATGACTGACTCGTGAAAACCAAATGTGCAGACCATGTGCCAGAGCAACGGTCAGACCCCTCCGCCGATGCCAGTCATTGCTCCGGCGGGCACGGTGAGTTTCATTTGAATCGTCATTAGTTACTAGTCTTCACATTTGAGTCGCATCATGCTAACGAGACATTGCAAATGATCTTTGGTGCAGCGTAACTCCCGACAAGCATCGACCGATCCTTCTGCGTCTGCCACTGGCGCTACCGGTCCTTCACCTCCGTGATGACGATACGTTTTTCCTAGTGTTTTGCTTAACAAATGCATACTTAGCTTAAGAAATGACCTATTTAGCTCCAAAATGTCATATAGTTAGCTTATTTTCCTCGAAAATGACATAATAACCTTACTTAGCTCCAAAATGACCTATTTTACCTAGGCTAGCTCAATAATGACCTATACTTAGCTTAATTAGTTCATTTATGACATAATTAACTTACTTAGGTCAAAAATGGCATAATAACCTTGGTTTAGCTCCAAAATGTCATATACTTAGCTTATTTTCCTCGAAAATGACATAATAACCTTACTTAGCTCCAAAATGACCTATTTTACCTAGGATAGCTCTAAAATGACCTACACTTAGCATTTTTTCCTCCAAAATGACTTAATATGCTTAGTTAGCTCAAAAATGGCATAACTACCTAGGCTAGCTCAAAAATGACCTATACTTAGCTTAGCTAGTTCATTTATGACATACTTAGCTTACTTAGGTCAAAAATGGCATAATAACCTTGGTTTAGCTCCAAAATGTCATATACTTAGCTTATTTTCCTCGAAAATGACATAATAACCTTACTTAGCTCCAAAATGACCTATTTTACCTAGGTTAGCTCTCAAATGACCTATACTTAGCTTAGCTAGTTCATTTATGACATAATTAGCTTACTTAGGTAAAAAATGGCATAATAACCTTGGTTTAGCTCCAAAATGTCATATACTTAGCTTATTTTCCTCGAAAATGACATAATAACCTTACTTAGCTCCAAAATGACCTATTTTACCTAGGATAGCTCTAAAATGACCTATACTTAGCATTTTTCCTCCAAAATGAGTCAATATGCTTAGTTAGCTAAAAAATGGCATAACTGCCTAAGATAGCTCAATAATGACCTATACTTAGCTTAGCTAGTTCATTTATGACATAATTAGCTTACTTAGGTAAAAAAAATGGCATAATAACCTTGGTTTAGCTCCAAAATGACCTATTTACCTAGGTTAGCTCTAAAATGACCTACACTTAGCATTTTTTCCTCCAAAATGACTTAATATGCTTAGTTAGCTCAAAAATGGCATAATTACCTAGGTTAGCTCAATAATGACCTATACTTAGCTTATTTGGTTCATTTATGACATACTTAGCATACTTAGGTCAAAAATGGCATAATAACCTTGGTTACCTCCAAAATGTCATATACTTAGCTTATTTTCCTCGAAAATGACATAATAACCTTACTTAGCTCCAAAATGACCTATTTACCTAGGTTAGCTCTAAAATGACACAAGTAAGCAATAAGAAGAAGAAAAAGAAGAGGAGAAAAAGAAAGAGAAGAAAAATTCTTCTTCTTCTTCTTCTTTTTCTTCTTCTTCTTCTTCTTCTAGTCTTCTTCTTCTTCTTCTTCTAGTCTTCTTCTTCTAACTTTCTTCTTTCCCATTTTGCAGATTTGCTTCAGATCACGGAAGCTTGCGTTGATGGAGTCTACTCTTCTCCTTGTCCTTCCTTTTTGTTTTGATTTTGTAGGATGAACAATGTGAAACTTGCTACCTATATATGTATGTATGGATGAAACCATTGTATATGGACTTTTTGCTTAATTGTTGGATATGTTGGCTATATATATGTTGGATATGGACTTTTGATTTGGTATATATATGTGTTGGATGATCATATCCATATGGCAGGGATATGTATGCTTGTTGAAAGTATTTTCAAATGAATATATATATATATATCTGTGAAATTGATTGAATTTAAGAAAAAACGGAATTAACAGGGGCAATACAGGCACTTTGCCGTCTGCCAGCAGACGGCAAAGAGCTTTGCCGTCTGCCAGCAGACGGCAAAGCTGCCACGTGGCAGCTACCTGTGCAACCTGGGGGGCACCTGGGCTGGCCTATTTGGGCACTTTGCCGTCGGCCAGCAGACGGCAAAGGCTGGTGTGCTTTGCCGTCTACTGGCAGACGGCAACGGGCATGCATTGGCCCCAGCTGACGCCTGACGTCAGCTGATGTCAGCTGGCAGACGGCAAAGAACTTTGCGCGTTTGCCGTCTGCTAGCAGACGGCAAAGTACGCCGTTAGCCACCTAACGGGCCTAACCCTATCCCTCTGCCGTCCAAGGCATTTGCCGTCTGCTTGCTTAGTATGGCTGACGGCAAACTTCTTTGCCGTCCGCTTTATTTAAGCAGACGGCAAAGCAGCCCTCTGCCGTAGTTCATTCAGCCGGACGTGGGGCCGTCTGCTGGCTGACGACAAAGGGCTTTGCCGTCCGCCAGACATTCCTTTGCCGTCTGCCATGGTAGACGGCAAAGTGCCTGATTTCTGTAGTGAGTGCTTGAAGTTATATCTTTAGATCTTGCAATCGAATCTTTTAGTTTCTTGTTTTATCACTAGTTTGGTTTATAAAAGAAAACTACAAAAAAATGGAATTGAGATTGCCTCATATTATTCGTCTTTATCATGTCTTTCTTGAAAATGATGGATCGAAAAATTGTGCTCAATTAATAGAAGAAGAATTCAATAAAATGTTTGGCATAAAATATTTGAATGATGAGCATGATTGCAATGTTGCTAGTATGAATTCTTTGAATACCCATGATGCTAATGATATGCAAAGCTACAAGCTTGGGGATGCTATGTGTAGTCCCCCAAGTTTTGATGAGAAAATTTATTGTGATGATAACATGCCTCCTATTTATGATGATTATATTGATAAAAATGGATTTGGAGAGGCCACAACTTTATTTAATGATGATTCCACTACTTTGGAAGAGGTTTCAATTGACTATGATAACAAAGTTGCTACCTATGATGATTATTGTGATGACATGTATGCTATAAGGAATAATAATAACCATGAAACTTGTCGTCATGATTTTAATGCTCAAATTGATTATGCCAATCAAGTATCTCATGATAGTTATTTTGTTGAGTTTGCTCCCACTATTATGAATGAAAAGAAAATTGCTTATGTGGAGAGTAGTAAGATTTCTATGCTTATGTATCATGACAAGAATGCTTTGTGTGATGGATATATTGTTGAATTTCTTCATTATGCTACTGAAAATTATTTTGAGAGAGGAATATATGCTTCTACATATTTTAATAATATCAAGTTTCCTCTCTATGTGTTGAAAGTTTTGAAGTCATGCTTGTTTTGCCTTCCTATGCTAGTTGATTCTTGCTCCCATAAATTATTTGCTCACAAAATCCCTATGCATAGGAAGTGGGTTAGGCTTAAATGTGCTAGTCATATGCTTCATGATGCCCTCTTCGTGTTTCAATCCTTTACTTCTATGAGTTCATCATTCAAAATTATCAAGCCTAGCTAAAAGGCTTTAAAGAAAAGCGCTTGTTGGGAGACAACCCAATATTTATACCTACTGTTTTTATGTTTCCACATGATTAACCTACTGTATTAATCATGTTTTATATGTTTTCTTTTAATAATGTGCCAAGTAAAGCCTTTAGGATAGTGTGGATGATAGTTGACTTGATTCTGTGCAAAAACAGAAACTTTTGTGCCCAGTTCTGGAATTACCATAAATCACTGGAGTGTCAAAAATTCTGAATTTTTTGCACATGATTTATATACAAATTGCCTACGTTGTCCTAATTTTTCAGAATTTTTAGAGTTACATAAGTATGGTCATTGTTCAGATCATTACAGGCTGTTCTGTTTTTGACAGATTTTGTTTTCAATGCATAGTTTGCTTGTTTTATAGTTTCTATGGCTTATATTGGTCAATATAAATTGTAGAAATTGTAGGGTACAGTAGGCATTGTGTGAAAACAATTATGAATCTTGTCTTGACAGTACCAAAGTGAATGATTTGCTCTTTATCATACTAACCTATCTCACGAAGTTCCGTTAAGTTTTGTGTGATTGAAGTTTAAGTTTTGGGAGAGATATTGATATGAGGAGAATAAGGAGTGGCAAGACCCTAAGCTTGGGGATGCCCAAGGCACCCCAAGTTAATATTCAAGGAAGACCCAAGCAACTAAGCTTGGGGATGGCCCGGAAGGTATCCCCTCTTTCGTCTTCAACACTATCGGTAACCTCACTTGGAGCTATATTTTTATTCGTCACATAATATGAGTTTTCCTTGGAGCATCATTTTATTTTGTTGATATTTGCTTGCTGTTATCAATAATCATGTTTTGTATCTTTTATTTCAATAAAAATGTCAAGTATAGCCTTTACCATGCTTATTTTGCAAGTTCATGAGTTGCTGTTTCAAAACAGAAAGTTTTCTGTTATTGATTAAATTGCCCAGAAATGTCAGAATGTGATAAAATCTTGAAATATTGACACAGTCAACTTTGATAAATTATTTCCAGTGTGGTAAAGTTTCAGAAATTTTTGAGTTATCTAAGTATGGATTCTTAATTATCCTTTACAGACTGTCCTGTTTAGGCAGATTGCTGTTATGTTTGCATTGTTTGCATATGTTTGCGTGTTTAATGTTTCTATTTGTGGATAGGAGTATTAAATATGCAGAGGCATTTAGTATTCAATGTTTAATTATAATTTTAGTGATTTGCTACAGTAGATAATGTGGAGGTTTTGAGTGGATTTATACTAACATATCTCACAAGTTCTTGTCAAGTTTTGTGTGGATGAAGTTTTTGAAACTTAGGGATACTATTATATGAGAAGAATTAACGAGACACAAGAGTTCAAGCTTGGGGATGCCCAAGGCTCCCCAAGTTAATATTCCAAGATGTATCAAGCATTCAAGCTTGGGGATGCCCCGGTAGGCATCCCATCACTTTTCTTCATCAACTATCGGTTAGTCTCGATTGAACCCAAGTTTTTACTTGTTCACATAATGTGTGCTATACTTGGTTGTGTCTTTGTTTTGCTTGCTGTTTGAATAAAATATCAAGGTCTGAAACATTTTTAATGAGAGAGAGTTTTCACATAGCTGCTTAATTGTTTCACTACTCATTGATCTTCGCTTATATATTTTGGAGTAGTTTGTCATTAATTCTCATGCTTCACATATATCTTTTTGAGAGTTAATAATAGTAATGGTAATTTGCACAAGATATGAATTTGGTCCCAAGATGATGAATATTTGAGAGGGGTATAATAAAAAATTTCATATAGATCATTGGATATGATAAGTGTGATTCCTTGCAATGAAAATAATGAAAGAAATCATATGCTAATCTTATGGAAAGTAATGACATTACATAAAAAAAAGTATAAGTGGTAAAATTTATTGGAGGTTAACAAGCATAACATTAGTCAATGATGCAATTCATGAAAAAGTTAATAAGGGAAGAGAAGATTCACATGCAAATATACTATCTTGGACATCTTTTATGATTGTGAGCCCCCATTAAGTATTTTATGTCAAAGTGTTGACGTTGGACAAGGAAGACAACGTAATGAATTATGTTTGTTCATATTCACATAGAAGTTATATTGTTATAGATCCTCCAACATGTGGTGCTTGCCCAATATCTTCGCTAGCCAAAAATCCGCACCAAGTAGAGATACTACTTGTGCATCCAAAACCCTTAAACCCAGTTTCTTGCCACGAGAGTCCACCATACCTACCTATGGATTGAATAAGATCCTTCAAGTAAGTTGTCATCGGTGCAAAAAGCAATAAAAATTGCCTCTAAATATGTATGATCTTTTATTGTAAGGGAAATAAGCGTTGTACGAACTTGTGATGGTAAAGAAATAAAAGCGACGGACTGCATAATAAAGGTTGCTATCACAAGGGGCAATATAACGTGACGTTCCTTTGCATTAAGGACTTGTGCATCCAACAACAAAAAGCGCATGACAACCTCTGCTTCCCTCTGCGAAGGGCCTATCTTTTACTTTTATGCATTTACTTTTATGTATTTATTTTTTATGCAAGAGTCAATAGTGTTCTCCTCTATTTCCTTTTTATTTTTCTCTTTTGCAAGCATCATGTGGTGGGGAAAGATCTAGGCACATATATCCAGTTGGATATGAGTGATCATGAGTTATTATTGTTGACATCACCCTTGAGGTGAATAAGTTGGGAGGCAAAATCACAAGCCCCTATCTTTCTATGTGTCTGGCTGAAACTTTTGCTCCATATATATGTCGTGACTGTTAGCAATCATAGAAGACTAAATGATGGTTGAGTATGTGGACTTGCTAAAAAGCTCCTACATGAGACCCTTCCTGAAAATATGATGAATTGCAATTGCATTGTTGACTAGAATAGTTTGTTAGTTTCCAAGAAAGTTTATGCCTTATACTTCATTGTTGTGATGAATTGTTGCTTGCTCATGAGAAGTTTTATGATAATAAATATTGCTGTTATAATAATGATCTTGCTTTGAATCATTCAAGTCCAATATCCATGCTATTAAAAAAAGATTATATGATGATTATGATAGGTAGCATTCCACATTAAAATTTCTGTTTTTAATTGCTACTTTATCATGATGACTTTTATGAGAGAAAGTTGCTATTATGATGCTAGGAAAAGTGATTGAAATTATCATTGATCAAACTTATGCACTATGCTAGCATTCACACTTCATAAATTATTTCTTTTATCATTTACCTACTCGAGGACGAGTAGGAATTAAGCTTGGGGATGCTGATACGTCTTCAACGTATCTATAATTTATGAAGTATTCATGCCATATTTATAACAATTCTATATGGTTTTGGTATGATTTGATTAGAACTAACCCGGACTGACGCTGTTTTCAGCAGAACTATCGTGGTGTTGTTTTTTGTGCAGAAATGAAAGTTTTCCAAATGAGCTGAAACTTTTTGGAGATTTTTTATTGGACAAATAAAAAATATTGGCACCAAGACCCACTGGACGGGGGCCACCCAGTGCCCACGAGGCACCAGGGCGCGCCACCCCCCCAGGCGCGCCCTGGTACCTCGTGGGGCCCACGTGGCTCCGTTTCGCGTGATTCCAACGCTGAAAAATCATATATATTCAGAAACCCCCGAAAGTTAACCTAGATGAGTTTTTACGCCACCACAAGCCTCTGTACTAGAGAGATCCCATCTACAGCCCTTTTCCGGCACCCTGCCGGAGGGGGGAAAGCATCACCGGAGGCCATCTTCATCATCCCGGCGGTCTCCATGACGAGGAGGGAGTAGTTCACCCTCGGGGCTGAGGGTTTGTACCAGTAGCTATGTGTATGATCTCTCTCTCTCTCTCTCGTGTTCTTGAGATGGCACGATCTTGATGTATCGCGAGCTTTGTTGATATAGATGAATCATATGGAGTTTTTCCCCTCTCTATCTTCTTGTGATGAATTGAGTTTTCCCTTTGAAGTTTTGTTATCGGATTGAGTCTTTAAGGATTTGAGAACACTTGATGTATGTCTTGCATATGGATATCTGTGGTGACAATGGGATATTAACTTGAGTCACTTGATGTATGTTTTGGTGATCAACTTGCGGGTTCCGTGACCTTGGGGATATATGCATAAGGGTTGGCACACGTTTTCGTCTTGACTTTCCGATAGAAACTTTGGGGCACTCTTTGAAGTTCTTTGTGTTGGTTTGAATAGATGAATCTGAGATTGTGTGATGCATATCGTATAATCAAACCCGTGGGTACTCGTGGTGACATTGGAGTGCCTAGGTGACATTAGGGTTTTGGTTGACGTGTATCTTAAGGTGTTATTTAAGTACGATCTCTAGGGCTGTTCGTGACAATTAATGGGGATGACTCATAAGATTGATCGGGAAGGATAACTTTAAAGTGGTTTCGTACCCTACAACAATTTCTTCGTTTGTTCTCCGCTATTTGCGACTTTGGAGTGAACTCTTTGTTGCACGTGAGGGATTTACATATGATTCAACTATGTCAACAATGTTGAGAGATTGCACTAGTGAAAGTATGAACCCCAGGCCTTGTTTCTAAGCATTGCAATACCGTTTTTATGCCCGTTTACTATTTGCTACCTTGCTGTTTTTATATTTTCAGATTACAAAAACCTATATCTACTATCCATACTACACTTTTATCACCATCTCTTCGCCGAACTAGTGCACCTATACAATTTACCATTGTATTGGGTGTGTTGGGGACACAAGAGATTTCTTGTATTTGGTTGCAGGGTTGTTTGAGAGATACCATCTTCAACCTACGCCTCCCACGGATTGATAAACCTTAGGTCATCCACTTGAGGGAAAATTGCTACTGTCCTACAAAACTCTGCGCTTGGAGGCCCAACACGAGTCTATAAGAATAAGTTGTGTAGTAGACATCAATCCCATCAGCCCCTATTTGTTTCTGCTCTGCACCGAAGGACTGTCAAGTCTGTTACTACAAAAGGAGAGTTGTGGCGAGCTACATGGCATTAGGAACGATCGCTCCGGTCCTCCTATCTCACATCTCCTGTTTGCCGATGACAGTATCTTCTTTGCAAGATCTGATGCTCGTAGTGTGGCTGCTTTGAAGACTACTCTTAACCTATATTGCTCTGGTTCTGGTCAGTTAATTAACAAGGACAAGTCCTCTTTACTTTTTGGTCGTGGTTGTTCGGAGACTGTTAAGCAAAGAGTGAAGGCGAGTCTTGGGATCTCTAACGAAGCCTTCAATGACACATACCTTGGTATGCCTACCGAGGTTGGTAAATCCCCTACTAGTATCTTCAAGTTCTTGCCGGATAGGGCTTGGCGATGTGTTCATGGATGGTTTGATCGCCCGGTCTCGAGAGCAGGGAAGGAAACATTGCTGAAATCTGTCATTCAGGCGATCCCGACTTTCATCATGAGCTGCTTTGAACTCCCTAAGGGTACCTGTAGAATGTTCAGACAAATTATTGCGGATGAGTGGTGGGGTAGAGAGGATGGGAAAAAGAAGATACACTGGAGATCATGGGACTGGCTCTCAACGCCCAAGTCTTTTGGCGGGATGGGTTTTCGGGATATGCACATCTTCAATTTGGCAATGCTGGGCAAACAAGGGTGGCGACTACTTACTGTTCCGGACTCCTTGTGTGCTCGCATTTTAAAAGGCCGGTATTTCCCTCACACGAATTTCTGGAATGCACCGGACCCGCGGTCGGCTTCTGCCACTTGGCGCAGCATTCTTGCTGGCCGTGACCTGCTGAAGAAAGGAGTTCAATGGGGAATTGGGGACGGCCGCCAGGTTCACATTATTTCTGACCACTGGGTCCCATCATCTCCACCTTGTGTTCTTCAGCCGCTCTCTCCTATTCCTGCTAGTGCTAAAGTTCAGTGCCTAATGGACGAGGAATGCGGGTCCTGGAATGAAGAAACGGTGCGTGCCTTCTTTCGGAATGATGTAGCATGTGAGATTCTTTGGATCCCTATCAGCGAGCATGGCGAGGATTTTGTTCGATGGCCATTCACAAGATTTGGGGAATATACGGTGCGATCTGCCTACAATTTGGCTCGGTCTGCACACTTCCTGGAGTCCCATAGTAAGAATGGAAAAGGGTTGAGTTCTAATGTTTCTTCCCAGGAAAAGGAATGGAAACTGTTATGGTCTATCAAAGCACCGGGCAAGATGAAGGTGGTCTTATGGCGCTTTGCACAGGATTGTTTACCATCTGGGGAACAACTTAAACGCCGCCAGGTACCCAACTCTGAACACTGCTGTTTTTGTGCTCGGTCTGAATCTGTTGAGCATGCTCTGCTGTTTTGCCCACATGCCAGGGACGTGTGGGATATCATCAAAGAGGAATATAATTTCATCCCGCACCGTGGTACTTTTCTGTCTCCAAGGCAATGGATTTTTGACTTCTTGGCAAGGTCTTCTGATCAGGTGCGTACTGTCCTGGTTGTGACCCTTTGGCATATTTGGGAGGCTCGAAACTTCACCAGAAACAACCCGGAGACTCCCCATCCACGACGTACTGCCGAGAAGATCAAGGCTTATGTCGCCCTTATCTTGCAGTATCTGTTCCTTCCAGTAACTGAACATAGGCGTGAAACCAATGCGTCCAGCTCCAACTGGTCTCCGCCACCGTCAGGTACCATCATGTTCTACTCAGACGCTGCAACTTTCTCGAGCCTGGATAGGTCCGGCATTGGGGTCGTCGGCAGGGATGACGGAGGTCAATTCGTGGTGGCCTGCAGCGAGCCTATTGATGGTAGCTTGGAACCTGAAATGGCTGAGGCCATGGCTCTTCGACGTGCTGTTCTTTTGGCGCATGATGAACATGTTTCAGATGTTATCTTCGCCTCTGACTGTCTCTCACTTGTGCAAAGGATCAATTCGTCTATGAGTGACCATTCTTCAATTGGGGTGGTGGTGGCTGAAATCAAGTCTTTGTCTGAAGGTTTCTCATCAGTGTCCTTCAAACATGTCCGTCGGCATTTGAATGTTCCTGCTCATGTGCTAGCTAAATCATGTATGAACTCTTCTAGTCTTTGTGTTTTCCGTTCTGTTCCGGATTGTATCCGGCGAACTCTGTGTAATGTTGTTCATTAATCTATAAAGCCGACGTTCTCTCAAAAAAAAACTCTGTTCAAAGCTTGTTTAGGCCCCTCTACAAATCTCGTTGAAGCTCCGCCGCTGCATGCTCAACCTCTGTACACATATAACCACAAGCAACCAAAGCTTGTCATGTCATGTCGTGTACTAGTGTGTACTAGGTGCTACTGGGGTGGCAAATGCAGCTGCAACACAGGTGCAGGAGGCGTTCGTTGCTATCCAACCCGAGTCGTGTGCAGCGGGCCAGCAGGGGCACAACTCACTTGTCTCCAGGAGATCCAATATGATCCTGGCCTTGCAATACCTCTCGTCAAACGCCCGTGCTGTAGATGCAGAGATGTCAGAGGACACATCCACTCTTGATAAACACAACGCTAGTGACCCTCTGTATGTTGGTTGGCAGGATACTCTGGGCACTGTTTTGGTGGTGCACGCCAAGGCGAGTATGGAGGATGAACCCGAGGGGACGCCAAAGAAGCAGAGGCTAGGTAAGATGGGAGGTTGTGCGGCAGGTTGTGCGGCGACTGTCGCTTTGGAGGAGGAGAGGGATGACACCATGGAGGCAACCGGCCCTAGGGCCGCCGGTCAACTGACGGGGCCACCGGTGGCGCCCCGTCAGGAGCAATGAGTACCTTAAGTTGGAACTGCCGAGGGGGAGGGAACTCTCGGACAGTTTGTGATCTCGTGAGTTTGGTGCAAACTCATTCCCCTTGTATCGTCTTTTTATGTGAAACTAGACAGTCAAAAGAAAAGATGAAAAGATATCGCTCTCGATTAGGCTTGAGTGGTTTCGAGGCAGTTGATAGCAATGGTCTTAGTGGAGGTCTCGCTCTATATTGGCACGAATCTGTGCAAGTTGATGTAAAAGATATGAATGAACGATACATTGATGCGTATGTGACTTCTGTAGCAGGTGAGCCACCTTGGAGGCTCACTTGCGTCTACGGCGAGCCCCGGACGGAGCACCGACACCACATGTGGTCGCTCCTTCGGGATCTTCACCTTCGGGTGGCCATGCCATGGGTGGTGATTGGCGACTTCAACGAGGCCATGTGGGGCTTCGAGCACTTCTCTGATACTCCTCACCCCGCAGGTCAGATGATTGATTTTCGTGATGTTTTGGAATTATGTGGACTGGGTGATCTTGGTTTTTCAGGACTGCCGTACACATATGATAACCGGCGGTCCGGACGAGCAATTGTCAAGGTGCGGCTCGACCGGGCGGTGGAAAATAATCTGTGGCATGATTTATTCTTGGAGGCGAATGTCCAACACTTGGTGGCGCCAACCTCTGACCATGCCCCGATCCTCCTTCGGTGGGTTCCTGAACCGCCTATAGGGAGAAGGCGGGCAGGAGGTGTCGCCACTATGAGGTGGCGTGGGAACGTGACCACGCACTGCCGGAGGTGATCCTACAGGCTTGGACAGCGGCTGGTAGTATGGGGAACCTGGGCGACGTTGCGGCGGCCCTAGGGGAGCTCATGCATGCGTTGCAAGGGTGAAGTAAGAAAAAATTCGGTAACGTGATAAAAGAGATTAATAAATCCCGTACCCGTCTTGAGGAACTAATGGCTATGAATGCAAATCAAAGAACCATCAGGGAAGCCAGAGATCGCCTGAACGAATTACTCTATAGGGAGGAAATGATTTGGATGCAACGGTCTCGTATTGACTGGCTGCGAGAAGGCGACCGGAACACCAAATTTTTTCATCGTAAGGCGGTTTGGCGGGCACGGAAAAATCGTATTAAATCTCTTGTTGATGAGTCTGGGGAAGTACAGAAGGAAAGCACCAAGATGGCTGATATGGTCACTGATTATTTTACCAAGCTTTTTACTGCTGATCCATCCTTTGTGCAGACCAATAATTAATCTTCTTGACACTCGTGTTACTGATGGTATGAATGACAAACTATGTGCAGAGTTCTCTGATAAGGAGATAGCAGATGCACTTTTTCAGATCGGTCCTTTGAAAGCGCCTGGGCCGGACGGCTTCCCAGCCCGCGTGTTCCAGAAAAACTGGTTGGTCATGAAGGACCAAGTCACCGCCGCTGTAAAGGAGTTTTTCCGGTCAGGGATTATGCCAGAGGGGGTGAACGACACTGCCATTGTTCTCATCCCAAAAATTGATAATCCGGTAAAGCTTACTGATTTTAGGCCCATAAGTTTATGCAATGTTATTTATAAAGTGGTGTTGCCTTGTGAACAGGCTAAGGCCTATGTTGGAGGACATCATATCACCGGAACAGAGCGCTTTCGTTCCAGGTAGACTGATTACAAATAATGTTCTTGTTGCCTTTGAGTGCATTCACCATATTCAGCAGGAGAAAGACCCAACGAAAAGTTTCTGCGCCTATAAGCTGGATCTGTTTAAAGCTAATTATGACAGGGTTGACTGGGGGTTCTTGAGGCGGACGATGCAAAAGTTGGGTTTCGCTGACCGATGGGTGAACTGGATTATGACTTGTGTCACCTAGGTTAGATACACTATCAAATTTAATGGCACCCTCTTGGATTCGTTCGCACCGTCGCGCGGGTTACGGCAAGGTGATCCCCTTTCACCATTTTTGTTCTTGTTTATTGCTGATGGGTTATCTGCTTTGTTAAAGGATGGAGAGGCAAAGAGAAAATTCTCATCCCTGAAAGTATGCAGAAGAGCTCCGGGAATATCTCACTTGCTGTTCGCGGATGACACTTTGCTCTTCTTCAAGGCCGATGCACCACAAGCGGAGGAGATCCGCAATATTATTTTGTCTTATGAAGGGGCCACGGGGCAGCTAATTAATCCGGCTAAATGCAGCATTTTGTTTGGGAAGTCTTGCCCTGAGATCAATAAGGAAATTGTGCGTATGACCCTGCAGGTTCAGCTCACCACTTTTGAAGAAAAGTATTTGGGGTTACCGACGCCTGAAGGTAGGATGTCCAAGGGTAAATGCCAAAACCTACAGGCCCGCTTAATGAAAAGAATTATTGCTTGGGGCGATACGCTTTCTCTCGCAGGGAAGGAAACAATGATCAAAGCTGTTCTCCAAGCTATTCCCACTTATATGATGGGGGTCTTCAAGCTGCCCATGTTCGTCTGTGATGACCTGAACAGAATGGTTAGAAATTTCTGGTGGGGAGCGAAGGAGGGTAAGCGGAAAACACACTGGATTGCTTGGCCAGAGATCCTAAAGCATAAACAGTGCGGGGGTCTGGGATTCCGCGACTTCAGGGTGTTTAATCAGGCCTTGCTAGCGAGGCAGGCTTGGCGTCTTCTAACTAAACCCAATAGTCTTTCTGCGCAGGTGTTAAAAGCTCGCTATTACCCCGACAGACGGCTAGAGGACACGGTGTTCTCTGGGAACTCCTCTGTTACCTGGCAAGCGATCCAGCATGGCCTTGAACTCCTCAAAAAGGGGCTGGTGTGGCGGGTCGGCAGTGGGACCCAGATTCGCATTTGGCGGGATCGATGGCTGCCTCGGGCGCCCTCGGGCCAGCTCATCACCCTGCAAGGGACGTGTAGACTCCGGAGGGTCTCGGACCTGCTGGACGCGAGAGGTGCTTGGAGGCTGGACCTTCTTCGTCGTCACTTTCTGCCAGTCGACATCGACATCATCACGAGCATCAAGACCTCTCCACGCGCCATGGAGGATGTCCTAGCCTGGGCTCCGGAGAAATCCGGTGTCTTCTCCGTTCGGTCAGCCTACGGCTTTGCCATGGACGAGCGCGAGCGTCCATCGGCAAGCGCCTCGAGCAGGGCACCGGATGGTCGTCGCGCCATCTGGAAGACCATATGGGGGTGCCCTGCTCCCCCAAAGGTACGATTGTTTGCATGGCGGCTGGTCTCAAACTCCCTTGCTGCTTGGGCTAATAAATTTTCTAGAACTTTGGAGTCTAATGATATGTGTCCACTTTGTGGTGTGGAACGCGAGGATGTCTTCCATGCTATGTGCAGATGCCCACGGGCGAAGGACCTATGGTGCGCCATGGCGAAGGACTGGATTCTTCCGGACATAAGTTTGATCCAGAACACGGGGCCGGAGTGGTTATTCGGTGTTCTGGAGCCCCTCTCGTATACTTCTCGGATGGCGGCCCTGATGACATTCTGGAGATCATGGCACGTTCGTAATGAGATCATTCATGATAAGGAACCGCCCCCCACAGAAGTTTCCTGCAGATTCTTGCATAGCTATATTTCTTCGCTTCTCTGTATTCAGCAGCACCCCATGGGAGACGTTGTAAAAGGCAAAATGGTGCTCACAGACCCGGCATGCCTAGCTGGTGCAGTTGCTGCGCCGGCGCCGAGCAGGAGAGGCGCAGACCCGCGTCCAACAGAGAAGTGGGAGCCTCCCCCGGCTGGATGGCTAAAGCTGAACGTCGACGGTGCCATCTCCGAGTACGCGGGTAATGGCGGAGCTGGTATGGTCCTGAGGAACAGTGACGGCAACATTATCTTCACTTCATGCAGACACTTGTTTGCATGTGATAATGCGCTGCGAGCTGAGTTGGAGGCGTGCAAAGAGGGAATTTCTCTTGCGCTGGAATGTAGTTCGTTGCCTTTTATCATTGAAACGGACAGCTCGGTGGCTGCAATGATGATCAGCCAAGCTACTGTTGATCGATCCAAGGATGCTGCACTAGTCCAGGAGATCAAAATGCTAATCAGTGGTGATAGGAGGGTCCAGGTGAAGGCTATTAAACGTGAGAAGAATCAGGTTAGTCACGAGCTTGCTCGTATAGCTCGTACAGACATGAAAACTGCAGTGTGGCTGGGTTCTGGCCTTGAAGGGATTGTAAATCTTTTTTTTTTTGATCAAAACCAACTTTATTCCTCAAATAATAGCCATGTCGTTTACAATTTTTGGAAGAATAAAGTCGGGCGTATCAGAATCCCAGAATTCAGAAGAGTTCAAACTAAAAGAATGTCTAGCTAAGCAATCAGCTACGTGGTTGGCCTCTCTGCTACAATGAACATAACCGACGCTAGTAAAATCCATCGCCAACTGAGTGCACTCAGATATGATCGATACATCAGGACCAAGGTATGTTTCAGGGTTGTTTAGTGCTTCCACCGCATCCATGCTATCAGACTCGATGACAACTTTTGTGCATCCAATGTTTGCTGCCAGAACTAGTCCATGCTGGATGGCCTTCAACTCAGCAGAAAGAACACTTGACACATGAGGAAGTACCCAGGTTGCCGCAGCTAAGAAATCTCCATGAAAATCGCGCGCCACTGCACCGTTCGCTCCTGCTAGGTTTTCAGAGTGAAAGGAGGCGTCAACGTTCACTTTTATCATCCCTTCGGATGGCTTCTTCCATGTATGATCTACCTTACGGGTAGGCTGATTTGGCGTATAAGCTCGAATGAAGTTTGTAGCCAGCACCCGAATGGACATGGCCGTTCGCTTTGGACTGTGAATTGCCTCTCCTTTTGTGTGTTGTCGTCTCTGCCACCAAATATACCACATGGCCACCACGATCAACTCAGCAGCTGGTAATTCATGTACTAAACGCCGAGTCTGGAGGAGGATCTCCAAATTAACTGAGCCAGACCGGTCTTGCACCACAGAATTTTGAATAGTTTCCAACAGACCAAGCTCTGCCCAAACATCTGTTGCCCTCGAGCATGTAAGTAGACAGTGTTGAATGTCTTCATGCCCAATTTTACACAGTGGGCATTGGGGGATAAGAGGGATATGCCTCCCTGCCAGTACACCCAAGCAGGGTAGGACTCCCTTGAGGACCTTCCATCCGAAATGTTTGATTTTCCCATGCAGCCGTAATTGCCATAAATCTTTCCAGCACAAGTTCATATGAGCACTTTCAGGACAGTCCGAATTGACAAACTGGCGACCGAACTGGTGATCAAACTGTACATGATAGGCCGAACGAACAGAGAAGGTCCCCGACCTTGTAAAGTTCCACGCCACAAAATCCTCCATAGCTTCGGTATGTAATGGGATTTGCAAAATTCTGTTAACATCAACTATTGAAAAAACTGACCGAAGTAGCAGCTCATCCCACTGTCCCGAGTGGGGATCAATTAACTCTTGTACCTTGCTCAACATTGTCCCGCTTCTAGGAGTAATAATTTTCCTTGACTCACTAGATGGAATCCAGGGATCTTCCCAAATATTTATATTCGATCCTGAGCCAACCCTCCATATACATCCTCTTTTGAAGGTCTGAATTCCTGCAACTATACTTTGCCAAGTATAAGAAGAACCCTTCTTTGGTCCAACTCTTAGTATGTCTCCATTAGGATAGTACTTAGCACTCAAAACTTGCGCACACAATGAGTCAGGATTTTGGAGAAGGGATTGTAAATCTTTGTGTGCTGGATCAGCTTGATTCAGGTTGATTAATATAAATCCCTTTCCCCCGCAAAAAAAATGTCATGTACTAGGATGCATCCACTCGCGAATCAACGCGCGCATCTAGGTAGTTGGCCGCCCATTTTCCGTACGATAACAATTTCCTAACTGGACGCGTCATATGTTTGTTTGCATTAGCCTGGTGGGACCTTAGAGCATCTCCACTCGCCCCCCCCCCCCCCCAACAGGCCCCCCAAGCCCCTTTTTTATCGCCGGCGTGAAAAAATCGGCCCAGTCGTGCCCCCCAGAAGCCCATTTTTCGCCGGTTAGGGCCGAATTTAGCGCCGGCGAACCCAGGCCGAACCCGGCGCGCCGGGGGGCGCCGGGGGAAATGATTTTGGCGCGAAATCATGCGGACCCGCCGAGTCAGCGACTGGGCGCCTTCGTCGTCCTCATCGCCTCGGTTTTCCGCGGGAATCAATGTGAAGGCTGCCGAGCCTTCCATTGATTCCTCACGGGCGGCGCAGTGAAGGCGCGCCGACGCGCGTCCCACCCCCTCCCGCCACGCGTACACACGGCCGCCTGCTCGCCGCTCTAAAAGCCGTCCCTCCCTCGCCGGTGGCCGCATACTCCCTCGCCACAACCCCTCTCCCCCTCTCGCCGCTGATGCCCCTCTCCCCTCTCTCCCCGCCGACGCCCCTCTCTCCGACGACCATGGCCGAGCGCTACCCCGGCGATGGTGCGGCGGCCAACGGCTTCGGCCGCCGCCACCTGCACGAGGCGGAAGCCCGCCTCCTCTACGAGGCGGACTACCCGGCGCCACCGGACATGCGGGTGCCGGGCTCCTGGAGGCTCAGCGCCGGCGGCGTCCTGGTGCCACTGCCGCCCTCCGGTGCTGATCGGCGCGCCGAGATCGCGCGCATCCGATCGTCGCTGCCGGAGCAGGCGCGGCAGCAGCCGAGGTACGCCCCCGACAGCCACACGCTGTGGACGGCGTACTTCGACCGCCGCCACGCCGGCCAGCTCGCCTCCACGAACGGCGTCGAACCCCGCGGCCGCCTCAACTCCGAGGGGCGGCGCCAATGGTGGGGCGTCCCCGGGTGCACGCTCGAAGCCGTCCTCGAGCACATCGAGGGCGGCAACTCGCCGTGGTTGGAGTACCCGGCGCCCCCCTCCTTCTCTCGCCGCCGCGGCAGTTCCTCGACACCGAGGCGAATGGAGACGGTGTCCTCGTCCTCGTCCTCGTCGGGCTCCCGTTCCTCCGGGTCGCCGGCGCTCCTCCCCGTCAAGCCGGAGCCACGGGAGACGCCGCTCGGGCGGCACACCCGCGGCGGCGCCCTCGTCATCAACGAGGACGGCGTCCCTTCTCCTCCCTCCTCCCGCCTCGCCTCCCGCCTCGTCAAGCCGAAGACCGAGCCGGCGCTCCTTCCCGTGAAGAAGGAGCACGAGGCCATGGCCGCCGACGAGGAGACCGGCCTCAAATGGGCGCGGGACGACTACGTCCGGCAGCAGATGGAACGCCAGCGCCGCGCCCTCGAGGATATCGCCGCCCGGCGCCGCGGCCGCGAGGAGGGCGGCGTCGTCATCCTCGACGACAGCGATGAGGAGACGCCAGGGCCGTCCAACCCCGTCCGCCACGGCGACCCAGGGCAGGGGTGCAGTAAGGACGGCGGCGGCGTGCAGGACGGCGGCGACGACGACGGCGACGACGACGGCGGCGATTACACCAACTTCTACAGGCTCCTCGGCATGTAGAAGGCTCGAGGCGGCGGCGGCGTAGTAGTAGTATTATTTTTAGTTTGTTTTTTAAATTATGTTTTAAGTTTGTACAAATATCAATGAAAACGCCTGAATTTCCTCCAAATTTGTGTCGTTTTGTACGAAGGTTGGCTGAATTTTAGCCGACTTTGGTTCCGCCCCCACGCCGATTTTATCGCCGGTTGGCCCTCAGGCGGTGCTATTTCAAGCCCCTGGGGTCCGAACGGCTGGAGATGCTCTTAGGACCTGTACGTGCACGTCTCGCGGAGACCTGGACCGATCGACAGGTCATTCTCTGGGCGCCCGAAACCGATCGGGGCGTGACCTGGACGCCACCTAGCCGCACAGGCCTCACCTTCGCCCTGCTCCATAAATTGATCAATAGTACTAGATCATCTCGCGATCGCCCTGTTTGTTCCGTATAATAAGAGAAGAAAAGAAAATGAGCGCGCAAACGGCGGATCAACGCGGAAACGGAATGATTTTCCCGATCGAGATGATTGGCGGGAAAGATCGGAGAAGCAAGCGCACGGTCGATCAGCATCTCCGATCGGATACGCTGCACTGCGGCGCCAGCGCCAGCGCGTTCCTTTTGTCGCGTGCGACACCAGGGCAACCATACCACCAACCTACGTGAGTACTAGGTCTACGTGCGCCTCTCCGCCGGATTGCCCGGGCATCGCTAGACGCTAGCTTGATCCGTCGCGGAGGCACCTCGGCCCTGGCGGATGGCAACCCGCGGCCAACCACGTCGGCTTTCATGTTTCAACACGGCATCGAATCCTCTCCCATGCTGTCTTTCTTTTTCTCCCTTTTTGCGTGGCTCCCACCATGCCGTTTGATGGAGTGCCTACAGGACTGATACGATGTGACATCTGGTCTTGAACTTCTTTCTGATCGGGTGCTAATGTCCAACTTTTTGGTAGATTGGCTATAAGGCAAAGCAGCCCTGTCCATGCGTACACATGGAAAAGAATGAGCTCACTCCATTATCCAAATCGGATCCCAAGTCCAGTGCAACCTCAGCTCAGTCACTCTGCTCTTGCGCTTCTGCTGCCGACGATTTCCGTATCTTAGGGTGAGTTTAGTTGGTATACAAAGTGTGCCACACTTTATCACACCATAAATTGGACAAGTTTAACCGAGTTAACCGTTGTTTGATGTGTGGCCCCAGTTGTGACAAGATCCCTTTCATAAAAGTGTAGCAGTGCTACCTAGTGTGGCACCAATTTTGATGGTCTAACTAGTATCACCCTTATCACCCTTCAATAGCTTTGGAGAATGAATACGGATGATAAAGTTCAAGCTAGATATATTTTGTACATAAAAACTATAATATCAGAGTTTCACCCCATATCTAGGAAGAGCGCCCGCCCGTCTATGTTAAGCCGCATGTCAGACATCACCTCCCCCACCCTCCTCACCTCCACGCCTCTCTCAAGTCCTCATCCCTCGGCACAGAAAGATGGATCAAGGACATAGGACTTCAAAGGCTTGATACTGTGAACATCACTAACAATATAGTGGAGGCATAGGTGAACACCTATATCATCAAAACAACCCTCAAGGTGGGCTTGAGGATGAAGAAGGTGGCGGCAACATCCACATCGTCGAAAGGAGTGTCTAAAATCAAGGTAAAGCGCTCTGAAGTAATACTTTGGGGGTTTAAGTGAGCCCTGAATAGTTGACATGTAATTTCATGAGCGAGGGATCTTAATGAGTGGTGAATACACCCATACGATAATCTTCCATGCCTCCATCCATTTTTTTAATACTAATGCAAAAGATTTGCCTTTTTAATAATTAAGAAGGGATTATAATCTAGTTAAAATTAGGGGAAACGGGTAAAAGCTGATACATGTATGCATGGCCAACCCACTCAAAGCCTCAAACATCCAATGAGGGATAAACTCACACATGTCGCCGATGCAATAAACACAACAAAAACGCTCCAACCGAGTAGACATGAACCAACCGAAACCCACTCCATTGAAGGTCCTGCACCACTGTCGGATAGAAGAAGTCATGACTGCTACCGAAGGAGCAAGCTTAGGATGCTCTCACGGAGATGAAGACACATGCAATCCACAAAGCCACAAAGAATTTGTGCGTAATGCGACGCTTGATACACCGATGAGCAACACTACGTGCTACCTCGTCGCTCACACAACCACGATGCTGTCAAACTCTCAAGGCCACCACCCTGACTTCCGACCGCTCAACCACCCCTAGGCATGGTCCAACAACACCACCTTCCAGGTTCGCCGTTGACATACCACCACTCGCTACGACCTACAGCCTATGCTTCATGGGGCAATGGTCCATAGACTACGATGTTCACCCGCCGCCCCGATGTAAAATCAGATCTCTCTTTGGAACGCTAAGCCAACAAGCTCGCTAACAATACTGTCACATGGGCAGCGCTGGCTTCTCGTCGACCTTGGGCTTCTTGACAGGCTTACCGACCTCACCTTCCAGGGCCACCGCCCCGACATACCATCACTCACTCTCAAGTTACAGTGCCACACGGCCTAACCACCTACAACCTAGGCTGCGAAGGGTAACCGTTCGCAGGCCATGACCGTTGCACCGACTCATCTCTTGGGACTATCGCCCCGACATACCACCGCTCACTACCACCTCCAATCTATGCTTCACAGAGCAACCGTATGCAATATGCAGACTAAAGCAGTCGCACCAGCTCATCTTGGCCGCCGCTCCGACGTAAAGTCAGACCGCCCCCTCTATGCACGTCAACTGGTATTGGTATATAGAACTTAACTGCTTAATTTACTGGAAACTCGTAGATTTGTACAGCACTAGCACGGTAGTGGACTCTCTCCCAAAAAAGAGAGGAAAAACCCGTACACGACGGGCTAACGATATTTACATACATCGACACCAATGTCGATGGTGGCTAGCTATTCGGCTAGTTGCCAGCTACATCCCCTTTTGATTCCGTGATCCTAGCTAGCAGCTAATCACCTCTGCCAGGAGCTTGTACCTCCTCACCTTGACCCTACCCGGCCGCGCCAGCTTCCCCGCCTGCATCGGCTTCTTGTCGCCGCTGTTCCCCTTCGCCGCCGTGCCCGGCGACGGAGGCTGCGCTGGCCTCTCGTCGACCTTGGGCTTCTTGTCGCCGCTGTTCCCCTTCGCCGCCGTGCCGGGCGACGGGGGCAGCGGTGGCCTCTCGTCGACCTTGGGCTTCTTGACCGGCTTACCGACCTCCGCGGCCGATCTCCTCGACCTCGTAGCAGTGGCGCATCCGGCCTCGTGCTGGCGCCGCTCCTCCTCGTCGGAGGTCGACGTCTCCGTTGATGCCACCATCTTCCGTTTCTCCGCCTTCTTGTTAGCCACCGGGTTAGCGTGGGCTTGGGCGTGGGCTTCTGCGGGCTCCCTCAGGCACCAGTTGCACCTCCTGTACGCCGTGGCCCTAGGGTACAGATCGCTGCAGTATCTATACAAATAACAAACACACGCCCAGGTGAGATGGATCGATCGATAGGAGAGCTGGAGCGAGCGCGCAAGGCAGCAGTTGGAGGTCGGTACGCGTTACGTACCTGTGCTGCAGGCGGACGCGGCAGAGCTTGCAGCGGAGCAGCTCGTGCGGCAGGCCGCGGTCGCCGCACATGCAGCAGACAGCGCCGGCGCCGGTGCCCAGCGGAGAAGGTGGCGGCTCCATGGAAGCTTGCTTACGATCGACAGCGCGCGCGGCCGCTGCTAGCAGCAGGTGGATGGGATGAAGTGAGACGGCCGAGACCGGGAGAAAGGTCAGTAGATATGTAGATGCTCGTAGCGTACGAGCCTAGGCATTAACGCGCTCACATCTTCTCTGGGTGTCGCGTTTATGGTTGCAGGGCGTACCGGGGCAGCTTTCGTGAGGTGGAGTACGGGAGGGTAGGGTAGGAGAGGGAGACGAGGCGGCCTTCCCCCTCCTATTTATATAGACCCATGACCCATCCAAGCACTCATCAGACGAGAGAGAAAGAGAGGGAGGGGGGGAGATGAATGTGAATGGCTGGCGTGGACTGAGGACAAGACTTGCAATTAAGGGCTGTGGTTTATTTTCATTTTCTGATGAGGGGACCCATGCCTCCGTCATCTGTCTGTTCGTCCTGCCGTGTGATCCCGATGGAGGCCACCTCGGCTGGTTGGGGACAAGCAGCGACATTGACGATTCGGTGCTAGAGACAAGGACGGCTCATTGCGCCGCATCATCATGGCTGGTTAGAATAGATCAACATCTCCGGCTGCTGCAGTGGGAAAAACCCGAGCGGCTTAACTAATTCGGAGCACTATACGTGGAAGCAGCGATCCATCGACCGGTGCAGAATTTCTCGACTTGCATTTCGATCAGATAGGATGACACGATAGATTGAGGATATTTTGTTCCGGAATAAAATCCGCCCGCCAGGCGGAATATTAAACCCCTAGCTTAGCTAGGTACCGATTCTTTCTGGGACGAGTGCGGACAAACAAAGCTGGCACGCACGATGGCTTCTTCGATCGGCCTCTTCCCCCTCCAGGCCTTGTTTGGTACGCGTGGATTGGGGTGGTTTCGAGCGGATATTCCTCGCGTGGCCCAGAAACCGCTCAAAACCCCGACAGCCCGTTTGACACGCGAGGATTCCAAGGCCCAACCCCTCCGAGCCCCCTCCGATACCCCCCTTTCCACGCGGTTTTCAGCCCTCGAGGGGGGACTCGGGGATTCGGAGGAGACGACGCCGCCGCCGCCCGCTCAACGC
Organism: Elymus sibiricus; assembly: GCA_039707655.1. Taxonomy (NCBI): domain Eukaryota; kingdom Viridiplantae; phylum Streptophyta; class Magnoliopsida; order Poales; family Poaceae; genus Elymus; species Elymus sibiricus. Next base: position 340,957,421 of record CM077666.1, on the reverse strand, counting down.
ACCGTCGCCTGACTCCTCCTCAAGACGCCGCCGCCCGCCGCCTCTACGCCGGCGTATCTCCTCCGGCATACCCCCGGCTGTAAGTCCTCGCCTCGCCTATCCCCCTTTCCCCTCGTCATCTAGGTTTCTTCCACCCCCCGGCCATGGCTGCCGCCTCGTCCTCCCCAGCGAGCTCGCCAAGCACGCCGTCTCTGAGGGCACCTAGGCCATCACCAAGTTCACCTCCTCCTCCTCCTAGGCTGCCGTTGGATCTGCTTATCTCTCTCCAAGTAGTGGCAGTGGTAGTGCTCTGCTTATCTCTCTGCAAGTAGTGTCCAGACCTATCTTAGTATTCAACAGATTTGATATTGATTGACATGCCCTTTGGCCGAATTTTATTAGAAGCCAATACTGATGTACTTGAGCAGATTTATTAGAACCCACGGATGCTGCAGTTCTTCAGTCTGGAGCAAACAATTTCTTCAGAGATCATTGTCTTTTCCTGAGCAGAATTGATGTACTGATGCTTTATTCCGCTATTCTTCGACCACTACTGTTGTTGCGTCCGCGCTCATAAACACAACCTTGTAATCTTGTGGAAAGGAGTATTGTATGCATATGGTCCGAAGCTATTATTGTCCAAAATCCGGTGTTTGTTGCTGCATGCAAGTAGAGTATTTGTGAATTAGTGATGGTGATGGTCATGGTCTGATGCTGTAACTGTTGTGTGTATGTGCTGTGACCATGGATAGCTCTAGTATATTGATTGCCAGTTCAAGGTCATACGTAATTCTTTGGTTAGGAAACGATGGACAAACTTGCACCTATCACCCCTTGCACCAGATTTACAGTGTGAATCAATCTCTTGTCATTCCATCTTCTCAAATGACTGGCAAAAGTGTAGCCCATCTCTATATCCGTTGTTCAGGACTCAACAGGTGTATGTTTGATAGATCTTGTAGAGCATTCTCGTTTGGAAATTTAGCTGGAAATGATCTGCTACGCCGCGCCCACAGTTTAGCTATTTTCTTTTATTTGATATATGCTGGCTGTACATACAATGCATGTCATGGCAAAAAGGTCTCGGTGTTGAGTTACTAAATACATGTTCATTATGAGTGGCACATACTGATCTGCATATAAATTGAATAGTTGTTATGCATAAAAGCTAACATGATGGCGTGGTTTAAACATGCAAACGTTCTAAGGTGATTTTTTTAGCACGCATAATCAGTTTATGAACATCCAAGGTTGCACGCATAAGCTTGATGCATAAAGTGGCTCCATATTTTTGATATGTTCAGGGTTTTTTTTCCTCATCTAACCCTTGGACCAATTCATATTTTTTTTATAGGAATTCATATGTTTTTTATAGGGACCGGATCTCGCGGAAGACGGGCGACCACGCTTTGCTGCCACAAGTCTCCTCCACTCTGTGCAGCCCGCAAACATGTCTCGGAGCATTCGCCGATCAAACATGTGTTTATGTTGTGATGAACCATTGACTTTCGTTGACCGAACGTCTTGTATTTTTCATTTGGACCGTAGTAGCATGTGTCATGTTTTTCATTTGGACCATGGCATGTATGCATGTACCATTTTCATTTGAACCGTTGATAGTACTTGTAACAGAGCCTGTTTGTTGTTTTGCGTTATCTAGTTGCACCTTTGTTGCAAGTACATTTCCTTCCTTTGTGAGCTTTTGAAATTATAGTATAGTAATTTTACAAACCCTGTATATCAATCCCTGTGTACCAAATAGTAGGGGTATGTGAGGGGTTTGGGGATTGGGGGGATTTGAGAGGATTGGGTGAAAGGGAGGGATTCACCAAATCCCCTGAAATCCCCTCTCCCAAAAACCTCCCCAATCCACTTCTACCAAATAAAGGAGCGTTGCTCTGATTACCATTAGTAGAATCGGTGTCAGGTTCAGTATATAGCTTTTGGGCACCGGTGCAGGATTGCAGGATAACTATGTATGTATGTGCATCCGTCCATCCACTTGTGCCATATACCATTATTCATAGGAATAAAAATCAAATCCCTGAAAGAGGCGAAGTGAAAGCAACTAACAGGCTCGAAAACGTATAGAATCCGGCCGTGTCCTCGACGAATCCCTGCGCTAAAAAAGTCTTTAGTTTCCTGCATGCGCGTGGTCTGCTCATGTGCCGTACAAGAAATGACAAAAAATTAAAGGCACGCACGCAGCCGAGGAGACTGACTTGAAGACCTGGACTTAGGTTACTCGTTCAGGTCTTCCTTGGGCACGAAGGGACATCGATGGCTATCTTTGTTAGTACCACCCACGTCGACGTCGTCTTATCGAGACAGGCGGTGTGAACTGGTTCATGGCTTCATCTGATCCCGCGTCGGGAGGTGAGTGAGCTCATCGTATCTTGTACCGCGCCTGGTTGAAGTCTACGAATCAAAGCGTGTAGGAGTATTTGTTAATTCACTTTTTTTTTTTTGAAAGTAAAAGGTAGACCATTTTCTACCTTATGCATTCAAAACGAGCCTGGGCTCGGATGACCGGTGGTCAATTACATGTGAGAGTTTTGGGTGGAAGCTGAGAGCTTCTGTCCATAAACATTGAAAAGAAAAGAGAAGAGAGGAAAAGAAGGGCTATAGATGGGTAAAAACGAGATATCACATGGTCAGCTTATCAGCCCACAGGAGGAGAGTCTCCCTATCTGGTTGTCGCTTTGCCCTGTTGCTCGAAAGTTTTAGCAAGTCTGCAGCATTGTTGGACAACATTGTAGACGTCGAAAGCTTGTTGTTGAAAGTGCGATCATTCCTAGCATTCCAAGAAGCGACGGCACAAGCAGCGAAGATCACCAAAGGCTCTGAAAGTCGTTATGTTGGGCGACGGTTTCGACGAAAACGGAAATATTTGCAGCATCCCCGGCAGTGTTTGCAAGCCCCAACTTTGACCATAGACCATGACTTAGTTGGCACCGTAGAATGATGTGGCTAATGGATTCCGTAGCCGGGCAAGTTGCACAGTCGGCGACAGGCGATATTGCATTCCAGTGCTTACGGATCATGTTGTCCCGAGTGTTCAATCGTCCGCGAAAGGCTAGCCACAGAAAAACCTTGTGCTTGAGCGGGATGATATCATGCCAAACGAACCTGGTGTACTGCCATGATACTCCTCTGAAGGTCAGCAACCGATAGAAGAAGGAAGTGGTTGTACCAGAACGTTGCAGCGAAGAAACACGCCTGTCCTGGCCGTTGCTCTCTGGTGCAACCTCAGCCAAGCATAACGTGAGATGATCAAACTCAGCAGCTGCGGTCTGCGATAGGTTCGGGTGCAGCTTGAGGTCCCAAGCGTTTTGCCTGTACTGGGAAGAAATGTTGCAGTGGGGGTTAATTCACTTTTAGGGCGTCATCTTGCAGTTCTTGCCCCCTTGTGCATTCCTGGGGGCTGGACGTGTGCGGCATCATGGTCAGCAGGTGCCCGACCGGCGATGGTGGTTTGTGTGGCATCGAGTTTGGCAACGATGATGATGGCGAGCGTGTAGGGTAACGCGACAGAAAACAAAAAAATTTCGACCTACGCACCAGCCCAGGACCATTATGTAGACTACATACAAGGTTTCGATCCGATCGTTACCGACTCGTAGCGCAGCGGAAGTAGACTCGATGTACATCGTCGGTGCAGATTCCCGCAGCTAAGATTTACAACCTCCCAACCGCGAGGATGTTCTCCCTTGTCTGCTCGTCGGACAGCCCTTCGGGAGGTGGTCGGACAGTTCCTCGGATGGTGTCACGGACAGCCCTTCGGGAGGACTCTCAAAACTCGGACGGTCACTCGGACAGCCCTTCGGGAGGCACCTTCGAACAGCCCCTCGGGCAAAAAGATCGAACCTACGACCTCTCTAACGGGTTGCACACATACGGTGTCAGCTATCCGGCAGAGCTTCGCCGTTCAGAACTAGTTCCCACCGGAACCCAGACAGCCTTTCGGCTCTACGAAACTATTTCGCGGGGAGGGAGAGAGAAGGCCAGATCATGCATGGCATTTGTATGTGAGAAAGAGTGTGGAGAGTGCCTCTCCACCTCTATTTATAGGAAAACCCAAGGGGTAGGGTGGCTCTCATCCATCCATGTCATCCCTAAGATATTTTGGGACAAAGACCAAAAAGGTGGCTTTTCATAAAGTAACCATAAAGTGATTTTCACTATTCACGGAAACATTTTTCCGCGACCGTTAAATCCAAAAATATTTCTGTAGGTCTTAGAACATTTTCAGTACCCACTAAAATAATTTTGGACGCGTTCCGAAACAATTCCGGATTAATGATTTTCATCTGCGAAAAGCAACCAAACCGGTTCCGGCAGCTCCGGAACATTTCCGGGTTTTTTCTCCGGAAAAATCCCAAAAGTTCCCAGAACAATTCGGGCACCCTCTAAGAATTTACAGGCGTGTGCCAAAACCATTTTGACTTAATGGTATACTCCGAAACAACCTTTCGGTTTTACCGAAACTATTCCGGTGTTCTCTCTCCGGAACTTTTCCGTTGTCTCCGAAAAAATTCCGGTGACTTTCTCTCAGACTTCCTGTCTAGTATTCAGCAGATACATGACCCTTAAGCGTGTGACCCTATAGGTTCGGTGAAGTATAGACATGACCGGAACACTTTCTGATCAATGATCAACATCGGAGCCGTGGACACCCATATTGACCCCTATACCCACACGAATAAATATTCGAGTGAACCTGCAGTTGCCGTGTGCTATTCCTGTTGCTTCGCGATATGTTACAAATATCCGAGGTGAGATTTATCGGCATCCCCGTGGATCAACACTTGTCCACTATGCCAGTTACCTCGTTACCGGTTTTGTTCTTTTTTTTTCTCGTTCCCGTGTTCCGGTATCCTTGTGATCAAATCACAATGTGTCTGGCCAGACGATGATGGATACCGTAACACCGAGAGGACCCAAAGAATATCTCTCCATCGTCGGAGGCGCAAATCCCAATCTTGAGATATTAAGTCCCTTGACATACTTTCCCATGAACCCGTAAGCCGCCGTAATAGCCACCCATTTACGTATGATGTTTAACAAACCCCAAAGTTCATGAAGCAAGCATGAAGAAACTCGACACTCTCATGATCTAAGGAATTATGCAAACGTTAACTTTCTCTGTGTTATTAACCATTAACTTGTGATGAATGTATGTCATAGCATAACATCAAACGGGTCGATTCAACACAAGTGTTCTCCTAACATTGTGCCCTCAAAGTTGCCGGCATAGTCATGCCCATGATCAGGAAAACAGAACTATCATGCAACACTTGAGCTAGTCTTAGAGGCCAGACTAGGAATACATTTTACCGTTTATTATTCCACACGTGCATATGAGTTTCCCTCCGAGCCTCGTGGTTATTGTAGACTCGAGAACCATAGCAGTTATAGCATGGAACATAAACATAATTAGGAACATGGGGATAAATAATAACATTTATTATTGCCTCTAGGGCATATCTCCTACAGACTCCCACTTGCACTAGAGTCAATAATCTAGTCAATGCTAATGCACTTTACACCTATGGCACACCGGTGTAAAATATGCTTCACTTGTGGTATAGTCTGATGTCCAACGGATCTGACAACTTCAGTTCCGTGTGTATCTTTGCATGTCCTCGCGTTTTCACGCTTTCACAAAATTCATATTTTGTGTGGACTTGGCTTTGTATATATGTGAATCAAAGGTCAAACCTTGATTCCTCAGACTGAGCTATGGAGCATCTATCTGCAATAGTGTCCCATTGACCAAAGCCATCTTGGAACCATACTAAGTTCATGAATGAACTATATGATTCAACATCTTCTTTGTCGCTTCCAAAGCATCAATATACTTAGCATTTGTTATAGAATTCGCCACAGTAACCTGTTTGAAACAATTTCCAACTATCGTGCCACCATATCGTGTATTACACAAAACCCTTAAATTAAATCGAAAATCGGTTGGAGCATTGACGAAGACTCTATCGATGTAATTACTTACAACGAGCATTTCATAATCTCTGCTTGCGAGAAAACATGTCAGCAGTGCTACTTTAGTACTCAATGACATCTTTCACTGTTGTCCCATGATCAGCACTTTGATCATTTTGGTATCTATACTCGCAACAGCTTGGGAGTATCGGACATATCTGGTTGTTTTACGTACCATGGAATACATGATTATTCCAAACACAAAAGTGTGTGGAATCTCCATCATGTATTTTGCTCATCAGTGTTTTAGGACACCGAGTCCTACAAAACTCTTTCCATGTGACTTCGGCAAGAATCACTCCTTGGCGTTCTTATGCTAAACTATTTTAGCATCTTGTCAATATGTATTTAGGCTTAGCCCTTTCAGGCAATTCTATCTCGTAGATAAAAATGCCTAATATCGAGGCTTCCTAGCCTAAGCACTTCATGGAAAAACTATTTTCATTGAAGTCCTAATTCATGTCAAGAAATTCATATTATTTCCAATCAACAATGTGTCAAGCACACAAAGTTTTTATAAATATTATTATGCTCCCACTTACTTTCTTGTTACCATAAGTATCTTCGTTATCCATTGATGAAATCAAACTCTTTTGACTATTTCATCAAAAACGAAGATTCCAACTCCATTTTGCTCTCTTCTGTCCATCGCTGGAACTCTGAAGTTTGCATACTCACTAGCATCCTCTAGATCGACAAAATACTTTGGACTGTATCACATACAAGTCCTAGTTTGTATTTCCATTTCATGGAAATCCTTTTGGCATCCATGTTTCATATCTCATGATTGAAATATGTATTAATTGCTAGTTTAACCCAAACCGACTTTAAGCATCGCTACGATGAGACAAACTCACCGTAGTCAACTCCTTGAACTTGTTATTATAACAAGTCGAGCTTTATGGATAAAACATTTTATCCACATCAGTTTATAGTTCCATAAATATTCGTAAGACTCTAAGTCTTTCGAAAGGAGTATCAAGATTTAATCTTGAATCATTTATATGAAAACTATCTCGGATCATATTGGCATTTAGCCAATTCCGGAGTTAGGGCCCATCAACGCTTCCTTGTGTATCGTAGGTATACTGTTGTCTAACAATAATATCTCGCTTGCGCACCTGAGAGGTTTGCACGAGTTTTGCCTACGTGGTTCAGCTGCAAGTTCGATCGAAGTCCATACATCTCATGTAGAGGCTTCCGTATCAGTCGCAATAGGAAACTCTGAAATCACTTTCAAGGTTTCTTTCCTTTGATCTGATGACGAATATATTGTTATCTCGTCGAGTTGCACTGTCCTCTCACTCACCTTTTTGCAAGAACCATTCTCTTTAAAAGCATACCGTTCTATGTGGCAAAACCTTTTGCCTCGGTATAGTGGTAGAGGAATTCCCAATAATTTGGGATAACCTACAAAGTAGCACTTGTCTGATTTGGAATAGGTTTGTAAACATTTTACACAAGCCCCATATTCCAAATGTTAAGAAAAGATATAACATGGTTGGGTGTACCATACCATGGCGTCATTCCAACAGATCTGATGGCGCTCTTTTTAGTGTAAAAGCCGCAGTCTCTAAAGCATTACTTTAAAAGGGATAATGGCAAATTGATTTATGTCATCTTTGATCTTACCATGTCATAAATGGTTTGAGTACATCTTCACAGACATTCCACTCACAGTGGTGTTTCGGGAGGTGTAAGTTATGAAACTCTTTTCACAACTCATCAGACATTCGCTAAACTTGTAACTCAAATATTCCTTTCCGCAATCAAATTGCAGAAACATAATTTTCTTGTTACAATAATTTCTTCTTCATTTTGAAAACCTTTTGATTGATTTCAAAAGATCCAGACTTACGTCTCATCAAGTAAATATCCATATATCTACTTGAGTCATTTCAGAAGATAGACAAATCCACTGCCAGCAACAACATTTATCGGACTACACACATCATGATGTATGATCACCAATAAGTTCTTTGCTCGTTCCTTATGGCATGTGAACGGTATTTTAGTCACTTCACTTTTTGGAGGAAAGTTGCAAGTGTCAGATGATTCATAATCAAACGACTTCAAAATCCATCATTATGGAATTTCTCCATGCGGGTTTCTTCAATGTGACCAAATGCAGTGCCACACATGTGTGGTATTCTTTTAGTCTTGCGACATTTAGCGTCAGTGTTATGGATGTATCATATTACCATCAATATTCATAACATACATCCCATCCATGATGGAAGTATGGCCCTTATGTTATTCATAATACTGAACAACAATTGTTCTTTTATGAACAACACTCTTGCAACAAACATTATGCAAATGGGCTAGAGTGTATAAAACTCTAAAATGAATTATGAAAGTAAATACAGAGGTAATGTATTATTATCAATATTCATAACATACATCTCATTCATAATGAAAGTATGGCCCTTATGTTATTCATAACACTGAACATCAAAAGTTCTCTTATGAACAACCTTCTTGCAAGATACCTTATGCAATGGTCTAGAGTGTATGAAACTCCAAAAATGAATTATAAAAATAAATACATAGGTAATACAGTGATGGAAGGTATAGTAACATTTACTATGTTCCCAGCGCGTATCTAAACCTCATTCCCGGCAAGTCTTTTAGGCCATAGTAGTTCTTGCATCGAGTCGCAACAGAATGCAATCGAGCGGGTATCTCTGTGATCAACTCACAATACCCAAGAATCAATGATTAACATGTTTAATCATAATTCCCAAGAACTATTTCTTTGACCAGCCTTCTATACATCAATAGCTTGTATGACTTTCTTACATGAGCTGGAGATTCCAGTCTTTTCTCTTTTTGCCTTTATACTTCTAACAGTTTAACTTTCAGTGTTTCTTCTACTCTCAGAAGAAGCACCCAACTTAAGAGTGGCGTTAGCCCCGGACTTCCTAGGCGTGTAGTCTTACCGACACCCTTTGGACACTTCCTTTCTCTTTAAGTTGTTGTTTTATTCACCATCATCATATGACCGGCGTTCTTCTGGATCCCTCTCTTATCAGTCAAATGCCTAGTAAACACTTTACTAATACTTTGCAAACAAACATTGGTTTGGATATCTCATATCTTTTAGCATTTGTCTGTCTCTAAAAATAATTTTCAGTTCCATGAATACCGCATTACTATCCCAAACTTTTGAAGTTCGGGTCTCATGGAAGCAAACATATTGCACTTGACCGTAATGGAATTCTAGCTTTTGGATCGAAGGACGAGAGTCACATCATCCATAGCATTAGCGGGAGGATACTGAAAGCATGCGATAGGACAAAATCCTTCTCAGCACTCTTGAGGATAATCATCACATTACGTTACCAACCGTAAAGTTTTAACCAGATATTTAACAGCTATTCATTTTTAATAGGGAAGGTGGAAACACGAGCCATTATTCTACAACTATTATGCAAATCACACTTAGACAATGTTCATAATTAATTGCACTGAGAATTAAACAAATTAATTCTATAGTGTGCTCCCATTTAAATCAATATCTCTCATAATTGATTGTGAGTGATTCAAGACCCATATTACAATTCAACGCCAAGGATGTATCCATCTCAAGTGACGAGAATTGCAATCGGTAGGCCAACTTGCCAATCACATCTCTATGTGACTCTTGTTCATCTTTCGATGCGCGTGTTCCGAGCTCATGACTTTCATGCCTGAACGTCAAGACAGCCAAGTGATCTCGCTGCGAGGTCTCAACTCACCCGCCTTACACCCGTACAATCGTTCGTACCCATGTATCCATGGCGCACCCCGAAAGGAAAGATGTTGTGACGGTGCTACACTTGGGAGAACACTAACTACTTGATATTTTTGTGAGAGATCACCCTAATAAAAGTGACTACTGCGCAATCAAAAAGGGTGCATCATAAGAGATAAACATCTCAGGCAATTCATAATAGTATGATATGGTATAGCCCTTTCTGACAGAGAAGTCTTTAATTTCTTCGTCTTCGGCATTCGCGTCGGTGTTCACCTTCGCGAAGATTGCCATCACCTTGTCGATGCACCAGATAATATTGTTATCTCTATAGCTAATAAAATAAGTGCATTACAAAAGGTTGACACGCAGGTCATTAAAGTGACAATCATATGGCTCCAGCCATCATGCTGAATCATGACACGCAGGTCATGTTAATTTACATTATATACTCATCTCATACAAAATTGAATATGAGAACTGCTATACCACATCATATGCACATCCTGCAAAACCAAGTTAGACGCCTCTAATCGGTTTATGCAAAATTTTATTTTACGTGGCTTCTAAGGTTTCGAAACAAACCGAAACTACCAACGTCCATCATCAAGCATGATTATCCAAGTCGCTAGATTAACATTGCGGGGTGTATGAAACACGAGATAATAAAATCTCGAGCCCCATACTGAACTTCGTCATACGCATGACCCCCGTGCAGATCATATCTGCATTGCCCTTTTGCCTGCGAAATTTCATCTTCCTTTTAACTATGGTGGAATTCAATGAACTGTTAGCACTTCATTGATCAATCAGGATCGCGGATTGCCAGAACTTTGAAACTCCACCATGCCGTTATCAAGATCAGAAATACGCTAATTCCAGGGAAGCAACAAGAACATCGGGTAATAGATTTCATCTGCTACCCGCATAAATAATTTTCAGCAATAGATCTCATCTACTACAAAATTATATTATGCAATACCCATACATCTTTATGTATTCTAGATCGTAATCTGCATCTACGCATAGAACGGCTCATGATGCCACTGTAGGGTAACGCAGCAGAAAACAAAAATTTCCGAAACTGCGAGCACGCCCAGGACCACTATGAAGACTGCATATAAGATTTCGATCCGATCGTTACCGACTCATAGCGCAGCGGAAGTAGAGTCGATGTAGATCGTTGGTGCAGATCCCCGCAGCTAGGATTTACAACCTCCCAACCGCGAGGATGTTCTTCCTTGTCTGCTCGTCGGACAGCCCTCCGGGAGGCGGTCGGACAGTCCCTCGGACGGTGTCAATGACAGCCCTTCGGGAGGACCCTCAAAACTCGGACGGTCACTCGGACAGCCCTTCGGGAGGTACCCTCGAACAGCCCCTCGGGCAAAAATATCGAACCTACGACCTCTCTACGGTGTTGCACACATACGGTGCCAGCTATCCGGTAGGGCTTCGTCGTCCAGAACTAGTTCCCACCAGAACCCAGACAACCTTTCGGCTCTACGAAACTATTTTGCGGGGAGGGAGAGAGAAGGCCAGATCATGCATGGCATTTGTATGTGAGAAAGAGTGAGTGTGAAGAGTGCCTCTCCACCTCTATTTATAGGAAAACCCAAGGGGTAGGGTGGCTCTCATCCATCCATGTCATCCCTAAGATATTTTGGGACAAAGCCCAAAAAGGTAGTTTTCCATAATGTAACCATAAAGTGATTTTCACTATTCACGAAAACATTTTTCCACGACCGTTAAATCCAAAAATATTTCTGTAGGTCTTAGAACATTTCCAGTACCCACTAAAATAATTTTGGACGCGTTCCGAAACAATTCCGGATTAGTGATTTTCATCTGCGAAAAGCAACCAAAGCGGTTCCGGCAGCTCCGGAACATTTCCGGGTTTTTTCTCCGGAAAAATCCCAGAAGTTCCCAGAACAATTCTGGCACCCTCTAAGAATTTTCAGGCGTGTGCCGAAACCATTTTGACTTAATGATATACTCCGAAACAGCCTTTCGGTTTTACCGAAACTATTCCGGTGTTCTCTCTCCGGAACTTTTCCGTTGTCTCCGAAACTTTTCCGGTGACTTTCTCTCAGACTCCCTGTCTAGTATTCAGCAGATAGATGACCCTTAAGCATGTGACCCTATAGGTTCGGTGAAGTATAGACATGACCGGAACACTTTCCGATCAATGATCAACATCGGAGCCGTGGACACCCATATTGACCCCTATACCCACACGAATAAATATTCAAGTGAACCTCCAGTTGCCGTGTGCTATTCCTGTTGCTTCGCGATATGTTACAAATACCCGAGGTGAGATTTATCGGCATCCCCGTGGATCAACACTTGTCCACTATGCCAGTTACCTCGTTACCGGTTTTGTTCTTTTTTTTCTCGTTCCCGTGTTCCGGTATCCCTGTGATCAAATCACAATGTGTCTAGCCAGACGATGATGGATACTGTAATACTGAGAGGGCCCAAAGAATATCTCTCCATCGTTGGAGGAGCAAATCCCAATCTTGAGCTATCAAGTCCCTTGACATACTTTCCCATGAACCCGTAAGCCGCCGTAATAGCCACCCATTTACGGATGACGTTTAACAAACCCCAAAGTTCATGAAGCAAGCATGAAGAAACTCGACACTCTCATGGTCTAAGGAATTATGCAAACGTTAACTTTCTCTGTGTTATTAACCATTAACTTGTGACGAATGTATGTCATAGCATAACATCAAACGGGTCGATTCAACACAAGTGTTCTCCTAACATTGTGCCCTCAAAGTTGCCGGCATAGTCATGCCCATGATCAGGAAAACAGAACCATCATGCAACACTTGAGCTAGTCTTACAGGCCAGACTAGGAATACATTTTACCGTTTATTATTCCACACGTGCATATGAGTTTCCCTCCGAGCCTCGTGGTTATTGTAGACTCGAGAACCATAACAGTTATAGCATGGAACATAAACATAATTAGGAACATGGGGATAAATAATAACATTTATTATTGCCTCTAGGGCATATCTCCTATAGAGCAGTGCAGGGTCGCGGCAAGGCTTCGGTAGCCGGCTCTTTCCGGCGTGTTCGATAGGTTTCTTCTTTGTCCCGCCACGTCGCCGCGGAGTCGGAGCTTCCTTGGAGGTGCCTAGGCGGTGACGATGACAGGTGATTGGTGGTCTTCGAGGAAGTGTTGGTTGGCGCGAGCTTTGCATATTTCTCCTGCATTTGGTGGTCTTCGAAGTCGGAGCTGTCTAGGCGCCAGCACTGGTGGTGGTCGACTGTTTAGCATGGCCCAACATGTGTACCGGCGTCTGTTGCGACGAGGACTTCGTCTGTGGAAGTCGATGGTGAAGTCGGAGTCGCTGGCTCGCAGAGGAGTGATGATGATCACACTTGTTGGTGACAACATCGACTTTGTTTTTCTTCTAGGCGGCGTGTGTGTCTTCGCGTGTGGGTAGCCAGGTCGGCCAGTGTTGCCCTGTGTGGGCTGTTGTGACGGTTTTAGCCCGGTTTTCCGTTTATTAATCGGGCAACTCTCTTCTTCTTTAATGAATAAAGATTCTCTAGGGCCGACTTAAAAAAAACTTGTTAATTCACATGGAAAATATGGCAAGACGACCACGAAGCTGGTGCCTGGTGGGTAACCCCATTTGCATCCTGCGCATTCTGCGTCCTCCCCTCTTTTGGATCTTCCAAACCTGGAACTCCCCACCAAAGAAACAAGGACCCGAAGAAGATTATACCTAGGCCACGGCGAGAATGCGCTATCTGGGGGAAATTACTAGTACGTGTACGTTCTTTCTCTTTTGGAATCAAGTGCCTTTGCTCTCAAGAGTTTTTTTTTAAAGGCAAAAGACCTGCCGCATTCATTAATTTAAAGAGGGTTTAGAACATAGTTTGCCCGCCCTAGGGCAATAGCCGGTTACAACAAAAGCCTACTCTCCCGGCATGAGATTACACAAATGGGTTGCACCCGCCAGCCCCCAATTCTTCGCCTCACATCGGATTTTGGCCATGATTACAGTCGAGGTGGCGAAATTGTTCTTGAATATCCTTGCGTTGCGCTCGTTCACAAGCATTGTAATAGAAGCCTTAGCATTTCGACGGCCAAAGCCATCATGAACCATGTCGTACCACCAGGATTTGACCTCCATGAACCCATGCCTAGTAGCCGGGTATAAGCCGTCAAGTTGAAGCCAGTCGCGCACCATGCACCACACCCTAATGGAGAATCTGCATTGGAAGAGGAGGTGTGGCGCCGACTCGGGACTTGGTTGCACAACGCAGAGTTGCCACAGTTTGGCCAACCACGTTTAGCAAGGCGATCGGCTGTCCAAACTCGATTCTGTGTGATCAACCAGGCAAAAAAAATTGCATTTTGGTGATGCCCTGTTCTTCCAGATCGTGCTCTTGAAGCAAGTTGTGACGATGCCGCAAAATTGTGCCTTGTATGCCGAGGCTGCCGAATAGTGTCCCGAGGTGGTGAGCTTCCAAATGATTGTGTCGTTTTGATCATCTTGCAGATGCACTTGTGCCACCATAGTCCACAGTGAGATGAATTCCTGGATGTGCGCCACTGTTAGGCCATTAGTGAACCGAATTTATTCTACCCAAGCGCCATTCTGGATAGCCTTTCTTACACTCCATCTCTTGTTTTTGGAAATGTCAAAGATTAAAGATTAATGGTGCAATCTGCTTGGGCCTAAGTCCGTTTAGCCAGGATGATTCCCAAAAGCTCGCCTTGTTACCATCCCCTACCGTGACTTTGCCCCTAGAGTTTTTTCCACCTTGATTTTGCCCCTAGAAGCCTTCCCTGTCAAGAGGCAAGCAATCGCTTTGCCAGATCCAAGGCTAGTCCCCTCCAAACTAGCTAGCAAGTTGCGAAGTTCTTTCGCGAAGAAAGCCTCGGAATCAAGTGCCAACACACATGCCTTCTCAACCTCGTCACCTGCAGACTGCACCTACCCAATGGCCGCAGGCGAGTGCGTGACAATAACATCCAAACCTTCACGATCCACAAAGGTGAATGGCTGGCTTGGTGCCAACTTCAACGGTGAGAGCGTCGTGGGTATCAAAAAGTCCATCTCCTCCAGAAGCACCATCAACAGTGGCGAATTGGGCGCCCCACATAGCTCCCGCAGCTCAGGCATAAATTTCCAGTACGAGAGTCACGACCTTGGCGATGTGCCTACCACGAGGAGAGAAACAACCATTGAGGTATGCTTCACCCTCGTATGCGGACTCACTCATCGAAGGCACATATGCGTGATTGTGAAATTGCAAAGAACCGTCTCAGGCCTCGCTAAGACACTCCCAACTCTCGTCAAGCAGTCTTGCAGCTCGGTGCGGAGCAGCTCAGCTTGCTCCACGAGGACAGACTGCTGCGACACATCTACCGGGGTAGCATCATTGGCAAGAGCAAGCATTGGGGGAGACGATCGAGCGGCACTTCGGAGCGGCATAGTTTGGTAGCTGAGGTGCTTTGCATGGCGAAAGCGATCGATGTGGCCAAACTAAAGGCAACTCCTGCACCCCATTGGGTCCCTCCAAGAGTGGGCATGATGACCTCTGAGAGGCACCGAAAGCATCGGTCACTTAGCCACGCCGGAGGTACCCCGGCGCCCTGTGACGAGGTGCCAGTCCATGAAACAATTCTCCACGAGGTGCCAGCGCGCAGCACATGGGAGCAGCAGGAGTCTTCTCCTTGCCGAAGCATCCACGCCAATCTCCCCAACCCAGACGCACGGGGGATGCCACCGTCTACTATCTCTCCTCAGGAACCAGCTGAAGCCTCAGTGCCAGCAGAGACAGCAACAGCAACAACGGCAACATCCTAAGCATCAACAGAAGCTGAAAGTAGAAGTTCAGATAGTGAGGAAAGTGGCACTGTGGCAGCTCAGGAACCTACAAGCTCATTAAGACCTTCATCAACAAAACATTTCCTAATGCCATGAAGCACATAGCCAACCAATCTGCTACTTTGAGCAAGAAATTAGATAAGCTATCATCTATTGGAAAGATGAACTCTGTTAGGATAAGTTAGATTGAAGCCACTCTCAGAGGCACCTCTCCTGTGATCCTTCTCCTGTGCTAAATCTTTGAATCAATGATTGTGAGATTGTTAAACAATGACTCGATAGAATGCTAATGGTTCTTATCCTTCCTGAAAGCTTCGGCGTCGACGCTAGGGGCGGCAACAGCTGGCCGAAGGAGTCGCCGGCAAGGGGAGCGGTGGTGGTGGCCTGCAGGACGGGTGAAGTCACCGCCGTGGGCTTGGGGAGGTGACGACCGCGGCGGGGAAGCACGGGCCATCCATGGCTAGTGCGGCGAGAGGCAGTTGCCGGAGCACTGGGAACCCCTTACTGCACAGCGACAAGCACCACCACAGGATACGAAGCTGTCGTATGCCGGGCATTCCCCGTCCAACCAAGAAACAAGGGGGCACATCCCCGAAGAAGATTAGATTACGCCTCGCTGAATCCTCCGGGAACAATCTCAGTTAGACATTACGTCTTGCAGCGTGTACATGCCTGCATCTGAACTACGCTACTCCCATAAGCTGATGCCAAGGTGTGAGAGCACCAGCTTCAGGTAAGCCCAACACATAATGGTGCAATGAAACTCACAAGATACACAAGACCGAACGAATAGGCAGTCTAAAAAACGGCAGCAGCAGTGAGACCGAGAAAGCAGCACTCCACGCGGTGGAGATAAAAATAGATGTGCGGCACAAACAGTGTTGTAACTTATTAAGCAACTCAAAATTTCTTGAATGAATCAACATCCATGACGCTCCGACCGTGTCTACAAGCCTAGAGGCTCTTCTAGTTCTTGCAACACATACACACACACAACAGACGCTACAGAACAGACACCACTTGTTTCTTTCACTTTAACCTGTCTCACCCTCTTACTTTTAGGACGATCTATAATCTCTCTCGCTCTCTCTCTCTCTCTCTCTCTCTCTCTCTCTCTCACTCACTCTTCTGACGCTGCTATGCTCTCACGGATCAAAACCTTGTTTCCCATCGGAGGGAGTGGGACGAAGCGCGCTCTCTCTCTCTCTAGCTCACCAGTTGCTGGTTGCCGTAGAAGGGGTAGGCTCCATACGCAGGGGCGTACATGTTCGGGTGCGGGACGGGGGACGCGTAGCCGTACCCACCGTAGAACGGCGTGCCATAGTACATGTTGTTGTTGTTGTTCCTCCTGTTGCCCGAATCACCCCTAGACTGAAAACAAGACAACAGTGGATTAGCGTCATGGATAACCAACTTCACAAGACAAACACCTTCAAAATCAACAGATTCTATATACAGTCGACAGAAATACAAGTATATGATGGGTCCTTTTCGAAAAAAGTATATGATGGGTGATGGCACAGGCAACCCATCTTAATTAGTTGCAGGAAAAGAACAATTGCACAACCTAGTTTAAAATTTGAAGGAAGTTCACTATGTTATTTACTACCTCCGTCCAGAATTACTTGTCACTCAAAAGGATGGACGGAGTGCTTATCTTTGAGCTCGAATGTTTCCATAAAGGTGTGGCATTCAGTAAACAAGCATCCTCAAAATGCATAGCCTAAAAAAAAGCTACAGATGGGCCACAGGGCATATTACATGGCATTGCCTGTTTTACATAGCCACACGGCACGCAAGGTATGTCAAACACATCACAGGCTGAATGAGACGATAGGAAGCTTGGTTGCTTAGTTTAACCAAAACTAGGTTTGGAAAGTGAACTGAGCTGAACTAAACAAGGATTAAATCAGATAAAGGGTCTGCATGTTCAAAGTTTATTTAGCATTAGACTAGAAACAACTACCAAGCATAAGGCTGGAACTATACACAATAATCTTGTTGGAATAATTGCTAGCATATGGGACAAGAAAGCACAGATCCATTATAACAGGAACGTTCCAATTCCCACATCAACAAGCCAGTGCTAGTGCGTATCAGTCATAAATCAAATAAACATGGACACAACAAAGTAGCCTTTCATGGGAAAGATCGTATCATATATATAGGAAAAGATAACATCATATATGAAAATCATCTTGCAAGGCTAATTTGTCATAGTACATACAGTCATAAATCAAATTTACAGTCGTCCATAGGTTACTGCCAAATTTCCCAACCTTAACTTAAGAGTTATCAAACATAGTGTTCATCATACTTTTAACAAGATGATTGGTGCAATGCAAACTAATACTATAGCAAAGAACGATCAAAGAAGGAAACAGTTAAGAAGCACATGGCCAACCTGTTTATGTGATGGACTGCGGCCCCACGAAAGGCGAACTGCCTGCTTTCCAATGACAGACCCATTCAATCCTTGTAGTGCTTCTTCTGCGTCATTTCTAAAAACAGTGGCACGAATAAAAGTATAGCTTGTAAGTTACATAGAAATAACCAGTAAAACACATCGTCAGTTCTAAAAACAGTGGCACGGATAAAAGTATAGCTTGTAAGTTACATAGAAATAACCAGTAAAACACATAACAGCTTCAGAAACGTGCCTGTTGACATACTGAACAAAGCCACACTGCTTCCCTAGAGGAATTTTGACAGAGGCAACATCACCATATTTGGCAAATGATTTCCTCAGCTCGTCTTCACCAACATTTGGGTCGAGCCCACCAACATATACCTAAAGCAGGTTGAGAATTTGAGATTAGAAACTAAGAAGCTACAAGGTTAACAAACACTATGGAAACACCAGTATACACACCGTTCTGTTATTTGAATCACCATCTGAATGGCCAGGTGTTGAGGAACCAGAATCACCTGAAGTTAATAGTCATTAAGTTGCGCAACAAAGGATTAAACCTATATGGATCTCGTATGAGAAAATAACCAATTCCATATTGTCCTTAACAAAGAAGCAGAATACATGACATGCTCCATATATGAATATATGGACTTATAGCAATTGAAGCAGTAAAACTGGCGCCACTACAGGCAGTAGGAACACTAGCACCGCAGTGGAAGTGGATTTGTTTGTTTGATACTATCTGTTAATCTATACAGGTCATGTACATAGTCCAGAAAGGCAAAACAAGTACAGATAAATGATCTATAACTTCTTCATTAAAAACAGGATGTGTTCTGAAAAAAACTAATAGGAGAACACTACGACAACATCAGGGTCATACAAGGTATGAGTAGATTTTTCCAAAACAAATGGTGATAGTAAAGGTAGGTACAATGTGGCCATAAAATGAGTCAAATTTAGTGCAAGTTAAAGCACTTGTACGAAAAATACAAGACAATCCACGAACTAACAAAAAGAAGGTCGTACAGTTTAGGGCTGCAGAACAACCGCGAAGAAGGGACATACCAGAGGTTCTTCTAGGCGTTGCAGGTCCTACGCGAATCGGTCTAGTAGAGCAATAAACACCGTTCATTTCAGTCATTGCATGAGCTTTGTCAGTATCATCTCCAAATCTAACAAATCCATAGCCCCTAGAACGGCCTGTGTTTGCATCAATGATAACTTTAGCTCCTTTCACGGAGCGATACTTGCTAGCAAAAAGCTCCATCAACATTTCATCAGTAACATCAGCAGCTAAATCACCAACAAAAATCGAGTGGTCAGAGACAACTTCTGATCGCTGTTCACCCATGCTATAGGATGCCCAGTTCAACTTAAAGGCTCGATCAGTGTTGGGCATCACATGACCAGTAAAATTCTGAAGAGCTTTGTCTGCTGATGCATGGGAAAAGAACTCTACAAAACCATATCCCTCTGATTGTCCAGTTTGCCTATTGCGGATAACTTTTATTGTTACCACCTATGAAGCAGATGTAGAGAAAAGGATGAGTAAACTAGTAGTTGGGCAAGAGAAGAAATACGCAATGATTGAAGGGGAAAAAAATAGATGAACCCATGAGTGGTTAACATTCATTATGTCTTTTAATAAACCTATCATGGTTGATGTGTGTGAAGGATAGTTCCTGCCAAATTGTACAAACACAAGAACGCATACAACTTGCTTTCTTCGTTAACCATCTTCCAGACAATGTACTTGCCACCTTTCCCAATTCCTGTCCACGTCGGTAAGCAAACCTCCCAATAAACTCCATTCCCTTATACAAGGCCACAAACTCAGATTACAGGTACCAAGGTAAAATTTAATGACTGCTTTGCATGCCAACTTTTCTTTTCGTTAACCGGGATCATTAATACGCCACATGCATGCAAGGAGGAAATGAGAAAGAAGTAGCTGAGTGTCATTATGACTGCATGCATGCAAGTATTAAACAGGTTGCTAGTACGAGAAAACATCATTAATTTTTGCCTCGATTACTGTTGGTGGCCTTGTATAGATGCAAAATGTATTTTTCATAGTGGCCTTGTATAAGGGAATGGAGTAGTCGTAATTGGTCAAGGCTTTCATTATGGCTTCCTTTCGCCCCTCCAACCGTTATTTTACTTATTCCGTAATCACCAAAATGCAATAACTAGCTCAGCTCATTCACGATGTTAATTAAATTATACACGTCAAGACCATTTCCACCAAACGTGTACTACTAACCAAACTAGTTTAAATCCCCAAAGTCGGCACCTTTGGAAGCTAGCATCGCAAAGAATAATGCTATTTTGTTTGTTATTACAATTCAGAAAGAAGAAGAAATGGCTTGCAGTTATGGAAGTAATAACCATTCAAAGAAGAGCATTCCATCCGTACTGTATTGAATGGCCTTAAAGTTGGCGCCTTGAGCAACTTTTCACGGCTAATTATAGAAGCATCGCCTTTTCTTCGCATCAAGCGACAACTAAGCACAAAATATACGCTTTCATGGCTATTCGATGGCACAACACATGAATCAACACAAAGGAATGGGGCGAATCTTACTGTATTCGCGAGATCTAGTACGGATAAGTCCGGATCGGGAGAGAACACGAACCTCGCCGCTGGGGCCGAAGCAGTTATGGAGGTAGTTCTCGTCCATCCAGTACTGGAGGTCGCCGACCCAGATCGTCTTATTCTCCTCGCAGCCGTTCCCGCCGGATCCGGCCGCGGGTGGGGTCGGCGTGCGTCGCCCGGCCGCGGCAGGGGGAGGCGGCGGCCCAGGTGCGTAGTGCTTGGCGAACTGCGGCGGCGGTGGGGGCGGGGCGGCCACCATGGACGGCGGCGGGTAGGGGAGGACGACCCACCGCGGCTGCGGCATGTGATGGTGCGGGTGCGGGTGATGCGGAGGTGGGTGCGGATGCGGGTGCGCGTGGGGGTGGTGAGGCGGCACGGCCACCTGTGACTCGGTGGTGGTCGCCGCCATCTGCATCGTCGTCCGTGCCGCCGCCGCCGCCGAGGAGGGTCGCCTGGGGTTGGGGGAGTCTCGTGAGGTTGCGGAGGGCGGAAAGAGAGGGTGCCCGTGGGTGAGGTGACTGGATATATCGCGGGCTGACGGCGGATTCAGGCCGTCGGATCTAGGAGTTCGTTATTGTGCTGGTCGTTGATTGAATGGGGAAGGCAGGCTAACGTGTAGGGCCGGTGGGAGGTCCCAGATTTGGAGCGCGTTGGTAGCTGCCGTTATAGCGCTGCCAGTGTGGGCCCTGTGGTTTGGGAGTGCGATTGGAAAGTGTTTTTCTTTTTCTTTTTCGAGCGTGTTGTTGCTGGTTTATATGATGCTTTTAGAATTTACTAGGAAACATGCCCGTGCGTTGCAACGGGGATAAACAAGATTTTTGCCAAGATATATACCCTTGAAGATCATCCATAACGCCCCTGCAAAAAAAAGATCATCCATAATGAAAGACACATAATTGGGGAGGCTATGAATAATCTTTGCTGAAAATATTAAATGATGCAGTGTGAATGCTTTTGACAACCGTGGCATCTAATTGAAAATTTCATTCTTGTAGAAGTAAGAGGAGACAGACCAACGACAGATCAAACCTTCCAAAGTTCTACTGAATCTTACAACCCGAGATGCTGGATGACAAAACAAGATCTGATAGACGACCCATCGATGATCATACAGTGACCGACGAGTGCCGCCGCCCATAAAAAAAGATCTGATAGAGGTAATGGAGGTGGTAAAGATGAAAGGTCTGTAAAGGACGCAGTGGAAGATAAGAACGCAGATACTTACGTTGTTGCCCATAAAAAGGATTCATCTATATCTGAAGATGAAATGCTGGATATTGACAATGGGTAATCACAGGAAATCTAGACATCTGATGTCGTGGAGTATGACAAGAGGAAGAATGAAGACAAAATTGAGGATATGGACTGTCCAAGGTCAAATTCTGAGAGGAGAAGCTTAGGAGATGATTATAATATCCATAAACATGACACAAGTAGGAATAGTAAGATGAAAAATAGATGGCAAGAAGCATGACAGAGATGATGATTCTTGCAACACAGAAAATACAGAGAAGATGACTCGACACATTTTACAGATAAAAAGTTCTCCCATTCGTCTTCACATTTTACAGATAAAAAGTCCTCCCATTCATCTTCACACTCTCATAGAAGTGGCATTCGAGGGGAAAATAACATAGGGATGGTACTGACAAGAACAAATCAAAGAAATCAGAAGAGGGGTGCTAGAGCTAGGAAAGACAATAGTTCTCTTGATGATCCCTTGTCTTCAGATAAAAAGGAAGTTTGTAAGGAGAGCTCTGCTGATAGGATGATTAATTAGTCAGAAGCTGGTTCAGATTCTGATGGCTTCAAGCATGACACTGAAGTTGGGCTGTGAAATGCTTCGTTAGAAGAAGCAGATCTGCTTATCCAGGAAGACCAGCAATTTGCCGATGAAGCTGGTACAGATAAACGCTTATTAGATGCTCCACCTGCATCAAAGCAGAAAGGCAAGGAAGATATGTGTTCTGCTGTGTCCGACTCTAATGGGCAACATGGACCTGAAGGAGATGGCACTTTAGCAGGCACCGAAGAGTCTGTTGTACGATATTAATCACAATGTTTACGTGAGCTGCCACATCGTTCAGTTGGGTGATTGCAGAGACTACTAATACAATGGATGCATAGCTGAACTGGCGTTTGTGAATTTTGTTTGCAAGATATGAAGATCTTTGGAGAGCATTAGTGCCGAAGTGTATATCTGATCTATAAAAATGTGTTTAGAAACCTTGTGCTCAAAAAAATTTGTTTAGAAAACTGAAAAATAATTTACCAATCAAACAACTTTTATTATTCTAGTGGTTCAAAATGAATGGTGTTAAAGATACACCATATGCTCATGCACATCAAGCATATATGATCTTTTGGGGATTGTAGTTCTTGATCTAGTTCAATAAGACCATATGTGTGGTGATAAAAAGTTCCCAAAAGAGATTGTTGGGCCGCTTTTTGAGTGAGAACCATACTGTCATAATTCAAACAGATAAAAAGTAACGGTTGAAAATAATGCAGAACAATATTCTAGTTTAATATACAAAGGAAAATGAAAAGATCATTATGACAGACATGGGAAAGGTTTCAGATAGCTTCTCTATTGGTTCTCAGAAGGAAATTACCTAGCTTAGAAAGTCATTTTACTTCTAAGAGCATCATCGATTTAATTTTTATTTTCTCAAGCGAATAACAACTCCATATTGTCACCAACTACACAATAGTAAATGTGAATAAAAGGCTGCAGTAAGATTCAAGGGAGAATAACTCCAGGGTAGTTCCACCCCTACTCTCAAATGGCCTGATGTCATCGTTATTATCGGCGTACTTCACATAATGATCACGCATCAGGTGAAAAAGATCTGCCAGCATGGAGTTCAAAACTGCGCTAGTCTTTGTACCATGGAGAATAAGTATCTTCTTGCTATTCTCAACCCGGGGAACAAACATGAAAGCAACAGTCTGATGTGGGAGACAGGGTAAAACACATAAAAATTATTTCTAGTTTCTTGACATGGAAGGTTCAAAAGCAACAACTTTTCTAATAGCAACTAAATTAAGATTTACACGTGGTTATTTGTACAAAGCATGGATTGTGGCAGAAAATTCGGCCCTTTTTTGTGTGGCTCGGTTCCTATAAAAAAGTACAATGTTGCAACACAGTACTTGAACTAATTTGGGAAATTGCTGAAAGATGTCACTATGTCAGTTTATGCTTGGCCACAATCACAAGCCAATAATGCTCAGCTACTGCCTAAGAAATTATCTATACTTTCTTGTATCCATAACAATGATAATTATTGTATGACGCTAGACTGGGTTAGTGTTCTTCTGATGCTGCAAACTGAATGCGGATTTGCAAAGGCTAAATAAAGGACGGAAAATATGAGAAGCTTACCAGCTTGGGGGAGTTCTTGAGGAGCTCAAGCTTGGCATGCACGGTGATGGGAACCCTGATGGCCACCATCTTGATCCTCCAATAATCTAGGGATCAGACAGTGAAGGGTTCATAACTCTGTCCAAACTTCAAAAATCACGAAGGGTTGCGCCTATTCGCTGCTCAGAAAAAATAAATCATGCCAGTCTCTATCCCTTGCCAAGTCCCATTACAAAATATAATTAGCCAATGTTCCAACTACGATCGATGGAACCACCAAAGCAGAGTAAAACAATTACCAAGGGATGCAGTCAGGCGCCACATTAGCTGTGCTCGCTGTCAGATTTTGGCTTGCCTCCCATGGTAATCGGTAAAGAGCTATTTGATTCTTCTAGTCTAGTTGGTGGCCTGGATTGGATTCGACGCTTCCCCTGTCCACCTTGCCGCAGACCAGATCACAGCCCCAAATCTGCTTCCTGTAGCAAGTTTGTTATTTTATATGAAGCAATCGTAATCTCGAGCACTGATTTTCTATACACAACATTTACTCATTGACAAAAAACGGACCAAAAGATCAGTCCTAACATTTTCAAGCACAACAAATACGAAGATTGGAGAAAAAATGTTCAGTATAGGAGAAAACCTATCGCACGATCTTCTAGTTTTATTTGTTCATGAACTTACTCACCAATAATAGCAATGCAAACAGGGAGCAAACAGGGAATCAAGTAGAGAAGGTGGGATTAGATGAGAAATTGAAGATGGTGTTCCACTCTCCGTCCCTGTAACAATGCAATCTTGCATTCAATTCTTTCATTCCCCAACAAACAAAATTTCTTGCTGGTGCATGGTTGGAGGCTTGAGGAGGGGATCTCGTGCTCACCATCCTGCTCGGAGAGGAGATCCTGCCGGAGGAGGGGATCCAACCAGATGAGGGGAGCGTGGGTCTCCGCGCCTCAATCCAGCCAGAAAGAGCCGCCGTTGCCGCCGACGGAGCACGTTGTGCTCAGAGATGAGAGGGAGGGGCATCTAGATCCGGCTGGGGGAAGGGAGGGAGCGGCGAGGATGGTGGTGGTAGATGGCGGCGGGGTGGGGGGCGATGGGGAGATCGACCTGTCACCGGTTGCCTCCGGTCCGCGGCGAGGCGAGTCCGGCGGCGGGGTGGCCTGCCACCGGTGCCGAGCGAGGCGAAGCCATGGGGCGATGCAGCAGATGTTAAGGTGATCCTTTTTTTCCAATGACGAACCGTTATTTCACTTAGGGACGTGACTGCGGGTTAATTATCAAAAACTACAGGGAGTTTTCTGCAAAAACACTAATGACGTACGACCAGAAGCACTAAGCGCTTTATTATATATATATATATATATATATATATAATTAGGGAAATATTATGCTGTCATAAATCAGTGTATGGTTGAGTGTCTTGCCATAACATTTGGTAAATAAGAACGAAATAAATATGGCGTCTGCTACAAATCAAGCGACTGATTTCTTGGGCCGCGAGCCGTCCGATCCGTCTCTTGTAACCACTTAATGGGTCAACGCGATGATGTGGTGATCTCCTCTGATCACACCAATCTGCTCCCCTCTTCGTCCTCTTATGGCCACCGGAGCCAGCAACGCAACACGCGCTTCGGGCTGGAAGCATTGTCACCCAACTCACAGGCGCCACACAACATCGCCGGAAACCATCGCAGTGACGCCGCTTGCAGCACTGGGGTGTTGCATATCATCACTGACAGCGTCGGTGGAGTGCTGCATCGCAGCACCAGTGCTCCTCTGCATGTGCCGCCTCATCCGGTTTGCAGCACCGGCAATGCTGACGAGTGGTGCATTTTAGCACCGGTGACCCTCTGCGGCGTGGCTCCCCATGTAGATTGCAGCACTGGCACGCGTTGCATCGAAGCACCGGCTGTCCGACGAGGGTTGCATCGCAGCACCGGTGCTCCCTGCGGCGTCGCTCCACATCTAGCTTCCAGCGCCGATGAGCGTTGCATTACAACACCGGCTGGGCAGCAGCAGCGCGTCATCCCCGACGCCGTCTTGCAGTGGCGGCCACATGTTGCATTGAAATAGTGGGCGGCGATGATGTTGGACTTGGGCAGAGCTCGCAACATCGGTGGTGGGTGCTGGAGCTCACAATATCGGTGGTGGAGCGGCAAGGGGGAGGAGGAGCAGGGGAAAGAGGGGACAAGCGGCGGCCGGCCCAACGAGCTCGGGATGGTGGACGACGAGGGCTTGCTGCGAAAAATGGGTGGAGGAAAGAGATTGTTGTTGAGGGGAAGTACACGCCAGTGAGATCTAGGCGGAAGCAGGAAAAAAGGAAACGCGCTGGGCCGCTCGGGGAAGGGGATAAGGAGGAAGGGAAAAGACGTGTGTGGGCCCTACAGGGGCACGTGGCGCATGAGGGGAGCGGCTTACAGGAGACAAAGATCATCCGGCACGAAAAATCGTTTTCCAATAAATATGGCATTTTGTTATTAATATCCATGTTATTTGGTTGCTATGAAATGAGGAGGTGTCGAACAACGCTTTTAAGGTTGAAGGTACTCCGTCCATTACCGAAAAAGGCTTTCGCCCCGCTTTATATATAAAGCAACGATCAACAGCACCCGGTACAAACGCACGCCCCCACAACACACGCACACACACCCAAGGCATGATACATAGGCGCTGAGCGCAGCAACACCATCCCTAGCACTACGCGAAGAGGTGAAGCCGCATACGACGAACCGTGGGCTCCAAGGCGGTGCCTTCAGGAAGGGGACGACACCAGAGCGCCGCCACCGCCCGATCCGAGGATCAGAGTTTCCCCTGGAGCAACACGATGGGCAATGAGAGCCGCGATGACGCCTTCAAGAAGGGAACGAGTTTCGCCGCCGCCGGTCCGTCCGAAGATAGAGCAGGTTTTCACCTCGGCCACCATTCACCGACACCGAACGCCACACCCCGGCTACCACGCCGCCCACACGGCCGTGGCAACCGGGCAGCACCAAGCCACGGGCTCTGCCCATGAGCACCGTGGACCCACCACCAGGGCCGCCGCCCCGGCATCCAAGACCTTGACACCACCTCACCCGAGATCCGCCGCTACCCCAACCAAAGACACGAGAGGAAAGGACCCGCCTTTCGCACCCCTGGGCTGCCCCCAGTGCCGAGACCCAATAGGCCGGCTAAAACTGGCCTTCATCACCCCGTCCTGCGGCACCGGGTGCGAGACGAGCGCGGTCCTGCTGCCGGGCGCGAGACGAGCATGGTCCTGCTGCCGGGCGCGAGACAAGGTCAGTCCTGCTGCCGGGCGCGAGACGAGCTCGGTCCTGCTGCCGGGTGCGAGACGAGTGATGGACCGCAGCTGTGGGAGGGCCAACCATCGACGAAGATAGCGGACGGACGACCGAGGAGAAGGATCGAAGGTCGACACAGGCCGCACACCGACGGGCCGACGCCGGAGATATCCAGCCGCCGCCGTGAACGACCCAGACCACCGCCATGAGCCACCACCACGCCGTGGCAGCCCACATTCACGCCGGGACCCCTAAGGGGAGCCCCGCGCCGCCATACCGACCCGCACCACGGATGAGGCCAGCCCAGCTGCAGACGCCGCCGGCACCCCACCATGGCACGCCCCCACTCCAGCCACCTCCAGCACCCAAGGAACGCCGGAGACGACCGGACCACGCCGCCTCAGCCCGCGCCGCCCGCTGGAAAGATTGCGCCAGATCCGGCCGGCACGCTCTGCCACCACCGCCACCTCCACCGGCCAGCAGAGGCCCAGCCGGGTCTCCACCCACCTCCCGCGCCGCAGTCTGACCCCCAGGCCGCAGATCGGGCAGATCTGGCCAGAGGCCAACCCACGCGTCGCCGCCAGAGGAAATGGCCCCCGCAGCCGCCGCACTTCGCCGGAGCTTCACCGCGTCGCCGTGCCGCCGCACAGCGGCCCGCCGCCGCCTGAAGAGCCGCTGCCGTACCGCCCGGCCCCACGGCAGCCAAGCGCCCCCGCCCGGGGAGCAGTCCCGCGCCCGCCCCGAGCCCGCGTGAGAGGGAACAGGACCCCGCCACCACTCACGCCGGCCGGGCTTTTCCCGGCGGTGCCTCGGGGCGGCGGCGGGGGAGGGGGGCCGGAAGGAGGAGCGAGGAGGCGGGGCGCTAGGGTTCGCCCCCGGTTGCCCGCGGGGACGACGCGGGGGTCTTTTTCCTCTCGTACTCCGTCCATTCAACTCTGTAAGTTGGACATTATTTTTTAGGTTTTCATTTTGATTAACAAAAAATGTAGTTTAAATCTCACAAAAAAGGTACTATGGCACAAATAATATATGTTTAGACACTTCATACAATGACAAATTTCAAGTTATATTTTCTGTGACATATAACACACATTTCGTTGTTTAAATTAAAGATATAAAAAGATATGTGCTCTGCTTATAAACCTGAATAGAGGTAGTATTAAGAAATTCCATTCAATTACTTCGGTTCACCATAGAAATTCTGACAACAAATGAATAGATCTTTCATCAAAATCATTGTGGCACCTTTGGTATATGTACATTGTACCACGCCATGACCATCGCCGGATAAGGTTTGGATGGTTCAACCACTACTTGTATGGTCTTGCGTGCCATATACTATGGTTTTCACTTCACATCATGGAGATTTATTTGAGGATTTATGTCTAGCCTCTTGAAATAGAATTTTCAGGGTGTTGCTGTAGTCTTCGAGGATATAATCGCTCAATGGTGGTTCACGCAGACTATGAGGCTTTGATAAGTCAACATACGCTTCAGTTCATTGTTACATAGTTTGTGTGTCTCGTGGTTGTGATCAAGTGGCTTATTTCTACAAATGGCGAGTTTTTACTCAAGAAAGTCAAGTGTCGACACAACATGAGTGCACTAGTGTTTTCCTTTAGGGCACCAATATTAGGTTGCACAGTTCTAGATTGCATAGGATCTCATGTTTGGCCAATTGTAGTTCAATGCAAAGTAATAAAGACGTATTTTGTTGCAAAATAAAATTGTGTATAACCTAGTAAGTAAACAAATAGGGATATGATAACAATTATGCTAAAGTTTGTGTATATCTTGAGTATTAACTTGATACCCAGCCCATTGGCATACACGTGGGGGTTGTCGATGGAGTTCTATAATAAAGAAGTGATATTATGTGGCATTAGTATCGGTGGTGCTTACACGATATTTAGAAAATATGCTATGGAATGGCTTTATTTAGCCAAGGTCATTCAAGTTAGCGTATGTTGTTTTTAGTATATCATTTCAACGAGCACTTAGATAAATCGGTTTTTAAGGTGTGGAGTTCCTTTTTTTAACACAGAACTTTATTCATTTGCAATCGAGTGGTAGCGGGTCTTGTGGTAAAACTATATTATCGCGGCGATGGTATATCGAGAGGTGGTTTTTCCTCTCATCCTTGTTGTGGTATCTAAAGCTTTTGTTTATAGTCTTCTTTGCAATCAATAGCATTCAAGATCAAAAAATTGCTCTCCTCTTTGTGTAAGATGAATAGAAAGGAGATCGGTGGAATTGTCGTTGTATTGCTTGAGCCTCGTGGGCGTATATATAGGAGTACATAACCATCTTGGAGTACAAGACAAGCTAGAGCAAATCCTAGTCGATCCTATCTTTCCTAAACAATCATGATACTCAACATCCCCCCGCAGTCACAACGGTAGCGACGCAGACGGTGAGACTGGAGAAGAATTCAAAGGTAAGCCGACGGACACCCCCCCCCCCCCCCCCCACGTCCATCCGCGAATGATTTGATAATTCTTTTCATCGCTGTTTGGATCGCAGACTTGACCGTTGTCTATAGAAAGAAAGTGCTCACTCCACCCCCACAGTCGTAATAGACGATGCATCGCGGAAGTCGTGGCTAGAGTGGAAACCAACGAGGTTGCTCAAGTCAAGCGGTAGCCCTTTGTGTCGATGTCGATGTAGCCGTGAGCGTAGGGTGGTGTAACCGTGGTCGAGGTAGTCGTGCGAGGGATGCCGTGGTCGATGTCGAGTCGGGGATGCAGGTGTCGAGGTAGTCGCCGTGGAGCCGCGGGCGCAAGGAGGCGCTGAGTTAGTCATGCGCGCAGTGGTGTCGGGGTTGTGGTGCGCCGGGAAGAAGACGATGCTGA
This sequence comes from Elymus sibiricus, assembly GCA_039707655.1. Classification (NCBI taxonomy): domain Eukaryota; kingdom Viridiplantae; phylum Streptophyta; class Magnoliopsida; order Poales; family Poaceae; genus Elymus; species Elymus sibiricus. The sequence goes on along the minus strand of CM077666.1, from coordinate 340,927,333 downwards.
CGAGGTGTCACGCCAGGTTTGCCAAGCCCGGGGATACGTCGTGGATGAAGGCACGCGTCGGTGTTGCCAGCACCGGGCATGCGTAGACGGACGAAGTCGATGTTGACAAGGCACCGCACCAGGCTTGCCAGGCCCGGGGGCACGTCATGGATGAAGGCACGCGTCGGTGTTGCCAGCACCGGGCATGCGTAGATGGGGACCAGCACGAGTTGTACGCCATGTCAGAGGGGGCTAGCAGAGGAGGACTCGACAACGGTTGCGGCGCCAATCGGCGTGATGCCGATGTCGCCCGCAGTTGTCGGAGTAGATGAAGTGGTCGGGGAAGATGACGGCGACGTTGGCGATGAGCTGGTGCTAGACGAAGAAGAACGGGTGGAGGGGCGGCACGGCTCGGTTGAGCGAGCGGCAACGGCGTGAGGGGCGGTGCGGCTCGGGTAGGCGAGCGGCAGCGGCGCGGAGGAAGAAGAGCGGCGGCGGTGGAAGGTTAGGAGCGCGACGGCGGTGCTCGAAGTAGGCAAGGAAGAACCCGACAGCGTGACGAAGACCGGGCACGGACGGTGGCGTTCCCGCGCCTAGGGAGGCGGCGCGGCGCATACCACGTAGAAGTCGACGCGCGGGGACGGCGGAGTAGACCGCGTGCCGCGGCACTACTGCCCGAAGGGGCAATGTTGTGACAACGCGCGGGGTCAGGGAGATGGCAGGGAAGTCCTCGGGGCGGCGGCGTGGACCGCGCGCCACGGCGCAACGACCCGAAGGGGTGACGCAGCGGCAGCGCGTGGATGGGTGCAACCGCGGCGACGGCCTCAAGTCTGCGGCATGGACTGTGTGCCGTGGTGCTACGACCCGAAGGGGACAACGCAACAGCAATGCGCGGGGACGGCCTCGGGACGGCGGCGTGGACCGTGCACCGTGGCGCTACGGCCCGTAGGGGCGACGCAACGGTAGCACACGGGTCGGTGCAGCCGTGGGGAGAACCACAGGACGGCGGCGTGGACCGCGCGCCGAGGCGCTACGGCCCGAAAGGGCGATGCAGTGGCAGTGCGCGGCTCGGTGCAGCCGTGGGGAGAACCACAAGCCGGCGGCGCTGCGGTCCGATGGGGCAACCCAGCGGCGACCTGTTGCTCAATCGGTGGAGGGACACGCGTACTCGTGACGATCTTCACTAGAACCAGTGAAGCAATACGCAGACGACTGATCAGACAGAAGGCGCGATGAGCAGGACCGAGAAGACACAAACAAAGCCACACTAGATGCGGCGGTGATGTAGAGCGAATCCAGCTCTCGAAGTCCAACACGTCCTCATCCAGGACGGTGCATCGGTGCAATGTAGCTACATGTGCATGGACGAAGCAGCGTGGCTAGATGCACCAGCTTAAGCGGCCTGATACCTCCTTTTAGTGATCCGGTAATGGAACAGAAAAGTGTATCCCGCACCTATTTCCCCAGAGGTGACCCTGGGTTATCGAACCCACGAAAGGAAGATTCCCTTGAAGCGATGGTCTCTAGCAAGCTTTTGTTAAAGGATCAATTCCAGCTTTTGACCGGATCAATCAAGCAAACAGTGATTCAAACACTTGTAATAAATAGAGGTACGGGTATGTGGTCTTAATGCTTACAACCATGTATTTGTGTTGGGACCAGATATGATCTTAATTTGTGCGCTGGAAGTCACCCATCGAGATGTGCTTGTTACGAACCAAAGTGGGGGATGTGTCCAAATAAGTTCTTAACCGGCGTGAGTCCTGCATCAAGAATCAGTTGTCCTACCACAGGCCCTGTCCATCGCGCGGGGTTGCCTCGATAATTAAGATAATGAAATCAGACAAGAGCTTTGGGCATTTAATGACTTCACCTCATGTATCCCCAAGGATAGGATCCATGTTACCCTACTAAACCTTACTGTCACCGGTGTTCTGTATAACACTTCACTGTCTCCTTGGCTCCTAGCCTCACCGTGGCTCGATTTCCATGATCCTGGGTACCTGCATGGATGAAGATCGCGGACAAGACAAGAACATCTACGGAACAATTTTATTTCACACATACGGGATGTTAATTCAAAGCCCTTCCATTGATCCATACAACAAATACAGAGGGTTGCAAGGCTCATGCCTCAACCCATACCTTATCGAACTACTCACACATGGAGATCAGATCGCGAGAAGAAAATATTGAAGAACACATCTTGAAGATTGATTGATTGCAAAATATGTCTTACAATGGATGCCTTGTGCGATGCACGATTACAAGTATGAACTAGATGAGGAAGCACTATGGTGGTGATGCTGGCTATGGAGATGAAAATGGCGGCAGCTAGGGTTTGTGGATGAAGATGAAGATGTTCTGGCTGCTGTCGACGTTCTCCCCTCGATGTTCTGTTGATATTTTGATGGGGTCCCCTTTATAAAAGTTGTTCAGGTGGACGATCCGCCTCGGTTTCCACGCCATACGGGCACACGCGCCCATATGGAACGTCGTCTTTTGCACTGACTTCGCAGAGACGCCTACCGTTGATTCTTTCTTCCTCCATTTTCCTTCCCTTCCATTTCCACTCGTGATTTCTTTCCTTTTTAGCCCATTTCCTGTGAAAACACATCAAAGAGAGGATTTGTGGAATCCTTTGCAATTATTAGGCATTAGTGACTATATCGGAGCGAATACCTCCTTTTTAATGGAAATATCTCGGTTTAAACTAAGGTAGATGAGTGTAAAAATATCACTCATCACGGCCGACCACACGAGCGCAAGCAACCAGGGACGCCCGCATGAGGTGCCCTCGGCCACGCGGCCGACACGACCAAGCATCGTAGGACCGCGCACCAGCGTGACACTGATGCATGCGTGAAGCCAGGGTGCCGCAACCGATTTGGATGGAGGAGAGAGTTGTGGAGGCCACGATGCAATGTCGGAGTAAAGGCGCGCGGTGGGACGACGGCCGATGGGCCACGCAAACCAATCTATGGATCAGAAAACCAAAAAAGAACACCGACCAATCAATCAGCGAGAGAGAAAAATCCCAATCAATAGATCGGGAAAAAGATTCTAGGGCAGCCGATCAACACGATCAGCGGATGAACCCTATCCACGGGTTGCGTAGCCCCCGGTGGAGATCATGGAGATTGACCTCCCCGGGGGCGACGCGGTGCGGAAGCGGTAGTGGAGCTAGGTCTAGTTATTTGCGGCTGATACCATGTAAGAAGAATAGAAAGGAGATTGGTGGAATTGTCGTTGTATTGCTTGAGCCTCGTGAGCATATATATATAGGAGTACGTGATCATCTTGGAGTATAAGACAAGCTAGAACAAATCCTAGTCTATCCTATCTTTCCTAAACAATCATGATACTCAACATTTTGGACTTGATTTCAACGTCCCATTATTAACAAAGTGTTGAGGGCATTACTATTATATTTAGTAGCTTCTTAAGCCCAGGTTCCCTCTCAACGGTAATTTACATAGAGAAACAATATGGATAACTTTACGTGTGTGGTCTTATTGGCCGAACGCTTTCGCGCCCTTCAATCAGATGTCCTGCTTTTTTCGATACTCCATCGTGCGATGCACACATACATCTTTATTAAGAACACATTACTAGCCATTCAAAGAAAAATATAAGGTATAGTTAAATGCCCGGCCACAACAGGTTGACGACAAGATTGCATGACTGGTACACATAAGACATAACTATTACTTGATCACCATCCAGACCAGTTGAATGTATCGTCGTTATGGTTGTGCCCAAAGGACATAGGTACCTGATCCTCCATACGTTGCAGAGAGCACCACATATGAATCCATCCTATAGCTTCAAAAATAACCTGCAAACCATTTTGTTAAAAATGTAACCATTGTAGCAATCCAAAATTGCACATAGTAATGCACCCACTCCCTCCTAGATATGCACCTTAATTTTGGATGAACCTCGACTAGACAGTTCCCAAATAAATTCTTTATACCAGCAGATGGGGCTGATTAAAAGCTACGCGAATCGTATGCAAAAGAAGACTGGTAAACGAGCAAAAAGGAAAAAGAATAGAATTACCCCTCGATACAGGAACAACATAAATACCTTGACCTTTAGTGGAACCTTAGTTTTCCCAATTTGTTGCCAACAGAAGACAATGCTTGTGTTGACAAGGTCCGCATACATTGATTTAACAAAGATGACGCGACACATAGTCTGCTACCGCGGAATACATCGGTTTCATGTGTTAGGTTGATCGACATCAACCTGCTAGGCAATCCACTTGTCTCAAGTCATAACCCGGCGGGACTGATTGTCCATCAGACTCTCCCCTAATACCGAAGCAACATAAACCTCTTTCCATTGCACAATATTATATAGGCTCGGGTAATGAAGGATCGGTGGAGTGTCTTCGAGCCACGAGCTTTCCCAAAAACCCGTAGTACGTCCACCACCGACCGAGGAAGAACCTCTCCTAAAGAATGTGGGATTGACTCGCAACAAGCTCTTAAAAAACGATGAGTCAAATGGTTCTGCCGACATTCGAGACATTGTCCTGGATTGTAGGTATTTGTTATGAACCAATTCCTACGAAAATACCTTCCTTGGTAAGTAACTTGTACAACCATTTGGTGAGCAAGCACTCATTCTTCATTTTGAGGTTCTTGGTCCCTAAACATCCTTGATCCTTTGCCTACACTGGATGTCCCACCTAGCTAGTTGGTACTTCCATTTATGCTCATCGCATCCCCAGAAAAATATGAACCGATAGTAATCCAATATTTTCAAACCCCCTTTAGGTATTTCGAAGAAGGATAGCATGAACATTGGTACTTGTGATGACAGTGTTGATAAGAACCAAACGTCCTCCATAGGACACCAACTTGACCTTCCAACTGCAAAGCTTTTTTAACCAATCTTTGATGATCTTTCACTCTTTATTAGCAAGTCTGCAATAACGATTGGGTATCCCAAGATACCAAAACGGAAGTGTACCCATCTGACAACCAAATAGTTGTTTATATGGGTTCTCTACTTCTTTTGCTCGTCCAAGGCAGACGAATTCACTTTTGTGGAAGTTAATTTAAGACCCGATAAATGTTTGAAGAGATAAAGGATCAATTTCATATCAATAGCCTTGTCAAAATCGTGCTCTATAAAAATGACGGGGTGATAACACACAAGTCCAAGGGATAAATTCTATATCTTTTTATAAGTATAGTGTCAAATCCAACAAGAGCGAAAATAATTGATGCGTAAAAAATAGCTAGGAATCACTGCAAAAGTTGAAAAGAGGCATTATGTGTTCGGATTGATTGGATGGTTGCAAGCATTGAAAGAACAATGGAAGTACAAGAGTGTAGCCGGTTTGTTGCATATTATCTCCATATATCATGGCTCTATTTTATACTCATTTTTTTAGCTCATTTGTTGTGAGTATTTTAATTTTTTGAACAATGAAATAATTGAGGGCTCTATTTTATACTCATTTTTTGAGCTCATTTGTTGCATATTATCTCCGTATATCATGTCCCATTGAACCAAGTACATGCTCATTATGCATGATTTCACTCTTTTTATTGTGAGTATTTCATAGTTTGTAGTTTTAGTTCGTTTTATTAGTTTTCTTTGTCTTGTTGTGTCTACAGGTGTTTTGGAGCAACCATGGACCAAGAACGATGAAAGGCCAAGGATTGGATCCATATGGAAGACTTACAGGCACGAGACTTGCGCGTTTGGAGTGTCTAAATGATTTTTTTTCCAAAGTGCTCAAAATGAAGATCTAATACCACAGGTGCATCGGCGTCATTCGTATGAATCCAATGAGCCCAAGAACGTCAAAATCAGAGTTCCTATGAAGAAATGACGTCGTTTTACTAAAGGGGGCCAGAGCAAAAGATGATGCACGGTACGACCGCACGGGGTCATACCGCAACCAGAAAAGCCCAAAATCGCCTAGATTAGACGCGATTCTTCGTGGATTTCATTCCCGTTTTTTCCTATGACTTTCTTGGCCACAAAGGGAGGTATTGAGATAGGATTTGGCTCATCTAGAGCCCTTGGATCAAAGAGGAGAGTCTACATCCATGGAAGAGACCCGTGGAGGTCGGCTATATAATCTCCATCAACCCTAGCCGTCAGCCATCAGCATCAACATCCATCTCCATCTCTTGAGCTGCTCCAAGACCACCTCAACCTTAGAATAAGGGCCAAGATCAATAAAGGAGAGGAGGAGGCTCCATCAACTCCGCACCGGCCTTCAGGCCGGTCCCATCTTCATTGGCACCACCATGCTCTTCTTCCTCTCCAACTCGGCGTTGGCTTGTACCCCATCTCCCTCTCTCTCTCTCTCTATATATATATATATATATATCTTATGTTTACCATCTTCATGTTTGATTAGTTGTACTAGTTCTTGAGGATATGGATGAACCCTTACATGATTGGAACATAATTCCTATGCAAAATCCGATTATCCTTTTCTTCATGTGTTGTCTTGATTTCCTCATGGTATTGTGAAGGTCAACCACTCAGCACTTGCCACTTTAGGACTTGAGGGAGTTACTATTGGTGTGACGGTGGGCTCTCGAAGGTTTGTAGTGACAGTACCTATCTCCCTCCTTCCTCGATATGTGCAACAGGGAACAACAAAGAACCCTAGAGCTTTTTGCCGCATTCATGGGAAGCCCTTAAACACGGTAGTAGAAATCAGCATGGGGAAGCAACGGCGGTGGCGCCCATGATATGTGGTTGTGGCATGTCCGCATGTATCTTTATTTAGCTCCGCCCACACATTGCACATATTCAAGTAGGATACGTGATGTGCAGATCATGCTAGAGGTTATGACTCCAAAACCGCCGAGAACACATTACTACTCAAACTCCGCCTCCATGTCGTTTAGTACCTTTTAATTTCCTATTTTACCTATTTGTTCATAGTTTGGTTAAATACCCTTTTTATTTGTTTTTTTCCTAGGAACCGATAAAAGTAAGCTATTTCCAAACTCCGGTTTGGGTGCGTACGGAATTGCGTAGGTGACAATATAGTTACGAGGTTGGTAGTGTCATCCTTTTTGCTCCATGTGCGTTAGACACTCTACTTATCACAGAAGAGTTATAACACCCTGTGCTTTTGTAGGACATCAGTGAGCTGGTTCCCCGCCCTCCCTCTCGCTTTCACTTCGAGGATGTGTGGTTGAGATTGATTCCTTTTAGGAGATTGTTGGTGTATAAAAACATGGGCATTTTTATACCCTGACTTACACACAGATAGTGGCAGCCTTCCCGGAGGCTAGGGCTTGCCGAAGGATTGCTATCATCAAAGCTCAAGATTTGGTTGACAAAGCCAAGGAGAAAATCTCAAGATAGCCCACCAAGAAGTGCTAAGTTGGTACTGAAGTTGAAGGCAACACTTGCCGGCAAGCCATACACCGGCAAGATGAAGACCCGGCAAGCTCCGTGCCAGCAAGCCCCCACTACCTTGCCACCGCTCCACCTCATCGGTCAGCTGGTCACTAGTCGATGAGGTGTCGAGCGGGCAGGCTGTTTGGTGAGACTTGTCGGGGCACGTGTCAGCACGCTGGGAAGGAGATTAACTTTTATGACACATGTCCAGGAGGCGTGTCCAGATTATAGGAGGTAGCTAGGCGAGCGGTGCAGATGCCTTGCCGGGGCTCCTCCTCCACATGACACCTAACGGCGCATTTATTGCGTTTGTCCTAGTCCGGCGGAGTTAAGTATGATAGCACTATAGCTATCTAATCAACATGTATTTACCTTTTTGCCACTGTGGTGACCCCTTAACTTATAAAAGGAGGCCCATGGCTACTGATAGAAGGGTCGACACTTTGCTCATTTGCACGTAGTAGTTGCACTATCCGCACAGCTTGCCGACAAGCTGCACTCCTTGTAACTTGAGCATAAACTGTAGGATCGAAAGTATGTCTAGAGGGGGGGTGATTAGACTACTTGACCAAATAAAAACCTAACCTTTTCCCAATTTTAGTTGTAGGCAGATTTTAGCAAGTATACAAGTCAAGCATCACCCTACACATGCAATTCTAAGAGTGTAGCAGCGGAAAGTAAGCAATTGCACATGTAAGTAAAGGAGGGGATCGGAGATTTCAAACGCAATGAAGACACGGTGGTTTTTGGCGTGGTTCTGATAGGTGGTGCTATCGTACGTCCACGTTGATGGAGACTTCAATTCACGGAGGGTAACGGCTGCGCGAGTCCACGGAGGGCTCCACCCACGAAGGGTCCACGAAGAAGCAACCTTGTCTATTCCACCATGGCTTACGTCCACAAAGGACTAGCCTCACTCGGGTAGATCTTCACGAAGTAGGCGATCTCCTTGCCCTTACAAACTCCTTGGTTCAACTCCACATCATGTCGGAGGCTCCCAAGTGACACCTAACCAATCTAGGAGACACCACTCTCCAAAAGGTAATAGATGGTGTGTTGTTGATGAACTCCTTGCTCTTGTGCTTCAAATGATAGTCTCCCCAACACTCAAACAACTCCTCACAGATTTGGCTATGGTGGAAGAAGGATTTGAGTGGAAAGCAACTTGGGAAAGGCTAGAAATCAAGGTTCAAATGGTTGGATTGGAATGTCTTGATCTCAACACATGAGTAGGTGGTTCTCTCTCAGAAAATGTATGGTGGAAGTGTAGGCATGTTCTGATGGCTCTCCTTACTGAGTAAGAAGTGGTGGAGGGGTATATATAGCCTCCACACAAAATCCAACCGTTACACACTTTTGACCCAACTCGGTGGCACCGATCAGAAATATCGGTAGCACCGAACTGTGTAAAAGATATGAACGTTAGGAATCTCAGTGGGACCGACTGGAACAACTCGGATGGACCGATGTGCAATGGTTAGGGCAAACCTCATCTCGGTGGCACCGATTGCATCAACTCGGTGGGACCGAAGTGAAGCAATAAGGCAACAGAGAGTTGGCAAGCCATCTCGGTGAGACCGATTTGCAAGACTCGGTGGGACCGAAGTAATTGCAACCGATTACAGAGAGTTGGCAAGGCCATCTCGGTGGGACCGAGATCCATATCGGTGGATCCGATTTGTTAGGGTTTTGGCAGTGGCTAAGTCCAGATAAACTCGGTGGCTCCGGATAGAAAATTTCGTTGGGGCCGAGTTGGAATGTAGGTTTTGGATATATTTGGATGGAGAAAGTGGTTGAGGGTTTTGGAGTACTGTCACTAAGCACTTGAGCAAAAAGACCATTAAGCAACACCTCATCCCCTTTTAATAGTATTGGCTTTCCTATGGACTCAATGTGAACTTGGATCACTAAACCAAAAAAGTAGAGTCTTGAGCTTTTGCTAATCCATGTCCTTAGCATTTTGAGGGGTCCACATCTCTAGTCCTTGCCATGCCAATCATTGAACATCCTGAAATCTTTAACTTGAATGGACATTAGTTCAATGAGATATATGTTGTTATGAATTACCAAAACCACCAAGGGAGCAAATGTGCTTTCATAAACACACCCAATACAACCAAAGCAGGAGTAGGGTTTTACGCCTTGCGGCGGCCCGAACCTGGGTAAACTTGTGCGTGCTACTGGTTCTGCTCTCTATGCACGTTGATCCTCACAGCCGAACCGCAAAGGGATCACATTGATCCCATAGATTGTCTTGGTCGTACCTCGACATCTTTGGTGTGCCAGGCAGGGGATCGCGTGTGCGAACCTGAATCAGCAGTCTACGCGCTAGCTTTCTTCATCATCACCTTTGATGGCGCCCAAGAAGAAGGGCGCGGCCGTAGTAGCTCCTTCCACGTCCAAGCTGCCATCCCAAGTGTCCATGGGTGGCGCAGGAGGAGCGGGTGGCACGGACGGCGGCGGCGGAGCTAGTCAGCTTCCTCGCCGCGATGGTGATCCGAGCTATCACACTAGAGATGGTGGAGGTGGCCACCATCAGCAATGCTTTGGCGAACACAGTCGACACAGCAACACCGTCCGGACCGGTGCGAGCCAAGACCCTGCTGCCGTGACGTCCAAGGACGGAGCAGTGGCATCCAAGAACGCCACGACGGGACGCACACCGCACCGCGACCATTTCAAGATGGGCGCGACGCACTCCCTCATGGCGCTGGCGGCCCCGGACGACGACACAACGACAACAACGCCGAGCATCGCCCTCATGATGCTCCAGCTCCACCACCATCGCGTCAGCCTGCTGCTGGGCATGAGCCACGGCAGCAAGTTCACGATGGCGCTCCTGCTGGCTCTGCCAGGAGTAGAGCGACGTCTCGTTCTTCGCTCCCAGCCATGCCAGCCACGGCAGCAGAGGCCATGGCGCGGGCACAGATGCTGCTAAACTTCCCACCAGCTCCTGAGAAGATGGATGAGTGGAGAGCCACTATCCAGAGTCTCATTAGATTCGCTGAGTCCAGCAAGATGCAGCCGGCGGGACCATCACAGCGTCCACAGACAGCGCCAGTAGCACCAAGTGGCGGCCGAGTCGGAGATGTTGCACCAATGGTGCAGTCACCTCCATGACAATAGCCACAACGGTGCAGCGGCAAGCTCGTTGATCCAACGAGCCTGATGAAGTGTCGATGACGTCTTCGGATCCGCGGGGCCGCCAAGATCAGCACCAAGTGTTGCGCGACAGGTGGGTGGAGGACGCCTGCACGACCATCGAACGGCGCCGGGAAGCGCATCGTCAATCCGACCAGCGCAACGGCCCAGTCGTCGATGAGCCAGTGCCAGGGGGCTTTGGGTACCTACCTTACGAGGTGGGTTGCTCAACATTTACCCGTGAGCTGTGGCAAGTCCGCTGGCCGTCTTCCCGAGCCTTCAAACTAGAGCTGCCGGAGAAATATGACGGCAAGCTGGACCTGGCAGAATTCTTGGGCATCTACACGATCGCCGTGCAAGCTGCCGGGGGACGAGACGGGAAGGTTCTCACCAACTACTTTCCGTTGGCGCTCAAGCCCAACATGAGGTCTTGGTTGATGAACCTGTCGGAGGGCTCCATTTCTTCGTGGTCTGATTTATGGAACGAGTTTATTGGTGCTTACACCGGAGGCCACAAGCTCCCCGATCAGCCCAGTGACCTGCATGTGATCCCGCAGAGAGATGGCGAGTCCTTGCGGAAGTATATACAGAGATTCAATCGTGTGCACCACAACATCCCCAATGTTCATCCCGCAGCTGTAATTGCTGCCTTTCACACGAATGTGCGCAATCGCAGAATGCGAGAAGAGATGAACATCAGGCAGGTCAAGTCCATCAACGAGCTATATGTGTTGGCGGATAAGTGCACGCGTGCTGAGGAAGGAAGGAGGCTTCCCGGGGAGGATGCTGGCACTGAAGTCGATTCCGAAGACGATGACACATCCACCCCGAAGAAGAATGGCCGAAAGCGCAATCGCAAGTGCAAAGGCAAGGCAGTGATGGCTGTCAAGGGGTCAGGAACGCCCGGCAAGAAAGCCAAGACTGAAGGGACCGACAAGGAGACTGCCATGTGTACCTACGGTCACGAGGCTGCCGCTGGCGACAAGGCCGACAAGACCGACGGGCCATACTGCAAGATCCACCGCACCAAGGGTCACGATCTCCAAGAGTGCCGGCAAATGGAGCAACTTGCCGAAAAGCAAAAGCAAGAATATGAAAAGCGCGATAAGGAGAAGGCCAAGGACGGTGCTGGTGGGTCCGGCAAGAACAAGCGCGGTGGCCGCGGAGGCCGCCGCGGCAAAGGAAAGAAAGAAAAACCGGCAAGAGGCCGTGAAAAGAAGGAAGGAGAATAGGATGATGATGAGGACGAAGAGGACGAGTCTGATGGTCAAGAGTTTCAGCAAGTAGTAGACGCCATGTGCATTGATGGAGGTGCATCTTTGCACTCCTCTCACCGGCAGCTCAAGCAATGGGCCCGTGAGATCAATGCGGCAGAACCAGCGGTGGGTGCCCAAAAGCCACTCAAGTGGTCCCAAATTGTAACGCCCCGGACACACCCGCCGGTGGTCGTTACTCCTGGCGGGATCTAGACTGGCCCTACAGATCAATACTAGTCTTTCCTACGCACTTTGTCCTCACTCGTGCGCGCCCGGGAACAACTTCCCAGTCGGTCACCCATCCTGAAATTACTCCAAGCCGAGCATGCTTAACTTTGGAGTTCTTTCCGAATGGGCTCCCGGAAAAGAAGGAATTCCTTATTGATATGAGTAGTCTATCATCCCTATTAAGCCAGGCTATCACATACACCCCCACTCAGAGGAACCGACGTCCTCGTCGGGCACCGGAACGTTCCCTCTTGGCACATACGTCTGTGCATCCAGTCCGGTACATGTGCCATGCCGTGTGCCACGACGGGTCACAAACGTCATGAACAACATGACCGCACACCTGTCTGCAAACATCCATGTAACCGCGAGGGTCGACTCTGATACCAACTTGTAACGCCCCGGACACACCCGCCAGTGGTCGTTACTCCCGGCGGGGTCTAGACTGGCCCCACAAATCAATACTAGTCTTTCCTGCGCACTTTGTCCTCACTCGTGCGCACCCGGGAACAACTTCCCGGTCGGTCACCCATCCTGAAATTACTCCAAGCTGAGCACGCTTAACTTTGGAGTTCTTTCCGAATGGGCTCCCGAAAAAGAAGGAATTCCTTATTGATATGAGTAGTCTATCATCCCTATTAAGCCAGGCTATCATACAAACGCCTATCATTTTTTACGCCGAGGACCACCCTGATCGCACCACTACGGTCGGGTGTTTGCCATTGTTGGTTTTACCAACAATTCCAACCTTACAGTGACAAAAATGCTAGTTGACGGTGGGGCTGGTTTGAACTTAATCTTGCCAGAAGTGATTAAGAGGCCGCAAATCCCAGAGGAAGATCTCAAAGAGACAGGCACTTTCCAAGGTGTCAACCCAGGGATGACCAAGCCGAAAGGCCAGATCACCTTGCCGGTGACATTTGGCAGTGAGCTGAACTACCGAACGGAGAAGATCGTCTTCGACGTCGTCAAGATTCCATTGCCATATAATGGAATTCTTGGTCGCCCATCCTTGGCAAAATTCATTGCGGCGTCTCATTATGCCTACAACACGCTGAAGATGCCAGGACCGATGAGCGTCATCACCATCCACTCCGACAAGAAAGATGCGGTCATTTGCATGGACCAACTCTACCAGGAGGCAGCGGCAGCGTCTGCCGGTAAGGCTTCTGTTCCTGCCGCCAAAGCTCCCGGGGGGGGGGGAGAAGAACGACAAGACCTCCAACAAGTCTTCCGGGAAGCGCACCACAGAGTGCAGCACGCCTGTTGAGGACGAGCCGGAGAGCTCTGCCGGCAAGAAACAGAAGACCAAAGCTGCCGTGCCTGTGACAAAACAGGTTTCTGCGAAGGAAGATGGCACAGGAGGCACTTTCACCATAAGTGACACCCTTAATGAAAAATAGGAAAGCGCGCTCATCACTTTCCTGTGGTCGAATGTTGATGTGTTTGCGTGGCAACCATCTGACATTCCCGGTGTTCCCAGGGAAGTGATTGAGCACCACCTTGCCGTCTGTCCTAATGCAAGACCCGTCAAGCAGAAGATCAGAAAGCAAGCTTTGGAGCGCCAAGAATTCATAGCCCAAGAAATCTAAAAACTTGAAGCTGCCGGTCTAGTTAAAGGAGTTCTACATCCAACTTGGTTGGCTAATCCTATTGTAGTTCGCAAGTCAAATGGAAAATGGAGACTTTGTATTGATTTCACTGATATCAACAAAGCTTGCCCAAAAGATCCTTTTCCTTTGCCGCGGATTGATCAGATTGTGGACTCAACTACTGGCTATGATTTACTCTCTTTCCTTGACACCTACTCTGGTTATCATCAGATCTTCATGGCCAAGGAAGATGAGGAAAAAATGACATTCATAACTCCATGTGGCACATACTGCTTCGTGTGTATGCCTTCCAGACTAAAGAGTGCCAGATCAACATTTGCAAGAGCAGTGAAGATTGGATTTGGCCCGCAGTTGCACAAAAATGTGGAATCATATATGGATGACCAAGCATGCAGAAATATTGATTCAAGACTTAGAAGAGACATTTGCAAATCTACGCAAGATTAACTTGAAGCTCAACCCCGAGAAGTGTGTGTTTGGCGTCCCATCCGGCAAACTTCTTGGGTTCTTTGTATCTCAATGTGGAATTGAGGCCAATCCCGACAAGATCAAAGCTATTGAGCAGATAGAAGCACCAAAGACCGTCAAGGACGTCAGGCGTCTTGCTGGTTGTGTTGCTGCTCTGAGCAGGTTCATTTCCAAGTCAGCTGAGCGCATTTTGCTGTTTTTCAAAATTTTGAAAAAGGCAGGTCCTATGAAATGGACCCTGAAAGCGGAGGCCGCACTCCAAGACTTGAAGAAATACTTGTCTTCTCCGCCAGTTCTAGTTGCGCCTAGGCCACAAGAGCTGTTGCTGCTTTATTTTGCGGCAACCAATCAAGTGGTTAGTGCTGCACTAGTGGCACAGAGGGAACACTACAAAAACAAACACTTTCGTGATGATACGTCTTTGTCACAGTAGGGCACATTTTTTTGTCATGCATATACATCCGTGATGATTTTATGACAGAATCAAGATAGTCATACCTGTGCTGTCATAGAAGTGTTCCATGACAATACTCAAATTATCATCACGGAAGTGTCCACTTCCATGATGATAAATGTCACGTCATGGAAGTGTTTTCGTCAAGGGTAACCGACACGTGGCATCCACCATAACGGGTCGCCGTTAAGCTATCGGGTTCCGGTTTGGATCCGATAAACCGTTAGCAGCCCTGACCAATGGCGATTTTCCACGTGTCAATTTCTCATTCGCTGGCCGATCCATGTGTCAGCTCGGCGTTGCGACAGATGTCATCCATTCATTGGATGAGAGACGCCTATGATACGTCGACACGTGGCGAGGCCTAATAGTGGCCCATTTAGGTTATAAAGGCCGGCCCGTTTGACTTGGTCAAAAGTTAGCGGGCCGGCCCATGGAAAGCCTGTTAACGGCCTGTTCGCATACAGCCCATTTACGGCCCGGGTACTCACGGCCCGTTAGGGCCTTTCAATATTCGGTCCAGTAGCGTCATGTGGGCCGTCCCATATGATTTCAGCCCGTTGTCACTTTCGGCCCATCTATGGCCCGTGAAGTCTTTCGGCCCATATGAGGCCTTTTGCATCTTGGACCCATTGACGGCCCGTGGTGAAACAGGCCCATCATGAACAGTAAACTGCTTTGAGCCCATTAACGGCCCATGATTCAGTTGGGCTGTTTCCAGCCCGTGTTTTCTTTCAGCCTTCTAAGGCCCATAAATTCTTGGGCTCATTTACGGCCCTCGATTACTTACGGTCCGTTACTGGCCTATTATGCTAATGAGCCAAATTCAGCCTGTGGTGACAATCGGTCCGTTTGTGGCCCATTAAAATGTTGAGCCATTATCATCCTGTCCTATAACCGGCCCATTATCGACCCGTCATGCTTGCTGATAGAATTAAGCCTGTGCTGCCTTCCGGCCTGTTAACGGCCCGTTATGGTCTGGGCCCATAAACGGACGGTTCCAATTTAGGCCCGTTTACGGTCGATATTGCGGTCCGGTTTTGGCCCACGAACAGTACGACCCATGGATCCTACGGCAAGTAGGAGGCCCATGGAAATTACGGCCCGTAGGAGGCCCATGGATCCTATGGCCCGTAGGAGGGCCATGTGATGGGGAACGTAGCATGAAAATCAAAAAAAATTCCTACGAAACACCCAAGATCTAATCTATGAGATGCAAAGCAACGAGAGGGGAGTGTGTCTATATACCCTTGTAGATCGAAAGCGTTAGCGTCGTAACGCGGTTGATGTAGTCATACTCTTCACGATCCAATCGCGATCCAATCCGATCAAGTGCCGAACAGACGGCACCTTCGAGATTAGCACACGTTCAGCTCGATGGCGTCCTCTCCTTCTTGATCCAGCAAGAGAGGGGGAGGAGGTAGATGAGATCGGAACCCGCACGACGGCATGGTGGTGGTGGCAGCAGCGGAATTCCGGTAGGGCTTCGCCAAGCGCGTACCGGAAGGTGGTGGAGGAGTATACGGTAGAGAGGGAGGCGCCAGGCCAAAGGGTGCAGCCCCCTGTGCCCCTCCCCACTATATATAGGGGTGAGGGGGAGGGGGCGCCGGCCCTAGCCCCTCCTCCAAGGGAGGGGGCGGCGGCCCTAGGGGTGGCTTGCCCCCCAAGCCAAAGGGGGTGCGCCCCCATCTAGGGTTCCCCAAACCCTAGGCGCATGGGCCCATGGGGGGAAGTGGTGCCCAGCCCACTAGGGGCTGGTGCGCCCCCCTTGGCTGTCCATGTGGCCCTCTGGGGCAGGTGGACCCCCCCGGTGGACCCCCGAAACCCCTTCGGTGCATCCGGTACAATACCGATATACCTCTGAACTTTTCCGGCGACCAAAATAGGACTTCCCATATATGAATCTTTTCCTCTGAACTATTTCGGAGCTCCTCGTGATATCCCGGAACCCATCCGAGACTCCGAACAACCTTCGTACTTTCCACTGTTAATATCTCAATACTATCCTAGCACAATCGAACGTTAAGCGTGCGACCCTACGGGTTCGGGAACATGCAGACATGACCGAGACACCTCTCTGGTCAATAACCAATAGCGGGATCTGGATACCCATATTGATCCCTACATATTCAACAAAGATCTTTATCGGTTGAACCACGATGTCGAGGATTCAGTTAATCCCGTATACAATTCCCTTTGTCCGGCGATATGTTACTTGCCCGAGATTCGATCGTCGGTATCTCCATACCTAGTTCAATCTCTTTACCGGCAAGTCTCTTTACTCGTTTCGTAATACAAGATCCCGTGGCTAACTCATTAGCCACATTGCTTGCAAGCTCTTTACGATGTTGTATTACCAAGAGGGCCCAGAGATATCTCTTCGTCATACGGAGTGACAAATCCCAGTCTTGATCCGTGCCAACCCAACAAACACCTTCAGAGATACCTGTAGAGCACCTTTATGATCACCCAGTTACGAAGTGACGTTTGGATACACACTAAGTATTCCAGTGTCAGGGAGTTGCACGATCTCATGGTCTAAGGAACAGATACTTGACATGAAGAAAGCTGTAGCAAATAAACTAAATGATTTGATGCTAAGCTTACGGTTGGGTCTTGTCCATCACATCATTCTCCTAATGATGTGATCCCGTTATCAAATGACAACTCGTGTCTATGGTCAGGAAACCATAACCATCTTTGATCAACGAGCTAGTCTAGTAGAGGCTTACTAGGGACACGGTGTAGTTTATGTATTCACACATGTATTTAAGTTTCCGGTCAATACAATTCTAGCATGAATAATAAACATTTATCATGAACATGGAAATATGATAATAACCAATTTATTATTGCCTCCAGGGCATATTTCCAACAGTCTCCCACTTGCACTAGAGTAAATAATCTAGTTTACATTGTAATGAATCTAACACCCATGGAGTCCTGGTGCTGATCATGTTTTTCTCGTGGAAGAGGTTTAGTCAATGGGTCTGCCACATTCAGATCCGTATGTACTTTGCAAAGTTCTATGTCTCCATCCTTAATGTAATTACGAATGGAGTTGAAGCGGTGCTTGATGTGCTTTGTCTTCTTGTGAAACCTGGGCTCCTTGGCAATGGCAATAGCTCCAGTGTTGTCACAAAAGATAGTCATTGGATCCGATGCACTAGGTATTACTCCTAGATCGGATATGAACTCCTTCATCCAGACTCCTTCTTGCGCTGCTTCCGAAGCAGCTATATATTCCGCTTCACATGTAGATCCCGCTACGACGCTTTGCTTGGAACCGCACCAACTGATTGCTCCACCATTCAATATAAATACGTACCCGGTTTGAGACTTAGAGTCATCCGGATCTATGTCGAAGATAGCATCGACGTAACCCTTTACGACAAGCTCTTCGTCACCTCCATAAACGAGAAACATATCCTTAGTCATCTTCAGGTACTTAAGGATATTCTTGACCGTTGTCCAGTGATCTACTCCTGGATCACTTTGGTACCTCCCTGCCAGACTTATGGCAAGGCACACATCAGGTCTGGTACACAGCATGGCATACATTATAGAGCCTATGGCTGAGGCATAGGGGATGACTTTCATCCTTTCTCTTTCTTCTGCCGTGGTCGGGCTTTGAGTCTTACTCAACTTCACACCTTGCAACACAGGCAAGAACCCCTTCTTTGACTGGTCCATTTTGAACTTCTTCAAAATCTTGTCAAGGTATGTGCTCTGTGAAAGTCCTATCAGGCGTCTTGATCTATCTCTATAGATCTTGATGCCCAATATGTAAGCAGCTTCACCGAGGTCTTTCATTGAAAAACTCTTGTTCAAATAACCTTTTATGCTTTCTAGAAATTCTATATCATTTCCAATCAACAATATGTCATCCACATATAATATTAGAAATGCTACAGAGCTCCCACTCACTTTCTTGTAAATACAAGCTTCTCCGTAAGTTTGTATAAAACCAAAAGCTTTGATCACCTCATCAAAGCGTATATTCCAACTCCGAGATGCTTGCACCAGTCCATAGATGGATCGCTGGAGCTTGCATACTTTGTTAGCATCCTTAGGATCGACAAAACCTTCTGGTTACATCATATACAACTCTTCCTTAAGAAACCCGTTAAGGAACACTGTTTTGACGTCCATATGCTAGATCTCATAATCATAAAATGCGGCAATTGCTAACATAATTCTAACAGACTTAAGCATCACTACGGGTGAGAAGGTCTCATCGTAGTCAACTCCTTGAATTTGTCGAAAACCCTTTGTGACAAGTCGAGCTTTATAGATGGTGACATTACCATCAGCGTTTGTCTTTTTCTTAAAGATCCATTTGTTCTCAATGGCTTGCCGATCATCGGGCAAGTCCACCAAAGTCCATACTTTGTTCTCATACATGGATCCTATCTCGGATTTCATGGCCTCAAGCCATTTGTCAGAATTTGGGCTCATCATTGCTTCTTCATAGTTCGTAGGTTCGCCGTTGTCCAACAACATGACTTCTAGGACGGGATTACCGTACCACTTTGGTGTGAAACGTACCCTGGTCAACCTACAAAGTTCAGTAGTAACTTGATCCTAAGTTTCATGATCATCATCATTAGCTTCCTCTCCTTCTGGTGTAGACATCACGGGAACTTCTTTCTGTGATGCACTACTTTCCAATTCGAGAGAAGGTACAATTACCTCATCAAGTTCTACTTTCCTCCCACTCACTTCTTTCTTGAGAAACTCCTTCTCTAGAAAGGACCCATTCTTAGCAACAAAGATCTTGCCCTCGGATCTGTGGTAGAAGGTATACCCAATGGTCTCTTTAGGGTATCCTATGAAGACGCACTTCTCCGCTTTGGGTTCGAGCTTATCAGGCTGAAGCCTCTTGACATAAGCGTCGCATCCCCAAACTTTAAGAAACGACAGCTTAGGTTTCTTGCCAAACCACAACTCATACGGTGTCATCTCAACGGATTTAGACGGTGCCCTGTTCAAAGTGAATGCGACTGTCTCTAGTGCATAACCCCAAAATGATAGCGGCAAATCGGTAAGAGACATCATAGAACGCACCATATCCAATAGAGTACGATTACGACGTTCGGACACACCATTACGTTGTGGTGTTCCAGGTGGCGTGAGTTGTGAAACAATTTCACATTGTCTTAAATGCATACCAAACTCGTAACTCAAATATTCACCTCCACAATCAGATCGTAGAAATTTAATTTTCTTATTACGATGATTCTCTACTTCACTCTGAAACTCCTTGAACTTTTCAAATGTTTCAGACTTGTGTTTCATTAAGTAAATATAACCATATCTACTCAAATCATCTGTGAAGGTAAGAAAATAACGATATCCACCGCGTGCTTCAACACTCATCGGACCGCATACATAATGGTCTAGAAGTCTTCCTCAAGGCGGTGAAGGATGGGAGGGCGATCGTAACAAGGGGTTGGACAAAAGTTGTGCGCACCTTTGGCATGGAGGAGGGCACATTATGGGCATTCCACTTCTGCAACACTATCAACAGCCAAAATGATTTACACTTCTCTCTTCACCTTTACCGCCTCTAAATATTGTGGTTCATCATAGTTATTCTGCTGCCTAATTTTGTAATTACTGAACACATTGTACTAAGATTTTGATTTATGGATTGGTTGTTGAACCATTGTGATGAGAATATGAAATATTTAAATTCCATGTGTTCAAAATTTGAAATTTTCTAATTCGAATAATAAATTACAGGAAAAAATAAAATAAAATAGCAGGCATTAGAACACCGTACACACGGTTAGAAATAAAACAGCGTGTGTGATGGTAAAATAAAGAACACACGGTTCTTTCACAGAAAACATGTGCAATACTCCGCGGTCGGACGCACGGTTTATTCTCATACACGTGTGGGATTGCCATAAGTATTACACACGTTTCCGTATGATGTGCGTGTGCGATTCTTGGATAAAAAGAAGACAATTCACATTTGGAGACCGTGTGTGATAGGTATACCTATCACACACAGTTATGAAAATGGACACGTTGGCGATAGTAAAGACACCGCACACATTTTATATTATTGAACTGTGTGTGATAGTGTACGTATCGCAAACAGAATGGTAGAAATAAATGTTTGTGATATCCACCTTTTGCACACGTGGATATCTGCGATATCGTTTCTGATGTGTCGCGGATCACAAACGTAGGGCCCATGTCTAACGTGTGGGATAGTCCGCGACTTCGCATACGATTACTTTATGAAAGTCGTCAGTAGCGGGTCGCCCTATCGCAAACGTTTTCTGGGTCATGTGGGAAGACCCCCCCTATCACGCACACAGGCAAGGCGACGGTTTAAAACTCCATCACGGAAAGGGGGTAAAAATTGTTTGTATAGCACGTAACGGTACCAGTGTGAGGTTCTGACTGCCCTAGCCCACCAAAACCCCCTCCCCCTCCCGCGCGCGCTTCCCGCCTGGCGCCAGCTGCCCGCATTCATGCCGCTGTAGAGCGCGCCGCTCCACATTGAAGGCGGCTCAGGGCGGACGCAGTGAGAGTGAGAGGTCGCGTCCGCCATTGAAGCGGCACGCCAGCCGAGGGCGCCGCCCGCTGCATGCCCGGCTGAACGCGCCTCCTCGCTGCATTCAAACGCCTCCATTAAACCCGCATGGAAGTCGAGAAACCTAGTACATCCACACGTCCGTTCAGGAGCGGGCCGGCATTAAACGCAACGCCGGCCAAGCTCCTCCTTCCACCATTTTCTCCACTCTTTCGATGGCATCCAACGAGCAGGAAGAGCAGTTCTCCAGCATAAAAGCCGGTTGGGTGGCCCGCCTAGCCTGGCGGTTACGAGCGAGGCAGCTCGCTGCTGCACCTCCCTTGCCTAGCCCGACGGAGCCAGTTGCCACCCCCAGCCAGCGCGTGGTTCAACAACTCGACGCTCCAAGACAGCTCGAGGAGGACTGGCGAGTTGCTCCACGCCCGCACGGCGCCTTCAGTGCCTGCGACCGCGCCATCTGCCGTCGACGTGTGCGTAGCCACGCCATGCAGGCAGAGAAAGAAGCCGGCTGCGCGGATGTCGATGAGGTGGCGGCCAGCACGTTCGCGCCCGCCACCATCATCGAGGAGAAGTAGAACATGGGAGGCCGCCGCCGCTTGTATCCCATGAAGGCCACAGCCGAGGCGACACTGGCGTACACGCCGGTGTCTTGCATGGTTCTTCTTCAGCGCAGACCATCATCGACCCCGCATGGGCTCCACGGAAGCAGAGGCTCCCCCTTCCCCTCAGGCTGAAGCATTAGCCGGGGGTTCCACTCCGATGAGTGGTGGGGAAGCGAGCCGCCCTTTGCACTGACGCATATACCTCCGGGACTCCCGACAGTCCGGTGATCGGGCTGCCGAACATGAGGAAGACAAAAGGAGCCGCTGGCGACCATTTAGATTAGCTATTAATTATACCTCTAGAGCCGGACTAGCACCGCTTAGTTGATGTAAATATAATGAAATCCATCATGTTTGTATGAAATTCGGCCGTGTTTGCATGAATTTCGTCTTGTTGGTTCGAACTGTTGTCAAAATGTATGTGGCTACGGTTGGATGGCGTCCTCCCGCATCCGTGTCTGCTCTCATGCACACGCGCGCACACACACACACACACACACACACACACACACGCTCGTGACTTTTTGTACACACCATCTCTGTTTAGGTCAGTGTCTCGTTGTCTCTGAGACACACACACACACACACGAAGAGAAGAGGCGCACGCACGCACTCGATCGTTCCCTCACGCACACGCGCGGGTACACGGTGGAGCGCATTTGCACATGAAGAGGCAGCTATGATAATGTGACCCATCTAGTTGTCCACTTAATGTAGGGTCTGGGACCACATGTGAGCCATACAAAGTGCGACCTAAACGCGGTGGCACGGTTATTGATCGAGTTTTTTTTACTGGTACATTAAATGAAAAGATGGCTCCACGCGTATTCAATTTAAAACGATTGCTACGGAGAGGAAAAAAATTACTCCACTATATATGTAGGCTGGAGCTTCGGGACTTGCTTGCTAGGGTTGCTCTCTTCTTCTCACTCTCTCACCCTCTCCGGATCTAAACAAGACGGTGGTGTCCGCTGTCACAGATCCGGCCGGATCCCTTCCGCTGGGTAGGGTATGAGGTGCAACGTTGACGCGGTCACCGTTGGCGAGGGAGGAAGCCGACGCATGCCGTCTTCTCTGACCTGGCGCTGGCATGGGTGGTCCTCCGCACCCTTGCTTGCTGCCGTCGTGTTGGCAGATCCTGCCGCCTGCCTCGCCACATCCCGCCGACCGGAGGTATAACTTCTTTTAGAACCGACCTTCTTCTAATGGGCCAGCTCCCCATGTCATTGCATCCTTTTTTCCCCATCAAGTTTGGTTTGCTCCCCACGTCGCTCCATCCTGCATGTGGATATTCTTCAGTCCAAAGCTCCCCATGTATCTAGATAGCCCCGTCGGCTTGTCGAACACTCGAAGACCACCTAATTTTTTACTATTAGAGGAAAAAAGGTAATGCATGAAGATAAATATATGGCCTGGTTGAATGTGGAATTTTTTTTGGGGTGGGCGGGGTAGCAAAGACTGGTTAACGAACCGATCTCTTTATTGAAAAGGGCAATAAAGTGGGGTGGGGGCGAAGGGTGGGGGGAAGTACTAGTAGTAAGATTCTGGCCTGACTGGTCTCTTGGTCGAAAAAGGAAAGAAAGTAAGGGGGTGCTTGGTGGACAACACAACTGAGAATGAGCACGGCTAGATTTCCTGTGGTCACGCAGCAAAAGGTCACTGACGAGATCACGAGAACAAAAATGGCACAAATCCAGACATTCTGCTTGCATGTTTGCCGCTCTCAGCAACCACCTCTGCCTCACCACTTTATGCCTCGGTGGAGGTAAAACATGCTTGTGCCTCACCTGTCCCTATGCCCTTACTGCAGCTGTTAATCTAACATCTGGTAAAATGAAACAATGCCACTGTTAATGTGATGTCACTCTTAAGTAATGCTACTGTCAATCTATTGCCATTGATAAACTAAACAATGCCACCACCATTTTATGAAATGCTTCTGTCTTGCTTTATTTCCCATGAAGAGTGCTTTGGGGTGTTACACTTAAATCTCACGCCGGTAACATAGCTTCATCTCAGTGGAACTGCAGAAATTTAATTGCACATTTGGTTGACACGATGATGTATTTCTCCTTTCCGTATCACCCTTTGTTAGAACGATCGTTCCTGTTAACCGGGCACGTAGCTACTGATCATGTGCTACTGTCATCACAGAGTTATAATGCAATTGTTGTGCATGTTAATCTAAGCCCCCGTTAATCTAGTGCCCGTGTTGATCTGATGTGATGGCACTTTTTCATACTGTCAATGTAATGCCATTGATAACATATGAGATGCTGCTGTTAATCATATGCCACAGCAAAAAATGACACTGCTTAAATAACCCTATCACATATTTCTGCAAACAGGGTTGTCTATCTCCATGTGGTTTCTATTTGTGCAAACCGAAGCACAAACCACAATTTTAGTAGAATCGCACAAAATTAGATGGCTGCATCTACCTGCTATCAGCTAACCTCACGGTGCTCGAGGTATTCCTACATTCATAACTAGGTAGAATGACCGACACAAGATGAAATAAGCTTATTCTTACGTTGACTTGCTGATCGCAGTGTAGAATGAGCCTGTCATGTGTGGAGGAGCGAACACGCACTGTAGCCGCCCCGTCAATGCAAGATAAAAGACACCGAGTCATAGATGGCCTGGCCGGCGAGTAGGGGTCGTGCAAACAACGATGCATAATTTTAGTGGAACTGCACAATAAAGATATAGGGGTGAGTTGGACAAATTTTCTACAGCCAGACGGAAGGAATTGCAGTGATCGATTGGATCGAATTTCCTCCATGGCATGAGATGAGACCCCAAGGTGGAAATCAACTAACCACTTATAAAATTATGGATAATCTTCCTCACGCAGGTCAGTAGCCCTTCGTCCAGATGATCGTGTTTTGTCATGCCGAGCTATTGATATGTGCTACTGTTTTGCAACACCGTTTAAGTACAGCTATTGTTTTCCTATCTTTTCACATTCAGGACAATGAAGATGATTTTAGTGGAACTGCACAAACTGGTATGATGTTGAGTGATCTCTATTGCCTCCTCTGTTTGCTGCAGTGTGTCAGCGTCAGTTGCAAGATGAGCCAGCGAGCTAGCTGTGGAGTTGCCAACATGCTCAAAGTGCACTCAACATTGAGAAGAAAGAAGCATGCCCAGGAAATTAATGCGCGGGGAGGCCCTTTGCTCAGAGAAGCATCGATCGTTTTTTCTTGATTTCTACACCTTCTCACAGCTTTGTCTTGGTTATAGTCTGGTGAATCATTGAGATGCATAAACATGCTGAACTTATATATGTGCTTGTGAATGTTAGCTAGTATGCATACTGTATCTTGTGAAGCTTAGTTTAATGTGAATGTTGACTAGCATGTGAACATTTAGAATCTATATTGTGGGCCTGTTATTTGACGTCTCATTTGTGCCGCGCTTCGACCAGTATGAGTGTCTGCATGCATTACCGCACCCTCTAATTTGGTGGATGCCAAGCGGGCCCGAGGAGGAGCCATAAGTTTTTTTCAAGTTGAAAAAGGTTACCGAGCAGGACTGCATGAGCCATAAGCTGGAGTGCGCCTTTTTTTTGCGAATGGGCCATAAGCTGGAGAGATGGAGAGTGTTTCTAATGGGCTGTCTCTAGTGTTAAGACCGACCAGTACAAGAGCCGATCCATCTTAAAGCCCATATTTTTGTAGGAAAAGCCCATATTACTTGAAGAGGGGCGCTCCCAAAAAAAACCTTCTTCCTCCTCGCTCCCACTTCACTGTTCACTGCTGCTCGCTCCTACAGAAAACCCCCGCTCCCCTTCTTCCTCACCTCACTCCTACAAAAAACCCCGCTCCCCTTCTTCCTCACTCCTACAGAAAATCCCTGCTCGCCTTCTTCCTCACTCCTACAGAAAACCCCAGCCCCCCTTAACTAGGCTCGTCTTTCGCTACTCTGCTCAAACCCGTGAGCTCGACGCGGCGCCTGCAAGGAAAATGGAGTTGGCTGGCCCCATCGTTAAGAAGATGAGGCTCCCGCCAGCGGCGATGCCGGTTGTAGTTCCCACACCCGGCAGCGCGGGGAGAAGCGGCGAGCCTCCCCCCTGGATCTGAGGAACCCGAAGAATCTCGGGCGGACCGCATCAGTGATCTCCCGGACGCCATCCTTGGGGAGATCATCTCGCTTCTCCCCACCAAGGATTGCTGCCGCACCCAAGTCCTCGCATCTCGGTGGCGCCCTCTATGGCGCGCCACGCCTCTTAATCTCGACTGTCGTGGCCTATCCCTGTTCAATGATTTTGAACTCCGCGGAGCCATCATCTCCTCCCACCAGGGCTCCGTTCAACGCCTCTGCATCCCGGCATGCTACCTGTGCATGCCCTGCACGGTGGACGCCTGGCTGAAATCCCCTGAATTCAAAAAACTCCAGCTGCTTGAGTTGTACTATTCCCACATAAATCACATACCACATTCCGAACACCATGTACTTGTTCCCTCATCACCGATGTCCATCTCGCGGTTTTCCTCCTCTCTCCACACCGCCACCTTCGCGCTGTGCAAACTACCAGACAATCTGGTACTAAAGCTTCGACTCCCACTTCTCAAAAAACTTTCACTTGTGGTGGTTCGTATATTGGAGGCCTCACTGCACATCATCATCCAATCCAGTTGCCCTGCCCTGGAGTGCTTAGTGCTTCTTTTCACAGTTAAAATCGGTTGTCTCCAAATAAAGTCACCTAACCTTGTAAGAATTGGAATTTCTTTTGACGTAGGGGAGCTCATCATCGAAGATGCCCCTTCACTTCAAAGGTTGATCCTTGATTCTTGTTATTCACCTTCGCAAATAACTGTCGTCTCTGCGCCTAAACTGGAGACCTTGGGTGTAATTCATGATCTCTGTGATCATTTCAAGATGGTGTTTGGCTCCACAGTTATCCAGGTACTGTATATTATCATCTACACTTATGTAATCATAAGCTGCATTTTTCATTTGTGCGCATAAGTTTTATATCATCTTGGAGTACACTTTTTGTACTAATATTATGTTCTATGCTCACTGAAGAGTCTGTCCATGGATAGCCTATAGCCTATCACTGTTGCTGGATTCTGTCAAGATCTTATATATCAGTATGAATACTTTTGATCTGAACAAGATTATTGGCTTGTTGCGATGCTTTCCATGTCTGGAGAAGTTGTATATAAAGGTGACTATTTCACGCACATTGGAAGCCCATATATAGTGTACAAGAATTAACCGTTCAGTTGTTGCTCTTTCGACATACTCTTTTTTTAGACCTTAACTATTTTCAATCTTCATGTCTATTTAGGCAGCAGGACGGGGTACAAAAGGTATAACCAATCGGTGGCATCGTAAGCACCGGGATTTTCTCAGTTCTCATGACATTCGTTTGAAGACAATAACGCTGGACGGATATGTAGCCACCCATGCAAACACTAGATTTGTCATATTCTTCCTGCTGAATGCGAGGGCACTATTGAGCATCTTCGCAAGTTCTACCCATAAGGCGCAGTTGCCGGGCCTCCCGGCAATGCCTTTTATACAAGTTGGCCAGCAAGGCATGTAATCCTTTGTACAAAGCCAGGCGCAGACCCTGTGCATAGTTAATAAAGCTAAGTGTTTTGCAACCTTTTGTCAAAGTACATATTTGTTTATGTATATTGCATACAGTGTTGTGTTACATTTACTCTTGTATGACATGATTGACGAACCGTCAAGGTTCCAGCCTCCTCTTTTTTCTTGTTTCTTTTTCTCAAAGGAATGAAGTGTTCCTCGCGTGCAAGTTTCCGGGGGGGGGGGGGGGGTGGTGGTGGTGTGGAAACCATATGACGTTCAAGATATCATTCACGACGAGAGATACAACAAAGAAAAGCTAAGTTGCAAAACTTTGAAACAAAAATTCTTTGTTGTAGCTGCTACTTTTCCCTTGAATGATTTTTAGTATTTATATGCAAAACCTGCACGCGAAGGAACCTTATCGGGATTGCTCACGCTCTTATTTCTGCTTCGAGTCCTCTCAACAGTACAAGTAGGCTGCGACAAAACCAGTAAGTGTATCTCGGCGGAAAGCGGCACCTCCGGCAAGCTGCTAAGGTCCCGTTCCTCAAGCGCTAACGGTAGGCTGAGCGCTGATACGTCTCCAACGTATCTATAATTTATGAAGTATTCATGCCATGTTTATTATAGTTTTGTATGATTTTGGTGCACTTTTATATGGCTTTTACATGATTTTTATGGACTAACATATTGACCTAGTGCCCAGTGTCAGTTGCTGTTTTCTGGTTGTTTTTGGTTTTCCAAAAAATCTATATCAAATGAAGTCCAAATGCAGCGAAACTTTTTGACGATTTTTTCTGGAACATAAGAGACACTAGAAGCTTCGGGAGGTGGCCAGAAGACCCACAGGGGCCCCACGAGCCACCAGGGCGCGCCACCCCCCCAGGCGTGCCCTGGTACCTCGTGGGCCCCCTGTGGCCATTCTTCGCATGATTCCAACGCCAAAAAATCATATATATTCAGAAACCCCCGAGAGTTAACCTAGATGAGTTTTTATGCCACCGCAAGCCTCTGTACCTCCACGATCTAATCTACAGCCCTTTTCCGGCACCCTGCTGGAGGGGGGAATCATCACCGGAGGCCATCTTCATCATCCCGGCGGTCTCCATGACGAGGAGGGAGTAGTTCACCCTCGGGGCTGAGGGTATGTACTAGTAGCTATGTGTTTTATCTCTCTCTCGTGTTCTTGATTTGGCACGATCTTGATGTATCGCGAGCTTTGTTAATATAGTTGGATCATATGGTGTTTATTCCCTCTCTATCTTTGTTGTGATGAATCGAATCTTTTCCCTTTGAGGTTTCGTTATTGTCGGATTGAATATTTCAGATTTGAGAACACTTGATGTATGTCTTGCATATGAATACCCGTGGTGACAATGGGGTATTATATTGATTCACTTGATATATGTTTTGGCATTCAACTCGCGGATTCCCGCGGTGACATTGGGGTAATCAATGCATAGGGGTTGATGCACGTTTTCATTATCTTTTCTCCGATAGAAACTTTGGGGTGCTCCTTGGAGTTCTTTGTGTGGATTGAATATTATGATTATGAAGTTGTTTGATGCATATCGTATAATCAACTAACGGATACTTGTGGTGACATTGGAGTATCTAGGTGACATTAGAGTTGGTTGATGTGTATCATATGGTGTTATTTTAGTACGAACTCTAGGGCTGTTTGTGACACTTATAGGAATAGCTCAATAGATCGATCGGAAAGGATAACTTTGAGGTGGTTTCGTACCCTACAAACAATTTCTATCTTATGTTCTCTGCTAATTGGAACTTGGGAGTGATTCTTTATCGCACGTTGAGGGATGGTTATATGATCCAATTATGTTAGCATTGTTGAGAGATTGCACTAGCGAAAGTATGAACCCTAGGCCTTGTTTCTAAGCATTGCAATACCATTTGTGCTCACTTTTGTTACTTGCTACCTCGCTGTTTTTATATTTTCAGATTACAGAAACCTATATCTACTATCCATACTACACTTTTATCACCATCTCTTCGCCGAACTAGTGCACCTATACAATTTACCATTGTATTGGGTGTGTTGGGGACACAAGAGATTTCTTGTATTTGGTTGCAGGGTTGTTTGAGAGATACCATCTTTAACCTACGCCTCCCACGGATTGATAAACCTTAGGCCACTTGAGGGAAAATTGCTACTGTCCTACAAAACTCCGCGCTTGGAGGCCCAACACGAGTCTACAAGAATAAGTTGTGTAGTAGACATCAAGCGCACCGGCAAGTTTCTGGCAAGCATAGGGTATAAAACATATAAAGGCAGAATCACCTAAGGGAAATAGCATACATTCATTCAAGATACACGAGTCATATCACATCAAAATTCAGTACAAATCTAATTTAAGATAATTTGTCTTTTACATGATCTGTGCCGATGACAAGATGTGGCGGCAAGGCTAGTTTGTGAGATGGCCCTGATGCCTGGAGACTTGACCGACCCTGTCGGCAATTGGAGCGACCAGCCTGTCGATGGCGGTGATGTCGGTGTTCTTCGGCAAGCTTGTGAAAGCCCCAGAGAGATCAATGCCGGGATTGCGATACGCCACCTTGACGAGCACTTTGTTGAGGATATCACGAGCGAGCTTCTAGGATTCATTGGCGAAGCTGGCAGTACGCTCTTCTTGATACGTCTCCAGTGCTTCAATCAGGCCCTCGAAGAACTTGCTCAACCGGACACTGGCGGCCTCTTTGTCATTGATGGTGAAACTCCAGCTCTTCATATCCATGACTGCGAGCTGTACAGTCAGGAGTTCAGCTATGTCTATGAGTTTCTCGGTCCAAAGCGCAAGGGAGCTTTTCAATTGGTTGAACTTGCTTTCAGCATCTGCCAGAAGGGTCTGCTCCTCTTTAAGGTCTTTCGTCAAGATTACCTCCCTGGCCTTGGTAGCTTCAAGATTTTTCTCCCAAGTGGTAAGTTTCGTCTTCAGGTCTTCCACAGCATCGGTAGCCTTGCTGAGCTCCTGGTTCTTGGACGACAGCTACGTCTGCAACTCCCCTAGGGTATGAGTTTCTTTCTGTGCTGCATCCTTGAGGGCCATGATCTCCTTGTGGCTACCAGCAAGATCCTCTTCTAACTTTCTCACTTTGGATTCCGAGACTGCCTTGGCGTTGGCAACAACGGCAATATAGTTAGTAGCCTCCTTCAGCTTGCCAGCGTAATCTCAAGCTTGGGTCTCGATGAGCTCCTTGTGGGCCTTCTCCAGCTCTTGCGTCCTTTGCTCAAGGAGAGTTTGGATTTCATCATCCTTGGCTTTAAGCTTGGCGGCAAGTGTCTCTTCTCGAGTGGCAAGATCTTTCTCTTTGGTGGTGAGCTGCGCTTCGCGATCCACCAACTTGCCATCCAAGGCCGCTGCTTTCTCAGTAGCAGCGGCAAGCTTCTCCTCTTGCCTCTTGATGATGTGGAATTTATCATTGTACCAACTGCGGATCTATTCCGCCTTCTCCTTCAGCTTCTGCTCGGCTAGCTCCACAACTTGCTACTGCGTTTGGAGCTTTTCCCAGCGCTTGCTATAGCGATCTTGCATGTCTTTGAAGCCAGCAGCCATCGTTTTCAAGAAGGCAAGATCTGCAGCACTGTTGTCGGGGCTGTCTGGTTCCGCAGCGCTACCGGAGAGGGGTATCATGATTTCGGCGACGGCATCATCAATGGCAGAGTCCCCGGCACCAGATGAGCTAGGGGCTCCAGTTTCTTGCTGCGGATTGATGAGCTCCAAAGGTCCCGCCAAAGCTTCAGTGTCAGGTACACTGGAGTGATTATCGGTTTTCTGCTCATCACTGCCAGCCACTTCCAACTCAGCATCTATTCTGACGGGGTCAGAGGGGTTGCTGGAAGGTTTCTCCAACTCTTTGGTGGCTTTCCTAGCCTCCTCAGTGGCAGGCGCATCGGCTTCTTTGGCGGAGATCTTGGCGGCCTCATCAGCAGCGCTTTTTGCGATTTCCTCTACATCTGCCATGATTTCTCCCTCTTCTAGAGAGGTTGGATCTGCAGGACAGGAAAGAAGCAAAGAGCAGAAAAAGATTTAGTCTACAGACAAGTCCAAGAAAACAAAAGTATGGAAGGCACTTGAAAGCAAGTGGATTACCTGTCGGGTTCTGGTGAGAAGAGGTATTCTCTTCTCCAACAACTTCGGTTGTCGTCGCCGGGCTGCCGGCAGTCTCACTTGCCAGTGTGACCTCGGTGAGGACAGGTTCGTCAGCGGAGGCCCTTGCCGGCGAGTGGCTTCCCGGGATATTGGTTGACAGAGACGCTATAACAGGATCCGTCTCCGGACGCTCTTCGTCTTGGCGATCTTCTCCCATCTCCTTGTCGGGCTCGGAGGTTGGAGCATCGTTGCCAGAACTTGCCAGCGGAAATTGTGCTACCGTTTCATGCTGGGGGCTGGGCTGGGGGCTGACGAAGACAACATTGGAAGACGCCGTGCCTCTCCCAGCGCTTGTCGTGGGCTCCGTTTCTGTCGCAACCATGGTTTGCTTTGCCCTATGCGCAAGTGGCTCCGTATCTCTGCGAAGACAAGAAAAATCAAGTCAAATCGACAATTATGAAGAAATCAAGAAGTTGAAGAAGAACAAGTAAGAGTGCTTACTCCTCTTCTTCGTGGTCGCTAAGGACAGAGAGGTCCCACGTGACTGGTGGAGGAGATGCCCTGGCCCGCTTGATTGCCGGGGGAGATGCTGCCGCAAGATGTGAAGACCCAGCCTCACTAGTGGAAGGTGCTGCCTGCTGCCTTGACGAGGTGCGCCTAGCCGCCGGGGCTTGAGAAGCTTGCCGGCAAGCACCTTGCTGCCGCGTGACCCTGGCGGCGACCTCCTTGTCGGAAGGCTCATCGTCCATCGACGAAGGACGCACTGGCTCTTGGCTGATGATGTCTACTACACAACTTATTCTTGTAGACTCGTGTTGGGCCTCCAAGCGCAGAGTTTTGTAGGACAGTAGCAATTTTCTCTCAAGTGGATGACCTAAGGTTTATCAATCCGTGGGAGACGTAGGTAGAAGATGATATCTCTCAAACAACCCTGCAACCAAATACAAGAAATCTCTTGTGTCCCCAACACACCCAATACAATGGTAAATTGTATAGGTGCACTAGTTCAGCGAAGAGATGGTGATAAAAGTGTAGTATGGATAGTAGATATAGGTTTTTGTAATCTGAAAATATAAAAACAGCAAGGTAGCAAGTAACAAAAGTGAGCACAAACGGTATTGCAATGCTTGAAAACAAGGCCTAGGGTTCATGCTTTCGCTAGTGCAATCTCTCAACAATGCTAACATAAGTGGATCATATAACCATCCCTCAACGTGCGATAAAGAATCACTCCCAAGTTTCTATTAGCAAAGAACATAAGATAGAAATTGTTTGTAGGGTACGAAACCACCTCAAAGTTATCCTTTCCGATCGATCTATTGAGCTATTCCTATAAATGTCACAAACAGCCCTAGAGTTCGTACTAAAATAACACCATATGATACACATCAACCAACTCTAATGTCACCTAGATACTCCAATGTCACCACAAGTATCCGTGAGTTGATTATATGATATCCATCAAACAACTTCATAATCATAATATTCAATCCACACAAAGAACTCCAAGGAGCACCCCAAAGTTTCTATCGGAGAAAAGATAATGAAAACATGCATCAACCCCTATGCATAGATTACCCCAATGTCACCGCGGGAATCCGCGAGTTGAATGCCAAAACATATATCAAGTGAATCAATATAATACCCCATTGTCACCATGGGTATTCATATGCAAGACATACATCAAGTGTTCTCAAATCTGAAATAGTCAATCCGACAATAACAAAACCTCAAAGGGAAAAGATTCGATTCATCACAACAAAGATAGAGAGGGAAGAAACACCATATGATCCAACTATATAAACAAAGCTCGCGATACATCAAGATCGTGCCATATCAAGAACACGAGAGAGAGAGAGATCAAACACATAGCTACTAGTACATACCCTCAGCCCCGAGGGTGAACTACTCCCTCCTCGTCATGGAGACCGCCGGGATGATGAAGATGGCCTCCGGTGATGATTCCCCCCTCCGACAGGGTGCCGGAACGGGTCTCCAGATGGTATTTCGAAGGTACAGAAGCTTGCGGCGGCGTAGTACAAAATCTAGGGTTATTTCTGGGGGTTTCTCTATTTATAGAATTTTTCAGCGTTGGAATCACGTCAAGATGGGCTAAGATGGGCCCACGAGGCACATGGGCACGCCACCCCCCTGGCGCGCCCCGGTGCCTCGTGGGGACCTCGTGGCTCTTCTGGTCCTTCCACGAAGCTTCTAGTGTCTCTTTTGTTCCAAAAAGAATCGTCAAAAAGTTTTAGCTCATTTGGAGAACTTTTATTTCTACACAAAAACAACACCACGGTAGTTCTGCTGAAAACAGCGTCAGTCCGGGTTAGTTCTAATCAAATCATACCAAAACCATATAGAATTGTTATAAACATGGCATGAATACTTCATAAATTATAGATACGTTGGAGACGTATCAGCTGACGGCCTTTTTGAGAGTTCGGCGCCTCTTCTTCGAGACAGGAGCAACTGGGGGCTCCTCTTCCTCCTCTGGCTCTCCGACAGCTTCATCGCCATGCTCTCCGGTAGGCTCGTCTTGGTACTCTTCTGTTGGTTCCTCATCAACCTGTTCTTCATCTTCGGTGGCCGCAGATTGGGAGTTGCCGGCAGCGGCAAGTCTCTTGGCCTCTTCGGCCCTGCTAGCAATATATGCCATCTCCTCGTCGGTGGTACTGTGGATGAGGTCCTTCTCTTCTCGGATGGCCCTCTCCGTCAAGTTGGCAAGCCATGCCGTTTCATTTTCAATGGAGGGTTTCTTCCAAAGGGCCTCGACTCGTTGGGCGTTGCACTCCAGCATCATCGCCAAGATTGAGTCCTTGGCGGAATTGATGCACAAGGGAACCACTTTGGCCGGAAGTGAAACTTGCCGGTGGTCTGAAAAAGTTGATGGCAGAGGCTGATGTGGTGCAATACTGTCAGATTGTTGTCCAGTCCGGTATGTAGTCGCATGATGTCAGCAGCATTTTGGTACTCCCAGGCGTATTGTTTCCTCTTCTACAGTGGTGCGATGCGTCGCCGGAGGAAATCTGCCCCTACCATTTCAATGGTTAGACTAGCAGCCCTGAGACGGATGATACGGTTCAGCGCCGGGGTTAGCTTGTCGTCGCACTTGCCGTAATTGCTCCAATCCTTGCTGTGCTGAACCTTCTTCTGCCGGGGAGCACAGAATTCTGGGAAGTCCTTCTCCTGAATCCAGCACCACTCCGCCCGCCATTCCTCCCATTTCAGATGCAGTTGGCCCGTGAGATATGCATCCTTGGCGCTGCCTCTAGGAATCCAGGTGATGCTTCCAGAAAGTGCACCCCCTTCGATGTGAGGGATGAAGAAGTGGCGAAACAGAGAGACGTTGGGGACGACTCCGACAATTTTTTTGCACATATGGGCGAAGACTGACATACAAGTCACGGCATTTGGAGTGAAATCCAAGAGCCGGAACCCGTAGGTGTACATCAGCTCGGAGAAGAAATCAGAGAAAGGAGGGAGAGCCCACAATAGAAATATGTGCAGAAGAACGGAAATTTATCCGTAGAAGGCTTGAGGTCGGTAGGGAGTACGACTGGGGCGATGTGGTCTTTGGTATCCTTCCCCCACATGTACATGTACCTGTCGATGAGCACGCTTGTATCCAGCGCCGGTGGACGGAAAAACACGTTTTCCCTCTGCCGCACGGCTACGGCTTGCTTCCTCTTCTCCGCCTCTGGGTCGATAGGCTTGGTGGCTTTCTTCGCCTCCACCTCGGCCGGATTGGCAGCTTTCTTGGGCGCCATACTGCTCTCAAAGAAGGAATGGGAAGGTGGTCGAAGCAATGGTGCGGCGGCAGAAGATTCTACTCTGGCGCAAGGAGGAAGATGATGGGCGGCGGCTAGGTTGGGAAGATGGGAGTGAATGAGCAGCGCCCCCTCGCGATTGCCTTTTTATGGGGAAGGCACAGGGGGCTGGCTCTTTACTCCCCAACGTGGTAGCGTTTTTGCAGGCGCACTACCACAAACGGCCGTTCCGTCCCACCTCTCCCACGTCTCGCATTAAATGCGCGTCGTGGGCATACAGAAGAAATCATCATCACAAGGTTTACAGCAGTAATTCCTCGCCACGTGTGTCTATGCATTTGTTTGGGCCTAGCCCAGCGATGCTTAGGACACGCGTGTGGCCCAGGCCTGGGGGCTCCTGTTGGTGTATAAAAACATGGGCATTTCTATACCTTGACTTAAGCACAGACAGTGGCAACCTTCCCGGAGGCTAGGGCTTGCCGAAGAATTGCTATCATCAAAGTTCAAGATTTGGTTGACAAAGCCAAGGAGAAAATCTCAAGATAGCCCACCAAGAAATTCTAAGTTGGTACTGAAGATGAAGGCAACACTTGCCGCCAAGCCATACACCGGCAAGATGAAGAGCCGGCAAGCTCCGTGCCGGCAAGCCCCCACTACCTTGCCACCGCTGCACCTCATCGGTCAGCTGGTCACTAGTCGATGAGGTATCGAGCGGGCAGGCTGTTTGGTGAGACTTGTCGGGGCACGTGTCAGCACACTGGGAAGGAGATTAACTTTAATGACACCCGTCCAGGAGGCGTGTCCAGATTATAGGAGGTAGCTGGGCGAGCGGTGCAGATGCCTTGCTGGGGCTCCTCCTCCACATGACACCTAACGGCGCATTTATTGCGTTTGTCCTAGTCCGGTTGAGTTAGGTATGATAGCACTATAGCTATCTAATCAACATGTATTTACCTTTTTGCCACTGTGGTGACCCCTTAACCTATAAAAGGAGGCCCATTGCTACTGATAGAAGGGTCGACACTTTGCTCATTTGCACATAGTAGCTACACTATTCGCACAGCTTGCTGGCAAGCTGCGCTCCTTATAACTGGAGCATAAACACACCCAATACAACCAAAGTAGGAGTAGGGTTTTACGCCTTGCGGCGGCCCGAACCTGGGTAAACTTGTGCGTGCTGCTGGTTCTGCTCTTTGTGCACGTTGATCCTCACAACCGAACCGCAAAGGGATCACATCGATCCCATAGACTGTCTTGGTCGTACCTCGACAAAGATAGTGGTCTCCAAATGGAATTCTTTGTTGGCCTCAAGGACTAGATCCTTTGGGCCATTGGATGTCTGGCAATTCTGTGCCCAACGCGTTCGCCAATCTCTTAATGGTCGTGGTATCAATAGACAATGCCAATCTATCTGTGCCAAGACCCTTAACATGTCTCAGATTAGAGTTCTTCATCGCATGGTGGACTCGTCGGGTCTGTTCGTGGTGGGTTGGGAACATTGGTATGACTTCGACAATGAAATCATGGATATCCATTGGTAGGAGGAGATATATTGGAAGTAATGTGGTCGTTTGACCAGGACTCTTAAAGGGTGTGTGAACACTTCGTATTTTCATGCAATTGCCAATGGGCGTCATTGCAAATGTCTAATCGCACGCTTGACCATCGAGGAAGGTGACATCTGGAATGTTGGTGATATCCAACGTCACATTTTTTTCAATTCTTCCAAGACCTCCTCAACTCTAAACCTGTCCCGGGGCTGACTTTGGGACCTAGTCTTTGGAACCCTAATAGGTGCAATTCTGATTAGGATAACCTAGCTCCTATAATCCATTTTTCCTGTGAGAAATTTGACAAGGTTATCTCTTCATCAAAAACCAACACTGCCCTTGCCCGGGGGGGGGGGGGTTCGGTGTCTTCTTTTTCTTGTCCTCCATGGTTTTTGCCTTGGCACAGTAGACATTAAGAAACTTAATTACGCCATCTTCTCTATCATGCCAAGTCTAAAGGGGATGATAATATTCGGCAATTCCATCCTATTGTTTTGATTAAATTTGTTCATGTTTCTTCGATTAATCACAAAACCATTAGGCTCTTGCAAACTGCCTTTATCAAGGGTCACAACATTATGCATGGGATTATTTCCCTCCATGGAATAATCCATGACCTTCATGCTAGTGGGCACGAGGCCAATTTTCTCAAGTTGGACTTTGAGAAAGCTTACAGTTGTGTTAGTTGGAATTTTCTTAGGGATGTCCTTTTGTGTAAAGGATTTGTTCCAAGCCTTGTTCACCGTTTATAACCCACAAATGTAGGGGATCGCAACAGTCTTCGAGGGTAGTATTTCACCCAAATTTATTGATTCGACACAAGGGGAGCCAAAGAATATTTATAAGCCTTAGCAGTTGAGTTGTCAATTCAACCACACCTGAGAATCACTTCCTTGCAGCAATTTATTAGTAGCACGGTAATTTGATAGTAGTGATAGCAATAGTAACAGAGTAACATCAGTAGTAACAGTAGTAGCAACAGAGCAGTAGTAGTAACTTGAGCAAAGGCAATAATATTAAAGCGTAGGCATGGAGCAGAGATGGATATTTGCATGAGATTCAATATGTAATAGTCACAACCTAAAGGGATACACAATAGCTCCAATTCATCAATCATATCTAGGCATGTATTCTGTATATAGTCATACGTGCTTGCGATAAGAACTTGCATAACATCTTTTGTCCTACCCTCCCATGGCAGCGGGGTCCTAATGAAAACTAAGGGTAATTAAGGCGCTCCTATTAATAGAGAACTGGAACAAAGCATTAACACTTAGTGAATACATGAACTCTTCAAGTCAATGTCATCCCCGTCGATATCCCAATTATTGTCACCTTGGGGGTCTAGGGTTCAGAACGATGAGAGGTGGATACAACTTGCAGGTAAGATCAACATCTCAATTATATAATCATGAAAAGCATAAGTGTTCAGATCTGAAATCATGGCACTCGGGCCCTACTGACAAGCATTAGGCATAGCAACATCAATCTCAGAACATAGTGGATACTAGGGATCAAGCCCTAACAAATTGACTCGGTTACATAAGAAATATCATCCACCTCCATCACCGTCCAGTATGCCTACAAAGGAATTACTCATTCCCGGTGGTGAGCATCATGGAATTGTTGATGGAGAAGGGTTGGTGATGATGACGGCAACGAATCTCTCTCTTCGAAGCCTCGAACGGACTCCAGATTAGGGCTCCCGATGAAGAACAGGAGGTGGCGGCGGCTCCGTATCGTATAACGCGATGAAACTTTCTCTTTGATTTTTTTCTCCGAAAGACGATACTTGTAGGCTTGGAATTAGGTCAGACGGAGGTCAGTGGGACCCACAAGTCAGCATGGTGTGCTCTGGGGGTGGGCGCGCCCCCTGACTTGTGGCCCACTGGTGGCTCTTCTCTGGAGGTTTTTTGCTCCAATATTTTTTATGTATTCAATAAAGAAATCTCCGCAAAGTTTCTTTCAATTCTGAGAACTTTTATTTCTGCACAGAAATAATACCAAGGTAGTTCTGCTGAAAACAGTGTCAGTCCGGGTTAGTTTCATTCAAATCATGCAAATTAGAGTCCAAAACAAGAGCAAAAGTGTTTGGAAAAGTAGATACGTTGGAGATGTATCAACTCTCCCAAGCTTAACTCATTGTTTGTCCTCAAGCAATTCAGTTGACAAACTGAAAGTGATAAAGAAAAACTTTTACAAACTCATTTGTTCTTATTGCTGTATATAAGCTTATCTACTAATCAACTTTTCAGTAAAGATCATGAACTAACCACATATATGATAACACTTAGAACCCACATTTACTCATGACAATAACATAATCAACTAGCGAGTAATAATACTATATCTCAAATGCCAACACTTTGTCAAAATAACCATGATCAATATGATAGAGTGGTATCTCGCTAGCCCTGTCTGAGACTGCAAAACATAATTGTAGAGCACCTCCGAAGTTCAAACATCGGCTAAACATTGTAATTCAGGGTAGAAAATATCCAGTCATGCTCACACCCAACATTTAATTAGACCAAACATCGGCTAAGAATGACAATAGCGCTCTCAGGATTGGTACTTGAATGAGAAAGTGATCACTCAACAATAAAAGTAAATAGATAGGCCCTTCGTAGAGGGAAGCGGGGATTTGTAGTAGTGCCAGAGCTCATTGTCTAAAACCAATGTTGAGGATATCGCTTATCGTTACCGTCTCGGTCGGCTGGGGATTAGAGATTAATCAAAAATCGGACGATTAATCAATTTTATCGGTTGACTATCAATCAACTTTTTTTTTTACAAATCCTAGGTTTCCAGCACTAAACTATGCTATATTCAACAAAAAAACAATATTGGACAGAAGTGTTACTCTGATTCCTTGCCTTTTACTCCTTGTACAACGACAAACAAAATCGGACAACTGTACATATTACAGAACAAGGTCTGCAAAACACAAATAAACATAGTTCTTATGCACATAGTGCTAGAAATAGGGCCGATTTATCGGTATATTCTTGATAAATCGCTTGTCAGAGCGATAAATCGGTCTAAACGATAAATGGTGATGATATGACATAATCTTATCGATCACTGCTACTTGTGATAGGCGTTGGGATTTCCCCGAAGAGGAAGGGTGATGTAGTATAGTAGCAGATAGCATTTCCCTCAGTTAAGAACCAAGGTTTATCGAACCAGTAGGAGACTCATGCAAACAAACGTCAATAGTACCTGCACACACACACAAAACAAATACTTGCACCCAACGCGAGCAAGAGGGTTGTCAATCCCCTTGTACTCGTTAATTGCAAGGATTAATTCTGGTAGTGATAAATAGATAAATATAAAACAAAATAAAAGATAATAAATTGCGGCAAACATATTTAGGATTTTAGTAAATATGAAGTGAATGGACATGGGGCCATAGCGTCCACTAGAGGTATCTCTCTCATGAGCATAGTAACGGTGGGTGAACAAATTATTGTTGAGTAGTTGATATAAAAGCGCATAGTTGTGACGTTATTCATGGCATGATCAATATATAGGCATTACGCCCGAGACAAATAGACCGTTAATCTTACTAAATCTACTACTATTACTCCACCCCTCGACCACTATCCAACATGCATCTTAAGGTATTAAGTTCATAACAAACAGAGTAATGCTTGGAGCATGATGACATAATGTAGACAAAGTAGAATCAATCAATATGATTAAATCCCATCATTTTACCCTTAGTAGCAACAATACAAATACGTGCCTCGCTACTCCTCCAATCACAGAGTGAGGACACCGCAAGATTGAACCTACCACCAAGCACCTCTCCCACTGAAGATAAATCAATCTACTTGGCCAAAGAAGACGGATAGATCAGAGAGAAATACAAGGCTATAAAATCACACATAATAAATCACAGAAAAGTCTCAATTACTTTCAATAAATAATCTGATCATAAACCCACAATTCATTGGATCCAAACAAGCACACTGCAAAAGGATTACATCGATTGGATCTATGTAGAGATCATTGTTGGGAAACGTAGTAGAAAACAAAAAAAATCGCACCTATGCACACCCAAGATCAATATGAAGATGCATAACGGTTGGGATCATGATCGTTACCGTCACCGAGTTGCAGCGGAAGAAGAACGTGTCGGTGTAGATCATACTTGGAGTCCCTCGAACCGTCGATGAACGATCCCACGAACCGCCCACGAATAGTCCCTCGAACCGAAGACCGAAAGCACGGCCTCTCTACTTGGTTGCAAGCGTGCAGCCTTCACGATCCGGCAGCGCTTCGCCGTCCAGAGCTAATCGTCGCCGGAGAATTAGAGGGAGGAGATTAGAACCACGCATGGCTTCTAATTATGAGGATTAGAGGAACTAGACCAAGCTCTAATTAGTCAACTAGGACCAACTAGAACTAGGGCTAGATGAACTAGAGGAGGCTCCAAAACTTGTGTGTTCAAAAGAGCAGCAAGTATATATAGGATAGACGGGAGAGAGAGGGCTACCACCAAGGGGGAAAGTTTCCCCCTTGGTGTGCCGGCCAGGGGGAGGAAGAGTCTGACTCCTCCCCCTCCCAATTCGGCCTCCTTCCATATAGGAAGGGGCGCCTCCCCTCTTGGGCCCTTGTGGCCCAAGATGATTTCCTCCTCTTGGCCTTTTTAGGCCCGTTGATATTAAATAAAATATAAAATAGTTCTAAATACTTTCAGACCATTTTATATGTAATTTAACATTCCCGGAAACATTTCCACCTATATATTATTAACGATAATACCCGATATTACCCGATATTCACCGAAACCCTTCCGGTGACCCCGAAACACTTCCGAATCCTCTCGGAACTATTCTGAATATTAATGAAACAATTCCACAAATACATTCTCATCACTCCCGTCCTAATAACACTCAGCAAATCATGATTTCCTTAAGCTTGTGACCCCGTAGGTTTGGTAACTCATAGACATGAACGAAACCGTTCGTTCAATGACCGACGGCGGAACCGTGGACGTCCATATCGATCCCTATGAGCACACGAATGATATTCGAGTGAACCTTTGGTTATCATGTGTTGTTACTTTTTCTTCGCGATACTTCACAAAACCTGGGATGCATCGATATCCCCCTGAGTCATCTCCATGCTCACTATACCGAAATCCTCGTTACCCGTTTTGTTCTTCTTTGTCGTTATTGTGTTCCGACATCCCCGTGACGTAGTCACCTGTGTCTGGCCATACGATGATGGATGTCATCACACCGAGAGGGCCCTAAGAATATCTCTCCATCGTCGGAGGAGCAAATCCCATCCCAGAGCTATCCGCCACTTGTCAAACTTTCCAATGAGCCCGTAAGTTGTCGTTATGATCACCGTGTTACAGGTGATGTTTGAGCAACCCCAAAGCCCATCGTACAGTAAGAAGTGACCAAGATACTCTCATGGTCTAAGGAGCAAAATCACACGTTAACACTCTGTCATGGTTTTGTCACGGCAGATGTCCTCGTGAAAGGACTTAGTGGTGAGGCCATCGCAACGAGGTGGAAGCTTAAACGGGCTTGATCGGAAATGAGGGACGCAAGTTTACCCAGGTTCGTCCCCTCACGGTGGAGGTAAAAGCCTACTCCTACTAGATTGATTATTGTGGTGGATCTCGATTACAAGGATGCGGATTCGCTAACCTAGCTTTCAAGAGATTGCAACTTAGTCCTTTGTGTCCTAGGAACTCCCCTTTATATAACAGGTTGAGCCCCTAGTCTTACAGAAGATTCCGGGTCATACTCTTAACCCGTATCCTACTCGAACTCTTATTGATCTTTGTTCTCCAAATTAGGGAAATCATCCATCTGGGCCTCCTGACGAGTAGGCCCACGAGGCCTATGTGAGAGCCGGCCTTCCGCCGGGTCTCGTTCCAAGCCTCCAGGTTCATCTAGATTTTCCCAGTTATGACTTAGCAGCAATGCGACCCATAGAGCCTCTGGCTCCAGGCCGGGTCATACTGATGCCGGGTCTCAATGGTGGGGAACATCCCCAACATTAGCCCCCAGTTTAGCTTGGATTTATCCATGTTAAACTCTGATATGTCCAATTTGCATCGTGATTTCCTACTATTATTTATAATGTATTTGATCATTATCTCACTTTATGATGCAATTCTTATGCCTTTTCTCTCTTAATTTGCAAGATTTATATGAAGAGGGAGAATACCGGCAGCTGGAATTCTGGACCTGAAATAGCTACATCAGAGATACCTATCCTACAGAGCTCCGATTGGCTTGAAATTTCACGGAGATTTTTTTATTGAATATATAAAAAATACTGGAGAAAATAGATACTGGAGGGGACCCACCAGTTGCCCATAAGGCAATAGGGCGCGCCCCCCCTGGGCGCGCCCTGATGCCTTGTGGGGCCCCTGGCTGGCCTCTGGCCCCCTCCTTCTGCTATATAAGGTATTTTGCCCTAAAAAAATTATAGAGAA
This sequence comes from Elymus sibiricus, assembly GCA_039707655.1. Lineage (NCBI taxonomy): Eukaryota > Viridiplantae > Streptophyta > Magnoliopsida > Poales > Poaceae > Elymus > Elymus sibiricus. The sequence continues at coordinate 340,884,202 of CM077666.1, read as the reverse complement.
AACTTTCAGGATGAAGCGCCGCCGTCTCGAGGCGGAACCTGGGTAGGAGCTATTTTGCTCTCCGGCGGAGTGATTCCGCCGGGGATACTTCCCTCAGGGAGGGGGAAATCGAAGCCATCGACTTCACCAATGATACTCTCATCGTGGGAGGACCAATCTTCATCAACATCTTCACGAGCACCATCTCATCTCAAACCCTAGTTCATCTCTTGTATTCAATCTTTGTCTCAAAACCTCAGATTGGTACCTGTGGGTTGCTAGTAGTGTTGATTACATCTTGTAGTTGATGCTAGTTGGTTTATTTGGTGGAAGATTATATGTTCAGATCCTTAATGATATTCAATACCCCTCTGATCTTGAACATGAATATGATTTGTGAGTAGTTACTTTTGTTCTTGAGGACATGGGAGAAGTCTTGTCATAAGTAATCATGTGAATTTGGTATTCGTTCGATATTTTGATGATATGTATGTTGTTTCTTCCTTTAGTGGTGTCGTGTGAACGTCGACTACATGACACTTCACCATCTTTGGGCCTAAGGGAAGGCATTGTGGAGTAGTAATTAGATGATGGGTTGCTAGAGTGACAGAAGCTTAAACCCTAGTTTATGCGCTATTCCGTAAGGGGCTGATTTGGATCCATATGTTTCATGCTATGGTTAGATTTATCTTAATTCTTCTTTCGTGGTTGTGGATGCTTGCGAGAGGGGGTAATCATAAGTGGGAGGCTTGTTCAAGTAAGAACAGCACCCAAGCACCGGTCCATCCACATATCAAATTATCAAAGTAGCGAACGCGAATCAAACAAACATGATGAAAGTGACTAGATGAAATTCCCATGTGTCCTCCAGAACGCTTTGCTTATTATAAGAGTTCGTTCTGGCTTGTCCTTTGCTATAAAAAGGATTGGCCCACCTTGCTGCACTTTTGTTATACTTGTTACTTGTTATGAATTATCTTGCTATCAAACTACTCGTTACCGCTACTTTCAGTGCTTGCAGAAAATACCTTACTGAAAACCGCTTGTCATTTCCTTCTGCTCCTCGTTGGGTTCGACACTCTTACTTATCGAAAGTACTACGATTGATCCCCTATACTTGTGGGTCATCAAGACTCTTTTTTGGCGCCGTTGCCGGGGAGTGAAGCGCCTTTGGTGAGTGGAATTTGGTAAGGAAACATTTATATTACATGCTGAAATTCACTGTCACTTGTCACTATGGAAAGTAATCCTTTGAGGGGCTTGTTCGGGGTATCTTCACCTCGACCGGAAGCATTGAGAGTTGCTCCTCAACCTACTGAACCTACTGAAAATATTTATTATGAAATTCCTTCGGGTATGATAGAGAAACTGCTAGCTAATCCTTATGCAGGAGATGGAACGGTGCATCCTGATGTGCACTTGATATATGTGGATGAAATTTGTGGATTGTTTAAGCTTGCAGGTTTATCCGGAGATGGAGTTAAGAAGAAAGTATTCCCTTTATCTTTGGAGGGACAGGCATTGACATGGTATAGGCCATGTGATGATACTGAAACATGGGATTGAAACCGGTTGAAGCTGGAATTTCACCAGAAATTTTATCCTATGCATTTGGTTCATAGTGATCAGAATTATATATATAATTTTTGGCCTCGTGAAGGAGAAAGTATCGCTCAAGCTTGGGGGAGGCTTAAGTATATGTTGCACACATGCCCCAATCATGAGCTCTCAAGAGAAATAATTATTCAAAACTTTTATGATCGGCTTTCTCATAATGATCAATCCATGCTCGATACTTCTTCTGCTGGTTCCTTTATGAAGAGAACTATTGAATTTAGATGGGATCTTTTGGAAAGAGTTAAACGTAACTCTGAAGATTGGGAAATCAACAAAGGTAAAGTGTCAGGTATAAATCTTGAGTTTGATTGTGTTAAATCTTTTATGGAAACTGATGCTTTTCATAAGTTTAGTACTAAATATGGACTTGACTCTGAGATAGTAGCTACCTTTTGTGAATCTTTTGCTGCTCATGTTAATCTCCCTAAAGATAAATGGTTTAAATATCACCCACCTATCAAAGTAAATGAAGAAGCTATTAGTGTTAAAGAAGAAACAATTGTTTACAATGTTGATCCAGTTGTGCCTACTGCTTATATTGAGGAACCTCCTTTCCCTATTAGGATTAAGGAACATGCTAAAGCTTCAACTGTGGTTAACAAAAGTAATATAAGAACACCTAGACCTTCTGAACAAATTAAAGTTGAACCTAATATTGCAATGGTTAAAGATCTTTTGGTTGATGATATTGATGGGCATGTTATTTATTTTTGTGATGAGGCTGCTAGAATTGCTAAACATGTTAGAAATGAACGAGATATGTTAGACAAGAACAAGCCTGTAGTTGGCATGCCCGTTGTTTCTGTTAAGATTGGAGATCATTGCTATCATGGTTTATGTGATATGGGTGCTAGTGTGAGTGCTTTTCCGTTTTCTTTATATCAAGAAGTAATGCATGATATTGGACCTGTTGAGATTGAAGATATTGATGTTACTATTAAGCTTGCAAACAGAGACACTATTACACCACTTGGGATTGTTAGAGATGTTGAAGTCTTGTGTGGTAAGATCAAATACCCTACTAATTTCTTTGTACTTGGTTCACAACAAGATAATTTTAGTCCCATTATATTTGGTAGACCTTTCTTGAATACCGTTAATGCTGAAATTGATTGTGTTAAAGAGAAGGTTAGAGTTAAGTTTGGTGATATATCTCATGAATTTAATTTCTCTAAGTTTAGTAGACAACCTCATGATAAGGAATTACCCAATAAAGATGAAATTATAGGTCTTGCTTCTATTGCTGTGCCTCCTACTGATCCTTTAGAACAATATTTGCTAGATCATGAGAATGATATGCATATGAATGAAAGAAATGAAATAGATGAGTTGTTCTTTAAGCAAGCACCGATCCTTAAACATAATTTGCCTATTGAATTCTTGGGAGATCCTCTCCCACGGAAGGGTGATCCTGTGTTTGAATTAAAACAATTACCTGATACACTTAAATATGCTTACCTTGATGAAAAGAAGATATATCCTGTTATTATTAGTGCTAACCTTTCAGAGCATGAAGAAAAGAGATTACTTAAAACTCTGAAGAAGCACCGTGCCGCTATTGGATATACTCTCGATGATCTTAAGGGCATTAGTCCCACTTTATGTCAGCATAAAATTCATATGGAGCCAGATGCTAAACCCGTTGTTGACCATCAAAGAAGGTTGAATCCTAAAATGAAGGATGTGGTAAGAACTGAAATATTAAAACTTCTGGAGGCAGGTATAATTTATCCCATAGCTGATAGTAGATGGGTAAGTCCTGTTCATTGTGTTCCTAAGAAAGGAGGTATTACCTTTGTTCCTAATGATAAAAATGAACTTATTCCACAAAGAATTGTAACCGGTTATAGGATGGTAATTGATTCCAGAAAATTATATAAAGCTACTAGGAAAGATCATTAACCCTTGCCTTTTATTGATCAAATGTTAGAAAGACTATCTAAGCATACAAACTTTTGCTTCCTAGATGGTTATTCTGGTTTTTCTCAAATACCTGTTTCACCTGAAGATCAAGAGAAAACCACCTTTACTTGTCCTTTTGGTATCGTCGTATGACTTTTGGTTTATGTAATGCACCTGCTACCTTTCAAAGATGTATGACTGCTATATTCTCTGACTTTTGTGAAAAGATTGTTGAGGTTTTCATGGATGATTTTTCCATTTACGGAACTTCTTTTGATGATTGCTTAAGCAAACTTGATCGAGTTTTGCAGAGATGTGAAGAAACTAATCTTGTCTTGAATTGGGAGAAGTGCCACTTTATGGTGAATGAAGGTATAGTCCTTGGGCATAAAATTTCTGAAAGAAGTATTGAAGTTGATAAAGCTAAAGTTGATGCAATTGAGAAAATGCCATGTCCTAAAGATATCAAAGGTATAAGAAGTTTCCTTGGTCATGCTGGTTTCTATAGAAGGTTTAAAAAAGACTTCTCTAAAATTTCTAGGCCTCTTACTAATCTCTTGCAAAAAGATGTGCCATTTGTTTTGGATGATGATTGTGTAGAAGCCTTTGAAATACTTAAGAAAGCCTTAATTTCTGCACCTATTGTTCAACCACCTGATTGGAACCTACCCTTTGAAATTATGTGTGATGCTAGTGATTATGCTGTTGGTGCTATTCTAGGACAAAGAGTTGATAAGAAATTGAATGTTATTCATTATGCTAGTAAAGCTCTAGACAGTGCTCAAAGAAATTATGCTACTACTGAGAAAGAATTTTAAGTAGTTGTGTTTGCATGTGATAAATTCAGATCTTACATTGTTGATTCCAAAGCTACTATTCATACTGATCATGCTGCTATTAAATATCTTATGGAAAAGAAAGATGCTAAACCTAGACTTATTAGGTGGGTTCTTTTGCTACAAGAATTTGATTTGCATATTATTGATAGAAAGGGAGCTGAGAATCCCGTAGCTGATAATTTGTCTAGAATGGAAAATGTTTTAATGACCCACTTCCTATTAATGATGATTTCCCTGATGAACAATTAGCTGTGATAAATGCTTCTCGTAATACTCCTTGGTATGCAGATTATGCTAATTACATTGTTGCTAAATATATACCACCTAGTTTCACATACCAACAAAATAAAAAGTTCTTCTTTGATTTAAGACATTACTTTAGGGATGACCCACATTTATATAAAGGAGTAGATGGTGTTATTAGACGTTGTGTACCTGAGCATGAACAGGAACAAATCCTACGAAAGTGTCACTCCAAGGCATACGGAGGACACCATGCGGGAGACAGAACTGCACACAAGGTATTACAATCTGGTTTTTATTGGCCCACTCTCTTCAAAGATGCATGTAAGTTTCTCCTTTCTTGTGATGAATGTCAAAGAATTCATAATGTTGGTAGACGTCAGGAAATGCCTGTGAATTATTCACTTGTTATTGAACCATTTGATGTTTGGGGTTTTGATTATATGGGACCTTTTCCTAAATCCAATGGATACACTCATATTTTAGTTGCTGTTGATTAGGTTACTAAGTGGGTAGAAGCTATTCCAACTAGTAGTGCTGATCATAACACTTCTATTAAAATGCTTAAAGAAGTTATATTCCCGAGGTTTGGAGTCCCTAGATATTTAATGACTGATAGTGGTTCACATTTTATTCATGGTGCTTTCCGTAAATTGCTTGCTAAATATGATGTTAACCATAGAATTGCATCTCCTTATCATCCTCAGTCTAGTGGTCAAGTTGAATTAACTAATAGAGAAATAAAATTAATTTTGCAAAAGATCGTTAATAGATCTAGAAAGAATTGGTCTAAGAAACTTGATGATGCATTATGGGCTTATAGAACTGCTTATAAAAATCATGTGGGTAGTCTCCATATAAAATGGTCTATGGAAAAGCATGTCACTTACCTCTTGAGTTAGAACATAAAGCATATTGGGTAATTAAAGAACTTAACTATGATTTTAAACTTGCTGGTGAAAAGAGGTTATTTGATATTAGCTCTCTAGATGAATGGAGAACACAAGCTTATGAAAATGCCAAGTTGTTTAAAGAAAAAATTAAAAGGTGGCATGATAAAAGAATCCAAAAATGGGAATTCAAAGTAGGTGATCATGTTTTATTGTACAATTCTCGCTTAAGATTTTTTGCAGGAAAACTTCTCTCTAAATGGGAAGGACCGTATATCATCAAAGAAGTTTATCGCTCCGGAGCCATCAAAATAAACAATTCCGAAGGCAATAATCCGAGAGGGGTGAATGGACAAATAATTAAGCATTATATCTCAGGTACTCCCCTTAATGTTGAAACTAATATTATTCAGACAATGACACCGGAGGAACACATCAAAGAGTCCTTCCGGAATGCTCCAGAACCCTGAAAAGGGGTAGGTATGTGATACGGTAAGTAAACCGACTCCAAAAACTCCATAAAAAATATTTCTGTTTGTTTTGGAATATTAGAAAAATTACAAAAATAAGAAACAACCGAGGAGACCCACGAGTCGCCCACAAGGCAACAGGGCGCGACCCCCCTAAGGCGCGCCATGATGCCTTGTGGGCCCCTCGTGTGCCCTCCCGACTCCGTATTCCTCTAGTATGCTTGTTTTGCAAGATAAAATATCTTTATATATACTAATGGGTGTTTTGACCACCGCATCGCAAGTTTTCCCTCTGTTCTTGTTTCGGGCTGTTTTTCTGACAGATCTAGATCACCATGGCGTCTCCAAGCTCGTCCAAGGACAAGTTCTACGAGAAGGTCATCAACCCGTACCTACCGGAGGTGATGAAGCACCCTCAGGCCATCAAGATGCGTCAGGGGGTGCTCCACATCCGGGACGTGCAAGGGCCTAAGAAGACCGGGAGCGAGAAGGCCAGGCTGGAAGCGGTGGAACAGGAGATCTTCAAGTGCCAAGGGATGGTGGAGCGCGGACTTAATGCTAACCACTCCATGATCACGGATTTCATCCGTGAGCACAAAGTGGACGGCAAGAATATTGGGGATGTCATCTTCAAGCTCAATGACCGGATTGATTATCTTTTGACCCAAATCTATGATCTACAAAATCAAAATTTTGAGTATGAGGCCAAGTTCAAAGGTATGAGTTTAGCTGCAAATTTCAGGACTCCGGAAACACATTCGTCCTTTTATGATGGAGAACCTATGCCTTGGAAGACAGAGGACAAGCCTATCACCTCATCACCACCATCACCAAAGGAGACTTGAGTACATGGGTATGGGCACCACCCTTGGCTTGTGCCAAGCTTGGGGGAGGTGCCCCGGTATCGTATCACCATCACTTTTTATCATCATTATCTATCTTAGTTCGATCCTTAGTTATTTCGTGATTTAGAGGAATACATTTTTAGTATGATCTAGTTTCGAGTGCTTGCTTTGTGTCTATCTATCTATGTAATCGTGTGTGGAAGTTATATAATAAAGAGTAGTTTGAGTTGAGTGTTTTACTTTTGTTGATCCAATCTTGGAAATAAAATAAAGAGAATAAAAAGTAAGATCATATGCTAATCCCATAGGGAGTGATGACTTCACATAAAAGAAGTATAATTGATAGAACTTGTTGGAAGTTGACAAACATAGTATTGGTCATTGTTGCAATTCATGAAAAAGTAATAAAGGAAGAGAGGTCTCACATATAAATATACTATCTTGGACATCTTTTATAATTGTGAGCCCCCATTAAATATTCTATGTCCATTAGTCGACGTTGGACAAGGAAGACAACGTAATGAGTTATGTTTGCTTGTATTCACATAGAATTTATATTGTTTTGGATCCTCTAACATGTGGTGCTTGCCCCCTATCTTTTGCTAGCCGAAATTCTGTACTAAGTAGAGATACTACTTGTGCATCCAAAATCCCTTAAACCCAGTTTCATGTCATGAGAGTCCACCATATCTACTTATGGATTGAATAAGATCCTTCAAGTAAGTTGTCATTGGTGCAAAGCAATAAAAATTGCTCCTAAATATGTATGATCTTTTATTGTAAGGGAAAATAAGCTTTGTACGATCTTGTGATGGTGAAGAAATAAAAGCGACAGACTGCATAATAAAGGTCGCTATCACAAGGGGCAATATAAAGTGACGTTCCTTTACATTAAGAGCTTGCACATCCCAAAACAAAAAGCGCATGGCAACCTCTGCTTCCCTCTGTGAAGGGCCTATCTTTTACTTTTATGTATTTACTTTCATGCAAGAGTCAATACTATTCTCCTCTATTCCATTTTTATTTTTCTCTCTTGGCAAGCATCATGTGGTGGGGATAGATCCAAGCATATATATCCAGTTGGATGTAGGTGATCATGAGTTATTATTGTTGACATTACACGTGAGGTAAATACGTTGAGAGGCGAAATTATACGCCCCTATCTTTCTATGTGTCTGACTGAAACTTTTGCTCCATAAGTATGCCGTGAGTGTCAGCAATCATAGAAGACTAAATGATAGTTGAGTATGTGAACTTGCTAAACGAAGCTCTTACATAGACTCTTTCTGCTAATATGATGAATTGCAATTGCTTCAGTGACTGAGAACATAGTTTGTTAGTTTTCAATTTGGTTTATGTTTCATACTTTAACTTGTGAATGAATTGTCACTTTTTCATGAGAAGTTCTATGATGATATATTGCTGTTATAATAAAGATCATGATGCCTTCATGTCCGTATTTTATTTTTATCGACACCTCTCTCTCTCTAAACATGTGGTCATGATTGTCGATTTTGGCTTTCGCTTGAGGACAAGCGAGGTCTAAGCTTGGGGGAGTTGATACGTCCAATTTGCATCGTAATTTCCTACTGTTATTTATAATGTATTTGATCATTATTTCATTTTATGATGCAATTCTTATGCATTTTCTCTCTTAATTTGCAAGATTTATATGAAGAGGGAGAATACCGGCAGCTAGAATTCCGGACCTGAAATAGCTACATTAGAGATACCTATCCTACAGAGCTCCAATTGACTTGAAATTTCACGGAGATTTTTTATTGAATATATAAAAAATACTGGAGAAAAGAGATACTGGAGGGGACCCACCAGTTGCCCATAAGGCAACAGGGCGTGGCCCCCCTGGGCGCCCCGATGCCTTGTGGGGCCCCTGGCTGGCCTCTGGCCCCCTCCTTCTGCTATATAAGGTCTTTTGCCCCAAAAAAATTATAGAGAAGACTTTTGGGATGAAGCGCCGCCGTCTCGAGGCGGAACCTGGGCAGGAGCTATTTTTCTCTCCGGCGGAGCGATTCCGCCGGGGATACTTCCCTCAGGGAGGGGGAAATCAAAGCCATCGACATCACCAACGATCCTCTCATCGTGGGAGGACCAATCTTCATCAACATCTTCACCAGCACCATCTCATCTCAAACCCTAGTTCATCTCTTGTATTAAATCTTTGTCTCAAAACCTCAGATTGGTACCTGTGGGTTGCTAGTAGTGTTGATTACATCTTGTAGTTGATGCTAGTTGGATTATCTGGTGGAAGATTATATGTTCAGATCCTTAATGATATTCAATACCCCTCTGATCTTGAACATGAATATGATTTGTGAGTAGTTACTTTTGTTCTTGAGGACATGGGAGAAGTCTTGTCATTAGTAATCTTGTGAATTTGGTATTCGTTCGATATTTTGATGATATGTATGTTGTTGCTTCCTTTAGTGGTGTCGTGTGAACGCCGACTACATGACACTTCACCATCTTTGGGCCTAAGGGAAGGCATTGTGGAGTAGTAATTAGATGATGGGTTGCTAGAGTGACAGAAGCTTAAACCCTAGTTTATGCGCTATTCCGTAAGGGGCTGATTTGGATCCATATATTTCATGCTATGTTTAGATTTATCTTAATTCTTCTTTCATGGTTGCGAATGCTTGTGAGAGGGTGTAATCATAAGTGGAAGGCTTGTTCAAGTAAGAACAGCACCCAAGCACCGGTCCACCCACATATCAAATTATCAAAGTAGCAAACGCGAATCAAACAAACATGATGAAAGTGACTAGATGAAATTCCCATGTGTCCTCGAGAATGCTTTGCTTATTATAAGAGTTCATTCCGGCTTGTCCTTTGATATAAAAAGGATTGGGCCACCTTGCTGCACTTTTGTTATACTTGTTACTTGTTACGAATTATCTTGCTATCAAACTACTCGTTACCGCTACTTTCAGTGCTTGCAGAAAGTACCTTACAGAAACCGGCTTGTCATTCCCTTCTGCTCCGCGTTGGGTTCGACACTCTTACTTATCGAGAGGACTACGATTGATACCCTATACTTGTGGGTCATCAAACTCCATCCTGAAAATAAGACAAAGAAAAATGTAAAAGTCGTGCTTCGAACCCGGATTTTCCCTGAGCCGGCACCTGTTTTATCTTTTTTTGTCTTTGTCATTATTCTTCTTCCGAGCTGACCGGAGATAATCCCCAAGTGCAAGGAATCATCGTAGCACTTTCCAAAGATGGAAGTGGTAAGTATGGAGTGTCGAACTCACAAGGAGCTAAAGGTAATATCAATATTCTCTCAAGTCCTATCTGCCACTGATATGACTCTACGAATACCGAGCGTTTGCTTTTATCGAGAAATAAAACTATGTTGTGGGTACAAAGAGGATAGCTTTGCATGATATTGGAGAACTATAATATAAAAATAGGTGCTGCCTAAATAAAGTTAGAATATATTACAATATATTACAAATAACGAGTGTAGATTAATGATGGTATGGTGTGCGGAATTGTCCTAGGCAATTGTTAACAAGATCGGTAATCATTATTTCAATTTTATATATGGGAGAGGCATGAGCTAACATACTTTCCGTACTTGGATCATATGAACTTATAATTGGACCTCTAGCAAGCATCCACAACTACTAGAAATCATTAAGGTAAACCCAACCATAGCATTACGTATCAAGTCACCTTTACTCCCATACGCAACAACCCCCTTACTCGGGTGTAAGCTTCTGTCACTCTAGCCACCAACTATAAGCGAATCATGAACGTATTGCAAAGCCCTACAGCGGGAATCCCCCATGTGTGCGCAGCACGTAAGGCACCATAGGACAACACCAAAATAAAACATACAACTCAAACCAATCAAGATCATCAATCAACCCAAAGGACAAAAGAAATCTACTCAAACATCATAGGATGGCAACACATCATTGGATAATAATATGTGGCATAAAGCACCATGTTCAAGTAGGGGATTACAGTGGGGTGCGGGAGAGTGGACCACTAAAAAGAGATGAGGGAGGTGATGAAGACGGTCATCGCGGTGATGGTACCCCCGGCGGCACTCCGGCGCCACCGAGAGAGAGGGGAAGAGAGGCTCCCCCTATGGCTTACTCCTCCATGGCCTCCCCCCTAGATGGGGAGAGGTTCTCCCTCTATTCCTTGGCCTCCATGGTGTCCGAAGGGGCAGGAGCCCCTCCGAGATTGGATCTCTCTCTGTGTTTCTCTTCTGTTTCTGCTCCCTGTTTCTGGCCGAAAACCGTTTCTTATATTCTCAGAGATCCGTCACTCCGATTGGGCTAAAATTTTGAGGGGATTTTTATCCGGAAATTATCTTTCTTGCAGCGAAAGAAGGGCTCCAACCGACCTACGAGGTGCCCACAAGGAAACGGGGCGTGGCCAGGGGGTAGGTCGCACCCTGTTGCCTTGTGGAGCCCTTGGGCACCGTCTTGCATTGATTCTTTTTTCCCAAAAATCACATATATTCCAAAATAAATCTCCGTAAAGTTTTATTGTGTTTGGACTTCGTTTGGTATGGTTTTTTTGCGAAACAAAAAACATGCAGAAAACAGGAACTGTCACTGGGCACTAGATTAATAAGTTAGTCCATAAAAATAATATAAAAGTGCACCAAAACCATATAAAACTATTGTAAACATGGTATGAATACTTCATAAATTATAGATACGTTGGAGACGTATCAGCATCCCCAAGCTTAATTCCTGCTCGTCCTCGAGTAGGTAAATGATGAAAGAAATAATTTATGAAGTGTGAATGCTAGTATAGTGCATAAGTTTGATCAATGATAATTTCAAACACTTTTTCTAGCATCAATATATATCATAAATAGTAGCACATCTCATAAAACTTCTTATGATCAAGTAGCAAGCTATTCACATGTTTAAAGTATAGACCATAAACTTTCTTGAAAACCAACAAACTATGTTCTCAGTCATTAAACAATTACAATTCATCTTATTTTCAGGAAGGGTCTAGGTAATAGCTTTGTTTTAGAAAATTCCACATACTCAACTATAATTTAGTCTTCCATGATTGCTGACACTCAAAGCATATTTTTAGAACAAACCGTTTCAGTCAAACACATAGGAAGATAGGGGCTTAATGTTTCGCCTCCCAACTTATTTATCTCAGGGTTAATGTCAACAATAATAACTCATGATCACCAATTTTCAATGGGATATATGTGCCTGGATCATTCCCTACCACATGATGCTTGCCCACTAGAGAATAAATAGAACAGAATAGGGATGAACATTACTAACTCTTGCATAAAAGTAAATGCAGAAAAGTAAAAGATAGACCCTTCGCAGAGGGAAGCAGAGGTTGTCATGCGCTTTTTATTTTTGGATGTGCAAGCTCTTAATGGAAAGGAACGTCACTTTATATTGCCCCTTGTGATAGCAACCTTTATTATGCAGTCCGTCGCTTTTATTTCTTCACCATCACAAGTTCGTACAAAGCTTATTTTCCCTTCCAATAAAAGATCATACATATTTAGGAGCAATTTTTATTGCTTTTTGCACCGATGACAACTTACTTGAAGGATCTTATTCAATCCATAGGTAGATACGGTGGACTCTCATGAAAAGAAACCGGGTTTAAGGGTTTTTGGATGCACAAGTAGTATCTCTACTTAGTACGAATTTTTGGCTAGCAAAAGATCCTAAGCAATCACCACATGTTAGAGGATCCATGACAATATTACTTTTATGTGAGTATAAACAAACATAACCCATTACGTTGTCTTCCTTGTCCAACGTCAACTACTTGATCAAGCTTGAAAATAATTAATGGGGGCTCAGAATCATAGAAGATGTCCAAGATAGTATATTTATATGTGAAATTTCTCTTCCTTTAATATTCTTTCATGAATTTTTCAAGTGACCAATGCTGTGTTTGCTAACTTTCAATGAATTTTACCACTTATACTTCTTGTATGTGAAGTCATTACTCCCCATGGGACAAGCATATGAAGCATATATAATTTCATATTTATGACATTCAATTCATTCAACAATTCACTCTTAGGATATAAGTGAAGCACGAGAGTGAATGACAAACTACTCCAAAAGATTTAAGTGAAGATCAATGAGTAGTTAAACAATTAAGTAGGTATGTGAAGACTCTCTCCAAATAAAGATTTCAGATCTAAGTATTTTATTCAAACAGCAAATAAAAACAAAATAAAATGACATTCCAATAATAGCACATCTCATGCGAAGAAGCAAAAACTTAGGCTCAACCGAGACTAACCGATAGTTGTTGATGAAGAAAGGTGGGGTGCCTACCGGGGCATCCCCAAGGTTAGATGCTTGAGACTTCTTAGAATATTAACTTGGGATGCCTTGGGAATCCCCAAGCTTGAGCTCTTGTGTCTCCTTAATTCCTCTCATATCACGGTTTTCCTAAATCTTAAAAAGTTAATCCACACAAAACTTGACGAGAACTCGTGAGATAAGTTAGTATAAATCAACTCAAAACCTTAGCATTATCTACTGTAGAAAATCACTAAAATTATAATTAAACATTGCATACTAAATGCCTCTGCATATTTAATACTCCTATCCACAAATAGAAACATTAAACAAGCAAGCATATGCAAACAATGCAACTATAACCGAAATATGTCTAAACAGATTAGTCTGTAAAGGGGGAATAAAATTTCATACTTCCCTAACTCCAAAAATCTTAAAAATTAACATGTGACAGAGAACTCATGCACGCTTACTGTGTCAAAATTTCAGATTTTTATCATGTTCTGACAATTCACAAATATTCAGGACATAACAGAAAACTTTCCGTTTTCAAACAGCAACACATAAACTTGCAAACTGAGCATGGTAAAGGCTATACTTGACATTTTATTGAGATAAATAGGTTCAGACATTATTATTAATAATAGAAAGCAAAGAAAACTAAAATAAAATGATGCTCCAAGCAAAACACATATTATGTGACGAATAAAAATATAGTTCCGATTGAGGTTACCGATAGTGTTGAAGACGAAAGAGGGGATGCCTTCCGGGGCATCCCCAAGCTTAGATGCTTGAGTCTTCCTTGAATATTACCTTGGGGTGCCTTGGGCATCCCCAAGCTTAGGGTCTTGCCACTCCTTATTGTCCTCATATCGTTATCTCACCCAAAACTTGAAAACTTCAATCACATAAAACTTAACGGAACTCCGTGAGATAGGTTAGTATGAAAATAAATCATTCACTTTGGTACTATCAAGACAAGATTCATAATTGTTCTCACATAATGCCTACTATATTCTATCATTTCCACAATTTATATCTCATAATATAAGCTATGGAAACACTAAAACAAGCAAACTATGCAATAAACACTAAAACATAATGCCTACTGTATTTTGCATTTTTTAATGTTTTTGTTTGTTTCACCCACAACTAAAGAAAGAAAACAAAAACAAAAGGAAAAAACAAAATCTACTTAGTGATGAAAGCAAACAAGCACACACCAGAATATTCACCCCACGCTATTGCTCCCCGGCAACGGCGCCAGAAAAGAGCTTTACAATCCCCAAGTGCAAGGAATCATCGTAGCACTTTCCAAAGATGGAAGTGGTAAGTATGGAGTGTCGAACCCACAAGGAGCTAAAGGTAAGATCAATATTATCTCAAGTCCTATCTGTCACTGATACGACTCTACGTATACCAAGTGTTTGCTTTTATCTAGAAACGAGAAATAAAACTACGTTGTGGGTACAAAGAGGATAGCTTTGCATGATATTGGAGAACTAAAATATAAAAATAGGTGCTGCCTAAATAAAGTTAGAATATATTACAATATATTACAAATAGCGAGTGTGGAATAATGATGGTATGGTGTGCGGAATTGTCGTAGGCAATTGTTAACAAGATGGGATTTCTATTTCTGTGCCCCTCCTTCCTTAGTTGTACTCAGTTTTGCCCCGCCCATCTAACTTTGCTCACTTTCCCCCTCCTCCCGTCGCCCGCGCCTCACAAGAGGCCAAACGGTGCCTTGTCGTCGGGTCAAAGCCTTTGACCGTTACTTCACCCGGTGCTGACGCGTGGGACCGGCCTGAAATGCTGGCATGTGGGACCGGTTAGTGGACGGCTGGGTCATTGGTAAAAAAACGTGGTGGTGGGTGGGTGGGGGGGGGGGTAAATATCTCTCATTTCACATTCACCACGGCCCGAGCAGCCCACATCCTCCTCCCCCTTCCCCTTCCCCACCCCCAATCTCGTGGCCGCCGTTGGCGATGACGACCCCATTGGAGGTGTTGTGCGCCGGTGACGCTGTCTTACTAGAGAAGTGCAAGGAGATTTGCTCTTGGTTTCTAAGCACGAAAGCTCTGGAAGAGCATGCGCTGCAACTATTGATAGATGCTAGGCCAGATGAGCTCCGGCGAAGAATCCCAGATCGAGTCAAAGGGGTGACTTGTATCGGGGTTTTTGTCTGGGCGATGCGTGAGGCAATGGAGTCTTCAGATCCTCGTCAGCGAGCTTGCTGGTATTCGTATGGGTCTCGACGCGTCCCATCGGATCCAGCGGTCAAATGAGAGCTCGCAGCTATTCCAGGGGTGAGATATGTGCAACCTCCTCCTGGTATGTCTCTACACATAATTATGCCTGATGATGTGAAGGAATTTATGAGGACCATCGAAAGGCCTGCGCCCAGAGACGAGCAAATGGTAGTTGAGGATGAGGAGGAGAACGAGGATTGGTTGTCAAAGCCTGCTCCGGCCGCCGACGAGGAGGAGGAAGAGGATGAATATGCACAAGAGGATAGGTATTCGTACGTCGTAAAGCGTATGAGCAAAGACGACGACATTTTAGGGGTTATCATGTACAAAGCAAAGCCGGAGGATGAGTGGTCGCCCGTAGTTATGTATTTGGAGTTGTCATGTATTTCTAGTTTGTTTATCGCTATGTAATTGGAGTTGTCATGTACTTCATGTAATTGGAGTTGTCATGTATCCATGGAAAAATGGAAAATAAAACCAATTCTTCAATCTTGGTTGAAAGTCATTGATTATTTTTCCCACAAGCCATTGCACATAAGAGGACTCCATGCAAAAGGATTTCAATTTTTGAGCCTTTTTTCATTTTCTTTAATTTCTTTCGATGTGTTGTCAAAATTGCATGGATGAGTAATCATATATAATGGTTGGGTAATTGAGTTTTCTTTGTGGATACTGCCTACACTCCTAACGCGGTAGGTGAAAATAATTTTTCAGAATTTATTGGTCGAAACTAGAGCACACTTGCAGTGCAAATTTGAATTACTTGATGTAAATCGCCAGAAATTCAATAAATCAATGGAATATGGCAATATTACTCTGAAATTCATGAAAAAATGGCAGTTGGCATCCCATGTGGTATAGTTTAGGTGAAAATTGTAAGGGCACAATTTACAATCTTATTTATGGCACTTGCTTCACAAAAAAAGTCATGCATTGCACTAGAAAAATGAAAAAATAATTTTTTATTTGTGGTATTATGATTTTATTATTTTTCCCACAAGCCATTGCACATAGGAGGCCTCCATGCAAAAGGATTTCAATTTTTGAGCCTTTTTATCATTTTCTATAATTTCTTTCCCTTTCTTTCAATGTGTTGTCAAAATTGCATGGATGAGTAATCATATATAATGGTTGGGTAATTGAGTTTTCTTTATGGATACTGCCTACACTCCTAATGTGGAAAGTGAAAATGATTTTTTAGAATTTATTGGTCGAAACTAGAGCACACTTGCAGTGCAAATTTGAATTACTTGATGTAAATCGCCAGAAATTCAATAAATCAATGGAATATGGCAATATCACTCTGAAATTCATGAAAAATTGGCAGTTGGCATCCCATGTGGTATACTTTAGGTGAAAATTGTAAGGGCACAATTTACAATCTTATTTATGGCACGTGCTTCACAAAAAAAGTCATGCATTGCACTAGAAAAATGGAAAATTAACTTTTTTTAACCAAATCTTCAATCTTTTTGTGGAATTTTTGCTGACAATGTTAACACCCTTGTTATTTCCAGAAATGGTCATGTTATCATGTACTATGCTATTAAAATGCTCATGGTCATGGTCATCTTGGTTGAAAGTCATTGATCTTCATATGAGATAGGTCAGTTTGTGAAGTTTTTTTTTAAGTTTGTCGTATTATGAGTTTATTATTTTTCCCACAAGACATTGCACATAGGAGGCCTCCATGCAAAAGGATTTCAATTTTTGAGCCTTTTTTCATTTTCTTTAATTTCTTTCGATGTGTTGTCAAAATTGCATGGATGAGTAGTCATATATAATGATTGGGTAATTGAGTTTTCTTTGTGGATACTGCCTACACTCCTAACGCGGTAGGTGAAAATGATTTTTCAGAATTTATTGGTCGAAACTAGAGCACACTTGCAGTGCAAATTTGAATTACTTGATGTAAATCGCCAGAAATTCAATAAATCAATGGAATATGGCAATATCACTCTGAAATTCATGAAAAATTGGCAGTTGGCATCCCATGTGGTATACTTTTGGTGAAAATTGTAAGGGCACAATTTACAATCTTATTTATGGCACTTGCTTCACAAAAAAAGTCATGCATTGCACCAGAAAAATGGAAAATTTGCTTTTTATTTGTAGTATTGTGAGTTTATTATTTTTCCCACAAGCCATTGCACATAGGAGGCCTCCATGCAAAAGGATTTTAATTTTTGAGCCTTTTTATCATTTTCTATAATTTCTTTCCCTTTCTTTCAATGTGTTGTCAAAATTGCATGGATGAGTAATCATATATAATGGTTGGGTAATTGAGTTTTCTTTGTGGATACTGCCTACACTCCTAATGTGGAAGGTGAAAATGATTTTTCAGAATTTATTGGTCAAAACTAGAGCACACTTGCAGTGCAAATTTGAAATACTTGATGTAAATCGCCAGAAATTCAATAAATCAATGGAATATGGCAATATCACTCCGAAATTCATGAAAAATTGGCAGTTGGCATCCCATGAGGTATACTTTAGGTGAAAATTGTAAGGGTACAATTTACAATCTTATTTATGGCACTTGCTTCACAAAAAAAGTCATGCATTGCACTAGAAAAATGAAGAATTAACTTTTTATTTGTGGTATTGTGAGTTTATTATTTTTCCCACAAGCCATTGCACATTGGAGGCCTCCATGCAAAAGGATTTCAAATTTTGGGCCTTTTTATCATTTTCTATAATTTCTTTCGATGTGTTGTCAAAATTGCATGTAAAATCATACAAATACACTTTGTGATTTTCGTGAGGCATCGGGTTTCAAACGAGTACAAATCATGAGTCATTCAAAGTGCATCCAAACAACTCGAAATACAATCCAGTCTTAGCATACGAATTCATACATACTTTATTTAAATAAAACGACAAATCCTAAACTAAATCTTCTGGTTCAACCTGCGAGCGGCACGCGGCAATCACGTCGTCGAAGCTAAGGCCATCCCAGAAGGCACGTCGACGCGATGTTTAAGTGCGGCATTGGGTTGGGGCCGTCGAAGCACTGGATCCGAGTGGCGCGGTCCTGCTCGAGGATCTGCGGCCATGTTCGGCTGTTAGGATCGAAGCCTGGATGCACCCTCTCCTCCGGCGTCAGACCTGCACGAAACCTATGGACGGCGCGCGCAAAGGGGACCGTACCGGCGGCAGGGACATGCGCCACCAGAAGTACCCCCGCACTCAGAACCCATCCCGCCGGCAGACGCGTGTCCGGCGGCGCCGGGACGTCGCAGATGGCGAGAAGCTTGGCTTCACGGAGAGTGATACTGCGCGGCCACGCCATGGATGCGGAAGGGGGATGAGGGCTAGGGTTTGTGCTGCAGTGACGCCAGCGGCGGATAAGGTTGTTGAGGCGAGCGGGGATATGGGATGGGGGGCTGCATATATGGCACGGGAAGGGGTGGGTTTGCGGCGTTAAGCCTCCATCAATGGGCGCGGCGGCGTGACTCCCCGTGTGTGAAAACACGAGCAGTGGCCTATATGGAAGACGCTGATTCAGTTTTGCATGCCATTGGGTCCCACACATCAGCGACAGTTTGTGTAGGATCAACCAGGGATGCGAAATCAGTAATACATGCGGCCAAATGTGGGTCCCACGCGACTGTGTGCACCGGCCATGCGAATGCATGCGGCCTCACATGGCGGCCCCACGCGTCAGCGATGGCGATGCGACGGTCAAAGGCTTTGACCCGACGGCAAGGCACCGTTTGGCCTCTTGTGAGGCGCGGGTGAGGGGAGGAGGGGGAAAGTGAGCACACTAAGATGGGCGGGGCAAAACTGAGTACAACTAAGGAAGGAGGGGCACGAAAATAGAAATCCCTAACAAGATCGGTAATCATTATTGCAATTTTATATGAGGGAGAGGCATGAGCTAACATACTTTCCGTACTTGGATCATATGAACTTATGATTGGACCTAGCAAGCATCCACAACTACTAGAAATCATTAAGGTAAACCCAACCATAGCATTAAGTATCAATTCCTCTTTACTCCCATACGCAACAACCCCCTTACTTGGGTGTAAGCTTCTGTCACTCTAGCCACCCACTATAAGCGAATCATGAACGTATTGCAAAGCACTACAGCGGGAATCCCCCAAGTGTGCGCGGCACGGAAGGCATCATAGGACAGCACCAAAATAAAACATACAACTCAGACCAATCAAGATCATCAATCAACCCAAAGGACAAAACAAATCTACTCAAACATCATAGGATGGCAACACATCATTGGATAATAATACGTGGCATAAAGCACCAAGTTCAAGTAGGGGATTACAACGGGGTGCGGGAGAGTGAACCACTGAAAAGAGATGAGGGAGGTGATGAAGACGGTGATGTTGATGAAGACGATCACCGCGGCGATGGTTCCCCCGGCGGCACTCCGGCGCCACCGAGAGAGAGTGGAAGAGAGGCTCTCCCTCCGGCTTGCTCCTCCATGGCCTCTCCCCTAGATGGGGAGAGGTTCTCCCTCTGGTCCTTGGCCTCCATGGTGCCCGGAGGGGCGGGAGCCCCTCCGAGATTGGATCTCTCTCTGTGTTTTTCTTCTGTTTCTGCTCCCTGTTTCTGGCCGAAAACCATTTCTTATATTCCCGGAGATCCGTAACTCTGATTGGGCTGAAATTTTGAGGGGATTTTTATCCGGAAATTATCTTTATTGCAGCAAGAGAAGGGCTCCAACCGACCTACGAGGTGCCCACAAGGAAAGGGGGCGCGGCCATGGGGGTAGGTCGCGCCCTGTTGCCATGTGGAGCCCTCGGGCTCCGTCTTGCGTTGATTCTTTTTCCCAAAAATCACATATATTCCAAAATAAATATCTGTAAATTTTTATCGTGTTTGGACTTTGCTTGTTATGGTTTTTCTGCGAAGCAAAAAACATGCAGAAAACAGGAACTGGCACTCGACACTAGATTAATAAGTTAGTCCATAAAAATAATATAAAAGTGCACCAAAACCATATAAAACTATTGTAATTATGGCATGAATACTTCATAAATTATAGATACATTGGAGACATATCAACTGGGTCAAAATGTTTGCCGGGTCTCGTAGCTCTTCTCCATACTTGTCAATTTTTGCTGCCTCATATCATGTTGTCATCTCATTTATTCCGATATATGCGCGTGACATCACAACGGATCTTTGACTGGATATGTCAAATCTTGCCAACACGGAAATTGAGGCACCCTTTTGGCCAAAATTTTACTGTGCTAGCCTGGGGCTTCTCGCTGCCGCTTCGGGTTCCACCTCCCCTATAAATAAGCCGACGGGGCCCCCCAGATCCATTTTTACTTCTCGCGTGCCACTGCTTCTTCTTCCTCTCGCCTCCGCTGCCGCCGTGCCACCTCGAGTTCGCCGACCCTGAGAACAAGAGTAACGTCGTCACCGGGACTCGTCAGGGAACGCCGCGGCCGCTCTCGTGACCTTCAAAGCCTTCGAACTCTTCTTCGTAGATCTGTAAGTACCTCATTCATCCGTGTCATCCTTCTCACCATAGTTCTTGTGAGTTCTTCTAAAAACACGGCTGTATATCTAGATTATTCACAAATTTTCATCAATAGGCCCTTAAATTACCCCCGCAACATATTTAATCACTTTGTAGATCTTCTCCGTCGCCTCAATGAACTTCATTGCTGTTTCATACCTAGCCGTATCGTCAACCTAGGTTTTTATTTTCCCTTTTGTGGTCATTTTGTAGATCCATATTAACTTTCAATCTGAATAGTAGTTGTTTGTAGCTGCTGTAACCCGGAGATTGCTCTTGCAGTCCTGTCGGCTCACACTTTAGATATAGTTTTACCGACTCTCAGCCACTTTAGCCGGCTTATACTTGTACTATTTCTTTGCTGGCTCTTGGTTTCATAACAACCCTTTTGTGACGCCCCGAGACCGATGCTCCAGATTCCTTTCATTTATTTTTTTCCGTCGTTGCCGTGTGAGAAGTTTGCTTGTTGCACCTTGCCATGTCATCATGTGCATTTCATCCGCATGTCTGCATAAAACTTGCATTCATTCATAGTTGTCGGCTTCTCCCCGTCCCTTCCGTTGTTCGTTTCGAGTCCCGACACACTCGCACGCGCCCGCGGCACCTCCAAAATATTACTTTATAAGTGCGATAAAAATGTTCTCGGAATGGAGTGAAAGTTGGCGTGCGCTCTTATTATATTATAGGTAGACCGCCTGCCAAATTTCGTTCCATTCGGAGGTCGTTTGATGCCCCAACGGATAACCTATAGCGGCACTATAGCCAGTCAAACGTCGGACATTTTCGGTGTTCTGAAAACTGTGCTGGGCTGCCATCCTCCCTCTCTTCTCAGCTCACACCTCTCCACACAGCCCACTAGCCCCAGCCTACCCCCTCTCGACCGGAGCCGTCGGATCGCGATCGGAGGGCTCCGAAACCACCCCCAGATCCCTCTCCTAGCCCCTTCTGCCTATAAATGGACACCCCCCTCGTCCAAATCTGGCAACCCTAGCCTCCCCTAACCTCCCAACAGCCGCCACCTCTCTCCCTCCTCGTTTTCAGTGTCGGCCAGCCGCCACCCAGCCGCCGCCCTCCAGCCAACCGGAGGCCACCACATCACCACCCAGCGCCGCCACCTCGCATCCTCCCTCCTCCCACCACCACAGGCCCGCCTGGGCCCGGGGCAGCCCGCGCGCCGTCGCCGCTCAGCTCCCGCACGCCTCGCCTCGCGTGTGCCTTGCCTCCCATTGGCCCCGCCGGGGTCCGCGCGCCGCCACCCGCCGGCCGGATTCGCCTGCCGCCGCCTGGCCTCCCGCCGCCCACGCGCCTCGCCTCCTCGCCGAGCGCCGCCACCGCCTTCCCGCTCCACCGAGCGCCCCGCAGCCGCCTCCGCCCGTGGAGCTCCGCCGCCCTACTCCGTCCACGGATCCGGCGAGATCCGGCCTCCCTGCCCCGGATCCGGCCTCCCCCTCGCCTCCTCGCCGTCCCCGGCGAGCCCCGTCGCCACCAGCCGCCATGGCCGGCCTTGCCCAGCTGCCTGGACAGCCTCGTCCCACCTCGGCCCTGGACGCCCGCGTCCACCGATCCAAACACCGCCCGGCCTGCACTGCCTCGTCCCCGATCCTCCCCGTCCCGTTTTCCCGCGAGGTCGAATTTTTCCTCAGATTTTCTGCAGCATATATGCATCTTGTGTGGGCCATATCTTTGCACCTGTGCATCCTATGAACATGATCCTTATATGTAAAATGATCTACTCTTCGTGCTCTACATGATGGTTGCTGTTGCATTCATATTAGGATCCATATACATGTCATTATCTCTGTTGCAAAAGTGCATCATGCTGTTAACTGCAGAAAACTGTTAATATTTGTCATTTTGTCATTTTTGTGTGATTTAATGCATGCACCATATGAGCAACTTGTCAACATGACTTTGGAGCATTTTCATGTCTTCTTGCTGCTAGTATTTATTTAATGCCATGATATGCCTTGATGTGAGTGCCATGATCTTGTAAACATGCCTAGTTAATGTTGTTGTTCTGAGTAAAACTGCCTGTGATAAAACTTGCCAACTTTGCTTGATGGTTGCCACTAATCTATAGCTCATATGCATAGGATTCCTTCATGTGATTTGGTCTATGCAATGTGTACTTTGATGCCATGCCCTTGGTTGCTATGTAGTCTTGCTGTAGCATGACTCTTTCTTGTTCTCAAGTTGCCATCATGTTAACTCTGCTCATGTATATGCCCTGTTTAGCAGAACATTGCATTTTGCATGGATCATATCGACTTAACCTTGATGCATATGAACCTGAACCTTTAAGATAAATTGGAGTATATCATGTCTATTTCAAGTGCATATCAAGTTTGTGCCCATCATGTTCCTATAGCTTGCTGTTTTGGTGTTTGCAAAATGCTATGTACTGTTTTTGGCAGATTATTATTATAGCTTGTGTTGATTGTAATTGTTGAACCGTTGCTCCGTTTTGATCATGTCCTATATGAAACTTGCTTAGATTTGTGTGTAGATTCATGTTGTCATGTTGCATCCTTGATTTGTGTGTTCGTGGTTGATGTTTGCATGCATTTTGCATCCTTGCCATGTTAAACTTATTTAGCTCATATCTTCTAGACCGTAGCTCCGAATTAAATGATCTACATATGTAACTTGACTAGAAAAATGTGTAGATCATCATGATGCATGTTAACTTGCTGTTTAACAACTTTAACATTGTGTTTAATTCAGATCAGTACTAATTTCGAAATTTGCATATGGGGAGATACCGGAATTGTTGTTTGTGTTTCCGGCCTCATTTAAACTTGCCTATTTGTATGGATTGCTTATGCTTCATCCCTTGCCATGTTTAACAACATTTAATCTTGTCATGCATCATATTTGATTGTGCATCATGCCATGTTTAT
Organism: Elymus sibiricus; assembly: GCA_039707655.1. Taxonomy (NCBI): domain Eukaryota; kingdom Viridiplantae; phylum Streptophyta; class Magnoliopsida; order Poales; family Poaceae; genus Elymus; species Elymus sibiricus. The sequence continues at coordinate 340,860,487 of CM077666.1, read as the reverse complement.
GCTTGTGTGTTTACCATGTTGTTTGCTTCTTTCCGATTGTGCTTCTTCTCGATAGTTCCGGTTTCGTTGCGATTGTGAGGATTCATTCGACTACGTTGGTTCGTCTTCTTCATGGACTCGTTCTTCTTCCGAGCGGGATTTCAGGCAAGATGATCATGACCTTGGATATCTTTACTATCTTTACTTGCTAGTTGTCTCGTTGCTATCGCTATGTCGCGCTTCCTAGGACATATATGTCAGCCTCCCATATGCCATGATACAACCTCTAACCACCCTTACCCAGCAAACCGTTGTTTGGCTATGTTACCACTTTGCTCAGCCCCTTTCTTATAGCGTTGCTAGTTGCAGGTGCAGTTGCAGGTTGTTCCATGTTGGGACATGGATATCATGGGATATCACAACATCTCTCTATTTAATTAATGCATCTATATACTTGGTAATGGGTGGAAGGCTCGGCCTTTTGCCTGGTGTTTTGTTCCACTCATGCCGCCCTAGTTTCCGTAATACCGGTGTTATGTTCCTTGATGAGCGCTTCTAACACATGTGGGGCATATGGGAACCCCCCCTGATCATTCGTTTTAGGATAAACTTCTCCAGCAAGGCCCAACATTGGTTTTAACATTTGTCAACATAATAATACTGAATTACATAATTAATTTTGCATAGGGCGTCATGAACCCGAGGATTCTTAATTCCACATAATTCAGGTGGGCCAGTGCTGATGGTGCTGGTCCAAAACTAGAGCACTGTGCGGGGCCGCCCCTTGGCAACTTGGGGGTATTTGGCACCTGTACACGTCGCTTATCCGCAGTGTCCCGAGAACGAGATACGCGGCTCCTATCGAGATCGTCGACACGTCGGGAGGTCTTGCTGGTTTAGTTTTACCTTTTATGAATGACTTGTCCACCGGAATTCCTTATCGTAAGCATCGTGTTATCATGGTGTGAGGATGTTCCATCGGATGCGTGTGGTAATTTATAATGGACTACTTGGAGCACCCCTGCAGGGTTAAATCTTTCGCGAAGCCGTGCCCGCGGTTATGTGGCGACTTGGAAATTTATAACCTCCGGTTGTAGAGAACTTGACACCAATTCTAATTAAAATACACCAACCGCGTGCGTAACCATGATTGTCTCTTTTCGAGGGAGTTCGGGAAGAGAACACGGTGGGGTTATGTTTGACTCGTAGGTAGGTGTTCAGGATCACTTCTTGATCATTATTAGTTTGCGACCGTTATGCGTAGTTTACTCTTCTTATTCTTGCACTCGTAAGTTAGCCACCATACAATGCTTAGTGCTTGCTGCGACCTCACCACCTTACCCTTCCATACCCATTTAAGCTTTGATAGTCTTGCTACCCATGGTTATGGGATTGCTGAGTCCTTGTGGCTCACAGATTACAACCACAACAGTTGCAGGTACAGGTAATGCGATGTCTTGACGTGAGAGCGATGCTTGTTTGCTTATGGAGTTCTTCTTCTGCTTCTTCTTCTTCGTCGATCTGGGGATAGGTTCCTGGTCGGCAGCCTAGGCTAGCAGGGTGGATGTCGCTCTTCTTTTCGTTTGATTTCATCCGTAGTCGGATGCTGCTCTTCGGTATGATGTTTGTTGTGTATTAATGTATTCATGTGGTGATTGTATGTATTTATATGTATCCCCATCTATTATGTATGTGGTACGATATAATGATATCCACCTTGCAAGCGTCTCCAATATGCGTTTCTACTCTTGGTGGGGCCTCCGAGTTCCTCGAGAATAGGATCGCATATTGGGCGTGACAAGTTGGTATCAGAGCCTCGACCGACCATAGGAGCCCCCTTGATTGATCGAACCGTTGGCGAGTATAGAAGAAAAACTATTTTGAGTCCTAGTTATATATCAGAGAGTAGGAATTCTTTTGTCTCCTTATCCCCTTCGTCGCTCTGGTGAGGAATTGTGACGTAGGTGTTTTGATTCTACTACTCTTCTCACTCAAATTTTTTTTAGGATCACGCAGGTATTTTCAGAATCGTTGCGATATCGGTGTGACAGAATTTTGTCTTGGTGCCTCCTGATCGTATGGATTGGACCCGGGGAGTTGAGCTCCAAGGGGTTCTTGTCACATTCGCTATCGTTTCAGTTCCTAAATACCAGAGGACGCCGACATCGAAACGCTTCTATACTTTTTGTGGTGGCAAATAGTACCGTGACTTTTCCCCAATACTGGTGGAGATAGAGCGGATGATCCACTATGACTAGTATCGCTGTGCTTTCGAAGGTATGAGGTAGACGGATTTGCGAAGTTTCTTGGTCGTGTGTGAAGGTTGCGGATTGGTTGCAGCTGATTAGGATATTATTGTTGTTGTGTGCTGAGTAGGTTCCCATATCTCTCGTTCTCAAATTCTTCCGGTGCATCGTTCAAGTATTCTCCAATAAGCTCGTGATCGCTTCCTTCTCTTGTAATTAATTTCCCTCAAGTATCCTCGTTCCTTTTCTAATTCTTCCCGACGATTCGTTCTATTTTCTTCGTCCGTTTTCAAATTCTTACGGTGGTTCGTTCAACATTCCTCTTCCTTTGTTAAAATACCAATTCATTTATTCTTTCCAAATCCTAGCGGTGGTTCGTTGAAGACCTTCCCAAGGTTGCGCAATATCTCTTCTCAATCCTTTTCAAAAGAATAAGTAGCATGCCAACCCGTTGCTTGTCATCAATTCAAGTTGATGAAGGGTATGCATGACATAATTCTTATTCTTGCTTCATCGAGGTGATTTAATTCCTTCTTCCGGAGTTCGTTCATGATATCAATTTCTCGGTTCTAAGCGCTTCATCTTTTCTTTTCCGGAGTTCCAAGTTTTCTCATTATCTCGTCACAAAGCTCCATCTAAATCATTTCAAGACTTCATCTTGTTATTTTCAACCTTCGTTTTCTATCATCCTTTTGTTTACCGGAGTTCTTCATGGTGGTTCGTCAAGGATTTAACTCATTCTCGAAGTGTTCGTCAAGATTCTTGTTGGATCTCAAGTATTCTTCTTCTTGCATTTCGAAGTGCAATTAATTCTTCATCGTCTTTGGGAGATGTTGTTTCGCATCTTTTCATTCCTCTCAAGCAATCAATTGTTTCCGTTAGTGGCCGGTTATCCCCTCATAATTTTGAGATGTTTGCTATAAGCCCACCACAAGCTCATTCTTTTCGTTGTTGATTTTCCAAAAACTCCGTTCATTCTTTCATTGTAAGGATGCTTCTCAAATTCAATTGTGGGAGAAGTTGTCATTTTCTTCTCCGTTCTTTTCTTTCCACCAATTTAGCTTCTATTCTTTTGTTCCGGAGGCATGGTGATGTTGCTCTCTTCGACCCATTATCTTTTTTCGCCAAGATCATGTTCTTTCCTTGCTTATCCATTTTACCAGAGCATTATCCTATTTCAAGTTCTTTTCATCTTATCAAGTTTTCCTTCTCTTTTCTACCGGAGTGCTGCCCAAATTCTTTCGTTCTCATTCCTTGCCTATCTCGTTTCAACCCGAGTGGTTTCGAATTCTTGCTTGTTCTTCAAGCCATTCTTCAACTCTTTGCAACCATCGAGGTTTGTTGGTTTCACTCGTTTGTCCAAGAAGCAACTTTGTTTTACCTCTTCCTTTTTTCCTCTTCCTCTTCAATCTTCTGGTTCCTTCCTAAGATCTCGGGTCAAGATCTTCTGTTAGTAGGGGAGAGTTGTGACGCCCCGAGACCGATGCTCCAGATTCCTTTCATTTATTTTTTTTCTGTCGTTGTCGTGTGAGTCGTTTGCTTGTTGCACCTTGCCATGTCATCACGTCCAGAAGATAGTGACAAAAGACGAGTCGCCACGTCCAGACAAAGGAAAATCCAGCCTTCATCTAGAGGCCTTTGAGACTTTGGATATAAATTCTCTGCATCAGCGTTATCTGACCCGGCTGTCTGAGAGTCGGGAAACTGAAGGCGCAATAGTAAACCTTCTGAGAAAATATGAGGTAAAACTTGTTGATTCTCTTGTCTCATATATATTTGTGTAGCCTCCAAGTCTTAAGTTTAGAATTGCAATGATAACTTAGGACTTGTTTAAATTAGGACTTATAAAATATCCGGGTCTTAGCTGTAGCCCCCAAGTGCTGGGTCACTTGTAGTGAACTGGCACTTGTCCTTGTAAGACTTGTATGAGCAATAGGTAGCCCCCAAGGGCCGGCTCATCACGATGTGATGGGCCGGGTCTTTCAATGAGAATTTGAATTTGAAATATTGTAGGTAGAACAATTGAATGCATTAGCCCCCCAAGTGCCTGGTCGATCGCCTGCGGCGACTTAGGACTTGAGAATTCTTAAAAACTTGAATTGGAGCAGTGTAACCCCCAAGTGCCGAGTCGATCGCCTGCGGCGACTCGGGACTTACTCTGATAAATATCCATGTCATTTGCAAGGAAAATCAAATGCTCCGTAGCCCCCAAGTGCTGGGTTGCCAGCCTGCGGCGACTTGGGACTTATGTAGAGAGTATAAACCATGTATTTTTTCTTGCAGGAACTGCTAAACCAAGCCGACTCAAAGATCGCCGACTTGACAAAAGAGGTGAAGGCTAAGAAAAAGTTATGAGAGACGGCTGAAAAGCTATCTTCCGACTTTCAAGAATCACTTATAAAATGCACAGATACCTTGGAGAAGACCAAGACTACTTTTGCTGACGAAAAGGCCACCTTAGAGAAGCGTGCTGAAGAGGCCGAGTTAAAACTCGAGCCAGTTACTCAAGAGTTAACTACTCTAAAGGGCCAGATTCAGGAAATGTGCATAGCCATCTTTGGTAAGTGTGCCTTTCCCATTTATCAACTCGCCAAGGTATTGTTAAGATAAAAATCCGGGTTACTGATGAGTATCATTCTTGTTAACAGGCAGAAGAAACCATAATGTAATGGGGCTTCCACTAGTCAAGCTGCAAGCTATTTACAAATTTCTTGAGCAGTTGTATGTGGGTGGAGCACGTTGCATAATGGAAGTGAAGAATGCAAAGTCTCCTCCACAGAGGATCATGGATATGCTCAATGAGTTTTCCATGATCCCTGAGTGGATCCGTGAATTAAAAAGGTCAGCTTGCAGGCAAGGAGTGATGAGCGCACTTACTTTGGCCAAAGCATACCATCCAAAAATAGATCCGACTCTTCTTGCTGATGGGTTCCCTGAGCTGAACGCCGACAACTCTTAGTTTTCTGAGTCGGATTACTTGCACTGTGTATGGGAGACCCGGCCTGCAGCTACCAAAATTGCAGACGACTTGGACCTAACGAAGTTCCAAGTCGGCTATAATGAAGCTGGGAAACGCATGAGCATACCGCAACATCAACCCGTCGAACTCATCCCTCCACGTAAGCAAGCCTTCGCCTCAGAAACTAACACTTTGGATGTGATTAAAGAAGATATGGTTTTTGAGGCTTTGTCTTCAATTCAGTGGGCGGCAGAAAGCCCCCAGATCGAAGAAGCTGATGAGCCGGCGCGCGTCGACCCGGTGTCAACCGGAGCTGAAGAGGACCGGGCCAATGTCAACCCACCAAACACAGCGGCCGGGTCTCAGCCATCAACTATTATTCCACCATCTTGAATATTTGAAAACAATGTTGATGTGAAACCCAGATGGGATTTGTAATAACTTTGATTTTGAAACTTCGTAGAGTTGCCAGTGCCATCGAGCACTTAGTATTTGACAGTGGAACTGATGACACTTTTGATGAAAGAAATCCTTGGCCGTGGTTGCAGTGCAACCCGGAATTGTATGGTTATATTTTGACTCTTCAAGTGTTGTTGTTTCCTGAAGATGATCCTTAAGCCGGGGATGCAATGCAACCCGACGCATATTCTCTGTATAGAAATCATGTTTCCTTTGAATGTATAGTTCGTAGGATAGTGTATGAGACTCGGCCTTTCTTAAGAAAAAGCCGGCTCCTGCAAAAAAGAGATAATATATAGTGGTAATAATTTTGAAATAATGTAGGATGAAAAATAATTAGCAAAAAGAAAAAAGAAAAATACAGGAAAAAAATCAAAGTATAACTGTAATAACAAGCCGACTTTCGAGGCTCGACATAAAGACCGGCTTTCGAGGCTCGAGTCTAAAGTTTGCTTTCCTGTGGAAGCAAGCCTTGTAGCCTCTTTTGGTTTGTCCTTGCTATCTGTAAGCCGGCCCTCACGTGACTTAAGCCGGTGTTTTAACTTTGATGAGTTCAGGGTCAACACATTCCATAATAGGCATTCGTGTGATTGACTCATCAAACGTACAGCTGGGTCGCCTTGTTGTGAGTAGCATCAAGCTAACAGGCAGGTGTAACCAAGTATTATGATGGCATATGCCGGGTTAAAAGGGATGTTAGTAGCTGTACTCGATGAGTTGGAAGCCCCGAAGTAACCAATGACCATAAAATAAAGACTCAACACCCAGCTTTTGAGGCGAAATGACAAACTCCAGGGTCCAAAGATGCCGGCTTTATTTCATTGATCATCATATGTATATACATGAGAAAAAACTGAAGATACAACTAAGTACTTTTAAGTATAATATGGCCGGAGATGTGCAATGTTCCAAGGTCGGCCTCCCTCCTCCTCAGAGGTACGTGACTTATTTGCTTCACGTATGTCAACAAGGTAATATGACCCGTTGTTGAGATTCTTGCTGATGACGAAGGGTCCTTCCCAAGGAGGGGAGAGCTTATGCATCCCTATCTGGTCTTGTATCAGATGAAGCACTAAGTCACCCTCCGGAAAGGTACGGCTTCGGACTCTACGACTATGATAGCGACGTAGGTCTTGTTGATATATCGCGGATCTTGAAGCTGCAAGATCGTGTTCTTCTTCCAGAGCATCTAGAGCATTTTGTCGAGCTTCCTCATTATCAGCTTCAATATAAGCTATAACTCTAGGAGAATCGTGGCGGATATCGCTTGGTATCGCAGCTTCTGCACCATAGACCAGGAAAAATGGCATATAGCCTGTTGACCTATTGGGAGTAGTCTGTATGCTCCAAAGCACTGCCGGGAGTTCTTCTTCCCAGCATCCAGGGGTACGCTCCAGAGGCACCATGAGTCTTGGTTTAATTCCTCGTAACAACTCCTGATTAGCTCGCTCTACCTGTCCATTGGACTGAGGATGTGCAACTGACGCCAAGTCAAGCCGGATATGTTTCCGCTGACAAAACTGCTTCATAGCTCCCTTGGATAGATTGGTGCCATTCTCAGTAATGATGCTATGCGGATAGCCGAAACGATAGATCAACTTTTTCAAAAACTTGACTGTTGTGGCGGCGTCACAATGGTTGACTGGCTCTGCTTCAACCCACTTGGTAAATTTGTCAACTGCGACCAATAAGTGAGTATTTTTGCACTTGGATCTTTTGAAAAGTCCAACCATATCAAGCCCCCAGACGGCAAAAGACCAAGTGATTGGGATCATCCGATGTTCCTGAGCCAGCACATGGGCTTGATGTGCAAATTTCTGGCACCCATCACACTTGCGAACGATGTCCTCTGCATCTGCGTGAGCTGTAAGCTAGTAGAAACCGTGCCAAAAGGCTTTTGCAACCAAAGATCTAGAGCCGGCATGATCTCGACAATCTCCAAAGTGGATCTCATTAAGAATCTCACGGCCCTCTTCAGGGGAGACACAATGTTGAAAAACGCCTGTAACACTCCATCTATGCAACTCGCCATTGACTATGGTCATGGACTTGGACCTCCGGATAATCTGCCGAGTGATGATTTCCTCTTCAGTGAGCTCGCCTCAGGTAAGATATGCTAGGTAAGGTAAAGTCCAGTCTGGTGTAGCATGAACGGCGGCCACCAGTGCTACTTCTGGGTCAGGAATAGCGATGTCTTCCTCCGTCGGTAACTTGACTGACGGATTGTGCAGAACGTCCAGGAAAACATTTGGTGGAACAGGTTTGCGCTGAGACCCCAAACAAGACAGTGCATCGACTGCCTCATTAAGCCGGCGATCTATATGATCAACCTGATATCCTTTGAAGTGTCCAGCTATTACTGTGACAGCGTGCCTGTAAACCCCTGAGCCTTCCAATTGTCTGGATCCGTCGAAGTGTATCGTCCAGTATGTAGTGTCCGGCTTCTCTTAGGGAGCTTGCAATTCAGTCCAGTCATTGATGAAGTCCACCAAAGCTTGAGACTTGATGGCAGTCCATGGCACATACTTGAGATGATGTGGAGCAAGCTCGATAGCCCACTTTGCAACCTGGCCTGCTGCTTCTCTTTTCTGGATGATATCTCCCAGAGGTGCAGAACTGATGACAGTAATGGGGTGTTCCTGAAAATAGTGTTTCAGTTTACGACTCGCCATGAACACACCATATACCAGCTTCTGCCAATGCGGGTGTCGCTGCTTGGAATCTGTTAAAACTTCACTGACATAATATACTGGTCACTGGACTGGGTATTCTTTGCCTTCCTCCTTGCATTCCACAACAACTGCAACACTGACGGCTTTGTTGTTGGCGGTGATGTACAACAACATCGGCTCCTTCTCCTGAGGGGCAGCAAGGATTGGCGGCTCAAATAACTGCTTTTTGAGGGACTTGAAAGCTTTGTCTGCAACATCATTCTAGACGAAATTATCTGTTTTCTTCAAAAGTTGATACAGAGGAATTGCCTTCTCGCCAAGCTGGCTTATGAACCGACTCAAAGCTGCAACACATCCTATCAACTTCTGAACAACAATGATAGTGGCCGACTTCTTCAGAGTTGTGATGACTTGATTTTTTCCGGGCTAACCTCAATACCACGCTCAGACACAAGGAAACCTAGGAGTTTTCCTGCTGGAACACTGAACACACATTTTGCCGGGTTGAGCTTCATCTGGTATACCCGAAGGTTGTCAAATGTTTCCTTGAGATCATCAAGCAGAGTTTCTTTCTTTCGAGACTTAACCACAATATCATCAACATAAGCGTGGACATTGTGTGCAATCTGCTTGTGGAAACAGTTCTGGACGCAGCGTTGATAAGTTGCACCAGCACTTTTCAGACCAAACGGCATTGACGTATAGCAGAATGCACCGAAAGGTGTTATAAATGTTGTTTTCTCCTGGTCTTCCTCTTTCATTTTGATTCGATGATATCCAGAGTAGGCATCCAGGAAACAAAGACACTCACAGCCAGCAGTGGAGTCAATAATCTGATCAATGCGAGGAAGAGCAAACGGATCCTTGGGGCAGGCTTTGTTTAAGTCGGTGTAATCAACACACATCCGCCAAGTCCCATTTTTCTTCAGAACAAGCACAGGATTAGCTGGCCACTCTAGGTGAAAGACCTCCACAATGAACCCGACAGCTAGGAGCCGGGCCACTTCTTCTCCAATGGCCTTGCGTATCTCCTCGTTAAAATGACGGAGATATTGCCGTACAGGCTTCATCTTAGGCTCAACATTTAGGCAGTGCTTAGCGAGTTCTCTCGGTACACCTGGCATGTCAGAAGGTTTCCAAGCGAAGATGTCCCGATTCTCATGGATGAACTCGATGAGCGCGCTTTCCTATTTGGGATCCATGTTTGCCCCAATGGTGAACTGCTGAGAGTGATCACCAGGGGTAAAATCAACTTGCTTGGTGTCTCTGGCCGACTTGAACTTGAGTAGGGGGTCAGACTCAGTAGTTGGCTTTTTCAAGGAAGTCATGTCAGCCGGGTCAACATTGTCTTTGTAAAATTTTAACTCCTCGGCTGCACAAGCTGACTCAGCATAAGCTGCATCTCCTTCCTCACATTCGAGTGCAATTTTCCTATCACCATTGATTGTGATAGTTCCATCTGGCCTGGGCATTTTTAGCTTCAGATAAACGTAACACAGACGTGCCATGAATCGGGCATAAGCCGGTCTACCAAAGAGGGCATGATATGGACTCTTGAGTTTAACCACCTCAAACGTTAGAAACTCAGAGTGGTAGTTGAACTCTGTGCCAAAGGCCACTTCCAGAGAAATTCTGCCAATAGGGTAAGCCAACTTGCCAGGGACGATACCGTGAAAAACTGTGGACGATGGTGTTAACTGTTTTTTCGACAAGTTCATCCGCTTGAAGGTATCGTAATAGAGTATATTGATACTACTTCCACCATCCATGAGTACCTTGGTTAACTTGTAACCGCCGGCTTGAGGAGCGACGACCAAAGCTAGACCCCCAGGGTTATCAATCCGCGAAGGGTGATCCGCCCGACTCCAAGTCACTGGTTGCTCTGACCAATTTAAGTACCCAGGAACTGCCGGCTCAACGAGATTGACAACCCATCTCTGGAGCTTCCGGTCACGCTTGCATGTGCTAGTTGTGAAGACGTGATACTGACCACTATTCAAGTATTTGGGATTGCTCGGAAACCCGGACAGACCTCCCTAGTTCTGATTTCCCTGACCATTGCACTGATTATTGCCTCCACCATTGCCAGCCCCCTGAAACCCGGACCTTGACCGGTGTTTCCCTGGAACCCGGCACCGGAGTAGGGACCTTGGAAGCCGGCACCCTGAAAGCCGGCTCCAGAACCACCGGGTCCAGGATTTCCTGGATGCCCACCGTTGCCACCACCATTGTGATGATTCTGAAAAGCTCGATTTTTGAATTCCTGCATGATAAAGCAATTTTCCCATGAGTGGTTGGCCGCCTTACCATCAACGTTGTGCTTTGGACATGGTCCTTTGAGAGCTTCCTCGTAACTACGAGGGCGATTGCCAGAAAAGGGCATCCTGGAATTGTTGTTCTGACGCTGGTTCTTGAAACTAGTGTTGGTATTGGCAACAAAATTCGAGCTTCCCTCAAGATTCTTGCGCTTGTGATTGTTGTTGTTGTTTCCATTACTATTCTGCTGGTGACCCTTGCCACCATTTTTCTTGCTCTTGCCAGACTTCTCATCAACAAATGTTGAATCTTTTGTGTTATCGGATTCGGCATACTGGGTGAGAACATCCATGAGATCACCCATATCCTTGACCTTCCTTTTGAGACGCCCAAGCTTCTGGACCAAAGGTTGGAATCGACAGTTTCTTTCCAGGACAAGGACGGCTTACAGAGCTGTGATGCTATCCGAGGAGTGGATAATCTCTGCAACACGGCGTGACCAGTGATGTGCAGACTCATCATCACGCTGAACACAATGCTCTAAATCAACAATTGTGGTTGGGCGCTTGTAGGTTCTCTGGAAATTCTTGATGAAGCACTCCTTCAGCTCCTGCCAGGTGTTGATTGAATTTGCGGGTAGATTCTTCAACCATGTACGTGTTGGACCTTCTAACATGAAGGGTAAGTATCGAGCACATGCAGCATCGCTAGCTTCCATCATGTCCATGGCTAGCTCATAACTTTCAATCCACTCGGCCGGCTCCAAATCAGCTATATAATTGGGCACTTTGCGAGGACCCTTGAAGTCCTGAGGCATGCGTGCATCTCGCAAAGCGGGGACTAGACATTGAGTTCCGATAGTTCGTCCGGTTATCCCAGCAGCGCGGACTACTGGCTGGGTTGAGGCGGGTGGGGTTTGCGCTACAGGTTGAGCATATGCTACTCCTGTGTTTCATGTCCCTGTCCCTCGTAGAGCACGAGCAACATCAACAATCTCCTGTGCGTCTCAGATTGCTGGCTGTGGTTGGTCTAGAAACGGCTGCTACGCCCTCTGGCGCTATGCACTACTGGAGACTGCTGGTGACTCGGCATGTCTGCTCCTACTGCGACTCTGATGAGGAGTAGAATGAAGCCGGTGTTGACTATGAGGTGCCACAGGGGCCCCACAAGCCACCTGGGCACACCACCCCCCAGGCGCGCCCTGGTGCCTCGTGGGCCCCCTGTGGCACCTCTTTGCGTGATTCCAACGCTAAAAATCCTATATATTCAGAAACCCCCGAAAGTTAACCTAGATGAGTTTTTACGCCGCCGCAAGCCTCTGTTCCGAAGCGATCTCATCTGGAGCTCCGTTTCGGCAGCCTGCCGGAGGGGGGAAATCATCACCGAAGGCCATCTTCATCATCCCGGCGGTCTCCATGACGAGGAGGGAGTAGTTAACCCTCGGGGCTGAGGGTATGTACTAGTAGCTATGTGTTTGATCTCTCTCTCTCGTGTTCTTGATTTGGCACGATCTTGATGTACCGCGAGCTTTGTTAATATAGTTGGATCATATGGTGTTTCTACCTCTCTATCTTGTTGTGATGAATTGAGTTTTTACCTTTGAGGTTTCACTATTATCGGATTGAATACTTTGTTGGATTTGAGAACACTTGATGTATGTCTTGCATATGAATACCCATGGTGACAATGGGGTATTATATTGATTCACTTGATATATGTTTTGGCACTAAACTCGCGGATTCCCGAGGTGACATTGGGGTAATCTATGCATAGGAGTTGATGCACGTTTTCGTCCTACTTTCTCCGGTAGAAATCTTGGGGCACTCTTTGAAGTTCTTTGTGTGGATTGAATATTATGATCTGAAGTTGTTTGATGCATATCGAATAATCAACTCACGGATACTTGTGGTGATATTGGAGTATCTAGGTGACATTAGAGTTGGTTGATGCGTATCATATGGTGTTATTTTAGTTCAAACTCTAGGGCTGTTCGTGACACTTATAGGAATAGCTCAATAGATTGATCGGAAAGAATAACTTTGAGGTGGTTTCGTACCCTACAACAATTTCTATCTTATGTTCTCCGCGAATAGGAACTTTGGAGTGATTCTTTGTCGCACGTTGAGGGATGGTTATATGATCCAATTATGTTAGCATTGTTGAGAGATTGCAATAGTGAAAGTATGAACCCTAGGCCTTGTTTCTAAGCATTGCAATACCGTTTGTGCTCCATTTTATCACTTGCTACCTTGCTTTTTTTTCAGATTACAAAAACCTATATCTACTATCCATACTACACTTGTATCACCATCTCTTCGCCGAACTAGTGCACCTATACAATTTACCATTGTATTGGGTGTGTTGGGGACATAGATTTCTTGTATTTGATTGCAGGGTTGTTTGAGAGAGACCATCTTCATCCTACGCCTCCCACGGATTGATAAACCTTAGGTCATCCACTTGAGGGAAAATTGCTACTGTCCTACAAAACTCTGCGCTTGGAGGCCCAACACGAGTCTACAAGAATGTGTAGTAGACATCAATACCCTACCTGATACTTCAGATCAGACCAGTGTTTAACAAGGGTTGTCCAGTCTTCGTCCGTAATATATTCTACTGGAGATGTTTGGGCGATTTCATTGTTAGCCTTGCCTTCAAAGTGAGTTTTTCTAAGGTGATACCGATACTGTCGCAGAGCAGACTGAAAAACATGAGTGCATGTGTGCATTCCCGGCAAGCAAGTGTTGTCTAGATTAAATAAAATGAAGTGTTGCAAAGTTGTTTTATCTAGTAGATCAGAAACTTTGTGTTGATTATCTTTGCTTCACTAACACTTGTTCTATAACCATGCCACCGTTATACCTATGATAAGTTTTCAGGTCAAGAAGCAGAGGGCTATCTAGGCATACCGATCGTAAGTGAACCAAAACCTTCTCGTTATTTTGGTTTAAACAACTGAGTTCCTTATGCTTCGGATTTCTCTCTATGTTGCTCAAGGATGATCAAGTTTAAGCTTGGGGGAGTTGATGAGTGATATTTTTACACTCATTTCAATCTTGTTTAAACCGAGATATTTCATTAAAAGAGAGATATTCGCTCCGATATTGTCACGAATGGCTAATAAATGCAAGGGATTCCACAAATCCTCTCGTTGATATTTTTCCACAGGAAATGGGCTAAAAAGGGAAGAAATCATGTGGGAGAAAGGAAAGGAAGGAAAATGGAGAAGAGATAAGTCACCAGGAGGCACCAGGAGGCCGCCAGAGTCAAAGACGACGTTTCATGCGACCGCACGTGCTCGCATGAGCGGTCGTTTGGCGTGGAAACCGAGGCATGTCATCCACCTGAACAATTTTTATAAAGGAGACCCAGTCGAAATGTGAACAGGAGAGCGTCGAGGAGAATGTCGAGCACAGCCAGAACCTCTTCATCATCATCCTCATCCACAAACCCTAGCCGCCACCATTTACATCTCCATAGCCATCTCCACCACCATAGTGCTCTCTCATCTAGTTCATACTTGTAATCGTGCATCACACAAGGCATCCATTGTAAGACATATTGCGATCAATCAATCCCAAGATGTGGTCTTCCATGTGTTCTTCTCGTGATCTGATATCCATGTGTGAGTAGATCATTAAGGTATGGGGTGAGGCATGAGCCCAAACATTTTGAAGTTCCAAGAATATCACATAACTATCCCAAACATTTTGAAGTTCAGGTTTCTCGGAAGCAAGCACACCATAATGTTATTCTAGCCTTTTGGATCGAAGGACGTGAGTCTCGTCATCCATAGCATCCGTAGGATAGTATTGTAAGCATGCATTAGGACAAAATCCTTCTTGGCACTCTAGAGGACGATCCTCTCATTACATTTACCAATCATAAAGATTCAACCAGGAAAGGTGGAACTGTGAGCCATTATTCTACAACTATGAAGCAAACTACACATAGACAATGTTCATAATTAATTTGCACTAGTGATTAAACTTAATTAATATAAAGTGCACTCCCACTCAAATCAATGTCTCACATAACTGTAAGTGAGTGATTCAAGACCCTGTTCTTATTCACAGCCATTGATGTGGACATCACTGATGACGTGAATTTTGACCGGTAGGCAAACTTTTGCTGATCATATCTCCATATGACTCTTGTTCATCTTTCGATGCTTCGTGCTCCGAGCTCAAAATGATTATGCCAGAACTTCAAGACAACCGAGTGTTATCTGCTTACATGGTCTGACCATCCACCCGTCTTACACCACACAATCCGTTTGTACTCATGTACATGACGCACTCCGGAAGGCTACGTGTTATAGACGGTTGCAACACTGGGAAGAGCACCTTTTAACTTGATATTTACTATGAGAGATCACCCTAAGAATTGACTACGGCGCAATCAAAGGGTGCAGACAATAAAGGGATAAACATCTCAGGCAATTCATAATAGCATAATATGGTATAGTCCTGGGCGCCGGGAAGTCTTCACGGTCTTCTTGAATCTTCAGTCGAAATGTCGCCATGGCGGTAGAAAAATCGTTGCAGTGGCAGACGTTTCAAAAATGTTGTCGTGGCGACAATTTCATAAAAACGTTACCGAGGCGACCATTTCAAAAACGTTGCCGTGGCACCAATTTCAGAAAACGCTGCCGTGGCCTAGTACAGTTGCCTCATGCCGGGGTCCTTTGTGTAAGCTTGTCACCATCACGTGTAACATGTAGGCTATCTCTACATCTATTACATTAAAGTGACAATCCTGTGGCTCCAGCCATCATGTCGTACTGTGACGCGCATGCCACTTAACAATACAACATATAACCATCTCATACATAAACTCATTACAATGATGAAGGCTATACCACATCAAATGCAACCTACAAAACCAAGTTAGACGTCCTCTAATCAGTTTGGCAAATTTTAATTACGTGGCTTCTAGGGTTTCCGGGTAACACTAGCTACCTACATCCACCACCAAAGTGATAATTCTTGTTGCTAGATTAACTTTCGGGGTGTGTGAGGGAAGAGACTTAATTAAAAATATCAAGCCCCACACTAAACATCGTCAATACGCATGACCCCCTAGACGATCGTTCATCTTCATCGCCCTCCCGTGTTTGCGACAGTTCACTATTCTTGACTATGATGAAGCCCAAAGAACTGTTAGCAGATCGTCAACAGCCAGAGCCGATCGATTGTCAGAACTTTGTGCAAAGCTACATCATGCCGTTAATGAACTGAACCAAAGCAGCACTCGAGGGAAGCATAGCAAGAACATCAAACCCTCACATCCACATGTGATTGATGACCCACAAGTATAGGGTATCAATTGAAGTCCTTTCGATAAGTAAGAGTGTCGAACCCAACGAGGAGCAGAAGGAAATGACAAGCGGTTTTCAGCAAGGTATTCTCTGCAAGCACTGAAATTTTAGGTAACAGATAGTTTGGTAGCAAGGTAATTCGTAACAAGTAACAAGTAGTAATGGTAACAAAAGTGCAGCAAGGTAGCCAAATCCTTTTTATAGCAAAGGACAAGCCGGAACGAACTTGTATAATAAGCAAAGCGTTCTCGAGGACACATGGGAGTTTCATCTAGTCACTTTCATCATGTTTGTTTGATTCGCGTTCGCTACTTTGATAATTTGATATGTGGGTGGACCGGTGCTTGGGTGCTGTTCTTACTTGAACAAGCCTCCCACTTATGATTACCCTCTCTCACAAGCATCCACAACAACGAAAGAAGAATTAAGATAAATCTAACCATAGCATGAAACATATGGATCCAAATCAGCCCCTTACGGAATAGCGCATAAACTAGGGTTTAAGCTTCTGTCACTCTAGCAACCCATCATCTAATTACTACTCCACAATGCCTTCCCTTAGGCCCAAAGATGGTTAAGTGTCCTAGTCGACGTTCACACAACACCACTAAAGGAAGCAACAACATACATATCATCAAAATATCGAACGAATACCGAATTCACATGATTACTTATGACAAGACTCCTCCCATGTCCTCAAGAACAAAAGAACTACTCACAAATCATATTCATGTTCAAGATCAGAGGGGTATTGAATATCATTAAGGATCTGAACATATAATCTTCCACCAAATAAACCAACTAGCATCAACTACAAGATGTAATCAACACTACTAGCAACCCACAGGTACCAATCTGAGGTTTTGAGACAAAGATTGAATACGACAGATGAACTAGTGTTTGAGATGAGATGGTGCTGGTGAAGATGTTGATGAAGATTGGTCCTCCCACGATGAGAGGATCGTTGGTGATGTCGATGGCTTTGATTTCCCCCTCCCGGAGGGAAGTATCCCCGGCGGAATCACTCCATCGGAGAGCAAAATAGCTCCTACCCAGGTTCCGCCTCGAGACGGCGGCGCTTCGTCCCGAAAGTCTTCTCTATAATTTTTTAGGGCAAAATACCTTACATAGAAGAAGGAGGGGGCCAGAGGCCAGCCAGGGGCCCCACAAGGCATCAGGGCGCGCCCAGGGGGGGCGCCTTGTTGCCTTGTGGGCAACTGGTCGGTCCCCTCCAGTATCTCTTTTCTCCAGTATTTTTTATATATTCAATAAAAAATCTCCGTGAAATTTCAAGTCAATTGGAGCTGTGTAGGATAGGTATCTCTAATGTAGCTATTTCAGGCCCAGAATTCCAGCTGCCGGTATTCTCCCTCTTCATATAAATCTTGCAAATTAAGAGAGAAAAGGCATAAGAATTGCATCATAAAGTGAAATAATGATCAAATACATTATAAATAACAGTAGGAAATCATGATGTAAATTGGACGTATCAACTCCCCCAAGCTTAGACCTCGCTTGTCCTCAAGCGAAAACCAAAATCGATAATCATGACCACATGTTTAGAGAGAGAGTAGTCAATAAAAATAAAATACGGACATGAAGGCAGCATGATGTTTATTATAATAGCAATATATCATCATAGAACTTCTCATAAAAAAGTAACAATTCAATCACAAATTAAAGTATGAACCATAAACCAAATTCAAAACTAACAAACTATGATCTCAGTCACTGAAGCAATTGCAATTCATAATATTATCAGAAAGAGTCTATGTAAGAGCTTTGTTTAGCAAGTTCACATACTCAACTATCATTTATTCTTCTATGGTTGCTGACACTCACGGCATACTTATGGAGCAAAAGTTTCAGTCAGACACATAGAAAGATAGGGGCTTATAATTTCGCCTCCCAACGTATTTTCCTCAAGGGTAATGTTAATAGTAATAACTGATGATCACATACATCCAACTGGATATATATCCCCACCACATGATGCTTGCCAAGAGAGAAAATAAAAATGGAAAGAGGAGAATACTATTGACTCTTGCATGAAAGTAAATACATAAAGTAAAAGATAGGCCCTACGCAAAGGGAAGCAGAGGTTGTCATGCACTTTTTGTTTTTGGATGTGCAAACTCTTAATGTAAAGGAACATCACTTTATATTGCCCCTTGTGATAGCGACCTTTATTATGTAGTCTGTCGCTTTTATTTCTTCACCATCACAAGATCGTACAAAGCTTATTTTACCTCACAATAAAAGATCATACATGTTTAGGAGCAATTTTTATTGCTTTGCATCGATAACAACTTACTTGAAGGATCTTATTCAATACATAGGTGGATATGGTGGACTCTCATGGCATGAAACTGGGTTTAAGGGTTTTTGGACGCACAAGTAGTATCTCTACTTAGTACGGAATTTTGGCTAGAAAAAGATAGGGGGCAAGCACCACATGTTAGAGGATCCAAAACAATATAACTTCTATGTGAATATAACCAAACATAACTCATTACATTGTCTTCCTTGTCCAATGTCGACTAATTGACATAGAATATTGAATGGGTATTTATATGTGAGACCTCTCTTTCTTTATTACTTTTTCATGAATTGCAACAATGACTAATGCTATGTTTGTCAACTTCCAACAAGTTTTATCAATTATACTTCTTTTATGTGAAGTCATCACTCCCCATGGGATTAGCATATGATCTTAATTTTTATTCTCTTTATTTTATTTCCAAGATTGGATCAACAAAAGCAAAACACTCAACTCACACTACCCTTTATTATATAACTTCCACACATGATTACATAGATAGATAGATATATCACAAAGCAAGCACTCGAAACTAAATCATACTAAAACTTTATTCTTCTTAATAATGAAATAACTAAGGGTCGAACTAAGGTAGATAATGATGATAAAAGGTGATGGTGATACGATACCGGGGCACCTCCCCCAAGCTTGGCACAAGCCAAGGGTGGTGCCCATACCCATGTACTCAAGTCTCCTTTGGTGATGGTGGTGATGAGGTGATAGGCTTGTCCTTCAAAATATTTAGTAAGATATTCTTCAATCTCTGGACCTCCCGAAGCAACTGCTGAATCGTGGTGGCATTATTTTGCCCTTCAACCATAATATGTTTATTTTCCGGCCACCATGAGCCCTTTCCTGCATCATTCTCACTTGGATGGGAGATATCCCAATTGGAAGGTATGTGCATACGAGGAGTGTTCTCGACCCCATAATTGTGGACCAAATTATGAAAGTTGTTCCAATGTAACATGTGTAAGGGCCTCCTAGGAGGAAGCTCATCTTGCACCTCTGGACTCCCATGGCTGGTAGTGCTTCTCATAGCTTGATGAGGATTTGGCGTTGTGGAGAGGCCGGCAAGGGTACCCCTCTCTGAAGCAGGGGTTGCACCTCCAGTGAATCTCCATCATCTTCTTCCCCTTCTCTCCTGAGTTCCATCTGCAGCAGCCAAGCATCGTCTCCCACGTTGTTGGAGGAGGAGGACATGATGCCTGGCTTTAAAATCTGAAAGAAAACAGTCCAAAACAAGAACAGAGGAGAAACTTGCGATGTGGTGGTCAAAACACCCGTGAGTATATATAAAGAATTTTTATCTTGCAAAACAAGCATACGAGAGGAAAACGGAGTCGGGAGGGCACACGAGGGGCCCAAAAGGCATCACGGCGCGCCCCAGGAGGGGTCGCGCCCTATTGCCTTATGGGCGACTCGTGGATCCCCTCGGCTGTTTCTTATTTTTGTAATTTTTCTAATATTCCAAAACGAACAGAAATATTTTTTATGGAATTTTTGGAGTCAGTTTACTTACCGTATCACATACCTACCCCTTTTCAGGGTTCTGGAGCGTTCCGGAAGGACTCTTTGATGTGTTCCTCCGGTGTCATTGTCTGAATAATATTAGTTTCAACATTAATGGGAGTACCTGAGATATAATGCTTAATTCTTTGTCCATTCACCACTCTCGAATTATTGCCTTCAGAGTTGTTTATTTTGATGGCTCCGGAGCGATAAGCTTCTTCGATGATATACGGTCCTGCAAAAAATCTTAAGTGAGAATTGTACAATAAAACATGATCACCTACTTTGAATTCCTGTTTTTGGATTCTCTTATCATGCCACCTTTTAACTTTTTCTTTAAACAACTTGGCATTTTCATAAGCTTGTGTTCTCCATTCATCTAGAGAGCTAATATCAAATAACCTCTTTTCACCGGCAAGTTTAAAATCATAGTTAAGTTCTTTAATTGCCCAATATGCTTTATGTTCTAACTCAAGAGGTAAGTGACATGCTTTTCCATAGACCATTTTATATGGAGACATACCCATAGGATTTTTATAAACAATTCTATAAGCCCATAATGCATCATCAAGTTTTTTAGACCAATTCTTTCTAGATCAATTAATGGTCTTTTGCAAAATTAATTTTATTTCTCTATTAGTTAATTCAACTTGATCACTAGACTGAGGATGATAAGGAGATGCAATTCTATGGTTAACATCATATTTAGAAAGCAATTTATGGAAAGCACCATGAATAAAATGTGAACCACCATCAATCATTAAATATCTAGGGACTCCAAACCTCGGGAATATAACTTCTTTAAGCATTTTAATAGAAGTGTTATGATCAACACTACTAGTTGGAATAGCTTCTCCCCACTTAGTAACGTAATCAACAGCAACTAAAATATGAGTGTATCCATTGGATTTAGGAAAAGGTCCCATATAATCAAAACCCGAAACATCAAATGGTTCAATAACAAGTGAATAATTCATAGGCATTTCCTGACGTCTACCAACATTACAAATTCTTTGACATTCATCATAAGAGAGGACAAACTTACATGCATCTTTGAAGATAGTAGGCCAATAAAAACCAGATCGTAATACCTTGTGTGCAGTTATGTCTCCCGCATGGTTTTCCTCCGTATGCCTCGGAGTGACACTTTCATAGGATTTGTTCCTGTTCATGCTCAGGTACACAACGTCTAATAAAACCATCTACTCTTTCTTTATATAAATGTGGGTCATCCCAAAAGTAATGTCTTAAATCAAAGAAGAACTTTTTCATTTGTTGGTATGTGAAACTAGGTGGTATATATTTAGCAACAATGTAATTAGCATAATCTGCATACCAAGGAGTATTATGAGAAGCATTTATCATAGCTAATTGTTCATCAGGGAAATCATCATTAATAGGATGTGGGCCATCAAGAACATTTTCCATTCGAAACAAATTATCATCTACGGGATTCTCAGCTCCCTTTCTATCAATAATATGCAAATCAAATTCTTGTAGCAAAAGAACCCACCTAATAAGTCTAGGTTTAGCATCTTTCTTTTCCATAAGATATTTAATAGCAGCATGATCAGTGTGAATAGTAACTTTGGAATCAACAATGTAAGATCTGAATTTATCACATGCAAACACAACTGCTAAAAATTCTTTCTCGGTAGTAGCATAATTTCTTTGAGCACTGTCTAGAGTTTTACTAGCATAATGAATAACATTCAATTTCTTATCAACTCTTTGCCCTAGAACAACACCAACAACATAATCACTAGCATCACACATAATTTCAAAGGGTAGGTTCCAATCAGGTGGTTGAACAATAGGTGCAGAAATTAAGGCTTTCTTAAGTATTTCAAAGGCTTCTACACAATCATCAACAAAAGCAAATGGCACATCTTTTTGCAAGAGATTAGTAAGAGGCCTAGAAATTTTAGAGAAGTCTTTTATAAACCTTCTATAGAAACCAGCATGACCAAGGAAACTTCTTATACCTTTTATATCTTTAGGACATGGCATTTTCTTAATTGCATCAACTTTAGCTTTATCAACTTCAATACCTCTTTCAGAAATTTTATGCCCAAGGACTATACCTTCACTCACCATAAAGTGGCACTTCTCCCAATTCAAGACAAGATTAGTTTCTTCACATCTCTGCAAAACTCGATCAAGGTTGCTTAAGCAATCATCAAAAGAAGTTCTGTAAACGGAAAAATCATCCATGAAAACCTCAACAATCTTTTCACAAAAGTTAGAGAATATAGCAGTCATACATCTTTGAAAGGTAGCAGGTGCATTACATAAACCAAAAGGCATACGATGATAAGCATAAGTTCCGAAAGGACAAGTAAAGGTGGTTTTCTCTTGATCTTCAGGTGAGACAGGTATTTGAGAAAAAACCAGAATAACCATCTAGGAAACAAAAGTGTGTATGCTTAGATAATCTTTCTAACATTTGATCAATAAAAGGCAAGGGGTAATGATCTTTCCTAGTAACTTTATTTAATTTTTTGAAATCAATTACCATCCTATAAACGGTTACAATTCTTTGTGGAATAAGTTCATTTTTATCATTAGGAACAACGGTAATACCTCCTTTCTTAGGAACACAATTAACAGGACTTACCCATCTACTATCAGCTATGGGATAAATTATACCTGCCTCCAGAAGCTTTAATATTTTAGTTCTTACCACATCCTTCATTTTAGGATCCAACCTTCTTTGATGATCTACAACGGGTTTAGCATCTGGCTCCATATGAATTTTATGTTGACATAAAGTGGGACTAATGCCCTTAAGATGATCGAGAGTATATCCAATAGCGGCACGGTGCTTCTTCATAGTTTTAAGTAATCTCTTTTCTTCATGCTCTGAAAGGTTAGCACTAATAATAACAGGATATATCTTCTTTTCATCAAGGTAAGCATATTTAAGTGTATCAGGTAATTGCTTTAATTCAAACACAGGATCACCCTTCGGTGGAAGAGGATCTCCCAAGGTTTCAACAGGCAAATTATGTTTAAGGATAGGTGCTTGCTTAAAGAACAACTCATCTATTTCATTTCTTTCATTCATATGCATATCATTCTCATGATCTAGCAAATATTGTTCTAAAGGATTAGTAGGAGGCACAACAATAGAAGCAAGACCTACAATTTCATTTTTATTGGGTAATTCTTTATCATGAAGTTGTCTACTAAACTTAGAGAAATTAAATTCATGAGATATATCACCAAACTTAACTCTAACCTTCTCTTTAACACAATCAATTTCAGCATTAACGGTATTCAAGAAAGGTCTACCAAATATAATGGGACAAAATTATCTTGTTGTGAACCAAGTACAAAGAAATCAGTAGGGTATTTGATCTTACCACACAAGACTTCAACATCTCTAACAATCCCAAGTGGTGTAATAGTATCTCTATTTGCAAGCTTAATAGTAACATCAATATGTTCAATCTCAACAGGTGCAATATCATGCATTACTTCTTGATATAAAGAAAACGGAATAGCACTCACACTAGCACCCATATCACATAAACCATGATAGCAATGACCTCCAATCTTAACAGAAACAACGGGCATGCCAACTACAGGATTGTTCTTGTCTAACATATCTCGTTCATTTCTAACAGGTTTAGCAATTCTAGCAGCCTCATCGCAAAAATAAATAACATGCCCATCAATATCATCAACCAAAAGATCTTTAACCATTGCAATATTAGGTTCAACTTTAGTTTGTTCAGAAGGTCTAGGTGTTCTTATATTACTTTTGTTAACCACAGTTGAAGCTTTAACATGTTCCTTAATCCTAACAGGGAAAGGAGGTTTCTCAATATAAGAACTAGGCACAACTGGATCAACATTGTAAACAATTGTTTCTTCTTTAACACTAATAGGTTCTTCATTTACTTAAACACATGTTACAGATGATGTTTGAGCAACCCCAAAGTCCACCGTACGATAAGAAGTGACTACGATACTCTCATGGTCTAAGGAACTTAAACACACGTTAACACTCTGTATTATAACAATTGACTTCAGATGATATTATCTCAAAGTATAACAAACAAGTTTGGGTCGATTCAATATGATCGTTCTTCTAACGTCATACTCTCAATGTTGTTTTAGGACTATCGTTACACTTAACGATATCCTAACATCCAGAAAACATGATCACCGACAACACTTGAGTCAATCTTAGAGGCAAGACTAGGAACCTAATTTTACCGTTTATCATTCCCCACGTGCATATGAGTTTTCCACTGAATCGCATATTCCAGGATCATAGCAATTATAGCATGGAATATAAACTCTTAATTATGAACATGGAAATATAATAATATAATATTATTGCTTCTAAGGCATATTTCCAACATAGAGCCACCAAAAAATGCCCATAAAATGTCAACTCGCTCCAAATCCGGTTTTTGCATGCCCAAACGCTTATTCTTTGCGGACACATCCTCCACAACCCTCTCACCCATTCCACCTACCTACAAATCAGCCCTCAAAGACCCCAATTGGAAACAAGTATGCTAGATGAATACAATGCTTTAAACAAAAACTCTAGTTGGTCTTTGGTGCCTAAGCGTGCAGGTGTTAATGTGGTCACGGGGAAGTGGATTTTTCGACATAAGTTCAACATTGATGGCTCTTTGACACGTTACAAGGCTTGTTGGGTGGTACGTGCATTTACACAACGTGAAGGTGTGGATTATGATGAAACCTTTAGTCCAGTGGTCAAGCCAGCTACAATCCGGGTGGTCTTGAGTCTTGCAACATCACACTCTTGGCATATTCATTAGTTGGACGTCAAAAATGCATTTCTACATGGTGATCTCAATGAAACAGTGTACTTCTCCCAACCGACTGGCTTTGTGGATTCCTCTCATCCGGATCACATTTGCCTTCTTCGCAAGTCACTTTATGGCCTTAAACAGGCCCCTCTCACATGGTTTCTTCGCTTTCAGGCTTTCTTGCTATCCCTTGGATTTTGGGCTTCCAAAAGTGACTCTTCACTATTCATTCTTCACCGTGGTCCTGCACTTGCATATTTGCTTGTCTACGTGGACGATATTATTCTCACTGCCAACTCTAGCCAGACACTCAACTCCTCTTTTCGTCCCTCAAATCTGAGTTTTCCATGACGGACTTGGGTGATCTCTCCATCATTTCCTCGGCATTAATGTTACACCCAACAACTCCGACCTCTTTCTTTGTCAGCAACAATACACTCTTGAAATTCTTGAGCGAGCCAACATGTTGCACTGCAAACCGGTCTCCACAGCTATTGACACCACCTCCAAATTATCTCCTGCCGATGGTCAAATCCTCTCCAACCCTACCTACTACCGTAGCTTGGCAGGAGCTTTGCAGTATCTCTCTTTCACTCGGCCGGACATATCTTATGCGGTTCAACATGTGTGTTTGTTCATGCTTGAGCCTCGCGACACACACATGCAACTCATCAAGCGAATTCTTCGTTACCTGCAAGGCACATCTCATTATGGGCTTCAGTTCTACAAGTCCTCTTCCACGGATCTTATCGCCTATACGGACGCCGATTGGGCAAGGTGTCCGGACACACGGAAATCCACATCGGGGTTTTGTGTCTTTCTTGGGTCCAACCTCATCTCTTGGTCCTCCAAATGCCAAGCAACCGTATCCCGTTCTAGTGCAGAGGTAGAGTACAGAGGTGTGGCAAATTGCGTCGATGAGTCATGCTGGTTAAGACAACTTCTTCACGAGCTAAGTGTCCACCACAGCGTGCAACCGTGGTATATTGTGACAACATCAGTGCATCTTATCTTGCATGCAACCCCGTGCAACATCAACGCACCAAGCACATTGAGATTGACTTTCATTTTGTGCGTGATCGCGTAGCCTTGGGCGAAGCTCGTGTATTGCATGTTCCCTTCAGCTCACAGTTTTTTGCTGACTTGTTCACTAAAGGGTTGTCGTCTCCTGTGTTCCACGAATTCAGATCCAGCCTCAACGTCCAAGCTTATGGAGTTCCGGCTGGGGGGGGGGGGGGGGGGGGTGTTAAATTGTGTATGTTATGTAACATTACCTTCTATTGTTGTACATGTCCTGATAAATAGGATCCCACGACGCCCAGGGCATGCGTGCCTAAACTCTAGGGGCGATCGTTGCTTCTCTCTCTCTCTCTCTCTCTCTCTCTCTCTCTCTCTCGTATATATGCCATGTACCCTATAACAGTTTTCAATCAAGGAAGAATTATTCTTTCCAACTCGGATCACCATCCGTATGAATCAACAGGTCATCTGGTATTTGTATCTTCCTCGCAAAAAAAAAATCTGCTATTTGTATCCAAGAAGCCTCAATCTCCTCACCTCGCTTGGTGACAGGTAATCTATATGCAACGCTGATTTGATTGATTTTCGTCAAAAAGAAAAGGTTTGGAGGGATTGGACAAAACATAGGCACGTCGACGGCAACAAGCTCAGAATCTAGCCACGCACAAACAGAATAATATCATAACACCATTGAGTTGACCAGGGCCGTAGAAAATGTCATTCACGCAGCTAACTGGTTTCGAGGTTTGAGCGGCAGGAGTGTGCTCATTATCGAGGGATCTTTGATGTCCAGTTTGTATTTTTTTTAACGGATGTCCACTTCAAAGGAGGGGCGGTGGTTTCTAGGGCTCGTCTGGTCCGCAGTTTTCGGCTGGCTAACATGCTTGCCTGTACTGTGCAGGTTCAAGCACGAGTAGACAAGAACCTTTCCGAGAGGTGATGCCACCACTTCGAGTTAGGGTAGCAGGCAGGCAGAATATCTTCTCGGATTCAGTACGAGCATGCACGATGGCCCACGGCGGTGCAAGCAAATCTGAAGCGCTCTTGCACTTTCTTATTTTCCAGCAGTTTTTCAGCAAGCAATTGTCGGTCACAGTCATCAAAACTGTTGCTACTTGCAACTTGCACTCTCTCATTTTTCAGCTAGTTTTTTGAGAGAACGTCGGTCTTTATTGATCAAGCAACAAATTTACAAAGAGTCTCCCGGATGCAATCTGGAGCATAATGAAAAATACAAAGACTAGTGGAGTTCAGACTTGATCTAGCTAAGACATGAGCTAAAACATTTAGATGCCGACGCACATGGATGAACGACGCAGACGAGAGACAACTTGCCGCTTCCCTGATATCAGCCACAATGGATCCCACCACAGAACGATCCCTGGATGGAGAGTTCACACGTTGCACAAGCGAGAGGCAGTCTGACTTGAAAAGCACATCAGCATAGCCTTCCTCCCGCACCAACCTGGCCGCACGACGAAGCGCCATGGCTTCGGCAACTTCAGGAGACAGCACACCCTTCAGAGGTTCAGAGCAAGCCGCCACACACTGACCCAGATGGTCCAGAACCACAACACCAACTCCGGATTTGTTCAGTTCCTCAGAAACAGCAGCATCCGAGAAAGCAACCATCGTACCATGCGGCGGCGGTGACCAAAGGGGACTTGAAGAGAAGGTCTCACGCCTATGTGCAGGTGCAGGTTTGTACAGGTGTTGTAAGATCAAATCGATGTAAGCCCGGGTCCTAGCCGCAGTGCGTGTCGGATGTGGAGCTTCAGGTTCATTCCTTGCAGTGTTCCGCGCCTCCCAGATATGCCAAATGGTCACTGTCAAGACTGTCGCTTCCTGATCAGAGCAGCGGGAGAGAGAGTCGAAGAGCCACTGCCTAGGTGACGCAAAGGACGACCGACAGAGCTCGATGTCAAAAGTCTCCTTGATCACGTCCCACACCGCGCGAGCATGGGAACAGAACAGCAGAGCATGCTCCACACTCTCCGGTCGACCGCAGAAACAACAATCCGTCCGAGTCGGGACCTGGCGATGACGAAGCTGCTCACCCGAAGGAAGACAATCATGAGCCAGGCGCCAAAGGACTATCTTCATCTTGTTTGGGGCCTTGACCCGCCACAGCGTTTTCCACAATTTCTCCTCCGCCGGCCAATTCGAGTACTGACCCAGGCCGTTGCCACTCCGAGCCGTTAAGAAACGTCTCGTTCTTGCCATGTTATAAGCAGACCGGACAGAATAATCTCCAAATCTGGTGAAAGGCCAGCGAGCATAATCCGGTGCCCCAAGGCTGCTAATAGGAATCTGAAGGATATCGTCAGCCACATTCTCAGGAAAGAAAGCTCTCACTGTTTCCTCATCCCATGATCCATTCAGCTCGTCAAGAAGGCAGTGGACAGTGGCGGTCTCCGGGATGGGAGAGACAGGGTGCAGCACAGCCGGTGGCGTTGAAGGAATCCAATGGTCAGATAGGATACGAATGCTCCTTCCGTCACCGACGGCCCATTGAACGCCCTGTTTCAGTAAATCTCGGCCATGCAGGATACCACGCCATGTAGCCGAGGCTGTACGAGGCACCGTGGCATTCCAGAAGTTCCCAGTCGGAAAGTATCTTCCCTTCAACACACGAGCACATAATGAATCAGATTCAGTAAGAAGCCGCCAACCCTGTTTACCGAGCATTGCTTGATTAGACAACGCCATGTCGCGAAAACCCATGCCACCGAGCGACTTCGGGGTCGAGAGCCAGGTCCAAGATCTCCAGTGAAGCTTCTTCTTTCCGTCCTCCCGACCCCACCATTGATCAGCCACAATTTGGCGAAACTTCTCACAAGTTGTGACAGGAAGGCGAAAGCATCGAGACAAAGGTTGGAATGGCATGTGTGATTGATTTCAGCAGTGTTTCATTCCCAGCCCTAGACAAAGGCCGGTCGGACCATCCATGTATATTCTGCCATGCTCTATCAGTCAAAAAATTGAAAGTGCTGGGGGGTGATTTGCCAACCTCTGTGGGCATACCAAGGTAAGAATCACGAAATGTCTCATTATGAACTCCCAACTGAGACTTTACCCTGTTCTTAACACTATCCGAACTGTGACGTCCAAAAAATATTGAGGATTTCTCCTTGTTGATAGCTTGTCCAGAGCCCTCACAGTATAAGTTTAGCACCGATTCCAACGAGTCCACACTACGGTGATCACTCTTAGCAAAGAAAATGCTATCGTCCGCAAATAGGAGGTGTGAGATAGGTGGACCTTGACGGCCATTTCTGATCCCATGTAGCTCGCCACAACACTCCTTCTGAAATAGCAGACTAGACAACCTTCAGTGCATAAGAGGAACAAGTAGGGGCTGATTGGGTCCCCTTGGCAGATACCCCGGGAAGGTACAACCGAATCAGTAAGCTCCCCGTTGACTCTGACAGCATAGCGAACATTAGTCACACACCTCATCACAGAATCAATCTAGGCTGGGGCAAAACCGAGCTTACACAGACAACCATGCAGATAGCTCCATTCAACACGGTCATATGCTTTCATCATATCAATTTTCAGAGCAAAGAAAGGTTGCTTCACCCGCTGCCGACGGATAGTATGCAAGCACTCATACGCAATCAAGGTGTTGTCAGTAATCAGTCTACCAGGGACAAAAGCACTCTGACATTCAGACACCACAACCGGCAGAAGCACCTTCAAACGATTGGCCAAGACTTTGGATGCAATTTTATATAGGACATTGCAGAGGCTGATTGGACGGAAGTTCTTCAATTGCTTCGGTCTTGCCATTTTGGGGATTAGAACAATCACAGAATCACAGAAACCGTCGGGAATAGGCCTTCCCTCGAGGAATCCTCGTACAGCCTGACAAATATCCTCCTCAAGGAAATTCCAATGAGTTTGATAAAATAGAGCCGGGAACCCATCGAGACCCGGGGCTTTTGTAGGACCCATTTGGAACAAAGCAGCCCTAATTTCTTCATTAGTGTATGGCTTGCACAGCTCCTCATTCATGTCAGCCGTAATCTTTTGAGGAATAGCATCAATGACATCGTCCGCGGCTTGGCAAAGTTCAAAAGTGAACAACTTATCGTAGAAGCTCTGCACCATACCTTTAATTTCCCCCTGGGAAGTGCAACAAGAGCCATCCTCACGGACAAGTGATTTAATTCTGTTCGTTCTGCGGCGGGCCGTCGCTCTAGCATGGAAGAAGTCAGTGTGACGGTCTCCTGCCTTAAGCCAATCGACACGGGACCGCTGTCTTTCCATTATTTCCTCTCGCTCAAAAAGTTCATAGAGCTGGCTCTCGATAGACCATTCCTCAGCCAGAGATGAGGCGGAAGGTGGCGAGGCCCTAATCGTAGCCAGACGACGTTCCAACTTCCCAATCTTCCTCCAGATACATCCAAAGGCCTCCTTGCTCCATGTTCGCAGCAAGCCCGCAACATGCTTTAAGTTAGACCAGGTAGACTGCAAGGAGGAGCAGCCATCTCTACCATCAGACCAAGCCTGTTCCAGGGTGTCTCTGTAATCATCCGCATGGAGCCACATCGCTTCGAACCTGAAACCTTGCTGCACAGGTGGAGGACGATCCTGACTAGCATTGTCTTCCAAGGAGACCAGGATGGGGTAGTGATCAGAAGTAGTGGCAATAAGGTTCTCCACACCACACACATCGAACAGACTAGTGAAAGCTCCATTTGCCACGGCCCGATCAAGACGGCATTTGACATGGCTGTTCGGATCTTGTTTATTGCACCATGTAAATTTAGGGCCCGAGAAGCCCAAGTCAGTTAAACCACAGTCCATCAGGCAATCTCTAAAGGCCGAAATCTGGGACTCTGAGCGATCTCGAGGACCGCAGTGTTCATCCCGTGAGAGAACTTCGTTGAAGTCCCCACAACATATCCAAGGGCCTTCCCAAACAGGTTGCAGACGGCGAATAAGCTCCCAGAACTGAGACCTGTCTTCCCGCCTTGGTTCCCCGTATATGAAGGACGCACGCCAAATCACACCATCATTCAACTTCACACGAGCATCAATGCAGCGCTTATTAGCCGCCTGAACAGACACCTCTGCAGAAGA
The DNA here is from genome assembly GCA_039707655.1 of Elymus sibiricus. NCBI lineage: Eukaryota > Viridiplantae > Streptophyta > Magnoliopsida > Poales > Poaceae > Elymus > Elymus sibiricus. The sequence continues at coordinate 340,829,863 of CM077666.1, read as the reverse complement.
TGACCAAAACAAGGACAAACCACCACTGAGGCCCTCACTGCTAACAGCAAAGCATCCATTAAAACCCAGAGACCACATAAAATTCCTCACAAGGGAGTCCCTCATCTTCGTCTCTGAAAGAAAGAGGAGGGAGGGGCGGTAAAGCTTCACAAGCCAGCGAAGCTCGCCAACTGTCGAGTCCGACCCCAAACCTCGACAGTTCCAGCAAATGATACTCATTGCGTCTGGCGGGGCTGCTCTGCAGCCTCCGCCGGATCCGCCGATCGAATGTTTGAGACATGCTGCTTCTTGTTGGATTCAGAGTCAGTGGTCTTATCCCAAACCTCACTAATTGCAGGAACACCAGATGAGGGAACAAGGGCTAAAGCATTCTCCTCTGCAGCCCCGAGATCCGATGGCATATCTTGGTACTTAGCAGATTTCCTCTTCAGACCATTCGAATCCCTTTTCTTTTGTGGCGCAGGGAACAGCTCCCTACCCGGGTCGCCTCCACGCCCTTTACCACGGCCACGAGAGGATCGCCCACGGCCACGAGCAGACCCCCCTCCCTTGAGAGGGGATGACACCTCCCCGTCTCCATCAGCTGGGCCGGTTTGGTCTCTGGTCTTGGATTGACCTGAGGACAAAAAGCGAGCCTCGCCATAGTTACCCTCACCGGCAGCCGACGATGATGCATTACTGGACCTTGATCCCCCGGATTTCCTCGGATTCTCATCAGTCACGCACAGCTTCTTTGCAGCATAGGGCAGATCCCCATTCTCATCTCTAGTGCCTGGAGTTGGACACATGATCGAGGAGTGCCCCAGGAGTCCACATGAGAAACAGTAAAAAGGAAGCCGCTCATACATCACAGAGTAGGTTTCAGTAGTTTTCATCTTAACCGAAGTTACTGTCACATAGCGGACGATCGGTTCTTGAACAGCAATCTCAGCTCTCACTCTCATGAAACCACCCCAGCAGCGACCATCTGCATCAGACTCCACCTTGGAAATCCGCCCAATGGGTTTGGCGAACTCCATCCCAAGTTTGGCCTTCATAAGTCTTGGCGGAAGCTTCATAATGCGGGCCCAGATGGCCAAGCGATCAAACTGTACCTGAAGAGGCTGAACATTCAAGTCGAACACCTTGAGGAGCACGGCATGTTTGCCCACCATCCATGGTGAGCCTTCGATCACACTGGCCCTGTCTGCCTGGGTACCAAATTCTGCGACGAACACATTATCCCCTGATGGGTGGAACAACCATCCTTTCGGATTGCCCCACGCCGGCCTCATCGCCGACGAGATCGTCTGGATGTGAAGGGTATTGGGGGACAGCACCTTCCCCACCAGGGCACAATCCGGGGCCACCAGATCGACCTCGTCTTCATCGTCCAGGATCACCGGGTGCGCCTCCACCGCTGTGAGGCGAAGCCGCTCCATCAGTTCCTCAACACAATCTGCGGAACAAGAACCGCCCCCCGAAGAAGATGGCCCACCAACCACCGCCTCTTTCCTTTTGCCAGGCAGCACTGGAACCGGCAGAACACCGCCGCCGCCTTGCGCAGGACTCACGCCCACGAGGGCACCACGCCTCACCCCGTCACGCGCCTCCGCCATTGAACACCGGCAAACCTCGACCAACCACTGCCAAGGGTGGGCAGCTAACCAAAGAACGCCTCGGAATCACCCCGAACAGCGGCGAGAGGAAGAATTACCAGTGCCCCCTAGAGACAGGAGGGATCACTAGGACAGGGAAGGAGGAATTGGATCCGCGAAGCACAATCACAGACCCTCACGGTGATCTCACCCTAGGAACCGCCCGTCGCCAGAGAGTCACGGGAGCCTAGGAGAGAGAACATTACTGGCAGAGCCGTCAAAGTGTATTTTTCAGCTAGTTTTTTAGACCATTCAGCTAGCCATTTTGGATGTTTTTCAGCTTGCTCCTCTTGACATCTTCCGATAATAAGGATCAGCCATTTGCCAGATTTAGAGTGTCCTTAGATGTTTCAGAAAGGCAACAATTTTATCTTCCGGAAAATTCGCAGGGGCACGCACCTGCGGATCCTTGTGCAACCCTTGATCTACGTTGTGATCTGAACAGATGTTCCGACGGAAATTGGTTAAAAAATTATGTGAATTCTTAACCGTCTCAATACAAGACAATATACATGTTTATTTTATACAAATACTTCGATGGACCATTCTTGTATGTCTTCCTTTATGTGTGTATGTTGCATCCCCGTTCTGTTAGATACCTACTTTATTTTTCAACCCTACTTGAGCAGTCCACTTCACTGTTCACCTTTTTCTTCCTCAATTTGAATATTGTTCCACTTGGAGGTTCCATTACTCTTTCATTGTCTTCTTTCTCTCTATTTTTTTTTCTTCTGTGCAATTACTTTACCTGATGTTAACTCATCAGTTCGTCCTGTTCTGTCGATTTGTAAGTTCATGCCATCATTTGTACCATGAAAATTTTGTACACTCCTTTTGCCAATTAGTATCCTCTTCATGTTCGTCGGATTCCCATCGTTCTTCGGACTACCAATTCATCGACTCTTATTTCCATGTCCTTACCGCGGTACGACAAATTATGTCATCTTGTGCCATCTCGCACCACATCAACCAATGAATAAGAAGGTGAACAGGAACAATCAATAAACCACTGCAATTACATTGTTCCTCCCGCACTTGTTCTTCTTCTGTCTGATCATTTTCTTAGTGGTAACCTATTAGATCTTGTTTTCTTAAGTTACGTACCATGAATTTTACCGTTCATTCCGTATTTCCTTTAATTCTTCAGTTTTCAGGTCCCAAACTTGCCCAATAGACAGAATGATGCCAAGTTAATGTGCTCAAAATGAAGGGCATTAGAGCATCTACAACCACAACTCGCAAAAACCGCCCCTCACCCGCGGACACGTCCGGACACACCTGCTGGCAGTGCCCATTTTTCGCTGTTCACAACCGTAGTTCCCATTTGCCCGCACCAAATCCATGCAATGCATGCAACAACGTAAACAAAAGAACGTAGATCAATATCGAACGATAAATTTCTCCACATAGTTCATCGGACATGCTGCATCGTACCCAAAAGACATAGTTCGTCGGATTTATACTACAAATAAAATAAAACTAGGTAAAATGCGGAGGCGGAGGCGGCCGGACTTCACCGCTTGGCCGGGCCCCTGCCCTTGCGGTCGGCGGCGCGGCGGTCCGTCTCCTCCGTGTATGCGTCGATGGCGGGAGGGTCGTCGTCGTCTGTGGTGGTGCCGCTCTCCGATGCGGACGAAATGTAGCCGGAGAAACGGCGGAGGACGCGCTGCTGCTCCTTCACGTGGCGGGCGGCCTTGGCGGCGGCGGTCTCCTTCTCCCATGTGAGGCGCTCGGACGCCTCGAGCCCGAGGTGGACCGCCTTCGCGTTCTTGCGCTGGAGGCGCCACACGTCAGACTCCGCAGTGGTCAGCGACCGCCGCATGACCTCGCGGAGGAGCGCCTCCTCCGGGTCGACGGGGATGGAGCGCGCCCGCTGGCGGGAAGAGCCGGACTCCTCCGCGGCCGCCGCCCGCTGCCGCTCGCTCTGGGCCGCATTCGCCTCTGACTTCGGCATGCGCATCCGCACGGCAGCCGTGTGCATGAGCACCCACTGTTGCCCGTGTGGCTACCGTCGGAGGGGAAGGGGAGACTTTGCTCCAAATCTGGAGTGGCGCGGAGTTGGACGGGCGGGCGCGGCCCACATTCCACCATCGGGACATGGGGGAGCTCGCAGATGCGGCGGAGCTCGAGCTCCTGCTGGTGTCCACGCTATCGGGCCAGTGGGAACCGGGGTACCACGGCCCGTCTACCTACAGGTCCTGGAAGCAACACCTGGAGAAGGCCCACGAGGCCGCCCAGCCATGGGCGCCGCGAAGCAAGACACCTCGCGAGGCGCCGGCCTCAGGAGGACCCCTCCGCATGGAGCGGACCACCAAGACTTAGCAGCAGCAGTGACAGCAGGAGGCCTCACGAGGCCCTCTCGCGAGGAGGCCTCCCGAGGCCACCCAAGGCGGGCGCCGCCTGGCGCCGGCCACACGGTTCAGTGCTCCCCACGTGGCTGATGCGCTTGGTGACGAACAGCGGCAGGAGCCGTACCAGCAGGCACGGACAGAGAGGGTTTCCTCTCTTTGGTGCTAAGGGAGCAGCGCCAGCTCCCCACCCCCAAAGCAAGTCCCAAAGATTGTCCGTTTGGTGAAAGAAGACCAGGACGATAAGGCGCGCAGGGCGGAGGTCATCACCGAGCCCACCGGCGCGTCATGGATAGCACCTTTGCAGGCGAAGACCGCCTTTTGTCAGGATAAGCCTGGGCGCCTGTCCCCTTTCAAATTGCCGTTGTGTGTGGCAACCCTTCCCGCCAACGTTTTCGGGGGAAGAGGACCAAGGCAGTTACAAAAGGGGCAGTGCTGCCACAGTCGAGATGGATCGGCTTCCCTTGTCTTCAACCTTGTACGCGATAACCTTCTTGCCCACAATAATCCCAAACCTGGGTAATCGCTGTGTCCCCTATTGTGCCCTGTGCTCCGCGTGCTCTCGTCGTAGTCTCGCCGTGGTCACCGCGGAGCGGATAGGAACGAGCACGCGCCAGAGTTCGAACCAGGGTCCCCAGAGCCCCGATTCCGACATTTGGCGCACCAGGTAGGGGGCGTGCTTCCGTTTCATCTACTCCTCCATCGCCATGGCCGACGCTCGCCGTGAGCGCGCGGAGCGCCGGGCGGTCAGGGTGGCCCAGACGGAGCCGGTCGCCCGTGACAACCGCCGTCACCGCGCCGGAGCCGCCACCGACCCTGCTGCTAGGGAGCAGCAGGCCTCCTCCCTCCATCCATCCTTGGCGCGGGCCGGCCACACCGCCTCGGCCTCCTCCCTCGCCCGCCGCGAGCCGCCAGGTCCGCAGGCCGTGCTGCTCATGGCATGCAAGCTCCTGCGCTACCGCCCCACCGACGCCGGCTACGACGCCTGGCTCACCCGCATCACCGAGCTCGTCAATGTCGCCGGAGACGCCCCTGCGGCCTCTCACTCGCTCCGCCCTCCGTCGCCTCTCACCGGGGAAGTGGCGCATGGCGCACCTCCACCGCCTCCTCCTTCGAATGGGGACGCCGAGCGCCACCGCGGCGCGCGGGCGCGCTAGCTGTCCCGGAGCGCATCCTCAACGGACCCCGGCGAGGAGAGCTGCCAGATCGTCAGGCACGCGCGTCCTCCTCGAGCAACAGCGCCATCGCCAGGACCGCACCATCCAGGAGGTCGCGGCGGCCGGTCGCCAGAACCGTGCCGCCCTCGCTGGTGGCGTCACCTCCAGCATCGGGGGCTGCCGCGCCTTCACCCGCGAGCTGCACCGCGTGGTGTGGCCCGCAAAGTTCAAGCCGGACCTGCCTCCTCGCGACGACGACACCCCCAACCCCACGGAGTTCCTGCAGCTTTACACACTGAGCATCGAGGCAGCGAACGGTGATGACAAGGTCATGGTGAACTGGTTCCCCATGGCCCTCAAGGACGCGTCGCGCTCCTGGCTCATGAACCTCCCTGAGGCGCCCATCTCTTCGTGGGCCGAGCTATGCAAGCAGTTCGTCGCCAACTTCAAGGGCACGCACGAGCGCCCCCTCACACTCAATGACTTGTGTGTCGTGCGCCAGCGCCCCGACGAGACCCTGCGCAAGTACATGCAGCGCTTCAGCCAGGTGCGCAACAAGATCCCGCGTGCCTCCGACGTCGCCATCGTCTCCGCGTTCTCCAATGGCATCACGGACGTCCGGATGCGTGAGAAGCTCGCCATCAACGACGAGCTCGACACCGTGGTTGAGCTGTTCGACCTCGCCGACAGGTGCGCCAAGGCCGAGGAGGGCCGCCTCTTCATCCACAACGATCCCGACCAGGCGCCTGACGCCGCCAAGGCCAAGAGCAAGGAATCCAAGCACAAGGGCCCTGCCGTGCTTGCGGCAGAGCCTGAGCAGAATCGCGGCCGCGACCGTGATGAGCCCAAGAGGGATGGCCACCCGTACTGCGCCTACCACGACATGTTCTCCCACAACACCGAAGACTGCCACGAGCTCAAGCTGCTTCGCGAGAACCGCCAGGACGGGCGTGGCGGCCGCAACGATCGCGGCGCCGGCCGCGGAGGCGGCCGCAGCAGCAACCGCTGGGGCGACCGCGGCAACAACGGCAACAACAACTTCCGGCAGGGCTACCGCGACTAGCCGCGGCATGCCGATCCTTAGGCCAACGCCGCTCTGCCGCCTCTACCGCCACCGCCTCGAAGGAACGACGGCAACCAGCCTGGGGATGGCGCTGGGGGCTACCAGGAGCCTCGCGGGGTGGCTTGCATCCTTGGTGGGGCTCAGACTCCCCCGTCCAACCGCCACTTCAAACAGTTCGCTCGCGAGGTGAACGCAGCCCTCCCGAGGCCTGAGGCTTCTCAGCCCCTCAAGTGGTCGCAGTACGCCATCTCCTTTGACTCCACGGACCACCCCAAGTCTGTCGGTACCAAAACCGGCAGATCTCGGGTAGGGGGTCCGAACTATGGGTCAAGGAGTCGATGGTAACAGAGAGCGTAGAGACAGCGATTTACCCAGGTTCGGGCCCTCTCGAGGAGGTAAAACCCTACGTCCTGCTTGATTGTATTGATGTGATTGTATGAAGGTTACAGAGTTGATCTACCTCGAGATCAGATGGGCTAAACCCTAGATTATGAGTCTTCTCCCTACGGACTAAACCTCCTGGTTTATATAGACACCAGGGGGGCCCTAGGGTTACATATGGTCGGTTATCATCATGGATAAACATGCCGGTTACGACATCTATTCCTTGGAAGAGACGCCAAGACTTCAGGGATTTCCTTCTATCATACGGGGTCGTCCACAATCCAGCCTTCCATCGACGTATAGAGAGCGGCCCACCAGTCCGGCCCATGAGAGATAGGCCGGCAGCCCGAGTACCCCCTAGTCCGGGACACCCTCAAAGTCCACGGAGGCAGTGGGCGCGATCCCCATGCTGTGCACCCCCACCATCAGCAACGTTGCTATCACCAAGACGCTCGTCGACGGAGGCGCATGCCTCAACGTGATCTCCATGGAGACCTTCGAGAAGCTCCAAGTACCCTACGAGCAGCTGATACCGACGAGGCCCATCTCAGGAGTCACTGACGGCTCCATGCTGCCTCTGGGGCAGGTGCGCCTTCCCGTCACCTTCGGCACCCGCAAGAACTACCGCACTGAGCTCATCGACTTTGATGTGGCGCACATTGGCCTGTCGTACAACGCCATCCTGGGCTACCCCGCGCTCGCCAAGTTCATGGCCATGACCCATCACGCCTACAACGTCCTCAAGATGCCGGGCTGTAGCGACATCATCACCGTCCGCTGCGACGAGAAGGACGCAGTCCGCTCCCTCGTGAGCGCTTACAAGGCTGCCGCCATTGCCTACCCCGCTAATGAGGGCGAAGTCGAGCCTCCTGAGGCCGCACCCATGAAGAAGAAGCAGTTGTTCTCTCAGGCACGCGCCGAGATGAAAAAGGTGTCGGTGGACGGCAACGGCTCAGGCCCTGATACGTCCATTTTGCATCATGTTTTGCTACTGTTATTTATAGTGTTTTTGATCAATATAACACTTTGTGGAGCAATTCTAATGCCTTTTCTCTCTTAATATGCAAGATTTACACAAGGAGGGAGATTGCCGGCAGCTGGAATTCTGGACCTGAAAAAGCTATGTCAGAGATACCTATTCTGGACATCTCGAAATGAGCTGAAATTTTACGGAGATTTATTTTGGAATAAATAAAAAATACTGGAAGCAAGAAGTACCAGAGGGGGCCACCCAGGTGCCCACGAGGCACCAGGGCGCGCCACCCCCCCAGGCATGCCCTGGTACCTCGTGGGGCCCCTGGTCAGCCTCTGGCCCCCATTTTCTGGTATATAAGTCCATTTGCCCTAGAAAAAATATAGAGAAGACTTTCGGGATGGTGCGCCGCCGTCTCGAGGTGGAACTTGGGCAGGAGCACTTTTGCTCTCTAGCGGAGAGATTCTGCCAGGGATACTTCCCTCCGGGAGGGGGAAATCATCGCCATCGACATCACCAGCGATCCTCTCATCGTGGGAGGACTAATCTTCATCAACATCTTCACCAGCACCATCTCATCTCAAACCCTAGTTCATCTCTTGTATTCAATCTTTGTCTCAAAACCTCAGATTGGTACCTGTGGGTTGCTAGTAGTGTTGATTACACCTTGTAGTTGATGCTAGTTGGTTTATTTGGTGGAAGATTATATGTTCAGATCTATTATGCTATTCAACACCTCTCTGATCTTGGACATGAACATGATTTGTGAGTAGTTACTTTTGTTCTTGAGGACATGGGAGAAGTCTTGTCATAAGTAATCATGTGAATTTGGTATTCGTTCGATATTTTGATGATATGTATGTTGTTGATTCCCTTAGTGGTGTCATGTGAACGTCGACTACATGACACTTCACCATATTTGGGCCTAAGGGAATGCATTGTGGAGTAGTAATTAGATGATGGGTTGCTAGAGTGACAGAAGCTTAAACCCTAGTTTATGTGCTATTCCATAAGGGGCTGATTTGGATCCATATGTTTAATGCTATGGTTAGAGAAATCTTAATTCTTCTTTCGTAGTTGCGGATGCTTGCAAGAGGGGGTAATCATAAGTGGAAGGTTTGTTCAAGTAAGAATAGCACCCAAGCACCGGTCCACCCACATATCAAATTATCAAAGTAGCAAACACGAATCAAACAAACATGATGAAAGTGACTAGATGAAATTCCCATGTGTCCTCGAGAACGCTTTACTTACTATAAGAGATCGTTCCGGCTTGTCCTTTGCTATAAAAAGGATTGGGCCACCTTGCTGCACTCATTGTTACTATTGCTACTTGTCACGTGTTACAAATTATCTTGCTATCAAACTACTCGTTACCGATAATTTCAGTGCTTGCAGAAAATACCTTGCTGAAAACCGCTTGTCATTTCCTTCTGCTCCTCGTTGGGTTCGACACTCTTACTTATCGAAAGGACTATGATTAATCCCCTATACTTGTGGGTCATCAATACTCTTTTCTAGCGCCATTGCCGGGGAGTGAAGCGCCTTTGGTGAATGGAATTTGGTAAGGAAACATTTATATTACGTGCTGAAATTTACTGTCACTTGTCACTATGGAAAGTAATCCTTTGAGGGGTTTGTTCGGGGTATCTTCACCTCGACCAGAAACACAAATAGTTGCTCCTCAACCTACTGCACCTACTGAAAATATTTATTATGAGATTCCTCCGGGTATGATAGAGAAACTGCTAGCTAATCCTTATGCAGGAGATGGAACGGTACATCCTGATATGCACTTGATCTATGTGGATGAAATTTGTGGATTGTTTAAGCTTGCAGGTTTATCCGGAGATGGAGTTAAGAAGAAAGTATTCCCTTTATCTTTGGAGGGAAAGGCATTAATGTGGTATAGGCTATGTGATGATACTGATACATGGGACTGGAACCGATTGAAACTGGAATTCCATCAAAAAAATTATCCTATGCATTTGGTTGATCGTGATCAGAATTATATATATAATTTTTGGCCTCGTGAAGGAGAAAGCATCGCTCAAGCTTCGGGGAGGCTTAAGTACATGATGTACACATGCCCCAATCATGAGCTCTCAAAAGAAATTATCTTACAGAATTTTTATGCTCGGCTTTCTCAGGATAATCAAACTACGCTCGATTCTTCTTCGACTGGCTCCTTTATGAAGAAAACTATCGAATTCAGATGGGATCTTCTGGAAAGAATTAAACGCAACTCTGAAGATTGGGAACTCGACAAAGGTAATGAGTCAGGTATAATACTTGAGTTCGATTGTGTTAAATCTTTTATGGCCACCGATGCTTTTCATAAGTTTAGCACTAAATATGGACTTGACTCTGAGATAGTAGCTTCCTTTTGTGAATCATTTGCTACTCATGTTGATCTCCCTAAGGAGAAATAGTTTAAATATCATCCCCCTGTTAAAGAAAATATTGAGGAACCCGTTAGTGTTAAAGAAGAAACAATTGTTTACCATGTTCATCTAGTTGTGCCTACTACTTATATTGAGAAACCACCTTTTCCTGCTAGGATTAAGGAGCATGCTAAAGCTTCAACTGTGGTTAACAAAAGTAATTTTAGAGCACCTAGACCCTCTGAACAAATTAAAGTTAAACCTGATGTTGCTATGGTTAAAGATCTCTTAGTCGATAATATAGATGGGCATGTTATTTACTTTTGTGATGAGGCGGCTAGAATTGCTAAACCTGTTTGAAATGAACGAGATATGTTAGACAAGAACAAGCCCGTTGTCGGCATGCCTGTTATTTGTGTTAAGATTGGAGATCATTGCTATCATGGTTTGTGTGATATGGGTGCTAGTGTGAGTGCTATTCCATTTTCTTTATATCAAGAAGTAATGCATGAAATTGCACCTGTTGAGATTGAAGATATTAATGTTACTATTAAGCTTGCGAATAGAGATACTATTACACCACTTGGGATTGTTAGAGATGTTGAAGTCTTGTGTGGAAAAATCAAATACCCTACTGATTTCTTAGTACTTGGTTCACAGCAAGATAATTTTTGTCCCATTATATTTGGTAGACCTTTCTTGAATACCGTTAATGCTGAAATTGATTGTGTTAAAGAAAAGGTTCGAGTTAAGTTTGGTGATATATCTCATGAGTTTAATTTCTCCAAGTTTCGTAGACAACCTCATGATAAAGAATTACCTAGTAAAGATGAAATAATTGGTCTTGCTTCTATTGCCGTACCTCCTACTGATCCGTTAGAACAATATTTGCTAGACCACGAAAACGATATGCATATGAATGAAATAAATGAAATAGATAAGATGTTCTTTGATCAACCACCTATCCTTAAACATAATTTGCCTGTTGAAACTCTTGGAGGCCCTCCTCCACCTAAGGGTGATCCTGTATTTGAATTGAAGCAATTGCCTGATACATTGAAATATGCTTATCTTGATGAAAAGAAGATATATCCTGTTATTATTAGTACTAACCTTTCAGCGCATGAAAAAAAAGAGATTACTAAAAACTCCAAGGAAGCACCATGCTTCTATTGGATATACTCTTGATGATTTTAAGGGCATTAGTCCCACTCTATGTCAGCACAAAATTAATATGGAGCCTGATGCTAAACCAGTTGTCGACCACCAACGACGATTAAATCCTAAGATGAAAGAGGTGGTAAGAACTGAAATAGTAAAGCTTCTGGAAGCAGGTATAATCTATCCCATAGCTGATAGTAGATGGGTAAGTCATGTTCATTGTGTCCCTAAGAAAGGAGGTATTACCGTTGTTCCTAATGATAAAAATGAACTCATTCCACAAAGAATTGTAACTGGTTATAGGATGGTAATTGATTTTAGGAAATTCAACAAAGCTACTAGAAAAGATCATTACCCCTTACCTTTTATTGATCAAATGTTAGAAAGACTGTCCAAGCATACACACTTTTGCTTCCTAGATGGTTATTCTGGTTTTTCTCAAATACCTGTATCACAACCTGATCAAGAGAAAACCACCTTTACTTGTCCTTTTGGAACTTATGCTTATAGACGTATGCCTTTTGGTTTATGCAATGCACCTGCTACCTTTCAAAGATGTATGACTGCTATATTCTCTAACTTTTGTGAAAAGATTGTTGAGGTATTCATGGATGATTTCTCCGTTTACGGAACTTCTTTTGATGATTGCTTAAGCAACCTTGATCGAGTTTTGCAGAGATGTGAAGAAACTAATCTTGTCTTGAATTGGGAGAAGTGCCACTTTATGGTGAATGAAGGCATTGTCTTGGGGCATAAAATTTCTGTAAGAGGTATTGAAGTTGATAAAGCTAAGGTTGATGCTATTGAGAAAATGCCATGTCCTAAAGATATTAAAGGTATAAGAAGTTTCGTAGGTCATGCTGGTTTCTATAGGAGATTTATTAAAGACTTCTCTAAAATTTCTAGGCCTCTTACCAATCTTTTGCAAAAAGATGTTCCATTTGTTTTTGATGATGATTGTCTAGAAGCCTTTGAAACACTTAAGAAAGCCTTAACCACTACACCTATTGTCCAACCATCTGATTGGAACTTGCCTTTTGAAATTATGTGTGATGCTAGTGAGTATGCTGTTGGTGTTGTTCTAGGACAGAGAGTTGTTAAGAAATTAAATGTTATCCATTATGCTAGTAAAACTCTAGACAGTGCCCAAAGAAATTATGCTACTACTGAAAAAGAATTTCTAGCAGTTGTGTTTGCATGTGATAAATTCAGATCTTACATAGTTGATTCTAAAGTAACTGTTCACACCGATCATGCTGCTATTAAATATCTTATGGAAAAGAAAGATGCTAAACCTAGACTCATTAGGTGGGTTTTATTGCTACAAGAATTTGACTTGCATATTACTGATAGGAAGGGAGCTGAGAATCCCGTAGCAGATAATTTGTCTAGAATGGAAAATGTTCTTGATGACCCACTACCTATTAATGATGATTTTCCCGATGAACAATTAGCTGTCATAAATGCTTCTCGTAATACTCCTTGGTATGCAGACTATGCTAATTGCATTGTTGCTAAATACATACCACCTAGTTTCACATACCAACAAAAGAAAAAGTTCTTCTTTGATTTAAGACATTACTTCTGGGATGACCCACATCTTTATAAAGAAGGAGTAGATGGTATTATTAGACATTGTGTACCTGAGCATGAATAGGAACAAATCCTATGGAAGTGTCATTCTGAAGCTTACGGAGGACACCATGCGGGAGACAGAACTGCACACAAGGTATTACAATCTGGTTTTTATTGGCCTACTCTTTTCAAGGATGCTCGTAAGTTTGTCCTATCGTGTGATGAATGTCAAAGAATTGGTAATGTTGGTAGACGTCAGGAAATGCCTATGAATTATTCACTTGCTGTTAAACCATTTGATGTTTGGGGATTTGATTATATGGGACCTTTTCCTAAATCCAATGGGTATACACATATTTTAGTTGCTGTTGATTACGTTACTAAGTGGGTAGAAGCTATTCCAACTAGTAGTGGTGATCATAACACTTCTATTAAAATGCTTAAAGAAGTTATTTTCCCAAGGTTCGGGGTCCCTAGATATTTAATGACTGATGGTGGTTCACATTTTATTCATGGTGCATTCCGTAAATTGCTTGCTAAATATGATGTCAACCATAGAATTGCATCTCCCTATCACCCTCAAACTAGTGGTCAAGTTGAATTGAGCAATAGAGAAATAAAATTAATTTTGCAAAAAACCGTCAATAGATCTAGAACGAATTGGTCTAAGGAACTTGACGATGCATTATGGGCTTATAGAACTGCTTATAAAAATCCTATGGGTATGTCTCCTTATAAAATGGTTTATGGAAAAGCATGTCATTTAACTCTTGAGTTAGAACATAAAGCATATTGGGCAATTAAAGAACTAAATTATGATTTTAAACTTGCCGGTGAAAAGAGGTTATTTGATATTAGCTCATTAGATGAATGGAGAACCCAAGCTTATGAAAATGCCAAATTGTTTAAAGAAAAAGTTAAAAGGTGGCATGATAGAAGAATTCAAAAACGGGAATTTAAAGTAGGTGAGCAAGTTCTATTGTACAATTCTCTTTTGAGATTCTTTGCAGGAAAACTTCTCTCTAAATGGGAAGGACCGTATATCATCGAAGAAGTTTATCGCTCCGGAGCCATCAAAATAAACAACTCCGAAGGCACTAATCTAAGAGTGGTGAATGGGCAAAGAATCAAGCACTATATTTCAGGTACTCCCATTAATGTTGAAACTAATATTATTGAAACAATTACACCGGAGGAATACATATGAGAGACCTTCTGGAACACTCCAGAACCCTGAAAAGAAAGAGGTTTGTGATACGGTAAGTAAACCGACTCCAAAAATTCCATAAAAATATTTTCTGTCAGTTTTGGAATATTAGAAAAAAAATACATAAATAAGAAACAGCCGAGGGGGTCCACCTGGTGCCCACAAGGCACCAGGGCGCGCCACCCCCCCAGGAGCGCCCTGGTGGCTCGTGGGCCCCACATGAGCCTTTCCGACTCCGTTTTCTTCTGGATTACTTGTTTTGCAAGATAAAAGTTCTTTATATATACTCCAGGATGTTTTGACCACCGGATCACAGAAATCTCCTATGTTCTTCTTTCGTGCTATTTTTCTGACAGATTCGAAAGTATGTCGTCCCAAGACTCAGATGGAGAGAGCTTCGTATCACATTATGTTACAAATCCAAGGATCTATGGGGATATGGATCCTATGGATGATCCGCGGAGGAGGAGCGAGATGTCAACATGAAGGGAACGGAAGACGTGAGCTCGGATGAAGACGATGCTCCTCTACCTCAACCCGGAGATATGCATGTGGAGTTCAAGAAGTCGAGCCTCCCAAACACAGTAAACAAATCTAAGATCCAATTTATCCCTTTTCGTCTTCTACAGGAAAACAAGAATGCACTATGTGAGAAGATAATAGAGCTTGAGAAAGAAATTAGCAAGTTGAAGGAAGAAAACTATGTTCGGAAGCGGAAACTGAAGGACAAGCCCATCACTTCATCATCACCACCATCACCGAAGAAGGAGACTTGAGCACATGGGTATGGGCACTCCCCTTGGATTGTGCCAAGCTTGGGGGAGGTGCCCCGGTATCGTATCACCATCACTTTCATTATCTTTACCTATTTTAGTTCGATCCTTAGTTATTTCGTGATCTAGTTGAATAAAAGTTTAGTATGATCTATTTTCGAGTGTTAGCTTCGTGATCTATCTATCTATGTACTCGAGTTGAGAGTTATATAATAAAGAGTAGTTTGAGTTTTTGCTTCTTTACTTTCATGTTCCAATTCTAGCAATGAAAATAATGAAAAAGATCATATGCTAATCCTATGGAAAGTAATGACATTACATAAAGAAAAGTATAAGTGGTAAAATTTATTGGAAGTTAACAAACATAGCATTAGTCAATGATGCAATTCATGAAAAAGTTAATAAGGGAAGAGAAGATTCACACGCAAATATACTATCTTGGACATCTTTTATGATTGTGAGCCCCCATTAAGTATTTTATGTCAAATTGTTGACGTTGGACAAGGAAGACAACGTAATGAATTATGTTTGTTCATATTCACATAGAAGTTATATTGTTATGGATCCTCCAACATGTGGTGCTTGCCCAATATCTTTGCTAGTCAAAAATCCGCACCAAGTAGATATACTACTTGTGCATCCAAAACCCTTAAACCCAGTTTCATGTCATGAGAGTCCACTATATCTACCTATGGATTGAATAAGATCCTTCAAGTAAGTTATCATCGGTGCAAAAAGCAATAAAAATTGCCTCTAAATATGTCTGAACTTTTATTGTAAGGGAAATAAGCTTTGTACGAACTTGTGATGGTAAAGAAATAAAAGCGACAGACTGCATAATAAAGGTTGCTATCACAAGGGGCAATATAAAGTGACGTTCTTTTGCATTAAGAGCTCTTGCATCCAACAACAAAAAGCGCATGACAACCTCTGCTTCCCTCTGCGAAGGGCCTACCTTTACTTTTATGTATTTACTTTTTATGCAAGAGTCAATAGTGTTCTCCTCTACTTCCTTTTTATTTATTTTTCTTTTGTAAGCATCATGTGGTGGGGAAAGATCTAGGCATATATATCCAGTTGGATATGAGTGATCAAGAGTTATTATTGTTGACATCACCCTTGAGGTGAATAAGTTGGGAGGTGAACTCACAAGCCCCTATCTTTCTATGTGTCTGGATGAAACTTTTTGCTCCATATATATGTCGTGAGTGTTAGCAATCATAGAAGACTAAATGATGGTTGAGTATGTGGACTTGCTAAATAGCTCTTACATGAGACCCTTCCTGAAAATATGATGAATTGCAATTGCATTGTTGACTGAGAACATAGTTTATTAGTTTTCAAGCAAGTTTATACCTTATACTCCATTGTTGTGATGAATTGTTACTTGCTCATGAGAAGCTTATGATAATAAATATTTCTGTTATAATAATGATCATGATGCTACTATGACCGTATTTTGTTTTTATCGACACCTCTCTCTCTAAACATGTGGACACGATTATCGATATCGGCTTTCGCTTGAGGACAAGCGAGGTCTAAGCTTGGGGGAGTTGATACGTCCATTTTACATCATGTTTTGCTACTGTTATTTATAGTGTTTTTAATCAATATAACACTTTGTGGAGCAATTCTAATGCCTTTTCTCTCTTAATATGCAAGATTTACACAAGGAGGGAGATTGCCGGCAGCTGGAATTCTGGACCTGAAAAAGCTATGTCAGAGATCCCTATTCTGCACATCTCCAAATGAGCTGAAATTTTAAGGAGATTTATTTTGGAATAAATAACAAATACTGGAAGCAAGAAGTACCAGAGGGGGCTACCCAGGTGCCCACGAGGCACCAGGGCGCGCCACCCCCCCCCCAGGCGCGCCCTGGTACCTCGTGGGGCCCCTGGCCGGCCTCTGGCCCCCATTTTCTGGTATATAAGTCCATTTTCCCTAGAAAAAATATAGAGAATACTTTCGGGACGGTGCGTCACCGTCTCGAGGTGGAACTTGGGCAGGAGCACTTTTGCTCTCCGGCAGAGAGATTCTGCCGGGGATACTTCCCTCCGGGAGGGGGAAATCGTCGCCATCAACATCACCAGTGATCCTCTCATCGTGGGAGGACTAATCTTCCTCAACATCTTCACCAGCACCATCTCATCTCAAACCCTAGTTCATCTCTTGTATTCAATCTTTGTCTCAAAACCTCAGATTGGTACCCGTGGGTTGCTAGTAGTGTTGATTACACCGTGTAGTTGATGCTAGTTGGTTTATTTGGTGGAAGATTATATGTTCAGATCTATTATGCTATTCAACACCTCTCTGATCTTGGACATGAATATGATTTGTGAGTAGTTACTTTTGTTCTTGAGGACATGGGAGAAGTCTTGTCATAAGTAATCATGTGAATTTGGTATTCGTTCGATATTTTGATGATATGTATGTTGTTGATTCCCTTAGTGGTGTCGTGTGAACGTCGACTACATGACACTTCACCATATTTGGGCCTAAGGGAATGCATTGTGTAGTAGTAATTAGATGATGGGTTGCTAGAGTGACAGAAGCTTAAACCCTAGTTTATGCGCTATTCCGTAAGGGGCTGATTTGGATGCATATGTTTAATGCTATGGTTAGAGAAATCTTAATTCTTCTTTCGTAGTTGCGGATGCTTGCGAGAGGGGGTAATCATAAGTGGGAGGTTTGTTCAAGTAAGAAGAGCACCCAAGCACCGGTCCACCCACATATCAAATTATCAAAGTAGCGAACGCGAATCAAACAAACATGATGAAAGTGACTAGATGAAATTCCCATGTGTCCTCGAGAACGCTTTACTTACTATAAGAGATCGTTCTGGCTTGTCCTTTGCTATAAAAAGGATTGGGCCACCTTGCTGCACTCATTATTACTATTGCTACTTGTCACTTGTTACAAATTATCTTGCTATCAAACTACTCGTTACCGATAGTTTCAGTGCTTGCTGAAAATACCTTGCTGAAAACCGCTTGTCACTTCCTTCGGCTCCTCGTTGGGTTCGACACTCTTACTTATCAAAAGGACTACGATTGATCCCCTATACTTGTGGGTCATCAGGCCCTGCGTTCACCATCGGCACGGGCCTCTCTCCTGCATAGGAAGACGCGCTCGTCACCTTCCTTCGGGAAAATGTGGATGTGTTCGCTTGGACAGCATCTGATTTGTCCGGTGTGCCGAGGGAGGTGATCGAGCACCACTTGGCGGTGTGCCCCAATGCACGCCCCATGAAACAGAAGGCACGGCGTCAGGCGCCAGAGAAGCAAGAGTTCATCGTCAAGGAAGTCCAGAAGCTGCAAGAGGCAGGAGTCATCTGCGAGGTGCGCCATCCCGAATGGCTCGCCAACCCAGTCGTTGTACCCAAGAAAGGCGGCAAGGAACGAATGTGCGTCGATTTCACGGGCCTCAACAAATCCTGCCCTCAAGATCCCTTCCCGCTACCGCGCATCGACCAGATCGTGGACTCCACCGCCGGGTGTGAGTTGTTATGCTTCCTAGATGCCTTCTCAGGCTACCACCAGATCAAGATGGTGAGTTGCTTGCTGACATCCATGGTGGAGACTGCGGCCACCACTCTTCATCACGCACCCTCGCTGGCAAGGTGTTCCGCAGCGGCTTCTACTGGCCCACCACACTTCAAGACGCCACCGAGATGGTCCAATCCTGTGAAGCCTGCCAATTCCACACCAAGCAAATCCACTAGCCAGTGCAAGGCCTCCAGACGATCACACTCTCGTGGCCCTTCACGGTCTGGGGGCTGGATATCTTGGGACCCTTCCCTCGCGCGGCAGGCGGCTACCGCTACCTCTACGTCACCATCGACAAGTTCACCAAGTGGGCGGAGGTCGAGCCAGTCCGCACCATCCCGGTAGCCTCAGCCGTCAAGTTCATCAAGGGCCTCGTGAGCCGCTTTGGCGTCCCCAACCGCATCATCACTGACAACGGCTCGCAGTTCACCAGCGGCCTCTTCAAGTCATACTGCGCCAGCCTCGGCACGCAGATCTGCTACGCCTCTGTGGCGCAACCGCAAAGCAACGGCCAGGCCGAGCGCGCCAACGCTGAAGTCCTCAAGGGCCTCAAGACACGAAGCTTCAAGAAAAAGCTTGATGCCTGCGGCAAAGGCTGGCTTGGCGAGCTCCAGTCCGTGCTGTGGTCAATCCGCACGACAGCAACCAAGCCTACTGGCGAGACTCCTTTCTTCCTCGTCTACGGAGCAGAAGCAGTTCTCCCTTCTGAAATCAAGCACGGCTCTCCACGAGTCCTCGTCTTCAATGAAGCTCATCAGGACGGCTCGCGAGAGCCTGACCTGCTACTCCTCGAGGAAGCCCGTCGCCAGGCCGCTCTGCGCGCTGCCCGATACCAGCAGGCTCTGTGTCGCTATCACAGCAGCAACATACGCCCCCGTACACTCGAAGTTGGCGATCTCGTCCTACGAAGGATCCTCTCCAGAGAGGGACTCCACAAGCTCTCACCCATGTGGGAAGGCCCCTTCAGGGTGGCACATGTCTCCCGGCCTGGCGCCGCTCGGCTGGAGACGGAGGAGGGTGTTCCTGTGCCCAACACATGGAACATCCAATACCTCCGCAAGTTCTACCCCTTACCTCACGCGTACGAACGAAATGGAGCTATACACGCTCCGGAGCTCTCCTTGCGCTAGCCTGATGGGCCCGCGAGAGCTCCCTCCCACGACCCAGTGGAAGCCCCATGCTCAGCGCTGGCGGAGCGATCAAACTGAGAGCGCCGCCTGGCTGCACCATCCTCAAGCTGTCTCGTGTCCGTCACGGCAGCCTCTTCTCTTCTGGATGTGAAACTGAGGGCGCCACGTGGCCGCACAATCCTCAAGCTGACCTGTGCCAGACACGGCAGCCGCATCTCTTTTGGTTGTGTAATGAACCTTATATTATGCTGCAGTAAAGCTTTATTCCCTACATATTATATGTGTTGGTAAGTTGTCTGCTTCAGGAGTCGTGCATGCTCGCGATCTCCCTCCTGCGCATCACGCGAGCGGCGGCTGGACACGCTGTGCCTGTGCTCGGGTCAGTCCCAGCAGCGCCGCAAAATCCAAGTGACTGAGCTCTGGCTCGCGGGCCTGCCCCCGTGCACGTCACCTCACCAAGGTCCTTGGTGCCTGGTCTCCTCGCGTGACGCCCATGAGCAAGCTAGCAAGCATGCGCTACTCCTCCTTTGTAAAACCTGTCGGTATGCAGTTGTCGCAGGAACAAGGCAAACAGGAGGCCTCGCGAGGCGGCCTGCGGCGGTCATCCTCACCAAGTGCCAATAGGAGGCCTCGCGAGCACTGCCTCGCGAGGCGGCCTGCGGCGGTCGTCCTCACCGAGTGCCAACAGGAGGCCTCACGAGCAAGAACCTCGCGAGGCGCACTCCGCAGCCGCGACACAGCAAGTGCCACGCTCCGCGAAAACGCTAAGTCTAAAGACACCTCGCGAGCCGCTCTCGGCGCCCCTCAAGCTCTCTTCTCCCCGCAACCTCGCCGAGTGCTGCCATTTTCTCCTTTGCACAAGCTACTTGCACGTCAAAAGGGGGGCTTCCTGAGCATCGCGCCTCAGGAGCTCTTACCGCCCCTCCGAGCCGTACACCCTCTGGCCTTGCCTAGGCACGAGTCCTAACATACCAGCGACGGTCGTAGCCCACTCGGGGGCTGGGTCCTGACGACGTAGAGCACCAAGGCATGCAAAAAGTGGAAAACAAGCCTCACGAGGGGGCCTCACGAGGAACACAAATTACGGCAAATCATTAAGTACTTGAGCACAAAAGACATTGTTTTGACGCCCCCACGGGGCTACATTGGTTCTGATACAGGAGCAAAAGAAAGGAGTCTAGGTGGAGCGCGGCTCGCTTTCAAGATTCTGACTCGTGCACTGCCTACGCCTAGTCGGAATCATCGCCTTCACTCTTGATACCAGGGGAGCTTTTGTCGCTTCCGCTCCCGCAGGTGGAGTCGGTGCCTTCGCTCCCGCTGGGGGAAACAGTGTCGTTGCTGCTCTCGCTCTCCGCGCAGCACTCCATACGGCCACCGGAGACCCCGAAGAACTTCACGAAGAGTATGGCGGCTCCGTCGTACCTAAACTAGAGGAGATGCCCCCGCCTTAGGCCGCGGGCGTGGGTGAACGACTTCCACCCCCGCATCAGGAACAAGAAGCCAGTGGGAGAGAACTCAGCTGTCACCCAGGATGGGCCGTTGCAGCAGCCATCCACCTGTAGCCACAGGCCCGAGGGCCTGCTGTCCTCCATCGCTCTCGCAAAGGAGTCTGGGAGCCGGAGCCAACTGTGGGGCCGACGGTGCAGCACCATGATGAACTCGTGCGCCGCCACCGCCATGTGGGCCTCCGCCCGGGGAGGAGGGGCGGGCGTTCCGCCGCGCCCGCCTCGACCGCGAGTGTCGCGCCCTCCATGGCCGTGGGGGGCGACCCTGCCGCGGGCGCTAGGGCTGGCCCCCGCGGCAGCCGTCGAGGAGCGCGTTCGGCCCCGAGGGGGAACCCTCGTGGCAGCAGCGGATGCGTGGGCTCGGCCTTTGCCCCTCGCCATCGCAGCAGAGGACCTCGAAGGAAGGCAAGGAAGGGTGAAAGGTTGAAGAAGGGAAGAGGCAGGGGTAGAGGATGAGGAAGGCCTCTGCCCCCCGCTCCTTTTATAATGCCCTAGGGGGGCACTCCCCCTACCGCTTCACCTTCTTCGATACCGGGAATCAAGGAAGGAGATGCGAGGAGTCGGGCACTGGGAGGCGAGGAGCACGAAGGAAGGCAATGATGTTCTGCGTCGCGTGCGGGTCAGCTTTATGGCAGCGCGGGCAGTTACCGAGGCGTAGTGGAGGAACTGGGGGCGTCCCACGTCCCATCGTGCACCACGCGTCGCTACCTGGGCCCCGCAGTCGGTTAGGGCCCGCGTCGTTTCGCTCCCAATGGGCGGGAACATGCGCGCTACGGGCCCGGGGGATACTGTCGGGCCAGTGGGAACCGGGGTACCACGGCCCGTCTGCCTGCAGGCCCAGGAAGCAATACCTGGCGAAGGCCCACGAGGCGGCCCTGCCATGGGCGCCGCGAAGCAAGACACCTCGCGAGGCGCCGGCCTCACGAGGACCCCTCCGCACGGAGCGGACCACCAAGACTTAGCAGCAACAGCGACAGCAGGAGGCCTCGCGAGGCGGCCTCCGGAGGCCACCCGAGGCGGGCGCCGCCTGGCGTCGGTCACACGGTTCAGTGCTCCCCACGTGGGTGACGCGCTTGGCAATGAACAGCGGCAGGAGCCGTACCAGCAGGCGCGGACAGAGAGGGTTTCCTCTTTGGTGCTAAGGGAGTAGCGCCAGCTCCCCACCCCCAAAGCAAGTCCCAAAGACTATCCGTTTGGTGAAAGAAGACCAGGACGATAAGGCGCGCAGGGCGGAGGTCATCACCGAGCCCACCGACGCGTCATGGATTGCACCTTTGCAGGCGAAGACCGCCTTTTGTCAGGATAAGCCTGGGCGCCTGTCCCCTTTCAAATTGCCGTTGTGTGTGGCAACCCTTCCCGCCAACGTTTTCGGGGGAAGAGGACCAAGGCAGCTACAAAAGGGGCAGTGCTGCCACAGTAGAGATGGATCGGCTTCCCTTGTCTTCAACCTTGTACGCGAGAACCTTCTTGCCCACAATAATCCCAAACCCAAAGCAGGAGTAGGGTTTTACACCGCGAGGTGGCCCGAACCTGGGTAATCGCCGTGTCCCCTGTTGTGCCCTGTGCTCCGCGTGCTCTCGCCGTAGTCTCGCCGTGGTCACCGCAGAGCGGATAGGAACGAGCACGCCCTAGAGTTCGAACCAGGGTCCCTGGAGCCCCGATTCCGACACACGCACGACCGCTGGATGGCGATGCGGAGCGCGAGCTCCTACTCAACCGGTGCGTCGCTGCTAGATCCGTCGTCCTCCTCCTTCATGAGACCGTCCCAGTCCATGGGATCGGGCTTGCTGCTGGAGTCCTGACCGGAGTTGGCCATGACGGAGGTGAGGGGACGGATTTGGGAGGAAATGGAGGAGACGAGGGAAGCGGAGAAGACGAGTGTGACTAACAAAGTGAGGGTTTGACTAGGGTTCGTCCGATGGGGTGGGTATTTGTGGGGGCATCGGTGGGGGCGGCCTGGTGCCTAGCGGGCCGGTCCGACGTGGCGTCCGCGTCCGGGTGCATCGGGGTATCCCCATATCTGCCCCAGATATGGGCCAGGTATGGGGAGTGCCGGTCAGTCCGGTCGTTTGAGCCGGATATGAGGAGCCGAGTTGGGTGGCGTTTTTTTGTCCGGACAGTGGCCGGGCAGCCCACCTGAGCGTTTGGGACGGATATGGAGGGCCCGGTTGTAGATGCTCTTAGTTGTCATAACGATATAGGATTACGTAAATACTGTTAAGAGTATTATATCCCAAGAAATTCATAGAACACGATTAGATACCTCGACTACATTGAGAACATAACTAAATTAAAGGGCAACATTAAAGGATGTAGGCTTGCACAACCATATTGCATGAAGAATATCATTTTTTGTGTCAATTCTTTATTTGATTTCGTATAGTACTTCAACCCATCAGTAAATGATTTGACTTCTGCCCACAGAAGATGTCTATGTGCCTGTGAATTCCATATCAGCATGCAGAATAACCGTCATTTCACTTGCTTCAACTAGCAGACAGGATAGAAAGTACACGGAAATTTCGGTTGCCATACTTACAGACTCGGTACTTCTGTTCCAAAAAAGTGTTAACAGGCTAAAAACTATATTTGCTATACAAAACTGTATAACTGAATCCAATTAAAATGTTTCCTGCAAATCAGGCAATGAACTGATAAAAATCAAACTACATAAATGGTAGTTAACACATAAATGTATTAACTGCTTTTTTAGACCATGTATGATATCATATTAATGGGATTCTATTCTTCAGCAACCAAGTTTGCGATAATGATAATTTGTATGAACACACCAGTAAGTGCAAGGACGCATGTACGGAAATAAATCTATATCTATATTTATACCTAATAATAAAGGAAGGTGCATTTCTCCGACTTTTTGGTCCGTTCACCCATATTATTATTTTTGAATTTTCAAGATTTTTTTTTATCCGAGGTGGTACTATTTTTTTTGCGCACCATGCCACGGGCAAGTTTTTTTTTTGTGAGGCACCATGCCACGGGCAAGTGAAAAATAACGATTCCTTTTTTTTTTGTCCTGGGCCACGCAGCCACTCGGGTGGGCTTTCCTGGAGACCGCAAAAACAAAACTGGGCAACATAGTTGGGGATTTCTGCGCCGATTAGGAGAAGCGGCGCCTGCAGCAACGACTTGTGGGCTGCTTGTATTTCGGCCCAACTTACGACTGGTTCTGGAGGCGTTTTAGCGAATCGTGTTTTCCTTCTTTACAGCGAGGTCTCGATTCGTTACTGTTTTCACGAACTGTTTTCCGCTGGATTCTATAGTAGATGGCAGAGAAAAAACAACCAGAATCAAAAGTAAAAAAGCCAGTGAACTAAATTGTTAATTTCGAACGAATATCATCTGCAAAAATATATCCCCTGAAACAATACTTCAGAAGGACATAAGCTACAACTAAAAAATTGATCATCACTTAAAGGGAAAAAAAATTGGTCAACGGGATTTGAAAATGAAAAAACAATTGAATAAATAAAATCGCAAATTTGAGAAAACTTCATGAATTTGAAAAAAAAGTTCACAAATTTAGGATAAAGTTCATGAAATTTTGAAAAGTTTACAGATTTGAAAACAATTCATCGATTTTGAAAAAAGTTCACTGATTTTGAACAAAAAGGTCACCACTTTAAAAAAAGTTCATCGATTTTGATAAAAGTTCGTCGATTTTGAAAAAAATTCATCAAAATTGAAAAAAGTTCATTGATTTGAAAAAAGTTCATCGATTTTGAAAAAAAGTTCATGAAAATTGAAAAAAAGTTCATCAAACTTGAAAAGATTCATCGATTTGAAAAAAGTTCATCGAATTGAAAAGAGTTCATCGGATTTGAAAAAAGGTTCAGGAATTTTTTTTAAAGTTCACCAAAATGAAAAAAGTTCATCAAATTTCGAAAAAAGTTCATCAAATCTGAAAAAAGTTCACCGAATTTTAAAAAAAAGTTCATCGATTTTGAAAAAAGTTCTCCGATTGTTTTTAAAAAACTCAATTTTTAAAGGAGTTCATCAATTTTGAAAAAAGTTCACAAATTTGGAAAAAGTTCATCGATTTTGAAAAAATTCACTGATTTTTTAAAAAAATGATCAACTTTTAAAGGAGTTCATCAATTTTGTAAAAATTTCATCGCTTTTGAAAGAAAGTTCACGAATTTGAAAAAATAGTTCATACATTTTGAAAAAGTTCATCGATTTTGAAAAAAGAGTTCATGAAATTGAAAAAAGTTCGCGCCTTTAGCAAAAGAAAAAGAAAAGTAAAAAGAAAAAAGAAAAAAGAAAAAATGAAATTAAAAAACCGAACAAAACCATTCAAAAAAGAGAAAAGAGGAACAAGAAAAAAGGAAAAAGAGAAATGAAAGAAGAAATAGGAAATAAGAAATGAAAAAATAAAAAAATAGGAAAGAAGAAAGGAGTGAAGAAGATATAAATACACACATCTGATAGGGTGGCGGGTTGGTTACTGTGTCGTACAACTTCAAGGAAGTGGCGAGTTCGATTCCTGCTCGCTCTGATTTTTTAGATTTCTAGAAACAGAAGAAAAAAATGACGGGCCGGCCCAGCTCGCAGCGAGGGGGTGAGGCTGTAGGCGCCCGTTTGCTGAATGTACTGTAACGGGCGCCTACAGCGCCAAATAGGAAATGCCACATAGTTGTGTGTTGCATATACTTTTACCTCCTCAAAAAAAAAAAAAAAAAAAAAGTTGTGTGTTGCATATCCTTATTTTATGGGCCGCAAGCAACACGAGTGGGCTTTTTTATAGTCCGCAAAAAATAAAATACAACTACAGGAATCGAACTTGGGACCTCGCCTGAGACTCTCGACTAGAACAACCATCTAAGCTGAGCACCTTTCATGTTCAATAGTCCCACCTCACCTTTCTAAACAGATCTCAATCGGTTAATATACGAGCCACCTCGAAAAACAACAAACATAGGGTGAAAACAGAGAAGAACAACACCCTCGTGTTTGGGGCGAGCTAATTAAGCAAGTGGACACTAATTGTAAAGGATTTGTGGGTAAATAAGCGGGATAATTAAAGGAAGGATTTGTGGGCTCGATAGAATATTTAAACATATGCGGGGAAGGATTTATTGACAGGTTGGATACAATTAAAGGAAGGATTGTGAGCTTGATAGAATGTTTCATCACAAACGCATGCAGCTAATTAAGGGGTGTATAATAATTAAAGAAGGGATTGTAAGCTTGATAGAATATTTAAACACAAACGCATGCAGCTAATTAAAGGAAAGATTGTGGGTAAACGAGTGGGATAATTAGAGGGACACTTTGCATGGTAATTAAAAGATCATGGGTGAGGCCGTGCACTTTACTTTGGATAAGAAGTATTTATACAGAATTTTGGGAGAGATTGCGCCTGGCAAAGAAAATATGAACGCGGCTAAACATCCACATTCTATTTTTTATGTTCGTCTGTATTTGTATATTAATACGTGCATTTCTTCAAGTCCTTGGAATACACTTTCCTGCCACCAGGTGTCACTATTCGGATGTTGTGCTGTTGATGTCATTTTTACTTCCGTTGCAACGCATGGGCATATGTGCTACAAAAGTAATATATATAATAAGGATCAACCATTTGCCAGATTTAGAGTGGTCTTAGGTTTTTCAGAAAGGCCACAATTTTATCTTCGGAGCTGGAGTTGCGGCAGTACCTCGTTGCTGCTGGCTCCATGGTCCAAGAGGCCTACACAAGATCAAGTTAGTACAGTATCAGTTTTGCAAACCCTGCATGCGGTGTTTGGTTCGAGTCGATCCCTAAACCTAGTCACCGAAGGATACAACCTCAGTATTTTGTCCCTAGTGTTCGTCGGTTCCTCTCGTTTCTGACAACCTCTCAAGCGTTAGAAGGTGTATGAAACTATGAGATGAACGTTGAAGTGCAGCTTTAGTTCTACTATATATTGGGATTGTGCGTTCTTGGCGACGACACCTGGACGGTGAGGACAACGTCACATAGAATCAAAAGTATCGCGACTCTATCTTCGTCTTAGTGCGGCTGTCGTGTGGCCTACGTGACTGGCACCAAAGAGCATGTGATGTTTTGGTCTTACGGATTGCCATCCGATGCTCCGGACCTGTTTGGCATTGGCGGTGGCGATGACAGTGTCAAGTTTTTTTTAGAATCGATGTCACGTGATTTTAGTCACAACGACAATAATTAAGGGGTGTATAATAATTAAAGAAAGGATTGTAAGCTTGATAGAATATTTAAACACAAACGCATGCAGCTAATTAAAGGAAAGATTGTGGGTAAACGAGTGGGATAATTAGAGGGACACTTTTCATGGTAATTAAAGGATCATGGGTGAGGCCGTGCACTTTACTTTGGATAAGAAGTATTTATACAGAATTTTGGGAGAGATTGCGCCTGGCAAAGAAAATATGAATGCGGCTAAACATCCACATTCTATTTTTTATGTTCGTCTGTATTTGTATATTAATATGTGCATTTTTTCAAGTCCTTGGAATACACTTTC
Organism: Elymus sibiricus; assembly: GCA_039707655.1. NCBI lineage: Eukaryota > Viridiplantae > Streptophyta > Magnoliopsida > Poales > Poaceae > Elymus > Elymus sibiricus. The sequence continues at coordinate 340,802,515 of CM077666.1, read as the reverse complement.
CTGCCATCAGGTGTCACTATTCGGATGTTGTGCTGTTGATGTCATTTTTACTTCCGTTGCAACGCATGGGCATATGTGCTACAAAAGTAATATATATAATAAGGATCAACCATTTGCCAGATTTAGAGTGGTCTTAGGTTTTTCAGAAAGGCCACAATTTTATCTTCGGAGCTGGAGTTGCGGCAGTACCTCGTTGCTGCTGGCTCCATGGTCCAAGAGGCCTACACAAGATCAAGTTAGTACAGTATCAGTTTTGCAAACCCTGCATGCGGTGTTTGGTTCGGGTTGATCCCTAAACCTAGTCACCGAAGGATACAACCTCAGTATTTTGTCCCTAGTGTTCGTCGGTTCCTCTCGTTTCTGACAACCTCTCAAGCGTTAGAAGGTGTATGAAACTATGAGATGAACGTTGAAGTGCAGCTTTAGTTCTACTATATATTGGGATTGTGCGTTCTTGGCGACGACACCTGGACGGTGAGGACAACGTCACATAGAATCAAAAGTATCGCGACTCTATCTTCGTCTTAGTGCGGCTGTCGTGTGGCCTACGTGACTGGCACCAAAGAGCATGTGATGTTTTGGTCTTACGGATTGCCATCCGATGCTCCGGACCTGTTTGGCATTGGCGGTGGCGATGACAGTGTCAAGTTTTTTTTAGAATCGATGTCACGTGATTTTAGTCACAACGACAATAATTAAGGGGTGTATAATAATTAAAGAAAGGATTGTAAGCTTGATAGAATATTTAAACACAAACGCATGCAGCTAATTAAAGGAAAGATTGTGGGTAAACGAGTGGGATAATTAGAGGGACACTTTGCATGGTAATTAAAGGATCATGGGTGAGGCCGTGCACTTTACTTTGGATAAGAAGTATTTATACAGAATTTTGGGAGAGATTGCGCCTGGCAAAGAAAATATGAACGCGGCTAAACATCCACATTCTATTTTTTATGTTCGTCTGTATTTGTATATTAATACGTGCATTTCTTCAAGTCCTTGGAATACACTTTCCTGCCACCAGGTGTCACTATTCGGATGTTGTGCTGTTGATGTCATTTTTACTTCCGTTGCAACGCATGGGCATATGTGCTACAAAAGTAATATATATAATAAGGATCAACCATTTGCCAGATTTAGGGTGGTCTTAGGTTTTTCAGAAAGGCCACAATTTTATCTTCGGAGCTGGAGTTGCGGCAGTACCTCGTTGCTGCTGGCTCCATGGTCCAAGAGGCCTACACAAGATCAAGTTAGTACAGTATCAGTTTTGCAAACCCTGCATGCGGTGTTTGGTTTGGGTCGATCCCTAAACCTAGTCACCGAAGGATACAACCTCAGTATTTTGTCCCTAGTGTTCGTCGGTTCCTCTCGTTTCTGACAACCTCTCAAGCGTTAGAAGGTGTATGAAACTATGAGATGAACGTTGAAGTGCAGCTTTAGTTCTACTATATATTGGGATTGTGCGTTCTTGGCGACGACACCTGGACGGTGAGGACAACGTCACATAGAATCAAAAGTATCGCGACTCTATCTTCGTCTTAGTGCGGCTGTCGTGTGGCCTACGTGACTGGCACCAAAGAGCATGTGATGTTTTGGTCTTACGGATTGCCATCCGATGCTCCGGACCTGTTTGGCATTGGCGGTGGCGATGACAGTGTCAAGTTTTTTTTAGAATCGATGTCACGTGATTTTAGTCACAACGACAATAATTAAGGGGTGTATAATAATTAAAGAAAGGATTGTAAGCTTGGTAGAATATTTAAACACAAACGCATGCAGCTAATTAAAGGAAAGATTGTGGGTAAACGAGTGGGATAATTAGAGGGACACTTTGCATGGTAATTAAAGGATCATGGGTGAGGCCGTGCACTTTACTTTGGATAAGAAGTATTTATACAGAATTTTGGGAGAGATTGCGCCTGGCAAAGAAAATATGAACGCGGCTAAACATCCACATTCTATTTTTTTATGTTCGTCTGTATTTGTATATTAATACGTGCATTTCTTCAAGTCCTTGGAATACACTTTCCTGCCACCAGGTGTCACTATTCGGATGTTGTGCTGTTGATGTCATTTTTACTTCCGTTGCAACGCATGGGCATATGTGCTACAAAAGTAATATATATAATAAGGATCAACCATTTGCCAGATTTAGAGTGGTCTTAGGTTTTTCAGAAAGGCCACAATTTTATCTTCGGAGCTGGAGTTGCGGCAGTACCTCGTTGCTGCTGGCTCCATGGTCCAAGAGGCCTACACAAGATCAAGTTAGTACAGTATCAGTTTTGCAAACCCTGCATGCGGTGTTTGGTTCGGGTCGATCCCTAAACCTAGTCACCGAAGGATACAACCTCAGTATTTTGTCCCTAGTGTTCGTCGGTTCCTCTCGTTTCTGACAACCTCTCAAGCGTTAGAAGGTGTATGAAACTATGAGATGAACGTTGAAGTGCAGCTTTAGTTCTACTATATATTGGGATTGTGCGTTCTTGGCGACGACACCTGGACGGTGAGGACAACGTCACATAGAATCAAAAGTATCGCGACTCTATCTTCGTCTTAGTGCGGCTGTCGTGTGGCCTACGTGACTGGCACCAAAGAGCATGTGATGTTTTGGTCTTACGGATTGCCATCCGATGCTCCGGACCTGTTTGGCATTGGCGGTGGCGTTGACAGTGTCAAGTTTTTTTTAGAATCGATGTCACGTGATTTTAGTCAGTGGTTCTCCCGTTTCAATATTATGTTCCTTCGGTATTTTTTTTAGTGACACTAGATAATTGCCCGTGCGTTGCCATGAGTTATAAATATTCTAGTATACTAGCTAAATGCTTGTGCATTGCAACGGGAAAAATACCAAATGTGTCAAACACCATTCCCATCCACGATATTATTTTAAACAACATGGTCACTTTTTACCCAACAAAAAAAGGAAAAACACTCTTCTTCTTTGTCCGCCATCCGCTATAATACACCTGTGTTGCTATGAATTAAAAATTTAGATTATCCAATATATGTCATACAATTGTCGTGCTCCAAGACGACCATTGATTTCAAATATCTTGGTGCTTGACTGAGCGAGAACGATTGAGAAAAAGACAGAGAGCTGGCTCCACATTGCCATTTCTTTTGCAAGAAACACACTGCCAAAGTTCTGTTGTAATTTTACCCTCCTATTTGTGAAGGATTAATGCAGTAGCCTAGTTACACAAGCGATGCCAACACGATTAGCTTTAGGAACTGTGATCGCAAAATTCTAATAAGGTGCAGCACTACATACTTTTGGTCAATAATGTTCATATTTTTGAAGTGCATGTATCCATAAAGCACTTGCATTGTTATGTAGTATGTGGTTTTAGTAGTTGATAAACAAATTCTTGAGGATACTTATTCTACAGATTTTAAGTCTTGGCAGGTTAGCAATTCATCAAACATGAAGTCATTGATGGTGTTGAGACTTAATTAACCCATGTGTTAATTAGGATTAATCTCTCCTATCCATAGCAGACGTACGAAGGGGAGGCGGTTCGCTCGGGACGCTCGGGAAGCGACGTTCCACTCGTGCCTTCTCCAATCGACGTGTCTGTAGGAAACGTCCCTTCAGGGACTATATATTGTAATCACCATCATCAATAAAGATCATTCGTTGCTACTATTCATTACTAAGTTTCTAAACACGTTATCATCACGCTCCCGGCCGAGCGATCCCATCGGCCTCACGGCGCGAGCGGAAGACAGAGGCCGGCGATGTCCCGAGGAACAGCGGCGTAGTCCCATGGCTGCACACGCCACGACCACTCCCGCAGCGACGCTCCCCGGCGGACGACGCGGCCCTCCTCGTCTCGCATCCGCGCAGATCGGCATCACTACTCGGCGTCCTCCGGCGAGCGGCCGTGGTGTGCTCTGGTGCTTGAGCACCGCGATATCATCGGCCATCACAGGAAACAGAGGACAGTTACGCACATCCAAGAGAGAGAGAGATGATTCTCAAGCATGCGCTCGTCATGGACACACATACCTCGTCCAGGGAGAAAGCAATAAGGAGATTTTCATATTTGATCTTGCCTTCCTATGGTCTAAGGATTAATGCTATAACCATTGATTTGTTTTCTCCTGTATACGATTCAGTGCAGCGGACAAAACGGCTTGATTCTTGCACGCGGCAACGATGACGGCTTCACATGCGGCTACGAAAAGCAGTGCTCCATCAGACGGAGTTGATTCTTGTCCTCCGGCGACGCTGACACGGAACGGCTGGGCCATGCGGTCGGCTGGATGCGCGACGACAGTGACATGCATGCACGCGTGATGCAGGCGCCCGTGGCAAGGCGTCAGTGGGAACACATGACGGCTCGAAAGAGTGAATTGCAGAAAACATCGACATTGAAGGCTAGGTTTGCAGAAACCATAAGTCTACAGTTTTGTGCCCCAAAACACTAATTCACAGGCTAATTTTTTGCAAAAAACACAAGCCGCTCGGTTCGGTCGTTTTAAGTAGGATTATGACAGGTGGGACCCGCTTTTGTCGACGTGGCGGTACTGTTCATCCATCTGAGCCGTTAGACGGCGTTAGACGCCGTGCGCGGGCCGGTTCGAGCCGCTTAGTACTGTCACCCCCCCCCCCCCGAATCGTTACAGCCCACCCCCCAACCCTCACTCTCTCGCGCTCTCTGCTCCCACTCGTTCGCCGCCGCCGACACCTCCCACATCTCCGACCGCCGCCGCCGCCGCGTCGCCATGGTGTCCTGGACTGATGACGAGAGCAGCGAGAATTCTTACCAGTACGCCAACTCAGGTTCAGACGACGGCATCATCAAGGTGAGTTGGTATAGCTAGGGTTAGGGTTAGGGTTTGGATTTGGGGATTTTTCTGTTGAGCTTGATCTGAAGTTTCCTTCCCAAATCTCTGGCTTTCCTTTGCACGTGCAGATCCCTGCTACCACGGATGACTCCGATTTCGAGGGCACTGAAACTGACGTCCTTGTTTTGTGCCATGAACACGGGAAGGCAGCAGAGAGGCATATTGCTTTCGAGGGCACCCTTACTGGCAGGAGGTTCCTTGCCTGTTGTCGGTGTAAAAACCGGCAGACCTCGGGGTAGGGGGTCCCGAGCTGTGGATCTCGAATCGATGATAACAGAGACAATAGAGACGATGTTTTACCCAGGTTCGGGCCCTCTTGATGGAGGTAAAACCCTACGTCCTGCTTCTTTTATATTGATAGAGATGTATCGAGTACAGAGTTGATCTACCTCGAGATCGTAATGCGTCTAACTTCTATGGCTAGGTGAGCAATGTTGCGTTGATGTCCCCTCTACGGGCTAAACCCTATGGCTTATATACACGCCAGGGAGGGTACCTAGGGTTACAATGTCGGTATCTAGGAGTAAGGCGGCTGGACAAATCTTGAAGTGTACTACAAGTCTTCGGTAGAGACAGCGCCGATCACGTCTCCCACGTACAGTCTCCGGAGTCCATCTTGGTCACGCACGGGGGTACCTCGGCCCAACCGAAGAGATGGGTCGGCCCGGTTAGTACCCCCTAATCCAGGACACCGTCACTAGCCTCTGAACTGGTCTTCGATGCCGAAGTCGTCGCCCTTCACATTCCGAAGTCTTGGCTCGATAGACAAGTTCCCGTACTTTTATCCTCCGACCAGAGTTAAAGACCTCGGACGACCTTTAGAATATCGCCGAGGGCTCAATGTCAGACGTTGAAAATCGTGCCGCTTAGGGAGTTGGGCCCCTTTATGGGAAAAACGTCGAAGCGCCAGCCCTTTCTGCCCTTACTTAATAGATGCGTCACCCTTGCTTGTGGCTATGCGCCCTTAACCGCAGCAAGAAATTCCCCTCTCCCTCCAGCCCAAGCAGGAGCCTAAACAATGGCGAGCGGCGAGGGATCGTCAAGGCGTCCTCACGGCCCGGATAGGGGGGACTGGGGGAGCTGCTCCGTCGCGCGCCTTCAACTAGAGCGTTTGGTGACGCAGGGATATCTACTAGATGTGGATTTGGCCGCAACCCGCCCTGGATTAACTTCCATCGACTGTCAAGCTCACGCCGAAAATTACCCCTCGCCACGAGGGGACGAGCGGGTATGCTTCGTACCTTTCCTCCTCCGCGGCTTAGTGTTTCCAATCCACCCATTTCTCCGCGGTTTGCTGGAGGTCTACGGGTTACAGCTACATCATTTTTCTCCGAATTTGGTGCTACACATCGCGGGGTTCATCGCGCTCTGTGAGCTACACCTCGGCTGTCAGGCGCACTTCGGATTATGGTGGAAGTTCTTCTGCGTCGTGCCCCGCTCTTCGACCGACAAGTTATTCGAGGTCGGAGGAGCCGAAGTCTGCCGAATCGACAAGACTGGCTATCCAGCGGGAACACCTCGGGAGGAAGCCGATTACTGGCCTTCCGAGTTGTTCTATATCACCGACGTCCTACTGTACGAGCCAGTCCGGCCAGGCCTTCCGCCCTTCTCATTAGATCCACCGAGGAAGCGTTACAGCTGGAGACCACTGAGTTCGGCTCAAGAGGAAGACGAAGCCGTGACTAGGCTGACGGCCAAGGTGAAGTTCCTTTCCAGCGCGGGTCTTACCATTATTGATGTGATGGCGGTGGCTCTAGACCGGAGAGTCCAGCCGCTTCGGCAGCGCCAGCATTTATTGTGCGAGTATAACGGGTCCGAGGACGCCTCTCGATCCATCAAGGGGGCTTTTATGGACCAAATGACTCTCGGAGCCGTGCTAGCCAGCATATACCAAGGGTCAGCCGAGGAGTTTGCTAAGCGCCAGTTCCAGGAAGGGCTGTCGTACTACAACCCTGCCGACATTGTAAGTTTCCATTTCGAGCTTTCCTGTTTCACCTCGGGATCATTAATTCGTTATATATTGAGTGAACAGCGGTGGAGGCATTGGCTTGAAGGGGTGAGCAGTCCAGCTCCAGAACCGGAGTTACACAGTCGCGTAGAAGATCCTCTCTATCACGAGGACGAAGACCTGGGGCTTATCTACGAAGGGAGGAGTTTTTTTCCTGGAGAGCCTTGACGGCTCAAAGGTAGCGGTCGTCCCTGATACGTCGGGGACAAGACCAGCCTCATCGGTAACTCTCCCTTCCTCTAAGCGAAAGAGAGCCCCTCGTCCCCCAGTCTCCAGTCTTCTGACTTCTCCTCCAAAGGGGCGGCGCTCCCAACGCCTCCGCAGAGAAACGGCTCCACTGGCAAGGGCTCGGCCAGAAGGTCAAGAAGCTCCAGCAAGGGAAAGAGAGAGTGTTCCATCCGTCATTAGGTAACATTTAGCTTCATGTCATAGAAAAGACATTTCGGGTTCTAACACTGCCGAATATTTGTAGACAGCCTCCACTCTCCACCGCACATGTGGAGGCCGAGGAAGGCGCGGCCCCGCTCAAGTAGGCAGAGGTCCGAAATCCTGCAAGGGTTGACCCCGGAGCCACCCAGCCCGAGGACTCAGCGACATCGGCCACTCCGTCCGAAATTCAATGCGCCATGAATTATCGCCGTCGAAAGGCTTCCTTGAATAATCTGGCTTTTTCGGACAAGGAGCTAAACGCTCTCAGCGCGGTGGACGCATACCTCGGGACGACCCGAGGTGCCTTTGATGAGTTGCTAGATATCCTGTCGTGAGGGTTGCGGGTATGTTTTTAAAGACGAATATAACTACCAAGTATAGTAGTAGCCCCTAAGGTTTGATACGAGCCCCTAGGGTCGAATCAAAACTTGAATGCTAACCCGCAATCTTTGTCATAATAGGAAGCTCGCTTGAGGAACGAACAATTGACCTTGGCATTAGACCAAACAAGGGTGCAGCTTGACGCGGCACTGTCCGAGGTTGAGCAGGTGAAGAAATTTACCAGAGAGGCGCACGGTAAGCGCTTATTCCTTGAAGTTGGTATCGTCCAAAAATCAGAGCTGACGCCTAGCATCGTTTGTAGCAGCAGAAGCCCTGGGTCATCTTGAAAGGGATTTGAAGCAGGCCCGTGACGATCTGGCGTATGCTGAAGCGCAACGCCAAGCAAGGCAACATGTGGTCTCGCAGAGAGCGGCCAACGTGGATGCGCTTAGGACTGAAAACGCCCGACAGGCCTAGGAAATTGAGAGCTTAAAAACTCGCCTCGCTGCCGCAGAGGAAAAGAATCGGCAAACGGACGATATGATTTATGGTAAGTTAGAAAGCACGAAAGACAGTTTTCATGCAATTTGTCCAAGGAAATGTATCATTCGAAATGTGTTGTTGTTTGACAGTGTGCCTGACTGGCCTTCCTCCGGAGTCGCGGGGTCCGATGTCCGAAGACATGAGCAATCGTCTGTCCGAGGTGCATGAAGGAGCTCGGAAAGCGGTGAAGAATGTGCACCAGGCGTTATGGCCCGAGGTAACGCCAGTCCCCGAGGACATGGCCGCGCTAGCCGAACGTCTTAAGAGAGCGCGGCGCCGGATTCAAGCGTGGAAAGTATCAGCTTGCCGAGAGGGTGCCAGAGAGGCCTGGGCCATGGTGAAGACCCATTACACCGGTTTGAGGACAACAGAATTAGCAGAGGTAGGACCCCTGGGGCCGGATGGGGGTGAGATCCCGACCAGCCAGGCATACGATAGTGTAATGCCCGCCGCCCGATTCTCGCAAAAGGATTGCGCACTAGACACCTTAATAGACGGGTTAGACCGTGCTTGAAAAGTGTGGTATGACTTTATGTACCGATGTATTCTATGTCAAATATTTCCGCCCGTGTAACCGAACTCCGTCAGCCAGCCGCCGGCTTCCGCCTCCTCGGACAAAGTCCGAGGAGTGTCCCATACTACTGGCCGAAGTTATCGAACCAGATACATTAAGGGACCAGGCAATCGGGCTATGCGGCTCGAAAGACGAGAGGGTAACAGAAGGTTATGTTATATTACTGTTTAACGTAAGAAACATCTTCCGAGGAAAATAGTTCTTCCAACAGTTCCTTTCCGCGGGGAATGCGTCGAACACGCCCGTCCGAAGACGGATGACCTCGGGGGTAAAGCCCCTGGTCGGGGTTTGAAAAGACCCTTGCCACGTTAGTCCTATGTCATAGCCGACCAATCCGCATTATAAGACCGCTAGCTTTCGGCTTTATCCGTCTGAGGTACTACACCGGTTGACCCGGGAGTAACAATCACAGCGGTGCTCCCTTTGCCCCCTAGCCGAAATATCGGGAACGTAAGGGGCAAGCACAGGAGCCGGGCAACCCAGCTTGGCCAAATCTTAAAGCGAGTTGATGCATATAGTGGCTCGAAAGACAATAGTACATAAGGGGCAGAATAGCTATTGAAAAGAACCAGCTAGAGTGTCCTCGGGATCATAAAAGAACTTTCCGAGGGGAGAAGATAAGAAAGAAAAAGGGTTAAATCGAAAGAAAAACAAGTTATTTACACAGACCGTATACTTGAAGTTATGCATAGAAGCGTCGGAGTAGCGCCGCGTTCCACGGGTGGGGCTCTAATCGGCCGTCCTCTGGATCTCGGATTCGATAAGCTCCTCCGATGAGCACTTGGTCAATGATGAACGGTCTGTCCCATTTAGGGGAGAGCTTGTGTTTTTGTTTTTCGGGGTGCAGTCTCATTACGAGATCCCCGACGTTGAATTCTTTAGCACGGACCTCTCTACCGTGGTAGCGTCGTGCCTGCTGTTGATAAATAGCAGAACGAGCCCGTGCGACATTGCGCTCTTCCTCGAGAGCGTCTAAGGCGTCTTGCCGATCGAGTTCGGCCTCCGATTCCTTGTACATGCGCACCCGAGGTGCGTCATGTATGATGTCGCAAGGGAGGACCGCTTCGGCACCGTACACCATAAAAAACGGGGTATACCCGGTGGACCGATTGGGTGTTGTACGCAAGCCCCATAAGACGGAATCAAGTTCCTCAACCCATTTGCAATCGGCCTTTTTAAGGGAGCGAACTAGCCGTGGCTTAATTCCACTAAGGATAAGTCCATTGGCTCGCTCCACCTGCCCATTAGACTGCGGGTGATAGACGGACGCGTAGTCGAGCTTAATGCCCATTTTCTTACACCATGCCTTAACCTCTTTAGCCGTGAAGTTGGTTCCATTGTCTGTTATCAGACTGTGGGGGACACCGTAACGATGGACTACCCCCGAAATGAATCCGATGACCTGGACGGCCTCGGCCGAGGTGACCGGCTTTGCTTCGATCCACTTGGTAAATTTGTCTACCATAATGAGTAGGTACTTATTTTTGTTTGATCCACCCTTGAGTGGCCCAACCATATCGAGCCCCCAGACCGCAAAGGGCCATGTAATGGGAATGGTGCGTAGGGCCATGGGGGGCATATGGCTCTGTTTTGCAAATACCTGGCAACCTGGGCAACGCTGTACCAATGCCGAGGCATCGGCGCTTGCCGTTGGCCAATAGAAATCGAAACGAAAAGCCTTGCTGACCAAGGTTCGAGCAGCGGCGTGATGTCCGCTCATGCCGGAGTGTATCTCCTGAAGTACAAGTTGTCCTTCTTCCTCGGATATGCATCTCTGGAGGACGCCCACTGTACTCATTTTATAAAGTTCCCCTTCATGAACCTTGTAGGCCTTAGACTGCCTTACGATCCGACGTGAGTCGGCTTGGTTATCAGGGAGTTCTTTTCGGAGTAGGTATGCAAGGAGCGGCTCAGTCCATGGTGCGATCACTGTCATGACGTCATGCGCTGAATCGGTTTTCCAGATCATGGACCTGCCTATGATACCATCGTCCTTTTCGGGCGGGGTCTGTTGCCCGACATCGTTTGAGTCCGATGTTCATGTGCTGTCTTGCCAGACTACGGATGGCTTGAAAAGCCGCTCGAGGAAGGTGTTTTCGGGAACCTTGTCCCGCTTCGTGCCCAACCGAGCAAGAATGTCCGCGGCCTGATTGCTATCTCGGGGTATATGGTGAAATTCCAGCCCCTCGAATCTGGCCGAGATCTTTAGGACGGCATTTTGGTAGGCCGTCATCTTGGGGTCTTTGGCGTCAAACTCGCCGTTGATTTGCGAAATGGCGAGGTTCGAATCACCTCGGACCTCGAGGCATTTAACGCCCATGGAGACCGCTATCCGAAGTCCGTGTAAGAGGACTTCGTATTCGGCTGCGTTATTGGAGTCTGTGTACATGATTTGCAGTACGTATCGAATGTTATCTCCCGTGGGGGACGTGAGTACCACGCTAGCCCCTAGGCCGGCAAGCATTTTGGAGCCATCAAAATACATTGTCCAATGCGAGTAGGTACTGTACTCACGGGGGAGTTCGGCTTCGGTCCATTCGGCCACGAAGTCTGCCAGCACCTGGGATTTAATTGCCCGGCGTGGTTTGTAGATAATTTCGAAAGGCAGGAGCTCTATAGCCCATTTGGCGATGCGCCCCGTCGCATCTCTATTATTAATTATGTCATTTAAAGGGACGTCGGATGCCACGGTCACCGCGCACTCTTGAAAGTAGTGTCGAAGCTTTCGCGATGCCATGAAGACTGCGTAAGCTATCTTTTGATAGTGAGGGTAACGTGCCTTACAGGGGGTTAAGACCTCGGACACGTAGTATACGGAGTTTTGGACCTGGAACTTATGACCTTCCATGTCTCGTTCGACCACGAGGACTGCGCTAACCACCTGGTTTGTGGCCGAGATGTATAGTATCATTGGTTCGCAAACGCCTGGTGCTGCCAGGATTGGGTTGGTGGCGAGGAGGGCCTTGATTTCTTCCAGGGCCGCCGTAGCCTCCTTGGTCCATTTAAACGTTTTGGTCTGCTTTAACAGCCTGTACAATGGTAAATCTTTTTCACCAAGCCGTGATATAAAACGACTTAGGGCTGCTACACAGCCCGCTAGCTTTTGTACATCTTTGAGCTCTGTAGGGACCTCTAAGCGATCCAGGGCTCGAATTTTGGCCTGATTGGCCTCAATTCCTCGGCTAGATACAATGAAACCGAGGAGTTTGCCAGCCGGGACCCCGAAGACGCATTTTTCGGGGTTAAGTCTTATTTGATATTCCCGTAGGCTGGCGAATGTATCACGGAGGTTGTCCACCAGTTGATCGACGCGTTTAGTTTTGACAACCACGTCGTCTACATAGGCCTCCACAGTTTTTCCGATGTGGTCTTTCAGGCATGTTTGAATCATATGCTGGTACGTAGCGCCAGCGTTCTTTAGTCCGAAGGGCATCGTATTGAAGCAAAATGGTCAGTAGGGCGTAATAAATGTTGTTGCAGCCTGGTCCGATTCCTTCATTTTAATTTGATGATACCCTGAATAGGCATCTAGGAAGCACAATGCGTCGTGGCCCGCAGTGGCGTCCACAATTTGGTCAATACGGGGTAGGCGAAAGGGGTCTTTAGGGCAAGCTTTGTCGAGGTCTTTAAAATCGACGCACAACCGCCAGGACCTGTCCTTTTTCGGTACCATGACCAAATTGGCTAGCCAGTCGAGGTGTTTTATATCCTTGATGAATCCTGCCTCCAGCAGCTTTGCCAGTTCCTCGCCCATCGCTTGACGCTTGGGCTCGGAGAAACGCCGAAGTGTTTGTTTGACGGGCTTGTAGCCTGCCAATATGTTCAGGCTATGCTCTACAAGCCTACGGGGTATCCCAGGTATGTCGGAAGGGTGCCAGGCGAATATGTCCCAGTTTTCCCTAAGGAAAGTGCGTAGGGCTTCGGCAACTTCTGGGTCGAGGTTAGCCCCTATGGACGCCGTTTTAGCGGGGTCCGTGGGGTGAACTTGGAATTTGATAATCTCGTCGGCCGGCTTGAAAGAAGTAGGTTTTGATCTTTTGCCGAGAACGACATCATCCCGGTCGACCTCGACGCGCAGTGCGGTTAGTTCTTCAGTCGCGAAGGTTTCGGCCAGGGTCTCGAGGGCGAGGGACGCCATTTTATTTTCAGCTTTAAGCACCCTGTCAGGATCACTCGAAATGGTAATGATCCCTTTCGGGCCTGACATCTTGAGCTTCATGTAGCCGTAGTGCGGCACCGCTTGAAATCTTGAATAGGTGTCCCGTCCGAGGATGGCGTGGTATCCTCTTTTGAAAGGCGCGATGTGGAAGGTGATCTCCTCGGAGCGATAATTGTCCGAGGTCCCGAAGACTACATCTAGAGTTATCTTTCCACTGCAGCGTGCCTCTCTCCCGGGCACTATTCCTTTAAAGGTAGTGGTGCTCCGTTCTATGCGCGATTTATCGATGTGCATTTTACTCAGAGTGTCCTCATATATTACATTCAGGCTGCTGCCTCCATCCATCAGGACTTTATGGAGGCGGCAGCGGTCCACGATGGGATTGAGGACTAGCGCGGCGGGGCATCTGTCCGGGCCTGACTTCGGCTGATCACTCTGAGTGAAGGTGATCGGCGTGTCTATCCACGCACCCCGAGGCGGTATTTGCCGGACGGCGTTGATTTCCCGTAAGGCCCGTTTGCGCTGGTTTTTAGACGTAAATGTCTCATAAATCATTAGGACCTCATCTTCGTCTGAGGTCTGTCCAGAGTGGCTGGAGGTGCCCGTCAAGAGGACGGGTCCCCCTTTGGCCACCTGCCTCAACACCCAACAGTCTCGAAGGCTGTGGGTTGGGCAGGAGTTAACTAATACAGCGTGGATCGGGCATGGTTTACCTAGAAAGCCGTCCAGGGCCGTTCCGGGGTGATCGGAGGCTCTCTTCTTCTTCCAGGGTCGATCACCCGAGGTGTTCCGTTTGTGATTTTTGCGCCGAGGCGACGACCGGTCGCGTTCTAGGTAGTCCTCACAGATCGAGTCTGTATTCCCCTTGGTTCGCCAGGTGTCTTCAATGGCGCAAAATCGTGCTACCAAGTTGGTTAATTCAGGGAGTGTTTGGACGCAACGAGGGGTGAGGGCGTTCAAGATGCCTTTATCCTCGCATCCGCGCTCGAAAGCGGCGATTATATCAGAGTCTTGATAATCTAGTATTTTACTCTTGACGATCAAGAACCTGGCCCAGTATTGCCGGGTCAGCTCCCCAGGGAGCTGCCGTACGTAGACTAAGTCCCAGATGTCGGATGGGTCGGAGTCGTCGGGACGATATTCCATACAATAGGTGATCGAACCAGATCCGATCTCTAAAGACCGCGGGCTCGAGACCTCATCACGCTCACCCGACGGTGGATCCGTAGTTATCGGTTTAGCCGATTTGATTTGAGAGTCGGTTGTCATTGGGTTGCCGTCCGATCCGTTCTCCAGGAAGTATCTTACCCCCACGTCGGTGAGGGGGGCCTTCATTGGAGCCGAAGAGGGGTCATGGTTCGCTCCCACGTTACGTGGAGGTGTCTGCGAGACCCAAGCTTCGGAAGTGGAGACGCGCTCCGTAGGTTTGAAGCCGTTGACCGGCGATCCCATCGATCCCTCGAGCGATCTCATAGCGGAACTCTCAATGAAAGCACCAGTGTCGGTGTAAAAACCGACAGACCTCGGGGTAGGGGGTCCCGAGCTATGGATCTCGGATCGATGGTAACAGAGACAATAGAGACGATGTTTTACCCAGGTTCGGGCCCTCTTGATGGAGGTAAAACCCTACGTCCTGCTTCTTTTATATTGATAGAGATGTATCGAGTACAGAGTTGATCTACCTCGAGATCGTAATGCGTCTAACTTCTATGGCTAGGTGAGCAATGTTGCGTTGATGTCCCCTCTACGGGCTAAACCCTATGGCTTATATACATGCCAGGGAGGGTACCTAGGGTTACAATGTCGGTATCTAGGAGTAAGGCGGCTGGACAAATCTTGAAGTGTACTACAAGTCTTCGGTAGAGACAGCACTGATCACGTCTCCCACGTACAGTCTCCGAAGTCCATCTTGGTCACGCACGGGGGTACCTCGGCCCAACCGAAGAGATGGGTCGGCCCAGTTAGTACCCCCTAATCTAGGACACCGTCCCCTGTGCTGTGACGGTATGTGCCAAACTTGTGCTAATTGGATGTTGTGGACTAATTATTTGGTCATTGTTTAGTACTGATTTTGTAGTTACCAGATCTGGCTTCTTAGTTAGGTTGTTTAAATATGTGCTCAATGCTTACTGGCTCAGTGAGGTCATTGTTTATATGTGAGCATATGTGCATAGTGTGGCATGTTCATTTGTTTTGTATTTTTTATGACAGTGTGGATAAGTGAGATCATTGTTTATATGTCAGCATGTGCATAGGGTTGGAAGCACTGATTGATACTTGTTATTTTAGAGCATATGGATAAGTGAGGTAAAAAGTGTTATTAAGTACTGGTGGCCTAGTTGTTGTACTGGTGGCCTAGTAAGCACTCATTGTTAACTTTGCCTAATTGTTGGTACTGGTTGCCTAATTGTTATTAGTAAAGCACTCATTGTGGCATGTAGCTCATATCTTGTTGTTTTAACACTGTAATTTAACAGGAGGGTAAAAACTGTGGACTAGTTGAATGGATTGATCCATCTTGGCCAACTACAATGGAGAATGCATTGTCCAAGTTGTGGGATATGTATGAACAATGCAAGAGAAACAGGACTGAGGACAATCTGATGAACTCATTTGCTATTCACAAACTGACACAAGAGAAGATCAAGCTGCAAGCCAGTTATGAGAGGTTGGTTGAAGATATCCAAGCCCTTTTGGATGAGCAGGAGAAGAGGGCCCAAATGGATAGTAAGCCTGATGAGAGCAAGCTGCAGGAGAAGTATGCCATGGTTAAGAACCCGACAGTAGCTCAAGCCAGTGTCATTAGGAACATGAAGTTGAAGCTTGCTGAAGAGAAGAGTAAGTTGCAGGCCCACATTGATGAGCTTGAAAAGGTTGTGGAGCAGACCAAGGTCAAGCTGAATGGGATCAAGGCAATCTTAGATGAATGAGCCACACTGGGCAGTATCATGTATGCTGCTTATTAGTACTATCATCATGGTTATGTAATGATCTCCCAATTATGCTACTTATTAGTCATGTAATGGTCATGTATGGATCTCCCTTATTAGTTATGTAATCGTTATGTATGGATCTCCCAATTATGCTACTTATTAGTTATGTAATGGTCATGTATGGATCTCCCAAATATGCTACTTATTAGTTATCTAATGGTTATGTATGGATCTCCCAATATGCTGAATGTGATGAATGTGGATATCTCAAATAGCCTCACTTATTAGTTATGTCGTGGTTATGTGGTTATGATAATTTTGGTGGTCGTTTTTTCGACGTCGAGGGACCCTAGCATCACTTTGTTATTTTTTCGACGTCGAGGGACCCTAAACTCACTTTGGTGGTTTTTTCGACGTCGTGGGACCCTAGCCTCACTTTGGTGATTTTTTGACATCGAGGGATCCTAAACTCAGTTTGGTTGTTTTCTCGACGTCGAGGGAACCTAGCCTCACTTTGGTGGTTTTCTCGACGTCGAGGGACCCTAGCCTCACTTTGGTTGTTTTCTCAACGTCGAGGGGCCCTAGCCTCACTTTGGTTGTTTTCTCGACGTCGAGGGACCCTAGCCTCACTTTGGTTGTTTTCTCGACGTCAAGGGACCCTAGCCTCACTTTGGTTGTTTTCTCGACGTCGAGGGACCCTAGCCTCACTTTGGTTGTTTTCTCGACGTCGAGGGACCCTAGCCTCACTTTGGTGGGTTTTTTTACGTCGAGGGACCCTAGCCTCACTTTGGTGGTTTTTTCGACGTCGAGGGACACTAGACTCATTTAGGTGGTTTTTTCAACGTCGAGCGACCCTAGACTCATTTTGGTGGTTTTTTCGACGTCGAGCGACCCTAGACTCATTTTGGTGGTTTTTTCGACGTCGAGGGACCCTAGCCTCACTTTGGTTGTTTTTTCGACATCGAGGGACCCTGGACTCAGTTTTGTTTAAAGAGCCAACTATTACTCATAAACAACTTGCATCTATCTTGCTATTAAACATAACATACAACATCAACATCAAGTTTAAAGAGCCAACTATTACTCATAAGCAACTACCATCAACATCCAGCATCAAGTTCAACAGCCAACAAAGGCAACAAGTTCAACATCTGGTTCAAAGCAGCCAACAAAAGGCATCAAGTTCAACAGCCAACAAAGGCATCAAGTTCAAATTAAAGCAGCCAAGAAAGGCAACAACATCTAGTTACCAGAAGCATATAGGTATTCTTTCATCTTGGAGGAAACAGTCCTCTTCCTTCCAGTCTATCTTGGAGCCTGAAATGTTCCCCTATGGCCTGCAGCAGATGTAGAGGATGTACCAGCCGTGGTAGCTTTCTTCCTGGGAGACCTCCTTGGAGGAGCAGTAGGTGCTGGGGTAGCATTCTTCCTAGGAGACCTCCTTGGAGGAGCAGTAGGTGCAGTAGCAGCAGGTGCAGCTGTCCTCCTTGGAGGAGCAGTAGGTGCAGTAGCAGATTTCTTCCTGGGAGGAGCAGTACCAACAGCTGCTATAGATGGAGATGGCCTCTTCCTTGTTGGTGCAGCAGCTGTAGATGAAATGGTGGTTGAAGCAGAAGCATGTGACCTGTTTGGCTGCATTTCAAAAACAATTAAGAATTATGAATTACAATTGAGACATAATTACAATTAAACAGAGATGCTTAGCTAACCTGATGCTGGTTTTTTCTCATAGCAAGAGCTGGTTTCAAGGGCTTGGAGCACACATTGTATCTATGCCCTACAAGTTTGCAGTTGCTGCAAGTAATGGATGCCATCCTAGATGTATCCCTTGGTGCTGGCTTCTCAAATGGGTTTTTCCTCCTCTTTGTTTGTTGCTTTCCAACCTTGTCTCTGAAAACTGGAGGCTCTATGTCCTGAGTTCTTGTCCTTGGCCACAGATTTAGACCAGGGACAGGAAATATGATATGGCCATATGCTGTTTTGTACATTGCCTTCTTGAAGAAATCACCCACAAAGTCATCAGGTTGCAACTTAGCTTTCACAATTGCAGATACTGCATGATTGCAAGGCATAGCAGTCATATCCCATTTCCTACATCCACATGTTTTATGCAGCAAGTTCACTGAGTAGGTGTTATCTCCACTACTAACTTGGTAAATGTTAGGACCAGCCATCAAAGATTGGCACCACCTTGAGTTGTACTTGGCCTCCTCTAACATCTCAGCATATGTTGGGCAAATCTCCCAATTTGCTGTCTCTGTCTTAGTTCTATTGGTGTTAAATTTGACCATCAATTTTGTCCTAATTCCTTCTATCATGGTCTTTATTGGCTTCCCTCTGACATCTAGTATCATTTTGTTAAACACCTCACTGATGTTGTTCACAACCAGGTCAGTCTTGTAGTTAAAATCCATTGCATGTCTAGCCCAAGTATGAACTGGTACTTTATTAAGCCATGCCCAAGCTGCCTTACACTCTCTTTTCAAATCATTCATTGCAGCAAGGTGTTCATTCTTAGTATAAGAGTAGCTAGCTGTATCCATGTGTTTCTTTAATTCATCACCTCTAAAACCAGCAGTTTGGAAATTCTGATATATATGTCTAAGGCAGAATCTTTGTGGACAGTTGGGAAAAACATGGTTTACTGCATTTAAAAGGCCCTGTTAACACAATAGGAACTAGAGCTAAACATTGGGCCTTTTGAATTGTTCACGGAGCAATGTGCATATGAAACCATAATAGTACGATAGAAATATGAGAAGAGAAGTTTACCTTCTGCCTATCAGAAATGATGGTATAGTAGCCAAACTTTCCACTTTCTCCACCAAGTGCATCTTTCAGCTGTGTTAAGAACCAGGTCCAGCTGTCTGTGTCCTCTTTGTCAACAACTCCAAATGCTATAGGGTATATATTGTTGTTTCCATCCCTTCCTGTTGCAGCAAGGATCTGTTGACCTGTTGACAGCTTGATAAAACAACCATCTACCCCTGCAAAGTGACAAATGTGAGAAGACACTGTATTTAATATGAGCACATAAACACTTCACAAGTTACAAAACACAATGTACCTATGAATGGCCTGCATCCATTTAAAAACCCTTCTTTGCAAGCATTAAGACAGAAGAACAGGCCATGGAACCTTGGGTTTTTGCTTGGGTGCTCTGGCAGATGTTTAGTGGTCACAACACATCTACTTCCTGGGTTTGTGTCTAAAACAGCCTGCAAATAATCTCTAATCCTAGTGTATTGTCCTCTCTGATCTCCTTGGACAACCTTCAATGCTTGCTTCCTAGCCCTATAGGCCATATGGGTTGAGATCTCTACTCCATATTTCTTCTTCAACTTCTGCATTATTGTGGTGATTGGTGTGCCAATATCAATTCTCAGCATGTCCTCACACTGGTGTGCCACCCATTTTCCTGTGACCTTGGTGTTCTCTGCTACTGCTAGGCATGTGTGCAGAAAATTAGCCTTTCTTATGCAAAAAGTACTTTCATTTGCAACAACAGAAGCTGCAATGTAGAAAGGGCATTTTACATTAGTGCACACAACTATGATGATGTCATTGCAGTTTCTGTGGAACTCAAAGTTCCTATTCTGACTTATGTGAAATGTCTGAACTGCTCTCCTAAATTGGTACACATTAAGGAAACAAAGCTTTCTACAAAACTGCTCCTCTGGGTTCTCTCTGTCATCACTGTACCACTTCCTTGGCAGAGATTTATATGCTCTGCTCTTCCTTCCATTGGGCAGAACAAAAGGTGCTTCCTCAGCTCCATCATCATATTCCTGCTTCAAATCACCTACATCTATCTCCTCATCTGATGATGGTATCCACACATCCTCAAATCTTTGCTCCAAGCTAGAATGTGACCTGTTGGTTGGCCCTTTTCTAGATTTCTTCTTCTTTGGTGGCTCCTGTTGCTGCTCCACCTGCTCCTCATGCTCCACCTGATCCTCTTCCTCATGCTCCACCTGCTCCTCTTCCTCATCTTCCCCATACAGTTCATCCACATCAGTGTCTCCTTCAAAATGAAGGAGTGGGTCCTCTCTCTGCCTCCTCAACTCATCAAGCCTCTTTAGAAAGTCCTCATCTGCATCCAGATCAGAATCATATTCAGTTAAAAGAACTGGTAGTTTTTGCTTAACCATTTGAACATGCTCAGCTGCCTCCTTATGTTTCCTAAATTTCTCAATCTTTGTTCTCCTCTTTAGCTCCATTAGTGTCTCCAGCTCATCTTGATCCATAGCAGCATCTAAGTTTGTGCTCTGCTGTGTGGAGAAGAATTGCAGTGGCTCTGACTGCTTCTGTTTATTGGATTTTTCAGGTGATCTGAAGAGAACTCCACAAGGATTGACTTCATAGACAGGTTTTTCTCCTAATTGACTCAAAGGAACCTGCTCCTCATACACATAGCCTGAATTCAAATCTGCAGGTCTTGGATCAGTGGCCCTAAACACTATAAAATTCACTACATTCTGATCTTTATTAGCAATATGGTCAAGCATTTCATCCACCTTGTCATCATCACAAATTTCTTCCAATCCTGCAATACCCACACCAGGATCCCTCACAAAGTAAATGTAATCATTCAGCCCATATCCCCCTGTCTCTATTAGTGCTACCAAATTGTAATATGTGATGTCTGAAATGCAGATTGATCTCTCCAAGTTGTCTCTGTCATGGAAGTGCATTCTAACTTCCCAAACAGCATCATCCAAACTAGACAGCAAGATAATACAACAATTTTCATTAACACTGCATAATTACTATAAAAGAAGTTAACAGATCTCTGCTCTAATTAACACTGCATATTAACAGAAACTACTATAATTTGCTCTTATTGGCACTGCTCTAATTAACAATGCATATTTACTATAAAATAAGCTACTCTAATTAACAATTAACAGTGCTACAAATCAACTAAAAAGAAATTAATATGACATTACAAATTAATATGAGTCTATGACAGTGGGCTATCCCCCCCCCCCCAAAAAAATCCAATTGAGTGTTTCAGTACCCAAGCTAGGTTTAACAGTGCCAACAAATCAAAGTAACAACACATATATACAGCCCCAACTTGAAGAACCCTAACCCTAACCCTAGAATCTGTACAAATGATAAGAAACTAGGTTTGTGAAGAGGGAAACTTACTAGACGCCGCCGAATGACGAGCCCCACCGGTGGCTTTCCGTCGGATTGGCCTTCACGGCCCTGGCCCAAGATCTAGCCGCCGCGAATTCGAGCAAGTTCTGGGCGCTGGGGCTGGGACTGATGTCCGAAGGGGCGCCGGGGTTTGAGCTGCCGCAGAGATCCGCCTCCGGTGGCCTATCATCTCCGCCGCCGGCAGGCCCACCGTAGTAGCCGCCGCCACTCGCCATCGCCATGTCTGAGAGGAGAGGGTGCGGGGGAGGGAAAGAGATGGAGAGGAGCGGGCGGGGAGGGAACGGTACAAGGACGGTAGCGGCTCGAACCGGCCCGCGCACGGCGTCTGACGCCGTCTAACGGCTCAGACGGATGAACAGTGCCGCCACGTCGACAAAAGCGGGCCCACCTGTCATAATCCTACTTAAAACGACCGAACCGAGCGACTAGTGTTTTTTGCAAAAAATTAGCCTGGGAATTAGTGTTTTTGGGCACAAAACTGTAGACTTGTGGTTTCTGCAAACCTAGCCTTCAATGTCGATGTTTTCTGCAATTCACTCCGGCTCGAAACGTCGATAAGGTCGCGTGGCGTCGGTTCTTGACAGAGCGCGGCGTCATTGGCGGCGTCCCTGCACGCCGCGGCGCTAAGGCTGCAAACACCGATGGCGTGTGCGGCCACGGCAGACGGCTGCGCAACGCGACGGCGATGCGGCCGACGCGGCGGCTTGCGGCGGTTGGATCGGGACTCGAGCCACAAGGCTGTTTGCCCGAGGGTAGTGCGCCCTTCCGCACAGGCCAAAAGGCCGAATGGGCAGCCGTCCACGCCCTGTTTTCCTGTGGGAAATTTAGAAGAATAAAAAATGAAATGAAAATATAATGTGTGCTGTGAAGATTCGGCCCAGCAACATTTGTTTTTCGCTTTTCTTTTCTGTTTTAGCTTTCAGCTATGCAGTTTTTGAATGAATGTGTATTTACAGTAATTTATCTTATATTACTGTATCGTAAAGCACACTAGTGTATCAACATATTTGATTAGGCAATTTGATGGTTGCTATATGTTGATTCTTGAAAATAAATTTACGAGAGAGTAAATTAATTGTGCATGATGATTTCATGCAGGATATGTTGGAAATTTCCCCATAACCACACCCGGTCAAGGGCTCCCGCTATAGTCGCTATAGCAAAGTATGTTGCATTGCCCTCCATCCTACACCACTTGCACACTGATATGGAAACATAGTATGTGATGAAGGAGAACCCTCTTATATTGTGGTACTCCTTGAAGGAGTGATATGATCAATAGAGGGTGGTGAAGATACCTAAAGCATGGAGGGAATGGACACTTGTCCAATTCTATGACTTTCAGTCAGTGGCAACATACAACTACTCTGTTGTGCATCAAAACAACTGAAAGTTGAAATTCTGCAGCAGTGCAGTTTTTGGATGCCGATCTCATCAAGAAATGATCTTTACTTTCAATCCTTCTACGAGGATTTTGGCTAAACAATACCGTCCGCGGTAAAGTAAAGTGGTTGTGATGAGAAGCGGAATAAGAGTGGAGCTCAAAGGGGCAAAAGTCATTTCAAGAAAAATGACAATGCTAGCAACTCTGGTGGTTGCTATACGTGTGGTTGTATAACTGGTTGCAAGGACAGATGATATTTCCAAGCATTTGGTGGATCTGCATGCAATCAATTTCCAAGGGAAAGAGGCTCATGGAAATCAGTGTGAAGCTTACTTCACTGGACTTAGCGATGATTTCCCGATGGTTAAAATTTCCTGGACGTTCCTCAGAACGTGGGAAACCAGGAGCATGCTCAGCAAAAAGGAGATCCACTTCTTAGTGTCGATGACATGCTAGTGAAATCTTTCTAGTGACATATAATGTATGTATTTCTATATGAGTTTATATGTATGCTATACTCTATAGATAGCTTCTATAAATAATCCAACCGAGAAGGAAATGTGTTACGTGGAAACTAGGTCTACTAACACAATATTAAGGGAGATAAAGTATTACCATACTCTTGAGAAGAGTAATGGAAATGTCATGACAAGTTATGGTTGTGATATGGTAATTGTTGGTTCCGGTCAAGCCACATTTACACTCCCTATGGGTACTATATGATAATCATGGACGCATTCATGGATCATGATTCTACTCGTACCTTGCCGAGTTTTAAGGATATCCGCAATGGTTTCTATGTTGAAACCCATATAGTGAGTGAGGTTGGAAGCCTACTCATGACTCAACAAAAAGGATTTGCATTAAATCCTAGAGTAAATGTCTTCTCTATATTTTGGATTGTATTATACATACATTAACTTGGATACGCATTGGGCGTATAAGATAATTTCTAGAATCTTGATGAGTTCAAGATATGGCATAGTTGCCTTGGACATCCTCGTATTGGGATGATGAGAAAATTATTGGGTTCCACAAGACACAATCTAACGGTGTGAATTTTCCAAATTCACTGGATTTTTTTTATGCACGGTATGTGCAAACTGGGAAATTAGTCACACGGCCATCATATCTCAAGAAAGAGGATGCGCCACTAGATTTCCTTAGACATGAGATATATGTGATCAAATTCAACCGTTACATGGAATATTCCGATATTCCATAGTGCTTTTGGATGCATCAAAGGGATGGTCCAATGTGTGTCTTACTTCTATAAGAACCATGTGCTTTTACAAAGCTAATTGCTCAGATCATTAATTTGAGAGCAAATCATCCCGGGCACATGATAAAATCCATCAGAATGGATAATGCTGTGTAATTTAGTTCACGAGCATTTGATGATTACTGCCTAGATTTAGGCATATTTGTGGAGCATTTTGGTACTTTGTGTACATACCCAGAATGGTCTTGCGGAATCACTTGTCAAGAGGATAAGTTGATAGCAAGCTTGATCCTACAGAATTGTAATCTCCCAACATCTTGTTGGGGAAATGCAGTTTTACATACTGCATAGTTGATACAAATTCGACCAACTGCATATTATACGGTCTCCCCGTTGCAGTTAGTACGTGGAAATCGGCAAGTATTTCCCATCTGCGATAATTCGGTTGTGTTTGATATGAACCGATATCACCACCGCAGCGTACATATATGGGCCCTCATAGAGAAATGGAGGTACAATTCTACGTCAAACATAAAGTACCTAAACTCTCTAGAAGGGGACTTGTTTATGGCCCGGTACGCTGGTTGTATTTTGATGAGGACATTTTCTCGGCATTAGGGGGAGATAAGAACCACATTGAATGCCGAAAAATAGAATGAGATGTGAATAGACATATAGTCCTCAGGTCCACGTACAAATGAATCTGAACTAGAGGTTCAGAAGGTTATCAATTTGCAAAGTATCGCAAATAATCTGCCAGTTGCATTTACTGAGTATAGGTGTCACAAAGTAAAATGTTCCCTTAGTGAATGTGCCAGAGAGAGTGGATGTGACCCATAGGTCCACTCGGCCACCGAAGAGGGGGAGGAATCTGGACACATAGGACAAGGCTTTAAAGAAGCATCTGAGGGGAATGAGGAATCCTCAAACAGTAAATGCAAGTCAACTTCATGTTGACATTCAACCTAGGGTTGAAGGACACCTGAAGGATGTTGGACACATCCAAGACCCAGCACGAGTGTGCACACAAATATTGGTGTTGGGACATCGGAAGACCTTGACTCAACTGTTGTGGAAAATCACGAAGAGTCAAAAGGTAATGATGAAATCGCCACTATGTATATGGATTCGGGAGAATCATATAATAAAGACTACATTATGTCGACATTTATTTCTCCTCGAGAATTGCAAAAGACCTTGAATTGGATCTAGAACTGAAGTCCATGCATGGCTGAGTGTCTTGAACGCTCTAATTGATCCAAAGGAAGGCAAAAATTGAGGAGGCGCTCGCTCTCAAGAAGAGGGGGTATTGACCTGATCAGTAATACCCACTCCTCTGAATGTGTTCCCTGGGGGAACACAGTTGGTTTGTTCATGAGAAAAATGAAAACCAAGAGGTGGTGAGACATGAAGCGAGACTTGTAGCAGAGGGGTTCCCGCAGAGACCTATCATCGTTTAAGATGAAACATATTGTCCTGTTGTGAGTGGAATAACGTTCCGATATTTAATATCACTGGCACTGAATAATGAATTTGTATATCCAACTGATGGATGTTGTGACTGCATAGTTGTATGAGTCACTTGATTCGGATATCTCTATGATAGTTTCCGAGGGAACGAAGATTCCTAGTTTAATCGCAACATGTGTTGCGTAAAGCTTCAGAAGTCATTATGGCTTGAAGTAGTCGGCAATGATGTGGTAGAACCGACTGAGTGAGTTTCTTTATTAGAAGGTTACTCAAACATTGATGATTGTTCATGTATGTTCATCAAGAAATCCAAAGAGGGATTTTGTACAATTTCTGTGTATGTTGATGATCTGAGTATCATTGGAGCTACACAAGAGATACATGATACAATCATATCATCTTAAGACGGAGTGTAAGATGTAAGATTTGGTTGAGACCAAACTTTGCTTGAGTTTGGAACTTGAGCGTATTCCTTCGGGAATACTTGTTCATCAGTCTACATTTATCCAAAAGATTGTTGAAAGTTCAACATGGATAAGTCATTTCCATCAAAGAACTATGGTTTTGAGATCTCTGGATTACAAGAGATAAGGACCCATTAAGTCCTAACGACAGTGAAGAAGAGATATTCGGACGTGAGTTTCCATATCGCGGTGCAATGAGAGCACTGGTGTATCTAGCAAACTGCACCAGGCCTAGTATGTCATTAGCAGTGAATTTATTGGCTAGATACAATGCATCACTGATTAAAACACATTCGGTTGGTGTGAAGAATATTTTTGCGTATCTTATGGACACCAACATCTTGGTTTATTTTATGATAAAAGCCAAGATATGACCATGGTTGGATATCGTGATGCTGGGCATATATCATATCCCCATAATCCCAGATCACAGACTGGTTTTGTCTTCTCGAATGGAGGTACAAACTTCTCTTGGAAGTCAAGAAGACAAACATTAGTGGCTGCATCCACTAATCATTCTGAAATGATGATTTATATGAAGCATCATGTGAATGTGTATGGCTTCACAGAATGATGAACTTTGTTGAAAGTTCAAGTGGGATTGATTGGTAGGAATCATCCACCATTATCTATGAAGATAATGTTATTTTGTATTACGTAGATGCAGACAGGTTATAAAGAGCAACATTAGAATGTGTATAGCTCTAAAAATATTTTCTTTCCATGAGTTGGAGAACAATGGAAAGATAAATGTCTTGCAAATGAAGTCATCCGATAATTATGGTGATTTATTCACAAAGTCTTTACCAAGTTCTTCATTCCAGAAATATGTTAATGGAACCGGTATGAGATGACTTTGTTATTTGCAAGGTTCAAGGGGAGTGCACTCCTGAACGATAACCTGTTCGAGATCCTCGGATCCTTGATATTGCACTCTTTTCCTTTATGAGTTTTTCCTACATGGTTTCTCATAGAAGGTTTTTAATGAGGCAATTGTAATACAAGCATTGTGATATGTCAGTTTCTCCTTATTTTTCCACTGGGTTTTTCAGAAGGAGTTTTTCATGGCATATTATGTACTCCTCATATTTTTTTTCCTATAAGGTTTTTGGAGGAGTCTTATCAAGAAGATGACGATGATGCTTATATGGATAGCAGAAATTAGGGGGAGTGTTGAGACTTAATTAACCCATGTGTTAATTAGGATTAAGCTCTCCTATCCATAACAAACGTACGAAGGGGAGGCGGTTCGCTCGGCATGCTCGGGAAGCGACGTTCCACTCGTGCCTTCTCCAATCGACGTGTCTGTAGGAAACGTCCCTTCAGGGACTATATATTGTAATCACCATCATCAATAAAGATCATTCGTTGCTACTATTCATTACTAAGTTTCTAAACAGATGGCACCCCATCCATGTCTGTCACGGCAAGCGCCTCGAACTGATCTTCTTCATCATTGTAAAACATGTTGGGTGTCTTCTCAATCCCAGTCCCACACACACCCAAGCTGCACATGTGTTACGTTCCTTGCAGTTGCTTGCAGGTTGCGCACGTGCAGTTTCATGTCAGGGGATGATGCGCAACTATGTAGCACGTTTGCAAAAAAACACAGAAAGAAACCTACATTTTTAGTTGCAAGTGGGTTATTTTATTTTATTTTTGTTTCTCTAACTTTTTTATTGCATCCTTTTAGAAAATATGTAAATGTAGCGGTGTACGGCAGGCGGGCATGCAAGTGTATTTCCACGCAGGTGCGCACAGTTGGTGGACATGGAATTCTCATAACTAGCAAGTGCGCAACTACAATTGGGTGCACGTCCGTGCACATACGTCCAGTTGTAGTTCTCCGCCGGTGCGCGGGCATACAACTAAAGTTACGTGTGTGGATGACATGCATGCCACTGGAGTTTTAACGTGTTTATATATTTTCCCCAAAAAAGGGAAAAGTGAAAAAAAGTAATCATATCATAATAATAAAGGAAAAATGGGAAATGGAAAGAAGAAAAACTATGTGGTGAAATACATTCCCCTAAGAGATCCTCTTCTCTGGATGTTCGTTTTGCGCCATGGAGAAAAAAGACAAAAAAAAGGTAAAAGGGAACAATGAAAAATGCCCCCATCGGGCTCCCCATTCTTAGCGACACAAGATAACAAAGCACACTCTCTCGTCCTCCTAGTTGCAGGCGCCTTGTACCCTTGCAGTTGAATTCGAGTTACGATGTGTGCAATCACGGGTCGGAGCCAGACATGCGACGACCTTACAAGTTCTTTTTGCAAAAGGCCCGCTGCGGGTGAACCTCCCCCCCCCCCTCCCGGCCTCCTCATCTTAGGATGCTCTTTTTGCACGATGCAGAAAAAAGACAAAAAGGAAGAAAAGGGGGAAATGAAAAATGCCCTCATTGTTCTCCTCGGCCTTAGCCCCTGTTCAAGAATTCATCCGCTCAACCAGTTAACTTGCCTATTAATCCCTACTCGTAGGGTCACCGAGTAGCCCATAAATTGATAAATTGCCCGATTAATTGATTAAATGGCCGATTAACTTGACAATTAGCCTATTAATCCCCTACTCGTCAGCCAACCAAGCAGCTACCAGTTAACGATTTCCTCAACAATGCCCTTAGAGGCAAAAACACAACAGTCACACTCTCGTGTTACCCCTAGTTGCAGATGCACTCACCGCTTGCAGTTGCAGCTAAGTTACAACAGGTGCACTTGTAGGTTGATACATCTGAAACGTATCTATAATTTTTGCTTGTTTCATGTCCTGTTTATATCATTTTTAGTATATTTTTGGCACCAATTTATATATTCTTTCGAACTAAACTATTAACTCACTGCTGCCAGTTGTTGTTTTTGGAATTTTCAGGAAAACCAATTTTACGGAGCTCCAAATATCCCAAAAAATTACAAAAAATATTTTGCATAGGGAAACTTCCGGGAGTCACCGACCTAGGCCAAGGGGTGTCCCACAACCTCCAAGCGCCCCCACCACATAGCCTGGTGCTCCTTTGCCCCACCTCTCGACGCCTATATTTATCTCCCGCTCCGAAAACCCTAAAGATTGGGGAGTTCTTCTGTTTCCACCTCCACACATCTCTGTTTCATGACGATCCAATCTTGAAGCATTTTTTCGTTACTCTACCAAATGGGGAAATCATCACGGCGGCCATCTCCATCAATTCGAAGGCCATTGTTATCGTTCGTGAGTAGTTTCCTTTGGATTATGGGTCTGTAGCAGTAGATAGTTGGTTTTCTCTCCCATGTTTCTCGATACAAAGATCACATGAGCTGCCCTACATGATTATGATCCATCAGCTGTAATTCGTTGGTGTTTGTTGGGATATGATGAATTGTCAATTTATGATCAGATTTATTCATGAATTCTTTAAGATCTATTTTTTTATTTTACATAATTCTTATTCATAATGCTCTCCGATCTATTCTTCTTTCTCTGGCCAAATTGAGGGGTTTGATCTTCAAGAGGGAGTTGTGTACGATAGTTGGGTTCAATCTTGCAAGTTATCTACACAGTGTCAGAAAAGTGGAAAAGGCTTGCACTGTGTTGTTGCCGCTAACGATAAAAAGATGGTTGCTACTTTGTTCTTTGAACACAGGGTGAAGATTATATATCATATTGTAACACCCCTGTGTAATGAGCTACAGTAATCCATCATGCTAATGCTAAGTCAAGTTGATTTGCAATGCTTGATTACATTGGATTCATATCTCATTTCAAATTCCACCACTGAATTCAATTCAAATTGCAAGTGAATTTTGAAGTTGCACAAAAGTTGCTGGAAAATAGTTCATGTTTTAGCAAATATTTCAAAACAAATATTTGTTCATGAAAACAACATCACCACAGTGCTAAAATGAGCTATTGCAATTTAATCAGTGCCAAAAGAAGCATTTTAAATGCTTTTCCAATTATGAAAAATTCAAATGGATTCATCTTGCTTCCAAACTTTTTGTGGCAGTGCCAAATATTGCACTGTATTTATGTGGCTAATTTCCAAATTTTACAAAAGTCATTTTGGCAGCTCAAATTTTGCAAAACCTTCTGTAAAAAGAAAACAGAAAAGAAATTAGAGAAAAGGAAAAGGGCCACTGTGCACTGGACCATAGTGCACAGTGTGCAGGCCCAGCCCAGCAGCCCCCTCATCGTCTCCCTCCTCCCCGTGTCAGCTCGCGCGCGCGCCAGACGCCGACGTCGTCGCCACCGCACCCGCTCGCCATCCCGCGCCGCTACAGCGCCACGGAGGCGATAAGAACGCCGCGCTGGCCCCCGGGACTCGTGGCCGTCCTCATCCACCCCCTCCATCGCCTCTCTCTCTCTCTCTTTCTCTTCCGAGCTCACCCGACGCGGTCGTCGCCATCGCCGCGTCGATCCCGCGGCCACCGTCGCCGCCTCGCCTCGCCGCCGTGTCCACGCGCTCCGTCATCGTCCGCTACGCCGTCCGGTGCCAGCCGTTGGAGCCGGGGAGCTCTGCATCGCGAGATCGCCGCCGTCTTCTTCCTCTATGGTCGCCGGCATTCGTCGTCGATTCCGACGCCATCTGCTGCTCCCGTACCCCGACGAGCCTTTCGTGCGCTCCGCGGTGAGCTCCTCTCTCTTCTCCCCCTCTCCGTTTGCCCGCGCGCGTCCCCTAGCTAGCTTCCCCGTCATGGCCGTACTCGCCTCCGCCGCCGTGCTCGTCGTCGTAGCCACACTCGCCGTCGAGCTCAACCGAGCACGGCATCGTGCTCAGCGCACTCGTAGGAGCCCAACGCCACCGGCCGCGCGCGTCGCCGTGCCCTGCATCGCTGTGCCCGATCTCGCCCGTACTCCGGTGTCCGCTTGCGAGCTCGCCGTCGTCGTTTCCGGCCATCTCCGGTGACGCCACCGCCACCAAACGACGCGGCTCGCTCCTCTCGTTCCAAGGCGCCAAGCCGGGCTTCAAACGGCCGGCCGTAGCCGTTTTCCAACGAGGTCCCGAGCGCCTCCGCCGCGAAACGAGGTCGCTGGCGTTTAAACGCCGGCGCTGCTGACCTGGCCGCCACGTGGACACCCCTGGGTCACTGACCAGTGGGCCCCAGGGGCCCAGTTGACTGGGTTGACCAGTCAACGTGCTGACTGGGCAACCCCAGTCGCTGACAGGCGGGCCACACCCACTAATTAACTGGTTTTATAATTAAAATTAATCTAATAGCTAATTAGTCACTCACAGTGGGGCCCCACCTGCTAATTAACCCCAGTTTATTTTAAATAAGCTCTAATTAGTTCTGTGCCACTGACATGTGGGTCCCAGCCGTCAGGTTTGACCTGGACCGGCTGGGTTGACTGCTGACGTCATGTTGACTCACTGCTGACGCAATAAAGCTTTTTCTGTTATTTTCGAAATTAAAATTAAATCCCAGGAATTTCAGAAAAATGTTTAAAACTTTGAAAAATCATAGAAAATAATCCGTAGCTCGGATGAAAAAAAATTCTATATGAAAGTTGACCAGAAAAACGAGACGGATCCGAATATGCCCTCCATGTAGCTGTCACATGCCCACAACACTGCAAACATTGAACCTTCCCCTCCGGTTCATCTGTCTGACAGATGCCTGTAGCCGGGAAAATATTTCCAGATATTTTCCCGCTCCGTCTCTAACGTGTAGTGCTGCATTAGGTCACCCCCAGCACAGCATATTGCCAAGCCATGCATTGTGTTGCATTTGTTTGCTTGTATTTATTGTTTCTTCCCCCTCTTCTCTCCGGTAGACCCCGAGACCGACGCTGCTGCCGTGTACGACTATGCCTCTGACGACCAGCCCTTTTCAGCAGAGCTTCCAGGCAAGCAAACCCCCTTGTGCATGCCTATATCACCCATTCTTTCTCTCTTATGCTTGCATTAGAATTGCTACAGTTGTTGTTCCGAAATACCTATTCTGATGCATAGCCTGTTTTTGTAACTGCTATTGATACCATTCCTGCTATCCTAAATGCTTAGTATAGGTTGGTTAGTGAAACATCTGTGGCCCCTCAACCTTGTCCCTATTGCCCCGCTTTGTTACTGGTGCCCCGATCAATGTGATCGATGGGCTGAGACCGACACGTCACCACTCACCCCCTAAGTTGTACGACTCTGCAGAGTTACCATCGAGTGCCGAGGGTGATACCTCTTACCTCACTCCTGATGTTGCATCTGTAGTATAGCTAGTCGGTTGTGGGTTAACGAGGGTGATTCCTCTTTCACCACCTCCGATGATGCCTCTGTCATGCAGCCCCTCAAGTGTGAACCCATCGAAGTTGATTCCTTCGAGTTCACCTTGACGAGTACATCTAGTGGGAATCCATCGAGGGTGATTCCTCGGATTTCCCCCTTGATGTTACGGACACATGGATACCTAGACTTTTATCACAGTCACTGTTTAAAGTCGGGTCGGCCCCGAGGGGTACCCACGAGTAATGTGAAGTCGGGTTGACCGTGAGGGTACCCGCGAGATAATTACGAGGCGCGGCCGGGCAGGCAGATTGCCTCAGGACAGGGAGGAGAGGAATTGGGCCTGGCCCTTGCCGCAAGTCCTCGAGACGGGGCGACGGGACCACAGAATGTGGATCGCTGATTGTCACCGTGAGCTCCCAACACACTAATGGGTTAGGATATGTGATCTGAGTAGGCCTCTGGCCTTTTCGCACTAACCATCACGCGGGAATAGTATGGGCACTCGACGTCGTATGTATCAGCCGAAGTTCTTCAGATGTCAGCGATTGAGCGACGCGCGACCGGGTGGAACACGAAAGCCTGCGTGTGTATACAGGGGCTAGGTCTGGTCCCGGCCGCCCACGCAATGCGCAGGAGTGCAAAGGGCGATGGGCCCAAGACCCCTGAGCGCTTAGGGTGTAGACCGGCGTGCTGGCCTCGCTGTTGAACCTCGGTAGGGCTACGACGTGTCGATCAGCCGAGGCCGGGCATGACCCGAGTAAGTGTGTCCGGCCAGAGTTAATCGAGCGTGTTGGGTAAGTTGGTGCACCCCTGCAGGGAAGTATATCTATTCGAATAGCCGTGTCCATGGTAACACGACGCTCGGAAAGTATCCCGATCTACTACAACTAGAACTGGATATTTGTGAAATTTAAGTAATATGTTAGCTCCGGGATTGCTTTCTCGCAGGGAGTCGAGGAAGGATCTCTGGGCATTACTACTATATACTTATTACTATATGTTATGATACTAATCTGCACTCTTCTAATGCTGCAAGACGCTGAAGATGCTAGTCTTCGACATGCTAGGCTTTCCACTCTATTCTGGCCTTTCTGCAGTCTAGTCCACACATACAGCCCCTCTTTTGATACCGATGCAGACATAGAATAGATTTGATGTAAGTCTTGCGAGTACTTTGGATGAGTACTCACGGTTGCTTTGCTACCTCTTTTTCCCCTATACCCGATTGCTGCGACCAGATGACGGAGCCCCGGAGCCAGCTGCCCCGTCGACGACTACTACTACCCTACCGGTGGAGCCTACTACTACATGGAGACCGACGACCAGGACTAGATTCGGAGGCTCCCAGGCAGGAGGCCTGCGCCTTTTCGATCTAGTGTCATTGTTTTGCTCGGCCTTCTTAAGGCAGACTTATTTAACTTTATGTCTGTACTCGGATATTGTGTTGCTTCCGCTAACGCTTGTTTGCGAGCTTATGTATTCGAGCCCTCGAGGCCCCTGGCTTGTAATATAAAGCTTGTATGACTTTTATTTGTGTCTAGAGTTGTGTTGTGATATCTTCCCGTGAGTCCCTGTGCTTGATCGTGCGCATTTGCGTGTATGATTAGTGCACGATTAAGTCGGGGCGTCACAAGTTGGTATCAGAACCGACTGCCTGTAGGAACCCCCCCTTTCCAACTCCTTGGCCGAAGTTGAGTCTAGTCTTTGCAAAACTATTTTACTAACATGGCTGTGTGGCTTACGGGCCCACGTCGCCAATGGATGGGTTTAGGATCTTTTATTCCTCTTCCTTACTCTGGGACTCTGATCTCTCTTCCATTCGGGTTAAAGTTTTGCTAACTCTAACATTAGGATCTCGTGATCACATTCACCCGGAGAGCTGGATTATCTGCAAACATTCTTTTCAATGCTATCATATGCTTCTCACACTGTCATTTGACATCGTGCACTCCCTTGTTTCAGATGCGTCCCGCAAGACAGCTCGTACGCCACACTATGGCTGTTGATGCGACTGGGTTCCCTGTTATTCTGGTCGACCTCTTGACCAGGCTGGGATATCGCTGGTACCCCGAGTACACTGTTTACGAGGATTACCCCGAGTTCAACCAGGAGCAGTACCACGCTGTGGTTCGTATCTTTGATCGGCAGAACAACTCCATCACTGAGATGCACACCTTTCATGGTGTTGGAGTGACTGCTGACATGGCAGTCCATGATGCTGCCTATACTGCTATTGCCCGTCTCCGTGGAGAGCACAGCCGCTTGGAGGAGACTGCTTTCAGATATATCCCGTATGCCCTCGCTGGGGATGAGAGTGGGTACTACACTGCTATCTGTACCCCTTACGTGCGACGTCGTTATGACCCGCAGGTTTTGGTACAGTACACTGAGGCTCTGGATCGCACTGCCCGAGCTCTTGCTGTCGAGTTGTACGCCACTCGTGCTCGTCTTTACGACGCTCTGACACAGTTGCTGCCAGCAGTAAGTGCAGGGATACATCCTCAGTACATCCTTTACCCTCGCAGGACGGAGATGCCACCAGATCTTGAGTGACCTGCTGTTGGAGGTTGTACTCCTTCACGTGGTCCTCTTCTTCCAGTTCGGGACCAGGTTCTGCACCAGAGTGTTCACGGAGTGCAGGATCCTCGTATCGAGGGTACCCTGCATCGTCACCTGCAGCTGCCTGGCTTCAGTGGTTTTCTCCGACGTTGATGTAGCTATCGCTATGTCCCGTTGTTGTATCCCTCCATTGCGTGCCTGCGTACCGCCTAGTGTGTCTAGATTCCCTTTCCGAACTTGTACCGCTGGCTTGTAACCGACTTTATGTATGGATCTGTATGTCATGTTTGACTATGATGTTGTATCTATTGCACTTCCTTTGTTGGGCGTGTTACTTCATGAATGATTCCATACAACTGCAATGCTCGTTGCTAAACTACCCCCTGTTGATTTAGCAGGATGGTTAGACCCGCAGGTCGTGGCCGTGGTGCCAACAATCCACCATCGCCCGACTATATGGCTGGAATGATGCAACAGTTTGAACTGAATCGCCAATTCATGCAAGGGCTTATGGATCAGTTTCCTCGTCCAAACACCAGCCAGCAGCCAGCCCCAATCACCTTGCAAGAGTTTGTGCACCTCAACCCGACTATCTTCCGCAACTCAGTTCAGCCGCTTGACGCTGATGACTGGCTCCGCGACATCACATATGAGATGGAGTTGGCCAATGTTGCCCCTGCCAGCTATGTCACTTTCGCATCCTACTTTCTGAAAGGTCCTGCAGCTCAATGGTGGGACAGTCACAGGCGTACCCTAGTTGTTGGAACTATCATCACTTGGGTGGAGTTCCAAGCTGCTTTCCGTGCCCGATACATTCCCCAGGGAGTCATGGACCGGAAGAAACGTGAGTTCCGCAACCTCACTCAGGGCAGCAAGACTGTGGAAGTTTACCAGCGGGAGTTTCTTGAGTTATCTCGCTATGCTAAAGAGGATATTGCTACTGATGCCCGCAGACAGGAGAAGTTCCGTGAAGGGCTCAACCCTGATATCAAGCTCGCACTCCTAGTCCAAGACTTCGCCGACTTCGCCACTCTGGTGAACAAGGCCATACAGGTTGAGACTGGTCTGAAGGATCACAAGGACACGCTCAAGCGCACCCGTGAAGTGGGCTCATCTTCGGGCTCGTCTTCGCAGAAGCGCCGTATCTGGATTCCTCACAGCATGTACCGTCCAACTGTACCTGCACCAAGGCCGTCCTATGTTGTGCCCCGCCTGCCTCCTCCACCACCCAGGCAGCCGAGACCTCAAGCTGCACCACTTCGAGCTCCTGCTCCCCGTCCCAATGACGGGTTGTGCTTCACATGTGGACGTCCGGGTCATCGTGCCAAAGACTGCCGTCAGAATCAGAATCAGTTGGCACTTCCTTCTGCTGGCCGTGGCAATGGCCGTGGTAATAATCAGCCTCGCAACAACAATGCCAGACCTTCATATGGTCGTGGTCAGGCTTATCATGTCAATATGACTGAAGATCAAGACCAACCAGCTACTGTGATGGGTACACTTCCTGTTAATTCAGTACCAGCTTCTATTTTGTTCGATTCAGGAGCATCGCATTCTTTTATATCAGAAGATTTTGCATACATGCATGACATTAAATGTGAGGAACTGCACCAAACACTAGTGGTTAACACCCCCGCGGGCCAATGTCGAACCTCCATGTTCAGCCCTAATGTCACCATTGAAATTGAAGGGTTGGAATTCCATGCTTTCCCATAATTTTGAAGTCTTCCAAAGTCGACCTCATTTTGGGAATGGATTGGTTGAAGGCTCATATCGCCTTAATTAATTGTGCCACTAAAGTCGTCCAACTCCTGCACCCCTCGGATGAGCTAGTAAACTATCATGCTCATCTCGTTCAAAATGCCGAGGCTCAGATTTATGCCCTAAATGCGTTAAACGCTTCTCCTCTTGAGGGGATCGAAAACGTTCTAGTCGTTCGCGACTTTCAAGATGTCTTTCCAGAAGAACTTCCAGGAGTACCCCCTATTAGAGCTGTCGAGTTTGTTATCGACTTAAAACCAGGCACCACTCCGATTGTGAAGCGTCCCTATAAGATGCCGCCGCATGAACCTCTTGAGCTTAAGGAGGAAATCGACAAGTCACTTCGTAAAGGTTTCATTCGTCCAAGTTCCTCTGCCTGGGGAGCACCTTCTCTCTTTGTCAAAAAGAAAGATGGTACGAACCGGTTGGTCTAAGTTTACCGACCATTAACCAGGCCACCATTCAGAACAAGTATCCGCTTCCTCGGATCAACGATCTGTATGATCAACTTGCTAGATCATCAGTATTCTCTAAACTCGACTTGAGGTTGGGTTACCATCAGATCCGGGTCCGTGAAGAGGATATCCCGAAGACCGCCTTCGTTACTCGCTATGGCTCATATGAATACACTGTCATGTCTTTCGGCTTAACTAATGCTCCAACAACATTCTCCCGCCTGATGAATTATATCTTCATGGATTACCTCGACAAACTCGTCGTGGTTTATCTGGATGATATCCTGGTATATTCCAAGAATAAGGAAGAACATGCTGAACATCTCCTTCTTGTTCTGGAAAAGCTTCGAGAGCATCAGCTGTATGCCAAATATTCCAAGTGTGAATTCTGGTTATCCGAAGTGACCTACCTTGGTCATGTGATTTCCAAGGATGGCATTGCTGTCAACCCAGAGCGAGTTCATGCTATTCTTGACTGGACTCCCCCGAAGAATGTTAAGCAAGTGAGAAGTTTTCTCGGACTCGCCAGCTATTGCCACCGTTTTGTCGAGAACTTCTCAAAGATTGCCAAGCCTCTAACTAATCTGCTTCACAAAGACGTTAAGTTTGAGTGGACAGATAAATATCAGGAAAGTTTCCAAACTCTCAAGGACAAGCTGACTTCTGCACCAGTGCTTGCTCCTCCGAATTCTCGCAAGGAATTCATCATTTATTGCGACGCTTCTCGTCAAGGGTTAGGCTGTATCCTGATGCAAGAGCGCAAGGTGATTGCTTATGCGTCGCGACAGTTGTGTCCTCATGAAGAGAACTACCCAGTGCATGATCTCGAACTTGCTGTAGTTATCTATGCACTGAAGTTGTGGCGACATTACCTTCTTGGTAACAGTTGCGAGATCTACACTGATCATCAAAGTCTGAAGTATCTATTCACTCAGACGGATCTGAATCTCCGTCAACTGAGATGGATGGAAACAATTACAGACTATGACTGCGGTATTACATATACCCCTGGTAAGGCTAATGTTATGGCCGATGCCTTGAGCCGCAAGTCCTATTGTAACAACCTCATGGTTCAGCGAGCTCAACCCCTTATTTATGAGGAACTTCGCAAGTTGAACCTTCATATCGTTCCACAGGGTTCTCTTAATACCCTTGTTTTACAACCAGATCTGGAGAAAGCTGTTAAGTCTACGCAAGCAAATGATGCTGAAGTTGATCAGATAAAAAGGGATCTTGTTCTGGAAAAGGCCAGAGATTTCTCGCTTGCTGAAGATGGAACCTTATACTTCAGAGATCGCATTGTAGTACCTCGGTTCGAACTTATGACCGACAAAGTTATGAAGGAGGCACATGATACACCACTGTCTATTCATCCGGGTAGTACCAAGATGTATCGTGACCTCCGTCAAAGGTACTGGTGGTCTAAAATGAAGGAGGACATTGCTCGCTATGTTGCCGAATGTGACGTTTGCCATCGCGTTAAGGCAGAACATCAGAAGCCTGCTGGAATTCTGCAACCGCTCCCTATCCCTGAGTGGAAATGGGATAAGGTTCAAATGGATCTTGTCACTGGTCTACCCAGGTCACAAAAGGGTCACGATGCTATTCTTGTCGTCATCGATCAACTCTCCAAAGTTGCACATTTTCTGCCAGTCAAGGAGACGATCACTGCTAGTCAGTTAGCAGATTTGTATATCTCCAGAATTGTAACCCTCCACGGTATTTCTGAAGGAGATCAGTTCAGACCGTGGCAGCCTCTTCACCTCAAAGTTCTGGGCAAGTTTCCAAGAAGCCATGGGAACTCATATAACCTGGAGCTCTGCTTATCACCCCCAGTCCCAAGGCCAAGTTGAACGAGTTAATCAAGTGCTTGCAGATATGATGCGTGCCTGTGTTATCTCATTTGGCAAGAAGTGGAAGGAATCTCTCCCGTATGCTAAATTCTCGTATAACAACAGCTATCAAGCTAGCTTGAAGATGGCCCCCTTTGAGGTACTATATGGACGTAAGTGCCGAACCCCTCTGAATTGGTTAGAAACTAGGGAACAGCCGCTCATTGGTCCGGATATTATCCAACACGCTGAAGAGCAAGTCCGTATCATTCGGGAAAATCTCAAGGCGGCCCAGTCTCGTCAGAAGAGCAATTATGATCGTAAACACTTGGGATCAATCTATCAACCTGGTGAGCAAGCCTATCTGCGTGTCACTCCTATGAAAGGCACTCATCGCTTTGGAATCAAGGGCAAGTTAGCTCCTTGCTATATTGGTCCCTTCCGCATTCTCGCCAGACATGGACATGTGGCATATAAATTGGAGTTGCCGCCGCAATTCTCTAACATCCACGACGTTTTCCATGTGTTGCAACTTCGTCGTTGCTTCAAGGATCTGCACCATGCAGTGGATCATGAGCTGCTCGAATTGCAAGATGACCTATCTTATAAAGAGCATCCGATCCGCATTCTTGATCAAGCTGAACGTCGGACCCGTCAGAAGACAACCAAGTTCCTTAAAGTGCAGTGGTCAAATCATACTGAAGATGAAGCCACTTGGGAACGCGAGGATCGTCTTTGTGAAGAATACCCCGATCTTTTTCCTTCTACCTCCTGAATTCTCGGGACGAGAATTTCTTTTAGAGGAGGAGAATTGTAACACCCCTGTGTAATGAGCTGCAGTAATCCATCATGCTAATGCTAAGTCAAGTTGATTTGCAATGCTTGATTACATTGGATTCATATCTCATTTCAAATTCCACCACTGAATTCAATTCAAATTGCAAGTGAATTTTGAAGTTGCACAAAAGTTGCTGGAAAATAGTTCATGTTTTAGCAAATATTCCAAAACAAATATTTGTTCAGGAAAACAACATCACCACAGTGCTAAAATGAGCTATTGCAATTTAATCAGTGCCAAAAGAAGCATTTTAAATGCTTTTCCAATTATGAAAAATTCAAATGGATTCATCTTGCTTCCAAACTTTTTGTGGCAGTGCCAAATATTGCATTGTATTTATGTGGCTAATTCCCATATTTTACAAAAGTCATTTTGGCAGCTCAAATTTTGCAAAACCTTCTGTAAAAAGAAAACAGAAAAGAAATTAGAGAAAAGGAAAAGGCCCACTGTGCACTGGGCCTTAGTGCACAGTGTGCAGGCCAAGCCCAGCAGCCCCCTCATCGTCTCCCTCCTCCCCGTGGCAGCTCGCGCGCGCGCGCCAGACGCTGACGCCGTCCCGCGCCGTTACAGCGCCGCGGAGGCGATAAGAACGCCGCGCTGGCCCCCTGGGACTCGCGCCCGTCCTCATCCACCCCCTCCATCGCCTCTCTCTCTCTCTTCCGAGCTCACCCGACGTGGTCGTCGCCGTCGCCGCGTCGATCCCGCGGCCACCATCGCTGCCTCGCCTCGCCGCCATGTCCACGCGCTCCGTCGTCGTCCGCTACGCCGTCCGGTGCCAGCCGTTGGAGCCGGGGAGCTCTGCATCGCGAGATCGCCGCCGTCTTCTTCCTCTACGGTCGCCGGCGTTCGTCGTCGATTCAGGCGCCATCTGCTGCTCCCGTACCCCGACGAGCCTTTCGTGCGTTCCGCGGTGAGCTCCTCTCTCTTCTTCCCCTCCCTGTTTGCCCGCGCGCGTCCCCTAGCTAGCCTCCCCGTCATGGCCGTACTCGCCTCCGCCGTCGTGCTCGTCGCCGTAGCCACACTCGCCGTCGAGCTCAACCGAGCACGGCGTCGTGTTCAACGCACTCGTAGGAGTCCAACGCCACCGGCCGCGCATGTTGCCGTGCCCTGCATCGCCGTGCCCGATCTTGCCCGTACTCCGGCGTCCGCTCGCGGGCTCGCCATCGTCGTTTCCGGCCATCTCCGGCGACGCCACCGCCACCAAACGACGCGGCTCGCTCCGCTCGTTCCAACGCGCCAAGCCGCGCTTCAAACGGCCGGTCGTAGCCGTTTTCCGACGAGGTCCCGAGCGCCTCCGCCGCAAAACATGGTTGCCGGCGTTTAAACGCCGGCGCCGCTGACCTGGCCGCCACGTGGGCACCCATGGGTCACTGACCAGTGGGCCCCAGGGGCCCAGTTGACTAGGTTGACCAGTCAACGTGCTGACTGGGCAACCCCAGTCGCTGACAGGCGGGCCCCACCCACTAATTAACTGGTTTTATAATTAAAATTAATCTAATAGCTAATTAGTCACTGACAGTGGGGCCCCACCTGCTAATTAACCCCATTTTATTTTAAATAAGCTCTAATTAGTTATGTGCCACTGACGTGTGGGTCCCAGCCGTCAAGTTTGACCTGGACCAGTTGGGTTGACTGCTGACGTCATGCAGACTCACTGCTGACGCAATAAAGCTTTTTCTGTTATTTTCGAAATTAAAATTAAATCCCAGGAATTTCAGAAAAATGTTTAAAACTTTGAAAAATCATAGAAAATAATCCATAGCTCGGATGAAAAAGTTTTCTATATGAAAGTTGATCAGAAAAACGAGACGAATCCGAATATGCCCTCCATGTAGCTATCACATGCCCACAACACTGCAAACATGGAACCTTCCCCTCCGGTTCATCTGTCTGACAGATGCCTGTAGCCGGGAAAATATTCCCAGATATTTTCCCGCTCCGTCTCTAACATGTAGTGCTGCATTAGGTCACCCCCAGCACTGCATATTGCCATGCCATGCATTGTGTTGCATTTGTTTGCTTGTATTTATTGTTTCTTCCCCCTCTTCTCTCCGGTAGACCCCGAGACCGACGCTGCTGCCGTGTACGACTACGCCTCTGATGACTAGCCCTTTTCAGCAGAGCTTCCAGGCAAGCAAACCCCCTTGAGCATGCCTATATCACCCATTCTTTCTCTCTTATGCTTGCATTAGAATTGCTACAGTTGTTGTTCCGAAATACCTATTCTGATGCATAGCCTGTTTTTGTAACTGCTATTGATACCATTCCTGCTATCCTAAATGCTTAGTATAGGTTGGTTAGTGAAACTTCTGTGGCCCCTCAACCTTGTCCCTGTTGCCCCGCTTTGTTACTGGTGCCCCGATCAATGTGATCGATGGGCTGAGACCGACACGTCACCGCTCACCCCCTAAGTTGTACGACTCTGCAGAGTTACCATCGAGTGCCGAGGGTGATACCTCTTACCTCACTCCTGATGTTGCCTCTGTAGTATAGCTAGTCGGTTGTGGGTTAACGAGGGTGATTCCTCTTTCACAACCTCTGATGATGCCTTTGTCATGCAGCCCCTCAAGTGTGAACCCATCGAGGGTGATTCCTCCGAGTTCACCTTGATGGGTACATCTAGTGGGAATCCATCGAGGGTGATTCCTCAGATTTTCCCCTTGATGTTACGGACACACGGTATACCTTGACTTTTATCACAGTCACTGTTTAAAGTCGGGTCGGCCCCGAGGGGTACCCGCGAGTAATGTGAAGTCGGGTTGACCGTGAGGGTACCCGCGAGATAATTATGAGGCGCGGCCGGGCAGGCAGATTGCCTCAGGAGAGGGAGGAGAGGAATTGGGCCTGGCCCTTGCCGCAAGTCCTCGAGACGGGGCGACGGGACCACAGATCGTGGATCGCTGATTGTCACCGCGAGCTCCCAACACACTAATGGGTTTGGATATGTGATCTGAGTAGGCCTCTGGCCTTTTCGCACTAACCATCACGCGGGAATAGTATGGGCACTCGGCGTCGTATGTATCAGCCGAAGTTCTTCAGACGTCAGCGATTGAGCGGCGCGCGTCCGGGTGGACCGCGAAAGCCTGCGTGTGTATACAGGGGCTAGGTCTGGTCCCGGCCGCCCACGCAATGCGCAGGAGTGCAAAGGGCGATGGGCCCAAGACCCTTGAGCGCTTAGGCTGTAGACCGGCGTGCTGGCCTCTCTGTTGAACCTAGGTAGGGCTACGACGTGTCGATCAGCCGAGGCCGGGCATGACCCGAGTAAGTGTGTCCGGCCAGAGTTAATCGAGCGTGTTGGGTAAGTTGGTGCACCCCTGCAGGGAAGTATATCTATTCGAATAGTCGTATCCACGGTAACAGGACGCTCGGAAAGTATCCCGATCTACTACAACTAGAACTGGATATTTGTGAAATTTAAGTAATAGGTTAGCTCTGGGATTGCTTTCTCGCACGGAGTCGAGGAAGGATCTCTGGGCATTACTACTATATACTTATTACTATATGTTATGATACTAATCTGCACTCTTCTAATGCTGCAAGACGCTGAAGATGCTAGTCTTCGACAGGTTAGGCTTTCCCCTCTATTCTGGCCTTTCTGCAGTCTAGTCCACAGATACAGCCCCTCTTTTGATACCGATGCATACATAGAATAAATCTGATGTAATTCTTGCGAGTACTTTGGATGAGTACTCACGGTTGCTTTGCTACCTCTTTTTCCCCTATACCCGATTGCTGCGACCAGATGACGGAGCCCCGGAGCCAGCTGCCCCGTCGACGACTACTACTACCCTACCGGTGGAGCCTACTACTACGTGGAGACCGACGACCAGGACTAGATTCGGAGGCTCCCAGGCAGGAGGCCTGCGCCTTTTCGATCTAGTGTCATTGTTTTGCTCGGCCTTCTTAAGGCAGACTTATTTAACTTTATGTCTGTACTCAGATATTGTGTTGCTTCCGCTAACGCTTGTTCGCGAGCTTATGTATTCGAGTCCTCGAGGCCCCTGGCTTGTAATATAAAGCTTGTATGACTTTTATTTGTGTCTAGAGTTGTGTTGTGATATCTTCCCGTGAGTCCCTGTGCTTGATCGTGCGCATTTGCGTGTATGATTAGTGCACGATTAAGTCGGGGCTTCACACATATACTTCACGTCACTACTTAAGGCAATACTCAGTTTTACTTAATATTTTGAGATGCATGCTGGATAGCGGTCTTGGGTGGAGTATTAGATATAGATGCAGTAGGATAGCAGGCTATAAATATTGGGACGTGATGCTCATATGTTAATTATGCCATGGATATTCATACTCATAAATACTGCAATTTAATCAATGTTCAACTGTAATTTGTTCACCACGCCATGCTATCTTTTGGAGACAAGCCATGCTATCTTTTGGAGACAAGCCAGTAGTGAACCTACGGATCCCGATCCATCTTCTTCTTATAATATTTTCAATCACAATTTATGCTTTCTTTTATTTTTCTTCTTGTAATTAAATATTCCATACACTTGTACTTTTAATTCCTTTGTAACTAGAAAACCTAGCAAGTTTCGCCGGGGGCCAAGGTAGTATTGTGTGTGTGTGTGTGTGTGTGTGTGTGTGTGTGTGTGTGTCCAGGTGCTGATCATTAGCTGTGTATACAAACTCATGTTGGTTCCATAAACCTTGAGGTCGCTTGAGGGAAACTGATGCTTGCTGCAAATCCTTGCACTTGGGGGCCCAACACCTTCCTAGTAAAGAGGAAGCATGAGCCAAGAGTGGACATGCGACT
This sequence comes from Elymus sibiricus, assembly GCA_039707655.1. Taxonomy (NCBI): domain Eukaryota; kingdom Viridiplantae; phylum Streptophyta; class Magnoliopsida; order Poales; family Poaceae; genus Elymus; species Elymus sibiricus. Next base: position 340,758,584 of record CM077666.1, on the reverse strand, counting down.
GTCATGCGAGTTTTCTGTTTTGTAAAATTCTCGTTGTGACAAAATGCATTCCCAAGAGAAATCCTCATCTTAGGATGCTCTTTTTGCACGGTGAAGAAAAAAATACAAAAAAAGAAAAGAAAATGGAAAATTCCACGTCGGTTCCGCACCCCATCGTGGCACACAACAACAAATCACACACTCCCGCCCCCCCTAGTTGCAAGCGCATTGTACCTCTTGTAATTGCAGTCGAGTTGTGATGTGTGCAGTTGCAGGTCAGGAGTGGACATGCAACTGCCGCGCAAGTTCTTTTGGCAAAAAGCCCCTCTACGGGTGAAAACATCTTCCTTGGGGGATCCTCGTCTTAAAATGTTCCTTTAGCGCATCGAAGAAAAAAAGAAGACAAAATTAGTTGAAAGAGTTTTTTTTTCGAAAAAAACTCCCCGCCGGGCTCCCCACGACACACAACAAGAAGAGTTAGGATGTTTCTTTCGCGCGGTGAAGGAAAAAAAAAGACAATAAAAGGAAAAATAAATAAAAAACGCCACGCCGTGCTCCAACGCCCTGGCGATACATAGCAATGAAGCATACACTCTCGCTCCCCCCGCATGCGCATTGTATCGCTCGCAGTTGCAGTCGATTATGATGTGTGTATTTATAGGTTGGAGCTGGACATGCAACTGTTGCTTGAGTTCTTTAAAAAAAAATCTGCAGTTAAAAATTCTGCCCTAAGGGGATCCTTGGCTTTAGGATGTTTTTTTGCATGGCGGCAAAAAAAGACAAGAAGGGGGAATGAAAATGACTCCATCAAGCTCTCCGCCCATAGCGGCACCCAACAATGAAGCATTCTCTCTCTCCCCCCCTAGTTGCATGCGCGTTGTACCACATACAGTTCAGTCGTGTTAAGACGTGTGCAGTTGCAGGTTGGGGCTGGACATGTAATTGCCGTGCGAGTTCTTTTTGCAAAAAAAAATTGCGATAAGAAACATTCCCAAAATCTTCGTCTTTAGGATGTTCTTTGTGCGTAGTGGAGAAAAAATACAAAAAAGGAAAAAAGGAAAACGCCCCTGATGCTCTCCCACCCGGCACACAACAACAAAGCACACACTCATCTAAAAAAAACAAAGCACACACTCTCGCTCCCCGCTAGTTCCAAGTGCGTTGTACCCTTGCAATTGCAATTGAGTTGTGATGTGTGCGGTTGTGGTTGTAGGCCAGGGGTGGACATGCAACTGCCAAAAAAAAGTGGGCATACACCTTTCAGCGTGTAAGGTGGCATGCAAGAGGAAAACATATGCAATAAAACGATAAGAGAAATAAAAGATTCAAACAGAAAAGGAAAAGGAAAAGGAAAAGAAATAAATATACATGTGAGCGTGACATACACACTGAAAAGAAAAATACGAGTGAATCTTCGAATTGTCCCAACATAACTACGTTCAACAAGGTTAGGCACTCCATCTAAAAAATACAAATTTAAAATCCGAAGAGAAGCCACAATACTACTCCCTCCGAGGATGCTATACCTCGCTTCGTGCGACACCGAACCTGGTCTCGCCGCAAATGTGCCCTCCCGGCACTACTAATGGCCCGCCCAAGTAGCTTCCTGCATAGATTTGTTTTTCTCCTTGGTTTAACATTCGTTTTTTATTTTATTTTCTTGATATTTAAAAATATATTCTAAATACATATATTTAATATCTTAAATTTAACTAAAAACGCGAATTTTAAGCGGATGTTTAAAAAAAGTATTATAACATTCAACAAATGTTGATAACATTAAAAAAATGTTTGTGGCATTTTTAAAAATGTTCACGTGTTTCAACAAATGTACGAGTTATTATTTAAAAATTCTTATACAATGTCAACAAATGTTCCTGTAATTAAAAAATATATTTCGTACCATTAAAAAATGTAAATTACATTTTAAAAATGTTCATGCGATTACCAAAATATGTTTGTGGCATTTAAAAAAATGTTTATACGAAGTAAATAAATGTTCCATATCATTCGAAAACATGTTTCAACTTGTATTTGAAAAATGTTTTACACGTATTCAAACAAATGTTCAAAAATGTTAATCATATATTTAAAAATGTTTTTGATGTATATGAAAAATGCACAATGTGTATGAAGAAATTAGACATCAAAAAATATATTTAAAAAGTGTTTATCATGTATTTGAAAAATATTAAACATGCATAAAAATATTTCATATGTATACAGAAAATGTACAATGTGTAGAAAAAAGTAGACATCAAAAGATACATTTGAAAAAAAAATTAAACATGTATTAAAAAATGTTAAATATGTATAAAAATGTTTTTGATGTAGACAAAAGATTTGTAATGAGTATGGAAAAAATTAGATATGTGTTGAAAAAAGGAAAATAATAAAAAAAAGGATAAAGAAACACAGAAAACAAAACCCAATAGAAAACCATTGAAAACCAATATAAAAACCAAAGAAAATAGAAATAAATAAAATTAAAAAAGAAAAACCAAAGAAAACCACTAAAGAAACACGGAAAGAAAAACCCGCTCAAAACTATCAAAACCGGCTAAGGAAAAAACAAAAAGAAAACAGCCTGGAAGTTTCCCAAAACCAGTCTAGTGGCTCACAGGAACCTTCCGAAAACCACCCGCTCAAGTAACGATAGATACTCTACGTCTTCACTAATTGGTCGGCCCGTTCACGGGTTCGCTGATGGCGATACAGAACTCTTCCTTGCAACGGGCGAGATATAGCCCTGGCGTAATCCCTCTCCCTAGAGCCAACCAGGTAAAGAAAGAAAATGAAATACAACATACAGCCTGAAAGCCCAACAGACAACACGAAAAAAGGCCTCCTTCATCCCTCTAGTCCAGCCCACACGCCTACAAGCCCATCACAGCCCCTAAAAGAGCCACTCCCTCCCACAAAGGAATCGAAAACACACATGCGGTGTGTGCATATCATAAAGCTACATGATCCAACAATTAAGCACGCAATTGAGACATAACTAAATCTCAGGCGATTGAGATTTAGCAAAGCTGTAACTTCATCCGTTTTAAGTTGTACTAGCTATTAACATAATTTTTGTATCACAATATATTCGTACGTGATCTAATTTTGAAGCCCTCAAACAAATCCAATAGTGAAGACATGTCATAAATTGGATACATGATTAAATGTTTTACCTTTATGCGATTTGTAAATGTAAATCCTGATTTATTTATTTTTTAGGATTGATGACATTGTATATTTGGTATCTTAGTGCATGTATGCAAATATATCTGGATCCCTCGGTGGCTCACTCCAAACGCTATGGTTTGATCTTATCTAGAGGCAAGCCTTCTTGTGACCTCACCAAGTGGCGGCAATGCAGCACTGAACACTTCCCTCCCTAGGAGTGCAACGTTTTAAAATTTATCTTCATCCGAAAGTTATCTTCGCTCACAAGTTTATTTGAGCTCGTGATAAACAGTAAAATCTAAAAAAATAGAAAAGAAAATTAAAAAATCTTGATTTTTTTAGTGAACTTTGACAAATGGTTTCAACGCTTTTGGAGCATCGATTTTTTTTTTTTTGCCATGACTTCAATGAATGTCAATCCACGATGAAATTTTGCAAGGGCTGAAAACATTTGTCAATGTTTGCAAAAAAAAAGAATTTAAAAAAAATGGATTTTGCTGTTCACCCGAGCACACATTTGAGCTGGAGCTCAGAAACACCGCGTCCCATCTTCATCCTCTTTTCATCCCTCAAACGGCCAACAGAATGTACACACTTGAAACGTCTAGTCGTCGTTTATTTTGACACTTGCACCTTCTTTCATCGTTTCCATTTCTTTTGCGACAGTGCGCCACGGCGCGCGCGGCGTGCTCACTCCGCTGTGACGAACGCCACGATCCTCTCCAGCAGCTCCTTGGCCTTCTCCGTCGCAGGCTCGTACAGGTAAAACACGTGGCCGACCCCCTCCGACTCGAACAGCTCCACCGCCGGCTCGGGGCCCCTCGCCCGGGCCGCCGCATCCGCGTACGCCCTGCCGCGCCAACGCAGGAAGTCCCCCTCGGCGACGCACACCATGACCTTCTCGCACGCCAGGTTCTCCAGCCCTGGCGCGCCCTCCGCGGTCGGGTTCATCCGGGGGTCGTCCGCGCCGTCCGCTGCGTCGGGGCACACGAACTCCCACAGGCCCTTCTGCTCCACGCCCTCCGCGCGCCCCGGCCGGGGCTCTTCGCCGATGGGCTCCTTGCCCCAGAACCACGGGTGGATCAGGACGATGCCTTTGAGCCTTCCTGCAGGGCCCCTGAAGTCGTGGTGCATGGCGAGGTGGTGGCAGATGTTACCGCCGGCGCTGTCTCCCACGAGGAAAATGCGGGAGAGATCGGCTCTCTCGGCGAGCCACGGATCGGCGGCGGAGAGCACCCACTTGAGGGCCGCCAGGGAGTCCTCGTACGCGGCGGGGAGCGGGTGCTCCGGGGCGAGGCGGTAGTCGACGGAGACGGCGACGGCGGCGCAGGCCGCGGTGAGGTCGTTGAGGCAGCGGTGGTAAGCGGCCGACGCGGCCGACCCGATCACGAACCCCCCGCCGTGGAAGTACACAAGGACGGGGAGCTTCTTGCCTGCGCCGGCGCCCGTTTCGGGCGGGAGGTAGAGACGCACGAACGAGAAGGGCGAGAGCGACACGTCCTTGGACACGACGCCCGTGGCGGCGTCGTGGCCGGGCGGGACGGGCGGCATGGCGAGGGGCCGCTCGAGCCTGCCGCTCCTGTGAATCAGGAGGAGCGGAGAAAAGTCGTGGACCACCTCGTCGCCGGCGTCGGCGGTGGCCGTGGCGTTCTTTGCCATTGTCGACCTGTTCGGTGCGCGGCTGGCGAGCAACTTCAGGGTCGTCCTACGGCGTACGTGTAGTTCTGTGGTAGTGTTACCGTATTTGTAGCGCATGCATTCGGAGTGGCAGAGCAGACCTTGTGCTGGACTGTTGGTGTGTAGCTGAGTCACGAGCATTGTCTTCTTCTCCGGTTGGGTGGTAGACTGGTAGGAGTTTTATGGTGGATCTTCGTTTTAGGGGTACGGAGTAGTTGTTTTTCTTAGAAAATTTCTACGATCAAAGAGAAGTCGGTAGGTTCCACTCATCTTTTTCTTCGGATTTTTTCTCCGCACGCCTTCATGCCCATTTGGTTTTCAGTAAAAAACGTTTGTAATTTCAACATATCTCTACTACTATTAAAAGAGCAAACTACAATTTCTTCAAAGCCACCAATAATAGTGTACACAGATCAATCAGTACCATTGGATCATTCCCACCTAATAAAATCCAAGAGTCCAAGTTAGTTTGATGGTCTGCCATAGCATCTAACGGTGTAGATTTAATGTTCTGCCGTGGTCTGCCGCTGTGTATCGCTACCCGCCCCCACGATCCGATGAGTTTGTTCCTGAAATCACGTCAATCACAGGCCCCACACCGCACCCCGCCGCTAATTACTCCTACCTTATCAATTAACCGCTCACATCGCACGAACTCTCTCTCCCTCTTCCGACGCCTCCACCGGCCAGCCCCTATCACCCTCCCGGTGCCTCTCCTGCACCACCCTGTGTGGGCGCCTCTTACCTCCATCTCCGGCGGGAAGCTGAGACCTCCGGACGTCCGCCTCGCAAACCCTGAAACCCCCGCCACATCGGAAATCCCTGAGGCAGAGGAGCTGCAGCGTTGGAGTGGGGCGGCGTGTGCGCGCGGCTGCCCGACTTCGCCGCCACTGACGCGGGCCGCGCTGCCTGCGAGGAGGCCGGGTCCCTGTCGGCCGCAGTCGGGAGGAGAGCGAACGGCTGCTCGAGCAGGCCGCCGCCGATGCGGTGCTTTCGGCGCCGCTGGATTTCGGCGGCGTGGGTGTCGTGTGATAGGTCGTCGTCGCGGACGCTTGTGACCGGTTGCTCTCCATGCGGGAGATATGCATACGCAAAATCCCTTGCGTGTACGATTGCCCTGTTCCGACTGGTAGAGGACAACAGATGAGGATGAACTGGTGAGAACTTGAAATTGCGTGCAACCATCTATGCTAATATCGATTGATTTCTGCGGGCAATTATGTGCATGAAATACTTTGAAATCTGAATGTCGTTGGAAAAGTTGTACTTGTATTTCTACTCAGATTTTGGGACTTTTGTGTGCATCGGGAATGCATAAATTAAGCTATTGCCATTGCCCATCATCTCCTAAACTCTATTACAGGAAGCATGGTTTCGTTTTATCCCATATATCAGTACATAAAGTATGTTTAGATTATATATAGTTGGTGATTTGTCCATGGAAATTGGTGATTTTTATCTTCTGCATCTGTTTTGATCTTTTTAAAGCACATCCCTTAAATTGGTGAATTTTTCTGTTAATGTAGAACAAATTTTAGCAAATTATTTTTCTTTGTTACGAGTTAGCGCCAGTCTGCGATATATCCAGAAAGATGCTATGCACGTTTCTCTATGTCTTATATCCTAACCTTCATTTCTTTGATGACCAGTACAGTTGAACTTGTTAAGAACCTTTACAATGATCATGTTTGTGATTTAACTTCCCTTTTTTAGGCACCTTTAGACAAGTTGAAACTGAGCATCAAAGTTGGAATATTTTTACTGACAGCAACCAAGAGATGCCAAGGTCCCAGGACCTGATCAGGTGCAGGTTGTGTCGCTCGGCAAAAAAAGACACCAGCTTTGGCCTTTTGATCCTCTTGTTTTTTTATATTTCCATGGAGAATTCGAGTGTTAGAGTTCACAGAAGTCAAGAACAAGCTCACCATCTATGATCTTTGAGGGTAAATATTTTGTAAGTAGTGACATCCTGGTTCTGCATTCAATCTACAATCATCAGTTCATTAAGTTCAGTTACGCGAGATGCTCCTGTGCTATCATGTTGAACTAGATCGGGATCGCGCCTTGGCGCGAGGGTGCCGGTCCAAACGTTTTTTATCAAGTAGGGAATGCTTAGCCAGTAGCAATACGGGTATATCATATGTATTCATATATGGTAACAATACAGCGAAAGAGAAACATTCAAATGCGATAGAAGTGAGACATAATACCACTCAATACCGGCATGAAATTATAAGGCATAATCGATCTCAGTTCGTTCATTAGATCAAAAAAAAAAGTCGCTCGACAGGAAGCTCGAAATCAAAAGCGCAGCCTTTCGATAGGATGGTTAATAATAGAAGTGATATAATATGAGAAAGTTATTGGAGCAGAAACATAATAAAGGAGAAGCAACTAAGCATGTTAACAGACATGATCAAATGGAACACCCTCAAGGCGATGGACAATTGTTGATCGAGTAAACCATAACGTATACATGCCTTCCACTGCCCTGAGAATTATTGCAGGGGACCTCACATGGATCCTGGCACACTTGTATAAATTTCTCTCATGCAAAGTGTCCACAAACATGTCTACGACCTCATTAGGCACCGTCGTGTTGGCATGATTTCCCTATAGAAGAGCACACACGCAAAATATGTTAAACAACCAGCAAGCAGCATATAACCCTAGAGAGCAGTGTCAAAAGATACAGTCCGTCAGCATTACAAAGCTACAATTTAGCCTATTTAGATTATACGCAACCAAGAGAAGCTCTTCGATCTCCTAAGGAGACAACAATGTATAGAAGAGCCAGCCACCCCTCGTGTAAACAGCGTATGATTTGTTTAAAAGAAAACAGAAAACAAAATAGCCACTCACCTTTTCGTCGATCATGACCATATGTATACTCTTGATAGGGCCATCATCGAAGCCACCCCGCTGGTACCATAGTCTGGAGATTCGCAGGTAAATGTGCTGGTTCCACACGGCCGAGGAAATGCCAGATAAGTCGACAAAAGGCGGCGCTGGCGGGGCCGTAACCTACAAGAAGAGAGCAAGAGAGTAAGCAGCAACAGAAAACAATCGAAAAACAAGACATGCGCGATTACCTTTTGATCAATCTCCGGATCCATCGCTCCTGTCTATGGACGTCGCCGTCGGCAGAGGGGCACGAAGACCAGCCGTTGACGAAACTGAGCTAGGGTGTGGGTCAGGACAGATCAAGTCGTGGAACAGGCGTGCCATATAGTGTAACAAACCTGGCCCAGTACAACAGTATACGTGCATACGTACATGCAAGCCCATTAACGTCCTAAACAGCCCATGTAAAGCCCACAAGCCGACACACACCACCCCAAACCAATAAAAAGTGCTTGTCTATTTTGCAGGCAGTGTCTAAATCAAACTGTGTTGGCAAAGCAAATCTTTATATCGGGCTAACAGCCCAAGGCACATGCCACAGGAATGCTTCGTGGTTTCATCTGTTTATAAGCCGCGTCGACAGTACATAATCAAACTAAGTAACTTATAGGCTGGACCAGAGAAACCGACAGAGGAAAACTAAAAAAACTAATAGGCAACTACACCTGAAAACCACACTTGTCTAACCCACTGTCAAAAAATGAAATGGTGTTGTGGAAGTTAACAAAGTGAGTTGCAGAAGTTTCAGAGTATCAGCACTTGAAAACCACACTTGTGACCCAAATACTTGAACCTTCATAATATAATACAGAAATAAAAACAGAAGTTTCAGAGTATCAGCTCCATATACAAAATATGTTCATTGCTAAAATAAAGATAAGCTGTGTAGGTTCATCCTTATTTAACTCCTGTTTATGTAGGGTTCAAGGTTCATTGCATTGCTAAAATAAATCATGTAGCATTATTATTTGTACCATGTAAGAATAAATAGCTGCAACTGGTAACTTGCAGGAAAAAAGAAGTAATAGTATCACAACGAATTAAAACAAGCCATTCAACCAATAACTTGCTGGGAGCGAGTCTTTCTAGTATAACAAAGTGCAACTTACTCTTAACCAGATTAAATCAAGGACCACCAACAAACAATAAAAGATCAAGAACAAATCATATGCAATAAAGGTATGAGAGAGAAGAAATCTTTACATCAGACGGCTATAAACACTGGAGCATAAATGAGCAACACCTTTAAATACAAATAAAAAGGGTTCAAGGTTCATTGCATAGTGGGCTCAGATTCGCCGTTCCTCGATCATATAACCTACCCCCGTCATCTCTTATCACCAGATCAATCTGTTTATACAGTGGAGCTGCCCTGGTTATCACTCAACAAGAATGACCATCCAAGGACAGAACAACAAGTATCATAGGATCAAAAAGGATTCTAGAGACAAGAGGGAGGATCCAACTTGATACCCACAGGTGCCTCGATTGCTCAAAGGCACACTTATTTCAGCCACGGTCGATCATCATCGCCCCAGCACGAATGCCACTGATCAATTTAGCAAATCCAGGAGCATAGCTATAGGACCAGGGCATCCACATGTAAACTAGAGCATCACAAGAGCTCCTATGACAGCAACTGAACATGAACAGCAACCTGCAAACCCTAGAATAGCATGGATCCACAACTACAGAGCTCAAGTAGGAACCGATGCATGAGCAGGGCATAGAGCATCAACCAGACGAGCACCACATCAATATAGCCACGGCCATGTCCCATACAGTAGCCGAAGCAGACGAACAGGAGGAAGATGGAGCTCACCGAGGGAGGTTGTAGCAGAGGAGAGAGGCGGCTAGGGTTTCACCACGGGCGTGTCGTCCTTTTATACGCATGTGTGCGAAATGACGAGAATGCCCTCAGCGGGGCACTGCAATTACGCGCGGTGGCACGAACGGGAGTGAAACTATTCATTGATACAGGAGCACGGGTTCGATCCGACGGCCGAGGTCGTCCAAAGGCTCGATCCGACAGCCCAGATCTCATCAAGGAAACGAAACGGACGGCCGGATGTTCCTAAGCTCTAAGAGCGCCCGGAGCTTGCTGCGAGTCTTATTTCTGGATATCTGTTTATCCAGTGGAGCCACCCTGGTTATCACTCAACAAGAATGACCATCCAAGGACAGAACAACAAGTATCACAGGATCAAAAAGGATTCTAGAGACAAGAGGGAGGATCCAACTTGATACCCACAGGTGCCTCGATTGCTCAAAGGCACACTTATTTCAGCCACGGTCGATCATCATCGCCCCAGCACGAACGCCACTGATCAATTTAGCAAATCCATGAGCATAGCTATAGGACCAGGGCATCCACATGTAAACCACATAAGACGGCTATAATCACTGAACATAGATAAGCAACACCTATAAATAGATAAATAAAAAGGGTTCAGGGTTCATTGCATAGTGGGCTCAGATTCGCCTTTCCTCGATCATATAACCTACCCCCGTCATCTCTTATCACCAGATCAATCTGTTTATACAGTGGAGCTGCCCTGGTTATCACTCAACAAGAATGACCATCCAAGGACAGAACAACAAGTATCACAGGATCAAAAAGGATTCTAGAGACAAGAGGGAGGATCCAACTTGATACCCACAGGTGCCTCGATTGCTCAAAGGCACACTTATTTCAGCCACGGTCGATTATCATCGCCCCAGCACGAACGCCACTGATCAATTTAGCAAATCCAGGAGCATAGCTATAGGACCAGGGCATCCACATGTAAACCAGAGCATCATAGGAGCTCCTATGATAGCAACTAAACATGAACAGCAGCCTGCGAACCCTAGAATAGCAACTACAGAGCTCAAGTAGGAACCGAAGCATGAGCAGGGCATAGAGCATCAACCAGACGAGCACCACATCAATATAGCCACGGCCATGTCCCATACAGTAGCCGAAGCAGAGAAACAGGAGGAAGATGGAGCTCACCGAGGGAGGTTGTAGCCGAGGCAGTACTCAGTAGGCCCCGGGGTTGCGCCTGAACGCCGTCCAACCGGCGAGGAACCGCGTCGGAGTTGCGCCTTGCACCGTCCCGCCGATGAGCACGAACGCCACGGGCACCGAACCTAGTACTCCCATTGTCAGGGAGCAAGAACGTGTGGAGGCATTGGGGCTTCAATTATTCCTCTTTCATCTGCTCATGTGCCACCTCCGCCGCATCCTCGAGCCGCAATACAGCTAGGCAGGCGCACAGGGTTCGCACACCATCGCCTTGCCGGGAAACCTAGAGGCGACCAGGAGAGCAAAATTACGAAATGGTGGAGCTTAAGATCCACATGGTACCAGCAATCTGTCACCACAAAAAATTGTACAGAAGCAGAGGGGGTTGGATAATCTATGGCACATATGAAAGAAATACCAGTTTTGGCACAAGTTTTAGGTAAGAATGATACTTAGACAGTAAATAAAAAAACAACTGATTAGAGTTATTTCTCAGTTCAGATAGAAAAGAAATAACTAATGATTGTTTACATACAGCAGAATTATGTCTCAGTTCAGATAAAAAAAAATAGGCACCGATTGTTTCCATATAGCAGAATTATGGCTGATACAAAAATTGAGTCATTTCCCTTAAACAAAGAAAGGCCCATGAAGCACACACTTTGATAGCAAGAGTGCTATTTATTTATCTATGCAAACCTGCAGCTGACCCATAATGCAAACATATGTAAAGCTTCCTGTAAATGTTAAGGTTTGACATTTTTCTAACCCAAAAAATACATCAAAACTAATCCATCTTGGTCTGGGCTAACATGTTTAAATCCTAATTAATCAGGGTATCATTTTCCCAGCAATCCACAACTACAAAACCAAAAAAAAACCTTAGTGATCATGAAAGGCATTAATGATTAGCAAAAAGGGAGATAGGACAGAGAGATACACACATAGTGAGAGAGACATGAGATCCTCAGAGTAAAACCACCATGTTCAGCGACTGCAGCTCCGGCTTGCCGCTCAGCCAGCGGACGGGGCATTGAGCTCTCACTGCATCGATGACTCTGTTGCTTTGCTGTATGATACAGCATGTCCGAATCAACCGAATCATAGCAACAATCCAGCCCAATGTGGGAATATACCTGCAGTTTTAGATAAGAATGAAGCACAACAGAATTCTGTGAGCGCAACATGTATGGTGAAAACTGATGGTCAGTCTTAAGGTATGAGGTATATTTTTTTATTTCAAGCAAACTGACCTAGAGAAAATCAAAAAATCTAGTGTGCAATGAAATTTAACAATGTTTACATCCCCAATCCAAACTCTGCATATTTCACCTCACTAATGCTTATTTATAAATGGAGCTTTGACATGCTAGTGTTAGCCAAGAACCTGTACATAGGATTGAATATACAAATTGACTGTACATAGGCAGCAGCTAAGTACATGAGTGGGAGGGGAACAAGACTACAAGAACAAAGGAGGGGCTTACGGTGTGCATCTGCTCCACTATCCACTCCTCCATGGCGGCGGCGACCTGCTCAAACACCCACGATGTGGATTCTTCGAGTACCGGCTCTTGAGCTGCAGTGTGAAAACCTTAGGTTTGCCCTTCGATGGTTTCACCTGGCAATGTCGGTGCTTGTGCGCCTTGTCCTTGTTGATGGCATTGCTTTGAATTGGTTAGACATGCACTTGGAGTAAGTTATTAGTTGGAAGGTGTACATAGGCAGCAGCTAACCATATTACCCTATACGGCACCCAAAAAAAGAATCATCTTACTCTACATATGTAACTTTCTCCAAGATTTTATCTAAAGAAAGAAAAGCACAATATATAAGTACACAATGACATAATCATATGGTTAATCACAAGAGCAGGTAAGCACATCAAGCTAATTGGGCAACAAATTAAAGAAATCAGTGGATGTGCCATATAGGTCATAAGTTATATTGCTACGCAATGCTTTTTCTTTTGGAATATAAAGGAACTAAAGTTAATATAATATAAAGAGCAACTTGATCAGTCTTAGATCTTTGGGACCAGGAATACAATACTGGGTCCTCTCAAGTTAAAATTAAACCGATGGTGTGACTAATTATAATACCATACACAAGCTATTAATGGAACACAGTGGTGTAGAAGCAACGAAAAATCATAGATGCATATTGATGAATGTTAGTTATAAGAAGGGGAAGAAGGACAGAGGGATTACTCCCCTTGAAATTCATACCAAGCTCAATAAAATCGCCACGATTTCCCATATCTGTTTATCTATTGATCTGTATAAACCAATCAATTAGAAACAGAATACATTGGTTAGTAACTTTAGTCCCATTAAGACATGTAGTATTACAACAATTATGAACACTTCAAGGGAGTGGTGTTAGTAGGCAATATGGCATGTCTTCGGCCCCTTACAGATGCGGCAAACATCCATTACATAAAGGCATCAGGCAAAACAAAATATATTTGAGACCTACTTCCTTCACACATAGCCCACTAACATATTTCTACTACATAAATTCCAGTTTCTCCCTTTCAGAAAACAATATAGTTTCTCTGAGTAGCCAATTCTTATGACATAAAGAATAAATCTGACATGTTAATTTCAGCCAATTCCGTGAGCAGCTTCTCTGAACATAACTCACACACATAAATCTAAGTTAAGTATATGAATAGTAGCTGCAGGCTCAAGTTTGACACAATTGAATAAGAAACAGGGAGGAGCGAGCTGTGGTGAGCTAGCTGCACCTGCTTCTATACATCGCAAACATAAAGTTTCTATATCAAGGTCACGCATATCAAGGTCATCGCAAACACAAATTCACCATTAATAAAACTACACTTAAGCAACATGTATGGAGCCAAAGAGAACACTGAAATGCAATCGGCACAACATTACAAATTTTAGTTTAACTATTTAACCAGATTTTGCATTGCAATACTAATCAAAAGAATTTGCGAGATATACTATTTTTCTGATGCTACTTCCAGTCAGTAAAATAAGATTGAATCACCAGGAAATGCATGTTATAGACTAATTTGCACATTAACAGCACCACGGCACCATCTACCCTGTGACAATTGGTATTGTTTTTAACAACAAAGCATGGCCAACACATCACCTTGTTCTCTACCAGATTCTAAAATAGACTAAAATAAGTAGCTTCTTGGTAAGTCTACATGTCATACAGAGTCATGATAACCTTAATTCACTTAAAGGCATTAAACCAGGATAGTGGATTTTCTGAACTATTTTTGTATTTGATCTGCAAATTGAGTCAAAAGGTATTTATCTCATAAGAGAATAGTTCCACACAACTGATACAACTGACATTTCACAAACTTCAACATTAAAACGAATGTGTATATCCATATCTGATCCATGGTGTTGGATCACACGTTTCAGAAGTCATGGGTTAGATAAAGGACTCAAATAATTTAGGTTATTTATTTTTGTGTACAATGAATTAGAGCTCTAATCTTTCCCACAAAAAGAAAAAATATAACATGACCATTTGATTATCCCTGACATGGGAAGAGAAGAAAAGTCCCTAGACATATAGAATCCATGGACCATACAAAGGTTTCCAATATGGGAAGCCCTCCCTCCCCCTCTCCCCGTCTCTCTCTCTCTCTCTCTGACTGACATTCACAGCTTCAATGACAGTCTCAAAGTGATTTACCTTCTTGATAAGAAGAATATGGAAGCACAGAAGTTGAGCAAGTGGTACAGTCGCAATCATTGCTAGTATGGTGCAAGTAGCCTGCAAAAGTAAAATATATCACCATCAGAATAGTAGTCCCTCTGTAAATAAATGTAAGACATTTTAGGTCACTAAAGTAGTAATATAAGCATATGAAACGTTGTAAATAATTTTTCACTTTGTGCTCGATGCGGTAAACATGTACTCAAAAGCGAGCTCGGCCTCCGACCGGCCGGCGCAGCGTCCCCGGCGGCGACTTGGTGACGCGCGAGATGGTAGTGTTTAGCACCGGATCCGGCGCCTCCACAAGGCACACATCACTGAGCCGCTTTCCCAACTTCCTTGGCGCTGACTCAACCTTTTCGGAAAAGGTTGTTCTTATTTCCAGACTGACACACATTGATCTCGGCTGCAGTCGACTAAACTGGCCTTGCAAGCCGCACAATCAGGAATGATGATACAATCTCCATGTAAATTCTTCTCAAGGAACTCATGCAAGTCTTTCTACTCTACTGAACTGTTTAAAGTGCTGAACATTTAAGCCACAACAAAATTGAGGTGGACCAAATGAACACAACATAATCAACATAAATCAAGTGCCTAAACATGCAAATTAATTATCTACAGAATTAGCAAGCCATCATCAAGAGAAAAGAGAAGCAGGACATGAATCCATGGTGCCGGTTAGAGGTGCGACAGCCTAGGGCCTCTTTGATCCAAAGGAAGTTCGCACAAACTGGTTAATCATGAAGCTTGCACCACCACCAACACCACCACCAACAAGTTGGGGGCCTCTTTGACTCAGGGTATTTGCAAAGGTTGCGGCAGTGCCACATTGCCACTGCTCGATTCCTCGCATCGCTGGGTCCGTCACTACCCCCTAAGGTCTCCCAGCGCCCAACGGACCAACTGTTCGGAGGAACAAGCGACCGACCAAACCGAGCACTACACTTATACACACGCGCGCGCGCTCGCACGGCGAGGGGTGGGTGAGAGGGGGAGAGGTGGTGAGGAGTGGAGGTACCAGATCGAAACATGGATGAAACGAAGTGGAGACGGCGGCTCAGATCTACGGCTTGGCGTCGCCGGAACCCACGGCCGGAAGCCGCGACGGTCCCCCGCCACGCGGTCCCCAGAGGCCCCGCCACCGCATCTGGCACCGACGACGCCACGGCGGCTGCCTGAACACGGGCCTCCAAGCCGGCGGCATCGCGGCGCGGCGCGGCGCCGGCGGGAGGGCTGGCCCCGCGACGCGGAGGGATCCGCCGCCGCCGCCGCCGCTCGGGAGCACGGGTCTGCGCCAAGGTCTAGGCCTCCTCATCGCCGCCATTTTTTCGAGTGGCCGCGGTCTCTGGTGGTGCGGTCATCGGCCACGGCGAGCGGGACAGGCGGGGCGAGCGGCTGGGAAGGGGAGAGAGCGGGACGGACGCGAGGATGGGGAGGCGGCTAGGGTTCTACACGGGAGCCGCCCCCTTTTATACACCTGTGCGTGAAATGACCAAAATGCCCTCGGCGCGACGCCGGAATAACACGCGGTGGCACGCCCGGAGTGAAACTATTCATTGCTACAGGCGCTTTTTTCGATCCGGCGGCCCAGATCGTCCAGGAGAGAGATCCGACGGCCGGAATCGCATCAAGCAAACCGATCGGACGGCCGAGAGTCGCTAAGCTCTGAGGAGCCAGGGGTTCTCCCGCTATGTATCTTTTGGGATGTACGAGGTGCAATCTGCTTGATTACCAGCATACTTTTCAAGCTTAATTTAGGTTGGCTGAACAGCAATAAATTGTGGAAACATATCCTTTAAAAAAAACTTTGAAAACATTAATATTCTATCCTAAAAAATTCTGAAGAATACTGTTATATATGTACATATAGAGTTATAATATGTATGTTTGTAAAAAAGAAGACTGGATGAATCAAAATGGGTTACTTTTTGTTTCTTTCAACCACAAATTTCTCTTTCTTTTCATAGCCTAGAAGTTTGTGCATTGTCTAATGAATTTTTTATAGATACAGAGAACATCTAGAAATTTGTGCGTTTACTTTGATACATAACAAATTCACTTGAGAAAAGGACGTTATATAATAGAGCAAACTATAATGTTAATTCAGTAAATTATCACCTAAAGAGTAGGTATTGCAGCTGATGTAAAACTCAATCGTTCATTTTTGTTGTTATAGATTCATTATTCTTAAACTTCCAAAGAACCAATGAACTTTGTTCTGAACTTTTGAAATATGACAGGGAGATAATAGTGTGGCACCAAGGAGTAAGTCCCCGAATTTTCCCTTTGTATAAGGCATGTATCGACAGCATTTGACATGCAACTTTTTGTTAAATATTAGTGTGACTACTATTTTTGTGCAGTGGAAGGTTATTGTTTGGAACATACTTAGTAGCATTTATGTTATTTTAAATTAGAATATTTCATGTAACCATTTTTTTATCCTTTGTAAACACAAAGAATGATATTTGCTTTATCGTGTATGCCGGTGCTGATCAAGGAAGAACATAGAGATGTATTGTCCCATTTCTGATAAGTCTTGAGTGCATTTTGTCAGGTTGATATCGGAGAACTAAACACTAACTCCAGTGCTTTGATGAATTTTGTGTTTCCTCAGTAGTGTCTTGAATCTAAAATCATAAAAGTAAGTTGTCGTTGAGACGTGCTTTGTGTATTCAAATTTTTTATTCCTGACAAGACGTGCATTGCACGTGCACACTTACTTATATGAATGGAATGAGGAGGTCAGAGATGATTGTACATGCATTGGACAAGACGTGCATTGTACATGCCTTACATGATTTGCTCTTTTACTGATGGACTAAGGAGGTCAGAGATCTATAACAGCGGTATTGATCCAAATTACAAGTACGGCAGTGCTAACCTGCTTACCTAGAATTTTACCACATCCTAAGACTTGCAAATCTTTACAATAGGAATGGCTGTTTTCTGGTCTACAACCGTGACATGTAGTGGCATCTCTCATCATGTCTGCACATAGTGTTTAGGTATGATTCTTACATACTGTCGACAAGGGGACGACGTTTTTCCTGAACTGATTTTTTTTTTTGGCTTCCTGGTTGAGCTCGGTTTCAACTCTTACCTGAGTAGTTGATAGGCAAGCCTGATGCAAGTGTATGGAAATTATGCAGTTCCATTAGCTCTGGAGTTGTCCAGTATACTACTGAGGCCTACATATTTTGCTGATGCAGGTTGGAGGTGAACATGAACTCTGGCAATCCAAGATAGCTGATATAAAATAACTGCAGCTCAGGCCATGCAGTTCTACAACAACCAAGGAAGAAGTCCGTTTTTCTAAGCCGACCTCGGCCAAGCAATTTAAGCTTATATGGGTGCTCTCTATTTTTCAGAGGTGCGTGTACTGAGAGCGCCCATGATTCAGGGCAAAAAATCTAGACAAAGTGACAAAACTTTGTACGAGTGGTACTTGAAGCCAGTGATAGCCCATTGAAGGATGCTGATTGTGGCTATCCAACTTCAACAACGTGCTTGCAACTCATGAGTGGCAAAGCATAACAAGCCGCCTTTTTTTAAAGAAGCCCCTTCAAATTATGTATGCAGTATGCTGTGAAGAACTCAGGACAAAGCCTTGTTTGTATGCATGTCTTAATGTATTTTCATACCGGCTCGAGTAATGTACTCTTGCCCCACGCACGGCACCGCCTTTGCAGTGTATTCTTGGTCGCGCGTTGCTCAATTAGGTTATTCTATTTTCTTTTTCTTTTTTATTCACAGTTGTTGGCATGAATTTGCCCGTGCATTTGGTCCTATCACTGACAACAATTTAAACCTGTCAATCCAGGAAGGATATGCACATCATCAGTGCACTTTTATTTATTTTGAGTATAAATGAGTAGTTAATTTGCTAATTAAATTTATTTTCCTGTGGGTATATTCATCTCATTAAAAAGGTCTTTTGTGTTCTTCCTAAATATTGTGTGGGTTTTTTCCTCTTCTGGTTTAGCTTTGCGAAACAATGATTATTCTAGCGCGTTACTCATGCCTATTTACCTTATTGTATAGTTTGCCATTCTAGAACACTAGACCTTTCTCCACAGCGGAGATGTTGATATGACAAGTTTAATTCGTGTTTAATCTTCGCAGAGCTAATTTTGCATCCCATATATGTCATACAGAAATGTTAAATTCCCTTCACTTTTGTTCACGAATGTCGCACTCGCACCACAGGTGATGAGAGACTCAGGATGGGGGCAAAATGGTCTTGACCACCGGCGGACTCTTCTATCGTCTCACCGTGACTACCACGGGCAGCGTTGTAGTCGAGTCCAGCAATTCAACTTCTGAAGATAACATGTAGGCCGAACCCAAAAGGGAACGAATTACAATTACTTCTTTTTAATATTTTTATTCAAAGTTGCATCTCTGTCATGTTCACGTGGACAATGACTACATTCTGCATTCTTGACTATACGACTGTGATTTCTTGGATTAGGATTTCCTTGTCCTCTTCAACTTCACATGACATCATCAAAAGATCTCTACTCCTAAAGGGGGAGTCTGCGGTTGCGATGGTCGGTTTGGTTGTCGTTTCGTTCGTTCGCCGCACTCGTCCAGTCCCACCTCTATTCACGCTCGAATAAAAGGAAACGTCCCTCGCCTGCCATCTCCGATTTCTCTCCACAAAATCAGCGATGCAGCCGCCCACAAAAAGATTTATTTAGCGATGCAGCCCCCTCAATCAAAGGAAAAACAAACGGCCCATCCTCGCGCACGCCGCCGCCGCCGCCGCCGCCGCCATCCATCCGCTCAAAAGCCCCGGTATTCTCACTCTCACCCCACGCCCGACCCCGGCTCCGTTTTTCATCGTACCCAGTCGCCGGCGACCGGAGTCACTTCCCTCCTCCGGCTGGCGGATCGGCTCCACGCTCCCCCGAATCCCCACTCCCTTCGCCACCTTTTTGCATCGCCCCGACGTCACTCCCACCTGTCCCCAAATCCGTCTCGATGCCACTCTTCGAGGAGCCGCTGGTGGGTCGCTGCCCAACACTTTTTTTTGCTTCGAATTCAATCGTGGATTGACCTGGGTGTGCCTCTTTCTCCATGGGTTTTGAGTTCCAGGCGAGGAATGTGCTCGGGGAGGAGGATCGTTGCGGTGCACCCGACCGGCTACGGGCTCCTGTGCGCCACGGCCAACGGGTGCAGGTGCATGACTCTGCTTCTCTCTCTGCCTACTTGTTTGTGCCCTGCTCCATAGTTTAGATAGTGTTGAATCGAGCTGATTTGAGGGGAGTTATTGTGAGGAGGGAAGGTTTGGTTGGTGTTAAATGTCATCCTTTCTTCACTGCGTTACTGTTTCCTAGAATTATTAGTTGCTGATGCTAATAAAAGTAAGTACAGTTCGCCTAACAGCATACTACCAAATGGTACAGCTAAGAAGTTGAATCAACATAGCTTATTGATCCGTCAAATAAATCCTCCATTTTTTAGATATGAAGATCGAAGCCTCAACACGTACTGAAGATTGTCGGGATAGTTAGACAAGGAAAAATAATCAATCTAGAAGATCCGGCAGATTGGAGTGATTGTTGATGTTGTTGCACTAGGATGATCCGAAAGTGTGTGGAGCCACATGGTGTTCGAGCACCCGAAGGCGAGGAGTCTCTCGACCTGACGTTGTGGAATCACTGCTGCAATAGGCCAAGGTGGCGCAGGATGACGTCGCTGAGAACCTGATGCCAAAGAGCACCAGCGACGACGCGGATTCACGCCTCAGCAGGCTGGTGTAGGAACTAGAGAAGGCGAACATAGCTCTATTTGGTAGTAATCTGGAGTTACCAACAACATGTGGAAAATGGCAGTAATCCACGGAAGAGTGGTTGAAGATTGACCTCTGGGACTCACCTCCCGCCACGGCCATGGCCGCCGACGAGCCCAAGCACAAAGTTTTAGTCTCCCCATGGAATAGCCCAGGAAAGAATGATCAGTACAGTCAGGATCCATGACTTCAGAGGAATTCATGGGCATAGCTGCTCCTGCATGCTCGCGTCTGAATCCTGGTCAAGAATGAGAGAAAAATCTGGATGAGGTAACAATATTTTCTGAAAAAAATCCGGGTGGATCCAAATCTTGGCAGTGTAAGCACTGCAGAAGGTCGATAGTAGCAGCTATACTAGGATTCATGCGCTATTCTTTGGAGCTGGAGTTGGTCAAAAGGCACAGATCCAGTGTTGCTCTGTGGTATCAAATGACTGCAACCTGTACAAAAGATTATTATGGAATAAGGTACACGCATACATATAAAGTTCTAAACTAAAATACCCCAAAAAAAAATCTTGATAACACTTAATTATCCTGCTGTCAAGTTTTACTTTTCTATTCTGATTTAATTCTGAATTTGAATAGGATAAAGCAAAGAAAGGAGTTTCAAAGACCGTTGTCACCAAGACGTATATCCCATTAGCAGAAGAATCTGGTGTCATGGAAAGAGACAATGTTGATCTGAAAATCATGAAGATTATTCCTGCGAACGGTATTCCTTTCAATATGATGAGAAACCCTCAATATTATAAAATCATAACGTATACGTATAAAGATCTGCAGTTTCTTGATTCTTGCTAAGTACATACTGCATATTGATAAATGTCGTACTCGTAGGTATACACATGGCGTTTCCATTGTTAGTGCTTAAAAATTAGTCACTCACTAAAGTCATAGATGCGAATAATCATGGATCGATATTTCTCTATGCAGAAGATTTCTCTGGAACTGAGAAAACTTCTGAAGCTATTGTTCAATTTTTACTAAAATCTATTGATGAAATTGGCCCATCAAATGTTCTTCAAGTAGTGACAGATAATGCCTGAAACTGCAGATCAGCCGGCAATTCCATGAGGAAGTAAGTGCATAGTACATAATCAATATATTTCATATTTCATATATAGTTTATTACTTTTGTAGTCATACTTAAGCATGAAGCAACGAGTTTTTATTTTTATTTTTTGTTGAACAGGTGCACAAGCATACATTTTGGTCCCCTTGTGTGGTTCACACTTTAAATCTGATATTCAAAATTTAGCCAAACAGTTCCAATGGCTTGTCAGCACATATAAGGCTGGAAAAACAATTGTCAAATACATTCCGAAACACTCACATTGCTTGTCACTTTTTAGAGCTAATTCAAAATTAAACCTTCTGAATGTGGCGAAAACACGCTTCGCGTCACACTACATTTTACTGAACATGCTCATGATTTGTCTGAAGGCACATGTTGGGATCGCGATGAGTACACAGTAGAAAGAAAGGGCAAAGGTTGCTGATCAACATGCCAGAACAACAGCAGATCTGGTTACCTACACAATCAAGGATGACGTTTTTTGGGATAAGGGTCGACATCATCCTTGCAATCACAAGGCCGTTTTATTTGCTTATCAAATTAGGCGATGGGGAGATAAAGAATGTGATGAAAAAGAGAGATCACCCTCACAAGGGAGATTTCCCCAAGATAATGAGATAATTCTTAACCGTTGGGATAGGATGTATTGGACATTTCATTGCTTAGCTTTTGCCCTTTGCCCTAAATATTATGATCTCCAATATCTCTGATCTATACTTGCCTGTGTAGCTAATGTTGACCTGCAGTGATTAATCATCCATTTGATTGAGAAGGAATTCATGTGGTCTTGGGGAGCTCTAGGGGCTGGAAGAAAAAGATTCGGTGCCTCCTTTTTTTTGCTGCAAATATTTGTAGCTTTGTGGTGTTTGTTCTTTGCAAGGTAGGCAAGGAGTTTGCAACATGCTGCAATATTCAGTTGATGTATGTTGTCTTATGCTCACACCAAATGTTGAATTTTAGCATTAATGTCAGGTAAATTCTGTGTATAGTACCTAGCAGAAACATATGTCACAAATTCAAAATATAGACTGTATTGCTTGCTGTACAGAACTCATGACATCCATTTCATTTTGTATAAACTGGAGCCAAACATTGCCTCTTCAAACAAAATTAGTTATTACATATAGGATTTGTTTTCACATTGTACTGGTTAATAGAAAGTGTAGTGCTTCTCATACCATCGAGTACTCAATACCATTGTTTACATGCATAATTTCTCTGTCATGGCATATACTAATTGTGTTGTATACCTTTATGTAATTCTGAATTGTCAGTGTTAGATACTTGACAATTGACAGCCTAGGAAATTTTGGCTCTCTGCGTCATGCATGCGGTATGTGCAAGGTTGAGGTTAGAGGTTCTTGATGCTAATGATTCACTGGTGTATTACAATATCTTTGATGACTTGCTAATCTTTTGTTTGAATTCATGCTTGTATAAATCCTTCCTGAGGTTGCCGAAGGATGACACCAGTAGCTGTGGCAAAGATGTACCAAGCGCTCGACAGGTAATGAACACCCTGGGAAGTGAAAGTAACATTATCTCAGGTAAATTTTTTTTACCATGGTAATTACTTGTCGGCATTAGAAGATATCTAATTACGACCTTGATGAGTTATTATTATTATGAACTGGATTTGAAGCATAAAAAATACAGTTGCAATTGACAGGGTTGCTTCACATTATCACTAAGAATATGAGTTGTTCTCCAAAAAGTGGCAATACTCGCATCATTGGTTATGCTTCCGTGGATTGTAAGAGAGCAATATTCTTCCATCTCTAATCAGGAGTGGCTGCTAAATGTAACATGTCACAACTACACAAAATAGCGGTTAGAAGAGAATGTAGAGATGGCCGGAGTGGTGCAAACAGTTCACAGAATAATGTTCCCTTATAGGATTAGGAATCTATTTGTATCAATGAAATTGTTGTGCATGCTCGTAGGGATATGTTCTCCTATCTTGACAAATGAAATGAGTGATTACAAAAATATTTTTGATCGGTGAAATGGATGGATTTTTTTTTGAATGGTCTATGGATGGATATATGAACATCTTGTTATGCAGATTTCATGTATGAACTCTTTTCAGTTGTATTATCTTGACCCTTTAACGGAAAAAGTGTTTTAGGATGGCACAACCGGTTGGTACCACGACTATTTCGGTATCAAGTATCAATGTGAGGCACTTGTGTGTGATTATCGGTCAACATGAGCCATAACAAGCTGAAGGGGTCAGCTATTTCCAGTGGTTCACTACCACAGATTGGTGAGTTAGACCGTGACAATGCTATGAACAGTAAAAACATAAAAAAGCTAACTTTTTTTTACAACAAACACTGCTTAGTTCTCGGCCCGTGTGCAATTTTTCGTGATGAAATCATATTCATGGAGGTGACAAAATCAATGCTTCAATATGCTTTCAAAAAAATTGGAGCATTGATTTTTTTTTTTTTTTGCACGGACCACTAGGAATGTGATCCATCATGAAAATTCGCACATAGGTGAAACACTCGTCAATGTTCATTAAGAAAACAAAAAAATGGTTTTTGTTTTATCAGATTTTAGTGTTCATCTGGGTGCACACCGGGTGCATGTGCACGCGGAAGCGGAAACCCCTTGTGTGTTTACCATGACATAATAAAAAATTACAGACACATCTTATTAACACAAACATGGTGTGAAATATACCATAGCTGCACCATCATGGGTTTGAGTTTTGATGTGTGTGTGAGTGGGGTGTAAGAGGAATTGTGAGCTGAATGCATCATGCACCATTGCCGGAGGTGGCATGTTTGGATAGAGGGTGGAGAGACGAAAATAGTGGATGAAATAAGAAAAAGAAAAGAAAAGAAGAAGAGTGATTTAATGGTAAAATAATAGTCAATAACACCGTCTGATTTGCACGAGTATCCTAAAGGTGTATATTAAACTATGAAAATATGTGTGCTCCCGTAGCAACGCACGGACAATTAACTTGCGGTGGATTTAGGACATGATACCATCCAGTTAATTGCTTGCGGGGGCAAGGAGCCACGGAGACAGCTGCACGGGACGCCAATTTACCTGGAGGTCGCCCTCGATATCGGAAATCGGCCTGGAATGGCCGACGACGCGGCTCACCCGAGGTAGAAATCGTCCTCGAGGTAGCCCTCGGCACCGGAAATCGCCCTGAGATGGCTAGATTGACGGCGCGGCTCGCCAGCAGTCGGACCCGGCTACTCACCGTGACATATATGTGCCCACCACTGCTCATCGGATCTGACCGGAACTGATAACCATGGAGGGGATGGGAGGCGACGGTGAGCGTGGAGGCGAGGCGGCAGAGACATGCCACAGCGGGGAGATATGGCGGCAGCAACGTCGTGGCGGAGAGAACGAGTGAGAGGGGTGGCTGCGGTGAGGGGAGAAAGTGAGAGGAGTGGCTGTGGTGAGGATAATGCTGGTTAGGTAAAAATTGGTTATGAGTTGAGGAAGATGTTTTTATTATATTTGCTCAAACATCGTGCGAATGAATCTAAAGACAACATTTCTGATATTGTGCAAGAATATCTTAAGCACATCAAATAAATCTTAATTTATAATAAATTATTAGTTGGATCATCGCTCTCTATGTATACATCGCCAAATCGGAAAACCAATTCGGCTCCCGGTCCAGATGCTCCTGGTATCTGGACCGCACCTCTGCCTCGCGATTCACACACAGGCCTGTATTCACTCCCGTATTTCGATTAAATAGTACAAGGTGTGGCCCATCTGTCAGAGACGTACGGACTGGAAGCGGGAGGGTAACGCCGATGTAGTACAGATGGATCGAGACGGAGCTGGCCAACGGCGTCGTCAACGCTAGATATTTACGCCCGTCCCAACCCCACCATCTCCTTCCTCGACACTATTCAGTTCATCAACCATCGTATTCCCCTTCCCTCCCCCTCGGCACTTCAATGGAGTCTTCTTCCTCCGCCACCAAGCGCAGGCCACCGGAACCAAGATGCTTACGTCCACGTCGCCCAGATCCCAGCGGCTCAGCCACCACAAGCTCCGCCCGCCATTCGCGCCGATGTCGCCGCAGTCACTAGCATGGTCCAAGATCTGATTAGGCTCAACCTCGTGCTGGGGGGTCACCAACCTGATGGTCACGGTGCTTGTGCTGGCTGTCAGCATCGCTGTGTTCGCGGTGGTGTCCATGTATCACTATATCCAGATTATCGCAATTGTCATATTAATGTAATTGTAGGGGCACCGTGTTAGCCTGTAGCCCAGGCCCTCGTCTACATGCTTGACGTTTTTTATGTACCCCTTTTGTAATAGATTAAGTGTCCAATGCAGGATATTTCAATTGATTTTTAGTCAGTTTATTATGTGCATACTTTTTATTCTT
The DNA here is from genome assembly GCA_039707655.1 of Elymus sibiricus. NCBI lineage: Eukaryota > Viridiplantae > Streptophyta > Magnoliopsida > Poales > Poaceae > Elymus > Elymus sibiricus. The sequence continues at coordinate 340,732,880 of CM077666.1, read as the reverse complement.
AGTTTCATTTTTGTCGGCCAGCTGATCGATGGCACCATCTTCTCTGTTCACCACCGCTCCGCAGCTCCACTACCCTGATGCTATCGGTTTTTTGAAATTGTTAACTCACAGCTCTACCCTGATGCTATCTATTCATCATACAAGATCAGCTGGCCCACAAATTGTTAACTCACTACCCTGATGCCCTCAAGGTGGTTCTCAACTATGGCCTGCACACACCCCACGCCTGTTTCAAATTTCGAAATTCAAAAAGGAGGTACACCTGGCTTACAGTACAGTTAAATAGTACAGTGACACATGTAGAAGCTACAATACATTTTACACACCACGCCCCCAGAAATCCTATCTGATGGGCACAGGGCACATGCCTACATCTAAAATTCAAACACCACAGTACAAAGAATAGAGTTTCTTTTTCCTTACATACAGTCATCACACACCAAGTGTGGGGGAAAACTAAATGGTGATCAAATATCAGAGGGAAATAAATTTCTGGAAGAAAAATCGGCCCATTCTATGAAGGTGCAGTTTGCAACTTAACAGCCTCTGGGTTAGTGCAGATGTTCTTCCTGTGTCCCGCAACGCCGTAGTTGCTACACTTCGCCTCCTTCCTCGGTTATTTTGGCAAATCACCTCTCTCTGGGCACGTGGTCTTCTTATGCCCTTTCCCCCTGCAGATGCAACAAAACCGTGTTCGCTTACTCAACTCTTCATACAGTGCTTTATCGCCGATATTTTCCTGCGTACCGAGCCCGACCAATGCATCTACCTGCACCCCATGCCCGACCAATGTATCTACCTGCTTCCCATGCTCAACTACAGCTTCATTTGTCGTGTTTTCATGTGCGTCTGTGGGTGCGCTGGGGCAGTCCTCCAATCCCAGTCCATCCTTCTGGTCCTCAAATTCAGACAGGGAAACAATTCCATCCTTAAGTATCTTCATGCCTCTCTCGTAAGCTTCCACGCAGGCATCAGCAACGCTGTGTGGCGATGTGTCATTGTCCTACTACCAGCATGGTCTCGTTGGTATACCTGGAGGTGAGGTGGCAGTATATCCCTCGCGTCCCTAGTCCACCTCTTCAGAATCATTTGCTAGGGTATCTCAGCGAACCCGAAGACGTCCATAACCTGCAGCATTTAAGTACAGGTCGACGGATGTGAGACGGAATGAATCGTTGATATTCTAAAAAATGCAGCTTTCATGCGAAACATACTTTCAGCATGTGGCAAAATGGCATCCCCATATGCTCGAACAGGCCACTCGCACTCGAATTTAGCACCATTGTCCAGGATTAGGACTTCATAGACACCCCTAGCCCATTTTCTCCCGCCTCTCTGCTTGAGTATGCACCGCTTTGTAAAATTTTCGCTTCTCGGCAAGACCTGCTGTTTTCCTTTATTGGTTTACCCTGCATCAAGGCAAAAACAAAAATCCCCTCCAAATCAGTACTGCTTGACACACACAAACCGAATCATGGAAAACACAAATTTTTCCTTTGTTAACACAGAATCACTTACGGAGCAGCCGCACACAACTTCTTGCATACATTTCGTCTTCTTAGCATTTAGCCGGCTCTTCCCATATCTGATTTCCAAAACCATGCTCCCAGGAATAAAGGTTGTAGAAATCATATGCTTCACCGAGCGAATTAAATGTTAGACCAGTGACAGGCTCAGCCACATGATCACCTAGCTTCTCTGCATATCTGTGAATCGTCTGCAGCGCGCCAACTCTTTCTGGGCATAGTGTCCTGTCAAGAGTATGTTTCCCAACCCTCACCCTGCATCAAACATAATCACGCCATACAATTTTTAATAGTTAACCAGATTGACTTGCACACAGCTTTATTTACTGCCAAACAACAAATCAAACAGGGTTGGCCCATGCATTGTAAAGTAGTTATTTAGAATCCAAAAAAATGTAGATAACGGTTTTGACATACAAATTTTTTCCACGCATAACTAGTTTAGCTGCAGAGCACCTGAACTATAAGAAAAGACTAAACAAAATAACAGCACAAAGTTTGCATAGAACTTCAAACTGGGATCAATACCTTTTTCTCCAGCCTGGTGCGTGTGGATCCATCTTGCCAGTAGACTGAGCTGAACTACTGAAGCTGCATCACCACTTTCTGCCGGCTCATCAAACAGAGCATTCCGCTCGGCCTCCATGTCCACCTGGGCGCCTCCTCTCAATTACATCCGCGTTGGCCCCTTCACTCTCACTGAAATCAGACATGGCTCGGCCGCCAGCAGCAACACTTGTTTGATCACCGTACGGAGCACCACTCCCTCCCCCTCCCTTCACTCTCGCTGAATGTGTAAATTCATGGCACATATGATCTGGTTTTGTACATTTATGATCTATAAAGTATTTAGGCATCAGTTCTTAAGGCATGAATCAGCATTGCTTCCTAATAACTACAAATCTTCAAACACAGAAACGACATACAAACATTTGTTGCAGGATAACGAAAAATCATATAATTGACAGTTTTCCATCACTCTCAAATGCACACACAAATAGATTGCAGAATTACCACCGGTACTCACAAGCATTGTTTAATGATTTTTTTTTTACCTTCTTGTCCACCCAGGGGCTTGTGGATCCATCTTCCCTGTTGAATTAGCTGGAGTTGCATCTCCACTCTCTGATTGCCCTGCAATGGCAGAATCCATGTCTGGCTACTTGTTCCTTTGGTCGTCCCCTTGCTCAATCACATCAGCGTTATCTCCTTCACTCTCACCGAAATCAGAAACCGTCCCTCCACACGGCATGAACACTTATCTGCTCACGGTAGGCAGCATCACTGAGCTGGCCGCCGCCACGCTGAACACTGAATCCCGCACCACCACTCAGCCTTGCATCATCTATCCCCCATCTAGATCCATCGACAGAATGAACTTCCGCCGGACCCCCCCCCCCCCCCCCCCCCCCCCCCCCCTCGCACCTTTATCCATTAAAATTGCAGCGCTGCATGCCTCGTCCGCGAAAATAGGCAACCTGCAGGTACAGTTCATCCCGGAAATCAAAGGTCCAACGCCCAAATCCGCCGACAACCGCCCGCCGAGATCCATTGGCAGATTCCTCTTCCTCTCGCCCAGCGGCACCAATCAACTCCATTAAGGCCGCCGCGCTAGCAGCCTCATCTGGGAAGGTGGGCAACCTGCAAGCGTTCGATCCAAAGCTCTAAAAAATTCTGATGCAGGATAGTAAATGGAATCAAAGAACATTTCTTGCCCAAGGAGGGGTTTCTCACCTGTCTACCGGAGAGACGGGGAAATCCATTGCCATGTCTACGCCACCGGGAATGGGAGAACCACGCCGCCGACGCACGTCTTCGAGGACAACGCTGGCACACTCGCCGCCGCCCCCGCCGCCGTCTCCCACCGCACTCTCTTTTTCCTCGGCTCGATCCCCTTTGCCAAAAACAGAGGACGACATACACGCATGGTGGGTCCAGTAGCTTCCAAGGAGGAACGGACCCGCGCCAGCATGCCGTTAACGGCGCATCCACGGGCGCTGCCCGCCCGTTGTCTGACACCCGAAGTACAGGACCCCACATGCGTGTATTCCTCCTTATTCTGTACCCGTGTTTCCAATTGAATAATGCCTGGCACACATCCACCTCAAACATGGACGGCCCAGATATAGGGAGCACCTGGTCCTGAGTGCCAAAACGCCCCTCCCCTCGCCAAATTACTTTTTTTTATCAACTTACATTGCAAGTGAAGTGGATTTCAATTATTACCCGATTGTTACTGACTATCTTTTCTATACATGTGAAATTTAATACTCCCTCCATTCCAAAATATAGTGCGTCTGCGCTTCCCGAGGTTTAACTTTGACCATAAATTTAACCAACGAGACCGACTGCGGCGAGAGCAAAAATTATATAATTGAAAACTTCTTTCGAATACGAATTCACTGGTATAATTTTTGCTCCCGCCGCAGTCGGTCTCGTTGGTTAAATTTATGATCAAAGTTGTCGCACGGAAAACGAGGGCGAACTATAAATCGGAACGGAGGGAGTATACATTATGTTTATATATAAATTCAATAAAATATTTTAAAAGCCCGTGGCAACGCACGGGCATTCTACTAGTAAGTGATGGGGTTTGTATTAAGCCTGACCATGAGAGATGTGGGGATCATCAGGCATTACATATATTTCTAACCCCCCACCCCACATCAAATTTCTGAAATCTGAATTTAGAATTCAATACTCACATGAATTATATAGGTTGCTTTTCTCGAGACGTGCGTTGCACGTGCACGCTTACTAGTACGGCACAAAACAATAACTAACGTATATATAGTAACTTGAAATAATCTGACCAAATCCATAATTTACTTTCCTTGTCCTACTCATTTCACTAAAACAAAAATAATACCCATTTAATTTAATTTATGAAACTATAATCTAGTGTTTTTTAACACAGTACAGACGCAAGCGCTTATATATACGCGCATACACTCACCCATTTGAACGCACATACGCACACCCTACCTCTATGAGCACCTCCGAGAAACTGAGCCGGCATGTCATTTTGAGATTTTACGAAGTCATCGTAGGCGCCTTGTAGTCGACGGGAACGTCTCCTCCCACTGAACGCGTATTGCCGGAAATCCTAAAATAACTTCAGGATAAATGCAAGCACCGGGATTTGAACCCTGATGTGTTGGGGATACCACTGTTCTCCTAATCATCCAACCACAGGTTGGTTCGCAACTATAATTTAGTGTTGGATTGAAGGATCAAGTTAAAAATTATAAAGAGTATCATTCTTTTCTGGTTTTGATATATATGCATAGTGCCCTTAAATACCTCAAGTGATCATCATCTTAATTTAATATAGGAAAAGTATCATTTATGTGGGCTTCTTCTAAAATCTTTTGTTCCCTTTTCATCATCTTCACGTTCCGCCACACAATCCTACCCGACGGTGAGATATGCCATAGACAAAAAGCACTCGCGACTCTCTTAAGGCACTCGTAATTGGTATTGAATCACTAAAATATGTTTGTCCTGTTGCAACGCACCTGCAGTTAGCTAGTTTATATTTTTTTAGACAAGCTAGTTTATAGTTTAGGGGTAGTTTGGTGGCTTATGTGCACAGGGCGGGGCTGATGCAAAAACCCTATTTGACGCTCAATGCGTCAAGTAGTCGACCAAACCGGTTTTGGAAACCTTCTTGAAGGTTCCCGAACCAGGTTTTTGATGTTGTACTTTTACTTTTTTTTCTTTTTTTGTTTCATTTTCTTTTCTTCTTTTTTCCCAATTCAAAAATCTTCAAAATTGTTCGGGATTCCAAAAGTTGTGCATATTTTAAAAAAAAGTTCTTGTTTTAAAAAAATAGTTTTCTGTTCCGTTTCTCAAAAAAGTTAGGAATTTCAATTTTTGTTCTTAATTTTCAAGAAATGTTCGTTTTTTTTTCTAAATTCGTTTGGAATTTCCAAAAAAACACAATTTTGAAAAAAATGTTCAAAAGTTGTTCACATTTTTCGAAATTTAAAAACTTGTTCGTGTTTTAGAAAAATATTCTGGTTTTCAAAAAATGTTCGCTTTACCGTGCTACACTGAGGCGCTGCAGTAAACCAGCCTAAACTAATAAACCGAACGCTACAGTAGCGCCGCGCTTTGTTCTTTTCTTTTTGAGGGTTTATTAGTAATCGTTGCGTTAGCTCGCAGCACTCGCTATGTTGGCTCGCTAGGTCGCACCGGCTGTTTGCCGCAAGGAGCGGCACATAGGACCTCCGGGGGTGATGGATGGCCCGAGTTCTCGTCCCGTCGCCCTAACAGTCCGGCAAAAGAGTTTGCATCCTGGTGGACCTCCAGTCGTACGTATTTCTGGGCTGGAGTCGTCCGTTGTCGAATCTGACCTGGGCCTGTTTGAGAATCTTGCTTGACTGATGGGCAGAACCAAAGATGAAAAACCAACGTGTCTTTCAAAATGCGTCTCTTCCATTTGGGGCTCTGTTTGACTTTCTTCAAGTGTGCTGTGCGAGACCTTTGAAGCAGTCACATCGTTCTCGGCCTGCGAAAACCGTAGACACGTGGGAAAGAAGCCTTGATTCCTTCCTCAGACCAGCATCGGGTTGGAGACGAAGCTTTTGACACGTAGTTGATCGATCGGGACATGAGAATGCCCATGACTCCAAGGACGTGCCGCGCGTCTAGAAGCAAGAAAAACTGGAAACAGATGGATGTATATATCCCGCATTCATTGACTTGGCACGTACTCGTACGTACGTACACGCATTCAGTTCTTCCTTGTAGCCAACGACCGCCGTCGAACGAATTGTACCACTTGACGTTACGTGACACGTAAATGACCAGCGATTTGCAGAGCTGACTACGCAACAAAGAGAGAGAGCGGTCACTTTCTACTCCCTAGTTGTCTCATTCATTTCATCGGGCTAGCCGTGAGCAGCTGTGCCCGCCTAGCCTGTCTGCCTTAGATGGTCGTTTGTTTTAGCTTTTACGTTCTTTTTAGCTTTTGATATCTTCAGCAAAGGCATCGCCCAAACGCAACCATTGCTGCATTGTTTAGGACCCACTGTTTCTGCTTATTAGCTAGCAATCAAAATATTATGGGTGAGTCGTGTTTAAACGGCATGACTCATTATTTCACTCTCTTTTCTTGCCAGCGAGGAAACACGATGTTTAATTTTGCCCTATCAGCACATGCACTGCTGAGATAGATCACCACCACGGCAAAAGATACTCCACGCATCCCAGCGAGTTGGAGGAGAGACACAAAGGCAGCATGGGAAAAAGGCAGGGGCACCACCGTTGTTCTGGGAAAGCGCCACAGGTCCGGTGGAAAAACTCTTGTTCGGCTGTTCCCCGTACCGCATTCGCGCCCCAAAACCACGGCCATTCCTCTCCCACGGGCCCCTCCCGTCCTTACTTCCGGCAAAGCCTTGTGTTGCTCTCCGTCCCGTCTTCCCCTCCTAGCTAATCTGACTTGTCCCAGCTCCCAAGGAAAACACGTGTAATCACCTAGCACCCCATATGCTTCTCCTCTTAAGGCGGAATTGTGCGCACTAATCATGCTGGCGTTTTAGTTAACGTCTCTGTATGACAGAATTCTTACTTCAGCAAGAAGACATGTAGTCGAAAAGAACAATAGTTGCATATTGGTTGTTAAAAATACAAGACATGGCAATAGAACTGCAGCAGCAAGAGTGTGCATTGATAAAGCAGAGCAAGCGTAGCAGTTTCATACATGTGTATTTTTTTTTTGGTGATTCTACAAAGCATAAAATGTCAAATTTAAAGTCTCGGAGAGCACATATATCATTCAGCATAAATTTGTTGTATTATTGCAAGTTTGGGATATGAGCGACCTGTTGATCTCATATTTCTTAAGTAAGGTTGAGGTGAAGAAGATAATATTTCTGAAGGAAGGTTGAGGTGAAGAATGTCTTCAGTCCATGAAAGAGATGCCTCTACATACTTGCGAAGCATAAATCCATCATTCAATTCTTCATGAGTAGATCATTTCTGCGTTAGCATTTCAAGAACATGCCATAGCTGTAGACATCGCCCTTGGTTGAGATTTATTAATGTCCATGTCATACTCTACAATAATGTTTCGAAACATAAAATTCATGGGAGGACAAAAAAAAAACATGCTATCGGCAAGTATTAATAATAAGACCAAAATACTTGTGTGGTGTGCAGGCCTTGTCCTGAGACTTTCTGATATCTATGCTTTTCCCAGCAAGCTTGGGAGTTAAAATTTTCTTTACTACAAAACCTAATGGTGGAGGTACATGTGAATAAAATATTATAACATCTGAGTTAAAAATTCTGATTTCTTTGCTTATTATTTTAGTAAGCTTAAGACTTAAATCTGCAATTACCTCACAACAAAATAGGGTATCTCTTTCACTCGCCTAGTAATAGTATGTAAACAAAGATTGCTAGTCATGGTATGAGAACAAATTGTGAAGAAAAAGAAGGACCGCCAAAAATCAAATTACCCGCACTTTGCCAAATTTGGCAAAATACTCTTTGAAGTCCTCCCTTAAAACTGCTTCATTATGAAACTGTATGAAGCAGAATCTACATGATTCTATTCTGTAAGAGACACGACTCTTAAGAGAAATAAAATAAAATAAAATAGGAACTTAAGACGTCAAGCAAGAAATGAGAAAATAATGCAGTAACATCCTGAGCATGCTTACCAATGAGGCATTGATACAAACTGGATTCCGTCCTGGGCATCTCACTCTTCAAATAAGAAACATAAAACCAACCTACAATGGCATACATGCATACTCAGGGTAAGACCGGAATCCAAATGCAAGAGGATCAGAACATAAATTTATGGCGGTCGTGTGCCTTGCTATACTGGCTCAATACATTGAGCTGACATGAACATCAACTTGTGTTAGCATGCAAGTTTTTTTTGGCATGGATTGCGTTACTGCTAGATCTAACAACTCCGGAAAACATGGATCAAATGATCTAGTGTCTTCTAGAAGGTGCCTTGTGTAGCAAAATTAGATAGGGGTTTGACTGGCTGCACCATGTACCTCTGCCCACCTGCTTGGCATGTCATCTTCCCATGATTAAAGAAAATAATAACACTACACAATTTCAATTATCAACTGCCAATATTTGGGCAGATCATTTCACCAACAAACAATTACTAAACACATCCAGGTTGTGACAAAATACATGTCTTTTTCAGGTTCAGCACCAAGACTGATCTTGAAGCAAAACAGGCAATCACTACAAAAATAGAAGAGCATTACATCTATATGGGAACATTAAAGTATTCTTGCTGCATATGGAAAAAAGGATTCTTAGTTAATTTTCTTTTATTCTAGTAAGTTTTAGTGGAATCCTGAAAATGGAAATGCATTATGTTGAAAACTGAAACCATCCTTGCAAAAGAATCAGTTATACACAAGTCTCCATTCAACATGATCTCCTTCATTTTCAGCTAAGTTGACTGATTGTTGCCATCAAGGGAAATACAAATTTTACGTGAAGAATCTTAGTAGTAGAAACGAATTACCAGAGGGAGATGGACAGTCTGCAAGTAGTAGAAAGGAATCTATTTTCAGTTGATCTGCTCCAGAAGGTTGGTTTCAAACTGAACAAATAAACAAAAACAAGTAAAAGGACAATTAATTAGAAACAACTATAATTTGAAACAACATTTTGTAGTCACTACCTTCTAGTTCCAAAGTATGGTCAGAATCATGCTAAATCTAGATTGATCAAAGCCACACAAAGACCTCTGAATATCCCAGAGAAAGGATCGTACATGAAGTAATCAGGAAAACAGAGACTTGCGTAATTTTAAGGCCATGGATTGTTCTTAACATGGGAAGAACGGAGCAAATAAATTCCAAAACTAAGTGAATATTTGTTCCCATGTGCAAAATTGCCTATCACAAAATGTGGTGTGTAAAAGGTAGCTAAGTTTATTTCACTTGAGAATCACAATTAGCAGAGGGCCTTTTATACTTGATTGTAAATCTGCAATGTATAAAAATAATGAAACAAGGGAGGCATATTCAATCAGTTACTTTTTTTTGACGGGCAATGGCAGGTGCTCTGCCTTTTCATTTAGGAGGGGGAAAACTGTACATGTTAGCTGCGGGCAGCCGGAGAAGTACAAAAGAAGAGAGGAAAAGAAAAAGAAAATGAGGGACCAGGCGACCAAAGCCAACGTGGCCCCTTTGACAGCAGCGTCTAAAACTCCCAGGCCCCAACAAAGAGGCTGATCTCGTCTCTGATCATGGCATGCAGTCCATGCACAGTAGCAATCTTTTGCTGAAAAACACGTCGATTTCGCTCGTTCCCGATGTTCCAGGCGATGTAGGCCGCCGCCGTCGTGGCATGTAGGTTGTCACGCTTGATCTTGCACATGGTTGTGACAGTCCACCATGACTTGATGGAGGTGGAAGAGAGGGCAGCAGCAGAGACCTCCGGCTGGGCTGGCGCAAAGGAGTGCCAGGTCTCCTTGGCAAAAGGACAGTCGAGCAGAAAATGATGGGCAGTCTCTGGCAACTGGTCGCACAAGCTACAGCAAGAGTTGTGAGGCCATCCTCGAGCAGCAAGGCGATCAGCTGTCCACAGCCTGTTTTGTAGCAGTGTCCACATGAAAAATCTTATCTTCGGCTCAGCTTTTATCTTCCACACCTTTGCTAGCGTAGGCATTTCAATTCTGGTAATGAACTGTATATTGTATGCCGATCTCGCACTGTAGCATCCATTCGGAGAATGGATCCATTTGATTTCATCGTCTTGATCAGAGAGAGTGATCTGCTGCAGGGCTGTCCAGATGTTTAGCAATGAGTCCAGAGATTTAGCAGAATTGATCCTGTTCAAACCAGCCATCCATTGATTACTCTGGAGTCCATCTCGGACGCATTTTTTTTCTGTCTGGACAGCTTGTACAATTCAGGTGCAATATCCATCGGTGCCATCCCATGTAGCCACCTGTCCGTCCAGAAAAGCGCTTTTCTTCCATTACCAATCTTGATTGCAGTGCAGGCAGAGAATAGTTGACGATCAGTGGCATCACACAGCGTGGGTGTGCCCTTCCACGGCCTATCAATGTTGTCCCATTCGTACCATGGCCAATGCAGGCGAAGGGCCCTACTGTAAGCTGCCAGATCCTTGATGCCAAGCCCGCCAACAGATTTTGGAGCACAGATCCGCTTCCAATTAACTAGGCACTTTCCACCATAAGCCTCATCTTCGACGTTCCACAGGAATTTTCGGCGTAACTTGTCAATCTGCTTCTCAACCCACTTGTCCAGAGCAAAAGCAGTAAGGTAGTAGGTGAGAGTGGAAGTAAGAACAGAGTTGACGAGGAGCAATCTGCCTGGTCGCGTGAAAAATCTTCCTTTCCAAGGTCGAAGGCATCCAGCAAGCTTATCCAACAGAGGCTGAATCTCAATTCTTCTTGGTTTTCGAAGCGATAGCGGCAGTCCAAGGTATCTGCAGGGTAGGGATCCCAAAGAGCCTCCAAAACCCTCCAGTAGGGAAGCAAGATCAGTGCTATCACATCTGACTGGGTAAGCCACACATTTTGCAGGGTTGATCTTGAGTCCCGAGGCATTGCCAAAGAGATTAAGAATGGAAAGCACTGCCCTTAGGTCCGAGTTGTTCGGTTGGATAAACAAAGCAGCATCATCGGCATAAAAACTCGCTCGTAACCTAGCAGAAGGTGTTGGCAGAGGGGATAGGATCTGCAAGCTTGTTGCACAGTTCAGGATCCTTTGTAGCGGATCCAAAGCAAGGATGAAAAGCATCGGCGAGAGAGGGTCGCCCTGCCGGAAGCCACATCGGTGCTGGAAAGGTAAGCCTGTTGATCCATTAAGGAGCACTCGTGAGGAGGCCGAGGCAAGCAAGGTGCAGATCATATCTCTCCACTTCTGTCCAAAACCGTAATTCTCCATGACCTGCAGAAAATATCCCCAACCAATCGAGTCAAAGGCCTTTGCGAAGTCAAGCTTAAGGAAAAGCAGGCTCTTCTTCCTTTGATGTGCATCCTTAATGACGTTCTTGACATAAAGAAAGTTGTCTTGAATGGATCTTCCTCGAATGAAGGCACTGAGTGACTGACACAAGTTTTTGCAATTCAGGGCCAAGGCGGTTGGCAAGCACTTTGCAGATGATTTTGGCCACACTATGCATCAAGCTGATCGGCCTGTAATCCGAAGGCGTGGCAGCACCCTCTTTCTTAGGTATAAGCACCAAATTTGCAGAGTTTAGAATCTTCCATTGGTCCCCTTTTAGGAGGAAAAGGCTGTTGAAGACCCCAATCAAATCATCTTTAATAAGAATCCAAAACCTCTTGAAGAAACCTCCAGTGAACCCATCGGGGCCAGGTGCCTTCTCAGCGTGGGTCTCGAAAACAGCGCGCTTGATCTCCTCCTCGGTGAATTGCTCATCCAGATGCTGCAGATTTGTCCGTTGAATGCCCAGGCAGCCCCAGTTTAAACTGGATGTTGGAGGGGCCGCAGTTCCTAATAGATTTTCAAAGTGGTCCAGAAGGATAGAAGCCTTCTCATTGTGGTCATTGGTTTCTCCTTGCTGTCCATTGAGCGAAGCAATGTGGTTTTTCCTTCGTCTGCCATTGGCCCTTAGGTGAAAAAAAATTGTGCTCGCATCTCCCGGTCTGATAGCGGTGAGCCGTGATCTCTGCTTCCATCTTATTCTCTCAATGGCAGCAATTCCTAAAAGCTTTGCCTTCAAGTTTCGTCTGAGTGCCCACTCGGCAGTTGTGAGCTCTCTGTCCTCCATCGCCAAGTCTAGTTGGAACATCACCTCATTTGCAACATAAGTGGCTAGATTGGCCTTCTTCGTCAGTTCTTTGTTCCACTTTTTGAGAGCCGCAGCCGTTCTGGAAAGCTTAGCATGCAGAATTCTAATCGGGTCCGTCGTCCTCAACGGTTTGCTCCAAGCCTCCGAGACAATTCCATCGATCCCTTGCAGATTAAGCCAGAACGACTCAAATCTGAAAGCCTTGCACTTTGTGAGCTCCATCTTTTTCATGACCAGGGGGCAGTGATCTGAGATAGCCGTCGAAGCAGGGGACAGGTGGTATTGTGGGAATCTGGCTTCCCAGTCAGGTGGAATTGTGGAGATGCCCCTCTCTGGCAGGCGCTTTACCTGGTCGAACGAAAGAGAGCATACTACTCTTACTAGGATTGATAAGCTGCTCTTCAATCAGTTACTAAAACAATCACAAAACATGATTTGTGTTGTTTCACGGAACACAGTTTGAAGCCTAAAAAATGTTCTTGGACCTATATCCAGGAGAATGGACATATTACCAAGTCAACGTAATGATGGTAGTCCGTACAGTAGGCAGGGGGAGGTGCGGCATCTCTTGTCTTGCCATGGCCGCTTGTACCTCAGGTTCGGCAGTGCTGCCCTCTAATGGAGGGAGAGAGAGAGAGAGAGGCTGTGGGTTGGATTGAACTCACCAGCGCGCTGAACTCGGCTGACCGTCGCGCACGATGTGGCCACGCAGCAAGGAGTTGCTTATTGATCTGCACGTGCCCACCTTGCTTCACTTCCCATTGCACGGTTGGAGCTTGCGCCGCCGCTAGAGCCGAGTCCGTCGGAGGGGAGGGCGACTTGATGGGTCCATGAGGGATGCAGAGCACGCCGTCGACGGTGGTGGACTGGTGATGATCGAGGGTACCGTCCCCGTCCGCGTGGGGGCCAAGAGGAGATGAAAGGAGAGGGAAGGAGTGGAGCTTGAGGCGTGGGGTAATGAAGGACCACGAGGGAGGCCGGCGTCACGGAGGTACCGGTGGCCGATCTGGCTAGAGCCAATGTCTCTCCTTCCCAACCACTGCCCTGCCCGGCCTCACCCAGATGGCTGCCTTTATGGACTTGGGCGACGGAGGGAGGATCCGCGGGCGCAGCACCCGGGCGCGAGGTCCTTCCCGGCTGGCAGCGGCCGTAGAGCTCGAGGTCGCGTGGTGTCGTGGTGTGTGGGAGAGGTCAGAGTCTCAGAGGTGAAGAAAAAGAGAAGAGGTCACTTGCGTGAGGAAGAGAAGGGGATGGCTGCATCTCGGGAAGTCGCGTGGGGGTGGGAGGAAGAGTGAGGCCCCGAAGAGTGATGTGCTGTGGGCAATCGTCGAAAGGACCGCGCAGCGATTTTTACCAACGTGTTTTTCTCTCCCTCTCCCTTCGGCACAGTAAAATGGTCAGGTGGATAGCGCGAAAGCACGCCCCTTGTGCGTAGCTTATTGTGTTGGATAGGCAGCTAGTTGCCGGCCGGAGTTGGCAGCAGGCCCCTGTCGCAGTAGCAGCCTGGCAATGGATCCTACTTGGCCTGCCAGCTTCCCTGCTACAGTAGCCCGTGTGGCGATGGTTGGGCGATTTGCCGGTGACTGGCGACATGCCATTTCTTCTCTTCTTCACCTCGATGCTGTTTCCCCTTCTCCTTCCTTCTAGATCCCATCTTTCTCGGTTCTAGCTTCTTCCTTCTAGATTCCATCTTCTCTCCCCATCCCAGCCTCTAGCTTCCCCCTTCCTCTTTCTGCTTCCCAAGGGTCCCAAAATTTCTGTTCTTTGTCGTGATTTTCCCTGGGGCTCCTCTTCGGATGGCGATTGGCTACCTTGGTCTGGATTCGGTGGACCTGGATGGCTTCAAGAGGCGGGCGCTACAGATTGTCCATAGCTCGCGGGATCAGATTGGATGCATGGAGCTGATGCGTAATAAGGCGGCGTCTTTTCTTCAATCTAGCGACTTGGGGTCTGTCACTAAGGGGAAACCCTTGGAGCCGGTGCGCGGTTTGGAGGTACGGCAGGGGATTTTGCCCTCTTCCTCCGTGGCTGACTCGATACCAGAATTGGTGGACAAGGCTCCAACTGCGGATGATTCCACGGCGACTATGGATTTTGGAGTGGACCACCTGGGAGTCAACGACGGATTGGTGGTACCGTGCCTTGCCATGGAATTTGTGTTGGAACATTGCATGCCAAATCAAAGGCTATGTTCAACACAAGGAAGCTGCTTAGACATTTGCATGGAAACATGAAGGTTCAATGCATTATCTGTGATGAAGGCTTCTGGTTTGGACTTCAGGGAGAACCACCATGGACGTTCTACACTGATGCATTCTTGTTGGCTGACTTGAACGACCATGGCTATGTGGCTGATGTTCTGCTTCATCCTTTGCTGTTTCCTCTGATTAATTGGGTTAGGCAATTAAATGTTTGGACAAGAAGCAAACAGGGAGTTGAGCAGGTGTGCAGGAAACAGAGCTATGGGGCAACTTGTAACTTCATAGGATCGGCGGATCAGGCGGAGGCTGCACAGCAGCCCCGCCAGACGCAATGAGTCTGTTGTGTTAGAACTGTCGCGGCCTTGGGACGGACGCGACAGTGGGCGAGCTACGGTGGCTGGTCCGACAATATCGTCCCACTTTCTTGTCCCTCTCTAAAACTAAAATGAAGGACTCGAAAGCTTTGAACTTCATGTGGACTCTTGGTTATACTGGAGGTTTTGGTGTTAGTAGCAATGGTTTGAGTGGAGGTCTGGTCTTGTTCTGGGATGACTCGGTCTCGGTTGCTCTGAAAGGTTTCAATTCGCACTGCATCGATGTGGATGTCACTAGCGATTCTGCTCCCCCTTGGCGAGCTACTTTTGTTTATGGAGAACCATGTAAAGAACAGAGGCATGAGTTCTGGAACTTGCTTCGCCGTCTTAGAGCCCTCCATGATGGCACTTGGGTCTGTTGCGGAGATTTCAACGAAATTCTATATCATGATGAACACTTGGGCCAGCAAAACAGAACTGATGCTCAGATGGAACTGTTTAGAGACTGTCTTGTTGATTGTGGCTTGATTGATTTGGGTTTCTCTGGTCCTAAATATACTTGGTCCAATCGACAGGATGGCGAAGATAATGTCAAAGTTTGCCTTGATCGTGTGGTGGCGAATAGGGATTTTACACATAGTTTTGATGATTGCTCTGTTCAGAATTTGATCACCACTTCATCCGACCACTATGTTGTTTTGCTTGAGCTGAAGAAGTCAAGTTGCTCTCGTAGTGCTCCTGTACAGACTAGTTTCAGATTTGAAGCAGCTTGGTTACGTGCTCCTGATTATATGGAGACTATGAAGAAATTATGGAATGAGAAATCGGTACCATCTCCATCTCTGCAAGATACCTGGGAGCGATTAAATTCTCTGTCTGGTTCGCTTAAGGAATGGAGCTCATAGTCCTTCGGCTCCATTCGTAAGCGTATCAAACAAATGGAGACAAAGCTTAGGCGCCTGCGGACGGGACATCAAACTCCCAAGGCTGTTGCTGAGGAGTTGCGGATTGAGAAAGACCTCTGTGAGTTATTTGAAAGAGAGGAGATTATGGCCAGACAACGCTCACGTGTTGACTGGCTGAAGGAGGGTGATCGTAACACCGGTTTTTTTCATGCCCGTGCCTCTGCTCGTCGACGTACAAACAGGATAACAAAGTTGAAGCGGGACAATGGAAAGGATTGTGAGGATCCAGTGGAGATCAAGCTTATGATTATGGATTACTATGCGAAGCTGTTCTCTTCTGAGACTTGTGCTAATATGGAGTCGGTACTAAATTCTATTCCTCGCAAGGTGACTGATGATATGAACTCTGATCTCTGTAAGCCCTACTCAGATGAAGAAATTAGGAGGGCCCTGTTCCAGATGGGTCCTACTAAGGCTCCAGGCCCGGATGGATTTCCGGCTTTGTTCTACCAGACACACTGGGACTTTTTTGGACATGAGATTTGTGAGGCAGTTCGTGGCTTTCTGAATGGTGCGGTGGTCCCCGAAGGGTTTTGTGATTCTATAATTGTCCTTATACCAAAAGTGACAAAACCTGATCTTCTAACCAATTTCCTCCCCATCAGTTTGTGCAATGTGCTGTACAAAATTGCATCCAAGGTCCTAGCTAACCGCCTGAAAGTCTTTCTGAATGAAGTTGTGTGTGAAAGTCAGAGTGCCTTTGTGCCTGGGCACCTGATTACTGACAACGCCCTTGTTGCTTATGAGTGTCTGCACACTATACGAAGACAACATTTAAAAAAGCCTTACTTTGCTATGAAGATTGATATGACGAAGGCCTATGACCATGTGGAGTGGTCCTATCTCAGGGGTTGCTTGCTAAAGCTTGGTTTTGCTCCTTCGTGGATCGCCACTGTTATGAGATGCGTGACACAAGTAAGGTATGCTGTGAAGGTCAATGGTGATTTAACTGATCCTGTTATTCCTTCTAGGGGCATTCGTCAGGGAGATCCCATCAGTCCTTATCTGTTTCTGTTATGCACCGAAGGTCTCTCCTGTTTGTTGAAACGGAAAGAAGCTGATGGCGAACTAAAAGGTTTGCGTAACGGTAGACTTGGCCCTCCGGTGTCTCACTTATTGTTTGCTGATGATAGCATATTCTTTGCAAAGAGTGATCACAGAAGTGTTATGGCCTTAAAGTCTATCCTCCGGCTTTATTGTGAAGGTTCTGGGCAGAAAGTTAATTTTTCAAAGTCCTCAATCTTCTTCGGTTCACGCTGTCCTTACAATACAAGGAATCAGGTTATGGCAACTCTTGATGTTCGAAATGAGGCTTTGAAAGACACCTACCTGGGCATGCCAACTAATGTAGGACGATCTCCTACTGATACCTTCAAGTTCTTGCCAGAAAGGGTGTGGAAAAGAATTAGTAATGGCACTGACCGACCGTTGTCTAGGGCAGGGAAAGAAATTCGGTTGAAAGCTGTGATTCAAGCCATCCCAACTTTTATTATGAGTTGCTTTCAAATTCCAGGTACGACTTGCGAAAAGATGAGGAAGTACATTGCTGATGCTTGGTGGGGTTTTGGAAATGGTAAAAAGAAAATGCATTGGAGATCATGGGGCTGGCTCTCTTCTCCTAAGTATCTCAGTGGCCTTGGTTTTAGGGATCTCCAGTTGTTCAACCAAGCCATGTTAGGCCGTCAAGGTTGGCGTCTTCTGACTGAACCTGACACTTTCTGTGCAAGAGTTCTTAAAGGACGCTATTTCCCCTTTACTGATTTCTGGCATGCTAGCTGTCCGCGCTCAGCTTCCTATACTTGGCGTAGCATTCTGCATGGTAAGAAGCTTCTAGAAAAAGGGGTGATGTGGGGAATCGGGAATGGAAAATCTGTTCAAATTCAGAATGACAGGTGGGTTGCTGATGAACTATTTGGTCTTGTGAAACCCATCTTACCATTGCCTGATCGTCAGACTGTGGATGCCCTGATTAATCCTGATACTCGACGGTGGGAGGTAGATACTGTTAATGCTTTCTTTCAACCGAACACAGCAGCCAAGATATTGAAAATCCCTATTGCTAATTCTGAATGTGATGATTTTGCTATCTGGCCATTTACAAAGAGTGGTACATATTCAGTTAAGTCGGCTTACAATTGGGCCCGGTCTGATTTCTTTTTTCTTGCAAGGAGCTGGGTGGGTGCAGGTACAATATCTGATCATCATTGCGCAGCAAAGTAGTGGAAAAAACTGTGGTCGATCAAGGCACCAAGTAAGATGAAGATCGTACTGTGGCGTATTGCACATGACTGTTTACCAACGGGACAACAGCTGCAACGACGAAATATCCCAGCATGTTCCTGTTGTTGTTTTTGTGGTAAATTGGAGAAGGTCGAGCACTGCTTTTTGATGTGTCAATTTGCCTCAGCTGTGTGGGACCCCATTAAACACCAGTATGGGATTCAACTGCGTAAGAAGCACATGCGAAATGCAAAGCAATGGCTTTTTGATCTTCTGGACAGATGCAATGAAATCCGAAGTATTGTTGTTGCAGTAGTTTGCTGGCATATATGGGAGGCCCGTAATGATCTAAGGAATTCTGAAAATAAGGTTTGCCCAGCGCCAGCGACAACTGTTAAGAAGGTACGGGCGTACGTAGATATGATCGTGACATATTCTCTGAAGCAGACCCAACCATTAAGGTGTGCAGCCCCCAAGCAGACTCAAATATGGGCTCCACCGCCAGCTGGTGTGGTTTGTGTTAATATTGATGCCGCGGTCTTTTCTTCCTCTTCGAGCTCGGTGTGTGGTGTGGTGATTCGGGACCATAGAGGACGGTGTCTGACAGTGTGTCGTCAGTCCTTTGAGGGTATTACTTCACCGGAGGTTGCTGAAGCACTGGCTCTCCGTAGTGCCGTCACTCTTGCACGAGAGGAAGGTTATCTTAATTTGGTTGTCCAGTCTGACTGTTTGATGTTGATCAAGAAGGTAAATGCTGATGCCAGAGATAGGTCCATCACAGGTGCTATTGTCGCTGATATCAAATCCTTAGCGAGTAATTTTCCTTCTGTTTCTTTTGTTCATGTAAGCCTTAGCGCTAATAAGGCGGCTCATTTGTTGGCTAGATCGAGTGAGCTTGCTGCTTATTCGATTTACCGGCAGTGTATTCCTACTTGTATTCAGGATATTGTACTCTCTGAATCTTTTATCTGAATGAATGAGCCAACCTTTACCTAAAAAAAAAGCTTCCTTTTCCTCAGTCACTCTGTCTCACACTTTGAGGGATACACTTCGTGTCTCATCTTTTTTAGTACGTGCCTTCTGTTTTAATTACCCGTTGTGTCCCAAGTTGACATGATTCCTTCATTCCCGGGGCAGCTTTCGGTTTCAGAGTCTCGTCACCGATACCGATAGGGATTACTAGTAGATGGCAACATGCTCCACCTTTCCGTTTCAGAGTAGGAACGATTTTTGCCAACGGCATTAACTGGATATCACTTTGCTAAACAGTGATTTATCACTTTGAGAAGGAGCTTTCTCCTTATTGTAGTCAGCTGACCCCCAACGTTGTAGTGTTGGGTTACCCCCCAAAAAAAAACAGACAAGTACATCAATATCATCAATATCAAGTTGATATCAGCACATCGGAATCTGTAAAAAAAACGCGCTGTGCAAGGCACGATGATACGCACAATCATTTGTGTCTTCATCCTCTCTTTTTTTTGACGGGAAAAGGCAGGAGCTCTGCCATTGCATTATAGATAGGAAAGAGTTACAGAGTTATGGAAAAAGGTGAACCGAAGTTCTTATTGGGGGGGTGGTTTAGAGAGTCATGATCAGATCAGATAGGGGCTAACCACCCCACTACCAACAACAACTACTCCCGAGCTGCCTCCTGCAGGAGGCCAATCTCATCCTTCACAAGCTGCAAAATGGTTGGGACCTGCGCATTTGTCGCCTAGAAAACGCGACGGTTCCGCTCCTTCCAAATGTTCCAGGCAATGTACACTGCAAAGCGGACCTGCTCGTGGCGCGTATCCTTGGGAACACCGGTGTTGATTTTGTGCCACCAAGAGCGGATGGAGGTTGCACCCAGTGCAATTTCAGCAACTCGCAAGTGGAGACTCCGGGCAGCAACCCATAGCTCTTGAGCATAGGGGCAAGTGAGTAGGAGATGCAGCGCCGTCTCCGGAGCCTGGTCACAAAGCGGGCATTCCGGGCTGTGAGACCATCCACGACGGCCGAGCCTGTCGGCAGTCCAATTCCGATTTTGCAGCAGCAGCCATGTATAAAACTGCACTTTGGGCTCAACTTTTGTCCTCCAGACCATCGCCAGGTGTGGTTGTTCGATGCGGCCAATGAACTGTGCTTCATAAGCTGACTTGGCAGAGTAGGATCCGTTGCTTGATCGGTTCCAAGAGATCGCATCTCTATTATTATTCAGCTGTACAGTCTGAACCTTTTCCCACAGCGTGATGAATTGGAGGATTTGATTTTCCGCAGTCATCCGTTGAGCACCTCGCATCCATCTTCCCTCAGTCAAGGCTTCAGAGACCGTCAAGTTCTTCCTCCAGGCCAGCTTAAAAATGTTAGGTGCGACGTCTCTTGGAGATTCTCCCGCAAGCCAACGATCGTGCCAGAACCGGGAGATTTGCCCATTTCCAATAGTGATTGAAGTGCAAGCGTCAAAAAGTGTTTTGTCCGTGCGATCACAGGGAACCTGCGTTCCCTTCCAAGGTCGCTCAACCGAGTCCCACTCATACCACAGCCACCGTAGCCTTAGCGATCTACTGTACAACTCGATGTTCTTGATGCCCAGGCCTCCAAATTTCTTGGGCGTGCAGCATTGCTTCCAATTGACCATGCATTTCCCTCCGCTAACCTCCTCTTCTCCGGCCCAAAGAAAGCTTCTTCTGAATTTGTCCAGTTTTTTGGATGCCCACTTGTCCGCAGCGAAGCCAGTGAGGTAGTAAGTCGCGATTGCAGCGAGCACCGAGTTAATCAAGGCTAGTCTTCCAGTCCTATTCAGCATCTTTCCTTTCCACGGCTTGATCCTCGCCCTGGCCTTATCAAGGATGGGTTGCATCTCTGCCCGCCTCGGCCTCCTTGTACCAAGAGGGAGGCCTAAATACTTGCATGGCAGAGAACCCTCCAAGCCCCCAAAGTCCACCAAAGTTTGTGCATGGTCAGTATCATTGCATCTTATCTTGTAGGCTACACACTTCTCCAGATTAACCATTAGCCCAGAAATGTCTCCGAATCTTCTCAGAATCCGTTGAGTAGCCGCCACTTCATGTCTCACTGGGTTTAAGAATAGTGTCGCGTCATCTGCGTACAGGCTAGTTCTGATCCCAACAGCCTTCTGCTTGATCTGGGAGAGGATTCCTTCCTCGGTGGCCTTGGCAAACATCCGTTGCAGTGGTTCCATTGCTAGGATGAACAACATGGGTGAGAGGGGATCGCCCTGCCTCAATCCCTGCCTGTGGGAAAAGGGGGTTCCTGGGCTTCCATTGAGCAAAACTCTGGAAGTTGAAGAAGAAAGCATAATGGCCAGGAGATCCATCCAGCGCTGCCCAAACCCATAACCCTTCAGAACATCCAATAAGTATCCCCAGTTGACCGAATCAAAAGCTTTGGCAACATCCAACTTAAGAAATATCAGAGGCAAATTCTTAGAGTGTGCTTCCTTCACCACATTCTGTACATAAAGGAAGTTATCCTGGATGCTTCGGCCTTTGATGAATGCACTTTGACTAGCAGAAATCAGCCGTGGTAACTCGGGAGCAAGGCGGGTTGCCAGGATCTTGCAAGCAATCTTTGCAACACTATGCATTAGGCTGACGGGCCTGAAATCAGATGCATGCTCAGCCCCATCCTTCTTCGGCAGTATCACGATATGAGCAGTGTTCAGCAGGTTCCAGTTGGTTCCCCTCAAGCTATGGAGCTGGTTTAGTGCATTAAGCAGATCATGGCTAATTATATCCCAGCACTGCCTAAAAAAACCACCGATAAATCCATCTGGCCCAGGTGCCTTCTCGGAATGCAAATCAAAAAT
Source organism: Elymus sibiricus (assembly GCA_039707655.1). Taxonomy (NCBI): domain Eukaryota; kingdom Viridiplantae; phylum Streptophyta; class Magnoliopsida; order Poales; family Poaceae; genus Elymus; species Elymus sibiricus. The sequence goes on along the minus strand of CM077666.1, from coordinate 340,711,064 downwards.
CGCAGCCTTGAGTTCCTCCATGGAGAAGATGCCATCAAGGTGGGACAGATCGAGTGTTGGCATCTCTAAAAAATCCCAGTTAATTTGCAGCCGGCGTTGCCTAACAGTCCCCATCAGTGACTTGTAATGGTTGAGAAGCATTCCAGCCTTGTCTTGGTGATCATGAACCAGCCCGACTGGACCTCTAAGCGCTGGGATGTGGTTCTTTCTCCTTCGTCCATTAGCCCTTATATGGAAGAGTTTTGTATTGGCGTCTCCAACTCGAATCCATGTGAGTCTTGATCTTTGGCGCCACCTCATTCTCTCCACTGCTGCTAGCCCCAGCAATTTGAGCTTAAGCTCCTTCCGCAGCTTCCTCTCTTCCTCAGTGAGCTCCCTCTCCTCCTTGTGCTAAATCAAGTAGAAAGATCAGCTGAGTGGCGACGTTGTAGAGCTCGCGAGAATGCCTGGTCTCCTTCCTGTCCCACCTCTTCAGTGCCCGAGCTGTTCTTGACAATTTCGTGTGGAGCACTCTGATCGCATCAGTCGAAGAAACCCCTCTATCCCAAGCACCCTTAACTACGTCAACCAAATCTGGTTTCTTCAGCCAATAAGCTTCAAACCGGAACCCCTTGAAATGCTTCTGATGAATAGGCTTGAGGAACATAGGGCAGTGATCAGAGACGGATGAAGATGCCGGTGTGAGCTGATAAGCCGGGAATCTGAGATCCCATTCCTTCGAGACGAGCACCCTGTCAAATTTTGTCAATGTAACACTGTCCCTCTCATTAGACCAGGTAAATTTGTGACCAATCAGGGGATATTCAATTAGCTCCAGGTCTTCAACAGCCCCTCTGAATCTTCCCATCATTTGCAGGTTTATATTGCCTCTACTCTTCTCATCGGCCTTCTTGATCAAGTTGAAATCGCCTACCACCATCCAGCAAGGCAGAGCAAATTGTTTTAATCCTTTGAGCTCATCAATGAACATCATCTTGTCCGAATCCTCTTGTGGGCCGTAAACCGCCGAGATAGTCCACAAGTCGTTGTTGCTTTTATCCACTATCTGCCCAGTAATTGAGTTGGCTCCATCAGCCAGAGGCTGTGCGTGATGGTGAAATCAGATGTACAGGCGATCAGAATCCCTCCTCTTGTTCCTACAGCAGGCTTGTATATGAAATTATCCCCGAACCGAGGGCCAATAGTTTCAATGACAATATTCTTGGTGATGGCTGGCAATTTGACTTCCTGGAGGCACACTATGTTGCATTGGTGTTCAGCAAGAAACATGAGGATGGCCCTGCGCTTCGCGGAATTATTAATGCCGCGAACATTCCAGTTCAATAGGTTGTAATCCATTGGGGGACCCAGTACCAGCAATCAACAGGGTAGCCCTCATGGGCCAGGCGGACAGAGCAAAAGCGGGGACTGGACTTGAACTTCAGAACAGCTAGATTGATCACCACAACAGAGCTACAACACGTAATCAAGCCACCCACGATCTTTGACATCACTTTGAGCCACACAGCAATTGGAAAGAAAACTAACATTGGAAACTAGAAGAATGACCAACACTTGCAAACTAACTCTCAGTCAGGCAGCGGCTGCCTCCAGCAGCAATTCCTCGTGCTCAATGGCCCCCTTAGCCGAGCCAGTGGCCGCCAGGAGGGACGAGACAGCCGCAACGAAGCCAGAGGGTAAGGGCTGCTTGCAGGCCATCCGGAGCCTCTCCATGGCAGCGTCGTCGGGGCCCATGGCGGCGGCGAGCCCCTCCTTCTTCATAAGCACATGGAGCACCTTGTCCATGGTCGACATCTTGCTTGTTGGCTTGGCCACCAACCGCCCGCTGGAATGGGTCGTCCTAAGCGACGGAGGACGAGCCACCTCAGTGCTCTTCCGCGGCGGCGGCGGTGTTGGTGTGGGGAGGAGCGGCGTAGAGACAGGGGAGGAGCACTTCTCCAGAAAGACCTCGACTTGGTCAGGTGCAGGCTGTGTGTCCAGCAAAGACGGGGGCGTTGTGTTGTGGCCCAACTGCACCGGGCCGGGTTGGTCAAGATCTGCAGTAACAGCCAGCCCAGCCTCCATCGAGCCGCTTGGGGCCGTGGGCCTCAGCTCTCCCCATCCATCATCCTGTGACGCCTCCCCAATCTCAACTTGTCCCGCCAGCACAGTGTCCATCTGGGCGGGGTCCATCTCCTCTGTCTCCTCTTCTGCCATTACGCACAGCACTCGCGTGGCCTGGCAAGTCAGCCCATCCCCAGCCTGCCTCATGGCAGGAGACATGGGAGAGGAAACTGCGAGCTGGTCTTCTCCCGAAAGGCATTGGTCGGGCACCCCAACCCTCTCTTCTGTCTCCTCCTGAACCGGGCCAGCCAGGACCGCGGTCAGCGGCTCACCCATTGGTTGAGGTGCCAGCTGGGCCCCAACACCGGCCGGATCGTCGTTGAAGATTTGCATCTTCGCAGCGCCCTCCATCATGCCGTTAGGGGCACCGTCTGCCGCCTCGGCAGCCAGCTGACGGCGTCTTGACCCCTGTGGATCGCCGTGACGGTCTCCATGCACGTGTCCGCCGTCTCGCCCTCCGCTGGGTTCCCTTCCTCTGTAGCGGCGGTTCCCGCCGGCGGTCCCTCCACCAGCCGAGCCAGCAGCTCCGCCACCACCCTGCCCGCCGCCTCCTCCTCCAAAGGTCAGGCGCGAGTGGACAGGGCCTCGCTGGGGTGGAAAGGTGCCATCTTCGTAGTACAAGTTCCACCGGTAGTGCCACTTGGCGCATTCCTCATGCACCGGCGACGTCTCCGACGGGATGCCGCTGAAGTCGCTGTTGTAGCTGCGCAGGCTTTCGTCGCTGGATGCGGGTTGCGCGGTGTAGTCAGTGGACGCGGTCGAGGTGGATCAACACTGGGTAGGCCAGCATGCCAACTGGATCGGGGCGGGCGGTGGAAGACCTGTCCGGGGAGCCGGAGAGGAACTGCCTGTGGAACTCCGGCAAGGCTGGGTGTGGTGGCTCCTCCACCGTCAGGTTGCCCCTCGTCGCAATCTTTGAAGCATCTTGCACCCAAACCCAGGCACAGCAGCATACGGACTCCTCGTCCGAGAACACGCCGTCTTCGATATGGTCGACGATGGCCGGCGCGGGGAAGAGCTGCTCCACCCCAGCCACCGTCCAGGCATGCCTCGGCGGCCCTTCCAGGCACACCCTTGCCTTGAAGGGAAGCTTGATGAAGGTTGCCCCAGCCCGCCTAGACCAGGCAGACAGCCGTAGCACAGCGCCGCCAATGCGCAGGAGCGACAGATGGCTCAGCGCGACATCACGCATGTAGCTGTCGGTGAAGCGGATGAGGAAGTCCCCCGGCGAGAAGACGGAGACATGCATCCTGGTGCGGGTGATGCCAAACTGCATCGAGGCAGCAACGGAGACGTCCTGGACCGTGAACGATGGCCTGTTGCCCAGCACCATGGCTACCACCGCGTGCCGCTCAAAGTCGCGCTCCGCGGCTGCCAGCGCTGGCGTCCAGGGAACCGACGCCGACACCATCCTGGGGCGGAGGCTAACATCACTCACCAGGTTCTCCATTGTGGCGGGAGCAGCAACCACCGCGTCGAGGATTGTAGCGCTGGCAGCGGCGTTGCCAAAAACTCCCGCGCCGGCAGGTGGAGACGCAGGGCGACCTGGGGCGGCGGGGACGACCGGCGGCGATCGGGCAGCCGGCGGAAGCTGCTTGGGGGCGCCTGATCTCAGCTCGCACTGGCTGGAGACGTGGCCGGAAACTGAACAGAGAAGGCACCTAGGCGGGTTGGTACAGGAAGCAACTCGATGACGGGAAGAGAGGCAACGAAAATAGCAGCTCGCGGCCCTCGTTAAGAAGAGGTGCTGGATGCGGGAGAGAGGACGCGGCGGAGGAGCACGCGGATCCCTCCCATCCAAAGGCGTAGCTGGGCCCCAGGCTACCAGGGCCATGGCCCGGGGCGTGGGAAAAAAATAGCCTATATTTTTGAAAATTTACTGTAGTGGCCCGGGGCGTAGGCGCAGCCCAGCCCAGCAGTTGGCCCCCTCGGCCCCTCGTAACCAGATCGAACCAGGAGGGGAAGGGGAACCCTACGCATCAGGAAGCCAGCCGCCGTTCCAGCAGCCAGCCGCCGTGCAAAGGCCACCCGCCGGCCGCCGCTCAGCCACCCCGTGTGGCCGTGTCCCCGTCCATCTGCTCGTCCGGCGAGGCGGCAACCCCGTCCATCTGCTCCTCCGGCGAACTCGCCTGCACGGCTGCAACCCGCCGCTCGTCCCACGACCTAGCCTGGCCTCTCGTCCAGCCATCCATGTCCAGCGACGCCGCACCGACCGCTCGTCCGGCGACCTCGCCCTGCCTCCGGCCTCCCGCCACCGTCCGGCGAGCCGGCCAGGTATTCCCCCTCTGCCCAGTGCGCAGTGCCCACTCCCAAATCCTAATTTCCTTTTGAGTTTGATAAAAGAGGCAGCAGGGTATCTATTAGATGTTTTTGCTCTCTGAACTTAATACTTGGATCAGCTTTTTGTAATTTGTGGGCGCTGAATTATTGAACTGCATGATGTAAGCAGACCTTGCAGAGTAGTTTCCTGATGCTTCAAGTTTCCAGGAAATGTCATCAGGCACCCCAGCCTGGAGGTTGACATTGGCATTTGTTAGCACTCTCCAAAGGACTAGGAATTCAACAGAAATATCCGCCGCATTTCCTCCTCGCAAATCCTTGATCCAAGTATTATTGTACCACAAAGCACTGATTCCTAATTTATGTTCCAATTTACAGGAAGACAAGATGAACAAAAGAACCAGGACAATGACATCTTTTTTTCAACCACAAAGCTCTGGTTCCATCGTAACAGAAACAGGCCCTTCACCTCGTGTTCCAGCTTAACTTAAGCCCGGTGATATCGAGTCAGACCCTGGTAAAAGAATACCTATTGACAATTTGGATCCCGACATTAGAGATCTTGCTAGAAGGGAGTACATTAGTAAGGGCCCTTGTCAACCAACTGATCATAAATATGAACGGAAATGGGTAGGAAAAGGGTTTAGAAGCTTTCATGATTCGTGGTACAAAAATCATCGTGGCCGGTTGGAATATAGCATTGATAAAAATGCAGCCTTTTGCTTTTATTGCTTTCTATTTAAGCAACCAAGAGCTGAAAAATTTGGTGCTCAAGCTTTCACTAAGAATGGGTTTAAAAATTGGAAGGATGGACCTAAAATTCTTGATGATGTTGGTAAACATGATAGTGCTCATAATAAGGCTAGACAACACTATGAAGCTTTCAAAAATCAAAGGCAAAATCTGCCACATGTGTTTGATCAAGGTACTCAGAAGGACGAAGAAGAGTACAAAGCTCGTCTCTTGATTATATTGGGTGTTATCAAATTTTTGCTGCTACAAGGTCTTGCTTTTCGTGGACATGATGAGTCTATTACCTCAAAGAATAAGGGTAACTTCAAGGAATTGTTGGGCTGGCTCATAGAGAAAGACCGAGATACACGGAAATTGATTGGGGATGCAGGAGCGAACCATAAACTAACTTCACCTGAGATACAATTGGACTTGTGCAAGGCTTGTGCAGAAGAGACCACCAAAGCCATTGTTGATGAAATTGGAGATGGTAAATTTTCCTTACTTGTTGATGAGTGCAGAGATACATCAATCAAGGAGCAAATGGCTATGTGTTTGAGGTCAGTGCCTTTACTTGTATTGTATGTGTGTCTTGTTGTGCATTTATTTTCTGAAAGTTGTTATATATTAATCATGCAATTGTGTCTTATGTAGGCATCTCAATAGCCGAGGGGAGGTGATTGAGAGGTTTATTGCAGTAAAGCATGTTCCTGACATGCGAGCAGCTTCACTCAAGGTAGCTTTGGATGGTATGTTTGCCACTCAGGGCTTGTCTATGTCTAATTTGAGAGGGCAAGGTTACGATGGGGCTTCAAATATGAGAGGGGAATTTCGTGGGTTGCAAAGATTGATCTTGGAGGAAAATCCATATGCTCACTATATACACTGCTTTGCCCATCAATTGCAATTAGTTGTTGTTGCCGTTGCAAAGTGTTGTTCATCAGTAAGGGATTTTTTTGAATACACTAGCATGGTTGTCAACATTGTTAATGCTTCATGTAAAAGACATGATCAATTAGCCCAAGAGCAACATGATGAATTTGTGTGCCAAGTGGAGGCCGGGGAACTTCCTTGGGGGAAAGGAAAAAACCAATTAACTAACCTTGCAAGACCTGGTGATACACGGTGGGGGTCACATCATAGGACCTTGTGTCGACTTATTTCTATGTGGAAACCAGTTCTGAAGGTATTAGAAAATTTGTACAATGATGCTGATAATGTTGCACAAAGAACCTCGGCTGGGGGGTTGATAAAGCACATGGAAACATTTGAATTTGTTCTCATATTGCATCTTATGATTAGATTATTGGGCAAGACTAATGATCTATCACAGAGCTTGCAACAGAAAAAACAGCATATTGTGCGTGCCGTGGGATTGATTAAAACCACAATGGACAAAATGCAAGAGATAAGGCAGAGTGGTTGGGATGAGCTCTTCCAAGAGGTAACCGACTTCTGTCTCAAATACAATATTGTAGTGCCAAATATGGAAGATACAAGAACTGCTAATGGTCGTTCAAGAACTTGGGGTGGCCAATTGGTAACTTACCACCATTATTTCAGAAATGAGATATTCAATGTGGTGCATGATCAAATTATTGTGGAATTAAACAACCGCTTTACTGAAAGATCTACCCAATTATTAAGATGCATTGCTTGTCTTGATCCGAAGAATTCTTTTGCCAATTACAATGAAGACAAGCTTGTTGACCTTGCTAATATGTATGCTGCTGACTTCTCTACATATGAGGTTAGTTTTGTCCTTAGAAACCAATTGGACTCGTTCATTCATGAAGCAAGAGCTGATCCACATTTGATGAATTGTAATGACCTTGGTCATCTTGCCATGAAGATGGTTTTGACTGATATACACACAACTTTTCCGTTGGTTTACCGTCTTGTTGAGTTAGCATTGATTTTACCTGTTGCACCCGCAACCGTGGAAAGAGCCTTCTCAGCAATGAGCATTATCAAGACTGACTTGAGGAACAAGATGGGTGATGATTGGTTGAATCACAGAATGGTATGTTACATTGAGCGAGATGTATTTGTTACTGCTGAAGAGTCAAAGATCATTGAGCGATTTCAGGGTTATCGCACACGCAAAGGCATTTTACCTCATCCTAGAGGTAATGTTTCATATTTTACATCGAGTAGAATTTTTTTACTTGCTTTTTATGCACTGACTTGCATATCAAATTTTATACTTGAAGGTGAATCATCTGTTACTATTGAAGATGTAATTGCGGGAAGCTAAAATCAAACAACCTCTCATTTGGTACCCTCTTTTGTATTATTTATCCTTTATATTGTGTTTTGTTATGTGTTACATTGTCAGATGAAGCACTATTAGATATTGTATTGGGATTCTTATCAGTTGCAGATGAGGGTTACTTTTGGTATGCCTTTAAACTGTGGTAGTCTTTGAGAATTTTTTTGGCCCTTCATTTTTGGCCCGGGGCGTTGGCCAATCCTGGCTACGCCGTTGCTCCCATCAATGCGTCCCAACTGCTTCCTCTCGTCCCGCCACCAGTATTTCTTCCTAACTTGCTGCCATCTCTGCCCTCCTTGATTGCGAGCAGCAGCATGGCCATGCCCCGATGGAGCGCTCAGCCCATCCCGCCTTAGTGCGAGACGATGATGGAGCGAATCTGAGCAGCAGGGGCTGCAGGCTCGCTTGAATGCGGATCTACAGGAGTAGGCGGGGAGAGCAGCGCATCTTTGAACGAGACCGGGCAGCGGACCGCCGACGCAGGCGGGGGACCAGGCGGGGGTGGGGGGAGGGCACGACTGATCGGCGAGGAGCCGGCCATCAGGGGGGCTACGGCCGCGCCGCCGGCAGGCGGAGCGGGGAGAGGAGAGGGGTGGTGGCTACAGGCGACAGGCTGATCTCATTGTGCTGGTATTTTTGTTTTATCTTTTGATCCTTTTTTTCATGCAATCCAAAAAACGGATCAACTTCTTTTAAAAAAATGGATCAACTTCTTTAAAAAAAAGGATCAGGTTTCACTATCAATAGATATAACAGAATAGCAGCTAAAACAAAGCATCCAGTGCAGGCTTGTACTCCCTCCGCCCCAAAATAAGTGTCTCAAGCTTAGTACAACTTTGTACTAAATCTAGTACAAAGTTGAGACACTTATTTTGAGACGGAGGGAGTAGCAAAAGGAGAAGGTTGATTGGAGGGGCCAAAGAGAAAATATAATTTCTAGATGGGGTAAAAGCTCTATATATATTTTCAATCTGAAACTCCGTATAAAATATTTCTTCACTAAATTTGCCCAAGCTGGGGTTTGGGAATTTTTTTGTCAAAGGCTCTACTTATGTTTCGGGCAAAAGTTGTGGTCATACAACGTAGGTTCCTAGCGTTGGTCGTCATGTGGTCTAAATATCATGTATCTTGTCTCTTTGCCTTTCCAACTGGGGTTCAAGCTTGAAGAGCTTTGTATCGTGCATATTCCTCTTTGCTCTTCCCACACCTAGTGTGGTGTTCCTCCCTTCTCTTCTGTATGTTATTGTTGTTTCTCTCCTTTTTTCGATAAAGAGTGGATTTTATTGGCTCAAAATGAAGCATCAAGAGAATACAAACACGATGAGCACACACCCGGCCTCTGCATAACTAGGATGCACACAACCAATACCAACACACCAGCAAATAACAAAGTCGTATAAGACCAAAGCTATCCATGAGCGAGAAAGAAAAATTCCAAAGTGATATGTTCCGTGGTCAGCAAACTACAGGAAAGACCATATTCGCACCAACCATCTCAAGACACCATATGGATGACGAGGTTCTTCAACAACAACGCCTTCAGGAAGGGAGCGACGCTCAATCGCCGCCGTCACCGGATCCAACCAGTCAAGGCTAGAATCTAGGTTTTCACCCTGAATAAACAGTTCGAGCATATCCGAGCAATGCCTTCAACAAGGTAACGACGTATAAACATCGCCATTCCCTGCCATAGCCAACTCGGGTCAGACTTAGGATTTCACCTCTGAGCTCGAAACCAGGTACTCGAGAAGCACCCTGTAACACCCCCAGAATCACACTACAGTGATCTCCCTCTAATAGTGACCATGTCATCATGATCACCATGCCATCTAACACTTGTCCAAAAATCAAAGCCAAATTCAAATTCAATTTGCATGTCAAATATTTACTTTTTCTGTCATGCAATCAAAATAGTTCATCCTATGGCAAATAATCCCTAAATATTTGTCATGTTGAAACCAACATTTTTGGAATTCCTAATTTGCCCCTGGAAATTAACTCAGTGCTATTTCAGCCATTACAATGCCATTTCTTTTGGTGAAAAATTCATATGGATTCATCTGCTTCCCAAAATAATTGTGGCAGTGCCTAAAATTACAAAGTATTTAATGGGCATAGTTCCACATTTTTCTAAAATGTCTGGTGGCCCTCAAAAATCAATTAATGTCTCTGTTTATTACTAAATGGAAAAAGACAGAAAAGAAAGTGGGCAGAAGAACTTACCTGGCGCTGGGCCGAACCGGCCCAGCCCACCTTCTGTTCGTCCACCTGCTCCCGCCCCCCGTGTCGTCGCCCCCGCATCCGGCGCGCGCGCGGCGCCGTCCACCGCTTGCCACGGCGATGGAGCCGGTGAGAGGAGGGGATAAGGATCGGCCTCCCACTCCCCTGGTTCTCTCTCTCCCTCCCAGCTCGCTCTCTCCCTCGCTCTTCCGCGTGATGGCCGAAGTGCTCGCCGCCGCGCCGTAGTGAATCTCCGCGGCTAGCCACTCCCTCGCCTCTTCGAGCTGGCCATCAGCTCTGCCGTCGTCTCCTTCTTCTTCCCTGACCCCGCGTTCAAGCCCGAGGCCACGGCATTGATCGAATCGAGCCGGCGACCACTTCGGATCACCGGAGCTCCGCCGCTCCGTACGTCGCCTCCCCTGCGCTACCGATCACCCGAGGGGCCTCCGTGAGCCCGCACGGTGAGTACCAACCCTCCCTTCCCGTCCGTTGCTCTGTTCTGCTCCGTAGCTGGCCGTGCGCATCACGCCGCCATCGCCGGAGTTCCAGCTCCGCTGTCGAGCTCGCTGCCATCGCGGCAGTGGCCGTCATGGTCCACCGAGCTCGCCAACGCGTTCGTGGCTTCGAGTAGACGCCGTAGGAGTAGTGCGCCGCCCGTTTTGGCCTCCGTATCACCGCGCGCGAGTTCGCCGGACTTCGGTCTCCGCCAAACCTCGACGCCGGCGACGTTCCGGCCACCCTCTGGTCCAACCAGTGGCACCGTTCGACGCGCGAGCTCACCAGCTTTCGAACGCACCCGACCACGGCCCAAATGGTGCACCACAGCCATTTTCCGGCGATGTCCGAGTCCCTCCGCCGCATTTTGGGTCGCCCGCGGCGAGATTCCGGCGATGCCGACGTGGCGCCGACGTGGCTCGCCTCAGAGTCGCTGACTGTGGGCCCCGACGCCTGTTTGACCGCGTTGACCATGGTCAACGCGCGGTTGCTGTTCACCTCTGTCGCTGACGTGTGGGCCCGCTGACTTAATTACTGTTAACAGTTAATCAGTTAATTCTGTTAGTTAGTTAAGTCACTGACAGGCCGGGCCCACTAACTAATTACCCCTGTTAGTTTAATTTTAAGCACTGTTAAAACCCTCTGAGGCTGACAGGTGGGTCCCACCTGCCTGTTTGACCAGTCAGCTGGTCAGCCGACTGCTGACGCAGTGATGACATCAGCATGACGTCATATTCCACTTTTGACAATTTCGGTTAATTTGAATAATTCCAGAATTTCAGAAAATAGTTTAAATCTTTGAAAAATCATAGAAATTAAACCGTAGCTCGGATCGAAAAACTTTCTACATGAAAGTTGATCAGAAAAACGAGACGAATCCGAATATGTGGTCAAAATGCTTGACCATCACTCCTATCTATCTGAACATGGAACCTTCCCCTCCGGTTCAGTATACCGAAATCAGTCTAAACGCCGGGAAAATATCCCGGATATTTTCCCGCTTCGTCTACGACATGTAGCAATGCATTAGGGCACCTCAGGCACTGCATTTTGCCATGTCATGCATCTGTGTTGCATTTGTCTGCTTTTATTTATTGTTTCTTCCCCCTCCTCTTTTCCGATAGCCTCCGAGACCGACGCAGCTCCGGAGACCGACTACATGACATCCCCAACGACCCCTCTTTTGCCGCAGAGCAACCAGGCAAGCAAACCCCCTTGAGCATGCCTATATCACCTATTCTTTTCCCCCTCCTGCTTGCATTAGAATTTGCTACTGCTCTGTTTTATCCTAATCTGCTGCATAGCCTGTTTTTGTAACTGTTATTGATACCTGCCTGCTATCCGAGATACTTAGTATAGTTTGGTTGATAATCCATCTGTGGCCCCCTTCCTTGTCCTAGTTGCCCCGCTTAGTTACCTGTGCCCCGGTCGATGTGATCGACGGGCTGAGACCAACACATCACCGCACACCCCCCTAAGTTGCTCGACTCTGCAGAGCTAATATCGAGTGCCGAGGGTGATACCTCTTATATCACTCCTGATGCTGCCTCTGTAGTACAGCTAGTTGGTTGTGGGCTACGAGGGTGATTCCTCTTCCACCACCTCTGATGAAGCTTCTGTCGTGCAACCCCTCAAGTGTGGATCCATCGAGGGTGATTCCTCCGGGTTCACCTTGACGGTAGCATCGAGTGGGAATCCATCATGGGTGATTCCTCAGATTACCCACTTGATGTTACGGACACACGGTTACATTTAACTGTTGCCCTTGTACTGTTATTGTGGGACTGAAGGGACAGGCGGTACCACCCCGGTAGAGGTGGACCTGAGTTCCCGACAGTCTCCTGGGAAGTCGGGTTGACCTGGATGGCACCCGCGAGATAATTACGAGGCGCGGCCGGGCAGGCAGAGACCGCCCTAGAGAGGGATGGGCCTGACCCTTGTTGCATTTCCTCGAGACGGGGCGACAGGAGTACTGATCGTCACCGCGAGCTCCTAATAATGCGCTGACGGATTTGGGTATTGATCTGAGTTGGCCACTGGCCTATACGCACTACCACCACGCGGGATAATGGTTTATGGTGCCCTCGGCGCCGTATGTATCAGCCGAAAGCTCTGTCAGACGTCCAGTTCAGCATTGTGGCCGGGTCGGATCGGCGCCCCAGAGGTGGTGCCTGGTATCCACCCTGCACACAACGACCCGGAGGGCACAGGGCGATGGCCCAAGACCCCTGAGCTCTTAGGATGTAGACCGGCGGGGACCTCTCTGCTGAGCTCTAGGTAGGGCTGCGGTGTGTCGATCAGCCGAGGCCGGGCATGACCCAGGAAAGTGTGTCCGGCCGTAGTTAATCGAGCGTGTTCTGTAACAGTAGTGCACCCCTGCAGGGAAGATTTATCTATTCGAATAGCCATGTCCACGGTAACAGGACACTCAGTGTTGTATCCCGATCTACTACTACTTGAACTGGATACTTTAATTAATTGGAAGCTCAGGGATCGCTTTCTCGCAGGGAGTCGAGGAAGGATCTCTAGGCTTCGGTTCAACATGCTTGCTACTTTAATTATGTTACTAATCTGCACTCTTCTAATGCTGCAAGGCGCTGAAGATGCTAGTCTTCGATAGGCTAGGCCTCTCCCTCTATTCTGGCATTTCTGCAGTCCAGTCCACATATACAGCCTTCCTTTGATAATGATGCATAATTAGACTAGTTCTGATGTCAGTCTTGCGTGTACTTTGGATGAGTACTCATGGTTGCTTTGCTTCCCTTTTCTCCATACCCAATTGCTGCGACCAGATGACGGAGCTCCGGAGCCAGATGTTCTGCCGACGACTATTACTACCCCCGGTGGAGCTTACTTCTACGTGGAGACCGCCGACGACCAGGAGTAGATAGGAGGCTCCCAGGCAGGAGGCCTGCGCCTTTTCGATGAGTGTTTTATTTTGCCCCGCCTTCTTAAAGGCTTATTTTGTTTATCTTTGTGTCTATATTTAGATACTGTTGTTGCTTCCGCTGATGCTTGTATGACATCGAGCTTATGTATTCGAGCCCTCGAGGCCCCTGGCTTGTAATATAAAGCTTGAGTTATTTTATTTTGTGTTTAGAGTTGTGTTGTGATATCTTCAAGTGAGTCCCTAGGCTTGATCGTGTGCATTTGCGTGTATGATTAGCGCACGATTAAGTCGGGGGCGTCACACACCCACCATCGAAGTCGCTAATGTGTCGTCGCCACCACTTTTCCACGATCCCAGCAGCTACATGCGATGCGATCGCCGCCACCGCCGCACAACCATCCCTCTGCGTCAAAGCCGCCGTCCATAGTTTGCATCTCATAGCATAGTCAACCATCGGATCTGGAGAGATGAACTCCGATCTTTCGATGGCCATCGCCGTCGTGGAGCCACAGGAGGTCGCTGCACCACCACAATCTGCACCCACCACTACTAGGCTGACCAAGATCTGGATCACCAACACTGCCCGAGGTGTCGCGCGCCGACAAGGTAGGCCAAGCTGCATCTAGCAATGGCCGACCCAAGCGCCTCCGGAGGACGCACACACCGCTGGAACCAGTCCACGATGGTTGTGCGGCAACACCCCAGCCAGTGCCCGCCAAAGGTCTAATGCTCTGCCGGAGGATGCACGCACCCGCTGGAACATGTCCAGGCCTGGCTGCGGCACCACCCCAATGAGCGCCCACCCACAATCACGCACGTACACCCCACCGTCGCCGCCTGAGACTGGCTGCCAGGAACCGCCACACCGCGACCACCCAGCCGCCGAGCCCCGCCATCGACCGCCAGGACCTCGCGTCCCAGTGCGCGCCGACACGCCGCCCGCCTTTGTGCCCACCAGATCCGGGTGCCGTCGCGAGAGGAAGCCTCGCTGCCGCCGTCGGCCGCACGAGCTTCGCTCAGCGGCGGCGCGGCCGGAGAAGGAGAAGTAGGGTGGCGGCGCTAGGTTTGTGGAGGCACACCCGAGCCGCCCTGGGCAAGGCGACGCGGGGTCGTACAGATCCTCCCTTGCACAGAAGAAAGAGTGATCGAATCCAAGGTGTGTCTTTGGTCCTTCTGTTTCGTTGTTTCTCTCCTATCTATCATGAAAAGCTTAGGTGGAGGCTACCAACGTGATGCCAAAACAAGTAGCCTCCACCTAAGATATCACACAGATGTAAATATCAGTATATAAACCACACTCAAATAAGCTTTGGTGGTCATTAACTTGGAGATCTTTCGCAAGATGATGTGTGTATGGTACATGCATTTCGAGTCAACTATGCCGCTTTAGTCTTGAGATGATGCTTCGTCTTTTCTGGTTGGCAGCCTGCCATTACGCCATCGAATTTTCAACTCATATACAGACTTTTTTTTTTTTTTGCGAGAACTCATATACAGACTTGGTATACAACCTAGTCGAGTACGTACTTGCCACTCTTAACAAATACGTGTGCCAATTAATCACATCACAAATACATTATGGGGCAGGTCAGTAAACCCATAGTTGAAATTTAAAATGCCAAATATCATATTCGTGCATTTTTACCAAATGTCGCGCGCCTGCACATGTCTGAACAAGGAGAAGCACCTGCAGACCTAGTAGTCCCGAAGACACGACAATTCCCTTCCTATCTCACCGCCTTCCTGGAGAAAGAGAGAGGCGACTGACGTGACCGTCCCTTGCCGCAAGTCTCATGTCCGATCGCGTCGTCGCCTGCTATGCAGAGCCATCAATTTGGCTTGGCTTTCCCCTGGACCTGGAGTACGCGGCAAGGCAGAGCACCTCGTCAAGTCATTCCTTCTGTCCTCTAAAAAAAAAGTCATTCCTTCTGTCCCATGGTCTGACCGGCGTACGCGGGTCAACCAAACACAATAAAAAATAGCAGGTCGTGGCGTCGACCGCTGCAATGCAAAGACATTTCTTCAGCAGAGGCAATCGCGATTTTTTTTTGGAAATAATACTTTTTTTTCAACAAATTCGGAAAATAAGATCAAAAAATCAGAAATTTCAAAAATAGCACACCATCGTCCTACTGTTGGACGAAACATGACGTGTCGTCCTGGCACTGGACGAAACTATACGTTTCGTCCAACCGTTGGACAAAACGTGACGTGTCGTCCATCCGTTGGCCGAAACAGGACTTGTCGTCCAGGAGTTGGACGAAACGTGTGTTTCGTTGTACCACAGGCCGAATCATTCATGCATTCGGCTACGAAGCCAGTTTCGTTTTTCTGAACAACGAAAACTCTATTTTTTTCCCACCTTTTTTTTCCCGCCAATATTCTTCCCGCCATTTTCATTGTCGCCAATATTGTTCCCGCCATTTTATTTTCCACCTTTTTCTTTGCCGCCAATATTATTTCGTGCCTTATTCTTTGCCGCCAATATTATTTCGCGCCTTTTTTTTTGCCGCCAATATTCTTCGCGCCTTTTTCTTTCCCACCATTTTCGTTACCGCATCCCGCCTTTTTTTTCCCGACAATATTCTTTCCGCCATTTTCGTTGCCGCCAATATTCTTCCCGCCTTTTTTTCCAGCCAATATTCTTCCCGCCTTTTTTTTCCCGCCAATATTCTTCCCGCCTTTTTTCCCTGCCAATATTCTTCCCGCCTTTTTTTTCCTGCCAATATTCTTCCCGCCATTTTCGTTGCCGCCAATATTCTTCCCACCTTTTTCTTTCCCGCCATTTTCGTTGCCGCCAATATTCTTCCCGCCCTTTTCTTTACCGCCATTTTCGTTGCCGCCAATATTCTTCCCGCCATTTTCTTTCCCTCCATCTTCTTTCCCGCCATTTTTTTTCCAGCCAATATTCTTCCCGCCTTTTTTTTCCCGCCAATATTCTTCCCGCCATTTTCTTTTCCGCCATCTTTTTTCCCGCCATCTTCTCTTCTCAACCTATAAAACCCACTCCACACTAAGGAGGGTAAGCAGGCCAGTGTAGTCTCGTCAAGATGTCCGGTTATCCTTTCGATCGTAGTTTTCACCCTAGTATGTCGAAATGTCTTCTGAGGTTAGCCGCTAATTTCGAGATAGACAATAGGATAGTTCCATGGGACGAACTCCTCAGTAGTGACACCTTACTGAATGAGTTGGCTCACGCATTAAGTAGGTCTGGGTGGCCTGCAAGGACCTTTGAGGAGATACGAAAAGAACTTCTCAGGTTGCATGGAAGGTGGAAGGAGCAACAACATAAGGGTGAAGCATTCCTAAAGGCTGCAGCAGAACATACTTATTTATGGACCCAAGACAGCGAGGACGAAGATGATCTTTTCATGCCGAGCACCAAGGGCAAGAGTACCACATCGTCGAAGGGCAAGAGTACCGCATCGTCGAAGGCCAAGAGTGCCGCATCGTCGAAGGGCAAACAAACATAAATAGAAATATGTCTAATGCATAGATAAAAGTCGGAAACAAACATAAATAGAAATATGTCTGATGCATAGATAAAAGTCGGAAACAAACATAGATAGAAATATGTCTGATGCATAGATAAAAGTCGGAAACAAACATAGATAGAAATATGTCTGATGCATAGATAAAAGTCTGAAACAAACATAGAAAGAAATATGTCTCATGCATAGATAATAGTATCACTCGGCTCTATGAGGACGCGTACGGGGTCTCCGTCGAGGACCGGAAAGCGTGAGTGGGATCCTCGGACGCACGTGACGTAGACCTGGGCCGTACAACGGCTCGTCAACCTCTGGTTGTGTCTCCTGCGTGGGAGGTGGTGGCGGAGTCTGATATGCTTGCTAAGACCAGCCGGTGTAGGCTTGCGGGTCTCCCAAGACATCTGAATGGACATCTGATGAGCGGTCAGAAAACGCGGCAATGTGTCCCCCAGGCGAAGCCATGTACTGTCCCTCAGTAGTGTCTGTGGTATGAACGACGTCATAGTGAGTTGCATATTTATAATCAATTACTAACAAGAATGATGAATTATTACCTTGCCACATATGTTGTTGCGGCTGCCACACCTGTTGATGAAGCCAATCCTCTTCCTGTTGCGACCCCTGTTGCTGCTGCCATGATGAACTTCCGGGCTGGAAAGGAGGTGATGGCCTGGGAGGAATCTGAGGCGAAACATGTGGCCGCGGATCCTGACGGTGCAAAGAGTGCCGAGGGGCCGATACCTATGGGCGCGATTCCTGACGGCGCAAAGAGTGACGAGGGGGCGAAACATGTGGCCGCGGATCGTGAAGGTCCAATGAGTGACGCGGGGGGCGCTGTGCTGCTCGACGAGGCACAACGTCAGACGAGCGCGTACACGAAATAGCCTGCTTGATACCTCGTAGCTTCTCTTCAAGACGCCTCAACCAGGAGACGTGCTCCTCCTTGGGGAGAAGAGGCCCAGTCTCAACCCGATGAATAAAAGTAGCAACATCCTCCTGAGCCTATTCAGTCAACTCACCCTGACAAGAATAAACAAAAAGTTATATACGTATTCAAGATTTGATGTGTGCACGCAATTGAACGACATGGTACTTACAGCGTGGTGTCTGATCCCCGCCATAGACTCAATTGGGTACATCTCCGACGTGCCAGGGGGCTGCATCTGGCCAGGAATTGCCATCGGTACCAAGTATAGACGAGTCGAGCTTCTGTACATCTGGAGATACGCGGCGAAATCCCGCGGCTAAAATGGGACATTCTCAACCCAGACTTGTGCCTCCGCCGCGTGCCACGAGTCAACGTACGGTCGAAGGGTCCGCATCCAGGCACTAAGAGCTTTTTCTCCTCCTTTGCGGCTTAAACTAAGATTGAGATATGTGTTGGACAATCAACAAACAAAGAAATATGGACACATGCGTTAGATAAGTTAGGAATGAACTTACTCGTGGACATGCGACAGGAGGGGACGATCCGGGCGATCTGGGTTAGCCAATTGGCGCCTACCAAACTGTCTCATAACCCTCTGTTGGGACATCTCCTCCACGAAGATGTCAAAAATAATCTTTACCTTCGTCATCCAATATATGTGATCTCTGGTGCACAAGTTAGAAATCCCGCGGGGGTATCTCTGAGCCATCTCCTCCGTCGTGTACGGATGCCAAATGACCTTATCCTCGTGCAAGTTATCAAACTGCGCCGTGAAGGACGGGTAACAACGACTCACTTGTTGATGTGCATAATGTCTCTGCAGATTAAAAAAAATTATTTGTGAGCAACAGGTTTGTCAACATAGAATAAAAAGTGCCGGTCATAATGAAAAAACATACCGCTCTACGTGTCCACACGGTACCAAAAGTAGGCAAGTCGATGGGATTTGCATCCATTTGTCTAACATCATATGGATCCTCAACATAGATGTTAGGTCGTCCGATAGGGAACCTCTCGTACGACCATAATTGCAACAACAGTGGGCATCCTATCAATGCTGAAGTTTCAGAGCGTCGTAAGCAAGCCTTGCACATACCTCTGTATGTAGCTGCTAAGACGGCAGAACCAAAACTCCTCGGCACGATGTCATGAGCATAACGTGCGTCCGCGATCTCTCTTGCAATACTGATGTACCGGGCATCAACAGTGTTGACGTGGTTATCCATGAACATCACTTTGCCAAACAGCCACAAGATATATGCCTCTAGGCATCGATCAATCTGTGGCCTCGACAAGTCTATGCCTGGATATCCTAGAAGGCCAATCTGCATGAAACAAATAACATGTGAAGCTAAATAATGAGAAGATGTATGTCCAAAAAGATAAGAATATAAAACTATTGATTTACCTGAAACTGGCTCAACCATATAAACCGAGGTCCGTGTGGATCAGGCGCTAAGTTCACCATCCCATCGGCTGGCCCAAGACCTGCGAAACGTGCCTGCATGTCCTCCCGCCAATTATCTGGTACCTCCAACGGGCCTATGGCCTGGCCCGCCAAAGGTAGTCCCAACAAGTAGGACACATCCTGGAGAGTAGGCGCCATCTCTCCCCAGGGAAAGTGAAACGTGTGAGTCTCAGGCCTCCATCGGTCCACTAAGCATGTGAGCAGTGACCTGTCGTAACCGAAAAGTCTGTGCTTCTCTATGTACTCATCGAGGTCCTCACCGCCCACCTCAGATGCTGGGACGCGAACCCACTCCTCTCTAGTGGCCTCAACCATACGTGCCAAAGGTAAAAGTCTAGCCCAAGCCAACCTGCAAAATAAGAATGCAAAATAAGAATGCAAAATTCAATTAGTGTGTGCATATTTTCAGGTACTACTGGAATAAGAACGACACATACCTATCAGCCCAATCAGGGTGTATCATCCAGTCAGACTTTGGAGTGCGAGTGACCAACACAGGGAGCTCATGACCAGCCTCCATATGTTTAGCCCGATGTTTTACATCAATCGTAGGATTGAGCAAAGGATACAGAGCCATTTCTCCACATATTACAAAGTAAAACATAGTCCGCACATATTACAAAGTAAAACATAGTCCGCACATATTACAAAGTTAAACATAGTCCGCACATATTACAAAGTTAAACATAGTCCGCACATATTACGAAGTAAAACATAGTCCGCACATATTACAAAGTAAAACATAGTCCGCACATATTACAAAGTTAAACATAGTCTGCACACTTCAAATGCTGGGAGCTCTCTCTCCCTCACCCTCTCCCTCCCCGTCGTCCTCGGCTGCCTCGGCCACGTCCACGCCTTCCTACTGACGTTGCAGCCACTGGCGTTGTAGCCGTCGATGTGGACGCACCAGCAGTATCACCACCAACGGTAAGAGTGGGACAATATTTCATCCTGTGGCCATATCTAGCGCATAGCAAACATTGTCTAGTACACCCACCGGCTTCAGATTCGTCCATATCATTACAGATGCGACATACCTTCCTTCTACCTCTACTTGTCCGCATCATATCTGGGTCTGGGATGTATTGCCTGTCATCCGGGTTAACCGTGTTGAAGTTACCCATAACTCTAAATCCAACCATCTCACCGGTCCAAGTATTCTGCACTGACTCTTTTAGATAATATTCAGACACGAAAGAGATCGCGTCCATTTTTAACTGGTCACATGCAGCCAACACATGTGAGCAAGGCAAGTGGAGCAGCTTCGGTTTGTTGCATGTGTTGGGGAACGTCGCATGGGAAACAAAAATTTTCCTACGCACACGCAAGATCTATCCATGGTGATGAGCATCTACGAGAGGGAGAGTGAATCTACATACCCTTGTAGATCGCTAAGCGGAAGCGTTAAGAAACGCGGTTGATGTAGTCGAACGTCTTCGCGATCCAAATCGCAAGTCGTCCCTCGATCCAAACACGATCTAGCGCCGAACGGACGGCACCTCCGCGTTCAACACACATACGGCTTGATGACGCCTTCACCTCCTCGATCCAGCGAGCGATGGTGAAGTAGTGGATGAGTTCCGGCAGCACGACGGCGTGGTGATGGTGGTGAGGAACAATCTCTGCAGGGCTTCGCCAAGCACTACGGAGATTATGACGGGAGGAACTAGAGGGTTAGGGTTGCCGGCACACAGCTTGGGAAATCTTGATGTATCCCGTGTGCTAGCCCTGCCTCTCTATTTATATGTTGAGCCCTGGGGTCTAAACTTGGAGAGAAAGCCTCCACAAGGTCGGTTTTGCCCGCACAAGGTCGGTTTGGCCCGCACGGAAAGAGTCCCACTCGGATTCCAGCAGTACCGCGTACAAGCGGTAGTACCGCTTGAGCGGTAGTACCGCTTCACACAAGCGGTAGTACCGCTTACGCGGTAGTACTGCCTTACCAGCGGTAGTACCGCTTAAGGCAGCAGCAAAACTTCCTTTTGCACTTTCCAATACCTCGTGGGCTTTACCCCTTTGGTCCATATAAAGTGTTGCTGCACCCGAACACTTCGGTAAACATCCGGAACCCCTTCCGGTGAATTCCGGAACCCTTCCGGAGATCAAAACACTATTATCACATATATCAATCTTTACCTCCGGACTCTTCCGGAGATCCTCGTCATGTCCGGGATTTTATCCGGGACTCCGAACAACCTTCGGTCACCAACACAATAACTCAACTATACTAATCGTCACCAAACGTTAAGTGTGTAGACCCTGCGGGTTCGAGAACTATGTAGACATCACCGAGACACCTCTACGGTCAATAACCAATAGCGGGACCTAGATGCCCATATTGGTTCCTACATATTCTATGAAGATCTATATCGGTCGAACCTCTATGTCAAGGATTCAGTTAATCCTGTATGCTGTTCCCTTTGTTCTTCGGTATGTTACTTGCCCGAGATTCGATCGTCGGTATCTCTATACCTAGTTCAATCTCGTTATCGGCAAGTCTCTTTACTCGGTCCGTAATACAAGATCTCGTGGCTAACACTTTAGTCACATTGCTTGCAAGGCTCATTGTGATGTTGTATTACCGAGTGGGCCCTGAGATACCTCTCCGTCACATGGAGTAACAAATCCCAGTCTTGATCCATGCCAACCCAACAGACACCCTCGGAGATACCTGTAGAGCATCTTTATAGTCACCCAGTAACGTTGCGACGTTTGATACACACAAGGTATTCCTCCGGTGTCAGTGAGTTGCATGATCTCATGGTCATAGGAACAGATACTTGACATGCAGAAAACTATAGCAATAAACTGACACGATCATATGCTACGTTTATAGTTTGGGTCTTGTCCATCACATCATTCTCCTAATGATGTGATCCCGTTATCAAATGACATCTCATGTCCATGGCTAGGAAACCTTCACCATCTTTTGATCAACGAGCTAGTTAACCAGAGGCTTACTAGGGACACAGTGTTGTCTATGTACCCACACATGTATTTGAGTTTCCAATCAATACAATTATAGCATGGATAATAAACGATTATCATGAACAAGGAAATATAATAATAACCAATTTATTATTGCCTCTAGGGCATATTTCCAACAGTCTCCCACTTGCACTAGAGTCAATAATCTAGTTCACATCACTATGTGATTTACATTGTAATGAATCGAACACCCATGCAGTTCTGGTGTTGTTCATGTTTAGCCCTTGGAAGAGGTTTAGTCATCGGATCTGCAACATTCAGATCCATGTGTACTTTGCAAATATTTATGTCGTCCTCCTTGATGTAATCGCGGATGGAATTGAAACGTCGCTTTATGTGTCTGGTCCTCTTGTGAAATCTTGGTTCCTTGGCTAGAGCAATGGCACCAGTATTATCACAAAACAGAGTCATTGGGTTAAGCGCACTAGGCACTACTCCAAGATCTGTCATGAACTCCTTCATCCAGACACCTTCCTTCGCCGCCTCCGAGGCAGCGATGTACTCCGCTTCGCATGTAGAATCAGCTACCACGCTTTGCTTGGAACTGCACCAGCTAACCGCACCCCCATTAAGAATAAATACGTATCCGGTTTGCGACTTAGAGTCATCCGGATCAGTGTCAAAGCTTGCATCGACGTAACCCTTTACGACGAGCTCTTGATCACCTCCATAAATGAGAAACATGTCCTTAGTCCTTTTCAGGTACTTCAGGATATTCTTGACCGCCGTCCAGTGTTCCATTCCTGGATCACTTTGAAACCTTCCGACCATACTTATGGCAAGGCTGACATCGGGTCTTGTGCACAGCATTGCATACATGATAGAGCCTATGGCTGAAGCATAGGAGAGGACACTCATCTTTTCTCTATCTTCTGCAGTCACTGGGCATTGACTCTTACTCAACTTCACACCTTGCAAAACAGGCAAGAACCCCTTCTTGGACTGATCCATTTTGAACTTCTTCAAAATCTTATCAAGGTATGTGCTTTGTGAAAGTCCTATTAAACGTCTTGATCTATCTCTACAGATCTTGATGCCTAATATGAAAGCAGCTTCTCCTAGGTCCTTCATTGAAAAACTCTTGTTCAAATATTCCTTCACGCTTTCCAACATTTCTATATTGTTTCCAATCAGTAATATGTCATCCACATATAACATTAGAAACGCTATAGAGCTCCCACTCACTTTCTTGTAAATACAAGCTTCTCCGTAAACTTGTATAAACTCGAACGCTTTGATCACCTCATCAAAGCGAAGATTCCAACTCCGAGATGCTTGCACCAGTCCATAAATGGATCGCTGGAGTTTGCAAACTTTGTCAGCATTCTCTGGATCGACAAAACCTTCTGGTTGCATCATATACAACTCTTCCTTAAGAAAACCGTTAAGGAACGCTGTTTTGACATCCATCTGCCAAATTTCATAATCGAAAAAGGCAGCTATTGCTAACATGATTCTGATGGACTTAAGCATCGCTACGGGTGAGAAGGTCTCATCGTAGTCAACTCCTTGAACTTGTGAAAAACCCTTTGCCACAAGTCGAGCTTTATAGACGGTAACATTACCGTCCGCGTCCGTCTTCCTCTTAAAGATCCATTTGTTCTGAATGGCCTTACGCCCTTCAGGTAATACTTCCAAAGTCCACACTTTGTTTTCATACAAGGATCCCATCTCGGATTTCATGGCCTCTAACCACTTCTCGGAATCCGGGCCCATCATCGCTTCTCCATAGCTCATAGGTTCATCGTTGTCCAACAACATGACCTCTAAGACAGGGTTGCCGTACCACTCAGGAGCAGTACGCGTCCTTGTCGACCTACGAGGTTCGATAGCAACTTGATCCGAAGCTTTATGATCATCATCAACTTCCTCTTCAGCTGATGTAGGCTCTACAGAAACATCTTTCTGCGCTGCGCTACTCTCAGGTTGAAGTAAAGGTTCAACAACCTCATCAAGTTCTATCTTCCTCCCACTCAATTCTTTCGAGAGAAACTCTTTCTCAAGAAATGTTCCGTTTTTAGCGACAAACACTTTGCCTTCGGATCTGAGGTAGAAGGTATACCCAGCTGTCTCTTTTGGGTATCCTATGAAGACGCATTTCTCCGCTTTGGGTTCCAGCTTTTCAGGCTGAAGCTTTTTGACATAAGCATCACATCCCCAAACTTTAAGAAACGACAGCTTTGGCTTCTTGCCAAACCAAAGTTCATATGGCGTTGTCTCAACGGATTTCGATGGTGCCCTATTTAAAGTGAATGCAGCTGTCTCTAATGCATAACCCCAAAATGATAGTGGCAAATCGGCAAGAGACATCATAGATCGCACCATATCCAATAAGGTTCGATTACGATGTTCGGACACACCATTACGCTGTGGTGTTCTAGGCGGTGTCAGTTGTGAAACAATTCCACATTGTCTTAAGTGACTGCCAAACTCATAACTCAGATATTCTCCTCCTCGATCAGATCGTAGGAATTTAATCTTCTTGTTACGATGATTCTCAACTTCACTCTGAAATTGTTTGAACTTTTCAAACGTTTCAGACTTGTGTTTCATTAAGTAAATATACCCATATCTACTTAAGTCATCAGTGAAGGTGAGAAAGTAACGATAACCACCGCGCGCCTCAATACTCATCGGACCGCACACATCAGTATGTATGATTTCCAACAAGTCACTTGCCCGTTCCATTGTTCCAGAGAACGGCGTTTTAGTCATCTTGCCCATGAGGCATGGCTCGCATGTGTTAAGTGATTCAAAATCAAGTGACTCCGAAAGTCCATCAGCATGGAGCTTCCTCATGCGTTTTATGCCAATATGACCTAAACGGCAGTGCCACAAGAAAGTGGTATTATCATTATCAATTCTACATCTTTTGGCATCAATGTTATGAACATGTGTATCATTACTATTGAGATTCAATAAGAATAAACCCCTCACTTCGGGTGCATGACCATAAAAGATATTACTCATATAAATAGAACAACCATTATTCTCTGATTTAAATGAGTAACCGTCTCGCAATAAACAAGATCCAGATATAATGTTCATGCTTAACGCATGCACTAAATAACAATTATTCAGGTTCATCACTAATCCCGATGGTAATTGAAGAGCGAGCGTGCCGACGGCGATCACATCAACCTTGGAACCATTTCCCACGCGCATCGTCACTTCATCCTTTGCCAGCCTCCGTCTATTCCGCAGTTCCTGTTTAGAGTTGCAAATATGAGCAACCGCACCGGTATCAAATACCCAGGCACTACAACGAGAGTTGGTAAGGTACACCTCAATAACATGTATATCATATATACCTTGTTTGTTGTTGGCCGCCTTCTTGTCAGCCAAATACTTGGGGCAGTTACGCTTCCAGTGTCCAGTTCCCTTGCAATGAAAGCACACAGTTTCTGGTTTGGGTCCAGCCTTGGGTTTCTTCACGGGAGGAGCAACTGCTTTGCCACTCTTCTTGGAGTTACCCTTCTTACCCTTGCCATTTTTCTTGAAACTAGTGGTTTTATTGACCATCAACACTTGATGCTCCTTCTGAATTTCAGACTCAGCGACTTTCAGCATCGCAAACAGCTCGGCGACTGACTTGTTCATCCCGTGCATGTTATAGTTCAACACGAAGCTCTTGTAGCTAGGTGGCAATGATTGAAGAACTCTGTCAGTGATAGCCTCTGGCGGAAGGGGCATCCCTTATTCAGCCAGACGGGTGGAGTACCCAAACATTCTGAGTATGTGATCACTAACAGACCCGTTCTCCTCCATCTTGCAAGTATAGAACTTATCGGAGGTCTCATACCTCTCGATCCGGGCATTCTTCTGAAAGATAAACCTCAACTCCTGGAACATCTCATATGCTCCATGACGTTCAAAACGTCTTTGAAGTCCCGGTTCTAAGCCATACAAAATTGCACATTGAACTATTGAGTAATCATCAGAGCGAGCCTGCCAGGCGTTCACAACGTCTAGAGACTCAACTGGAGCGGGTGGATCACCAAGCGGTGCATCAAGGACATAAGCCTTCTGGGAAGCCGTAAGGATAATCCTTAGATTACGGGCCCAGTCCACAAAGTTACTTCCATCATCTTTCAACTTAGCTTTCTCTAGGAACGCATTAAAATTCAGGGGTGCTACTGCGCGAGCCATGATCTACAACATAAATATAGCAAAGACAACTTAGACTATTGTTCAAGATAATGAGTTTAGTTAATCATATTACTTAAAAAAACTCCCACTCCAAGTGACATCCCTCCGGTCATTCGAGTGTCACATGATCCAAATCCACCAACTCAAGTCCGATCATCACGTGAGTTGAGGTGGTTTCAATGGTGAACATCTTCATGTTGATCATATCTACTATATGACTCATGTTCGACCTTTCGGTCTCTTGTGTTCCGAGGCCATGTCTGTACATGCTAGGCTCGTCAAGTTTAACCCGAGTGTTCCGCACGTGCAACACTGGCTTGCACCCGTTGTATGCGAACGTAGAGTCTATCACACCCGATCATCACGTGGTGTCTCGAAACGACGAACTTTCGCAACGGTGCACACTCGGGGAGAACACAATTTTATCTTGAAATTTAAGTGAGGGATCACCTTATAATGCTACCGTCGTCCTAAGCAAAATAAGATGCATAAAAGGATTAACATCACATGCAAATCATAAGTGACATGATATGGCCATGAACTTGTGCTTTTGATCTCCATCTCCAAAGCACCGGCATGATCTCCATCGTCACCGGCATGACACCATGATCTCCATCATCTTGATCTCCATCAACGTGTCGCCATGAGGTTGTCGCGCCGACTGTTGCTTCCACGACTATTGCTAACTCATAGCGATAAAGTAAAGCAAAACGGCGAAAATAATTAAAGACAACTCTATGGCTCCTGCCAGTTGCCGTACTCATCGACATGCAAGTCGTGATATTCTATACAACACATGATCATCTCATACATCACATATATCTCATCATGTAATTGGCCATATCACATCACAACATACCCTGGAAAAACAAGTTAGACGTCCTCTAATTGTTGTTGCAAGTTTTACGTGGCTGCTACGGGTATCTAGCAAGAACAATTCTTACCTACGCAAAAACCACAACGGTGATACAAAAATTGCTTTTCAACCTTCTCAAGGACCGCCTTTGTCAAATCCGATCCGACTAAAGTAGGAGAGACAGACACCCGCCGGCCATCTTTATGCAACGAAGTTACAT
Source organism: Elymus sibiricus (assembly GCA_039707655.1). Lineage (NCBI taxonomy): Eukaryota > Viridiplantae > Streptophyta > Magnoliopsida > Poales > Poaceae > Elymus > Elymus sibiricus. Next base: position 340,683,972 of record CM077666.1, on the reverse strand, counting down.
GTCAGTTGATGGAACCGGTCTCTCGTAAGCGTACGAGTAATGTTGGTCCGAGCCGCTTCATCCCACAATACCGCCAAAACAAGAAAAGACCAAGGGAGGAAGCAATCTGAATATCAACGCCCACAAACTCCTTTGTGTTCTACTCGAGATCTCATCTACACATAGACCTAGCTCTGATACCACTGTTGGGGAACGTCGCATGGGAAACAAAAAATTTCCTACGCACACGCAAGATCTATCCATGGTGATGAGCATCTACGAGAGGGAGAGTGAATCTACATACCCTTGTAGATCGCTAAGCGGAAGCGTTAAGAAACGCGGTTGATGTAGTCGAACGTCTTCGCGATCCAAATCGCAAGTCGTCCCTCGATCCAAACACGATATAGCGCCGAACGGACGGCACCTCCGCGTTCAACACACGTACGGCTTGATGATGCCTTCACCTCCTCGATCCAGCGAGCGATGGTGAAGTAGTGGATGAGTTCCGGCAGCACGACGGCGTGGTGATGGTGGTGAGGAACAATCTCTGCAGGGCTTCGCCAAGCACTACGGAGATTATGACGGGAGGAACTAGAGGGTTAGGGTTGCCGGCACACGGCTTGGGAAATCTTGATGTATCCCGTGTGCTAGCCCTGCCCCTCTATTTATATGTTGAGCCCTGGGGTCTAAACTTGGAGAGAAAGCCTCCACAAGGTCGGTTTTGCCCGCACAAGGTCGGTTTGGCCCGCACGGAAAGAGTCCCACTCGGATTCCAGCAGTACCGCGTACAAGCGGTAGTACCGCTCATGAGCGGTAGTACCGCTTCACACAAGCGGTAGTACCGCTTACGCGGTAGTACTGCCTTACCAGCAGTAGTACCGCTTAAGGCAGCAGCAAAACTTCCTTTTGCACTTTCCAATACCTCGTGGGCTTTACCCCTTTGGTCCATATAAAGTGTTGCTGCACCCGAACACTTCGGTAAACATCCGGAACCCCTTCCGGTGAATTCCGGAACCCTTCCGGAGATCAAAACACTATTATCACATATATCAATCTTTACCTCCGGACTCTTCCGGAGATCCTCGTCATGTCCGGGATTTTATCCGGGACTCCGAACAACCTTCGGTCACCAACACAATAACTCAACTATACTAATCGTCACCAAACGTTAAGTGTGTAGACCCTGCGGGTTCGAGAACTATGTAGACATGACCGAGACACCTCTAAGGTCAATAACCAATAGCGGGACCTGGATGCCCATATTGGTTCCTACATATTCTACGAAGATCTATATCGGTCGAACCTCTATGTCAAGGATTCAGTTAATCCCGTATGCTGTTCCCTTTGTTCTTTGGTATGTTACTTGCCCGAGATTCGATCGTCGGTATCACTATACCTAGTTCAATCTCGTTATCGGCAAGTCTCTTTACTCGGTCCGTAATACAAGATCTCGTGGCTAACACTTTAGTCACATTGCTTGCAAGGCTCATTGTGATGTTGTATTACCGAGTGGGCCCTGAGATACCTCTCCGTCACACGGAGTAACAAATCCCAGTCTTGATCCATGCCAACCCAACAGACACCCTCGGAGATACCTGTAGAGCATCTTTATAGTCACCCAGTAACGTTGCGACGTTTGATACACACAAGGTATTCCTCCGATGTCAGTGAGTTGCATGATCTCATGGTCTTAGGAACAGATACTTGATATGCAGAAAACTATAGCAATAAACTGACACGATCATATGCTACGTTTATAGTTTGGGTCTTGTCCATCACATCATTCTCCTAATGATGTGATCCCGTTATCAAATGACATCTCATGTCCATGGCTAGGAAACCTTCACCATCTTTTGATCAACGAGCTAGTTAACTAGAGGCTTACTAGGGACACAGTGTTGTCTATGTACCCACACATGTATTTGAGTTTCCAATCAATACAATTATAGCATGGATAATAAATGATTATCATGAACAAGGAAATATAATAATAACCAATTTATTATTGCCTCTAGGGCATATTTCCAACAGCATGTGCACTCACATGTTGGCCTGACTCCACTTCCAATTTTCACCTCGTGCGTCTTCAACTCATATGCAGAACCGAATCTATCGGTAGGTAGGCGCACCTCATACCTCCTTTCTTGATTACCAATGGCTGTGACAGTGTGCAACTTTACTTTTTTGAGCTTCTTCGCCATGTACCGCATAATCTTTTCACAGTAAGGTGTTTCGGGATTCTTCTTCATATGCTTCTCAGATTTCAAGCGCCTATCTCTGAAATACCTCACCGTACCATGAAAAACACCCTCGACAATTGCTGTTAGTGGCATACCCCTATTCCCTCTGAGGACAAAGTTATAAACCTCAGCAAGGTTGGTTGTCATGGTGCCCTACCTCGCTCCATGGGTGTCATGAAGCAAAGACCACTTCACGGGAGGCTCTTTCTCTATCCACTGTGAAAAATTCTTTATTGCCCTTCCCTTCTTTCTCTTCGTACCGGGCGGGTCAAATGCTGGCAAGTCACAAAGCTCCATTGGCTCTAGCTCTGTGTTAGTTGGTTGCTTAGCCTGTGCAGCTCTCCTTTCCTTAACCTGTGCCTTCGTGAACTCCTCGAGCTTCTTCCACAAAAAATCAAACTTCTTTTGTTGGTTTTGTGCGCACAGCTTTTTGAACATATTCATGAGGCGCTTATTCTTGAACTGGGAGTAAAAATTAGCCCCAAGATGGCGCATGCACCATCGGCTCTGCATGTCCTGCCATGGTGCTGGTTCGTTCCAACCTGGCGTCTGCAATGCCCGAATGGCCGCTAGTATACCCGGATGCCTGTCATGAAGGATGCACACATTTGGCCGGTCCTTCACAATTGCAATTTTTAGCTGCCTGAAGAACCATAGCCAACTCTCCAAATTCTCACCCTCCACGAAGGCCATAGCAAGTGGTAGGATCTGATTGTTGCCGTCCACACCTATAGCGGTGAGGATCTGACCCCTGTACTTACCAGTGAGAAACGTACCATCCACACATAACACAGGCAGACAATGACTGAAAGCTTCGATGCATATAGCGAAAGAGAAGAACACTCGATGCAGCACCTTATAATCTGGGAATTCGGGCAGCGTAAAGTGCTGGATGTCGACATGTGTGCCAGGATTCCTCGCATGCAATGTGTGCAGGAGACGGACAACATTATCATACGAGTCGATGAACGTCCCAAACCTCTTCTCCATCGCTCTCTGCTTGGCCCTCCAAGCCTTCCCATACGGAATTTCGTAACTATATCTGCTCTTAATTGTATTCTGAATGTGTTTCGCTTCCATGTCTTTCTTGTTCACTATCTCACTGAACATGAGTTCTGCAATGAGAGTTGAAGTAAGGTTTGGATGATCCACCAGCGGATATTTCATCACACAATTGTGGGGCACAACCTTCGTCACGACCCAAGTCACGTCCCACTTTGGAACGTGGGCGTGCACCTTCGCGGGACAACTATTCATAATACATGACAAAGTCAAGTATTTTTTTTGTTGATACGTCCGTTTGAAAAATCCTTTGCGTGGACATTGCCCACTCTGTCACGGCTGCCTTCAGATTTTTCTTTGTGGCATACATACCCCCTATTTCGACTTTGCTCCGATGATACTCTCACGAAGATTCATGACCATCGTTCACAGTCATGCCGATCGAGAGGTTCTGATTCCATGAAGCAGGAATCGGTACCTCCTTGTCGTTCTCTTCACCATCTTCTTCATTTGAGTTCTCGGAATCAAGATCCTCCGCCAATCCATCCTCGTCTTCCTCTTCCATCAGGTTATGCATTTCCGATCCTTCCTCATCCCCATCAGCCTCGCCACTATCAGGATCTCCTATGTTCTGACTACTCTCCCCTGCATCGTAGTCCCCTCCAACGTGTGACACATAATCCGACTGACCCTCGAGTTCAGTACCACCCATATGTTCTGACACAGCTACATCCATCTCATCAATCGGCTGACTGACCTGGCCTGACTCGTAACCACCGCCGCCTTGTACCAGAGGATCCTCCATGGGGATGGGGAGCACTAAGGCAACGGGGTGAGTCCTCCGGCGTTTGCAGGATTCTAACCAGGTCACCCACTTATGTGTCCTATCTATCGGAACCAACTCCGAGAAAATTTTTGTACGGGATTTCGTCCACACTGACTGAATACTGACGGTGCACACATTGGGATCAAGCGAGAAATTTGTTGTCAACCAGTGTTTCAACTGACTAATGTTCACTTTTTCTGGATCGGTCAGTTGCAACTCCACATATGCAAACTCAGTCAGATCAACCCCACTCTCGTTTGATCGGACATTACCAGGACCATAGTAAACAACAAATTTGACTGATTCAGACATGTCTCCTGCCATAAAAATTCATACCCATCAACCACTAAGTACCACATAATTTTTTATACAATAACCGGAATGTCTGCCACATATACATGACTACCACTAAGCAAACTACCGATCAAACGAACTAAAATTTCAGACATGTCTCCCGCAATTAAAATTCATATTACCGTCAATCACTACGTACCACATAATTTTTTTACACTAACAGAAATGTCTACCACATATACATGACTACCACTAACTAAATAACCGATCTAACGAACTAAACAATCGTCATTTATATTATGAACTAAACATATTTTTTTACACTAACAAAAAACTGAAGCTCATTAAACCTAAAATAAAAATGCACTAAACAAAAATGTGAGGTTATACCTTTGACGCGTGCTTCTCCAGCGAGCTCCTGTCCTCCGCGCTAATCCGAGCACCGAGCTGCCCACGGCCAACCCGCACGAGCTCGGCCACCACAGACGGCTGCCCCTGCCAAGCTCCTCCAATGCCCGCCCTGCCTCACCCCCGCCCCTGCCAAGCTCCACCACGGCCGGGACCAAGCTCCAATGGCTGCCTCCACGCCGGCCTCCCTCCTCTACCCTCTCCCCCACACGCGGCTGCCGGCTTCCCTCCTCTACCCCATTGACGGATCGGGTTACTAGTAGCCGGTTTCTAGCTTCATCTACTCGATTTAATGGCTAAATGGCCTGGGATCGGAAGAAATAGGGGAAGAAAACGAAGAACAGAGAGAGAGAGCCGAGAGAAATGGAGGCAGGAGGAAGAAGAGGGCGGCCGGCCTTATCCCGAGCCGTTTCGTCCTACCACCGGACGAAACACCTCGTTTCGTCCTACCCCAGGATGAATCAACTCGGGCCCGTCGGTGGCTGGACGAAGATGGGCCGGTTCGCAGCCCACTTAAACGAAACACTCGTTTCGGCCAACTGTTAAACGAAACAGCTTTGTTTCGTCCTACGACGCAACGACACACCACGTTTCGTCCAACAGTAGGACGAAACCACCGTTTCGTCCAACAGTACAACGACGGTGTGCTATTTTTGAAATTTCTGATTTGTTCATCATATTTTCCGAATTTGTTGAAAAAAAAGTAGTTTTTCCAAAAAAAAATCGGCAATCGCTCCTGCAGCCTCAGCTAATCATCCTTTCATTCGCTCTGAAGTTTCTTCTTGCTGCAGGCAAACGCCGCCCTGTTTGGTTTGTTTCCCAAGAAACTTCTCAGGCACATGGAGGTTTATTAAGCAGCACGTGAAGATTCAACGAGATACCATACGACAAACGAGTACCATTTCCTGGCCTCTCTTGGTTAATTAAGCTCGTTGACATTCTTTCCTGATTGTGTTTGCTCCTACTATGTTGACGACCTGATGTTGCCGGCAGTTCCGTCCCAAATCCTCTGATGATCACGATTGGTTGGCCAGATTGAAACGCCATGGGCATTCTTCTTCTTCTTTAGACCGTTTTTTTTTGGTTGCTTCTCGGCATTTTAAAGCTTTTGAAACTGGCGTACAGCAGCACTCCAATTCCTCCAGCCCACACGGCAAATCGTCAGGTCCTTTTCACAAGCATGATGATTCGCCTCGATCTTTGCGCCGCAGCGAGCTGCAGCACCGCAATTATCGATACCAAGGCATGACAGGTGTCACTACCTACAGTGGCGCGTAGCCTGCTGCCTGCAGCGAGCCTCCCCTGGGACGACAATACTCCGAGAAGACGGCACAGAGAGAAGGACGCGAACGAGGAAGCGTGCAACTCCTCCCTCGAGACGGGCAGAAACAAAGCAGCCATCATGGAAAGGAGGACGGAGAAGTGACCGGACTCCCCGAGGATAAGTGGCCAGACGGAGCTAACGCCGTCACCGGGCGATCAGATTCAGATGTTTGACGCGCTCATCTGATGGGAACGGCTGGCTGTGCCTAAACAAATGTGTTAGTCCAAACGGAGTGGCTGCTGGGCTGATTTGACAGTAACCGCTGTGGCTAAACAAGTGCGTTAGGCCAAACCAAGTGGCTGCTAAGCCAGTGTGGAGCTCGCAAGGAACACGTTGGCAACGACGTACCCAAAGCATATGATTACACGCAAGAAACAAACTAGTCGGTAAAACGAAGCGATCTCATGACGCCTACTTTAGATTGTCCACGGTTAACATAATTGGGAAATAGACCTTGGATATCCGGAATGACATTTGGCTTGGGAAACAAGCCGGTGAAACTGGACTTGGTTTATTCCACGGAAAGGCAAGTTCGTTCTCTCATATTTTTTTCTCGTGAATATGCAATATTTTTTTCATTGATATAGAAGAAAAGAGAATAGGTACAATACATGGCATGAACGCAAAGAGGCATTAGCATGAAACTCAAAGCAGAGAGACAAGGCGTGCTCAGCCTGAACTGGGGAAAAGGAGACAACTAAACCCACCAAGCCTAAAACTAGAGAGACAAGCCTAATCAACAAGACATCGAGGATCTCATAATCCAACACTGGTCACAATGCAAAAGAATGCGTCGAATCCGATAGAACACTGAGGTAGAGCAGTTGCACCGTCCTCATGCTCACAGTACCTACCCGTTCGAGACTGTCACACTGGCTGAGATGAAAAGGCCGTGGAAAAGCTAGTGTCACCCGCCAATTTTGCGGCGCCACTAGACTAGGTTGGATTGGTGCCAATCGAGACGGCGGTTGCCGGGCACGCTGCAACGAGTATGGTCATCTCACTACTAGCACACACGGCACCCCCACCCCACATACCGTGCGGCCGTCTACCGCATAAGCATTGCCCATCGACAACATCCAGCGGTGATAGTGCAGGGAGAGGGAATGGAAGTGGCGACAACTATGCTCCGCTCGGTTCATCCGTATGCCAACACGCGAAGAAACTAGGGTTTCTCTTGAGATGGAGGAAGACCAGCACCAGTAGCAGTTGCAACGGCAACAATAGTAGTGGGCAATGTGGAAGAGAAGCTTTGAAGAGAGACCTAGTGCACTTTTCTTGATAGCGGGCAATTTTTATTAATGCATGAGCTGATATATCTAAATAAAACCACCCACGGGAATGACACTATGATAAGGCATCAATCATGCATATAGTCAGCCCAAACTCACTAACAAATACAAAAGAAAAATAAACAATAAGAGCAACACACATATTATTCACTTCAAAAATCAAATAGCCCCTCTTAAATTCATGTTGAATCAACCCACTAAATCAATGACTCAACTCTCGTCACACCGTTAGTGGGTCTCCAAGTCCGCAATCCAATTAGCCACAAGAAAACGAAGGCAAAACTAGATTGACAAGCCCATCTCAAAATTGCCGCTCGCCACGCCAATAATGATGTTTGGTTTTGAGACTGTGAAAGGACACCTCCATTGCTATCGCTCGCCAGATCCGACTTATAGGTTTTCACTATGGAAAAGAAATCTAGTCACAGAGCACGCTAATTTTTGTTTTTTCAAAAAGGATTCGAATCAATTATAAAAGTTCACCACAAGTTGAAAGCACTCCAAACATAATAAAATCTACATCGAGGTCCATCGACCAGCGAACGACCACTACCGTAGCTAGAACGAGTCGTGGAGGCGTCGTTGTCGCCACTCCCCCATCGAAGCTGACCCGATCTTGTCGATGACAACTGGAAAGTCTTCGTGCATGTGCCCCTAAGGACCAACACCCTAGAGCCGTAGTTGTCGACTTTGAACTCTTGAATCAATATGAAATGTTTGACACAATATCTTGCCATCGCGTACGCATGGCAAGAAATCCTAACCTCGTCGCCCGAACGAGATGACAGGAATCTAGGTCGAAGCTCCATTGGCTCCGTCCAGACGGACGAACTCGAGAAGGACCAGAGCCCGGAATGTCGGCTCGAAGAAGAAGCGCCGCCATCCACACTGCCACGGTCAAAGCAAACCTCAGCGCTTACCACACGGCCACGGTCACTAAATTGTCACCTTGACTGTCAACTTTGACCTCCTTCGCACTAACGCCGTTAGTCAATACGTCACGACGTGCACCAGTCGAAACTACACAGACAAACGAACACAACTCCTTCGTCCCGGCAGTTAACTCCCCCGCAAAAAATATAAATAAATCCGTCGATGGTGAGCTCTAATCATGCTCCCTGCTTCCATGTCCCTACTCCTCTCCTTCTCCTTGTCCACCACCACGGCGGCGCCCGGAGTCGAAGACAAGCAGAGGATCCCAATGAAAAATATGTTGTATGTCAAAAACAAGAAATATAGATTCTTTTTTTGCAAGAAAACTCCTCATCTATTCATCAGCTGTCAAGGTAGTACAAAGAACACTAGAAATAAAATTTACATCCATCTCCGTAGACCACCTAGCGACGACTACAAGCACTGGAGCGAGCCGAAGGCGCGCCGCCATCATCGCCCCTCCCTCGTCGGAGCCGGACAAACATTGTTGTAGTAGACAGTCGGAAAGTCATCGTGCTAAGGCCCCATAGGACCAGCGCACCAGAACAACAACCGCCGCCGATGAAGAGAAGCGTAGATTGGAGGGATCCAACCGGCAGACACACAGATGTAGACGAACGAAGACCGGATCGAGGCGGATCCACCAAAGACAAACGCCGACCGGATCACATGAGATCCGCCGGAGACACACCTCCATACGCCCTCCGATGACGCTTGAAGCGTCACCGGGACGGGGGCTATGCGGGGAGAAAACCATATTCCAACTTCAAGAAGCCGCCGCCGCCTCGTCTTCTTGAGCATGGCACAAACCCTACCAAAACTCAGAAAACACCTAAAAACGGAGCCCTCCCGCCGGCAAGGGTCGGGATCCACCGCGCCTCCAAGGTCCAAGGACCATAGAAGATGAGGCGGACCGCTGTTGGCGCCAGCGAGAGGCGGGGAAACCCTAGAAGGGAGTTCGCACGAGGGCCCACAAGAAAGATAGATTCATCGTCGAGTGATGTTTGTAAACATTTTTTTTATTCTTTTTGCAGGAGAAACTTTGAATATATTCATAATCAATCATGGCAATACAAGGAACACTCGACATGGACCACCTAGTGACAAGTACAAACACCGAAGGCTACTACAAACACTGAAGGCATATCATAAATGTTTCACTGGTTAAATTGACCACATAAGTTCTCGTGGCAGACTTATATTTCCATCGACTGGCAGCTCGTCTCGAGAGGGCGTCACCAGACTCCCGCTGCTTTCTGCCGCCCTGCTGTCGATGTGCGGCGCCCGCCTCCGGCATGGCTGAGAGATAGGTGTTTTCGGTGCCTCTGTCGAGGTCACCGCGCACACTCTTGCAGGGATCCTATCCGATGCACGGACTGCCTTCGATCCGATCACATCGCCCGCTTCTGCTGTGCAAAGAAGCCTGTTCACCAAACTTCGCCGCACCAATGTCCTGCTCCAACGCCTGCACCCACCAGTGAAGTCACCACATCAGATGTGCAGTTCCAGTCTGTCTTGACTGTACAAGCCGGATTGGCGGAGGAGACCGAGTTGCTTCGCGACTGCCTTAGGTGAGTTGAGAGTGTTTTGGGGAGAGCGAAGGCCGCCCTCGCCAAACTAGAGGTTGTGCCAGTTGTGTCTTTGTTGCTTGAGCTTCAGATTGGGTCTTCCGTTGGGGAGGAAGCAAGCCTCTATGGACATTTCTCCCCTCGTGCTACATCATGTCCGTCGTCGAGGCCTGTGCTGCTAACTACCTTTGGGAGTGTAGTCATCGATGAGATCGTGACTCCAGTGCTGCAGATTATGCCCGAGCTACAGGAGCGTTGTGGCGAGCCCACTTCACCTCTTTCAGTGGTGCTTCCAAAGGAGATGGAGCAGGTGATGTCTGTGGGTGACGAGGTTGATGAGGTAGGTGCTTTGGCACCTAATTTTGAGGCACAACTACAGAGTCCGCCTCTGCCATGTGGGCAACTGCAGGCGCCAAAGTCCATCGTGTCGATGGTACCTGTGGCAGATGATGTTCTTGCGGTGGTGTCTGTGAGGGACAAGGCGGCGTCTGTGGGTGCCGAGGCTGATGAGGTAGGTGCTTTGGCACCTCATTCTAAGGCGCTGAAGTCCACCCGGTCGCTCGTCTTTGACCGTGAAGGTATGTTGGCACGTATTGATAAGGTGGTCTTCAAGAAAAAGCTTTGCGGCTTGCTCGCCTCCTTGGAGGCAGCTAACCCTGGGTCTGGCAAGGTGATTGCTTGCCTCCTAGCGGAGGAGTCTTCTACGGGCAAAATCAAGAAGGTGAAGAGGGCTCTCAGGAGCATAGGTGTGACACCCTGGTTTTTGTTCCCCGATTTCTTCCTTCGCGGGATTTGACTCCCGTCTTTTTTTCGATGTTGTCGGATTTTCTCTCGCTCTTGGGTATATGAAGATGGTCATTTAGCCTTGCCTTTCCTATCAGGCCAGAGACTCTCTCCAACCCAACCTTGCCACCCAAGATATATTCTCAGGATTTTGCCGCCGAAACCCTACCTTCCGAGTTAACGGAAGGGAAACCCTAATTCCTGCAGTTACAAAGGAACCCCAATTTCCTTTGATCTGTTGCCTCCCAAACTTTTCCCAGTGATCATCCTATCTCTGTAAACCCTAGATATGTAACAATATTGCCAAGTCATTTGCAATATTTTTCATTTAAAATTAATTCCTTTTTCTGCTGTTTAAAAGAATTAAATCCAGAAAGTATCTATCCATCTCCAAAGTTCATGAAAACTTGTGGAGATATTCAGTGTGATCATATTGAGCTCTCATAAAAATATTGGCCATAATTAAATAAGGGAAATTGCATTTTCCTATTTAAAGCCAATATTGCATTTTGGGCACTTTCCAAAGGAACTACCATTTTGGTAGCCAGGAAAATCCCAAATAATTTGTGGAGCTTCTCCTATCCATATCTTCACCATTTCCATCAATAACCCAAATTCCATAGTTTAAATTTTGAGTAAAGCATCCATTTGCAAATTCTGTCCAGTTAAGCAATTTGCAAAGGAAGTGCTTGAACCCTTGATCCTTTTGAGCTGGGATTTTTCATGGTGATTAACATTGATAAATAACTCATGGAGACCAAAAATAAGCTCAATTCATTTATCCAAACTCTCTCAATCATTTTCCCAATATTCTGTCCAGAGAGAAGCACTGTGAAGGAAGTACCATTTAGGAGCCTCCAAATGGTATGAAATTTTACCAGTGCATTCTTACATTCAAATAACCTCCCTCCACCAAATTTGAGCCAAATCTATTTAGCCATTGTGTCCCAGCAATTCAAATCCATTTCTGTCTAGATTTCCAATTTGTGAAGGAAGTACCAGCTAGAGTGATCCAATTGGCGTGAAATTTTTCCAGGATGTGCACCTTGATGGATCATTCTTGCATGCCAAAAACTAGCTCAAACCATATAGTCATTTCTCCTCAAAAATTCAGCCAAGTTCCTGTGCAGAACCTAAGTCATCTCAAATCAGTCGATTTCTTGTCCGCAGCTCCATCTAAAATCTCATAAATGGACTCCCTGACCTTTGACACATCGTTTTGACAAGGTGTGACAGCTCATGGACATCTTGGACACGCGGTGCCCTTGGTGACCACGCGGAGAGCACGACCAAAACGGCGCTCCGCGCACTATCCACCTCGACCAGCTAGCTCCGGCCGGCCTCCGCTTGTCTGAGCATGTCCAACGGCTTCACGGAGTCCACGTACCCCCTCTCCCGCACCTTTCCCTTCCTCATTCTTTCCCCTCGCGCCACGGCGAGCTCCGCCATGGCCACTGTCCCGCTCGTGAATCGCCGCCGTCCCCACCTCCCCTGGCTTCTTCTCCCCGAGTTGTCCCCTCCCTCTGGCGCTCGTCAGGTCGGCACCACCAAGTGCTTGCCACCTCACCGGAAGCTCCAATGCGGGGATGAGGACGCCACGGTGGCCATCCTCATCCGCTCGCCCTCAGCCGGCTATAAAAGCCATGGCCCGAGCCCTTCCCGAGCATCACCAGCACCCGCAGCCTCCTTCCCTCTCCCTCTAGTTCCCTCCTGCACCCGCGCCCGATCGATTCCGTCGCCGGAGCGCTCGTATTGGCCGGAGCCCCACCCACTGCCTCCGCCCGCAATCCCCGCACCCAGCCATCCCCGGTGCCCGTGAACCTCACCACGAGATGGGCCACTCCCCGGCGACCTCTCCCATGCCCTCGCCAGAGCCTCGCCTTTGCCCAAGGCCGCCGTCGCTCTCCCAGCTCGCCCCGGCGGCCGTGGATGGGGTCATTGGATGCGCCGCATCGCGGGTATCACGCCGGTGGCCGGAGCATCGCCGGAGGTGGCCTGAGCCGCCCAGACGAGCGCCGGCGCGCGCCCGGCCCGCGCCCGGCCCCTTCTCTCCTTTGTTCCGTCGGGAGAAAGAAGAAGAGGGGGAGGGAGGAGAGAGAGGGAGTGCGGGCTCCGCACGACAGCCAAACAAGCCGCGGGCCCCGCTGTTTAAGTGGAGGCGCCCCAGCTGATTACGTTTTCGGTTGAGAAAAGCGTATTGATACGTCTCCAACGTATCTATAATTTATGAAGTATTCATGCCATGTTTATTATAGTTTTGCATGATTTTGGTGCACTTTTATATGGCTTTTATATGATTTTTATGGACTAACATATTGACCTAGTGCCCAGTGCCAGTTGCTGTTTTCTGCTTGTTTTTGGTTTTACAGAAAATCCATATCAAATGAAGTCCAAATGCAGCGAAACTTTTTGATGATTTTTTTCTGAAAGGAAACAGACCCAGGAAGCTTCGGAGGAGTAGCAGAAGAGCCACAGGGGCCCTACGAGCCACCTGGGCGCGCCTGCCCCCCCCCCCCAGGCACGCCCTGGTGCCTCGTGGGCCCCCTGTGGCACCTCTTTGCGTGATTCCAATGCTGAAAAATCATATATATTCAGAAACCCCCGAAAGTTAACCTAGATGAGTTTTTATGCCGCCGCAAGCCTCTGTACCACCACGATCTCATCTACAACCCTTTTCCGGCACCCTGTCGGAGGGGGGAATCATCACCGGAGGCCATCTTCATCATCCCGGCGGTCTCCATGACGAGGAGGGAGTAGTTCACCCTTGGGGCTGAGGGTATGTACTAGTAGCTATGTGTTTGATCTCTCTCTCTCTCTCTCTCTCTCTCTCTCTCTCTCTCGTGTTCTTGATATGGCACGATCTTGATGTATCGCGAGCTTTGTTAATATAGTTGGATCATATGGTGTTTCTTCCCTCTCTACCCTTGTTGTGATGAATCGAATCTTTTCCCTTTGAGGTTTCGTTATTGTTGGATTGAATACTTCAGATTTGACAACACTTGATGTATGTCTTGCATATGAATACCCATGGTGACAATGGGGTATTATATTGATTCACTTGATATATGTTTTGGCACACAACTCGCGGATTCCCGTGGTGACATTGGGGTAATCTATGCATAGAGTTTGATGCACGTTTTCATTATCTTTTCTTCGATAGAAACTTTGGGGTGCTCCTTGGAGTTCTTTGTGTGGATTGAATATTATGATTATGAAGTTGTTTAATGCATATCGTATAATCAACTCACGGTTACTTGTGGTGATATTGGAGTATGTAGGTGACATTAGAGTTGGCTGATGTGTATCATATGGTGTTATTTTAGTACGAACTCTAGGGCTGTTTGTGACACTTATAGGAATAGCTCAATAGATTGATCGGAAAGGATAACTTTGAGGTGGTTTCGTACCCTACAAACAATTTCTATCTTATGTTCTCTGCTAATAGGAACTTGGGAGTGATTCTTGTAGGGGAACGCAGCAGAAAACAAATTTTTTCCGACCTACGCACCAGCCCAGGACCACTATGGAGACTGCATACAAGGTTTGATCTTTTTCGTTACTGACTCGTAGCGCAGTGGAAGTAGAGTCAATGACGATCGGCGGTGCAGATCCCCGCAGCAAGGATTTACAACCTCCCAACCGCGAGGATGTACTCCCTCATCTGCCCCTCGGACAGCCCTCCGGGAGGCGGTCGGACAGTCCATCGGACGGTGTCGCGGACAGCCCTTCGGGAGGACCTTCGAAACTCGGACGGTCACTCGGACAGCCCTTCGGGAGGACCCTCGAAACTCCGACAGTCACTTGGACAGCCCTTCGGGAGGCACTCACGAACTAAGACCGAAACTACAATCTCTCTACAGAGTTGCACACATACGGTGTCATCTATCCGGCAGGGCTTCGCCGTCCAGAACTAGTTCCCACCGGAACCCAGACAGCCTTTCGGCTCTACAAAACTATTTTGCGTGGGAGGGAGAGAGAGAGCCAGACGAGCATGGCATTTGTATGTGAGCAAGGAGTGAGTGTGGAGGCAGCCCCTCCACCTCTATTTATAGGGAAGCCAAGGGGTAGGGTGGTTTTACAATAAAACCCAAAATGCACATGGATGAAGTCCTTCACAAGGGCATAAAAGAGAAGCCAAAAGGCAAGTGGGGCCTCATGGAGCAAGCCCACATGTGGCCGGCCACCCCCTTTTGGGTTCCCCCCAAAAGGGGTCCTATCCATCCATGTCATTCCCTTAGATCTTTTGAGCAAAGCCCAAAAAAATGGCTTTCCATAAAGTAATCCAAAACGCACTTTCACTATTCACGAAGACATTTTTCTGCGTCCGTTAAAACCCAAATTATTTCTGTGTGCCTAGAACAATTCCAGTACCCACCAAAATAATTTTGAACGCATTCCGAAACAATTTCGGAACAATGTTCTTCAGCGAAAAGCAACCAAATCGGTTCCGGCAGCTCCGAAACATTTCCGGTTTTTATCCCGGAAAATTCTCAGAAGTTTCCAGAACACTTCTGGCATCCTCCAAGAATTTCCAGGCGTGTGCTAGAACCAATTTGACTTAATGGAATACCCTGAAACAACTTTTCAGTTTTACCGGAACTATTCCGGTGTCCTCTCCGGAACGTTTCCGTTTCGTCCGAAACATTTTCGGTATTTTTCTCTCAGACTCCTTGTCTAGTATTCAGCAGATAGATGACCCTTAAGCGTGTGACCCTATAGGTTCGGTGAAGCATAGACATGACCGGAACTCTTTCCGATCAATGATCAACATCGGAGCCGTGGACACCCATATTGACCCCTATACCCACACGAATAAATATTCGAGTGAACCTCCAGTTGCCGTGTGCTATTCCTGTTGCTTCACGATATGTTACAAATACCCGAGGTGAGAAACATCGGCATCCCCGTGGATCAACACTTGTTCACAATGCCAGTTACCTCGTTGCCGGTTTTGTTTTCTTTTCTCGTTTCCGTGTTCCGGCATCCCTATGATCAAATCACACTTGTGTCTGGCCAGACGATGATGGATACCGTAACACCGAGAGGGCCCAGAGATATCTCTCCATCGTCGGAGGAGCAAATCCCAATCTTGAGCTATCAAGTTACTTGACATACTTTTCCATGAACCCGTAAGCCGCCGTAATAGCCACCCATTTACGGATGACGTTTAACAAACCACAAAGTTCATGAAGCAAGCATGAAGAAACTCGACACTCTCATGGTCTAAGGAATTATGCAAACATTAACTATCTCTGTGTTATTAACCATTAACTTATGACGAATGAATCTCATAGCATAACATCAATCGGGTCGATTCAACACAAGTGTTCTACTAACATTGTGCCCTCAAAGTTGCCAGCATAGACATGCCCATGATCAGGAAAACAGAACCATCATGCAACACTTGAGCTAGTCTTAGAGGCCAGACTAGGAATACATTTTACCGTTTATTATTCCACATGTGCATATGAGTCTTCCTTCGAGCCTCGTGGTTATTGTAGACTCGAGAACCATAGCAGTTATAGCATGGAACATAAACATAATTATGATCATGGAGATAAATAATAATCATTTATTATTGCCTCTAGGGCATATCTCCTACAGACTCCCACTTGCACTAGAGTCAATAATCCAGTCAATGCGGATGCACTTTACACCTATGGCATACCGGTGTAAAAATGCTTCGCTTGTGGTATAGCCTGATGTCCAACGGATCTGACAACTTCAGTTCCGTGTGTATTTCTGCATATCCTCGCGTTTTCTCGCTTTTACAAAATTCATATTTTGTGTGGACTTGGCTTCGTATATATGTGAATCACTGGTAAAACCTTGATTCCTTAGACTGAGTTATGGAGCAACTATCTTCAATAGTGTTCCATTGACCAAAGCCATCTTGGAACCGTACTAAGTTCATGAACGAACTGTACGATTCAACATCTTCTATGTCGCTATGAAAGCGGCAACATACTTAGCCTTTGTTATAGAATTCACCACAGTAACCTGTTTGGAACGATTTCCAAACACCGTGCCACCATATTGTGTATTACACAAAACCCTTAACTTAAATCGAAAATCGCATGGAGCATTGATGAAGACTGTGTCGATGTAATCACTTACGACGAGCACTTCATAATCTCTACTTGCGAGAAAACATGTCATCAGTGCTACTTTAGTACTCAATGACATTTTTCACTGTTGTCCCATGATCAGTACTTTGATCACTTTGGTATCTATACTCGCAACACCTTGGGAGTATCGGACATATTTGGTTGTTTTACATACCATGGAATACACGATTAATCCAAGCACGAAAGTGTGTGGAATTTCCATCATGTATTTCGCTCATCAGTGTTTTGGGACACCGAGTCTTGCAAAAACCCTTTCCATGTGACTTCGGCAAGAATCACTCCTTGGCGGTTTAATGCTAAAAAGTTTTAGCATCTTGTCAATATATATTTTTAGCTTTAGCCTATTAGGCAATTCTATCTCGCAGATAAATGTGCCTAATATCAAGGCTATTTAGCCCAAGCACTTCATCGAAAACTATTTTCAAGGAAGTCCTAATTCGTGTCAAGAAATTTCCAATCACCGATGTGTCAAGCACACAAAGTTTTTAGAAATATTATTATGCCCCCACTTAATTTCTTGAAACCACAAGCATCTTCGTTATCCATTGATGAAATCAAACTCCTTTGACTGTTTCATCAAAAACGAAGATTCCAACTCCCTTTTGCTCTCTTCTGTCCATCGCTGGAACTCTGAAGTTCGCATACTTACTAGCATCCTCTGGATCGACAAAATACTTTGGACTGTATCTCATACAAGTCCTAGGTTGCATTTCCATCAGATGGAAATCCTTTTGGCATCCATGTTTCATATTTCATGTTGAAATATGTATTAATTGCTAGTTCAATCCAAACCGACTTTTAGCATCGCTACGGTGAGACAATCTCATCGTAGTCAACTCCTTGAACTTGTTATTGCAACAAGTCGAGCTTTATGGATAAAACATTTTATCCACATCAGTTTACAGTTCCATAAATATTCGTTAGACTCTAAGTCTTCCGAAAGGTGTAACAAGATTTTAATCTTGAATCACTTATATGGAAACTATCTCAGATTGTATTGGCATTTAGCCAATTCCGGAGTCAGGGCCCATCAAAGCTTCCTTGTGTATCATAGGTATATTGTTGTCTAACAACAATATCTCGTTTGCGCACCTGAGAGGTTTGCACGAGTTTTGCCTACGTCGTTCAACTGCAAGTTCGATCGAAGTCCCTACATCTCATGTAGAGGCTTCCGTATCAGTCGCAGTAGGAAACTCTGGAATCACTTCCAAGGTTCCTTTCCTTTGATCTGATGACGAAGATACTATTATCTCGTCGAGTTGCACTGTCCTCCCACTCACCTTTTTGCAAGAACCATTCTCTTTAAAAGCATACCGTTTTGTGGCAAAACCTGTTGCCTCGGTATTGTGGTGGGGGAATACCCAACATCTTGGGATAACCTACAAAGTAGCTCTTGTCTGATTTGGAATAGGTTTGTAACCTTTTACACAAGCCCCATATTCCAAATGTTTAAGAAAAATACATAACATGGTTGGGTGTACCATACCATGGAGTCATTTCAACAGACCCGATGGAGCTCTTTTCAGTGTAAAAGCCGCAGTCTCTAAAGCATTACTTTTAAAAGGGATAATGGCAAATTGATTTATGTCATCTTTGATCTTACCATGTCGAAAATGGTTTGATTACATCTTCACAGACATACCACACACAGTGGTGTTCCGGGAGGTGTAAGTTATGAAACTCCTTTCACAACTCATCAGACATTCGCTAAACTTGTAACTCAGATATTCCTTTCTGCAATCTAGTTTGCAGAAACATAATCTTTCTTGTTACAATAATTTCTACTTCATGTTGAAAACCTTTCGAATGATTTCAAAAGATCCAGACTTATGTCTCATCAAGTAAATATCCATATATCTGCTTGAGTTATTTTTGAAGATAGACAAATCCACTGTTTTCAACCACATTTATCGGACTACACACATCAAAATGTATGATCACCAATAAGTTCGTTGCTCGTTCCTTATGGCCTATGAACGGTATTTCAGTCACTTCACTTTTCGGAGGAAAGTTGCAAGTGTCAGATGATTCAAAATCAAACGACTTCAAAATCCATCATAATGGAATTTTTCCATGCGGGTTTCTCCAATGTGACCAAATGCAGTGCCACACTTGTGTGGTATTCTTTTAGTCTTGCGACACTTAGCGTCAGTGTTATGGATGTATCATATTACCATCAATATTCATAACATACGTTCCATCGATGATGGAAGTATGGCCCTTATGTTATTCATAATCCTGAACAACAATTGTTCTTTTATGAACAACACCCTTGCAACAAACATTATGCAAATGGGCTAGAGTGTATAAAACTCTAAAATGATTTATGAAAGTAAATACAGAGGTAAAGTATTATTATCAATATTCATAACATACATCTCATTCATAATGAAAGTATGGCCCTTTTGTTATTCATAACACCGAACATCAAAAGTTCTCTTATGAACAACCTTCTTGCAACATACCTTATGCAATGGGCTAGAGTGTGTAAAACTCTATAAGGAATTATGAAAATAAATACATAGGTAATGTACCGAGTATAGCAACTTTTACTATGTTCCCAGCGCATATCTAAACCTCACTCCGGCATGTCTTCTAGGCCGTAGTAGTCCTTGCATCGAATCGCAGCAGAATGCAATCGAGCGGGTATCTTTTGTGATCAACTCACAATACCCAAGAATCAGTGATTAACATGTTTAATCATAATTCCCAAGAACTATTTCTTTGACCAGCCTTCTATACATCAATATATTGTATGACTTTCATACATGAGCTGGATATTCCAGTCTTCTCTCTTTTTGCCTTTATACTTCTAACAGTTTAACTTTTAGTATTTCTCCTACTCTCAGAAGAAGCATCCAACTTAAGAGTGGCGTTAGCCCAGGACTTCCTAGGCGTGTAAGTCATACTAACACTTTATCGCACGTTGAGGGATGGTTATATGATCCAATTATGTTAGCATTGTTGAGAGATTGCACTAGCGAAAGTATGAACCCCAGGCCTTGTTTCTAAGCATTGCAATACCGTTTATGCTCACTTTTGTTACTTGCTAACTTGCTGTTTTTATTTTTTTCAGATTACAAAAACATATATCTACTATCCATACTACACTTGTATCACCATCTCTTCGCCGAACTAGTGCACCTATACAATTTACCATTGTATTGGGTGTGTTGGGGACACAAGAGATTTCTTGTATTTCATTGCAGGGTTGTTTGAGAGAGACCATCTTCATCCTACGCCTCCCACGGATTGATAAACCTTAGGTCATCCACTTGAGGGGAATTTGCTACTGTCCTACAAAACTCTGCGCTTGGAGGCCCAACACGAGTCTACAAGAATAAAGTTGCGTAGTAGAGATCACGTACTCGACTGTGATGCGTTTTCAATCAGAGAAAGCGTACTCGGGTCAGAATATGTTTTCTCTACTGGAAAACGCATTCGCAGAGAAGGCGCCAGCCGCAGTGCTGTCAGGGACCCAGACGCAATTATTTCTTTTGCAGATCAGTCCCTGGCAGTCAAACCTCTCTAACTTTTTGCTCGCAACTCCAAATCAGGTGATTCCAAGGCCACTTTCTCAGTTTGTTGAGCCCGTTCCGATGGTGTCATTTTCGTGATGTTGACACATTCTGAAAATGACCACTTTGCCCCTGCCCTCTGTTTAGCCTTTTTCCGCGATATGATTGCACTTCTTCCCGGAGTATTCCTTCACCCCCAGGCAAGCCGACCATCTGATATATGCCCTAAAGCATTGCTTCTGTGTTATTCTTGTGTGTTTAATTAATGAATATGTTTATGTTCGAGTGCATAATAGTAGGCGGTATATGATCCCGATGAACCCTTACTTACTTTTCTCTGGTGACGGCACCATGTATGTGTTCCGTGCTGCCTCCAGCCGTCCGGGGTGGATGCCGACTTTATATTTCTCTTTTCAACAACTGTCCCGAGTTCTGAGCTGCTTTCGGCCGTCTCGTGCAGTTGTTGAATTTCTTTTTGTAGCAGTGACCCCATGCTCTGAGCTGCTTTCCAGCCGTCTTAGGGAACTGCTACTTTCTTTTTATCAACACCGTCTCATGCTCTGAGCTGCTTTTCAGCCGTCTTGAGCCGGGGTTGACTTATTCCAGTAACGTCCCAGATCTGAGTTGTAAAGACAGTTCTGGTGGCTACTGGTTTATTTGCCGGTTTCATGCAAGGGTTCAGATGGTCGTAACTTACAGCTAAAACTTGTAAAGTGATAAACTTGCCATTTAAACATTGTTGTACTAATGACTCGTTGTGTCAGGTTGTTATGTTTTCATTAATGTTATAGTATGCATTATTACTGTTATTGCAATGATAAAGAATGTGACTTAATAATGACAACCTCCTTCGTCGGCTAGATCGAGTCATAGTGCCACCGAACCGAGCTCATCAGTGCAGCCACATTTGCCTTTATGGGGAGGCCCTAACTTGGTCTATTGTCTTACCTCTTATCGGTACCTCCAAAGAGGGAAGGTTATGCGTGCGTGCTACCCTGGCCCGGTAGGCGGCGATAACCTTGTGAGCCCAAGTTATATGGATCCAGGGTCCCCGTTTGGGACAGTTTAGTTTGGCCACGACGGTGGCAGGTGTCAGGAGTGACACAGGGGCCACCCAGGGCATGACCCGGAAGGGGTATGATTGTCGGTGGGACCGTAAGAGTGCCAGGCAATAGACAAGTTTTGTTGGAGCAGCACCGGTCCACCCGAATAGGAACATATACTAAAGTACGCGGCCAAGAGCTACATGGTGTGGGTAAAGTGCGCAACCTCTGCAGAGTGTAAATATATTCGAATAGCCGCGCCCTCGGTCATGGGACACAGTTCATACTAGGTCACACTGTTTGGTCTGTGTCGAGTCTGGAGGAGTTAACCGAATGACT
This sequence comes from Elymus sibiricus, assembly GCA_039707655.1. NCBI lineage: Eukaryota > Viridiplantae > Streptophyta > Magnoliopsida > Poales > Poaceae > Elymus > Elymus sibiricus. The sequence continues at coordinate 340,662,295 of CM077666.1, read as the reverse complement.
ATTAAGAACGAACCAGATAAGTTAAGAGTTGTCAGACCTGCGGTGCAGGTGCCAGGACATCGAATGATGTCCAAAGTTGGAATGTAGCCAAGGAATGGCTATGAGAAGAACTTGGATCCGGAGGGATCATGTAAGCGAACTTGATCACTTGCATTTACTGGTATGCTTTACCTTACTGTCTTCATTTTAGTAGTTATATTGTTGGATAATCCTGTTATGATCTGATAATTAATATTTCTAAATAGATATGCTATGCCTTAATAGATAATGTTGCTCTAATAACAAATGCATGCTTGAATGCCATGGATTGCTATGCTTGGTGTATATGTTGGTTCGGTTTTCTTGCGAGTACATTCAAAAGTACTCAGCGGCCTTCAACGTGGCCAGGTTCAGCTAAGGATCCGTCGAGGAGTGGGAGCATTCGCGAGCTAGAAGAGTAACCCAGTTAGATCCCTGTGGATTGGAGCCTCTCCAAGTCTGTTCTGCCTTAGTTAGTGTTTTTCCGCTACCCCACCTTTGTAACCATAATGTATTTATTCCAGCCACAATGGCTAATAAATATATTCTTATTACAGTTGTACCTATGTTCTTGATACTTGTTGTAAACGCGCACGCCAGAGGGATTTCCTGGGCTGGTGTGTGCGGCGACCGTCTGGCTACAGTGGTATTCAGGCGGGGCGCCACAACGGATGGTATCAGAGCAGCCAGGATGACTGTAGGTTACCCTAGCTGGACTTCATTGTCTTCGGCTCAGTAGAAAGCCCAGATGGATTTCAGCCATCTTTGCCAAACAAGTACGGCTACTATTGATCATAAGGCAATCCCATAGGTTTTTGGCCCCATTAGACTCCCAACTCTCGTGGCCTTTGCCCCCGGTAGGAGATGTCCGCACCAGGCAATGACCCGTGAGCCCTTAACCTCTAGGTAAACCAGATATCCTTACCTTGCTTGCTAACCATGGCATTTCTCTTCTCAAATCTAGTTTCCTTTGGGAAACGCCTATAAATTCCATCTTTCCCGGACAACCCTAGGATCATTGACTAAGCCACTTTGGCTATGGTCATGTGTCGAGTTTGATGTTCCCTAAGGAAGTAGTAGGAGCTTGACACCAATTGCTACCAGGAGCGTTGATGTCTACTACACAACTTATTCTTGTAGACTCGTGTTAGGCCTCCAAGCACAGAGTTTTGTAGGACAGTAGCAATTTTCCCTCAAGTGGATGACCTAAGGTTTATCCGTGGGAGGCTTAGGTTGAAGATGGTATCTCTCAAACAATCCTGCAACCAAATACAAAAATCTCTTGTGTCCCCAACACACCCAATACAATGGTAAATTGTATAGGTGCACTAGTTCGGCGAAGAGATGGTGATAAAAGTGTAGTATGGATAGTAGATATAGGTTTTTGTAATCTAAAAATATAAAAACAGCAAGGTAGCAAGTAACAAAAGTGAGCACAAACGGTATTGCAATGTTTAAAAACAAGGCCTAGGGTTCATACTTTCACTAGTGCAATCTCTCAACAATGCTAACATAATTGGATCATATAACCATCCCTCAACGTGTGATAAAGAATCACTCCCAAGTTTCTATTAGCGGAGAACATAAGATAGAAATTTTTTGTAGGGTACGAAACCACCTCAAAGTTATCCTTTCCGATCGATCTATTGAGCCATTCCTATAAGTGTCACAAACAGGCCTAGAGTTCGTACTAAAATAACACCATATGATACACATCAGCCAACTCTAATGTCACCTAGATACTCCAATGTCACCACAAGTATCCGTGAGTTGATTATACGATATGCATCAAACAACTTCATAATCATAATATTCAATCCATAGAAAGAACTCCAAGGAGCACCCCAAAGTTTCTATCGGAGAAAAGATAATGAAAACGTGCATCAACCCCTATGCATAGATTACCCCAATGTCACCTCGGGAATCCGCGAGTTGAGTGCCAAAACATATATCAAGTGAATCAATATAATACCCCATTGTCACCACGGGTATTCATATGCAAGACATACATCAAGTGTTCTCAAATCTGAAATATTCAATCCGACAATAACGAAACCTCAAAGGGAAAAGATTCGATTCATCACAACGAGGATAGAGAGGGAAGAAACACCATATGATCCAACTATATTAACAAAGCTCGTGATACATCAAGATCGTGCCAAGTCAAGAACACGAGAAAGAGAGAGAGAGAGAGAGAGAGAGAGAGAGATCAAACACATAGCTACTGGTACAAACCCTCAGCCCCGAGGGTGAACTACTCCCTCCTCGTCATGGAGACTGCCGGGATGATGAAGATGGACTCCGGTGATGATTTTCCCCCTCCGGCAGGGTGCCGAAAAAGGGCTGTAGATGAGATCGTGGAGGTACAGAGGCTTGCGGCGGCGTAAAAACTCATCTAGGTTAACTTTCGGGGGTTTCTGAATATATATGATTTTTTGGCGTTGGAATCACGCGAAGAAGGGCCACAGGGGGCCCACGAGGCACCAGGGCGCGCCTAGGGGGGTGGCGCGCCCTGGTGGCTCGTGGGGCCCCTATGGGTCTTTTGGCCACCTCCCGAAGCTTCTAGTGTCTCTTATGTTCCAGAAAAATCGTCAAAAAGTTTCGCTGCATTTGGACTTCATTTGATATGGATTTTCTGGAAAACCAAAAACAAGCAGAAAACAGCAACTGGCACTGGGCACTAGGTCAATATGTTAGTCCATGAAAATCATATAAAAGCCATATAAAAGTGTACCAAAATCATACAAAACTATAATAAACATGGTATGAATACTTCATAAATTATAGATACGTTGGAGACGTATCAAGCGTTGTGTGGTTTTGCTTCTAAATCCTTAGAGGTGAATCGAGTGCGCCACATTAGTTATACTAGTGAATCTTTGGCCACGTGTGTAAAGTCCGCAAAATTTGAGCTTTATTTGCTTTTTGGTATTTTTGGTTTTTCGCGGTTCTTGCTTCTTTTCTCGATTCCATTCTCTTGCTCTGACTGGATCCATCCGCAAGTACCGCTAAGAAGACCAGCATACAACCTGGATAATACCCAATAGTCCAAATTTAGTAAGAGCCAAGTCAACCACATGATATTCAGAACAGCAACCCTAGAACTGCCAAGAATGAAGAATGGGCCAGAAGCAGAATCTGTGTGCAACAGACAAGGCCAGAATATACCTAAGAGAGTTTGCCTCAGAATTGATCACACCAAAGGACCAGTGAGATGAGCTACCAAGAATGGACACCAGTAAGAACAAATTATTCCATCCTCGATACAAGGATTATTTTAGTCAGTGGGGTGAACCTTGAGTCTTTTCCCAATGGACTCAAGAACCATTTATTACCCACCGAAGACATATTTCAAGAATGTGAATGTGCCGAGAGCAACAACAAAACTTTGGTATGTTGATACAAATTGCAAAGCATATTTTGGAATTCACCGGTGCATATACCAAATTCTCTGGGCAAAGGGAACAAGGCTTGCGAACAATACTGGGGTAAGTTCACGGCTGCCCAGAATCAATGAGAATTCCAAATACCTGGAAGCTCAGCCAAACCGAATGGAATTATCCGCCAACTGCTTACTATCGGCACACATCCGGATTAATTACCAACATGAAGTCTGCATCAGTTGTGCAACCTTTACAGCAACAAGACAAGCGGTGTGCATAACCAACGAAATATCTGCAGTCAAGGTATGGCCTATACCAAGTTTTGACTCCGCTATGGGTAAATGTTGGATACTCCGGAAGGAAGCCAGAACCGGCCACAGGTTCGACTGCGTATCACAGTGCAAGGCTTTTGGTACAAGGAACCCACCCTTCCTCCGCAAGCTATCGGGAGGAGCTCACGACGCAAGACTCCCAACCTTCCTCGCTACACCACTTGGTGAGAAAATCTTCTGGGGTACGACACTCCCATCTTCCTCAGCATGCTACCGCGGAAAGCTTCCGGGATAAGGCACCTGACCTTCCGCAGTAAGCCACCCGAGGGGAAACTCCTGAGGTACAATACCCAGCCTTCTTCGACACACTACCCTGGTAGAAGCTTCGAGCGTAAGGTATTCAGCCTTCTTGAGCACGCCATCGTGCCCGCAACAATCTTGTCAGAAGCACAAACTAGCCTAGACACACGTTTGTTTCAGAACTCAATGGTTATGAAAAGATTCGTCCTACCTTGCATACGTTGTGAGCATGCAGTTCAGTCCACCAGTTCATGCGAGCCACTCGTACAGGGGAATGACTGTGTTCAGAGAAACATTGGTCCCATATTGCAAAGAAGGAAATGAACACAGCAACCCCTGTGAGATATGCAAGAGAAGGTTGTGAGAACAAGCCCTACAAGCTGTGACATGACCAAGGAGCCATGTTGGCAGGTCATGACGGGTCCACCGAAGGAAACCCTCAAGAACAAAGAAGTTTCGAATACACAACCTCCGTGACGGTCAATAAAATGAAATTTCACAGACAAGGTGATATTATCAATCCTTGTCAGACTCTTGCATATGTGGCCACAACAATGCATTATTTGCGGTTACAAGTGAGCTTGCCGCACTCATCCTAAATACGGGCCATCAACCAAGATAAGGGGCTATGCTCCGAAAGATACACCAGATGCTAGCCATACTATGTTCAGCTCAGTGGTCATAACAAGGACTACAGAGGATATATATGACAGAGCTACCTCAGCGATCGACAGAGTTTGATTGTCTATATGGAAACAAGGTGATACAGAAATAATCATCCAGTCCCGAAAGTAAAGCAGAAATATGGTATAGGACATGGGGAATCACTCGTTATGATACATCCCGTGTCAATTCAGACCTCTGGACGAAGTAGCTAGCTCCAGGTCATGGAAACCAAGCTATTTGTTGATACTACCGCTACCCACCAACCCTAGACAACAGACCGCCAGGACAAAAGGTACACCTGACAAGAAAGAGAAGGATTCAAGGTAGCTGTGTGAAAAGACAACACCTGAGCCATCAGAAGAGGCAGTTAAAAGGCTAGTGAACCGATAACCCACAAGTATAGGGGATCAATTGTAGCTTTTTTGATAAATAAGAGTGTCGAACCCAACGAGCAGCTAAAGGTAGAATTAATATTCCCTTCAAGTTCTATCGACCACCGATACAACTCTACGCGCACTTAACGTTCGCTTTACCTAGAACAAGTATGAAACTATTTTGTAGGTGATATAATAGGTTTGCAAGAATAAAACTAGAAGTACTTTGCGAGAATAAAACTACGAGTAATTTGCAAGATAATAAAAGTTAGTTGTTTAGTAGAAAGCTTTTGTAACACAAGAGAATGATTTGTTCCTAGGCAATCGATAACTAGACCGGTAATCATTGTTGCAATTTTATATGAGGGAGAGGCATGAGCTAACATACTTTCCGTACTTGGATCATATGCACTTATGATTGGAACTCTAGCAAGCATCCGCAACTACCAAAGATCATTAAGGTAAAACCCAACCGTAGCATTAAGTATCAAGTCCTCTTTACTCCCATACGCAACAACCCCCTTACTCGGGTGTAAGCTTCTGTCACTCTAGCTGCCCACCATAAGAGAATTATGAACGTATTGCAAACCCTACAGCGGGAATCCCCCACGTGTGCGCGGCACATAAGGCACCATAGGACAGCACCAAAATAAAATGTACAACTCAAACCAATCACGATCATCAATCAACCCATAGGACAAAACGAATCTACTCAAACATCATAGGATGGCCACAAATCATTGGATAAGAATATGTAGCATTAAGCACCATGTTTAAGTAGAGATTACAGCGGGGAGAAGAGGTGTTAAACCGCTGCATAGAGGGGGAGAGAGTTGGTGTTGACGGCGACGAAGTTGTTGGTGTAGATCGCCGTCACGATGATTGCCCCGGCGGCGTTCCGGCGCCACCGGGAGAGAGGGGGAGAGAGCCCCCCTCCTTCTTCTTCTTCCTTGCCCCCCCCCCCCTAGATGGGAGGAGAGTTCCTCCTCTGGTCCATGGCCGCCATGGCGGCGGAGGGGCAGGAGCCCCTCCTAGATTGGATCTCTCTCTCTGTTCTCTTCTGTTTCGCGTTCCTGTTTTCTGGCCCTTCACCGTTTCTTAAATTCTCGAAGATCCGTAACTTTGATTGCACTGAAATTTTAACATGATTTTTTTCGGATATTAGCTTCCTTGCGGCCAAAGAAGAGCCCCAACCGACTAACGGTGTGCCCACGAGGCACCACCGCGCGCCAGGGGGGTCGCGCCCATGTGGCTTGTGGAGGCTGTGGGCCTCTGTTTTGCGTCGATTCCACCTCCCAAAAATCACATATATTCCAAAATAATTCTTCGTAAAAATTTATTGCATTTGGACTTCGTTTGATATGGATTTTCTGTGAAACAAAAAACAAGCAGAAAACAGGAACTGGCACTGGGCACTGGATCAATATGTTAGTCCCAAAAATAATATAAAATGTTGCCAAAAATATGTGAAAGTTGTAGAATATTGGCATGAAACAATCAAAAATTATAGATACGACGGAGACATATCATGAACCAATGAAGACAAGACAGCTGTTGGATCCAAGTCGCACACAGGTATGTCCCCTTTCGCCGGGAGGTAAGCCCAGAAATCTCGAGGACGAGATTTTCTTAAGGGGGGTAGGTTTGTGACACCCTGGTTTTCGTTCCCCGATTTCTTCCTTCGCGGGATTTGACTCCCGTCTTTTTTTTCGATGTTGTCGGATTTTCTCTCGCTCTTGAGTATATGAAGATGGTCATTTAGCATTGCCTTTCCTATCAAGCCAGAGACTCTCTCCAACCCAACCTTGCCACCCAAGATATATTCTCAGGATTTTGCCGCCGAAACCCTACCTTCCGAGTTACCGGAAGGGAAACCCTAATTCCTACAGTTACAAAGGAACCCCAATTTCCTTTGATCTGTTGCCTCCCAAACTTTTCCCAGTGATCATCCTATCTCTGTAAACCCTGGATATGTAACAATATTGCCAAGTCATTTGCAATACTTTTCATTTAAAATTAATTCTTTTTCTGCTGTTTAAAGGAATTAAATCCAGAAAAATATCTATCCATCTCCAAAGTTCATGAAAACTTGTGGAGATATTCAGTGTGATCATATTGAGCTCTCACAAAAATATTGGTCATAATTAAATAAGGGAAATTGCATTTTCCTATTTAAAGCCAATATTGCATTTTGGGCACTTTCCAAAGGAACTACCATTTTGGTAGCCAGGAAAGATCCCAAATAATTTGTGGAGCTTCTCCTATCCATATCTTCACCATTTTCATAAATAACCCAGATTCCATAGTTTAAATTTTGAGTAAAGCATCCATTTGCAAATTCTGTGCAGTTGGGCAATTTGCAAAGGAAGTGCTTGAACCCTTGATCCTTTTGAGCTGGGATTTTTCATGATGATTAACATTGATAAATAACTCATGGAGACCAAAAATCAGCTCAATTCCTTTATCCAATCTCTCTCAATAATTTTCCCAATATTCTGTCCAGAGAGAAGCACTGTGAAGGAAGTACCATTTAGGGGCCTCCAAATGGTATGAAATTTTACCAGTGCATTCTTACATTCAAATAACCTAACTCCACCAAATTTGAGCCAAATCTATTTTGCCATTGTGTCCCAGCAATTCAAATCCATTTCTGTCCAGATTTCCAATTTATGAAGGAAGTACCAGCTAGAGTGATCCAATTGGCGTGAAATTATTCCAGGATGTGCACCTTGATGGATCATTCTTGCATGCCAAAAACCAGCTCAAACCATATAGTCATTTCTCCACAAAAATTCAGCCAAGTTCCTGTGCAGAACCTAAGTCATCTCAAATCAGTCGATTTCTTGTCCGCAGCTCCATCCAAAATCTCATAAATGGACTCCCTGACCTTTGACACATCGTTTTGACAAGGTGTGACAGCTCATGGACAGCTTGGACACGCGGTGCCCTTGGTGACCACGCGGAGAGCACGACCAAAGCGGCGCTCTACGCACTGTCCACCTCGGCCAGCTAGCTCTGGCCGGCCTCCGCTTGTCCGAGCATGTCCAACGGCTTCGCGGAGTCCATGTACCCCCTCTCCTGCACCTTCCCCTTCCTCGGTCTTTCCCCTCGCGCCACGGCGAGCTCCGCCATGGCCACTTTCCCGCTCATGAATCGCCGTCGTCCCCACCTCCCCTGGCTTCTTCTCCCCGAGCTGTCCTCTCCCTCTGGCGCTCGTCAGGTCGGCACCACCAGGTGCTTGCCACCTAGCCGGAAGCTCCACTGCGGGGATGAGGACGCCACGGCGGCCATCCTCATCCGCTCGCCCTCGGCCGGCTATAAAAGCCACAGCCCGAGCCCTTCCTGAGCATCACCAGCACCCGCAGCCTCCTTCCCTCTCCCTCTAGTTCCCTCCTGCACCCGCGCCCGATCGATTCCGTCGCCGGAGCGCTCGTATTGGCCGGAGCCCCACCCACTGCCTCTGCCCGCAATCCCCACACCCAGCCATCCCCGATGCCCGTGAACCTCACCACGAGATGGGCCACTCCCCGGCGACCTCTCCCATGCCCTCGCCGAAGCCTCGCCTTTACCCGAGGCCGCCGCCCTCTGCCATGGCTAGCCGTCGCTCTCCCAGCTCGCCCCGGCGGCCGTGGATGGGGTCATTGGATGCGCCGCATCGCGGGGATCACGCCGGTGGCCAGAGCCTCGCCGGAGGTGGCCTGAGCCGCCCAGACGAGCGCCGGCGCGCGCCCGGCCCCGCCTCTCCTTTGTTCCGTCGGGAGAAAGAAGAAGAGGGGGAGGGAGGAGAGAGAGGGAGTGCGGGCCCCGCACGATAGCCACACAAGACGCGGGCCCTGCTGTTTAAGTGGAGGCGCCCCGGCTGATTACGTTTTCGGTTGAGAAAAGCGTACTCGACTGTGATGCGTATTCAATCAGAGAAAGCGTACTCGGGTCAGAATACGTTTTCTCTACTGGAAAACGCATTCGCAGAGAAGGCGCCAGCCGCAGTGCTGTCAGGGACCTAGATGCAATTATTTCTTTTGCAGATCAGTCCCTGGCAGTCAAACCTCTCTAACTTTTTGCTCGCAACTCCAAATCAGGTGATTCCAAAGCCCACTTTCTCAGTTTGTCGAGCCCGTTCCGATGGTGTCATTTTCGTGATGTTGACACATTCTGAAAATGACCACTTTGCCCCTGCCCTCTGTTTAGCCTTTTTTCGGAGGGAACCTTTTCCGACGAATTCTTCCGCGAGATGATCGCACTTCTTCCCGGAGTATTCCTTCACCCCCAGGAAAGCCGACCATCTGATATATGCCCTAAAGCATTGCTTCTGTGTTATTCTTATGTGTTTAATTAAGAGTTTAATTAATGAATATGTTTATGTTCGAGTGCATAATAGTATGCGGTATATGATGAACCCTTGCTTACTTTTCTCTGGTGACGGCACCACGCCTGTGTTCCGTGCTGCCTCCGGCCGTCCGGGGTGGATGCCGACTTTATATTTCTCTTTTCAACAACTGTCCCGAGTTCTGAGCTGCTTTCGGCCGTCTCGTGCAGTTGTTGAATTTCTTTTTGTAGCAGTGACCCCATGCTCTGAGCTGCTTTCCAGCCGTCTTAGGGAACTGCTACTTTCTTTTTATCAACACCGTCTCATGCTCTGAGCTGCTTTTCAGCCGTCTTGAGCCGGGGTTGAGTTATTCTAGTAACGTCCCAGATCTGAGTTGTAAAGACCGTTCTGGTGGCTATCGGTTTATTTGCCGGTTTCATGCAAGGGTTCAGATGGTCGTAACTTACAGCTAAAACTTGTAAAGTGATAAACTTGCCATTTAAACGTTGTTGCACTAATGACTCGTTGTGTCAGGTTGTTATGTTTTCATTAATGTTATAGTATGCATTATTACTGTTATTGCAATGATAAAGAATGTGACTTAATAATGACAACCTCCTCCCGGCTGGATCGAGTCATAGTGCCACCGAACCGAGCTCATCAATGCAGCCACATTTGCCTTTATGGGGAGGCCCTAACTTGGTCTATTGTCTTACCTCTTATCGGTACCTCCAAGGAAGGAAGGTTATGCGTGCGTGTTACCCTGGCCCGGTAGGCGGCGATAACCTTGTGAGCCCAAGTTATATGGACCAGGGTCCCCGTTTGGGACAGTTTAGTTTGGCCACGACGGGGGCAGGTGTCAGGAGTGACACAGGGGCCACCCAGGGCATGACCCGGAAGGGGTATGATTGTCGGTGGGACCGTAAGAGTGCCAGGCAATAGACAAGTTTTGTTGGAGCAGCACCGGTCCACCCGAATGGGAACATATACTAAAGTACGAGGCCAGGAGCTCCATGGTGTGGGTAAAGTGCGCAACCTCTGCAGAGTGTAAATCTATTCGAATAGTCGCGCCCTCGGTCATGGGACACAGTTCGTACTAGGTCGCACTATTTGGTCTGTGTCAAGTCTGGAGGAGTTAACCGAATGACTGTTAAGAACGAACCAGATAAGGTAAGAGTTGTCAGACCTGCGGTGCAGGTGCCCGGACATCGAATGATGTCCAAAGTTGGAATGTAGCCAAGGAATGGTTATGAGAAGAACTTGGATCCGGAGGGATCATGTAAACGAACTTGATCACTTGCATTTACTGTTATGCTTTACCTTACTGTCTTCATTTTAGTAGTTATATTGCTGGATAATCCTGTTATGACCTGATAATTAATATTGCTAAATAGATATGATATGCCTTAATAGATAATGTTGCTCTAATAACAAATGCATGCTTGAATGCCATGGATTGCTATGCTTGGTGTATATGTTGGTTTGGTTTGCTTGCGAGTACATTCAAAAGTACTCAGCGGCCTTCAACGTGGCCAGGTTCAGCTAAGGATCCATCGAGGAGCGGGAGCGTTCGTGAGCTAGAAGAGTAACCCAGTCAGATCCCTGTGGATTGGAGCCTCTCCAAGTATGTGCTGCCTTAGTTAGTGTTTTTCCGCTGCCCCACCTTTGTAACCATAATGTATTTATTCCAACCATAATGGCTAATAAATATATTCTTATTACAGTTGTGCCTATATTCATGATACTTGTTGTAAACGCGCACGCCAGAGTGATTTTCTGGGCTGGTGTGTGCGGCGACCGTCTGGCTATAGTGGTATTCAGTCGGGGCGCCACAATAGGCAAGAAGAGTGGCGCCCTTGTAAGGCGTCCGCGGCTGCTTAATGGATGAGTCTTAGTTTCTTCGACCACTATCTTGGATTGGCTCGTCTCCGTGGATTTGGTGTTGTCCGTTGTCTTCAACTTTTGTTTCGTTGAGGGTTTCTTTGCGACGTAGAGGTGCGAGGGATTGTGGTTGTTGCGCGTTATGTATATTTGTCGGGTTGACCGTGGGGTCATGGAGTTTCTTTCTTAGCGAGTAGTCTGCATGTGGTCAATATGTATCGGTTTTCGCCCGATTATCCGTTAATTAACTGGACAATTCTCTTCTTTTTAATTAATCGATGAGGCAAATCTTTTGCCTTTGTTTCGAAAAAAAAATTCCAACGGAATGGTTCATTGGTGGATGACCAAAAATGACAGCAATCAAAGCAAACCTCAGCACTTGAACGGTTGACTGCGACCCAGACCCCTCGCGTCTCGTGGGTCGCTCCTGCGACTCACGAGGCGACCGCGGCCGCCCTCCCAAACCTCCCCGCCTCCACGCTCCTCTCCCTCGCCGCCGTCGCCGGCGGCCTCCGGCCGGCCCGCGGCGGCGGCGGGGCGCTCCCTCCCATCTCCTTCTCCCCTCCCCTGCCCCTCGGGCGCTCTCCTTCTCCCCCGTCCGGCGAATCGGGCCAGATCTCGCCCCAGCGTCCTTCCCCTGCCCTGGCCGGCCGTGGACTCGCTTGGTGGCGGCGCGGCCCTCAGTAGGCGTGCGGGCGTGGGGGTGGCGCGGGCGGCTGCCGTTGGAGCCTGGAGGTGCGGATCCGTGCATATGGCGGGTGGTCTTGGGTGGGTATCCCGATCGTCGCTGGTTGCCGGATCCACCAGCTTCGACGGGTTGCCTCCGATCTGATGGAGTCCGTGGGCATGGCCCTTGTCCTGTTGGTAGCCCTTGTGGTTGCTTATCTGGGATGCCCAGGAGGCCAGATCTAGGGTTTGTCTCCATTCGGGTGAAAGGTGGCGGCTTTGGGTGTTGTGGGTGTCAGAGCTGCGCCGGTGCGGCAGCACGGGTGGCCTGCTGCGTGCTTGTGGTCCATCGCCATGTGTGTGGTGGATGAGGATGGATCCCCTGGGTTTCCGGAGCGGCGGCTCCGAATGGTGGGCACGGCGGCACCTTTCCGGCGGGTGTCGCTGTGCGAGTGCTCGTGTGGGCGGTGAGGCGGCTCATTCTGGGGGCGTCCATCATGCGGGTGTGGTCTTCGTTGCCACGCAGCCTGTTTCGGGTGTTGTCTGCAACTTTCCTTAGCCGGCCATGGTTGTTGGATCTGGGTGGTGGGGGTTGAGTCCCGAGCGAAAGCTCTGCCCGACTATGTCGGTGCCGGTCATATCGACGTTGTTGTGTGCCGTTTTCCTTCTTGGAGGTGTCATCGTGGGTGACCCCATTCGCCACGGGCTCTGGGTGAAAACCATGGGTCTGGCTGGTTCCAGACCGGACGGTGGTGGCGTTGTGGCGTCGTGTCCTCCTTGGAGGCTCCGTCTTGTGAGCAGGGTCCTAGGTTGCTGGTTGCTAGGGGGAGTTTTGTGAACAATAGCTTCTTCTCGTCGTGTGTCGGGTCCTTGCCTCGACGGTGGTGCTCTCGTGCGGAGCTAGGTTCGGCGAGGTGGTTGTGCTAGAAGACCTCCCTTTGGTGTCCTGGCCCTGGTCCCCATCCGCGTTCTAGGGTGATGAACACTCCATCGTCCGACGGTGCGGCGCCTCTCGAGCTGGGGCGAGGAGCTGGGGGCTCCTTCTGGCGATGGAACAGGATGGTGCTAGTCTGCTGGGCACCCAGGCGATGGCATTGTCATAACCCCCTCTGTCAGCTGATCTCCTTCTCGAGCCGGCTCCATTCGCAGCATTGGTCTTTCGAGCATGTATGAGGGCTCCAGTGTCTCCTGTCTTATTTTTGAGCTTTGTTGCTGCCTCTGGGCACCCATGTATCTTGCCGAGGCTCTTTCTTTGTTTTATTCTTCTGTGTTGTGTTGTACCGTTGGTTGGTTGTAAGGGCTTCATTAATTTAAAGCCGGACGCAACCTCAGCACTTACCACACGGCCACGGTCACTAAATTGTCGCCTTGACCGTCAACTTTGACCTCCTTCAAGCTAACGCCGTTAGTCAGTACGTACGTCACGGCGCGCACCAGTCGACAAAACTCCTTCGTCTCGACGTTAAATCCTCCGCAAAAAATACAAATAAATCCGAAAAGGCAAAACCCCCGAAACTTCTCCCCGTTCCCCTCTCTCCCTCTCGCGTCTTCTTTCTCCTCGCAACATTTCGTTCGACTCACTCACGGGCGAGCGGGAACGAGAGCGCAGCCGCCGTTTTGACCCACCCAGCCGGCAGATCAAGAACCGTTATAAGCGCCTTTTCCTCCCCATACGGCTTCCCACGCAAGCCGCCGCCGCTGAGTTTTCTGCTCCGCCAGCGCCGGTCGCAGATTCCCGCGAAAGCGATGGCCAGAGCTTTTCTTTTCTATCCTCTCCCCCTTTGTGCTCTCCGTCCTGCCAAAGCGGCAGAAAGTTGCAGCTGTTCTTGATTCTCGCGGGGGGCTTCGCTGGTCTTGGCGGCCTGGATGTGAAGGAGCCGCGGCGGGGGCGATCGATGGGCACGGTGAAGGCGTGGGTGGCGGGCAAGTACGCGGAGCCCATGGGGCCGATGCACGACTCGCTGCGCGTCGCGTACGTGGTCTTCTCCTTCTGCGCCGCCTTCTTGCTCGGCGGCATCAAAGGCATGTATCTGCTTCCTCGCGTGTTTGCTTTGCCATGGGGTCCCGTCCGTCCCGAGTTTCTGATGGTGTGGCTTACTGTTCTGTTCTTGGGAAAATGGGTGTGCAGCGATGGTGGTCGGCCCGGTGGCGGCCGCGCTGATGATACTGGGGAACGTGGGCGTCATACTCGTGCTCCTCCCGGCGCACGTCTGGTGGACCATCTACTCGCTCATCAAGTAAGCCCCGAAGCAGACGAAATCTTCTGTTTTTGTGTTTTTCCGTGTGCTGGAAACAGAGCATTTTTGTTGGTTCTGAGCTTCCGATCCCTTCCGCTGAATGTTCAGTTCAGGGGGCAAAGTCCCGATTCTGCCTTGGCCGTGGTTTCGAGAACCCGATTCTGCTGCCAATTTTTCAAATTTCATTGGCGAATCGGATGATCCACCATCTGAGAATGAAATAGAATAGTTAAACTGATTACTGTTGGTTGTGTTCCTCTGCATTCTGAATCCAGGACGGACCGCATCAACGCGGGCCTGAAGCTGGCGGTGGCCATCGCGCTGCCGGTGCTGTTCGGGCTGTGGCTTGGCCTGGGCATCTTCGGGAGCGCCCTGGTGGCCCTGGGCTACGGCTTCTTCACGCCGTGGATCTCCACCTTCGAGGCGTTCCGGCAGGAGAGCGAGGCCAAGAAGTTCGTGCATGGCATTGTGGTAAGGGCACGGTCGCAGTTAATTATGAGAAGTGACAAATCTCTGAGATTGACGGATGATTTTGTGCTCCCAGGACGGGACGTGGGGGACGATCAAGGGCAGCTGCACGGTGGTGAGGGACTTTGCGGACATGTGCTTCCACTCCTACCCCGTTTACCTCAAGGAGTTCCGCGAGTGCTCCCAGGACCGCGAACCCCTCTCCATAAGGTATTGATATTATCGTGCTAGACCACATAATGATGATATATTAGCACTGGGTTACCTGTCTATAGCTATTTAAGATTTTTGTCTGAAGCTGTTGATATTATCATGTTAGACAATATAAGATGGTATTTATTGTTATATTAGCACTGGATGGCCTGTCTGAAGCTGATTTTGTCCCATAGTATGATCTTGTGTGACAAGAAATTTTGTTTCATATTGTGATCTTGTGTGACAAGGACGTGCTTATTTGGTAGTAATACATTTTGCATAAGAAAAACATGCCCTGGCAGCTTGCCATTTTGGACTTAATGAAGCATAGTAAAGTCTGTAAATCTGGGTCGATCTTCCAGTCATGATCACTGCACATTACATTATATATTTATTTATTTTAGAAAAGGAGGATTACCCCCGGCCTCGGCATCAGAGTGATGCATGCAGCCCCCACATTATATATACAGTTGCTTGAAGCTGGACACTGAAAGTGACGGTGAATGCTCCCTCAAAAAAAAAAAAAAAAGTGATGGCGAACGCCTAAAATCACCCTGAAAAACGTGTTCTGTTTTGTGCAGGCTGTTGGACGTGCCGTCATGCATACTCGTCGGCCTCCTGGGGTTAATCGTGGACATACCGCTCTACACGGTGATCGCGCTGATCAAGAGCCCCTACATGCTCTTCAAGGGCTGGCAGAGGCTGCTGCACGACCTCATCAGCCGCGAAGGCCCCTTCCTGGAGACGGTCTGCGTGCCCATCGCCGGCCTGGCCATCCTTTTCTGGCCCCTGGTGGTGGTTGGGAGCGTCCTGCTGGCGGTCGTCTCCAGCATTTTCGTGGGTCTCTACGGAGCGGTCATCGTCTACCAGGTCTCTTTCTTGCCACTGCCGCCGTGTCTCGTGCCATTTCCTGCCCGTCTCCCACGCGTTCGATTCCATACTGCGCGCGAAAGAGATTGCCTGATGTGGTCAAGTTTGTTCGTCGTCGCAGGAGAAGTCCTTCCGACGGGGGGCTTCGTACGTGGTGACCATGGTCGCCGAGTTTGACGAGTACACCAACGACTGGCTTTACCTTCGCGAAGGGACTGTTCTTCCAAAGTAAAGTGTTCTCCACTGCTGTGTTTGAAAACTTTGGGTTGTACTAGTAGCTTACTGTACTTTGTTATGTGCTGCTTTATTCATTCCTCACGGTGCAAATGTTTTCCACCAGGCCTTCCTATCGGAAAAGGAAACCGTCCGATTCCGCCGAGTTCTCGGTCAGACCAAATGTTTCTGTTAGGGGAGGCGAGCACCCTAGTTCATCCAGTGAAGCACCAGCAATGCTGGTTCCGACTTTGGTTCCGGCGAGATCAGTCAGAGAGGCGATACAAGAGGTCAAAATGGTCCAGGTCCGTTTGTCACCTATGTTTAATTCTTACCAAACCCCCGTCTTATTTCACTAGAAATACCAAGAAACATTCATTGTTTCAGTACCATCAATGTTCTTCATATGCCTGGAAAGAAGAAAGAAAAGGCAATGCATACACTTTTCAATCCATGCTTCCTCTTTGATGCATGGCTACACATTTCTATTCTTGTATCCATGCTCTCATAGATTGGGTGAGCTAGTCCCAAGTGAGGTAATGCTATAAATGAAATGGTACCATCAAAGAAGGCAATGTTAAGCATATGTTAGTTGTTGGGGTCCATGGTCTAATTGAAGAAATGTTGTAAATGCAAGGAAGACATAACAGAAGGAATAGTTGAACAGTATAAATGCTGAATCTATTATTCAAAAGAAGCACATAAAAGAAGCAATGCTGGCCTATTGAACTTACAAGATTGTATGGTAGCTACTGACCTCGCCAGTGGCCACAACTAGAATATAGACTTTGATTCAAGGATATGAAAACTTGGCAGCCCCTTTTCCCCAAAAAAGGTATAACGCTAACATAAGCATATCCATTGCAGTTTATGTGTATATGTACCAACCCAAATACGTAGTGTTGTTCTTTTACACCTTCCTCTCTGATCAATGTTGGAATTCTATCTTCTCAGACCAAACTGGAAGCTTCTTTTAGCGTTATTTGGAAATATAATAGGTACTAGATCATAGATGAGTCTGTACAAAAATTTGACTCAAATGCCATGAGATGCATATGCGAATGAGAAAACATAAATACGCAGATGTACTAGGTTTACCTATGCTTTAAATGTGAGGTAGTGGATTTCACCTACAATACCAGATTTTGCACCATGTATATATTTTATAGAACAAATAAAAGGTGCCACCAAAAAAAATTCTACACCGCAGTGTACATGGTGCTTCATTTTGAATGTCAAGTCCCGCCTGAATTCCTAATCATTCTCCTTGATTTGCAGATATGGGAAAACGTTATGAAGTCATGTGAGCAGAGGGGCCGGGACCTACTGAACTTGAATGTCATAACCAGCGTGGATCTGACCGAGTGGCTAAGAACAAAAGACAGTGGCAATGAGACGATAAACCTGGGACTGCCTTCTTATGATATGCTGTGCACCGTCCTGCAGTCGATCAAGGCTGGTTCCGCGGGGCTACTGCTCGGCAACGGCGTCGAGGTCGATCAGCAGAACCGGCCGCAGGACCTGCTGCTGGACTGGTTCTTCCACCCCGTGCTGGTGCTCAAGGATCAGATACAGGTGCTGAAGATGACTGAGCAGGAAGTGAGGTTCTTGGAGAAGTCGACTCTTTTCGTCGGTAGTAGTTCTGCTACTGCTAGTGCGGATGTGTGGGATAATGGCGCCGAAACCCCCCGAGACCCCGTGAGGACGGCGCAAATCCAGGCGATCAGTAGAAGGTGCGCTGTCTCCTGCAATTGGTTGTTTCTGCTATAGAGTTTCATTTGACATGTCAGTTCGTTGTTGTTCTTTTTTCTGATGATGATGTTGTTGCTCTGCTCGCAGGATGGTGGGGATAGTGAGGAGCATGTCCAAGTTCCCGACGTACCGGAGGCGGTACAGGCATGTGGTGAAGCTACTGGTGGCGTACGCGGTGGAGCGGGAAGGGTCGTTCGGATCGTCGGCGTCGGGTCCGTCGGTCTCCTTCGAAATCACACACCTTGAAGTGTAGATAATGCCGTCGTCTTTTGCTTCTTTTTCTCTTCAGTAAGTAGGTATCGCACGCCGTTTTTGTCTGTGCCTCTCCTGTTAGGAACTTCTGTAACTTTGTGTAGTAGTAGTCTTTTTTCCTTTTCGGTAGTGGGAGTGTGTATAGTTGTTGTATTTTGAGATGATGCATGTGCCGAAACTTTGAGGCATGGTCTTCAGTTGTGCTGTAAATTCTTGTATATACATTTTCCTAGGGAATTGATCGGTTCTTCAGTAAGTGTTACGTTGTTGCATCTTTTGTCTGGCTGTGTTAACTGTGGAGAGCTGGCATGATGGTAACCTATATGAGCAAGAATTCGTCGAGTTTTTTTTTTTTTTTTTGCAACGAAATTGGGAGCTTTAATGATGAAGTATCATAGGGTTACAATCTGCCCTAAGGCAAGACAGAAGGAACTCTGGGCTTGAATCAAGCCAACTTTCGGTGCCATCAAGTGAGCAAGCTAACCGAGCACACTTATGGGCTGGAACATTCGAAGTTCTGCCTACATGAGTAACCGTCAGAGAAGCAAAACTAGCACTAATCTCCTCTAATTCCTCCAAGATAGGGGCAGCAATTGAACGAGAATTGTTGCGCGATTTCCATAGATTGACTAGCTCCAAGCAGTCAATCTCTATGATCACATGTGAGAAGCCACGAAGTTGAGCAAAGATCATCCCCTCCCGAAAGGCGAGAAGTTCAGCAATGAACGGATCAGTTACGCCTAGCAGGGGTTTACTCCAAGCCCCTAGGAATGACAAGTGTGAGCGAGCCACACCTCCCGCCCCTCCATGTCGTCAACACTAACAGCGCCATCGGTGTTTATGGTTACCCAACCTGCTTCAGGTGGTCGCCATCACTGAGCCGCCGAGGCTTTCTTGCGTGATGAAGGAAGTTCCAGGATCGCCAAGGTTTCATGAATCCATTTTAGAGCTTGAACTGGGTCATAACCCTCACGGTCATGAGTCCAATTGTTACGTGAAGACCAAATACTGTGCATGATCGTGATGAACTTGCAGCGATCATCATCTGTGAACTGGGGATCCAGCAAGATGTCTCGCGCCCAAGTATCCGGGTGCAGCCGAGGCAAACGAAGCTGAAATCTTTCTCTTGCTGCGATCCAAAACTGCTTTACATGAGAGCAGTGTATTAATGCATGAGGCAAATTTTCATCCATGGCCTTGCAGATTTCACACCGCCCAAGGGGTTTGATGTGTCGATACTGCAAAGTGACCGAATCTGGTAGAATCCCCCGAAGAACTCTCCACCAAAATACTCGGACCTTGGGAACAACGTTTAATTTCCAAAGGGCTATCCACATCTGTTTGTTAGCTGATGAAGCTTCTGTAATCGTCCCTTCCTCTAAAGAGCGATGTTGTTACGAGTCACGAGAGAGCGATACGCGGATTTTACAGTGTAGATACCCGACTTCTCCAAGGCCCAAGCCAAAGAATCCTCACCCCCGGCGGCGTTTAGAGGAATATTCAAGATCGACTCAACGTCCGGTTGCAGGAAATTAGCTTTAATGACGTCCACATTCCATTGACCTGTGTACTCATCGATCAGCTCTGAGACCCTCGGCAATGGAGCAGATCCAATGCGACCCATCGGCTTCAGAGATAGAGTGCCCGGGATCCAGCTGTCGGTCCATGTTGAGATGGTTGAGCCATCCCCCACTCTTTTGATTAGGCCAACATCCAGTGCCTTTCTCCCGGCAATGATTGCCTTCCAGGTAGCTGAAGCTCGAGCTGGGGCAGTAGCGTTAAGGAAGTCAGTGTGCGGATAATATTTCCCTCGCAGGACTCTCGCACATAACGACTCCGGTTTCGTCAGAAGGCGCCAGCCATGTTTCCCAAGCATCGCAAGATTGAACATGTGCATGTCTCGGAAACCCATGCCTCCCTTCACTTTGGGTCCAAAATCTGACAAAATCTTGAGGAGAAACACACGTAGCAGCCAGCTGTAATCCACTTTTCCCTTGCATCGTTTTTTTAGAGAAAAGGTCTCTTTCTCTTGTGCATCATTTATTCATTTTCTTCTACGTTTTTTTCTTTTTGGAGAAACTTTTGCTTTTGTGAACCCGGAGAGATTTGTGGGGAATCAAGGCAGGTTTCATCGGGATCTTCTATTCAGCAACCAACGCGCTGAACAGGGAGGAAATGCGCACCTCCCGCCCCCCACATGCGTTTTTGGGCAGGCCCATGTGCGGGGCGGGACGCCCCCTGTATTTTTCATTTCTTTTTCTTTGTTGTTTTTATTCTCTTTCCAAATAATTTAGGGTTATAAAAAAGTTCCAATTTTTTTTAAAAATATGAATTTTCAAATAAATGTTTGAGAAATCATAAAATGTTTGTGAATTCAAAAAATGTTCATGATTTTGAAAGATGTTGGGGAAATCATAAAATGTTCGTGGATTCACAAAATGTCCGTGATTTTGAAAAAAAATGTTCGCATATTCAAAAAATGTTCATGAGTTTGGAAAAAATGTTCGCGAAATCAAAAAATGTTCATTATTTTGAAAAAGTTCGTGAATTTGAACAAGTGTTTGCGAATTCAAAAAATGTTCATGATTTTTTTTTAATAATGTTTGTGAATTCAAAAAATGCTCATGATTTTTTTTCATAATTTTTGCCAATTTCAAAAAATGTTCCCACATTTCAAGAAAAGTTCATCGATTCAAAAATTCGCTGATTCGGAAAATGTCCATGAATTCGAAAACTGTTCATACATTTCAAAAAATGTTCATCAAAGCAAAAAATGTTCGTGAATTTCAAAATTGTTCCCAAATTTCCAAAATGTTCGCCGATTTGAAAAAATGTAGCGATGGTTGGCAAGCTCGTAGGCCTGCTCGTGGTGGTTGGCAAGCTCCTGCATTTGGAAGTGCCAAAATATATGTTGATGGAGGTATAGACCGAGGAGAACAAAAGGGGGTTGTCAGTGCAATTTGCCACGATGTGAGTGGAACATACTTGGGTGCGTCGTCAATGTCTCAAGCCATTGCTTGTAGTAAGCCTTTTCGGAGGTCTTACACATCCAGCGACACTTGAAGCCATTGCTTGAAGTTAGGCAATGTCTCTAGCTCTTGATCCAAACCTCTCCCGGCTATAAATTCATAAGGACTGTCTGGGAGTGGTACGCAACATTAAGGAGGATAACCCATGCAGCTATGGTGTGATCATTAAGAAGATTCTATCGAAGAAGGTGTTATTCCAGGAGGTGTCCATTGGTCGTGAATATTGAGCATGCAATATAGAAGTACATAATCTTGTAAAAGCTGTTGCTTCTCTGGAGAGTGGGCACCGTGTTTGGCTCACCTCACCCCCACCTATAGCTTATATCCCTACAAACATCGTTTAAATAAAGCTATGGTGTTCTAAAAAAAAGCTATCGGGCTATGACCCGTTTAGCCTTTAAAATTTTCATTCTTTTTCTTTTTATTAAAGCATATGAATTGAATATTTTAAAAAAATAATATCACGAGCTTAGAAAATATTGCCAGCCCAAGATGCATTTGAAAAAACCTTTTATTTTATAAATGAATTTTTGGGCTTTTAAATAACTCCCTAAATTGATTTTAGATTTAAATAATTCCCCAAAATATCTTTTTTACTTCAAATGAAAATGATAATAAAAATATGCATGAAATAATGATATGCTTCTATTAGCATCCAAATTGAAAAATTGGAATGTTACACCACCGCGCACACATTGGCACAACACCTACTTCAAGTCCTTGGGTACTAAATAAATCAGGCAATGAAAAGTTAGTGCTTCGAGTAAGGCCCACATGGTGGTTTATTAGCTGGTACACAAACCGGTTGGTAGGTCGGAACTCAGAAACCAGACTTGTCAATGTCACCGAAACTTGGAAGCCGACCTCGTCATAGCTGAACACAGTAATGGAATGTACACCCATGACCCAGCGTTCAAAGTAATGCATCTCAATGCGGATTGCTTCATTCCCAAACAAGAGGTGGATCATAGAGTCGAGGACTAGAATAAGCCTAGTTATGACCTGTGTGAATGCGTGATCACATCCATCATCCATGATCCATCCGGCGAACCAAAGAAGCGTTCTCCGCCATGCGTGCCAGTCAGCGGCCGGCCCTCCACAATTCACGGCCCCAATCGCCATCCAGTCTAGAACAGAAAACGATCGAACCAAAGTCGTCGAAAGAAAACAGCATGCCGTTGCCGACGGTGAAACAAAGAAAAGAGCTAACAAGGCCCGAAGGAGCACAAGTGCACAGCTGGCTGAAACCGCAATGCAAAGCAAGGCAACCAACCACTTCCTTGGTTGCATTCATCCATGTGAACGTATTAACTTAAAAAAGAAAAACGAGAAACCGAAAAGGAAAGCTCTCCTTGATTACATCCGCTCTAGGCCAACGGGCATCCATTAGAGAAATCTCCAACAGCTGCCTTATTTATTTTTGAGCAAGAGGCATTTTTTGGGCACGAAGAGGTTAAATACGTCCTCCAACATCGGTACAACCACAAAAAATTTGTAAAAAAGATTTAGGCAGCCCTAAAATACACCACGAAGTGCTGCAAATATACAACACTTCCCATGCTGCCGCAAAAACGAGTGACTGCCCCGCGATTCCCGCCCATGGCCGTTTCACTCCCGCGCCCGACCGGGTCTCCACCCCGCCGAAGGCCACCACCGTCGCTCCGCCACCCGCCCCCAACTCCATCCCAACCCCGCCGCTCCCCTTCGCCACCTCGGACGGCCGCCGCCGCTCCAATTTTGCATCCGCTCATGACGGCCGCCACTCCGCCGCCTGTAATGGCCGTAGAAGCTCGGTTGTGTCCCTCTGAGGTGGCCTAGTGGCCACCGGAGCACCGGAGCTTGCCGCCCGACCGCCGCGACTGAGCGGATCGACGACGAGCTTGGGGGCGGCGACGGTGCGGCGTCTCCGATTTTCGGCCGCACATCCGCCTTTCCCACGTCGACGGAGGACATCCCGTGGCCGTTTTCATCTCCTCCTGGCAGCCACCAGCCACCGACGACCCGCCAGCCGGATATCTCCTCCTCGCCCAAGAGGTGTTCGATGAAATTCCTACAAAGGTAAAAAAATCGTTTGCGCTTTTTTGTATGCACGTGTAGAATTTTAGCTTGATAGATAGTTTCGTATTGTAGATTAGTTCGTGTGACTCCAACTATTGCTATGATTCCTAGTCGGGTGAGGAATTTGACTTGACCGAGGAGGAAGATATTGCTATGATTGTGATGATGCACAGGAACAAGAGGCCAAAGCATGGTTGTTCGGTTTTCGGCCATGAGTTTCTATGGAGAGAACGGAAGAGGCGGGCGACCGATTGATGCGCAACTACTTTGGCCCAAATCCTCGTTATCCAGAGAGGTACTTTCGACACCGCTTTAGAATGTCTATGACCTTGTTTATTCACATTTGCAATGCTGTGAAGCAACATGATCGGTCCTTCCAACAAATGAGGAAGTGCACCGGATTGTTTGAACATAGCGCTGAGCAGAAGGGCGCTGCCACATTGCGCATGATGGCCTAT
The DNA here is from genome assembly GCA_039707655.1 of Elymus sibiricus. Lineage (NCBI taxonomy): Eukaryota > Viridiplantae > Streptophyta > Magnoliopsida > Poales > Poaceae > Elymus > Elymus sibiricus. The sequence goes on along the minus strand of CM077666.1, from coordinate 340,638,897 downwards.
GGTGTTCCGGAAGATTCCATTGATGATAACTTGGCAATGGAAGAGCACTTCAATCTTCTTCGCCAGACAATTTGCGAAGGCGGTTGTCGAAGTGTTTGGTCTAGAGTATTTGAGATCACCTAATGCTCAGGAAACAGCGAGACTTTTGGAGATGAAGAAGGACCGTGGATTTCCGGGTATGTTGGACTCCATTGATTGCATGCACTGGAAGTGAAAGAATTGCCCTGCACAATGACATGGACAGTTCAAAGGACGCAACAAGAATGTCACCATCATTTTTGACTCCATGGCCGATTAGGAGGTATGGATTTTGCCATGCCTATTTTGGGATGCCTGGATCTTGCAATGATATCAATGTGCTGAACCGATCACCTCTCTTTACAAAGTTAGCCAATGGTGAACTCACACCATTGAATTACTCCAGAGTTAAAAAATTGAGAACGGCACAAATCATCAGACATGGTTGGAACAAACCACAAAAGGGTTTTGTCAAGTTGAATGTGGACGCGACTTTTGTAACACCCCTAAGAAATGAGCTACAGTAATCCCTTATGATCAGTGCCAAGTCATCTTGATTTACAGTGCTTGATCATCATTGGATCATATCTCATTTCAAATTCCACCATTGAATTCAAATTCAATTTGCAAGTGAAATTTGAAGTTGCACAAAAATTGCTGAAAAATAGTTCATCATTTAGCAAATATTCCATAACAATTATTTGTTAAGGAAAACAACATCACTTGTTTGCTTAAATGAACTATAGCAATTTAATCAGTGCTATTTCAGCATTTTAAAATGCTATCTCATTTGTGAAAAATTCAAATGAATTCATCTTGCCCCCAAACTTTTTGTGGTAGTGCCTAAAAATGCAAAGGAATTATGTGGCTTAGTCCCACATTTTTCTAAAATGTTTTGGTAGCCCTAAAATTTCTATTTCTGTCTCTGTTTATTAACTAAATGGAAAAAACCCAGAAAAACAGAAAAGAGAAATAAGAAAAAGGGGAGAAGACCTAATGTGCGCTAAGCCCAGGGCTACAGGGACCGGCCCAGCCCACCTGGACCGTCTCCCCCCACCCCCCATGCGTGTCAGCGCAGCCATGGCCGAGCGCGCGCTGCTCCGGCCACAGCTCGCCACGGCGACGGGGCAGGTAGCCGGAGGAGATAAGGACAAGCGCCTCGAGCCCCCCGACGAACCCCGCCCTCTTTTTTTCCCCTCTGCCTCGCTCGTTCCCCTTCTTCCCCCTCACCCGAGCGACGCCATGGCCGACCCGTCGTAGACCACGCGGCCACCGAGCTTCCCGCACCTCCTCTCAGTGTCCACCGACCTCCCCGTCGTCGACCACGTCCTCTCCAAGGATCAGACCGAGCCGGACGGCTCCACTTCGAGCGGATCGAGCTCACCTCCCCGCCTCAGACGCCGGCACTGCTCCGACGGATTCGCGTCCACCGCTGCTACTAAGCTGTCAACGGGACCCCGTGCGCCCTCTAGGTGAGCTCCTCGTTGGCTCTCCTGCCGGCCCGCTCGATCCGATGCCTCTGCTTGGCTCCGCCATGGCCGCTGCTCTATTTGCCACAGCCGAGCTCGTCGTCGTAGCCTTAGTCCTTCTCGCGACGAACCGACCGCTCCGGCGTGCTTCTGGACCGCCTAGGGAACGCGTAGACGCGTTAGTTGAGCAAACCGAGGCCCTACTGCTGCTTCTACTCGAGCCCGACTCCGGCCGCCGCCACGGCTCATCGCCGACGCCACTACCGGCCACCCCAGCGCCAACGGCCAACACCGTTGGATGCGCGCGAGCCTCAGGAGGCCGTAGGAGCAAACCGCGTCCGAAATGGACCCCCGTAGCCATTTTTCGACGACCCCCGTGGGCACAGCCGTGTTCTGGCGCCACCGCCGGCGCGCCACCGTATTTGAACGCCGGCGGGACCCACCGGCGAGTTAGTTAGCGCTAACCCGACGCCTAACCCCACTGACTGTTGGGCCCGGGTACTGTAGCATTTAGGATTAGTGCTAATTAACTGCTAACTAGTTGTTCCACTGACAGGCTGGGCCCACGCACTAATTAAACCTAATCAGATTAATTTAAACTCTGTTAAATTATCAGAGGCTGGCATGTGGGTCCTTTGACCCTGTTGACTAGTCAACAGGTCAGCGGTTGACTGCTGAGTCAGCTTTGACTAGCCCCACCATTCAGCCTCTGCTGACTGGACAGTTGACCCAGTCAACTGGGGCCCACTGTCAGTCTCAGGTGCACTGCTGGGTGCACTGGACCGGGTGCACCTAGCATTTTCATGTGCATTTTCGAATTTGTTTTAATTTCCAGGAATTTCAGAATATTGTTTAAAACTTTGAAAAATCATAGAGATTAATCCGTAACTCGGATGAAAAAGTTTTCTACATGAAAGTTGATCAGAAAAACGAGACGAATCCGAATATGCCCTCCACATACCTGTCACATGCCCACAACACTGCAAATATGGAACCTTCCTCTCCGGTTCATCTGTCTGACAGATGCCTAATACCGGGAAAATATTCCCAGATATTTTCCCGCTCCGTCTGTAATGTGTAGCACTGCGTTAGATCACCCCGGCATAGCTTATAGTCATGTCATGATTTGTGATTGCTTTTGTTGCCGTGTATTTATCTGTTTCTTCCCCCTCTTCTTCTCCGGTAGATCCCGACACTGACGTGGCCCCTGAGGACTACTTCATCACCGACAACTCTTCTTTTCCGGCAAAGCTTCCAGGCAAGCAAAACCCCCTTGATCATTCCTATATCGCCCATTCTTTCTCTCCCATGCTTGCATTAGATTTTGCTACGGTAATTGATTGCTCCTATTTTGATGCATAGCCTGTTTTTGTAACTGCTGTTGATACCTTACCTGCTATCCTAAATGCTTAGTATAGGTTGGTTAGTGATCCATCAGTGGCCCCGCACCTTTGTCCGTGTTGCCATGCTTGCTTCCGGATGTTTCGATCAGCTTGATCGATGTGCAGAGACCGACACATCACCGCACACCCCCTTAGTTGTACGACTCTGCAGAGCTACTATCGAGCGCCGAGGGTGATACCTCCTACCTCACTCCTGATGATATCTCTGTAGCGTAGCTAGTCAGTTGTGGGTTACCGAGGGTGATTCCTCTTTCACTACCTCCGATGATGCCTCTGTCGTACAACCCCTCAAGTGTGAACCATCGAGGGTGATTCCTCCAAGTTCACCTTGATGGATACATCGAGTGGGAATCCATCGAGGGTGATTCCTTGGATTTCCCCCTTAGTGTTACGGACACACTGTTACATTCCACTGTTGCCCCTGTTTATTGTTACTGCGGGACTGAAGGGACAGGCGGTACCACCCCGGTAGAGGTGGACCTGAGTTCCCGACAGTCTCTTGGGAAGTTGGGTTGACCTGGAGGGTACCCGCGAGATAATTACGTGGCACGGCCGGGCATTCCGGGCCCTTGCCGTAAGTCCACGAGACGGGGCGACGGGACCACAGATCGTGGATCGCTGATTGTCACCGCGAGCTCCCAACACACTAATGGGATTTGGATATGTGACCTGAGTAGGCCTCTGGCCTTTTCGCACTAACCACCACGCGGGAATAGTATGGGCACTCGGCGTCGTATGTATCAGCCGAAGCTCTACAGATGTCAGCAGTTGAGCAGCGCGCGCCGGGTTGGACTGGGTACGCCCGCGCTTGTATTAATGGGGCTAGGTCTGCTCCCGGCCGCGTACGCAACGCGCAGGAATGCAAAGGGCGATGGGCCCAAGACCCCTGAGCGCTTATGATGTAGACCGGCGTGCTGGCCTCTCTGTTGAGACTAGGTAGGGCTACGACGTGTCGATCAGCCAAGGCCGGGCATGGACCGAGTAAGTGTGTCCGGCCAGAGTTAATCGAGCGTGTTGGGTAAGTTGGTGCACCCCTGCAGGGAAGTTATCTATTCGAATAGCCGTGTCCACGGTAACAGGACGCTCGGAAAATATTCCGATCTACTACAACTAGAACTGGATACTTGTGATGTTTAATAATATGTTAGCTCCGGGATTGCTTTCTCGCAGAGAGTCGAGGAAGGATCTCTGGGCATAGCTACTAATATACTTGTTGCTACTACTATATTTATGTGCTAATCTATACTTTTCTAATGCCGCAAGACGCTGAAGATGCTAGTCTTCGATAGGCTAGGCCTTCCCTCTATTCTGGCATTTCTGCAGTCTAGTCCACTGTTATAGCCCTTTCACTTGATACCGATGCATAAATAGAATAGTTCTGATGTAAGTCTTGCGAGTACTTTGGATGAGTACTCACGGTTGCTTTGCTTTCCTTTTTTCCCCATACCCGATTGCTGCGACCAGATGACGGAGCCCCGGAGCCAGCTGCCCCATCCGACGACTACTACTACCCCTCTGGTGGAGCCTAGTACTACGTGGAGACCGACGACCAGGAGTAGATAGGAGGCTCCCAGGCAGGAGGCCTGCGCCTTTTCGTTCTAGTGTCGTTGTTTTGCTCAGCCTTCTTAAGGCAGACTTGTTTAACTTTATATCTGTACTCAGATACTGATGCTTACGCTGACTCTTGTGTAATCGAGCTTATGTATTCGAGCCCTCAAGGCCCCTGGCTTGTAATATAAAGCTTGTATGACTTTTAATTTGTGTCTAGAGTTGTGTTGTAATATCTTCCCGTGAGTCCCTGGGCTTGATCGTGCGCATTTGCGTGTATGATTAGTGCACGATTGAGTCGGGGGCGTCACAACTTTTGACGTGGACACAGGTTCGGGGAGGACGGGTGCTATTATACGTGACTGTACGGGATCTCCAATTGCAGGTGGTAGTTGGAGCATCCCTACAATCGATACACCGTCAACTGCTGAAGCGCGTGCACTCCGTGATGGTCTGATCATTGCAGGAAACGTCGGTTGTAACAGAATCTTAGTCGAGTGCGATTGTATGGAAGTGGTGGAAGTCATGCAGAATGGCGGGAACTCACTAGGCATGGCGGCAGCTATCTATGAGGAATTTAGCTCAATTGTCCTAGGGAGGCTGAGGAATTTAGCTCAATTGTCCTAGGGAGGCTAACAGGGCAGCTCATAATTTAGCTCAATTCAGTATGGGGAACCAAATGTGGCAGGAACCCCCAGATTTTATTCATGCTGTTCTAGCAGATGATGTAACTCTTATTCAAGATCAATAAAAACCGCCATGATGGCTTTCCTCAAAAAAAATAAAAAAAATAAAATAGTCGCACATACAACTTTAGATATTACCTGAGGTTTTCTGAAGTGGGTACCTTCGTCAAGCCAATTTCAAAATATCTCAAGGCGCAGCCACCTGTTGCTGCTACTTTTCCATGTCGTCTTCCCCTATGTCGACCCAACCATGCATAGAAATAGAAATCGTCGTCACAATCCAAACTCGTTTTGTAGATACTCACGGGACTTGGGACTACGACGATCGGGTAGACGACGCCTTCTTCTCTTCTCTACCAAAAAAAAAACCCGGCCTCGTCGTGTGATAACGGCAGACCCAGACCTAGCCCACCTGGCTGCCTGCCGCGGCGCGTCCGTTAAAAACGCAACGCAGGGCGATTAGATTGGTGCCGCGCAATAAATTTGTCCGGCCGGGGACGGCGCGCGTGGGAGCGGGCTGGATTTGCGCGTCGTCTTCTCTCTCGGAGCGGCGCGCCCCATGTGAGTGCCGGGCCCCCCACCACCCTCGCCGATCCCGCAAAGCAACAGCTCGCGCGCCCAGGCAAAAAAGGCAGCGGAAAGTTTTGGGGCCGCTTGCTCGCGCTACCCGACCACACCACCACCGCCAGGCCAACCCTCCTGCCTGCCTGCCTGCCTGCCAGCGCGAGAGACCCGTCCCGCGCGCGTGCTCTCGCCCAGCCAGCTAGCCCGCCTGCCTGCCATGCGCGCCGGATCCGCGGCCGGGATCTGAGCGACGATGGCGGAGGCGAGGACGCCCAGGCGGCGCCACGGGAGCATGGCGCTCGCCGACCTGCTGCTGCGCGAAGCGTCGGCGGAGCGGGCGGACGCGGCGGGGGGCGAGCGGCCCGGGGTCGCGGCGGGGCAGGCCGCACGGGCCAGGAAGGGCGAGGACTACGCGCTGCTCAAGCAGAGCTGCGAGCGCCACCCGGGCGCCTCCTTCTCCGCATTCGCCGTAAGCTCTCGCCCACGCGTCCGCTGCATTTTACTTATTCATCTCGCCCGGCGATCTGCTCTGACAGGTGTTTGGTTGCAGATGTTCGACGGCCACAACGGGGCCGCCGCCGCGGTGTACGCCAAGGAGAGGCTCCTCGCCAATGTGCTCGGCTGCGTCCCTGCCCACCTCACCAGGGACGAGTGGCTCGCCGCGCTGCCCAGGGCGCTCGTCGCCGGCTTCGTCAAGACCGACAAAGATTTCCAGACAAGAGGTCAAATTCCCTGCTCCCATACATGGAACTAATTAAGACCCTCCATTCCTAGTAGTACTACTCCAATTACTGCCATGGCTAGAAGTACACACAGCTCTATGCCCAGCCGTAGTTGGGTCATCAATTCAAATTGTGTATGGGCATGCTCTACTGGTACTACACTGGTACAGTACCAGTGCTGAACCTTGTTTGTCTACTCCTGTGTTTCAGCGCACTCTTCGGGGACAACCGTGACGCTCGTCATAATAGACGGGTCCGTTGTGACTGCAGCATCTGTTGGCGATTCTCGATGTGTTCTTGAAGCAGAGGGTTCAATTTACTACGTGTCGGCTGATCATCGTTTTGATGCTAGCGGGGAGGAGTAAGATTTGTTTATATATCACGAAAGCATTCCGTTGCTCTCTTCATGAATATATGTCGCTGGTTCTTATCACTTTTTGGTTTCCATTTGTAGAGTTGGACGTGTAACGGAATGTGGAGGTGAAGTTGGCAGACTAAATATTGTTGGTGGAGCTGAGGTTTTGCTCTTCATCTTTTGCTTCTGCTCAAGTTTTCCCTCTATTTTGCGTGTTGGCAGCCAAGGAACTTTCTAAAGTTGAATCTTTATATTTTGATGACTTTGAAAAGATGTAGCTAGGAAAGTGTTGCTATCTGTTAGCGACTGATTTGACTTGTACCAAGTTATTAAGTGTAGACTTTTCATTTGGTGACCAGGGCTTGCTGTTTACTTCAAATTCGCCTTTTTTCTAACTGTTTGATTGTTTCTTTGTAATTTTAATCTGTGCGGAATAATGAATCGACTTACTTATTATACAAGTACTAATTTTGGTTTAGAACCACACTTTCCATATTTATTTTCTCATGTTTCCCTGAACCATAATTGTGTTAATAGGTCTGATTCACACCTTTAGCTTGACCCTTCTTTCCTTTATTGCCCACCCAGATTGGCCCCCTTAGATGTTGGCCAGGAGGTTTATGCCTATCAAGATCAATTGGTGATCAGGATGTTGGTGAATTTATCATTCCTGTTCCTTTTGTGAAGCAGATCAAGGTACAATGTCCTAAAATTTCTTCACGTCTGTTCTGTACAGAACCAAATTCAAACGTCACAATAGAAGTGATAGGCACCAGAAGTTCTACTGTCTGAATATTCTCGTTGTCTTTGTCATCTTTATTTTCTTGTCACTTTGTGAAATGTCCTTTTTGTGTAAATTTGATAGACATGGGTGCTTCTGCAACCTATTGCAGAAGCACAACCTGTAAAATTCAACACCATCTGAAAAAAAATCCTAGTTCTATTTTGTCTATTGTACAGAAAAGATACGATATATTTGCAAACATTGCAAGAGTCTTGTAGCAGTACAGATTTTTGTGGTTCACAAATAGTTCATATTTTTGCATGATGTTTCTCAAGTGCACATGTATGTGGCACATCTACACAAAATCCATATTGCCTTTTGAAATATACAAGGTGCAATTTGCAAAAAGTTTTGTCTGCACCCATGCATGTGTGAAAAATTCGCATTCTTGTAATAAAGTGTTTTTCTGAAGATTTTTTTAATCATATTTTGGAAATGTTAATGTCTTCTAATGCTTGCTGCAGCTATCTAGTGCTGGAGGTCGTCTTATTATTTCAAGTGACGGTGTTTGGGATGCCTTGACTGCGGAAATGGCTTTTAGTTGCGCACGAGGGCTTCCTCCAGAGGCTGCAGCGGATCAAATTGTCAAAGTACAGCCACTTAACCCCTCATTTCTTAGCATACAACCTGGAATCCTCAGTTTGTACCGTGTCTTTGTGCATTAGAATAAAACTGTTCTTTACTGTTGATCTTTTGCAGGAAGCAGTGGATTCAAAAGGATTAAGGGATGATACAACTTGTATTGTTATTGACATAATACCGCCAGAAAAACCGAAATCCACTATACATTCTCGAAAGAAGGCACGGAATGGCTTTAGTCTTTTGAAAAATATATTCATCAGAAAAAGAACATCAGACACATTATCGCATGCTGATACGGAACGTACTTCTGAGCCCGACTTGGTGGAGGAAGTCTTTGAGGATGGGTGCCCATCTCTGCTAAGATGGTATGTACCCTTTCTCCATCGCGTCGATGGATCCATACTAGTTCACACACAATTATATGGTGAACCCAAAGCTTCTTCACTAAACAATAAACTCGTACTTGGGAAACACTTAGCTACTCGTGCTAAACTAATAGCAGTGGTTTAGCTTTTTGCTAATTTGTGATATGCCATTTGAGCTGAAGATGTTACCTGAGTTACACCTGTCATATTCAACTGAAGAGACCTTACTCTGCAGGCTGAAAATGTATATGTTGGAACTGTTAGAATCTGTGACAACAGTCGATGTCATACATCTAATAGAAAATATCATTTTGATTGAGCAGTGGGTATGGGTTTTCTAATATATACTCCCGCTCTTATATTTCTTTACGGAGGGAGTAACACCTTAACATCCAACAAAACAGGGCATAGCCCTTTAGACTGAAGTCAGGTGTTGCTGTGATTGGGCTACCACATGTTACATTTGTGTTTAATTTAGTACATTTGGCTAGCATTACATTTTATCAACCAGGCAATAAGTCCTCCTTCAACAATTCTTATTGTAGGACGCTATACTTCTTTTGTAGCATTGCTAAATATTTGGATTCAGTCCTTCAAGATTATTTTGTCAAAAAATATGATTCGATGTTTAATTGGCAACAATTGTCATGTCTCATGAAAACACCATATTTTGCCATACGCCTGGTCGGGTTCCACTATTTATTGACAACAACAGGACAACTCAAACTCCCCCACCAGTGTTCATCCAGAACTTGACACAAACATCAAAAGAGAGAAATGTCAACCGTCCAATCCTAAACTTATGGCGAAAGTTCACTTTTCAACAAAATACTACCTTGAACCATTGAAATGCTTCAGTTTCACCTCAATTGGTTTCACAAGTGCCTTGCGGCCCACATGGATGCCACGGGTCTGCAACCTCACTGCCACATCATCAAAAAAAAAAAACTTTGCCTTTACCTTTTTTTCTCTCAAGCATGGACAGGGTTGCGTGGAAGTTAGCTATCCACGTGTCAGAACCATGACTTGGTTTCGAGATCTTATGAGTTTCAACTCTAGCCTACCACAACTTCTTTGGGACTGAAAGGCTTTGTTGTTCTTTTTGTACTATTTTTCTCCGGCTTCTAGAATTATAAGTTTTTTCTCTTTTGTGGAAGTTATTTTATCCCAATGGTTCTGTTTGTCTTGCATTGCCTGTTCTCGTAGTGTTTGTTTCTCCACGCTAGTGACATGGCAGTGCTTGGACAGCCTGCCACCCGAAACCACTCATGGAACCAGCTGAGGGTAAAAAGTGGCTATTTCAATAGTTTGAGGTTGCAATTCAAGCGGTTCTAGCGTTCAGGGTTGAAAAAACTATCTTTTTCCCGTAGTTCAGGGGTGAACTGAAAAAGCAAGCAATGTAGAAAAAAGCGCCTGTTTCGCTCCATATGGAAACACCTTACGAAGCTGAATGGCTTACCAGTTGGGTCTCATCCACACTTTTTTATTTTTATTGTCTATTAATTGTTGACATTTTATTTCTGGTGAATGCAGGCTAGACTCTGAGTATCCAGTCCGAAATATGTTCAAGCTCTTTGTATGTGCAATTTGTCAAGTAGAGTTAGAGTCTGGTCAGGGGATATCGATACACGAGGGTTTGTCAAAGCCAGGAAAGGTGTGTCCCTGGGATGGTCCGTTCCTTTGTCACAGTTGCCAGGAAAAGAAAGAAGCAATGGAGGGAAAGCGGCCGTCACGTGGTATTTTATCTTCCACTCTTCTGACCTATTTGTCAGCTTGAAAGCCACATTTGGAATAAATCTTCCTATACCTGCAGATTCCTCCTCAAGAAACAGTGGGTCAAGTGACTAGTAACCAAGGGCAAGAGTCATCTTGAAGCAACCATCTAACGATATTCTGAAAGACCGATGCATAGCTGACAGTTGGCATTCTTGCAATGGTTGAAATGTTAGATGTATTATCATGGAGTTAGGATCTAAGATGAACAGCTGGATTAAGAGGGAGGGAGGGACTTATGTTGAAGAGCCAAAGCAAAAGATACTCCTCGTCTTGTGATGCTATGGAGCAAGGGAATTGCCTGTTGATACCAACATGTTCAGTGGGCTTTCTCTCAGTGGCGGCGCATAAACAGGACGAAGGCGTGTTAACTAAGAACGGCTAATCTCTTCTAAGGTCAGCCACCATGTAAATTATCCATCGTATAGAAGCGTGACGCATAGCCGCGGCATTGTATTTGTCAAGTAGGATTAGCTGTGAGATCCTGAATTTCATTTTGGGCAGATCTGAATTATGGTCACTTGGACAGTTCCCTATTGGAATCATGCCGTATCTTTACATGATTCAATACTGTAATTAACACCTAAGGAGATTGTGACAGGGTGCAAACATGTATGGATACTGGGCAAGGCCAGCTTTACCTGTGCTCAGTGTAAATACCATTTGTGATAGGATTCCTGACTTGAGTTGCCACTGCTGTGCTGGCATTTTTCTGAAGGTCTTTGCTGCCAGTCCGTATCTTCTGTGGTACGCATTTGCCATGTGAGTAGGTATGCTTGTTCTTGAGTAAACAAGACATGTTCACCATTTCTTTTGTTCCCCTGTATTCCTTGTGAATGACGTGACGGCTCACTCTTCCGGCTGGCAAAATTTATGGTTCTCACTGTCTCTAGATTTGACAAGATGGGCAAGAGGATGATAAAAGCATGGCTTCTTTGCCCAGTCCACGCTGCTTAATTTAGATGGCCATAGGAACTGCTGATAATTCCTCTACCCGGGTCGCCGGATTGCTCAGCACTACAGTTCAGCCTGTGTTACACTTGTAGGGGTGTTTGCATTGGTTGCAATTTTTATGTGCCTACCGGGATTTACCGTGCCAAGCAAGCCCTTGGTGCCTCTTTTTTTTCCTCTCAAAAAAAACACTAGTGCCTCTATTCATGGACGCACTGGGTATGCACTTTGGCTCAATCGAAGCATTGACCTGAAAACACGCAGATGCTAAATAAAAAGACCTGAAAATACGCAGGCTTCGCAATTATTCTTCAGGTTATCTTCAGTTCCTGGCGTTTTGACCAGATTCTAACTTAGCAGCAACTGAAATCATTGCAGAACACACACATCAACTTTTACGCGTACTTAACGGATTCCCGCAACGACTTAGACACCTCCCTGCACTTGATTCGAATGCCCATGAGTCGCTGTGCAATGAATATGATAGAGCAGGAACATCGCCCTGCCCAATGACTCCGTGGATCCACTTGAGCTCCTCAAAAGAGCTGGACAGAAGCGACCTGGTCTGCGCACATACACATATTGTGGTGCAAGAGATACTGAACACAAAAGGGCGAGCTTTCGAATTCTTGTCTGAACAGGAAGTACATAAATAGCACCCAAAAAGAAGAGCGTGAGGAAATGTGATTTGTAAGGGATGACAAATCTATGAGCTGGCTGCTGCACTATCAGATATACAGAGTTCAGGCCCAAATTAAACGTAAATGCACATGGGCACAGTAATACGTAGCCACAGGCTAAAGGTTCAGAAATAACAGTATCTTGACCAAAGAAATACCTGATGCCACAGACATGGGCACAGTATCTTGTATGAAAATTCAGCAAGCACTATCAGAACGAAGAAATACCTGATGCCTGTCGGAGTTTCTCGTAGGAAACCCAGAACACAAACTGCCATGGGCCAAGCCTGGCCCATGTAGGTAAGAAACCCTTCCACAAGGCTGTCAGGCCCTCGTATTTGACGGTCTTGACCAAACAATCGTAAGAATTCCTGTATAGAGCTTTCGCCTCCAGGCCCTGGTTCATCATCCTGGTTTTGATCACATCCGCTGGGCAGCTCAATGTAGTCGCAGACAGACCAGAGGCAACAGAGGCCAGTGTGTGAGCATACAGGTTATCGTCGCAGATCTGCTTGCCGATGATGAAATGCTTTGCCTGGTCATAGCAGGTCAACTCGCCCATGTTGACAAGAAATGCTCGCTGGGCATTAGGACCAACCCCCTTCCAAAGTCCTAACAAGCCTTCTGCATGGGCGATTTTCGTGAAGGCATCTAAGATTCCTGTATACCGAGGTTGGATGCCTTGGGTCAACAATCTGCTGTCTGCTTGCATCCTTACCTTGATAAGATCAGCTGGGCTTGCCACCACCTGCACTGCAAAGTAGGAGGCACATTAACTATTGCGTTAGATAGCAATGTGTTGGGCAAGGAAATACTTACATTTGTTACGAGACCATGATTATAAATCTAGCAGAAAACTATAACATGCTGATCACTGGCTGTTACTTTCCATGTACGAATATCACAAATTTTTCCAGGGATACAACCATACGAGTACCATTTATATCACGCAAGGGGTGTAGTGAACTGCCAACCGTCCCGGGAGAGGGGGGGGGGGGGGGGGGGGGGGGTATGCGGAACAATCTTATAGTTCATTCAGGCCTTATCAGCAGATGAAACGAACATGATTGAGGTTGATGCCATTGCCACGGCCAAGATGGACCCCACTGTGGCTTCATGTGTCAAGGAGGTATTAGTAAATATAGTCATCACATGAGGATAAGGTGGAATGCAAGCACGTACAGATGGTATCATGTACACGGCATGCCACAGTAGCTGGAGATATCACTGCCTTTCTAACAACTGCTGCCACTGCTTGGTGTGGTTGTTGTGCCATACAAGTATACAACAACACATTCACACCGAGATGTGCTGCACTATGCCTCTATCATCTGTTGTGGTACTTCAGTTTTTGGGGTGATAATGAGTTAATGATGAGTGATGACGATAAAGTCTTCACTTTCCCCATAAGATGTATGCATTTTGGTTTCAAACTTACAAACGTACGTTTTGATTACTTCAAGCAACTGGGCTATGCACCCGGTGCATAGAATCCATTCTGTAATATCTAATACACTTCATACGAATGTAAGAGAATGGCAATGCTTAGCAGTGTTTAAAATGAATAGCTTGTTACAGTATCCAAACAGCCCCGTAGCTACAGCCATGCTAGTTTCAGATATACATTCCTGAATTCTCGCACTCCCAGTATATACTACTCCCTCCGATCCAAAATAAGTGCAGTTCAAAATTTGAACTAAAACCACGACGATCGGAGGGAGTATTTTAAAAGCCTAATACCAAAGCAGTTCTCAGTCTCGCACTGTGAGTGCATCACAAGTTCTCAATCTAGTTCAGGAGATCACATTTCTCCATCGTAGCAAGTACTCCCTCCGTGCTTTTTGACACCACTCATTATGGGACGGAGGGAGTAGCACAGATCAAAATTTCCCTGATTAGCTAAGACGAATTGCACATCGCCTTGCAGGCACAAGAGCATCGCACTTCGACGGATCTGATATTTACAGTTACAGAGACATATTACCTGCGCGGCGACGCCGGAGGCTCCCCCAGCAATCGCCTTCTCGAGGAGGCCCACCTCCCGCCCCCCGCTGGCAAGGGAGGACCGGAGGTGCTCGTAGCCGACGATGCGGAGCGGGGTGTAGAAGAGGTGCCGGAGGACGGCGGGGGAGAGACCCCGGTAGAGCCCCCCGTCGCGGACGAGCTCGCCGGCGACGCGTAAAACGCCGCCGCCGCCACCCCCACCACCACCGGTGCTGCGGTGGAGCTGGAGGCGCGTCTTGAGGGCGTCGAGGGGGAAGGTGGAGACCTCCGCCGTGGCGGCCGAGACCGACGATAGGGAGACCTTGGCTAGGGTCTCGCTCGCGCGCTGGTCGCCGGCGGCGCGGGGTGACATGGCTTACGAGGACGGACACCTCACTCGGCGTACCGGTGGAGTACAGATGCCTACCGAGCGTACATCTGGACCGACCAACGATGATCCAACGGCTGTAGAATCGGTCTGTGCGGAACTACGATCGAGTGGTTCCGCCCCAGATCCCGCGCCGCGGCGGCGAAGACCACCGCGTGCCTTTGGATCCACCGTCATGATCCTAAGGTTCAGCTGCTGACGATTACTTCTTTCTACTAAGTTGGTTCCTTTGGGAATTTCATATTGCAAAGGATAGGAATTTTGTAGGATTTTTTTTGGGATCTTTTGGTTTGTAGGCTCGCCCGTTCAGCATTGGAACCAATCCTTCACATTTTAAACGAAAAAATATATTAACCTGGACTCAATGAAAAAAAATCTCATTACATGCATCAAATGACATTTTTTTATACGAATTGAGATACTCGCTTCATGTGGTTTTCTTTCATATTTTGGGCGGGCTCGGATCACATTCATGGTGCCAAGTGTCTTGTTTCTTGTCAAAGGGTGTGCCGTCCCAAGCAGCTGGGTGGACTGGGGGTGTTGGACCTAAACAAGCATGGGCTGGCTTTAAGACTGAGATGGGAATGGCTCAAACGCACGGACGAGGCTAGACCCTGGCAGGGCTTGCCTCTAGCAATGGATGCCCAGGTGCAGGCGGCATTCAACAGTCTAGTTCATTGGAAAGTGGGAAACGGAGAGCGAGTACTGTTTTGAAAGGATCGTTGGATCGATGGATCATCAATGGCAGAGCTCGCGCCCCTGGTCCTTGAACGAGTCCGCACGCAAGTGGTGAACAGGCGCACTGTCCGCGAGGCTCTGCTCCCTCATCGATGGGCAAATGACGTAACTGGAGAACTCTCCGCGGACGGGATGTTGCAGATCATCAACCTTTGGGAGATTATGATCAACTTGGTCCTCGATCCGGCGCAAAGAGATACCCCTACATGGAGATGGAACAATGGCGGTTCTTATACCTCGAGATCTACCTATGACATGTTGTGGCATGGTAGTATCCGCTTCGCGCCCGGCTCCGGCAATCTGGAAATGTTGTGCGCCCTTATCTTGCAAGCTGTTCATGTGGCTTGCTACGCAATACCGGCTTTGGACGGCGGATCGACGGCTACGACACGGACCGCAAGACCAAGCCTCCGCTTGCTACATCTGCGCTCAAGAGGAAGACTCGGTTGATCACATCTTGCTTCACTGCGTCTTCGCTCAGCAAGTTTGGCACTGCTGCTTTCTCCGGGCCAAGATCAGCATCATTTTGGTACCAACTACGAACGACAAGATTGCAGACTGGTGGATGCAGGCTCGCAAGTAGATGCCGAAGGAAAACAGGAAGGGCTTTGACTCTGTCGTAATGCTCATATGTTGGAACTTATGGAAGCATCGCAACAGATTGGTGTTCGGTATGTTGGAACTTATGGAAGCATCGCAACAGATTGGTGTTCGGTCCGACGAGGGAAATCTCGACAGTGCTCAACTTCACCTGTCAGATCTTCGAGGAACTCAGTTCTTGGGTTAGGGCGGGAGGACACGGAGTTAACATATTTTGTGAGTAGTAGAGTAGAGTATTAGGAGTGGAGTTCCCAGGGCTGGTTGGTGACCATGAGTGTGGTGCCAGGGCCTTGATGTAATCAACAAATTTCTTATACATATTTCTGTCTTCTATAAAGCTAAGGTACGCGATTGCGTACTCTCAAAAAAAAAAAAATCCTATGAACCAAAGGAGGCCTTTGTCCTAGTCTCGCTCTTACTAAGAGAAAATATCAAACTACAAGCTACTGGTGCATATACCTTGGAACGAAGCATGGTGTTCATGGTGTATTAACATGTTTTTCTACCTTGCAATATGAACACGTGTTAATAGCACAACAATGTACTGTACTACAGTGGCAACAGCTAAAATTGCCTACCCCTATTGTACACCCTCAGTTCTTTTTCGTAGAACTGCAACGTATTAATTCTGTCAGAAGCTATTCAAAATCCTGTTCTGGGATATCTGGACGAGTGTAAAAATTACAATTCTTTTTCTTTCCGTGATGCAGTGTCGGCTGTTAACTGAAGAATGCTGTACAGTGGCTGGTGACAAGGGGTCACTGAAGTCCCCACTCATGCTGCCTGCAGAACTTCTCCCCCACCTCTCGCGGAGTCGTATGGGAGTGTGCTGAGCACCTTCACCCGGAACATGGCCTGCAAATTTGCACAAATTGATCAGAGTTATGAATCAGAAGTGGGCATTTCACGACGATTCATGGTTGACTGGATCATCAGGGCAGACAGGAAGCAAGGTAAGCTGTGGAGAACAGGATATGGTTACCTTCTTATCTGAACCAAACTCAATGGCATCGGAAGGGTGGAAACGAACTGGGAAGTTTGGAGGTAACCGGTAGCGTCTACCTTCGTTGCTGGAGATTACACGCAGAAAAGAATGAGTTAATGGTAGACGTTTTGTGATATTCCCAAACAGAAAGGCATAGCGCTACAGGGGAGAGGCGAAAGGACAGGCGACCGCTGCGCCCCATCTTCCGCTGGTCAGATCTGCGCCTCTCTCCCGTCCGGACGGCGGAGAGCCGTCGACGGGAGTGGGTGAGGCGCTGGTCTGGCCAGCTGGACTTGTGTATAGTAGGATAGTATCTCTAGCCTAGTTGTTCTGTTCTTCGGCCGTTCCTCTCTGCTCCGGCGGCGATGGCGGCAGCGAATAAAGCTCCTCCAAATCCTCCTTCGTGCTTGTTTGTGGTGGATTTGGGAGGTGGTTTGGGCGCCATCCGGTTTCCGGCTGGATGGATGTCCTGGCTTCCAAGTGGCGGCCTCGAGGCGGAGGGGTTGCTGCTGTGGTATTTTGCTTCTCCCTGCTTCGTCCTTTCTCCGCGTGCGTGTTCTCCGACGCAGGCGGTGGATGCAGGGGAGACTTTGTACAGGAGGTTCGTGGCCGGTGGTGGTCGTCTTCGTGGCGGTCTTGGTGGCCGGCGAGAGGATTGGCTATCCAGTGCGTGGTTGGTGGTACGAGGCAGCAGCTCCGGCGATTCTCCTTCGACGGCATTGGACGGAGGAGCCGGTGCTGGGGCCGAGACGCACGGGGATATGCCCCGGTCGACGCGCCACAGCGACAGGGCCTCGCCGTTCGCGGCGGTGATCTTATTCGACTCACAAAAAAGCTGGCTTCAGCGATGGTGTGATCTCGGTTCTCGGGATCGTGGAGGCCCTTGTCTTCCTCCGGTGGTGGCAGCAGAAGGCAATGGACGCCAGATGTTTTGCAGAAAAGCCCTCCAGGGACTTGATTGTGCTTTTTCTTTTTGTTGGGGCCTTTCTGCATTTGTGCTGGGACACCTGTCCTCTCGTGTGATCTCTCGGAGATTCTGCGTGTATGCCACGTTTGGCTATGTTTATCTCTAAGGAACATGCAGTTTCTTCTCAAAAAAGAATGAGTTAACATGTAAAGTTTCGACTTCTGGAGCAAGAGAGTGGAATCAGGCTGCTCTCAGAACTTACTCGTTAAACCATGTACCGTGCTCGCTTCCGAGATCGGTCAAATAGAAACCCTTATTCTTGCATGTGATAGTAGCATGGATCTCTGATACCTGCAAGGAAGTTCAACAGATCAAAGGGAAGTTAAGAAATTTATCGACAAAGGAAAAATGCAGCCAACCGTTCGATTTTGAGGATTAAACGGGTTACACTAAAAATTTGCCACATATCATTTTAATAACTTACTTGTGGCAAGGGCAACGACAACGAAGAATCGGAATTGCTCGGATCTGGTTTGCTTCTGCCAAGGAAAAGAGACATTTGTTTTATTCCGCAACGCTTGAGGAAAAAAGTGCCGTATAGAGAGAAATATTTTTGCTATGTACACTTACCCAATAGAGAGTGTCCTCTGTTCATCCCTGATCAAACGAATGGGCTGCAAGGCAGAGTCGTCTCCAGAGCTCATAGGGAAGAGGTACCACCTGTGAATAGTGTCACTCAAATAACTACTCTTTTCAAAGGCGCTGAAAGTAGTATGCAGAACATGTCTGGTTCAAAATGAAACCAGAGGATAAGCAATGAACGTACTCTCCACCCATAGCTTGTTCCAATGCATCGTCATCCTGAAACCATCGACCAAGCTGGTCGCTTGCCTACAGTGGGATGCTAAATGTCAGAGATTGTCAAATAGTTATCTTGTTTTGTAGTTAGTGTTTACATGTCTTTTAGAAATATACCTTGTCAGAAAGCCGGCAACTTAATGGTCTTCCTTCTAGCTTTGAGCTGCATATCAGAAACAATATTCATTTCCTATTTCCATCATGATTAATAGATAGAGAGTAAGAAGAGACAATTGGGAAGTCCTTCTGTGCATGGTGAGAAGGCATCTAACCCTAATGAAAATCAAGTATTGTTCTGTATTTACAGATTCCATTAAAAAGTACAGCACTATTTACTTATGAGCTCGAAATGGAAACAAACTTATAGCTCAAAAGAATCACCTGTTGCCACCTAAAACCCAGCTCAGCATCAAAGGCATTCCAACCTTGATGAAAAATCTGCCGCCAACTCTTCCAGGATGCGGTATCCTCAACTTTGTCAAAAACTACATGTGACAAATATCCATATAGTAATTTTAGTCTGCATTGTTTGATAACACTCTTATGACCTTATGACGCAGGTAATCCAGTTTTAAACCTTGTTTCATATATCCAATAAAATCGTGGGTGGCCAACTCAACAAGCAGTTTTAATCAGGCCCAAGAGACAAAAGCTAACTAAATGTGTTTAGAAGTACAAAGCTGCGTAGTTCTTGACATACCGACAAAGGTCCCAGACCCACACCTAGATATGGTCTGTAAGTGGTAGCCATGATTGCAGCCATTCTTGCCAATCCATGTATGATAGCAACACGTAGCTTTCTCTCCTTCTCATAACTGCAGACAAACATGCAAACAAATACTGTGCCCATCAGTCGACTTCTAAGGACATAATAATAGGAGGACAGCTTTGAAGTTGGATTCTGTTAGCATTCTACTGGATGCTAAAAGCAATACCATCTGAACAAAACTAACATGCTACAACACAAGGAAAGAAATAGTTACCTCCTCAAGGAGGAAATAACGTCCACAGGAGTTCTAGACTTGACACTCTCTTCCCAGGCCTTCTCAAGCTCTACAGCCAGCTGGTAACCATCCTATAACAAGTGACAAGTTATTTTAGAGCAGCTAGTAGCTGGTAACCATCCTATAACAAGTGACACAAGTTATTTTAGAGCAGCAAGTAGCTGGTAACCATCCTATAACAAGTGACAAGTTATTGATCAGCGAGTACTATATCTCACAACACCAAGGCAAGAAACCTATCCACCATATGCTGCATTTCTGATAGTGACAATGATATCATAGGCATGGCTAAGTAATTATGTACCTCGATAGCCATGCAGCCACCCTGTCCCAGATTTGGCTGCATAGCATGGACAGAGTCACCAAGCAAGGTGACACGACCTTTCCCCCAGTTGATAGTAGGTGGCCGATCGTATATATCCCGGCGAAGAATTGCTTCCTCCTCTGTTGCATTTAGCAGATCTATGACATTATCACACCAACCGCTAAATATCTCGAGCAGTCTTTTCTTTTTGCCTGTCAATATACAGCATTAGTGGATGAATGGATGACAAGCACATAGGCAATGCCTATCAAATATATTTCCCTCATTCGCATCATAGACTATACGAGGAAGGAAACATTTAACTAACTTAGTGCAAAAGCTTCCCTCTGGGCACTCACCATTCTCAGGATCAGTACCACCAGCAGGCTCCTTGTGAAATGCATACCACTGCATTTTACCACCACCAACATCTGAGGAGACGAAATATTGTTTGTGACCAAGAAACACTCGGTACCTTCAACAGAGGAAGAAGGGGGAGCGCATTAGTATTTCCAATCAGAGGAAATGACAGTACTCATTCTCCAGAGCTGAGCCACATACCCTACTGTGTCAATATCAGGAGGCACAAAGTCTGCAATTCCGGTGTAGCAAGTGTATTCTGAATAAGATGCATTCGTTTCGCCAAAAAGCGACTTCCTCACCTATCCAGTGAAGTAAATATTAATTCAGGTCCCTCAAAAAGATAAATCTCTATTAAGGTCAACTTTGATCCTGTTTTTGAAAAGGCAACTGACTGCATTACCTTTGACCATATGCCATCTGCTCCAACCAAGAGATCACCTTCAAATTTCCGGCCATCCTCCAATATTGCAGTAACCTGCACTTATCCGGTGAATGTTACAAACATTAGACTTTTTCCGTAACAATGTGAGCCAGTTTTGCACTGGGATGGCCACTCAAAGACAACTGAACTGATGGTTCACCTTGTTGCCATCATCCGTAAAGTCAACAACGTGGCAATCGTTCATTATAGCGTCGTCGCCAACAGCACGGGCAAGAATCTCCTGCAGCGTCATGCGGCTAATGACCCTTGTGACCGGGAGCCCTCTGTCAGCCGCAGGAGTGAAGGTATCAAACTTGATGTACCTGTATACCAACATGGCTCAGTCAAATAAATCTTGAAGCTGATCAACAAGCAAATTCAAAAATGCAGTAGAATAAGCACACGTACGTACTCCACTTGTTTAATTATCAAATCAGCATCGATAAGTAAGAAACAAATTACAGTGTAGTATTATTCATTCGCTCGTGTTGCTATCATTGACTAATTGTAGGTCTACTACGATTAACCATTCAAGTGTGAGCTGTACTAATTGCTATGGTATGGCTTACTAAAGCAGGTGAGCATGAACTGCTACCAATCGGGTTGTACCAAGTGTCGACACTGTACTCGTGAACAGAGTCTTCTTACGCTGGCTAAATTGCGCAGGAGCTTGCCTCGGAAAGTAAAATCCACGAGAAATTCCAAGATTTCTAGGCGCAAGGCGCAAGCAAACAAATCCTTCGTAGTGGTATAAGAAGCACACAAGCAGTCGGCTACTCGTGTGAGTGGGCCATGATTAGTACCAGGAGCCGGAGATGCCGTCGACTATCCCGTTGACGCGGTCGCCGGTGATGCATCCGGCGTTCATGATCTGGTCGGCCGCGGGCATGTCGACGGCCTCGAGGACGGCGAGCGCGTTGCTCTGCAGCTGGATGGGGCCCCGGTACTTGCCCTCCCCGCGGACGGCGCTCATGTCCTTCTCCAGCACGAGCACCTGGAAGCCCTTCCGCCTGGCCGCGAGCGCCAAGACCAGGCCGCCGATCCCCCCGCCGGCGACCAGGACGCGCGGCTTGGGCTCGTGCATTGCCGCGTCAACGACCTCCGCAGTGCACCTTACGGGGCCAGAAAGGCAGACGCAGCGCCCCTGCGGCGCGCGCGGTGGGTGCAAGGCGAGTACGCGCCGGAGTGTTGTTGACGAGGAGGAAGAGGAGGCGGGTGGGGCGGAGATCGCTGTGCCCGCGGGAGAGACGCGGGCGCAGGTGGAGCTTGGCATGAGGAGGAATTTGTGACAGTAGACAAGCAGCCAGCCAGGGAAGTCCCCGTGGAAGCTAAGCTTGCGATGAGCTGAGCAGAGAGTGCTCGCTGCCGGTCAGTGCAGAGTTGACTCTCCTCTGAGAAGCCGACTCGCTCTCAGTGGACATGCTCTGAGCCTGGCTTTACTGAAGGAGGAGATCTTCCGGGGGGCTGCTGGTAGGCAGCTATTTAGCCTGGCGACCGGGATGGGGCAGCTACCAGGCAAGAGACACATGGGGGTGGCATGGCAGGGGATGAGACCGCCGGGCACCGGTACTCGCGAACGCTCCCAGAAATGGACTCATTGGGCGGAGGGGGGCTGTACCGTACCGGCGCTGAGAGCCGGGATAACGAATTTTATGGGAACGGAGACGGAGGAATTTCTCTTGTAGCGGAGGTCGGTGGTGGCGGGGAAAACGGAGTCCAGGATTGGTGCCCTCCTCGGTGCGTTTGGGCGGTCGGGGGACGTGGCGGCCGTTGCCCGTGTGGGCACGCCTACGGGCGAATGGGAAGCCGCCGCGCGCAGGCAATCAAGCAACTCTTTTCATTTCATTTCATTGTTGCCCGGCCGGGTGGGGCGGGGCGTGGGCGGCACCGTCTGGGTGCGTGGTCGTGGGATCAGCAGAGAACTAGGAGTAGTATACTAGTAGCGCGAGCGTACGTGCAAGTGGAATTATACGCGGTGAAATCATCACGTTGCGCGCTTATACTGTGCCACAACGGGCGAAGGCACCACAAGTGACAGAGAGCAGGTGAGCACATAATAAGGAGCAGGCACGCACGACTGATTGAGTTGAGTGGACGTACCATGAGCCGGAGATGCCGTCGACGAGGCCGTTGATGCGGTCGCCGGTGACGCAGCCCTCGCGCATCACCTCCTCGGCCACGGACATGTCGATGGCCTCCAGGGCCGCCAGCGCGTTGCTCTGGATCTGGATGGGCCCGCGGTACTGCCCCTCCCCGCGCACCGCGCTGATGTCCCGCTCGAACACCGTCACGTCGTACCCCTTGCGCCGAGCCGCCAGCGCCAGCACCAGCCCGCCGATGCCGCCGCCGGCCACAAGCACGCGCGGCTTCCCCTTCGTGGCTCCCGACTTCGACGACGCCGGGGCCGTCTCCGTGGCGGCCGCGGCCGCCGGGCGCATTGCCGCCACCAGTCTGGCGCGCGACCTTTGTTTCTTGCCGCTCTGCGGGGCCGAGAGCAGGATGCTCTGCGCCGAGTACTGCTCCTCGTGGCAGAAGAGCGTCTTGGCGGGGGAGGTGGCGGAGAGGAGCGCCATGGGCATGGACCCCAGTGGTCCGATTGACGAAGGAGAAGAGCGTTGTTGGGCAAGTGGAAGTGGAGAGGCTGTGGCCGGAGGGGAAGTGTTAAGGTTGGGTTTCTTGGCTTCTAGAACTCTCGGCTGGACTCTTTGTGGAAGGGGGGAGAGGGAGTGAAGCTGTGAAGGGGAAGGGGAGGGGACTGGTGGTAGTGAGAGGCTGAGAGGAGGACGAACCGCAGCCAATCGCTGGATTCCATTTGGAATGTCGGATTGATCATCCTGGCCCAGGATTTTATCCTGCCATCTTCTGCGCGCGTAACACAGGGAGCCCGAGCTTATACCATTGTGCCAAGGTAGTACTCCCTCCGTAAAATAAATAAGAGTGTTTAAATCACTAATTTAGTGATCTAAATGCTCTTATATTTCTTGACAGAGGGAGTAGTTAATAAAAGTTAAAACAACTCACTGTTACTCATTTTATTTTACGTCAGTAGATTATTGATAGCTCCAAGTTGGATTATTAGAATCGACACAACATGCAAGAGTCATACATAGCCTTATTTATCCTTGTATTTTTGTTCGTCTGAGTTGTTTGGTTGTTTCATATTACCATTTTCGTTAATTCCAGGCTATGTGTTTGCAATTGGAGTTTGTCTTTCCTGCATTCAGCTACGCTAACCATGCAGTATGGAGCCAAATCGTATCAGTAAGCTGTATTTCATTCTGTATTTGCAGATACTACATAGAGTTTGCGTGCCTCTGTGTAGCAGTAAGCTGCCACATGGGATCAGGAGGCCAACTAGAGAAGCAGGCGAGGAGACGTGGCAGCTTGGTATTTCATACGAGCTGGGAGATCTTTTTCCTGGTTGGCGTATGGCTTCATCCCTTCTCTTGCTGGGCGTCTGTTTCAGAGAGCGACAGTCCAACATATCTTGCCATTTACTACTACCTAGTTTGTCGTACGAAAGATAGCGCGTCGTTTGAAACCTTTCTTACTTGGTCGACTGTAGAACAACCGTACGCTTGTTTTTTACTTGGTCGACGGTAAAACAGCTGTACGCAGCACCCAGACTTGCGCATTTGCCGACAATGGTGCTATGGCACTAGCTGCAAACAGCAAGGTGTGCTTGGTTGATGAACAATCGCCAGACGGCTAAAACAGGGTGCCAATCAAGTCAATTGCAGTATTGCTCTGCGCATTTTCTGCGACATCGCAACAACAAAACAGACGATCACGTAATAACACTTAAAACATAACAATGTAACAAGCTGGTGAAATCAGACCAGCAAAATATAAACATAGGCAAAACGCCTAATTACAGCTTTTACTGCCAGAGCTGAGACATATAATAAGCAACACTTGAAAATAGGCAAGTATGCTATGGTTCAGGCAATCGTCCTAAACCAAACGATCACGTGCCGAAAATTGTTCCTAAACTCTCTTAACATCTAATTAACAGGGTTGCAACTAGGCATTCCTGAAAAATAATCGTTTGCTCTGAAAAGGATGAAAAATGAGCTATTTCGTCATCATCCAATTCGACGCCAAAAAAATGTTGTTAGATATTTATATTCAGTATGGAATCAAAGCTTCAGCCCTTGAGCTGCTCTCCAGCGGCAGCAGGCGTCGGAGCAACTCCACCAGTAGTTGGCCTGGACAAGACAAAGCACGATTAAGTTACCGTGAACAAGACTAATAGCTGCAGTCCTCTAGGGCCAATGAGGACGAGGGCCAACAAAAATGGAATACTTACAGTCCAACCATGACTTTGAAAGCATCATAGATGCCCCACTGAGCTCCAGTGAGGGTACCAATCATCACGATACGCAGAGGGAGCCCACGCGTAAACAGACCCCACAGGCCAAGTTTCTTCACAGCCTGCACATGCAAAAAATAAATATATTGTAAGAAACAAAACCAAGACAAAACATTAAAGGTGGTCAATGGCTGAGTTACAAAGTAGGAAGCTCACATCGCCCACAGTTGCTCCCTGA
This sequence comes from Elymus sibiricus, assembly GCA_039707655.1. Taxonomy (NCBI): domain Eukaryota; kingdom Viridiplantae; phylum Streptophyta; class Magnoliopsida; order Poales; family Poaceae; genus Elymus; species Elymus sibiricus. The sequence continues at coordinate 340,613,896 of CM077666.1, read as the reverse complement.
GCATTGTTGAGGAATGAAACAAGGTTGTCAGCTGGGTGCGAAACTATTGCGCAGAACACTCCAGCGACGTAACCGCCTGCAAAGCTCACCCCGAGCTGGAGAGACTTGCTGCACTCGCTCTTGGGGGCAGGAATTGCATACTTGTAGATCATCTCAACAATAGTCTCGAAGGAGGCAAATTTCATCATAGTGTCTGCATTTTACAAAATGATCAGATGGTGATTAAGCTGGTAGTTTGATCGCTGCAGAATACTACATCTCCAGTGTTTCAGTGTCAAAGCAAAGGAATAATAATATACATAAGCAATCTACCAAGAGGAACTCCGGTACTACGAGTTGACCACGGCTATGCCAGAAACAAGGAGACAATAGAAAAGTTTTTAAGCGACTTAAGCACGCTGAGTGATGGCAAAACACTTTGCTTTGGCCCCAAGCGGTAGATTAAGCGTTTTCCAAAAAAATTGGCTGTTTTTGAACTACTTCTGCTCGACTGCTTGCGCAAAAATGGCAATGTGCCATTTATCTTATCAATAGGGTCTGTTCAGGAACTATTTCCTTCAGACCCTGGCCACATGATCTCTATTAGGCTGTGCCTATTTGAACTGAACTGCATTTTAGTTGTTATTTTGCTTGCTGTGTGAACCTGATGTGTATTTGCTATGGTGTGAACTGCATTTTAGATGCTATTTCAATTATCTATGTGCTATGTTTCCTATTTTCCAGTGCATATTACTCAAAAACAGTTAAATTCTAGCCAATTTTATAACACGCTTAAGCGCCATTGCTCTAAGCTGTGGCCTTCCTCTTCGCTTACGATTTCCGCTTTTTTGAACATTGAGAAAACCTCAACAGCAATGGTGCTGTTACTATTTCCATTTCTTAAACATTAGTTCGGAGTTCACCTAATTGGAGTCTAGCTCTAGCTGCCTACAGAAAAGGTAAAAGGAGCAAACAGAAACAAAAGAAATGAAACTAAGAAACAACTATACTGCAGCTTCTTTTTTGGGGACATTGTGTGTGTGCCTGCTTTGAGGCAGACATCATAAATACTCCCTCTGTTTACAAAGGTAGTATTTGCCTAATGCAGAACACTCCAGTCGAGTCTAGTTTCTCAACGCCGGAGTGACCCAAGTAGTGTGCAATATTTGTGCAGGCAAACAAAATCTGTAAAATCAGTGTGGTCTCAGAATTACGCACATTTAAACACATAGGATGCAGGTACCAGGTTTGTCACATACAGGAAAAGTTGCAACTTGCAAGTCACAGATCCAAGGCAACATTATTAGTATTTGACTTTTTTGTGTAAGCGTAATAAAGCTCAAGTGCTAACAACCAAAGATAAATATGTGTACGAAAACACCGAAGAGCAGCAAATTCTCATAGCATAAGAGTACATAATCTGTCTTAACAAACATGTACGCCACGTAATTGGAGTTTCGCTCTAGTACAACAGAGAGAACTCAAGCAGTGTGAAAATTATGTGTATGCACAAATAAATCTTGAAAATCATTGCATGATTTCAAGAAGAACAATACTATGTGCAACGAAGAGTTAATATTCTAGAAAAAACTATACTTAAGTTCCAACGAAAGATGTGCTAATAAACAAAGTAATCTATCTTAACAAGCATGTACGCCACGTAATTGGAGTTTCACTCTAGGTACAACAGAGAGAACTCAAGCAGTGTGAAAATTCTGTGTATGCACAAATAACTCTTGAAAATCATTGTGTGATTTCAAGAAAGAACAATACTATGTGCAACGAAGAGTTAATATTCTAGAAAAAACTATACTTAAGTTCCAATGAAAGATGTGCTAATAAACAAAGTAATCTATCTTAACAAACATGTACGCCACGTAATTGGAGTTTCGCTCTAGTACAATAGAGAGAACTCAAGCAGTGTGAAAATTCTGTGTATGCACAAATAAATCTTGAAAATCATTGCGTGATTTCAAGAAAAACAATACTATGTGCAACGAAGAGTTAATATTCTAGAAAAAACTATACTGAAGTCCCAATGAAAGATGTACGCCACGTAATTGGAGTTTCACTCTAGTATAACAGAGATAACTCAAGCAGTGTGAAAATTCTGTATATGCACAAATAAATCTCAAAAATCATCGTGTGACTTCGAGAAGAACATGACTATGTGCAACAAAGAGTTAATATTCTAGAAAAAAACCATACTGGAGTTGCCATGAAAGAGTGTCTTAACAAATGAAGAAGAGCTGGAGGTTGCAACCCCCATAGAAATATATGCCACTTAATTGGAGTTTCACTCCAGAATAGCAGAGAACTCAAGCAGTGTGGAAAGTCTACATATGCACATATATAATCTTGGAAATCATAGTATGATTTCAAGAATAACAAGAACAATGTGCAACAAAAAAATTCTAGCAAAATTATACTAGAGTTGCGCAAGCACAAGACATTAGTAAATTGTAGTGTAACACTAAGACTTAAAACCATGATGAAAATACGTGATATCACTGTATGTGAAAGGCAATAAGATTTGTCACCAGCAAGAAATGGTAGTAAATATTGTAAACCACTCCATTGGAGCCTACGCCCAGTTATAATGGGGATAGCTCAAGCAGTGTGGAAATATCTATATATGCACACATAAAATCTTGGAAATCATGCTATGATCTCAAGAGGAACTGTGTGCAAGTAAATTCATGACTGTGATGTCCATGCAAATAGTTAGGCTCGTCCCACATTCAAAAATTAAGAATATAATAAGGCATCATTAATGCACTCCACTGTATCCCTGGTATCAGAAATAAGGTTCCTATCGCCATATGTACTCTAGGGGAGCACAACTTATCCGTCAATAACAGAGTAACTTGGTCATTAGATTCTTCAAACAAATTTAGTTTTCAACATTTATATATGATTTAGAGTAGCGATTGTCTCCTAGGGTACCCACTGCCCAAACATTATATGATTTAGAGTAGCAAATGTCTCCTAAGGAAAGCAATCTGGATTCATGGTGACAACAGAGCAGGGAGTAGATACTCACATGGAATTTGACGGCCCCAAAGCGGAACAATTCCCTTGTACAATCTGCATACCCAGCATTGTTTCAGAAGAGTGAGACTGCGGTTACAGAGAACAACAGATTTCAATATTTCAGTCGCTTGCCTTGGACTTACCCAGCATATCCTTGAGCCTTCACAAATTTAGGCAGCCCATCAGATAAACCTTTTGCAAAACCAGGTTGTGTCTGCACACGGACCTTCACAGCCTCCATAGGGCAGAGGGCAACATCTGCAATAACCTCAGCCGAAGCAGAGCCAGCAAGATAGATCAAAGTCTTGTACTTGGCTGCATTCTCAGGTCCAGCAATATCCGAGTAATACTTCTTGAAGAACTCATAGAAACCAAATTTGCAGGCGCCCTGACCACTGTACCCAATCAAAGTAGGCACCCAGCCTCTGAAGAAACCCTTTGCCCCTTGCTCTTTCAAGAGAACACCAAATCCAGAAGAGATGCTCTTGTACTTGGCTGGATCAATCTAATAAAACAGGCAAAGTGATATTTCATTACTAACTGGTTTCGTACAATGATAAAACATAGCAGGGCGATCCATTACGCCTACAAACCACACACACGCACACACAAATCACTCACAGTTGGTCCACAACAACAGTTAATTGTTGAAAATGTAACAAATGTAAACAATTACATAACCCAACCCTGGGTCTATGCACAAGCAGCTTTGCAGTATCCCGTCCAACCAAATAGAAATATCCACAAGCAATTAGCAAACACGTTGGCGGGATCATTTAGCCCAGATCACATCACGTACAGGAATCATAAGACAAACAGATGTAATAATATGCGATGCGTACGAATCCATTGACAACAGAACCACATAACGCATAGAATATGCTACGTAGCATACTCCAGACGCATTATGCATTGGAGACAAACGCACGCAATCAGAACCTAACCAGCCTCCAGTATATCATTTGTTTATATCAGGGATACATTGACGCACCGCGGAGACAAGAAAGCTCTAATAGAAGCTCACCTGCATGTTGCACTTGACGAGGTCGAGCGGCGTGACGGTCATGTGCGTGAGCCCGCAGCTGGTGATGCCACCGGCCGTGCACGCCGCGTAGAACGCGGGCGAGTACATCTCGATCTTCCGGGACGGCTCGCTAGGCGCCCGCGCCCGCGCCCACGCCGCCGGCCTCGTCGCCGCCGCATCGGACGGTGCGACGAGCCCGCGGCCACCAATGCCAGCCGCGGCAGAGAAGGGGGTGGAGGTGGCAGCGGCGGCGGCGGCGGAGGGGGCCGCGTACAGGAAGCTGGGGAGCAGCGCGTTGCGCGACCTATCGGAGACGGCCATGGCTGCGGTTGGGCTGCTACGCGCTCGCCGCGAGTGCTTTGCTTCTTCCCCTGGGGGCGGGGTTGGGTTGTCTTGTGGGTTGCGGGGAGGGAGGCGAGCGTGAGGCTCGCCGCCACTTGCTCGCGGTCGCGGGGGAGGGAGACCGGTGGCTGCGCGATTTGTTAGGGCACCTCGTTCCGAGGAAGTAGTTTTATAACGAAGGACACGGATGGGCACCTTTTCTCTTCGTGTGAGATGGTGGGCCGGGTCTAATGATGAGCGTGATTTTCTGCTGATCCAGCCCACCCAGTAAGAAAACCTATAAAAAATAAAGCCCATTAAGGCGTATCAAAATATTGGCTTTCTATTGTTGAAGGTCGAGATATTCTAAGGCACTGTTCGGAATCTCTCCACTCCGCTCCACTCGGCGGAGCTGTGGAGCTCGGTATGAGCCGCTCCGTGAAAATGAGCGGCAGCCTGCTTCACTCCGGGAGCGCAGTAGAGGGAGTGGAGAGGAACCGAACAGGCACTAAAGCTAGGCTTGATAAAAAGAATTGGCAATGGACTTACTACTCAGATGTTTCTCAAAAATAAATAAAAAAAATACTACTCAGATATGGGACACAAATGGATACCGAGGAAAGAAAATATGCGTCCCATTATATCCAGAGTGGTCGACCCACCACAATACGTCTCGGAGCTCATTGACACTCCTAATGTCAGATGGAATTCTGAGGTGATTGAAGAGGTATTTCTTCCTTATGATGCGTCAGCTATTATGCAAATTCCACTATGCACACGTAATATCGACGATTTTGGTCTTGGAACTTTGAAAAATCTGGAAGGCTAACACTCCGCTTGGCGTACAAGATGATAATCCAAACTAAGAAGAGAAGAGAAAATTGGCTCGAGGGGAGAGCAGGATCTTCCAATACGGTTGCTTCTAAAAAGTCGTGGGACACATTATGGAAAGTCATGGTACCGTCCAAACTGAAAATGTTTCTATGGAGACTTGCTCAACACTCTCTACCTACAGAGAATGAACGAAAACACAGGAATATGTCTGACGGGGATCACTGTAGTGTGTTCGGAATGCATGATTCATGGAGGCACAGTCTCATTGAGTGTACCATGGCTAGGTGTGTATGGGCCCTTGTTGACCCACTGCTGCTGGAGCATTTGATTGCAACAACAAAACCGCTCGTGAGGAATTGGCTTTTTGCTATGATGAAAGTGCTATCGCATGACGAGCTTACCAGGTTGACGGTAACTTTGTGGGCAATTTGGACAACGAGAAGAAAGCTTATCTATGAGGGAATCCATCAAAGCCCTGTGTCCACCAGACAGGGTAAGATTGATCTACCATTCCCAAGAAGCAATCAAACGGACTAGCCAATTATTCAATACACGAATGATACGATCTTAATAATGCCTGCTTGCCCCAACCAAGCCAAAATGGTAAAAGGATATTCTCACCGACTACACCACATCAATTGGTCTCAAAATAAACATTCATAAGTCCACTCTAGTCCCAATAAACTGTGAAGATGATCTCTGCACTAAACTGGCCAATATTTTTGGTTGCAAGAGGGGTACCATGCCCTTCACTTACCTTGGCCTACCCCTTGGCACCTCAAAACCCTCAGTCCAAGATCTTATGCCGTTGGTTTGCAACGTGGAAAGGAGGCTGGCGTCTACACTATCAATGATGTCGTATGGAGCTAAACTTTCGCTTCTCAACACGGTTATTACCTTCTTGACCATATTTGCGCTATGCACACTCAAATTCCCGCCAAGAATCTTGGAACTACTGGACAAAATTCGTAGAAAATGCCTTTGGACAAAGAAAACTGATTAGGGTGACAAATGTAACTCTCTGGCACCCTGAGATATGGTTTGTCGCCCCAAAGACAGCGGCGGGCTTGGGATCATCAACCTCCGGATTCAAAGTGAAGCACTTCTTCTCAAATATCTTCACAAGTTTTACAATCACTACGATCTCCCATGGGTTGAGCTCATTTGGTCACCTTACTACAGTGATAAGATCCCACATGCTTCAGACCCGTGTGGTTCATTCTGGTGGCGCGATGTGCTAAGATTAACTCCCATATACCGAGGCATATCTAAGGTGGCAGTTTATCAAGGAGACAACCTCCTCATGTGGAAGGACTTATGGCTCAATGACACACTGGAAGAATCACATCCGTGAGCATTTTCCTATGCAAAAAACCAATGTTGAGGATATCGCTTATCATTACCATCTCGGTCGGCTGGGGATTAGATATTATCGGTTGGCTATTAATCGGCCATTTTTTTTACAAATCCCAGGTTTCCAGCACTAAAATATGATATATTCAACACAAAAACAATATTGGAAAGAAGCGTTACCCTGATTCCTTGCCTTTGAATCCTTGTACAATGACAAACAAAATAGGACAATTGTACATATTACATAACAAGGTCCGCAAAACACAAATAAACATAGTCCTTGCACACATAGTGCTAGAAATAGGCCCGATTTATCGGTATATTCCTGATAAATCGCTTGTCACATCGATAAATCGGTCCAAGTGATAAATGGTGATGATATGGCATAATATTATCGGTCACCCACAGATTAGCGATAAATCGGACGATAAATCACTGAATCAACCGATTTTTTGAACAGTGCAAAAAACCAAGATGTGTCAGTTAAAGATTTCTTGCGCATCACGGCACTTGACCAGGCGTTCCACCTTCCCCTCTCTATTCAGGCCCATGCAGAAGTTCGAGATATTCAGCAACTAGTGGCACATGTGGGCCTTGATAACGACCCACCAACAAAGGATATATGGTCATACACTTGGGGCTCGAAGGAGTATATGATAACCCACAAGTATAGGGGATCGCGACAGTCTTCGATGGTAGTATTTCACCCAAATTTATTGATTTGACACAAGGGGAGCCAAAGAATATTTGCGCGAGTATTAGCAGCTGAGTTGTCAATTCAACCACACCTGGAGAACTAAATATCTGCAGCAAAGTGTTTAGTAGCATGGTAGTATGATAGTTTTGATAGCAATAGTAACAGTAGCAATAGTAACAAAGACGGTAGGAGTAGCAATTGTAACAGCAGCAGCAGCAACAAAGTAACTTAGCAAAGATCAATATGCGAAAAGCGTAGGCATTGGATCAGTGATGGATAATTGCGTTGGATGACATTCATCATATAACAGTCACAACCTAGAGCGATACACAATAGCTCCAATTCATCAATGTAATGTAGGCATGTATTCCGTATATAGTCATACGCGCTTATAGTAAGAACTTGCATGGCATCTTTTGTCCTACCCTCCCGTAGCAGCGGGGTCCATAAGGAAATCTAAGGGATATTAAGGCCTCCTTTTAATAGAGAACCGAAACAAAGCATTAACACATAGTGAATACATGAACTCCTCAAACTACGGTAATCACCGGAAAGAATCCCAATTATTGTCACCTTGGGGTATGCGGATCATAACACGTAATAGGTGCATACAACTTGCAAGATATGATCAAGAACACAAATATATTCATGAAAACATATAGGGTTCAGATCTGAAATCATGACACTCGGGCCCTAGTGACAAGCATTAAGCATAGCAAAGTCATAGCAACATCAATCTCAGAACATAGTGGATACTAGGGATCAAGCCCTAACAAAATTGACTCGATTGCATGATAAATCTCATCCAACCCATCACCGTCCAGCAAGCCTACGAAGAAATTACTCATGCCCGGTGGTGAGCATCATGAAATTGGTGATGGAGGATGGTTGATGATGACGACGGCGTCGAATCCCCCTCTCCGGAGCCCCAAACGGACTCTAGATCAGCCCTCCCGATGAAGAACATGAGGTGGTGGTGGCTCCGTATCGTAAAACGCAATGATTCTTTCTCTCTGATTTTTCTCCATGAATAGGTATATATAGCGTTGGAATTAGGTCAAGCGGAGTTTCCAGGGGGGCACAAGCCTGGGGGCGTGCCCTGGGGGGGTGGTCGCGCCCCCTGAGCTTGTGGCTCCTGGGTGGGCCCCCTCCAGTAGATCTCTTCGCTAATATTTTTCATATATTCTGAAATAATTCTCCGTAAATTTTCAGGTCAATCCGAGAACTTTTATTTCTGCACAAAAATAACACCATGGCAATTCTGCTGAAAACAACGTCAGTCCGGGTTAGTTCCATTCAAATCATGCAAATTAGAGTCCAAAACAAGAGCAAAAGTGTTTGGAAAAGTAGATACGTTTGGGACGTATCAACTCCCCCAAGCTTAACTCATTGCTTGTCCTCAAGCAATTCAGTTGACAAACTGAAAGTGACAAAGAAAAACTTTTACGAACTCTTTTGTTCTTGTTGTCTGTATATATACTTAACTAGCATCCAAGTTTTCAGCAAAGATTATGAACTAACCATATGAATGATAACACTTAGGTCTCACATTTACTCATGTCAATAACATAACCAACTAGCGAGCAATAATAAGATATCTCGGATGCCAACAATTTGTCAAAACAACCATGATATAATATGATAACATGGTATCTCGCTAACCCTTTTTGAGACCGCAAAACATAAATGCAGAGCACCTCTGAAGTTCAAGCAACGACTGGACATTGTAATTCATGGTAGAAGAGATCCAGTCATGTCACACCCAACATTAACTATACTCAATGCATAAAAATGACAATAGTGCTCTCCAACTAGTGCTCGAATGAGAAGGTGATGACTCAACAAAAGTAAAATAATATAAAAGTAAATGGATAGGCCCTTCGCAGAGGGAAGCATGGATTTGCAGAGGTGCCGAGCTCAAAGCTTAAAACAGAGATGAAAACAATTTTGAGAGGTATGATTTTCCTGTCAACGTCACGACCGAGGATTTTCAGTATCTTCCATGCTAAACACATTATAGGCGGTTCCCAAGCAGAAAGGTAAAGTTTATTCCCCCTCCACCATACCAACACAAGCCATGGCTAGCCGAATTCACGGGTGCCCTCCAAACGATCAAATTTTCGGGGGAGTTTGTTTTATTATATTCGTTTTATTTTGATTACAGGACTGGGCATCCCAATTACCAGCCTCTCTCGTGCAATGACAAGTGAATAAACACTCATCTGAGAATAACCCGCTTAGCATGGAAGATACTGACCGCCCCCTGTCGCTCCATGAGTGGTACGGGCACACAAAACAGATGTTTATTTGAATGATTAGAGGTGGCACATGCAAATTTACTTAGAACGGCAGAGTAATACCGCATATAGGTAGATATAGTGGACTCATCTGGAACAACTTTGGTTTAAGGATTATGGATGCACAAGCAACATTCCCGCTTAGTATAGGCGAAGGCTAGCAAATAGATTGAGAAGCGACCAACTAGAGAGCGAAAACAGTCATAGTCATGCATTGAGAATAATTAACACTGAATACGAGCATGAGTAGGATATAAACACCATGAACATAAATATCGTGGAGGCTATGTTGGTTTTGAATCAACTACATGTGCGAACATGTGCCAAGTCAAGCCACTTGAATTGTTCAGAGGAGGATACCATACTATCATACCACATCACAACCATTTTAATGCATGTTGACACTCAAGATAAATCATTATCCACTCCTAGCTATTTAAGCATGGCATGAGCAACTATAATCTCTAATTGTCATCACAAACATGTTTACTCATAATAATGCTGAATCATGAATACGGAGTTAAACATATTTACAAAGACAAAACAAGAAGATTTCATACCAGCTTTTCTTCACCGCAATCACTTCATCAAATATCGTCATTATTGCCTTTCACTTGCATGACCGAATGATGTGATAATAATAATAATGCAAGTATGCCGTGGACTAAGCTGGAATCTGCAAACATTTATCAAAGGAGAAGACAAGGTAATGGTGGCTCCTTGTTAGATCAACAATAAAACACATGAGAGCCACTCAACATTTTCATCGTGGTCTTCTCCTTACGGTGACTCAACGAAAAGAAAAGAAATTCAGAGAAACACATGGAAATGTTTTTGGAGTTTTAAAGTTTTTCTGAAGAAAGGAAACTAACGAAGGAAAAACGAAAAACGAGAAAAACTATTTACACGGGAGAACTCCCAACAAGCAAAAGAAGAAACGAGAAATCTTTTTGGGTTTTCTTTTAATACTACGAACTAACTAAACAAGGAAGAAAAACCGAAAAGAAACAAGAAATATTTTTGGATTTTCAAAGTTTTTCAAACACACAAGAAGAAAGCGAAAATAAAACTAACATGGATATACAATGAAAGAGGATGATCACCGACAACTGAAAGGAATGTGTGTGATAATCCCCAGTGCAAGGAATCATCATAGCACTTTCCAAAGATGGAAGTGGTAAGTATGGAATGTCGAACCCACAAGGAGCTAAAGGTAAGATCAATATTCTCTCAAGTCCTATCTGCCACTGATACGACTCTACGTACACCGAGCATTTGCTTTCATCTAGAAACGAGAAATAAAACTACGTTGTGGGTATAAAGAGGATAACTTTGCATGATATCGGAGAACTAAAACATAAAAATAGGTGCTGCCTAAATAAAGTTAGAATATATTACAATATATTACAATAGCGAGTGTGGAATAATGATGGTATGGTGTGCGGAATTGTCCTAGGCAATTGTTAACAAGATCGATAATCATTATTGCAATTTTATATGAGGGAGAGGCATGAGCTAACATACTTTCCGTACTTGGATCATATGAACTTATGATTGGACCTCTAGCAAGCATCCGCAACTACTAGAAATCATTAAGGTAAACCCAACCATAGCATTAAGTATCAAGTCCCCTTTACTCCCATACGCAACAACCCCCTTACTCGGGTTTGTGTTTCAGTCACTCACGCAACCCACTATAAGCGAATCATGAACGTATTGCAACACCCCCGGCGGCACTCCGGCGCCACTGAGAGAGAGGGGAAGAGAGGCTCCCTCTCCAGCTTGCTCCTTCATGCCCCCTCCCTAGATGGGGAGAGGTTCTCTGATGACCCACAAGTATAGGGGGTCAATCGTAGTCCTTTCGATAAGTAAGAGTGTCGAACCCAACGAGGAGCAGAAAGAAATGATAAGCGGTTTTCAGCAAGGTATTTTCTGCAAGCACTGAAATTATCAGTAACGAGTAGTTTGATAGCAAGATAATTTGTAACAAGTGACAAGTAGCAATAGTAACAAAAGAGTGCAGCAAGGTGGCCCAATCCTTTTTGTAGCAAAGGACAAGCCGGAACGATCTCTTATAGTAAGCAAAGCATTCTCGAGGACACATGGGAATTTCATCTAGTCACTTTCATCATGTTGGTTTGATTCGCGTTCGCTACTTTGATAATTTGATATGTGGGTGGACCGTGCTTGGGTGCTGTTCTTACTTGAACAAGCCTCCCACTTATGATTACCCCCTCTCGCAAGCATCCGCAACTACGAAAGAAGAATTAAGATAACTCTAACCATAGCATTAAACATATGGATCCAAATCAGCCCCTTACGGAATAGCGCATAAACTAGGGTTTAAGCTTCTGTCACTCTAGCAACCCATCATCTAATTACTACTCCACAATGCATTCCCTTAGGCCCAAAGATGGTGAAGTGTCATGTAGTCGACGTTCACATGACACCACTAAGAGAATCAACAACATACATATCATCAAAATATCGAACGAATACCAAATTCACATGATTACTTATGACAAGACTTCTCCCATGTCCTCAAGAACAAAAGTAACTACTCACAAATCATAATCATGTTTAAGATCAGAGGAGTATTAAATAGCATAATGGATCTAAACATATAATCTTCCACCAAATAAACCAACTAGCATCAACTACAAGATGTAATCAACACTACTAGCAACCCACAGGTACCAATCTGAGGTTTTGAGACAAAGATTGAATACAAGAGATGAACTAGGGTTTGAGATGAGATGGTGCTGTTGAAGATGTTGATGAAGATTGGTCCTCCCACGATGAGAGGATCGTTGGTGATGTCGATGGCGATGATTTCCCCCTCCCGAAGGGAAGTATCCCCGGCAGAATCTCTCCGCCGGAGAGCAAAAGTGCTCCTGCCCAAGTTTCGCCTCGAGACGGCGGCTCACCGTCCTGAAAGTCTTCTCTATATTTTTTCTAGGGCAAATGGACTTATATACCAGAAAATGGGGGCCAGAGGTTGGCCAGGGGCCCCACGAGCCACCAGGGTGCGCCTGGGGGGTGGCGCGCCCTGGTGCCTCGTGGGCTCCTGGGTGGCCCCCTCTGGTATTTCTTTCTTCTAGTATTTTTTATTTATTCCAAAATAAATCTCCGTGAAATTTCAGCTCATTTGGAGATGTGCAGAATATGTATCTCTGACATAGCTTTTTCAGGTCCAGAATTCCAGCTGCCGGCAATCTCCCTCCTTGTGTAAATCTTGCATATTAAGAGAGAAAAGGCATTAGAATTGCTCCACAAAGTTTTATATTGATTAAAAACACTATAAATAACAGTAGCAAAACATGATGCAAAATAGACGTATCAACTCCCCCAAGCTTAGACCTCGATTGTCCTCAAGTGAAAGCCGATATCGATAATCATGTCCACATGCTTAGAGAGAGAGGTGTCGATAAAAACAAAATACGGACATAGTAGCATCATGATCATTATTACAACAGCAATATTTATTATCATAAAACTTCTCATGAGCAAGTAACAATTCATCACAACAATGAAGTATAAGGCATAAACTTTCTTGAAAACTAACAAACTATGTTCTCAGTCAACAATGCAATTGCAATTCATCATATTTTCAGGAAGGGTCTCATGTAGGAGCTTTTTAGCAAGTCCACATACTCAACCATCATTTAGTCTTCTATGATTGCTAACACTCACGACATATATATGGAGCAAAAAGTTTCAGCCAGACACACAGAAAGATAGGGGCTTATGATTTCGCCTCCCAACCTATTCACCTCAAGGGTGATGTCAACAATAATAACTCATGATCACTCGTATCCAACTAGATATATATGCCTAGATCTTTCCCCAGCACATGATGCTTGCAAAATAGAAAAAAAAGGAAGTAGAGGAGAACACTATTGACTCTTGCATAAAAAGTAAATACATAAAAGTAAAGGATAGGCCCTTCGCAGAGGGAAGCAGAGGTTGTCATGCGCTTTTTGTTGTTGGATGCACAAGCTCTTAATGCAAAGGAACATCACTTTATATCGCCCCTTGTGATAGCAACCTTTATTATGCAGTCCGTCGCTTTTATTTCTTTACCATCACAAGTTCATACAAAGCTTATTTTCCCTTACAATAAAAGTTCAGACATATTTAGAGGCAATTTTTATTGCTTTTTGCACCGATGACAACTTACTTGAAGGATCTTATTCAATCCGTAGGTAGATATAGTGGACTCTCATGACATGAAACTGGGTTTAAGGGTTTTGGAAGCACAAGTAGTATCTCTACTTGGTGCGGATTTTTGGCTAGCAAAGATATTGGGCAAGCACCACATGTTGGAGGATCTATGACAATATAACTTCTATGTGAATATAAGCAAACATAATTCATTACGTTGTCTTCCTTGTCCAACGTCAACAATTTGACATAAAATACTTAATGGGGGCTCACAATCATAAAAAGATGTCCAAGATAGTGTATTTGCATGTGAATCTTCTCTTCCCTATTAATTTTTTCATGAATTGCATCATTGACTAATGCTATGTTTGTTAACTTTCAATAAATTTTACCACTTATACTTTTCTTTATGTAATGTCATTACTTTCCATAAGATTAGCATATGATCTTTTTCATTATTTTCATTGCTAGGATTGAAACATGAAAGTAAAGAAGCAAAAACTCAAACTACTCTTTATTATATAACTCTCAACTCGATTACATAGATAGATAGATCACGAAACTAGCACTCGAAAGTAGACCATACTAAACTTTTATTCAACTAGATCACGAAATAACTAAGGATCGAACTAAAAATAGGTAAATATGATAAAAGTGATGGTGATACGATACCAGGGCGCCTCCCCAAGCTTGGCACAAGCCAAGGGGAGTGCCCATACCCATGTACTCAAGTTTCCTTCCTCGGTGATGGTGGTGGTGATGAAGTGGTGGGCTTGTCCTCCGGCTTCCATGGCATAGGTTCCCCATCATAAAAAGATGAACGAGTCTCCGGGGTCCTAAAACTTGCAGCTAAACTCATACCTTTGAATCTTGCCTCATACTCATAATTTTGGTTTTGAAGATCATAGATTTGGCCTTGGAGATAATCGATTCGTTCATTGAGCTTGAAGATGATGTCTCCCATCGATTGGCCATCCACCTTGTGATTACGGGTGAATTCCGTGATCATGGAGTGGTTGGTGCTGAGTCCATGTTCCACCATCCCTTGGCACTTGAAGATCTCCTGCTCCACCGCTTCGAGCCTGGACTCCACGCTCCCGGTCTTCTTGGGTCCTTGAACATCCCGGATGTGAAGCACCCCCTGACGCATCTCAATGGCCTGAGGGTGTTTCATCACCTCCGGTAGGTAGGGATTGATGACCTTCTCGTAGAACTTGTCCTTGGAAGAGCTTGGTGGAGCCATGGCGCTCTAGATCTGTCAGAAAAATAGCACGAAACAAGAACATAGGAGATTTCTGCGATACGGTGGTCAAAACATCCGGGAGTATATATAAAGATTTTTTTATCTTGCAAAACAAGTAATCCAGAAGAAAACGGAGTCGGAAAGGTTCACGAGGGGCCCACGAGCCACCAGGGCGCGCCTGGGGGGGTGGCGCGCCCTGGTGCCTCGTGGGCACCAGGTGGGTCCCGTCGACTGTTTCTTATTTCTGTATTTGTTCTAATATTCCAAAACTGACAGAAAGTATTTTTATGGAATTTTTGGAGTCGGTTTACTTACCGTATCACGTACCTCTTCCTTTTCAGGGTTGTGGAGTGTTCTGGAAGGTCTCTCTTATGTATTCCACCGGTGTAGTTGTTTCAATAATATTAGTTTCAACATTAATGGGAGTACCTGAAATATAGTGCTTAATTCTTTGCCCATTCACCACTCTTGGATTAGTGCCTTCGGAGTTGTTTATTTTGATGGCTCCGGAGCGATAAACTTCTTCAATGATATACGGTCCTTCCCATTTAGAGAGAAGTTTTCCTGCAAAGAATCTCAAACGAGAATTGTACAATAGAACTTGCTCACCCACTTTAAATTCCCATTTTTGAATTCTTCTATCATGCCATCTTTTAACTTTTTCTTTAAACAATTTGGCATTTTCATAAGCTTGGGTTCTCCATTCATCTAATGAGCTAATATCAAATAACCTCTTTTCACCGGCAAGTTTAAAATCGTAATTGAGTTCTTTAATTGCCCAATATGCTTTATGTTCTAACTCAAGAGGTAAATGACATGCTTTTCCATAAACCATTTTATAAGGAGACATACCCATAGGGTTTTTATAAGCAGTTCTATATAAGCCCATAATGCATCGTCAAGTTTCTTAGACCAATTCTTTCTAGATCTATTGACGTTTTTTTGCAAAATTAATTTTATTTCTCTATTGCTCAATTCAACTTGACCACTAGTTTGAGGGTGATAGGGGGATGCAATTCTATGGTTGACATCATATTTAGCAAGCAGTTTGCGGAATGCACCATGAATAAAATGTGAATCACCATCGGTCATTAAATATCTAGGGACTCCGAACCTTGGGAAAATAACTTCTTTAAGCATTTTAATAGAAGTGTTATGATCAGCACTACTAGTTGGAATAGCTTCTACCCACTTAGTAACGTAATCAACAGCAACTAAAATATGTGTATACCCATTGGATTTAGGAAAAGGTCCCATATAATCAAATCCCCAAACATCAAATGGTTCAATAGCAAGTGAATAATTCATAGGCATTTCCTGACGTCTACCAACATTACCAATTCTTTGACATTCATCACAAAATAGGACAAACTTACGAGCATCCTTGAAAAGAGTAGGCCAATAAAAACCAGATTGTAATAGCTTGTGTGCAGTCCTGTCTCCCGCATGGTGTCCTCCGTAAGCCTCGGAATGACACTTCCGTAGGATTTGTTCCTGTTCATGCTCAGGTATACAACGTCTAATAATACCATCTACTCCTTCTTTATAAAGATGTGGGTCATCCCAAAAGTAATGTCTTAAATCATAGAAGAACTTTTTATTTTGTTGGTATGTGAAACTAGGTGGTATAAATTTAGCAACAATATAATTAGCATAATCTGCATACCATGGAGTATTACGAGAAGCATTTATGACAGCTAATTGTTCATCAAGAAAATCATCATTAATAGGTAGTGGGTCATCAAGAACATTTTCCATTCTAGACAAATTGTCTGCTACGGGATTCTCAGCTCCCTTTCTATCGATAATATGCAAGTCAAATTCTTGTAGCAATAAAACCCACCTAACGAGTCTAGGTTTAGCGTCTTTCTTTTCCATAAGATATTTAATAGCAGCATGATCGGTGTGCACAGTTACTTTAGAATCAACTATGTAAGATCTGAATTTATCACATGCAAACACAACTGCTAGAAATTCTTTCTCAGTAGTAGCATAATTTCTTTGGGCACTGTCTAGAGTTTTACTAGCATAATGGATAACATTTAATTTCTTATCAACTCTCTGTCCTAGAACAGCACCAACATCATAATCACTAGCATCACACATAATTTCAAAAGGCAAGTTCCAATC
Source organism: Elymus sibiricus (assembly GCA_039707655.1). NCBI lineage: Eukaryota > Viridiplantae > Streptophyta > Magnoliopsida > Poales > Poaceae > Elymus > Elymus sibiricus. The sequence continues at coordinate 340,596,821 of CM077666.1, read as the reverse complement.
AGGTGGTTGAACAATAGGTGCAGTGATTAAGGCTTTCTTAAGTGTTTCAAAGGCTTCTAGACAATCATCATCAAAAACAAATGGAACATCTTTTTGCAAAAGATTGGTAAGAGGCCTAGAAATTTTAGAGAAGTCTTTAATAAGTCTTCTATAAAAACCAGCATGACCAAGGAAACTTCTTATACCTTTAATATCTTTAGGACATGGCATTTTCTCAATAGCATCAACCTTAGCTTTATCAACTTCAATACCTCTTTCAGAAATTTTATGCCCCAAGACAATGCCTTCATTCACCATAAAGTGGCACTTCTCCCAATTCAAGACAAGATTAGTTTCTTCACATCTCTGCAAAACTCGATCAAGGTTGCTTAAGCAATCATCAAAAGAAGTTTCGTAAACGGAGAAATCATCCATGAATACCTCAACAATCTTTTCACAAAATTCAGAGAATATAGCAGTCATACATCTTTGAAAAGTAGCAGGTGCATTGCATAAACCAAAAGGCATACATCTATAAGCATAAGTTCCAAAAGGACAAGTAAAGGTGGTTTTTTCTTGGTCGGATTGTGATACGGGTATTTGAGAAAAACCAGAATAACCATCCAGGAAACAAAAATGTGTATGCTTAGACAATCTTTCTAACATTTGATCAATAAAAGGTAAGGGGTAATGATCTTTTCTAGTGGCTTTGTTTAATTTTCTAAAATCAATTACCATCCTATAACGAGTTACAATTCTTTGTGGAATGAGTTCATTTTTATCATTAGGAACAACGGTAATACCTCCTTTCTTAGGGACACAATGAACGGGACTTACCCATCTACTATCAGCTATGGGATAGATTATACCTGCTTCTAGAAGCTTTAATATTTCAGTTCTTACCACCTCTTTCATCTTAGGATTTAATCGTCGTTGGTGGTCGACAACTGGTTTAGCATCATGCTCCATATTAATTTTGTGCTGACATAGAGTGGGACTAATGCCCTTAAGATCATCAAGAGTATATCCAATAGCAGCTCGATGCTTCCTTAGAGTTTTTAGTAATCTCTTTTCTTCATGCTCTGAAAGGTTAGCACTTATAATAACAGGATATATCTTCTAATCATCAAGGTAAGCATATTTCAATGTATCAGGCAATTGCTTCAATTCAAATACAGGATCACCCTTAGGTGGAGGAGGGCCTCCAAGAGTTTCAACAGGCAAATTGTGTTTAAGGATAGGTGGTTGATCAAAGAACATCTTATCTATTTCATTTCTTTCATTCATATGCATATCATTTTCATAGTCTAGCAAATATTGTTCTAACGGATCAGTAGGAGGTACGGCAATAGAAGCAAGACCAATAATTTCATCTTTACTAGGCAATTCCTTATCATGAGGTTATCTATGAAACTTGGAGAAATTAAACTCATGAGACATACCACCAAAATCAACACTAACAGTTTCTTTAGCGCAATCAATCTTAGCATTAACAGTGTTTAAGAAAGGTCTACCAAATATAATGGGACAAAAATCATCTTGTGGAGAACCGAGGACTAGAAAATCAGTAGGGTATTTTATCTTTCCACACAAGACTTCAACATCTCTAACAATCCCAAGTGGTGTAATGGTATCTCTGTTTGCAAGCTTAATAGTAACATCAATGTCCTCTATTTCAACAGGTGCAATATCATTCATAATTTCTTGATATAAGGTAAACGGAATAGCACTCACACTAGCACCCAAATCACATAAGCCATGATAACAATGATCTCCTATTTTAACAGAGACAACAGGCATGCCTACTACAGGTCTTTTTTTATCTTTAGGATCTGGTTTAGCAATTCTAGCTGCTTCATCATAGAAGTAAATAACATGCCCATCTATATTATCGACCAAGAGATCTTTAACCATAGCAACATCAGGTTCAACTTTAATTTGTTCGGAGGGTATAGGTGCTCTAATATTACTTTTGTTAACCACAGTTGAAACTTTAGCATGTTCCTTGATCCTAACAGGAAAAGGTGGTTTCTCAATATAAGCAGTAGGCACAACTGGATCAACATGGTAAACAATTGTTTCTTCTTTAACACTAATGGGTTCTTCTTTTAATTCAATAGGTGGGTGATATTTAAACTACTTCTCCTTAGGGAGATCAACATGAGTAGCAAAGGATTCACAAAAGGAGGCTACTATCTCAGAGTCAAGTCCATATTTAGTGCTAAACTTGTGAAAAGCATCGGTAGCCATAAAAGATTTAACACAATCAAACTCAAGTATTATACTTGACTCATTACCTTTGTTGAGTTCCCAATCTTCAGAGTTGCGTTTTATTCTTTCCAGAAGATCCCATCTGAATTCAATAGTTCTCTTCATAAAGGAGCCAATCGAAGAAGAATCGAGCATGGTTTGATTATCATGAGAAAGCCGAGCATAAAAATTCTGTAAGATAATTTTTCTTGAGAGCTCATGATTGGGGCATGTGTACATCATGTACTTAAGCCTCCCCCAAGCTTGAGCGATGCTTTCTCCTTCACGAGACCAAAAATTATATATATAATTCCGATCACGATGAACCAAATGCATAGGATAAAATTTCTGATGGAATTCCAGTTTCAATCAGTTCCAGTCCCATGTATCAGTATCATCACATAGCCTATACCATGTCAATGCCTTTCCATCCAAATATAAAGGGAATACTTTCTTCTTAACTCCATCTCCAGATAAACCTGCAAGCTTAAACAATCCACAAATTTCATCCACATAGATCAAGTGCATATCAGGATGTACCGTTCCATCTCCTGCATAAGGATTAGCTAGCAGTTTCTCTATCATACCCAGAGGAATTTCATATGAAATATTTTTAGTAGGTTGAGGAGCAACTATTTGTGTTTCCGGTCGAGGTGAAGATACCCCGAACAAACCCCTCAAAGGATTACTTTCCATAGTGACAAGTGACAGTAAATTTCAGCACGTAATATAAATGTTTCTTACCAAATTCCACTCACCAAAAGTGCTTCACTCCCCGGCAACGGCGCCAGAAAAGAGTCTTGATGACCCACAAGTATAGGGGATCAATCGAAGTCCTTTCGATAAGTAAGAGTGTCTAACCCAACGAGGAGCAGAAGGAAATGATAAGCGGTTTTCAGCAAGGTATTTTCTGCAAGCACTGAAATTATCAGTAACGAGTAGTTTAATAGCAAGATAATTTGTAACAAGTGACAAGTAGCAATAGTAACAAAGAGTGCAGCAAGGTGGCTCAACCCTTTTTGTAGCAAAGGACAAGCCGGAACGATCTCTTATAGTAAGCAAAGTGTTCTCGAGGACACATGGGAATTTCATCTAGTCACTTTCATCATGTTGGTTTGATTCGCGTTCGCTACTTTGATAATTTGATATGTGGGTGGACCGGTGCTTGGGTGCTGTTCTTACTTGAACAAGCCTCCCACTTATGATTACCCCCTCTCGCAAGCATCCGCAACTACGAAAGAAGAATTAAGATAACTCTAACCATAGCATTAAACATATGGATCCAAATCAGCCCCTTACGGAATATCGCATAAACTAGGGTTTAAGCTTTTGTCACTCTAGCAACCCATCATCTAATTACTACTCCACAATGCATTCCCTTAGGCCCAAAGATGGTGAAGTGTCATGTAGTCGACGTTCACATGACACCACTAAGAGAATCAACAACATACATATCATCAAAATATCAAACGAATACCAAATTCACATGATTACTTATGACAAGACTTCTCCCATGTCCTCAAGAACAAAAGTAACTACTCACAAATCATAATCATGTTTAAGATCAGAGGAGTATTAAATAGCATAATGGATCTGAACATATAATCTTCCACCAAATAAACCAACTAGCATCAACTACAAGATGTAATCAACACTACTAGCAACCCACAGGTACCAATCTGAGGTTTTGAGACAAAGATTGAATACAAGAGATGAACTAGGGTTTGAGATGAGATGGTGCTGTTGAAGATGTTGATGAAGATTGGTCCTCCCACGATGAGAGGATCGTTGGTGATGTCGATGGCGACGATTTCCCCCTCCCGGAGGGAAGTATCCCCGACAGAATCTCTCCGCCGGAGAGCAAAAGTGCTCCTGCCCAAGTTCCGCCTCGAGACGGCGGCTCACCGTCCCGAAAGTCTTCTCTATATTTTTTCTAGGGCAAATGGACTTATATACCAGAAAATGGGGGCCAGAGGCTGGCGCGCCCTGGTGCCTCGTGGGCTCCTGGGTGGCCCCCTCTGGTATTTATTTCTTCCAATATTTTTTATTTATTCCAAAATAAATCTTTGTGAAATTTCAGCTCATTTGGAGATGTGCAGAATAGGTATCTCTGACATAGCTTTTTTAGGTCCAGAATTCCAGTTGCCGGCAATCTCCCTCCTTGTGTAAATCTTGCATATTAAGAGAGAAAAGGCATTAGAATTGTTCCACAAAGTGTTATATTGATTAAAAACACTATAAATAACAGTAGCAAAACATGATGCAAAATGGACGTATCATTCTCCCTCTGGCCCTTGGCCTCCATGGTGCCCGGAGGGGCGGGAGCCCCTTCGAGATTGGTGTTGGAAATATGCCCTAGAGGCAATAATAAATTAGTTATTATCATATTTCCCCGTTCATGATAATAGTTTATTATTCATGCTATAATTGTATTGACCGGAAACTAAATACATGTGTGGATAATAGACAAATACTATGTCCCTAGTATGCCTCTACTAGACTAGCTCGTTGATCAAAAGATGGTCAAGGTTTCTTGACCATGGACATGAGTTGTCATTTGATAACGGTATCACATCATTAGGAGAATGATGTGATGGACTTGACCCAACCGTCAGCATAGCATATGATCGTTCAGTTTAATGCTATTGCTTTCACTATGTCAAATACACGTTCCTCTGACCATGAGATCATGCAACTCCCGGATACCGTAGGAATACTTTGGGTGTATCAAACGTCACAACGTTACTGGGTGATTATAAAGGTGCACTACAGGTATCTCCGAAAGTGTTTGTTGAGTTGGCATGGATCAAGATTGGGATTTGTCACTCCGACTATCGGAGAGGTATCTCTGGGCCCTCTCGGTAATACAGCATCACAGAAGCCTTGCAAGCACCGTGACTAAAGAGTTAGTTGCAAGATGATGTATTACGGAACGAGTAAAGAGACTTTCCGGTAACAAGATTGAACTAGGTATTGGATACCGACAATCGAATCTCGGGCAAGTAACATACCGCCGGACAAAGGGAACAACGTATGTTGTCATATGAGGTTCACCGATAAAGATCTTCGTGGAATATGTAGGAACCAATATGAGCATCTAGGTCCCGCTGTTGGTTATTGACCAGAGAGTTGTCTCGGTCATGTCTACATCATTCCCGAACCCGTAGGGGCCGCACACTTAAGGTTCGATGACGATATAGTATTATATGAGTTATGTGATTGGTGACCGAATGTTGTTCGGAGTCCCGGATGAGATCACGGACATGACGAGGAGTCTCGGAATGTCCGAGAGGTAAAGATTCATATATTGGAAGGCTATATTTGGACGTCGGAAAGGTTCCGAGTGATTCGGGTATTTTTCGGAGTACCGGGGAGTTACGGGAATTCACCGGGAGAAGTAATGGGCCTTATTGGGCCATACGGGAAAAGGAGAGGCAGGCCACGTGAGGAGGCGCATGCCCCCCTTGCCCAAACCGAATTGGACTAGGGGAGGGGGCGCAGCCCCCTCTTTCCTTTCCCTCTCCCTTCCCCCTTTCCTACTCCGTATGGGAGGTGGAATCCTACTAGGACTAAGGAGTCCTAGTAGGACTCCCCACACTTGGCGCACCCCTAGGGGGCCGGCCTCCTCCCTCTCATCCTTTATATACGGGGGCAAGGGGGCACCCCAAAGTACACAATTGTCCCATAGCCGTGTGCGGTGCCCCGATCTCCGTTTTCCACCTCGGTCATATTTTCGAAGAGCTTAGGCGAAGCCCTGCCGGAATCACTTCACTGTCACCGTCGCCACGCCGTCGTGCTGACGGAACTCATCTACTTCCTCGATGTCTTGCTGGATCAAGAAGGCGAGGATCGTCACCGAGCTGCACGTGTGTAGAACTCGGAGGTGCCGTACGTTCGGTACTCGATCGGTTGAGCTCGAAGGATTGTTCGACTACATCAACCGCGTTGTGAGACGCTTCCGCTAACGGTCTACGAGGGTACGTAGACACACTCTCCCCTCTCGTAGCGATGCATCTCCATGGATAGATCTTGCGTGAGCATAGGAAATTTTTGAAATTCATGCTCCGTTCCCCAACAATTGGATCTCTCTCTCTGTTTCCTTCTGTTTCTGCGTCCCTGTTTCTGGCCGAAAACCATTTCTTATATTCCTGGAGATCCGTAACTCCGATTGGGCTAAAATTTTGAGGGGATTTTTATCTGGAAATTATCTTTCTTGCGGCGAAAGAAGGGCACCAACCGACCTACGAGGTGCCCACAAGGCAACAGGGCGCGGCCCCAGGGGGAGCGCCATGTTGCCTTCTGGAGCCCTCGGGCACCATCTTGCGCTGATTCTTCTTCCCCAAAATCACATATATTCCAAAATAAATCTCCGTAAAGTTTTATCGCGTTTGGACTTCGTTTGGTATGGTTTTTCTGCGAAACAAAAAACAAGCAGAAAACAGGAACTGGCACTGGGCACTAGATTAATAAGTTAGTCCATAAAAATAATATAAAAGTGCACCAAAACCATATAAAACTAGTGCAAACATGGCATGAATACTTCATAAATTATAGATACGTTGGAGACATATCAGCATCCCCAAGCTTAATTCCTGCTCGTCCTCGAGTAGGTAAATGATAAAAGAAATAATTTATGAAGTGTGAATGCTAGCATAGTGCACAAGTTTGATCAATGATAATTTCAATCACTTTTTCTTGCATCATTATATATCATAAACAGTAGCTCATCTCATAAAACTTCTCATGATCAAGTAGCAAGCTATTCACATGCTAAAGTATAGACCATAAACTTTCTTGAAAACTAACAAACTATGTTCTCAGTCATCAAACAATTGCAATTAATCTTATTTCAGGAAGGGTCTATGTAAGAGCTTTGATTTAGCAAATTCCACATACTCAACTATCATATAGTCTTCCATGATTGCTGACACTCAAAGCATATTTTTAGAACAAACCGTTTCAGTCAAACACATAGGAAGATAGGGGCTTAATGTTTTGCCTCCCAACTTATTTATCTCAGGGATAATGTCAACAATAATAACTCATGATCACCTATATTCAACTGGATATATGTGCCTGGATCTTTCCCCACCACATGATGCTTGCCAAGAGAGAAAATAAAAGCGGAATAGAGAAGAACACTATTGGCTCTTGCATAAAAGTAAATACATAGAGTAAAAGATAGGCCCTTCGTAGAGGGAAGCAGAGGTTGTCATGCGCTTTTTATTTTTGGATGTGCAAGCTCTTAATGCAAAGGAATGTCACTTTATATTGCCCCACTACTGCAGGCGACCGCTAACGCGACACATGAATCAGAGACCCCGCGACCAAACTGTGTGCGATGCATGCATCGCAAACGGTGTCGTAATAAAACCGGCGCCAATAAGACGAACTGTGTATGATGCCGGAGACATCAAAAACGATTCAGATTAGAGACGCGTGTGTGATACATGGCATATAGTTGATCCATATGAACTATTTGCGATGAACCAGAACAACAGAAACGGGCAGCCAGTTCGAGGTGTGTGCGATACACGGCATACAGTTCACTCGGATGAACTGTTTGTGATTACCCAACACAACAGAAATGGGCAACCAGTTCGAGGTGTGTGCGATACACGGCATACAGTTCACTCGGATGAACTGTTTGTGATTACCCAACACAACAGAAACGGTCAGGCAGATCAAGGTGTGTGCGATATACGGCATACAGTTAACTCAGATGAACTGTTTGTGATTACCCAACACAACAGAAACGGTCAGGCAGATCAAGGTGTGTGCGATATACGACATGCGGTTCACTTGGATGAACTATTTGCGATTACCCAACACAACAAAAATGGTTCAACTTAATAAGATGTGTGTGATACGCGGCAAACAGGTCAGTAATCCGAAATGTGTGGGAAGACGGATAACAATACGGACGATTCCTGCTAATAACTCATGTGTGTTGTGGGCAAACGCTTGCTGGTATACAATTGTCAGCGATTGATGAAATCATCACCGACGGGTTCTCTAGTTTAGCCCGTGGCCGATGTGATTTGCTCTGTCCGCACAACATCTATGCTATGTCTACACAACAGCAACATATATACTTATAAGAACATTGTTGCATAACCAAATAAAACATCCAATTACATAAGTGACTACACACACCAAAGTAAACAATTACATGCACACTAAACTAGGAGAAACGATCATCTACTTCTTGTTGTGATGACGCTTGCCATTGCTCTGCTTCCAGCTGGATCCCTGGCCGTTTTGGTGAAGAAGGAGGCACTTCCTCATGTCAACGATCCGCCTGTACATCTCGTAGCTCGTGTACGCCTCCTTGGCCGTGTACATGATGTGAGCTTCGTCGAGTTTCTCCATCCATGCCAAGTGCCAGGCACGCTTGTCCTTGTTGCATGAATCCTTTATGTCTCTGTAGTAGGGGTCGATGATGGCCTCGGCGAGGTGACCAGTGAGTCCTTCTCATGCTTCTTGCTGCCCCAGATCTTGTATTTGCCCTGGATGTCGACAAGATTCTGGCAGGCGATGCCCGAATTCTTGAGCACCTTTACATCGTTGGTGATGTCCATCGTAGCGAACATGTAGTGGGGGTTGTTGACAAACCTGGCAAAACGCTCACAAGGCCTTGTGGCCAGGCAGTAGTGGTAGACGAGGACGTGATTGCTCACGCACATCTAGGCGACGGCGACCTTGTGACGAGACCCAGCACGAGCGCGGGTGTACTCAAGGTTGAACGCGACCACCTTGTACTTCTCCACAGCAAGCAACAACTCCATAGTGTGGATGGAGTTCTCCACCCAGATCGGGTTGTTGGTGTACACCACCGAGAGCTCCGTGAACCTTCTGTGGGTGTCCACTACGGCATGCATGGTGAACTGCTGCTCGTCATCGGCAGCCGCTGGGACCGACATTGGAGTCGCGCAGGATACCCTCTCTGTATTTGTCATCGTGGGTGTGCTTCTTGCAATACTGGGGCGCGATTGAAAGGTTGAAGAGACACAAGGGTTAAATGGCCACTGTAATAAATGGGGGTCGGACGGCCTGTAATCGTCATGTCTTGTCACCGCGTTCCTAGCGGAGGATTCCAGTGCACGCTTGAGCTGTTGAGCACCCCACACGCGTTTCGTTTGACCACGCGTGGGCTCGAAGAGGCGCCAAGTTTACCCGTGGGTGATGAGGTCAAAGTTACACAAACGGGTAATGATGGACACTCGAGTGCGATAATTCTGGGCACACAGTTGAGGAAACTGTGTACAATAATGTTGAAGATCGCTGTCGTGTCCGCAATATAGATCGTTTGCGATTGAGATCAACAGGGGAAACACATTCGAGAATTGTAAGTAAAATCAAGTCCATTGAGGTCCAGATATTAATCGTCCATTGCATATGAATGTCAAAATAGTACTACCAATATACGAGTCTCATACGATGCCATTTCAACGATTGTACCACAAAAGCCCGAAATATTACAAGGTTCAAATTCCAGAGTTAGAAGGCTCAAATTAGAAGATTAATTACAAGGTTCAAACTGATATTAGAAATGAAATTCAGCTCATGCAGCTGCAGACGCCCGCGCTGATCAGCTGAACTTGGACATATGAGAGGTTCAAACTGATATTACAACTTGTAACACCCGTTTCGAAACCTCAACATTTCTGCAAAGGGATCAGCCACTGACAAGTCATGTATGGGCTTGACATAATGACTTCCGATTACTCTGTCAGCTGAACTTCCAAAATGAAATTCAGCTTCTGCAGAGCCTTTTCCATTCTGCCGTACCCGCTGGCGCTGATCAGCAAACCATTCAGTTTTGTGAAGCAAATGTAGGGCAAGCCTCATTACCTTTAGCACCCTTGCTCTCACAACAAAGAACCTGGCGAATATAATCTCTGGTAAGGTCCCTCGGTAGGAGTTCAAAGTAATTTCTGAGAGATGCAGATCAAGGCATTTGATGTGGTTGTTATATTGTATCACATTATCCACTACCGGGCCTAATCTTATCTGCAAAAGAAGAGAACGTGTTAGTGCCTACATGCAGTTTTGAACACTACTATAGGCCTCTTTGATTTGTAGGATTTCTAAAATACACGAATAGAGTGACATGCCATCTTCGATCCTACATGATTAACATGGGCATTTGATTACAATCTAGAAAAATGTAGGCTTCTTCCCAAGAGGTTGGAGTGGATGGAAATTTACCTACGAAAACTAGTACAGATGAATCGAAAGGAGAAATGCATATGGATTGTAACCTTATGAATCAAGCAACCACTGTAGGGAAAAAACATCAATGTACTGAAATCCTCCAAAATTCCTTCAGAAATCATAGTACATTTGTCATTGTAAACTTGGGAAAAGGTACCAAAAAATTGAACTCCCTTATGGTTAACATTTAACAGGAAAGGAGCATCATCTCGATATATAGCTTCTCCAGGCACGGAAAGCATCTCAGGAAACTGACAACTTCGTCCAGGTTGGGGCCGATAGATTCTACTGCGAAGACCTTCACTGTGCACAGATACGTTGTCAAGCTTGTCGGGTTCATTTTCTGGATGACAGACGAACATACATCTTCAAAATTATAAAAAATGTTAATTCAAGAAGGAGAAGAAGAAGGCAAATGTTGTAACTGAACGAGTGTGGATCCAATAACAAGTTCGGAGAATTTGACAGACGAGTAGCCCACCACAGACATTTTCGACGCAGAAATGACACTGATTCTTGTTGGACCTTGTTGATCAACTACAAGTAATCTCTCAAGTAAAGGTGTGTCCTCAATGACCATACTGTGATACACCTTCTGTGATCTCTTGTTGCAGCACCAGCAACACACATAAATTATCCGGAGAGTCATGGAGGTGATGTGGAAGCTACTCAACCCATTGATCTCCTGAAGACGAAGGTACTCGAGTGTAGTACACCCGCGGAGCAGGCGCTCTATGTCATCCTTGGGGATGCAGACGGCGACAAGCTCGAGGTGCTTCAGTCGAGGGAGAAAAAGAGCGGGCGCGTCATTAATCGGGGGCAAATGACAGTTCATGAACCTGGCGACCCGCAGCGTGGGCGCGAGGCGGAGCACGGACGGTGGCAGCAAGCGCATATGTCCATCATTAAAATTGAGCTCCTCGAGGTGATCTAGGGCGGGGGATCGGAACCACTCATCAAGCTTGGCTCGGTCCTTGCCGTTGGAACGGAACTTCAGGTGATCTTGCGGGGGATCGGAACCACTCATCATTAAAATGAGGCATCAGTATATTTTATAATAATGCGAATTCAGCAGGCAGAGTTTATGAAACATAATATATCCTATGACAGCGTGAACCCTAAATCATCAAGTGATCTTGATGAAAGAAATGCATAAATAGAGAGCACACAGCTTAGTACAACAAAATTAAGAGTCTGATTGGTTTGCTACCAACATTTGGCAGAATCAAAAGTTTGGTTTGCTACCGACATTTGGCAAAATCAAAAGTTGCCAACACTTGGCAACCTTTTGTGAGATTGGCAATGAACAATGGAATGCAAACTAATCTCTAGCGAACATTTGGGAGTTGCCAAAATTTGGCATGCCGACGACTTTTGGCATCAAACCAATTTACATGCCGTAAAGTAGGATCAAAATTTGGCATGCCAACGACTTTTGGCATCAAAATCAATTGTCAAGATCTGGCTAGGAATTATTAGCAACACTAACCCTAGTCGGGTTATTTTTTTAGAAGAACATGGAGGCTCCTCATCGGTTCCATTACTCGAATGAAACCCTCATAGTGTCATACATCAGCTCACTAAGAGGAGATGTTCGAAAGCAACAGCTAAAGGGAAATACACAATGACAGAAGTATGAGGATTACAAGTTATCCTGCGCCCCAAAGGGGTCCCTAGTCGGATTTTTAGCAGAAATCATTTGTACAGAAGAAACAATTAATCACTTATCATTTGTACCATTCAAACAATCAATACACTACATGGATCTATCGAATCTAACTCAGATTTCATGGATTGAGAGAACATAACCATAGGATTTCTATTCCAAAAAGGGGAGGCAGGACTAACCAGAGAAACCCTAGGATATATTTGCCACATAAATGGGTATAGATGACTAACTGGTTCTCCGTCGTCGTCGGAGTGGTCGCCAGAGTGGTCGTCGCCGGAGTGGTCGCCGGAGTCACTGTGGACCTCCGGCTCCGGCAGTGGAAGCACGACGCCGTCGCCGTCGCGCTTCTGCCCGCGCGAGACCTCGTCGGTGGCGACGGCAACCTCTGTCTCCAGTTTCAGGCCGTGCTCAGGTGCTTCAGTAGCCCCAGCGTCGCCACTCCCTCCGATGGTGCGCTTCGGCGGCATCCTCATACACTGACGGCGATGACGACTGAGAGCGGCGTCGAGGATGCAGGCGGAGAGAGATGATTGTGTGTGTAGCGAGAATGGGGGGTGCAGCCGCCTATTATAACCAACGGCTCGGGCGCGCCATTAATATGGAGCAGTGGGGAGCGAGGCGGGTGGCGGTCAAAGGGCTGGCTCGCCTCCCGTTGAGCCTGCGCAGCGGACTGCTTGCATGCCTACCTTCATTTCACACAGCTACTCGCACGCCTCCTAGTGACACTGCACAGCGAACATGCCTCCCGTCAATTCACACACCTGCCCGCACGCCTCCCGGTCTGCCTGCGTGGCGGACTGCTCGCATGCGTCCCATCAACTCACGCCTGCTCGCACAGCACACGGGACGCGTGGCGGCACGTATATTGTTTTTCTTTTTTGATGATTAATTCTGCCGCTTTATTACTTAACCGAAGCATGGCACGTACATTGTTGGTCTAGCGCCCACGGTATGAATAAATAATCCGTTTACGATATTGGTTGCCAATTATTAATAATCTCCTGTTTGTAAGAATAATATATCAAAACTTGTCTCAAATTTGAATTTTTTTTTACAATATCACAGTCTATCGGTGTCCATATGACACCACGATAAGTTTCATGAATTTCAACTAAGTTTTGGATTTACTGGATTTTAAAAATCAAGCTTCTCAATGTTTGAAATTTCTTGCATGGGGACTAAACATGCACCCAGAGACACACATATGATTTTCCAATCCATTTTGGTGCACTATCACGTGTGCATGTAGCTCAAATTTGATTTTTGCACATTATATCCCTAGGAAATCAACCTGTGTATAAAAATGTCTGAATGACGATCTCTGATTTTTTTTCTTCCAAATTTTAACACGACACTCCTTTGGTCACATATGTTCACCGCGGAAAAAGTTTAACATGCCTCGTAGTGGCGGCGGTGGTGGTGCGGTGTGTGTGTATCGGAGGGGGGGGGGGGTCCGGCAGTACACTGCGAGTCATGAGCCACCGTGTGGGGTTGACCGTTTTGTGAGGCAGGTGCCACATCAAAGTCGTGAATTGGTTATTTAAAACATTACACGGCCCTTTCATACTTACATGTTTGGGTCACATGCATGCATAGTGGTCTTCGGACACTCCCTCGTGCGGTTATCAGCAATGCGCCCATTCGCTAGCCCGAGAAGGTTATCACTTTTCACCGACATCGAGAGGCATTTGACCAAAGGTGGATTCATCTTGGGATGAGTTACGGTGTGGATCATGGTGAGATTCCAGATCAAAGTTCGAGCGCATGTGCGTACATATGAATCCCTCGGCTCGAAGTGAGGGGGACTACGACACATCGTGAACCTCTGTGTAGGGCATTTCCGGTTTGCGAAGCATGTGCCACATCAAAGTTGTGCAGTGGGTATTCAAACATCACACAACACCTCTTTGGGCATGCAGGCGGTGGTCGTCCTAGGACACTCAATCGCGTGTGACGCTTTCTGTGGGCCCGCGAGGTCATCGTCCATCACTTTGACCTACAGCGAGAGAGGTTAATTTGACCAACAAGGATGATTCTTTTTGGTTTGTGTTACGGTAGGAGTATATAGTACGCGTCGAAGAGGGGGTGAGGGGACCAGCATATACTACACGTCATGAACCTCGCTCCGTGTGGGGACTTTCCGGTTTCCGAGGCAGGTGCCACATGAAAGTTGTGCATTGGGTATTCAAACATCACACAACACCTCTTTGGGCCACATGCAGGCGGTGGTTGTCCTACAGGACACTCACTTGCGTGCGACGCTTCCATCTATGGGCCCGCGAGGTCGTCGTCCATCACTTCGACCCAACGAGAGAGGTTAATTTGACCGACAAGGAGGATTCTTTTTGGTTTGTGTTACGGTAGGAGTATATAGTACGCGTCGAAGAGGGGGATGGGACCAGCATATACTACACGTCATGAACCTCGCTCTGTGTGGGGACTTTACGGTTTCCGAGGCAGGTGCCACATCAAAGTTGTGCATTTTGGGTATTCAAACATCACAACAACCACACACCTCCGTACGTACATATGTTTTGGCCCACATGCAAGCGATGGCGGTTGTCCTCTGGCACTCACTCACACAGTTATCGGCGATATCGATGCTTTCCATCTGTGGGCCCGCTTGGTCCATCACTTTGACCGACAGTGAGAGAGGTTAATTTGACTTAGGAGGGGATTAATTTTTGGTTTGTCTTACGGTATAGGTCATGCTATGAGATTACATAATATAGTTTGAGTGCATGCATATGTATGCATGAATCCCTCCCACTGGATCAAAGTGGGGGGGGGCAGCACACGACGCGTCATGAACCGATCGATCTCGCTCTGTGTGGGGATTGTACGATTTTTGACGCGGGCGCCACATCAATGTTGTGCATGGTATTCAAACATGCATGCATCACCTCCATATACATATGTTTGGGACACATGCATGCAGTGGTTGTCTTCGGACAGTACTCTCCCTCGCGTGGTTATCGGCGGCAAGCCTATATATTCATGGGCCCGCGTGGACGTCCATCACTTCGACCGGCAACGAGAGAGGTTACTAGGGTGGATTCTTCTTCTTTGGTTCGTGTTACCGTGTAGTAGGTCATGGTGAGATTCCATACCTAAGTTTGAGTGCATGCGTACGCATGAATCCCCGCCACCGGCTCAAAGTGGGGTGACATACATAGTACGCGTCGTGGACCCTCGCTCAGTGTGGGGACTTTCCGGTTCCATAGCATGGTACCGTGCCACATCAAAGTTGTGCATTGGGTATTCAAACACACCACACAACACTTCCATACATATGTTCCACATGTAGGCAGTGATTGTCTTCGGGCACTGCTCCCTTGCGTGGTTATCGGCGAGCTAGCCCATCTGTGGGGTCGCGTGGATGTCCATCAATTTGACCAACAACAAGAGAGAGGTTATACGACCAAGGTGGATTCTTCTTGGTCCGTGTTACACTACGTCTTGGTGAGATGCCCTCTCCCACCGACTCAAAGTGTGTGTGTGTGTGGGTGGGGTGGGGGGTACTTCGCACTTCCTGAACCTCCGTGGGGTCGGGGAAGTCCGGTTAATTTGCGAGGCACATGTGCCACATCAAAGTTGTAAATTGGGTATTTAAATATCACACCACCCTTTTCATACATATAGTTGGGTCACTCGCAGGCGGTTCGTATGTGGTCTCACCCATCTCGCGCCACAAGCACACATTTGTGGGCCCGCACACGGTCCACCTTTGACCGAAAGTGAAAGGGGGGTTTGACCATGATGGACTCCTATAGGTTTAGTGTTACGGTAGGGTGTGATATGTCAGACCTAGATATTTGGGGGCATGCATTCATAGCTAGGATTCCCCTCCCGCCGACACGAAGTGGGGGGGGGGGGCAGACTAGCAATAATGTGCGCTTTGTGAGACAGGTGCCACATCAAAGTTGTGCATTGGGTATTTGAACATCAAACCAGCCTTTTCATACATATATTTGGTCCACATGCAAGTGTGTTCGTGTTCTGACCCTTTCCCACATTTTTTTGGCCACGCTACACACACGGTTCCCTCAGACTACCCGTGTGCCACGCCCGTTCCCCTGTCACCCACATCAGCACAGTAGATTGGGCTCCACGAGGCTTCCCTCGCAATCTCAAAAATATCTACCCGCCTGGAGGGTTTTTCTGTTTGATAGCACACGATTATTATGTTTCGACCGTGTGTGATGCTGTTTGCCCCCGCCCCCCCGCTCCCACCTGCATCCCTCAAAAATATCTACCCGCGTGGAGGGTTTTTCTGGTTGATAGCACACGGTTATTATGTTCCGACCGTGTGCGACATTGTTCGCTCCCGCTCCCGCCTGCATCCCTCAAAAATATCTAGCCGCCTGGAGGGTTTTTCTGTTTGATAGCGCACGTTTGTTATGTTTGGACCGTGTGCGATTTTTGTTGCTCAATCACTTCATCCAAATTTTCAGTAGCCCCGATATTTTACTCCCGCCTAGTAAAATTTTCAGTACCCGCATCATTTCCTCAAACACCACCTTGCCCCCCCTCCACACACACCCCCCAAAAACTCCGCGCGCGCGCGCACACACACACACACACACCACCCCTCCCTCGCTCAAAACCCTAGCAAGGTCGCCGCCGCTGACGGTGTCCTGGACTAGGGGGTACTCACCACGTCGTCTCCCGACCTGTGGGTCGGGCCGAGGACCCCCATGGCGGTTCACTCATGGGCCACTTCGGGCAGCCCATGATGTATACAAGGAAGATTCCACAAGACTTGGCCCCCAAGCCGAAGACTCTCCTAAACCCTAGGCCTCCGGTGCATATATGAACCGAGGCCAGGCTAGTCAATAGATCGATTCATATTCATTGGAATAATCTCGTGGTAGATACATGTACTCTGTACTACATCCCATATGAATACAATCAAAAGCAGGACGTAGGGTATTATCTCTTCGAGAGAGCCCGAACCTGGGTAAAATCATGTGTCCATGTTACCATCGCTCCAAGAAGCCTAGCTTAGGACCCCTACTACGAGATATGCCGGATTTGACACCGACATTGATGCTTTCATTGAGAGTCTGCTGGGTAGTCACCGCGGTGCGATGGGAATTCAGATCGGCTCCACCGCGATCTACGCGTCAGAACCGAGCTACATCGTCAGCGTCGCCATCTTCGTCGCCGACACCTTGGCTGAACCGAGGACTAGGCTTCTCTTCGGATCATTAAGTTCGGATGGATGTCTTCGTCATCATCAACTCCGATCTCATCCGGGATCATGGAAAAATCGTCCATGGTGCTCGGGGGCTCAACGTCAACATTGCCATCGCGCGATCATGCAGTTTTTTCTGGACAACGGATTCGTGTTCACCGTCCCCGTCTCCTCGAGCATCGCTTTGACGATTACTTCGGTGGAATTGTGCGGAATTGAGTCTAGAACAACCCTGCAAAATTTCGTCGCGTTCCGATGGAGGAATCTCCGGCGATCTCCGATATACCGGAGCCCTATTGAATCTGGACGAGTTTAGGGCGAGGAGTCCAGCAGTCAGCTCGGACGTCCTTTGGAAGATCCAACCGTTCATTGGCTGCGGAATTCCCATATCTACCACCCCTCAAAATTTCAGCTCGATCCGACCGTTCAAACTCCGGGAAGCGTCCGATGAGTGAATCAATTTTCGGATCTGTTTTCTGTGCGAAAACGAATCCGGCCCGAGTTCATCTTTTTCATGAACAGATTATCGGACATCCTTTTTGAAGGGAATTTTTTATAGGGTATTGTGTTTTGTTTTCAAGCACGTGCCTGCAAATTTTAAGCCTTTTCCGAGGCGATCTTCGTCGTCGCGCCGGTGTCAAACCAGCCTGGTCACGTTGCTCCATGTCTGCCGACCTGCGCCAGCATCGACTGCGCCGTCGCTTCATCGAGCCGACGACATCCACCTCGGATCATCACCTCGGCGAGCCGACCAAGAGTTCAGCACCGCTCTCCCTAATGATCATCAAGATAACATCGTCACCTTACAGAATGCACGGGTCGGGCGCGCCAGCATCGCCGCGCGGTCACTTCTCAAGCAGGCATTGACCGCGTCACAAAGTTTCGACCTGCGTCGGCATCGCCGCGCCGTTGCTTCTTTGAGCCGATGTCCACCTCGCCGATCTGCTTCGACACCTCGGCTGGCATGGGGGTTGCAACATCACCTTACCGACCTGCTCCGACACCTCGGCTAGACCGGGGGCTTCGCCATCTCTTCATCAACCTACTCCGGGGACTTCGGCGTCACCAGCCGATCAGCTTCGTCACCTCGGCTGGACCGGGGGCTTCGCCTCGCCACATCAACCGTGTCGCGTCGCTGCCTCATCAAGCCGAGCTCTTCGCTCGGCCACCTCGGGCTTGGGGGCTGGGACCTCGGTCGAGCCGAGGACTATGCATCCTCGTCCCACCACAAGCCCGCACCACGTCATCAACGCCGAGCACATTAACCAGCTAAGTCGCTTTCATGCTTAAATTTTCTAAATTCTTAATTTTTTGTTCGGTTCGACCAAGCATTATATTTATGTTAAAATCTGTTTGTTAAAAACGAGGTTTGTTAAAAACCGCTTCTTTTTCCCATGTTAACTGGGGGCCCTTAAATTTATATGAGTCATTTTATAATAAATATTTTTTCTTCTAAGTCGTTGCAAAGTTTTTTTCTACTACTCCTTTTTCCGATGTGGGTGTGTGGTCAATAGCCGGATAGCCTGCTTTCTCTCTAAAGCCGCTCGAGTTTAGTTCGCTAAACTGGCCTGAGAAGCACTCCGCCTTCGGGATAGGAGGTTGAAGCCGAAGGCTGACCCGCTTGAACTCTGGAGATCGGATGTATCATGTTAAAGCACGACGGAAGCATAATCTAATTTTAAGACCAATTTTCGGATTGACACCAAAAAACTTGATTTAGTTCGGACGTAAAGTGTTTCCTAAAGTTTTTTGGTTTTCCGAGCTTATGGCACTTTTAAGCTATTTGTATGTTTTTCTTTCAGGAGGCGGGACATCCTCATGACCGAGGTGCCCTGCGTAATAATTCAGCTCGGGAGATCTTTTCCGACCCGCAGCTCGGCATCTTTCCTGCCGACCTACACCTCGGCGTTGGCGAAACGCACATGACATCTGGACTAGTTCCCAAGGAGATTCGATCCTCAAGTTGGTCGGCCGCACCCAACCTGAGTCTCGGGGGATACTGTGTGTCTCCAGCATAACTCTCGTAGTACAACGTCGGATGCCTTTAAAGCATCGGCAATATCAACGGGGGGCTGCGACTAGAGCCGAACCCACCAAAAGCCAAGGTACTCTGAGGAGTCCTTGGCAAAACGTTCTCGGATATTGCTTTATATGCATCAGTTTCGAATTGTGTCTTCGGTCAATAGTTGGGTTGCCCGGCTCCTGTGCTTGCCTCCTACGTTCCGCTTTGTTTGGCTAGGTGTGCAAAGGGAGAACCACTGCGATTGTACTTTTGATTTAACTGGTCAAGTACCTCAGTGGAGAAAGCCGAAAACTGACTGTCACAATGAGCGCAAACTGGTCAGCGATCCGATGACTGTGTCAAACTATAGATCGATAGAGGTTACCCCGTGGGCCATTCATAAAATTGGCCGAAGTGTTAATGGCTTGACCTCGGCTGACGTCGAACACTAACCGGGGGCTAGTAACTGACCTCCTAACTTTAAGCTCCTATGACTAAGTGAAAGTTATAAAGCCTGGATATCTGATTGCCTCGTTTCCGCTAACACAACCGCCTCCGGGCACCGAGATGTCGGCTAAGGGTTGTCTTGTTACTGCGGAAACACCATGCGTAGCATCTACAAAGGGGTAGAAGCCGACGATGGGCCACTCTCAAATGATAAACGGTCACAAAGGAGTCAA
Source organism: Elymus sibiricus (assembly GCA_039707655.1). Taxonomy (NCBI): domain Eukaryota; kingdom Viridiplantae; phylum Streptophyta; class Magnoliopsida; order Poales; family Poaceae; genus Elymus; species Elymus sibiricus. The sequence goes on along the minus strand of CM077666.1, from coordinate 340,576,827 downwards.
AATAGCATATAGCATAAAAGCGTTTGTATTCAATATACGAGTGCTGCCTTCCGTAATCATCGTTATAAAGCCATAAATATGCATCAATTTGACTTAAGATTTTGGTCAAGCTGAGTTGCCTGGCTCCTGTGTTTACACCCTATGTTCCCGATTGTTCGGCTAGGGGGTAAAGGGAGCACCTCTGCGATTGTTACTTCCGGGTCATCCGAGCTAGTACCTCAGACTGGGTGAAGCCGAAAGCTAGCCATCTTAAGAATATAATTGGTCGGCAATGACGGAAGTGAAAATTTTGGTTCATTAAAGACCACAGAGTTCAGGAACTTTTCCCAAACTAAATCCTCAATATTTTCCTCCCACATTGATCAAAGTTGAGGTTTAACGATCATGGTCAACATGATAGCCTGGGAAAAGGAACTTATAAAGGAACTATTTTTCCCAGAAGATGTTTCTTACGTTAAATAGTAATATAACATATCTCTCCGCGTACCTTTGTTTACAAAACCATATGGCCGGATTGCCTTGTTTGCCGTAAATCTTTGGCGTTATAAAGGCTTTATAAAGTAGGACAAACACTCCTCAGCTACTGGCCGAGGAGTTTGAAGCCGATGGTCGATCAACAAAGTTTTGTACAATGCGGATCCGAGCATTAATGATGTAAAGTACTTGGATACATAGAATCATTACACATAAAATATGATTAAAATCAATTTACTCCGGATATTGATCCTTAATTCGGCCACCCTTGCCCAACATACGGCTCGGGGGCTACTGGGCTTCGCGCTTCTCACTTAAAAGCCATTATCGGGTTACATCGATCCCCTGATCTGGTGTTGCCACCCGACCAGTGGCTCGGGGGCTACTGCATTGATGATTCAATGCAGAAAATTCAAAGTGCCGAATAGTTTCCGAGGAGATTACGATCCTCAGGTTGGCCAGCCGCACCCAGCCTGAGTCTCGGGAACTATGCACACTGCATTTCTATTTTTAAGTATGCCGCCGAGCAAGGAATTGATCCTTAGGCCAATTTCGCAAATTGAGCTGGGTCTCAAGGGCTACTGGGATCAACGGTTTTATTTTATCCTTCAGGTGCATCCCGGATTTTATGTCGGCACACACCTTGAGGGCTACTGGTTATACATCTCGGCAGAGAATAAATTGCACCAATCGGAAACAATTCTATAAAACATCAGCCCACGGCTGAGGTGGTGCACCACCTCGGAAGCAGTCCGGCATAAAGCTCGGCTATGAGTGGCTGGCTCCATAGAGAACTTTTTCGGCGTTAAGCTCGGATAACCTCCTTCAAACTTTTTCAAAGACGAGGTACTCTATGCCTCCTCGGCTGCAGTCCGGCGCTGGAGCTCGGATACAGACCGGTGTTGGAGCTCGGCTGCTAAAATGTACCTCGGATACAGACCGACGTTGGAGCTCGGCTGCAAAAATACACCTTGGATACAGACCGGCGTTGGAGCTCGGCTGCAAAAGACACCTCGGATGCAGTCCGGCGTTGGAGCTCGGATGCAAGAGGACACCGCCGCACGGGAAAAACTTCGAACCCAAGGTATGGCGTAAAAAGTAACAAGGCATTGATAAAGGCCAAGAACCTAAAGGGGCTCCTCGGATACTCGACGTATGAACTCTTTGGATACACCTCGGCGATCCTTAAGATCGGAGATGGGAAGATTTGTTGAACCAGTTTTCAAGACCGACGACCGAAGACGAAGAACAGTTCGAAAGAACCGAGGAGCGTCCCCAACTTGAAGACCGGTTCAGGGGGCTACTGACAGTGTCCTGGACTAGGGGGTACTCACCACGTCGTCTCCCGATCTATGGGTCGGGCCGAGGACCCCCATGGTGGTTCACTCATGGGCCACTTCGGGCAGCCCATGACGTATACAAGGAAGATTCCACAAGACTTGGCGCCCAAGCCGAAGACTCTCCTAAACCCTAGGCCTCCGTTGCATATATAAACCGAGGCCAGGCTAGTCAATAGATCGATTCATATTCATTGGAATAATCTCGTGGTAGATACATGTAATCTGTACTACACCCCATATGAATACAATCAAAAGCAGGACATAGGGTATTATCTCTTTGAGAGAGCCCGGACCTGGGTAAAATCCCGTGTCCATGTTACCATCGCTCCAAGACACCTAGCTTAGGACCCCTACTACGAGATATGCCGGATTTGACACCGACAGCCGCCGCCACCGCCGCCGCCGCGCCGCCTTCATCGTCAACATCTGTTGGTTTGCCCGTGCAGGTTACCCACCGATCTCCATACCCTAGCTGCCCTGAGTTTCTTAGATGACGCCTGCCAAATGCCCCCTTTCCCACAGATCCCCATCCCCACCCCCCACTCCAGAGCGTCGCAGCCTAAGCCCGGCTACGCTTCCCGTGGAGCTCCAGGAGCTAATGGCCCAAAAGAGGTTTGTCGCAGCCTCTTCGTCCTACGTCGGCGAGGTGGCCGCCGAGGAAGCTGACGACGATTACTGGCCGCAAGCTCTCAATCAGTGGGCTAGAGTATGCTGGCATGTCGCGGACGCCGGCTACGACATCGAGGTCGTCGACAGCGACGGCCTGACACGGGCTATGTCACAGGTTAAGTGGCCCACCCCCAACCCCCCGAGTTCAACCGCCGTCGATCTCATCCATGGCCCCACTGCTGATCTCCTCTGGCTCGCTGTCAAGAATTTGCCATCCTACATCACCATCGAGCCCCTTTTTTCATTTATGAAGGACACGTTCTGCGACGCTGGCTTGGGATTCTTAGCTGCCAAGTCAGACCTCATCGACGGCGACCACGAGGAGGGCACCCTCTCCGCCTCTTCCAAGGGGAAAGAGCACATCTGCGACATCAGGGAGGGCACCCTATAGCCATTCTCTTCCAAGGGGAAGGAGCCCATCTGCGACAACATGGAGCGCACCCAGAGTCCGTGCTCTTCCCATGCAAAGGAGCCCATCTGTGACAAGTGAGGAAACCCATGATTTGTTTTGCCATGCCTCTTCACAGGGGGGAACCCATGATTTGTTTTGTCGAGCCCCTTTTGTTGTGAGAATATGTCCAGTTTTAATTGCTATGTTTGGTTGTTTGCAGTATGCCTTGTTTATTTCAGTTATTCACAGTGTGATGCTCTATATGTGCAACTATTTAGTGTGCAGTACAATTTCATCAATACCAGTTTCAACAATACCAATATGAATGACTATATTTGCTTGCTGTTAAGCCTGTTATAGCTAGCATATGCCTATTTTAACGTTTTTTGGTTGTTCAGTTGTTTGTAGTTAGCATATGTCCAGTTTCAATTGCTATGTTTGGTTGTTTGCAGTATGCCTTGTTTATTTCAGTTATTCACAGTCACAGTGTGATGCTCTACATGTGCAAGTATGAACTGTGCAGTTCAATTTCATCAATACCAGTTTCAATAATACCAATATGAATGACTATATTTGCTTGCTGTTAAGCCTGTTGTAGCGAGCATATGCCTCTTTTAACGTTTTTTGGTTGTTCGGTTGTTTGTAGTTAGCATATGTCCAGTTTCAATTGCTATCTTTGGTTGTTAGTAGTATGCCTTGTTTATTTCAGTTATTCACAAAGTGATGTTTTATATGTGCAAGTATGAACTGTGCAGTTCAATTTCATCAATACCAGTTTCAACAATACCAATATGAATGACTATTTGGTTGCCGTTAAGCCTGTTGTAGCTAGCATATGCCTCTTTTAACGGTTTTTGGTTGTTCGGTTGTTTGTAGTTAGCATATGTCCAGTTTCAATTGCTATCTTTGGTTGTTCGTAGTATGCCTTGTTTATTTCAGTTATTCGTGATGTTCTATATGTGCAAGTATGAACTGTGTAGTTCAATTTCATCAATACCAGTTTCAACAATACCAATATGAATGACTATTTGGTTGTTGTTAAGCCTGTTGTAGCGAGCATAGGCCTCTTTTAACGATTTTTGGTTGTTCGGTTGTTTGTAGTTAGCATATGTCCAGTTTCAATTACTATCTTTGGTTGTTCATAGTATGCCTTGTTTATTTCAGTTATTGACAATGTGATGTTCTATATGTGCAAGTATGAACTATGCAGTTAACACACCTTTCCACTTCTTGTTTTGCTTAACTAGCGTGCTTAAACCTGCACACTGAAGCTATCATTTGGAGATTATGTTGTCTACCATGGATATATTTGGTTGATGTTTAGCCTGTTGTGCTTAACATGCCTTTCGATGTACTTACACAGGACAATATTGGGAACGGCTGCTGTTTTCCATCGAGGTTAGTTTCATTCCATGGCTTATATATACTCACTGTTCAGGATATCGGTAGCTGGTACCATATAGGCCGGGGGCTGATAAGGGATTAATCGGCGAATCGGACATTTAACTGAATATATCTGTAACCCATTTATCGGTATGTTAACTAGGGCCATATCTAATATATCTGCTACATAGCAACATGCATTGTACTGAATGTCTAAATATGCAATCCTAGGCTACATAGCAACAAGGAAGAGTGTTACCTTAATGTTCTGATGATGTCTAGATATACATAGAAGAGCAGCAACAACAACAACACAGCAGCAGTAAACTGCAGTTAATCGGTCGATAATTGTAACAATGTAATAAACTCCCTCCGCCCCATAATATAAGATGTTAATTCATCCAATATGTGAGTATATTGGATGTAATGAGATCTTATATAATGGGGCGGAGGGAGTGTTGTACTACATCATTGTGCAATTGCTGTTTAGCTTCTAATATTAACTTGGTGCTTTTAGGTACATATGTCATTGGTAAAGATCCGCGCTTCAACCCTTTTTGCGTATGGGGCAATGAGATATTCATGAACCAGCATCAAGTGAGGAAACTGATAAATATTGTTAGTAAAATGGGTCAAAAGATGACAATTAAACTATTTGTTCACACTTTATCCAAGACAACAGTGAACTGCAAGATGGTAAGTAAGAACTCTGCAGCCTTTTTTTTACTGCCCATAATGAGTTGTGTTAGATGACAATGTCTGAATATTTTTCCTTTGCAGTGGTTCCCAAAGCAGTTTACTCAAGAATACCTCTCAAACTACATGATTGGTGGGCATGCAAAGGTTAAAGTATTTCTACCAGAACACAATGACTATCTAGATGTCGTCATGAAGACAGTGAAGGATGGGCGGTCGGCCATCACAAGGGGTTGGACTAGAGTCGTGCGTGCCTTCTGCATGGAGGAGGGCACAATATGGGCATTCCGCTTCACCTTGTTCAGCAACCAGAATGTCTTCCGCCTCTTTCTTTACCGTCTTTAATAGTACTGGTTCATCATTCTTTATTTGGTGCATATGTAATTCTTTTTTTTTGATGTAACTCTTGAACATATGTACCTGTGAATCAAATAATGCATTGGTTGTTGAACCTGATGGATATGAATAAAGTTATAGCCTACTTTCAAATTCAAATTCGGTACAATTTTAAATAGCAGCGATTAAATTAGGGTGAAAATACGCTCTGTAGGTCATTACGGAGCATACGGTCTGTAAAGCACACCGTGTGTGATATACATCATAATCCGACACGGTTCACAGAGAGGAAACATGTGCGACCATGCACATAGTTGCCGTTTGCAAAGCGTGTGTGATGTCAGACAATATCACAAACGGTGCGAGCAAACTAAATGTTTGTGATAGTCGCCTTATCGTACACGCGTTACATTCATGAACTGTTTCTGATGTCGTACGCATCGTAAACGTTTGCACCACAGAATAGCGTGTGCGATAGTTATCCTGTATGACACTAGTACGACAGTCCGATGTTTCGTAATCCTATCCGACACTCGTATGATGATTAACTAATCTTCTTGATTATATATCGCATACGGTTCGGGAGAAGTGAATGTGTGTGATAGTCTCCTTATCATACACATTTTACAATCGTGAACTATTTGTGATGGGGCACGCATCGTAAATGTTGCACCACAGAATACCGAGTGCGATGGTAATGCGAGCACACATGAGTAGCAAGGATGGAGCGTTTGGGATACTCAATAGATCACAAATAGTTGTGTGACGAGTCGTGTTTGGGATAGATCGGGCATCGCATACGCTTAGTTATGCGAAACGTATGCTTGCGTGCTCCCTATCGTCGACGGTTTCTGGGTCGTGTGGGAAGACCCCCCCCCCTATCGCACACACAGGCAAGGTTAGACAACACAAGATAATTTCTGGGTCGTGTGGGTCGTAACATGTATGAACTCCCCCTGAAGATGTGCATATAGAATGATGATATCACATGGGAGATATACATGCAACATGTATCTTGGCTATATGCATCAGAGCAATATATATATAGCATTTAGGTATCCACATGTCCATGATTGTCTTCTTGCAAACAGTATATACTAGCAAGAGGTCAATCATGCACATGAGTGTGATGCATATACTTACCTTGAAGTTCTTGATCAAGTACCTGAAGAAATACACTTGAGAAAACAAGGTTAGACAACACAAGATAATTTCTTCAAGAAGGGACACAAGATCAACAAGAAACCAAGATTGGGATGACATGTAGAAGAGAGTATCACTAGGTGAATACTTCTTTGAAGCAGACATGTCCCCAAAAGAAATAGTTGTCTCCCCTTAAAGAACTTCCTCTCCCCCTGAATCTGACATTGGATATTGGGAGTAGGTAAGGTGAGAAAACTAGAACAGCCAAAGAACAAACTAATCATGTTTCTCCCCTCTTAGAAACATGTAACATTCTCTCCTTTTGTAAGGTGCATCTCTTTTGTAGAGATAAGCTTTGATGTATTCCTCTCTCCCCCTTTGACATCAATTTCCAAGATGGGACTTCAAGGTTATTGATCAAGTGGGTTTGGTCCTTGAGAAACACATCTAGCCATTGAGTGGCTCTAGATGCAAACAGAGGATAAGAATCATTGAGTGGAGCTGGAAAAGAAAATCTCAGGAAAATATTTCACAGAAATTCCCTTAGAGCAGCAAAATCGGTGACACCGAGTTGAGTCAATTCGGTGGAACCGAGTTTGATGCAATGGAACATTTTGTCAACTCGGCTCACTGGGCAAAGGAATTCTCACAAAGATTTGCAATGAATTAGCTGCGAATCTAACTAAAGACAAGACACACAGAAAAGAAGCAAAAAAACGTCTAGATGAAGTTTTTTTTTTGATAAAGAAACACTAGAGAACTTCATCTAGATGGGTCGCGACTAGGTCACCTATGTTAGAGTATATTGACTTAGGAGTCAAGTGAGAACACTTGATCATAGGTCATACTCATCGTTTAAGCTCAAAAATGGGGTTGCCATTTTTCCTTTAAGCATTTCAATGTATTCACATCTTGTTGAGTTGCTTTGGCTCATGTCTTTGAGTAAAGCTTCTCTAAGATGTGAGCACTTACATTGGGATTTTGTGGTGATGTCCATCATGTAGTTGAACTTGAAGTGGATGCTCATAAATTGAAATTTGGAGCTATCCTATCATTTGTAGTTCATCTTCCTACATGGGTTAGTTTGGCAAGGAACAACTTGTATATCCAAAATGACAAGAATGAAGCATAACTCAAAAGTTTGTCAAAGGATATGTTTAGGTTGTCTTGTTCCTTGTTCCACCATCCATTGTTGATACTTGGGTTATACAGGATTGCTCAAGATAAGAGTGAGATGCAATCTTGTGACTTGAAGCTTGTCCAAGTACCTACAACAGGTTAGATACAATACAAGGGAGCAAAATGTCCAAGATATAAGATGATCATGAAAGATATCATGGATTAGTCAAGAATGCTCATGCCCTTGTATGAACCTCTAGTTCACGTTTGAAGCATCAATGATGTTCAACTCACTTCTCAAGTGACAAAATACTTTTTCATCAAGGGGTTTGGTAAAGATGTCCGCCAATTGTTTGTCGGTATGAACATGTTTAAGGTCAATATCACCTTTCTCAACATGATCTCGAATAAAATGGTGACGAACCTCAATATGCTTAGTTCGAGAATGTTGCACGGGATTGTGTGCTATCTTAATAGCACTCTCATTGTCACATAGTAATGGTACATGTCTCACATGCACACCATAGTCTTTAAGAGTTTGTGTCATCCATAGTAATTGAGCACAACATGATCCCGCGGCAATGTATTCCGCTTCGGCAATAGATAGAGATACGGAATTTTGTTTCTTGGAGGACAAAGACACAAGAGATCTACCAAGAAATTGACATGTACCCGAAGTGGATTTTCTGTCAACCTTGTCTCCGGCATAGTCCGAATCGGAGTAGCCAACAAGATTGAAAGAAGATCCTTTGGGGTACCATATGCCAAAGTTTGGTGTATGTATCAAGTATCTCACAATTCGTTTCACCGCCTTAAGATGACACTCTTTTGGTGCCGCTTGGTATCGTGCACACATGCACACACTTAGCATAATGTCGGGTCGGGAGGCACATAGATATAGTAATGAACCAATCATAGATCGATAAACCTTTTGATCAACAGGTTTGCCATCCTTGGCCAAGTCAAGATGTCCACTCGTGGGCATAGGAGTTTTCATACCTTTACTCTCTTGCATGTTGAACTTCTTGAATAAGTCCTTGGTATACTTTGTTTGAGAAACAAAGGTACCTTCCCCAGTTTGCTTGATTTGCAAACCAAGAAAGTATTTGAGTTCACACATCATAGACATCTCGAACTTTTCTGACATCAACCTTCCAAACTTTTCACTAAAAGAGGGGTTAGTAGATCCAAAGATAATATCATCAACATAAATTTGGCATACAAATAATTCTCCATTAACCCTCTTAGTGAACAAAGTTGAATCAATCTTCCCAATTTCAAAACCTTTTTCAAGAAGAAACTTTGTCAAGCATTTGTACCAAGCTCTAGGGGCTTGTTTAAGACCATAAAGAGCTTTACAAAGTTTGTACACATGATTAGGTTTCTTGGGATTCTCAAAGCCGGGAGGTTGTTTAACATACAATTCCTCCTCAATTTCACCATTTAAGAAGGCACTTTTAATATCCATTTGGTAAAGAGTGATATCATGGTGATTGGCATAAGCAAGTAAGATGCGAATGGATTCAAGTCTTGCAACGGGGGCATAGGTCTCACCATAGTCCATACCTTCGACTTGTGTGTAACCTTGTGCTACGAGACGAGCCTTGTTGCATACAACTTGTCCATCTTCATCTTGCTTATTCCGAAACACCCATTTGGTTCCAATGATGTTTTGCTCTTCCTTGGGCTTCTCGGCCAATGTCCAAACTTGGTTCCTCTCAAAGTTGTGTAGCTCTTCGTGCATTGCATTCACCCAATCGGGGTCCTTGAGAGCATCTTCTACCTTCAAGGGTTCAACACTAGAGATGAATGAGTAATGCTCACAAAAATTAGCTAAACGAGATTTAGAGCGAGTGATTCTCCCGGTTTGGATATCTCCAAGTATCTGTTCAACGGGATGATCCTTGTCGATTCTTGCTCTAACTCGAGGTAGCTTTTTCTTGGGTTGTGGTGAGGCTTCCTTCTCCTCATCATCTTCTTCTTCTTCGTTGATGTTGTCGTTGTTTGCTTGCGGAGGTGGAGAAGGAGGTTGAGGTGGATCATCTTGTTGCACTTCCTCATTCCCATCGTCTTGACGTGTTCCACTTGTGGATGCCTCCATATCAACTTGTCGTTCTCCTTGATGTGAAGTTGGGGCTTCCACTTGAATAGACGAGGTACTCTCCTTCACTTCGACGAGGCGAATCTTGCCAATGGGCAAGTCTTGGATTGCTTCCGATGGTTCTTGATCTCCTACATCAAGTGGCAATTGCTCGACTTGCGAGCCGTTAGTCTCATCAAACTTCACATCTACCGTCTCTTCAACTTTTCGAGTGAAGGTGTTGTAGACACGGTAAGTGTGAGAGTTTGATCCATAACCAAGTAGAAAACCTTCATGAGATTTAGGAGCAAATTTTGAACGATGATGCTTATCAAGAATGTAACATTTTGAGCCAAATACTCAAAAGTATCCAACTTATGGTTTGTTACCGGTGAGCAGTTCATACGCCGTTTTACCAAGAAGCTTGTGAAGGTAAAGTCGATTTGTTGCATGACAAGTTGTTTCAACCGCTTCCGCCCAAAAATGTCTTGGCGTCTTGTATTCATCAAGCATTGTTCTTGCCATCTCAATAAGTGTCCGATTCTTCCTCTCAACAACTCCATTTTGTTGAGGTGTGTACGTAGCCGAGAACTCATGTGAAATACCCTCCTCATCAAGAAAGGTGTCCACATTTGCGTTCTTGAACTCCGTTCCGTTGTCACTTCGAACCTTCTTGATCTTCACTTCAAATTGATTTTGAGCCTTTCTTGCGAAGTTCTTGAAGATCTTTTGTACCTGCGATTTGTCATCAAGAAAGAACACCCACGTAAATCTGGAAAAATCATCAACGATGACCAAACCAAAAGAGTTACCACCAAGACTCTTATAGGAGTTGGGACCAAAAATATCCATATGAAGCAGCACGAGTGGTCTCCTCGTGGTCATAATGTTCTTTACGGGATGGCTTCCTCCAACTTGTTTTCCTACCTGGCAAGCACTACAAAGTCGATCTTTGTCAAATATAACATCTTTCACTCCAAGAATGTGATCTCCTTTAACAAGTTTATCAAGGTTACGCATGCCAACATGTCCAAGTATTCTATGCCATAACCAACCTTTAGAAGATTTAGCAATTAAACAAGTACGAGGTTGGGCTCTCTTAGTGAAATCAACAATGTATAGATCACCTCTACGAATGCCGGTAAAGACCATATTATGATTATCTTGTCGAAACACTTGGCAATCTACTTTGGTAAATAGAACATTGAAACCAAAATCGGCTAGTCTAGATACGGAAAGAAGATTGTAACCAAGAGATTCAACAAGCATAACATTTTGTATGGAGCTGTCATTGGATATGGCCACCTTACCAAGGCCAAGTACCTTACCCTTGGAGTTGTCTCCAAAAGTCACATACTTGCGTGGACCATCATTTTTAGCAAGCTCACGAAACATGTCTCTATCTCCGGTCATGTGATCGGTGCATCCACTATCAAGAATCCATTCTTTTCCTCCGGCCATGTAATCTCGAAGATTTGCCATAAGACTAAGATTACTCATGGTCTTCTCGAATTCAATATCAAACTCTTCATCCTCATCATAGTAGCCATGCTCAACATCATCATTGTCGTGCGTGTGATCATTACCTTGGGCAATAGATTCATTAGTTTCATGATCATGACAATGTTCAAGTTTATGAATTCTAATGGCTTCCATGATAATGTTACTAATAGTTCTAACATCTCCTTTGGCACGCATAAGATCACGAAGCTCAAACAGGTAATCATCAAACTTAGGATCATTAGGACTCATCTTGTGAAAAGTAATAGCCTTATGAAGAATTTTATCGAGACTCTTTAAAGAGTAATCGGAATATCGCTTTTCTAAGTCATGCCATAGAGTATAAGCACATTCAAAGTTTTGCATACAACTAAGCACAATCTTAGGTAATCCTCTAATGATAAGATTGACTGTTCTAAGATTACGAAGCATGTCAATTTCCTCTTCATGAGTAGGATGCAAGGGATCAATAGGGGGCACATAAGGATTATGAATATACTTGCTCAAGTTAAAGTCAACAAAGATATCAAGCATTTCATCCTTCCAAAAGTTGTAATACTCCCCATTGAGAATAGGCACTCTACGTCTAAGACTCCCCAAAGTAGACACATCCATCTCCCTCCAATGGTGATGAAACCAAGGCAATGGAGACCAAAGCTCTGATACCAATTGTGGGATCAAGGAGATAGGTCTAGAGGGGGGGGGGTGAATAGACACTTAACCAACCAAAGTTGCTGATTTTAATTTCTCTTGGAACTTAGGCAGATTTTGGCACAAGTTAAGATCACTCCAATACTTTCTACACATGCATATCTAGAGATTGAGCAGCGGAAATAGTAAAGCATGCAAGAGTGCGGAAAGTAAAGGGGTAAAGTATGGAAGATCAAACGCAATGAAGACACGATGGTTTTTGGCATGGTTCCGATAGGTGGTGCTATCGTACGTCCACGTTGATGGAGACTTCAACCCACGAAGGGTAACGGCTGCGCGAGTCCACGGAGGGCTCCACCCACGAAGGGTCCACGAAGAAGCAACCTTGTCTATTCCACCATGGCTTATGTCCACGAAGGACTAGCCTCACTCGGGGTAGATCTTCACGAAGCAGGTGATCTCCTTGCCCTTACAAACTCTTGGTTCAACTCCACATCATGTCGGAGGCTCCCAAGTGACACCTAACCAATCTAGGAGACACCACTCTCCAAAAGGTAATAGACGGTGTGTTGTTGATGAACTCCTTGCTCTTGTGCTTCAAATGATAGTCTACCCAACACTCAAACACTCCTCACATATTTGGCTATGGTGGAAGAAGGATTTGAGTGGAAAGCAACTTGGGAAAGGCTAGAGATCAAGGTTCAAATGGTAGGAATGGAATAGCTTGATCTCAACACATGAGTAGGTGGTTCTCTCTCAGAAAATGTATGGTGGAAGTGTAGGCACATTCTGATGGCTCTCCTTACTGAGAAGGATGTGGTGGAGGGGTATATATAGCCTCCACACAAAATCCAACCGTTACATACTTTTGACCCAACTCGATGGCACCGATTTAGAAGACTCGGTGGCACCGAACTGTGTAAAAAGATATGAACGTTAGGCATTTCGGTGGGACCGATACGAACAACTCGGATGGACCGAAGTGCAATGGCTTAGGGCAATCCTCATCTCGGTGGCACCGATTGCATCAACTCGGTTGGACCGAAGTGAAGCAATAAGGCAACAGAGACTTGGCAAGCCATCTCGGTGAGACTGATTTGCATAACTCGGTGAGACCGAAGTAAATGCAAACGATTACAGAGAGTTGGCAAGGCCATGTCGGTGGGACCGAGATCCATTTCGGTGGATCCGATTTGTTAGGGTTTTGGCAGTGGCTAAGTCTAGGATGAACTCGGTGGGGCCGGATAGGAAATGTCGGTGGGGCCGAGTTGGAATGTAGATTTTAGACATATTTGGTTAGAGAGAGTGGTTGAGGGTTCAGGAATACTGTCACTAAGCACATGAGCAAAAAGACCATTAAGAAACACCTCATCCCCTTTTAATAGTATTGGCTTTCCTATGGACTCAATGTGATCTTGGATCACTAAACCAAAAATGTAGAGTCTTGATCTTTTGCCAATCCTTGTCCTTAGCATTTTGAAGGGGTTCCACGTCCTCTTGTCCCTGCCACGCCATTGTTGAACTTGTCTGAAATTCACTAGATAAAAGCATTAGTCCAACAACATGTATGTTGGCATAAATTACCAAAACCACCAAGGGAGCAAATGTGCTTTCAGCAAGATAAACCAATCTAGTTGGCCAAACCAAATCGATAGATCAGAGAGAAATACAAAGCTATAATAATCATGCATAAAAGAGTTCAGAGAAGACTCAAATATTTCTCATGAATAATCTGATCATAAACTGACAATTCATCGGATCCCAACAAACACACCGCAAAAGAAGATTACATCGGATAGAACTCCAAGATCATCGAGGAGAACATGGTATTGAAGATCAAAGAGAGAGAAGAAGCCATCTAGCTACTAGCTATGGACCCGTAGGTCTGTGGTAAACTACTCACACATCATCGGAAGGGCAGCAAGGTTGATGAAGAAGCCCTCCGTGATCGATTCCCCCTCCGGCAGAGTACCGGAAAAGGCCTCCATATGGGATCACGGAAGAACAGAGGCTTGCGGCGGCGGAAAGGTTTTCCCTTCTGTCTCTCTGGTATATTGGGAATATTTTGGAATTTACAGCGCTAGAATTAGGTCAGGAGGGGCTACGAGGGGCCCACAAGCCTGGGGGGCGCGCCCTCCAGGCTTGCTGCCTCCTCGTGTCTCTTCTGGTCTTCTTCCGAAGCTTCGTAGGTCTCTTCTGGTCCAGAAAAAATTAATCCAAAGTTTTTTCCTCGTTTGGACTCTTTTTGATAATGATTTTCTAAAAAGGCAAAAAACAAGCAAAAAAACAGCAACTGGCACTGGGCACTGAGTTAATAGGTTAGTCCCAAAAAATGATATATAATGGCATATAATTGCATATAAAACATCCAAGATTGATACTATAATAGCATGGAACAATAAAAAATTATAGATACGTTGGAGACGTATCAATGGCACACATAATTAAGTTTATATTACACAAAATAAGAAAAATACTCTCTAAAACTTCTAGGTTGTCTCCCAGGCAGCGCTTTCTTTAAAGCCATTAAGCTAGGCATAAGAGGCAAGTAATTTTTTTTGTGTTTTGCATTTTTTAATTTTTTTTGTTTATTTCACCCACAACTAAAGAAAGAAAACAAGAAAGCAAAAACTAAAGGAAAAACAAAATCTACTTAGTGATGAAAGCATACAAGCATACATGAAAATATTAACCCCATGCTATTGCTCCCCGGCAACGGCACCAGAAAAGAGCTTGATAATCCCCAAGTGCAAGGAATCATCGTAGCACTTTCCAAAGATGGAAGTGGTAAGTATGGAATGTCAAACCCACAAGGAGCTAAAGGTAAGATCAATATTCTCTCAAGTCCTATCAGCTACTGATATGACTCTACGTACACCGAGCGTTTGCTTTCATCTAGAAACGAGAAATAAAACTACGTTGTGGGTATAAAGAGGATAGCTTTGCATGATATCGGAGAACTAAAACATAAAAATAGGTGCTGCCTAAATAAAGTTAGAATATATTACAAATAGCGAGTGTGGAATAATGATGGTATGGTGTGCGGAATTGTCCTAGGCAATTGTTAACAAGATCGGTAATCATTATTGCAATTTTATATGAGGGAGAGGCATGAGCCAACATACTTTCCGTACATGGATCATATGAACTTATGATTGGACCTCTAGCAAGCATCCACAACTACTAGAAATCATTAAGGTAAACCCAAACAATGCATTAAGTATCAAGTCCCCTTTACTCCCATACGCAACAACCCCCTTACTCGGGTTTGTGTTTCAGTCACTCACGCAACCCACTATAAGCGAATCATGAACGTATTGCAACACCCTACAGCGGGAATCCCCCACGTGTGCGCGGCACGGAAGGCACCATAGGACAACACCAAAATAAAACATACAACTCAAACCAATCAAGATAATCAATCAACCCAAAGGACAAAAGAAATCTACTCAAACATCATAGGATGGCAACACATCATTGGATAATAAGATGTGGCATAAAGCACCATGTTCAAGTAGGGGATTACATCGGGGTGTGGGAGAGTGGACCACTGAAAAGAGATGAGGGAGGTGATGAAGACGGTGATGTTGATGAAGATGATCACCGCGGCGATGGTTCCCCTTGCGGCACTCCGGTGCCACCGAGAGAGAGGGGAAGAGAGGCTCTCCCTCTGGCTTGCTCCTCCATGCCCCCCTAGATGGGGAGAGGTTCTCCCTCTGGTCCTTGGCCTCCATGGTGCCCGGAGGGGCGGGAGCCCGTCCGAGATTGGATCTCTCTCTCTCTATTTCCTTCTGTTTCTGCGTCCCTGTTTCTAGGCGAAAACCGTTTCTTATATTCCCGGAGATCCGTAAATCCAATTGGGCTGTAATTTTGAGGGGATTTTTATCTAGAAATTGTCTTTCTTGTGGCGGAAGAAGGGCACCAACCGACCTACGAGGTGCCCACAAGGCAACAGGGTGCGGCCCCGGGGGGGGGGCGCCGTGTTGCCTTGTGGAGCCCTCGGGCACCGTCTTGCGTTGATTCTTCTTCCCAAAAATCACATATATTCCAAAATAAATCTCCGTAAAGTTTTATCACGTTTGCACTTCGTTTGGTATGGTTTTTCTGTGAAACAAAAAACAAGCAGAAAACAAGAACTGGCACTGGGCACTAGATTAATAAGTTAGTCCATAAAAATAATATAAAAGTGCACCAAAACCATATAAAACTATTGTAAACACGGCATGAATACTTCATAAATTATAAATACGTTGGAGACGTATCAGTGTGATACACGAATGTAATGTCGGTGAGAAATACGTACTCCCCCAAGCTTAGGCTTTTGGCCTAAGTTGGTCTATGGCCACTCCTGGCCTGGATAATACCCGTGGTAGTAGTTCGGGTTGTACTGGAGTGTAGCTGCCACAGCTTGACGAGCTGCCTCGTTACGCCTAACGGTCTCCACCATCCTCTCGTACTCCTCAGCCTCCTCCTCAAGTATAAAATATCTTTGTTTTTCCTGGAAGTTAAAGAAGGCAGGAGCAGGCAAAGTAATATGCACAACACGGCACCTATTAAAGATTAGCCTGTATTGAAATGGTGGGTTGCTCCTTTCAAGGAATTGATGACGTTCCATGGCCTCATAATCTAAGTAACTAGGTGGCAGTAAAGTGTCATTTTCTTGCATGGGCACATTGATATGAGCAGCTAAGCGAGTGGCATAAATTCCACCAAAAAGATCACCAACTAGGGCATTATTGTGCAAGCGACGTGCAATGATGGCACCCATATTAAAATTTCTATCTCTTAATACTGCACTCTTAAGAATGCTCAAATCAGGAGCACATAATTGACTAGGGTCATGTTTACCATTGATGCATCTACCTATGAACAGGGCAAAATAATGTATAGCAGGAAAGTGAATGCTCCCCATAGCAGCTTGCGTTATGCCTCTAGTTTCACTCCTAGTAATATTCATGAGAAATTCATTGCAATATGCTTTACGAGGTTTAGTGCATGTCCCCCAAAATGGAATTCTACAAGCATCACTAAATTCCTCAACGGACATGCGAAAAGGTTTTTCACATAAATTGAAGATGACATCATGAGAAGTGCGGTGAGATACATACTTGAATTTCTGTACGAAGGAATCAGTAAGGTCATGGTACTGCGGGCACTTATCTGCCAAGAAGTCCGTGAGCTCGGCATTGCGTGCATACATATCAAACTCTTCCTTGATGCCGTCTCGAATCATGAAGGAATTAGACGGCCACTCGCACGGTTGCACCGAAGCTTCCCACGGAGGTTCGAAGTCCAGCTCACGTATTGCGGGCCTTGGAGCACTCTTGCTCGAGGAACCACCATGGAATATCTTCCTAAACATTTTCTCCCTCTGAAAATTTCTGAAATTTTTAGTGACTCAAAATAAAAGTGAACAAAACTCAACAAAATTGGTAGCAACTACTCCAACAAGTATCTAGAGGCTATATCATGCATCAGAACTACTTTGGACCATACAAATTCAACATACAAGCTCATATACATGGTCACCATAGCAGCAAAAATTTGCAAAACATAAAGCACTAGAACAAAAACTAATTGGAGCATTGGAGGAGTCACATACCGAGGAGCAATTCCTCAAAACAGTTTCGGAAATGAAGCTCCGAGCAAGGAGATCGAAATTTGCAGGCAAATGAGCAAGAACACGGGTTTGAAGGCAATGGTGATTTTTCTGGAGGTGGAAGAAGGTAGTGGGTGCTACTTGTAGACTGCGTTGGTATTTCCCCGAAGAGGAGAGGATGATGCAGTATAGTAGAGATAAGTATTTCCCTCAGTTGAGAACCAAGGTTATCAATCCAGTAGGAGAACCACGCAAAATCCCTTTAGCAGCACCTGCACACACAAAAGCAAACACTTGCACCCAACGCAAATAAGAGGGTTGTCAATCCTCTTAGCGGTTATTTGCAAGGATTAATTCTGATAGTGATAGATAGATAAACTAAAATACTAAATAAAATAAAATTAAATAAATTGCAGCAAGGTATTTGGTTTTAATATATCATAAAAGTAGACTCGGGGGCCAGAGTTTTCACTAGAGGCTTCTCTCTCGAACACATAGCATACGGTGGGTAAACAAATTACTGTTGGGCAATTGATAGAAAAGAAAATAATTATGACGGATTCATGGCAATGATCATGTATATAGGCATCACGTCCGAGACAAATAGACCGACTCCTGCCTGCATCTACTACTATTACTCCACCCATCGACCGCTATCCAGCATGCATCTAGGGTATTAAGTATGAAACAGAGTAACGCCTGAAGCAAGATGACATGATGTAGACAAAGTAAACTCAAGCAATATGATTAAACCCCATCTTTTTATCCTTAATGGCAACAATACAAATATATGTCATGTCCCTTTCTGTCACTGGGATTGAGCACCGCAAGATTGAACCCATCACAAAGCACCTCTCCCATTGCAAGATAAACCAATCTAGTTGGCCAAACCAAATCGATAGATCGGAGAGAAATGCAAAGCTATAATAATCATGCATAAAAGAGTTCAGAGAAGACTCAAATATTTCTCATGAATAATCTGATCATAAACTCACAATTCATCGGATCCCAACAAACACACCGCAAAAGAAGATTACATCAGATAGAACTCCAAGAACATCAAGGAGAACATGGTATTGAAGATCAAAGAGAGAGAAGAAGCCATCTAGCTACTAGCTATGGACCCGTAGGTCTGCGGTAAACTACTCACACATCATCGGAGGGGCAGCAAGGTTGATGAAGAAGCCCTCCGTGATCGATCCCCCCTCCGGCAGAGTACCGGAAAAGGCCTCCAGATGGGATCACGGAAGAACAAAGGCTTGCAGTGGCGGAAAGGTTTTCTCTTCTGTCTCTCTGGTATATTGGGAATATTTGGAAATTTATAGCGCTGGAATTAGGTCAGGAGGGGCTACGAGGGGCCCACAAGCCTGGGGGGCGCGCCCTACCCCCAGGGCGCGCCCTCCGAGCTTGTGGCTCCCTCGTGGCTCCTTTGGTCTTCTCCCGAAGCTTCGTGGGTCTCTTCTGGTCCAGAAAAAATTAATCCAAAGTTTTTTCTCGTTTGGACTCTTTTTGATAATGATTTTCTGAAAAGACAAAAACAAGCAAAAAAAACAGCAACTCGCACTGGGCACCGAGTTAATAGGTTAGTCCCAAAAAATGATATATAATGGCATATAAAATATCCAAGATTGATACTATAATAGCATGAAACAATAAAAAATTATAGATACGTTGGAGACGTATCAAGCATCCCCAAGCTTAATTCCTGCTCGTCCTCGAGTAGGTAAATGATAAAAACAGAATTTTTGATGTGGAATGCTACCTAACATGTTTCATCATGTAATCTCTCTCTTACGGTATGAATAATAAGATCCGAATGATTCAAAGCAATAGTCTATAGTTTGATATAAAGGCATCAATACTCAGGCATACTAATAAACAATCATGTCTTTCAAAATAAAAATGCTAAAGAACGTTATCCCTACAAAATCATATAATCCTGTCATGCTCCATCTTCTTAACACAAAATATTTGTCATGCACTACCCCGATGACAAGCTGAGCAATTGGTTCATGATGTCTACTACACAACTTTATTCTTGTAGACTCGTGTTGGGCCTCCAAGCGCAGAGTTTTGTAGGACAGCGGCAATTTTCCCTCAAGTGGATGACCTAAGGTTTATCAATCCGTGGGAGGTGTAGGATGAAGATGGTCTCTCTCAAACAACCCTGCAACCAAATAACAAAGAGTCTCTTGTGTCCCCAACACAGCCAATACAATGGTAAATTGTATAGGTGCACTAGTTCGGCGAAGAGATGGTGATACAAGTGTAGTATGGATAGTAGATATAGGTTTTTGTAGTGCGAACAATAAAAAATAGCAAGGTAGCAAATAACAAAAGTGAGCATAAACGGTATTGCAATGCTTATAAACAAGGCCTAGGGTTCATACTTTCGCTAGTGCAATCTCTCAACAATGCTAACATAATTGGATCATATAACCATCCCTCAACGTGCGATAAAGAATCACTCCCAAGTTCCTATTAGCGGAGAACATAAGATATAAATTGTTTGTAGGGTACAAAACCACCTCAAAGTTATCCTTTCCGATCGATCTATTGAGCCATTCCTATAAGTGTCACAAACAGCCCTAGAGTTCGTACTAAAATAACACCATATGATACACATCAACCAACTCTAATGTCACCTAGATACTCCAATGTCACAACAAGTATCCGTGAGTTGATTATACGATATGCATCAAGCAACTTCGTAATCATAATATTCAATCCACACAAAGAACTCCAAGGAGCACCCCAAAGTTTCTATCGGAGAAAAGATAATGAAAACGTGCATCAACCCCTATGCATAGATTACCCCAATGTCACCTCGGGAATCCACAAGTTGAGTAGCAAAACATATATCAAGTGAATCAATATAATACCCCATTGTCACCACGGGTATTCATATGCAAGACATACATCAAGTGTTCTCAAATCTGAAATATTCAATCCGACAATAACGAAACCTCAAAGGGAAAAGATTCGATTCATCACAACAAGGATAGAGAGGGAAGAAACACCATATGATCCAACTATATTAACAAAGCTCACGATACATCAAGATCGTGCCATATCAAGAACAAGAGAGAGAGAGAGAGAGATCAAACACATAGCTACTAGTACATACCCTCAGCCCCGAGGGTGAACTACTCCCTCCTCGTCATGGAGACCGCCGGGATGATGAAGATGGCCTCCGGTGATGCTTTCCCCCCTCCGGCAGGGTGCCGAAAAAGGGCTATAGATGAGATCGTGGAGGTACAGAGGCTTGCAGCGGCGTAAAAACTCATCTAGGTTAACTTTCGGGGGTTTCTGAATATATATGATTTTTCAGCGTTGGAATCACGCGAAGAGGGGCCACAGGGGGACCACGAGGCACCAGGGCGCGCTTGGGGGGGGGGGGGCAGGCGCGCCCAGGTGGCTCGTGGGGCCCCTGTGGCTCTTCTGCTGCTCCTCCGAAGCTTCCTGGGTCTGTTTCCTTCCAGAAAAAATCGTCAAAAAGTTTCGCTGCATTTGGACTTCATTTGATATGGATTTTCTGGAAAACCAAAAACAAGCAGAAAACAGCAACTGGCACTGGGCACTAGGTCAATATGTTAGTCCATAAAAACCATATAAAAACCATATAAAAGTGCACCAAAATCATACAAAACTATAATAAACATGGCATGAATACTTCATAAATTATAGATACGTTGGAGACGTATCAGTTCATACTTTTTAACGCGCTTCAGCTTTTTCAACCCCCACGCAATACATGAGCGCAAGCCATGGATATAGCACTATGGGTGGAATAGATTGTGGTGGTAGAGATTAATAAGGGGAAGTCAAAAATAAGAAGATAGTCTCACATCGACGAGGCTAATCAACGAGCTATGAAGATGCCCATCAATTGATGTCAATGCAAGGAGTAGCGATTGCCATGCAACGGATGCACTAAGAGCTATAAGTGTATGAAAGCTCAACATGAAAAGTAAGTGGGTGTGCATCCAACTTGCTTGCTCATGAAGACCTCGGGCATTTGAGGAAGTCCATCATCGGAATATACAAGCCAAGTTCTATAATGAAAAATTCCCACTAGTATATGAAAGTGAAAAAATAGGAGACTCTCTATATGAAAAACATGGTGCTACTTTGAAGCACAAGTATGGAAAAGGATTGTAACACTACCCCTTCTCTCTTTTTCTCTCATTTTTTTTGTGGGCTCTTTTTGGCCTCTTTTTTTATTTCCTCACTGGGACAATGCTCTAATAATGATGATCATCATACTTCTATTTACTTAAACCTCAAAAGAAAATTACAACACGAAACTAGAACATAAATATGACTCTATATGAATGCCTCTGGCGGTGTACAAGGATGTGCAATGATACTAGCGTAACATGTATAAAAAATGATGAACGGTGGCTAAGCCACAAATACTATGTCAGCTATATGATCATGCAAAGCAATATGACAATGATGATGTGTGTCATAAAAACGAAATGGTGGAAGTTGCATGGCAATATATCTCGAAATGGCTATGGAAATGCCATGATAGGTAGGTATGGTGGTTGTTTTGAGGAAGATATAAGGAGGCTTATGTGTGATAGAGTGTATCATATCACGAGGTTTGGATGCACCGGCGAAGTTTGCACCAACTCTCGATGTGAGAAAGGGCAATGCACGGTACCGAAGAGGCTAGCAAATTGCGGAAAGGTGAGAGTGCGTATAATCCATGGACTCACATTAGTCATAAAGAACTCACATACTTATTGCGAAAGTTTATTAGCCCTTGAAGCAAAGTACTACTACACATGCCCCTAGGGGGATAGATTGGTAGGAAAAGACCATCGCTCGTCCTCGACCGCCACTCATAAGGAGGACAATCAAGAATAAATCATGCTCCAACTTCTTAGCATAACGACAGATCATACGTGCATGCTTCGGGAATCACAAACCTTAACACCAATATTCTTACTAAACCACAATTATCTACTAGCACCTCCCACATATTACCATCTTAATATCGCAAAACTATTGCAAGGAATCAAACTTATCATATTCAGTGATCTACATGAAAGTTTTTATTATATCCCTCTTGAATACCTATCATATTAGGACCAAATTCATAACCTGTGCATATTACCATTGCTATTCATTAGACTCTCAAAAAGATATAAGTGAAGCATGAGAGTGCAACTATTTCTTTAAAATATAACCACCGCCGTGCTCTAAAAGATATAAGTGAAGCACTAGAGCAACTGCCTAGCTCAAAAGATATAAGTGAAGCACATAGAGTATTCTAAAAAATCACGAATAATGTGTGTCCCTCTCAAAAAGGTGTGTTCAGCAAAGATGATTGTGACAAACTAAAAAGCAAACAAAAGCAAACGAACTATATCACAAGATGCTCCAAGTAAAACACATATCATGTGATGAATAAAAATATAGCTCCAAGTGAGTTACCGATAGATTGTAGACGAAAGAGGGGATGCCTTCTGGGGCATCCCCAAGCTTAGACGCTTGAGTCTTCCTTGAATATTACCTTGGGGTGCCTTGGGCATCCCCAAGCTTAGGCTCTTGCCGCTCCTTATTACTTTATCCATCGTATTCTCACCCAAAACTTGAAAACTTCAGCACACAAAACTCAACAGAAACCTCGTGAGATCCGTTAGTATAACAAACAAATCTTAAACTTTAGGTACTGTTGTAAATTGATTCATATTTAATATTGGCATAATGCTACTGTACTCCAACTTCTCCATGACTCATACCCCCCGATACGATCCATAGATTCATCAAAATAAGCAAACTATGCAACAAAAACAGAATCTATCTAAAACAGAACAGTCTGTAAAGATCTATTTAGAAGCTATACTTGTGTAACTCCAAACATTCTGAAAAAATAGGACAACGTAAACAATTCATATAACGATACTGTGTAAAAATTTCAGATTTTTCTGACGCTCCAGTACAGAACCAAAATTCCAGCACTGGACGCAAAACTTTCTGTTTTCCAAACGTCATCAATTATACTATCATCTAAATCATCCCCAAAGCATTACTTGGCACAAACACTAATTAAAAGATAAAAACACAATCATAACAGAGTCTATAATTGTGTAAACACACAAGAACAGAAAGTAAAACAAAAATTTTATTTTATTCATTGGGTTGCCTCCCAACATGCGCTATTGTTTTATGCCCCTAGCTAGGCATAATGCATAGTTTCAAGTGCTGTCATCCTTCAAGTTAATTCTATAGGTGGCCCTCTTAATAGATTCATAAGGTGCCTTAATTCTCTTTCTAGGGAAGTGTTCCATCCCTTTCTTTAATGGAAATTGAAATCTTATATTACCTTCTTTCATATCAATAATAGCACCTATTGTTCGTAGGAAAGGCCTACCAAGTATTATAGGACAAGAAGGATTGCATTCAATATCAAGAACAATAAAGTACACAGACACGTAATTTCTATTTGCAAGAATAAGCACATCATTTATTCTACCAAATGGCTTTTTAATAGTAGAATCCGCTAGATGCAAATTAAGGGAACAAGGATCCATATCGGTGAGACCTAGCACATCACACAAAGATTTTGGTATAGTGGAAACGCTATCACCAAGATCACATAGGGCATTACATTCATAATCCTTAATTTTGATTTTAATAGTAGGTTCCCATTCATCTTGTAATTTTCTAGGAATTGAAACTTCCAACTCAAGTTTTTCTTAGTGCGCTTTCATCATAGCTTCTACAATATGTTTAGTGAAAGCTTTATTTTGTTCATATGCATTTGGTGAATTAATCATGGATTGCAACAAGGAAATGCACTCAATAAAAGAACAACTATCATAATTAAAGTCCTTGTAATCCAAAGTAGTGGGTGCATTACTATTTAAAGTTTTGACCTCTCCAAACCCACTTTTTTCATTCTTATCATTAAGATTATCACCCTCCAAACAATTGGGACTCCTTCTATCTAAAGTTGAATCTTCTTCAGTCCCCTTTTCATCAAGTTTTATGTTACTAAATGGGGATTCAATAGGGGTGACACCAATCATTTTAATATCTTCATCATTACTACGATAGAAACCGGGTGGAATAGCTTTTTCTAGAAATTCTCTCTTAGCTCTCAACCTAGCGGTCCTTTCTTTACTTTCATTAATGGAGACATATATAGCTTTACTAGACTCATTTATATCATGCTTGGGTGGCAAAATTTTAATTTTGAGATTTTCAACATCATGAGCAATTCTATCCATGTTCCTAGCCAATTCATCAACTCTATTCAATTTTTCTTCTATCATAGCATTGAAATTCTTTTATGAATTAATAAATTCTTTAATATTACTTTCAAGATAAGAGGTTATCCTATTATTATTATATGGATTGCCATAGGAATTACCATAATTATTAGAGGAATTTCCAGGAAACGGTCTAGGATTGAAATTACCCCTATAAGCATTGTTGTTAAAGTTATTTCTAGAGACAAAATTCACATTAATAGCATCATTATTTTGCTCAATCAAAGTAGACAATGGCACATCATTAGGATCAATATGAACACTTTTACTCGCAACCAATTTCATAAGAGCATCCATCTTATCACTCAAAGTATTAATTTCTTCAACAGAATTTACCTTCTTACCAGTTGGAGTTTGTTCAGTGTGCCATTGAGAATAATTTGTCATGATATTATCGAGAAGTTTTGTAGCTTCTCCCAATGTAATTTCCATAAAAGTACCACCCGCGGCAGAGTCTAGCAAATTTCTAGAAACAAAGTTTAGCCCCGCATAAATTTTTTGTATGATCATCCATAAATTTAAGTCATGTGTTGGGCAATTTCTTATCATTAATTTCATTCTCTCCCAATATTGTGCAACATGTTCATGCTCAAGTTGCTTAAAATTCATAATTTGATTTCTTAAAGAAATAATCTTAGCGGGAGGAAAATACTTGGTAATAAAAGCATCCTTACACTTATCCCAAGAATCAATACTATTTCTAGGCAAGGATGAAAACCAAGTTTTAGCGCGATCTCGTAGTGAGAACGGAAATAATTTTAATTTGACAATATCATTATCCACATCTTTTTTCTTTTGCATATCACAAAGCTCAACGAAAATATTTAGATGGGATATATCATCTTCATTAGGTCTACCAGAGAATTGTTCTTTCATAACAAGATTAAGCAAAGCAACATTAATGTCACACGACTCCGCACTAGTGGCGGGAGGAGCAATAGGAGTACTAATAAAATCATTATTATTAGTATTATAAAAGTCACACAATTTTGTATTTTCTTGAGACATCACGACGAAGCAAGCAAACTAGCAAACAAGCAAATAAAAATATTTTTGTGTTTTTGTAAAAAAAAATTAGAAGTGGGGGAGATGAAAATGAGAGGCAAATGCAAATAAAAAGGCAAATAAAATAAATGCAAGTGGATGATAGATTGTGAGAAGGTACTTGATAAATTTTGGTGATGTCTCCCCGGCAACGGCGCCAGAAATTCTTCCTGCTACTTGTAGACTGCGTTGGTATTTCCCCGAAGAGGAGAGGATGATGCAGTATAGTAGAGATAAGTATTTCCCTCAGTTAAGAACCAAGGTTATCAATCCAGTAGGAGAACCATGCAAAATCCCTTTAGCAGCACCTGCACACACAAAAGCAAACACTTGCACCCAACGCAAATAAGAGGGTTGTCAATCCTCTTAGCGGTTATTTGCAAGGATTAATTCTGATAGTGATAGATAGATAAACTAAAATACTAAATAAAATAAAAGTAAATAAATTGCAGCAAGGTATTTTTGGTTTTATTATATGATAAAAGTA
The DNA here is from genome assembly GCA_039707655.1 of Elymus sibiricus. Lineage (NCBI taxonomy): Eukaryota > Viridiplantae > Streptophyta > Magnoliopsida > Poales > Poaceae > Elymus > Elymus sibiricus. Next base: position 340,550,629 of record CM077666.1, on the reverse strand, counting down.
GACCCGGGGGACATAGTTTTCACTAGAGGCTTCTCTCTCGAACACATAGCATACGGTGGGTAAACAAATTACTGTTGGGAAATTGATAGAAAAGCAAATAATTATGACGAATTGATACGTCTCCAATGTATCTATAATTTTTGATTGTTCCATGCTGTTATATTATCAATCTTGGATGTTTTTATATACATTTACAACAATTATATATCATTTTTTGGGACTAACCTATTAACTTAGTGCCCAGTCCCAGTTGCTGTTTTCTGCCTATTTTTGGTTTTATAGAATATCAATACCAAACGAAGTCCAAATGCCACGAAACTTTTTGGAGATTTTTTTCTGGACATAACCAACACTAGAAGCTTCGGGAGAAGGCCAGAAGCCCCAGGAGGTGGCCACGAGCCACCAGGGCGCGACTGGGGGGGGGGCAGGCGCGCCCTGGTGCCTCGTGGGCCCACCTCTGCCGCTTTTGACCTAATTCCACCACTATAAATTCCCAAAAATCGGGAAACCATCAGGGGAGTCCATGAAATACTTTTTCCGTCGCCGCAAGTTTCTGTTCTCGAGAGATCCCATCTGGAGGCCTTTTTTGGCACTCCGCCGGAGGGGGAATCGATCACGGAGGGGCTCTACATCAACCTTGATGCCCTTTCGATGATGCATGAATAGTTTACCATAGACCTTCGGGTCTATAGTTAGTAGCTAGATGGCTTCTTCTCTCTTTTTGATCTTCAATACAATGTTCTCCTCGATGTTCTTGGAGTTCTATCCGATGTAATCACTTTTTGCGGTGTGTTTGTTGGGATCCGATGAATTGTGAGTTTATGATCAGATTATCCATGAATATTATTTGAGTCTTCTCTAATCTCTTTTATGAATGATTATTATAGCTTCGTATTTCTTCTCCGATCTATTGATTTGGTTTGGCCAACTAGATTGATTTATCTTGCCATGGGAAGAGGTGCTTTGTAATGGGTTCGATCTTGCGGTGCTCAATCCCAGTGACAGAAAGGGACATGACACGTATGTATCACTGCTATTAAGGGTAAAAAGATGGGGTTTTTTCATGTGTGAGTTTACTTTGTCTACATCATGTCATCTTGCTTAAGGCGTTACTCCGTTCTTTATGGACTTAATACACTAGATGCATGCTGGATAGCGGTCGATGTGTGGAGTAATAGTAGTAGATGCAGGCAGGAGTCGGTCTACTTGTCTCAGACGTGATGCCTATATACATGATCATTGCCTTGGATATCGTCATGATTATTTTCTTTTCTATCAATTGCCCAATAGTAATTTGTCTACCCACCGTATGCTATTTTCTTGAGAGAAGCCTCTAGTGAAAACTATGGCCCCCGGGTCTATCTAAATCATATATTAAAAACCCTAAAAATACTTTGCTGCACTTTTTCTTTATTTATTTTATTTTGTATTTTTGTTTCAATCTATCTATCTATCACATACAATTTAATCTTGCAATTTACCGCCGAGGGATTGACAACCCCTCGTTTGCATTGGGTGCAAGGATTTGTTGTTTGTGTGCAGGTATTGCTAAAGAGGTGTTGCGTGATTCTCCTATTGGATTGATAACCTTGGTTTCATAACTGAGGGAAATACTTACCTCTACTGTGCTGCATCATCCCTTCCTCTTCGTTGAAAATACCAACGCAAGCTACAAGTAGCCGGAATAATTTCTGGCGCCGTTGCCGGGGAGACATCATCAACATCTATCAAGTACCTTCGCATAAACTCTCATCTCCTTGCATTTATTTTATTTGCCTCTCGTTTTCATCTCCCCCACTTCTAAAAAGTTTTTACAAAAATACAAAAATATTTTCCGTTTGCCTTTTTCTTGTTTGCTTGCTTGTTATCTTGTTTGCGTAGCCACGATGTCTCAAGAAAATACAAAATTGTGTGATTTTTCCAATACTAATAATAATGATTTTATTAGTACTCCAATTGCTCCTCCCGCCGCTAGTGCGGAGACTTGTGATATTAATGCCGCTTTGCTAAATCTTGTTATGAAAGAATAATTTTCTGGTAGTCCTAATGAAGATGCTGCATCCCATCTAAACACTTTCGTAGAATTGTGTGATATGCAAAAGAAAAAAATATGTGGATAATGATATTGTGAAATTAAAATTATTCCCATTCTCATTGAGGGATCGTGCAAAAATTTGGTTTTCATCTTTACAACGAAATAGTATCGATTCTTGGGATAGGTGTAAAGATGCTTTTATTACTAAGTATTTTCCTCCCGCGAAAATTATTTCTCTTAGAAATCAAATTATGAATTTTAAGCAACTTGATCATGGACATGTTGCCCAATCTTGGGAAAGGATGAAATTAATGATAAGAAATTGCCCTACTCATGGTTTAAATTTATGGATGATCATACAAAATTTTATGCTGGATTAAATTTTGTTTCTAGAAATCTTTTAGATTCCGCCGCGGGTGGTACTTTTATGGAAATTACTTTGGGAGAAGCTACTAAATTGCTTGATAATATTATGGCAATTTATTCACAATGGCATACTGAAAGAGTTCCAACTAGTAAAAAAGTGAATTCTGTTGAAGAAATTAATACTTTGAGTGATAAAGTTGATGCGCTTATGAAATTGGTTGCTAACAAAAATACTACTATTGATCCTAATGACGTGCCTCTATCCACTTTGATTGAGAAAAATAATGATCCCGTAGATGTGAATTTTGTCTCGCGAAACAATTTTAATAATAATGCTTATAGAGGTAATTTCAACGCTAGACCGTTCCCTGGAAATTCCTCTAATAATTATGGCAATTCCTATGGAAATACTTATAATAATAATAATAATAGGATTCCCTCTGATCTTGAAAGTAATATTAAAGAATTTATTAATGCTCAAAAAGTTTTCAACACTACGATAGAAGAAAAATTGAGTAAACTTGATGATATGTCTAGGAGCATTGATAGAATTATTCATGATGTGGAAAATTTAAGACTAAATTTTTGCCACCCAAAATTGATATTAATGAATCAATTAAAGCTTTATATGTCTCCATGGATGAGAGTAAGAAAAGAACCGCTATGCTAAAAGCTAAATGAGAATTTTTAGAAAAAGCGATTCCTCCCGGTTTTTATCGTAGTAATGATGAGGATATTAAAATGATAGGAGTTTCATCTATTGATTTTTTGTTTAGCAATATAAAACTTGATGAAAATGGGACTGAAGAAGAGACAACTTTAGCTAGAAGGCGTTCCCATAATTCGGAGGGTGAAAATCTTGATAAGAAAATTGCTAAAAGTGGGTTTGGAGAGGTAAAAACTTTAAATAGCGATGTGCCCACTCTCTTGGATTACAAAGATTTTAATTATGATAATTGTTCCTTGATTGAGTGCATTTCTTTGTTACAATCCATGTTAAATTCACCCAACGCTTATGAGCAAAACAAGGCTTTTACTAAACACATCGTAGAAGCAATGATGAAAGCGTTAGAGGAAAAGCTAGAACTAGAAATTTCAATTCCTAGAAAATTATATGATGAATGGGAACCCACCATTAAATTAAAAATTAAAAATTATGAGTGCAATGCTTTATGTGATTTAGGTGCTAGCGTTTCCACAATTCCAAAATCTCTATGTGATGTACTAGGTTTTACCAATATAGATGAATGTTCTCTTAATTTGCACTTGGCGGATTCCACTATTAAAAAGCCTTTGGGTAGAATTAATGATGTTCTTATTCTTGCAAATAGTAACTATGTGCCTGTTGATTTTATTGTACTTGACATTGAATGCAATTCTTCTTGCCCCATAATACTTGGCAGATCGTTCTTACGAACCATAGGTGCTGTTATTGACATGAAAGAAAGGAATATAAAATTTCAGTTTCCATTAAAAAAGGGTATGGAGCATTTCCCTAGGAAAAGATTTAAAGCACCATATGAATCCATTATGAGGGCCACTTATGGAATCAACTTGAAAGATGACAATACTTGAAACTATGCATTATGCCTAGCTAGGGGCATAAAACAATAGCGCTTGTTGGGAGGCAACCCAACGAATAAAATAATTTTTTACCTTTTATTTCTGTTATTGTGTGTTTTCACAATTATGCTACTGTTATGATTGTGTTTTTGTGTTTTTATTAGCGTTTGTGCCAAGTAAAGCCTTTGGGATGATTTGGAAGATAGTATAATTGATGCTGTTTGGAAAACAGAAAGTTTTGTGTCCAGTGCTGGAATTTTGGTTCTGTTCTGGAGTGTCAAAAAAATATGAAATTTTTACACAGTATTGGTATATTAATTTCCCACGTTTTACTAATTTTTCAGAATTTTTGGAGTTACATAAGTATGGCTTTTAAATAGATTGCTACAGATTGTTCTGTTTTTGACAGATTCTGTTTTTGATGCTTTGCTTGCTTGTTTTGATGAAACTATGGATTGTATCGGGGGGTATAAGCCATGGAGAAGTTAGAATACAGTAGGTATAATGAAAAAATAAAATAGGAATGGGTTTGCAACAGTACTTAAAGTAGTGATTTATTTTGTTATACTAACGGATCTCACGAAGGTTTTGTTGAGTTTTGTGTGATTGAAGTTTTCGAGTTTTGGGTGAGATCACGATGGATAAAGGAATAAGGAGTGGCAAGAGCCTAAGCTTGGGATGCCCGAGGCACCCCAAGGTAATATTCAAGGAAGACTCAAGCGTCTAAGCTTGGGGATGCCCCGGAAGGCATCCCCTCTTTCTTCTACCAACCATCGGTAATTTTACTTGGAGCTATATTTTTATTCGTCACATGATATGAGTTTTGCTTGGAGCGTCTTGTATTATATGAGTCTTTGCTTTGTTTGCTTTTTAGTTTGTCACAATCATCCTTGCTGAACACACCTATTTTGAGAGAGCCACACGTTCATCATAATTTGTTAGAATATTCTATGTGCTTCACTTAAATTTTTTGAGCTAGGCAGTTGCTCTAGTGCTTCACTTAAATCTTTTTGAGCACGGTGGTGGCTATATTTTGAAGAAATGAACTCTCATGCTTCACTTACATTATTTTGAGAGTTGACAAGATTAAAATTTTGAAGAAATAAACTCTCATGCATGCTTCACCTATATTATTTTGAGAGTTGATAAGATTGAAATTTTGAAGAAATATTTGCACTCTCATGCTTCACTTATATCTTTTTGAGAGTTGATGATAGTAATGGTAATTTGCACAAGATATGAATTTGGTCCCAAAGTGATGAATATTCAAGAGGGATATAATAAAAACTTTCATATAGATCATTGGATATGATAAGTGTGATTCCTTGCAATAGTTTTGCGATATGGAGGTGATGATATGTGAGCCATGTTAGTGAGTAATTGTGATTTAGTAAGAATATTAGTGTTAAGGTTTGTGATTCCCTATGCATGCACATTAAGTCAATAGTTATGCAAAGAAATTATATCCTACTTATGGTGCATTATTCGGTGTTAGTTATGTTCAATGCATGTTTATGACCGTTTTCGTTTTTTGGTTGGTTGCTTCCTAATCTATTTGCTAGCCTTCATTTGTACTAAGCGGAAATACTGCTTGTGCATCCAAAATCCTTAAACCCAAGTTGTGCCAAATGAGTCCACTATATCTACCTATATGCGGTATTTCCATACCGTTCCAAGTAAATTTGCGTGTGCCAACTCTAATTTTCAAAATAATATTCCGTCTTGTGTGCCCGTACCGCTCATGAAGCGGCAGGGGGTGGCCATTATTTTCCATGCTAGATGTGTTATTTTCATGATGAGTGTTTATTCACTTGTCATTGCACGAGAGAGTGGCTGGTAATAGGGATGCCCAGTCCCACAATGAATCAAAAATTAATAACAACAAAATTCCTTGGAAAGTGTTGGTATGGAGGGCACCCATGGATACGGCTAGCCATGGATTGTGAAAGAATGGTGGAAAGGAAATAAACTTTACTTTCTGTTTGGGAACCACCTATGATGTGTCTAGCATGGAAAATATTGGGAATTCTCGGTCGGTTTCGTCGACAGGAAAAGCATGCCTCTCAATTTTTTTTGTCTCTCTAATTTAAGCCATGAGCTCTGGCACATTAGCAAATCTCTGCTTCCCTTTGCGAAGGGCCTATCTATTTACTTTTATGCAATTTTTATTTTTATTTGAGTCTCCATCTTCTCTTATAAAGCACCAACTAGAGAGCACTATTGTCATACTTGTGCATTGGATGTAGCTAATATGGAGTGTGTTTCATGAATGGATCAATGATTGAGCATAATGGGCTAAAGATAACTTTCTTTAGCGTTGATATTTTGAAAAGCATGGTTGCTTGTTGATATGCTTGAGTATTTATATCTTTATGTCAAATTATAAACTATTGCTTTGAATCATTCAAGTCCAATGTCCATGTTACAAAAGAAAAGAATATATGATGAATATGATAGGCAGCATTCCACATCAAAAATTCTGTTTTTATCATTTACCTACTCGAGGACGAGCAGGAATTAAGCTTGGGGATGCTGATACGTCTCCAACGTATCTATAATTTTTGATTGTTCCATGCTGTTATATTATCAATCTTGGATGTTTGTCTATACATTTACAACAATTATATATCTTTTTTTGGGACTAACCTATTAACTTAGTGCCCAGTGCCAGTTGCTGTTTTCTGCCTGTTTTTGGTTTTACAGAATATCAATACCAAACGAAGTCCAAATGCCATGAAACTTTTTGGAGATTTTTTTCTGGACATAACCAACACTAGAAGCTTCGGAAGAAGGTCAGAAGCCCCAGGAGGTGGCCACGAGCCACCAGGGCAGGCCTGGGGGGGGGGGGGCAGGCGCGCCCTGGTGCCTTGTGGGCCCACCTCTGCCTCTTTTGACCTAATTCCACCACTATAAATTCCCAAAAATCGGGAAACCATCAGGGGAGTCCATGAAATACTTTTTTCGCCGCCGCAAGTTTCTTATCTCGAGAGATCCCATCTAGAGGCCTTTTCCGGCACTCCGCCGGAGGGGGAATCGATCACGGAGGGGCTCTACATCAACCTTGCTGCCCTTCCGATGATGCGTGAGTAGTTTACCATAGACCTTCGGGTCCATAGTTTGTAGCTAGATGGCTTCTTCTTTCTTTTTGATCTTCAATACAATGTTCTCCTCGATGTTCTTGGAGTTCTATCCGATGTAATCACTTTTTGCGGTGTGTTTGTTGGGATCCGATGAATTGTGAGTTTATGATCAGATTATCCATGAATATTATTTGAGTCTTCTCTGGTCTCTTTTATGCATGATTATTATAGCTTCGTATTTCTTCTCCGATCTATTGATTTGGTTTGGCCAACTAGATTGATTTATCTTGCCATGGGAAGAGGTGCTTTGTAATGGGTTCGATCTTGCGGTGCTCAATCCCAGTGACAGAAAGGGACATGACACGTATGTATCATTGCTATTAAGGGTAAAAAGATGGGGTTTATTCATGCGTGAGTTTACTTTGTCTACATCATGTTATCTTGCTTAAGGCGTTACTCCGTTCTTTATGGACTTAATACACTAGATGCATGCTGGATAGCAGTCGATGTGTGGAGTAATAGTAGTAGATGCAGGCAGGAGTCGGTCTACTTGTCTCGAATGTGATGCCTATATACATGATCATTGCCTTGGATATCGTCATGATTATTTGCTTTTCTATCAATTGCCCAACAGTAATTTGTCTACCCACCATATGCTATTTTCTTGAGAGAAGCCTCTAGTGAAAACTATGGCCCCCAGGTCTATCTAAATCATATATTAAAAACCCTAAAAATACTTTGCTGCACTTTTTCTTTATTTATTTTATTTTGTATTTTTGTTTCAATCTATCTATCTATCACATACAATTTAATCTTGCAACTTACCGCCGAGGGATTGACAACCCCTCGTTTTTGTTGGGTGCAAGGATTTGTTGTTTGTGTGCAGGTACTGCTAAAGAGGTGTTGCGTGATTCTCCTACTGGATTGATAACCTTGGTTTCATAACTGAGGGAAATACTTACCTCTACTGTGCTGCATCATCCCTTCCTCTTCGGGTAAAATACCAACGCAAGCTACAAGTAGCACGGATTCATGGCAATGATCATGTATATAGGCATCATGTCTGAGACAAATAGACCGACTCCTGCCTGCATCTACTATTATTACTCCACCCATCGACCGCTATCCAACATGCATCTAGGGTATTAAGTATGAAACAGAGTAACGCCTTAAGCAAGATGACATGATGTAGACAAAGTAAACTCAAGCAATATGATTAAACCCCATCCTTTTATCCTTAATGGCAACAATACAAATACGTGTCATGTCCCTTTCTGTCACTGGGATTGAGCACCGCAAGATTGAACCCATCACAAAGCACCTCTCCCATTGCAAGATAAACCAATCTAGTTGGCCAAACCAAATCGATAGATCGGAGAGAAATACAAAGCTATAATAATCATGCATAAAAGAGTTCAGAGAAGACTCAAATATTTCTCATGAATAATCTGATCATAAACTCACAATTCATCGGATCCCAACAAACACACCGCAAAAGAAGATTACATCGGATAGTACTCCAAGAACATCGAGGAGAACATGGTATTGAAGATCAAAGAGAGAGAAGAAGCCATGTAGCTACTAGCTATGGACCCGTAGGTCTGCGGTAAACTACTCACACATGATCGGAGGGGCAGCAAGGTTGATGAAGAAGCCCTCCGTGATCGATTCCCCCTCCGGCAGAGTACCGGAAAAGGCTTCCAGATGGGATCGCGGAAGAACAGAGGCTTGTGGCGGCGGAAAGGTTTTCTCTTCTGTCTCTCTGGTATATTGGGAATATTTGGGAATTTATATTGCTAGAATTAGGTTAGGAGAGGCTACGAGGGGCCCACAAGCCTGGGGGGCGCGCCCTCCGAGCTTGTGGCTCCCTCGTGGCTCCTCTGGTGTTCTCCGGAAGCTTCGTGGGTCTCTTCTGGTCCAGAAAAAATTAATCCAAAGTTTTTTTCTCGTTTGGACTCTTTTTGATAATGATTTTCTGAAAAGACAAAAACAAGAAAAAAAACAGCAACTGGCGATAATGATTTTCTGAAAAGACAAAAACAAGAAAAAAAACAGCAGCTGGCACTGGGCATTGAGTTAATAGGTTAGTCCCAAAAAATGATATATATAATGGCATATAATTGCATATAAAACATCCAAGATTGATACTATAATAGCATGGAACAATCAAAAATTATAAATACGTTGGAGACGTATCAGTGGGCGGCTGGAATAAGTGACGGGGTCCCTAGGCATGCCTAGGGGGGTTAGGCGCGCCCTGTGAGCTTGTGGCTCACAGGTGCACCCCCCTGAGGTGTGTTCAGTGCCAAAAATTCTAAAATATTGCATAAAAATCATACTAAATTTTCAGGGCATTCTGAGAACTTTTATTTTTGGGTCATTTTTTATTGCACGGATGATTCAGAAAACAAGATAACCATGGCATTTTACTTTATTAAACTATAAATAATAGAGGGCAAACTATGATTACAGAAAGTTGTGCTTACTAAATTCATCGACCACATGCACCTCAAAAAGAATCCATTAATAAGGCTGATCAAGTCTTATTAACAAACTATTTCCGAATTGCATGAAACCGAAGAATCTTCATATAACACTAAGTTACCTCAATGGGGATATGCATCTCCCCAACAATAAGAATTTCATATTTCTTTTTGGTAGTAGGAATAGGAAATTTAAACCCTCCAATAGTGATTGTCGAAACTTTTTCAATACAATTAATACCATTCACCGAACTTTTTTTCTTCGGAAAATAAACCGTATGCTCATTACCATTGACATGAAAAGTGACCTTGCTTTTGTTGCAATCAATAACAGCCCCTGCAGTATTCAAAAAGGGTCTACCAAGGATAATCGACATATTGTCATCCTCGAGCATATCAAGAATAACAAAGTCTGTCAAGAGAGTAACATTTGCAACTACAACGGGAACATCCTCACAAATTCCAATAGGTATAGCAGTTGATTTATCAGCCATTTGCAAAAATATTTTAGTAGGTGTGAGCTTATTCAAATCAAGTCTTTTATATAGAGAGAAAGGCATAACACTAACACCGGCTCCCAAATCACAAAAGCAGTTTTGACATAACTTCTTTTAATTGAGCATGGTATAGTAGGTATTCCTGGATCTCACAACTTCTTAGGCACTCCATCCTTAAAAGAATAATTTGCAAGCATGGTGGAAATTTCAGCTTCGGGTATCTTTCTTTTATTAGTTACAATATCTTTCATATATTTAGCATATGGAGGCATTTTCAAAATATCAGTCAAGCGAGCGCGCAAAAAGACAGGTCTAAGCATTTCAACAAAGCGCTCAAAGTCTTCCTCATCCTTATTTCTAGATGGTTTAGTAGGAAAAGGCATGGGTTTTTCAACCCATGGTTCTCTTTCTTTTCCATGTTTTCTAGCAATGAAATCACTTTTATCATATCTTTTATTCTTAGGAGGTGGGTTATCAAGATCAACAACAGGTTCTATTTCTACATCATTATCTGGTTGGGTATCATCATGAACATCATTATCATTAAGTGGATGTTCATTACCAGATTGTGTCTCAGCATCAGAAACAGAAACATCATTATGATTCTCAGAAGGTTTTTCTAACACGGGTTCACTAGAAGCAGGCAAAGTTTTATCATTTTTCTTTTTGTTTTTCTTCTTAGATGAACTAGGTGCATCAGTATTAATTCTTTGAGAATCTTGCTCAATTCTTTTAGTATGACCTTCAGGATATAGAGGATCCTGAGTCATTCTACCTCCTCTAGTAACAACTCTAACAACACGATCATTCATTTTATTATTCATCTCATCAAGCAAATCATTTTGGGACTTAGCAATTTGTTCTAACTGAGTATGAACCATAGAAGCATGTTTACTTAAGCCTTTAACATCATTAGCATTTCTAAACATCAAATCACTCAAACGATCTATCATGAAGGCATTTCTTTTCAATTGATTGCTAACATGCATATTAAAATGGTCCTGCTTAATGATGTAATTATCAAATTCATACAGGCACTGGCTAGCAGATTTATTATAAGGAATATCACCTTCATCAAATCTAGTAAGAGAATTTACCTCTACTACCTGTGTCGGGGTGTCGTGCCCATGTATTTCTTCAATAGGTGGTAATTCTTAACATCTTCAGATTTAATACCCATTTCTTTCATAGACTTCTTAGCTTCTTGCATATCTTCTAGACTGAGGAATAGAATACCTCTCTTCTTCAGAGTTGGCTTGGGTGGTGGTTCAGGAAGTGTCCAATCATCGGCATTTCTCAACATATTATTCAATAGTTCTTCAGCCTGTCCAATAGTTCGTTCCCTAAAAACAGAACCAGCACAACTATCTAGGTAGTCCCTAGAAGCATCGGTTAGTCCATTATAAAAGATATCAAGTATTTCATTCTTCTTAAGAGGATGATCAGGCAAAGGATTAAGTAATTGGAGAAGCCTCCCCCAAGCTTGAGGGAGATTCTCTTCTTCAATTTGCACAAAGTTAAATATTTCCTGTAAGGCAGCTTGTTTCTTGTGAGTAGGAAAATATTTTTTAGAAAAGTAATATAACATATCCTGGGGACTACGCACACAACCAGGAGCAAGAGTATTAAACCATTTCTTAGCATCACCCTTTAATGAGAAAGGAAACAACTTAAGATTGTAGTAGTAACGAATTTTTTCCTCATGAGCAAATAGGGTGGCTATATCATTTAATTTGGTAAGGTGTGCCACAACAGTTTCAGTTTCATAACCATGAAAAGGATCAGATTCAACCAAAGTAATTAACTCAGGATCGACAGAGAATTCATAATCCTTATCAGTAACAAAGATAGGAGAGGTAGCAAACTTAGGATCATATTTCATTCTCTCCATCATAGACTTTTCTTTAAGCTTAGCCAGTAATTTCCTAACATCATCTCTATCATTACAAGCAGGAAATTCCCTAGCTATTTCTCCATCTATAACATAACCATCGGGTATCTTAGGCATTTCAACTCTAGTAGGAGAGCTAAGAATAATAGGTGAATCATTTTTTTGAATTTCCACCCGGGGGGGGGGGGGGATTTCCCCACCTGAATTTGTATTCATTTTGCCTATAAGGCTTTGCAGCCTATCGCAAGATAGGTTCAAGTGAACCCGAATTACATGGGACACAGAGGAGAAGAGATAAAGCAAAAATAACACACGCCACAACACACATACACATACATGGGGGACAAGGAGGGAAACACAACACAATAGAACACAACAAAGAGCACCACAGGAGAAGTCGAACGGCATCGGCCAGCCGAGACCAAACCACGACACTGCACCGTCAACGCAATCGAAAGGCTCCGCGCATCCGAGACTGCACAACGCCATGACGCCACCTATGTCACGAGGCACAATCGAAGGGCCACGCGAGGCCAAGACGACGCCACGGCACCTGTGTGCCACCAGCATAGTCGAAGGGCATCGCCAAGCAGACCAAACCACGACATTGCACCGTCGACGCAATCGAAAGGCTCCACACAACCGAGAATGCACAATGCCGTGACACCACTTGTGTCGGGGGTACATTCAAAAGGTTACATGAGGCCGGGACGACGCCACGGTACCTATGTGCCACCGGAGTAGCTGCAGGGCACCGCCTAGCAGAGACGCACCAAGAGAGCACTCGAGCACAACACACACCACCGTCGACCCCAGACTGGCCGCACCACCACCACCGACCACCAACCTCAAGCCAGCCAAAGCACCACCCCAACCCTCAGGCAAGCAGCATGGAGCAGCGTCTCCGAAGACAGGCGCCACCAAGGTGGTAACGACGTCGAGGACACCGCCGCTGTCTGATCCAGGAGTTGGATCTAAGGCTTTCACCTGGAGAATGAACAGAGTGGGCGAGGAACCAAGGCATCACATGACGGCACCTCCAAGGAGGGATCCGACACAGCAGTGCGTCGCTGCCGCCGGTGCCGACCGAAGCCGACAAAGGGCTTTCACCCGTAGCTATAACCCTCGCCACCCTTCTGCTAAGCCACGTCATTGCTGAGATCGGATCCACCACCGCGCGGGGGCAACCAACCTCTAGTGGCGACAGAGACCGAGCGCCCGCCAGTCTAACCAACAGATCGTCGAAGCAGCAAGGAGGTGGAACCGAGCAAGGTAGCATCGGGGGATGCAAGATCAGCTGGAGGACGTGAGCAGAGGAGGAACCTTCCCGCCCCCCGACTTGGATCTGGCTAGAAAAAGAGGAAGTCGCTGGCCACCGGCCTGGCCCCGCCCCCACGCCGCCCGTGCGGCCGCAGACGGCGCGACCACCACACTGACGCCCGGGACCGAAGACCCCGACGCCCACAGCCAGCCGCTGGCCCAGATCCAGCGCGCCGGCCAGATCCGCCGCAGAGGAAAATGCCCACACGGGCCACACCCAGGCGCCGGCGAGCAGGCCTTGCGACACCATGATGCCACCCTGCTCCCCACGCGCGCACCGTGCCCCTCGGCTTCGAGCTCGGCGGAAGTCGCCACCAAGACGACCCTGGCCACCCGGCCACCACGCGTCCGCCGCGGGATCTCCCCGAGCCACCTTCAGAGGCAGGGGGCCGCCACCATCATGGCCAGCGGCAGCGACGGAGGAGAGGAGGCACAGGGGAGGGGGCCGCCGGTGACTCGTGAAGTTCCCCCCGAGTCGCCCGAGCGGAGCGACGCGGGGGTCTTTTTTCTAAATCCGTGGAAAGAAGTGGTTGTGTACTCCCTCCATAATAGGTGAATCATAATTTTCAGAAGTTTCAGCATTCTCAATTTCTTTAGCTTTAGCAATTTGTTCATCAAGAAATTCACTTAGTGGCACAGTATTATCAAGCATAGTACTAGCATCATCACAAGTTTCATTTATAGCAGAAGTGGTATCATCAATTACTTGCAACATATTAGAACGAATAGCAGGTGGTGGTGTCGCAAGCCTACTCAAAACAGAAGGCGAATCAAGTGCAGAGTGTGATGGCAGTTCCTTACCTCCCCTCGTCATAGAGGGAACGATCTTGGTCTTAGCGTCTTTCAGATTCTTCATAGTGATCAACAGATATAAATCCCAAGTGACTCAACAAATAAAGCTATGCTCCCCAGCAATGGCGCCAGAAAAAGGTCTTGATAACCCACAAGTATAGGGGATCACGACAGTCTTCGAGGGTAGTATTTCACCCAAATTTTATTGATTCGACACAAGGGGAGCCAAAGAATATTTGCGAGTATTAGTGGTTGAGTTGTCAATTCAACCACACCTGGAGAACTAAATATCTGAAGCAAAGTGTTTAGTAGCACAGTAGTATGATAGTTTCGATAGCAATAGTAACAGTAGCAATAGTAACAAAGACGGTAACAGTAGCAATTTTGTAGCAATTGTAACAGCAGCAGCAACAGACTAACTTAGCAAAGATCAATATGCGAAAAGCGTAGGCATTGGATCAGTGATGGATAATTGTGTTGGATGACATTCATCATATAACAGTCACAACCTAGAGCGATACACAATAGCTCCAATTCATCAATGTAATGTAGGCATGTATTCCGTATATAGTCATATGTGCTTATAGTAAGAACTTGCATGACATCTTTTGTCCTACCCTCCCGTGACAGCGGGGTCCATAAGGAAATCTAAAGGATATTAAGACCTCCTATTAATAGAGAATCAGAACAAAGCATTAACACATAGTGAATACATGAACTCCTCAAACTACGGTAATGACCGGAAAGAATCCCAATTATTGTCACCTTGGGGTATGTGGATCATAACACGTAATAGGTGCATACAACTTGCAAGATAGGATCAAGAACACAAATATATTCATGAAAACATATAGGGTTCAGATCTGAAATCATGGCACTCAGGCCCTAGTGACAAGCATTAAGCATAGCAAAGTCATATCAACATCAATCTCAAAACGTAGTGGATACTAGGGATCAAGCCCTAACAAAATTGACTCGATTACATGATAAATCTCATCCAATCCATCACCGTCCAGCAAGCCTACGAAGAAATTACTCATGCCCGGTGGTGAGCATCATGAAATTGGTGATGGAGGATGGTTGATGATGACGACGGCGTCGAATCCCCCTCTCCGGAGCCCCAAACGGACTCCAGATCAGCCCTCCCGATGAAGAACAGGAGGTGGCGACAGCTCCTGATACATCTCCAATGTATCTATAATTTATGAAGTATTCATGCCATGTTTATAACAATTTTATATGGTTTTGGTATGATTTGATTAGAACTAACCCGGACTGACGCTGTTTTCAGCAGAACTACCGTGGTGTTGTTTTTTGTGAAGAAATAAAAGTTCTCAGAATTGGACGAAACTTTTTGACGATTTTTTGGACCAAAAGAGACCCCCGAAGCTTCGTGGAAGGACCAGAAGCCTCACGAGGAGGTCACAAGGTATCACGGTGCTGCCTGGGGGGGGGGCGTGTGCTGTTGCCTTGTGGGCCCCTCGTAACTCCTTTTGCATGATTCCAATGCTGAAAAATCCTATAAATAGAGAAACCCCCAGAAATAAACCTAGAACTTCACCGCCGCCGCCGCAAGCCTTTGTACCGAAGAAATACCATCTGGAGCCCTATTCTGGCACCCTACCGGAGGGGGGAATCATCACCGGAGGCCATCTTCATCATCCCGACGGTCTCCATGACGAGGAGGGATTTGGCACGATCTTGTTGTACCGTGAGCTTTGTTAATATAGTTGAATCATATGGTGTTTCTTCCCTCTCTACCTTCTTGTGATGAATTGAGTCTTTCCCTTTGAGGTTTCGTTATTGTCGGATTGAATATTTCAGATTTGAGAACACTTGATGTATGTCTTGCATGTGGATACCTGTGGTGACAATGGGGTATTCTATTGGTTCACTTGATGTATGTTTTGGTGATCAACTCACGGATTCCCGTGACCTTGGGGTGATCTAGGCATAGGGGTTGATTGCACGTTTTCATCTTCTTTTCTCCTATAGAAACTTTGGGGTACTCTTTGAAGTTCTTTGTGTGGATTGAATATTATGGATCTGAAGTTGTTTTGATGCATATCGAATAATCAACTCACGGATACTTGTGGTGAGATTGAAGTATCTAGGTGACATTAGAGTTGGTTGATGAGTATCATATGGTGTTATTTTAGTACGAACTCTAGGGCTGTTTGTGACACTTATAGGGATGGCTCAATAGATTGATCGGAAAGGATAACTTTGAGGTGGTTTCATACCCTACAACAATTTCATCTTATGTTCTCCGCTAATAGGAACTTTGGAGCGATTCTTTATCACACGTTGAGGGATTGTTATATGATTTAATTATGTTAGCATTGTTGAGAGATTGCACTAGTGAAAGTATGAACCCTAGGCCTTGTTTTTAAGCATTGCAATACCGTTTATGCTCCGTTTTATCACTTTCTACCTTGCTGTTTTTATATTTTCAGATTAAAAAAACCTATATATACTATCCATACTACACTTGTATCACCATCTCTTCGCCGAACTAGTGCACCTATACAATTTACCATTGTATTGGGTGTGTTGGGGACACAAGAGATTTCTTGTATTTGATTGCAGGGTTGTTTGAGAGAGATCATCTTCATCCTATGCCTCTCACGGATTGATAAACCTTAGGTCATCCACTTGAAGGAAATTTGCTACTGTCCTACAAAACTCTGCACTTGGAGGCCCAACAACGTCTACAAGAATAAAAGTTGCGTAGTAGACATCAAGCTCTTTTCCGGCGCCGTTGCCGGGGAGGTGAGTGCTTGAAGGTATATCTTTAGATCTTGCAATTGAATCTTTTAGTTTCTTGTTTTATCACTAGTTTGGTTTTATAAAAAAACAAAAAAATGGAATTGAGGTTGCCTCAATTACTTCATCTCTATAATGTCTTTCTTGAAAATGATGGATCAAAAAATTGTGCTAAAGTGTTGGAAGACGAATTTTATAAATGTTTAGCATAAATTCTTTGAATGATAAGCATGAATGCAATGTTTTTATATGCTTTCTATGAATATTCATGATGCTAATGATATGCAAAGCTACAAGCTTGGGGATGCTATTTGATGAAGATGATATTTTTAGTCCCCCAAGTTTTGATGAGCAAATTTATTATGATGATAGCATGCCTCCTATTTATGATGATTACAATGATGAAAGTGGGTTCGAAAGAGTGTCAACTCTAGGTACTAATGATCCCACTATTTTGGAGGGTGTTGAATCTTATTACAATATTCATAAAAGTGTATTTGGAGAGGTCATGACTATATTTAATGATGAATCCACTATTTTGGAAGAGGTTTCAATTGATTATGACAACAAAGTTGCTATCTATGATGATTATGGTGATGACATGTATGCTATAAAGAGAAATAATAACCATGAAACTTGTCATTGTAATGTTCAATTGGGTCCTATCAATCAAGTATCACATGATAGTTATTTCATTGAATTTGCTCCCACTATTATTGATGAGAAGAAATTTGCTTATGTGGAGAGTAATAAAAATTCTATGCTTGTGGATCATGAAAAGAATGCTTTTTATATGATAGTTATATTGTTGAATTTATTCATAATGCTACTGAAAATTATTATGAGAGAGGAAGATATGCTTCTACATATCTCAATAATATCAAGTTTCCTCTCTATGTGTTGAAAGTTTCGAAGTCATGCTTTGTTTGCCTTCCTATGCTAGTTGATTCTTGCTCGCATAAATTGTTTGCTCACAAAATCCCTATGCATAGGAAGTGGGTTAGGATTAAATGTGCTAGTCATATGCTTCATGATGCTCTCTTTGTGTTTCAATTCTTTACTTTTATGTGAGCATCATTGAAATCATCATGCCTAGCTAAAAGGCATTAAAGAAAAGCGCTTGTTGGGAGACAAGCCAATATTTATACCTACTGTTATGGAGTATTCACATGATTAAGCTACTGTAGTAATCATGTTTTATAGCTTTGTTTCAATAATGTGCCAAGTAAAGCCTTTGGGATAGTGTGGATGATAGTTGACTTGATTCTGTGCAAAAACAGAAACTTTTGCATCCAGTGCAGAAATTCGTATAATTTACTGGAGCGTCAAAACGTTCAGAATTTTTTACACATGATTTATATACAAGTTGCCTATGTTTTCCTAATTTTTCAGAATTGTTTGAGTTTCAGAAGTATGGTGTTTATTCAGATCATTACAGACTGTTCTGTTTTTGACAGATTCTGTTTTCAATGCATAGTTTGCTTGTTTTATAGTTTCCATTGCTTATATTGAGTAATATAAATTGTGAAAATGATAGAATACAGTAAGCATTATGTGAGAACAATTATGAATCTTGTCTTGACAGTACCGAAGTGGATGATTTATTTTTATCATACTAACCTATCTCACAAGTTCCGTTAAGTTTTGTGTGATTGAAGTTTTCAAGTTTTGGGTGAGATATCAATATGAGGAGAATAAGGAGTGGAAAGACCCTAAGCTTGGGGATTCCCAAGGCACCCAAAAGGTAATATTCAAGGAAGACTCAAGCGTCTAAGCTTGGGGATGCCCCGGAAGGCATCCCCTCTTTCGTCTTCAACACTATCGGTAACCTCACTTGGAGCTATATTTTTATTCGTCACATAATATGAGTTTTGCTTGGAGCGTCATTTTATTTTGTTGAGATTTGCTTGCTGTTATCAATAATCATGTTTTGTACCTTTTAGTTCAATAAAATTCCAATTATAGCCTTTACCATGCTCAGTTTGTAAGTTTATGTGTTGCTGTTTGAAAACAGAAAGTTTTCTGTTATGTCCAGAATATTCCTGAATAGTCAGAACATGATAAAATCCTGAAATTTTTACACAGTAAGCATGCATGAGTTCTCTATCACGTAGTAATTTTTAAGATTTTTTGGAGTTAGTTAAGTATGAATTCTTATTCACCCTTTACAGACTATTCTGTTAAGACATATTTCGGTTATAGTTGCATTGTTTGCATATGTTGCCTATTTAATGTTTCTATTTGTGGATAGGAGTATTAAATATACAGAGGCATTTAGTATGAAATGTTTAATTATAATTTTAATGATTTGTTACAATAGAGAATGTTACGGTTTTGAGTTGATTTATACTAACTTATCTCACGAGTTCTTGTTGAGTTTTGCATGGATGAAGTTTTTAAGATTTAGGAGAAGCCATGATATGAGAGGAATTAAGGAGACACAAGAGCTCAAGCTTGGGGATGCCCAAGGCACCCAAAGATAACATTCCAAGAAGTCTCAAGCAACTAAGCTTGGGGATGCCCTCTTTCTTCATCAACACCTATCGATTAGCCTAAGTTTTTATTTGTTCACATGATATGTGCTATTCTTGGAGTGTCCTTTTTTATTTTGTTTGTTGTTTGAATAAAATACTTGGATCTGAAATATTTATTGAGAGAGAGTCTTCACATAGCTACCCATTCACTTAACTACTCTTTGTTCTTCACTTATATCTTTTGGAGTAGTTTGTCATTTGCTGTCGTGCTTCATTTATATCCCAAGAGTAAATTGTTGAATGAATTGAATCTATACCTATACTAATTAGAGACTCCCAAGAAATTACCATGTTAATCAGTAATTAGGAACCGTACATCTGGTGGGACCGAGTTATTACGGGACCGAGAAATTACCAATGCATCTCGCTGAATTCCAAGCTGTACTATTTTGGGTCTGCCTAGATACCGAGCAGGGGAGATAAAGGCTGCAAGTTGGGTAGAAAGCTAGGCATGATTCTCGGTAATACTCTTTACTATTTGATGATTACTCTTTACTTGGTACAAGGTTCTTGATGATTTTAATATAGTCTGACCCTGCTGTAGAAAGTAGTTTATATACATGCCTGGATGTGTTCGAGATGCATTGTAGTGTGTATTCATAGGTGGCCTAAAGGGCGACTAAAAGTACTCCATCATCACATCAAGTTTCTGGAATTCTGGGGATCGAAATCAGATCGAGATGCCAAAGTCCTCTGTGTTGCTTCAGCTATATGGTTTGAGCTGGCCAAACCTGAAAACTTCATTGAAGAGTCAAAGTACATCTATATTATTTTGTGTTGCCTACAATCCTATTACTTGATTTTTCTTTTTGCTAACTGTGCGTATGGGTAAGTCTGCAAGATGATGCAAAAAATTGCTTGCAGATAGTCTGTGTGTATGTGTACAGACTTGCATGTTGTATGTTTATATCAATTATGCAATATTGACATTTGTTCAGATGCTTCTAAGTAGTGCTTCAGTGAAGATTCAAAGTACATCTAAATTACTTGGTTATTTTTGCTAACTGTGTGTATGGGTAAATATGCAAGATGAAGCAAAAAAAAAATGCTTGCAGATAATTTGTATGTGTACAGACATGCATGTTGTATGTTTATATCAATTTTGCAATATTGATATTTGTTCAGATGCTTCTAAGCAGTGCCCTAGCAGAACGGTGCTTCCCTTTCCTTACTGTTGCTAAATATTTGTTTTAGTGGCATATGAGGACTGAACAGCATCAGGCCAATGACCTCACCCTGGGAGTCCACTCTTCACGGTTACAACATCTGTCTTGACAAATTATCTGGAGGTAATTGATTTGGTTCCCTCCATTGGATGAAGATGCCCTATTTTATGTTGTTTAGTTGCATCCGGTTCATGCAAACTTCCCAAAGCATTTTCTTGAAATTTGATAGAGCTGAGAAAATCTACTTATGCTTACTGTTTTGTGTGCCTTTTTCTAGCAGTTGAGTTCCATAAACGAATGGGGAGGTGAACTTTGAGCTGCAGCTCTCTATGTGTTCTTGCAATCAGAACGCCTGGGGATTATAAGCCAATATACAATTTGTTCATTTTCGTTTAGAGGTATGTGAACATCGATTCATATGATTAGTTAGTACATAAGAACATGGATACCCACACTTTCCATGATAATCCAAAAGGTTCAGATTTTAAATATACATGTTAAGCTATGAGGAGAACCTTATTGGATCAGCCATCATATTTTGTTTTAGGTAGGTAAGTATTAGTTCATATTTTTGAACAGGGAAAGCCATGGTGTCTGGATGGCTCAAGCAATTCAGATATTTAATACAGATTTAAATGACCAGGATAACCTAAGTGGTTCATTCCCGTGCCACCATTTCCAATATTTATGGGGCAGTTCTTAAACGTGCAAATGTTCAAGCCATTAAAACACCCTCTTAGGTTCGTATACATAAGCAACTGCCATATTTTGAGAGAATGAATTTTACAATGATTTGCATAAATTCTAATGAGGATAACCATGAAGTGCACAAAGTTTTTATTTATTTTGTAAATACGGAATGGAATAAATATTTTTAGGTTCATTGATAATGATATAGTATTTCTGTTTAGGCAGTGTCGAGTGTTAGATGTTCCATATTTGTATTAACAAATGTAAAATACTAAAAAGGTCTGAGTGGCGACTGCTACTTCATTGGAATTTTATTGTGTCTTCACATTATAAAATACAACTTATGGTCCTGCAGGATTACCTCCCTTCTCTAGAGATAATTTGCTTAATGTGCTCCATGGTGTAATTAAATTGGATACAAGCATGCTAAAAATCTTAGTAGTAATTTAATAAGCTCCTGTTATTCTAATCTACTTCCCATGTTTTACTATTTATGTTAATTAGTACTCCGTAATGAGCCTAAAAATATTACTATGGGGAGATGCAGGCAAGACCTAATATGTTGTCATTTGAGAAAAATAAAACTCCCTACTTTCGAACTATTGATTTCATTTGTACTCCCTCCATACCAAAATATAAGACATTTTTGTAGTTCAAATTGGTACAGAGGTAGTATATGTAAAAGAAACTATCTTAGACAAATATATGATTCATCAGGTTCAATGAAGATTAGCTTAAATACCATGTATTTTTCTGCACAAAGATTATTGCCTACTGTATGTCATCCTCTTTACATTTGTTAGTCTATAGTCAAGTAGAAAAAAAATTAGTTCAGTAATGCCTTTGCTCCATACGAGCAAACAATTGTTGTTAATAAAAACAAATCACAGACTATTGATTTCATTTGTTCGCAGGAAAAGCACTGTATTTTCACACTTATGCAAAAAAAACTTTAAATCACGAAAAATGTTGATTTGGTTTTATAAAAGATCTTGAGGGTGAGACAATTTTCAGCAAATTCAGAGGAATAGCTTAAGTACCATATATAGAGGGTGACACATGTGGTATTTTTCTGCACAAAGACTATTGCCTACTGTATGTCATCCTCTTTACATTTGTTAGTCTATAGTCAAGTAGAAAAAAATTAGTTCAGTAATGCCTTTGCTCCATACGAGCAAACAATTGTTGTTAATAAAAATAAATCACATACTATTGATTTCATTTGTTTGCAGGAAAAGCACTGTATTTTCACACTTATGCAAAAAGAACTTTAAATCATGAAAAATGTTGATTTGGTTTTATAAAAGATCTTGAGGGTGAGACAATTTTCAACAAATTCAAATGAATAGCTTAAGTACCATATATAGAGGGTGACACATGTGGTAATTAACAAAACATGGATCTTGCGTTAATTTTCTTATTGAAGCAGTACAATTTGTGTAGGAAAGTCATTCATTGTAAAGAAATGAGTGCTATCAATTGTCATACCATGGAAGTACCGTTTGAAGTTTCCTTACTGTAAAGATTTTTCTTCAACATCTATGAGCTGGCTAGCAAAATTATGGTAACTGCAGTTCACATCAGGAATAAGGTGACACGTAGGGCCATCATCTAGGTCCATACATCTTAATCCCATTTTCGGTGACAGTTGCTTTGCTATCTTAGTCATTGATTATGACAGAATGTAGAAACCACGTGGTGCTTGAGCCGTTTTTTCTTTCTTTCTGTTACTATAGATATGTTCCAAGCAATGGAAGGTTTCTTTTTGTGATGTTCATCGTGCTTAGGGTACAATATTTAGCGATATAATTTCTACTAGAAACCATCATCCTGTAAGCCTTTTCTTTCCCTACTTTTCGTAGAGCAAACAAATGGATCAACTAACCACAAGCTTAGCATGTGGTATACTGCATAAATATCTAGCTTAGTAGAAAACATGCTTAGTACAACACCTTCTAACCATGCAGTAGCAGTTCCCACTCCATCCTACTGTTCTGTACACAGACAAGAAGTTTGTTTGAGAAAGAGGAGCATGCTTGCTGCCTTTCATGATTTCATCTAATATTATATGTTTCTATTACCTATGTGGAACTAACAGTTCACGTCTCTAGCTTTCAGGGAGTACTACTTTATCGCTTTGCATAAAAGCTTCTGTAACCATGATGCTGATATACCTATGATAGGTACTTCATGTACTACCACATTAGTAGGGTGATTTCAATAAAAGTACCAGAATTTATATTCTTCCACATTCAGTCAATATTCAGTAACAAAATTATTTTGTTTACAAACCAGGTCATTCGCCACAAGGAAAAAAAATCTACTTCTGCCGAGAACCAAAGACATAAACAGATCAAGTTACTTGGTCGGAAGAAATTGTCAAGGGCCGCAGCTTACACATGATTGGGAGTGGCGATCGCAGTCTATCTCACCTGAGTTACATGTTATAAAAAATTACTATAGATGTAAAAAAACCTAGAATTTTGCGTCTCAACTATCTGTCATATTGTCTTACTGTCATACTTTTTTTTTGAGCCGGTCTTACTATTATACTTTGTAGTGCTTATAATTAACGAGTGATAGATTCTGAGATGTACTACTATTGATGTGACCAAGGATGTCCAGTTTTACTTGATATTGAGTACTGCAGCTTCAAAGCTTCTTCAACATCCGTTTGCTTATTTCATTTTTGTTGAATTAAATTATAATAAAAATGCTATTCTTTGATATAAAATATTATTGAAGACATATAAGTGGTGGAATTTTTTTCATCCTAATGTATATTGTGTTAGTTGCATCTGTTCGCGTACGGATCATTAGAAAAAAATAAATACATCAAACCTTATACCAGTTAGCTGCAACCAAATGACATTCTAAAGTGTGTATTCGAACTTTAGTTATGTTTGACTAATAAAGCAGTTTTGATTTGCTAGGTCAAAATAGAACTTCAAAATACATTTAGTTCATAAAGTATTACGAATATATGCATAAAATAATAGTGGCCCAAGCTGCACCTTCAGCACTACATATATATCCAAAACTAAAACAACAATGTGTTTTAGAACGGAGAACTTTAACCTATTTCGTCCTACCGGTGACCATGAACAATATATGAAATTTTTAGTATAATTTTTTAAAACATATGTTCAACGTAGGATATAGTTGCAATACTTATATATTTAGTGTGTTATTATAAAACTAGCCCGTGCGGACACACGGGTTGACGACTAGTATCATAAATTTGAAATTATATATGCTTCATATGCTTGTCCCATGTGGAGTATTGACTTCACATATAAGAAGTATAAGTGGTAAAATTTGTTAAAAGTTAGCAACCATAGCATTGGTCACTTGAACAATTCATGAAAGAATACTGAAGGAAGAGAGATTTCACATATAAATATACTATCTTGGACATCTTCTATGATTGTGAGCCCCCATTAATTATTTTCAAACTTGATCAAGTAGTTGACGTTGGACAAGGAAGACAACGTAATGGGTTATGTTTGTTTATATTCACATAGAAGTTATATTGTCATGGATCCTCTAACATGTGGTGCCTGCTTAGGATCTTTTGCTGGACAGAAACTTCGTACTAAGTAGAAATACTACTTGTGCATCCAAAAATCCTTAAACCCAGTTTCTTGCCATGAGAGTCCACCATATCTACCTATGGATTGAATAAGATCCTTCAAGTAAGTTGTCATCGGTGCAAAAATCAATAAAAATTGCTCCTAAATATGTATGATCTTTTATTGGAAGGGAAAATAAGCTTTGTACGAACTTGTGATGGTGAAGAAATAAAAGCGACAGACTGCATAATAAAGGTTGCTATCACAAGGGGCAATATAAAGTGACGTTCCTTTGCATTTAGAGTTTGCACATCCAAAAATAAAAAGCGCATGACAACCTCTGCTTCCCTCTGTGAAGGGTCTATCTTTTACTTTTCTGTATTTACTTTTATGCAAGAGTCAGTAATGTTCATCCCTATTTCGCTCTATTTATTCTCTAGTGGGCAAGCATCATGTGGTAGGGAATGATCCAGGCACATATATCCAGTTGAATATAGGTGATCATGAGTTATTATTGTTGACATTATCCCTGAGAAAAATAAGTTGGGAGGCGAAACGTTAAGCCCCTATCTTCCTATGTGTTTTACTGAAACGGTTTGTTCTAAAAATATGCTTTGAGTGTCAGCAATCATGGAAGACTAAATGATAGTTGAGTATGTGGAATTTGCTAAAACAAAGCTCTTACATAGACCCTTCCTGAAAATAAGATGAATTGTAATTGTTTGATGACTAAAAACATAGTTTGTTAGTTTTCAAGAAAGTTTATGGTCTATACTTTAAATATGTGAATAGCTTGCTACTTGATCATGAGAAGTTTTATGAGATGAGCTACTGTTTATGATATATAATGATGCTAGAAAAAGTGATTGCAATTATCATTGATCAAACTTATGCACTATGCTAGCATTCACACTTCATAAACTATTTCTTTTATCATTTACCTACTTGAGGACGAGCAGGAATTAAGCTTGGGGATGCTGATACATCTCCAACGTATCTATAATTTATGAAGTATTCATGCAATGTTTATAAGAATTTTATATGGTTTTGGTATGATTTGATTAGAACTAATCCGGACTGACGCTGTTTTCAGCAGAACTACCGTGGTGTTGTTTTTTGTGCAGAAATAAAACTTCTCAGAATTGGACGAAACTTTTTGACGATTTTTTTGGACCGAAAGAGACCCCCGAAGCTTCGTGGAAGGACCAGAAGCCTCACGAGGAGGTCATAAGGTATCACGGCATGGCCTAGGGGGGGGGGCGTGTGCTGTTGCCTTGTGGGCCCCTCGTAACTCCTTTTTGCGTGATTCCAACACTGAAAAATCCTATAAATAGAGAAACCCCCAGAAATAAACCTAGAACTTCTCCGCCGCCACCGCAAGCCTCTGTACCGAAGAAATACCATCTGGAGCCCTGTTTCGGCACCCTGTCGGAGGGGGGAATCATCACCGTAGGCCATCTTCATCATCTCGACGGTTTCTGATACGTCTCCAACGTATCTATAATTTTTGATTATTCCATGCTATTATATTATCAATCTTGGATGTTTTTATATGCATTTACATCAATTATATATCATTTTTTGGGACTAACCTATTAACTTAGTGCCCAGTGCCAGTTGTTGTTTTCTTCCTGTTTTTTGTTTTACAGAATATCAATATCAAACGAAGTCCAAATGCCACAAAACTTTTTGGAGATTTTTTATTGGACAAGATAAACACTAGAAGCTTCGAGAGAAGACCAGATGCCAGAGGAGGTGGCCACGAGCCACTAGGGCGCGCCTGGGGGGGGGGGGGCGCAGGCGCGCCCTGGTGCCTCGTGGGCCCACCCCAGCTCCGTTTGACCTAATTCCACCACTATAAATTCCCAAAAAATCAGAAACCCTCAAGGGAGTCCATGAAATACTTTTTCCGCCGCCGCAAGTTTCTGTTCTCGAGAGATCCCATCTGGAGGCCTTCTCCGGTGCTCCGCCGGAGGGGGAATCGATCACAGAGGGGCTCTACATCAACCTTGCTGCCCTTCCGATGATGCGTGAGTAGTTTATCACAGATCTTCGGGTCCATAGTTAGTAGCTAGATGGCTTCTTCTCTCTTTCTGATCTTCAATACAATGTTCTCCTCGATGTTCTTGGAGTTCTATCCGATGTAATCACTTTTTGCGGTGTGTTTGTTGGGATCCGATGAATTGTGAGTTTATGATCAGATTATCCATGAATATTATTTGAGTCTTCTCTGATCTCTTTTATGCATGATTATTATAGCTTCGTATTTCTTCTCCGATCTATTGATTTGGTTTGGCCAACTAGATTGATTTATCTTGCCATGGGAAGAGGTGCTTTGTAATGGGTTCGATCTTGCGGTGCTCAATCCCAGTGACAGAAAGGGACATGGCACGTATGTATCGTTGCTATTAAGGGTAAAAATATGGGGTTTATTCACACGTGAGTTTATCTTGTCTACATCATGTCATCGTTCTTAAGGCGTTACTCCGTTCTTTATGGACTTAATACACTAGATGCATGCTGGATAGCGGTCGATGTGTGGAGTAATAGTAGTAGATGCAGGCAGGAGTCGATCTACTTGTCTCAGAAGTGATGCCTATATACATGATCATTGCCTTGGATATCGTCATGATTATTTGCTTTTCTATCAATTGCCCAACAGTAATTTGTTTACCCACCGTATGCTATTTTCTTGAGAGAAGCCTCTAGTGAAAACTATGGCCCCTGGGTCTATCTAAATCATATACTAAAACCCTAAAAAAATACTTGCTGCACTTTTATTTATTTTATTTTATTTTGTATTTTTGTTTCAATCTATCTATCTATCACATACGATTTAATCTTGCAACTTACCGCCGAGGGATTGACAACCCCTTGATTGCGTTGGGTGCAAGGATTTGTTGTTTGTGTGCAGGTGCTGCTAACGAGGTGTTGCGTGATTCTCCTACTGGATTGATAACCTTAGTTTCATAACTGAGGGAAATACTTACTCTACTGTGCTGCATCATCCCTTCCTCTTCGGGGAAATACCAACGCAAGCTACAAGTAGCAGGAAGAATTTTTGGCGCCGTTGCCGGGGAGACATCATCAACATCTATCAAGTATCTTCGCATAAACTCTCATCTCCTTGCATTTATTTTATTTGCCTCTCGTTTTCATCTCCCCCACTTCTAAAAAGTTTTTACAAAAATACAAAAATATTTTCCGTTTGCCTTTTGCGTGTTTTGTTTTTCGTTTGCTTGAAGATTGTTATCATGAGTGACTTTGGCATGGCAGAAACTGATGATGGTAGAACTCCTAAAATTGAAAGTTCTACCAATCTTGATGCTAAAACTTTTGTGTTGGGACATGGGAATGTTATAGGGAAAAGTGTCATCCAAGAATTCTTTAATTGCATTGGGACCTTGGCTGTTGATGATGCTCCTATACTTAAAGAAACTAAGAATTATGCCGATGCTATTTCCGCACTTGTTCTTAAACTTGAAAGAAAATTTATTCGCACCCATCCTACTCTGCAAAGATTGTTTTATGAGTTACCGGTTATAAAAGATCCTAGAGCTAAGGAAATAGCCACTCTTGTTCTCATGAATGAATTTGATCACATAGTGCGAGAAGCTTGGGAGATCTTTGATTTTTATGGTATGAACCGTGAAAAACCGGTAATAGATGAGATCCTTTATAATAATGATTACTTGTTGAGATATTTGTTCCGCAATGACCACATCTTTGATGAAAATATTAAAAAGGAAGTTCCTCCTTTGAATATAATCCAGCAAGTTTTCAATAATGTTAATAGACAATACTCTTGTATTGTAGCCGGTAATCAAGAGGGATTTGCGGATGGACAACTTGCTAATGCTAAAATTTCTATGGATGATGTGTTTCATATTACCTTTGAAAAACCCTCTGATAAAATTACATCTTTGGATAAGAAGAAGAAAGATGACAATACTTGAAACTATGCATTATGCCTTAGCTAGGGGCATAAAACAATAGCGCTTGTTGGGAGGCAACCCAATGAATAAAATAAATTTTCACTATTTGTTTATGTTATTGTGTGTTTCCACAATTATTCTACTGTTATGATTGTGTTTTTGTGTTTTTAATTAGTGTTTGTGCCAAGTAAAGCCTTTAGGATGATTTGGAAGATAGTATAATTGATGCTGTTTGGAAAACAGAAAGTTTTGCGTCCAGTGCTGGAATTTTGTTTCTGTACTGGAGCGTCAAAAAAATCTGAAAATTTTAAAACGTATTGGTATATGAATTTCCCACGTTGTACTAATTTTTCAGAATTTTTGAAGTTACATAAATATGGCTTTTAAATAGGTTGCTACAGACTGTTCTGTTTTTGACAGATTCTGTTTTTGATGCACTACTTGCTTGTTTTGATGAAACTATGGATTGTATCGGGGCCTATAAGCCATGGAGAAGTTATAATACAGTAGGTATAATGCAAAAATAAAATATGAATGGGTTTTCAAAAATACTTAAAGTGGTGATTTATTTTGTTATACTAACGGATCTCACGAAGGTTTTGTTGAGTTTTGTGTGATTGAAGTTTTCAAGTTTTGGGTGAGATCACGATGGATGAAGGAATAAGGAGTGGCAAGAGCCTAAGCTTGGGGATGCCCGAGGCACCCCAAGGTAATATTCAAGGAAGACTCAAGCGTCTAAGCTTGGGGATGCCCCGGAAGGCATCCCCTCTTTCTTCTACCAACCATCGGTAATTTTACTTGGAGCTATATTTTTATTTGTCACATGATATGAGTTTTGCTTGGAGAGTCTTGTATTATATGAGTCTTTGCTTTGTTTGCTTTTTAGTTTGTCACAATCATCTTTGCTGAACACACCTATTTTGAGAGAGCCACACGTTCATCATAATTTGTTAGAATACTCTATGTGCTTCACTTAAATTTTTTGAGCTAGGCAGTTGCTCTAGTGCTTCACTTAATCTTTTTGAGCACGGTGGTGGCTATATTTTGAAGAAATAAACTCTCATGCTTCACTTATATTATTTTGAGAGTTAACGAGATTAAAATTTTGAAGAAATGAACTCTCATGCTTCACTTATATTATCTTGAGAGTTGATAAGACTAAAATTTTGAAGAAATATTTGCACTCTCATGCTTCACTTATACCTTTTTGAGAGTTGATGAAAGTAACGGTAATTTGCACAAGATATGAATTTGGTCCCAAAGTGATGAATATTCAAGAGGGATATAATAAAAACTTTCATATAGATCATTGGATATGATAAGTGTGATTCCTTGCAATAGTTTTGCGATATGGAGGTGATAATATGTGAGTCATGTTAGTGAGTAATTGTGATTGAGTAAGAATATTAGTGTTAAGGTTTGTGATTCCCTATGCATGCACATCAAGTCAATAGTTATGCAACGAAATTATATCCTACTTATGGTGCATTATTCGGTGTTAGTTATGTTCAATGCATGTTTATGACCGTTTTCGTTTCTGGTTAGTTGCTTCTCAATCTATTTGCTAGCCTTCATTTGTACTAAGCGGAAATACTGCTTGTGCATCCAAAATCCTTAAACCCAAGTTGTGCCAAATGAGTCCACTATATCTACCTATATGCGGTATTTCCATGCCGTTCCAAGTAAATTTGCGTGTGCCAACTCTAATTTTCAAAATAATTTTTCCGTTTTGTGTGCCCGTACCGCTCATGAAGCTGCAGGGGGTGGCCAATATTTTCCATGCTAGGTGTCTTATTCTCATGATAAGTGTTTATTCACTTGTCATTGCACGAGAGAGTGGATGGTAATAGGGATGCCCAGTCCCACAATGAAATCAAAATTAATAACAACAAAATTCCTTGGAAAGTGTTGGTATGGAGGGCACCCGTGGATACGGCTAGCCATGGATTGTGAAAGAATGGTGGAAAGGAAATAAACTTTACTTTCTGTTTGGGAACCGCCTATGATGTGTCTAGCATGGAAGATATTAGGAATTCTCGGTCATTTTCGTTGACAGGAAAAGCATGCCTCTCAATTTTTTTTATCTCTCTAATTTAAGCTTTGAGCTCTGGCACATTTGACAAATCTCTGCTTCCCTCTGCGAAGGGCCTATCTATTTACTTTTATGCAAATTTTATTTTCTTGAGTCTCCATCTTCTCTTATAAAGCACCAACTAGAGAGCACTATTGTCATACTTGTGCATTGGATGTAGCTAATATGGAGTGTGTTTCATGAATGGATCAATGATTGAGCATAATGGGCTAGGGATAACTTTCTTTAGCATTGATATTTTCAAAGACATGGTTGCTTGTTGATTTGCTTGAGTATTTATATCTTCATGTCAAACTATAGACTATTGCTTTGAATCATTCAAGTCCAATGTCCATGCTATAAAAGAAAAAGAATATGATGAATATGATAGGCAGCATTCCACATCAAAAATTCTATTTTTATCATTTACCTACTCGAGGACGAGCAGGAATTAAGCTTGGGGATGCTGATACGTCTCCAACGTATCTATAATTTTTGATTGTTCCATGCTGTTATATTATCAATCTTAGATGTTTTTATATGCATTTATAGCAATTATATATCATTTTTTGGGACTAACCTATTAACTTAGTCCCCAGTGCCAGTTGCTGTTTTCTGCCTGTTTTTTGTTTTACAGAATATCAATATCAAACGAAGTCCAAATGCCACAAAACTTTTTGGAGATTTTTTATTGGACAAGATAAACACTAGAAGCTTCGGGTGAAGACCAGACGCCAGAGGAGGTGGCCACGAGCCACCAGGGCACGCCTGGGGGGGGGGGCAGGCGCGCCCTGGTGCCTCGTGGGCCCACCCCAGCTAGGTTTGACCTAATTCCACCACTATAAATTCGCAAAAAATCAGAAACCCTCAGGGGAGTCCACGAAATACTTTTTTCGCCGCCGCAAGTTTCTGTTCTCGAGAGATACCATCTGGAGGCCTTTTCCGGTGCTCCGCCGGAGGGGGAATCGATCACGGAGGGGCTCTACATCAACCTTGCTGCCCTTCCGATGATGCGTGAGTAGTTTACCACAGACCTTCGGGTCCATAGTTAGTAGCTAGATGGCTTCTTCTCTCTTTCTGATCTTCAATACAATGTTCTCCTCGATGTTCTTGGAGTTCTATTCGATGTAATCACTTTTCGCGGTGTGTTTGTTGGGATCCGATGAATTATGAGTTTATGATTAGATTATCCATGAATATTATTTGAGTTTTCTCTGATCTCTTTTATGCATGATTATTATAGCTTCGTATTTCTTCTCCGATCTATTGATTTGGTTTGGCCAACTAGATTGATTTATCTTATCATGGGAAGAGGTGCTTTGTAATGGGTTCGATCTTGCGGTGCTCAATCCCAGTGACATAAAGGGACATGACACATATGTATCATTGCTATTAAGGGTAAAAAGATGGGGTTTATTCACATGTGAGTTTATCTTGTCTACATCATGTCATCGTTCTTAAGGCGTTACTCCGTTCTTTATGGACTTAATACACTAGATGCATGCTGGATAGCGGTCGATGTGTGGAGTAATAGTAGTAGATGCAGGCAGGAGTCGGTCTACTTGTCTCGGACATGATGCCTATATACATGATCATTGCCTTGGATATCGTCATGATTATTTGCTTTTCTATCAATTGCCCAACAGTAATTTGTTTACCCACCGTATGCTATTTTCTTAAGAGAAGCCTCTAGTGAAAACTATGGCCCCCGGGTCTATCTAAATCATATACTAAAACCCTAAAAATACTTGCTGCACTTTTATTTATTTTATTTTATTTTTTATTTTTGTTTCAATCTATCTATCTATCACATATGATTTAATCTTGCA
This sequence comes from Elymus sibiricus, assembly GCA_039707655.1. NCBI lineage: Eukaryota > Viridiplantae > Streptophyta > Magnoliopsida > Poales > Poaceae > Elymus > Elymus sibiricus. The sequence goes on along the minus strand of CM077666.1, from coordinate 340,518,039 downwards.
ACTTACCGCCGAGGGATTGACAACCCCTTGATTGCGTTGGGTGCAAGGATTTGGTGTTTGTGTGCAGGTGCTGCTAACGAGGTGTTGCGTGATTCTCCTACTGGATTGATAACCTAGGTTTCAGAACTGAGGGAAATACTTACTCTACTATGCTACATCATCCCTTCCTCTTCGGGGAAACACCAACGCAAGCTACAGGTAGCAGTCTCCATGACGAGGAGGGAGTAGTTCACCCTCGGGGCTGAGGGTATGTACCAGTAGCTATGTGTTTGATCTCTCTCTCTCTCTCTCTCTCTCTCTCTCTCTCGTGTTCTTGATTTGGCATGATCTTGATGTACCACGAGCTTTGTTAATATAGTTGGATCATATGGTGTTTCTTCCCTCTCTACCTTCTTGTGATGAATTCCCTTTGAGGTTTCATTATTGTCGGATTGAATATTTCAGATTTGAGAACACTTGATGTATGTCTTGCATGTGGATACCCGGGGTGACAATGGGGTATTCTATTGGTTCACTTGATGTATGATTTGGTGATCAACTCACGGATTCCCGTGACCTTGGGGTGATCTAGGCATAGGGGTTGATTGCACGTTTTCATCTTCTTTTCTCCGATATAAAGTTTGGGGTACTCTTTGAAGTTCTTTGTGTGGATTGAATATTATGGATATGAAGTTGTTTTGATGCACATCGAATAATCAACTCACGGATACTTGTGGTGACATTGGAGTATCTAGGTGACATTAGAGTTGGTTGATGCGTATCATATGGTGTTATTTTAGTATGAACTCTAGGGCTGTTTGTGACACTTTTACGGATGGCTCAATAGATTGATCGGAAAGGAAAACTTTGAGGTGGTTTCGTACCCTACAACAATTTCATCTTATGTTCTCCGATAATTACTTTGGAGTGATTCTTTATCGCATGTTGAGGGATTGTTATATGATTCAATTATGTTAGCATTGTTGAGAGATTGCACTAGTAAAAGTATGAACCCTAGGCCTTGTTTTTAAGCATTGCAATACCGTTTGTGCTCCGTTTTATCACTTGCTACCTTGCTGTTTTTATATTTTCAGATTACAAAAACTTATATATACTATCCATACTACACTTGTTTCACCATCTCTTCGCCGAACTAGTGCACCTATACAATTTACCATTGTATTGGGTGTGTTGGGGACACAAGAGATTTCTTGTATTTGATTGCAGGGTTGTTTGAGAGAGACCATCTTCATCCTATGCCTCCCACGGATTGATAAACCTTAGGTCATCCACTTGAGGGAAATTTGCTACTGTCCTACAAAACTTTGCACTTGGAGGCCCAACAACGTCTACAAGAATAAAAGGTCCGTAGTAGACATCAGCTCCGTATCGTAAAACGCGATGATTCTTTCTCTCTGATTTTTTTCTCCACGAATAGGTATATATAGCATTGGAATTAGGTCAAGCGGAGTTTCCAGGGGCCCACAAGCCTGGGGGCGTGCCCTGGGGGGTGGCCGCACCCCCTGAGCTTGTGGCTCCTGGGTGGCCCCCCTCCAGTAGATCTCTTCGCCAATATTTTTCATATATTCTTAAATAATTCTCCGTAAATTTTCAGGTCAATCCAAGAACTTTTATTTCTGCACAAAAATAACACCATGGCAATTCTGCTAAAAACAGCGTCAGTCCGGGTTAGTTCCATTCAAATCATGCAAATTAGAGTCCAAAACAAGAGCAAAAGTGTTTGGAAAAGTAGATATGTTTGGGACGTATCAGTACACGGCCAGCAGATATTACAAATTTTATTTCAGAGACATGACGGCCCACCAAACTTATCGTTGGCTATGGAAATCAAAAGTAACAATGAAGATCAAAGTGTTCGGATGGCTCCTTCTCTCTGATCGTCTCAACACCCGAAATATGCTCAAGCGACGACACTACAATATTGGAGATGATACTAACGGTGTCCTGGACTAGGGGGGACCAACTGATACGTCCAATTTGCATCATGATTTCCTACTATTATTTATAATGTATTTAGTCATTATTTCACTCTATGATGCAATTCTTATGCCTTTTTTCTCTTAATTTGCAAGATTTATATGAAGAGGGAGAATACCGACAGCTGGAATTTTGGACCTGAAATAGCTACAGCAGAGATACCTATTCTACAGAGCTCCAAATGACCTAAAATTTCACGAGGATTTTTATTGAATATATAAAAAATATTGGAGAAACGAAAGAGCAGAGGGGGCCCACCAGTTGCCCACAAGGCAATGATACGCCTCCGTCGTATCTACTTTTCCAAACACTTTTGCTCTTGTTTTCGACTCTAATTTGCATGATTTGAATGAAACTAACCCGGACTGACGCTGTTTTCAGCAGAACTACCATGGTGTTGTTTTTGTGCAGAAATAAAAGTTCTCAGAATTGGGCGAAACTTTTTGGAGATTTTTTATGGAATAAAAAAAAATTATTGGCGCAAGAATCAACAGAAGAGGGGCCACCTGTTGCCCACAAGGCAACATGGCGCGACCCCCCTAGGGCGCGCCCTGATGCCTTGTGGGGCCCACAGGCAGCCGTCTGACCTAATTCTAACGCTATAAATTCTCTTTCCCTGATAAAATAATAAGAGAAGAAGTTTGATCGTGTTTTACGATACGGAGCCGCCGCCACCTCCTGTTCTTCATCGGGAGGGCTGATCTGGAGTCCGTTCGGGGCTCCAGAGAGGGGGATTCGACGCCATCATCATCATCAACCATCCTCCATCACCAATTTCATGATGCTCACCACCGTGTGTGAGTAATTTCTCCGTAGGCTTGCTGGACGGTGATGGGTTGGATGAGATTTATCATGTAATCGAGTCAATTTGTTAGGGCTTTGATCCCTAGTATCCACTATGTTCTGAGATTGATGTTGCTATGACTTTGCTATGCTTAATGCTTGTCACTGGCCCGAGTGCCATGATTTCAGATCTGAACCCTTTATGTTTTCATGAATATATTTGTGTTCTTGATCCTATCTTGCAAGTTGTATGCACCTATTACGAGTTATGATCCGCATACCCCAAGGTGACAATAATTGGGATTCTTTCTGGTGATAGGAGTTCATGTATTCACTAAGTGCTAATGCTTTGTTCTAGTTCTCTATTAAAAGGAGGTCTTAATATCCCTTAGTTTCCTTATGGACCCCGCTGCCACGGGAGGGTAGGACAAAAGATGTCATGCAAGTTCTTACTATAAGCACGTATGACTATATACGGAATACATGCCTACACTACATTGATGAATTGGAGCTATTGTGTATCGCTCTAGGTTGTGACTGTTACATGGTGAATGTCATCCAACATAATTATCCATCACTGATCCAATGCCTACGCTTTTCGCATATTGATCTTTGCTAAGTTACTTTGCTACTGCTGCTGTTACAATCACTACAAAACTGCTACTGTTACTGTTTTCTGTTCCTATTGCTACTATTACTACTGTGCTACTAAACACTTTGCTACAGACATTTAGTTCTCCAGGTGTGGTTGAATTGACAACTCAACTGCTAATACTCACAAATATTATTTGGCTTCCCTTGTGTCGAATCAATAAATTTGGGTGAAATACTACCCTCGAAGACTGTCGCGATCCCCTATACTTGTGGGTTATCAAGACCTTTTTCTGGCGCCGTTTCCGGGGAGCATAGCTCTATTTGTTGAGTCACTTGGGATTTATATCTGTTTTATCACTATGAAGAATCTGAAAGACGCTAAGACCAAGATCGTTCCCTCTAAGACGAGGGGAGGTAAGGAACTGCCATCACACTATACACTTGATTCACCTTCTATTTTGAGTAGGCTTGCGACACCTCCACCTGCTATTCATTCTGATATGTCGCAAGTAATTGATGATACTACTTCTGCCATGAATGAAACTATTGATGATGGTTGTACTATGCTTGATAATACTATGCCACTAGGAGAATTTCTTGATGAACAAATTGCTAAAGCTAAAGAAACTAAAAATGCTAAAACTTCTGAAAATTATGATTCACCTATTATGCCTAGCTCTCCTACTAGAGTTGAAATGCCTAAGATACCTGATGGTTATGCTTTTAATGGAGAGACAACTAGCTCAATTCTTGCTTGTAATGATAGAGATGATGTTAGAAAATTGCTTGCTAAGTTAAAAGAAAAGTCTATGATGGAGAGAATGAAATATGATCCTAAGTTTGCTACCTCTCCTATATTTGTTATTGATAAGGATTATGAATTCTCTGTCGATTCTGAGTTAATTACTTTGGTTGAATCTAATACTTTTCATGGTTATGAATCTGAAACTGTTGTGGCACATCTTACTAAGTTGAATGATATAGCCACCCTATTTGCTCATGAGGAAAAAATCCGCTACTACTACATTCTTAAGTTGTTTCCTTTCTCATTAAAGGGTGATGCTAAGAAATGGTTTAATACTCTTACTCCTGGTTGTGTGCATAGTCCCCAGGATATGATATACTACTTGTCTGAAAAATATTTTCCTGCTCATAAGAAACAAGTTGCCTTGCAGGAAATATTTAACTTTGTGCAAACTGAAGAAGAGAACCTCCCTCAAGCTTGGGGGAGGATTCTCCAATTACTTAATGCTTTGCCTGATCATCCTCTTAAGAAAAATGAAATACTTGATATCTTTTATAATGGACTAACCGATGCTTCTAGGGACTACCTAGATAGTTGTGCTGGTTCTGTTTTCAGGGAATGAACTATTGGACAGGCTGAAGAACTATTGAATAATATATTGAGAAGTGCCGATGATTGGACACTTCCTGAACCACCACCTAAGCCAACTCCGAAGAAAAGAGGTATTCTATTCCTCAGCCCTGAAGATATGCAAGAAGCTAAGAAATCTATGAAGGAAAAAATATTAAAGCTGAAGATGTTAAGAATCTACCACCTATCGAAGAAATACATGGACTTGATATCCCGACACAGGTAGTAGAGGTAAATTCTCTCTGTAGATTCAATGAAGGTGATATTCCCTATAATAAATCTGCTAGTCAATGTTTGGATGAATTTGATAACTACGTTGTTAAGCAAGAGAATTTCAATATATATGTTAGCAATCAATTAAAACAAAATGCCACCATGATTGATCGCTTGAGTGATTTGATGTTTAGAATTGCTAATGATGTTAAATGCTTAAGTAAACATGCTTCTATGGTCCAGACTTAGTTAGAACATATTGCTAAGTCACAAAATGATTTGCTTGATGAGATGAATAATAAAATGAATGATCATGTTGTTAGGGTAATGACTAGAGGAGGTAGAATGACTCAGGAGCCCCTATATCTTGAAGGTCATCCTAAAAGATTTGAACAAGATTCTCAGAGAAATAATATTGATGTGCCTAGTTCATCTAAGAAGAAAAAGAAAAAGAAAAATGATAGGACTTTGCATGCTTGAACCTGAGATAGAAAAACCTCCTGAGAATCATAATGATGTTTCTATTTCTAATGCAGAGACACAATCTGGTAATGAACATCCACCTAGTGATAATGATAATGATAGTGATAATGATGATGTTCATGTTGAGGCTCAACCAGATAATGATGTAGAAATAGAACCTGCTGTTGATCTTGATAACCCACCTCCTAAGAATAAAAGGTATGATAAAAGAGACTTCGCTGCTAGAAAACATGGAAAGGAAAGAGGACCATGGGTCCAAAAACCTATGCCTTTTCCTACTAAACCATCTAGAAATAAGGATGAGGAAGATTTTGAGCGCTTTGTTGAAATGCTTAGACCTGTCTTTTTGCGCACTCGCTTGATTGATATGTTGAAAATGTCTCCATACGCTAAATACATGAAAGATATTGTCACTAATAAAAGAAAGATACCTGAAGCTGAAATTTCCACCATGCTTGCAAATTATTCTTTTAAGGGTGGCGTACCTAAAAAGCTAGGAGATCCGGGAATACCTACTATACCTTGCTCCATTAAAAGAAGTTATGTTAAAACTGCTTTATGTGACCTAGGAGCCGGTGTAAGTGTTATGCCTTTCTCTTTGTATAGAAGACTTGATTTGAATAAGTTCACACCTACTAAAATATCTTTGCAAATGGCTGATAAATCAACTGCTATACCTATTGGAATTTGCGAGGATGTGCCTGTTGTTGTTGCAAATGTTACTATCTTAACGGGCTTTGTTATACTTGATATCCCCGAGGACGACAACATGTCGATTATCCATGGAAGGCCCTTTTGGAATACTGCAGGGGATATTATTGATTGCAGCAAAAGCAAGGTCACTTTTCATGTTAATGGTAATGAGCATACGGTTTATTTTCCGAAGAAACAAAGTTCGGTGAATGGTATCAATTGTATTGAAAAGGTTTCGACAATCACTATTGGAGGATTCAAATTTCCTCTTCCTACTGTCAAAAAGAAATATGAAATTCTTATTGTTGGGAGAGGCATATCCCCGTTGAGGTAACTTAGTGTTATACGAAAATTCTTCGGTTTCATGTCACTCGGAAATAGTTTGTTAATAAGACTTGATCAACCTTATTAATGGATTCTTTTTGAGGGGCATGTGGTCGATGAATTTAGTAGGCACAACTTTCTGTAACCATAATTTGCTCTCTGTTATTTATAGTTTAATAAGGTAAAATGCCATGATTATCCTGTTTTCTGAATTATCCGTGCAATAAAAAATGGCCCAAAAATAAAAGTGCTCAGAATGCAATAAAATTTTAACATGATTTTTTCTGGAATATATAAGAATTTTTGGCACTAAAAACAACCCAGGGGGGCGCACCTGTTGCTCACAAGGCAACAGGGCGCGGCCACCCCCCAGGGCGCGCCAAGATGCCTTGTGGGTCCCACAGGGACCCACTCACTTATCTCTTCAGCCCAGTTCATCTCCTACCTCCAGAAAAAATCATGGTAGCTCTCTCTCTCGTATTCTTGCTCCCAAACCTGAGATTTTTGATCTCTTTGCTCGGAGCCCCGTTTCTAAAACTGTTTTGAGGGATTGCTCCTTGGTACTTGACTCTCCCATTGCTCCAATTAGTTTTTGCTTTAGTGGATTATATTTTGCATAAATTGCTGCTATTGGTGCTACCGAAAATGAGCTTGCATGCTTGATATAGCCTCTAGGCACTTGTATGAGTAGTTGCTATTTTTGTTAACATCTTTTTGTGGTCCAAAAATTTCAGAAATTTGTTCTTAGGAAAATGAACTTCCTTTGGAGAGGTTCTTCGAGCCGGAGCTCCAAGGGTGTCCTTGGGGATGCCTATGACCATGACCTCAACATTCCGCACAGGACGGAGGTCCGACCGTGCGAGTGGCCGCACAACACCTTCATGAACGAAGCCGGGTTCCGTCAAGAGTTCACATAATTTGTTGCGAATGCCGGGCTGACCGACTTCCTCGCAGATGAGTGTGACCAGCACCACATCCTTACAAATTCCTTTGTGCAAATTTTTTATTTCATTCCTAGGCTCAATATCCCCATGGTGCGTTTTGATTTATATGCGAACATCATGAGTTAATGCTAGCTGAGTTTTGTGAGATATGCTTGATCCCTTCTGATGGGGATTTGAGGGAGCCTCGGCCTGAGGAGTTCGAGGACTTCCTTCACACTTTTGACTATGGGGGAATTTAGGGGTGTGTCGACAGCCCGTGTTACTAGCTTGCATTTTCTTGCTATGCACTACTTTGCTTTATTCATAGGGAAATGCTTGACTGCCAGGGAGGAAGGTGGGACGCTCAGTGCCCCTGACCTCGCCATCTTGCATCGTGCTATTCACGGTGATAACACTTTTAGCTTGGGAACTATCATTGCAAGCCGCCTGCACACCAACAGGACTAAGGGTAAAGTTCATGGCGGTATTTATGCTTCGCGTCTTGCAAAACGTTTTAATGTTGCTATCCGCCCAAACGACTATTTGCTGCCTATGGTTTATTTAGACCAACAGCGCATGATCGATCACCACTTTATTGATGAACCTGAGCCTCCTCACTACATTCATTATAACCTGATTTTTAGCGAGAGAACTCGCGATATTATTCCGTTGCCTGCACCCTCTTTTTTTGACTCTCATGCCAGGAATGGATACACCATCATGCCGGCAGACATCACAGCTTATAGGAACGAGGTGGCTGCAGCGGAGAACGAGGTCCAGCAGTGGGACGCTCAAGTGCCTCCACCTCAGTACTATCCACCCGGTCCTGATGGATACTACGGGTGGTGATTACCAAGTTAGGTCAAAAGCCTAAGCTTGGGGGAGTACATACTTCTCACCGACATTACATTCCTGTTCACACATTCATTCCAGTTGTCGGTGTTTATCCTTTTTCATTGTATATCCATGTTAGTTTTATTTTCGCTTTCTTCTTGTGTGTTTGAAAAACTTCAAAAATACAAAAATATTTCTCGCTTCTTTTCGGGTTTTCTTTCTCTTTAATTAGTTCGTAGTATTAAAAGAAAACCCAAAAAGATTTCTTGTTTGTTGGGAGCTCTCCCGTGTAAATAGTTTTTCTCGCTTTTCATTTTTCTTCTTTAGTTTACTTTCTTTAGAAAAACTAAAAACTCCAAAAAGATTTCAGTGTGTTTCTCTGAATTTCTTTTCTTTTCGTTGAGTCGTCGTAGGGAGAAGACCACGATGAAAATGTTGAGTGGTTCTCATGTGTTTTATTGTTGATCTAACAAAGAGCCAAAATTACCTTGTCTTCTCCCTTGAATAAAATGTTTGCAGATTCCAGCTTAGTCCATGGCACTCTTGCACTGTTATTATTTTCACATCATTCGGTCCTGCAAGTGAAAGGCAATAATGACGATGATTTGATGAAGTGACTGTGGCAAGGAAAAGCTGGTATGAACTCTTGTTGTTTTTGTCTTTGTAAATATGTTTAACTCAGTATCCATGATTCAGCATATTATGAGTAAACATGTTTGTGATGACAATTAGAGATTATAGTTGCTCATGCCATGATTAAGTAGCTAGGAGTGGATAATGATTTATCTTGGATGTCAACATGCATTAAAATGGTTATGATGTAGTATGTTAATATGGTATCCTCCTCTGAATGTTTCAAGTGGCTTGACTTGGCACATGTTCACACATGTAGTTGATTCAAAACCAACATAGCCTCCACGATATTTATGTTTAGGGTGTTTATATCCTACTCATGCTAGTATTCAATGTTAATTATTCTCAATGCATGATTATGACCGTTTTCGCTCTCTAGTTAGTCGCTTCTCAATCTATTGCTAGCCTTCGCCTGTACTAAGCGGGAATATTGCTTGTGCATCCAAAATCCTTAAACCAAAGTTGTTCCAGATGAGTCCACTATATCTACCTATATGCGGTATTACTCTGCCGTTCCAAGTAAATTTGCATGTGCCACCTCTAATCATTCAAATAAACATCCGTTTTGTGTGCTCGTACCGCTCATGGAGCGACAGGGGGCGGTCAGTATCTTCCATGCTAAGCGGGTTATTCTCAGATGAGTGTTTATTCACTTGTCATTGCACAAGAGAGGTTGGTAATTGGGATGCCCAGTCCTATAATCAAAATGAAAAAAAGTATATAATGAAACAAACTCCCCCGAAAAGTTGTTGGTATGGAGGGCACCCGTGAATTCGGCTAGCCATGGCTTGTGTTTGTATGGTGGAGGGGGAGTAAACTTTAACTTTCCTCTTGGGAACCGCCGATAATGTGTTTAGCATGGAAGATATTGAAAATCCTCGGTCGTGACGTTGACAGGAAAAGTACACCTCATAAAATTGTTTTCATCTCTGATTTAAGCTTCGAGCTCTGGCACCTCTGCAAATCTCTACTTCCCTCTGCGAAGGGCCTATCCATTTACTTTTATGTTATTTTACTTTTATTATTGAGTCTCACCTTCTCATTATAAGCACCAATCCTGAGAGCACTATTGTCATTCTTATGCATTGAGTATAGTTAATGTTGGGTAAATCATGACTGGATCTCTTCTACCCTGAATTACAATGTTTAGTTGATGCTTGAACTTTGGAGGTGCTCTGCATTTTTGTTTTGCAGTCTCAGAAAGGGCTAGCGAGATAACATGTTATCATATTATATCATGATTGTTTTGAAAAATTGTTGGCACTTGAGATACGCTATTATTGCTCGCTAGTTGATTATGCCATTGATATGAGTAATTGTAGTTTCTAAGTGTTATCATTTGCATGGTTAGTTCATGATCTTTGCTGAAAACTTGGGTACTATTTAAGCTTATATACGGATACAAGAACAAAAGAGTTCGTAAAAGTTTTTTCTTTATCACTTTCAGTTTGTCAACTGAATTGCTTGAGGACAAGCAATGAGTTATGCTTGGGGGAGTTGATACGTCTCCGTCGTATCTACTTTTCCAAACACCGTTGCTCTTGTTTTGGACTCTAATTTGCATGATTTGAATGAAACTAACCCGGACTGACGCTGTTTTCAGCAGAACTACCATGGTGTTGTTTTTGTGTAGAAATCAAAGTTCTCGAAATTGGGCAAAACTTTTTGGAGATTTTTTATGGAATAAATAAAAATTATTGGTGCAAGAATCAACAGAAGAGGGGCCACCAGTTACCCACAAGGCAATAGGGCACGACCCCCCTAGGGCGCGCCCTGATGCCTTGTGGGGCCCATAGGCGGCCGTCTGACCTAATTCCAATGCTATAAATTCTCTTTCCCTGAGAAAAAATAATAATAGAAGAAGTTTGATCATGTTTTACGATACAGAGCCGCCGCCACCTCATGTTCTTCATCAGGAGGGCTGATCTGGAGTCTGTTAGGGGCTCCGGAGAGGGGGATTCGACGCCATCGTCATCATCAACCATCCTCCATCACCAAATGTCATGATACTCACCACCGTGTGTGAGTAATTTCTCCATAGGCTTGCCGGACAGTTATGGGTTGGATGAGATTTATCATGTAATCGTGTCAATTTGTTAGGGATTTGATCCCTAGTATCCACTATGTTATGAGATTGATGTTGCTATGACTTTGCTATGCTTAATGCTTGTCACTAGGGCCCGAGTGCCATGATTTCAGATCTGAACCCTTTATGTTTTCATGAATATATTTGTGTTCTTGATCCTATCTTGCAAGTTGTATGCACCTATTACGAGTTATGATCCGCATACCCCAAGGTGACAATAATTGGGATTCTTTCTGGTGATTACCGTAGTTTGAGGAGTTCATGTATTCACTAAATGCTAATGCTTTGTTCCAGTTCTCTATTAAAAGGAGGCCTTAATATCCCTTAGTTTCCTTATGGACCCCGCTACCACGGTAGGGTAGGACAAAAGATGTCATGCAACTTCTTACTATAAGCACGTATGACTATATACGGAATACATGCCTACATTACATTGATGAATTGGAGCTATTGTGTATCGCTCTAGGTTGTGACTGTTACATGGTGAATGTCATCCAACATAATTATCCATCACTGATCCAATGCCTACACTTTTCGCATATTGATCTTTGCTAAGTTACTTTGCTACTGCTGCTGTTACAATCACTACAAAACTGCTACTGTTACTGTTTCTGTTCCTATTGCTACTATTACTACTGTGCTACTAAACACTTTTCTGCAGATATTTAGTTCTCCAGGTGTGGTTGAATTGACAACTCAACTTCTAATACTCACAAATATTCTTTGGCTCCCCTTGTGTCGAATCAATAAATTTGGGTGAAATACTACCCTCGAAGACTGTCGCGACCCCCTATACTTGTGGGTTATCAGGCAACAGGGCGCGAACCCCCTGGGCGCGCCCTGATGCCTTGTGGGGCCCACGGCTGGCCTCTGGACCCCTCCTTTTGCTATATGAAGCCATTTGCCCTAAAAAAATTAAGAGGAGGACTTTCGGGACGAAGCGCCGCCGTCTCGAGGCGGAACTAGGGCAGGAGCACTTTTGCCCTCCGGTGGAGCGATTCCGCCGAGGATACTTCCCTCTGGGAGGGGGAAATCGAAGCCATCGACATCACCAACAATCCTCTCATCATGGGAGGGCCAATCTTCATCAACATCTTCACCAACACCATCTCATCTCAAACCCTAGTTAATCTCTTGCATTCAATCTTTGTCTCAAAACCTCAGATTGGTACCTGTGGGTTGCTAGTAGTGTTGATTACATCTTGTAGTTGATGCTAGTTGGTTTATTTGGTGGAAGATTATATGTTCAGATCCTTAATGATATTCAATACCTCTCTGATCTTGAACATGAATATGATTTGTGAGTAGTTACTTTTGTTCTCGAGGACATGGGAGAAGTCTTGTCATAAGTAATCATGTGAATTTGGTATTCGTTCGATATTTTGATGACATGTATGTTGTTGCTTCCTTTAGTGGTGTCATGTGCATGTCGACTACATGACACTTCACCATACTAGCTTGGGCCTAAGGGAAGGCATTGTGGACTAATAAGTAGATGATGGGTTGCTAGAGTGACAGAAAATTAAACCCTAGTTTATGCGTTATTCCGTAAGGGGCTATTTTGGATCCATATGTTTCATGCTATGGTTAGATTTATCTTAATTCTTCTTTCGTAGTTGCGGATGCTTGTGAGAGGGGGTAATCATAAGAGGGTTGCTGATGTCTACTACGGAACTTTTATTCTTGTAGACGTTGTTGGGCCTCCAAGTGCAGAGTTTTGTAGGACAGTAGCAAATTTCCCTCAAGTGGATGACCTAAGGTTTATCAATCCATGGGAGGCGTAGAATGAAGATGGTCTCTCTCAAACAATCCTGCAATCAAATACAAGAAATCTCTTGTGTCCCCAAGACACCCAATACAATGGTAAATTGTATAGTTGCACTAGTTCGGCGAAGAGATGGTGATACAAGTGTAGTATGGATAGTAGATATAGGTTTTTGTAATCTGAAAATATAAAAACAGCAAGGTAGCAAGTGATAAAATGGAGCACAAACGGTATTGCAATGCTTGAAAACAAGGCCTAGGGTTCATACTTTCACTAGTGCAATCTCTCAACAATACTAACATAATTGAATCATATAACAATCCCTCAACGTGCGATAAAGAATCACTCCAAAGTTCCTATTAGCGGAGAACATAAGATGAAATTGTTGTAGGGTACGAAACCACCTCCAAGTTATCCTTTCCGATCAATCTATTGAGCCATCCCTATAAGTGTCACAAACATCCCTAGAGTTCGTACTAAAATAACACCATATGATATGCATCAACCAACTCTAATGTCACCTAGATACTCCAATGTCACCACAAGTATCCGTGAGTTGATTATTCGATATACATCAAACAACTTCAGATTCATAATATTCAATCCACACAAAGAACTTCAAAGAGTACCCCAAAGTTTCTATCAGAGAAAAGAAGATGAAAACGAGTACCAACCCATATGCCTAGATTACCTCAAGGTCACGGGAATCCGCAAGTTGATTACCAAAACATACATCAAGTGACTCAATAGAATACCCCATTGACACCATGGGTATCCACATGCAAGACATACATCAAGTGTTCTCAAATCTGAAATATTCAATCCGACGATAACGAAACATCAAAGGGAAAGACTCAATTCATCACAAGAACATAGAGAGGGAAGAAACACCATATGATCCAACTATATTAACAAAGCTTGCGATACATCAAGATCGTGCCAAATCAAGAACATAAGAGAGAGATCAAACACATAGCTACTAGTACATACCCTCAGCCCCGTGGGTGAACTACTCCCTCCTCGTCAAGGAGACCACCGGGATGATGAAGATGGCCTCCGGTGATGATTTCCCCCTCTGGCAGGGTGCCGGAAAAGGCCTCAAGATGGGATCTCTTAGGAACAGAGGCTTGCGGCGGCGGAGTCAAAGTTCTAGGTTTATTTCTGGGGGTTTCTCTATTTATAGGATTTTTCAACGTTGGAATCACGCAAAAAGGAGTTACGAGGGGCCCACAAGGCAACAACACACGACTGATAACCCACAAGTATAGGGGATCAGTTGTAGACTTTCTTGATAAATAAGAGTGTCGAACCCAATGATGAGCTAAAGGTAGAATCAATATTCCCTTCAAGTTCAATCGACCACCGATACAACTCTATGCACACTTAACGTTCGCTTTACCTAGAACAAGAATGAAACTACTTGTAGGTGTAATAGGATAAGTTTGGAAGGATAAAACTAGAAGTACTTAGCAAGAATAAAACTACGTGTAAATTGCAAGATAATAAAAGTTAGTTGTTTAGTAGAAAGCTTTTGTAACACAAGAGAAAGATTTGTCCCTAGGCAATCGATAACTAGACCGGTAATCATTATTGCAATTTTATATGAGGGATAGGCATGAGCTAACATACTTTCCGTACTTGGATCATATGCACTTATGATTGGAACTCTAGCAAGCATCCGCAACTACCAGAGATCATTAAGGTAAAACCCAACCATAGCATTAAGTAACAAGTCCTCTTTACTCCCATACACAACAACCCCCTTACTTGGGTTTGTGTTACAGTAACTCACGCAACCCACTATAAGCTAATTATGAACGTATTGCAACACCCTACAGCGGTAATCCCACACGCTTGCGCGACACGGAGGGCACCATAGGACAACACCAAAATAAAACATACAACTCAAACCAATCATGATCATCAATCAACCCATAGGACAAAATGAATCTACTCAAACATCATAGAATTGCCACATATCATTGGATAATAATATATAGCGTTAAGCACCATGTTTAAGTAGAGATTACAGTGGGGAGAAGAGGTGTTACACTTCTGCATAGAGGGGGAGAGAGTTGGTGTTGATGGCGGCCGCTACTTGTAGTCTGTGTTGGTATTTCCCTGAAGAGGAGAGGATGATGTAGTACAGTAGAGATAAGTATTTCCCTCAGTTAAGAACCAAGGTTATCAATCCAGTAGGAGAATCAAGCAAAATTCTGTTAAGCGCACCTGCACACACAAGAGCAAACACTTGCACCCAACGCAAATAAGAGGGTTGTCAATCCTATTAGCGGTTATTTGCAAGGATTAAATCTTATAGAGATAAATAGATAAACTAAAATAATTTTAAAAATAAAAGTAAATAAATTGCAGCAAGGTATTTTTAGGTTTTTTATATATGATAAAGTAGACCCCGGGGCCATAGTTTTTACTAGAGGCTTCTCTCTCGAACACAAAGCATACGGTGGGTAAACAAATTACTGTTGGGCAATTGATAGAAAAGCAAATAATTATGACGGATTCATGGAAATGATCATGTATATAGGCATCACGTCCAAGACAAGTAAACCGACTCCTGCCTGCATCTACTACTATTACTCCACCCATCGACCGCTATCCAGCATGCATCTAGGGTATTAAGTATGAAACAGAGTAACGCCTTAAGCAAGATGACATGATGTAGACAAAGTAAACTCAAGCAATATGATTAAACCCCCAGATTTTTATCCTTAATGGCAACAATACAAATACGTGTCATGTCCCCTTCTGTCACTGGGATTGAGCACCGCAAGATTGAACCCATCACAAAGCACCTTTCCCATTGCAAGACAAATCAATCTAGTGGGCCAAACAAAATCGATAGATCGGAGAGAAATACAAAGCTATAATAATCATGCATAAAAGAGTTCAGAGAAGACTCAAATATTTCTCATGAATAATCTGATCATAAACTCACAATTCATCGGATCCCAACAAACACACCGCAAAAGAAGATTACATCGGATAGAACTCCAAGAACATCGAGGAGAACATGGTATTAAAGATCAAAGAGAGAGAAGAAGCCATCTAGCTACTAGCTATCGACCCATAGATCTGTGGTAAATGCTACTTGTAGCTTACGTTGGTATTTTCCCTGAAGAGGAAGGGATGATGCAGCACAGTAGAGATAAATATTTCCCTCAGTTATGAAACCAAGGTTATCGAACCAGTAGGAGAATCACGCAACACCTCGTTAGCAGCACCTGCACACAAACAACAAATCCTTGCACCCAATGCAAACGAGGGGTTGTCAATCCCTCGGCGGTCAATTGCAAGATTAAATTGTATGTGATAGATAGATAGATAGAAACAAAAATACAAAATAAAATAAATAAAAGAAAATGGCAGCAATATTTTTAGGGTTTTAGTAATATGATTTAGATAGACCCGGGGGCCATAGCTTTCACTAGAGGCTTCTCTCATAGAAAATAGCATACGGTGGGTAGACAAATTACTGTTGGGCAATTGATAGAAAAGCAAATAATCATGACAATATCCAAGGCAATGATCATGTATATAGGCATCACATCCAAGATAAGTAGACCGACTCCTGCCTGCATCTACTACTATTACTCCACACATCGACCGCTATCCAGCATGCATCTAGTGTATTAAGTCCATAAAGAATGGAGTAACGCCTTAAGAATGATGACATGATGTAGACAAGATAAACTCACGCATGAATAAACCCCATATTTTTACCCTTAATAGTAACGATACATACGTGTCATGTCCCTTTCTGTCACTGGGATTGAGCACCGCAAGATCGAACCCATTACAAAGCAGCTCTTCCCATGGCAAGATAAATCAATCTAGTTGGCCAAACCAAATCAATAGATTGGAGAAGAAATACGAAGCTATAATAATCATGCATAAAAGAGATCAGAGAAGACTCAAATAATATTCATGGATAATCTGATCATAAACTCACAATTCATCGGATCCCAACAAACACACCGCAAAAAGTGATTACATCGGATAGAGCTCCAAGAACATCGAGGAGAACATTGTATTGAAGATCAAAAAGGGAGAAGAAGCCATCTAGCTACTGCCTATGGACCCGAAGGTCTGTGGTGAACTACTCACGCATCATCGGAAGGGCAGCAAGGTTGATGTAGAGCCCTCCGTGATCGATTCCCCCTTCGGCGGAGTACCGGAGAAGGCCTCCAGATGGGATCTCTTTGGAACAGAAACTTGCGGCGGCAGAAAAAGTATTTCGTGGACTCCCCTGAGGGTTTCTGATTTTTCCTGAATTTATAGTGGTGGAATTAGGTCAAATGGAGCTGGTGTGGGCCCACGAGGCACCAGGGCGCGCCTGCCCCCCCCAGGTGCGCCCTGGTGGCTCATGGCCACCTCCTCTGGCGTCTGGTCTTCTCCCGAAGCTTCTAGTGTTTATCTTGTCCAGAAAAAATCTCCAAAAAGTTTCGTGGTATTTGGACTTCGTTTGGTATTGATTTTCTATAAAACAAAAATAGGACAGAAAACAACAACTGGCACTGGGCACTAAGTTAATAGGTTAGTCTCCAAAAATGATATATAATTGCTGTAAATGTATATAAAAACATCCAAGATTGATAATATAACAGCATGGAACAATCAAAAATTATAGATACGTTGGAGACGTATCAACATCCCCAAGCTTAATTCCTGCTCGTCCTCGAGTAGGTAAATGATAAAAATAGAATTTTTGATGTGGAATGCTGCCTATCATATTCATCACATATTCTTTTCTTTTATAGCATGGACATTGGACTTGAATGATTCAAAGCAATAGTCTATAATTTGACATGAAGATATAAATACTCAAGCATGCTAACAAGCAACCATGTCTTTCAAAATATCAACGCTAAAGAAAGTTATCCCTAGCCCATTATGCTCTATCATTAATCCATTCATGAAACACACTCAAATATTAGCTACATCCAATGCACAAGTATGACAATAGTGCTCTCTAGTTGGTGCTTTATAAGAGAAGATGGAGACTCAAAAAAAATTGCATAAAAGTAAATAGATAGGCCCTTCGCAGAGGGAAGCAGAGATTTGTCAAATGTGCCAGAGCTCAAGGCTGAAATTAAAAATATAAAATATTTTGAGAGGCATGCTTTTCCTGTCAATGAAAACGACTGAGAATTCCCATTATTTTCCATGCTAGACACATCATAGGTGGTTCCCAACAGAAAGTAAAGTTCATTTCCTTTCCACCATTCTTTCACAATCCATGGCTAGCCGTATCCATGGGTGCCCTCCATACCAACACTTTCCAAAGAATTTTGTTGTTATTCATTTTTGATTCATTGTGGGACTGGGCATCCCTATTACCAACCATCCTCTCGTGCAATGACAAGTGAATAAACACTCATCGTGAGAATAACACACCTAGCATGGAAAATAATGGCCACCCCCTACCGCTTCATGAGCAGCACGGGCACACAAAATAGAAAAATTATTTTGAAAATTAGAGTTGGCACACGCAAATTTACTTGGAACGGCATTGAAATACCACATATAGTAGACTCATTTGGCACAACTTGGGTTTAAGGAATTTGGATGCACAAGCATTATTTTCGCTTAGTACAAATGAAGGCTAGCAAATAGATTGAGAAGCAACCAACCAAAAAATGAAAATGGTCATAAACATGCATTAAACATAACTAACACCGAATAATGCACCATAAGTAGGATATAATTTCTTTGCATAACTATTGACTTGATGTGCATGCATAGGGAATCACAAACCTTAACACTAATATTCTTACTCAATCACAATTACTCACTAACATGACTCACATATTATCACCTCCATATCGCAAAACTATTGCAAGGAATCACACTTATCATATCCAATGATCTATATGAAAGTTTTTATTATATCCCTCTTGAATATTCATCACTTTGGGACCAAATTCATATCTTGTGCAAATTACCGTTACTTTCATCAACTCTCAAAAAGGTATAAGTGAAGCATGAGAGTGCAAATATTTCTTCAAAATTTTAGTCTTATCAACTCTCAAGATAATATAAGTGAAGCATGAGAGTTCATTTCTTCAAAATTTTAATCTTGTTAACTCTCAAAATAATATAAGTGAAGCATGAGAGTTTATTTCTTCAAAATATAGCCACCACCGTGCTCAAAAAGATTAAGTGAAGCACTAGAGCAACTGCCTAGCTCAAAAAATTTAAGTGAAGCACATAGAGTATTCTAACAAATGATGATAAATGTGTGGCTCTCTCAAGATAGGTGTGTTCAGCAAGGATGATTGTGACAAACTAAAAAGCAAACAAAGCAAAGACTCATATAATACAAGACGCTCCAAGCAAAACTCATATCATGTGACGAATAAAAATATAGCTCCAAGTAAAATTACCGATGGTTGGTAGAAGAAAGAGGGGATGCCTTCCGGGGCATCCCCAAGCTTAGACGCTTGAGTCTTCCTTGAATATTACCTTGGGGTGCCTCGGGCATCCCCAAGCTTAGGCTTTTGCTACTCCTTATTCCTTCATCCGTCGTGATCTCACCCAAAACTTGAAAACTTCAATCACACAAAACTCAACAAAACCTTCGTGAGATCCGTTAGTATAACAAAATAAATCACTACTCTAAGTACTATTGCAAACCCATTCATATTTTATTTTTGCATTATACCTACTGTACTCTAACTTCACCATGGCTTATACCCCCCGATACAATCCATAGATTCATCAAAACAAGCAAGTAGTGCATCAAAAACAGAATCTGTCAAAAACAGAACAGTCTGTAGCAATCTATTTAAAAGCCATAATTATGTAACTCCAAAAATTCTGAAAAATTTGGACAACGTGGGCAATTCATATACCAATACTGTGTAAAAATTTCAGATTTTACTGACACTTCAGTACAGAAAAAAATTCGGGCACTGGATGCACAACTTTCTGTTTTCCAAACAGCATCAATTATAATATCTTCCAAATCATCCTAAAGGCTTTACTTGGCACAAACACTAATTAAAAACACAAAAATACAATCATACCAGTAGCATAATTGTGAAAACACACAATAACAGAAAAAATTATTTTATTCATTGGGTTGCCTCCCAACACGCGCTATTGTTTTATGCCCCTAGCTAGGCATAATGCATAGTTTCAAGTATTGTCATCTTTCAAGTTGATTCCATAAGTGGCCTTCATGATGGATTCATATGGTGCTTTAATTTTCTTCCTAGGGAAATGTTCCATACCCTTTTTTAGTGGAAACTGAAATTTTATATTCCCTTCTTTCATGTCAATGACGACACCTATGGTTCATAAGAACGGTCTACCAAGTATTATTGGGCAAGAAGAATTGCATTCAATGTCAAGTACAATAAAATCAACAGGCACGTAGTTCCTGTTTGCGAGAATAAGAACATCATTAATTCTGCCCAAAGGCTTTTTAATAGTAGAATCCGCCAAGTGGAAATTAAGAGAACATTCATCTATATTGGTGAAACCTAGCACATCACATAAAGATTTTGGAATTGTGGAAACGCTAGCACCCAAATCACATAAAGCATTGCACTCATAATTTTTAATTTTAACTTTAATGGTGGGTTCCCATTCATCATATAATTTTCTAGGAATTGAAATTTCTAGTTCTAACTTTTCTTCTAACGCTTTCATCATAGCTTATATGATGTGTTTAGTAAAAGCCTTGTTTTGCTCATAAGCGTTGGGTGAATTTAGCATGGATTGTAACAAAGAAATGCACTCAATCAAAGAACAATTATCATAATTAAAATCTTTGTAATCCAACAGAGTGGGCACATCGCTATTTAAAGTTTTTACCTCTCCAAACCCACTTTTGACAATTTTTTCATTAAGATTTTCACCCTCCGAATTATGGGAACGCCTACTAGCTAAAGTGGACTCTTCTTCAGTCCCCTTTTCATCAAGTTTTATATTGCTAAACAAAGAATCAATAGATGAAACACCAATCATTTTAATATCCTCATCATTACTACGATAAAAACCGGGAGGAATCGCTTTTTCTAAAAATTCCCGTTTAGCTTTTAGCATGGCGGTTCTTTTCTTACTCTCATCCATGGAGACATATAAAGCTTTAATTGATTCACTAATATCAATTTTGGGTGGCAAAATTTTAGTCTTAAGATTTTCCACATCATGAATAATTCGATCAATGCTCCTAGACATATCATCAAGTTTACTCAATTTTTCTTCTATCGTAGTGTTGAAAACTTTTTGAGCATTAATAAATTCTTTAATATTACTTTAAAGATCGGAGGGCATCCTATTATTATTATCGAAATTACCATAAGGATTGCCATAATTATTAGAGGAATTTCCAGGAAACGGTCTAGCATTGAAATTACCTCTATAAGCATTATTATTAAAATTGTTTCGCGAGACAAAATTCACATCTACGGGATCATTATTTTGTTCAATCAAAGTGGACAATGGCACATCATTAGGATCAATATGAGTATTTTTACTAGCAACCAATTTCATAAGCGCATCAACTTTATCACTCAAAGTATTAATTTCTTCAATAGAATTCACCTTTTTACTAGTAGGTGTTCTTTCAGTATGCCATTGTGAATAATTTGTCATAATATTATCAAGCAATTTAGTCACTTCCCCCAAAGTAATTTCCATAAAAGTACCACCCGCGGCGGAATCTAAAAGATTTCTAGAAACAAAATTCAATCCCGCATAATTTTTTTGTATGATCATCCATAAATTTAAACCATGAGTAGGGCAATTTCTTATCATTGATTTCATCCTCTCCCATGTTTGGGTAACATGTTCATGATCAAGTTGCTTGAAATTCATAATTTCATTTCTAAGAGAAATAATTTTCGTGGGAGGAAAATACTTAGTAATAATAGCATCTTTACATCTATCCCAAGAATCGATACTATTTCGTGGTAAAGATGAAAACCTAATTTTTGCACGATCCCGCAATGAGAATGGGAATAATTTTAATTTCACAATATCATTATCCACATCTTTTTTCTTTTGCATGTCACACAATTCTACGAAAGTGTTAAGATGGGATGCAGCATCTTCATTAGGACTACCAGAAAATTGTTCTTTCATAACAAGATTTAGCAAAGCGGCATTAATATCACAAGTCTCCGCACTAGCGGCGGGAGGAGCAATCGGAGTACTAATAAAATCATTATTATTAGTATTGGAAAAATCACACAATTTTGTATTTTCTTGAGACATCGTGACTACGCAAACAAGATAACAAGCAAGCAACCAAGCAAACAAGAAAAAGGCAAATGGAAAATATTTTTGTATTTTTGTAAAAAAGTTTTAGAAGTGGGGGAGATGAAAACGAGAGTCAAATGGCAAATAAAGTAAATGCAAGGAGATGAGAGTTTATGCAAAGGTACTTGATAGATGTTGATGATGTCTCCCCGGCAACGGCGCCAGAAATTCTTCCTGCTACTTGTAGCTTGCGTTGGTATTCTCCCCGAAGAGGAAGGGATGATGCAGCACAGTAGAGATAAGTATTTCCCTCAGTTATCTGCAACGCCTCGTTATCGAACCAGTAGGAGAATCACGCAACGCCTCGTTATCTGCACCTGCACACAAACAACAAATCCTTGCACCCAACGCAAACGAGGGGTTGTCAATCCCTCGGCGGTCAATTGCAAGATTAAATTGTATGTGATAGATAGATAGATTGAAACAAAAATACAAAATAAAATAAATAAAAGAAAATGGCAGCAATATTTTTAGGGTTTTAGTAATATGATTTAGATAGACCCGGGGGCCATAGTTTTCACTAGAGGCTTCTCTCATAGAAAATAGCATACGGTGGGTAGACAAATTACTGTTGGGCAATTGATAGAAAAGCAAATAATCATGACGATATCCAAGGCAATGATCATGTATATAGGCATCACGTCCAAGATAAGTAGACTGACTCCTGCCTGCATCTACTACTATTACTCCACACATCGACCGCTATCCAGCATGCATCTAGTGTATTAAGTCCATAAAGAACGGAGTAACGCCTTAAGAACGATGACATGATGTAGACAAGATAAACTCATGCATGAATAAACCCCATCTTTTTACCCTTAATAGCAATGATACATACGTGTCATGTCCCTTTCTGTCACTGGGATTGAGCACCGCAAGATCGAACCCATTACAAAGCACCTCTTCCCATGGCAAGATAAATCAAGCTAGTTGGCCAAACCAAATCAATAGATCGGAGAAGAAATATGAAGCTATAATAATCATGCATAAAAGAGATCAAAGAAGACTCAAATAATATTCATGGATAATCTGATCATAAACTCACAATTCATCGGATCCCAACAAACACACCGCAAAAAGTGATTACATCGGATAGAACTCCAAGAACATCGAGGAGAACATTGTATTGAAGATCAAAAAGAGAGAAGAAGCCATCTAGCTACTGCCTATGGACCCGAAGGTATGTGGTAAACTACTCACGCATCATCGGCAGGGCAGCAAGGTTGATGTAGAGCCCCTCCGTGATCGATTCCCCCTCCGGCGGAGTACCGGAGAAGTCCTCCAGATGGGATCTCTCTGGAACAGAAACTTGCGGTGGCGGAAAAAGTATTTCGTGGACTCCCCTGAGGGTTTCTGATTTTTCCTGAATTTATAGTGGTGGAATTAGGTCAAATGGAGCTGGGGTGGGCCCACGAGCCACCAGGGCGCGCTTGCCCCCCCAGGCGCGCCCTGGTGGCTCGTGGCCACCTCCTCTGGCGTCTGGTCTTCTCCCGAAGCTTCTAGTGTTTATCTTGTCTAGAAAAAAAATCTCCAAAAAGTTTCGTGGCATTTGGACTTCGTTTGGTATTGATTTTCTATAAAACAAAAACAGGACAGAAAATAGCAATTGGTACTGGGCACTAAGTTAATAGGTTAGTCTCCAAAAATGATATATAATTGCTGTAAATGTATATAAAAACATCCAAGATTGATAATATAACATCATGGAATAATAAAAAATTATAGATACGTTGGAGACGTATCAGTAAACTACTCACACATCATCGGAAGGGCATCAAGGTTGATGAAGAAGCCCTCCGTGATCGATTCCCCCTCCGGCAGAGTACCGGAAAAGGCCTCCAGATGGTATCGCGGAAGAACAGAGGCTTGCGGCGGCGGAAAGGTTTTCTCTTCTCTCTCTCTGGTATATTGGGAATATTTTAGAATTTATAGCGTTGGAATTAGGTCAGGAGGGGCAACAAGGGGCCCACAAGCCTGGGGGGCGCGCCCTACCGCTGGGCGTGCCCTCCAGGCTTGTCGCCTCCTCGTGGCTCTTCTGGTCTTCTCTCGAAGCTTCGTGGGTCTCTTTTGGTCCAGAAAAAATTAATCCAAAGTTTTTTTTTCTCGTTTGGACACTTTTTGATAATGATTTTCTGAAAAGGCAAAAACAAGTAGAAAACAGCAACTGACACTGGGCACTGGGTTAATAGGTTAGTCCCAAAAAATGATATATAATGGCATATAATTGCATATAAAACATCCGAGATTGATACTATAATAGCATGGAACAATCAAAAATTATAGATACGTTGGAGACGTTGATACGTCCATTTTGCATCATGTTTTACTACTGTTATTTATAGTGTTTTTAATCAATATAACACTTTGTGGAGCAATTCTAATGCCTTTTCTCTCTTAATATGCAAGATTTACACAAGGAGGGAGATTGCCGGCAGCTGGAATTCTGGACCTGAAAAAGCTATGTCAGAGATACCTATTCTGCACATCTCCGAATGAGCTGAAATTTCACGATGATTTATTTTGGAATAGAAAAAATACTGGAAGAAAGAAATGCCAGAGGGGGCCACCCAGGAGCCCACGAGGCACCAGAGCGCGCCACCTCCCAGGCACGCCCTGTTGGCTCGTGGGGCCCCTAGCCAGCCGCTGGCCCCCATTTTCTGGTATATAAGTCCATTTGCCCTAGAAAAAATAGAGAGAAGACTTTCAGGACGGTGCACTGCCGTCTCGAGGCAGAACTTGGGCAGGAGCACTTTTGCTCTCTGGCGGAGAGATTCTGCCGGGGATACTTCCCTCCGGGAGGGGGAAATCGTCGCCATCGACATCACCAACGATCCTCTCATCGTGGGAGTTCCAATCTTCATCAACATCTTCAACAACACCATCTCATCTCAAACCCTAGTTCATCTCTTGTATTCAATCTTTGTCTCAAAACCTTAGATTGGTACCTGTGGGTTGCTAGTAGTGTTGATTACATCTTGTAGTTGATGCTAGTTGGTTTATTTGGTGGAAGATTATATGTTCAGATCTATTATGCTATTCAATACCCCTCTGATCTTGGACATGAATATGATGTGTGAGTAGTTACTTTTGTTCTTGAGGACATGGGATAAGTCTTGTCATAAGTAATCATGTGAATTTGGTATTCGTTCGATATTTTGATGATATGTATGTTGTTGATTCTCTTAGTGGTGTCATGTGAACGTCGACTACATGACACTTCACCATCTTTCGGCCTAAGGGAATGCATTGTGGAGTATTAATTAGATGATGGGTTGCTAGAGTGACAGAAGCTTAAACCCTAGTTTCTGCGCTATTCCGTAAGGGGTTGATTTGGATCCATATGTTTAATGCTATGGTTAGAGTTATCTTAATTCTTCTTTCGTAGTTGCGGATGCTTGCGAGAGGGGGTAATCATATGTGGGAGGCTTGTTCAAGTAAGAACAACACCCAAGCACTGGTCCACCCACATATCAAATTATCAAAGTAGCGAACGCAAATCACACCAACATGATGAAAGTGACTAGATGAAATTCCCATGTTTCCTCGAGAACGCTTTGCTTACTATAAGAGATCGTTCCGGCTTGTCCTTTGCTACAAAAAGGATTGGGCCACCTTGCTGCACTCTTTGTTACTATTGCTACTTGTCACTTGTTACAAATTATCTTGCTATCAAACTACTTGTTACCGATAATTTCAGTGCTTGTAGAAAATACCTTGCTGAAAACCGCTTGTCATTTCCTTCTGCTCCTCGTTGGGTTCGACACTCTTACTTATCGAAAGACTATGATTGATCCCCTATACTTGTGGGTCATCAAGACTATTTTCTGGCGCCGTTGCCGGGGAGTGAAGCGCCTTTGGTGAGTGGAATTTGGTAAGGAAACATTTATATTACGTGCTGAAATTTACTGTCACTTGTCACTATGGAAAGTAATCCTTTGAGGGGTTTGTTCGGGGTATCTTCACCTCGACCGGAAACACAAATAGTTGCTCCTCAACCTGCTGCACCTACTGAAAATATTTCATATGAAATTCCTCCGGGTATGATAGAGAAACTGCTAGCTAATCCTTATGCAGGAGATGGAACGGTACATCCTGATATGCACTTGATCTATGTGGATGAAATTTGTGGAGCTAAGAAAGGAGGTATTACCGTTGTTCCTAATGATAAAAATGAGCTCATTCCACAAAGAATTGTAACTGGTTATAGGATGGTAATTGATTTTAGAAAGTTAAACAAAGCCACTAGAAAAGATCATTACCCCTTACCTTTTATTGATCAAATGTTAGAAAGATTGTCTAAGCATACACACTTTTGTTTCCTGGATGGTTATTCTGGTTTTTCTCAAATACCCGTATCACAATCCGACCAAGAGAAAACCACCTTTACTTGTCCTTTTGGTTTATGCAATGCACCTGCTACCTTTCAAAGATGTATGACTGCTATATTCTCAGACTTTTGTGAAAAGATCGTTGAGGTATTCATGGATGATTTCTCCGTTTACGGAACTTCTTTTGATGATTGCTTAAGCAACCTTGATCGAGTTTTGTAGAGATGTGAAGAAACTAATCTTGTCTTGAATTGGGAGAAGTGCCACTTTATGGTGAATGAAGGCATTGTCTTTGGGCATAAAATTTCTGAAAGAGGTATTGAAGTTGATAAAGCTAAGGTTGATGCTATTGAGAAAATGCCATGTCCTAAAGATATTAAAGGTATAAGAAGTTTCCTTGGTCATGTTAGTTTCTATAGGAGATTTATTAAAGACTTCTCTAAAATTTCTAGGCCTCTTACCAATCTTTTGCAAAAAGATGTTCCATTTGTTTTTGATGATGATTGTCTAGAAGCCTTTGAAACACTTAAGAAAGCCTTAACCACTGCACCTATTGTTCAACCACCTGATTGGAACTTGCCTTTTGAAATGATGTGTGATACTAGTCATTATACTGTTGGTGCTGTTCTAGGACAGAGAGTTGATAAGAAATTAAATGTTATCCATTATGATAGTAAAACTCTAGATAGTGCCCAAAGAAATTATGCTACTACTGAGAAAGAATTTCTAGCAGTTGTGTTTGCATGCGATAAATTCAGATCTTACTTAGCTGATTCTAAAGTAACTGTTCACACCGATCATGCTGCTATTAAATATCTTATGGAAAAGAAAGATGCTAAACCTAGACTCATTAGGTGGGTTTTATTGCTACAAGAATTCGACTTGCATATTATTGATAGAAAGGGAGCTGAGAATCCCGTAGCAGATAATTTGTCTAGAATGGAAAATGTTCTTGATGACCCACTACCTATTAATGATGATTTTCCTGATGAACAATTAGCTTTCATAAATGCTTCTCGTAATACTCCATGGTATGTAGATTATGCTAATTATATTGTTGCTAAATTTATACCACCTAGTTTCACATACCAACAAAATAAAAAGTTCTTCTAGGATTTAAGACATTACTGTTGGGATGACCCACATCTTTATAAAGGAGTAGATGGTATTATTAGATGTTGTATACCTGAGCATGAACAGGAACAAATCCTATGGAAGTGTCATTCCGAGGCTCATGGAGGACACCATGCGGGAGACAGGACTGCACATAAGGTATTACAATCTGGTTTTTATTGGCCTACTCTTTTCAAGGATGCTCGTAAGTTTGTCCTATCTTGTGACGAATGTCAAAGAATTGGTAATGTTGGTAGACGTCAGGAAATGCCTATGAATTATTCACTTGCTATTGAACCATTTGATGTTTGGGGATTTAATTATATGGGACCTTTTCCTAAATCCAATGAGTATACACATATTTGAGTTGCTGTTGATTATGTTACTAAGTGGGTAGAAGCTATTCCAACTAGTAGTGCTGATCATAACACTTCTATTAAAATGCTTAAAGAAGTTATTTTCCCAAGGTTCGGAGTCCCTAGATATTTAATGACTGATGGTGGTTCACATTTTATTCATGGTGCATTCCGTAAACTGCTTGCTAAATATGATGTCAACCATAGAATTACATCTCCCTATCACCCTCAAACTAGTGTTCAAGTTGAATTGAGCAATAGAGAAATAAAATTAATTTTGCAAAAAACCGTCAATAGATCTAGAAAGAATTGGTCTAAGAAACTTGACGATGCATTATGGGCTTATAGAACTGCTTATAAAAATCCTATGGGTATGTCTCCTTATAAAATGGTTTATGGAAAAGCATGTCATTTACCTCTTGAGTTAGAACATAAAGCATATTGGCAATTAAAGAACTCAATTATGATTTTAAACTTGTCAGTGAAAAGAGGTTATTTGATATTAGCTCGTTAGATGAATGGAGAACCCAAGCTTATGAAAATGCCAAATTGTTTAAAGAAAAAGTGAAAAGATGGCATGATAAAAGAATTCAAAAACGGGAATTTAAAGTGGGTGAGCAAGTTCTATTGTACAATTATCGTTTGAGATTCTTTGCAGGAAAACTTCTCTCTAAATGGGAAGGACCGTATATCATCGAAGATGTTTATCGCTCCGGAGCCATCAAAATAAACAACTCCGAAGGCACTAATCCGAGAGTGGTGAATGGGCAAAGAATTAAGCACTATATTTCAGGTACTCCCATTAATGTTGAAACTAATATTATTGAAACAATTACACCGGAGGAATACATAAGAGAGACCTTCCAGAACACTCCAGAACCCTAAAAAGGAAGAGGTACGTGATACGGTAAGTAAACTGACTCCAAAAAATCCATAAAAAATACTTTCTGTCAGTTTTAGAATATTAGAAAAAATACAAAAATAAGAAACAGCCGAGGGGACCCACCTGGTACCCACGAGGCACCAGGGCGCGCCACCCCCACCAGGCGTGCCCTGGTGGCTCGTGGGCCCCTCGTGAGCCTTCTCGACTCCGTTTTCTTCTGGATTACTTGTTTTGCAAGATAGAAAATCTTTATATATACTCCCGGATGTTTTGACCACCGTATCGCAGAAATCTCCTCTGTTCTTGTTTCGCGCTATTTTTCTGAGAGATCTAGATCGCTATGGCTCCGCCAAGCTCTTCCAAGGACAAGTTCTACGAGAAGGTCATCAACCCCTACCTACCGGAGGTGATGAAACACCCTCAGGCCATTGAGATGCATGAGGGGGTGCTTCACATCCGGGATGTTCAAGGACCCAAGAAGACCGGGAGCGTGGAGTCCAGGCTCGAAGCGGTGGAGCAGGAGATCTTCAAGTGCCAAGGGATGGTGGAACGTGGACTCAGCGCCAACCACTCCATGATCACGGAATTCACCCGTAATCACAAGGTGGATGGCCAATCGATGGGGGACATCATCTTCAAGCTCAATGAACGAATCGATTGTCTCCAAGGCCAAATCTATGATCTTCAAAACCAAAATTATGAGTATGAGGCAAGATTCAAAGGTATGAGTTTAGCTGCAAGTTTCAGGACCCCGGAGACTCGTTCATCTTTTTATGATGGGGAACCTATGCCATGGAAGCCGGAGGACAAGCTCGCCACTTCATCACCACCACCATCACCGAAGAAGGAAACTTGAGCACATGGGTATGGGCACTCCCCTTGGCTTGTGCCAAGCTTGGGGGAGGCGCCCCGGTATCGAATCACCATCACTTTTATCATCTTTACCTATTTTTAGTTCGATCCTTAGTTATTTCGTGATCTAGTTGAATAAAAAGTTTAGTATGATCTATTTTCAAGTGCTAGTTTCGTGATCTATCTATCTATGTAATCGAGTTGAGAGTTATATAATAAAGAGTAGTTTGAGTTTTTGTTTCTTTACTTTAATGTTTCAATCCTAGCAATGAAAATAATGAAAAAGATCATATGCTAATCTTATGGAAAGTAATGACGTTACATAAAGAAAAGTATAAGTGGTAAAATTTATTGAAAGTTAACAAACATAGCATTGGTTAATGATGCAATTCATGAAAAAATTAATAGGGAAGAGAAGATTCACATGCAAATATACTATCTTGGACATCTTTTATGATTGTGAGCCCCCATTAAGTATTTTATGTCAAATTGTTGACGTTGTACAAGGAAGACAACGTAATGAATTATGTTTGCTTATATTCACATAGAAGTTATATTGTCATAGATCCTCCAACATGTGGTGCTTGCCCAATATCTTTGCTAGCCAAAAATCCGCACCAAGTAGAGATACTACTTGTGCATCCAAAACCCTTAAACCCAGTTTCATGTCATGAGAGTCCACTATATCTACCTACAGATTGAATAAGATCCTTCAAGTAAGTTTTCATCGGTGCAAAAAGCAATAAAAATTGCCTCTAAATATGTCTGAACTTTTATTGTAAGGGAAAATAAGCTTTGTACGAACTTGTGATGGTAAAGAAATAAAAGCGATGGACTGCATAATAAAGGTTGCTATCACAAGGGGCAATATAAAGTGACGTTCCTTTGCATTAAGAGCTTGTGCATCCAACAACAAAAAGCGCATGACAACCTATGCTTCCCTCTGCGAAGGGCCTTTCCTTTACTTTTATGTATTTACTTTTTATGCAAGAGTCAATAGTGTTCTCCTCTACTTCCTTTTTATTTTTCTCTTTTGCAAGCATCATATGGTGGGGAAAGATCTAGGCATATATATCCAGTTGGATATGAGTGATCATGAGTTATTATTGTTGACATCACCCTTGAGGTGAATAAGTTGGGAGGCGAAATCATAAGCCCCTATCTTTCTGTGTGTCTGGATGAAACTTTTTGCTCCATATATATGTCGTGAGTGTTAGCAATCATAGAAGACTAAATGATGGTTGAGTATGTGGACTTGCTAAAAAGCTCCTACATGAGACCTTTCCTGAAAATATGAAGAATTGCGATTGCATTGTTGACTGAGAGCATAGTTTGTTAGTTTTCAAGAAAGTTTATGCCTTATACTTCATTGTTGTGATGAATTGTTACTTGCTCATGAGAAGTTTTATGATAATAAATATTGTTGTTGTAATAATGATCATGATGATACTATGTCCGTATTTTGTTTTTATCGACACCTCTCTCTCTAAACATGTGGACATGATTATCGATATCGGCTTTCGCTTGAGGACAAGCGAGGTCTAAGCTTGGGGGAGTTGATACGTCCATTTTGCATCATGTTTTACTACTGTTATTTATAGTGTTTTTAATCAATATAACACTTTGTGGAGCAATTCTAAT
This sequence comes from Elymus sibiricus, assembly GCA_039707655.1. Classification (NCBI taxonomy): domain Eukaryota; kingdom Viridiplantae; phylum Streptophyta; class Magnoliopsida; order Poales; family Poaceae; genus Elymus; species Elymus sibiricus. The sequence continues at coordinate 340,486,895 of CM077666.1, read as the reverse complement.
GCCTTTTCTCTCTTAATATGCAAGATTTACACAAGGAGGGAGATTGCCGGCAGCTGGAATTCTGGACCTAAAAAAACTATGTCAGAGATACTTATTCTTCACATCTCCAAATGAGCTGAAATTTCACGATGATTTATTTTGGAATAAAAAAATACTGGAAGAAAGAAATACCAGAGGGGCCCACCCAGGAGCCCACGAGGCACCAGGGCATGCCACCCCCCAGGCGCGCCCTGGTGGCTCGTGGGGCCCCTGACCAGCCTCTGGCCCCCATTTTCTGGTATATAAGTCCATTTGCCCTAGAAAAATAGAGAGAAGACTTTCGGGACGGTGCGCCGCCATCTCGAGGCGGAACTTGGGCAGGAGCACTTTTGCTCTCTGGTGGAGAGATTCTGTCGGGGATACTTCCCTTTGGGAGGGGGAAATCGTTGCCATCGACATCACCAACGATCCTCTCATCGTGGGAGGACCAATCTTCATCAACATCTTCAACAACACCATCTCATCTCAAACCCTAGTTCATTTCTTGTATTCAATCTTTGTCTCAAAACCTCAGATTGGTACCTGTGGGTTGCTAGTAGTGTTGATTACATCTTGTAGTTGATGCTAGTTGGTTTATTTGGTGGAAGATTATATGTTCAGATCTATTATGCTATTGAATACCCCTCTGATCTTGGACATGAATATGATGTGTGAGTAGTTACTTTTGTTCTTGAGGACATGGGAGAAGTCTTGTCATAAGTAATCTTGTGAATTTGGTATTCGTTCGATATTTTGATGATATGTATGTTGTTGATTCTCTTAGTGGTGTCATGTGAACATCGACTACATGACACTTCACCATCTTTGGGCCTAAGGGAATGCATTGTGGAGTAGTAATTAGATGATGGGTTGCTAGAGTGATAGAAGCTTAAACCCTAGTTTATGCACTATTCCGTAAGGGGTTGATTTGGATCCATATGTTTAATGATATGGTTATTGTTATCTTAATTCTTCTTTCGTAGTTGCGGATGCGAGAGGGGGTAATCATAAGTGGGAGGCTTGTTCAAGTAAGAACAACACCCAAGCACCGGTCCACCCACATATCAAATTATCAAAGTAGCGAACGCGAATCAAACCAATATGATGAAAGTGACTAGATGAAATTCCCATGTTTCCTTGAGAACGCTTTGCTTACTATAAGAGATCGTTCTGGTTGTCCTTTGCTACAAAAAGGATTGGGCCACCTTGCTGCACTCTTTGTTACTATTGCTACTTGTCACTTGTTACAAATTATCTTGCTATCAAACTACTCGTTACCAATAATTTCAGTGCTTGCAGAAAATACCTTGCTGAAAACCGCTTGTCATTTCCTTCTGCTCCTCGTTGGGTTCGACACTCTTACTTATCGAAAGGACTACGATTGATCCGCTATACTTGTGGGTCATCAGACGTATCAAACATCCCCAAGCTTAATTCCTACTCATCCTCAAGTAGGTAAATGATAAAAACAGAATTTTTGATGTGGAATGCTACCTATCATGTTTCATCATGTAATCTCTCTCTTACGGTATGAATAATAAGATCCGAATGATTCAAAGCAATAGTCTATAATTTGATATAAAGACATCAATACTCAGGCATACTAATAAACAATCATGTCTTTCAAAATAAAAATGCTAAAGAACGTTATCCCTACAAAATCATATAATCCTGTCATGCTCCATCTTCTTAACACAAAATATTTATCATGCACTACCCTAGCTTTAGCCAAGCAATCGGTTCATACTTTTTAACGCGCTTTAGCACTTTCAACTCCCATGCAATACATGAGCGCAAGCCATGGATATAGCACTATGGGTGGAATAGAGTGTGGTGGTAGAGATAAATAAGAGAAGTCAAAAATAAGAAGATAATCTCACATCAACGAGGCTAATCAATGGGCTATGGAGATGCCCATCATTTGAGGTCAATGCGAGGAGTAGGGATTGCCATGCAACAGATGCACTAAGAGCTATAAGTGTATGAAATCTCAACATGAAAACTAAGTGGGTGTGCATCCAACTTGCTTGCTCATGAAGACCTCGGGCATTTGAGGAAGCCCATCATCGGAATATACAAGCCAAGTTCTATAATGAAAAATTCTCACTAGTATATGAAACTGACAAAATAGGAGACTCTCTATATGGAAAACATGGTGCTACTCTGAAGCACAAGTGTGGAAAAAGGATAGTAACATTGCCCCTTCTCTCTTTTTCTCTCATTTTTTTTCATGGCTCTTTTTGGCCTTTTTTTTTCTTTTTTTTTCGTCCGGAGTCTCATCCCGACTTGTGGGGGAATCATGGTCTCCATCATCCTTTCCTCACCGGGACAATGCTCTAATGATGATCATCACACTTCTATTTACTTTCAACTCAATATTACAACTCGATAATAGAACAAAAATATGACTCGATATGAATGCCTATGGTAGTGTACCAGGATGTGCAATGATGCTAGCATAACATGTATAAAAATGATGAACGGTGGCTGAGCCACAAATACTATGTCAGCTATATGATTATGCAAAGCAATATGACAATGACGATGTGTGTCATAAAAACGAAACGGTGGAAGTTGCATGGCAATATATCTCGTAATGGCTATCGAAATGCCATGATAGGTAGGTATGGTGGCTGTTTTGAGGAAGATATAAGGAGGCTTATGTGTGATAGAGCATATCATATCACGGGGTTTGGATGCACCGGCAAAGTTTGCGCCAACTCTCAATGTGAGAAAGGGCAATGCACGGTACCGAAGAGGCTAGCAAATTGCGGAAGGGTGAGAGTGCGTATAATCCATGGACTCACATTAGTCATAAAGAACTCACATACTTATTGAGAAAGTTTATTAGCCATCGAAGCAAAGTACTACTACGCATGCCCCTAGGGGGGAGGTTGGTAGGAGTTAACCATCGCGTGCCCCCGACCGCCACACAAAGGAAGACAATCAATAATAAATCATGCTCCAACTTCTTAGCATAAAGACAGATCATACGTGCATGCTTCGGGAATCACAAACCTTAACACCAATATTCTTACTAAACCACAATTATCTACTAATACCTCCCACATATTACCATCTTAATATCGCAAAACTATTGCAAGGAATCAAACTTATCATATTCAGTGATCTACATGAAAGTTTTTATTATATCCCTCTTGAATACCTATCATATCAGGACCAAATTCATAACCCGTGCACATTACCATTGCTAATCATGAGACTCTCAAAAAGATATAAGTGAAGCATGAGAGTGCAACTATTTCTTTAAAATATAACCACCGCCGTGCTCTAAAAGATATAAGTGAAGCACTAGAGCAACTGCCTAGCTCAAAAGATATAGGTGAAGCACATAGAGTATTCTAACAAATCACGAATAATGTGTGTCCCTCTCAAAAAGGTGTGTTCAGCAAAGATGATTGTGACAAACTAAAAAGTAAACAAACTATATCACAAGACGCTCCAAGTAAAACACATATCATGTGATGAATAAAAATATAGCTCCAAGTGAGTTACCGATAGATTGTAGATGAAAGAGGGGATGCCTTCCGGGGCAACCCCAAGCTTAGACGCTTGAATCTTCCTTGAATATTACCTTGGGGTGCCTTGGGAATCCCCAAGCTTAGGCTCTTGCCGCTCCTTATTCCTTTATCCATCGTAGTCTCACCCAAAACTTGAAAACTTCAGCACACAAAACTTAACAGAAACCTCGCGAGATCCGTTAGTATAACAAACAAATCTTAAACTTTAGGTACTGTTGTAAATTGATTTATATTTAATATTGGCATAATGCTACTTTACTCCAACTTCTCCATGACTCATACCCCCCCCCCCCGATACGATCCATAGATTCATCAAAATAAGCAAACTATGCAACAAAAACATAATCTATCTAAAACAGAACAGTCTGTAAAGATATATTTAAAATCCATACTTATGTAACTCCAAAAATTCTGAAACATTAGGAAAATGTAAAAAATTCATATACCAATACTGTGTAAAAATTTCAGATTTTTCTGACGCTCCAGTACAGAATTAAAATTCCAGCACTGGACGCAAAACTTTTTGTTTTCCAAACAACATCAATTATACTATCATCAACATCACCCCAAAGGCATTACTTGGCACCAACACTTATTAAAACATAAAAATACAATTATTACAGAGGCTATAATTGTGTAAACACTCAAGAACAGAAAGTAAAAACAAAAATTTATTTTATTCATTGGATTGCCTCCCAACAAGGGCTATTGTTTTATGCCCCTAGCTAGGCATAATGCATAGTTTCAAGTGTTGTCATCCTTCAAATTAATTCCATAGGTGGCCCTCATAATAGATTCATAAGGTGATTTAATTCTCTTTCTAGGGAAGTGCTCCATCCCTTTCTTTAATGGAAATTGAAATCTTATATTACCTTCTTTCATATCAATAATAGCACCAATTGTTCGTAGAAAAGGCCTACCAAGTATTATGGGGCAAGAAGGTTTGCATTCAATGTCAAGAACAATAAAGTCCACGGGCACATAATTTCTATCTGCAAGAATAAGAACATCATTTATTCTACCCAATGGCTTTTGAATAGTGGAATCCGCAAGATGCAAGTTAAGGGAACAAGGATCCATTTCGGTGAGACCTAGTACATCACACAAAGACTTTGGTATAGTGGAAACGCTAGCACCAAGATCACAAAGAGCATTACATTCATAATATTTAATTTTGACTTTAATAGTAGGTTCCCATTCATCTTGTAATTTTTTAGGAATTTATACTTCCAACTCAAGTTTTTCTTCATGTGCTTTCATCATGGCTTCTACAATATGTTTAGTGAAAGCTTTATTTTGTTCATATGCATTTGGTGAATTAATCATGGATTGCAACAAGGAAATAAACTCAATTAAAGAACAACTATCATAATTAAAGTCCTTGTAATCCAAAGTAGTGGGTGCATTACTATTTAAAGTTTTGACCTCTCCAAACCCATTTTTTTCATTTTTATCATTAAGATTATCACCCTCCAAGCAAGTGGGACTCCTTCTACCTAAAGTTGACTCTTCTTCAGTCCCTTTTTCATCAAGTTTTATGTTACTGAATAATGATTCAATAGGAGTAACACCAATCATTTTAATATCCTCATCATTACTACGATAGAAACCGGGTGGAATCGCTTTTTCTAGAAATTCTCGCTTAGTTCTCAACCTAGCGGTCCTTTCTTTACTTTCATTAATGGAGACATAGATATCTTTAATAGACTCATTTATATCATGCTTTGGTGGCAAAATTTTAGTTTTGAGATTTTCGACATCATGAGCAATTCTATCCATGTTCCTAGCCAATTCATCAACTCTATTCAATTTTTCTTCTATCATAGCATTGAAATTATTTTGCGAATTAATAAATTATTTAATATTACTTTCAAGATCAGAGGGCATCCTATTATTATTATTATAAGAATTACCATAAGGATTGCCATAATTATTATAGGAATTTCCAGGAAATGGTCTAGGATTGAAATTACCCCTATAAGCGTTGTTGTTGAAATTATCTCTAGAGACAAAATTCACATCAATAGCATCATTATTTTATTCAAATTGTGAAGACATAAAATTCTTAGTAACATTTTCAATTTCAGATAATCTTTTGTCATAAAAACTATCACGAAACCCCTCTAACGACATAATGGCAAGACAGGCAAACTAGCAAACAAGCAAATAAAAATATTTTTGTGTTTTTGTAAAAAAAATTAGAAGTGAGGGAGATGAAAACTAGAGGCAAATGAAAATAAAAGGCAAATAAAGTAAATGCAAGTGAATGATAGTTTGTGCGAAGGTACTTGGTAATTTTGATGATGTCTCCCCGGCAATGGCGCGAGAAATTCTTCCTGCTACTTGTAGTATGCGTTGGTATTTCCCCGAAGAGGAGAGGATGATGCAGTATAGTAGAGATAAGTATTTCCCTCAGTTAAGAACCAAGGTTATCAATCCAGTAGGAGAACTAAGCAAAATTCCGTTAAGCGCACCTGCACACACAAGAGCAAACACTTGCACCCAACGCAAATAAGAGGGTTGTCAATCCTCTTAGTGGTTATTTGCAAGGATTAAATTTTATAGAGATAAATAGATAAACTAAAATACTAATTAAAATAAAAGTAAATAAATTGCAGCAAGGTATTTGTAGGTTATATATATATGATAAAGTAAACCTGGGGGCCATAGTTTTCACTAGAGGCTTCTCTCTCGAACACAAAGCATACGGTGGGTAAACAAATTACTGTTGGGCAATTGATAGAAAAGCAAATAATTATGACGGATTCAAGGCAATGATCATGTATATAGGCATCACGTCCAAGACAAGTAGACCGACTCCTGCCTGCATCTACTACTATTACTCCACCCATCGACCGCTATCCAGCATGCATCTAGGGTATTAAGTATGAAACAGAGTAACGCCATGATGTAGACAAAGTAAACTCAAGCAATATGATTAAACCCCATCTTTTTATCCCTAATGGCAATAATACAAATACGTGTCATGTCCCCTTCTGTCACTGGGATTGAGCACCGCAAGATTGAACCCATCACAAAGCACCTCTTCCATTGCAAGACAAATCAATCTAGTAGGCCGAACTAAATTGATAGATCGGAGAGAAATACAAAGCTATAATAATTATGCATAAAAGAGTTCAGAGAAGACTCAAATATTTCTCATGAATAATCTGATCATAAACTCACAATTCATCGCATCCCAACAAACACACCGCAAAAGAAGATTACATCGGATAGAACTCCAAGAACATCGAGGAGAACATGGTATTGAATATCAAAGAGAGAGAAGAAGCCATCTAGATACTAGCTATGGACCTGTAGGTCTGTGGTAAACTACTCACACATCATCGGAATGGCAGCAAGGTTGATGAAGAAGCCCTCCGTGATCGATTCCCCCTCTGGCAGAGTACCGGAAAAGGCCTCCAGGTGGGATCGCGGAAGAACAGAGGCTTGCGGCGGCGGAAAGGTTTTCTCTTCTATCTCTCTGGTATATTGGGAATATTTTAGAATTTATAGCACTGGAATTAGGTCAGGAGGGGCAACGAGGGGCCCACAAGCCTGGGGGGCGCGCCCTACCCCCCAAGGAGCGCCCTCCAGGCTTGTCGCCTCCTCGTGGCTCTTCTGGTCTTCTCCCGAAGCTTCGTGGGTCTCTTCTGGTCCAGAAAAAATTAATCCAATTTTTTTTTCTCGTTTGGACACTTTTCGATAATGATTTTCTGAAAAGGCGAAAACAAGCAGAAAACAGCAACTAGCACTAGGCACTGGGTTAATAGGTTAGTCCCAAAAAATGATATATAATGGCATATAATTGCATATAAAACATCCAAGATTGATACTATAATAGCATGGAACAATAAAAAATTATAGATACGTTGGAGACGTATTAGCGGCGAAGTTGTTGGTGTAGATCGCCGTCACGATGGTTGCCCCGGCGGTGTTCCGGCGCCACCGGGAGAGAGGGGGAGAGAGCCCCCCTCCTTCTTCTTCTTCCTTGGCCTCCCCTCTAGATGGGAGGAGAGTTTCCCCTCTGGTCCATGGCCACCATGGCTCCCGGAGGGCAGGAGCCCTCCGAGATTGGATCTCTCTCGCTGTTTCTCTTCTGTTTGACGTTCCTGTTTTCTGGCCCTTCACCGTTTCTTATATTCCCGGAGATCCATAACTCCGATTGGGCTGAAATTTTGAGGGGATTTTACCCGGATATTATCTTTCTTGCGGCAAAAGAAGGGCCCTAACCGCCTTACAGGGGCGCCACAAGCCTGCCCGGCGCGCCCAGGGTAGGGGGGCGCGCCCCTCGAGCTTGTGGGCCCCTCGAGCATCGTCTTGTGTTGATTATTTTTCCCAAAAAATCACATCTATTCCAAAATAAATCTCCGGAAATTTTTATCGCGTTTGGACTTCATTTGATATGGATTTTCTGCGAAACAAAAAAATGCAACAAACAGGAACTGGCACTGGGCACTGGATCAATATGTTAGTTCCAAAAATAATAAAAAATGTTTGCTAAAAGTGTATGAAAGTTGTAGAATATTGGCATGAAACAATCAAAAATTATAGATACGATGGAGACGTATCAGCATCCCCAAGCTTAATGCCTGCTCGTCCTCGAGTAGGTAAATGATAAAAAGATAATTTTGATGTGGAATGCTACCTAACATAATCTTGATCATATAGTCTAATCATGGCATGAATATTAAGACACGAGTGATTCAAAGCAATAGTCTATCATTTGACATAAAGACATCAATACTCAGGCATACCAACAAACAATCATGTCTTTCAAAATAAAAATGCTAAAGAATTCTATCCCTACAAAATCATATAGCCTTGTCATGCTCCATCTTCTTAACACAAAATATAAATCATGTACAACCCCGATGTCAGCCGAGCAATTGGTTCATACTATTTAACGTGCTTCAGCTTTTTCAACCCCCACGCAATACATGAGCGTGAGCCATGGATATAGCACTATAGGTGGAATAGAATGCGGTGGTAGGGATCAATAAGGAGAAGTCAAAAAGGGAGAAAGTCTCGCATCAACTAGGTGGATCAATGGGCTATGGAGATGCCCATGAATCGATATCAATGCGAGGAGTAGGGATTGCCATGCAACGGATGCACTAAGAGCTATAAGTGTATGAAAGCTCAAACTGAAAACTAAGTGGGTGTGCATCCAACTTGCTTGCTCATGAAGACCTCGGGCATTTGATGAAGCCCATCATCGGAATATACAAGCCAAGTTCTATAATGAAAATTTCCCACTAGTATATGAAAGTGACAACTCAGGAGACTCTCTATATGAGAAACATGGTGCTACTCTGAAGCACAAGTGTGGAAAAGGATAGTAACATTGCCCCTTCTCTCTTTTTCTCTCATTTTTTTGTTTTCTCTTTGTTTTCTTCTTTTTTTTCTTTTTTTTTGATGGGCTATTTTTGGCCTCTTTTTTTGTTGGGCTCTTTTTGGCCTCTTTTTTTTATTTCCTCACTGGGACAATGCCGTAATAATGATGATCATCACACTTTTATTTACTTACAACTCAATATTACAACTCGATACTAGTACAATATGACTCTATATGAATGCCTCTGGTAGTGTACCAGGATATGCAATGATCTAGCGTAGCAAAGATATCAAAAAACGAACAAGCCATGGAAATATCATGCTAGCTATCTTACGATCATGCAAAGCAATATGACAATGAATGCTCAAGTCATGTATATGATGATGATGGAAGTTGCATGGCAATATATCTCGGAATGGCTATGGAAATGCCATAACAGTTAGGTATGGTGGCTGTTTTGAGGAAGATATAAGGAGGCTTATGTGTGATAGAGCGTATCATATCACGGGGTTTGGATGCACCGGCGAAGTTTGCACCAACTCTTGAGGTGAGAAAGGGCAATGCATGGTACCGAAGAGGCTAGCAAATTGCGGAAAGGTGAGAGTGCGTATAATCCATGGACTCACATTAGTCATAAAGAACTCACATACTTATTGCGAAAGTCAATTAGCCCTCGAAGCAAATTAATACTATGCATGCCCCTAGGGGGGAGGTTGGTAGGAGTTAACCATCGCGCGCCCCCCGACCTCCACGCAAAGGAAGACACACAATAATAAATCATGCTCCAACTTCTTAGCATAACTAAAGACTATACGTGCATGCTTCGGGAATCACAAACCTTAACACCAATATTCTTACTAAACCACAATCATTCACTAGTACCTCCCACATATCACCATCTTAATATCGCAAAACTATTGCAAGGAATCAAACTTATCATAACCATGTGAATGACCAATTCCTGTTGACTCTCTAAATAGATATAAGTGAAACATGAGAGTTTAATTCTTTCTACAAAATACCACACTCTAATAAATATAAGTGAAGAAAAAGAGCATTCTACAAATAACGGGTTTCTATATGTAAAGAAATAGGCATCCAAACTTCAAATGATATAAGTGAAGCACATGAAGCATTCTATAAAGCCATACTCAAAAGATATAAGTGAAGTGCATGATGCATTCTATAAATCAACCAAGGACTATCTCATACCAGCATGGTGCATTATTAAAAGAAAAATAAAAAGCACATGATGCTCCAAGCATTTACACATATCATGTGAACAAAACAAAAACCGAAACATACCGATAATTGTCGAAGAAAGATGGGATGCCTTCCGGGGCATCCCCAAGCTTAGACGCTTGAGTCTCCTTGAATATTTACTTGGGGTGCCTTGGGCATCCTCAAGCTTGAACTCTTGCCTCTCCTTATTATCCTCATATCGATACCTCCTCGATCTTCGAACACTTCATCCACACAAAACTTAACTGAACTTTTTATTAGAGGGGTTAGTACATATAACATCAAATCCCATCATGTCCTGCTGTAACATTATAGTATAATTATAATCAAACATTACCCACTGTATGATATCACAATTCTATGACTCCCAAGTCAATGGGGCTCAACAAGATTTCAAACATACGCAAATAAAGAAACTATAACAGCAATCTGTGAAAACAGGACAGTCTGTAAAGATGCAAATGAAACATATACTTCTGTAACTCAAAAAATTCTGAAAAATTAGGAAAAATATTTTTTTTTTGCATATCAGTACTGTGTAAAAATTGCAGAATGTTTGCATGTTCCAGTAAAATATAGAAATTCAAACACTACAGCAAAAGTTTCTGTTTTTTCACAGCACACACCAAACAAGCAATTTAAACATCCTAAAGGTAAATCTTGGCACATTATTTTTATAATACAATGGATTTGTACAAGGGGATAATTATTTTTGTTGAAAAGTTTCTGTAATTCAAGATTCACAAAGTTTCTCATGGGCATGAACAAAGTTCAAGGATATCCCCCACTTCAACGGTGCTCGTCTTTCTCACTTTCACTTTTCTTTTTGAAAAAGTTTTAGGTTCCCCTCTATATTTTTTTGTTTTTCAAATTTTTAAAAGCACACAACAGAATAAAATGACTCTCTAAAACTTCCGGGTTGTCTCCCAGGCAGCGCTTTCTTTAAAGCCATTAAGCTCATGCTATCGATCCACCTGGATCCCAAGGTATATCAAAGCCAATTTTAATTAACAATGATTTGTAATTTAGTAATGAACACAAAGCAACATATATCATGCAATGACGAAGTCTAACTCTCTTCCTATGCATCAGCATGTCATAAAAGAACAATTCATGCACACATAATAAAGGCCGATACATAGCATAAACAGTTTCTTGCAATTTTATCGTATTGGAAACATAGAGAGGTGGAGATTTAGTTCCTCTCTCATAATAATTGCAATTAGGAGCAGCAAGCACATGCATATTATATCCATCAAAATCATCATGTGCAATGGTAAAGCGCAACCCATCAATATAATCCTTAATAAGTGCAAACTTCTCTGATATAGTGTAGTTGGGAGAATTCAAAAAGATAATAGGACTATCATGTGTGGGTGCAATAGCAACAATTTCATGTTTAGCATAAGGAACTATAGAAAGTACATCTCCATAAGCATAATTCATATTGGCATCTTGGCCACAAGCATAGCAAGCATCAATTTCATCAAAAAGGGGTATTTCAAATGAATCCGAGGGATCATAGCAATTATCATAGTATTCATCCTTCGGTATGCACGAAGGGAAATTAAACAATGTATGAGATAAAGAATAACTCTCATCAGAAGGTGGGCACAGGTGATCAATCCGCTCTTCCTCCTTTTGTTCTTCGCTCTCCTCATATTTTTCATCTAATGAGCTCACAGTTTCAACAATTTCTTCTTCCATAGGTTCCTGCAAAATATTAGTCTCTTCTCGGACAGCGGAGACTTTCTTAATAAATTTATCAATATAGGCATCATATTCATAATTCTCAGAGCAATATTTAAGTATAGCCAAATTTTCAGATCTGCAAATAGCATCATCACGATCTTCATACTTTTCAAACAAAGACTCAATTTCATAAGCACCCTTAAAAGCAACAAATTCTTCTATTTGTTCCACATCATAGTAATCATATGCACCATTAGCATAGGAAGCTAAGGTTTCATTATCATTAAATTCACATTGAAAGGGGTGGTGTGGAGCCTCCATCTTAGAGCAACAAGTACAATCATATATTAAGCATAAATCCCAAGCATACCAACGCAATATTTTAATTTGATCCCATAAGTGTTTCACTTTTTGAGACAAGCGATAATCCCTAAAGTATTCCCGGTGATCCAAAGTATCTCCCATTATCAAGTTGAATGGAGATTTATCAGGATTATCAAAGTAGTATTTATTGTTTTCCACATAAGCAACATCGAGGGTTTTAGGAGGTTCCCCATCTCCATTAGTAGCAAGTACAACATTTTTTTTTGGTATTTCGTGTTCCATATCCATAACTAAAGATATAAAACAACTTAGAATATAAAATAAAAACTACTTAGTGATAAAGCAAACAAGCACACACGAGAATATCAACCCCACGCTATTGCTCCCCGGCAACGGCGCCAGAAAAGGTCTTGATAACCCACAAGTATAGGGGATCAGTTGTAGCCTTTCTTGATAAATAAGAGTGTCGAACCCAATGAGGAGCTAAAGGTAGAATCAATATTCCCTTCAAGTTCTGTCGACCACCGATACAACTCTACACACACTTAACGTTCGCTTTACCTAGAACAAGAATGAAACTACTTGTAGGTGTAATAGGATAAGTTTGGAAGGATAAAACTAGAAGTACTTAGCAAGAATAAAACTACGAGTAAATTGCAAGATAATAAAAGTTAGTTGTCTAGTAGAAAGCTTTTGTAACACAAGAGAAGGATTTGTCCCTAGGCAATCAATAACTAGACCGGTAATCATTACTGCAATTTTATATGAGGGAGAGGCATGAGCTAACATACTTTCCGTACTTGGATCATATGCACTTATGATTGGAACTCTAGCAAGCATCCGCAACTACCAAAGATTATTAAGGTAAAACCCAACCATAGCATTAAGTAACAAGTCCTCTTTACTCCCATACGCAACAACCCCCTTACTCGGGTTTGTGTTTCAGTCACTCACACAACCCACTATAAGCGAATTATGAACGTATTGCAACACGCTACAACGGTAATACCACACGCTTGCGCGACACAGAGGGCACCATAGGACAGCACCAAAATAAAACATACAACTCAAACCAATCACGATCATCAATCAACCCATAGGACAAAACGAATCTACTCAAACATCATAGAATTGCCACATATCATTGGATAATAATATATAGCATTAAGCACCATGTTTAAGTAGAGATTACAGTGGGGAGAAGAGGTGTTACACCACTGCATAGAGGGGGAGAGAGTTGGTGTTGACGGCGGCAAAGTTGTTGGTGTAGATCGCCATCACGATGGTTGCCACCAGGAGAGAGGGGGAGAGAGCCCCCCTCCTTCTTCTTCTTCCTTGGCCTCCCCCCTAGATGGGAGAAGAGTTTCCCCTCTGGTCCATGGCCGCCATGGCTCCCGGAGGGCAGGAGCCCCTCCGATATTGGATCTCTCTCTCTCTGTTTCTCTTCTGTTTCGCGTTCCTGTTTTTTGGCCCTTCACCATTTCTTATATTCCCGGAGATCCGTAACTCTGATTGGGCTGAAATTTTGAGGGGATTTTCATCCGGATATTATCTTTCTTGCAGCGGAAGAAGGGCCCCAACCGCCTTACAGGTTGGAGGTGGAGGTGGCGGTCCACTTTCCGGTGTTGGAAGTGGCAAGGGAGGGAGCCGTGTAGGTCGGGACGTCGATATCCTCGTCCATGTCGTCAGCCTCCTCGGAGGCGTAGTCCAGCATGTCGGTTAAATCTTCGACAGTGGCTACCAAGTGGGTGGTGGGTGGGACGCAAAATTCCCTGTGGCTGGCCTCCTGTCCGACCTGCTCCTGGTCCGAGGACGGGCCATCCGCGATATTCATCCTCTGGATCCGATCTAACATCTCGCTTAAAAACGAGAAGTCAACCGGATTCACGTTTGGGCATCCGTCGGAGTTGACCTCCGGCGCGCCAATACTGTGAATGTGTTCCGCCAAGGGTGACCCTTGGTTTTCTCGCGCTGGGGTTGGATCTGAACTCAGGGTCAGATCCGAACTGTGGTCCGGCCCGGGGATAGGGACAGGGAGGGAATCCGAGGTTAAGGCCTCGGGAATGGTAGGCTCCTCGGGTAAAGCTGAGAACCCAGTAAGGACTAGATCGCCTCGAGCATCGGTGACGTACTCAAGGCCGCCGAACTAATTTCCTGCTCAGGGGCGAAGCTACCGACCTGGTCAAGGTGACAGGTCGGATCGGCGTGCAGCACAATGCTGCCGAATGCGAAGAGCTGTCCGAGGACAAAGATGTCCCCGCTGCGGATTTCATCGCTGATGAGAAGGCGAGCCATTGATCCTTGGTTACCCACGGCGGAACTCTCAATGAAAGCACCAATGTCGGTACCAAAACCGGCAGATCTCGGGTAGGGGATCCGAACTGTGGGTCTAGGAATCAATGGGTAACAAAGAACGTAGAGACGATGATTTACCCAGGTTCGGGCCCTCTCGAAGAGGTAACACCCTACTTCCTGCTTGATTGTATTGATGTGACTGTATGAAGGTTACAGAGTTGATCTACCTCGAGATCAGATGGGCTAAACCCTAGGAAATGTATATGATATTCTACGGACTAAGCCTCCTGGTTTATATAGACACCAGAGGGTCCTAGGGTTACATATGGTCGGTTACCATCAGGGGATAAACATGCCGGTCACACCAATTATTCCTTGGAGGAGACGGCAAGTCTTCGGAGGTTTCCTTCTGACACACGGGGTCGTCCACAATCCGGCCTTCCATCGACATGTAGAGAGTGGCCCACCAGCCCGGCCTACGAGAGATAGGCCGGCAGCCCGAGTACCCCCTAGTCCGGGACAACCTCAGCCGGCTGCCGCGCTCCCGCTAGCCGGCTTGCCGCCCCAGCCAGCCAGCGCGCGTGCCGGCTCGCGGCCGCTCCAGCCGGCCGCTGTGGCCGCTTGTGCAAAGGAAAAAGGAGCCGGTTGCCCAGCCGGCTAAAAGTCAAAAAGGGGCCGGCTGCCCAAAAAAAGAAAAGAAAAGTTGGGGCCGGCTGGAAGAAAAAGAGAATAAGGGCCAGCTTGCCAGCCGGCTGAAAAAAAAAGAGTTCGGTGCCGGATAGAAAAAGGAAAAAAAAGGGGCCTGCAAGATGCGCCCGCTTCAACGCCCGGCCGACTGCGCCTGGCCGGCTGCGGAGCCGGCCCGGCCGCCCGTCCGCCTCGACGCCGGCTGCGCCCGCTTCGACGCCCGGCCGGCTGTGCCAGGCTGGCTGGGGAACCGGCCTGGCTGCCTGTCTGTTTCGACGCCCGTCCGGTCGGGCCCGACCGGCTGGGGCGCCCCTCGACCGCCCAGAGGCTCGGGCCGCCTGCCGGAGGTCATCTCCGCCCTGTCTGCGCCAAAAGCAATGTGAGCTCCAATCTGCATATCCTTGCACTGCGCACAAAAACGGATAACCCCGAGCGACCCTCGGGGGCTACCTCCGCATTTTTATCAGCCGCTTTACTGTTCACCCTGGCGCCAGCTAGTCTCGGCCCGGGGGCTGTCCGTTTGGCCCGATACGTTCTTCCCCGTAGATGGCTTAGTACTGTGCACGGTACCGAAGGCCCACTCTTCGTCTCAGCTACAGACCGGCTCCCGACTGTCCGGCTAGCGAGAGCAAAAGCTGGAGGTCACCCCACGCGAAAAACGTCCGGGGGAGAAAACGGGTTGGGCGACCCGGTCGTTTCCTTTATGAGTATCTGCTCGGTCGAATCTGCTCCCAGAGTCCGAGTACTGTACACTCTACTCCGCGGCCCACTCTTCGCCTCAGCTATAGACCGGCTCCCGGCTGCCCGGCTAGCAAGGGCAAATGCCAAAGAGCGGAGGGGACATGAAAAAGACTGAAGGGGGCTCGGACAAAACCGAGTCGGCACCCTCTGCATAAAACTTGCGCTGCGAAAGCTAAATATTTGATATATCTGCACTGACTAACTTTGTCTTTCGCATGATCATTTCCGTGGGGAACCCCCTCCCCCTCCTCGCCTGGAGGCTCGGAGGCTACACCCAGTGGGAGCGCCGGCGTGCCCCGCTGGGAAAACGCCACGCCGGTTGCAGGCCCGCCACCGGCTACCACCGGCATCCTCGACGCCACCGTCTGCTCCAACATCTGCGGAGACCCTCCGCCCGACTCTTCGAGTCGCCCGGAGGCTCGGAGGCTACACCCAGTGGGAGCGCTAGCGCGCCCCCACTGAAAGCAAGTCGCGCCGGCTGCCGCCCGCAGCCGGCTGTCATCGCCAACCTCTGCTACCACGACAGCGAAGACCCTCCGCCCGACTCTTCGAGTCGCCCGGAGGCTCGGAGGCTACACCCAGTGGGAGCGCTAGCACGCCCCCACTGGAAGCAAGCCACGCCGGCTGCCGCCCGCAGCCAGCTGTCATCGACAACATCTGCTACAACACATGCGGAAACACTCCGCCCGACTCTCCAAGTCGCCCGGAGGCTCGGAGGCTACTGTCGAGGGGATGACCCCCGAGTAGTCCCAAGACGGCGAGCCGGACGGGGTGCCTGCCTGCCCGGGCCGACTGCTCCGGCTCACGCCCGCGGCCGGCTGTTCCAGCCAGCCGGCTGCTCCGGCTCGCGCCCGCGGCCAGCTGCTCCAGCCAGCCGGCTGCCCGAAGTCAACCGCGACATCACATCTGACCCGACGCGGACGTGACGGCCATGCTCCAGTCACTGTTGCAGCATAGGCACCTACTATTCATCTACAGTGCATCACCATCATCCACAGTAGCACTGTCCCCTGGGCGTCAGTAGATAAAAGACCCCAGGGGGCTCCTCGCCTGAGCAGGCTCGTGGACGCTCGTTCCCGCCTCTCCCAGCTTTACCCATGTAACCCTGGGGGGTCGGGCTATAAGACCCCCCAGGAGGCCTCCATGCAGAGGGGCTGCTGCTTCTTCTTCCCCGTCACACACACATAGGAGAGGCCGAATGGAGAACTAGCTCCTTCTTCCTCCTCCACCCAAACAGGTCCAGGAGCACCATTGTAACCTTTGAGGCTATCATCCCATTCGGCAGGACTAGGGGTGTTACCTCCCCGGAGGGCCTCGAACCTGGGTACCCTTGTGTTTCCCGCACGCGTGTGCCAACCTCGCTTCCGGAACCCACCGGCGTCCTCACGCAGCCCCCCACTTTTAGCCATCTCATGGCATCTGCCGTGATTTCACCACGACAATCAGCTGCATAGGCCAAGTTGCGAATGAAAAGATCTGGAATGTCAAACCGAATGCCATGAGCTGTTGCTTGAAGAGCATTTGCCACGATGCCATGAATGGTTTCTGGCCTATTTGTTGGCGTGAGGGAGCTGCATAGGATATAGAATAAAACTTTGTTCTCATAGGCCAGATTCTTAGGATTTGCTTCGGTACATTCATCACCAACAAGTTTGGGGTCCATCAGCATATGAAGTTCGGCTTCGGATACATCCCAGCAGTGCAGTCTGTATTCGCGAGTTGCATCAAATTCGCACCGAGGAAGATTCCACAGTGCTAAGAACTGGTCAGCCGAACATTTGATCTTTTCTTCTTCGGTCATCCATTTGAGGATCCAAGTACTGCTATTTGCAAAGTCCCCTGAGATATAAAGAGTGGCATAGAACTGAAGAATTACTTCACGATTCCAGCCATGATTGAAATGAAGGAAGCTCTTCAGGAAGACTTGTTCAATCTACTCGATGGTTTGATGGAAGCAAGGTAAACTTTTGGGCTCTGCGAAATCCAGAATCTTGTGCTTGAAGATGCGATTCTTGCAGTACAGAATACGGGCATAGTACACGGCCAGTTCCTTCGTCCAGAATCTTGGTGACAAGGAAGTTCTTTCTCCATCATATGGGCTGGTCCCAAAGAATGCAAGTTTTTAATGATGAAACTGCTAGTTGAAAGCTGGACCATTCGGGCAATCATCGATAGGAAACAAAGGGTAGGTTTCCAAGGGGTTTCTCAGTTGTTCTTCATCGGCCATAAACCGGGTCCGAATGTCATTAGGTGCAGGCACACCTTCTTCAATGGGCTTGAGAGGAGCACATGGCAACCTCGATTTTTCTAGTACAGATTTCTTCGAAGAACTTGACTGGCTATCATTTTTGCTCGCTGGAACTCCTTCAACAGCTTTCTGGCTTTCGGGCACAAGGGCCTTTTCTTTCTTTGTATCTTCTTCGGTTGGAGGCACAACGACCTCTTTCTCAAATGCTTGAGACACAACTGGTGGTATAATTACTTCTCGAGCCATCGGCTAATCAGATTTCTTTTCTTCCTCTACCAACTTTGGTGCACTGCTAAGAGGAGCAGGATCAACATCCATCTGAGTAGGGGTACCAGATGATGCGACCGGGGTTGTTTTCTCTCGGGAAGCATTTAGCTCCCCCTCAATCTTGTCATTCTCCTCCTTATTTGGTTCAGAGGGCTCTGCTTGCGATGTTCTCGGCGGTAATGGATCTGCCTTCTCAACTTCAATTTCCTCATCAGTCTTATCAACTGGGATTCGCTGCTTAAGCGAAGCATTTTCTTCATCAGTCTTTTCCAGGAAAAACATCAACAACTTCAAGTTGTTCTTGGACTACCGGAGCTGGAATGATTACCTCCACAATGCCAGCTTGCTGCATAGGTTCATCTTCATGAGGTGGAGATGGTGGAACCTGCTGCAAGGGTGCACTGGAGTTTAGTGGAATAGGATCAGCAGCAACATTCTGAAGGCGGCGGTCTTTGTTTTCTTTTGGTTTGCTGATTCTCGCCCAAGCCTTCTGACGTTTTTCTTCTTGAATCCTTCTTCGAGCAAGATCTGCCTTGCGGTCAATCTCCTCGTTTCTTCTGTCACACAACTGAGCTACCTCCATGTGCAAACGCGAGTGCCAATCAATTTTCTCATTACACATGACACTGAGGACCTTGGTGAGTTCAACAATTTCTTTGTTCTGATCTTTTCTTTCGGATTCAGTTTTGGCCTCACTCCTCATTTTCTCGACAGCTTGCTTGTCTTTGACAGCTTTATTTAGCTTCTTGGAGATTTTCCTCAGCTTGATGAAATGCTTCGTTACCATTTCTATGACATCATCAGGCAGTCCCAGACCGCTCACATCATCAGATTTTGCATCATATGCAGCACTGTCAATCACATCGATCATGAACTTGAAATCATACTTCTGTTCCTCTATGGGAGCAGGAACAGTGAGCCTAGTCTTCTTAGCAGATACATCAGCTTTTTCTTCAGACTGCAGCTTTCTCTTCGCTGCAGGGTTTGTCAAAGTTCTCGGAGCTGCAGAACCCGAAGGTTTGTCAGTGAAGGGAATGGGTGCATGCCTTGGTGATCTCCTTGGAGAGGGTAAAACTTTCACTGGAGAGGGGTTCTCGGATGGCTTGTTAAGAATGGCAAGTTGATCATACAGTGGAATTTCATCAGGGATATCTTCGCTGGATGACTCATCAGACGGGCCAGAGACTGCCTTCTTGATTCTCTTGGCGACAGTTTTCTTTCGAGGTGCACGAGGGGAAACTGATTTCCTAGATTTGCTTCCCTTGGAAGCAGATGCACGATCCTTCTCTTCTGTACGTCTTGCTGGGTCAGCGCGACGTTTTTCGCTTCAACTTGGTTTTTCTTCGCTTCCCTAGCATCACGCTTGGCTTTGGCCTTCGCCCTCTTAGCCACTTCCTAGGGGAAATCAGCGATGGTTTTGAGGGAGTCGGTTGTGAGCATTTGAAGGCTGTGGTGGTCTGACTTTTTCATCATCAGGGCCAATGCAGTTTTTCGCAATGCAGTCGTTCCACGGTGGTGTGAAAGCAAACAGAATCTGGTACTTCTTGCGAACATTCTCATATCTGTACCATTTGCCTGCCCAGTGGCGGCGAATTCTTAGAAGCCTGTTGTTGCGGTCTGTCGTTGATTCACCCCCTGGTGGAGTTCTGTAGCTATCCGGATCAGACATTTCTGCAGTGGTATTCTTTTCTCTGCCGCGACCGCCCTTTTTAGGATTTCCATCAGAGATGATGGTTAGGGCGTCTGTGACCAATTCATCCTTGGGCTGACTGTGAGCAGAGGGAATTTCCTCATCATCTTCTTCGGGTTCAGACTCTTGTTTCTTCTTCGGAGCCTTGGGTGGCTTCGAAGATTTTCCTCCTCCAGTCATTCTCATTTGTTCAGACTTTGATGGAAACTAAGGCAAATTTTCTTCAGAATCTGAATGCTCTTGCGAACTCTGTGCCATGACCAACCTGTGAAATAGGATAGATACGAGGGAAAAAGAGGGTAGGGTCATAAGCATGCACAAAAAGATTTTGAATGAAAATGATTTTGAGGGAGTCGAAGAAGGAACTCACGGTAATTCAAAAGATATCCTCGATAGATTTTACAAGCTAGCCACAGAAAATTCTAGGCAGGTTGATAGCTATCTAATCTTTCGGATAATTACACATGAACCCTAGGTCGAGGAAAACAAGTACGAGGAAGATCTACAAACTGTACAAGTCAAATCCTAGTGATTCCTAAAGATCTACCGCGGTGAAATAAAACAAGGAAAATAGCATCGGTAAGAACTGCCCTAAGAATAGAGATATGGAAAGGAGCAGTTCCGGATCCAAGCGCCCTAACTTGGCAACTTAAATCAACTACGGCAATGCGGGAGGAAAGATTACCACACTGGCATGGTCAGCTGCGACAAGATTCCACCGGAGTAGCACGGCGGAGCTTCTCACCGGAGTTGCTTCAAGCACGGGCTCGGATGGAGGTGGTATGAGGGTTTGAGGAACTGATGAAGAAGATGCGGTGAGGGATATTTATAGCTGGTGAGCTGAACCTCCTCTCCGAAATCTACGGCCCATAGTTGTGGGACGTTCCGCATTCGATGGACAGGATCACGATTGTGGAGATCGTGGGCACGTGACAACCATTCTCTGCGAGAAACTCGGAAAGAGAGCGGGAGTTCGAAAGGTTTGAAGAAGGGCTAAACGCCAAAAATGGATAAAAGTTTGAAGTTGATTTCTTTCGCGACCAAGGACGTCGGAGAGAGATTTTCTTCAGATCAAATTGCATGCTTACGACGGACATCATAGATTTGGATGAGAAAGAATAGAAGGATAAAAGAGTCCGAACCAAAACACTCAGCCAGAAGAGAAGAAACACCAAACAAGGAGCTATGAGTGAGTTGTTCATCGGACCAAACACAAACACGGCAACTCGAAGACAAACAACAAACTGAGAACAAATAAACACAAAGAACTAGCACCAACAGGATTGATCTCAGGGCTAAGGATAAACAAATAGAATCCCTGAGAGAGAGAGAGAGAGTTCCTGCAAGACGAGTTAGTTCTTTCTCGCAAACCACACTTGTGTGGGCAGCGCAGACCTCATTTGTCTTGACTGAGCAGGGACGTTCCTTCATTGATTTCTGTAGTTTGCCTCTGCATTTCGAGAGTAATCATATGAATATGCATTGAAATTGTTCCCAGAGACATGAGCATAATGATTCGAGGAGATACGCATGTACTCCATTTGTTGAAAATTTGACCATGATCCATACGAGGAAGTTGCAGTGCCAATCTGCGAGTGATTATCATTTCCTCGAAGAGAATTACTCTGCATATTCAGGTTACCAGTGACAGATAAACTTTCAATGATGCACTTCTTCACCCAGATTTGCTTCTTGGGTGAACCAGACCTGCAGTTAGCCCCAACATACCGAGCGAAAACCTTACCATTCTGTTGTTTGAAGAATTTGTAGTTTGAGTCATCAGACTCGTCAAAAACAACAGAAATGGGAGTGTCATATCCAGACAGGAGTGCAGGTTCGAGAGTTTTGCTTTCAGCAAGAACCCAACTCGTTCGAGGATATTGCTCGGGAGTCTAGTAGGTTCCATCAACGTTGAGTTTCCTTTCGAAACCCAATCCTTTCTTTCGGGGATTTTTGTGCAGTATTGACTTCTTGAGCACATCACAGAGAGTTTGATGTCCTTTGAGGCTCTTTAGCATTCCTGTCTCAAGCAAGTTCTTTAGCCTACAATTTTCATCAGAGATAGCACCAAATTCCTCGGGAGAGGGGTTAGAAATATCATTCGTAGTGGTTGCAATATTCTCGATGACAGCATTGGATGTTTCAGCATTCGAATCAGCATTGCTACGTTCTAGGCATTTTGAGCAAGGAGGCACAAAATCATCAGGACGGTTGTTAGATTGCTCGGCAAAGAGAGAAGCTTTTTCTTTCGTAAGCACTCTATAAGACTCTTTCAGTGAGTCGAGTTCTTGATTCCTGCTAAGGAGTTCATCTGATAAACTCTCGTAGTCGACTGTAAGAGAATCATATCGTTTGGAAAGATGATCAATCGTTGAAGAAAAAGCATCATGCTCTTCAGTGAACTCTTGATTCTTCTTCATCTCTTCGAACAGTAATCCTTCGGATTTCCTGAGATTCTTCTCAAGTTTTTCAAGCTCATCTTGTTGAGATTCGGCAATTTTAACCAGTTTCGCATAATCAATGTATTCAGAAGAATATTCAGTCATAGATTTTCGGTGCTTTGCTGATACCTGATCCTTTGAGGTTTTTGCCATGAGACAGAGTGCGATTGGTTCATCATCACTTGAAGCATTATCATTAGTGTCTGATTCGAGTGATTTCTTGGATGATTCATAAGCAACGAATGCATTGCCTCTTCCTAGGCTTCTGTGATGCTATTTGTCTTCTGATTCGGATTCGGATGTCTCATCTTCAGATTCCATATTCATGTCAGCACATACTCTAGTCAGCTGCGATATTCTCTTCATATTAGATTCAATGGTTGCTTTGGCTTGCATGTCAGTGACTGGTCTCTTCAAAGAGGATGAGAAAGATTCATTTTTCTTCAAGAGTTTAGTGTGACGGTCCATTCGAGTGAATCCAGTGCAGTGAAGATAAATCCATCTGTTGCTAGGTTTTTCATTTAGTTCCCAGCAAGGACAGTCTGCTATGTAGTGACCAAATTGTTTGCACTTGAAGCACTTTATTTCTTTTGGAGTTAGTTTTCTTGAAGATTCAGGCAAGTCAACTTCGTCATCATTTGTGAGACACAGATTCTGTCTTCTGAGATTGCCTAGTCTTTCTGTGAGCATTTCTAGTTCTCTTGTGATAGAGTGTTGATTCTTGATATCTTCTTCTTGTGAACTGCCATAGTGTGAAAGAATTTCCCCTTCGCTTTCCGAAGAAGTTTCTTGATGCCCATTTTCAAGTTCCATCTTTTCTTCGTGAATAGACAACAGCGTCATGACCTCGACGTAGTGAAGTTCTTCATAGTCTGGTCTTTGCTTGATTTCAGCTACGATTGGATCGAAGGTTGCATCAAGAGCACTCAGCAGCTTGTTGACCACATCTCAATCGATGATATCTGTTACTCCTCATTGATGAAGTCTTTCAACAATGTTTGTCAACCGATCAGTGAGTTCCATAGCACTTTCCTTACAAAGACTTCTGAAACCAGCAAACATGGCACAAAGCATATCAGTGTGTGGATCTGTTCTGGCAATGAATTCTTCATGAACATTTTTGATGGCATCCCAGAGTTGCTTGGCAGTGTCAAGCTTTCAGAACCGAATGAAAATGTCTTTCGAGATACTGTCATAGATAATATCTTTTTCTTGAGCATTCAACCGCATTATAGCTTTGTCATCGGAAGTAGGAGCATCAGGGTGCTGAACGGTGTATCCATTTTCTACAATCTGCCAAAGTTCTATGTTGATGGCTTGAAGTCTGATTTTCATTCGCTCTTTCCAGTAGACATAGTCATTTCCATCGAAGATAGGAAACCTTTCAGAGTGCGAGGATCCACCTGCATACGACATACTCAAAACTCCAAGGTTGTTAAACCTTTAATAAACAGAGACAGGGAGTACCCGCTCTGATACCAATTGTTAGGACCGAGAGTATATCGACCAGAGGGGCGGTGAATGGGAGATTCAAAAATTCTTGCGAATGTTTTGAACTGATCCCAAACACAGCAGCGGAAATAAGGTTCGATAGAAATGTACTTAATCAAGCACGCTATTGAGGAACATATCTATCGATGTAGGAAGCAATAATAGTTCGAGCATAGAATATCACATGTTTGACAATTATGATGGTAATGCAATATATGAAGAGGTGCAGTAGCATGAGGGAAAACTAGGTATGAACTGCGAAGGAAATGCAAGGAGGATAGTGACGAGGTGAATGGATATGGCACTAATTGAAATCACGCTAACATGCAGAAGTGCGAAGAGATATAAATTAGACTGAGACGACAGAAATGAATGATGAGAATGCGAAAGATAAGTAATGAACTATGATAGATCAGATAAAACTATCGACACAGAGCACGAAAGTAAACTCCTGAAGGAAATGCAGTAAGGTAGAATGAACCAGTGGTGCTCGATGGCGACAGATGAATTTGGTAGACCAGTTCGCCCTTCTGCCAAAGGACTACGTCTAGTTGGAGGGGTTGTGATTTAACACAGAAGCTAAACTCTCTTCGCCCTATTCTCCTTCGGAGCTGATCAGACTCCAGTTGATTTCACTCGTGGTAGATACTTGTTGGCGATCTCCAAACCTTCGACAGACTTCTTCGCAAACCACAATGACTCTTGGTTGCTGAAGATCTTGCTCGGTGAAGACAACAACTCTTCAACACTCGGGCCGACACCTATCTGTCTAGAGAGTTCGCAGCTCTCAAGAGTAATAGGCGGAGCGTATTGGACTTAGATTCGAGTGATGCTGAACCACTATCTAATTTTTTGGTTCTGGGGTTTTCTCTTGGTGGATTTTAAACTCAAATCACTCAAGAGAGGGGGGTTGCTCAATAATCTTCTCAGAATCACACGGAGCAGCCAATGGGCAACGTTGGAGCAGGGTGGCTATTTATAGCCGCAGCCTTCCCTGATGGGAAATGACCATTTTGGACACGCGGTCCAGCCAATGGCCAACCGACACGTTCACAACGGTCGGATTTTAAGAGCAACGATAACATTACTTGAGGAACAAGTAATACTAACTCCTCAGTCAGAGACAATTAAATCTCTCGTAGCGAAGAAGATCACAGTCTCTTGCTGGCAAGTATTTGCTCGGAACACAAAGAGATTTCTCTCGCAACTTTCATAGGATTTGGGTTTAGCATCAGAGAATCAAAGCTTCGAATGCTACACCCCTCTTAGTAGTACGGTGGTCCTATGACTCAATAAAGAGAAGAGAAACAACGAAATAAATGCTACGTCTTCACTTCGTCTTCAATATTCTCAGCCGCAGTCACTTTCTTCGGACGAGCACCGAACTAATTGCTTCGCGTCAGCAATAAACTTCTAGGGGTTAACTCCTTCACATCAATCTTCTCGTCTACATGACCTCAATGGATGTAGCTCATTCTTCTCTGCTGTGCAGATATTCTTCGGTGAAGTTCCTCAAACTTGACACCGGAGACAGCATTCTTTTTGGTACTGCATGGACTATTTCTCTCTGTGTGCACTAGCAAACAAATCAGTCCATGCTTGTTTTTGTCAACAATCTCCAAAACACAAGAGGGCAAATGTTGCACCAACAACCCCCTACCCTGAGGTCTGCCGGTTTTAGTACCGACATTGGTGCTTTCATTGAGAGTTCCACTGTGGGATCGGAAGAGGATCAATGGCTCATCTGCAGATTAACTGCGACTCTGGCTGTGGTGACATCTTCGTCCCCGACCAGCTCTTTGTGTTTGGCAGCATCGTTCTGCACGTCGACTCATCGGGCCATCTTGCCCGTGTCGAGCATTTCGCCCCGAACCAATCCATCACGTTTGGAAGCTTGGAATACACCGCGGATTCACGCGGCGAACTCGTCCTTTCTGGCTGGGTTCCAGGCCGGATCGAGAACTCTTCGGCCACTGCCAACGTAGCAAAGGAACCAAATTCGGATTCGGGCTACATATCCGCCGCCGTGGAGGGTCCGGCCTCGAGCGTGGAACCGGTTGCCACCATGGCGAGCTTAGACTCAGGCGTGAACCCTATCTTCTCACTGGGCCAAGATCTCGAGTCGAGCCCGAACACGGAACCAACGTCAAGCTCGGATCCGATCTCCCTTGTGGATGGTCAGGGATCGACCCCGGCCGATCAACACATCGAGGCCGTGTCAAGCGACCCACGTATCACACTCCAGATCAGCCCGGCATACAGCCAGGCCATGGATTCCGAGGATCTATCTCACCTTAACAAGATGTTAGGCCGTATTTAGAGGTTATCGATCTCGACCTCGGTCTATGACAATATCGCACTTAAAACCGATGACAGGGAAATTTACATCCCACCCACCACCCATCTAGTCACCACGGTTGATGATTTAACCGACGTGCTGGACTACGCCTCCGAGGAGGCTGCTGACATGGATGAAGATGTCGGTGACACACTCGAGGCGGCCACGCCCTCAACTCATACGGGCAGGTGGAACGCTACTTCTACGTACAACGTTTATATGGTCAACACTCCCAGGAACCCGTCGAGACGCCGACGACGGCGACCGAAAGGCCCCAGCGGCGACCCCAGTGGGCACAATATGGGCGCTACGGATAACGGCGCCACGGCTGACGATGTTGAAGACCAGGGAGAGGACATTCAAGCCTCCCCGGGAAGGCAAAATAGCCCCGCGAGAATACCCGAGGATGACGACGCCGACGATCTCTTCGACGGGGTCGACAGCAACTATCTACCCGAATCCGAGGAGGATGAGAGCCTCGGGGCCGAGGACTTCATAGTCCCCAAAGATCCAAATGAGCAGGAGCGGTTCAGACGGCGCCTGGTGGCCACTGCCAGGAGCATGAAAAAGAAGCAACAACAGCTGCACGCTGATCAGAACGAGCTTAACGATAAATGGGTGGAGATTCTCGCAGCCGAACAAGACCTCGAGGAAAGGCGCGAGACTGCATCCAAATCTTACCCACGTTGACATCTGCTACCAGAATTCAACGACGAGGCAGCTGACGACATGCTTTTGACACGAGGTCGCGCCGACCAGCCTGATCGGTCCCCTAGAGGGTGCGACAGTCCTACAGGGGAGCATAGGAACCCCCCAACAGCAACACGCCATTACAGCAAGGATCCTGTTAACTACCCCGAGCCCTACGACGCACGTAGAAGGCTAGAAGCAAACCAAGTACCTCCGCGATCCATCTACGGGTCAAGAGGACGCACGCCGGCTGGACCTGATGGCTACGAGGCCTGGTTGGACAGACACGGTAGGGCTCAGGAACAGGCACATGCACGGATGTCTCTCGACATCGGCACAATACGGCTCGATTTCAAGGGCCCACACATCCGATCTGTTTTACAGATGAGGTAATGGAGCATCAGTTCCCGGATGGGTTTAAACCCATGAATATTGAACAATACGACGGGACGACCGATTTGGCTGTATGGATCGAGGATTTCCTCATCCACATCCACATGGCTCACGGAGACGATCTCCACGCCATCAAATACTTGCTGCTCAAACTCAAGGGGCCGGCGAGGCACTGGCTTAACAGCCTCCCCCCTCACTCCATTGGGAGCTGGGAAGCTCTCGAGGATGCCTTTAGGGCAAACTTCCAGGGCACTTACGTCCGACCTCTAGATGCCAACGACCTCAGCCACATGATTCAACAACCCGGCGAGTCGGCCCGAAAATTCTGGAATCGGTTCTTAACTAAAAAGAACCAAATAGTCGACTGCCCCGACGCAGAAGCAATTGCAGCATTTCGGCATAGTATCTGGGACAAGTGGCTTGCACGACCGCTCGGGCAGGACAAGCCGAGGACAATGGCGGCCCTTACTTCCCTCATGACCCGTTTTTGAGCGGCAGAGGATAGTTGGCTTGGCTGGCTCGCAGCTCCCATAACGGCGAGGTCGGCACCTAAAAAACGCGCGATGGCAACGGCAAACCTAGGCGCAACAAGAATAAACGCCGACACAAGAACGGCAATAGTGACGCCGAGGATGCCGCAGTCAATGCAGGGTTTAGCGGCCCTTTAAAGGGAATAAAGACGGCCCCAGCCAGCTCGATAAAATCCTTGACAGGTCTTGCCAAATACATGGGACCTCGGATAAACCCACCAACCACACCAACCAGAACTGCTGGGTCTTCAAGCACTACAAAAAACACTTCTGTGATGATACGTCTTTGTCACAGTAGGTCACGTTTTCTATCATGCATGTACATCCGTGACGATTTTATGATAGAATCAAGATAGTCATACCTGTGCTGTCGTAGAAGTGTTCCATGACAATACTCAAATTATCATCATGGAAGTGTCCACTTCCATGATGATAAATGGCGCGTCATGGAAGTGTTTTCGTCAAGGGTAACCGACACGTGGCATCCACCGTAACGGGTCGCCGTTAAGCTATCGGGTTCCGGTTTGGACCCGATAACCCGTTAACAGCCCTGACCAATGGGGATTTTCCACGTGTAAAATTCTCATTGGCCAAAGGATCCATGTGTCCACTCGCCATCGCGACATATGTCATCCATCCTATGGATTAGACGTGCCTATCGAACAATGACACATGGCATGGCCCAAAATAGGCCCATTTAGCTAAAAAGGCCGGCCCAGTCATAATAAGCGGGCCAGCCCATTTACGACCTACTTTCGTCTGGCCCATTAACAAAAATGGCCCATACGAGTTCAGCAAATTTGGCCCGTCAAAGGCCCGTTAACGATTTGACACCATTGTGGCCCATCGTCTGTTCCAGCCCATTAACAGCCCGCTATGTCTTTGGGCTCATTTGCCGCCTGAGGTTCTTTCGACCTGTTAGAAGCCCATTATGGAGATGGGCCAATTTCCAGGCTGTACGTCTTTCGGCCTGTTAGAGGCCCATCATAGAGATGGACCAAATTCCAAGCGGTACGTATTTCGGCCTTTTAGCGGCCCATTAGGGATTTGGGCCAACTTCCAGCCCGGTGTATCTTTCGGCCTGTTAACG
This sequence comes from Elymus sibiricus, assembly GCA_039707655.1. NCBI lineage: Eukaryota > Viridiplantae > Streptophyta > Magnoliopsida > Poales > Poaceae > Elymus > Elymus sibiricus. The sequence continues at coordinate 340,457,838 of CM077666.1, read as the reverse complement.
GCCCACATCGTAGTTGGGCCATTTACAGTCCGACCTGACTTTCGGCCTCTTAGCGGCCCATGTTCTCCATGGCCCAATTCTAGCCCGACATGACTTTCGGCCTGTTAAAGGCCTGTTTTGTATATGGGGCCACTTATGTCCCGATTGCCTTTCGGCATGTTAACGGCCCGACATGGAAATGGGCCAAGACTCAACTGACGTTCATTTCGGCCTGCTAGTGGCCCGTGGGCTCGTTTCCATTATTGCGGCCCTATTGAGCTTTCGGCCTATTAATGGCCTGATAAGAGCCCATGTCACGATGGGCCCACATTCGAGCCCAAAATTCATTTCTGCCATGGGACGGCCCATGATTGTAACGGGCCTCGTAGATTGGACCATTCGAGCCATTATGGGCCCATGTAGATTGGGCCGGTTGGACCCCGTTTCAATGATAGCATATATAATAACAAAGAATTATCCTATTCTACAATCCCCTCAAAAAAACCTACACTATACAATAAAGAGATTAAGTCATAGAAACGAAGAATAATCCTACACTATATAATAAAGAAATTACAGCAGATTACATCCACTGGGCATCATAGTTCGCCAATAGTGATAATAAAGCGTAAACAACAGCAAATTACATACACTGGGCACATACAGCTCATACATCATGGACGCGCATCAACACAACTTACCATTTGAACAGATACCACAAATTTCAGTCTGCAAAATCTCCAATTTCTTTGTGGTTTCCTCTGTCTCTTGTTTCAATTTTTTGACCGTTGCATCTTTTGTCTGCACCTCCAATCTCAACATGTTGATTAAATCTTGAGACTCGTATGCACGCTGTCTTGCCACCTCTAGTTGATGCTCTAGAACATCAACACATTCAATTCCAATCCATAATCATTTGGTAACGGCCATGCCGCACTGCTATGAGAGCTTTGTGTTGATGTCACTTTATTGTGAAATGTTTCTGTAAGTACACATGACTACAACAAAAATATAGTTACAACAGTGAAGCGAGCAAGACAGACTATCTTGTACATGGAAAAACAGGACTAACAATAATGCACACATCATGAAGCATAAGCAGGTGATATTTTAAAAAGTATAAAGATGGTAGTCTGTGCAGGCCGCATACAGAAATCTCTCTTAGCTCACCAAAGGAGCATGATGTTGGAGCCAAATCCAAAACACAGACAGGTTACAAATTTAAACCACGCGCAGCTACTGAACATTAGATATATCTTGCGTAGAAGTAAGTAAGCATTTAGCCATTGTGTAGCTCGTATTAACTAGCTGGAACATTGTGTGCCATGTTTCAAAAGAGTCTTATGGAGCATAATGAACTATAGAGGGATTCATACAAACCTACTATAGTAAGCAAAACTATGCAATCATTAGCCTCCTATAAACTAGATTGCGAGCCTCATGTAGTAATAGTTTGTTAATGGACTTCAAAGCTTCAGGCACACTTTGCCAGAGTAATGAAATGGTAAGGCATTTAATTATGTCAACTAATAGTTATACAAGTACCCTACATCAGGCAGCATTGTTTGGGCATCTAATTAACTGAGGACAAATAAAGCAATTGAAAAGAGCAATTTTGGCTGAAGCAAAGAAGCAATTGAACTGTTGTGTTGGCAGCATGCATACATGCACGCCTCAATAACATCTTTGGCCTGGCTACATTTGAATCAACTAATGTATCTTCTATATAATGGAACAAGTAATGCAACATTGTTTGCCCCCTATGAAGTATCTCGACTAGTATGTACTCAAGATCCTAGTAATGATAGGGAGGCTAATGATGTGAACATGCGTTTGGTTATGACATTTATGACATCGAGAACTCTACCATAGCAAGAAGGAGTTTCTCACTCTGTTCACTAATATAAGATGTTTTAGATATTTAAATGTAGACTACATCCGTACTGAAATGAGTGAACAGACACATTAAAATGTGTTTACATACATCTAATTTAGGAAAAAGTTAGAACATCTTATCTTATAATAGTGAGCGGAGGGAGTATTAATCAATGGCCCAATGACTGGGTTACAGGTGAAGAACCCTACGCAAGCACAATGTCAGACAAATATGATGTCCTGGTAATTGTAATACAGTGACTTACCATAACTGGTTGTACAAGCTCAGAGCTGCTCCTCCTTCTCTTGCAAGGCTCCTTCCTAACATCCTGTACTTGGAAATCCCGAATCTTTGCTTTGTTGCACCCCCTCTGCAAGGTGACGGAAACTAGTTACAGGTCTCCTTACATGGAAGATAAATATGCATACTTTCCAGTCTCTGGGCAACACCAAAGCATGAGTTTATAACAAAATGGCACCACATAATGAAACATGCCACATCTCTAGCACACACTCAAATGAGCATTTACTATGTGTGCGCTATGTATAAACTAGGCGTACCTTCATGAACTGGACCTCCACGTACTCTTGGGGAGCCTAGTTTAGTGTATAGGCAAACCTTTATGTCACCTATGAGTTATACAAGCCCCCACTACAGCAGCCATTAGTGTTTAAATCATTGACAAGCCCCGTTAGGTCATGAACAACAAGTAATCAAAGCAAACAGTTCTAGTATGGCTGGCTGATACAAACAAGCAATTGAACACATGTGTGAGCAAATCTTGCACAACACTGAATTACATATCAAGAAAACAAGCATAGAAGGAGGCTTAAAGACCATCACTTGACTGACCAGATTTAGGAGGCATTTAAACATCATGTGCAACGTACGAACTGACATAAACATTGCATATTTCAGATTCTATAATGAAATGCACATGTATTAGGTTATGCCATGTATGATGCCTAAATCTGCATTATAGCAAGCATGAGTGATTCATCATTGCACGCACAATTGAATTGCAGGTTAAGGGCCAGTTCTTTTCCACCTTTTCAGAGCTTATTGTCAAAATAAGCCATAAAAGCTCTAAAGAACTCGTTTTTGAGTTATGGGCCTGGGCTTAACTTATTTCCACCACCCATTCCTTCATAATGAGAAAAAGCTTGGGGGGAGGGGTTGCTTCCCGTAAAAGCTCACTTAAAATTGATGGGGTATAGCGAAATGACTCTGTTGTTTGCCCATATTACACTGAAAAAGCCACTGCTCAGGCCCGCGTCACACCCGACTCCCAAGTAAAAACAAACACGCAAGCGTTCGTTCCCCTGCCCGTCCGCATCTCCTCTCCCCTTTCCCTCTGCCTCGATACCCTGCCTGCAGCGCTAGGGTTCCTCCCGCGAGTTGCCACCGGTCCCATCTGCCCTGCTCCTCGACGATGCTCTCTCCAGCGAGGCTTCATGGCCTGCGGGTAGGGCTCCATCTCCCCGGTAGCACCTCCCTCTGGTGCTGCCCCTCACTCTATTGGTCCCCAGCAGCTGCTCTGCTATGGTCCGTCCAACGCTCCACTCCGGCGGCCGCCGCCCAACTACGGCCGATGCCCCACTCCGGCAGAAGGCCCCTCGTTCCCCCTCCCCTCCTCCTAGGCCATGGCCATGAGGTGCTGTTACAGGATGAGCTCATCCAACAAGGTGAGGATCTCCTCTGACTTTTTGCCAAATTTTCATTCTGATCTGCTATATGATGAATTGCTATGAGCTGCTACTGCTACTATATGATGAATTGCTATGAGCTGCTGCTGTTGCTACTATATGATGAATTGCTATGAGCTCCTTCTGCTGCTATATGATGAATTGCTATGAGCTGCTGCTACTGCTATATGATGCTTTCAAGTGGTGCTGCTATATGATAAAAACTAGCCACTTGGACCATGGAATTTTGATAGATAATGATTAATCATATAAATTTAGGGAATTATCCTCTGTTTGGAAGACATTGACCAAAGTAGGTTGTGCCAAGTAGATGGTATCTTTGTACTTGCATTTTGAACAAATAATGATGGTTTGTTTTCCTGTCATATTAATTACTGCGATGGGTTCAATTCATGATGTTTCAAGTCAAATTTATTTTCATATGGGCAGAAAAATGGCAAAATATAATGCAATAGACTTTTCACTGATCATACAACAGATAAGCTGAAAAAGCAGGCAATGAAAAGAACTGGTTGGCTTATCATCTCAAGCTTATATTCACAGGAGCTTATTTTCATAGGATAACTCAAAATAACTGGCCCTAAGAACCCTGGCCAACAACAATGCCAAACAAATAACATGTCACAATGATTTCAATGGAGTGACTTACCATACCACGCTGTATAGGCTCATCGCTACCCCTCATTTTTTTGTGATGTTCCATGAAAATGCCCCATACATCTTGTACTAAGAAATCTTGTACTTTTTCATTGCTACACCCCATCTACAAGTTGACACAACTAATTTGAGACATCTCTACATGATAATACATTGCATATCCCTTGCACATAATTAAACCACCAATTAACGATTGTGTGCATCACATAAACTAGCCATGACTCTGTGTACTGGACTTGCAGGCACTCTAAGGGAGCCTAATTTAGTGCACCAGCATTCCTTCATGCCAGCTTTGGCTTTGTGTAATGTATGACGTCTATATCTCTACTTTAGCAGCCAGTAGTGGTAATCATTGGCTACACAAAGGGATTACTGGTCGAAAATCCTAGCAAAGCACGTTGGCAGGCACACAACACTACAAGAGAGAGACACACTTACAAGATCATATCAATGCTTCAGTCCAATAGTTTGGTTGGCCAAGGTGTTAGATCCATAAGAAACATCGTCCTTGTGGCTCTTGCCAGCTCCATAACATGTAACAGCGACCTGTTAGTATATTTGAAGTACATCTGGCAGGTGATGCTGGACGGGTGTCGGGGCTGGATTTCCGGGACACAATATCCCAGCAAATGACCCCTCGTGTCGTCACCAGCCTCAGGATTACTTTTATTGGTGGACACGTCCTTGATATAGATTACCAAGTTGTTACAAGAATTGGATACAAGACCATAAAGGTCTAATTATACAACAAATGATTTCGGGTGACGGAAGGGACTCGTGGTTCTCCAACGCCGATGGGTCTCCATTCCCATAGGAACAACTGACCGGGTAATTCCTATCCCCTGTGGCTGCTATCCTAGGCTCCGCATGGACATCGTTGTGGTACTCCCCATTGAACTCCTGACCTAGCCAATTAAATAGCCAGGCACAAGCCTGTGAGTATGTTTGAATGTACTCGCAAACATAATGAACAAAAGATATACCGAATGCATATGCTCATGATGGATTAGATTATATGCATATGATGACTGAAATTAAAGCAGGGCATGTTAAACATTAGCATGTGCAGAAAAATGAGTATATAAAATTTTAGTGACAAACAAAGAAAGTTAATGGAACATCGGGCGTTGGACCGCCCGAGAATCCAAAAGAAAATTAAAAGTGGAGAATCGGGCGAGACAGGACCGCCCGAGAATCCAAAAGAAAATATAAAAATGGAGAATCGGGCGAGACAGGACCGCCCGAGAATCCAAAAGAAATGCCAAACGGGTGTCTAAAAGCGACGCCTCGAGAGGTCTTGAAAAGAAATGCCAAACGGGTGTCTAAAAGCGACGCCTCGAGAGGTCTTGAAAAGAAATGCCAAATGGGTGTCTAAATGCGATGCCTCGAGAGGTCTTGAAAATGAAATGAGTATCTTGGGTAGTCCAGCCATCCCAAGAGACACTCAGAAAAGAAAAAAATGACGGGGTTAGTCACAATAATATTCATATCATCAATAATATTCATGATAACATCAGTAGTGGCAATAATTACCCAGCAAAATAAATCATGCTCGATTTTAATTATTTCCTCCGGAGACTGACACTAAGACCGACACTTGACCAACCCAGACTGTAGTCCTTAACCGCGGACACGGCTATTCGAATAGGTATAACTCTGCAGAGGGTGTACTCTTTACCCACAATAAAGGATTTCTTTAGCCAGCACCGAGACGCTGGCTAATTCCAATTATGGTCTTTGGGTTGAAAACACACCTGACCCGCACGCACCAGCCTTAATTTTTCCCAGCCCAGGAAAAGCAGCGACAAAGTAAAACTCTAAGTGGGAAGGCCTCATACAACGACCTCCAATAGCATGAACGTTCAGCTTCGGTCCCAGACCGGCCATTCATGCCCCCGGACCAAGTGACATGCCTAGCAGTGATCAGATGGTATCTTTCACTATGGCCTCTCTGTATGGTGTGTGCAGGAAAGGGGTTAACAACTTACAGAACCATACCCTACCTGCGGCAGGGACAAGTGGCAGCACGAAACAAGTATGGAGGATACCGGAACAAGACTCGATGTACGGTTGACTCAGGAGGTTCAAATTTTCCTGCAGTGGTTAGCACAATATATTTCCTTGGTAGTACCCAACAGGGTCACCAACTGGCATGCCCCAACATGCCCTCACTGATCATTCTCGTCACCACGAGATTTCAGTCTCACGGTCACGTTTCTCGTGACTGATTCTTCCTGCAGATTAATCCGGACCAACATAGGCATATGAAAATAACCATGCTCACCCATACTTCATGTTTAAATGAAGATAAAAATAATTTTCAAGGGATCATACATGCATAACTAGCAATATGCAAATTTTATTTGAATTCAACAAATTCATGATCCAATTATTTTTGCAACAAATAACTATGCATTCACCATATCAAGTGTTCAAGATGCTTGCCTTGAGCATGCAGAAAGATTGGGTGCACTCCAAGACTTTGAAAATTTTCATCTTCCCTCCATTTTCCTGTTTTCAAGATATTGCAAATATCACCTAATTTGAAAATAGTAACAAAAGGTTTTTGGAAATTTTTGAAATAAATACTAAAATAACCTAGAGGAAGAATAATGAATTTTAGAAAAAGAATCAAATGATTTGGAGATCAGATGATTTTCCTAGGGGATTTCTAAGATGGAATAATTAAAGAATTGGACTATTTAATTGATCCAGTAGAGACAAAGCTTAGGAAAAATGTTCACCCTAGCTGGATTAATAGAGAATGATTTTAGGAGTATGGAGGAATTTGAATCACCAAATTTGGTTTTGAAATGACTGCTGTAGGATTATTTGAGATATGCTGGAAAGGAAAAAGAAAAAAGCAGAGTTGCGCCCTGAGCGCTGTTTAGTCGTCTGGCGCTACTGGGCCAGTCCCAGCCGTTTGGCCGTGCGGGAGGGCTGATGACGTCGATGGCGAATTCCTGAGTTTACGCTTTCCTCGTGCGAACACGATTTCTGGAGAAACCCGTCTCCACTTATCCGCGCGGCGCGGGTCGCAGTCGCTAACAGTGGCCCCCACCTGGCCCACCATTCAGGTTTGACTGGTCAGCCGCCCGCGTTTTCTTCTCTGGCAGAACAGGCGGGGCCCCGGTGACTGGAGCCGGCGAACGACGGCGCCCCATGGCGAGCTGAGCTCACCATCGGGCTCAGCAGGTTGGCGCGGTCCCGCCGGAGGGCGGCACGTTCTCCGGGGAGCACCAGGTCGCCGGTGACGAGCTCACCCGAAGAGCTCCAGCGGATGCAAATTGGGCGTCTCGCCCACGGTGGCTCCCGAGCAAAATTGAGCACGGGGATGGATTCACGGAACCGTGAGGAGGCTTCTGGTGCAGCGAGTGGAGAGGGGGAGGCACTGGAGAGGTGGGAGTCTTCATGGAAGTGGTGGTGGCATGGTTGCCGGAGACGAGGGATACGGCCACCTCGGCTTGATTGGCTGCTTGGGTTGGTTCACAGAGAGGAGAGGAGACATGGTCGAGGGTGCAGCGAGCTCGGGAGGCCTTTATATAGCCGCGGAGAGGCGGTTCGCACGACGCTGTGACAACCGACTCGTCGGCGGCCATTAATGGCGAGGAGAGGCGGTGGCGAGGCCGGTGAGGAGCGGTGGAGTGGTCGATGAGGTTGATGAGGATGGTGGCCGCCCGCGGATGAGCTCGGGTTGTTGGCAATTAAGGAGGCAGAGACGTGGCGGAAACGGACTCGTCGGTCGGCGGTTTGGATGGCGGTGGTCGGCGGTGGCCGGCGCTAGCGGCCAAGGGAGGGTGTCGGCAGGCTTCGAGGAGGATCAGATGATCCAGGGGAGAGCTAGGGCGAGCGGGAGAGGCAGCAGCAGAGTGGCTAGAGCTCAGGCCGACGTGGTGCAATACACGCACTCTGGCCGTGCTCTGGACACGCACACTAGCTGCTCGATGTAATGCCAAGGTGGGCTACAGTGGTCCAATCAGGATGAAATTTGGCAGGATAGTGCTACCTTGGATGAAAAGGATAGTGGACAAGTTATTTTAGCAGAATGAGCAAGTGTCTAGTGCAAGTTTAAGACCTTGCCCTATTCTGTCATGCTTGCAAGGTGTCTGATGAAATGCCAGGGGTGGCTAGGTGATTTTGTTGGAAGTGAGACTTAGCAGGTTGGTGCCTCTTTGGATGAGAAAGATGGTGCTAGGGTTGGATAGGCCAGAAGAGAAACTTGCAAGTGCAAGTTTTACCAGAATTCAGTTCTGGACAGAAACTTGGAGGATTTATTTGGTGAGTTTACAAGATGCAAATGGAGTTGTTCTTCTGGACTTAAGGGTTTAGTTGGAAGGACTATAAGGTAGAATAATTTCAGAATTTTTGGAGCAAGAAAAATTGAGGTTGTAGTTAAAACTAAAGAATGGGACAGAATTGAAAAGAGGAAGTTGTGCTCAAAATTTTCAAAAGACCAAGTTGGGTTTTTGCATAAAAATGATTTATAGGCATCACATGACCCCTCATAATTTTTATGAAATTTCTAAAGAACTATTTAAAATAGTTGTAGTGCAACAGAGGCATTTAAAGTATTGAAAATGCTATTAAAAGAATTATTTTGGGAAAATTTTATTATGAAAATATTTCCTACTGTTATTTAAAATATAAATGAAATGATTTAAGAAAACTACCAAAACCCATAATATTTTACAAAAATTTCTATATGGAGGGAAGAATTTTGAAAAACAGAAGACAGAAAAGAATCTGAAATTCATAAAAGACCTAGTATAATCCAAAATTTTATTTCTGGCCACATTTTACTTAATAAAAATATGGTTAAATTTTTGGGGTGTTACAAACTCTACCCCCCTTAGGAAAAATCTCATCCTCGAGATTTGTTAAGGGCGGAAGAATTAAATGTATATCACAACAAACAATCATATGCAGAATGCAATCATAGCAATGCACTTATGACATATGCCCTAAAGTACATCGCAAAAATTGCATCACGAAAATAAGTGCTAGATGCAGCAGCAACCACACTTATAACCGTCTACGGTTCGAAGGTAAGATCTACGGGTGTCGGTGTATAAAACATGGGTATTTTATACCCTGACTTATGCACAGACAGTAGCAGCCTCCTTGCCGGTCGGGGCCTTGCCGGGAACTGCCAAGACCAAGACTCCAAGACCAGCCGAAGAAGATACCAGGGAGAAGCTCAAGGCTCGACACTCAACTAACACCAAGGGTGAAGACAATTCCTCGCCGACAAGCATAAACCGGCAAGGTGAAGACCCGGCAAGCTCCATGCCGGCAAGCTTTTGCCAGCCCTCCAGCGCTCCACCTCGCCGCACAGGTGTTCGCTGATGCGTGAGGTGTCGACCGCACAGGTTGGTTGGTGAGGCTTATCGGGCACGTGTCAGCTCGCTGGGAAAAGATTTGCTTCTAATGACACCCGTCCAGGAGGCGTGTCAAGATAATACGAGGTGGCTGGGCAAGCGGTGCAGAAACTTTGCCGGGACTGCCTCTCCGCCTGACACCTAATGGCGCAATAAATGCCTTTGTCCTAAACTGGCAGAGTTAGGTACGATAGCACTGTTTACTATCTAGTCACACTGTAATTACTGTTTTGCCACTGTGGTAACCCCTTGAACTATAAAAGGAGGGCCAAGGCAACAATTTAAGGGATTCGGACTATTGGAGATTCACACAAGCACCTCTCGCGTAGCTGCTCTCCCCACACCTTGCCAGGGGAAGCGCTCCTTGTACTGTGCTTCCGCATCGCTAATACACCAAAAGCAGGAGTAGCATTTTACGCTCCTCGGCCCGAACCTGGGTAAAATCCCTCGCGCTCCATTGTTCATGCTCTTTGTGCACGTCGATCCTCCCCGCCGAACCACAAAGGGGCTGCATGGCCCCAAAGATGGTCGTACCCCGACATCTTTGGCGTGCCAGGTAGGGGAGGAGAGGCGTTTGTGCGAACCTTGATCAGCGGACCGCGCGTCTTCTTCATCTTCATCGTCAACTTCTTCACCGTCCTCCTCGTCATCGATGGCGCCCAAGAAGAAGGGCATCACGATGATGGCCACCTCGCACGCGTCCGCAGGCGGCGCGGGCGGCGCAACAAATGCGGGCGGCGCGGGCACTGCGGTCGGCACGACCAGCGCGGGCAGCGCAGTCATTACGCCCACCGCGACCGGCACAAGGGACGAGCACGACGGAACCGGTCGACCTCCTCGATCCTCTGGCGAACGGAGCCGCAACGGCGCAGGCGGAGCGGGCGGACCCCTTCCTCCTCCTCCTCCTCCTCGCCGCGACGACAAACGCAGCCGCCAGGGCGGCAACGCCCGGGCTGGCGCGAGCCGAGACCCCGCTGCAGCGACGTCCAAGGACGCTGCTTCGGGACGAACGCCGCGCCCCTCACACGATGGGCGCGGTACGACCCCGAGCGGCGCCAACGACTCCGGGCAGCGGCGCCCTCACGGCAAGACGCCCGTGGACCAAGCCCCAGACCCTCAGGCACCGCCTCCGCCATGGCGACCCGCTGCTGATCATGTGCCACGGCAGCAGAGTCGCGATGGCGCTCCTACTGGCTTTTCCAGGAGTAGAGCGACGTCGCGCTCTTCGCTCCCGGCCATGCCAGCCATAGCGGCGGAGGCAGTGGCGCGGGCTCAGATGTTGCTAAACTTCCCTCCGGCAGCGGAGAAGATGGACGAGTGGAGAGTCACCATCCAGACCTTGATCAGATTTGCCGAAGCCAGTAAATCACAGCAAGCGGAACCCTCGTGGCGTCCACGACCGGCGCCGGCATTCCCAGCTTGTGGCCGCGCTGACAGAACTGCGCCAACAGTGCAGTCTCCGCCGCGGCAACAGCTTCAACAGCAACAACGCCAACAACCGCGACAAGCCCAGCAACCTTTTGGGCCCGATGAGATGTCGATCGCGTCTTCGGATCCACGAGCGCGGCAAGATCAGCGACAAGTACTGCAAGACAGGCAAGCTGAAGACGCCCACACCACCATCGAACGGCGCCGCGAGGCACGCCGTCAATCCGACGCGCGTAACGGCCCCGTCGCTGATGAGCCTACGCCGGGGGTCGGCGGATACCTACCTTACGAGGTTGGGTGTCCTGCCTTCACTCGTGAGCTGCGGCAAGTCCGGTGGCCGTCCGTTCGAGCCTTCAAGCCAGAAGTGCCGGAAAAATACGACGGCAAGCTAAACCCGGCAGAATTCCTGGGCATCTATACGATTGCCATACAAGCTACCGGAGGAAGAGATGAGAAAATCCTCGCCAACTACTTTCCGTTGGCACTGAAACCCAACGTGAGGTCTTGGCTGATGAACTTGCCAGAGAACTCCATCTCTTCGTGGTCAGACCTCTGCAACGAATTCGTTGGTGCCTTTACCGGGGGCCACAAGACTCCTGGACAGCCCAGTGATCTGCAGGTGATCCCACAAAGAGACGGTGAAACCTTGCGCAAGTACATCCAGAGATTCAGCCGTGTACACCGCAACATTCCAGACGTCCACCCCGTAGCCGTGATTGCTGCCTTTCACACGAATGTGCGCAATCAGAGGATGCGGGAGAAAATGAACGTCAAGTTGCCCAAGACCGTCAACGAACTCTACACGCTGGCGGACAAGTGTGCATGCGCCGAGGAAGGAAGAAGGCTTCCCGGAGAGGATGTTGGCACCAAAGTGGATTCTGAGGACGATGATGCTGCCACCCCGGGGAAGAAGGGCCGAAAGCGCAACAGGAAGCGCAAGGGCAAGACTGTGATGGCCGTCGAAGGTTCCGGCAACTCTGAGCCCGCCAAGAAAGCCAAAACAGAGAGTCCCGGCAAGGAGGCAGCTGCATGCGCCGCTTGTCGGGAGGCGGCGGCAAATGAGAAGGCCGGCAAATCCGATGGGCCGTACTGCGAGATCCACCGCACCAAGGGCCATGATCTCCAAGAGTGCCGGCAGGTCGAGCACGTTGTCGAGAAACAGAAGGCTGAATACGAGAAGCGCGACAAAGAAAAGGGTCAAGATGGTGCTGGTGGGTCCGGCAAGAAAGGCCGCGGTGGTCGACGGGGCCGCCGAGTCAAGGCCAAGCAGCAAAAGGAGAAGCCTGCTATGGGCCATGAAAAGAAAGAGGGAGATGGTGGAAGTAGCAAAGAAGGAGATGACGATGAGACCAGCGAGCCAGAATTCCAGAAGGCGACTGATGCCATGTGAGTTGACGGAGGCGCATCTTTGCACTCATCCCACCGCCAACTTAAGTAGTGGGCTCGTGAAGTTAACACGGTAGAGCCGGCGATGGGCTCTCAAAAACCACTCAAATGGTCGCACACGCCTATCATCTTTGATGCTGAGGACCACCCTGATCGCATAACCGCGGTCGGGTGCTTGCCGTTGTTGGTCTCGCCAACGATTCGCAACCTCCAAGTAACAAAGATGTTAGTTGACGGTGGGGCCGGCCTGAACCTGATCTCTCCGGAAGTTATCAAGAGGCTGCAGATCCCCAATGAGGAACTCGAGAAAACGGGCACGTTTCAGGGAGTGAACCCGGGAAGAAGCCAGCCCAAGGGAAAGATCACATTGCCGGTGACGTTTGGCGGGGAACTGAATTACAAGACGGAAAAGATTGTCTTTGACGTCGTCAAGACCCCCCTGCCGTATAATGGAATTCTTGGCCGCCCAGCCTTGGCAAAGTTCATGGCGGCATCTCACTACGCTTATAACTCATTGAAGATGCCGGGGACGATGGGTGTCATTTCCATCAACTCCGACAAGAAAGATGCAGTCATTTGCGTCGACAAGATGTACAGGGATGCGGTTGCAGCAGAGGTGGCCAAGGCGCCAGCTCCCACCAAGAAGAAGGAAAAGAAGAATTCCGGCAAGACCTCCCGCAAGGATTCCAGGAAGCGCACCTCTTCGGAGTGCTGCGCACCCGTTGAAGACTTGTCGGAATGCTCTGCCGGTGAGAGATCCAAGGCCACCGCACCGGCGACCAAGAAGGTGCTGGCGAAGGAGGACGGCGCCGACGGTACCTTCACCATCAGCGCCACCCTTGACAGCAAATAGGAAAGCGCGCTCGTTACCTTCCTGCGGGCGAATGTCGATGTGTTCGCGTGGCGACCGTCTGACATCCCCGGCGTTCCCAGGGAGGTAATTGAGCACCACCTTGCCGTTTGTCCCCACGCTCGGCCCGTCAAACAGAAAGTCCGGAAGCAAGCTTTGGAGCGGCAGCAGTTCATTGCCGAAGAAATCAAGAAACTTGAAACAGCAGGCCTGGTCAGAGGAGTGTTACATCCCACGTGGTTGGCGAATCCGGTGGTGGTGCGCAAGGCAAACGGGAAGTGGAGACTTTGTACAGACTACACTGATATCAACAAAGCTTGTCCAAAAGATCCTTTCCCATTGCCGCGCATCGATCAAATTGTGGACTCCACCTCAGGCTACGATCTGCTCTCCTTCCTTGATGCATATTCAGGATACCATCAAATATTCATGGCCAAGGAGGACGAGGAGAAAACCACATTCATTACTCCATGTGGCACGTACTGCTTCGTGCGTATGCCTTTCGGATTAAAGAGTGCCGGTTCCACGTTTGCAAGAGCAGTCCAGATTGGTTTTGAACCCCAGCTGCATAGGAATGTAGAAGCCTACATGGATGATATAGTGGTCAAAACCAAGGACAAATCAACCCTCATTCAGGACTTGGAAGAGACATTTGCAAACCTGCGCAAGATTAATCTGAAGCTCAACACCGAGAAGTGTGTATTTGGCGTCCCGTCCGGCAAACTTCTCGGATTCTTTGTATCTCAACGGGGAATTGAGGCAAATCCCGACAAGATCAAGGCAATTGAGTAGATTCAAGCACCGAAAAGCGTCAAGGATGTGCGACATCTTGCCGGTTGTGTTGCTGCCTTGAGTAGGTTCATTTCAAGATCTGCCGAGCGTGCCTTGCTGTTTTTTAAAATTTTGAAAAAGGTAGGTCCAATGAAATGGACTCCAGAAGCGGAAGCCGCGCTGCAAGACTTGAAAGGATACCTCTCCTCTGCGCTGACACTAGTTGCGCCTAGACCACAGGAGCCGTTACTGCTATACATAGCGGCAACGAACCAAGTGGCCAGTGCTGCATTAGTGGCACAGAGGGAAATCAATGACGAAGAAGCAACCACGGCAAGCCCATCCGACGACAAACCGGAATCTTCACCGGCAAGGTCTGGCGCCGACAAGACAAATACAGCGCCAGCAAATGAAGCTGGTCAGCAAGTGCCACCGAAGAAGAAAATGGTGCAGCGACCGGTGTATTTCGTTAGTTCCCTTCTGCAGGGGGCTAGATCGAGATACTCTGGAGTGCAGAAGTTGCTTTTCAGCCTCCTTATGGCCTCGAGGAAGCTGCGTCACTACTTCCAAGCACATGAGATCACCGTTGTCACTCGCTTCCCGCTGCAACGCATCTTGAGAAATCCAGAGGCAACCGGCAGGGTAGTGGAGTGGGCGTTGGAATTGTCAAGCTTTGCACTCAAGTTTGAAAACACTTCAACAATCCAGAGTAGAGCCCTGGCAGAGTTCATTGCTGAATGGACACCAACGCAAGACGAAGAGATTCAAGAAACGGCTCTCCCCGGCAAGGAAACAACAAGAGAATGGGTTATGTACTTCGATGGTGCCTTTTTGCTGCAAGGCGCCGGTGCCGGAGTACTGCTTGTCGCACCCACCGGGGAGCACCTCAAGTACGTGGTCCAAATGCACTTTCCCAGGGAACAAGCTACAAACAACACGGCTGAGTATGAAGGGCTCCTTGCCGGTATTTGGATCGCAGTAGACCTTGGAATCAAGAAATTGATCATCCGCGGTGACTCACAGCTTGTTGTGAAGCAAGTGAACAAAGATTACCAGAGCCCATTGATGAGAGCATATGTGGAAGAAGTGAGGAAATTGGAGGAATACTTTGACGGACTGCTAACAGAGCACGTCCCTCGTGCGGAAAACAGTGTTGCTGATAGCCTGTCAAAGTGTGCCGCGCAAAAGCTTCCCGTGGAGCCGGGAACCTTTGTGCTCCATTTGAATCAACCCACAGTTATTCCATCGACGCAGGCCAGTAAGAGAAGAAAGTTGAGTACCGGCAAGTACTTTCCGGCAGAGCTCCCAGAAGCCACCGGCAAGGACGCTGCCGGGAACAACGACACGGCTGGTGGTGAGCGACGGCTTAGCGCGGGACCACAAGTTCTTGCCGCGGGAGCAAGCGCTCCCATGGCCGAAGAGAAGCCTTTAGTCCTTGTCGTCGAGCCACAGGCTCCGGCATGGGCACAGTAGATAGTCCGTTTCCTTCAAACAGGAGAACTCCCCGATGAGTAAGAGGAAGCTGAGAAAGTAGCCCGCCAGTCAAGTATGTATCAGTTTGTGGATAGCATCCTGTACAGAAAATGACCGAACGGTGTGAAATTGAAGTGTATCTGCCGGGAAGACGGACTAGAGCTGTTGGCAGAGATACATGGAGGCATATGTGGTTCTCACATAGGATCAAGAGTACTTGCCGACAAGGCTTCTATTGGCCCACCACCCTCCAGGATGCGACTGAGCTAGTAACCAAGTGTGAAGCATGCCAGTTCCATTCAAAGAATGTACATCAACCAGCTCAGGCTCTCCAAACGATCCCTCTCTCCCGGCCCTTTTCGGTCTGGGGGCTCAATATCTTGGGCCCCTTCCCCCGCGCTGCCGGGGGCTTCGAGTACTTGTAGGTCGCCATCGACAAGTTCACGAAGTGGCCAGAAGTGGAGCCAGTGAGGAAGGTGATAGCGCAATCAGCCGTCAAGTTCTTCAAAGGATTAGCTTGCCGTTTCGGGGTTCCTAACAGGATCATCATCGACAACGGCACACAATTGACGAGCCGCACCTTCATGCAGTACATTCAAGACCTTGGCAGCAAGATCTGTTTTGCATCTGTCGCTCACCCGAGAAGCAACGGCCAAGCGGAAAGGATGAATGCTGAAGTGCTGCGTGGTCTCAGGACCAGAACTTTCGACAAGCTGCGCAAGTGCGGAAAGCACTGGATTGATGAGCTACCAGCGGTTCTTTGGTCACTCAGGACGACACCAAATCGAGCTACCGGCCAGACACCCTTCTCCCTAATCTATGATGCAGAGGCGGTGCTCCCCACGGAACTCATATACGGGTCACCTCGAGTGCTTGCTTACGATGAAGCCGAGCAAGAGCGGCTGCGGCAAGACGATGCGTTGCTCCTTGAGGAAGATCGTCTTCGGGCGGCTGTGCGAGCTGCACGCTACCAGCAAGCCTTGCGCCGCTATCATAGCCGCAAAGTGCACGGCCGAAGCATTGAGGAAGGCGACCTTGTTCTTCGGCGTGTTTAGTCCGCCAAGGGATCAAACAAGTTGACGCCAAAGTGGGAAGGCCCTTACCGGGTAGTACGAGTCACCAGGCCCGGCGCAGCCCGGCTGGAGACTGAAGATGGCACCCCCAGTGCAAAACTCATGGAATATTGAGCATCTTCGCAAGTTCTACCCGTGAGGCGCGGTTGCCGGGACATCTCCCAGCAACCCCTTTTGTACGAGCCTTGTCGGCCAGACATGTAACCGTTTGTACAAAGCCAGGCGCAGATCCTGTGCATAATAAAGCTAAGTGTTTCACAACTCCTCATACATATTCATTTATATGTCAATGCATGTAATGTTGTGATTTACATTTTAGTTTGTATGAGATGGCTAATGAACCGTCAAGGTTCCCAAAACCCTCTTTTCTCTTCTTTCTTTGCCTTAAAAGGACAAGGGAATCCCGCGCGCAGGTTTCCCTGGGGGAGTGGAGATGGGTACCGTATCTACGTTCGAAGCGATCATTTCATGCAACAAGAGAAACGATGCAGAGAAAAGCTAAGTTGGAAGATTTTTAAAAAAAATTCCTTAGTTACATTCGCGCTCTCCCTTGAACAAATTTGCGCTTTGTATGAGAAACCTGCACGCGAGAGGAACCTTGTCGCGATCAGTCCGCGCCCTAGGTTGCCTCGAGTCCGCTCGGCAAACTTGGCGGCTGCGTTCTGGCCCAGCAAGTCGCCTTGCCGGCAGCGGCACTTCCAGCAAGCTGCTAAGGACCCGTTCCTCGAAGCGCTCGCGGCAAAGTGTGCGCACCGGCAAGCTCCCGATAAAGCGTAGGGAACACGTTCATGCAAAGGCAAATAAAAAGGGAAGCATCATGTATTTGTTTAAACCCGGCAAACACTAGATATTCATTGAAAAAGTACTCGATTACATTTTCATCGGCCCTTTGCCAGGGTTTATCTCAAGTGCAGTACAAGGGCAAAAGGGGCGCCTAGGCGGATCGATCCCGGAGAGCCAGATGATGGTGCTGCCGGCGATCAATACGAGACGAAGGAGTCGGGGCCGTCGTCCTCGACCTTCACGCCTGGTGCGCCGCCGTCATCATCGTCATCCTCAGCATCGCTGGAGGAAGCGGTGTCGGAGTCGCTCGAGCTTTCCGCGCAGCACTCCAGACGAGCGCCTGAAGCCCCAAAGAACTTCACAACGAGCGCGTCTAGTCCATCCAGCCTGAAGTGAAGGAGGTGCCCCTGCCCTAAGCAACGGACGCGGGCGAAGGACTTCCACCCGCGGGTGAGCTACATGATGCCGTTATTGGAGGTCTCAACGGTTACCCACACTGGGCCGTTGCAGCATCCATCAACACGCAGTCATAGACCGGGCAGCTGGCGGCCTTCCATCTCTCCAGCAAAGGGACGAGGAAGTCGCAGCCGACTCCGCGGCTGGTCGCAGAACTCCAAGACGAACTCCTCCGCCGTGTCCACCGTGTGGCCTTCTGCCGGCGGAGGAGGAGCCGAAGATGGAGCGGCAAGCGCCCCGCCACGGCCACTTCGACCGTGAGCTCCGCGTCGCCCATGACCACGGGCCGCGGCCCCTCCTTGGGCACCGAAGCCAGCCTCCGCGGCCACGGCCGAAGCTCGGGCATGGAGTCAGGAAGAAGACCTCGCCACGGCTGCCGGGGCACGACCGCGACCTCTTCCCCTCACCATGGCGTTGCCGAATGCAAAAGAAGAAAAAGATATCAGAAAGGGGCAGCAGTTGCTATACGAGGAGGCGAAAGGAGATGAATGAGCATCGCATCCCCGCACCCCCCCTCTTTATAGGAAGGATGCGGGGGCTGGCCCTTCACCGTCCTCGGGCGGCCGCCCAACCTCCCCAATCCTCCGCTCTGCACTCATGGACAGACGCACTAACTCCAGCGACCGTCCAAGTTCGCCAATCCCGCGTTTTGCGCCCATTACCAGGCGCACCGCTCCAACGACTGCCCCTCTTCGCCAATCCACTGCCCTGCATGCATACAGACGCGCGTGACGGAGGGGCGCAAAAAAGGAGGAGTAAAGACAGATATAACAGTTACTCCTCGCCACGCGTAGCCGCGCGCCGATTCATGACTAGCCCGACGGCAAGGGTTGCCGAACGACGGCCGAGGACGCGCCCAAGTCCAAATTAGTGAGGAAGCAAAGAAGATCATCATGACCAAAAATTATAACGACGGTTTCCCGCCGCGTGTCTGTGCATTACTTTGGCCTAGCCCAACGACGCTTCGGACGCGCGTATGGCCCAGGCCCGGGGGCTCCTGTCGGTGTATAAAACATGGGTATTTTATACCCTGACTTATGCACAGACAGTAGCAGCCTCCTTGCCGGGAACTGCCAAGACCAAGACTCCAAGACTAGCCGAAGAAGCTACCAGGGAGAAGCTCAAGGCTCGACACTCAACTAACACCAAGGGTGAAGACAATTCCTCGCCGGCAAGCATAAACCGGCAAGGTGAAGACCCGGCAAGCTCCATGCCGGCAAGCTTATGCCAGCCCTCCAGCGCTCCACCTCGCCGCACAGGTGTTCGCTGATGCGTGAGGTGTCGACCGCGCAGGTTGGTTGGTGAGGCTTATCGGGCACGTGTCAGCTCGCTAGGACAAGATTTGCTTCTAATGACACCCGTCCAGGAGGCGTGTCAAGATAATACGAGGTGGCTGGGCAAGCGGTGCAGAAACTTTGCCGGGACTGCCTCTCCGCCTAACACCTAACGGCGCAATAAATGCCTTTGTCCTAAACTGGCAGAGTTAGGAACGATAGCACTGTTTACTATCTAGTCACACTGTAATTACTGTTTTGCCACTGTGGTAACCCCTTGAACTATAAAAGGAGGGCCAAGGCAACAGTTTAAGGGATTCAGACTATTGGACATTCACACAAGCACCTCTCGCGTAGCTGCTCTCCCCACACCTTGCCGGGGGAAGCGCTCCTTGTACTGTGCTTCCGCATCGCTAATACACCAAAAGCAGGAGTAGGGTTTTACGCTCCTCAGCGGCCCGAACCTGGGTAAAATCCCTCGC
The DNA here is from genome assembly GCA_039707655.1 of Elymus sibiricus. NCBI lineage: Eukaryota > Viridiplantae > Streptophyta > Magnoliopsida > Poales > Poaceae > Elymus > Elymus sibiricus. Next base: position 340,438,266 of record CM077666.1, on the reverse strand, counting down.
GCACCATTGTTCATGCTCTTTGTACACGTCGATCCTCCCCGCCGAACCACAAAGGGGCTGCATGGCCCCATAGATGGTCGTACCCCGACAACGGGGTCTTGTGGAAGGGTTCCTGGTGCGGGAGCACATTCTTCTTCTTCCGGAGGAAGTGGAGGAAGCAGACGAAGAACGCGTCCCTCCTGAGTTGGCAGCGTTGGTCCGCCAATGGTGATCTGGGGATTCAGAATAGCAAGATAATGGAGATACTCCATTAGTTGCTGAGTTAAACGTTCATGTGCCATCACATACTGTGGCACCCCGGCTCAAAGAGACCGGAACACCCCGTATTCCAGCCCAGAGATCAAGTCTTCTGGAATACGGCACTGCTTGGCATAGAACAAATCAGCTCTTTATTACAAATATTACGGGTACAGGGGCCTATATTACAAAGGTTATAGGGGCACGACGACACTTCGCCTGCTAAGGTAGTTCTATGCTAGCAGCGGAACAACTCGTAGCGGAATAAATTCTAGCAGCGGAACAGCGACGACGGTGATGAACTCCACTCCGCAGGGACTCTGGCTGGGACGCAATCCTAGCGCGCAAACTCGGGATCCTCGACAAGCAATCAATCACGGCATGACCTGCAATCTGGCATGACACGCCAGGTGAGTACTTTGAATGTACTCGCAAGCTCACAGCAACCAAAGCAATCAAGACAAACAACAGCATGGCATTTACAGGTTAATCATCAATGATGAACATGATACTACTAGAACAACATGAGGGTGAGCATGGCATGTACAAGCTACTCATGATATGAACATGATGATACTAGCACTAGCATGCAAGGGGGTCGACGTTTAAGGTCTCATGGACCAACTTACTCTGTTCGGAGGTTATCTCGTAACCACCTTAGGTATCAATCTTTCTTACCGTCGTGATCATCACACGATCACCTCATGATCAGCCATCACCAAGAATACCATCGTGATCATCTCGTGACCACATAAAGATCAACCAACTTATTTTCTCATCGAACCGGGATTGTTATTATTCAGATTATTATTACTGTTGACCCATAGTGTGACCTAGTACGAACTTTGTCCATATCCGAGGACGCGGCTATCGATTGATTATACACTCTGCAGAGGTTAGTACACTGTACCCACACTACGGAACTCATGGCCTCGTGCTCCCATTCGGGTGGACCAACGACATTCCAACAAAACCAATCTATTGCATGACACTCTCCCGGCCACTCCGACAAACTCCCCTTTGGGCTATGTCCTGGGTTGCCCCGATGTCAACTCGTGACATCCGCCACCTCTGTGGCTACCACCATCGTGGCCAACAAAACAAACTCGTCCCTAACGGGGACAACCGCGCGCAACCAACTCGGGCACACAAGGCTTATGACCGCCTACCTGATCAGGGCAGCGCGCGCACATAACCTTCCCTAGTTGGAGGCACCCGCGAGAGGCATGACAATAGACCGCAATAGGGCCTCCCCATCCAGGCAAGTGTGGTTGCACTGGTGAGCTCGATTCGGTGGCACCATGACTCAGCCAACAGATTTATTCAAGTTCGATTAATGTCCAGTTTAACTTGAATGGTGATGAGCTGAGTCACAACAACATAATGAAATAACAATGCATATGAGCATGATATCAATGTAACCATGGATGGGCAACATAACCTTTTAACAACATAACATCAACAACAATAACTCATTTAGTCTACGGGATGCAAATGTACATAGCATAACGGTGATCATGAATATCACAGGTATTTTCATATCAAACCATAATGATCCAGATGAGCATATCATTATCACTATCATCTGAAATGATTACAAGAATAAAACATGATAAGAATAACCTTAGCAATTAATCATATCACTTACTAGATGAAACTGAACATGGCATAAGCAATGAGCATGGATTCACATGCATATTAGTAACATTCAAAATAATTATATGAATCGATAATTATTCAAACATTTAAGTGAAAACCATGGCTATTGCAATGCCATCATGCAAGTGGCTGTTGTGGCTTGCCTAGGGATGGAGGAACCACCGGGAAGAAGTGCGAGACACTCGCGGAATTTTTTTCCGGAAACGGTTCCCTCTCGAAGGGGGCTGAATAAGGGCAGGGGCAAAATGGTCATTTTCAGAATGTTACAACATGGTGAAAATGATGCCAACAGATCGGGCTCCACGAACTGAGATCGTGGGCTTTGGAATCACCAGATTCGGAGTCACGGTTGCGGAGATACGGCCGTTCATTCATTAGGCAGAAAATCAAATAAAAATATTCATTTCTGTGCTTAACGGGCGAACGCCCACAATATAAGGGTTTCGGCTGGCGGTTGAGAAGTTGAAGCGCATTTCTGAAAAATACGCCTTTAGTGCAGAGAAGGCGTGACTGTTTACGCTTTCATAAGGTGAAAGCGCACTCTAGGGAAATACGTCTCCACTTGCCACGTCAGCGGGCCCGCGTGAGAGGCTTACAGGCGGGGCCCACCACTACTCCCTCTCTCTCTCTTCGCCGTCTTAAACCTCCCGACGGGGAGAAGCACAGAGAGCCTGGCCGAGCCTCGCGCCGGCGACTCTGGCCGTCCCTCGTGGTGCTCCGGCCACCGGAGTGATCAGGGCGGCGCCGCGCGTCGGGTGGGCTACCTCACGGGTGCCGGAGACGACCAAGGCGAGTGGGGCTTTGGCTCCCGCGGGTGACGGCTTCGACCGGACTTGGGCTCGGAGGCACAGTCCACCGGAGGGGAAAAAGAGGTGTTGGGGCGGCTCTAGGGTGGTGGTGGAGGTCTCTGGTGGAGGTTAGAGGGAGAGGAAAGCTCAACATTTCCCGAATTTAAGAGGAGGACAACGGCGGCCATGGTGGCAGTGGCGGCCGAGGAGGGCGGCTCGAGCTCGATGGAGAGGCTGGGCAGGGTCCTAGGAGAGTGGAGAGGAGGATGGATAGCTCGGAGGACCTCGGGGATGGCTTAAGTAGCCGCGGCGAGATGCCCGTGCTCGGGTGCCTCCAAGGGCGCTCGGCGAATGCACTGGCATGACCGCGTGCGCGTGCGCACGCGCGGAGGGGGAGAGAGGCCAGGGGAGTGCACGCGGTGCGGAGATGCCATGGGGGAGGAAGAAGACATAAGCAAGGCGACGACGGCCACGGGCACGAGGGGCGGCGTGGCTCGCCGGAGAGGAAAGAGGAGGGGGAGCGGGGTCCAGAGGGGACGCGTGGACGCAGGAGAGCTCGAGCAGTGCGGTGTCGCGAGGGTGACATTTGGGCGGCGACAGAGGGGTCTCGGCGGCCAGAGCATGCGTTTGGCCTGCCAGACCGCGTGGTCACCACGTGCACTGGTGCACGCGGGACTTTAGGGCCACCCACACTATGTCTAGAGTGTAGTCCTTCCAAAGTGGGACCTCCCTGAGGTGATGGATCGAAGAAATCCACTGTGAGCTGATGGGAATGATCGACTGAAGTTTGCTGTAGCAAACTTGGGCATGAAATTGTGGTCAAATGGAATCAGATACGAGCTAACCAGGACGTCACAGAGGTTTAGGGTAGGAAGGACTATGATCCTGTGGATTTTGAAAAGATTTGGACCAGTATTTAACATAGTTGCTTCACAACTGCAAAAACTGGTCCAGAATATAGATCATGAAGTAGCACTCACATGGAGAGTTTGATAGGTCTGAAATTTGGTGGAGTATAATTATTTGGGCATATGAAGGCACCATAAAAATTTCATCCCATTTGGATAAATATAAATGGTACTTCCTTCACAATGCCCCACACTGGACAGAAACTTTGGGGAATTTTGTAGAGAAAATAGCTTGACCAAATGATGTGAATTTTGGCATGCTGAAAGGATATAGGGATACTTAGGTCCTGGATTAATTTAAGATTTTATGAAGCAATATAAAATATAGTTGCTTCACAACCTAAAATTTTGACTAGAAACAAAGATTTGAAGGTGTGCTCACATAGATTGTTGTATGGATATTAAATTTTGTGGAGAGTAATTATTTGATCATATGGATGACCTGCCAAAATTTCAACTCATTTCGATTAGCCTAGCTAGTACTTCCTTCACAAAGCTTCTCTCTGGACAGTAACTTTGGAAATTTGCTGAGGAAGATTTACTAGGAAAATGGAGCTGAATTTTGGCATGTGGCAATTATTTGGATAAGAGAGAGTGCACAAAAATTTTGAGGGCAATCAAGAAAATATAAATAGCACTTCCTTCACAAAGTGCCATATTGGACAGAATAGGAAATGAATATTCCTGAATTATTTTTGAACTAGGCATGGATGGGTTTTGACATATTTGTGGAAGATATGATCCAAAGAATTTATGAGAATTTTGTGGGAATTTTAGGAATGACAAAAATATAGGTTGCTTCACAACCTAGGGCAAACAGGGTTATTCCTTTAATAGAAAAAGGAATATTCCCAAGAAATAAATATTGGAGTTGGGCTAAGATGGAAATGGCATGGCCTTGGGATAGATTTGAGAATGACAAGCCACTAGGAAGTGGCAGGAGAGAAGATCTTCCCAGATTTCAAGACCACATAGCCACAGAAAAAGAACTCCAAATAAAAATTCGAAGAAATCCAAAAGAAAAAGAAAGGGCCAAAAATCGGGGTGTTACACATACTGTATGAGATAGACCAGAGCTGGATCGCTTTCTATACATTCACAGCGGAACGTAGCTTCTACTCCAAAAGCTGCGCGGCTCGGGAAATAGCATTATTCCCTTTGGCTGGCACAGGGTACCGCAAATTGAAGACGGGTAACTGCTTCGTAAGCAGCGGCCTCGATGGCCATGCCTGAGGTTGGCATGGATCCCCCGATGAAGACAACGTACGGAGGGCCTTGGTTCAAATCCGCTGGTGGGATTTGCACAACTGCCTAGTATTTCGAGCAATCGGAGGTGATCCTCATCTTGTACAACTCATACTGGGGTGGGTGGATGGAACCAAGGGTATTGCGGGTAAAATCCCACAAAATCTTAACAAAACTACCAGGGCTTGCATCTGGGGTTCTCAGGTAGACTCCGGGGTGTGACATGGAGGAATGAATGGGAAAAGCAGTGCTCAAGGTTGATGGTTGCTGGTGTTGGATATGGAAGTGGTTTCTTATAGAGCGCCTAGGTTAGGGAGACATGAGGCGGCGCCAGTATGACTTGTGTATTGGCTCCGGCGTGGGGTAGTCAGAGTCAAAATTTCAGACTCCACTTCCCAAAAGGAAAGTGACGTATTACTGTGCGTGTCGGTTAGGGGGGAGGGGTTCGGTAGTCACGTCTAGAATTTACTCAGCCACCACACGTCAACAATTTATGCCGAATCACGCATACTTCTATTGGCCCACAAGTAATTTACAACTTACCCCGCCATACAACTGCTACTACGAAAATACAGGGACACCGGGCCACTAAGGCTCGTCAACAATTCTGGTGGACTCAGTCTACCTCATTGACATCTAGCTGGGCGCGTCTTGTAGATGTCGAGGCCTCTCCGTGAGCTTCAGTATCGGAGCTGACCGGGGTCGGATGGGGAGCTACAGGGCTGGGGTAGCGGTGGTGTCCCTCGCGAGGTGTCGAGGTCACCGTCCCGTTGGAGTAGGTCTCCAAGAGACGACGGAGTTCCCCTGGGGGAGCGAAGGCATTGCCCGGAAAGATAACCGGGGCGGATCTTGGAGGCTCAACTGGCCTCCCAAGCAGTACTATCGGAGCGTCGATGGCGGGTGTAGCTTCACTTCTCACCGGGGTCAGGAGAGCGAGCATCCTGCGGGTCGCGATCAGATCAAGGGTGACCTGATCGAATAGTGCCTCTTGCGCTCTCAGGTAGTGCACCAGATGCACTAGGGCAGGATCCGTCTCATGGTCTCCGTTGGCGACTTGGGTCGGGCTACCATAGCCTTCACGACTAGGGTAGTAGTAGAAGGGGCGGATGTTAACTCTCGGCGACAGATGCCGGAGTTGAACTACAGCCTCTCGGGCTGCAAGTTGGATGGCTTGGGGCTCGTCGGAGGTCGTCCTCCCGGTGAACCGGTAGGGGCGTTCGGGTGTGGTGCTCCTCCCGTAGATATGCACCATGGCCCAGAAGTGATGGATGGCATCACTCGTGTGCTCCTGGTACACAACATACTCCGGGGGCTCTTCTATGCCAAGAGCACGACGGGTGAGATTGGAGAGGATGGCTACAAAGCCTCCCAGCTCGGCTGCAGTGGTCTCGTTGCGAACGATGGTGCCAGGCATCTTGGTGATTGGATATCGAACAGAGAGTGAGGCTGTGACGTGTTGAGTTTGGAGCAAGGCTCCTTTTATAGGCCAGTGGAGTCTTCCATCGCAAGCTTGTGGATGGGACAACTCAGGTGTCGAACACAGGCACACGGCCTATGGGCAGACTGATAGGTTGGCCACCGACTGTCCAAAGATGCCGGCTGGCCACTGTGCAAGCTATCGGAGGAGATGGATTTGCCTACAGACAGGAAAAGATTTGGATGGTGTGGAAACCTAAGGATAATGACCAGGCAAATATCCCAGCAAATGACCCCTCATGTCGTCACCAGCCCCAGGATTTCTGTTACTGGTGGACACGTCTTTGATACAGATTACCAAGCAGTTACAAGAATTGGATACAAGACCATAAAGGTCTAATGATACAACAAATGATTTCGGGTGACGGAAGCGACTTCTGGTTCTCCAACGCCGATGGGGCTCCATTCCCACAGGAACAGCTGACCTGGATAATTCCTATCCCGCGTGGCTACTATCCTAGGCTCCGCATGGATGTCGTTGTGGTACTCCCCGTTGAACTCCTGACCTAGCCAATTAAATAGCCAGGGACAAGCCTGTGAGTACGTTTGAATGTACTCGCAAACATAATGAACAAAAGATAAACCGAATGCATATGCTCATGATGGATTAGATTATATGCATATGATGACTGAAATTAAAGCAGGGCATGTTAAACATTAGCATGTGCAGAGAAATGAGTATATAAAATTTTAGTGACAAACAAAGAAAGTTAATGGAACATCGAGCGTTGGACCGCCCGAGAATCCAAAAGAAAATATAAAAGTGGAGAATCGGGCGAGACAGGACCGCCCGAGAATCCAAAAGAAAATACAAAAGTGGAGAATCGGGTGAGACAGGACCGCTCGAGAATCCAAAAGAAATGCCAAACGGGTGTCTAAAAGCGACGTCTCGAGAGGTCTTGAAAAGAAATGCCAAACGGGTGTCTAAATGCGACGCCTCGAGAGGTCTTGAAAAGAAATGCCAAGCGGGTGTCTAAAAGCGATGCCTCGAGAGGTCTTGAAAAGAAATGCCAAACGGGTGTCTAAATGTGACGCCTCGAGAGGTCTTGAAAATGAAACGAGTATCTCGGGTAGTCCAGCCATCCCAAGAGACACTCAGAAAAGAAAAAAAATGACAGGGTTAGTCACAATAATATTCATATCATCAATAATATTCATGATAACATCAGTAGTGGCAATAATTACCCAGCAAAATAAATCATGCTTGATTTTAATTATTTCCTCCGGAGATCGACACTAAGACCGACACTTGACCAACCCAGACTGTAGTCCTTAACCGCGGACACGGCTATTCGAATAGGTATAACTCTGCAGAGGGTGTACTCTTTACCCACAAGTAAAGGATTTCTTTGGCCAGCACCGTGACGCTCACTAATTCCAATTATGGTCTTTGGGTTGAAAACACCCCTGACCCACACGCACCAGCCTTAATTTTTCCCGGGCCAGGAATCACCCAAAGCAGCGGTAAAGTAAAACTCTAAGTGGGAAGGCCTCATACAACGACCTCCAATAGCATGAACGTTCAGCTTCAGTCCCAGACCGGCCATTCATGCCCCCGGACCAAGTGACATGCCTAGCAGTGATCAGATGGTATCTTTCACTATGGCTTCTCTGTATGGTGTGTGCAGGAAAGGGGTTAACAACTTACTGAACCATACCCTACCTGTGGCAGGGACAAGTGGCAGCACGAAACAAGTATGGGGGTTACTGGAACAAGACTCGATCTACGGTCGGCTCAGAAGGTTCAAATTTTCCTGCAGTGGTTAGCACAATATATTTCCTTGGTAGTACCCAACTGGGTCACCAACTGGCATACCCCAACATGCCCTCACTGATCATTCTCGTCACCACAAGATTTCAGTCTCACGGTCACGTTTCTTGTGACTGATTCTTCCTGCAGATTAATCCGGACCAACATAGGCATATGAAAATAACCATGCTCACCCATACTTCATGTTTAAATGAAGATAGAAATATTTTTCAAGGGATCATACATGCATAACTAGCAATATGCAAATTTTATTTGAATTCAACATATTCATGATCCAATTATTTTTGCAACAAATAACTATGCATTCACCATATCAAGTGTTCAAGATGCTTGCCTTGAGCATGCAGAAAGATTGGGTGCACTCCAAGACTTTGAAAATTTTCATCTTCGCTCCATTTTCCTATTTTCAAGATATTGCAAATATCACCTAATTTGAAAAGAGTAACAAAAAGTTGTTTGGAAATTTTTGAAATAAATACTAAAATAACCTGGAGAAAGAATAATGAATTTCAGAAAAAGAATCAAATGATTTGGAGATCAGATGATTTTCCTAGGGGATTTCTAAGCTGGAATAATTAAAGAATTAGACTATTTAATTGATCCAGTAGAGACAAAGCTTAGGAAAAATGTTCACCCTAGCTGGATTAATAGAGAATGATTTTAGGAGTATGCAGGAATTTGAATCACCAAATTTGGTTTTGAAATGACTGCTGTAAGATTATTTGAGATATGCTGGAAAGGAAAAAAGAAAAGAGCAGAGCTGCGCCCCGAGCGCTGTTTAGTCATCTGGCGCTACTTGGCCAGGCCCAGCCATTTGGCCATGCGTGAGGGCTAATGACGTCGATGGCGTATTCCTGAGTTTACGCTTTCCTCGCGTGAACACGGTTTTTGGAGAAACCCGTCTCCACTTATCCGCGCGGCGCGGGTCGCGATCGCTGACAGTGGGCCCCACCTGTCCCACAGTCAAGTTTGACTGGTCAGCCGCCCGCATTTTCTTCTTCAGCAGAACAGGCGGGGCTCCGGCGACTGGCGCCGGCAAACGACGGTGCCCCACGGCGAGCTGAGCTCACCATCGGGCTCAGGAGGTTGGCGCGGTCCCGCCGGAGGGGGCATGTTCTCCGGGGACCACTAGGTCGCCGGCGACGAGCTCACCCGAAGAGCTCCGGCGGAAGCAAATTGGGCGTCTCGCCCACGGTGGCTCCCGAGCAAAATTGAGCGCGGGGATGGATTCACAGAACCGTGAGGAGGCTTCTGGTGCAGCGAGTGGAGAGGGGGAGGCACTGGAGAGGTGGGAGTCTTCGTGGAAGTGGTGGCGGCAGTGGTTGCCGGAGACGAGGGATACAGCCACCTCGGCTTGATTGGCTGCTCGGGTTGGTTCACAGAGAGGAGAGGAGACATGGTCGAGGGTGCAGCGAGCTCGGGAGGCCTTTATATAGCCGCAGAGAGGCGGTTTACACGGCGCTGTGACAACCGACTCGTCGGCGGCCATTAATGGCGAGGAGAGGCGGTGGCGAGGCCGGTGAGGAGCGGTGGAGTGGTCGGTGAGGTCGGTAAGGACGGTGGCCGCCCGCGGATGAGCTCGGTGTCGGTGTAAAAACCGGCAGACCTCGGGGTAGGGGGTCCCGAGCTGTGGATCTCGGATCGATGGTAACAGAGACAGTGGAGACGATGTTTACCCATGTTCGGGCCCTCTCGATGGAGGTAAAACCCTACGTCCTGCTCTTGTTATATTGATGGAGATGTATCGAGTACAGAGTTGATCTACCTCGAGATCGTAATATGTGTCTAACTTCTATGGCTAGGTAAGCAATATTGCGTTGATGTCCCCTCTACGGGCTAAACCCTATGGCTTATATACACGCCAGAGAGGGTACCTAGGGTTACAATGTCGGTATCTAGGAGTAAGGCGGCTGGACAAATCTTGAAGTGTACTACAAGTCTTCGGTAGAGGCAGCGCCGATCACGTCTCCCATGTACAATCTCCGGAGTCCATCTTGGTCACGTACGGGGGTACATCGGCCAAAACCGAGGAGACGGGTCAGCCCGGTTAGCACCCCCTAATCCAGGACACCGTAAGTAGCCCCCGAACTGGTCTTCTATGCCGAGGACGATGGTCAACAGATATTACTTTGGATCCGGAGTCTTTGGCTTGACAGACGAGTTCCACTTCACATTTCGGATTCTCTTTAACAGAACATCGACATCCGTGGTCCAACCGAGCTGGTAGCCTGCCCGAGGGGTGTAGGTATCTTAGCCTCAAAGGCTGGTCGTACAGGTATGAACAATCCAATCCTGCCTGACAACTTTATCGAAGAGGCTCGCCCCATGATGGGTCGAGCAGTTACTGCCTCATCCTCAAATCGTGGTTCGAGGCAGCCCGTTTACTGGCACGTCCCTTCGAAACAGAGATCGTGCCCGCTTTCTTAGGGATATCATCAAGATTTTGATTCCCCCCATATGTTTCAACGACATTTTTGATAGCGTCCACGAATTTATCGGCGCAGCAGGAGGACTCTTGGCCTTTTATAGGTCTATAAGTACCAAAGAGAGAACAGGGCAACGACGCACGATCCCATTCCTTTCCTGAGCCCGACTCTTTGGTCCAGCCATGGCCGATACCCTCAAGGGACACTGGGGCGGCTCCATCGTGACAGCTGCGACCATCGCCGAGCTGCACGATGCGGGGTACCTAGCCCCCGCCATCGCCGCCCGTGCTCCAGAGGCCGATCAGCTGGTGCCCGCTCCCAACGCGGGGGAGCAGGTGGTCTTCGTCCCCCACCTCATCCGAGGCCTGGGGTTCCCACTGCACCCCTTCGTGCGCGGGGTAATGTATTATTACGGGTTAGATTTCCACCATCTGGCCCCTAATTCCATTCTCCACCTCGCCGCCTTCATAACGGTCTGTGAGGCCTTTCTTCGCTGTGAGCCACACTTCGGCCTATGGCTGAAGCTCTTCGGGATTAAACCGAAGTCAAGTGGCTCAGAGCTCGCGGAGTGCGGAGGGGCCATGATCAGCAAGAACCAGGGGGGCACCTGGTTCAAGGGCACCTTCATCGAAACGGTGAAGGAGTGGTAGAGGGAGTGGTTCTACATCACCGAGCCCCTCGCCGCTGGTCAAACCGAGGTCTCGGCCTTCTCAGCCGGGCCTCCCAGGAAGCTCAAGTCCTGGAAGGAGAAGGGTGTTGCTTGGGGGAATCCATAAGAGGTGGAGACCCTGGTCGACAGGATCCTGTGGTGGTCCACGGTGGGGAAGATTGAGCTGGCCGACGTCATCAACGTCATGCTCAACCGCCGAATACCCCCTCTCCAACTTCGGGCTACCCCGATGTGGGCACAAAAGCCCGAGGACATAAGAGTATAGCCTTCTAAATGGCTTAGTGAGTGAGTAGCCCCCGAGCCCGAAGTCGGTTGCAAGAAACCGGCATCGGGGTCGCTTGACGTAGTAGGAGCCAATGAGTGATCTTAATTATTCCCTTTACAATGAGGATCTGTTTTGTTCCAGGTTGCGACCTCGATCCCGGACTCTATCTCCGAAGAGATGGCGGAGATGAACCAGAAACTTGAGCAGTCTCAAGGTAAGCAAGTTTAAACTTGCCTTTGTATTTTTAATAAATACGTGTAATGTATGTGAAAGAAGACAACTAAGGCCGAACTGTGTTGACAGCGGAGCTGGAGATGCTCAAGGCCGAGCTGGATAGAGCTCGGAAAGAGGTGCGGCAGCAGGAGAATGCTGTCGCTACGGCCGAGAAGGCGCGTGCTGCCGAGAAGGCGGCCGGAGAGAAGCACCAGGCACGGGTGCTAGAGGTAGAGGAGACCCTGAAGGGCGTGTTCGAAGCACGCGACAAACTTCGGGAGGAGGGGCAGCGGATGAAGGAGGAGCTCGAGAAGCTGCAGCGTGCCCACTCCAAACTCAAGACCTCGGCCCAAGCGGATCGCGAGGTGCTCTAGCAAGTGGAGCAAATCACCTCGGGTAAGAAATTTTTGCTGCAGTGTACGTTTGGCAGCAAAGGGTGTGTCGAGCTCACCCAATTATGGCGTTCCATAGAGGTGTTCGAGGATCTCCCGCAGAGCGCGGAGGATGCGGTGGCCTACTTCGGCCCACTGGCGGGCCATGAGGCGGAGAAAGCCTTCTGGGGTCAATTCCCGGGGTCGCCGTCTGCGCAGCTGCTGAATCATCGAGTGAAGCAGCTGGTCGAGCTGTTCCGCATGACAAGGCCGGCGCTCCAGGACCTCTGCGTCGGTTTTTGGCCTGCCGAAGCCATGCTTAGGAGTCTCTTCGGCCTGACAGCCCGTCTCCGAAATGCTGTGCCCTGCGTTGAGCGCTGGAAGAGGTCCGCATGCTTCGAAGGGGCGCGGAGGGCATACGCTTGTGTGAAGACTCACTTCCGCAAGGTTGATGCGGAGACGTGTGCCGCTGGCCCTCCTGCCGACAAGCCGCGGACCGCCGAGCAGTTCTTTGCTGAGGTTGACGCGGGAGCTCGGACCATCGAGGCCATGTGCCCCAAGGACACTCTGTATTTTTAGGTGATGCTTCGGAATGCCGGAGTGTATAATGTAAAAACTTTATCTCGTGTTTGAATGAAGATGTCTTGAAATTCCATATGTTTTTATTTTATAATTCAATTATTCCTCCAATATGACTGTTTAAAATGAGAGTGGCCAGTCGTCGGCTTCAGCCCCAGTGTAGGTTATACATAGGGTCTTCCTTAAGGCATACTTGACCCTTGGCCGACGTCTCGGTACACGGAGGCGATCAATGACTTAGAGGAACTAGGCAATCGTACTATAGTGGCTTGACATCTTTCATTTAGTCGTAGGAGTTTGACTGTGGGGGATGAGGACCAGCCCCCGGCATAGGAAGTGTGCGGCCAACGCGGCCGAGGTCTAGGCCATAGCACACTTCGGCTAGAAATAAAAGCCCTTTGTTTGACATGGGTGATCTCTATCGTCACATCGCTTGACGCGGTCTCCGGATGGCAGACCAGTTTACGCTTACCTAGATAGTCAGTTTTCGGCTTTAGCCGAATACATCGGGAACGTAAGGGGTACACATAGGAGCCGGGCAACCCAACTATTGACCGAAATCTAGGTTCGAAACTGATGCATATAAGGCCAAAAATCCGAGATGCCGAATACATCGGACTTTCATATACCATTGCATCTTTTTAAAGTACTTCATCGTCCCGGAGCTATGCTGATAAAGAAATACAATAAAGACCTTGAAAGGGCACGGTTTCTTTATTTTATAACATCAATCATGTACATGCCCAGTTGTGACGAGAGTAGTTGAAAGAGTACAACGTAAATAGTAAGGAAGGAAGAGGAAAAAACAGGTCGGATAATTACTGACGAATTTTAAAGGATCCGGACCGAAGCCTGCCGCACGTCTGCGTTTCCGAACTGTTGACCAGATCGTCTCGAGTGACGACGAAGGGTTTTGCGAAGGTCGATGCCCGACTAGCCCTTTATACACTCTAAGTGTTTGATTGACCGAGGTCCTCAAAGGGAGGTGTTTGCCAGAGTCATTCTGTGGTTAAGGCCACAAAGACGTAGTTACGCTCGGCTGTTTCTTTTACAGATACCTGCCTGTGCAGGGGCTCTAAGCCTCGTCTTCGCGTGGTTAATCCGCGCTTGACGTGTGGGTAGTTGTGTTGGCTCCTCGGCGTCCCAGGGAATTTTGAGTGCGAAGTTGTGTACCGGGGGACGTACTGTCCGCCGCTAGGGCACGCGAGGAGCCCGCATCCCTATTTCGGGTGCGGGGGTAGCTGGCCGAGGTCGACTTGTGCACCCCGGGCTCGCTTCAAAGAGCGAGCGGCGCGTTTATCGCTGCGGGCTGCCTCCTCGGACGCTTGAACCTTGGCTGCAAAAGCCGCGGTCTGTTCCTCTGTCCGGAGTGAACGTTCGGTATTACCATTGACTGTGATGACACCGTTGGGTCCCTGCATTTTGAGCTTGAGGTAGGCGTAATGCGGGACTGCGTTGAAGCGTGCAAAGGCTGTGCACCCTAGGAGCGCGTGGTATCCACTCCGGAAGGGTACGATGTCGAAGATTAACTCCTCGCTTCTGAAGTTCTCGGGCGAACCGAAGACTACCTCGAGGGTGACTGTCCCGGTACAACGGGCCTCGACGCCCGGAATGACACCTTTAAAGGTGGTAGAGCTCGGCTTTATCCGAGATGAGTCAATGCCCATCTTCCGAATTGTGTCCTTGTAGATGAGGTTAAGACTGCTTCCCCCGTCCATTAGGACGCGTGTTAGATGATAACCATCAACGATAGGGTCCAGAACGAGTGCCGCGGATCCACCATGCCTGATGCTGGTCGGATGATCGTGCTTGTCGAAAGTGATCGGGTAAGCCGACCACGGGTTTACTTCGGGGCGACTGGCTCCAACGCATATACATCCCGAAGCACACGCTTTCTCTCCCGTTTAGGGATGTGGGTGACATAGATCATATTGACCTCTATTACCTCATTGGGAAATTTCTTTTGCCCTCCGTTATTGGGCTACCGAGGTTCATCCTCGTCGTCGCTGCGGTGTTGGGTTTTATTCTGACCCTCTGCCGCTATCTTGCCGGCTTGTTTGAAGACCCAGCAATTCCTATTAGTGTGTGTTGCTGGTTTTTCCTGAGTACCGTGAATCCCGCATGGGCGGTCCAGGAGCCTGTCAAGCTGGCTAGGTCCGTCTTTGTTCCCCTTATAGGGTTTTCTTTTCTGTCCGGATTTAGGTCCGGTGAATCCTGCATTGACCACAGCGTCTTCAGTGTCGCTTCCGCCATTTTTATACCTGCGCTTATTCTTATTGCGCTTCGGTTTTCCATTGGCGTCGTGGGTTTCCGAGGTGCCTGCCTCGCCGTTATGAGTACTTCGGGCGAGCCAGCTATCCTCTCCCGCGCAAAAGCGGGTCATCAGAGAGGTCAGGGCAGCCATAGTCCTCGACTTATCCTGGCCGAGCTGTCGAGCTAGCCATTCATCTCGAATATTATTTTTGAATGCGGCGATGGCCTCGGCTTCAGAGCAGTCTATGATCTGGTTCTTCTTGGTGAGGAACCTGTTCCAGAATTTCCGGGCTGATTCGCCTGGCTGCTGGGTAACACGGCTGAGGTCATCAGCGTCCGGAGGTCGGACATACGTGCCCTGGAAGTTTGCTCGAAAAGCGTCTTCAAGGGCCTCCCAGCTGCCAATAGAGTGGGGAGGAAGGCTATTAAGCCAGTGTCTCGCCGGCCCCTTTAACTTGAGCGGCAGATATTTGATGGCATGGAGATCATCTCCATTAGCCATGTGTATGTGTAGGAGGAAATCCTCGTTCCAAACTGCTGGGTCTATGGTACCATCATATGATTCTATGTTAATGGGTTTAAACCCTTCCGGGAATTGATGCTCCATCACCCTGTCTGTAAAGCAGATTGGGTGAGCTGGACCTCGGGACCGAGGAGGATCTCGTCGGGTCTCGGGAGAGAGCCGTGAGTAAGCTTGATCTCGGGCACGGCCGTTCCTGTCCATCCAGGCATCGTAGCCGTTGGGCCCAGCGGGGGCACGTCCCCTTGATCCGTAGATGGACCGAGGGGGAGCCCTATTTTCTTCAATACGACGTCTAGCGTCGCGAGGATCCAGGTAGTCCACGGGGTCTTTACCATGATGGCGTGGAGGTGTCCTTTCACCATGGTCTTCTTGTCTTGGCCTGTCCCGGCCTCTAGGGGCCGATCGAGGTCGTCGGCGAGCTCTTCATCAAATTCTGGTAGGAGGCACCTGCGTGGGTAAGACTTCGGCGCACTATGGCGTCGGTTCTCCATATCCTGCTCGGCGGAGAGCACTTCAACCCACTTTTCATTTAGCGCATCGGTATTTTCCTACAGCTGCTGCTGCTTGAGTTTTAAGCTCCGGGCCGTCGCAACGAGGCGTCGCCGGAAGCGTTCTTGTTCGAAGGGGTTCTCGGGGACAATGAAGTCCTCGGTACCGAGGCTGTCGTCCACCTCGGACTCCGGTATGTAATTGTCGTCGGCCCCTTCGAAGAGGTCATCGGGATCGGAGTCCACAAGAGGTCGGTCTGGTGTGCCGTTCCTTACTGGGGAGGCTTGAATGTCCTCCTCATGGTTATCGGCGTCGCCGTCCTCCTCGTTGCCGTTATTGGCTATTGCGTCATTGCCACTGGGTTCCCATTATTGCCCCTTCGGCGCCGTCGCCGGTGTCTTGGAGGGGATTTGGGGGTGTCCACCATATAGACATCGTAGGTGGATGTGGCGGTCCACCTGCCCGTGTTGACCAAGGGCAAGGTGTTCTCGATGGGGCCGTCGGCGTCCTCCTCCATATCCGAGGGTTCGCCGTAGTCCAACACGTCGGTTAAATCATCAATCGTGGCGACTAGGTGGGTGGTGGGTGGGATGTAAATTTCCCTATCGTCGGCTTTAAGTCCGATCTGATCGTAAACCGAAGTCTTGCCGTCCGAGATGGACATGCTCTGGATGCGGCAAAGCATCTCATCAAGGTGAGATAACTCTTCGGGATCCATGGATGCGCCGTAGGCAGGGCTGATTCGAAGCACATCTGGCGTGTGACCAGGCGCGTCTTCGGAGCGAAGGGAATCTGAACATAATTCAGAGTTTTGATTCGAAATCAACTCTGGCATCGGCCCCGCTTCGAGAGTGGGAGCCGGATCTTTCTCCGGATTAGTGGTTGGGGAGAGTTCAGCCGAAGTGGCGGCATGAGTAGTCTCAAAAGATGTTGTGATAGAGATCGGTTCCGAGGTCGAGCCTCCAGAACCGGTCGAGCTTTCGATTAGGCCGGGCGTCCATCCCGATAGGACGAGTTCGCCGCGGGAGTCGGTAGTGTACTTGAGGCCACCGAAAGTCATGATCCGTCCTGGGGGGTAGTTCTCGACGGAAGTCAGGTGTCTCGTCGAATCGGCGCAGAATATCATGCTGCCGAAGACGAAAAGCTGTCCATGGACGTAGACGTCCCCACAGCTGTTGGCGTGATTGATCCGTAGGTGAGCCATCGACCCTTTTGGTGATCGCGCAGCGGAACTCTCAATGAAAGCACCAGTGTCGGTGTAAAAACCGGCAGACCTCGGGGTAAGGGGTCCCGAGCTATGGATCTCGGATCGATGGTAACAGAGACAGTGGAGACGATGTTTACCCAGGTTCGGGCCCTCTCGATGGAGGTAAAACCCTATGTCCTGCTCTTGTTATATTGATGGAGATGTATCGAGTACATAGTTGATCTACCTCGAGATCGTAATATGTGTCTAACTTCTATGGCTAGGTAAGCAATGTTGCGTTGATGTCCCCTCTATGGGCTAAACCCTATGGCTTATATACATGCCAGAGAGGGTACCTAGGGTTACAATGTCGGTATCTAGGAGTAAGGCGGCTGGACAAATCTTGAAGTGTACTACAAGTCTTCGATAGAGACAGCGCCGATCACGTCTCCCATGTACAATCTCCGGAGTCCATCTTGGTCACGTACGGGGGTACATCGGCCCAACCGAGGAGACGGGTCGGCCCGGTTAGCACCCCCTAATCCAGGACACCGTCACTCGGGTTGTTGGCAATTAAGGAGGCAGAGACGTGGAGGAAACAGACTCGTCGGGCAGCGGTTTGGACGGCGGTGGTCGGCGGTGGCCGGCGCTAGCGGCCAGGGGAGGGTGTCGGCAGGCTTCGAGGAGGATCAGATGATCCAGGGGAGAGCTAGGGCGAGCGGGAGAGGCAGCAGCAAAGTGGCTAGAGCTCGGGCCGACGTGGTGTAATACACGCACTCTGGCCGCGCTCTGGACACGCACACCAGCTGCTCGATGTAATGCCAGGGTGGGTTACAGTGGTCCAATCAGGATGAAATTTGGCAGGATAGTGCTACCTTGGATGAAAAGGCTAGTGGACAAGTTATTTTAGCAGAATGAGCAAGTGTCTAGTGCAAGTTTAAGATCTTGCCCTATTCTGTCATGCCTGCAAGGTGTCTGATGAAATGCTAGGGGTGGCTAGGTGATTTTGTTGGAAGTGAGACTTAGCAGGTTGGTGCCTCCTTGGATGAGAAAGAAGGTGGTAGGGTTGGATAGGCCAGAAGAGAAACTTGCAAGTGCAAGTTTTACCAGAATTCAGTTCTGGACAGAAACTTGGAGGATTTATTTGGTGAGTTTACAAGATGCAAATGGAGTTGATCTTCCGGACTTAAGGGTTTAGTTGGAAGGACTATAAGGTAGAATAATTTCAGAATTTTTGGAGCAAGAAAAATTGAGGTTGTAGTTAAAACTCAAGAATGGGACAGAATTGAAAAGAGGAAGTTGTGCTCAAAATTTTCAAAAGACCAAGTTGGGTTTTTGCATAAAAATGATCTATAGGCATCACATGACCCCTCATAATTTTTATGAAATTTCTAAAGAATTGTTTAAAATAGTTGTAGTGCAACAGAGGCATTTAAAGTATTGAAAATGCTATTAAAAGAATTATTTTGGGCAAATTTTATTATAAAAATATTTCCTACTATTATTTAAAATATAAATGAAATGATTTAAGAAAACTACCAAAACCCATAATATTTTACAAAAATTTCTATATGGAGGGAAGAATTTTGAAAAACAGAAGACAGAAAAGAATCTGAAATTCATAAAAGACCTAGTATAATCCAAAATTTTATTTCTGGCCAAATTTTACTTAATAAAAATATGGTTAAATTTTTGGGGTGTTACAACGGGTTTAAAGGTGACAAGTACCTAGGTCGCGGCGCGTGCTTGGCATCGTGCCAGACGGTGGGAACCAGGTTAGAAACGTCAAGGGTGATGACGCTGTGGTGGCTGTCGGGGTCCGGTAAGGAGATCTAGGACCGTGGACGAGGGTGTTTGTGAAGCGGCTCTGGTAGTGTGGACGATGGTATGGATGAAGCGGATCTGAGGCCGTGGACGAGGGCGTCGGTGAAGCTGCTCCGGTGGTAGGGTTGAGGATGGTGTCGACGATGCGGATCTGCGGCCGTGGACGAGGGCGTTGGGAAGCTGCTCCGGTACGATGGACGATCATGTCAACAATGCGGATCTAAGGCCGTGGACTTGGGCGTCGGCGAAGCGGCTCCGGTTAGGTTGAGGATGGTGTCGGCAAAGCGGCTCCGGTAGGGTTGAGGATGGTGTCGACGAGGTGGATCTGAGGCCGTCGACGGGGGCGTCGGTGAGGCAGCTCCGGGGGTGTGGACGAAGCGGCTCCTGTGCGGTGTAGGAAGGAGCCGCTGCAGATGCGCTGTGGTTGACGAGAGCACTGGCGAAGCAGATCCGGTGCGGTGGTCAAGGCCGGCACTGAATGGGCTGTGGTACAGTGGTGGATGAGCAGTCTACGGTTTCTAGGGGAGGTGGGAGGGGTAGATGCGTCCTCAGAAGCAGATCCGGCGAGGTGGACGACGCCGACAATGAATAGGCTCTGGTACGCCGTTGGATGAGCAGTCTAGGGTTTCGAGAGGGAAGGGGGTAGAATCGCCGATGAAGTACGGACGACGTGCTGTAAGATGCTCTGGTGCTGTGGAGTAGTCGTTTTTGCGGGAGGGGAGAGGAAATGGGGGTGCCGTGTGGTGGGGGGGGCAAAAGTTACCAAAGCAACCCCGACCTATTATGTAAATGAGGGACGTATTTTTCTCCTTGCACCAAGGACAAAAGGGGAATTTCGCATGCTCCAGACTAGGTGGCGGAAATTTTAGAACTAGGCGGGAGATTTTGCCGCCCGAGGGATCGTTCGTATCCAGTTTCAACTAATTTTGGACAGTGCTAGCGGGAAGCCGATGATGCGCGACTGTGTAATTAACTCACATGGATTTGATGTGACTCTATAATTTCCAGCATAAGGGCATCTCCAACGGCAACCAGCAAATTTCCTCCCGCATCCGTCCGTGCACACGACGAGATCCAACGCTAGCCGCATACATTTTGACAACAACTCGAACCAACCGGACGAAATTCGTGCAAACACGGTTGGATTTCATATCAACATGACATATTTCATATAAAAATGCCGGATTTTCATATAAACATGATGGATTTCATTACATTTACATCAACTAAGCGGTGCTAGTCCGGCTCTGGACGATCCTCGCAAGAGAAGAACCGGGCAAGACACCGGTTGTGTACGCCATCGTCACCTCGGCGGTGGCCTTCATGGGACCCAAGCGGCGGCGGCCTCCCGTATTCTACTTCTCCTCGATGATGGCGGCGGACGCGGACGCGCTGGCCACTGACTCGTCGCTCTCCGCGCACCCGGCTTCTGTCTCTGCTTGCATGGCGCGGCCGCAGGCACAGGAGGTGCGGTCGCAGGCACGGGAGGCGCAGCCACAGGCACGGGAGGCGCGGCCACAAACATGGGAGGCGCGGTCGCAGACACGGGAGCAACGACGCCCGTGCCGGCGTGGAGCAACTCGCCACTCCTCATCGAGCTGGCCTGGAGCGGCGAGTTGCTGAACCACGCGCCGGCTTGGGGCGGCAACTGACTTCATCGGGCTAGGCGAGGGAGGTGGAGTAGCGAGCTGCCTCGCTCATATCTGGCGGACTCGGTGGGCCAACCAAGCTGGCTTGTATGCCGGAGAACGGCTCCTCCGAAGCCATCGGAAGAGTGGAGAAAATGGTGAAGGAGGAGATGGGGGAGCGGCGGAGGGGTGCGACTCTTGCCAGTCGACTGGCCTCAGTTAAAATAGAGGGCGGACGGGAGGAGCTTGGCCGACGTTGCGTTTAATGTCGGCCCGCTCATGAACGGACATGTGGCAGGAGTAGGTTTCTAAGCTTCCACGCGGGTTTAATGGAGGCGTTTGAATACGGCGAGGAGGCGTGTTCAGCAGGGCGTGCAGCGGGCGGCGCCCTCGGCTGGCGCACCACTCTCTACTACTCCGAGTAGTACTTTACAGCTAGTAAACCAGGACGGTATTTTTTTGAGAAATAGAGGGTAAACTAGTAAACCAGGACAGTTCCCGATACGGCTTGAATGCAGACGAGGGAGAGGGTAGTGGTTCCCGAAACGTTGAACGGCCAATGATGCATCCTCCTTCAATTAGCATGCTGAGGGAAGTAATTAATGGGAGAAGCGGAAAGGAGGCAGCATGATGTGAATGCGACGCAGTTTGCACTCATATAAAGGCGTCCCTCCACTCCAATGCATCTACCAGATCGTACGCACCTACGCACCTACACTAAGCACAACAATGCTCACTCTAATTCCCAAACCAAGTGACCAGAAGCCAGACCCATGGCGGCGATGCGCGCGAGCGGCATGCGGCTGTGCCAGATGATCCGAGACACCGGCCTGCTACACGGCACCGTGGATCGTCTCGCGCCGGTGCTTTGGACCGGCTGGTTAATAGCCCGCTTCGACGCCAGCTACGACTCTCAGTTGGACAAGATGATCGTCGACACCATCAACAAGTTCACCGTCGTTAAGAAGCTCGCGGACGACATCGCCGTACTCCTCCAGCCCATGCGCCCAGGCTCCTAGTTGCCTGTCACCCTAATCGGCCTCCATGGTGAGAACCTCTTTCAAGCACTGGTGTCCCTGTGACTGCCCGCCGACGCGACGAAGAATGTCCACCTCGAGGTCGCGCTCGCCACGAGGCGCCTCGCCCTGCAAGCATTCATCGACCTACACATCCACGTGTACGGGCAAGTCGTGTACATAGGCCTCTACAAGGCCAGTGAGGACGCTACGACGTTGGCCTTCGTCAACCAGCTGGAAGCCTTGGACTCCTTTGTTCAGAAGCACCTTGACCTCGCCACAAAAGTCGCTGCTCCTCAGCCGCCGGTCGGTGGTCCAGCGCACTGAGTCGAGGAGGAGGAGGTTGTTGATGGATGCATCTTTCTTCTTGCCTCCTGTAACCACCACTGCGATCGCGTCGTCGTGGCCTTAATTCTTATTGTATCGCATTGTCATTCCAGTCGATAAAGACATGTGTGATCCCTTTGCTCACATTTGGCGTCAATTATATGCATCACTGTAACTATTAGTACCTCCGTCCTAGTTTATTGGTCACCTTCGTGTGTTTGTGCCAAATTTTGACTTTTGATTTAACTAACAATATGTTAATGCATGTCACAAAAAATAATATCATTGGAAACTATGTTCAAGTACAAATCCAACGATATATTTTTTGGTGACATGCATTAATTTTTTGTTAGTTAAATCTATGGTTAAAATATGGCACAAAGGGGATCAACAAACCAAGACGGAGGTATGATGCTTGACCCAACCTACCAAACTACTCATAAATTCAAAACTACGACCAAACTTATAAATTCAAAACTACTCGTGCAGCACGCCTGTCCCGTTCGCAAGTTCAAAACGAGAACTGGAACGCGTACAGCAAGCCTATCCCATTCGCGTCGCATCCCACACTGTCGTTCCGGCCTGCCAGTCAACGCGCATTGGCTAGGCATATATCACTAACATGTGGGACCGCATGTGAGGAAAATGACAATGCACCAAACTGGCTAACTCCCCCGCTTACCGCGCGGGAAAAGCCCTGCCCTAGCGGTTTCAATCGTCATTTCTATCTATCGATCGCGCCAAGGAGCAGAACCAAATGTTACAATTTATATTTCAAAAAAAATAATGTTACAATTTATACTCCCTCAGTTTCTTTTTAGTCTGCATATAAAGTTTGGTCAAAGTCAAGCTTTGTAAAGTTTGACTAACTTTATATTAAAAAATATCAACATTCACAATGTGAAATCAATATTATCAGATGCACCATGAAATGTATTTTCATACTATATAGTTTTAAAAGGAAAAGCGTGCCGCGTTTGCGTCGCACGCCCACACGGTCGGGACTTGGGAGTACTCCACGGTCGGTCCGGCACGCCGCATAGCTAGGGAAGGCGTGTTGCCTAGCATTTTCACTGTCATGTGGGACCGTACTTGAGCAAACCGACTATCGGCAAACCCCCACCCCTCCTGCCGCGCGTCGGCTGAGTTTGAATTGGATGAAAGAAACGAGGAGGGGAAGAGCTAGCTGTAGCACAGACGCCAAGAAATTTGGTGTCAGATGGGAGTCGTGTCGATAGAGTAGGAGCACTCCGTACTAGTTTGTACTACCACCACTATACAACTACTACTGTACTGAAGTTATACTAGAGTACTAGTACTCCGGTACGTGCACGGCACAACTTCATAGGAACAAAATTCGGGCAAGATCTTGTTTCGGGTGATTTCTCTCTGTTCTCAGTCAATGTATTACGAATAATATGATGTGGGGGGCACCCATGAAGCCACGTGGCACATCTGGAGGTCTTGTTGTGAGCTTCTTGTGTGGATCGATCACACTGTCACGCTGCTGGTTCGAGAAGAATGTGTCTGGGTACAATTAGGTTTTAGTAGATCCGAATCCCAGCCACCTGAACCATTGGATCAACATCAATCAATGGTTTATATATCGTATACGTGCAAATGCACGCATTGACTACATAAAAATAATGAATATATAATATATAATACATAATACCGCATATTAGGTTTCTCTAAAGTCAAACTTTGTATACTTTTAGCAAGTTTGTAGAAAAATATATTAACATATACACCACCAAATATATATCATTTGATTCATCATTGCATATATTTTCACATCATGTAAATTTGTTAGGGTAAATGTTCACATTGTTTTCTACGAACTTGGTCAAGGTTTATAAAGTTTGACTACAGTCAAAGCTATATGCTGAGTAAATAAAAACGGAAGGAGTAGCATAGATATAGATATAGAAATAAAAAAATCTAGTACTATAGTCTATAGATATAGATATATAGCTACTTTTTTTCTATATTAAAACTCGCGTTTTTGTTTAGACATTGTTTAGCTTCGCTACAATTTGCATCTGCGAGATGTGTAGGACTATCGCCTTGTTCAGATCCTCTGTTAGAAACCCCACCATTATCATTCATATTAGAAATTTAGATTGCATTATCTTAGTTCTTGTCGGTTCTTCGGTTGCTTGCAGGAACTCGATCTAGTTATTCAGGTTGATCGTGCATACGGCAAGATCAGTGACTATGGGAGATTGGTTTAATTAGCGATTGTCGATTCGTATCATCGCGTACGATATAGTTGGATCGTCAATGTCAAAATCCACCAAATCAATAGTTATCCCCACTCTCATTGAAAGATTGGGTCGCCATCACATGGCTACCAGCTAGACAATTCCTTCTCTAAAACATACACATGAACACCCATCTCAGTATCTAGGTCCATGCCTTCCTCTCCCTCGAAACACACACAGCTCTCCACACGATCCATGTCTACTGGTCTCTCTCCCATCCCATCAAAAAATAGGCACATCGCCATTCTCTCCTTCTCGCGGCCCCTGTCTATGTAGTTAGGTCTCCGTGTGACACACAAGCATTGCTCTCTATCTCTACTATCTCCCTCTCTCTCCCACACATAACCTTACCCCCCCGGCGAGCTATGCCGACGACCTCTATCTAGCTCTCACACACGAAAACAGACGATGTATGTGTGTCCCTTCATCGCACACACACTATCGCTCACCCAATATCCCCGCCCCTGTAACCTTGTCGATCCCCTCTATGTCTATATCTGAAACCACATATGCTCCCTTGGTGGTTTTGGTAATTCATAACAACATATATCTCATTGAACTAATGTCCATTCAAGTTAAAGATTTCAGGATGTTCAATGATTGGCATGGCATGGACTAGAGATGTGGACCCCTCAAAATGCTAAGGACAAGGATTGGCAAAAGATCAAGACTCTACATTTTTGGTTTAGTGATCCAAGATCACATTGAGTCCATAGGAAAGCCAATACTATTAAAAGGGGATGAGGTGTTGCTTAATGGTCTTTTTGCTCAAGTGCTTAGTGACAGTACTCCTAAACCCTCAACCACTATCTCAATTCCAAATATGTCCTAAACCTACATTCCAACTCGGCCCCACCGAAATTCTCTATCCGGCCCCACCGAGTTCACCTAGACCTTAGCCACTGCCAAAACCCTAACAAATCGGATCCACCGAAATGATCTCGGTCCCATCGAGATGGCCTTGCCAACTCTCTGTAATCGTTTGCATTCACTTCGGTCTCACCGAGTTATGCAAATCGGTCTCACCGATATGGCTTGCCAAGTCTCTGTTGCCTTATTGCTTCACTTCGGTCCAACCGAGTTGATGCAATCGGTGCCACCGAGATGAGGATTGCCCTAGCCATTGCACTTCGGTCCATCCGAGTTGTCTGTATTGGTCCCACCGAGATTCCTAAAGTTCATATCTTTTACACAGTTCGGTGCTACCGAGATTATGGTTTCGGTGCCACCGAGTTGAGTCAAAAGTGTGTAACGGTTGGATTTTGTGTGGAGGCTATATATACCCCTCCACCACCTCCTTATTAGTAAGGAGAGCCATCAGAACGTGCATACACTTCCACCATACATTTTCTGAGAGAGAACCACCTACTCATGTGTTGAGATCAAGCTATTCCATTCCTACCATTTGAACCTTGATCTCTAGCCTTTCCCAAGTTGCTTTCCACTCAAATCCTTCTTCCACCATAGCCAAATCTGTGAGGAGTTGTTTGAGTGCTATGAAGACTATCATTTGAAGCACAAGAGCAAGGAGTTCATCAACAACACACCATCTATTACCTTTTGGAGAGTGGTGTCTCCTAGATTGGTTAGGTGTCACTTGGGAGCCTCCGACATGATGTGGAGTTGAACCAAGGAGTTTGTAAGGGCAAGGAGATCGCCTACTTCGTGAAGATCTACCCCGAGTGAGGCTAGTCCTTCGTGGACGTAAGCCATGGTGGAATAGGCAAGGTTGCTTCTTCGTGGACCCTTCGTGGGTGGAGCCCTCTGTGGACTCGCGCAGCCGTTACCCTTCGTGGGTTGAAGCCTCCATCAACGTGGACGTACGATAGCACCACCTATCGGAACCACGCCAAAAACCACTGTGTCTTCATTGCGTTTGAAATCTCCGATCCCCTCCTTTACATACATATGCAATTTCTTACTTTCCTCTGCTATACTCTTAGAATTGCATGTGTAGGGTGATGCTTGACATGTACTATTGCTAAAATCTGCCCACAACTAAAATTGGGAAAAGGTTAGGTTTTATTTGGTCAAGTAGTCTAATCACCCCCCCTCTAGACATACTTTCGATCCTACAATATCCTGTAACAGGTTGACATTACACGCACCCCCTCACTCTCTCTTTCTCTCACGCACACGCACACACCCTCTTCCTCCCTTTCGGACACCTCTCTCTCTCTCTCCGACACACACACAGAGTCTTTCGAACACGAATATGCCCCTCTCTCTCTCTTTCTCTCACGCACACGCACACATCCTCTTCCTCCCTTTCGGACACTCCTCTCTCTCTGTGACACACACATAGTCTTTCTAACACACATATGCCCCCCTCTCTCTCTTTCTCTCACGCACACGCACACACCCTCTTCCTCCCTTTCGGACACTCCTCTCTCTCCGGCACACACACACACATCAATCTTTCGAGCACACATATGCCCCCTCTCTTTCTCTCACGCACACGCACACACCCTCTTCCTCCCTTTTGGATGTTGGGATCTACGGTAGGGACACTCCTCTCTCTCTCTCTCCGACACACACACAGTGTTTCGAACACGCATATGCCCCTCTCTCTTTAGGTCTCACTGCCCCTCCGCCCCCCCACACAAGTATTCTCTCTATATATATCTAGCTATATCTCGCAATAAGACATGGATAGTCTAAATTGGAATCAAGCAAAGGACCACACTTCTCTTGATTCTCTCTTGGAAAAATGAGCTCCAATTACAAAAATTGAATCCACTCTCAAACATAATATATGAACATGGGGTGAAATCTTCCACACAAATGTTTGTTGCGTACATGCATGTCAATGATATGGATGTAGTACTACTCGTACATCCACACTGACCCAATTCACAGAAATTACATTAAACCCTTCTCAAAATATGGTGTACATGTGATGTTTATTGTACTGCTCCTACTAGCTAGTCCCCGACACGTTCCAACTTATTGTGCTACTTGAGATTCTATTTTTCTCAGTCAGACGATGTGTAAGTGTAACCACGAAAAGGTCAACCCCCGCCCCCATTGGTACTGTAGCTCCAAGCTCCCATACGGACACAACACCCATCGGAGCACGCAGTCGTTGCTGAAGCGGATGGCGCCGCGGCCTGGGAAGACGACGGAGTCTCTGACCTTGCCGAGGTGGAGAACGCCCTCGACGGCCGCGAGTCGCGCGCCCTCACTGGCAACCCGCCCATGCGGAGGACAATGTGATCCAGCGGCTCGCCCTCGTCAGCCACGAGGGGGAGCGCGTGCTCCAGCAGCATGCCCTGGTCGGTCACAAGGAGGTGCATCGCGTCCTTGCCGCTCACAAGGTGGACGAGCGCGTTCTCTAGCAGCATGCCCGCGAGCATCGCATACTCACTGCTCTCGACGTGGATGAGCGCGTGCTCCAGCAGCACGCCCGCGAACATTGCATCCTCACCACTCAGGCACATGAGCGTGTTCTCCAATAGCACAGCCGCAAGCATGGCATCCTCGCCGCTCACGAGGTGGATGAGCGCGTGCTCCAGATAGAACCCCAGGAGTCAGGACGCGAGCACCGCGCCCCCGGCGATGAGGAGTACTGCATGGTGGCCATTGCGGTTCAGGAAAATCCCGTGACTCCGCCGCGCCATGGAGGAGCATGAGCTCCAGTGGGCGCTCGAGGATTCCTGCGCCGATATGCAGGTGGCGACCGATGTGCAAGATTATCCTTCGAGCTCTCCTCCTCGTACGACAACCCCTCCAGCGCGCCCGTCCTACGTCCTCTGCCTCGGCTCCAGCCGGCGGACCTTTGGAGTTTAGTTGTATGGAACATGAATATTTGGATTAATCATATGACTACTTAAAAAGAATGTCTTTTCTAACAAAATTTGAAGGATTAAGACAAATGCAAAAAACAATCTATGACTAACAGGCATGTTGGTGCAATATTTGCCCTCTTGTGGTTTGGAGATTGCTGACAGAAACAGGATGGACTGATTTGTTTGCTAGTGCACACAGAGAGAAATAGTCCATGCAGTACCGAAGAGAATGCTGTCTCCAGCGTCCAGTTCGAGGAACTTCACCAAAGAATATCTGCACAGCAGAGAAGAATGAGCTACATCCAAAGAAGTCATGGAGACGAGAAGATTGATGTCAAGGAGTTAACCCCTCGAAATTTATTGCTGACGTGAAGCAATTGGTTCGGTGATACTGTCCAAAGAAAATTGACTGCAGCGATGGAAGTCGAAGACGAAGTGAAGACATAGCATTTATTTCGTTGTTTCTCTTCTCTTTATTGAGTCATAGGACCACCGTACTACTAAGAGGGGTGTAGCGTTCGAAGCTTTGATTCTCTGATGCTAAACCCAAATCCTATGAAAGTTGCGAGAGAAATCTCTTTGTGTTCCGAGCAAATACTTGCCAGCAAGAGACTGTGATCTTCTTCGCTGCGAGAGATTTGTCTCTGACCGAGGAGTTAGCATTACTTGTTCCTCAAGTAATGTTACCGTTGCTCTTAAAATCTGACCGTTGGGAACGTGTCGGTTGGCCATTGGCTGGACCGCGTGTCCAAAATGGTCATTTCCCATCAGGGAAGGCTGCGGCTATAAATAGCCACCCCGCTCCAACATTGCCCGTTGGCTGCTCCGTGTGATTCTGAGAAGATTATTGAGAAACCCCCCTCTCCTGAGTGATTTGAGTTTAAAATCCACCGAGAGAAAACCCCAGAGCCGAAAAATTAGATAGTGGTTCAGCATCACTCGAATCTAAGTCCAGTACGCTCCGCCTATTACTCTTGAGAGATGCGCACTCTCTAGACGAATAGGTGTCGGCTCGAGTGTTGAAGAGTTGTTGTCTTCACCGAGCAAGATCTTCAGCAACCAAGAGTCATTGTGGTTTGCGAAGAAGTCTGTCAAAGGTTTGGAGATCGCCGACAAGTATCTACCACGAGTGAAATCAACTGGAGTCTAATCAGCTCCGAGTTGAAGGAGAATAGGGTGAAGAGAGTTTATCTTCTGTGTTAAATCACAACCCCTCCAACCAGACATAGTCCTTTGGCAGAAGGGCGAACTGGTCTACCAAATTCATCTGTTGCCATCGAGCACCATTGGTTCACTCTACTTTATTGCATTTCCTTCAGCAGTTTACTTTCGTGCTCTGTGTCGATAGTTTTATCTGATCTATCATAGTTTGTTACTTATCATTCGCATTCTCATCATTCATTTCTGTCGTCTCAGTCTAATTTTTTTCTCTTCGCACTTCTGCATGTTAGCGTGATTTCAATCTGTGTCGTACCATTCACCTCGTCACTATCCTCCTTACATTTCCTTTGC
This sequence comes from Elymus sibiricus, assembly GCA_039707655.1. Lineage (NCBI taxonomy): Eukaryota > Viridiplantae > Streptophyta > Magnoliopsida > Poales > Poaceae > Elymus > Elymus sibiricus. The sequence continues at coordinate 340,408,848 of CM077666.1, read as the reverse complement.
AGTTCATACCTAGTTTTCCCTCATGCTTCTGCATCTGTTCATATATTGCATTACCATCATAATTGTCAAACCTGTGATATTCTATGGTCGAACTATTATTGCTTCCTACATCGATAGATATGTTCCTCAATAGCGTGCTTGATTAAGTACATTTCTACCAATCCTTATTTCCGCTGCTATGTTTGGGATCAGTTCAAAACATTCGCAAGAATTTTTGAATCTCCCATTTACCCCCCCTCTGGTCGATATACTCTTGGTCCTAACAATTGGTATCAGAGTGGGTACTCCCTGTCTCTGTTTATTAAAGGTCTAACAACCTTGGAGTTTTGAGTATGTCATATGCAGGTAGATCCTCACACTCTGAAGGGTTTCCTATCTGTGATGGAAATGACTATGTCTACTAGAAAGAGCGAATGAAAATCAGACTTCAAGCCATCAACATATAACTTTGGCAGATTGTGGAAAATGGATACACCGTTCAGCACCCTGATGCTCCTACTTCCGATGACAAAGCTGTAATGCGGTTGAATGCTCAAGCAAAAGATATTATCTGTGACAGTATCTCAAAAGACATTTTCGTTTGGCTCCGAAAGCTCGACACTGCCAAGCAACTCTAGGATGCCATCAATAATGTTCATGAAGAATTCATTGCGAGAACAGATCCACACACTGATATGCTTCGTGCCATGTTTGCTGGTTTCAGAAGTCTTCGTAAGGAAAGTGCTATGGAACTCACTGATCGGTTGACAAATATTGTTGAAAGACTTCATCAAAGAGGAGTAACAGATATCACCGATAGAGATGTGGTCAACTAGCTGCTGAGTGCTCTTGATGCAACCTTCGATCCAATCGTAGCTGAAATCAAGCAAAGACCAGACTATGAAGAACTTCACTACGTCAAGATCATGACGATGTTGTTTATTCATGAAGAAAAGATGGAACTTGAAAATGGATATCAAGAATCTTCTTCGGAAAGAAACGGGGAAATTCTTTCACACTATGGCAATTCACAAGAAGAAGATATCGAGAATCAACACTCTATCACAAGAGAACTAGAAATGCTCACAGATAGACTAGGTCATCTCAGAAGACAGAATCTGTGTCTCAGAAATGATGACAAAGTTTACTTGCCTGAATCTTCAAGAAAACTACCTCCGAAAGAAATAGAGTGCTTCAAGTGCAAACAATTCGGTCACTACATAGCAAACTGTCATTGCTGGGAACTAAATGAAAAACCTAGCAACAGATGGATTTATCTTCACTGCACTGGATTCACTCAAATGGACCGTCACACTAAGCTCTCGAAGAAAAATGAATCTTTCTCATCCTCTTCGAAGAGACCAGTCACTGACGTGCAAGCCAAAGCAACCATTGAATCTAATATGAAGAGAATATCGCAACTGACTAGAGTATGTGCTGAAATGAATCTGGAATCTGAAGATGAGACATCCGAATCCGAATCAGAAGACGAAGAGCCTCACAGAAGCCTAGGAATAGGCAATGCATTCGTTGCTTATGAATCATCCAAGAAATCACTTGAATCAGACACTGATGATAATGCTTCAAGTGATGATGAACCAATCACACTCTATCTCATGGAAAAAACCTCAAAGGATCAGGTATCAGCAAAGCACCGAAAATCTATGACTGAATATTCTTCTGAATACATTGCTTATGCTAAACTGGTTAAGATTGCCAAATCTCAACAAGATGAGCTTGAAAAACTTGAGAAGAATCTCAGGAAATCCGAAGGACTACTGGTCGAAGAGATGGAGAAGAATCAAGAGTTGACAGAAGATCATGATGCTTTTTCTTCAACGATTGATGATCTTTCCAAACGATATGATTCTCTTGCAGTCGACTACGACAGTTTATCAGATGAACTCCTTAGGAGGAATCAAGAACTCGAGTCACTGAAAGAGTCTTATAACGTGCTTGCGAAAGAAAAAGCTTCTCTCTTCGCCGAGCAATCTTACAACCTTCCTGATGATTTTATGCCTCCTTGCTCAAAATGCCTAGAACGTAGCAATGCTGATTCGAATTCTGAAACATCCAATGCTGTCATCGAGAATATTGCAACCACTACGAATGATATTTCTAACCCCTCTTCCGAGGAATTTGTTGCTATCTCTGATGAAAATTGCAGGCTAAAGAACTTGCTTGAGAGCATCAAACTCTCTGTGATGTGCTCAAGAAGTCAATACTGCACAAAAATCCCCGAAAGGAAGGATTGGGTTTCGAAAGGAAACTCAACGTTGATGGAACCTACTGGACTCCCGAGCAATATCCTCGAACGAGTTGGGTTCTTGCTAAAAGCAAAACTCTCGAACCTGCACTCCTGTCTGGATATGACACTCCCATTTCTGTTGTTTCTGATGAGTCTGATGACTCAAACTACAAATTCTTCAAACAACAGAATGGTAAGGTTTTCGCTCGGTATGTTGGGACTAATTGCGGGTTTGGTTCACCCAAGAAGCAAATCTGGGTGAAGAAGTGCATCATTGAAAATTTATCTATCACTGCTAACTTGAATATGCAGAGTAATTCTCTTCGAGGAAATGATAATCACTCGCAGATTGGCACTGCAACTTCCTCGAATGGATCTTGGTCAAACTTTCGACAAAAGGAGTACATGCGTATCTCCTCGAATCATTATGCTCATGTCTCTGGGAACAATTTCAATGCATATTCATATGATTACTCTCGAAATGCACAGGCGAACTACAGAAATCAATGAAGGAACGTCCCTGCTCAGTCAAGACAAATGAGGTCTGCGCTGCCCAAACAAGTGTGGGTTGCGAGAAAGAACTAACTCATCTTGCAGGAACTCTCTCTCAGAGATTCTATTCGTTTATCCTTAGCCCTGAGATCTATCTTGTTGGTGCTGATTCTTTGTGTTTATTTGTTCTCAGTTTGTTGTTTGTCTTTGAGTTGCCGTGTTTGCGTTTCGTCCGATGAATAACTCACTCATAGCTCCTAGTTTTGTGTTTCTTCTCTTCTGGCTGAGTGTTTTGTTTCAGACCCTTTTATCCCTCTATTCTTTCTCATCCAAATCTATTCTGTCCATCATGAGCATGCAATTTGATCTGAAGAAAATCTCTCTTCGACGTCCTTGGTCGCGAAAGAAATCAACTTCGAACTTTTATCCATTTTTGGTGTCTAGCCCTTCTTCAAACCTTTCAAACTCCCACTCTCTTCCCGAGTTTCTCACAGAGAACGGTTGCTACGTGCCCACGATCTCCACAATCGTGATCCTGTCCGTCGAATGCGGAATGTCCCGCAACTATGGGCCGTAAATTTCGGAGAGGAGGTTCAGCTCTCCAGCTATAAATATTCCTCACCGTGTCTTCTTCCTCAGTTTTTCAAACCCTCATTCCACCTCCACCCGAGCCCGAGCTCGAAACAACTCCGGTGAGAAGCTCCGCCGTGCTACTCCAGTGGAATCTCCTCGCAGCTGATCACGCCGGTGCGGTAATCTTTCCTCCTGCATTACCGTAGTTGATTTAAATTGCCAAGTTAGGGCGCTTGGATCCGGAACTGCTCCTTTCCGTATCTCTGTTCTTAGGGCAGTTCTTACCGATGCTATTTACTTTGATTTATTTCACCGCGGTAGATCTTTAGGAATCACTAGGATTTGACTTGTACCATTTGTAAATCTTCCTCGTACTTGTTTTCCTCGACCTAGGGTTCATGTGTAATTATCCGAAAGATTAGATAGATATCAACCTGCCTAGAATTTTCTGTGGCTAGCTTGTAAAATCTATCGAGGATATCTTTTTGAATTACCATGAGTTCCTTCTTGGACTCCCTCAAAATCATTTTCGTTCAAAATCTTTCTATGCATGCTTATGACCCTACCCTCTTTTTCCCTCGTATCTATTCTATTTCACAGGTTGGTCATGGCACAGAGTTCGCAAGAGCATTCAGATTCTGAAGAAAATTTGCCTCAGTTTCCATCAAGGTCTGAACGAATGAGAATGACTGGAGGAGGAAAATCTTCGAAGACACCCAAGGCTCCATAGAAGAAACAAGAGTCTGAACCTGAAGAAGATGATGAGGAAATTCCCTCTGCTAACAGTTAGCCAGAGGAGGAATTGGTCACAGACGCCCGAACCATCTTCTCTGATGGAAATCCTAAAAAGGGTGGTCGTGGCAGAGAAAAGAATACCACTACAGAAATGTCTGATCCGAATAGCTACAGAACTCCACCAGAGGGTGAATCAACGACAGACCGCAACAACAGGCTTCAAAGAATTCACCGCCACTGGGCAGGCAAATGGTACAGATATGAAAATGTTCGCAAGAAGTACCATGTTATGTTTGCTTTCACACCACCGTGGAATGACTGCATTGCGGAAAACTGCATTGGCCCCGATGATGAAAAAGTCAGACCACCACAGCCTAAAAATGCTCACCCTGACTCCCTCAAAACCATCACTGATTTCCCCGAGGAAGTGGCTAAGAGGGCGAAGGCCAAAGCCAAGCGTGATGCTAGGGAAGCGAAGAAAAACCAAGTTGAAGCAAAAAACGTCGCGCTGATCCAGCAAGACGTACAGAAGAAGAAGGATCGTGCATCTGCTTTCAAGGGAAGCAAGTCTCGGATATCAGTTTCCCCTCGTGCACCTCGAAAGAAAAATGTCGCCAAGAGAATCAAGAAGGCAGTTTCTAACTCATCTGATGAGTCATCCAGCGAAGATTCCCCTTATGAAATTCCACTGTATGATCAACTTGCCATTCTTAACAAGCCATCCAAGAACACATCTCCAGTGAAAGTTTTACCGTCTCCAAGGAGATCACCAAGGCATGTACCCATTCCCTTCACTGACAAACCTTCGGGTTCTGCAGCTCTGAGAACTTTGACAAACCCTGTAGCGAAGAGAAAGCTGCAGTCTAAAGAAAAAGCTGATGTGTCTACTAAGAAGACTAGGCTCACTGTTCCTGCTTCCACAGAGGAACAGAAGTATGATTTCAATTGCATGATCGATTTGATTGATAGTGCTGCATATGATGCAAAATTTGATGATGTGAGCAGTCTGGGACTGCCTGATGATGTTACTGAAATGGTAACGAAGCATTTCATCGAGCTAAGGAAAATCTCCAAGAAGCTAAATAAAGCTGTCAAAGACAAGCAGGCTATCGAGAAAAGGAGGAGTGAGGCCAAAACTGAATCCGAAAGAAAAGATCTGAACAAAGAAATTGTTGAACTCACCAAGGTCCTCAGTGTCATGCGTAATGAGAAAATTGATTGGCACTCGCGTTTGCACATGGAGGTAGCTCAGTTGTGTGACAGAAGGAACGAGGAGATTGACCGCAAGGCAGATCTTGCTCAAAGAAGGATTCAAGAAGAAAAACGTCAGAAGGCTAGGGCGAGAATCAGCAAACCGAAAGAAAACAAAGACCGCCGTCTTCAGAATGTTGCTGCCGATCCTATTCCACTGAACTCCAGTGCACCCTTGTAGCAGGTTCCACCATCTCCACCTCAAGAAGATGAACCGATGCAGCAAGCTGGCACTGAGGAGGTTATTATTCCAGCTCCGGTAGTCCAAGAACAACTTGATGTTGTTAATATTTTCCTGGAAAAGACTGATGAAGAAAATGCTTCGCTTAAGCAGCAAGCCCCAGTTGATGAGACTGATGAGGAAATTGAAGTTGAGAAGGCAGATCCATTGCCGCCAAGAACATCGCAAGCAGAGCCCTCCGAACCAAATAAGGAGGAGAATGACAAGATTGATGGGGAGCAAAATGCTTCCCGAGAGAAAACAACCCCGGTCGCATCATCTCGTACTCCTACTCAGATGTTTGTTGATCCTGCTCCTCTTACCAGTGCACCAAAGTTGGTAGAGGAAGAAAAGAAATCTGATGAGCCGATGGCTCGAGAAGTAATTATACCACCAGTTGTGTCTCAAGCATCTGTGAAAGAGGTCGTTGTGCCTTCAACCGAAGAAGATACAAAGAAAGAAAAGGCCCTTGTGCCCGAAAGCCAGAAAGCTGCTGAAGGAGTTCCGGCGAGCAAAAATGATAGTCAGTCAAGTTCTTCTAAGAAATCTGTACTAGACAAATTGAGGTTACCACGTGCTCCTCTCAAGCCCATTGAAGAAGGTGTGCCTGCACCTGATGACATTCGGACCCGGTTTATGGCCGATGAAGAACAACTGAGAAACCCCTAGGAAACCTACCCTTTGTTTCCTATCGATGATGGCCCGAATGGTCCAGCTTTCAACGAGTAGTTTCATCATTCGAAACTTGCATTCTTTGGGACCAGCCCATATGATGGAGAAAGAACTTCTTTGTCACCAAGATTCTGGACGAAGGAACAGGCTGTGTACTATGCCCGCATTCTGTACTGCAAGAATCGCATCTCCAAGCACTAGATTCTGGATTTCGCAGAGCTCGAAAGTTTACCTTGCTTTCATCAAACCATCGAGCAGATTAAACAAGTCTTCCTGAAGAGCTTCCTTCGTTTCAATCATGGCCGGAATCGTGAAGTAATTCTTCAGTTCTATGCCACTCTTTATATCTCAGGGGACTTTGCCAATAGCAGTAATTGGATCCTCGAATGGATGGCCGAAGAAGAAAAGATCAAATGTTTGGCTGACCAGTTCTTAGCACTGTTGAATGTTCCTCGGTGCAAATTTGATGCAACTCGCGAACACAGACTGCACTGCTGGGATGTATCCGAAGCCGAACTTCATATGCTGATGGACCCCAAACTTGTTGGTGATGAATGTACCGACGCAAATCCTAAGAATCTGGCCTATGAGAACAAAGTTTTGTTCTATATCCTCTGCAACTCCCTCACACCAACAAACAGGCCAGAAACCATTCATGGCATCGTGGCAAATGCTCTTCAAGCAAAAGCTCATGGCATTCGATTTGACATTCCGGATCTTTTCATTCGCAACTTGGCCTATGCAGCTGATAGCCCTCAAGCCTTGAAGCCATATGCGCCATGGGTCATGTTTGCTATTGAGCAGCTTATTGAGAAAAAGTTTCTCTGCCCACATGTCCCGAAAGTTTACATTCCACCAGTCCGGGATACTCTCAGGATCGTAAAGGACATCGGCAAAGGGAAGACACCTATTGATGCTACAGCCTCTGCCTTTGCTAAAGCTCCGAAGGTCAAGAAGGCAACAGTCAAAATTCCTCGTGAAGAAAATCCCTCTCTGTATGAGATTTGTCTTCATACTCAGCAAACCCTGGAAAGTCACATTAAGCTCGACCGCAAAGTAAAACTGGAGATGATGGCTGAGAGAAATCTGCTTCACAATTATGCTCGCCAAGCTCTTCTATATGAGAAAGAACAAAAGAAGCGCTCATGGACCCTTCTGCACAAGCATTATTCTCGCAAACAACTATCTGCCAAGGGTATTGAGAAAGAATATGATTATCTGGAGCTGTTTGAAGTTCCTCGCATCTGAAGGCAAACCCCAATGCTTCCTCAGCGTTCTGCCTCCACCGACCTGTTGTTTGTTGAACAAGATGATGAACTTGAAGACACAGCAGGCACATTTATATTCAAGCTAGATGCACCTCGCAATGCTACTCCCGAAGCTGATCCCGAAGCCATGTTGCGACTCCAACTCCTGCTTTGGCCTCGACCATCGCTCGCTCTGCTTCGCTGAACAGTTCGAGTACTGAGGATTCTTCGGACGAGTAGTTCCTCGCAAGCACTCTCTTTCCTTTTTGACACTTGTTGACAAAAAGGGGGAGAAGAACATCGAGAGATAGATAAAGCGGGTTATTTGCAGGGTGTTTCCATTCGCCATTTGCTTTTCAATCGAATAATTTGGTTTCGGTGGTTGAACTATTTGCTTTTGGTCATGGAACTTGGTCTCACCGCCTGTGGTGTTGCTATACTGCGTCATCATGTACCGTTAATAACCCCTGCAATGCTATATTTGCTTCCAGTTATCTGTTTGCAGGTGCTATCGAAAGCTTACTTCCTTGCAATGATTATCCTCGATACTTATCTATCGTGCAAGGTTAAGTGAAAGCATTTCAAGGAGGATTGGAAATCATGTTTCTCTAAAAGAGATATCTTACTCCTTGAAACTACATGCATCTTCCACTTGGATATACTCCTATGATTATCTTTCACTATCTAACGATGCAGGAGAAGAAAGGTTGCTTCAGAGCAAATTTACTCATGATTCAAAAGAGAATTTCTATCTGTCTCATAAGCTGTTTTCCTTGCATATTTCTATCGTATCATCATTGTTGCAGGAAAACCTCGTCTGAAGCATATCTACTCCGAGCAATATACTTGTGATTCCCTTGCTCTGTTTTTCTTCGAGTATCTAACTTGCAGGGAACCTATATCTCGTGTGGATTCAAACTGTGTTCTGAGAAAATCTTCATGGCTTATCCATTGCCACAACTCATTCCAAAATATCCTCTCTATCTAAAAAATCTATTTCAAAGGTTGTGTGTGGCAGGAAATACATCAGACACCGTCGAGTGCATTGGATGAAACTACGAATGAGATCATCTGTCAATGTCACTCATACGAAGATTCACCTCGCTACCTTCCGTTTTATCTCCTATGCTTACTCTAATCAGAATGATGCATACCTTCAGGGGGAGCGTGTTTTATCTTCGTAATTATCTCTCGTCTTTCATTACCCTTCGCATTCCATTTCGTACTATCTTCTATCTTTCGATGTGTTCTATTTTGTCAACAATCGTCCAAAAAGGGGGAGATTGTTGGTGAAATATTTGCCCTCTTGAGTTTTGGAGATTGTTGAAAGAAACAGGCATGGACTGATTTGTTTGCTAGTGCACACACAGAGAAATAGTCCATGCAGTACCGAAGAGAATGTTGTCTCCGGTGTCCAGTTCGAGCAACTTCACCGAAGAATATCTGCACAGCAGAGAAGAATGAGCTACATCCAAAGAAGACATGTAGATGAGAAGATTGATGTGAAGGAGTTAACTCCTCGAAATTCATTGCTGACGCAAAGCAATTGGTTCGGTGATACTGTCCGAAGAAAATTGACTGCAGCGATGGAAGTCGAAGACGAAGTGAAGACGTAGCATTTATTTCGTTGTTTCTCTTCTCTTTATTGAGTCATAGGACCACCGTACTACTAAGAGGGGTGTAGCGTTCGAAGCTTTGATTCTCTGATGCTAAACCCAAATCCTATGAAAGTTGCGAGAGAAATCTCTTTGTGTTCCGAGCAAATACTTGCCAGCAAGAGACTGTGATCTTCTTCGCTGCGAGAGATTTGTCTCTGACCGAGGAGTTAGCAGTACTTGTTCCTCAAGTAATGTTACCGTTGCTCTTAAAATCCGACCGTTGTGAACGTGTCGGTTGGCCATTGGCTGGACCGCGTGTCCAAGATGGTCATTTCCCATCAGGGAAGGCTGCGGCTATAAATAGCCACCCCGCTCCAATGTTGCCCGTTGGCTGCTCCGTGTGATTCTGAGAAGATTATTGAGCAACCCCCCTCTCCTGAGTGATTTGAGTTTAAAATCCACCGAGAGAAAACCCCAGAGCCGAAAAATTAGATAGTGGTTCAGCATCACTCGAATCTAAGTCCAATACGCTCCGCCTATTACTCTTGAGAGCTGCGCACTCTCTAGACGGATAGGTGTCGGCTCTAGTGTTGAAGAGTTGTTGTCTTCACCGAGCAAGATCTTCAGCAACCAAGAGTCATTGTGGTTTGTGAAGAAGTATGTAGAAGGTTTGGAGATCGCCGATAAGTATCTACCATGAGTGAAATCAACTGGAGTCTGATCAGCTCCGAGATGAAGGAGAATAGGGTGAAGAGACTTTATCTTCTGTGTTAAATCACAAACCCTCCAACCAGACGTAGTCCTTTGGCAGAAGGGCGAACTGGTCTACCAAATTCATCTGTCACCATCGAGCACCACTAGTTCACTCTACTTTACTGCATTTCCTTCAGCAGTTTACTTTCGTGCTCTGTGTCGATAGTTTTATCTGATCTATCATAGTTTGTTACTTATCGTTCACATTCTCATCATTCATTTCTGTCATCTTAGTCTAATTTATTTCTCTTCGCACTTCTGCATGTTAGCGTGATTTCAATCAGTGCCGTATCCATTCACCTCGTCACTATCCTCCTTGCATTTCCTTCGCAGTTCATACCTAGTTTTTCCTCATGCTTCTACATCTGTTCATATATTGCATTACCATCATAATTGTCAAACCTGTGATATTCTATGCTCGAACTATTATTGCTTCCTACATCGATATATATGTTCCTCAATAACGTGCTTGATTAAGTACATTTCTACCGATCCTTATTTCCGCTGCTATGTTTGGGATCAGTTCAAAACATTCGCAAGAATCTTTGAATCTCCCATTCACCCCCATTCTGGTCGATATACTCTCGGTCCTAACAAGGCATGAATAGATGATGTGGCAGCATTGCATGCTAGAGAGTAACGCAATATATTGCAATTTATGGATTGCATGCATGCCTAGCTTATGTGGCATGGTTACATGGCTAGGAAAGAAAATAGATAATGCGTTGTATAGATATTTAGGAATAGAAGATACTATCCACATGCACAGTTGCTCTCGAGCATATAAAGATCTTTAGAGTGCACTCCAATATTTTTTCAGAGGCTTAGGTGCACCGGATGCCGTGCCACGTTACAAAATGTTAGAAAAAAAATAAGAAACAAATCTCGAGTTTGGCATGAGTGGGAAAATATCTGGTGCTACCGCACCTTATATGCTACTGTGATACGGATGCACCAGGGCCATTAGATCTGTGATCCAACGAACAACATCTCAGGATGTGGACCAAAGCACCATTTCGAAATTGTTTGGGAGTTTTCTGCAAAACTTGCACTGACCGATGCTAGCCACTCGATCCACGATCCAATGGCTCAGAATCTTGTATCACGGTAGCATTTAAAGGTGTGGTAGACTAGCACTGTGGGGTACAACAGATACACTCCCCTCTCGGCGCACGCGGCGGAGGGGCGGTGGGGCCGTGAGGGGTGAGGCACACGTCGGGGGACGTGGTGTCGTGGGTTCGAGCGGCGTCATGGGAATCGCGTGTGGCTATGGTGGAAATGTGATGGTCGCCGTAGTTCAGCGTCCATGGACAAGCTGTCATGTCATCTGACAGATGCATTGCATACTGATCATTAATTGCAAGGAGTAGGAGAGAAAACTAGGCGGATAAATACTTCATTATATTCAAGCGGACCTACGCTACTACATTTGTTCGAAAGACATGCACACCAGCGAAATAGTTCATCTATCCATATATATAGAGAAGAAATATTTTTTTTATGAACAAGAGAGGAAATAGTTCATCCATCTATAGTGCCATACTGCTTCTTCTTCTTCTTCTTCTTCTTCTTCTTCTTCTTCTTCTTCTTCTGTGGGGGACGACTTCGCTACAAGCTCCTTCGACCTTGCAGCTATCTCGAAACTCACACGGGCATCGAGGGCTGCATACTTTATCCGCTCGTAGGTCAATGGATAAATCTCCCATCCAGACGACCTTAATTCCAGCGTCTCGTTGCCCTTCTCAAGCTTTGTCCCGAGTACATAATTTGCTACATCGAATAAGGATGGTGTTGGTTTGTTACAACCCTCTAAAGGAATTTTGGATTGTAGGTTGGCGGTCTTTTTCACATCAAGGTTGTACGGCGCCAGCTTTTCTTTGTCCCCTTCGATGGCTGCTCCACAGAAGAATATGTCCTCCCGAGACAAGAAATCATGGATCTCACCTGGTATGGAGGGCGCGTGCATGATGTGATACACCAAAACTTCATCTCCGAGGCACAGCTGAAGGACAGCGGTGCTTTGAATCTCCCTAGTGACACGCGTGGTGTACTCTGCGTCGAGACCAATGATCTTCATCTCCACATTTTTGAGGGAGTTGGATACATTGTTGATCCACTCCTGAACATCCCTTGCATGGTCGGTGACGGTGGCGGCTATCCTCAACGAGCCTTCGTTGATCACATGTTTGATGCTAAAAACCTGCATAGGGATCTCTTTCTCCATTTGGAACCGCCGGACCAGAGGGCTATGGTTTGGAGTATTAGGATTAGGTGGCTAAACAGAGTGGAAGAAGATGGTGGTTAAACAGAGTGGAAGAAGATGGTTATTTAAAGGGGTTTCGGAGGTATGTGAAGAGGTTAAAACAGTGTGAATCCAGTGAGGGTTAGAATGCAAACGAAGTAGAGGTGAAGAAGTCCAGGAAAATTGGTCCCTGATGGAGAATTAATGGAGAAGTGGTGCAGGCAGTTGATTAGACGGCTAGGTAGACCGGCCTGCAAAACGAAAAGCCTATGCGAGTAGGTTCCGGTTCGGATGGATATTGGCGCGTGCATGCGACACACAACTTCTGCGTTCGAATACCCGCAGAGCTAACCATTTTGTTTCAGTTTTTTTCCCATACTGTAGTTCTACTCCACATACACGTATCGGTTTGGCATTTCCCGTTACACTTTGCTCTAATTGTCGAGACATTTTTTTGGGGGGACAATAGACAGTTCATGTTCGTTCTCAAAGAACATGGCATAGAGTTCGAGATCCCATGCCTTCTTCTGGTGGTTTCTCGATGATTCTACATGTGTGCTATGTGTGTAACCTTTTCTGGTTAAGGAATAAGCGGTTATCCTCAAAAAGGAAAAAAAGCCTTCTTTGCGCTTCCGCATGCACGAGAATTTTGGTCTGCTCGCAATATGGATGCTACCTGGAGGATGAGAAGTGAACCCAGAGGCATGCTAGCACAACCTGGAGGATGTAGTGAACCTAGAGGCATGTTAGTAGTACTAGTGATAGTACAGGTGTAGCACTTGTTGGTCAAAATATTATTCATCCGGTCCTCACAGTGAAGTGACAAGACCCTGCGCCCGAGGTGACATTAGTCCAGGTGGCGTGTTCGGGTTACCAAAGTCAGCCTCACCCTATGCAGTCACTGTCACCGCCACTGTATAGCATGCATGCCTCACCTCATCTCCCTCTCCCCTAGCACCACTCCATCTCCACCTCCATCTCCATCTGGCCAGAGATCCTGAGGTCACTCTTCTTCATCTCACAGTGCCCCCGCGTACCCTCGCCTCGCTCGCCTCCCCCAGTACCACTATTCTACTCGCTAGCCGCTCCAGCACCGAGAGCCTTCTCCCCCGTAAATCAAGCCCCAAAAAACCCCGACCTTCCAAACTCCACCATGGCCGAACCCGAACCGCGCAGCATCCATATGAGCCGCGGCTGGAGCGATCTCCCCAGGGACATCCTCCACCTCTGTTGTTCGCGTATGGATATGTCCAGTGCCATGCAGCTGGCTGCATGCTCAAGGGACCTGCACGCGGCCATCGTCGAAGCGAGGCCTGAGATTTTCAAGATACCCAGCTTGCTGCTATCTGATGTTGCGGGATGGCGTGCTCACCACTATGCTCACAACTATCACCCTGATACAGAGGTGCACATCATGCCCCTCGACTTCGATCTGACCACCATCACCCGAAACTTCTTGTCAGGTATGTACTGGGTCGGCATGAACTCCCACTGGATGGCTGCCGTCGGAGAATACCAGAACAAGTGGGTGCTCGTGAATGTCCACACCTCCCATGAGATTATCCTTCCTCCCTTGGATCATATAGGGATTTGCCATCGCGGCCCACTTCCTTTAGATTACCAATTCAGCTGGACGAACATTGTTTAGCTGAAGGTTGTAATCTGCCAAGTGCCCACGGCATCTGGGAATTACACAGACTTCAAGCTAATTGCCTTGTTCGATCGCGGAGTCACCTATCTTTGCAGCGGTGCCGACTGTAGGTGGACACAACTCCCCTCGCAGCGCTGCATCGATGGTGATCCACAGTTTTGTGATGCTATTGAACACAATGGCATCGTCTACGCGATCGACAATGCAGATGGCACCACGTATTGCTGGGACGCCTCGTGTAAGTTGTTTTCGTCTGATTTTAATGATAACGCCATGACATTGTTTGAAATTTTGTGATGATTGGCATATCCCTGTTATAGCAGAATTTGAGTAGAACTACGACAATGTATTAGAGACGCCATAAATCAGGAAATAAAATAGGGAGATTTGGAAGTCCAAATGGTAATCTCTATATTTGGAAGTAGTTAAATCATGTGATTGTGACCATGTCTATACAGCCAATTTGTACCCTTGAATAATCAAACGGTTAGGAAGTTATGAATATTCTCCAACTTTATAGTAATCTTTATACTACTAAATATGAGTGTGTATTGCTACTTGTGAACTGTGTTGGGATTTCCCCGAAGAGGAGAGGATGATGCAGTACAGTAGAGATAAGTATTTCCCTCAGTTAAGAACCAAGGTTATCAATCCAGTAGGAGAACCTCGTTTGCAGCACCTACACACACAAAAGCAAACACTTGCACCCAACGCAAATAAGAGGGTTGTCAATCCCCTTAGCGGTCACTTGCAAGGATTAATTCTGATAGTGATAGATAGAAAAGTAAATTGCAAAAGAAAATAAAAGTAAATAAATTGCAGCAAGGTATTTTTGGATTTTAATATATGATAAAAGTAGACCCGGGGGCCATAGTTTTCACTAGAGGCTTCTCTCTCGAACACATAGCATACGGTGGGTAAACAAATTACTGTTGGGCAATTGATAGAAAAGTGCATAGTTATGATGATATTCAAGGCAATGATCATGTATATAGGCATCACGTCCGAGACAAGTAGACCGACTCCTTCCTGCATCTACTACTATTACTCCACCCATCGACCGCTATCCAGCATTCATCTAGGGTATTAAGTATAAAACAGAGTAACGCCTTAAGCAAGATGACATGATGTAGACAAAGTAAACTCAAGCAATATGATTAAACCCCATCTTTTTATCCTTAATGGCAACAATACAAATATGTGTCTTGTCCCTTTCTGTCACTGGGATATAGAACACCGCAAGATTGAAACCATCACAAAGCACCTCTCCCATTGCAAGATAAATCAATCTAGTTGGCCAAACCAAATGGATAGATCAGAGAGAAATATAAAGCTATAACAATCATGCATAAAAGAATTCAGAGAAGACTCAAATATTTCTCATGAATAATCTGATCATAAACCCACAATTCATCGGATCCCAACAAACACACCGCAAAAGAAGATTACATCGAATTGAACTCCAAGAACATCGAGGAGAACATGGTATTGAAGATCAAAGAGAGAGAAGAAGCCATCTAGCTACTAGCTATGGACCCATAGGTCTGTGGTAAACTACTCACACATCATCGAAAGGGCAGCAAGGTTGATGTAGAAGCCCTCCGTGATCGATCCCCCCTCCGACAAAGTACCGAAAAAGGCCTACAGATGGGATCGCGGAAGAACAGAGGCTTGCGGCAGTGGAAAGGTTTCTCTCTTTTGTCTTTTTGGTGTATTGGAAAAATTTGGGAATTTATAGCGGTAGAATTAGGAAAAGAGGTGCCACGAGGGGCCCACAAGCCTGGGGGCGCGCCTACCCCCTGGGCGCGCCCTCCGGGCTTGTCGCTCCCTCGTGACTCATCTGGTCTTCTCCCGAAGCTTCTAGGGTCCCTTCTGGTCCAGAAAAAATTAATCCAAAGTTTTTGCTTCATTTGGACTCCGTTTGATAGCGATTTCCTGAAAAGGCAAAAACAGGCAAAAAAACAGCAACTGGCACTTGGCACTAGGTTAATAGGTTAGTCCCAAAAAATGATATATAATTGCATATAAAACATCCAAGATTGATACTATAACAGCATGGAACAATAAAAAATTATAGATACGTTGGAGACATATCAAGCATCCCCAAGCTTAATTCCTGCTCGTCCTCAAGTAGGTAAATGATAAAAATAGAATTTTTGATGTGGAATGCTACCTAACATGTTTCATCATGTAATTCTCTTTTACGGTATGAATATTAAGATCTGAATGATTCAAAGCAATAGTCTATAACTTGATATAAAGACATCAATACTCAGGCATACTAACAAACAATCATGCCTTTCAAAATAAAAATGCTAAAAAAAGTTATCCCTACAAAATCATATAATCCTGTCATGCTCCATCTTCTTAACATAAAGTATTTATCATGCACAACCGCAGAGACAATCAAGCAATTGGTTCATACTCTTTAATGCGCTTCAGCTTTTTCAACTCGCACACAATACATGAGTGCAAGCCATGGATATAGCATTATGGGTGGAATAGAATGATGACAGAGATTAATAAGGGGAAGTCAAAAAAAGAGAAGATAGTCTCACATCGACGAGGCTAATCAACGGGCTATGGAGATGCCCATCAATTGATGTTAATGCAAGGAGTAGGGATTGCCATGTAACGGATGCACTAAGAGCTATAAGTGTATGAAAGCTCAAAAATAAAAACTAAGTGGGTGTGTGTCGTGGTTTTGTCACGGCAGATGTCCTCGTGAAAAGGACTTAGTGGTGAGGCCATCGCAACTAGGTGGTAGCTTGAACGGGGTTGGTCGGAATCGAGAGACGTGAGTTTACCCAGGTTCGGCCCCTCACGGTGGAGGTAAAAGCCTACATCCTGCTTGATTGCCATTGATGATGATGATCTCAATTACAAGGGTGCTGTTTTGCTACCTCTATCTCGAGAGCTACTAGTTTGTCTGTCTATCTCGACCCGTCCCTCTTGGGGTGCCTTGTCCCTCCTTGTATAAGTTGAAGGGGCGGCTTACATGTAGAGTCCTAGTAGGATTAGGACTGGTCTATTTCCGATTACAAGCTGGATACTAGTCCGGGTCTTGTTTTCCTTGTCAAGGAACTTTCCTCTTCTTGGACTTTCTCCGCGAGCCGGCCCATTGGGCTCCCCTTAAGCCGGCCACCTGCCGGGTCGCCCTGGGCCCTTGGTCTCTCCTTAAGCCGGCCTCCTGCCGGGTCTCGCCCTGGGCCCTGGGTCTCTCCTTAAGTTGGCCCGTTAGTTTCATCTGTGAGCCGGCCTTCAGCCGGGTCTTCCTGGCGTCACCTTGCCCTCGTCCTGACCCGGTCTGGTCTCTGGCCTATGGAGTCTTTCTCCTGGCCGGGTCAAGATACCTGCCGGGTCACCATGTCAGGGAAATATCCCCAACATTAGCCCCCAATTTAGCTTGAATTTATTCACGCTAAGCTCCAGAAATAGAAATAATTAAAATGTTGAGGGACCGGCTCGCTCAAACAGCTGGTTTATTCAATGAACCATCTCCTCGAAAATCCGGATCTCCTTGTCATATAAACAGGCCGGCTTCGCAATCAACTTGTCGGTGTTGGTCCCTCGCAGAAAAAATATTGGAAAAATAACCCGTCTGACATTGAGTCTGCTTCCAGTGCTTCAGTTCGTCGAAAAAATTGGGAATAATAACCCGTCTAAAGTTGAGCCGGCTTTCTAGTGCTTTGGCTTGATGAAAATGTTTGAAATAGAAAATCCGTCTGATGTTGAGCCAGTTTTTGATGAACTTTGCAATGTTTTTCCACCAAGAACATGAGACCTGGCTTATTCAAACATGACAGCTTTGAAAGTGTTCTTCTGTTTTTAATCTCCATATTACCTGTAGCCCCCAAGCTCCGAGTTTATCAGTTCATGATGACTTGGTGCTTTGCAAAATAATATCTTAACAGTGTAACCCCCAAGTGCCGGGTTGTCTTGCCTACAGCAGCCTGGGACTTGTAATTGTCTTGTACTTATAAAACTTCAGCCAGTGTAGCCCCCAAGACTTAAGGGATGTAAGTATTGACACACTTGAGACTTGTTGTAATATGTCTGAGAAAAATTTGGGTTAAAATCCATGACCCGTCATCTGTAGTATGACTTCGTAGCCCCCAAGGGCTAGGTCATTATAGAATAATGAGCTGGTCCTTTGATAGGATTAGATGTTAGAAATTTTGAGCCGTATGTAGCCCCCAAGGGCCGGCTCATCATTGATGATGAGTCGGGTCTTCTGTCAATAGATCCTTAGAAAAATAAATGTCCCATTAGCCCCCAAGTGCCATGTTGAATGCTTGCATCTGCTTGGGACTTCCAATAATATACGCCAAAAGCTGATTATTGTAGCCCCAAGTGCCGGGTCGCTGCTTGCGGTGCCTCGGGACTGAATAATAGACTTGAATATGGTATCCCCCAAGTGCCGGGTCGATCGCTTGCGGCGGCTCGGGACTTCCTTTATCTTTGTAATTTTTTGAACTGAGTATTTTAGCCCAGAGATGACTTAACCTCAGGGCGACTTAAACCCAGAGATGACTTAAGTCCAGGGCGACTTAAGCCCAGAGATGACTTATCCTCAGGGCGACTTAACATCATGACCCGGGTCTAGCCCCCAAGTCTTAAGAGTAGAACAAAGTGATGATTTAAGACTTGCTTAAATATAAATGTTGCAACTTTGGAGAAATCCGGGTTGTCCGTCTGAATCTTCAATCATGAACTGAAAGTTTTGCACTTCACATGTGTAACCCCCAAGGGCCGGCTCATCATTATGTGATGGGCCGGGTCTTCAATTTGGACCTTTATAATCTGGTTAAACAACTGAACGCTGTAGCCCCCAATGGCCGGGTCATTATTAACAGTGAGCCGGGTCTTTGATGAAAATAGTTTAAAATGAAAATGCATTAGCCCCCAAGTGCCATGGTGCATGCTTGCAGCGACATGGGACTTTCATACTGAATGCAATCTTGATTTGAAATAATGTAGCCCCCAAGTGCCGGGTCGAATTGCCTGCGGCGACTCGGGACTATTCCTTCCACTGTAGAAAAAACTCAGATCCACTGTAGCCTCCAAGTGCCGGGTCGTGTGCCTGCGGCGACTCGGGACTTACTTTTTCTTCTGAGATTGAGCGACAGTCTGGATGATGTTGTTGAGTGCTTTGCATATCAATGCTGAACTTGTTGCTTAATCCATCAAGAGTGTTGCCTTGCATAACACTTCATATTTCATTGCCTTTGATAAAGCCGATTGTCAAGATCTTTGCCATGATATCCTTTTTTGAATTTTGTTCTCCTTTGCAGCATCAGAATAATCCAAATTGTGAATTGCCACTGGTAATTTATTAAACCCTGCTCCTCACTGTAAGCCGGTGCTTTAGAAAGAATAGCCATCTCTCTGAGCCGGCTTTGAAAACCATCATTTAATACTGGTTATGAGAAACCATGATGAAGACCCAGCTCTCAATTGTAAGCCGGTTTTGTGGTAAATATGTACCTGCAATTGTTTCAAAATCGGCAATGATAGCCATGCTATTTGAGACTGGTTTTGATAAACTATATAAGATCCGACCATTTTGGCTATCAAAGATTTGTTTGTTCCTGCAGAGTTACAGTGTAACCCGGTTTGAAAACCGGCTCCTGCGACATAAACAAATATAGAGATGTATATATGATGCATTGTATGATGATGCAATGCATGATAATGGAATGTATGATGATGTATGTGTATGATAACAGAATAAAAATGCCGGCTTTTGAGGCACGACATAAGACCGGCTTTCGAGGCCGAGTCTTGGTTTCGCTTCCTGTGGAAGCATGCTTTTTGGCCTCTTTTGGTTTGTCCTATCTCTCTGAAAGCCGGCTCTCACGCAACCAATCGAGCGTTTTAACTCTGATGAATTTTGGGTCACCTTTGTGATTGACTCATCAGGCGTACGCCGGGTCGCTTTTTAGGGAGTAGCATCTTGCTAACAGGCAGGTTTAACCAAGTATAGTTTGGCATTTCGCCGGGTTAAAAGGGTTTTGTAAGCTAAACTCGATGAGTTGGAAGCCCCCAAGTAACCATATGATCATGGAAAAGCTCAGCATAGGATATACAGGAGACAATGCTACTACTGCAAAACATCTGGGGTCCAGATAAGCCGGCATTCCTTTGATCATTATTGAGCAGGCCGGGTCATCCTTGAGGCCAGGTCCTGTAGCAGGTTGGGTCTTGACCGCGGATAATTCCCCTGACAATACCGATGTTTAGACTGCGCATCATGGCAACTAGTCTTCTTTGGTAACCTTTCTTTCTCGCCAATAAGGCAGCAGCCCCCGGGCACCGGGTTGTCTTCCCTGTAACGACCCGGGGTTTTTGTATTTATCAAAACCGGCCGAATATGCCGAGTCATGTCTGTGTAGCCCCCGAGTCTAAAGACGACTCGAGGAATTGGCTTGAGATTCATCATACCTGGCTGTGGCATAAGTCGGCGTAGAGTTGACAGCCAAAAGATGAAATTTATTGAAGCCAAAGGTGCGTGGCGAGTTGATGATCTTAGCAATGCTCGTTGTATGCCCTCGGAGGCTGATAATAGACATTTTTTTTGCTCCAGATTGTTGGAGTAGACCAGGCTGCAGGGATGGCGACCTGCGCGCGTCCGTTAAGCTGCTCGTACGGGCAGGCGTGGCCCTGGCATGTTGATATAGTCCAGACCGCGAGGGCGGCGGCTTGCGCGCGTCCGTTGGGTAGTTCAGGCGAGCAAGTGCGGCCCTGGTGTGTTGATGAAGTCGTGGGAGTCGACCGCGGCATTGGAAACCGCGGACGCACGAGCCGGCCGCGGCGTTGTAAGCCAGCGCGGACGCGAGAGTCGGCCGCGGCGTTGGAGTCCAATGTGGACGCGCGAGTTGGCCATGGCGTGTTGATGTAGACTGGACCACGGTGGCGGCGGCTCGCGCGGGTGTCCGTTGGGTAACTCGCACGAGCAGGTGCGGCCCTGGCGCGTTAATGTAGACCGGATCACGAGGATGGTGGCCTGCGCGCATCCGTTGGGCAGCTCGTACGGGCGGGCGAGGCCCCGGTGTGTTGATGTAGACGCGAGAGCTGGCCGGTAAATTGACGCGGACGCGGGAGTCGGCCGCGACGTTTGAAGCCGGCGCGGACGTGAGAGTCGGCCGCGGCGTTGTAAGCTGGCGCGGGCGCACGGGTCGGCCACGGCGTTTGATCCGACGCGGACGCGGGGGTCGGCCGCGGCGTTTTGAGCCAGCGCGGACGCGAGCGTCGTCGGGCATGTTGATGAAGACTGAAATGCGGAAGCGGCGGCTTACACGCGTGTCTGTCGAGCAGCGTGGCACAGACGAACGCCGGTGTAGAATGATGCTGATGCGGGCTCCGTATCCGTGTATAACACCACTTTTGTGATGAATAATTGTCCTGGTATTTTTGTCGGCTGAACGTGCAAGTCGGCCGCGACGTGTTGATACGGCCAATCGCGAGCTTCTCGATCCCTGAGAGAGATCCCTCCAAGAACACAAACCACCGTGTTTATGCCCCACGGTGGGCGCCAACTGTCGTGGTTTTGTCACAGCAGATGTCCTCATGAAAAGGACTTAGTGGTGAGACCATCGCAACTAGGTGGTAGCTTGAACGGGGTTGGTCGGATTCGAGAGACGCGAGTTTACCCAGGTTCAGCCCCTCACGGTGGAGGTAAAAGCCTACATCCTGCTTGATTGCCATTGATGATGATGATCTCGATTACAAGGGTGCTGTTTTGCTACCTCTATCTCTAGAGCTACTAATTTGTCTGTCTATCTCGACCCGTCTCTCTTGGGGTGCCTTGCCCCTCCTTGTATAAGTTGAAGGGGCGGCTTACATGTAGAGTCCTAGTAGGATTAGGACTGGTCTATTTCCTATTACAAGCTGGATACTAGTCCGGGTCTTGTTTTCCTTGTCAAGGAACTTTCCTCTTCTTGGACTTTCTCCGCGAGCCGGCCCATTGGGCTCCCCTTAAGCCGGCCACCTGCCGGGTCGCCCTGGGCCCTTGGTCTCTCCTTAAGCCGGCCTCCTGCCGGGTCTCGCCCTGGGCCCTGGGTCTCTCCTTAAGTCGGACCGTTAGTTTCTTCTGTGAGCCGGCCTTCAGCCGGGTCTTCCCGGCGTCACCTTGCCCTCGTCCTGACCCGGTCTGGTCTCTGGCCTATGGAGTCTTTCTCCTGGCCGGGTCAAGATACCTGCCGGGTCACCATGTCAGGGAAATATCCCCAACAGTGTGCATCCAACTTGCTTGCTCATGAAGACCTCGGGCATTTGAGGAAGCCCATCATCGGAATATACAAGCCAAGTTTTATAATGAAAAATTCCCACTAGTATATGAAAGTGACAACATAAGATACTCTCTATATGAAAAACATGGTGCTACTTTGAAGCACAAGCATGGAAAAAGATAGTAACACTGCCCCTTCTCTCATTTTCTCTCATTTTTTTCTTTTCGTTGGGCTCTTTTTGGCCTCTTTTTTTTACCTCACTGGGACAATGCTCTAATAATGATGATCATCACACTTCTATTTACTTACAACTCAATACTAGAACAAATATGACTCTATATGAATTTCTCTGGCAGTGTATCAGGATGTGCAATGATACTAGCGTAACATGTATGAAAATGATGAACAGTGGCTGAGCCACAAATACTATGTCAGCTATATGATCATGCAAAGCAATATGGCAATGATGATGTGTGTCATATAAAAAGAATGATGGAAGTTGCATGGCAATATATCTCGGAATGGCTATGGAAATGCCATAATAGGTAGGTATGGTGGCTCTTTTGAGGAAGATATAAGGAGGCTTATGTGTGATAGAGCGTATCATATCACGGGGTTTGGATGCACCGGCGAAGTTTACACCGACTCTCGATGTGAGAAAGGGCAATGCACGGTACCGAAGAGGCTAGCAAATTGCAGAAAGGTGAGAGTGCGTATAATCCATGGACTCACATTAGTCATAAAGAACTCACATACTTATTGCGAAAGTTTATTAGCCCTCAAAGCAAAGTACTATTACACATGCCCCTAGGGGGGAGGTTGGTAGGAGGTAACCATCGCGCGCCCCCGACCACCATGCAAAGGAAGACAATCAAGAATAAATCATGCTCCAACTTCTTAGCATAACGACAGACCATACGTGCATGCTTCGGAAATCACAAACCTTAACACCAATATTCTTACTAAACCACAATTATCTACTAGCACCTCCCACATATTACCATCTTAATATCGCAAAACTATTGCCAGGAATCAAACTTATCATATTCCGTGATCTACGTGAAAGTTTTTATTATATCCCTCTTGAATACCTATCATATTAGGACTAAATTCATAACCCGTGCATATTACCATTGCTATTCATTAGACTCTCAAAAATATGTAAGTGAAGCATGAGTGTAACATCCCAAAATTCTAAATTTTGGAATGTTATACTAATTAAGTAATAATGATTGCTTGTGTGATTGTTGTGTGAAATTGAGTGAAATTTGAAACTTTTGAAAAATTTAATGGGCGGTAATAATAGGACTTTCCCAAAATATTTCATATTGCACTTCTGTGTGAATTGCCATTTGAACCCCCTTTGAATTTTGAACCGGAGAAAAACAAACTTCATGCCATTCAATGATTTTCATGAGAGAAGATAACATGACCTCTTCAAAATATATGAAAGAGAGTGGGAAGTGATCAGGAGCACTTTTGAATTGCTTTTGATTCACTTTTGAAAAGTTTTCCATTTTGAGTTTCACGATCATTTCCATTTATTCAAATAAAATAAAAGAGAGAGGATAAATTGACTTCCTCAAATATAACAGAGTTGGAAAAAAGTATTAGAATATTATTTGGAGTTTTTGAAGTTTATTTGATAAATATTTTATTGGCCAAAAGTGCATTTATTGCATTAGAAAAATATATTCAAAATTTTGTGAACATGAATTAATCTTCACTGTGCTCTATATATTCCATAGTGATTTTATCAATTACTATGGTATTTTTAGAAATTCGTTTGGATTTGATTTGGGGCCACAAAAGGTTTTTTGTTAATAATAAAACACACACACACACACTGCCTGGACCGAAATGGCGTTCGGCCCGGAAACGCACCGTCCGGCCCAGCCGGGCATTTGGCCCAAGGCCTTCCCCGCGCTGAATTCTTTCGCGCCGGCCGCCCGCTCTCACCTCTCTCTCTCGACTCGCTGACCAGTGGGGCCTAGCCCCCAGGCTATCCCCAACCTCCCACCACGCCGCTCGGACGAGCCCGCGCCGCGCTCCCGCGACCGCCGGCCGAAGCTCTGGGGATAGAGCGTATCCCCGCAGTCCCACAGGCCTCGAGCTCGCCTATAAAATCCCGTCGACCTCCTCTGTCCATCTCGCCGTCCTGCTACTCCCCACGCCGCTTCTAGCCGCCGCTCTCGTCGTTTGCATCTCGCCGGAGCCGAACCACCTTGCCGTCAAATTTGTCGCCGGTGAGCACACCCCTGCCTCCAAACCTCGTCAATCGGACCCTCGTACACATGCGCATCATTTTTACACCTTTTTGGCACCTAGGTCTCCCCTGAGATGCCTCCGTGACGACACCAAGCCTCGCCGGAGCACCGGAGCGCCGCTGCTGTCCCCTGCTCGATTCTGACGCCCACGAGGACTGCCGTCACCACCGTTCATACCGCCTCGATGCGCCTCACCTCCTCGTCTATTTCGCCAACGCCGGAGACCGCCGTAGCCGCCCCCCTCGACGTCCGACGCCGCGTTGTCGTCTTCATCACTGCCGTTGACCCACTATAAGCCGTCGCCGCCCCTCCCGTCCATTCGATCGATCAAAGACGGTGTAGATTAGACTAGGTTTCATTAGATCAAATCGGTACGCGGTTAACCACGGTTTTATTTAAACTGAGCCGGTCGGTTTTCTTTTAATTAGCCACCGTGAGCCGTTTTTCTTAAGTCTCGGCCACCCGCCGCAGCAGACGCTCACAACCACTCGTAGCGCACCACGTGGCACTTTTGCCACGGTTGGCCGAAACTTAACCATTTCTGATTCAGAATTCTTTCAAATTTTGTTTTTAGCATATCTTTAGTTCTATAACTCCAAATTCAGTGATTCTTTTTCCTACTGGTTCATATTGATCCCCTCTATCCAGTGTTATCATCTTTGAAAACTTTTGCTAATTTCAAATTTGAATTTATTCAGATTTGAATTCAAACCCTATTTGGCCATCTCTCCTAAACCGTAGACCCGTTTGAATTAATTCCTTTTTCACATTGTCACCCTAGCCAAATCCTATTATTTCAAGCAATGTCACAATATTTTCACACAATTAGGATCTGTCCATGAATAATTGCACTCCTATGCCACTATACACTTTAATTCACATTACAATTTTGAATGCTATTTCACACTTTGGTTGGCACTTAGGAATTTTTCCATAAAAGTTGAGTGTGTTGGATTTTCATTTGCGTTTTCTGAGTCTTTTGTTCTGCATGTTATTTTGGTTCTCTGAAATGATTGCTTATGTGCGTTTATTTACTTTGGCGATAGATTGTCCGAAGTGCGAAGCAAATTATTATCATTCTCTAGAGTTGAACCACCAGTACCATGGCAAGTTTGCATCCTGACCATATCTTTATCTTCCTATGCTTTTATTATGCACTTAGTCCTTTGTGGTAGGTTTGCATGGTAGGAATCTATGCCGGATAGCTATGCTTAAACCTAGTAGTTCATTTGAGGTAGGTCTGATCTATACAACCTTTGTCGCCACCGTGTAAGATTATATTGCCTCGCTTAAGTAGACGTGGATTGGGAATGTGTTCATGGTGAGACATGAGTGACAAAGTAGTAATCAGGACCAAGACTTTTAAATGAACTACCTGGGCGGAAATTGGTTTGAATGGTGGCGAAGTACAGTTGAAGCATGCATGGGAAATCCATGGTGGTGCACCACTAGTGGTCCGTCCGCTCAGGATCAAAGGGATCAAATGTGCTTTCATGTCTAGAAGCTTATATGTGTAGCCACAAGCCATTATGGGCTCTGGCTTAGTTGAGTAGTTAGTGTGACCTCTTCCGGGAAAGGCTAGCAGATGTAGAATGTGTAGGTGTACCGGCCTATTCGTGGGTTAAGAGGGAATACTTTCGAAAGACTATGTCTCGATCTTCCGATCAAGGAGGTGGTCGAGTCTTGTGGGGAAAAGGGCGTAAACCTCTGCAGAGTGTCAACCTAATCAATTAGCCGTGTCCCCGGTTACGGACAACTTGAGCGTTTAGTAGTGGAAATGCCGGGAGATCTCATCACCCTTAATTCAATTAGTTGGGTTTAAATAAACTTTGGGAATAGATTGAGTTGGGGGCACCCGCTCAATCATATGCTATTTTGTAGTGGTAGAATAACTTCTTTTATAATAGTGAAAAATCAGCTTTATGCAAAATTAAACTTAGAGCTTTCCACCAGCCAAATTGCATGTACAAGCAGGTTCATTATACTCTTATGATGTGACTTGCCAGTACATTCCATGTACTGACCTACATGGCTGCAACTTATCATGTTGCAGGAATTTCTACGATGAGTAAGAGTTACGTTGTAGGCTTACGGTCTACACTCAACTTGTCGTTGGCGTTGATGGGACTCCGCACCCTTATGATTGTTTTCCGCTGTGTTATAAGAGGTATAATCTGGATCTACGTTATCTTTTTAACATGTGATGTTATGGTATTTCATCGATGTACTGTGTGTGCTAGCATACTGATCCAGGGATAGCACAGAAAGCACAGAGGCACCAATACTTTCGGGTCGGGTCGCTATAGAGAAGTGCATTTATATTCAAAATTTTGTGAATAGGAATTAATGTTCACTGTGCTCTATATATTCCATAGTTATTTTATAAATTACTATGGTATTTTTAGAAATTCATTTGGATTTGATTTGGGGCCACAAAAGGTTTTATGTAGATAAACAAACACAAACACACACGCGCGCGCGCGCGCGCGCGCACTGCCTGGACCGAAACGGCGTTCGGCCCAGGAGCACACCGTCCGGCCCAGCCAGGCATTTGGCCCAAGGCCTTCCCCACGCCGAATTCTTTCGCGCCGGTCGCCTGCTCTCACCTCTCTCTCTCTCGACTCGCTGACCAGTGTGGCCCAGCCCCAGGCCGTCCCCAACCTCCCGCCGCGGCGCTCGGACGAGCCCGCGCCGCGCTCCCGCAACCGCCGGCTGAAGCTCTGGGGATAGAGCTTATCCCCGCAGTCCCGCACGCCTCGAGCTCGCCTATAAAATCCCTTCGACCTCCTCTATCCATCTCGCTGTCCCGCTACTCCCCACGCCGCTTCTAGCCGCCGATCTCATCATTTGCATCTCGCTGGAGCCGAGCCACCTCGCCGTCAAATTTGTCGCCGGTGAGCACACCCCTGCCTCCAAACCTCGTTAATCGGACCCTCGTACACATGCGCATCATTTTGACACCTTTTTGGTGCCTAGGTCACACCGGAGACGCCTCCTCGACGACACCGAGCCTCGCCGGAGCACCAGAGCGCCGCCGCCGTCCCCTGCTCGACTCCGACGCCCACGAGGACCGTCGTCACCGCCGTTCGTACCGCCTCGACGGGCCGCACCTCCTCGTCTACTTCGCTAATGCCGGAGACCGCCGTGGCCGCCCCCCTCGACGTCCGACGCCGCGCCGTCGTCTTCGTCGCCGCCGTTGTCCCACTGTAAGCCGGCGCCGCCCTTCCCGTCTGTTAGATCGATCATAGACGGTGTAGATTAGACTAGGTTTTATTAGATCAAATCGGTACACGGTTAACCGCGGTTTTATTTAAACCTAGCCGGTCGTGTAACATCCCAAAAATCTAAATTTTGGAAATAATTAGGATGGTTTGTTTGATTGTTGTGTGACTGATTGTGTGAAATTGAGTGGAAATTGAAACTTTTTGAAAGTTGAATGAGAGGGAATAAAAGGACTTTCCCAAAACTTTCATCTTGCATTTTGATCTCCATTAATTCAAATTCATTTTATCACAAAACCCTAGAGTGAAGATAATATGACTTCTTCCATTTAATGAAATGAAAAGGAGTTTTGAAAAAAAGATTTGAATTCCATTTGAAAATAGTCCAACTCAGAAACTTTATGCCACTCAAGGATTTTCATGAGAGAAGATAACATGACCTCTTCAACATATATGAAATAGAGTGGGAGGTTATGAGGAACACTTTCAAAATTTATTTGAATCACTTTTGAAGAGTTTTTCCATTTTGAGTTTCAAATTCATTCCCATTTATTCAAAAAAATAAAGAGAGAAGGAAATATGACTCCTTCAAATATTAGAGAGAAAATGTGGAAAATAAATTATGAAACCAACGGAAAGTTATTTGAAAAATATTTGAAATCATTTGCATGGCTATTTCTTGAATTCTTTGAATATTGATCTATTGAGTTTTATGCAAATTATTTTTCTCCTGAAAATAAAAATAAAAGAGAGGATAAAATGACTTCCTCAAATATAAAAGAGTTGGGAAAATTATTAGAATATTATTTGGAGTTTTTGAGATTTATTTGGTATTTATTTTATTGGCAAAAAGTGCATTAATTGCATTAGGAAAATATTTTCAAAATTGTTTGTGCTAGGATTAATGTTCATTATGCTCTATATTATGCATAATGATTTTATAATTTTTTGTGGTTTTTTTAAATTCATTTGAATTTGATTAGGGCCACAATTTGTTCTCTGTTAAAAAAAACAATGCACCGCCTGGACTGAAACACTGTTCGGCCCAGGAGCGCACCAGCCGGCTCAGCCGCACTTTCGGCTCAAGGCCTCTCCCCGCGCCAAAAACTCTTCGAGCCGTCCGAACACTGCCTCTCTCGCTCTCCCGCACTCGCCGACAGGTGGGACCCCGCCCCATCGCCCTCAACCTCCCGCGCAACCCGCTCGGGATGAACTCGCCGCGAGCTCGCCCGAACCCGCCGGCCGAAGCTCTCGGGTTAGAGCTTATCCCGGCAGCCCCGCACCCCCTAGCCGCGCCTATAAATGCCCCGGGAGCCACTCTGTCACACTCGATATCCTGCTTCTCCCCATGCCACTCGCACTGCACGCCCCGCCCATTTGGATCTCGCCGGAGCCGAGCTGCCTCGCCGTCGATTCCGTCGTTGGTGAGCACACCCGAGGCCTCATTCCTTCGTAAATCTACTCTCCGCGCCCGTGCGCATCGTTTTGACATGTTGGTTTACCCTAGGTCTCGTCGGAGCGGCCAAACCGACGACCCCGAGCCCCGCCGGAGCACCGTAGCGCCGCCGCCTCCCTCCGCTCTGCCCTGGCCACCTCGACGCACACCGCCACCACCATTCGGACCCCCTCTATGCGCCGCACCACCCCGTCTCTTTCTCCAACGCCGAGTGTAGGGGAACATAGCAGAAAACAAAAATTTCCGGTACTGCGAGCACGCCCAGGATCACTATGGAGATGCATACAGGGTTTGATCTGATCGTTACCGACTAGTAGCGCAGCGGAAGTAGAGTCGATGTTAATCATCGGTGCAGATCCCCGAAGCCAGGATTTTACAACCTCCCAACCACGAGGATGTACTCCCTCGTCAGCCCCTCGAACAGTCCCTCGAACAGCCCTTCGGGAGGCGGTCGAACAGTCCCCCGGACGGAGTCACGGACAGCCCTTCGGGAGGCACACACAGAATCTCGGACAGTCACTCGGACAGCCCTTCGGGAGGAACCCTCGAACAGCCCCTCAGGAAAAAAGATTGAACCTACGACCTCTCTATGGGGTTGCACACATACGGTGTCATCTATCCGGCAGGGCTTCGACGTCCAGAACTAGTTCCCACCGGAACCCAAACAGCCTTTCGGCTCTACGAAACTCTTTTCGTGGGAGGGAGAGAAGAAGCCAGATCATTGCGTGGCATTGTGTGAGAGAGTTGGAGTGAGTGTGGAGAGCTCCTCTCCACCTCTATTTATAGGAAAACCAAGGGGTAGGGTTGGCACATTAAAATACCAAAACACCCACACTTTATGTCACACATAAAGGGCATAAAGGGCATAAAAGGATGGCATGTGGAGCTCCATGGAGGAGCTCCATCCTTGGCCGGCCACCCTCATGGGGACCCCCCAAAGGGGGTTCCTTAGTCCCTATGTCCTTCTAGAAGCCTTTTGCAAAAGACCTAAAAGGTGGCTTTCCAAAAAAAGTAACCATAAAGTGATTTTCACTATTCATGGAAACATTTTTCCGCGACCGTTAAATCCGAAAATATTTCTGTGGGTCTTAGAATAATTCCAGTACCCACTAAAATGATTTTGGATGTGTTCCGAAACAATTCTGGATTAGTGATTTTCATCTGCGAAAAGCAACCAAACCGGTTCCGGCAGCTCCGGAACATTTCCGGTTTTTATCCCAGAAAAATCCTAGAAGTTTCCAGAACAATTCTGGCACCCTCCAAGAATTTCTAGGCGTGTGCCAAAACCAATTTGACTTAATGGTATACCCTGAAACAACTTTTTAGTTTTACCGAAACTCTTCCGGTGTTCTCTCTCCGGATCTCTTCCGTTGTCTCCGAAACTTTTCCGGTGACTTTCTCTCAGACTCCCTGTATAGTATTCAGCAGATAGACGGCCCTTAAGCGTGTGACCCTATAGGTTCGGTGAAGCATAGACATGACCAGAACACTTTCTGATCAATGATCAACATCGGAGCCGTGCACACCCATATTGGCCCCTATACCCACACGAATATATATTCGAGTGAACCTCCAGTTGCCGTGTGCTATTCCTGTTACTTCACGATATGTTACAAAAACCTGAGGTGAGATTTATCGGCATCCCCGTGGATCAACAACTTGTCCACTATGCCAGTTACCTCATTACCGGTTTTGTTCTCTTTTCTCGTTCCCGTGTTCCGGCATCCCTGTGATCAAATCACAATGTGTCTGGCCAGACGATGATGGATACCGTAACACCGAGAGGGCCCAAAGAATATGTCTCCATCGTCGGAGGAGCAATTCCCAATCTTGAGCTATCAAGTCCCTTGACATACTTTTCCATGAACCCGTAAGCCGCCGTAATAGCCACCCATTTACGGATGACGTTTAACAAACCCCAAAGTTCATGAAGCAAGCATGAAGAAACTCGATACTCTCATGGTCTAAGGAATTATGCAAGTTTTAACTTTCTCTGTGTTATTAACCATTAACTTGTGACAAATGTATCTCATAGCATAACATCAATCGGGTCGATTCAACACAAGTGTTCTCCTAACATTGTGCCCTCAAAGTTGCCGGCATAGTCATGCCCATGATCAGGAAAACAGAACCATCATGCAACACTTGAGCTAGTCTTAGAGGCCAGACTAGGAATATATTTTACCGTTTATTATTCCACAAGTGCATATGAGTTTCCCTCCGAGCCTCGTGGTTATTGTAGACTCGAGAACCATAGCAGTTATAGCATGGAACATAAACATAATTATGAACATGGAAATAAACAATAACATTTATTATTGCCTCTAGGGCATATCTCCTACAGACTCCCACTTGCACTAGAGTCAATAATCTAGTCAATGCTAATGCACTTTAGACCTATGGCATACCGGTGTAAAAAATGCTTCGCTTGTGGTATAGCATGATGTCCAACGGATCTGACAACTTCAGTTCCGTGTGTATCTTTGCATCTCCTCGCGTTTTCACACTTTCACAAAATTCATATTTTGTGTGGACTTGGCTTTGTATATATATGTGAATCACAGGTCAAACCTTGATTCCTCAAACTGAGCTATGGAGCAACTCTCTGCAATAGTGTCCCATTGACCAAAGCCATCTTGGAACCATACTAAGTTCATGAATGAACTATATGATTCAACATCTTCTTTGTCGCTTCCAAAGCGTCAACATACTTAGCCATTTGTCATAGGATTCGCCACAGTAACCTGTTTGCAACAATTTCTAACTTACCGTGCCACCATATCGTGTATTACAAAACCCTTAACTTAAATAGAAAATCGCATGGAGCATTGATGAAGACTGTATCAATGTAATTACTTACAACGAGAACTTCATAATCTCTGCTTGCGAGAAAACATGTCATCAGTGCTACTTTAGTACTCAATGACATTTTTCACTGTTGTCCCACGATCAGTACTTTGATCACTTTGGTATCTATACTCGCAAAAGCTTGGGAGTATCGGACATATCTGGTTGTCTTACATACGATGGAATACATGATTAATCCAAATACAAAAGTGTGTGGAATCTCCATCATGTATTTTGCTCATCAGTGTTTTGGAATACCGAGTCTTGCAAAACTCTTTCCATGTGACTTCGGCAAGAATCACTCCTTGGCGTTTTATGCTAAACTATTTTAGCATTTTGTCAATATGTATTTTTGGCTTAGCCTATTAGGCAATACTATCTCTGGAGATAATTATGCCTAATATCAAGGCTACTTAGCCTAAGCACTTCATCGAAAAAACTATTTTCAATGAGGTCCTAATTCGTGTCAAGAAATTTATATTATTTCCAATCAACAATGTGTCAAGCACACAAGGTTTTCAGAAATATTATTATGCTCCCACTTACTTTCTTGTAATCACAAGCATCTTCGTTATCCATTGATGAAATCAAACTCTTTTGACTATTTCATCAAAAACGAAGATTCCAACTTCATTTTGCTGTCTTCTGTCCATCGCTGGAACTCTGAAGTTTGCACATTCACTAGCATCCTCTGGATCGACAAAATACTTTGGACTGTATCACATACAAGTCCTAGTTTGCATTTCCATTTCATGGAAATCCTTTTGGCATCCATGTTTCATATCTCATGATTGAAATATGTATTAAGTGCTAGTTTAACCCGATATGACTTTAAGCATCGCTACGTTGAGACAATCTCATCGTAGTCAACTCCTTGAATTTGTTTATTGCAACAAGTCGAGCCTTATGGATAAAACATTTTATTCACATCAGTTTATAGTTCCATTAATGTTCGTTAGACTCCAAGTCTTCCAAAGGGTTTATCAAGATAAAATCTTGAATCATTTATATGGAAACTATCTCGGATTATATTGGCATTTAGCCAATTCCGGAGTCAGGGCCCATCAACGCTTCCTTGTGTATCGTAGGTATACTGTTGTCCAACAACAATATCTCGTTTGCGCACTTGAGAGGTTTGCACGAGTTTTGCCTACGTGGTTCAGCTGCAAGTTCGACCGAAGTCCATACATTTTATTGTAGAGACTTCCGTATCAGTCGCAGGAGGAAACATTGGAATTGCTTCCGAGGTTTCTTTCCCTTGTCATGATAACTAAGATACTATTATCTCGTCGAGTTGCACTGTCCTCCCACTCACCTTTTGTAAGAACCATTTTCTACAAAATTGTACCGTTCTTTGTGGCAAACCTTTTGCCTCGGTACAGTGAGGAAGGAATACCCAATAAATTAGGATAACCTACAAAGTAGCACTTGTCTGATTTGGAATAGGTTTGTAAATATTTTACACAAGCCCCATATTCCAAATGTTAAGAAAAAACATAACATGGTTGGGGTTACCATACCATGGCGTCATTTCAACAGATTTGATGGCGCTCTTTTCAGTGTAAAAGCCGCAGTCTCTAAAGCATAACTTTAAAAGGGATAATGGCAAATTGATTTATGTCATCTTTGATCTTACCATGTCATAAATGGTTCGATTACATCTTCATGGACATTCCACTCACAATGGTGCTCCGGGAGGTGTAAGTTATAAAACTCTTTTCACAACTCATCAGACATTCACTAAACTTGTAACTCAAAATTTCTTTCCGCAATCCAATTGCAGAAACATAATTTTCTTGTTACAATAATTTCTTCTTCATTTTGAAAACCTTTTGAATGACTTCAAAAGATCCAGACTGATGTCTCATCAAGTAAATATCCATATATCTACTTGAGTCATTTCTGAAGATAGACAAATCCACTACTGGCAACAACATTTATCGGACTACACACATCATAATGTATGATCACCAATTAGTCCGTTGCTCGTTCCTTATGGCCTGTGAATGGTATTTTAGTCACTTCACTTTTCGGACGAAAGTTGCAAGTGTCAGATGATTCTTAATCAAATGACTTCAAAATCCATCATAATGGAATTTCTCCATGCGGATTTCTCCAATGTGACCAAATGCAGTGCCACACATATGTGGTATTCTTTTAGTCTTGCGACATTTAGCATCAGTGTTATGGATGTATCATATTACCATCAATATTCATATCATACATCTCATTCATAATGAAAGTATGGCCCTCATGTTATTCATAACTCCGAACAACAATTGTTCTCTCATGAACAACTTTCTTGCAAGATACTTTATGCAATGGGCCAGAGTGTATAAAGCTCTAAAATGAATTATGAAAGTAAACACAGAGGTAATATATTATTATCAATATTCATAACATACATCTCATTCATAATGAAAGTATGGCCCTTATGTCATTCATAACACTGAACATCAAAAGTTCTCTTATGAACAACCTTCTTGCAAGATATTTTATGCAATGGGCTAGAGTGTATAAAAACTCTAAATGAATTATGAAAATAAATACACATGGTAATACACCGATGGAAGGTATAGTAACATTTACTATGTTCCCAACGCGTATCCAAACCTCATTCCCAGCAAGTCTTTTAGGCCGTAGTAGTTCTTGCATCGAGTCGCAACAGAATGCAATCGAGCGGGTATCTCTGTGATTAACTCACAATACCCAAGAATCAGTGATTAACATGTTTAATCATAATTCCCAAGAACTATTTCTTTGACCAGCCTTCTATACATCAATAGCTTGTATGACTTTCATACATGAGCTGGATATTCCAGTCTTCTCTCTTTTTGCCTTTATACTTCTAACAGTTTAACTTTCAATATTTCTCCTACTCTCAGAAGAAGCACCCAACTTTAAGAGTGGCGTTAGCCCCGGACTTCCTAGGCGTGTAAGTCACACTAACACCCTTTGGACATTTCCTTTCTCTTTAAGTTGTTGTTTTATTCACCATCATCATATGACCGGCGTTCTTCTGGATCCCTCTCATATCAGTCAAATGCCCAGTAAACACTTTACTAATACTTTGCAAACAAACATTGCTTTTAGCCTTTGTCTGTATCTGAAAATAATTTTCAGTTCCATGAATATGACATAACTATCCCAAACTTTTGAAGTTCGGGTCTCATGGAAGCAAACATATTGCACCTGACCGTAACGGAATTCTAGCTTTTGGATCGAAGGACGAGAGTCACATCATCCATAGCATTAGCGGGAGAATACTATAAGCATGCGATAGGACAAAGTCCTTCTCAGCACTCTTCAGGACAATCCTCACATTACGTTACCAACCGTAAAGTTTTAACCAGATATTTAACAGCTATTCAATTTTAATAGGGAAGGTGGAAACGCGAGCCATTATTCTACAACTATTATGCAAATCACACTTAGACAGTGTTCATAATTAATTGCACTGAGAATTAAACAAGTTAATTCTACAATGTGCTCGCACTCAAATCAATATCTCTCATAATTTATTTTGAGTGATACAAGATCCATATTTCAATTCATCGCCATAGAATCATCATCTCATGACGGGAATTTCAATGGGTAGGCCAACTTGCCGATCACATCTCTATGTGACTCTTGTTCATCTTTCAATGTGTGTGTTCCGAGCTCAGGACGATCCTGCCATGAACGTCAAGACAACCAAGTGATCTCACTGCGAGGTCTGACCTCACCCACCTTACACCCGTACAATCATTCGTAGCCATGCATCCATGGCGCACCCCGAAAGGAAATATGTTGTGACGGTGCTACACTTGGGAGAACACTAACTACTTGATATTTTAAGTGAGAGATCACCCTAATAAAAGCGACTACCACACAATCAAAAAAGGGTGCATCATAAGGGATAAACATCTCAGGCAATTCATAATAGCATGATATGGTATAGCCCTTTCTGACGGAGAAGACTTTATTTCTTCGTCTTCGGCATTCGCGTCGGTGTTCACCTTTGTGAAGATTGCCACCACCTTGTCGATGCACTAGATGATATTGCTATCTCTATAGCTAATAAAATAAGTCCATTACTTAAGGTTGACACGCAGGTCATTAAAGTGACAATCATATGGCTCCAGCCATCATGCCAAATCATGACACGCAGGTCATGTTAATTTACATTATATAGTCATCTCATACATAATCAAATTAAATATGATGAAGACTATACCACATCACATGCACATCTTATGTCATCCAGCAAAACCAAGTTAGACGCCTCTAATCAGTTTATGCAAAATTTTATTTTACGTGGCTTCTAAGGTTTCGAAACAAACCGAAGCTACCTACGTCCATCATCAAGTATGATTATTCAAGTCGCTAGATTAACTTTACGGGGTGTATGAAACACGAGATAATAAAATCTCGAGCCCCATACTGAACTTCATCATACGCATGACCCCCGTGCAGATCATATCTGCATTGCCCTTTTGTCTGCGAAATTTCATCTTTCTTTTAACTATGGTGGAATTCAATGAACTGTTAGCACTTCGTTGATCAATCAGGATCGCGGATTGCCAGAACTTTGAAACTCCACCATGCTGTTATCAAGATCAGAAATATGCAAATTCCAGGGAAGCAATAAGAACATCGGGTAACAGATTTAATCTGCTACCCGCACAAATAATGCACAAATAATTTTCAGTAATAGAACTCATCTACTACAAATTATATTGTGCAACACCCATACATCTCTATGTATTCTAGATTGTAACCTGCATCTACGCATAGCACGGCTCATGATGCCACTATAGGGGAACGCAACAGAAAACAAAAATTTCCGGTACTGCGAGCACGCCCAGGATCACTATGAAGATGCATACAGGGTTTGATCTGATCGTTACCGACTCATAGCGCAGCAGAAGTAGAGTCGATGTTGATCGTTGGTGCAGATCCCCACAACTAGGATTTTACAACCTTCCAACCATGAGGATGTACTCCCTCGTCAGCCCCTCGGACAGTCCCTCGGACAGCCCTTCGGGAGGCGGTCGGACAGTCCCCCGGACGGAGTCACGGACAGCCCTTCGGGAGGCACACACAGAATCTCGGACGGTCACTCGGACAGCCCTTCGGGAGGCACCCTCGAACAGCCCCTCGGGCAAAAAGATCGAACCTACGACCTCTCTACGGGGTTGCACACATACGGTGTCATCTATCCGGCAGGGCTTCACCGTCCAGAACTAGTTCCCACCGGAACCCAGACAGCCTTTCGTCTCTATGAAACTCTTTTCATGGGAGGGAGAGAAGAAGCCAGATCATTGCATGGCATTGTGTGAGAGAGAGTTGGAGTGAGTGTGGAGAGCTCCTCTGCTCGACCGTGCACTAATCATACACGCAAACGTGCACGATCGAGATCAGAGACTCACGGGAAGATATCACAACACAACTCTAAACACAAATTTAAACATAAATCTTCATATTACAAACCAGGGGTCATGAGGACCCGAATACATAGGTCATACAAACAAATAATATCTGGGTACAGACATAGTTAGTCAAGTTTGTCTTTAGAAGGCTAGCATAACAGCGACACTGATCGAAAAGGCGAAGGTCTCCTGCCTAGGGCCTCCGAACTACTCCTGGTCGGCGGGCTCAACGTAGTAGTAGGTGCCTCCGGGGATCTCCTGCTCCTGGACTCCGTCGTCTGATCGCAGCAACCGGGTATGGGGAAAAGAAGGAAGCAAAGCAACCGTGAGTACTCATCCAAAGTACTCGCAAGACTTACATCAGAACTATACTAAGTATGCATCGGTATCAAAGGAATGGGGCTATATCTTTGGACTAAACTGCAGAAGTGTCAGAACAGAGGGGGAAAGGTCTAGCCTATCGAAGACTGGCATCTTGAAGCAATCTTGCAGCATCAGAAGAGAATAGAACACAGCAGCATATCATAATAAGTATATATAAGCAATGCCCTGAGATCCTTCCTCGACTACCCTGTGAGAAAGTGATCCCGAGAGCAGTAGCATAGCTTAACATTGTAACAGTATCCATTCATAGTTGTAGTAGATCAGGATACAACTCCGAGCGTCCTGTTACCGTGGACACGGCTATTCGAATAGATCACTTCCCTGCAGGGGTGCACTACTGTTACCCAACACGCTCAATTACATCTGGCCGGACACACTTGCTGGGTAATGCCCGGCCTCGGGTAATCGACACGGCGTAGTCCTACCTAGGCTCAGCAGAGAGGTTAGCACGCCGGTCTAAATCCTAAGTGCGAAGGGGTCTTGGGCCCGTCGCCCTCTGCACTCCTGCACGTTGCGTGGCTGGTCAGGGCCCAGGCGCGACACTGTATACACAAGTGACGTAACCAGCCCACCCTAACGATCAGCCCGCATCTCTGAACTGTGATATCTGAAGAGCTTTCGGGAGAATCGTACGACGTAGAGGGCCCCATAAACCATTATCCCGCATGGTGGTAGTGCGTATAGGCCAGTGGCCAACTCAGATCAAATACCCAAATCCGTTAGGCATGTTTAGTAACTCGCGAAGACGAACAGGATCCCTATCGCTCCGACTTGATAACACACGGACCACGACCAAGGACCAGGCCCACCTCTCTCCTAGGTGGTCTCCGCCTGCCCTGTCGTTCCGCCACAATACCACTCGCGGGTACCCTTGGGTTCAACCCATCTTGTTCCATTAACTCGCAGGCACTCTTGGAGCCGGCCCGACTTTAACAGTGTAAAGGTATTGCAGTAATGTAACATTTCCGTGATCATCACCCAGAGTGATCACGGCCCGATAACACGCATGGCAAACGAACAAGGGTGAAGGGCCAGCTGATGGTACATAGCACAACTAACTAAGCATCATAGGATAGCAGGTAAGGTAGCAATAGTAGGCGACGAAATCAGGCTATGCATCAGAATAGGAGCTATCAGAGCAACAACAGAAGCAATTCTAATGCAAGCAATAGAGGGAAAGAGTAGGCGATATCTGGATGATCAAGGGGGTTTTGCTTGCCTGGAAGCTCGGCTGAAGGGGTCTGGTCATCGTCGACGTAGTCGTACTCAGCAGTGTCGTCGGCAGTCTCGGGGTCTATCGGGAGAGAAGGAGGGGGAATAAATAATAAATACACGGCAAACAATGCAACAGGGATGCATGACATGTCAACATGCAGTGCTAGGGGTGTTCTAATGCAGTGCTAGGTATTTTGGTCGCAGCGGGAAAATATCCGGGAGTGTTCTCCCAGCTCCGGGTGATTATCGGTCAGACGATCCAGAGGGGAAAGTTCCATGTTCACCATGTTGGAGAGGGCTGACAAGTATGTGGGTAGCGTATTCGTATTCGTCATATTTTTCTGATCGTTTTTCATATATAAATTATTTTCATCCGAGTTATGAATTATTTTATATGATTTTCCAAAGTTTTATAGATTTTATGAAATTTCCTGGAATTAATAATAATTTGAGTTGACCAAGTCAATTTGACTGGTCAAATGGGGAGGGTGTGGCCCACATGTCATAGGCAGCAAATAAACTATTCTAGTTAATTAGATTAATTAGCTTGGGGTCCACTTGTCATATGTTAGCAACTAGCCTAAACAATATTTAACCTAACTAATTGCTGATTAGAGCTAATCTAATTTGGGCCAGCCCCTTGTGGCACTAGCCCAGCCGTGCCACTGTGTGGCTGTGCATCACGCACAAGCACACACATGCAAATGGCCATGGCCGTGGCATGGCCAGGATGCAGCAAGCATGGCGACGGGGGCGCGGCCAGCACGTACGGGCCACGGCGAGCAACGGCGCTAGCAGGCAGCAGCGGCGGCATCAGCAAGGAGTAGCAGGCAATAGCAGCGCAGCAGCAGCGGCAAGCAATAGCGCAACAGCATGCAGTGGTAGCAAGCAGCGGCAGCAGTAGCAGAGGAGCATCAGTCAAAGCAGCGCAGCAGCAGAAGCAAGGGCAGCAGCAGGCGCGAGGCGCGGGCGCGCGCGGGTCGTGGCGGACGCGGGGCGTGGCCCGGGCGCACATGGGGTCCGCAGCAGGCGCAGGCAGACGCGGCCGGGGCGGGCAGGGGCTCGCGGCGAGCACGCGTGGGGAGCGAAGCTCCGGTCACGGCAGTCGAGCATTGGCGTGGCTAAACAGTGATAGATCGAAGGGGGAAAACAGGGGGATTGGGAGAGGAGCTCACTACGAGCTCGATGGCGAGGTGGGGGAGGCCGGGGACGGGCCGGAGTAGCGGCAAACGGCAACGAGATGCGGCGGCCCTGGTGGGAAGACGGCTTGATGCGGAGCGTACGGTGCGGCCCGGCTCGTTCCAATGCATGTAGGCGAAGGAGTCGACGCCGAGGGGGCTCCTGGACATGAGCTCATGCGACGGGGAGGCCGATGGCCGCGGCTACGACGACGGCCATGGCGCGCGCGAGCTCGGGCGAGCTTCAGATCGAGATCGAGGCGCGAGGGGGAAGAACGAGGGGATTAGGGTTTGTCTACTGCGTCGGGAGTGTCCTTATCCATCTCGGGGAGTCGCTAGATGATCGACACGACGGCAGCCGAGGCAATGGCAGGCGTGGATGCACGCCATGCAGAGGGCCCTGCCTCCTCCTCTGTACAGAGGAAGAAGGCTGTAGGTGGGCTAGGCTTCGGTGCACTGTGGCACTGAGGCCCAGTGACACAGTAGTTTGCTTCTTTTTCCTTTTATTATTTTCTGTGTTATTTTTCTAGGACCGTTTTCTATTTCTTTAGTTATCAAACGAATTTTGCTACACATGATACTTAGTACACAAATCAAACACCACATACCAAGGCCACTCACAAACATACAAATATTTTGGAAATGTTTAAATAATTGTTTTATTTCAAATGGTTAAATTAAACATTGTAGGTCCACTTTAATTGAGGCTAGGGTCAAAATGATAAGTCAAACATTGTTGGTTTCAACATGAAAAATGCTAGGGGATTATTTAGAATCATGCCAACAATTTTGTTAGACTGTTTGCAGAAATAATAATTTGACTTGTGTTTTGAATTTGATTTTGACTTTGATTTTTATCAAGTGGCAATGTGGCTTAGTAAAACATGATGACATGGCATCATTATCATGGGTGCACTGTAGCATGACATCAGGGGTGTTAGAGCCGGCCACCCTCATGCGCCCCCCCAAAGGGGGTTCCTTAGTCCCTAAGTCCTTCTAGAAGCCTTTTGGGAAAAGCCCTAAAAGGTGGCTTTCCAAAAAAGTAACCATAAAGTGATTTTCACTATTCATGGAAACATTTTTTCGCGACCATTAAATCCGAAAATATTTCTGTGGGTCTTAGAATAATTCCAGTACCCACTAAAATGATTTTGGACGCGTTCCGAAACAATTCCGGATTAGTGATTTTCATCTGCGAAAAACAACCAAACCGGTTCCGGCAGCTCCGGAACATTTCCAGTTTTTATCCCGGAAAGAGAAGTTTCCAGAACAATTCTGGCACCCTCCATGAATTTCCAGGCGTGTGCCGAAACCAATTTGACTTAATGGTATACCCTGAAACAACTTTTCAGTTTTACCGAAACTCTTCCGGTGTTCTCTCTCCGGATCTCTTCCGTTGTCTCCGAAACTTTTCCGGTGACTTTCTCTCAGACTCCCTGTCTAGTATTCAGCAGATATATGGCCCTTAAGCATGTGACCCTATAGGTTCGGTGAAGCATAGACATGACCGGAACACTTTCCGATCAATGATCAACATCAGAGCCGTGGACACCCATATTGACCCCTATACCCACACGAATCAATATTCGAGTGAACCTCCAGTTGCCGTGTGCTATTCCTGTTGCTTCGCGATATGTTACAAAAACCCGAGGTGAGATTTATCGGCATCCCCATGGATCAACAACTTGTCCACTATGCCAGTTTCCTCGTTACCGGTTTTGTTCTCTTTTCTCGTTCCCGTGTTCCGGCATCCCTGTGATCAAATCACAATGTGTCTGGCCAGACGATGATGGATACCGTAACACCGAGAGGGCCCAAAGAATATCTCTCCATCGTCGGAGGAGCAATTCCCAATCTTGAGCTATCAAGTCCCTTGACATACTTTTCCATGAACCCGTAAGCCGCCGTAATAGCCACCCATTTACGGATGACGTTTAACAAACCCCAAAGTTCATGAAGCAAGCATGAAGAAACTCGATACTCTCATGGTCTAAGGAATTATGCAAACGGTAACTTTCTCTGTGTTATTAACCATTAACTTGTGACGAATGTATCTCATAGCATAACATCAATCGGGTCGATTCAACACAAGTGTTCTCCTAACATTGTGCCCTCAAAGTTGCCGGCATAGTCATGCCCATGATCAGGAAAACAGAACCATCATGCAACACTTGAGCTAGACTTAGAGGCCAGACTAGGAATACATTTTACCGTTTATTATTCCACACGTGCATATGAGTTTCCCTCCGAGCCTCGTGGTTATTGTAGACTCGAGAACCATAGCAGTTATAGCACGGAACATAAACATAATTATGAACATGGAGATAAACAATAACATTTATTATTGCCTCAAGGGCATATCTCCTACACCGAGGACCGCCGCAGCCGCCGCCTCGTTCGAGCTGAACGCCCACGCCGCCGTCCGCTGCTTGTCGCCGACGCCGTCGCCCCACTGTAAGCCGCTGTCCCCTCCCGTTCGTTAGGTCTAGCATGGACGGTTGAGATTATATTAGGTTTTTTTTTCTTCTCATGCCGGTATGCGCTAGATATCGGCCGTCCGCCATTTATACTCTGCAGCGAACGGGTGTAGACCAGTAGAAATCCGCCACGTGGCCAAGGACCTGTTCACGATTAATTTTCTTCACTGTTTAGTCCCTAAGTTTTACAGATTAGCCCCTGAACTTCATATAGCCACAGTTTTTAAACCGAAGATCCAAATTTGATGAAACCAGCGGCAAAATGTTTGTCTCGAATAGCTTTATCTACATCTTTGCAAACTTTTTCAATTTCACATTTGAATTGTTTTAAATTCAAATTCAAACCCTATTTGGCCATATCTTCTAAACCGTCACTCCGTTTGTATTAATTCCTTTTGCACTTTGTCACCCTAGCCAAATCCTATTATTTCAAGTAATGTCACAATATTTTCACACAATTAGGATCTGTCCATAAATAATTGCACTCCTATGCCACTATACACTTTAATTCACATTACAATTTTGAATGCTATTCCACACTTTGGTTGGCACTTAGGAATTTTGTCCATAAAAGCTGAGTGTGTTGGATTTTCATTTGGGTTTTCTGAGTCTTTTGTTATGCATGTTACTTTGGTTCTCTGAATGATTGCTTATGTGCGTTTATTTACTTTGGCGATAGATTGTCCGGAGTGCGAAGCAAATTACTATCATTCTCTAGAGTTGAACCACCAATACCAAGGCAAGTTCACATTTGACCATACTTTTAATTACCTATGTTTTTATATGCACTTA
Source organism: Elymus sibiricus (assembly GCA_039707655.1). Classification (NCBI taxonomy): domain Eukaryota; kingdom Viridiplantae; phylum Streptophyta; class Magnoliopsida; order Poales; family Poaceae; genus Elymus; species Elymus sibiricus. The sequence continues at coordinate 340,365,708 of CM077666.1, read as the reverse complement.
GTCCTTTGTGGTAGGATTGCATGGTAAGAATTTGTGTCGGATGGCTATGCTTTTACCTAGTAGTTCATTTGAGGTAGGTCTGAACTATACAACCTTTGTCACCACCGTGTAGGATTATTTTTGCCTCGCTAATGTAGACGTGGATTGGGGAGTGTTCATGGTGAGACATGAGTGACAAAGTAGTAATCATGACCAAGACTTTTAAATGAACTACCTGGGCGAAATTGGTTTGAATGGTGGCGAAGTACAGTGGGAGCATGCATCGGAAATCCATGGTTGTGCACCACTAGTGGTCTGCCGCCCAGGCTCAAAGGGATCAAACGTGTTTTCATGTCTAGAAGCTTACGTGTGCAGCCACAAGCCATTATGGGCTCTGGCTTAGTTGAGTAGTTAGTGTGACCTCTTCCGGGATAGGCTAGCAGATGTAGAATGTGTAGGTGTACCGGCCTATCCGTGGGTTAAGAGGGAATACTTTCGAAAGACTGTGTCTCGATCTTCCGATCAAGGAGGTGGTCGAGTCTTGTGGGGAAAAGTGAGCAAACCTCTGCAGAGTGTCAACCTAATCGATTAGCCGTGTCCCCGGTTACAGACAACTTGAGCTTTTAGTAGTGGAAATGCCGGGATATCTCATCACCCTTAATTCAATCAGTTGGGTTTAAATAAACTTTAGGAATAGATTGAGTTGGGGGCACCAGCTCAATCATATGCTATTTTGTAGTGGTAGAATAATTTCTTTTATAATAGGGAAAAATCATCTTTATGCAAAATTAAACTTAGAGCTTTCCACCAGCCAAATTGCATGTACAAGTAGGTTCATTATACTCTTATGATGTGACTTGCCAGTACATTCCCTGTATTGACCTACACGGCTGCAACTTATCATGTTGCAGGAATTTCTACGACGAGTAAGAGTTACGTTGTAGGGCTACGGTCTACACTCAACTTGTCGTTGGCGTTGATGGGACTCCACACCCTTATGATTGTTTTCTGTTGTGTTATTAGAGGTATAATATGGATCTACGTTATCTTTTTAACATGTGATGTTATGGTATTTCATCGATGTACAGTGTGTGCTAGCATACTGATCCAGGGATAGCACAGAAAGCACAGAGGCACCGATCCTTTTTGGTCGGGTCGCTACAGAGATGGTATCCGAGCACATGTTGACTGTAGGACATGACCCTAGAAACTGGAAAGCCCCTAGGAAAGGATATCTCTAAAACTTTATTTTCAAAAAAATCCTTTAGCTCTCATCTTTTCTGAGCTTTATCAAATCTTCCCTTAAATAGTTAGACAATACCCTTTCCCCTTTGACCACACGGAGGATCAACTGATGGGACCACTCCGAGAAGGACAATATATCAGACAACTGAAGAGCACTTCAGAGTAAAGAGGACTTCACCATACACCAGAAGAATTGAAGCTACAACAGTCAAAGACTCCGAAGACTCGAAGAATTTGAAGACACTGAAGAATTCCAAGATTTATATGACCTTTAGAAGACCAAACCCCTGTTGTATACTCACGTTAGATGCGATGATTTGTGAGCTGTCATATTTTGTGTGTGTTTTCCGACAGCAACAAATAAAACCTATTTTCAAAACTATGTTATGTGTATGGACATCTTTCTCCCTCTCTTATCTCATCCCCAAAACCCTTGGACCCAATAGATGATGAATGAAGATGGACTCGTATTTTCCGGATCGATGACTCAGTTGGAGGCAGAACAATGGATTCAGAACATGGAGGATCACTTGAGGAATAACATTGTTGAAAGAAAAGATATGGTTCAATATGCTCTTCAGTACTTTGCAAAAAGTGCTGCAACATGGTGTAAGATGCACCAAGCTATCCAAGGATGGGATGGAGCAAAAACTTGGGAGGAATTCAAGATGACTCTACTGAGGTCTCGTCTTATCCAGAAGCCCTATGGCAATAAAATAAAGAAACCTTGTGCATGCAAGATTTGCGAAGAGATAGGACACACTCATGAAGAACACAAGGATGGATGCCCTCATTGTGAAGAAAATCACCGAGCTGAGGAATGCCCAACTAGGCAGGTTACTTGTTTCTTGTGTGAAGGAACTACGCACTACCCTGCCCAGTGTCATATTTACCCCAAGGTACAAGAAATTACCAAGCAGCAGAAGGGAGCACTGAAACAAGCCCTCAGGGAAAGTTTAAAAGAACCTGTGATGAAGGAAGATGATGACGACCCTGATGGAGAAGGCCTAACCAGATTTTACTCCCATGCTTGCTATTCATGTGGAGAAGAAAGACATTTTTCACAGTATTGCACTAAGGAAAGCCAAGAGTATCTGGGAGACTTCCCAATAGAAGAAGTGGAGTTTGATCCATAGGAGATAGAAGAATTGATCGGAACAAAGAAGTCCAGGAAGAGAAAGAGCATGTATCCCCTGAACCACCCAATTTCTGCAAAGAAGGACCGGAGTCATATCACATGTTTCAAGTGCAAGAATACAGGTCATTACGCTAGCAAATGCCCAGAAAGGAAGCCAAGAACCCAAGGAGCCAAGATAACCACCAGGAAGCCCCTGGATTTGTCTGACGTCATTTGTTTACGCTGCAAGGAATTAGGACATTTTGCCAGAGAATGTTCAGACCCGAGGAAAGCTTGAGCTGAGTAGTTGAGATCTTGATATTGGAATTAAGAATGCAATAAATGTGGAACGCACTTTTATTTTCATTGGGGATGTTGAGTTGAGTTATGAAATGGATATTGTAAAGCAATAAAAGTTGATATGTTTGGAATCTCATATGAAATGTTATGAGTTGTTTGTTGATTGTGAGTGCCTCTCTCACTATCTCACCCAGACTTAAACCTTGAACCCACGGACAAGCTGACCCCAAACCTTTCCCGAAAAAACAACCACATTTCACCCAAGGAAATACATACATTATCCTGAGTACCCCTTCTATCTTATACCCGCAGATGACAACCCTTTACGAGTCTTTTCTCAAGGGCCCGGAAACAATCATGACCCTGACTAGTGATTAGGATTACCCAAAGATCCTGAAGGACATGATGAAGCATATTCATTTTGAAGGAGATACAGTCTACAAGGGTTATCCTTTCATGGAGAATGGAGCGGAACTTTGGTACGTGGAGGTACACCTCCATTGTGTGAAAGGGGTTTGCCCAAAGACTATGGGGCAATACTTTTTCATTTCTCGAGTACCATGAGCAACGTTCTTCGACTCTGTTTGTGAAGCTGCAATGGAAGCCATACGTCAGATTGGAGAAATACTTGAAGCAAGACTTCGTCATACTCAGGAATACCTGAGAGAGGTGCATGCAGAGATGATGGAGATGAAGCTCATGGCCACCTTGATGAAGCAAAAGATCAATGATTTCAAGGATCACATCGCACAATTCCAGTGGGACTGAAGCATCTTCAAGAAGGGCAAATGAATAAAGATGGAAGTAATGATTGACCATACCAAACTATGTGGATGGCCATATTTGTAATAAAGTACTTTTGAAATTTGAGTTTTGAGTAGTGGTTAAGGATGTAATAAAGGATGTGATATGAAGAGAATATGGATTATGGATGAGCCAGTGCATTTTTTTTGGCGATACTTTTCTGTGTGAACACTTGATCAATGGAAAGGAAAATGTATTCCACAGAGTGGAGTTTGGACAAAATGAGTTGGAGTTTTGTTTTGATATGATGGTTACCCCAAGAGTATGAAGGAATGAAGTACAATTTGATTTAAAAGGGGTGTAATGTTGGAATATGGAACAATAGTAAACCCAAGGATGAGTGAAGACTTTACAAGTATAGAAGTGGGCCCATAACCCACAAACCCAGGAGTTAATAAGGAGTAAGCACTACCCTGTTGAAGGAATTTTTTTTGAAAAAAAGGCTGTGATTTGATTAACACACGTTTCTTAGGAGGGTACGAAAACCCGAGAGTTGTGAAGAAACGATAGATGTTTTGTTCAGCTTGCAGGACCAATGGATTTATCTGAACTTAGTTCGTCGACAAGATAATTTCTGCAATGCTTGTGAGGATGCCCAAGTGTTAGAATACGTGATTCACTATCTGTGTATGTGGTAATGATTCAAGTACGGGATGGATTGGCCCCCATACCGGAGAATTCTATCATGAGCTATCATATGTTGATGGAAAATCAGAGAGCCTTAAAACCCTAGAAGAGTGTCGACACAACAAGCCAAAAACCTTAGAATGGCAGGACGATGGAAACCCTGTATAGGCACCCGTTGCCAATCGTAGGTCATACGGTGAGATTCAACCCAGACCCATTTCCTGCAGGAGGAACCAGTAATTGTTGACCACCATGAGATTTTTGATAGTTGTTTAGCATTGGCGACAGACCAGTCAGCTAAGAAGACCCAGTCTCGGAAGGACCTTATTTTGATGCAAGGACTCAAGATTTTGAGGAAAAGGTTATGCCCTTACCGGAAGAGCACCAGTGAAGGAGTTATCCCGGAGAATATGAGAAGACCGACACCGTCAACCCAAAGGATGGAGTACATGAGTTTTGTTGGAACCGTAATCATGCTTCTAAGGGTGGTAGCACCCCATACCTTGAGTTGTGTAACACCCCGATTTTTAGCCCTTTCTTTTTCTTTTGGATTTCTTCGAATTTTATTTGGAGTTCTTTTTCCGTGGCTATGTGGTCTTGAAACCTGGGAAGATCTTTTCTTCTGCCTCTCCCAAGTGGCTTGTCCTTCTCAAATCTATCCCAAGGCCATGTCATTTCCATCTTAGCCCAACCCCAATTTTTATTTCTTGGGAATATTCCTTTTTCTATTAAAGGAATAACCATGTTTGCTCTAGGTTGTGAAGCAACCTATATTTCTTTCATTCCCAAAATTCCCACAAAATTCTCATCAATTCTTTGGATCATATCTTCCACAAATATGTCAAAACCCATCCTTGCCTAGTTCAAAAATAATTCAGGAATATTCATTTCCTATTCTGTCCAGTATGGCACTTTGTGAAGGAAGTGCTATTTATCTTTTCTTGATTGCCCTCAAAATTTTTGGGCACTCTTTCCTATCCAAATAATTACCACATGCCAAAATTCAGCTTCATTTTCTTAGTAAACCTTCCTCAGCAAATTTCCAAAGTTTCTGTCCAGAGAGAAGCTTTGTAAAGGAAGTACTAGCTAGGCTAATCCAAATGAGTTGAAATTTTGGTATATCATTCATATGATCAAATAATTACTCTCCACCAAATGTCATCTCCATCCAACAATCTATTGAGCATACCTTCAAATCTTGCTTTCTGGTCACAATTTCAGTTTGTGAAGCAACTATATTTTATATTGCTTCATAAAATTAGAAATTAATCCAGGACCTAAATATCCCTATATAATTTGAGCATGCCAAAATTCACATCATTTTGCCAAGTCATTTTGTCCACAAAATTCTCCAGTGTGGATCATTGTGAACGAAGTACCATTTTTATTTATCTAAATGGTATGAAAATTTTATGGTACCTTCATATTCCCAAATCATGACCCTCTACCAATTTTCAGCCCAATCCAATCATCCATGTGAGTGCTACTTCATGATCTAGGTTCTGGACCAGTTTTTGTGGTTGTAAAGCAACTATGACAAATATTGGTCCAAATCTTTTCAAAATCCACAGGATTGTAGCCCTTCCTACCCTAAACCTCTGTGACATCTTGGTTAGCTCTTATCCCCTCTAATTTGATCACTATTTCATGCCTAAGTTTGCAACAGCAAACTTCAGTCGATCACTCCCATTAACACACAGTGTTTTTCTTCGATCCATCACCTCAGGGAGGTCCCACTTAGGATGGACTACTCGGTAGACATCTTGTGGTTGGCCAGAATGCACCGCGTGCGCCTGTGCACGCGGTGACCACGCGGTCTGGCAGGCCAAACGCGTGCTCTGGCCGCCGGGACCCCTCTGCCGCCGCCAAAACGCCGCCCTCGCGACACCGCACCATGTCCACTGCGGTGCACTCACTCTCCTCCGTCCACGCGTCCCCTCTGGACCCCTCCCCCTCTCCTCTTTCCTCTCCGGCGAGCCACGCCACCCCGCGTGCCCACGGCCATCGTCTCCTTGCCCTTGTCCTCTTTCTCCCCGCGGCATCCCCGTGCCGAATGCACTCCCCCTGGCCTCTCTCTTTTCCCCGTGCGTGCGCATGCGCACGCGGTCGCGCCAGAGCATCGTTTGCTCGTCCGCGGCGGCATCCGGGCACGGCATCGTTGCCACGGCTATATATAGCCCTTCCCGGTCGCGTCTCTCCTCACCTCTCGCCTCCTGCACCGCCCAAAACCCTGCCTAGCCGCTTCATTTAGCTCGGGGAGCTCCTCTACCCCTCCCACGGCCGCCATTGCCGCCACGGGCTCCACTCAAATTTGAGCCAACCGGTGCTCTCCTCTCCCTCCTGACCTCACCAGTGAGCTCCCCTAGCCACCCCGATCCTCCCCATGGCCGCAGACTCTCGTCTCCGCCACTGTAGTGCCCGTGCCCATCATGGCCGAGCCGCCGTCCACTGCGAGCAAGGCCGCCGCCGCTCTGTTCCTCCTCGGTGGCTGTGTCCTACCTGGACGGGACCGCCTCGTAGCTGAGCTCGCCGGTGGTCGGAGCGTCGCCGGAGACGGCCGGTAGCTCCGGCTATCACCGTCGAGCGCCGCCACTGTCTCGGCAGCGCGCGGGTGCGAGAGGAAGAAGGCGATGACCTAGCCGGGCGGGCCTCACCACCCAACGGCCCCACCTGTCGGCCTAACAGGCGTGGACCCGGCTGCTAACTGGGATAAGTGGAGGCGTATTCGTCAGAATACGTCTTCCCTTCTCGAAAGCGTATTTTGGTTACTCTTCGGGACAGAATACATTTTTTTTATTTGAAAGCGTAATCTCAGAAAGGCGCTTTCAGTTTTTCAGCCCAGCCGGCTGAAACCTTTAAATAGCGGACGTTCGTCCATTAGCAGCAGAAATGAATATTTTTATTTAATTTTCTGCCTAACGAACGAACGGCCGTATCTCAACAACCGTGACTCCGATTCAGGTGATTCCAAAGCCCACGATCTCAGTTCATCGAGCCCGTTCCGATGGTATCATTTTCATGAGGTTGTCACACTATGAAAATGACCATTTTGCCCTTGCCCTTAAAACAGCTCTGCCGAGAGGGAAACTTTTCCGGTGATTCTTTCCGCGAGTTCATCGCACCTCTCCCCGATGGTTCCTTCATCCCCAGGCAAGCCACAACAACCACTTGCATGATGGCATTGCAGTAGCCATGGTTTTCACTTGAATATTTAATAATTGTTTGCCCATTTAATTATTTTGTGAATGCTTTGAATATGCTTGTGAATCCATGTCCATGCTTATGCCATGTTCATTTTCACCTAGTAAGTAAATTGATTAATTGCTAATGTTATTATTATCATGTTTCATTCTTGTAATCTTTTCCGAGGCTAGTGATACTGATATCCTCATATGAGTAGTTAGGGTTTGTTATGAAAATACTTGTGATATTCATGATCATCATTATGCCATGCTCATTTGCATCCCGCAGAATAAATGATTTATCCTTCTTGATGTTATGTTGTTAAATGGTTATGTTACCCATCCATGGTTACACCGATATCATGCTCATGTGCATTGTTATTTCATTATGTTGTTATGACTCAGCTCATCACCATTCAAGTTGAACCTGACATTAATCGAACTTGAACAAATCTGTTGGCTGGTGCCACCGAATCTAGCTCACCAGTGCAACCACACTTGCCTAGATGGGGAGGCCCTAATGCAGTCTATTGTCATGCCTCTCGCCGGAACCTCCAACTAGGGAAGGTTATGGGTGCGCGCTACCCAGATCAGGTAGGCGACCATAAGCCTTGAGTGCCCGAGTTGTATGGATATCCGAGGTCCCCGTTTGGGATGATGTTATGTTTTGGCCACGACGGTGGCAGCCACAAAGGTGGCGGATGTCACGAGTTGGCATCGGGGCAACCCAGGACATAGCCCAAAGGGGAGTTTGTCGGAGTGGCCGGGAGAGTGTCATGCAATAGATTGGTTTTGTCGGAATGCCGTTGGTCCACCCGAATGGGAGCATGAGGCCATGATTTCCGTGGTGTGGGTACAGTGTACTAACCTCTGCAGAGTGTATAACCTATCGATAGCCACGTCCTCGGTCATGGACACAGTTCGTAGTAGGTCACACTATGGGTCAATAGTAATAATAACCTGAATAATTACAACCCCGGTTCGATGAGGAAAGAAGTTGGTTGATATTTATGTGGTCACGAGATGATCACGATGGTATTCTTGATGATGGTTGATCATGAGGTGATCGTGTGATGATCACGACGGTAAGAAAGATTGATACCTAAGGTGGTTACGAGATAACCTCCGAGCAGAGTAAGTTGGTCCATGAGACCTTAAACGTCGACCCCCTTGCATGCTAGTGCTAGTATCATCATGTTCATATCATGAAGTATATGTACATGCCATGCTCATGTTGTTCTAGTAGTATCGTGTACATCATTGATGATTAATCTGTAAATGCCATGCTGTTGTATGTCTTGATTGCTTTGGTTGCTGTTAGCTTGGGAGTACATTCAAAGTACTCACCTGGCGTGTCATGCCAGATTGTAGGTGATGTCGTGATTGATTGTTTGTCGAGGATCCTGAGGTTGCGCTCTAGGATGCGTCCCAGCCAGAGTCCCTGCGGAGTGGAGTTCATCACCGTCGACGTTGTTCCGCTGCTAGAATTTATTCCGCTACGAGTTGTTCCGCTGCTAGCATAGAGCTATCTGAGCAGGCGTAGTATCGCTGTGCCCCTGTAACCTTTGTAATATCGGACCCCTGTACCCCAATTATTTGTAATAAGAGCTGATTTGTTCTATGCCAAGCAGTGCCGTATTCTAGAAGACTTGATCTCTGGGCTGGAATACGGGGTGTTCCGGTCTCTCTGAGCCGGGGTGCCACAGTGATTGGTATCAGAGCAGGTGTGGCTATTGGACGCCCTAGACTGCGCGAGCGTTAGAAACCGTTAGTATAGAGTCTAGTCGGGTTGCTACATTTGGTTACTGCATTTGTTTGCTGCATAGCATGCATATAGACTTATTATTTTGTCACTAACGGTTGATCTTGTGAGTGTAGGTGGCATCGGTTTCGATCCACTGCCTGCACCCTCCAATTTTGCATACTTGCTCGTTGGTTTTTGGTGTCGTCTCTGTCCCAACGGAGTGATGCCAAGGTACCTTGTGGTGTCGATCACTTGCCAGATTGATGCACAGGTATCGCACCATTATATTATCTTCAGCCACACCTATTGTTTCGGCGGTAGACATGTTTCTACCCCGGATCTTGCCATCCAACCCGCCGTTTGGCAACCCTCACTGGTCTTTGTTACCAGGAAAGGGCAATGCCAGCAGGCCCTTCTTTCCACCGCTATCCTACCCTATCACCCATTCCCTGGACGAGTACGATTCCCTCCCGTACGCTTGATGATGATGTGGTCGTGACATCCATGTCTCGCTACATGATCACCAAGTCCGTCCTCACCGCTAAGGCCGTCCGGATGCAACCGGTGCTGAGCCAGCGTTTGGTGTAGCTCTGTTTACACCAACCCTTCCACACGCTGATTCACTTTCGTGCACACCACCACAGCATATTAGATCGTAGTACCGGAGTTTCCTCGAGAATTGTGTGCTTAAGTAGGCATGCATAGTGAGGTGAATAGCTGTAAAATGTGATATTGATTGTATGTAATCTTAATGTTGTGTGTGCTTTTGTTTGAGTCGTTTCTCTTGCTTCTTTCTTTGGGCCTTCGGTGTTACCTTATTTCCCCTTATGAAAGTTGCTCATCAACCGACACCGGACTGAAAGAATCAATAAGGAATTCAATTATTTGGAAGCTCAGCTAAACATTATGGAATTCTCAGCCGACTGCATTATATTGGGAATATCTGATCTGAATACAAAGGATATCCTAGATTGATTATCAGCATCAAGGTTACATCAGTGTGCAACCATTACAACCATAATGAACCAGCAGGAAGATGATTTGTGTACAAGGCCAACCGTGCATTTCAAGACAAAGCAGGAATACCAAGGGTACATATATATATGGCATTCAGTCCACATATTAGAGAGAAAAGCTTCTGGTGAAAGCAACTCAGTCTTCCTCCACACACTATCAGAGAAGCTTACAATGCAAGGCTCCTCAATCTTCCTCAGTACAATATGTGGATAGCTTCCAGCATGAGATACTCTGTCTTCTTCACTGAGCCATCGCAGAAAACTTCTGACATAAGGCACCGAATCTTCCTCAGCAAGCAACCAGGAGGAGAAGCTTCTGAGGTATGGTACCCAGTCTTCTTCAACACGCTATCCCGGCAAAAGCTTCGAGTGCAAGACATCCAGTCTTCCTCAGCATGATACTCTCAATGGCTTCCAACACAAGCTATCCAGTCTTCGTCAGTACGGCACTATCAACACTCATCGCCAGTAGTACAAGATGTTACCCAGTGAGTTGGTAGTATATGGCAGTGCATCTCAAGAATCAGAACCGCAACAGTTGGGTCAGAAGCACGAGCTAGTTAGGACCCAAGTGTCCGCCTCGGGAATCAAATGCTCAGATACACATGCTTCCAGAAATATTATGAACATGCTGCCAAGGTCATTCAAGTTACTCGCATGATAATACAAGCACGGTGAGAATCCAACAAATCCGTGAGTATGTAAGAGGAAGAAAGCAAGTTATACACCTCAGTGTGATGCAATGTCTGACCAGCTATGAAGCAAGACAATGTTGGGACAACAATCCTGACAGTGGATATCAAGGCCAGCTTCCTCACACCCGACAAAGTGATATCATTAACCTCTGTCACTGTCATGTATGATTGACCACAACAGTGAGCTCTGTACAAGTAACTGTGAACCGGGTATATGATCCTGATGTACCCTTGCTTACCTCTTCCTGGTAAAGGCACCACGCCTGGGTTCTGAGCTGCTTTCGGCCGTCCAGGGTGGATGCCGCCTTTATATTTCTCTTTTCAACAACTGGCCCATGTTCTGAGCTGCTTTTCGGCCTTCTCGGGTAGGTGTTGAGTTTCTTTTTGTAGCAGTGACCCTATGCTCTGAGCTGTTCTTCGTCCATCTTAGGGAACTACTACATTCTTCTTATCAACACTGCCTCACGCTCTGAGCTGCTTTTCAGCCGTCGTGAGCCTTGGTTGAGTTATTTCAGTAATGTCCCAGATCTGAGTTGTGAGGACCGTTCTGGTGGCTACTGATTTATTTGCCGATTTCATGCAAAGGTTCGGATGATCATTTCCCTACAGTTAAAGCTCGAGGGATGATAAACTTGTGGCACTGCCTGAGGATAAGGATAAGGTATGACTAGCGGAATGTTGCACTTGACAGCACCTATGGGCACACAAAGAATTAAGGATATACATGGCCAAGTCTTGCAGTAAAAGATCCAGAAAAAGAGAACATTAATGAAGAAGCAAGACCGGCAATCCAGGACCTCATATCAAGGTGACAGTTGAATCCTCGATACGGATCTGAGACAGAGAAGTCAGCAAGATTTAGAACTACCTACAAGCAGTCAGAGTCCGCCAAGAGAACGATTATGATTCTCAGCATTGTTTTGAACCCGGAGGACATGCAGCTATGCGAGTAACCCGATGCAAGGAATAAATGTTTCATGTCCACCGAGGAAAACTCGTTCACGACTCCATTGATACTATCAGTGCTGGATGTAAAAATGTCACGTCGAATGGAAGTCACTCCCGGACTTATGGAAATCCCGGTCATGATAATATCAGACAAGCCAGCAAACATAAAAGAATTGGAGTCAGAGTAAGGACGAACATATGAGGTAAGATCTGTCAGAATACGGATACTGTGAAGCAAACCACCCCAGAGCAAGGCAGTCAGTCAGATGGGATTCAGAGGGAACATCAAGGAAAAGGATACCCGAGTTGGAAACGGTTTCCTTAAGTCAGAATATTCATACTTGTTCCCTGAGAAACCAAATCTCGAGGACGAGATTTATCGTAAGGGGGGTAGGTTTGTAACACCCCGATTTTTGGCCCTTTCTTTTTCTTTTGGATTTCTTCGAATTTTATTTGGAGTTCTTTTTCCGTGGCTATGTGGTCTTGAAACCTGGGAAGATCTTCTCTTCTGCCTCTCCCAAGTGGCTTGTCCTTCTCAAATCTATCCCAAGGCCATGTCATTTCAATCTTAGCCCAACCCCAATTTTTATTTCTTGGGAATATTCCTTTTTCTATTAAAGGAATAACCCTGTTTGCTCTAGGTTGTGAAGCAACCTATATTTCTGTCATTCCCAAAATTCCCACAAAATTCTCATAAATTCTTTGGATCATATCTTCCACAAATATGTCAAAACCCATCCTTGCCTAGTTCAAAAATAATTCAGGAATATTCATTTCCTATTCTGTCCAGTATGGCACTTTGTGAAGGAAGTGCTATTTATCTTTTCTTGATTGCCCTCAAAATTTTTGGGCACTCTTTGCTATCCAAATAATTGCCACATGACAAAATTCAGATTCATTTTCCTAGTAAATCTTTCTCGGCAAATTTCCAAAGTTTCTGTCCAGAGAGAAGCTTTGTAAAGGAAGTACTAGCTAGGCTAATCCAAATGAGTTGAAATTTTGGTATATCATTCATATGATCAAATAATTTCTCTCCACCAAATTTCATCTCCATCCAACAATCTTTGTGAGCATACCTTCAAATCTTGCTTTCTGGTCACAATTTCAGTTTGTGAAGCAACTATATTTTATATTGCTTCATAAAATCAGAAATTAATCCAGGACCTAAATATCCCTATATATTTTGAGCATGCCAAAATTCACATCATTTTGCCAAGTCATTTTGTCCACAAAATTCCCCCAAGTTTCTGTCCAGTATGGATCATTGTTAAGGAAGTACCATTTTTATTTTTCTAAATGGTATGAAATTTTTATGGTACCTTCATATTCCCAAATCATCACCCTCTACCAATTTTCAGCCCAATCTAATCATCCATGTGAGTGCTACTTCATGATCTAGGTTCTGGATCAGTTTTTGTGGTTGTAAAGCAACTATGACAAATATTGGTCCAAATCTTTTCAAAATCCACAGGATTGTAGTCCTTCCTACCCTAAACCTCTGTGACATACTGGTTAGCTCTTATCCCCTCTAATTTGATGAAATCACATTTGCTCCCTTGGTGGTTTTGGTAATTTGTAACAACATATATCTCATTGAACTAATGTCCATTCAAGATAAAGATTTCGGGATGTTCAATGATTGGCATGGCAAGGAATAGAGATGTGGACCCCTCAAAATGCTAAGGACATGGATTGACAAAAGCTCAAGACTCTTCATTTTTTTGTTAAGTGGTCCAAGATCACATTGAGTCCATAGGAAAGCCAATACTATTAAAAGGGGATGAGGTGTTGCTTAATGGTCTTTTAGCTCAAGTGCTTAGTGACAGTGCTCCAAAACCCTCAACCACTTTCTCCATCCAAATATGTCCAAAACCTACATTCCAACTCGGCCCCACCGAAAATTCCTATCCGGAGCCACCGAGTTCATCTGGACTTAGCCACTGCCAGAACCCTAACAAATCTGATCTACCGATATGGATCTCGGTCCCATCGAGATGGCCTTGCCAACTCTCTGTAATCGTTTGCAATTACTTTGGTCCCACCGAGATTTGCAAATCGGTCTCACTGAGATGGCTTGCCAACTCTCTATTGCCTTGTTGCTTCACTTCGGTCCCACCGAGTTGATGCAATCGGTGCCACCAAGACGAGGTTTGCCCTAGCCATTGCACATCGGTCCATCCGAGATGTTCCAGTCGGTCCCACCGAGATTCCTAATGTTCATATCTTTTACACAGGTCGGTGCCACCAAGATTTCTAATCGGTGCCACCGAGTTGGGTCAAAAGTGTGTAACAGTTGGATTTTGTGTGGAGGCTATATATACCCCTCCATCCCTTCTTACTCAGTAAGGAGAGCCATCAGAACGTGCCTACACTTCCACCATACATTTTCTGAGAGAGAACCACCTACTCATGTGTTGAGATCAAGACATTCCATTCCAACCATTTGAACCTTGATTTCTAGCCCTTCCCAAGTTGCTTTCCACTCAAATCTTTCTTCCACCATAGCCAAATGTGTGAGGAGTTGTTTGATTGTTGGGGAGACTATCATTTGAAGCACAAGAGCAAGGAGTTCATCAACAACACACCGTCTATTACCTTTTGGACAGTGGTGTCTCCTAGATTGGTTAGGTGTCACTTGGGAGCCTCCGACATGATGTGGAGTTGAACCAAGGAGTTTGTAAGGGCAAGGAGATCGCCTACTTCATGAAGATCTACCCCGAGTGAGGCTAGTCCTTCGTGGACGTAAGCCATGGTGGAATAGGCAAGGTTGCTTCTTCGTGGACCCTTTGTGGGTGGAGCCCTCCGTGGACTCGCGCAGCCGTTACCCTCCGTGGGTTGAAGCCTCCATCAACGTGGATGTACGATAGCACCACTTATCGGAACCACGCCAAAAATCACCGTGTCTTCATTGCGTTTGAAATCTTTGATCCCCTCCTTTACTTACATGTGCAATTGTTTACTTTCCGCTGCCACACTCTTAGAAATTCATGTGTAGGGTTATGCTAGACTTGTCATACTTGCTAAAATCTGCCCACAACTAAAATTGGGAAAAGGATAGATTTTTATTTGGTCAAGTAGTCTAATCACCCCCCTCTAGACATACTTTCGATCATACAAGTGGTATCAGAGCATTGGTCTCCGTAAGCCTTGATTTCCATTGCTTTGGTGATCATAGCCTTGGTTTCACAACCTAGGAGAGTATGGCATCTAGTGAGGGTAATTATCATCGTAGAGGTCCATATTTTGATGGTACAAACTTTGCTGGTTGGAAACATAAGATGAAAATGCATATTCTTGGTCATAACCCTGCCGTTTGGGCTGTTGGTCGTGTTGGCTTGCAAGGTGAATTCTTTGAGGATGGCAAGGAACCGGATCGTGAAGCAACCGCGGAAGAATTGAAGATGTTGTAATACAATGCTCAAGCTTGTGACATTCTCTTCAACGGTTTGTGTCCCGAGGAATTCAACAAAATCAGCCGCCTCAAGAATGCAAAGGAAATTTGGGATACTTTGGTTGATATGCATGAGGGTACCGAGTCCATCAAGGAATCTAAGTTGGATATCCTTCAAAGTCAACTTGACAAGTTCAAGATGAAGGATGGTGAAGGAGTCGCCGAAATGTACTCTAGGCTTGCTCTCATCACAAATGAGATTGCCGGCTTAGAAAGTGAAGAGATGACCGACAAATTCATCATCAAGAAGATCCTTAGAGCTTTGGATGTAAAATATGATACCGTTTGCACATTGATCCAAATGATGCCAAATTACAAAGATCTCAAGCCCACGGAAGTCATTGGAAGGATTGTTGCTCATGAAATGTCACTCAAGTACAAAGAGGAGCTACACAACAAATCAAGTGGTGCTTACAAAGCCTCAACCGATGCTCCCACAACTTCAAGCGACAAGCTAGTATCCAATGAAGAGATAAGCCTAATGGTGAAAAGATTCAAGAAGTTTTACAAGAACAAAGGGAAAGAAAGAAGCTCTAGCTCAAGACACTATGAGAGAAGATCATCAAGTCGTGACCGAAATTGTTACAATTGTGGAAAACCCAGACACTATTCTAATGAGTGTACGGCTCCCTACAAGAAAAGAGACGAATCACCAAGAGGAAGACATAGAAGATATGAATCACCTCATAAGGAGAGAAGGAGTAGAGATGATCGTTATGAACGAAGACCCTCTCGAAGAAGCAATGATTCGGAAAGGAATGACAAGTCATCAAAGAGCTACACAAGAAGAAGACATCAAGCTCATGTTGGTGAATGGATTTCCGGCTCCGACTCCGACAACCACTCCGAGAGAAGCTATCACTCCAACTCCGACTATAGTCAAGATGAAGGTGTTTCCGGACTTACTCTTGTGTCATCCAACTCCCATGATCTATTTGACTCACCAAATGAAGGAATTGAAAGATGGTTCATGGCAAAAGGCCCCAAGGTATCACACCCCGAGTATCTTGATTTCAATAGTGATGAAGATGATTTGCTTGGTGATGATGATTTACTTGTTGATAAGGCTAGTGATGTGAGTTATAATGAAAATGCTAGTAATCATGATAGTCAAGAGGAAACGAATGACAATGCTATGAAGGAGATTGAGCATCTAACTAAAGAACTAAATGCTCTTAAGTTAGCTCATGAAACAACTCAAGAGGATCATAGAGAACTTCTAAGAACTCATGAGAAGCTACGCTTCGAGAAGCTACGCTTCGAAAAGCTAAAATTAGAGCAAGAGCATGAGTTTCTTAAAGCTATCAATGATGATCTTCGAAAGAAGAGTTCTTCATATCTTGCCAAACGTTTACTCTTGTCTACCTTTATGCCACAAGTTAAACCTAAGCAAACTAGCAACAAGGGTAAAAAGGGTTCTACCTCTAGTAGTAACAATAACAATGATATATCCAATATTGTTACTTCTAGTAGTTCTATTGATTCCACTAATGATTCTCTTAGACAAGTTACACTTGAGCAAGAAAACAATCTATTGAAAGGAATTATAGAAAAAGGTTTCTACAAGAGCCTTGCCGCGAGTAAGCAATTTGAGGAAATTGTACGCAAGCAAGGAAGGCACCGGAAGAACCAAGGTGTTGGTTTTGAACGAAAGTTCAATGCCAATGGAGTTGAGTGGGAAGAAGATCAATACCCCAAGACAAAGTTTGTTCCTCAACAAGAGAAGTATGATCCTACTTCCTTCAAGGGAACACAAGCTCAAGATGATCTTCCACCACAAGACCACAAGTTAAAAGGCAAGGACAAGCTTCAAGAAGAGATTGATTCATTTGAAGAAGCACCTCAAGCCTTGGTCAAGTGAGTTCCCAAGACTTCATCAAGTTCTACTTCATCAAGTGCTACTACAACTCCAAGGATTCCCATCAAGTTGATGTGGGTCCAAAAGAAGAACTAGAGAGTTCTTGAGGGTGACTCCGCCAACAAACTTCACTCACATTCATTTATGGCAAGAACTTGTGCAATCAACTTCCACATCTTGCACTAGTTCATGGAGTCACAAACCCTCTTGTTAGTAAGGCAAGGGACAAGGTAGTCATTGCATTCATGGACATCATCATATGTGCATTTCACTCTATGTCTATGCATATTTTTGTATGTTCCTTGTGTGGGACTAACCCATGTAGGTATTGAAAGCACAAAACTCCAAAGGATTGCTCCCAACTCTTGATGGTCTACATCAACATTGAGCATCCACATCTTCAACATCTACATGAAGTCATCATCGACAAAACCCAAGGTTAGTTCATCCCTCTTTGGGGTGATATCACATCTAGGGGGGGGGGGGCTTTGCTCTAAGAATTGAGCTAAAGCAACTCTAATGGTGTGAACACATCAATGCTTTATGTAAAAGTGGCAACCCCACTTGCTTAAACGATGAGTATGACCTATGATCAAATGTTCTCATTTGACTCCTAAGTCAATATACTCATATATAGATGACCTAGTCATCGCCATTGCTTGATAGATGCTAGAATTGGTTGTGCATGTTTGACACATATTTCCTTTCCTATCTTATTGTGTGAGCATGTTGGTTTGCATGTTTTCTTCATTCGAGGACATCCATTTGTTGTTTTGATTGTCTTGGTTTTTCTGGCCAAGTGGATGTATAAGAATGCCTAAGTACCTTCTCTAGCTATCTATGTTTTCTTGTCTCAAACTCTATTCTTGCTACATCACAAAAATTGAACAAGTCATTTTCGGACCCTCCGGGTGAGGCGCACTTGGAGTCACCGATCTGAAAGGGCTGAACCTCCAAAACCTTCTTTATGCATTTTGGTTGGACCAATTCACTCAAACTCGGTCAAACCGAAATCATTTAGATTGATCTAGATTTCGATCTCGGTGTCACCGAGTTGAACGTTTCGGAGTCACCGATTTGCTATACTGCTTGCAGTTACACATATCGGTGCCACCGAGTTGTTCCACTCGGAGCCACCGACAGCAGTTGGGTATATATACTCAGCGGGCCCGTACGGTTGAAATTTCTCAAACGTCACGACTCCCGCACCCCCTTTGCTGTCGTCGCCCTCGTCTCCGGACTTCATCGTTGCGTCCAGTGCGCCCTCGCCACCGGAATCCATCGCCGTCAACGGGAATCTTCCCCGCCGTTGCCGCTGTAGAGGATCTCCACCAAGTTAGGGTGAGATTCGACCCCCTCCGTGTTCCTCTTTCTTATTCAATACACGGATGGATTGCCATTATTCTTGCCACAGATTGCAATGCATGTTCCACGTATAAATTCCGTAGATTAGATTCGAGCAAAAAATTTAGGTTTAAGTTTCCGCCGTAAGCATCTCGGACCGACCGAATTGAGATTTTCGGAGTCACCGATTTGGCCCCAGGCCATTGCACTAGTACGTCTCGGTGCCACCGAGAAGTACGAATCGGTGAGACCGAAAGTAACGTTTCAGTGAAACCCTAGCATCTCGGAGACACCGAACCACATCTCGGTCTAACCGAAATGGTGTGTTTAGTTTCTGTTGAGTGCTCCGGTATCACCTAGATTATCAACTCGGTGGATCCGAAATGCCTTCTGTGAAAACTTGAAACTAAGATTTGAACTCAATTTTCTTGGAAAATATCTGCTTTTTGTGATGACTCATCTACTCTGCCCATACCCATATATTCATAGGGTCAGCTTTGCAGGATGTCAGATGCCAGTGATAGTCAGACTATCTCAGAAGCACATACTGATCTCAGTTCAGGCTCTAGTCCTGAGGGCAGCTACTATGAGGGAGAGAGGAGTTCTCCAGAATTTCCCAAAGCAGCTACTAGGGCAAGAAAGAATAGAACCTCAGATGATGAGGATGAGGACTTTGTGGCTAGTGAGGCCATATCAAAGAAGAAGAAAGTGGTTGCTATGGAGTATGGCAAAGCAGCTAGCTCAAGATCTTCTGCCAAGGACAAATCTGCAGTGAGGAAAGTCCCACTCTCCAAGGCAGATAAGGTCACAGCTCCTAAGGAGAGCATGACATTTACACTTGAGGAGCCAAGTGATACAGAGGCAGCTGCTGCAGAAAAGAAGAAGAGGGCAAGGAAGATAACTGCTCAGGTTGTGGGCAAACCCTCCATGATGATTGATGATGAGGAGGAGGAACCAGAAGCTGATGCACCTCCTGCCAAGACTCAGAAGCTCATGTCTGATGCTATGAGGTCTGCTGCCCCGACCAAATCCAAGCCCAAAGCTCCAGCACCCAAGAGATCTACAAGAAACATCCCTGCCACTGAGAAGAACAAGGCCCCAGTGCCTGAAGTTGATGCTGATGAGGAGCCACTAGTGCTCAGAAAGTTGAAACCCAAGAGATCAGATCATGACAATGCTCATCCAGTTGCAGAGAACATGATGCTCAGGAAGGACAAAGGATTGCGTCAGTGGAGATTATCAGATCCATATGCTGCAAGGAGGAGGACTGCTTGTGATTACCGCTTTCACACACGAGAGCAACAAGATTTCTAAGAGACCATGTTGCTTGACAAGAAGCCTATTGTCAGTGATATGAAGTGGGTGGATTGGAAATACATTGATGCCAATGAAGACTATTTCCCCCATGTTCATGAAAGCTTCAGAATTGCTGGTGTTGATGATTTCGTTGGACAGAAGCTTACCAAATGGAATGATGAGATGATCATGCAATTTTATTCGACAGCACATTTTTATCCAGATGGTAGAATTGTGTGGATGACTGAGGGATCCAAATACCAGTCAACCATCTCTGAGTGGGCTACTCTTCTTGGTGCTCCAAAGGAAGAAGAAGATGACATTGATATATATGCCAAGCTCAAGATGGACCACAATTCCATGGCAAATATGTACACAGCAATTCCTGAGAAAGATATTGATACTCACAAGCTAGGTTCAGTGAAGCACTTGCTACCTGGTTTGGCCACCACTAACACAATCTTGAGGTACACTCTGTTGCCCAAGTCTGGAGATGACAAG
This sequence comes from Elymus sibiricus, assembly GCA_039707655.1. NCBI lineage: Eukaryota > Viridiplantae > Streptophyta > Magnoliopsida > Poales > Poaceae > Elymus > Elymus sibiricus. The sequence goes on along the minus strand of CM077666.1, from coordinate 340,345,601 downwards.
ATGATACGTGGCCACTCCATCAACCTGGTACACTTGTTTGACACACCGCAGAAGTTCAAAGTTATGAGCCTTATGGTTCAAACTATCAAGAGAACCGCAGCTGACCAGAAGAGATCTTGTGGATATGCTCCACACATTCAGATGCACATCAACTCCAAGGTTGGAACGAGCACTTATCTACTTGATCGTGAGCATCTCCCATTGCGTCTAGAGTTCGAGGACAATGTAGTGGTGATGGACCCTTCACACCCTACATCTACCCAAGTGCAAGAGAAGATTCGGGCAGCCGCAGCAGCAAAAGAAGCTCAGAAGGCATCTGCTCCCAATGCACCTATTGCTAACCTCAAGTCAAAGAATGACCAGATGACTTATCTGCTCGAAGCCACCCTGAGGATTGAGCGAAGTCTGGCCAACCTCACCAAGAACCAGGCGAGCCTAGAGCTGATAGTCAAGACAAAGATTCATGATCTTGATGTGAAGATCACTGAGATACAGACTATAGTGGAGAAGCTAAAAGATGATGTTGACGTTGCCAGAGCTGCTACTGATGACAGTGGAGATGACAGACCGACGACTGAGAGATTCCAGACAGTGCCTAGGGCAACCAGGTTTGCTGCAGTGCCTGTTGCTGATACGAGGACTACAGTCTCTGCACCTGCTGCTGCTGCTACAGTACCACCTCCAGTCTCTACCCCTCCAGCCCAGCAGACATCAGCTAAAGCCTTCGCGGATGCACTTCTCTCAACGCCATCTACGCACACTGGAGCTGCCAGCCAGCGATCACCTTCAGGAGCGGCCGAGGATCGTGCCTAGAGAGACGCACAGTCCTATACCTATTCAAACTTTTTGGTACTTGTTGCCAAAGGGGGAGAATTTGTATAGATCATTAGGCTTCGAGAGAGAGTGTCTTGCTTTTGCTCGTTGTTTTTCTTGAGTTTCTGCTACTATTCCTATTTGGTTTGATATGTGTGTGAGATACTTTGATCATTATGATTGTGAGATACTATGTGTGTGATTGATCATACTATGCTTCATGTGATGATTAATGCTTATCGTTATCATTATCTCGTATGATCATTCACTTGTGTTTTGGTGATGCGTGGTTATTATTCCATTCATATCATTTTGTGCGCTCCACCAAGTTGTATGTGACATGGAAGAGTGACCCATGATCCTAATCAATTGTGCATTTGCATTCAAACGCAAATTATTAATAATGCACAAATTTAGGGGGAGCTCTTGCTTATCACATACTTCTCAAAGCGATAATGTACTTCATTCATTTAATCATTTGTCGAAGCTTTGATCTATATGTTGTCATCAATTACCAAAAAGGGGGAGATTGAAAGCACATTTGCTCCCTTGGTGGTTTAATTTGTAACAACATATATCTCATTGAACTAATGTCCATTCAAGATAAAGATTTCAGGATGTTCAATGATTGGCATGGCAAGGACTAGAGATGTGGACCCCTCAAAATGCTAAGGACATGGATTGGCAAAAGCTCAAGACTCTGCATTTTTTGTTAAGTGATCCAAGATCACATTGAGTCCATAGGAAAGCCAATACTATTAAAAGGGGATGAGGTGTTGCTTAATGGTCTTTTTGCTCAAGTGCTTAGTGACAGTGCTCCAAAACCCTCAACCACTTTCTCCATCCAAATATGTCCAAAACCTACATTCCAACTCGGCCCCACCGAAAATTCCTATCCGGAGCCACCGAGTTCATCTGGACTTAGTCACTGCCCAAACCCTAACAAATCGGATCCACCGATATGGATCTCGGTCCCACCGAGATGGCCTTGCCAACTCTCTGTAATCGTTTGCAATTACTTCGGTCCCACCGAGATTTGCAAATCGGTCTCACCGAGATGGCTTGCCAACTCTCTATTGCCTTGTTGCTTCACTTCGGTCCCACCGAGTTGATGCAATCGGTGCCACCAAGACGAGGTTTGCCCTAGCCATTGCACATCGGTCCATCCGAGATGTTCCAGTCGGTCCCACCGAGATTCCTAATGTTCATATCTTTTACACAGGTCGGTGCCACCAAGATTTCTAATCGGTGCCACCGAGTTGGGTCAAAAGTGTGTAACAGTTGGATTTTGTGTGGAGGCTATATATACCCCTCCATCCCTTCTTACTCAGTAAGGAGAGCCATCAGAACGTGCCTACACTTCCACCATACATTTTCTGAGAGAGAACCACCTACTCATGTGTTGAGATCAAGACATTCCATTCCAACCATTTGAACCTTGATTTCTAGCCCTTCCCAAGTTGCTTTCCACTCAAATCTTTCTTCCACCATAGCCAAATCTGTGAGGAGTTGTTTGATTGTTGGGGAGACTATCATTTGAAGCACAAGAGACAGGAGTTCATCAACAACACACCGTCTATTACCTTTTGGAGAATGGCGTCTCCTAGATTGGTTAGGTGTCACTTGGGAGCCTCCGACATGATGTGGAGTTGAACCAAGGAGTTTGTAAGGGCAAGGAGATCGCCTACTTCATGAAGATCTACCCCGAGTGAGGCTAGTCCTTCGTGGACGTAAGCCATGGTGGAATAGGCAAGGTTGCTTCTTCGTGGACCCTTTGTGGGTGGAGCCCTCCGTGGACTCGCGCAGCCGTTACCCTCCGTGGGTTGAAGCCTCCATCAACGTAGACGTACGATAGCACCACCTATCGGAACCATGCCAAAAATCACTGTGTCTTCATTGCGTTTGAAATCTTTGATCCCCTCCTTTACTTACATGTGCAATTGTTTACCTTCCACTGCCACACTCTTAGAATTGCATGTGTAGGGTGATGCTTGACTTTTCATACTTGCTAAAATCTGCCCACAACTAAAATTGGGAAAAGGATAGATTTTTATTTGGTCAAGTAGTCTAATCACCTCCCCCCCCCTCTAGACATACTTTCGATCCTACAGTCGGGTCACTATAGGTCAGTTTTCTTTTAAGTAGCTACCGCAAGACGTTTTACTTAAGTCTCGGCCACCCGCCACAGCAGACGCTCATAGCCACTTGTAGCATGCCACGTGGCACTTTTGCCACGGTTGGCCGAAACTTAACCATTTCAGATTCAGAATTCTTTCAAAAAAAATTAGCATATCTTTAGTTCTATAACTCCAAATTCAGTGATTCTTTTTCCTACTGGTTCATATTGATCCCCTCTATCCAGTGATATCATCTTTGAAAACTTTTGCTAATTTAAAATTTGAATTTATTGAGATTTGAATTCAAACCCTATTTGGCCATATCTCCTAAATCGTTGACCCGTTTGAATTAATTCCTTTTGCACTTTGTCACCGTAGCCAAATCCTATTATTTCAAGCAATGTCACAATATTTTCACACAATTAGGATCTTTCCATGAATAATTTCACTCCTATGCCACTATACACTTTAATTCACATTACAATTTTGAATGCTATTTCACACTTTGGTTGGCACTTAGGAATTTTTCCATAAAAGTTGAGTGTGTTGGATTTTCATTTGGGTTTTCCAAGTCTTTTGTTATGCATGTTATTTTGGTTCTTTGAAATGATTGCTTATGTGCGTTTATTTACTTTGGCGATAGATTGTCCGAAGTGCGAAGCAAATTATTATCATTCTCTAGAGTTGAACCACTAGTACCAAGGCAAGTTTGCATCTTGACCGTATTTTTATCTTCCTATGCTTTTATTATGCCCTTAGTCCTTTGTGGTAGGTTTGCATGGTAGGAATCTATGCCGGATGGCTATGCTTAAACCTATTAGTTCATTTGAGGTAGGTCTGATCTATACAACCTTTGTCGCCACCGTGTAAGATTATATTTTCTCGCTAAAGTAGACGTGGATTGGGAATGTGTTCATGGTGAGACATGAGTGACAAAGTAGTAATCAGGACCAAGACTTTTAAATGAACTACCTGGGCGGAAATTGGTTTGAATGGTGGTGAAGTACAGTGGGAGCATGCATGGGAAATCCATGGTGGTGCACCATTAGTGGTCCGTCCGCTCAGGATCAAAGGGATCAAACATGTTTTCATGTCTAGAAGCTTACGTGTGCAGCCACAAGCCGTTATGGGCTCTAGTTTAGTTGAGTAGTTAGTGTGACCTCTTCCGGGATAGGCTAGCAGATGTAGAATGTGTAGGTGTACCGGCCTATCCGTGGGTTAAGAGGGAATACTTTCGATAGACTGTGTCTCGATCTTCCGATCAAGGAGGTGGTCGAGTCTTGTGGGGAAAAGTGAGCAAACCTCTGCAGAGTGTCAACCTAATCGATTAGCCGTGTCCCCGGTTACAGACAACTTGAGCTTTTAGTAGTGGAAATGCCGGGATATCTCATCACCCTTAATTCAATCAGTTGGGTTTAAATAAACTTTAGGAATAGATTGAGTTGGGGGCACCAGCTCAATCATATGCTATTTTGTAGTGGTAGAATAATTTCTTTTATAATAGGGAAAAATCATCTTTATGCAAAATTAAACTTAGAGCTTTCCACCAGCCAAATTGCATGTACAAGTAGGTTCATTATACTCTTATGATGTGACTTGCCAGTACATTCCCTGTATTGACCTACACGGCTGCAAGTTATCATGTTGCAGGAATTTCTACGACGAGTAAGAGTTACGTTGTAGGGCTACGGTCTACACTCAACTTGCCGTTGGAGTTGATGGGACTCCACACCCTTATGATTGTTTTCCGTTGTGTTATTAGAGGTATAATCTGGATCTACGTTATCTTTTTAACATGTGATGTTATGGTATTTCATCAATGTACTGTGTGTGCAAGCATACTGATCCAGGGATAGCACAGAAAGCACAGAGGCACCGATCCTTTTGGGTCGGGTTGCTACAATGAGAGTGCAACTATTTCTTTAAAATATAACCACCGTTGTGCTCTAAAAGATATAAGTGAAGCACTAGAGCAACTGCCTAGCTCAAAAGATATAAGTGAAGCACATAGAGTATTCTAACAAATCACGAATAATGTGTGTCCCTCTCAAAAATGTGTGTTCAGCAAAGATGATTGTGGAAAACTAAAAAGCAAACAAAAGCAAGCAAGCTATAGCACAAGACACTTCAAGTAAAAAACATATCATGTGATGAATAAAAATATAGCTCCAAGTGATATACCGATAGATTGTGGACGAAAGAGGGGATGCCATCCGGGTCATCCCCAAGCTTAGACGCTTGATTCTTCCTTGAATATTACCTTGGGGTTCTTTGGGCATCCCCAAGCTTAAGCTCTTTCTGCTCCTTATTCCTTTATCCATCGTAGTCTCACCCAAAACTTGAAAAACTTCAGCACACAAAACTCAACAGAAACCTCGTGAGATCCGTTAGTATAACAAATAAATATTAAACTTTAGGTACTGTTGTAAATTGATTCATATTTAATATTGGCATAATGCTACTGTACTCAAACTTCCCCATGGCTCGTACCCTCCGATACGATCCATAGATTCATCAAAATAAGCAAACTATGCAACAAAAACAGAATCAGTCTATAACAGAACAGTCTGTAAAGATCTATTTAAAAATCATACTTTTGTAACTCCAAAAACTCTGAAAAATTAGGAAAACGTAAATAATTCATATAAAAATACTGTGTAAAAATTTCAGATTTTTCTGATGCCCCAGTACAGAAAGAAAAATCAAATACTAGACGCAAAACTTTCTGTTTTCCAAACAGCATCAATTATACTATCATCCAAATCATCCCAAAGGCATTACTTAGCACAAACACTAATTAAAAGATAAAAACACACTCATAACAGAGGCTAAAATTGTGTAAACACACAAAACAGAAATAAAAAGATTAATGGGTTGTCTCCCAACAAGCTCTTTCTTTATAACCATTAAGATAGGCTTGAGGTTTCAATGATGCTCTCAAGAAAGATAATAATTGAAACACAAAGAGAGCATCATAAAACATGTGACAAACACATTTAAGTCTAACCCTCTTCCTATGCATAGGCATTTTATAGGAAAATAAATTATCAAGACAACCAATTTCTAGCATATGCAAATAGGGAGGATGAAGCATTAATAATTTCAACACAAAGAGAGTTAATTTAGTGACATGAAGATTTCTATAACCATATTTTCCTATCTCATAATAATTACATGTAGGATCATAATCAAATTCAACAATATAACTATCACATAACATATTCTCTACATGATCCACATGCATAAAAGTTTATAATCTTCCAAAATAGTGGGATTAACAACAACTAAAGTCATGACCTCTCCAAACCCACTTTCATCAAAAAAAATCATAAGTTTGAACACTCTCCGAATATGTGGGATTATTTTTACCTAAAGTTGACACTCTCCCAAACCCACTTTCAATATTATTGCAAACATTATTATCAATATCATATTCATCATGAGGCTTAAATAAATTTTCAAGATCATAAAAAACATCACCCCAATCATGATCATTACAATGAGTAGTGGACATAACAAAATCATCATCCCCAAGCTTGTATTTTTGCATATCATTAACACAATTGACATTAATAGAATTTATAATAAAATCATTGCAATCATGCTTTTCATTCAAGGAGCTATCGTGAATCACTTTATAAATTTCTTCTTTTAACACCTCATCACAATTTTTAGATTCACGATTTTCAAGAAAAACTTCATAAAGATAATCTAGAACACTCAACTCACTAGCAATTAGTTCATCATAATTGGGTTGTTTGAAAAGATTAGCAAGTGGATGAGGATCCATAAGTCTTTTAATTTTTTACTTTTCTTGAGTCACACAATCATAGCAAGCAAACAAACTAGCAAACAAGCAAACAAAAAATATTTTTGTGTTTTTGTAAATTTGTTTTAGAATTGGGGGAGATGAAAATGAGAGACAAATGCAAATAAAAGGCAAATGAAAATAAGAGCAAGTAGATGATAGTTTGTGTGCAGGTACTTGATAGGTTTTGGTGATGTCTCCTTGGCAACGGCGCCAGAAATTCTTCCTGCTACTTGTGAACTGCGTTGGAATTTCCCCGAAGAGGAGAGGATGATGCAGTACAGTAGAGATAAGTATTTCCCTTAGTTAAGAACCAAGGTTATCAATCCAGTAGGAGAACCACACAGAACCTCGTTAGCAGCACCTACACACACAAAAGCAAACACTTGCACCCAATGCAAATAAGAGGGTTGTCAATCCCCTTAGCGGTCACTTGCAAGGATTAATTCTGATAGTGATAGATAGAAAAGTAAATTGCAAAAGAAAATAAAAGTAAATAAATTGCAGCAAGGTATTTTTGGATTTTAATATATGATAAAAGTAGACCCGGGGGCCATAGTTTTCACTAGAGGCTTCTCTCTCGAACACATAGCATACGGTGGGTAAACAAATTACTGTTGGGCAATTGATAGAAAAGCGCATAGTTATGACGATATTCAAGGCAATGATCATGTATATAGGCATCACGTCTGAGACAAGTAGACCAACTCCTTCCTGCATCTACTACTATTACTCCCCCCATCGACCGCTATCCAGCATTCATCTAGGGTATTAAGTATAAAACAGAGTAACGCCTTAAGCAAGATGACATGATGTAGACAAAGTAAACTCAAGAAATATGATTAAACCCCATCTTTTTATCCTTAATGGCAACAATACAAATACGTGTCTTGTCCCTTTCTGTCACTGGGATATAGAACACGGCAAGATTGAAACCATCACAAAGCACCTCTCCCATTGCAAGATAAATCAATCTAGTTGGCCAAACCAAACGGATAGATCGGAGAGAAATACAAAGTTATAATAATCATGCATAAAAAATTCAGAGAAGACTCAAATATTTCTCATGAATAATCTGATCATAAACCCACAATTCATCGGATCCCAACAAACACACATCAAAAGAATATTACATCGAATAGAACTCCAAGAACATCGAGGAGAACATGGTGTTGAAAATCAAAGAGAGAGAAGAAGCCATCTAGCTACTAGCTATGGACCCGTAGGTCTGTGGTAAACTACTCACACATCATCGGAAGGGAAGCAAGGTTGATGTAGAAGCCCTCCGTGATCGATTCCCCCTCCGGCAGAGTACCGGAAAAGGCCTCCAGATGGGATCGCAGAAGAACAGAGGCTTGCGGCAGCGGAAAGGTTTTCTCTTCTGTCTTTTTTGTGTATTGGGAAAATTTGGGAATTTATAGCGCTGGAATTAGGTCAAGAGGTGCCACGAGGGGCCCACAAGCCTGGGGGCGAGCCTACCCCCCTGGGCGCGGCCTCCGGGCTTGTCGCTCCCTCGTGACTCATCTGGTCTTCTCCCGAAGCTTCTAGGGTCCCTTCTGGTCTAGAAAAAATTAATCCAAAGTTTTTTCTTCGTTTGGACTCCGTTTGATAATGATTTCCTGAAAAGGCAAAAACAAGCAAAAAACAGCAACTGGCACTGGGCACTAGGTTAATAGGTTAGTCCCAAAAAATGATATATAATTGCATATAAAACATCCAAGATTGATACTATAATAGCATGGAACAATCAAAAATTATAGATACGTTGGAGACGTATCATGTATCAATAGCCATGTTAGTTTCCTCATTTTCATGATTTAGAAACATGCATAACACTGTTGGTTTCATCTAACCATACATTAGTAGGGAAGTAAAAGTGCATATGGAAAACTCTATACTTGGAAGTAGTGAAATTCTGTCATGCTTACCATGTCTACATGCCTATATTCGCCCTTCAGCAATCAATGGCTAGAATATTATCCTCACAAAAAAATTGCACACTGAACATGAGTATATCACAATGCATGGTGTGTTAGTTTCCTCTGAAGAATTTATTTGTGAGAACAGAACATGACTACATAACGTGCATGGCTATATTAGTTTCCTCTGAAGAATTGACTGCGAGATAACATGAGTATAACCATAACCATGCATGGTACTACTATATTTTTGACCCCAGTATACATTTCCCTCTATTTTCCTCTAAGTTCCAACAGTGACAGATCAAGGTTGTTTCTTACATTGTCCTATTCATACTCTGAACAATGCTGATCTTACATTAACAATGTCTGTCCTTTTTGTCTCCTTTTTGATATGTTGCAGTGTCCATACGGCTCCTGCCCTTTGTAATCACACCACCTTTTCCGAAAACGGGGAAGCACAACTGGTTCCTCGCTCTATCAGACGACGGCGAAAGACTGATGATCATTCGCACGCATCGGTCGGCAAGTTTATATTGCAAAAACCCCACTGTGTACAAGCAGCGTGAAATACGTGAGTATCCGGAGAATGGCTGTTACGTCTATGAGCAGGATACCAGCTTGTTGGGGCCTTCAGGATTTTTGAGTTGGAGGCGGGTATACAGCCTTGGTTCACACTCTCTGTTTCTCGGACTCAATTATCCGATTAACCAGGAGATCACCTTCAAGGATCCTGATGGCAGAGAGGCTCTGTTTGCTAGGGAAAATTGTGTGTACACGGTGAAATGGTCTACGGGATCAGTCGTCCCTGATTGTCAATGATATAACATGCAGCCAAAAGAAGGTGAGAATGAGAAAGGCATATGGATTAACTTTGATCCTTGGATGTCTCAACTCCGAAAGGCAGTGATGTAATTCAAACCTTGAGGTTGGTAGGTAATGGGGCTATGCGTCGAAAGGGTGGAGTCCTAGTGTATACGAATCACTGGTGGCTGGAGGGGAGCTGCAAATTATTATGGCGCTAGATCATCCCTCTTTGAATGACTTGTTGTCTTAGCTGCTTGTTCTGGATGGGTAATGTTCTCTTTTGTTATGCAGACTCCTTGTAATTTGGCCATCCTTGTCTATGTCACTCTTACTATGTACTAGTTTGCTCTGTTTAGAACTTTGTGATTTGTGTCTGGATCACGATAGTCTGAGCGCTTCAGATGGGTGCGTTTTGGTGGTTTAGCAAGACTTGTGAACTTTCATGTCTCGCTCTTTATGTCAGTAGTAGACGCTAGTCAGTGTTTGCATGTTGTATATATCGTTGTTTCGAACTATTTTTTGTTTCAAACTGCTGATGTGCTAAATGGGGCATCACCATTCTCCAGTGTTTAGTGTATATGTCCTTTTTTCAAGTTATAATTTGAGCTCAGTGACTTTTCGATGATGTACACTTGTTTGGGCCATGTGAGGTGTCGTTGAATATGGGCCGAGTAGTAACGCAATGCCAAACAGGCCAATTATGAACTCCGATGCCGGGCGCTAAAAAAAGAAATATTAGTCCGACATGTGGGCGCCACCGGTGTTTTCGTGCATGTGCAGCAAGAGCGTACTGGCACGCGTTCGAAATTCATGCTACCTTTTCATCCCGAATCCCCTGCCCCTCCCCCACCTCTGGAATCTCGATTCCTACTCCAGTTCCCCCAAATCCGCCTCCTCTACTCCCTGTACTCAAGCACACTATCATGTCGCCGGTCAACGTGGATCTCCTAGCCGGAGATCCTGAGGTCCGTCCTGCCTTCGTTCGCTGCATGCTGTCGCTCAACAGTGGCATGGCGGCGCTTGACGACCAGTTTGTCGGCAAAGTGCTGATGATAACCATCAATGGCGACCGGCCTCCCGTCTCGCCGGACGACCTGGTCAAAGCTCTTGGCATTGCGCACGGCATCCAAATAAGTGACTTGCTCATCGAAGTCTGTCTGCCATCGGCTAATTTTCTCATCAGGTTCCGGACAACTTTCGACTGCAGTCGGGTGTTCAAATCTTCCCAACGTTTGTTTTGCGATGGCGCGCTGGTGAGCTTCGATCGGTGGCACCCAGGATGGGGCTCGGTGCCCTCTGAGCTTGAGTTTTTAACAAAGCTTACCTTCCACGGCATGCCTCGATGGGCTCGGAACAACGAGTCTATGAATGAGCTTATCAACGACCTAGGAGGTGAGCTCTTAAGTATGTTTGTTCCTCAAGACAACTGGGCTCTGACAGTTATGGCATGGATGAAGAAGCCGTCCACCATACGGAAGGTGATTGGTGTTGAGGAGATACCGGTGCAGGAACCGGGGTTGTACTATTCATCGCCACCAAGGCCGCCGCGGACCACGTTAGGTATGTACCTTTATCGAGTCTTCGTGCATGTCGAAGAAGTGGTCAATCCATCAATCGAAGTCCTGCCGCCGCAGCTGGTGGCGGGGTCTGCCGACGACGTCCATTACAAGAGTCAACGTCAGACTTTCCCTGTGTTGCTTGGAATGATGGATGGCACAGGGCCTACTCCATCGCGCGGCGGAGGCCGCTACTTCTTTGGGAGAAGAGGCCGGGCTAGCTGCCTGGATGTGCTCTAATTTGAGGTAACAACTGAATCTTCTCAGATACTACTTATATTCGAGCTATAGGTGTCAAGCTCTAATGTGCCAATACATTTGATTATGACCTATTCTATTTTTGTACCTGATTTTTTTTCCAGAATGGGTGTACGTCAACTTAATGTGCTAGAAGAACTTATTGTGTTTGTCTGTCTATTTTCTTTGCACAACATTCAACATATTTCCACATCATTGATCAAGACGATGAACGGTGATGTACGAGTTTGTTGGTTTCAAGATAGCCCTACCTGTAGCGATCCACTGCTTCCACCCCTATTGTGTCGCCCACGTGAAATTTTTGTATGCAAGCTCAATGTGCTATGATGTTGTATATGATTGAGTCAACTATATAAGTTTGTACTGAGCATCAGCAATGCATATGGCTAAAAGATGTTTGCACGAGCATCGACCGATCGTTTTCTCTCTCTCTCCCGCTAACAAGTGGGACCCGCTGCATTATTTCTTCGCTCGTGACAGCTTTTAATTAGGTTTCACTGGACTCTACATTTTTTCTTAACTTAAAATTTGAGTTCAGTGACTTTAAAAAAATGTACACAAGCCTTGTTTGGGCCATTTCAGGCGTCGTTGAATGTGGGAGTACCTACGTAAAGTTGTATTGTACTACACAGGCCTTGTTCGTTGAACATCAGCAATGCAAATGGGCCGAAAGACGCGTGCCAGCCCAGGTTTTCTTTTGAACTAAAATAAGCGCAGCCCAGCCTATGTTTTTTATTAAAAAAATGCACAACTCAGTTCTATTTTTATACAAGAATGCCAAGCCCAACTTAAAGTTTTTCAATAAAATTCCTAGCTCAGAATTAAATTTTTATAGGAAATGCTCTGTCCAGACCAACATGTTTTTTCACCCATCCCAGAAAATGGGTCTATTTCTACTAAAAGCAAATGGGTTGTAAACTAACAGATATAATAAATGGGCTGCATGTCCGCAATATTATTTTTTCACCCATCCTAGAAAATGGGTCTATTAGAAAATGGGTCTATTTCTACTAAAAGCAAATGGGTTGTAAACTAACAGATATAATAAATGGGCTGCATGTCCGCAATATTATTTTTTCACCCATCCCAGTAAATAGGTGTATTCGAACAAATAATCAAATGGGCTGTAAATTCTCAGAAATAGTAAATAGGCTATTATTTTTTTCACCCAGCCCAGGAAATCGATGTATTGGATAACAAAATGAAATAGGCTGTAAAAACTAAATAAATGGGTTGCATGTCCGCAAGAGCTTTCGAAGTTGACTTTGTTGGCCCACGCCGAGGAGTTCTCAGAAAAAATGTTGGCCCACGAGGATGAAGCCTGCGCAAGGCGTTGTCCATTTAGTCAACAAAACGATTTAATGGTCAAAAAGAAAAGTCAACAAACTATTCTGACAACTGTAGCCGTTGGATTGACATCCGATGGCCATCCTGCTTCTTCAATCTCTGATCTTGTTGCTCCAGCCGCCAAAAGCCCAAAACCATCGCCGGCAGGAGCACCTGCTTCTGCCTCCCGTGGCCGGCTATGCTGCCGCGCAGGCCTCGCCGCCCCACCCTACTCCCACCGGTGGTCAGGTCATACATGTACTCACCTACACCTTCTGTTATTCTCCGGCGACGGCAGCCTCACACCGCAACTGAACCAGTCAACCCTCGTACTCCCCTCCCCGTGGGCATCCACTGCCGAGTCTTCCCTGGCTCCGCGTCGTTCCCACCCTTAGCCTAGCCGTCGTCCACCGCCTTGGTGCTCTCGGCATGGCGTCGTCAACACGGTAAATGAACGACAGCCATCAGAAGAGGACTGTATGTGGAGAGGCGGACAGCTGGGACCCACGAGGTCCATGGTCGCACGCCATGAAGTGCCTCCTTATCACGCGCAAGAAAAATGATTCCTCCCCCTGATAGCTTGGACCCACCAGCTACATCTTCGCACGCAAGGAAGTGCCTCCTTATTACACGCAAAAAAATGACTCGTCCCCCTGACACCCGGGACCCACCAGCTACATCTTCGCATGCAAGGAAGTACCTCCTTATTACGCGAAAAATAAATGATTCCTCCCCCTGACAGCTGGGACCCACCAGCTATATCTTTGAATGGAAGGAAGTGCCTCCTTATTACGCGAAAAAAAGATTCCTCCCCATGACAACTGGGACCCACTAGATTTGGAGGCTGACTTGTGGGCCTACTAAGTTGACGCGTACGCAAAGGCTTTGTCAACTTAGTCAACAAATAATTGTACCAGTGGTGACCATTGGATGTTAATCCAACGGCCGTGCTGCTTCTTCAATCTCTGATCTTATTGCTCCAGCCGCCCAAACCAGCGCCGGCGGGACCGCCTGCTCCTACCTCCCGTGGCCGGCTGTGCTGCTGCGCAGGCCTCACCGCCCCACCCTACTCCCACCGCTGGCCAGACCTTTCCTCTACTCACCCACATCCCCTGATATTCTCTGGCGATGGCAGCCTCACATCGCAGCCGAACCAGTCAACCCTCATACTCCCATCCGCGTGGGCATCCACTACCGCGTCTTCCCTGGCTCCGCGTCGTTCCCTTCCTAGGCCTCGCCGTCGTCCACCGCCTTGGTGCTCTCGGCGTGGCGTAGTCAACGTGGTCAATGAACGACAACCGTCGGAAGAGGACTATACGCGGTGAGGCTGACAGCTGGACCCACCAGCTACATCTTCACACGCAAGGAAGTGCCTCCTTATTACGCGCAAAAAAATGATTCCCCCCTTATAGCTGGGACCCACCTGCTATATCTTCGCACGCAAGGAAGTGCCTCCTTATCCTCCCTGACAGCTAGGACCCACCCGGTCGAAGTGTACGTAGTGTTGTCTGTCTGGTTGCGAACGTGTACGTACATACTGATCGATCGGTCTCTCTGCAACGATGAACCGTGGGCGTGTAAGGAGCGGCACGTGTCGTAGTAGAGCCCCCGATGTAGCAGTTCAGGAAGCCCCATTTAAATCGTGTACACGTACGTACAACCACACGGCAACAAATACGGTGACGTACGTACATACGGGCGGGGTCTCGAACGCGTACTCGCGCATACGTACGGCCAGAGCTGTGCATACGTACGGCTGCACTGGACGGCAGCAACGGCGTCCTGTTCATCGGTAGCCAACCGGCTGGGGCGGAACGGAGAAACAGCGTCACGTTCATCGGGAGGCAACCGACTGGGTCGGAATGCGTCCTGTTCATCGGGAGCCAACCGGCTGGGACGGAACAGCCAAAACGGGGTCATGTTCATCGGCTAGGGGTCTGGCGTACCACAAAACTGAGGAAATGGACTTCTGTTCAACCGCCAACGGTCGTAACGGGGTCCTGTTCACCGGCTGGGGGTCTGGCATAACGCAAAACGGAGGAAACGGACTTCTGTTCAACCGCCTATGGTCAAAACGGGGTCCTGTTGATCGGGAGGGGTGTGGCGTACCGCAAAACGGAGGAAACAGACTTCTCTTCGAGCGCCTATGGTCGAAACATGGTCCTGTTCATCGGGAGGAGTGTGGCATACCACAAAACAGAACTCCATGGGCTACTGTTCATCCACCCTCGACTTCCTCCAGCCTCCACCGGCTACTGTTCATCCAGCCTCCACGGGGTCCTGTTCATCCACCCCCAACCGGCTGGGGTGTGGTGGCCTCCTCTCGGGGTCCTGTTCATCTAGCGCCAACCACCTTCACACGGCCAGGGTACTATTCATCCACAGCCAACCCACCGGCTGGGGTGGGGCGACGAGCGAGCGGCAACAACGCGAACTGTTCATCCACAGCCAACCAACCGGCTCGATCGATGCGTCTCGACTAGTGTCTACGTGTATCGCGCGCGCGGCAGCAACGGGCACTGTTCATCGAGAGGCAACCCAACTGGGTACGTCTCTCACACGGGGGTTCGATGCAACGCATCGATCGATCGGCTTCAGTAATAAGCAGCATGCAGCAGCGATCGATCGCTCGGGTTCAGTTAGCAGCAGCAGTGAAGGAATCAGTCGGGTTCAGTTAGCAGCGAAGGGATCGATCGATCGGCTTTAGTACGTATTGGGATCGATCGCTCGTGTTTAGTACGTAGCTGGCTAGTGCGATCGGTCGGGTTCAAGCGAACGCCTCGATCGCTTGGGTTCAGTTAGCGAACGCCTCACACACACGCGCGTGTACAACAGAAATGCGCAAACCACACTGCATCGCTCGGCCCCGACCACCCACCATAACTGGGAACTCCCCAAAAATTTCCTCGCCCTCACTTCTACCATGATTTTTTACGTCATGGACGGCTCAAAGAATGTCATGCGGGTGCGTCTCCGGCCAGCCCAGGACAAAAAGCCCATTTTCTGTCATAATTTTTTGTCCTAGAAGTAGGAGCCCACCACATCTATGATGATGCGTGTTTTTGTCACAATTATCATCATAGAAGTGTCACAACCATGGCAGAAAAAGTTTTCGTTCAGGCCATAATGTCACGGATGTGTCTTCTTTTTTGTAGTGAAGCAAGCCGGAAAGATTGCGGCAGACGGGCAAAGCAAGAGCCAGCCCCGCAGCGAGGACGGAGACGAACCTCGGCAGGCTAATAATGGAGGCCAGAAACAGTTCCCTCCAGAGGTAAAAGATGTAAACATGATTTACGTCACCCACATCCCTCGCAAGGACAGGAAGCGAGCACTTCAGGATATCTATGCCTTAGAGCCGGTGGCCCCGAAGTACAACCCGTGGTCGACATACCCGATCACTTTCTGTAACACCCCAAAATTTTGACCCAAGTTTTTTTTTGTCAAAATAAAATTTTGATAAGAATAAAATTTTGAATTGTATTAGGTCTTTTATTAATTCCAGAATCTTTTTTGTTTTCTGTTTAGCAAAATACTTCCCTCCATATAGCAATTTTTCGAAAATATTGTGGGTTTGAAAGTTTTTCTTAATATTTTCATTTAACTTTTAAAATTCAGTAGGAAATATTTTCATAATGAAATTGGCCCCAAATAATCCTTTTACCAAATTCAGACCTTTTCAAAACCAACTAGCATTCATTTTTGAGCCTATGTTGGAATTGCAATTCTCCTTAGCATTTTTGACCCTACAAAAATTATCTCAGCTTAGGTTCAGTACCCACACTCCATTTCTCCAAAAACATTCTTACCTCATGTTAAAAAATTTAAAAATTCATTCGAATGAATTTTTGGATCAGAATCCTATCCTATGATGAAGCCTTAATTTCCACAGCTCCAAAAATTCTGAATTTTTGACAGTACCTTTGTCTTACACCAGAGCATTACCACAAAAAAATTCAAATTCAAATAAAATGCCTAGCTAGCATTGGCATTTCGTGGAACACCTTCAGTGCACCAGCTTGGGTTTGATCAGATTCAGAAGAGTCTGATGTCGTGCCCTCCACTCTTCCTCTTCTTAATTTCCACCGACCCTGGCCACGCTCTGGCCCTCCGACCAGCCTCTCACCACCGACAAAGCAGTGGCAGACCGGTGCAACGGCCGCCGGCCAAGCCTTGGGCAGCCGCCAGCTAGCCACGGCCACCGACGCGCCTTCACTCCCTGGCGCCGTCCTCCGTACCTCTCTGGCATGTGTCACCTCCTTCGCATCGCCTGCGCGCCGTTCAAGCCACCAGGGACCCCGCCTGCCAGGCGCCGGAGCTGGACGCCGAGCGCCACAGCCGTACCTGAGCCTCACTGTGGGGAAATGGATAGGGCTCAAGTCCATCCGCGTTGGCACTCCCAGGAGCTTCACCTGACATCAATAAGCCCCGCTGACCAACGCTAGCCAGTGTCAACCACCTCCACCGGCCACAATTACTTCGCCGTGATCCATCCGACTCCGGCCATCGTCGCCCGCCTATTTAAAGGCCACCCGAGCACCGTTTCGAACTCACACCTCCTCCACTAATCTCCAATCATCATCTAGAGGGGTGGAACGACCTCGAGGAGGTCCTCTTCCCCAACTCCGGCCGCCCGATCCGCTTCTGCCTCCAACAAGAAACCGACGCCATTCGTCCACCTCCACCTCTCAAATTCTACCAGAAGCCTCCTAGTGCATCCTCTCATTCGACCCGCACGTCAATTTGACGTTTGCAGGTCTCTTCGGCGAGGATCAATTTTCACCGATGATGTCACCCGCCGGAGACGACCCCGCCGTCGCCACAGTGCACGTCGGCAACGAACTCCACCACCCACCAACGCGGACGGACTCCCTCAGCACACATGCACCATCGACAACACCTGGTACGCCGTCGATCGCCGTTGGTGACCTCCCCTTCCTTCTCTGTTTCGGGGCGAAGCGCGCCCGATTTCAAACCTGACGGGTGGGACCCACCCGTCAGACTTCTATTCTTTTCTGTTTAATCCGAACGCGTCTTTCCTGAAAATACGTTTTCGCTTTCAGTAAACGAACTCTGTGCCGAAGCGTTTTCTGTTTTACTGTCCAGGGACCCTGTAGTAAAACCTTTTATTTCAGAAAGGTCCCTGAACTTAAAACTCTCGCGACTTTTTATTCCTAACTCCAAATGTATTGATTCTTTTTCTGAAATTATTCATTTTACATCTAGTTTATTTTAGTATTTATTTCAAAATTTTCCAAACAACTTTTTGGTACTGTTTTGAAATTATGTGATATTTGCAATATTTTCAAAATAGGAAAAATAGAGGGAAGATGCATTTTACAAAATTGTGGAGTGAATCAACATTTCTACACACCCCAAGGCAAGCATCTTGAACACTTGATATGATGAAAGTTTGGTTGATTGCATGCTAGAATATTGAAACATGGTTATGTTGATTCAAATGAAATTTGCATATAGATGATCATGCATAGGTGGTTCCTTGTGAGTATTTGACTTCACTTAAACATGAACATTTGTGCCACACATGCCTATTCTGTTTGACTAATCTGCAGGAGAGAATCTGTCACGAGAAAAAGTGACCGTGAAACAGAAATCTCGTTGTGACGAGAATGACCGGTGATGGCATGTCGGGACATGCCAGGTGGTGACCCTGTTGGGTACCAATAAGGAAATATATTGTGCTAATCCTTGCAGGAAAATATAAACCTCCTGAGTCGACCGTAGATCGAGTCTTGTTCCGGTAACCCCCATACTTGATTCGTGCTGCCACTTGTCCCTGCCACAGGTAGGGTATGGTTTAGTAAGTTGTTAACCCCTTTCATTGCACACACCGTACAGAGGGGCCATAGTAGAAGATACCATTGATCACTGGTAGGCATGCCACTTGGTTAGGGGGCATGGGTGTGTCCGGCTGAGGCCGAGAGGGGGGCATGCACCCCTTGTTATTGCGGGCGGTATAAATTTTGTGATCCCATGCTATTCGAGATTGGAGTCTCTCCGTCTTAGAGTTTTTTCTTGGATGATGCCTTGGGTGATTCTGGGCATCATGAAAGTTAAGATGGTGTGTGCTGGTTAGGTGTGTTTTCAACCCAAAGACCGTAATCGGAATTAGTCAATGTCTCGGGGTTGACTAAAGAAATCCTTTACTTGTGGGCAAAGAGTACAACCTCTGTAGAGTTTTAAAACTATTCGAATAGCCGTGTCCGCGGTTAAGGACTACAGTCTGGGACGGGTCAAGTGTCGGTCCCGGTGTCGGTCTTCGGAGGAAATAATTAAAATTGAGCATGATTCACTTTTGCATGATGATTATTATCACTACGGATGATAACATGAATATTATTGTTAACATGAATATTACTGTGGACTAACCTTTTTCTCTTATGTGCATTTTTGAGTATCTCTTGGGAAGGTCATGCCACCTGGATACTCATGTTATTACTTTTTTTTCAAGACCTCTCGAGGTGTCGCATTCAGACACCCGTTTGGCATTTCTTTTCAAGACCTCTCGAGGCGTCGCATTCAGACACCCGTTTGGCATTTATTTTCAAGACCTCTCGAGGCATCGCATTCAAACACCCATTTGGCATTAATTTTCAAGACCTTTCAAGGTGTCGCTTCAGACACCCGACTGGCATTTTATTTCTTGGAATCCTCGGGAGGTCTAACGCCCAATGTTCCATTTGGTATTTTATTTCTTGGAATCCTTGGGAGGTCTAACGCCCGACGTTCCACTTATGCTTTCATTAAGATTCCTCAGGATGGTTCTATCTCCTGAAACCTGACTTTAAAATTTTGATAATAACATGATTACTTATACGTTGCTAATATCGGATGGCTAACCTTTATTTTCTATGCAAATATAATACTCTACATGATTATACTAAACTTCTACCATGTTATAATATTGTTGAATATGTTTAAAGTTAATTGCATGCATTCTGCCTGCTTTCATTATATCCTTTGTCCATGATGTTTGCGAGTACATTCAAACGTACTCACTGGCTTGTCCCTGGCTATTGTCTTGGCCAGATCATGATTCGGAGAAGAGAGCTACGAAGACACCCCCGCAACCTAGGAATCAGAGATAGCAGCCACGCGAGATAGGAGTTATCCAGGTCAGTTGTTCCTGTGGGAATGGAGCCCCATCGACGTTGGAGATCCATGAGTCGCTTCCGTCATCTGCCACTAGAAATCATTGTGGTACTCAATGGACCTTTACGGTCTTGTACTCAAATTCCTGTAACTACTTAGAATTCTGTATCAAGGTAGTGTCCACCAGCGTACAGTAATCCTGGGGCTGGTGATGACACGAGGGTCATTTACTGGGATTTTATGACCTAGAAAACCGGCCCTGACAACCTTGGTATCAGAGCCAGGCTGACCATTGGCTAATCCTATCTTAGCCTGGTCGCTATCCCTAGGTTTCCACACCGTCCACATCCTTCCCTGCCCATAGTCAAGCCTATCTTATCTGATAGCCTGCACAGTCACCAACCGACATCTTTTGACATTCGGTGCCCAACCTATCAACCCCGTCCATAGACCGTGTGCCTGTGGCAGACACCCGGGTTGTCCCATCCACAAGCATGCGATGGAAGACTCCGCTGACCTATAAGGGAAGCCCCGACATCTGTGGAGCACACCGGACTAGATGTCAACGATGTGGACTGAGCCCACCAGAGTAGTTGTCGAATCCTTAGTGACCCTGTTGCCTTGTAATCCTGTATTTTCGTATCCTCGAAGTTGTAGTAGTATGTCGTGGTAAGTTTGTATACTGCATATAACCGCTGCCACAGACATTCCCCAACATAAATTTAATTCACGTGCCACCACGGCATCCGGCTTACAGCCACACCAACTCCATCACATGCACTAAGTGCAGTAACCACACACACACACATAGCACCTAATTACCCGCTTCGTCCACTAGAGCCCTAGCACCACACCACGGTTTTTTTTCAAAAACAAAACTTCTAGATTTTATTTCCACGGAACCCACTGCAAAACACACAAGCACTCACTCGTACCCTACATCGACACCTAGTCCTCATACCCACCACCACCGCCTCGGAGAGCCACCACTCGAGCAGCAGCATCACGGTGATCATCCAGGATCATCGCACACAGGAGCAGCGAGATGCCAAGCAACGCCGCCAGCATCCCAGCCAGAAGGATATGGATCAGCTCCGAGGCCACGTCCTCCATTAGGGACCTCGTCTCGAGCTCTGCACCCAGAGGAAGAGGAGGAAGAAGAAGAAGACGTAGAAGAAGTGAGGCACGGTGTGAGGATAGAGAAGAAGAAAACCTTGCGGTTATTCTTATAGCTCGAGCTCGGTGCACGGTGGGCGAAGTCCACCAGCGCCGCTCACCGCTCGATCGCCGATGTTCAGGAGGCGAATCCGCGAGCAGTGCCGACAAGGTGCTGGCCCGCGAGGGGAGTGCTCGCTCCACCAGCAGCAGGCACGCCGCGCACTACCGCGGTACGACCCTAGATGCCCTACGCGCTAGACGCCGCGAGTGGAAAACATGCGGGAAAGTGCACGAGAGAGAAGAGAGACGAGAGCCAGAGGTAGAAGAAGAGACTGATAGTGGGCCCTGGGACAACCTGTCAGCAGGAGAGAACACTGTTCATTGGAGTGCAACAAGCAAATTTGGAATTTGAAATTATACTTTTTCCAAATTTCTCGTGGCTCTGAGTAGCAATTCCTCAGTTACCCTAGCCGTAGAATTAAATCCACAGCACCAGTACCTCACTTTAGTTGCACCAATTATCAGTATCCTCACATCAACTGTGTATAATCAAATGAGCTAAATATTTAACTTAGTGACATCTCCTTAAAGAGGTGGACATAATTCTCGTGACCACTTAACAAATCTCGAGATCGAGATTTTCTTAAGAGGGGTAGATTTTGTAACACCCCAAAATTTTGACCCAAGTTTTTTTTTTCAAATAAAATTTTGATAAGAATAAAATTTTGAATTGTATTAGGTGTTTTATTAATTTCAGAATCTTTTTTGTTTTCTGTTTAGCAAAATCCTTCCCTCAATATAGCAATTTTTTGAAAATATTGTGGGTTTGAAAGATTTTCTTAATCTTTTCATTTAACTTTTAAAATTCAGTAGGAAATATTTTCATAATGAAATTGGCCCCAAATAATTCTTTTAATAATATTTTCAAACTCTGAAATGCTTCTGTTGCATTAAAAATAATTCAAATAATTCTTTCAAAATTCAAAGTTTATTCCACAAATTTCCTCAAGTACCTCCCCTGCCTTATGGCAGTACCTAACACAATTTCTTTCACAAAATTTCCTTTTGCCAAATTCAAACCTTTTCAAAACCAACTAGCATTCATTTTTGAGCCTATGTTGGAATTGCAAAGGAACTACATTCTCCTTAGCATTTTTGACCCTACAAAAATTATCTCAGCTTAGGTTCAATACCCACACTCCATTTCTCCAAAAACATTCTTACCTCATGTTAAAAAAATTCAAAATTCATTCGAATGAATTTTTGGATTAGATTCCTGTCCTATGATGAAACCTCAATTTCCACAGCTCCAAAAATTCTGAAATTTTGAGAGTACCTTTGTCTTACACCAGAGCATTACCACACAAAAATTCAAATTCAAATAAAATGCCTAGCTAGCATTGGCATTTCGTCGAACACCTTCAGTGCACCAGATTGGGTTTGATCAGATTCATAAGAGTCTGATGCCGCGCCCTCCACTCTTCCTCTTCTTAATTGCCACTGACCCTGGCCACACTCTGGCCCTCCCGCCAGCCTCTCACCGCCGACAAAGCAGTGGCAGACCGGTGCAACGGCCGCCGGCCAAGCCATGGGCAGCCGCTAGCTAGCCACGGCCACTGACGCGCCTTCACTCCCTGGCGCCGTCCACCGTACCTCTCTGGCACGCGTCGCCTCCTTCGCATTGCTTGCGCACCATCCAAGCCACCAGGGACCCCGCCTGCCAGTCACCGGAGCTGGACGCCGAGCGCCACAGCCGTACCCGAGCCTCACTGTGGGGAAATGGATAGGGCTCGATTCCATCCGCGTTGGCACTCCCAGGAGCTTCACCTCACATCAATAAGCCCCACCGACCAATGCTGTCCGGTGCCAACCACCTCCACCGGCCACAATTACATCATCGTGATCCATCCGACTTCGACCATCGTCACCCGCCTATTTAAAGGCCACCCAAGCATTGTTTCGAACTCGCACCTCCTCCACTAATCTCCAATCATCATCCAGAGGGGTGGAACGACCTCGGGGAGGTCATCTTCCCCAACTTCGGCCACCCGATCTGCTTCTGCCTCCGACAAGAAACCGACGCCGTTCGTCCACCTCCACCTCTCAAATTCTACCAGAAGCCTCCTAGTGCATCCTCTCGTTCGTCCCGCACGTCAATTTGACGTTTGCAGGTCTCTCCGGCGAGGATCAATTTTCACCGACGATGTCACCCGCCGGAGACGACCCCGTCGTCGCCACAGTGCACGTCGGCAACGAACTCCACCACCCACCAACGCGGACGGACTCCCTGAGCACACCTGCACTATCTACAACCCCTGGTACGCCGTCGATCGCCGCCGGTGACCTCCCCTTCCTTCTCTGTTTCGGTGCGAAGCGCGCCCGAATTCAAACCTGACGGGTGGGACCCACCCGTCAGACTTCTATTCTTTTCTGTTTAATCTGAACGCGTCTTTCCTGAAAATACGTTTTCACTTTCAGTAAACGGACTCTGTGCCGAAGCGTTTTCTGTTTTACTGTCCAGGGACCCTGTAGTAAAACCTTTTATTTCAGAAAGGTCCCTGAACATAAAACCCTCACAACTTTTTATTCCTAACTCCAAATGTATTGATTCTTTTTCTGAAATTATTCATTTTACATCTAGTTTATTTTAGTATTTATTTCAAAATTTTCCAAACAACTTTTTGGTACTGTTTTGAAATTATGTGATATTTGCAATATTTTGAAAATAGGAAAAATGGAGGGAAGATGCATTTTACAAAATTGTGGAGTGAATCAACATTTCTACACACCCCAAGGCAAGCATCTTGAACACTTGATATGATGAAAGTTCGGTTGATTGCGTGCTAGAATTTTGAAACATGGTTATGTTGATTCAAATGAAATCTGCATATAGATGATCATGCATAAGTGGTTCCTTGTGAGTATTTGACTTCACTTAAACATGAACATTTGTGCCACACATGCCTATTTTGTTTGAGTAATATGCAGGAGAGAATCTGTCATGAGAAAAAGTGACCGTGAAATAGAAATCTCGTTGTGACAAGAATGACCGGTGATGGCATGTCGGGACATGCCAGGTGGTGACCCTGTTGGGTACCACTAAGGAAATATATTGTGCTAATCCTTGCAGGAAAATATAAACCTCCTGAGTCAACCGTTGATCGAGTCTTGTTCCGGTAACCCCCATACTTGATTCGTGCTGCCACTTCTCCCTGCCACGGGTAGGGTATGGTTTAGTAAGTTGTTAACCGCTTTCATTGCACACACCGTACAGAGGGGCCATAGTGGATGATACCATTGATCACTGGTAGGCATGCCACTTGGTCAGGGGGCATGGGTGTGTCCGGCTGAGGCCGAGAGGGGGGCATGCACCCCTTGTTATTGCGCGCGGTATAAATTTTGTGATCCCATGCTATTCGAGATTGGAGTCTCCCCGTCTTAGAGTTTTTTCTTGGATGATGCCTTGGGTGATTCCGGGCATCGTGAAAGTTAAGCTAGTGTGTGCTGGTTAGGTGTGTTTTCAACCCAAAGACCATAATCAGAATTAGTCAATGTCTCGGGGTTGACTAAAGAAATCCTTTACTTGTGGGTAAAGAGTACAACCTCTGCAGAGTTTTAAAACCTATTCGAATAGCCGTGTCCGCAGTTAAGGACTACAGTCTGGGACGGGTCAAGTGTCGGTCCTGGTGTCGGTCTTCGGAGGAAATAATTAAAATTGAGCATGATTCACTTTTGAAGAATGATTATTATCACTACGGATGCTATCATGAATATTATTGTTAACATGAATATTACTGTGGACTAACCTTTTTCTCTTATGTGCATTTTTGAGTATCTCTTGGGAAGGTCATGCCACCTGGATACTCATGTTATTACTTTCTTTTCAAGACCTCTCGAGGCGTCGCATTCAGACACCCGTTTGGCATTTCTTTTCAAGACCTCTCGAGGCGTCGCATTTAGACACCCGTTTGGCATTTCTTTTCAAGACCTTTCGAGGTGTCGCTTCGGACACCCGGCTGGCATCTTATTTCTTGGAATCCTTGGGAGGTCTAACGCCCAATGTTCCATTTGGTATTTTATTTCTTGGAATCCTCTGGAGGTCTAACGCCCGACGTTCAACTTATGCTTTCATTAAGATTCCTCGGGATGGTTCTATCTCCTGGAACATGACTTTAAAATTTTGATAACAACATGATTACTTATACTTTGCTAATATCGGATGGCTAACCTTTATTTTCTATGCAAATATAATACTCTACATGATTATACTAAACTTCTACCATGTTATAATATTTATGAATATGTTTAAAGTTAATTGCATGCATTCTGCCTGCTTTCAGTATATCCTTTGTCCATGATCTTTGCGAGTACATTCAAACATACTCACTGGCTTGTCCCTGGCTATTGTCTTGGCCAGATCATGATTCGGAGGAGAGAGCTACGAAGACACCCCCGCAACCTAGGAATCGGAGATAGCAGCCACACGAGATAGGAGTTATCGAGGTTAGCTGTTCCTGTGGGAATGGAGCCCCATCGACGTTGGAGATCCACGAGTCGCTTCCGTCATCCGCCACTAGAAATCATTGTGGTACTCAATGGACCTTTACGGTCTTTTACTCAAATTCTTGTAACTGCTTGGAATTCTGTATCAAGGTAGTGTCCACCAGCGAACAGTAATCCTGGGGCTGGTGATGACACGAGGGTCATTTGCTAGGATTTTATGTCCTAGAAAACCGGCCCTGACACTTTCGACAAACACGACCACCCAACCAGTATCCGTCATGGAGGGTCTGCGGCTTTGGTCCTGGACCCCATTGTTGATGGGTTCCACCTAACACGCGTCCTTATGGACGGAGGCAGCAGCCACAACCTTATTTATGCTGATACAATCAAAAAAATGGGCGTCAATCCATCAAGAATCAAGCCCAGCACCACTACTTTTAAGGGTGTCATACCCGGCGTTGAAGCACGCTGCACGGGAACAATCACGTTGGAGATCGTCTTCGGATCACCCGAAAACATCTGAAGTGAAGACTTGATCTTCGACATTGTCCCCTTCCACAGTGGCTACCATGCACTGCTCGAACGAACTGCATTCGCCCGCTTCAATGTTGTCCCACACTACACATGTCTGAAGCTAAAGATGTCGGGACCAAATGGTGTTATCACAGTAAAATGGCAACACCGAACGTTCGCTCCGAACAGCGGAACAGACCATGGCCTTTGCAGCCGAAGTTTAGGCGTCCGAGGAGGCAGCCTGCACTCCATCCGGGAAGGACACACTCCGCTCTTTAAAGCGCAGTAAGGGTACCCCTTCCGCCCTCGGACAGTCAAACGCTGAGCCCAAATAGGGTTACGCGCTCCCTGCTTTCCTTCATCTGATCGAGGATTACGTACCTAGAGTACATAACTTCGCACTTAAAATTCCATGGGAGACCGAGGAGCATAAAAATACAGGGCGCGCCATTTGGCTCAACCAGGCGACGCCCACCCGAGGACCTGCACACCTATAGGGCCCTGTCAAAGGACCGACAGGAGCAGCAGGACTACATGGTTTAAACCGTCGTGCGACAGGTGCAACCTACTCAAGGGCCCCCTCTCTTCGAATGCATAAAGCATAGTATAGGCGGAGGCACGGGTCGCACACATGAGCCTCGCCATAGACGAGGACAAGCTGGTAAACATCAAAGAGGCGCAGACGTGCGGCAGGGAAGGATCCGGGCTATAAACCCAATTATACCCAACCTGTTTGAATACCTCCCCCATTTTATTTTCTCTCTTCTATAAATGTGTCTCTCAAAGCTTCTTTGATAAAGCTCGGCATGTACGGCTTGACCATATGAAATAAAGGAAAAAGCAGGCCTTTTGCGGTCACCACACACATATCCGTCACTCCTTTTTTCTTTCTTCCTTGCCTCTGAGCCAAAGATAGCTCTGACGATACAGAATGCTTTTTTTGAACCCGGCTTTCAATCAGGGGCTCGGATTCGAAAATCCCATGCGTGACCCAAAAGTCCGAACTATGTGTTCGGCGCCTCGGACGTTGCATTATATGAATCAGTTTTGAACCAAGATTTTGGTCAATAGTTGGGTTGCCCGGCTCCTATGCTTAGGTCTTATGTTCCCGCTCTGTTCGGCTAAGTGTGTAAAGGGAGAACCACTGTGATTGCGCTTCCGTCTCGGATGATGAAACGCCTCAGTGGAGAAAGCTGAAAACTGACTGTCTTGGTATGCGTAAACTGGTCGGCACGCCGATGACTGTGTTAAACTACAGACCGATGGAGGTCACCCATGTTAAACGAAGGGCTCCGCTTAAAATGAGCCAAAGTGGATCACGGTTTAAACCTCGGCTAAGGCCGAACACTTCAAAAACCGGGGGCTAGTCACTAGCTCCCACAGTCAAGCTCTTATGACTAAGTGAAAGTTGTAAAACCAATATGGTCCAATTGCCTAGTTTCTACAAGCATGAACCACCTTCAGGAACCGAGACGTTGGCTAAGGGTTATACGTGCAAAGGAAACACCCCTTCTATCATGTACAAGGGGGCTGAAGCCGACGACCGGTCACTTTCAGTTTGAACGGTCGCACAGGAGTCAAAAAACAACAAACATATGCAAGAACAAGTCGGAACATAAAGCCAAATTCATTTCAAATAAAAACTTGTCTTGATTACATCATATAAACTTCGGCATCCCAAAGTATAAAACTAAAAATACATGGTGTCTTTGCTGCAGCGGGGCTCTGTAATACGAGCACCCTCCATCACCTCGGCCATGAACTGCTCCGGAGTCCTGTCCCTCCCTTCGGGCGGCCCTGAAGCCATTGCCATCATGTTGATGCGAGGATCATGTGTCTTCATGCAGGCATAGGCCTGCTGGACGCCCTCCAAGCATGCGGACCGCTTCCATCGCAGGACTTGTGGGCTGACGTCTTGGAGCCGAGCCACCAGGTCGAAGAAGCTGGTCGGAAGTGGCTCCACGGGCCACAGACAGATGCAGAGGTCCTCCATTGCCGGCCTCGCCATGCGATAGAGCTCCATCAACCGCTTCATCTCATCGTTGAGCAGTGGCGGATGCGACGGCGCCTGGAATTGGTGCCAGAATGCCCTCTCCGTGGCATGGCCCTCCTGTGCACCGAAGTGACGTCCGGCGTCGGACGCACTCCTCGGCAGGTCCGTGAAGGCTTTTGTGAACCGCCAGAGTTGATTTAGCTCGGCGAACCTCTTGCGGCCAAAACACACTGAAGTAAGTACGGCTTACCAACAGCGATTTGCCTCACTTGCTGGAGCACCTCGCGGTCGATTCGGGCCTGGCTCTGGACTTCGGCCTGCGCCGCCTTCTTCTTGTCCTCCTGAAGGGCGTCATGTTCTACATACACCCCCTTCAGGGTGTCCTCGACTTCAAGGACCCGAGCCTGATCCTTGTCGCGAGCTACCTTCTGTTCGGCCAGCTCCTTGCTGGCCTTCACCGCCGCAGCCTTCTACTGCTCGGCCTCTGATACGTCTCCAATGTATCTATAATTTTTGATTGTTCCATGCTATTATAGTATCAATCTTGGATGTTTTTATATGCAATTATATATCATTTTTTGGGACTAACCTATTAACCTAGTGCCCAGTGCCAGTTGCTGTTTTCTGCTTGTTTTTGGCTTTTCATAGAATCAGTACCAAATGAAGTCCAAATGCCATGAAACTTTTTGGAGATTTTTTCCTAGACAAAAGAGACCCTGGAGACTTGGAGAGGAGGCCAGAAGGTTCGCAAAGCCTCCACAAGGCAACAGGGTGCGACCCCAGGAGGGGCGCGCCCTGATGCCTTGTGGGGCCCACGTGGCTCCGTTTGACCTAATTCCACTCCTATAAATTCACAAATATTCGGAAACCATCAGAGTGCCAGAAAAGAAAACCTTTCCACCGCCGCAAGCCTCTGTTCTTCCGCGATCCCATCTGGAGGCCTTTTCCGGTACTCTGCCGGAGGGGGAATCGATCACGGAGGGCTTCTACATCAACCTTGCTGCCCTTCCGACGATGTGTGAGTAGTTTACCACAGACCTATGGGTCCATAGCTAGTAGCTAGATGGCTTCTTCTCTCTCTTTGATCTTCAATACCATGTTCTCCTTGATGTTCTTGGAGTTCTATCCGTTGTAATCTTCTTTTGCGGTGTGTTTGTTGGGATCTGATGAATTGTGAGTTTATGATCAGATTATTCATGAGAAATAATTGAGTCTTCTCTGAACTCTTTTATGCATGATTAAATATAGCTTTGTATTTATCTCCGATCTATCAATTTGGTTTGGCCAACTAGATTGATTTATCTTGCAATGGGAGAGGTGCTTTGTGATGGGTTCAATCTTGCGGTGCTCAATCCCAGTGACAGAAGGGGACATGACACGTATTTGTATTGTTGCCATTAAGGATAAAAAGATGGGGTTTATTCATATTGCTTGAATTTGCTTCTCTACATCATGTCATCTTGCTTAAGGCGTTACTATGTTTTTATTAACTTAATACTCTGGATGCATGCTGGATAGCGGTCGATGAGTGGAGTAATAGTAGTAGATGCAGGCAGGAGTCGGTCTACTTGTCTCGAACGTGATGCCTATATACATGATCATTTCCATGAATCCGTCATTATTATTTGCTTTTCTATCAATTGCCCAACAGTAATTTGTTTACCCACCGTATGTTTCTGTGCTCGAGAGAGAAGCCTCTAGTGAAAACTATGGCCCCCCGGGTCCATCTTTATCATATAAAAAACCTAGAAATACCTTGCTGCAATTTATTTACTTTTATTTTTATTAGTATTTTAGTTTATCTATTTATCTCTATCAGACTTAATCCTTGCAAGTAACCGCTAAGAGGATTGACAACTCTCTTATTCGCATTGGGTGCAAGTGTTTGTTTTTCTGTGTGTAGGTGTTGTTCACTAGATCTTGCCTGGTTCTCCTACTGGATTGAAA
Organism: Elymus sibiricus; assembly: GCA_039707655.1. Lineage (NCBI taxonomy): Eukaryota > Viridiplantae > Streptophyta > Magnoliopsida > Poales > Poaceae > Elymus > Elymus sibiricus. The sequence goes on along the minus strand of CM077666.1, from coordinate 340,315,773 downwards.
CCTTGGTTCTTAACTGAGGGAAATACTTATCTCTACTGTACTGCATCATCCTCTCCTCTTCGGGGAAATACCAACGCAGACTACAAGTAGCAGGAAGAATTTCTGGCGCCGTTGCCGGGGAGACATCATCAAAATTACCAAGTACCTTTGCAGAAACTATCATCCACTTGCATTTATTTTATTTGTCTTTTTATTTGCATTTGCCTTTCGTTTTCATCTCCCCCACTTCTAAAAACAATTTTACAAAAACACAAAAATATTTTTTTTGCTTGCTTGCTTTTATTGCCATGTCAACACACAAGAATAGAAAGTAAACCAAAAATTTAAGATCACTATGGATCCTCATCCACTTGCTAATCTTTTCAAAAGATCCAATTATAATGAACCAATTGCTTGTGATCTGAGTGCTCTTGATTTTCTCTATGAAGTTTTGCTTGAAAATCATGAATCTGAAAATTGTGATGAAGTGTTAGAAGAAGAAATTTATAAAGTGATTCATGATAGCTCCTTGATTGAAAAGCATGATTGCAATGATGTTACTATAAATTCTATTAATGTGAATTGTGCTAATAATATGCAAAACTACAAGCTTGGGGATGATAATTTTGTTATGTCCACTACTTATTGCAATGATCATGATTGGGGTGATAATACTTCTTATGATCTTGAAAATTTATTTAAGCCTCATGATAAATATGTTATTGATAATAATGTTTGCAATACTATTGAAGGTGGGTTTGGAAGAGCGTCAACTTTAGGTAATAATAATCCCACTATCTTGGAAGATTATAAATTTTTTATGCATGTGGATCATAGAGAGATTATTGTTTATGATTGCAATATTGTTGAGTGTTATTATGATCCTACATGTAATTATTATGAGAGAGGAAAATATGGTTGTAGAAATCTTCATGTTACTAAATTACCTCTCGTTATGTTGAAATTATTGATGCTCCATTCTTCCTATTGGCATATGCTAGATATTGCTTGTCTTGATAATTTGTTTGCTTATAAAATGCCTATGCATAAGAATTATGTTAGACTTAAATGTGTTTTTCACATGTTTCATGATGCCCTCTTCATGTTTAAATTACTATCTTTCATGTGAGCATCATTGAAATCTCAAGCCTATCTTAATGGCTATAAAGAAAGAGCTTGTTGGGAGACAACCCAATAAATTGTTATTCTGTTCTTGAGTTTTTACACAATTATAGCTTCTGTTATGATTGTATTTTTATGTTTTAATTAGTGTTTGTGCCAAGTAATGCCTTTGGGATGATTTGGAAGATAGTATAATTGTTGCTGTTTGAAAACAGAAACTTTTGCGTCCAGTACTGGAATTTTGTTTTTTTCCTGGAGTGTCAGAACCTTCTGCATTTTTACACAGTATTTATATATGAATTACCCACATTGTCCTAATTTTTGAGAATTTTTGGAGTTACATAAGTATGACCATAATTCAGATCTTTGCAGACTGTTCTGATTTAGACAGATTCTGTTTTTGTTGCATAGTTTGCTTATTTTGATGAATCTATGGATCGTATCGGGGGGTATGAGTCATGGAGAAGTTGGAGTACAGTAGCATTATTCCAATATTAAATATGAATCAATTTATCACAGTACCTAAAGTTTAAGATTTATTTGTTATACTAACGGATCTCACGAGGTTTCTGTTGAGTTTTGTGTGCTGAAGTTTTGAAGTTTTGGGTGAGACTACGATGGACAGAGGAATAAGGAGTGGCAAGAGCCTAAGCTTGGGGATGCCCAAGGCACCCCAAGGTAATATTCAAGGAAGACTCAAGCGTCTAAGCTTGGGGATGCCCCGGATGGCATCCCCTCTTTCATCTACAATCTATCGGTACCTCACTTGGAGCTATATTTTTATTCATCACATGATATGTGTTTTACTTGGAGTGTCTTGTGATATAGTTTGTTTGCTTTTTAGTTTGTCACAATCATCTTTTCTTAACACACCTTTTTGAGAGGGACACACATTATTCGTGATTTGTTAGAATACTCTATGTGCTTCACTTATATCTTTTGAGCTAGGCAGTTGCTCTAGTGCTTCACTTATATCTTTTAGAGCACGGCGGTGGTTATATTTTAAAGAAATAGTTGCACTCTCATGCTTCACTTATATCTTTTTGAGAGTCTCATGCTAGCAATGGTAATATGCACGGGTTATGAATTTGGTCTTGATATGATAGGTATTCAAGAGGGATATAATAAAAACTTTCATGTAGATCACTGAATATGATAAATTTGATTCCTTGCAATAGTTTTGCGATATTAAGATGGTAATATGGGGGAGGTACTAGTAGATGATTGTGGTTTAGTAAGAATAATTGTGTTAAGGTTTGTGATTCGCGAAGCATGCACGTATGATCTGTCGTTATGCTAAGAAGTTGGAGCATGATTTATTATTGATTGTCTACCTTATGAGTGGCGGTCGGGGACGAGCGATGGACCTTGTCCTACCAATCTATCCCTCTAGGGGCATGCGTAGTAGTACTTTGCTTCGAGGGCTAATAAACTTTCGCAATAAGTATGTGAGTTCTTTATGACTAATGTGAGTCCATGGATTATACGCACTCTCACCCTTCCGCAATTTGATAGCCTCTTCGGTACCATGCATTGCGCTTTCTCACATCGAGAGTTGGTGCAAACTTCGCCGGTGCATCCAAACCCCGTGATATGATACACTCTATCACACATAAGCCTATTTATATCTTCCTCAAAATAGCCACCATACGTACCTATCATGGCATTTCCATAGCCATTCCGAGATATATTGCCATGCAACTTCCACCGTTCTGTTTTTTTATATGACATACATCATCATTGTCATATTGCTTTGCATGATCATATAGCTGACATAGTATTTGTGGCTCAGCCACTGTTCATCATTTTTATACATGTTACGCTAGTATCATTGCACATCCTGGTACACTGCCAGAGGCATTCATATAGAGTCATATTTTTGTTCTAGTATCGAGTTGTAATATTGAGTTGTAAGTAAATAGAAGTGTGATGATCATCATTATTAGAGCATTGTCCCAGTGAGGAAAGAATGGTGGAGACTAATGAGTCCTCGAAAAAGTGGGGATGAGGTCCATGAGACCGTTCTAAAAAAAGAGAGAGAAAAAGAGAGAAGGGGCAATGTTACTATCCTTTTCCACACTTGTGCCTCAGAGTAGCACCATGTTTTTCATATAGAGAGTCTCCTATTTTGTCTCTTTCATATACTAGTGGGAATTTTTCATTATAGAACTTGGCTTGTATATTTCGATGACGGGCTTCCTCAAATGCCCGAGGTCTTCATGAGCAAACAAGTTGGATGCACACCCACTTAGTTTTCATGTTGAGCTTTCATACACTTATAGCTCTTAGTGCATCCATTGCATGGCAATCCCTACTCCTCGTATTGACATCAATTGATGGGCATCTCCATAGCCCGTTGATTAGCCTCGTTGATGTGAGACTATCTTCTTATTTTTGACTTCTCTTATTTACCTCTACCACCACACTCTATTCCACCCATAGTGCTATATCCATGGCTTGCGCTCATGTATTGTGTGGGAGTTGAAAAAGCTGAAGCACGTTAAAAAGTATGAACCAATTGCTCGGCTTGTCATCGGGGTAGTGCATGATAAATACTTTGTGTGAAGAAGATGGAGCATGACAGGATTATATGATTTTGTAGGGATAACGTTATTTAGCATTTTTATTTTGAAAGGCATGATTGTTTATTAGTATGCCTGAGTATTGATATCTTTATATCAAATTATAGACTATTGCTTTGAATCATTTGGATTTTATTATTCATACCGTAAGAGAGAGATTACATGATGAAACATGATAGGTAGCATTCCACATCAAAAATTCTGTTTTTATCATTTACCTACTCAAGGACGAGCAGGAATTAAGCTTGTGGATGCTTGATACGTCTCCAACGTATCTATAATTTTTGATTGTTCCATGCTATTATAGTATCAATCTTGGATGTGTTTATATGCAATTATATACATTTTTTGGGACTAACCTAGTGCCCAGTGCCAGTTGCTGTTTTCTGCTTGTTTTTTGGCTTTTCATAGAATCAGTACCAAACGAAGTGCAAATGCCACAAAACTTTTTGGAGATTTTTTTCTAGACAAAAGAGACCCTGGAGACTTAGAGAGGAGGCCAGAAGGTTCGTGAAGCCTCCACAAGGCAACAGGGCGCGGCCCCAGGGGGGCGCACCGTGATGCCTTGTGTGTCCCACGTGGCTCCGTTTGACCTAATTCCACTCCTATAAATTCACAAATATTCGGAAACCATCATAGAGCCAGAAGAGAAAACCTTTCCGCCGCCGCAAGCCTCTGTTCTTCTGTGATCCCATCTGGAGGCCTTTTCTGGTACTCTGCCGGAGGGGGAATCGATCACGGAGGGTTTCTACATCAACCTTGCTGCCCTTCCGATGATGTGTGAGTAGTTTACCACAGACCTATGGGTCCATAGCTAGTAGCTAGATGGCTTCTTCTCTGTCTTTGATCTTCAATACCATGTTCTCCTTAATGTTCTTGGAGTTCTATCCGATGTAAACTTCTTTTGCGGTGTGTTTGTTGGGATCCGATGAATTGTGAGTTTATGATCAGATTATTCATGAGAAATATTTGAGTCTTCTCTGAACTCTTTTATGCATGATTAAATATAGCTTTGTATTTCTCTCTGATCTATCGATTTGGTTTGGCCAACTAGATTGATTTATCTTGCAATGGGAGAGGTGCTTTGTGATGGGTTTAATCTTGCGGTGCTCAATCCCATTGACAGAAGGGGACATGACACGTATTTGTATTGTTGCCATTAAGGATAAAAAGATGGGGTTTATTCATATTGCCTGAATTTGCTTCTCTACATCATGTCATCTTGCTTAAGGCGTTACTCTGTTTTTATTATCTTAATAGTCTAGATGCATGCTGGATAGCGGTCGATGAGTGGAGTAATAGTAGTAGATGCAGGCAGGAGTCGGTCTACTTGTCTCGGACGTGATGCCTATATACATGATTATTGCCATGAATCCGTCATAATTATTTGCTTTTCTATAAATTGCCCAACAGTAATTTGTTTACCCACCGGATGTTTCTGTGCTCAAGAGAGAAGTCTCTAGTGAAAACTATGGCCCCCGGGTCTATCTTTATCATATAAAAAACCTAAAAATACCTTGCTGCAATTTATTTACTTTTATTTGTTAGTATTCTAGTTTATCTATTTATCTCTATCAAACTTAATCCTTGCAAGTAACCGCTAAGAGGATTGACAACCCTCTTATTCGTGTTGTGTGCAAGTGTTTGCTTTTCTTTGTGTAGGTGTTGTTCACTGGATCTTGCTTGGTTCTCCTACTGGATTGATTACCTTTGTTCTTAACTAAGGGAAATACTTATCTCTACTGTACTGCATCATCCTCTCCTCTTCAGGGAAATACCAACGCAGACTACAAGTAGCAGCCTCTCGCCGAGCTTCTTGAAGCTCGGCCCTCAGAGCCTCAAGCTCCGAAGTCGCAGCTGTTATCACACCAGCTCAACATTAAAATAAGATGCATCCAACATGAAAATTGTAACATTCATGTGTCAGATTTTTGCTTACCTTGCGCCCATTCAATCTGTTGTTGCACCAGCCTTCTCGGACCGCTTCAGCTTCTGGTCCATCTCCGCTACCGATCTTGATCCCCTCACCGGTACAGCGAGCTGCTATACAAACTGTTTTTAACCCCTTTCCGCGATGGAGTTTTAAATTGTCGCCTTGCCTGTGTGTGCGATAGGGGGGTCTTCCCACAGGACCCAGAAACCGTCGGCGATAGGGAGCACGCAAGCATACGTTTCGCAGAACTAAGCGTATGTGACGCCCGCATCTTTCCCAAATGCTCTGTCCTTGCTACTCGTTTGTGCTCGCATTACCATCGCACTCGGTATTCTGTGCTGCAACGTTTGCGATGCTCACCCCATCACAAACAGTTCACAATTGTACACCGTATGCGAAGCTTGAATATCCCACAGATTTATATGTACATAAACGTTTGAGATGTATAAAATGTCCCAAACGATTCATCAGTATTACCCGTGTCCTGTGAAGGCCTATCGCATGTGTTCTTCTATGAGCAAACGTTTACGATGCACACGACATCATAAATAGTTCATAATTGCCTAGCGTGTGTGATAAGGTGACTTTCACAAACATTTATTAAGAAGGTACTGTGTGCGTTGTTGTTGTTAATCTCACACGTTTTTTTCTTGTTTGATCATGTGTGCAGTAGAGTTTCATTGCACACGTACTGATCTGAGAAACGTGTCTGGTCTTGACGTTTATCACAGACGTTTTGCTTTCGCAAACCGTGTGCAGTGTAATGGCATGCAGATCATAATTTATCCCTAATTTAATCCCTGCATTTAAAATTCACAGAATTTTAAATTGAAATAGATTTTCAATATGAAAGTAGGCAATCACTTATTTCATAGCAAACCATGTTTATTACAAATACAAGTTCAAGGACGAATGAATAATTTGATCCACAGGTACATATGCTGAAGAACTAGAGAAGCAGCAAGGAAAGAATGATGAACCACAGTTGTACTAAAGACTGTAAACAGAGAGGTGGAAGACATTCTGGTTGCTGGAGAAGGTGAAGTGGAATGCCCATATTGTGCCCTCCTCCATGCCTAATGCGCGCACGACTCTAGGCCAACCCCTTGTGATGGCCGCCCGCCCATCCTTCACTGTCTTCATTAGGACTTCTCGATGCTCATTGTAGTCTCGATGAAATACTTTAACCTTCATTGCATGTCCACCAATCATGTACTTTGCGAGGTAATATTGAGTAAACTGCTTTGGGAACTACTGCAAACGAAAAATATTCAGACATTGTTGTCTAACAACTCATTATGGGCAGTAAAAAGAGAAGGTCACAGAGTTCGTAGTTACAATCCTACAGCTCACTGTTGTGTTGGATAGAGCATAGACAAATAATTTAATTGCCATCGGTCATATCTTTTTGCTAATAATTCTTATCAGTTTCCTCACTTGATGCTGGTTCATGAATATCTCATTGCCCCATACGCAAAAAGGGTCGAGGCGTGAATCTTTGCCTAGGACATATGTACCTACAAGCAACAGGTCAATATTAGAAGCTAAAAAGTGTCCAGCCGTGGATTTGTATGCACTACATTATGGAACGGAGGCAGTATAAACTGAGGGATGAAACTAACCTCGGTGGAAAATGCTGGCCACTCCCGTTGTTGTCCTGCGTAAGTACATGGAAATGCGTGATAAGTACTACAGGCTTAACATCAACCAAATATAGCCATGGTAAACAACACCATCTCAAAATGACAGCTTGAATGTGTTGGTTTCAGCATGATGTTAAAGCAGTTAAAAATGGAAGGGAATGTTAAGTACAACAGGCTTAACAGGGACCAAATATTGTAATTCAAACTGGTACTGTTGAAAATGAATAGAACATAGCTCATGCTTAAACATCACACTGCATAAATGTGTACAACTGAAATAAAGGGCATGTGTTAACTTCACCACGCATAACAGGAACCAAATATAGCCGTTCAAACTGGTATTGATGAAATCGAACTACACAGTTCATACTTGCACATAATGAACATCACATTGTGAATAACTGAAATAAACAAGGCATATATGCTCACTATAACAACCTAATATAGCCATTGAAAACTGGACAAAGGCTCACTGCAACCAACCTAACAAGCAAATATAGATAAACAAGGCACCTGCTTGAAAACTGGACAAAGGATCAATGCAACCAACCTAGCTAACAAGCAAATACAGATAAACAAGGCATCTGCTTGAAAACTGGACAAAGTCTCACTGCAACCAATCTAACAAGCAAATACAGATAAACAAGGCATCTGCTTGAAAATTGGACAAATGCTCACTGCAACCAACCTAACAACCAAATACAGATAAACGAGGCATCTGCTTGAAAACTTGGCAAATGCTCACTTCAACCAACCTAACAACCAAATACAGATAAACAAGGCATCTACTCACTATAAACAACCAAATATAGCCATTCGTGAAACTGAAGTGGACAATTCATACTTAAACATCAGATAGCCCTATTGAACATTACATTTTTGCATAACTGAAATAATTAAACACGACACAGTTAAAACATCGCATCGCAAAAGCTACTACAACAATGGGTATGATTTGGTGATGTCTACTATGCAACTTTATTCTTGTAGACTCGTGTTGGGCCTCCAAGCAAAGAGTTTTGTAGGACAGTAGCAATTTTCCCTCAAGTGGATGACCTAAGGTTTATCAATCCATGGGAGGCGTAGGATGAAGATGGTCTCTCTCAAGCAACCCTGCAACCAAATAACAAAGAGTCTCTTGTGTCCCCAACACACCCAATACAATGGTAAATTGTATAGGTGCACTAGTTCGGTGAAGAGATGGTGATACAAGTGTAGTATGGATAGTAGATATAGGTTTTTGTAGTGCGAACAATAAAAAACAGCAAGGTAGCAAGTAAAAAAAGTGAGCATGAACGGTATTGCAATGCTTAGAAACAAGGCCTAGGGTTCATACTTTCGCTAGTGCAATCTCTCAACAATGCTAACATAATTGGATCATATAACAATCCCTCAACGTGCGATAAAGAATCACTCCAAAGTTCCTATTAGCGGAGAACATAAGATAGAAATTGTTGTAGGGTACGAAACCACCTCAAAGTTATCTTTTTCGATCAATCTATTGAACCATCCCTATAAGTGTCACGAACAGCCCTAGAGTTCGTACTAAAATAACACCATATGATACGCATCAACCAACTCTAATGTCACCTAGATACTCCAATGTCACCACAAGTATCCGTGAGTTGATTATACGATATGCATCAAACAACTTCACAATCATAATATTCAATCCACACAAAGAACTTCAAAGAGTGCCCCAAGATTTCTACCGGAGAAAGTAGGACGAAAACATGCATCAACCCCTATGCATAGATTACCCCAATGTCACCTCGGGAATCCGCGAGTTAAGCGCCAAAACATACATCAAGTGAATCAATATAATACCCCATTGTCACCACGGGTATTCATATGCAAGACATACATCAAGTGTTCTCAAATCCATAAAAGTATTCAATCCGATAATAGTGAAACCTCAAAGGTAAAAACTCAATTCATCACAACAAGGTAGAGAGGGAGAAACACCATATGATCCAACTATATTAACAAAGCTCGCGGTACATCAAGATCGTGCCAAATCAAGAACACGAGAGAGAGAGATCAATCACATAGCTACTAGTACATACCCTCAGCCCCGAGGATGAACTACTCCCTCCTCGTCATGGAGACCGCCGGGATGATGAAGATGGCCTCCGGTGATTATTCCCCCCCCCCTCCGGCAGGGTGCTGGAAAAGGGCTCCAGATGGTATCTCCTTGGTATAGAGGCTTGCGGCGGCGTAAAAACTCATCTAGGTTAACTTTCGGGGGTTTCTGAATATATATGATTTTTCAGCGTTGGAATCACGCAAAGAGGTGCCACAGGGGGCCCACGAGGCACCAGGGCACGCCTGGGGGGGATGGCACGCCCTGGTGGCCTGTGGGGCCCCTGTGGCTCTTCTGCTGCTCCCCCGAAGCTTCCTGGGTCTGTTTCCTTCTAGAAAAAATTGTCAAAAAGTTTTGCTGCATTTGGACATCATTTGATATGGATTTTCTGGAAAACCAAAAACAAGCAGAAAACAGCAACTGGCACTGGGCACTAGGTCAATATGTTAGTCCATAAAAATCATATAAAAGTGCACCCAAATCATACAAAACTATAATAAACATGGCATGAATACTTCATAAATTATAGATACATTGGAGACGTATCAGCATCCCCAAGCTTAATTCCTGCTCGTCCTCGAGTAGGTAAATGATAAAAGAAATAATTTACGAAGTGTGAATGCTATCATAGTGCATAAGTTTGATTAATGATAATTTCAATCACTTTTTCTAGCATTAATATATATCATAATCAGTAGCTCATCTCATAAAACTTCTCATGATCAAGTAGCAAGCTATTCACATGTTTAAAGTATAGGCCATAAACTTTCTTGAAAACTAACAAACTATGTTCTCAGTCATCAAACAATTGCAATTCATCTTATTTTCAGGAAGGGTCTATGTAAGAGCTTTGATCTAGCAAATTCCACATACTCAACCATCATTTAGTCTTCCATGATTGCTGACACTCAAAGCATGTTTTTAGAACAAACCGTTTCAGTCAAACACATAGGAAGATAGGGGCTTAATGTTTCGCCTCCCAACTTATTTATCTCAGGGATAATGTCAACAATAATAACTCATGATCACCTATATTCAACTGGATATATGTGCCTGGATCTTTCCCTACCACATAATGCTTGCCAACTAAAGAGTAAATAGAGTGGAATAGGGATGAACATTAATGACTCTTGCATAAAAGTAGATACAGAAAAGTAAATACAGAAAAGTAAAAGATGGGCCCTTCGCAGAGGGAAGCAGAGGTTGTCATGCGCTTTTTGTTGTTGGATGCACAAGCCCTTAATGCAAAGGAACATCACGTTATATTGCCCCTTGTGATAGCAACCTTTATTATGCAGTCCGTCGCTTTTATTTCTTTACCATCACAAGTTCGTACAACGCTTATTTTCCCTTGCAATAAAAGATCATACATATTTTAGGAGCAATTTTTATTGCTTTTTGCACCGATGACAACTTACTTGAAGGATCTTATTCAATCCATAGGTAGATATGGTGGACACTCATGGCAAGAAACTGGGTTTAAGGGTTTTTGGATGCACAAGTAGTATCTCTACTTAGTACAAATTTTTGGCTAGCAAAAGATCCTAAGCAAGCACCACATGTTAGAGGATCCATGACAATATAACTTCTATGTGAATATAGACAAACATAACTCATTACGTTGTCTTCCTTGTCCAACGTCAACTACTTGATCAAGCTTGAAAATAATTAATGGGGGCTCACAATCATAGAAGATGTCCAAGATAGTATATTTATATGTGAAATTTCTCTTCCTTCAAAATTCTTTCATGAATTGTTCAAGTGACCAATGCTATGTTTGTTAACTTTCAATAAATTTTACCACTTATACTTCTTGTATGTGAAGTCACTACTCCCCATGGGACAAGCATATGAAGCATATAAATTTTAACTTTATGATATTCAATTCATTTCAACAATTTACTCATAGGATATAAGTGAAGAACAAGAGTAAATGACAAACTACTCCAAAAAGATATAAGTGAAGACCAAATGAGTACTTAAGTAAATAGGTAGCTATGTAAGGACTCTCTCTCATTTAAAAAAATTCAGATCTTAAGTATTTTATTCAAATAGCAAATAAAACAAAATAAAATAACATTCCAAGAATAGCACATCTCATGTGAAGAAGCAAAAACTTAGGCTAACCGATATGTGTTGATGAAGAAAGGTGGGATGCCAACCGGGGCATCCCCAAGCTTAGTTGCTTGAGATTTCTTGAAATATTAACTTGGGATGCCTTGGGCATCCCCAAGCTTGAGCTCTTGTGTCTCCTTAATTCCTCTCATATCATGGCTTCTCCTAAATCTTAAAAACTTCATCCACACAAAACTCAACAAGAACTCGTGAGATAAGTTAGTATAAATCAACTCAAAACCCTAACATTCTCTACTGCATAAAATCACAAAAATTATAATTAAACATTGCATACTAAATTCCTCTTCATATTTAATACTCCTATTCACAAATAGAAACATTAAACACGCAAACATATGCAAACAATGCAACTATAATAGCAATCTGCCAAAACAGAACAGTCTGTAAAAGGGGAATAAGAATCCATACTTCCCTAACTTCAAAAATTCTGAAAAATTACCACATGACAGAGAACTCATGCATTCTTACTGTGTAAAAATTTCAGATTTTTATCATGTTCTGACTATTCAGGAATATTCTGAACATAACAGAAAACTTTCTGTTTTCAAACAGCAACACATAAACTTGCAAATTGAGCATGGTAAAGGCTTATAATTGGCATTTTATTGAACTAAAAGATACAAAACACGATTATTGATAACAGCAAGCAAATTTCAATGAAATAAAATGATGCTCCAAGGAAAACTCATATTATGTGACGAATAAAAATATAGCTCTGAGTGAGGTTACCGATAGTGTTGAAGACGAAAGAGGGGATGCCTTCCGGGGCATCCCCAAGCTTAGACGCTTGAGTATTCCTTGAGTATTACCTTGGGGTGCCTTGGGCATCCCCAAGCTTAGGGTCTTGCCACTCCTTATTCTCCTCATATCGATATCTCACCCTAAACTTGAAAACTTCAATCACACAAAACTTAACGGAACTTGTGAGATAGGTTAGTATGATAAAAATAAATCATCCACTTAGGTACTGTCAAGACAAGATTCATAATTGTTCTCACATAATTCCTACTGTATTCTATCATTTCCGCAATTTAAATTACTCAATATAAGCTATGGAAACACTAAAACAAGCAGACTATGCATCGAAAACAGAATCTTTCAAAAACAGAACAGAATGTAGTAAGAGATTTAAAAACCATACTTATGTACCTCCAAAAATTCTGAAAGATTAGGAAAACATAAACAATTTGTAACCCAATACTGTGTAAAAATTTCAGAATTTTCTCACTCTCTAGTACAGAATGGAAATTCTGGCACTGGACGCAAAAGTTTCTGTTTTTGCACAGAATCAAATCAACAAGCATCCACACTATCCCAAATGCTTTAGTTGGCACATTATTGAAAGAAAACACACAAAACATGACTACTACAGTAGCTTAATCATGTGGACACACATAAACAGTAGGTATAAGTATTGGGTTATCTCCCAACAAGTGCTTTTCTTTAAAGCCTTTTAGCTAGGCATGATGATTTCAATGATGGTCGCGTAAAAGCAAAGAATTGAAACATAACGGGAGCATCATGAATCATATGTTCCTCTCTCATAATAATTTTCAGTAGCATCATGAATCTATTCATCAATATAGCTATCACGTAAAGCATTCTTTTCATGATCCACAAGCATAGAATTTTTATTAATCTCCACATAAGCAAATTTCTTCTCATCAAACATAGCATCCCCAAGCTTGTGGCTTTGCATATCATAAGCATAATCACTTTCATCATTAAAAGTATGAATAGAACCAATAGTATAATAATTATCATCATAATTTTCTAAGTTGGTGCCAAAAATATTCTCAAGATTATAAGAAGTATCATTATCTTCCCAATCATAATTATCACAACAAGTAATAGGCATAATAAAATCATCATCAAGTGTATCATCTTCCACAAGTATTTTTAATTCATTCTCATGAGGCACAACAATAATAGGAGCAACATTATTTGGGAGAGATACCTTTTTACCTCTACTTTTCCTTCTTTTCTTTTTCTTTACCACATTATGTGTGGGTTTATTTAATTCTTTTGTGCTTCTTATTGAAGACATTGGTTGGATAGGAAGCTCCTCCTCGTTACCTGTTTCATCATGAGAGAAAATAGGAGGGAAAGGGGGAATTTTACCCTTACATTAGTATTTATTTTATATTCTATTTGTTTTCCCTTTTTCTATAGTTGGCAATATAAGCATTCTCATTGCAATTTACCATACAAAACATATAGATTTATTTTAGATTAGTTTCAATGTCATCCGTGAGAATGAATACTTCAAACCAACTATTTTTATGTGAAAATTCCTCACACCCCAAAAATAGATAAAGCTCATTATATAGTTCAAGGGCGGTCAAGTCATTACAATATTTAGCCATGATTCGATCATGAAAAAGTATGCATTGAAAATTAAGGTGACCAACTTTATTGCAAAGTTCACAAGTAATAGGATAAAGAGAACATAATTTTGTAGCAAATTCATCTATCACTTTGAGCAAAAAATTGGTTCTATCATGTTTATGCTTCTTACAAAATCTATCATCCCTATAAGGCATGTCTTCACAAACTTTATGCACTCCACAAAAATTGACATGCTTATAAGAAACAATTTTGTCATGACTAGTGCAATCATCATTAGTATTTTGGATATTCACAGAATTCATACTAACAACATTGCAATCATGCTCATCATTCATGGATTTTATGCCAAACATTTTATTGAATTCTTCTTCTATCAATTGAGCACAATTTTCCGATCCGTCATTTTCAAGAAAGACATTATAAACACGAATAATATGAGGCAACCTCAATTCCATTTTTTGTAGTTTTCTTTTATAAACCAAACTAGTGATAAAACAAGAAACTAAAAGATTTGATTGCAAGATCTAAAGATATACCTTCAAGCACTCACCTCCCCGGCAACGGCGCCAGAAAACAGCTTGATGTCTACTATGCAACTTTATTCTTGTAGACTCGTGTTGGGCCTCCAAGCGCAGAGTTTTGTAGGACAGTAGCAATTTTCCCTCAAGTGGATGACCTAAGGTTTATCAATCCATGGGAGGCATAGGATGAAGATGGTCTCTCTCAAACAACCCTGCAACCAAATAACAAAGAGTCTCTTGTGTCCCCAACACACCCAATACAACGGTAAATTGTATAGGTGCACTAGTTTGGCGAAGAGATGGTGATACAAGTGTAGTATGGATAGTAGATATAGGTTTTTGTAGTGCGAACAATAAAAACAGCAAGGTAGCAAGTAACAAAAGTGAGCATAAATGGTATTGCAATGCTTAGAAACAAGGCCTAGGGTTCATACTTTCGCTAGTGCAATCTCTCAACAATGCTAACATAATTGGATCATATAACAATCCCTCAACGTGCGATAAAGAATCACTCCAAAGTTCCTATTAACGGAGAACATAAGATAGAAATTGTTGTAGGGTACAAAACCACCTCAAAGTGATCTTTTCCGATCAATCTATTGAGCCATCCCTATAAGTGTCATGAACAGCCCTAGAGTTCGTACTAAAATAACACCATATGATACGCATCAACCAACTCTAATGTCACCTAGATACTCCAATGTCACCACAAGTATCCGTGAGTTGATTATACGATATGCATCAAACAACTTCATAATCATAATATTCAATCCACACAAAGAACTTCAAAGAGTGACCCAAGATTTCTACCGGAGAAAGTAGGACGAAAACGTGCATCAACCCCTATGCATAGATTACCCCAATGTCACCTCGGGAATCCGCGAGTTGAGCGCCAAAACATACATCAAGTGAATCAATATAATACCCCATTGTCACCACGGGTATTCATATGCAAGACATACATCAAGTGTTCTCAAATCCATAAAAGTATTCAATCCGATAATAGTGAAACCTCAAAGGTAAAAACTCAATTCATCACAACAAGGTAGAGAGGGAGAAACACCATATGATCCAACTATATTAACAAAGCTCGCGGTACATCAAGATCGTGCCAAATCAAGAACACGAGAGAGAGAGAGATCAATCACATAGCTACTAGTACATACCCTCAGCCCCGAGGGTGAACTACTCCCTCCTCGTCATGGAGACCGCCGGGATGATGAAGATGGCCTTCGGTGATGATTCCCCTCCTCCGGCAGGGTGCCAAAAAAGGGCTCCAGATGGGATCTCCTTTGTACAGAGGCTTGCGGTGGCGTAAAAACTCATCTAGGTTAACTTTCGGGGGTTTCTGAATATATATGATTTTTCAGCGTTGGAATCACGCAAAGAGGTGCCACAGGGGGCCCACGAGGCACCAAGGCGTGCCCTGGTGGCTTTTGGGGGCCCAGTGGCTCTTCTGCTGCTCCCCCGAAGCTTCCTGGGTCTGTTTCCTTCTAGAAAAAATCATCAAAAAGTTTCGCTGCATTTGGACTTCATTTGATAGGGATTTTCTGGAAAACCAAAAACAAGCAGAAAACAACAACTGGCACTGGGCACTAGGTCAATATGTTAGTCCATAAAAATCATATAAAAGCCATATAAAAGTGCACCAAAATCATACAAAACTATAATAAACATGGCATGAATACTTCATAAATTATAGATACGTTGGAGACATATCAGTTGGCTAGCTAGAAAAAGTAAGATTTGCTTATAGGATATTGCCTCACTTGTCATGGACGGGAACCTTCCACTTGGAAGAGCACAGACCCAGGGTGCGATCCCTGATGTCGTAGATGGGTTGTCTCACCTTGGAAGAGTCGTAGTGGTGCCCTTCGCGTGGTCGTGGTCGATGAGATCTGACTTGGCAGCTGAGGATCCCAAGCCACCGCCGTAGAACATGTCCTTCAGAAATGACATAATGGGCTAGATGGCATACTAGGATAGCAAATCCTTGACCGCGAGGTGGAGGAGATCAGCGGCGGGGCCTTCGAAGAGATCGACGGCGGTTGAACCAGAGGCGTTGGGGATGGACCACTTAACCTGTGACATGGCCCGTGTGAAGCCTTCGCTGTCGACGAGCTTGATGTCATAGCCGGCTGTCCTAAGATTCAGTAATACGTGAGCCCGCTGACGTGAAGCCTTCACCATGGCGACGTAGTCAATGTCCTCACCGGCTTCCGCGGCGAGGTGTTCCTCCGGGATCCACAGGTCGGCACGAACGGCAGCCACCCCGACATCGTCCGGCAAAGAGGCCATGATACACCTCCTTTTGGCCATACGCTCCTCGGGCTCCCCGGGATATGTGGTCGGGCTTAGGCTGCGACTCTCTATAGTAGGGGATGGGGATCTGGGGGGAAGGGACACCGCAGGCCTCATCTAAAAACTCAGGGCGGCGAGGGTATGGGAATCGGTGGGTAACCTGAACTTATCTAAGCTAGGAGGCACGGGAAGGCCGGCAGGGGTTGGTGGTGGCGGCGGCGGCGGCGGTGGCGAGCTAGGGTTCGAGCGGGGGGGTGTGGACTGTGGAGGGGGGCGGGGTTAGGGCGGGTGGTGTTTGAGGATATGTCGCGACTACTGAAAATTTTAGTAATGGTGGGTGGAGATGGTGGTGGACGAGGAGGGGCGACGGTTCAAATGCCTCGGCTACTGGAATTTTACTATGAGGTCGGTGGTGGAGGAGTGAGGGCGACGGTTGAAATACCACGACAACTAAAATTTGGGTAAAGGAAATGAAGCGGGGCGGGAGCAACCAGATCGCACACGGTCCAAACATAATAATTGTGTATGATAATAAGGAAAAGCCACGGAACCACCAATTTTTGCATCGCTCAAGGCGGGTAGCTTTTTTTGAGATTTCTAGCTAGCTGGTTTATCGCACACGGTTCATCCTAATTTTCAGATGCATACATGGAATTCATCCTAAATATCGTGTACACATTACCCCTTCACCCTTGCTGGCGCTTGCGAAGTTGTGGCGATTTTACAGGGCACGAGTTTCGCACACGGTTAAGCCAGTGCACCCGTGTCCGTTGCGCGTACGTTCGCATGCAGTTTTTCATCCGAGGGGTCTGCTATTTTATATAGCACCATTTGGCAACAAAAAAACGCGAGAGAGGGTAAGAACACAACCACAATAGCATGTGGCCCAAATATATATGTATGAAAAGGGTGGTGTGTGATGTTCAAATTCCCAATGCACAACTTTGACGCGCGGGCCCACGGGTGGGCGCGTCGTCGAAGATCGGGTGAGAGGGGCCAGAAGACAACAACCACCTGGAAGTGGCCAAATATATGTAGGAATAAAGGGTGTGATGTTTAAATACACAATGCACAACTTTGATGTGGCACCTCCCTCGCAAACCGGAAAGCCCCCTTGGATATCTATAATGACGGGTTAAGGTCGTAGCTAGGTGCCTACCCGACCCCCACTTCGTGTCGGCGGGACGCATGCACGTATTCATACTTTGGTCGAACAAGCATGCATGTCACCATGACCTACCATAAGACGGACCAACTTAATCTATCTTGGCCAAACAACCACTATTGTTGTCGGTCAAAAAGGGATATAATAGACCGCTCGGGCCCATAGATTGGACCATCACCGTAAACCGCATGAGAGGGGCCACAAAACTAGCACCACCTGCATGGGGCCCAAATTGATGTACGTTTAAGGGTGATGTGTTTTAAATACCCAATAATGTACAATTTTGATGTGGAGCCTACCTCACAAAATGGACAACCCCCATGAAAGGTAGGTAGTAATTAAGGACGACGTCGACGTACGTAGGGTGTCGATCCAACCTAAAGTTTAAGATTTGTTTGTTATACTAAAGGATCTCATGAGGTTTCTGTTAAGTTTTGTGTGCTGAAGTTTTCAAGTTTTGGGTGAGACTACGATGGATAAAGGAATAAGGAGCGGCAAGAGCCTAAGATTGGGGATGACCAAGGCAACCCAAGGTAATATTCAAGGAAGACTCAAGCGTCTAAGCTTGGGGATGCCCCGGAAGGCATCCCCTCTTTCGTCTACAATCTATCGGTAACTCACTTGAAGCTATATTTTTATTCATCACATGATATGTGTTTTACTTGGAGCGTCTTGTGAAATAGTTTGTTTGCTTTTTAGTTTGTCACAATCATCTTTGCTGAACACACCTTTTTGAGAGGGACACACATTATTCATGATTTGTTAGAATACTCTATGTGCTTCACTTATATCTTTTGAGCTAGGCAGTTGCTCTAGTGCTTCACTTATATCTGTTAGAGCACGGTGGTGGTTATATTTTAAAGAAATAGTTGCACTCTCATGCTTCACTTATATCTTTTTGAGAGTCTTATGATAGCAATGGTAATAGGCATGGGTTATGAATTTGGTCCTGATATGATAAGGTATTCAAGAGGGATATAATAAAAACTTTCATGTAGATCACTGAATATGATAAATTTGATTCCTTGCAAGAGTTTTGCGATATTAAGATGGTAATATGGGGGAGGTATTAGTAGATAATTGTGGTTTAGTAAGAATAATTGTGTTAAGGTTTGTGATTCCCGAAGCATGCACGTATGATCTGTCGTTATGCTAAGAAGTTGGAGCATGATTTATTATTGATTGTCTACTTTATGAGTGGCAGTCGGGGACGAGCGATGGACCTTGTCCTACCAATCTATCCCTCTCGGGGCATGCGTAGTAGTACTTTGCTTCGAGGGCTAATAAACTTTCGCAATAAGTATGTGAGTTCTTTATGACTAATGTGAGTCCATCGATTATACGCACTCCCACCCTTCCGCAATTTGCTAGCCTCTTCGGTACCGTGCATTGCCCTTTCTCACATTGAGAGTTGGTGCAAACTTCGTCGGTGCATCCAAACCCCGTGATATGATACGCTCTATCACACATAAGCCTCCTTATATCTTCCTTAAAACAGCCACCATACCTACCTATCATGGCATTTCCATAGCCATTCCGAGATATATTGCCATGCAACTTCCACCGTTCCGTTTTTTATGACATACATCATCATTGTCATATTGCTTTGCATGATCGTATAGCTGACATAGTATTTGTGGCTCAGCCACCGTTCATCATTGTTATACATGTTACGCTAGCATCATTGCACATCCTGGTACACTGCCAGAGGCATCCATATAGAGTCATATTTTTGTTCTAGTATCGAGTTGTAATGTTGAGTTGTAAGTAAATAGAGGTGTGATGATCATCATTATTAGAGCATTGTCCTAGTGAGGAAATAATGATGGAGACTGATGAGTCCTCGAAAAAGTGGGGATGAGGTCCATGAGATCGTTCTAAAAAAAAAGAGGCAAAAAAGAGCCATGAAAAAAAATGAGAGAAAAATAAAGAAGGGGCAATGTTACTATCCTTTTCCACACTTGTGCTTTAGAGTAGCACCATGTTTTTCATATAGAGAGTCTCCTATTTTGTACCTTTCATATACTAGTGGGAATTTTTCATTATAGAACTTGGCTTGTATATTCCGATGACGGGCTTCCTCAAATGCCTGTGGTCTTCATGAGCAAGCAAGTTGGATGCACACCCACTTAGTTTTCATGTTGAGCTTTCATACACTTATAGCTCTTACTGCATCCGTTGCATGGCAATCCCTACTCCTCGCATTGACATCAATTGATGGGCATCTCCATAGCCCATTGATTGGCCTCGTCGATGTGAGACTTTCTCCATTTTTTGACATCACTTATTTATCTCTAACACCATACTCTATTCCACCCATAGTGCTATATCCATGGCTTGCGCTCATGTATTGAGTGGGAGTTGAAAAAGCTGAAGTGTGTTAAAAAGTGTGAACCAATTGCTCGGCTTGTCATCGGGGTAGTGCATGATAAATACTTTGTGTGAAGAAGATGGAGCATGAAAGGATTATATGATTTTGTAGGGATAACGTTCTTTAGCATTTTTATTTTGAAAGACATGATTGTTTGCTAGTATGCCTGAGTATTGATGTCTTTATATCAAACTATAGACTATTGTTTTGAATCATTTGGATCTTATTATTCATACCGTAAGAGAGAGATTACACGATGAAACATGATAGCTAGCATTCCACATCAAAAATTCTGTTTTTATCATTTACCTACTCGAGGACGAGCAGGAATTAAGCTTGGGGATGCTTGATATGTCTCCAACGTATCTATAATTTTTGATTGTTCCATGCTATTATAGTATCAATCTTGGATGTTTTTATATGCAATTGTATGCAATTATATATCATTTTTTGGGACTGACCTATTAACCTAGTGCCCAGTGCCAGTTGTTGTTTTCTGCTTGTTTTGGCTTTTCAGAGAAACAGTACCAAATGAAGTCCAAATGCCATGAAACTTTTTGGAGCTTTTTTTAGGACAAAAGAAACCTTGGAAGCTTCCGGAGGAGGCCAGAAGCCTCACGAAGGCTTCACAAGGCAACAGGGCGCGCCCCAGGGGGGCGCGCCGTGTTGCCTTGTGGGGCCCACGTGATTCCGTTTGACCTAATTCCACTTCTATAAATTCACAAATATTGGGAAACCCCCAGGGAGCCAGAAGAAAAAACCTTTCCACCGCCGCAAGCCTCTGTTCTTCCGTGATCCCATCTAGAGGCCTTTTCCGGTACTCTGCCGGAGGGGGAATCGATCACGGAGGGCTTCTACATCAACCTTGCTGCCCTACCGATGATGTGTGAGTAGTTTACCACAGACCTATGGGTCCATAGCTAGTAGCTAGATGGCTTCTTCTCTCTCTTTGATCTTCAATACAATGTTCTCCTTGATGTTCTTGGAGTTCTATCCAATGTAATCTTCTTTTGTGGTGTGTTTGTTGGGATCCGATGAATTGTGAGTTTATGATCAGATTATTCATGATAAATATTTGAGTCTTCTCTGAACTCTTTTATGCATGATTGTTATAGCTTTGTATTTCTCTCCGATCTATCGATTTGGTTTGGCCTACTAGATTGATTTATCTTGCAATGGGAGAGGTGCTTTGTGATGGGTTCAATCCTGCGGTGCTCAATCTCAGTGATAGAAGGGGACATGACACGTATTTGTATTGTTGCCATTAAGGATAAAAAGATGGGGTTTATTCATATTGCTTGAATTTGCTTCTCTACATCATGCCATCTTGCTTAAGGCGTTACTATGTTTTTATTAACTTAATACTCTAGATGCATGTTGGATAGCGGTCAATGAGTGGAGTAATAGTAGTAGATGCAGACAGGAGTTGGTCTACTTGTCTTGGACGTGATGCCTATATACATGATCATTGCCATGAATCCGTCATAATTATTTGCTTTTTTATCAATTGCCCAACAGTAATTTGTTTACCCACTCTATGTTTATGTGCTCAAGACAGAAGCCTCTAGTGAAAAATATGGCCCCCGGGTCTATCTTTATCATATAAAAAACCTAAAAATACCTTGCTGCAATTTATTTACTTTTATTTTAATTAGTATTTTAGTTTATCTATTTACCTCGATAAGATTTAATCCTTGCAAATAACCGCTAAGAGGATTGACAACCCTCTTATTTGCGTTGGGTGAAAGTGTTTGCTCTTGTGTGTGCAGGTGCGCTTAACGGAATTTTGCTTGGTTCTCCTACTTGATTGATAACCTTGGTTCTTAACTGAGGGAAATACTTATCTCTACTGTACTGCATCATCCTCTCCTCTTCGGGGAAATACCAACGCAGACTACAAGTAGCAGCGTGCGTGCAGCTATTTGATTAGACGGGTCGAGTGCGAGAAGTCCGCCGCGCGGCTCGACGGAACGCGTGCAAGCAGTCCACCGCACAGGCTCGATAGGACCCGTGCGAGCTGTCTGCCGCGCAGGCTCACCGGGAAGCGAGCTCTTTGACCTCCACCCGCCGCCTCGCTCCCAACTTCTCCATTAATGGCGGCCGAGCAGCCTCACCGGGAAGCGAGCTCTTTGACCTCCACCCGCCGCCTCACTCCCAACTTCTCCATTAATGGCAGCCAAGCCGCTATTTAACATGCGGTTAATGCACCTGGACGGAAGGTGTTAGCTTGTGATCCCATGGCCCCGCTCAACGCTTGCTATCATTGTTTTGTCCGTGCCTCGCTGAGAACGTCACTTTTAGCCTATTTTCGACTCGTATACATGTACCTACGAGGTTACGAACGAAATAATACGACGACAATTTGACAATGGCAATGGATAATAATTGTCTTACATATCCCGGATAATTTAAAATGCCACATGCGGCAACGCCCGAAAGACACAGGGAAAAAGAGAAGAAGAAAAAAAAAGGAAGTCGCTGCTCTCTACTTCTCCATGGATCGCTGGGTGAGGAGTTCTTCCAGCTCCTTCTTCACATCCCCATGACTTTGCTTGACAACAGCCACGGATTCCTCCACCTGCAGCTCGCGCTCGATGCAGAGCTTCTTCAAGTCATCCCCAAGTTCATGGACGACGGCTGTCAGCGTCATCCGCGAGGCAACGCTCTTCTCATACAGCTCCCTCCAGCCGGCGGCCTCCTCCTTCTGCTTGTTGAGCTCCTCGTGGAGCTTCACATTGTCACCCATGAGTTTCATGACGAGGTCGGTCGCCTTATCAACCGAGGCATCACTAATCTCGAGCAGCTTCTCCAAGCCGGCAAGCAGCTCCTGCTGGTTAATTAGGCCAGCGAGAATGTCATCGTCGCTGGCGAAGGACTTCAGCCCCGCTAGCTCGTCGAGTTCGCCGACGCGGCAAGTGTGCTTGTGAGAGCCCTCGCCTACCCGTGAGAGCTCGTTTGAGGGCCCCGCAGCACGGCAGGACATCTCTGCTGCGGCTGCCGCGTTGCGGCGGGACCTCTCTAGTGCTTTCGCGGCCTTGGTCTTTGCTCCCTGGTTATATGTCGACCTAGAACTCCTCCTACCGGCCATGGCAGACGCAAGGAACGACTTAAGAGGAAAGACCTATTTTTTGTGATGAGGAGAGGAATGTGCAGTATTTTCGAGTGGGTACTAGTTTTTATAGCCTAGTGCTAAGGGGGAACACGTTTAGGTTTGATCGGTGTGAACAGATTTGCAATTACTCATTGCGTGGTAATTTGATCGGTGTGAACACGTTTAGGTTTGATTGGTGTGTCAGCGTGTCCAATGGATGTGCCGTCTCGCCTCCCACGCGTGCCAGACGGTTGACCAGAACTGCTATACGCAGGTGGTTGCTTGCTGTTTAGGCGGCCACGGCGCGCTATGCTCGCGTCCCTTCGCGCGCTCTGCTCGATGTTGAGCCGGCCGCGGCGCGCTCTGCTCGCGTCCCTCCGCACGTGCTCTTTCAGTGGTTGGGGCCGGCGCACGATCATGTTTTGGGCACCATATGCATGCGGTTGCATCCGTGCACGTCGCCACGATGTAGTTAATATGTGCGGCATGATGTAGTTACGCGCTGCAACAACTGCCATCTGCGCGCGCCGATACTCCAGGCCGTTCGGCCTCCCCATTTATTCCCATGGCCATTATCGTGGTTTTGACATGGCAGATGCCCTTGTGAAAGGACTTAAAGATGAGGCCATCGCACAAGGGTGGAAGCGTAGCGGGGTTGATCAGGAACGAGAAGACACGAGATTACCCAGGTTCGACCCCTCGCGATGGAGGTAATAGCCTACGTCTTGCTTGATTATATTGCTTGGATCTCGATTACAAGGATGCGATCTCGCTAACCTAGCTCTCGAGGGATTGCAACTTAATCTTTCTAGCCTAGGCACTCCCCTTTATATAATAGGTGGAACCCTAGATTTACATGAGAGTCCGGGTCGTAATCCTAACCCGTCTCCTACATTTATTCTACTTATTCTCCAAGGCAATTTTCCCATCGTATCTTTTTCTCCTTGAGCCGGCCTTTCTCACTGGGCCTCCATCAAAGCCGGCCCGATGAATATCTCCTTAGCCTCGCAGTGGGATAACCCGCTGAGCCCGCTCTATAGCCGGGTCATCTTCCTGCCGGGTCTACATGCTGGGAAATATCCCCAATATTAGCCCTCAGTTTGACTTGGATTTATCCATGTTAAACTCCAACCTAAAAACAAAGTAAAGAATTTCCTGATAGCCACAACCTGAGGTTACTTTTCTCAAGCCGGCAGATTTTCTGTTTATGCCATAACCAAGCAGATTTTCTGACTTAACATCTGGCCGAGTCATTCCTTCTTTATAAACTTGGTATTTTTCCATCGTCGCACCTCATGACGTCACGCTCCCCTTCCGCAAAATCCGGGATGACATCATGGGGAATCTTTGAGTGGATTCGTATTATCTTGTCAGGCGCAAAAATCGAGGAGCCTTTTGAGCCACTGTTTACTGCACCACCGCGCCCATAAATAGGCCGACGCTTCCCCCACTTCTCTACTACTCATCTTCTTCCTCTATCTCTCCGACGCCGCTGTGCCCTTTCAAGCCTGCCACCGCCGTTCAGCACCGTCC
The DNA here is from genome assembly GCA_039707655.1 of Elymus sibiricus. Taxonomy (NCBI): domain Eukaryota; kingdom Viridiplantae; phylum Streptophyta; class Magnoliopsida; order Poales; family Poaceae; genus Elymus; species Elymus sibiricus. The sequence continues at coordinate 340,290,964 of CM077666.1, read as the reverse complement.
CAGCTTGCTCCGACCGAACCTTCCTTTTGTCACAGGACTTCAACCGGCCTTACTCACGCGGCCGCCTCCGCCATTTCTGAAGACAGCGAGATTCCTCACCGGAACCCGTAAACCTCCTTTTCCTTTTCACCATTGCTGCTCTTGTTCTTCGCCTGTTCTTCGAAGTTCATCACATCAGTAGTTACAGATTCGAAAAACAGATACAGATCTCCATTTGGATACTCATAGGACTAGTCCGACGTAGTTCTTGTGTTTGGTAGATCTACCATTTTATTCCAAATGAGACCCATACCGTACTTATTTGTTTCCTCGAAGAATAGACCTAGGTTTTACCTCCCTATTTTTGGTCAATTTCCAGATCTGCAGAACCTGTTAACTCATGCGAAACCTGTTTACCAACTCATGACCCAGATTATGCACAACACTTGTAAAAAATCCTCATGAGATTCCCGGCTTATTTTACGCATGAAGTGTTGACCCGGGTTACACTCACACCCCTTCCTGTGACCCAGCAAATATTCCTACTATTGGATCATGCCTTTTACTTTACGATAACCCAGAAATTTTGAATTGCCGGCTTACGATTTTTTCTCCTTTGGATCGCAGCTGAATCAATGGCTCCCAAGCCTAAGATTGTTAAATGGGCAAAATCCAGCATGTCTGAGCTTAGTCTGCAAGCCCTGGTGGATTTTGGGCTGCTGTCGACTAAAGAAACAATTGCATGGCGAGCTCCTGAGGAAAAAGTTCACCCTCAGCCAGATCAGAACGAGATCGTCATTTTGGCTGATCACGTTTCAAGGGGCTTCTGTCCTCCGGGCTCTAAGTTTTTCAAAGATGTGCTGCATTTCTTCAACATCAGGCCTCAAGATCTGGCCCCCAACTCCATCTTCAACCTGTGCCAATTCCAAGTCTTCTGCAAAGTTTATCTTCAATTTGAACCGTCTATTAGCTTATTCCGGGAGTTCTTTTATTTGAACCGCCAAACAGAGCACAAGGATGGCCCAAGCATTGAACTTGGTGGAATCTCCATCCAACAAAGGAAAAACATAGTCTTCCCCAACGCCAAGCCGGCCAGTCACCCCAAAGGATGGCATAGAACCTGGTTTTATTGCAAGGACACATCCCCTGAAGGACAACATCCACTCCCGGGTTACAGGGCAAGCCGGCTTGCCGCCAATGCAGCCTTCTCGAGCTTCGCCTCCAAAGAAGAAAGAGAGATCCTGGAGCCCCTATATCCAAAGATGAATGCTTTGATCACCCACGGCCTCACCGGCGTTGACCTGACCCGGACATGGATTGAATGGCGCATTCAACCCCTTAGCCTGAGGACCCGGCTTATGCATACCTACACCGGCCATCCAGAAGATCCACTTCGATTCAGTCGGGTTAACCTCCAGGAGAAGGACGTCCTAAAATTTGCCAAAAAGCTTCTTGGTTAAACAAAGGACGATATTAAGCTCGTGGGACTCGCTCCCTTCTACTCAAACAACCCGACACCTGAGGTAAGCCGTCTTTTGTTGTCCTTCATCTTGTTAATACTGTATGATCCTTGTCGTAATTGTACTAATCCGTCATGATACAGGAGAACGCTGACTGGTGGCGAGTTGAAGTTCAAGATCCTACTCCTCCTCGAGAAGATAGCAAAGAGGACCCAGAAGACAATGAGGACCAAGAGGTAGAACTTGACTCCCTTGGCCGTCTATTTAATCAACTTGCTGACGCCACCTCTTCACAGGAACAGGCTGAAACCAGTCACGCGGGCGAGCCAGAGGTAACACTGATCTCTTCAGATTCTGACTCACCAATACCCGTTCGAAAGAAATTCCGGGTTGCAGTCCGAAAAGTTCCATTTTCACACCGAGATGCTCACTTAGACCCACAATTTTCTTTGAAGAAAGCGCAACACACAGGGACTTCTACACGGAAGACCCGAAGCGGTGAAGGAGAGTTGAGTGGCGAGTTAGGCAATGAGACGCCAGCACGGAGGGCACGTACAGAAGCGCCTCTCAGCCCAACTCCCTCTCTTCCACACGTCGGTCGTTTCAAAGAACCCCTTCATTTGAACGACTCGGCATATCTAACATCTCCCTCTTCTGACGAGTTGAGCGCCACTCAGGCGCCGGCTTTTAACATCAATCCTGGGTACACAACCTGCTTACTCATGTTTCATATAATAGATTCTTGCTATTTTATCCTTTAACCAAATAACTCTTTGTTACTTGTATAGCGCGAAGGCCATTAAGAAGAAAACCACCGCCGGGTAGTCTGACCCGGTGTAGGATCGAAAGTATGTCTAGAGGGGGGTGATTAGACTACTTGACCAAATAAAACCTAACCTTTTCCCAATTTTAATTGTGGGCAGATTTTAGCAATAGTATATGTCAAGCATCACCCTACACATGCAATTCTAAGAGTATAGCAGCGGAATGTAAGCAATTGCATATGTAAGTAAAGGAGGGATAGGAGATATCAAACGCAATGAAGACACGGTGGTTTTTGGCATGGTTCCGATAGGTGGTGCTATCGTACATCCACGTTGATGGAGACTTTAACCCACGAAGGGTAACGGCTGCGCGAGTCCACGGAGGGCTCCACCCACGAAGGGTTCACGAAGAAGCAACCTTGTCTATTCCACCATGGCTTACGTCCACGAAGGACTAGCCTCACTCGGGGTAGATCTTCACAAAGTAGGCGATCTCCTTGCCCTTACAAACTCCTTGGTTCAACTCCACATCATGTCGGAGGCTCCCAAGTGACACCTAACCAATCTAGGAGACACCACTCTCCAAAAGGTAATAGACGGTGTGTTGTTGATGAACTCCTTGCTCTTGTGCTTCAAATGATAGTCTTCCCAGCACTCAAACAACTCCTCACAGATTTGGCTATGGTGGAAGAAGGATTTGAGTGGAAAGCAAGTTGGGAAAGGCTAGAGATCAAGGTTCAAATGGTAGGAATGGAATATCTTGATCTCAACACATGAGTAGGTGGTTCTCTCTCAGAAAATGTGTGGTGGAAGTGTAGGCACGTTCTGATGGCTCTCCTCACTGAGAAGGATGTGGTGGAGGGGGTATATATAGCCTCCACACAAAATCCAACCGTTACACACTTTTGACCCAACTCGGTGGCACCGAAACTATAATCTCGGTAGCACCGAACTGTGTAAAACATATGAACTTTAGGAATCTCGGTGGGACCGATATGAACAACTCGGATGGACCGAAGTGCAATGGCTTAGGGCAAACCTCATCTCGGTGGCACCGATTGCATCAACTCGGTTGGACCGAAGTGAAGCAATAAGGCAACAGAGACTTGGCAAGCCATCTCGGTGATACCGATTTGCATAATTCGGTGAGACCAAAGTGAATGCAACCGATTACAGAGAGTTGGCAAGGCCATCTTGGTGGGACCGAGATTCATTTCGGTGGATCCGATTTGTTAGGGTTTTGGCAGTGGCTAAGTCTTGGATGAACTCGGTGGGGCCGGATTGGAAATATCGGTGGGGCCGAGTTGGAATGTAGGTTTAGGACAAATTTGGGTAGAGAGAGTGGTTGAGGGTTTAGGAATACTATCACTAAGCACTTGAGCAAAAGAACCATTAAGCAACACCTCATCCCCTTTTAATAGTATTGGCTTTCCTATGGACTCAATGTGATCTTGGATCACTAAACCAAAAATGTAGAGTCTTGAGATTTTGCCAATCCTTGTCCTTAGCATTTTGAGGGGTCCACGTCTCTAGTCCATGCCATGCCAATCACTGAACATCCTGAAATCTTAATCTTGAATGGACATTAGTTCAATGAGATATATGTTGTTATGAATTACCAAAACCACCAAGGGAGCAAATGTGCTCTCAATCTCCCCCTTTTTTGGTAATTGATGACAACATATAGATCAAAGCTTCGACAAATGATTAAATGAATGAAATACATCGTCGCTTTGAGAAGTATGTGATAAGCAAGAGCTCCCCCTAAATTTGTGCATTATTAAAAATTTGCGTTTGAATGCAAATGCACAATCGATTAGGCTCATGGGTTACTCTTCCATGTCACATACATCTTGGTGGAGCGCGCAAAATGATATGATTGAAAAGTAAGCACGCATCACCAAACATAAGTAATTGATCATACAAGATAAATGATAAAGATAAGCAGGAATCATCACAATAAGCATAGTATGATCAATCAACATAGTATCTCACAAGCATAAACGACAGAATATCACATAGACACTGTAGCAAGCACACATAAACCAGAGTAGCATCAAACAAATAAGTAGCACAAGAAACTCTCGAAGCAAATCAAAAGCAAGAACTCTCTCTCTCTCTCGAAGCCTATGATCTATACAAATTCTCCCCCTTTGGCAACAAGTACCAAAAAGTTCAAATTAGTATAGCACTAGTTGGCTCTCTAGGCATGGTCCTCCGAAGCTCCTGAAGGCGATCTTCTGCTGGCGGCTCCGGTGTGCGTAGACGGCGTTGAGATGAGAGCGTCCGCGAATGCTTCTGCAGATGTCTGCTGGACTGGTGGAGTTGAGACCTGCGGTGGCACTGAGGTAGGAGCGGCTGGTGCAGATACTGTGATCCTCGGATCCACGACTGGCACTGCAGCTGACCTGGCTGCCCTAGGCACTTGCTGAAATTGCTCTGTGGTCGGTCTGTCATCTCCACTGTCATCTGATCTGGCTAGCTTGACAGCGTCAACATCACCTTGCAGCTGTTCCACTGAAGTCTGAATCTCTGTAACTTTGACATCCAAATCATGAAATTTTGTCTCAATGATCCGCTCAAAACTAGCCTGGGTCTGGGTGAGGTTGGCCAAACTTCGCTCAATCCTCAGAGTGGCTTCAAGCAGATATTGCATTTGATCCTTGGGTGTCTTGAGATTTGCAATTGGTGCATTGGGAGCTGATGCCTCCTGAGCTGCTTTTGCTTCTTTAGCTTTGCGGATTTCTTCTTGAGCTTGTGCAGAGGTGGGATGCGAAGGATCCATCACTATAACATTATCCTCAAAATCTAGACGCAAAGGCAGATGCTCTCGATCAAGAAGATATGTGATGGTTCCAACCTTGGAATTGATCAATAGCTGAATGTGTGGAGCATATCCGCACGATCTCTTCTGATCTGCTGCAGTCCTCTTGATAGTCTCTACTATCAGGCTCATCACCTTGAATTTCTGAGGTGTATCAAACAAATGCAGCAAATTGATGGAGTGACCACAAATCATCTTATCATCTCCTGACTTGGGTAACAAGGTGTACCGCAAGATTGTGTTCGAGGTGGCCAGTCCTGGTAGCAAATGCTTCACTGATCCAAGTTTGTGTGTCTCTATATCCTTCTGAGGAATTGCAGTATACATGTTGGCCATGGAGTTGTGATCCATCTTGAGCTTGGCATAAATGTCAATATCATCATCCTCTTCCTTGGGTGCACCAAGAAGATTTGCCCACTCAGAGATGGTTGATTGGTATCTTATACCCTCAGTCATCCACACTATTCTGCCATCTGGATAGAAATGAGCAGTAGAGTAGAATTGCATGATCATCTCATCATTTCGCTTGGTCAATTTCTGTCCAACAAACTCATCAACTCCTGCAATCCTGAAACTCTCATGGACATGGGGAAAATAATCCTCATTCTCATCGATGTATTCCCAGTCCACCCACTTCATGTCACTGACTATGGGCTTCTTGTCAAGCAAAACTGTCTCATAAAAATCCTGTTGCTCTCGAGTGTGAAAGCGATAATCACATGCTGTCCTTCTCCTTATAGCATAAGGATCTGACTGTCTCCACTGACACAGTCCTTTATCCTTTCTTAGCATCATGTTTTCTGCGACTGGGTGTGCATTGTCATGGTCTGGTATCTTGGGCTTCAATTTTCTGAGCACTAGTGGCTCTTCATCAACAGTTGACTCGGGCACTGGGGCCTTGTTCTTCTCTGCAGCTGAGATGTTCCTGGTTAATCTCTTTGGTGCTGACACCTTAGGCTTGGATTTGAAGGGTGCAGCAGTCTTGATTGCATCAGACATGAGCTTCTGAGCTTTTGCAGGGGGTGCATTAGCTGGCTCATCCTCCTCCTCTTCTTCCTCTTCAATCATCATGGAGGGTCTGCCAATCACACGGGCAATGGTTTTTCCTCACTCTCTTCTTCTTGGCACCTGCTGCTGGTTCTTTGTCACTAGGCTCTTCAAGAGTAAACTGCATGGTCTGCTTTGGAACTTTCCTCACAACAGTTTTATCTTTGGTAGAAGTAGGCTTTGTGATGTACTCCTTAGCAAGCACTACTCTTTTCTTCTTGGTTGCAGCTTCACTTGCAACAAAGTCCTCATCTTCACTGTCAGAGGTTTTCTTCTTCCTTGTTCTGGTTGCAGCTTTAGGAAGATCTGGAGAGCTCCTCTCTCCCTCATAGAAACTTTCATCAGGGCTTGACCCTTCACTCATTTCTGCCTGCTGTTCAGACCTGTTCTGACTGTCACTGCCACTGGACATATTGCTGAGCTGACCCTGTGAATAGATGGGTATAGGTAGAGTAGATGAGTCATCACAAAAAGCAGATAATTTTCATAAAATTTGAGTTCAACTTTTAGTTTCAAGTTTTCACAGGATGCATTTCGGATGGACCGAGTTGATCATCTCGGTGATACCGAAGCACACTACAGAAACCTTGCACACCACTTCGGTCAGACCGAGATGGGGTTCGGTGGCTCCGATATGCTAGGGTTTCACTGAGATTCACTTTCAGTCTCACTGATTCTCACAACTCGGTGACACCGAGATGTACTTGTGCTATGGCCAGAGGCCAAATCGGTAGGACCGAAAATTTTGAATCGGTCGGTCCGAGATGCATTCGGCGGAAACTTAAACCTAAAAATTTCGCTCGAATCTAATCTACGGAATTTTCCTGGTGGATTTAGCATTGCAATCGTGGCAAGAATCATGGCATTCCTAACGTGCATTGAATCGGAAAAGGGAAGCACGAAAGGGATCGAATCTCACCCTAACTTGGTGGAGATTGCCGTTGACGGCAACGGAGTCCTGCGGCGAGGGCGCGCTGGAGACGACGGCGAAGTCCGAAGACGAAGGTCGACGGCAACGACGGGGAGCGGGAACGAGTGGGGTCGAGAAATTTCAACCGTTCGGTCCGCGCGATATATATACCCGTACGCTGTCGGTGGCGCCGAGTTGAACAACTCGGTGGCACCGATATGTGTAACTGCACGCAGTATAGCACATCGGTGGCTCCGAGATGGTTCAATTCGGTAGCACCGAGATGAAAACCTAGATCAATCTAAGTGATTTCGGTTGGACCGAGTTTGAGTGAGTTGGTTCGGCCGAAATCAATTAGAAGGTTTTGGAGGTTCAGCCCTTTCAGATCGGTGGATCCGAGTGCTCCTCACCCGGAGGGTCCGAAAAAGACTTGTTCAATTTTTGTGATGCAGCAAGAATAGAATTTGAGACAAGAAAGCATAGATAGCTAGAGAAGGTTCTTAGGCATTCTTGTACATCCACTTGGCCAGAAAAACCAAGACAATCAAAACAACAAATGGATGTCCTCGAATGATGAAAACATGCAAACCAACATGCTCAGACAATAAGATAGCAAATGAAATATGTGTCAAACATGCACAACCAATTTTAGCATCTATCAAGCAATGGCGATGACTAGGTCATCTATATATGAGTATATTGACTTAGGAGCCAAATGAGAACATTTGATCACAGGTCATACTCATCGTTTAAGCACAAGTGGGGTTACCACTTTTACATAAAGCATTGATGTGTTCACACCATTAGAGTTGCTTTATCTCAATTGTTTAGAGCAAAGCTCCCCCTAGATGTGATATTCCCCCTAAGAGGGATGAACTAACCTTGGGTTTTGTCGATGATGACTTCATGTAGATGTTGAAGATGTGGATGCTCAATGTTGATGTAGACCATCAAGAGTTGGGAGCAATCCTTTGGAGTTTTGTGCTTTCAATACCTTGTCCCTTGTCTTACCAACAAGAGGGTTTGTGACTCCATGAACTAGTGCAAAATGTGGAAGTTGGTTGCACAAGTCCTTGCCATAGATAATATGAGTGAAGTTTGTTGGCGGAGTCACCCTCAAGAACTCTCTAGTTCTTCTTCTTTTGGACCCACATCAACTTGATGGGAGTCCTTGGAGTTGTAGTAGCACTTGATGAAGTCTTGGGAACCCACTTGACCATGGCTTGAGGAGCGTCTTCAAATGAATCAATCCCTTCTTGAAGCTTGTCCTTGCCTTTTAGCTTGTGGTCTTGTGGTGGAAGATCTTCTTGAGCTTGTGTTCCCTTGAAGGATGTAGGATCATACTTCTCTTGTTGAGGAACAAACTTCGTCTTGGGGTATTGACCTTCTTCCCACTCAACTCCATCGGCATTGAACTTTCGTTCAAAACCAACACCTTGGTTCTTCCGGTGCCTTCCTTGCTTGCGTACAATTTCCTCAAATTGCTTACTCCCGGCAAGACTCTTGTAGACACCTTTTTCTATAATTCCTTTCAATAGCATATTTTCTTGCTCAAGTGTAACTTGGCTAAGAGAATCGTTAGTGGAATCAATAGAACTACTAGAAGCAACAATATTGGATTTAGCATTGTTATTATTACTACTAGAGGTAGAACCATTTTTACCCTTGTTGCTAGTTTGCTTAGATTTAACTTGTGGCATAAAGGTAGACAAGAGTAAACGCTTGGCAAGATATGAAGAACTCTTCTTTCGAAGATCGTCATTGATAGCTTTAAGAAACTCATGCTCTTGCTCTAAATTTAGCTTCTCGAAGCGTAGCTTCTCATGAGTTCTTAGAAGTTCTCTATGATCCTCTTGAGTTGTTTCTTGAGCTAACTTAAGAGTATTTAGTTCTTTAGTTAAACGCTCAATCTCCTTCATAGCGTTGTCACTCGTTTCCTCTTGACTATCATGATTACTAGCATTTTCATTATAGCTCACATTACTATCTCTATCAACAAGTAAATCATCATCACCAAGCAAATCATCTTCATCACTATTGAAATCAAGATACTCGGGGTGTGATACCTTAGGGCCTTTTGCCATGAAGCATCTTCCAATTCCTTCATTTGGTGAGTCAAATAGATCATAGGAGTTGGATGACACAAGTGCAAGTCCGGCAACACCTTCATCTTGACTATAGTCGGAGTTGGAATGATAACTTCTCTCGGAGTGGTTGTCGGAGTCAGAGCCGGAAACCCATTCACCAACATGAGCTTGATGTCTTATTCTTGTGTAGATCCTTGATGACTTGTCCTTCCTCTCTGAATCCTTGCTTCTTCGAGAGTGTCTTCGTTCATAATAATCATCTCTACTCCTTCTCTCTTTATGAGGTGATTCATCTCTTTTATGTCTTCCTCTTGGTGATTCGTCTCTTTTCTTGTAGGGAGTCGTGCACTCATTGGAGTAGTGTCCGGGCTTCCCACAATTGTAGCAATTACGGTCTCGACTTGATGATCTTCTCTCATAGTGTCTTGAGCTAGAGCTTCTTTCTTTCCCTTTGTTCTTGTAGAACTTGTTGAACCTTTTCACCATTAGGCTAATCTCTTCATTGGATACTAGCTGGTCACTTGAAGTTGTTGGAGCATCGGTTGAGGCTTTGTAAGCACCACTTGACTTGTTGTGCAGCTCCTCTTTGTCCTTGAGTGACATTTCATGAGCGACAATCCTTCCAATGACTTCCGTGGGCTTGAGATCTTTGTAATTTGGCATCATTTGGATCAATGTGCAGACGGTATCATATTTTTCCATCCAAAGCTCTAAGTATCTTCTTGATGATGAATTTGTCGGTTATCTCTTCACTTCCTAAGTCGGCAATCTCATTTGTGATGAGAGCAAGCCAAGAGTACATCTCAGCGACTCCTTCACCATCCTTCATCTTGAACTTGTCAAGTTGACTTTGAAGCACATCCAACTTAGATTCCTTGACGGACTCGGTACCCTCATGCATATCAACCAAAGTATCCCAAATTTCCTTTGCATTCTCGAGGCGGCTGATTTTGTTGAATTCTTCCAGACACAAACCGTTGAATAGAATGTCACAAGCTTGAGCATTGTATTGCAACATCTTCAATTCTTCCGGGGTTGCTTCACGATCCGGTTCCTTGCCATCCTCAAAGAAGTCACCTTGCAAGCCAACACGAACAACAGTCCAAACGGCGGGGTTATGACCAAGAATATGCATTTTCATCTTATGTTTCCAACTAGCAAAGTTTGTACCATCAAAATATGGACCTATACGGTGATAGTTACCCTCACTAGATGCCATACTCTCCTAGGTTGTGAAACCAAGGCTATGATCACCAAAGCAATGGAAATCAAGGCTTACGGAGACCAAAGCTCTGATACCACTTGTAGGATCGAAAGTATGTCTAGAGGGGGGGTGATTAGACTACTTGACCAAATAAAACCTAACCTTTTCCCAATTTTAATTGTGGGCAGATTTTAGCAATAGTATATGTCAAGCATCACCCTACACATGCAATTCTAAGAGTATAGCAGCGGAATGTAAGCAATTGCATATGTAAGTAAAGGAGGGATAGGAGATATCAAACGCAATGAAGACACGGTGGTTTTTGGCGTGGTTCCGATAGGTGGTGCTATCGTACGTCCACGTTGATGGAGACTTCAACCCACGAAGGGTAACGGCTGCGCGAGTCCACGGAGGGCTCCACCCACGAAGGGTCCACGAAGAAGCAACCTTGTCTATTCCACCATGGCTTATGTCCACGAAGGACTAGCCTCACTCGGGGTAGATCTTCATGAAGTAGGCGATCTCCTTGCCCTTACAAACTCCTTGGTTCAACTCCACATCATGTCGGAGGCTCCCAAGTGACACCTAACCAATCTAGGAGACACCGCTCTCCAAAAGGTAATAGACGGTGTGTTGTTGATGAACTCCTTGCTCTTGTGCTTCAAATGATAGTCTTCCCAACACTCAAACAACTCCTCACAGATTTGGCTATGGTGGAAGAAGGATTTGAGTGGAAAGCAAGTTGGGAAAGGCTAGAGATCAAGGTTCAAATGGTAGGAATGGAATATCTTGATCTCAACACATGAGTAAGTGGTTCTCTCTCAGAAAATGTGTGGTGGAAGTGTAGGCACGTTCTGATGGCTCTCCTCACTGAGAAGGATGTGGTGGAGGGGGTATATATAGCCTCCACACAAAATCCAACCGTTACACACTTTTGACCCAACTCGGTGGCACCGAAACTATAATCTCGGTAGCACCGAACTGTGTAAAAGATATGAACTTTAGGAATCTCGGTGGGACCGATGTGAACAACTCGGATGGACCGAAGTGCAATGGCTTAGGGAAAACCTCATCTCGGTGGCACCGATTGCATCAACTCGGTTGGACCGAAGTGAAGCAATAAGGCAACAGAGACTTGACAAGCCATCTCGGTGAGACCGATTTGCATAACTCGGTGAGACCGAAGTGAATGCAACCGATTACAGAGAGTTGGCAAGGCCATCTCGGTGGGACCGAGATCCATTTCGGTGGATCCGATTTGTTAGGGTTTTGGCAGTGGCTAAGTCTTGGATGAACTCGGTGGGGCCGGATTGGAAATATCGGTGGGGCCGAGTTGGAATGTAGGTTTAGGACAAATTTGGGTAGAGAGAGTGGTTGAGGGTTCAGGAATACTGTCACTAAGCACTTGAGCAAAAGGACCATTAAGCAACACCTCATCCCCTTTTAATAGTATTGGCTTTCCTATGGACTCAATGTGATCTTGGATCACTAAACCAAAAATGTAGAGTCTTGAGCTTTTGCCAATCCTTGTCCTTAGCATTTTGAGGGGTCCACGTCTCTAGTCCATGCCATGCCAATCATTGAACATCCTGAAATCTTAATCTTGAATGGACATTAGTTCAATGAGATATATGTTGTTATGAATTACCAAAACCACCAAGGGAGCAAATGTGCTTTCACCCGGTCGTTCAAGCAGGCCCTTCTCAATAAGACGCGGCGGCTAACCCGGACATTCCGGATGAGCCGGCTTTCCAGAGCCACTCGCCGCCCCGAGATACCATTGTGAGCCCGGCTCATGCCTCTTCTCCTATCCTTCAGGAGAAGGAAACCTTAACTGAGGAGCAGCCTGTTGAGAAGGCCCAAGACGAGGTCATGGTGACCGGCGACCAGCAACATACTCCACCGGAAACCTCTATTGCTCTTACAAAGATTCTTGCCAAGATTGAGTCGCCTCTTAAGAACAAAGGGAAGGCGGCTCTCAACATCCATGCCTTTGAAGATCAAGATATCAACATGCTGCATCAGGCTATGATAACCCGGCTGTCTGAGAGCCGGGATACAGAAATCGCCATGGTGACTTCCCTTAAACGGAAGTATGAGGTAACCTTCTATCTCCTGTCTTAATATTCCCACATGTATATATATAGCCCCAAAGGGCCGGGTCATTATTAGATGATGACCCGGGTCTTCAAAAGTGTGATTGCAAAGGTAACAACAATCGGTAGCCCCCATGGGCCGGCGCATCATAGTATGATGGTCGGGTCTCAATATGCAGTAGTATAGAGCAAACTGTGCATTAGCCCCCAAGTGCCATGTGGAATGCCCACATCCTCATGGGACTTTATTGCTTTGTGAAAACTCTGATAAATGTAGCCCCCAAGGGCCGGGTCGACCAGAATGGCGGCTTGGAGCTTTTATTATATACTATCTGAAACTTGAGTACTTTTATGCAGGATATGCTAAATCATGCTGAATCGCAAGCGTCTCACTTCCAAAGAGAAGCAAAGAGAGGGAAACATCTTCGCGAAAAGGCCGAAGAGTCGGCTTCAGAAGCCAACAAGACTTTGCACTTGTAAGGAGTACACTGAAGAATGCTGAGGCGACATTTGAAGCGGAAAGAGCCATCCTGGTCAAACGTGCTGACGAGGCCGAGGCAAAACTTGAGCCGGTCACACAAGAGCTGTCCACCTTGAAGGGACATATCACCGCCATGTGCAAGGCCATCTTCGGTAAGTAAAAAGATTTTAGCATTAGTCAATTATACCGGCTCAAAATGCTAAGCCGGCCTTACTGACCTGTGCGTGCATTTATCCTTGAAGGCCGTAGGAGCCACAACCTTGTTCAACAGCCAGTGGTCAAATTGAAGGCAGTCTATAATCTTGTGGAGCAGCTTTACATAGGCGGCTCCCGCTGCATAATGGCCGTGAGAAATACCAAGGCGCCGCCACAGTTGATCGCGGATATGCTGAAAGAACTGTCAGTGGTGCCTGCATGGTTTGAGGAATGGAAGAAGGCGGCTTGCCGTGCTGGGGCCCTGATAGTGCTGGCGCGGACCAAAGCATATGTGCCGGAACTGGATCCAGCTCAAGTTGTCGGTGGATATCCAGAATTCAATGTTGACGATTCACCGTTCACTAAAAAGGATTTCCAGCGATGCATAAAAGAAACCCGGGTTGCCACCACAGAAATTGCAGAAGAGGCAAATTTGACCAAGTACCAGGCTGGCTATTCAAAGGACAACGAACGGATGGAGCCGCCAAATCCTGAGCCGGTTGCCCTGACCCGCATGCGTAAGCCATCCTTTGCCCCTGACGTCGACCCTTCCTCTGTGATAACAGCCGATGCAATATTTGAAGCATTGCACTCAATCTAGTGGTCGACCGGCGAATCAAGTCAGGAAGAGGCGGGGGATGATGATGGTCGTGAAGAGCTGGGACATGGCACTCCTTCAACCTCTGGCGCCAATCCTAACCCGGCAACATAGAAACACCAGCTATTAATTTATAGTAGTTGAACTTGTACACTTTTGCTGTGGCCGCAGCTTGGTGGGCGGCCTGTAATAGTTACATATCAGAAACTTCTGTTGGTGCAAGTGCCATCGCGCACTTGCTACTTTTTGCATTGCTTGTATAAACTTGATGCTTGAAATGACAAGTCTTTTTCCGCTTTAGAATATGAGCTGAGAATCAGTTGTTTTAATTACGAGCTCACACTAGTGGCATGTTAAGAAAAGATAACCCGACTAGCCTTGCTGCGAGTTAGAAACATAGGTGACTGTAATGCAGAATGTATGAAAATAAAAAATAAAAACTATGCATGCATGCAAGAAGTAAAAATAATGCAAACATGAATTTTAAACTGCCGGCTTACGCAGCACAATGTAAAGACCGACCTTTTTTTAGGCATGTGTCTGATTTGCTTCCATGAAGCAGGCGCTTTGGCCTTTTGGTTTATCCTCGCTTTCTGAAAGCCGGCTCTCACGTGACCAACAAACATTTTAACTCTGATGAATTCAGGGTCACCTTTGTGATTGACTCATCAGGCGTACGCCGGGTCACCTTTTCAGAGTAGCATCTTGCTGACAGGCAGGTTTAACCAAGTTTTGGCTTTTTGCCGGGTTAAAGGGTTTTGTAAGCTAAACTCAATGAGTTGGAAGCCCCCAAGTAACCAATGATCAACCAATAAAGACTCAACACACAATTTTGAGGCGAAACAACAAACTCTCTTATACAGAGCTGCCGGTCTTTATTTCATTGATCAAAATATGTATATACATGACGGAAGGTATGTACAAAAGGTATGACCCAGTCTATGACTTAGGTGTAGTATGGCCGGAGATGGGCAATGTTCCAGGGCCGGCTTCCCTCTTTTTCAAAGGTACATGATTTATCTGCCTCGCGTATATCAACGAGGTAATATGACCCGTTGTTGAGATTCCTGCTGACCACAAAGGGCCCTTTCCAAGGAGGTGAAAGCTTATGCATGCCTGTCTGGTCTTGTACCAGACGGAGCACTAAGTCACCTTCCTGAAAAGTACGGCTGCGAACTCTACGGCTATGATAGCGACGTAGGTCTTGTTGATAGATTGCTGATCTGGACGCGGCGAGGTCACGTTCTTCCTTCAGAGCATCCAGAGCGTCCTGGCGAGCTTGCTCATTATCTGATTCCACATAATCTGCCACTTGAGGGGAGTCATGACGAATATCGCTTGGAAGTACAGCTTCTGCACCGTAGACCAGGAAAAATGGCGTATAGCTTGTCGACCTGTTGGGAGTAGTCCGTATGCTCCAAAGTACTGCAGGTAACTCCTCTTCCCAGCAACCCGGCGTTCGTTGCAAAGGTACCATGAGCCAGGGTTTGATACCACGCAGCAATTCCTGATTGGCTCTTTCTGCCTGTCCGTTGGACTGAGGATGCGCAACCGACGCCAGATCAAGCCAGATGTGCTCCTGTTGACAGAACTGCTTCATGACTTCTTTGGAAAGATTGGTTCCATTATCTGTGATGATACTGTGTGGATAGCCGAAGCGAAATATCAACTTTTTTAGAAATTTGACGGCTGTAGCAGCGTCACAACGGCTAACCGGCTCGGCTTCTACCCACTTGGTGAATTTGTCCACAGCTACCAACAAGTGAGTATGTTTATTCTTGGAACGTTTAAAGGGCCCGACCATGTCCAGCCCCCAAACTGCAAAAGGCCAAGTTATCGGGATCATCCTCAACTCTCGAGCCGGCACATGAGCCTGGCGTGCATACTTCTGGCAATCATCACACTTGCGCACAATATCTTTTGCATCGGCGTGAGCTGTGAGCCAGTAAAACCCGTGCCGGAAAGCTTTTGCGACGAGTGATCATGAGCCGGCATGACGACCACAATCGCCAGAATGAATCTCATTGAGAATCGCACGAACTTCTTCAGGTGAAACACAACGCTGAAAAACACCAGTGACGCTTCGTCGGTGCAACTCGCCATTGACGATAGTCATAGACTTGGATCGTCTGATGATCTGTCGAGCGATGATTTCCTCTGCTGGAAGCTCTCCTCGGCTTAGATAAGCCAAGTAAGGGACTGTCCAATCCGGTATAGCATGCACAGTAGCCACTAGAGTCGCCTCTGGGTCAGGAATAGCCAAGTCTTCCTCCGTTGGCAACTTGACAGACGGGTTATTCAATACATCCAGGAAAACATTAGGTGGCACCGACTTGCGCTGAGAACCCAAGCGAGACAGTGCATCTGCTGCCTCATTCTGCTGGCGATCAATGTGATCAACTTGATAACCCTTGAAGTGTCCAGCAATATTAGTGACCGCATGTCGATAAGCCGCCATAAGGGGATCCTTAGAGTCCCATGTGCCAGAAACCTGCTGGGCCACCAGATCTGAGTCGCCCAAACACCTGACCCGGCTCAGGTTCATCTCCTTGGCCATTCGGAGCCTGTGAAGCAATGCCTCATATTCTGCTACATTTTTAGTACAAGGGAACATAAGTCTCAAAACATAACATAACTTATCTCCTCGCGGGGAAGTGATCACAACTCCAGCCCCCGAGCCTTCGAGCTGCCTTGAACCGTCGAAATATATGGACCAATACATCGTGTCTGGCTTCTCTTCGGGAGCCTGTAACTCTGTCCAGTCATTGATGAAATCTACCAAAGCCTAAGATTTGATTGCTGTGTGGGGCACATATTTGAGATGATGTGGACCGAGCTCAATAGCCCACTTAGCAACCCAGCCCGTGGCTTCCCGGTTCTGGATTATGTCCCCAAGAGGTGCCGATCTAACTACAGTGATTGGATGCTCGTGGAAGTAATGCTTCAGCTTGCGGCTAGCCATGAACACTCCATAGACCAGTTTCTGCCAATGCAGATATCGCTGCTTAGACTCTGTTAATACTTCACTGATATAATACACAGGGCGCTGAACTGGATATTACTTGTCTTCCTCCTTGCGCTCGACGACAACTGCAACGCTTACAGCCTTGTTGTTGGCAGCAATATACAACAACATAGGTTCCTTCTCATGAGGGGCAGCAAGGACCGGCGGCTCAGGCAACTGTTTCTTGAGGGCCTCAAAAGCCTGATCTGCAGCATCACTCCAAACAAAGTCATCTGATTTCCTGAGCAATTGATACAACGGGATTGCCTTTTCCCCAAGCCGGCTTATGAACCGGCTCAACGCCGCAACCCGCCCTGCCAGCTTCTGCACAGCATTAAGATTTGCCGGCTTAGCCAGGGTCGTGATTGCTTTGATTTTTTCTGGGTTAGCTTCAATGCCATGCTCGGAAACGAGAAATCCTAGAAGTTTTCCTGTAGGGACACCAAAAACACACTTCTCCGGGTTAAGCTTCATCTGGTGGACACAGAGATTGTCAAACACTTCCTTGAGATCCTCCAACAGGGTTTCTTTCTTCCGAGATTTCACCACGATGTCATCAACATATGCATGAACATTCCGCCCAATTTGCTTGTAAAAACAATTTTGGACACAGAGCTGATAGGTCGCCTGTGCACACTTCAGACTAAACGGCATAGTGGTATAATAGAAGGCCCCAAAGGGTGTGATGAAAGCCGTCTTTTCCTGGTCTTCCTGCTTCATCTTGATCTGATGATAACCAGAGTAAGCGTCCAAAAAGCATAAACACTCACAACCCGCCGTGGCATCAATGATCTGGTCAATGCGGGGCAAGGCAAAGGGGTCACTAGGACAAGCCTTATTTAGGTCTATGTAATCAACACACATCCGCCAAGTCCTGTTTTTCTTCAGAACAAGCACCGGGTTGGCTAGCCATTCTGGATGGAAAACTTCAACAATGAACCCGGCTGCTAGGAACCGGGCCACCTCCTCGCCAATAGCTTTCCGCCTCTCTTCATTGAAACGACGGAGATACTGGCGAACTGGCTTAAATTCAGGATCCACATTGAGGGAGTGCTCAGCGAGTTCTCTCGGTACACCTGGCATATCAGAAGGTTTCCATGCAAAGATGTCCCGATTCTCACGGATGAACTCGATGAGCGCGCTTTCCTATTTGGGATCCATATTCGCCCCGATGGTGAACTGCTCAGAGGAATTACCCGGGGTGAAATCAACTTGCTTAGTATCTCTAGCC
The DNA here is from genome assembly GCA_039707655.1 of Elymus sibiricus. Classification (NCBI taxonomy): domain Eukaryota; kingdom Viridiplantae; phylum Streptophyta; class Magnoliopsida; order Poales; family Poaceae; genus Elymus; species Elymus sibiricus. The sequence continues at coordinate 340,273,084 of CM077666.1, read as the reverse complement.
GACTTAAATTTGAGCAACGGGTCCGACTCCGTCGTTGGCTTCTTCAGAGATGTCCTGTCAGCCGGGTCGACGTTATCCTTGTAATACCGCAACTCTTCTGCAGCACAAGCGGACTCAGCGTATGCTGCATCTCCTTCCTCGCACTGAAGCGCAATTTCTTGATTTCCTTCTACTGTAATGGTTCCTCTCGGCCCTGGCATTTTCATTTTCAGGTAAACGTAACACGGCTGTGCCATGAACCGTGCATAAGCCGGCCGGCCAAATAAGGCATGGTATGGGCTTTTAAGCTTGACCACCACAAAGGACAAAAATTCAGAACAGTAGTTCTCCTCTGAGCCGAAGGCCACCTCCAGGGATATTCTTCCCATGGGATAAGCTGACTTGCCAGGAACGATGCCGTGAAAAACTATAGAGGACGGAGTCAACTGCTTATCGGACAGATTCATTCGCCGGAACGTGTCATATTACAGAATATTGATGTTGCTGCCTCTGTCCATGAGTACTTTGGTCAATGTATAACCGCCGACTTGTGGTGTCACCACCAGAGCTAAATGGCCAGGGTGATCGAGGAGGACTGGATGATCCGCCCTGCTCCAGGTAACCGGCTGCTCAGACCAATTGAGATAATACGGTGCTGTCGTCTCAACCATATGGGCAGCTCGCCGTTGCACCTTTCGATCCCGCTTGCAGGTGCTAGTGGTGAACACATGATACTGCCCACTATTCAACTGCTTCGGGTTACTCTGAAACCCTGACTGGCCGGCTTGATGCTGGTTTCCTTGATTGCTCCTCTGATTGTTGCCTCCAGTATTGCCAGCCCCCTGAAACCCGCCGTTCTGGCCACTGTTCCCTTGGAACCTGGGGCCTACGAAGGGCCCTTGTGAACCGGCTCCAGAGAAGCCGGACCCCTGATTGCCGGGTTGTCCGCCGTTGCCGCCACCATTATGATGGTTCTGGAAGATTCGTTTGGAGAACTCTTGCATGATATAGAAATTTTCCCAGGAGTGGCTGGACGGATTACCATTGAAACTGTGTTTTGGACATGGACCCTTGAGAGCCTCCTCGAAGCTAAGAGGGCGATTACCAGAGGACGGCCTTCTGGAACCATTGTTCTGGCGCTGACTCTTGTTACCAGCGTTTGTATTTGCCACCAAATCAGAGCCTCCCTCATAACCTTTGCGTTTACCACCGTTGTTGTTCTGCCCATTGCCATTGTTCTGCTGGTGACCCTTACCACCGTTTTTCTTGCCCTTACCGGATTTTTCCTCGTCAGATAGCGGATCCTTGGTATTATCTGATTCCGCATACCGGGTTAAGACATCCATGAGATCACCCATGTCTTGGGATTTTCTCTTGAGTCGCCCTAACTTCTGGACCAGGGGCTGAAATTTGCATGTTCGTTCCAGAACAAGCACTGCTTGTGCCGCCGAGATGCTATCCGAACTATGTATAACTTCCGCAACCCGGCGAGCCCAATGATGCGCTGACTCATCCTCACGCTGAACACAACGTTCGAGATCAATAATAGTGGTTGGCCTTTTGCAGGTTCCCTGGAAATTCTTGATGAAGCGCTCCTTCAGTTCCTGCCATGTGTTGATGGAATTCACCGGTGGATTTTTCAACCAAGTGCGTGCGGGACCTTCCAACATGAGAGGCATCTAACGTGCACACACTGACTCACTTGCACCCAACAGGTCCATTGCCAACTCGTAACTCTCGATCCACTCGGTCGGCTCCAGATTAGCTGTATAATTAGGAACCTTGCGGGGACCTTTGAAATCAGGGGGCATGCGTGTTTCTCGCAGCACCGGAACCAGACAAGGAGTCCCGATCATATGGCTTGACAAGCCCCCAAGCCGACCAGCTGTCTGGGCTGCACCGCACGCGCGTTTTCCTCCTCCAATGCTCGTAAAGCCCGAGCGGTGTCCACAATGTCCTGCCCATTCGGAACCCTGGGTTGATGCTGTTTCGCGGGTGGTTGGGCGGCCCTTCTGCGGTGCACGCTACTGGAAACTACTGGCGACTCAGGGTGTTGGCTCCTGGTGCGGCTCTGATGAGGCGTCGAGTGAAGCCGGTGCTGACTATGCGAATAGTTGGCCTGCTGCACCATTGCTGTCTTAAGCATCGTGATGGCGTTCCTGGCTTCGACCTGAGACGGACCGTCTCCCTCAATTGGGATCGCCACTAGGTTGTGAGTTGCTGCCAGCACATTGTCGACCGGGTTGGAGTAGTGTCCAATTGGGGTCTGGAACCGGCGAGACGGCAGCTGCTGTTGCTGATCTGGCGTATGATGCTGGGCCGGCTCCCTCTGTTGAGCCGGCTGCTGCAAGAGCGCCCCCCCCCCCCCCGGGGGGACAACTCCAGCCCCCGGGTTCGTCGGAGCCGGGGGATTGTCTGGCGTGGTAAACAGCTGAGTCGGCTCGATATCAGCCGAAAGCCGGCTTTGATGACGCCTTTGGTGGACAAGCTCCGATTCGGCCTGCCGGCGGCTTAAGTAATGAGCCTCTTCATCTAGACGATGTCTCTCCTGGGCGAGCCGGGCCTGCGCCTCTGCCATGCGGGTGTTCTCAGCATTGATATCCTCTTGGATCTTGGCCATCTGCTTGCGACACTTCGTGATGTCCGTGTTGCGTGCAGCTGCGTTCTCCACAGTAACCGGCTCGGCCAATAGGGCTGTCAGAGTATTCATCAAGTCCATAAGCGCCTGTGCCCCGGTTTTCTGAGAGCCAGCAGTAGTCGCGCCGGCTCCTCCTGAGCCGGCTAGGGTGAGGTTCTGCGCGGCCGCCGGATCGACCGGATCGCGCGCAGGATCTTGTCTACCCGCCATGTAGACCACCACAAAACGAGGCGGCTCAAGGACTTCTGGAAAGACTTCATCAGTGTATCCCAGCCTTCCGTCGTATAGGGGACGGATCGACCCGGTTTCTCCTGTTGAGGATTCGCCGTCAGATTGAATGAGCGTATCATCTCCCGACAAGGAGTTCTCCGACAAGGCCACCCCTTGGGTGAACTCTACAAAGGCGTGCTTCCGGTCGGCTTGTGGCGGGCCGGGTCTTGCCTGACTTGGACTGGCGCGGCGAGCCGACTCGATGTCGGTGACAGCATCCAACCCGACGGCCAACTCGCCGATGACACCGATGAAGGTATGGATCTTGCCAAAGGGGACCCGGTACCCGTACTCAATTGAGTTGGTGTCGGGGCCCCAGTACGAATCGTCGATGTAGAGCTTCCCACGGTGGCTCTTCGTCATCAAGCCGACCGCGTACCTCCCGAACCCTGGGAGAGCTCCCGCTAAGAACTCAACTCCACCGTGCGTAGGCCCCACGGTGGGCGCCAACTGTCGTGGTTTTGACACGGCAGATGCCCTTGTGAAAGGACTTAAAGATGAGGCCATCGCACAAGGGTGGAAGCATAGCGGGGTTGATCGGGAACGAGAAGACACGAGATTACCCAGGTTTGGCCCCTCGTGATGGAGGTAATAGCCTACGTCCTGCTTGATTATATTGTTTGGATCTCGATTACAAGGATGCGATCTCGCTAACCTAGCTCTCGAGGGATTGCAACTTAGTCTTTCTGGCCTAGGTGCTCCCCTTTATATAACAGGTGGAACCCTAGATTTACATGAGAGTCCGGGTCGTAATCCTAACCTGTCTCCTACATTTATTCTACTTATTCTCCAAGGCAATTTTCCCGCCGTATGTTTTTCTCCTTGAGTCGGCCCGTCCCTGAGCCGGCCTTTCTCATCGGGCCTCCATCAAAGCTGGGCCGATGAATATCTCCTTAGCCCCGCAGTGGGATAACCCGTTGAGCCCGCTCTATAGCCGGGTCATCTTCCTGCCAGGTCTACATGCTGGGAAATATCCCCAACAGCCATTATAACCTTAGTCTCTTCAACCTTTCGATCGCGTCCCACAACACAACAAGCACACCCACGACGACACATAGAAAGAGGATATCCAGCGGCGCTCCAATGGAGTTCGGCGTGCATCGTGTGGACACCCACGTGAGGGGGAAGGAACTCACGGTGGTGTACACCATCGACCCGGCCGTGGTGGAGGACTCCATCAACACCATGGAGCAGTTGCTTGCTAAGGACGACAAGTACAAAGTGGTCGGCTTCGACCTCCAGTACACCGCCGGTCGTCCCGGGGTTGATCAGGCGGTTGCCGTCGCCCAGTTGTGCATGGGCCATCACGTCCTCTTCTACCACTACTGCCTGGCCACAAGTGCTTGCGAGTGTTTCGCCAGGTTTGTCAAGAGCTCCGATCACAAGTTCGCTATGGTGGACACCGTCAACGATGTAAAAGTGCTCCAGATTTTGGGCTTGGCCTGCCCGAAGCTTGTCGACATCCATGGCCACTACAGGGCCTGGGGCAGCACGAAGAAGGACTCCCTGGTTGAACTTGCCGCGGCCATCATCGACCCCTACTACGAAAACATGAAGGAAGGTTCCAAGAGAAATCCTGGATCCTGGCACGGTGCCTGGGTGCGGAGACTGGATGAACCTCACCTCAAGTTTGTAGCCAACAACGTGTACACATGCTACGAGATGCACAGGCGGATCGTCGACATGAGGGAGTGCCTCCTTCCTGTAGATGACAAGGGATCGAGCCACCAGCAGAGCAGCAGCGGTAAGCGTCACAAGAAGTAGATGATGATTAGATATGATCGTTTATCCTAGTTTATTATGCATGTAATTGTTTACTTTGGTGTGTGCATATGTTATGTGTGTAGTCAGTTATGTAATTGGATGTTTAATTTGGTTATGCAATCATGTCCTTATAAGTATATATGTTGTTGTTCTATAGACAGAGAGCGTAGATGTTGTGCAGACTGAGCAAATCACATCGCACATGGATTAAACTACGGAACCCGTCAGTGATGATTTCATCAATCGCTGACAATTGCTTACCAGCAAGCGTTTTTCCACAACACACACAAGTTATTAGTAGGAATCTTCTGTGTTGTTATCGGTCTTCCCACACATTTCTGATTACTAACCTGTTTGCCGCGTATCACACACATCTTGTTAAGTTGAACCATTTCTGTTGTGTTGGGTAATCGCAAACAGTTCATCCGAGTGAACCACATGCCGTATATCGCACACACCTTGATCTGCCTCTCCATTTCTGTTGTGTTGGGTAATCACAAACAGTTCATCCGAGTGAATGGTATGCCGTGTATCGCACACACCTCGAACTGGCTGCCCGTTTCTGTTGTGTTGGGTAATCACAAATAGTTCATCCGAGTGAACTGTATGCCGTGTATCGCACACACCTCGAACTGGCTGCCCGTTTCTGTTGTGTTGGGTAATCACAAATAGTTCATCCGAGTGAACTGTATGCCGTGTATCGCACACACCTCGAACTGGCTGCCCGTTTCTGTTGTTCTGGCTCATCGCAAACAGTTCGTATGGATCAACTGTATGCTACGTTTCGCACACGCGTCTCTAATCTGAATCGTTTTTGATGTCTCCAGCATCGCACACAGTTCATCTTATTGGCGACGGTTTTATTACAGCACCATTTGCGATGCATGCATCGCACACAGTTTGGTCGCGGGGTCTCTGATTCATGTGTCGCGTTAGCGGTCGCCTGCAGTAGTGCCTGTTTGGTTCTTCTATGCCCAACCAGAGTCTCAGGGGCTACCGTATTTTTACTTTTATTCAAACTACCAAGTTCGACCCTCGAGTCCGTTCTTTGAAACCGACTCAAGGCTCGGGGGCTACTACTTGGTACGCGTTCCTGTGTACTTTCGGCAGCTTTTAGTCTTCGGACTATGCTGTGTCCGAAGAGGGCTACCGGATGGAACTAGTGTCAAACTAACGTGTAAAAAGAACGAGGGAACAAGCAGAGCTATTTCAAACATACCTCAAAGCCTCTAAGGAGGCCCTTGAAGACCTCGTGCATTCTGGCCTCTACAGACCGGAAGCTGCCCAGCGCCGTGCCGATAAGGGCATGATGCTCCTCCACGATAGAGGAGCCTGCCAGAGCTGCCTCCATCTCCTTGGGCCACCCCTTGTGTACATGCCCCGCGGTAGGAGGGGCAGGCGGACCCATCTTGGGTCCGCTCATCTTAGCAACGGAGGTGGAGGCCTCCGCCTGCTGCGGCGGTGTCATAGCCGCCCGGAGGGAAGCCTCGGGTTGGCCGAGCTCCCTCCCCTGGTCCTCGGCGGCCGAGGTGTGGATCTCGGCCGAAGGAATCCCGACGCCCACCCTCATGTCGATGGTGGTCGGGACCGGGTGGGACGTTGCCTCCCCCAGCCCTTCGGGGGCCACGGAAGGCACGGTGTGCTCGGCCGACCCGCTTTCCGCCATAAATGGCGAAGGGAGCCCGTCGACCTCGGCCACTTCGCCGATGTGGACACATTGTGGGCCGAACAAAGGATTAATTAGTCATTGTGCATCAAAATGAGTTTTTATAAAGAAATCAGGGAGGTTCTATAAAGGATACCTCCGGGGTGCCGGCCTCGTCCTGCGCGGCTGCACGAGGACGTCCTCCGATGTGTCGGAGAGGGTGACATGGGCAGGCACGGCTCGTTGGCCGACTGGTGCGGCCGAGGCCTTGCACAGTTTCCAGCGGCCCCGAGGAGGCTCTTCCTCCTCAACGTCCTCGGACGTTGCCCTTTTCCTTTTCGGGGAAGGCACCCCCTCCTCTTCGACGTCTTCGGACATCGCCCTCTTCCTCTTCGAGGAGGGCACTTCTTCCTCCCCCTCCATGTCCTCACCCTCGTGGGTGGCGGATACATGGGTGTCCTCGGACGCAAGCAGATGCGGAGGCCGCCCCTCCCCTTCGGCGGCTTCTGCCCCTTGGCCGGAACCACATATGGTTCCTCGGCCAAGAGCACCTCGAGCTGGGGAGACTTCTCCTCCTCGGGCAGCGGCGCTGGGCATCGCATCTGCTGCGCCCTGGGGATCCACTTCTGAGAAAGATGCCCCGCAGATGACATTTCGGAATAAGTATCAAAAGTTACCTCGTTGGCATCATGCTCGGCGTCTAAGCCGGGGTCCGCTCTTTCCCCGGGGAACTCGTTCTTGGACGGCTTGAATAGCACCGTCCACATCCCGGCCAAGGTGGAGTGGAAGAAGCGCCGCAACGTCGGCACGTCCTCGGGCTTGTGTGCCCACATCGGGCTCGCCCGAAGCTGGAGTGGTAGTATGCGGCGGTGGAGCATGACATTGACCACGTCAACCAGCTTGATCTTCTTCTTGTCTGCGTGAGTTTTAATCCTTGTTTGCAGCAAGAAAATATCCTCGGGGGAGCCCCAGTCCAGGCTCTTCCTCATCCAGGAGGCCAGCCTCTTTGGAGGAGCCCCTGTAAACACAGGGACCTCGGCTTGGCCATTGGCGAGCGGCTCGGTGATGTAGAACCACTCTCTCTGCCACTCCTTGACCATTTCCATGAATGTGCCCTCGTACCAGGCGACCTTCTGGATCTTGCTGATCATGGCTCCGCCACACTACGCCAGTTCGGAACCGCTAGACTTCGGCTTGATGCCAAAGGTCTTCAGCCATAGGCCGAATTGCAGCTCGATGCAGAGGAAGGCGTCGCAGACGATGATGAACGTCGCGAAGTGGAGGATGGAGTTCGGGGCTAGATGGTGGAAATCTAGCCCGTAGTAGACGAGGTGGGGAACGAAGACGACCCTCTCCCCTGGCTGGGGAGTGGGAACCCTCTGGTTCGGCTCCGGGGGCCGGCAGGCGGCGTCGGTGGGGATGTACCCCCCGTCCCGTAGCTCCTAGATCACGCCCTCCGTGATGAGGGAGCCGGCCTAGTGTCCCTTCAGTGTCGCGTCTGCCATCGCTGGGGGTGGGAGCTTTGAGCATGTTGAAGGGGATGAGTGGGTTTGGGATTGTATCTGGGCGCTGGAGCTCAGGAGGCAGTGTGCAAGGAGGGTGGAAAGGGAGCGTGAGGAGCTGCAGCTGCCCCCCTTTTGCTCTTATAGGCCAGTGAAAGGCCAAGAGTCCCCCTCTAGCTGCATCAAAAAAATCGCCACGAACCCACAAAAGATGCCATTACGCGCACAGGGTGAAACAAAATCTTAATGATATCCCCCAAAATACGGGCACGATCTCTGCTTTGATGAGACGTGCCAATGAGAAAACTGCCTCGGGCCGCGATTCGAGTAATAGTAATTGCCCCGCCCACACTCGAGTGGTGACGCTTCGTGAAAAGTTGTCAGGCTAGGCAGTACTATTCACGCCTACCCGGTTGGCCTTCGAGGCTAAGTTATCTCGTGTCTTTGGATACAGTTAAAACCATGGTTGGAAGGTGGATTCCATCGAGAACAGATCCGGTGGGAGCTCGCGAAGAACAAAAAAGATACCGAATTATGGAAGAACTAATCTAAGGGGAGAGCTCATCTGTCAAACCAAAATCTCCAAAGCCGACTACAAAATACCCAGGGGAACTCGTCTGTCAAGCCGAAGACTCCAAGGCCGAAGTCATATATCCGAAGTATATCGTCGTCCTCGGCATAGAAGACTAGTTCGGGGGCTATTGACGCTTTCCTGGACTAGGGGGGATCAACCTAGTCGGTCTACAGTCCATGGGCCGAACCCACTGCCCACCACTTTTATGAGGATGGACTCCAAAAGCCTCGCACCTTGGCGTGATCAAGATGGACTCTGCCGAAGACTTGACATGTACTCCAAGGACAACATCGGCCGCCGGCGTAGGAACCCCTAGATGGATAACCGACCATGTGTAACCCTAGGTACCCCCAACATCTATATAAGCTAAGGGGTTTAGTCCGTAGAAGCGACGATCACAATTACAACCACCTAGCCTTAGGGTTAGAACACAATTTTACGATCTCGAGGTAGATCAAGCTTGTACTCGGTACACCATCGTTAATATAATCAAAGCAGGACGTAGGGTTTTACCTCTTCGAGAGGGCCCGAACCTGGGTAAACATCGTCTCCTTCGTCCCTTGTTACCATAGATCCGAGATCCACAGCTCGGGACCCCCTACCCCGAGGTCTGCCGGTTTTAGTACCGACAGATACGAATTGCCTTCTGTGCGGGCAACAAGTTGAGGAAGACATTGACCACATGATATTCACATGCCCATTTAGCAAAACCTGCTGGACAAAACTGGGATTTGATTGGGGGAACCAGAATGATAGATTTGCCTGGCTGCAAAGTGCAAAAAACTCTTGGAGGAGAAAACTATTCATGGAGATCTTCTTACAAGCCTCGTGGAGCATTTGGAAGGAAAAGGAACAACAAACATTTTAGAAACATTGCTCCCACATTCAAATCGTGCCTGGACAGATTTAAAGAAGACTTTGGGATGCTTCAATACAGGGTGAAGGAAGACAAGAAAGCTTTCATTTTTCTTATTTCTAGACTCTCTACCACCTACTTAAAACTACCCCTCTAGATCTTGCCCTCCACAAAGTGGGACTTGGAGATGTAAATGCATGTCTTGTACAGTGTAACTTTTTTTGCCTAAGGGCGTGTTCTGAAACTGCCCAGCTTCTCCAAAATTTCCGAGATTCAGCTTCTCGCATGACTTCTCGCTTCAGGTGGCGACTTGAAAAGCGTTCGGCAACGCAGCTTCCGCTTTCTGTCGTTAGGCATGGGGCTGCCAGCCCATTTGGCGGGATTGGCAGGCCAGGTTGGAGCCCAATACAAATTACCAACGCACGCGAGAGAGAGTTCGGAAAAGAAACTCGAACCGGTACGCTGAAAGTCACTTGGCGGTGGCAACCCAGCGTAATTCGCCTCAACTCCAACTTCTTCTTTTCACGGATCTGGAAAAGAGTTGCTTCCCCAACTTCTCCTTTTTTTACACTAAGACAGGTCGCCAACTTCTCGATTCCAGCTTCCTGGAGCCGGAGCGTTCGCCTCAGCTTCATACGTGGAGTTGACGAAGCTGGGAACTGGAGCATTGCCGAACACGCCCTAAGTAATACATAACAGTGGGAGCCTCTCCCACTGTCACAAGTTCTCAAAAAAAAGTCCTTTGTTCACTCATCTATTTATCACAGGTTTTATTACCGAACTCGATCAAGTGAACACCCCTCCATTATCACATGTGGCTGCAGCACCCATGGAGTCAAGCCGGAGACGACGCCCTCCTCTAGTGGGACATGTAAAATTTAATGTTGATGTCGGAGTCTTTTTGGATCACAATACAGGAGCAGCTGCAGCGATATGCTGAGATATAGATGGTACATATCTTGGTTTCGTCAATCTTGGTGATACGAGGTCTATGCCTCATTAGAGGCAATTGCCTGTAGAGAAGCTCCATCTTTAGCAACAGATCTTGGCATGCAAAATCTTCATATTACATCAGATTGCAAGGGAGTGGTGAACCATATTCATGAAGGCAATGGAGGTTCTTATGGGAATATCATCAAAGAGATCAAGCAGATGGAGAAATCCTTTAGTTCATGTTTTTTTGTGCATGAACTCTGAGCTTCAAACTTTGAGGCTCATAAGTTGGTTAGGTTAGGCATCTCCCTATCTCAAGGGAGACACATTTGGTTAGGCAATCCCCATGACACTAATGTAATACCTGTAATTGTTACCTCTGGTTAATAAAGCCTAGCGTACTTTGCTAAAAAAACAAAGGGGTGTGTTTCTAAAAAAAAGGCGTGCTAGGCATCAGGCAGCTGACCTCGCGTGGGGGATCAACAGCCTTGCCAGTCCATTGATTAGCTCGATCTGGCGTCAGCATTTATCCCTCTATGCTAATTAAATTAATTAATGAAGCAAAATAGCCACCACTAGCTTCCCGCTTTTGTTGCAAATTCATTGTCCATGGAGCCAGCTTGCAAGCGCTTGAAGCAGCGTGTTGTTCTCCATGGTAGCACATGTCTGTCTCACTAGCAGGCAGAGGAGCGGAGGCACGCGGCACCTGCATATTGGCCCGTCGTTGATTAGCTTGTATAAGCAATGGATAGTGACGAGTTCAAGTAGCTTTGAAATATAAATCTGTTCATGAACCCAGCTTTGGTTACTTTATCTGACACCACATCAATCATTGATAGATTTTGTGGCCGCGGACTGGTCCCCCTATTCACGGACGGATGCGTAAGAAAATTTATGGGTCGTCGTTGGAGATGCCCTTACCTAGCCCACCTATACTCAGTTTACTGATCTCCTCCCTATGAATGCGAAACGCCACCGTGCACCCGCAGTCCAGGCCCCCCGAATCCCGAACCCACGAACTCCAAGAGGCAAGGGCGTCGATCCGTTGGAGCATACACGCGTCGCACATCAGCTCCTCCGATCCGCGGCGTGGGTGGGGCATCTCCATTGCTACAAGAGGTTAGCTCAGCTCTAGTGAGCCGGATGTGCGCTTCTTCGCTCCTCCCCAATTCCATCCGAAAAAGGAAAAAAAAAACCAAACAAGCACAGCGAGTTGGCCGAGGCAAATCGCCGGCGATGAAGCGTCGGAACCCTCCGTCGGGCGCCGGATTCCCTGGAGGAGAGGGCCCGGGGTGGGAGGCGAAGAGGGAGCGGCCTAATGGAGGTTGGAGAGGAAGACCGCCGGCGCCCGTGGTGGAAGTGGTCACACGCCGAGGCCATGAAGAAGAAGCCCAAAGTTGGTGGCGGAGCAGCCTTGGTCGGAGATGGCGGAGGGTGGCGGATGGAGACTGAGGCGGAAATGGCGGGGCTTGATGGACGAAGCTGCGGCAGTGGAGGGTGTCGTGGGAAACGAACACCTATGGGATCAAGGAGATCCCTTACGGTTCGGCAAGGGGAGAGGGTTGCACAAAGAGCAGAACTAACGAACAGCACGCGGGGGATTTACCCAGGTTCGGGCCGCACGGATGCGTAAAACCCTACTCCTGCTTTGATTGTATTATTGTGGATGTTCTTGGCCAAGTTCTGGGAGCTACAGTAGCAGCTACGCATGCAGAATGGGCTTTCGAAGTGCCTCCCTCTTCCCTGTACGTCTCGGGCCTCCTTTTATATTAGTCAAAGGGGCTACCACAGTGACGTACAAGATAAGGCATGAGGTGGAAAGTAACTACAGTGTTACCACAGTATTATCATACCTAACCCTGACGGCTTAGGACAAACTCATTAAATGCACCGTGAGGTGTCCGTCGAGGTGTCCCTTAGCTTCTCGGGCTTGGAAAAGCTTTACAGGGGATGGGCAAAAGCAGCCATCCCATCAACACCGCTTAAGCATCGCGTGGCCAGCATTACGCCACGTCACCATGAGGACAAGCCCTAAACGACAAGGCTGGCCGCTGTACTGGAGCGATAGCGCTGTACTGTGCAGGGCCTTGCCGGGGCTGAATCCTTGCCGGGGCTGAATCCTTGCCGGGCCCGGGGTTTGTCGGGACCGGATCCTTGCCGGGCCCGGGGCTTGCCGGGACCGAATCCTTGCCGGGCCCGGGGCTTGCCGGGACCGGGTCTTGTCTGGCGCGAGGCCTTGCCGGCAAGGGTCTTGCCGGGCCTCCGCAACCCTTTGGTCTTCTGTTTTCTGGTCTGATCGTTGACTTGAATGTCTCCTTGTCGTCTTAGTCTCGTGATTACTCCTAGCTATTCCCCGGCAAGGCTTGCCGTGGAACGGCTACAACTGCCCGTGCACAAGTAAGGGGTACTAAAAAGACTCATACTTTGGTACACCGACAGAGGGTTTCTTGGAACGAGCTGGTCGGAGGCGGCGGAGAACAGCGCGGATGCGGCTATCGGCGGAGAAGAGAACGAGTGGTGTTTGCCGGAGACGGAAAAGGCGAGTCCTTGCGAGGCCGTGGAAGGGGACGGTGGAGGAGACGTGAGGGGCGATGAGGTCAAGGAGGAACTGTACGATTGGAGGTGGACGGAGGCTGTGAGCCCGGAGATAATGGCGCTGATACTGCGGGGCAGGTTGGCCGCCGACGAGATTGCGCGCGGCGCCGCGGCGGTGTGCAGGGCGTGGAGGGAGGCCGCTGCGTCGCCGGACATGTGGGGGGACGTGGACATAGAGGCCTGGTGCCGCCGCGTCAACTGCCGTGTCAGGGCCGACGCAGCTGTGCGCCGCCTTGTCGCCCACTCCCAGGGCACGATCCGACGGCTCTCCGCCTATCGCGTCGGCGACGCTGCGCTTGCCTACGTCGCCGCCTCGTAAGTCGCGCTGCCCCCTTTGCCTGGCCAAAAAGTTGGAGAAGCTGCCGTGATATGTTGATGCCTTGTGAATTGTGGTGAAAAAAAACACTGCTTGAACTATAAATTCCCTATCTGATTATCTAGTTTTGCACCCCATTTAGAACTGTGGTGCGATGACTGCTAATAAATTTTCCAATTTTGCATCAAAAGTTCGGGAGTTTCATAGTTTGGAACTGTGAGAACCTATATATTTGGGGTAATAATTAATTTATTGCTTTCAAGCTGTAGAATTTTGCCTACGAGCTATTGTGCATTAGAGCTGCTGCTAGAGTTTTTTCAGTTTAGTGATCAGGCACCAGTGGTGACACTGTAAAATCCATGTTTATACGATCACCATTTGTAGGTGTTAGCTCACTTTTGTATTTAAAAAAAGTTTTGCTAACACAACTCATACGTTTTTAGTCTTACAGAATGAATCGGAGTTCAGAGCCATACTTTTTTTACAGCGATTACACCGTCACACGCAGGCACACACCCACGCAAGTGCATTGGGGATAAACCTCCGCTAATTTGCTACTGAAGGGCATCTGCTTGTCTGCAAATGTGGACAACATGATCTGCTATTTTGATTTGACATAATGATAATCTGCTGTTTTGATTTGACATAATGATAATCTGCTATTTTGATTTTATGATGTGTGGATACTGTTACATGACATTAGGGCCAACCTTTGTTTTCTCTCAAAGCAAAATGAGAACCACTAGTTTCAGAGGATGTCGTTTCTATTTTTTCTGAGGCTTCTTGTCATCTGAAGAAAATCACCACCAACTAGCTAATCTATTTCTTGATACACATTCACATATTGCTTAATTTGTATTGGAGTACCATAAGAAATTAGGACTATAACATTGTTTGTGGTACTTCTCTATGACATTATCTGTAATGCCATTGCTGTGTTACGTGCACTGATTGGCTTAACAGTACTACTGTACATCTTCTCTTTTCTGTCATATATGCTGCAAATTTGGCACCTAGTTTAACATTGCTGCAACTACTCGCGTTGTGATTGTGATGGTTAATTTTCACTGGACAGTGGGAAGTTGCTTAATGTCCTCCAGATCCCGATGAGCGAGATATCTGACCAAGCAGTGGAGAAGTACGTGGGAAGCCTTCCTGCTCTAAGAGTGTTGGACATCAGTTACTGCCTGAAAATCACATCGAGGGGCATGGAAGCAATAGGCCGACGATGCAAGTCGCTTGCTCAGCTGAAGAGGAACATGCCTCCACAGCCTCCCCAAGGCAACAATGCAGCACCTAAAGTGGTCGAAGACGAGGCCCTGGCGGTTGCGAATACCATGCCGATGCTCAAGCAACTTGAGCTTGCATATGGTCTGTTCAGTGATGTTGGCCTTGATGCCATCCTCACCAAATGCCCTCTACTGCGTACACTGGACATACTTGGCAGCTTTAATGTCAGGCTTGACGGCGACATCGAGGAGAGATGCTGCGCTCTCGAGTCGTTCCGGGAGCCATGGGAGCCTGATTACCACGAGTGCTCGAGCAGTGGTGGCGATTACGACTATGATGACACCGAAAGCGATGATTGACTCAATGTGGTGCAAAATCCAGGGGGCTAACCGGTTGGCTTTTCGGGATATATCAGAAACTGCAAGCTTCCTTTTGGTTAGATGAAACATCAATTTGAAATGCTTACTGTTGTCTGACCGAGTTAAGCATTGTTTTTAGCTTGGTGTCTGTCTTCTGAGGTAATTGCTCTGTATTTGTGTTCTTGATTGTGTGGATTGATCCTGCAATGTTACTTTGGAAAAAGAACGTGTGTGGAGTTATTGACTGGGGATTTGGCATGTGCAATCTTGATTGTTCCTGAATGCTACTTTTGCTTAGTGTTTGTAGGAGTAAAAATGTTGGCCTTCTCTTATGGTTTGGTAGGTGCTGCTTTGAACTAGTCAAAGTAGCGGCTAACATAATGGGACATGACGTTTTTGGAGACCAAATGTTTAAGAGTAAGTGTTACCAGAAGACTAGCAAATCTAGAACAGAGTCATTCATAATTCATGAACAAAAAGCAGGAAATAAATACAAATTCATCAAATTTTCAATTGAAGAATTGGCAAGGGCCGCGCGAACGCATACCCCCTCTACCACAAATTATGACGTCCACTCTCCCACTTGGGAAGATGGTAAGCCAACGCATCCACCAAGTGCAATGTGGACCATTAGCCTAGGCCATGACTCTTCTTGATCAGCCATCGACCCTGTACAGGTAAGTATGTTTAAAGGTCGAACCATGCCTTTGTTATATAGCACAGTTCCTGTTCCAACCTGCTCAGGCAAGCGATGTGGTACTAAACAAGGGTAGCGACCTGATGACCTAATCTGTAACGTGCTACTACTCGCGTGTTACCACCGGGCTGCCATGTTCGGGCCTAAACATGGGCCTCCAGTAGACCCAGCCAGTTGTCCTCCAACTGTCCAGCCGTCCTGGAAGAACGCAGGAGGGAGGTATCCAATCAGAGAAGCGGCAGAGGCACCACCAACACGCACCGCCGATACACATACGCACTTCGATTCCACCGGAGCAAGTGAAGGGGAGGGGCAGGGAGGTAGACGGAGGAGGAGGAGGAGGAGTCATGGTGATGTGGGTGTTTGGCTACGGCTCCCTGGTGTGGAACCCCGGGTTCGCCTACGACGCCCGCCTCGTCGGCTTCGTCAGGGACTACCGCCGCGTCTTCTACCAGGGTGGGTACCTTTAACTCACTGATTACTCCGGCGGCCACTTGCCCGCGCCGCGCTTCTCAGATCTGTCTCGCTGACCCTCTGTTTTTTCTTCTTGGATTTTTGTCGCCGGATCGATAGGGAGCACGGACCACAGGGGGACGCCGGAGTTCCCCGGGAGGACCGTCACGCTTGAGCACCAGCCTGGGTCCACATGCGTACGCCGCCCAACTCTCTGCTCTGACTCTGAGTTTAGGATAAACCCCTCGTGTGCTAGGATTGGTGGGAGATATCAGTTTCTTATTTCTGTTCCTCACTGTCAGTGAGTTATTGATCAGATAGTGATTGCATAGTAACGTTGGATCAGATGGTGATTGTCTGTGTCAGCGATCTTGAACCGGAATGTTGAAGCTTAGTTTATATTGGTATGGAGTGCATTAGGATGGCGAATCGTACCTTCGCCGAGTTATCTCAGAGAAATCATGAGGACCTAGATAGTACATGTAAAATGGGTTCGCAAGTTCGTTAGTTATCCGCGTCTATTCATTAGAATAATATTGTTATGTTATTCTGTACTAGTATTTGTTTCATGCTCTTGGCAACTCTGTTAGCGGAGTATTAAAAGATTTTGCAACTGAATTTCTGTTGTACAACTGCAGTGGGGAGTTGCTTACAAAATTTCAAGGGAGCAAGATAAGCAGACAGCCCTGGAGGTAAAAAGAAGACTATACGTATAGACTAAGTCAGATAGTACGTTTAGTTCATCATTGCTGTACTTTGTAAATGATTATGCACATTCTTTCCATTGTTCGAACAAGAGATAATGGTATGACTATGCTTTATGCATAGGTAATGATTATGAGAATGCTGTTGTTTGTCTGTCATAATGGAGATAAATAGATTGGTTAATGGTATGAGTATGCTTTATTATATAGCTCGTTGAGATATTGTCGATTCAGCCCTGAGCTAAGAAAATCATTTTTTTCTTTAAGAGAAAAAAGTAAGTGAGAACCCTCATTTGAATTCGGATACTTTCTAGCAGCCCGTTTGTGCATCAAAGTAATACTGCCCTTGATCGGTGTTTTCATAAACCGACTTTGAGTTGGTTACCTGCATCTATTGGCAATTTACCTTCAGCCTTGAATTGCAGTATCTGGAAGTAAGAGAGAAGCAATATGATGAGAAGGTTTACCTTGACTTGTATACAGTAAGATATGACTACCAAGTGCTTGAATTATTTCTTATGCTCCAGATGTTTGATGTGTAATTACTCATTAATTTTGCAATGTTCCAGGATTCTTCCCCCAAAATACCAGCAGTCCAAGATATGATGGTGTAAGTGGTTTTGTGGTCTTAAAATGAGCTATTGGTATAATTGCTTAAAAACCTGATGGAACTGAATTCTACCAACAGATATTTAGCCACCACAAATAAGGAGGCCAACCAAAACTATCTGGGTCCTGCTCCGTTGGAAGAAATGGCCAAGTATAGCACCTCCTTAACTTCAGCATTATTTGTTTGAACTGAAACTGTGGTTAATTTTGATGGTCATCTATGTGATGTTCAGGCAAATCTACCTTGCTGAAGGCCCGACTGGACCTAATAAAGAGTATCTGTTCAAACTCGAGGACGCGTTAAACAAAATAGGTAAGGTTGCCACTTATGTTTTCATTTTTCTTATAGAACAAATGCAAGTGTGTCCATCAGTTATGCGTTCATGGCAGGTGTTGTGGATCAACATGTTCAGGATTTGGCGAATGCTGTGCGCAAGTATGCAGAGACCATGTAATAATCTCATTAGAGGATCACCTGAAGGCGGAATCAATTGTTGCGGAAACATCTTTGTTCCTGTAAGGTCTGAATAGCTTGCGAGTTGTGAATATATTCATGCCCCTCTATAGATGGCAGTATAAAAATTACATTAGTGAGATGGTAATGGGAGCTACTGGTTCTCCTTCTATTTTACTCACACCGAGGACCAATGCAAGGAGCCTAGAAAAATTAGAATGGGACAAAAAAATTGAACTCGCTTGTGCGAACATAGAAGTCCTTTGTGCGAACATAAAATTCAGATTCTTCGTTGATTCACAAATTTCATTCATTACAATCTGCAAAAAAGAAAAGAAAAACATGCCCTTAGACCATTGTATCAATTCGCTTGATACATTTTCGGATGACAAATAGATATGCTGTAAAAATGTACTCACAAATTCAGTGAGTGGTTGCTCCTTTTCTGTCCTCACTGTCCAGTTCAGATTTCTGAATGCTCAGAGAAGCTAGCTTTTTTTTGAGAAACTTCAGAGAAGCTAGCTAAACGCAGAGCTCAATGCTATACCGTACCTATCCTCTTCGATGTCTGAATTTGTTATGGGTATCACGACACCGAGTAGTACAAGTTGAATCCTGGTCTAGCGCCCGGATTCGCAGTTGGTCTTGACGAAGGTGATCCTCCCCCGGCGCAGGTTGTACATGACCTGAAGGTTCTGCTGCTGGTAGTTGCCGAGGATGGACACCCCGTCCGTCTTGCCCATCATGAGGCACATCATCCCGCTCTCCCTGTCCTCCACGAACAGCTGCTCCTTCTCCAGCCTCAGCCACTCCCCGTCGAACGCCAGCGACACCGACGGCGCGTACACGCGGCTCATCGTCGCCCCGTCCGGCAGGAGGAAGCAGAGGTCCAGCCCCAGGCTCGACCCGGACCCCCGCGGCAGCCTGATCTCCTCCTCCAGGTCGTCCACCAGCTCCTCGTACAGTGACTCCTCCAGGAACGTGATCGTTGACGCGATGTCGATGATCATCCCGTACGCGTCCGGCCCCGTGCCGCCGCCGCCGTCGCCGTCGTCGGACACGGGAGGCGCCGCCACGTTGGGGTTGGGGTTGGGAGTCGTGGCGTTCATGGTGCTCCTGAAGGAGGACATGGCCTTGTCGCCGATGGACAGCCCGTTGAGGTTGAGGTAGTAGTAGGACGGGTATCGCGGGTTGATGGACATGGGCACCACGATCCGGTCCGACGCGTTGCGGATGGCGGTGGCGTCGGCGCCGAGGACCAGCCTCCCCGCGCTCCTGGAGGCGGGCGGGGGCAGGCAGTACATGAACCTCCGCACCGACAGCTGGGACACCAGCGAGAGCGGGCCGCGGCCGAGGCCCACGACCCCCGACACCTGCGCGGGCGGCCCTCCGACGCTGGAGCTGCTGCAGCCGAAGACGACGCCGTGGAACGCGTCCTCGCCCATGGTCAGCTTGTCGACGGCCAGCGTGCCCCTCGTCGTCGAGTTCCCGCCGTACGTGTAGGTGTACTGGCACACGTCGTCGTCGTCGTCGTCCTCGCTGCCGCTGCGGCCGCACCGGTGGGCGTCCAGCTCGTCGCACGTGTCGCTGTTGCACGGCACCACGGCGTAGGTGGTCGAGGCCATGGGGTTGAAGACGGGGTCTTGCTGGCGGTAGCACTTGACGCAGGGCTGGCACTGCGTCCAGATGAGGTCGCTGGCCGTGTCGATGGCCGCCGTGAAGCAGTGCTGCGGCGTGCCCAGGCCGAGCTTCACCAGGTACTCGCCCCCGGCCGACAGCACCGGGGCCTCGCCCGCCACCACCTTGCGGTTGCGGGTCGGGTACATGCGGGGCGTGATGCTGGCCAGCCGGTCCCGGCTGCGCTGGATGGCGCGCCTGAGGAGCTCGTGGTCGGTGATGTTGAGGCTTCCCGTGTCGACGGCGTCGACGCGGGCGAGTTCGAGGTGGTAGGACTGCCGCGGCGACTGCAGGCAGTACGCCGGGAGGACGAGGAGGGCGAGGAAGAGTCGCAGCGGTATGGCGTCCATGGCGCTGTACGTTGTACTATGGTGGACTGACATGCACACACCACGACGAGAATTTGCGTGTTGGTCAGTAGTTAAATGGGTTAAGTAGATCACAAGCAGCGGTAATTAATTGTTCCCGATTTGTTCGAGAGCACAGAAAGGCAGTGGAGGAAAGGTGAACTGGTTGAGGGTAGCGTCGCTTCGTTGCATGACATCCTTGTGTTCTTTGCACGAATGCTTTCATCTGTTTCGGAGTTTGCTAATTAGCACTAGATGGTGATTATGTTCTATGAGAAATGAGACAAACAACAGATAGGCCAAAATGCATTCTCTCCGTTTCAAAATGTAAGGTGTATCAGACACTAGATTCATCATAAAATATATTTTCTGATTTTATTGGTTTGGTATTGTAAATCTTGATATTATTTTCTGAAGCTCAATCAAACATCGGATAATTTGACTTTGGAAAACACTAAGATACCTTATATTTTGGAACAGAGGGACTAAGAGTTAATGGAAGGAGATGTCCTAATCCCCCTGCCAGCTAGTAATTCATTAGCTCCTCGGAAGCAAAACCCTAGATCCCCATTGGCAAGAGGGGCGTAGACAAGATCCCACACAACCTTACACTCCCCCCTCCCCCCCCCCCCCCCCCCCCACACACCCGATTCACCCGCGCTTTCTTAACCAGGAGAAAGCTTGACACCGTTTGTCGAACTCCTGGATTGTGCCCATCGGAAGAAGCACTACCGACATGGCATGAGTTGGCATTGTGCAAAGTGATGCATGGGTAAGAATTGCCCTAGCATCAATAGAGAGAAGTTAGCCACACCAACCGACGAGTCTTCTACCCTCTTTAGAAATGAGAGGGTGAAAGGCCGAAAGATATAGTTTCCGCAATGACAGAGGCAGTACCAGATAAGGAAGGGGAAAATAAGAGATCTCGTAACCTAAAGTATTTGTAAGAGACGCTGCTTGATCATCGCCGGCTTGAATGGGAACAAACGAGCTTTTTCAAAGTTTATATGTAACCAGTGGCATCTGAGAAAGACTTAAGGACCGCTTTAGGTGAATAATTTCATTTGGATCCGCCATTATTCCTTTAGAATAATGAGTATGTCATCAACATATTGAATTATAGGACAAGGCAAAGAAGCGTCAAGGGGGAGGGAAATCATGTGGTCTAGACTCGCAGATGCCATCATACGTTGAAGAACATTGCCGACAATGATGAAAGGGAACGGGGATAGTGAATCGCCCTGCCTCATGCCCCAACGTCTTTGGATCCAAGGGTTTCCCGTTGAGAAGAACCAAGGTTGGCTTGAGGTATTAAATCGTGAGAACCAGTTACACCAGAGATCCGGGGAACCTTTCGCATGTAGCACTTGCATGAGTGCAGGCCAAGACACCGAATCAAAATCTTTCGAAAGTTTAGTTTTTTTGTGTCAATGATCAAGGCCGTTGATTGTTGATTTATGATTTGAATGAGATTCTTCTGTCGAGGATAAAACAGACTAGACTCCCGATATTCACGAATAGCGCATAGTTATGATGATTCTTCATGGCATGATCAATATATAAGCATTACATCCAAGACAAGTAGACCGAAATCTGTCAGCATCTACTACTATTACTCCACCCCTTCACCGCTATCCAGCATGCATCGCAAGGTATTAAGTTCATAACAAACAGAGTAATGCTTGAAGCATGATGACATAATGTATACAAAGCAAGATCAAATAATATGTTCGAGCCCCATCGTTTTACCCTTAGTAGCAAAAATACAAATACGTGCCTTGCAACTCCGCCTGTCACAGAGTAAGGACACTGCAAGATTGAACCTACTACCAAGCACCTCTCCCACTGAAGATAAATCAATCTAACTGGCCAAAAGAGATAGATAGATCGGAGAGAAATACAAGGGAATAAAATCACACATATATAAATATCAGAAAAGACTCAAATACTTTCAATGCATACTTTGATCATAAACCCATAATTCATCGGATCCCAACAAACACACCGCAAACGTTACATTGAATAGATCTCCGAAGAGATCATTGTATTGAATATCGAAAAGAGAGAGAGAAAGCCATATAGCTACTAGTATGGACCCGTAGGTCCTGTGGGAACTACTCACACATCATCATGGAGGCCTGCCTCCGTGATGGATTCCCCCTCCGGCAGAGTACCGGCGGAGGCCTCCAGATGGGATCACGGAAGAACAGAGGCTTGCGGTGGCGATAAAATTGTTTCGTGTCTCGCTCTGGGGGTTTCTGGATTTTAGGGAATTTATAGCGCTGAAATTAGGTCAAACGAAGGCCTGTGGGACCCACAAGCTCAAGCGGCGCCCCCCTCGGGGGCGCGCCCCTTGAACTTGTGGCCCACCAGCAGGTCTTCTGGCCTCCCCCTGAAGCTTCTAGGGTCTCTTCTGGTCCATAAAAAATCACCGTAAAGTTTCATCGTGTTTGGACTTTGTTTGGTATGGTTTTTCTGCGAAACAAGAAATAGGCAAAAAACAAGAACTCACACTGGGCACTAAGTTAATAGGTTAGTTCCCAAAAATGATATAAAATGACATATAAAGCATACAAGATTGATAATATAATAGCATGAAACAATAAAAAATTATAGATACATTGGAGACGTATCAGTGGGCGGTGGCGGGCTCAAGCGCGTTCTCGGCACCGTCGCCCACGACGCTGCCTGCACCACCCCTGTGATGCGCCCTCCTCCAACCCAGTGACGCACCTCCTTGAGGTGGGCGGCGGCAGAGGTGGCGCAAAACCACGCCGACGGTGATGGAGGAGCCCCGCGCGCGGTGGTGGGCTCAAGCACGTGGAGGCGCCGCCCCGACTTCTTCTTGATTTTTCCGTTCCATGTGTTGCGAGCTCCTCACCTAACCGTGAGGGTTCTGCGTCACGAGCTTCAAGTGCCCCAGCTTCCATGCGGGGCACGCTCAGGCTGGCCGGCGAGCTCCTGATGGTTGTGCTCTCTGCTGACTACCGACTTGTCTCCGAGCACTGCTCCCCTGCCATGCACCAGGACGAGTCTGTCCTCTTGTGGCTCTTCGACGTCTCCATATCCATATATTCGCTGCTAGTGAGTTAACAACTTTTAATCCATGGGTGGCAAATCTGTTGGTGATTTTTTGCCATGGCAAATTGTGTGTTACATCTTCTATAGTCGCAATTATTAAGGGTATTTGCCATGGCAATTGATAAAAATCTAGTTAGAGAGGCCATGGTTAGTGTCTACGGTTAGCATTTTATCAGACCAAAAAGTCAATGTGTGTCCATGGGAGCAGTCTCTATGGTCATTTTGTACCAGACCCAAAAGGTTGAATAATGTTGTCTGCTAAACGAACATAATGTTGAAATCTTTTGCATTCTCTTCTCATACCACTAACTTTATATATTGTCAATTATTGCCATGGCAATTTGTATTCCATGTGTGGGTCACAAATTTTATCTACAAATGCAATTATTGACGGTAATTACCATGGAAATTGTGTGTTCCATCCTCACCATCTGTTAGAGTTGCTGCATCTCCAGCAGTAGTCTGATACATGATTCGATGTAAAAAAAAATCAGAATACACAAGTGTGCTTGTGGGAATGTGGATTCTGGGTACATGTATTCCAAAGCCAACTTTGAAGCCGCTAGATAACTAGTTTCACCTATGTGCGGCAAATCTTAGGGAATCACTTGACCCATACCAAGTTGCACAATTTGGCAGTCTTAAAACCAACAGGAACATATATGAACAATCGGTGTGGTTGTGAGTGTCGAGAGATGCAAGTAGTGTCCTTCTGGTTTTAAGTGATTCCAGAAGGTCCTGTCTGCACCATATATAGATTTACACAATACTAGTAAGCGTGCACGTGCAACGCACGTACTACCGTGAAAAAATCATCATTCATCTTAGGAAGAAAATATATCAATAAAATAAATAAAAATCTAATAAATGTACTAACATAAGAGAGGCAATAGAGATGTTTAACAATGTTACTTAGACTAACACGGATATATGGACAGAAAATCCAAACCTGTGTGGCAACCCTGAAACAGCTTCATATATTACATTAGGAGTGAATTGCAGAAAACCACCACATTGACGTCTAGATTTGCAGAAAACACCGGTTTACGAATTTCTGCCAGAAACCACTGATTCTTGATCTAATCTTTTGTAAAAAACACTAATTGGCGGTTTTGTCTGTTTTGATGACAATTATGACAGATGGAGCCCGCGCTATGCTGACGTGGCGTAACGGTCCTGTGATAAACGGCATTAGAAAGGTCTTTTGTCAAAAAGTCCTCCCCTTTCTAAAAAAACCCTCTCTCCCTCCCCGATCCAGATCGGGATCTGGCGATCCCACACACCATCGTCATCCCCTCCTCCTGCCAGCTCCTTGGCCAGAGCTCCTTCCTAGCTCTCTCGTACTCCCGGTGGATGCCCTGCTCGATGCGTGCTTGTGGAACCACCCCAGCGTGCCTGCTGGTCTCGAGGGCCTCGGGTCTCGGCCGTCGCGAAGAACCACCTTGGCCCCGCCGCCGCGAAGAACCACCCTGGACCCGCCGCCGGCGCCCCTTCCAGCGCGAGCCGTGCGCGCTGCCGCGAGCTGCACGCCGCACGTCCTCGCCGTCGTGGTTGTCGAGACGGAGGACGGAAGGTCGCGCCGGTCCGGCCACATCCTCCGTCCTGGTGCTCGAGCTGGTCACGTCCTCCATCGTGGCCGAGAGTAAAAGCGACGCAGCGTCGCGGTGCGTCGAGAGCATGCTCGAGCCGGCGGGCGCCCAGCCGCAAGGCCGTCGTCAGCCTCCTCCGAGCCTGTGCAGCCGTGGTGCTCGAGCAAGGACGACGGTAGCGCAATGGCCGACGCGCGGACCTGCTCGTCGCTGGTGACCTGCTTGCCTTCGCCGCCGGCAGGTAGTGGCGCGCAGGCAGATGCAGTTCTCGTCGCCTAGCTTGGTGCTCGACCTCGACGCCGGCAAGGTCCATCCGCCGCCTCAAGCCGGCGACGAGAGCCATGGGCGCCGTGATGCAGGTTCTGTGCACGTGGGTGGGGTTAATTGCGTTTTTGCTTTATGATTGAGGGGTGTCTGTGTGAAATTTCAGGGACTAGTTTGTAATAGTAGACCAAACGTCGTCTAACGCGAGCCGTTACGCCACGTCATCAAATGCGGCCCCACATGTCATAATCGAGGTTAAAATGACCAAAGTGATCAGTTAGTGTTTTCTGCAAAAAATTAGGCCGAGAATCAGTGGTTTCTGGCAGAAATTCGTAAACCAGTGTTTTCTGCAAACCTATGCGTCAATGTGGTGGTTTTCTGCAATTCACTCATTACATTAGTATAGTAATCAAGGCATGTAGCAAGGCTTGACCAAAAGGTTAAATTATAAGAAAAAATGCATTTCAGTTGTAAGTGTTGGGGAACGTTGCATGGAAAACAAAAAATTTCTACGCACACGCAAGATCTATCCATGGAGATGCATAGCTACGAGAGGGGGAGTGTGTCTACGTACCCTCGTAGACCGTAAGCGGAAGCGTTGAACAACACGGTTGATGTCGTCGAACAACTTCACGATCCAACCGACCGAGCACCGAACGTACGTCACCTCCGCGTTCAGCACACGTTCAGCTCGGTGACGTCCTCGACTTCTTGATCCAGCAGGACGGCGAGGTAGTGGATGAGTTCCGGCAGCACGACGGCGTGGTGACGGTGATGGTGATGCTATCTCCGCAGGGCTTCGCCCAAGCACTGCGAAAATATGACCGAGGGACGGAACTGTGGAGGGGGGCGCCGCACACGGCTAAGACAATGTTGTGTCTCCTTTGGGGCGCCCCCTCTCCTCTATTTATATATGTGTAGGGGCTTGGAGTAGAAGGAATAGTGCCACGTGAACAGTAACCGTGAATAGTACACACGTGGACTTGGACTCCAAAGTCCAATCCTATTCCTACTAGGACTCTCCCTTTTTTCCTTCCCTAGCTGCGTGGGCTTTTGAGGACTTGGTGCGCCTGGCCCAATAAGGCCAGGGCGCCTCCCCTTAGCCCATGCCAGCCCTTTGGTACATGGTGGACCCACTTGTGGACTTCCGGACCCCTCCGGAATCCTCCGGAACCTTCTGGAAGCTTCCCGGTACAATACCGAAAAAACTGCACCTTTTTTCGGAACCCAAAATATGACTTTCCATATATAAATCTTTACCTCTCGACCATTCCGAGACTCCTCGTGACGTCCGGGATCTCATCCGGGACTCCGAACAATATTCGGTTACCAATTCACATAACTCATATAACACTATATCGTCAACGAACGTTAAGCGTGCGGACCCTACGGGTTCGGGAATGATGTAGACATGACTGAGACGCCTCTCCGGTCCATAACCAATAGCGGAACCTGGATGCTCATATTGGTTCCTACATATTCCACGAAGATCTTATCGGTCGAACCGCAATGACAACATACGTAATTCCCTTTGTCCGTCGGTATGTTACTTGCCCGAGATTCGATCGTCGGTATCTCCATACCTAGTTCAATCTCGTTACCGGCAAGTCTCTTTACTCGTTCCGTAATACATCATCCCGTAACTAACTCCTTAGTCACTTTGCTTGCAAGCTTCTTATGATGTGCATTACCGAGAGGGCCCAGAGATACCTCTTCGAAACACGGAGTGACAAATCCCAGTCTCGATCCATGCCAACTCAACGGACACCTTCGGAGATACCTGTAGAGCATCTTTATGATCACCCAGTTACGTTGTGGCGTTTGATAGCACACAAGGTATTCCTCCGATATCCGGGAGTTGCATGATCTCATGGTCTGAGGAACATGTATTTGACATTCAAGAAAGCAGTAGCAATAAACAGAACGATCATATGCTAAGCTAACGGATGGGTCTTGTCCATCACATCATTCTTCTAATGATGTGATCCCGTTATCAAATGACAACTCATGTCTATGGTTAGGAAACCTTAACCATCTTTGATCAACGAGCTAGTATAGTAGAGACTCACTAGGGACACGGTATTTGTTTATGTATTCACACATGTATTTAAGTTTCCGGTCAATACAATTCTAGCATGAATAATAAACCTTTATCATGAACAAGGAAATATAAAATAATAACAACTTTATTATTGCGTCTAGGGCATATTTCCATCAGTAAGGCTATGTGAAAACACTCTTTTTTGGTACAGATGTAAAGTGGATTGGCACCCCTCTGCTACTTGTAGACTGCGTTGGTATTTCCCCGAAGAGTAGAGGATGATGCAGTATAGTAGAGATAAGTATTTCCCTCAGTTAAGAACCAAGGTTATCAATCCAGTAGGAGAACCACGCAAAATCCTTTAGCAGCACCTGCACACACAAAAGCAAACACTTGCATCCAACGCAAATAAGAGGGTTGTCAATCCTCTTAGCGGTTATTTGCAAGGATTAATCCTGATAGTGATAGATAGATAAAGTAAAATACTAAATAAAATAAAAGTAAATAAATTGCAGCAAGGTATTTTTGGATTTTAATATATGATAAAGATAGACCCGGGGCCATAGTTTTCACTAGAGGCTTCTCTCTCGAACACATAGCATACGGTGGGTAAACAAATTATTGTTGGGCAATTGATAGAAAAGCAAATAATTATGACGGATTCATGGCAATGATCATGTATATAGGCATCACGTCCGAAACAAGTAGACCGACTCCTGCCTGCATCTACTACTATTACTCCACCCATCAACCGCTATCCAGCATTCATCTAGGGTATTAAGTATGAAACAAAGTAACGCCTTAAGCAAGATGACATGATGTAGACAAAGTAAACTCAAGCAATATGAATAAACCCCATCTTTTTATCATTAATGGCTACAATACAAATACGTGTCATGTCCCTTTCTGTTACTGGGATTGAGCACCGCAAGATTGAACCCATCACAAAGCACCTCTCCCATTGCAAGATAAACCAATCTAGTTGGCCAAACCAAATCGATAGATCGAAGAGAAATACAAAGATATAACAATCATGCATAAAAGAGTTCAGAGAAGACTCAAATATTTCTCATGAATAATCTGATCATAAACTCACAATTCATCGGATCCCAACAAACACACCGCAAAAGAAGATTACATCGGATAGAACTCCAAGAACATCGAGAAGAACATGGTATTAAAGATCAAAGAGAGAGAAGAAGCCATCTAGCTGCTAGCTATGGACCCGTAGGTCTGTGGTAAACTACTCACACAGCAGCAAGGTTGATGAAGACACTAGTACATCGAGCTGCTATACAAAGGGTTTTTACCCCCTTTCAGCGACAGAGTTTTAAACCGTCGCCTTGCATGTGTGTGCGATAGGGGGGGTCCTTTCCACACGACCCAGAAACCGTCCGTGATAGGGCCCCTGGTCACACACGCGGGGCAAAAAGAGCCTTGCATGTTTGGACATTTTTATACATTAACTGGGTTTTCTAGGCATTTTATGTGCATAATTCAAATTTGAACTGCATGCACATGCTCCGGTGCACCAAAATGGGTTGAAAAATCATATGTGTGTCCTTGGGTGCATGCTTAGGTCCCATGCAAGAAATGGGAATGAATATCAAACATCTCAGCACCGTGGCTCGGCCGCAAACGCTGAGATACTTGGTTTTGAAATTCTAGTAAATCCAAAACTCGTCTGAAATTCATGAAACTTGGCATGCTATCATGGAATGGCACCAACATGCTGTGGTAAAAATTTTGTCCCATTTGGGGCAGGTTTTAGTATAAGCTTCTCATAAACCAGAGCTTCTCACAAGAAGCATCATGGTTCCGGTAGGGAACGTGTCACCTTTGTGGACGAAACGACATTCGTTGCCTCTTCTTGCCTTGATTTTTTTTCTAGAGGTAACATAGACCAATAGGAGTGTCGTGTTAAATTTTGGAATTATTCGTGGTTCGTTTGGATATTTTTATACTTTAACTGAGTTTTCTAGGCATTTTATGTGCATAATTCAAATTTGAGCTGCATGCACATGCTCCTGTCCACCAAAATGGGTTGAAAAATCATATATGTGTCCTTGGTTGCATGTTTAGGTCCCATGCAAGAAATGGGAATGAATTTCAAACACCTAGGCTCTTCGTGGCTCGGCCGTAAACTTGAGAACTTGGTTTTGAAATTCTAGTAAATCCAAAACTTGTCTGAAATTCATGAGACTTGGCATGGTGTGATGGAATGGCACCAACATGCTGTGGTAAAAAAATGTCCAATATGAGAGAAGGCGCACACATTGACAGCCAACAAATAGCTGTCACATTATCATCACAAACGGTTGTACAATATTATTTCAATCGTGGGCGTTCTGCTGACCATTTACGTGCCGCCACGCGTCCCACTTTTTTAATGGCAAGGAGGTGCCGTCCGGGCAGCTGTTTGAGTAGACGGGAGGCGTGCGAGCGAAGTCCGCGGCGCAGGCTGACCGGGAGGCGTGCGACCAGTCCTGCGCTACGCAGGCTGACCGGGAGGCGTGCGACCAGTCCTCCGCTACGCAGGCTCACCGGGAGGCGTGCGAGCAGTACGCTGTGCAGGCTCACCGGGAAGCGAGCCCTTTGACCTCCATCACCGCCCACCTTGCTCTCAACTTCTCCATTAATGGCGCCCGAGCCGCTGTTTAATAGGTGGCCTTACTGATCTCTCTTCGCCTCTCATTCCCCTCTCGCCCGAATCCTATCTTCCAGAGCTCCACCTACTCCATGGCGCACAAGGATCATTTGCCACCAGTCTTCCGGTTTGGTGAAGTCGACTCCGAGCCGGAGATAGAAAATAAGGAGGAATGGGACCTCAGGGACATGGCCCTGAACGAGCTGGCCACGGCGGATGCTGCCCCCACGCAAGCGACCATCCCCGTGTCATTGACGGGCTGGTCGCCGAGCACCATCGCAGAGCTAGAAGCCGCGGGCGTCAGCAAGGTCCCCGCGGACCCACGCGAGCTCGTGTACGTACCAGCGCCAGCGCCCCTACCTATGCTCGTGCGCACCCCAGCACCCACCGCTGCGCCGGTCCCCATGCGCTTTCCTGCACCAGCCACGCCCGTGCCCGTGCGTGCGCCTGCACCCGCCGCGCCCCCCTCAGCGTCATGGGACGCCGCCGTCGACCGCTACCTCGCAGCGCCGCGAGTTATCGTCCCCTTGCGCCCCGCCCATCGATCGTGCGATGAACGGCTCCTGGATTTGGAAGTCCATAACATTCTGGGATGGCTTGAAGACTTGAACAACGGCGTCCCGGACGACGACAACACCGGCGCAGCACGCCGCCACTGCCGCCGTTGCAATTAGTTTTTTTGTTTAATATTGTATCCCGATCGTATGAATGTAAAACCAGAGTGTCACTGAATGAAATCTATGGTTTTGATCAACTTAGTGTTTTTTCTTTGAATGTACAAACTTACCAAAGTAAAAAAAAACATCAACGTCTTTCTTTGAATAAAACACTCATCGCAAACGTTTTCAGACTGAATACCCGTATGCAAAGCGAGAGCTGGGTTCCTTCGCAGCTAAGCCAAGGGAAAATGTGGCACGCAGGTTTTGTGCATCTCTTCATCGCAAACGATTTTGCATGATGACCCGTGTGCAACGAGATACAAACAATGTGGTAAGATTTGCATCTGTCATATTGGGTATATTTGCCGTTGTCAAAATGGAAAATTTGGCATTTGTCAATCTAGTAACATTGCCATTTGTCAATCTAGTAACATTGTCATCTGCCAACCTAATAACACTGCCATTTGTGATCGTAAAAAAAAACACTGCCATTTGTCAAATTTTGCAGCTAAAAATCACTAGTACTATAATTTTTGCAAATGAAATTCAGTAAGCATAGATTTCATTCATAGATTAAGCAGTCATTCTTTATACACACAGTTCAACTCAACAGCAGAACCGAACAAACTTTTACCCAATTGTTGCCAATCACGTACTGAAATAGCTAGTTCAACTATATATACTAGCTAAATTTAAGTACGTAGTACATTTCAACCATATCTATAGTCATATGAACTGAACAAAATAGCCCCTAAATACTACTACTACGGAGGGGCTTTGTACTACTTCCAGCAGCCTCTCCTCTGCCGAGCGCACTCAGTAAGAGGCCGAGGAGGAGGAGCCTAACGACGAGCTGGAGAAGCGGAATCCGGCGCCTGCCGCTGCTGCACCTTTAGCGACGCCCAGCTCGAACGCCCTCTGCCGCTCCAGACGGTCCCTCTCAAAGCGGCTGGAATCCTCGTATATCTCCGCATTCCACGCCACTGCGGTGGCTTCTCCTGCGGCCACGGCGGCGGTAAGACGCTTTGCGTGCTCGACCAGGTGCTCCTCCTCCTCCCACAGGAACTCGATGTAGCACGTGGCAAGGTCGCTGATGCTCGTGCGGGCCTCCACATCCCGCCTTCGGGCCGCGCTGGCGGAGCGGGTGATGACCCCGGCGGTCGACGGTGGGGAGGCGGCCACGGCGGCCGACGGTGGGATGGCGGCCACCTCCCGCCTTCGGGCCGCGGTGGCGGAGCGGGTGATGGCCATGGCGCCCAACGGTGGGGTGGCGGCCAAGACGGCCACCACCCGCCTTCGGGCCACGGTGGCGGAGCGGGTGATGGCCCTGGCGGGCTTTGGTGGTGTGGCGGCCACGGCTGCCGACGGTGGGATGGCGGCAACGGCTGCCGGCAAGAGCTGCCATCGGGCAGCGGCGGCGGAGCGTGTGGCGGGTGTTGTGCGCACACCCAACAGGGACGCCACGGGTAGTACACGCCGCCGGGGACTGTGCCGCCGCCGCGGTGTAGCCTCCCAGCTGGAGCTGTCCTCAGACGACGGCGGAGTGGCTGAGCGACGACGACAGACCGGTGCCATTGGTGATGGTGGGAGAAGCAGACGAGATAAGCTACGGGGAGGGAGGGGAAAATGCGATGCTGACTCGCCGGCCGTGACTATTTATAAAGAAGGCCGGTAAGCATTGTTTTTTTTTGGGGATTTCGCCGAGTCGGGCGGGAAGCTTGCGCGGGAAACTGCGCGGTTGCGCGGGAACGGGCTCACCGACGATTCATTGGCGCCTCTTCGAGCTAACGTTTGGCCAAAAGAACGCCTGTGCGGTGCTCAAGCTTGCGCTCTAAGCCTTCTGCGCCAGCGTGGTGACAAGACATGCGAGAGGAGGACGAAATGACACGTACACAAACGGTTAATAAAAAAAACGTTTGCGATTTAATTAACTAGTGATACGTCTCCAACGTATCTATAATTTTTTATTGTTCCATACTATTATAGTATCAATCTTGGATGTTTTATATACATTTACAAGCAATTATATATCATTTTTTGGGACTAACCTATTCACTTAGTGCCCAGTGCTAGTTGCTGATTTTTGCCTGTTTTTGGTTTTTCAGAATATCAGTACCAAACGAAGTCCAAATGCCACAAAACTTTTAGGAGATTTTTTTCTGGACATAAGAGACACTAGAAGCTTCGGGAGAGGGCCACGAGACACCAGGGCACGCCCCGGGGGGGGGGGGGGTGGCGCGCCCTGGTGGCTCGTGGGCCCACCTCTGCTCCGTTTGACCTAATTCCACCTCTATAAATACTCTAAAATCGGGAAACCAACAGAGGAGTCCACGAAATACTTTTTCCGCCGCCGCAAGTTCCTGTTCTCGAGAGATCCCATCTGGAGGCCTTTTCTGGCACTCTGCCGGAGGGGGATTCGATCACGGAGGGGCTCTCCATCAACCTTGCTGCCCTTCCGATGATGCGTGAGTAGTTTACCACAGACCTTCGGGTCCATAGTTAGTAGCTAGATGGCTTCTTCTCTCTTTTTGATCTTCAATACAATGTTCTCCTCGATGTTCTTGGAGTTCTATCCGATGTAATCACTTTTTACGGTGTGTTTGTTGGGATCCGATGAATTGTGAGTTTATGATCAGATTATCCATGAATATTATTTGAGTTTTCTCTGAACTCTTTTATGCATGATTGTTATAGCTTCGTATTTCTCTCCTATCTATTGATTTGGTTTGGCCAACTAGATTGATTTATCTTGCAATGGGAGAGGTGCTTTGTAATGGGTTCGATCTTGCGGTGCTCAATCCCAGTGACAGAAAGGGACATGACATGTATGTATCGTTGCTATTAAGGATAAAAAGATGGGGTTTATTCATGCATGAGTTTACTTTGTCTACATCATGTCATCTTGCTTAAGGCGTTACTCCGTTCTTTATGAACTTAATACTCTAGATGCATGCTGGATAGCGGTCGATGTGTGGAGTAATAGTAGTAGATGCAAAATCGTTTCGGTCTACTTGTCTCGGATGTGATGCCTATATACATGATCATTGCCTTGGATATTGTCATGATTATTTGCTTTTTTATCAGTTGCCCAACAGTAATTTGTTCACCCACCGTATGCTATTTTCAAGAGAGAAGCCTCTAGTGAAAACTATGCCCCCCGGGTCTACCTTTATCATATATTGAAAATCCTAAAAATACCTTGCTGCAATTTTACTTTATTTATTTTATTTTGTATTTTTGTTCGATCTATCCATCTATCACCATACGATTTAATCTTGCAATTAACCACCAAGGGATTGACAACCCCTTGTTCGCGTTGGGTGCGAGGATTTGTTATTTTGTGTGCAGGTGCTGCTAACGAGTTGTTGCGTGATTCTCCTACTGGATTGATAACC
The DNA here is from genome assembly GCA_039707655.1 of Elymus sibiricus. NCBI lineage: Eukaryota > Viridiplantae > Streptophyta > Magnoliopsida > Poales > Poaceae > Elymus > Elymus sibiricus. The sequence goes on along the minus strand of CM077666.1, from coordinate 340,239,806 downwards.
TTGGTTTCATAACTGAGGGAAATACGTATCTCTACTGTACTGCATCATCCCCTCCTCTTCGGAGAAATCCCAACGCAGCTCACAAGTAGCAGGAATAATTTCTGGCGCCGTTGCCGGGGAGACATCATCAACATCTATCAAGTACCTACGCATAAACTTTCATCTCCTTGCATTTACTTTATTTGCCTTTGCCTCTCATTTTCATCTCCCCACTTCTAAAAGGTTTTTACAAAAATACAAAAATATTTTCCGTTTGCCTTTTTCTTGTTTGCTTGCTTGTTATCTTGTTTGCGTAGCCACGATGTCTCAAGAAAATACAAAAATGTGTGATTTTTCTAATACTAATAATAATGATTTTATTAGTACTCCGATTGCTCCTCCCGCCGCTAGTGCGGAGACTTGTGATATTAATGCCGCTTTGTTAAATCTTGTCATGAAAGAATAATTTTCTGGTAGTCCTAATGAAGATCACTACAGGAATCAGGCACTTTGCCGTCTGCCATGGCAGACGGCAAAGGAATGTCTGGCGGACGGCAAAGCCCTTTGCCGTCAGCCAGCAGACGGCCCCATGTCCGGCTGAATGAACTACGGCAGAGGGCTGCTTTGCCGTCTGCTTAAATAAAGCGGACGGCAAAGAAGTTTGCCGTCAGCCATACTAAGCAAGCAGACGGCAAATGCCTTGGACGGCAGAGGGATAGGGTTAGGCCCGTTAGGTGGCTAACGGCGTACTTTGCCGTCTGCCAGCAGACGACAAAGGCACAAAGTTCTTTGCCGTCTGTCCGCTGACGTCAGGCGTCAGCTGGGGCCAATGCATGCCCTTTGCCGTCTGCCAGCAGACGGCAAAGCACACCAGCCTTTGCCGTCTGCTGGCAGACGACAAAGTGCCCAAATAGGCCAGCCCAGGTGCCCCCAGGTTGCACAGGTAGTTGCCACGTGGCAGCTTTGCCGTCCGCTGGCAGACGGCAAAGTGCCTGTATTGCCCCTGTTAATTCTGTTTTTTCTTAAATTCAATCAATTTCACAGATATATATATATATTCATTTGAAAATACTTTCAACAAGCATATATATCTCTGCCATATGGATATGATCATCCAACACATATATATACGAAATCAAAAGTCCATATCCAACATATATATAGCCAACATATCCAACAATTAAGCAAAAAGTCCATATACAATGGTTTCATCCATACATACATATATAGGTAGCAAGTTTCACATTGTTCATCCTACAAAATCAAAACAAAAAGGAAGGACAAGGAGAAGAGTAGACTCCATCAACGCAAGCTTCCGTGATCTGAAGCAAATCTGCAAAATGGTAAAGAAGAAAGTTAGAAGAAGAAGACTAGAAGAAGAAGAAGAAGAAGAAGACTAGAAGAAGAAGAAGAAGAAGAAGAAGAATTTTTCTTCTCTTTCTTTTTATCCTCTTCTTTTTCTTCTTCTTATTGCTTACTTGTGTCATTTTAGAGCTAACCTAGGTAAATAGGTCATTTTGGAGCTAAGTAAGGTTATTATGTCATTTTCGAGGAAAATAAGCTAAGTATATGACATTTTGGAGGTAACCAAGGTTATTATGCCATTTTTGACCTAAGTATGCTAAGTATGTCATAAATGAACTAAATAAGCTAAGTATAGGTCATTATTGAGCTAACCTAGGTAATTATGCCATTTTTGAGCTAACTAAGCATATTAAGTCATTTTGGAGGAAAAAAATGCTAAGTGTAGGTCATTTTAGAGCTAACCTAGGTAAATAGGTCATTTTGGAGCTAAACCAAGGTTATTATGCCATTTTTTACCTAAGTAAGCTAATTATGTCATAAATGAACTAGCTAAGCTAAATATAGGTCATTATTGAGCTATCTTAGGTAGTTATGCCATTTTTTAGCTAACTAAGCATATTAAGTCATTTTGGAGGAAAAAATGCTATGTATAGGTCATTTTAGAGCTATCCTAGGTAAAATAGGTCATTTTGGAGCTAAGTAAGGTTATTATGTCATTTTCGAGGAAAATAAGCTAAGTATATGACATTTTGGAGCTAAACCAAGGTTATTATGCCATTTTTTACCTAAGTAAGCTAATTATGTCATAAATGAACTAGCTAAACTAAGTATAGGTCATTTGAGAGCTAACCTAGGTAAAATAGGTCATTTTGGAGCTAAGTAAGGTTATTATGTCATTTTCGAGGAAAATAAGCTAAGTATATGACATTTTGGAGCTAAACCAAGGTTATTATGCCATTTTTGACCTAAGTAAGCTAATTATGTCATAAATGAACTAGCTAAGCTAAGTATAGGTCATTTTTGAGCTAGCCTAGGTAGTTATGCCATTTTTGAGCTAACTAAACATATTAAGTCATTTTGGAGGAAAAAATGCTAAGTGTAGGTCATTTTAGAGCTATCCTAGGTAAAATAGGTCATTTTGGAGCTAAGTAAGGTTATTATGTCATTTTCGAGGAAAATAAGCTAAGTATATGACATTTTGGAGCTAAACCAAGGTTATTATGCCATTTTTGACCTAAGTAAGCTAATTATGTCATAAATGAACTAATTAAGCTAAGTATAGGTCATTATTGAGCTAGCCTAGGTAAAATAGGTCATTTCGGAGCTAAGTAAGGTTATTATGTCATTTTCGAGGAAAATAAGCTAACTATATGACATTTTGGAGCTAAATAGGTCATTTCTTAAGCTAAGTATGCATTTGTTAAGCAAAACACTAGGGAAAACGTACCGTCATCACGGAGGTGAAGGACCGGTCGCGCCAGTGGCAGATGCAGAAGGATCGGTCGATGCTTGTCGGGAGTTACGCTGCACCAAAGATCATTTGCAATGTCTCGTTAGCATGATGCAACTCAAATGTGAAGACTAGTAACTAATGACCATTCAAATGAAACTCACCGTGCCCGCCGGAGCAATGACTGGCATCGGCGGAGGGGTCTGGCCGTTGCTCTGGCACATGGTCTGCACATTTGGTTTTCACGAGTCAGTCATATTAGTTAGTAATGAAACGAACATTACGTGCATGATTTGGCTAATATGCAGAAGAAACTTACCACGAAGAGCTCGTATAAGTCCCGGTGAGACGCGTCGTTCCGGTTCCTCTCCTCCTCCAACAGCGTAGCAGTCCTCTCCTCCAACTCCCTCTCCCTCTCCGCCGCCTGCCTCTTTGCCTCCGCCAGAAGCTCCTGGGTCTTCGCTCTCTCTTTCTCAAGAGCAGCCTGCAACACCACTCCTCGTTAGCATTGTAATCATCGACGGCCGCACACACAATGTAATGGAGGAAAGGTATCTGAGTCCGTATAACTAACCTCGATTTGGAGCTCCATTGGCCATGGACGAGGCCTTATCTCAGGATCGGAGCTCGTCTGGCGCTTCTTGATCTCCGAGAGAGTGCTAGGACAACGTATCAGTCCATCCCCAATGGCTATCGAGCCATGGGGCCTCCCGCCACCAGATATCATCACCAGCTCTGGATCAAGAGGTTGCCGGCTCGGGTTAAAGTCCTCCCCTTTCCTCGCCTTCCCCTCGTCTCTGTACCTCACGAGCTTGTTGTGGGAGGAGATGTTGGTGAAGATCTCTGGATGATAAAGGTCAGACTCAGAGAATGCCTTGGCCTTCTTGTACTTTGCAGTATGGGCCATGGCATAGAGGTCGAACACCTCTGGCACCTCCGTCTTGTTGTGTCGCGCCTAAAAGAGAGGAACAAAGTATTAGTTAAGGGCTCAAGCTAGCATGAAGAATGAAATTGCATGAATCATGAAGCAAACCACATACCCAGTTATTCCCGTACTCATATAGGTTGGCGCTCCCTTGATGGTGTGGCACACCAACCATTTTGGCACGCCGCTCCTTGGCATTGTTGTGGACGGCTAGCCATTGGGGAGAGCACCACTCAGCCACCAACGCCTCCCAACAGTCCATCCTATCCGCACACCATCTCGGGGGCACCTAAGTTAGTCAAGAGAAATTTCAGCGCTACGCCTACGAATCAAATCAAGGAAACTAAGTACAAGGCCTTAAGAATAGGTATTTACCTTCATGTACTTCTCCTTACTCAGAAACTTGCCGCGGCACTTCGTCTTGGACCTCTTAATACCAGTCGAGGAGTAGTAGTCTCGAACAGCCTGCACCCGAGCCTCGTGTCGTAAGTTCTGAAGTAGGCGCCTGCACTCGGCTTCGATAACCATAGCCGCGGCCTCCTCCTCTCCCTCAAGACACCTGTAGAAGGTCTGCAATCAAACAAGACAACACTGATTAGTACAATAACTCGATACTGTTGATTTTTAATTCTGTAAAGGAGAAATTACCCAAAACGTCTGGGTCACCATCTCGGCCCTCGTGCGGCACAAGACACCGTCGATCCTCTCCTACGGCGGGGCCGGGGCAGCCAAGTACAGCTCCCAGCTCAGTCCGAGCTGTCGAACCTGACCCTCACCGGGCAACATGACCCACCCCGGGAAGTTCTGCCGGCAAAGCACACCAAGGACGAAGTTGGGCTTGCGGATACCAGGGCCGTGTATCCAACCCCTGCAGTATGACAAGGCCAACGCATTAGATTTTGAAGAAACGTGAAGGCAAAAGGTTAAAAAAGAGTAAATGCACTTACTTCTCCCCATTAGGCGCAATCAACCACCTCTGCTCGCGGGTCGCCGGCACGGGCGGGAGCTTTGTACCACCACGCTGGTAGACGTTGCCCCCCTCAACCAGCTCGCCCTCGCTATAGCTATCATCCGAAAAGCGATCCTCGCCACCATCAGCATGGCCACTCGCCTCCGGCGGCCAGTCCCCCCATCGGGTCGACTGCGACGTAGCCTGATCCGTGCTCTGCTCCGGAGTCTCGTGGGACAAAGCCTCTGGGAACGGAGTCTCGTGGGGCGAAGGCTCGGCGGCCCGAGGCTCGTGGACCGGAGTCTCGTGGGGCGAAGGCTCAGCGACCCGAGGCTCGTCGGCCCGAGGCTTGTGGACCGGAGTCCGAGACGGGTCCACCTCAGACGGAGCAGTTCTGTGGTCGGGTGAATCAGCTAGGGGTGGCGGCGAGGAAGGCGTAGCAGCCTTCCTACCTCTCCCGCCGCCACGGCCACCTCTAGTACCCCTCTTCTTCCCCCGACCTCTCCCGGCCGAAGAAGAAGCGCCCGCCGGTGGTGTCTGCATACTGAGATGGAGCGCTCTCCCGAGGTGCTGAGGTGGAATGGAAGCACCCCTCCCACCACGCGCCGAGGAAGGAGCCTCGGAGCGCTCTGGACCCGCGCCCACCATCTGTCAACACCTACAATGACAAAGAGTAAACGAAATTAGTACAACATAAAAAAATTGAATACCTGACATGAATAATAATATGTATATAATTTAAGTGTATCATCATCATGAACATAATAAAAAATGGAATACCTAACATGAACTAATTAATAATATATATGTACATAATAATAATTGAATACCTGACATGAACTAATATTAATCTTCATCGTCTATATATGCTCCGGGGTCAATAAATGCATCATCATCATCGCTATCAGTAATGACGTGCTCATCATCATCATCAATAAATGCATCAACATGTGGAAGGCCTCCTTTACGTAATCGGTCAAGCATTGACAGGTCATCCGCAGCAGTAACCTCTTCTTGTTCCGGCTCTTCTTGTTCCGGCTCAGGGGTGAAGTCGGATTCACTGTCGCTGTCTACTTCAATGTTCTAGGGTGAAGTAGAGCGGTTCTTGAAACGTTTTTCGGAAAGACGTTTTTCTTGGAAGAATTCTCCTTCATATGTGTCTGGGTTAATGTGAGGTTCATAATCCTCTTCATTGGGGGGAGGTGGTCTAACATGTGGCGGCACTTCATAAACGACATCCCAACCATTGAGATTTGGATCACTTTGACAGGCCCACGGTAGATAGAAAACTTGGGTTGCCTGTTGAGCCGTAATATAGACATCGGGAACATCCAAATGGGTGCTTTGTTTGATTTCGACTAGCCCTATATGTTCATGAGTCCTTCTAGTCTCCTTCGGCTGGAACCAAAAACATTTGAAGACTACGACGTTCGGTGGGTTTGCACCATAGAATAGAAGTTCATAAATTGCTTCAACTCTTCCATAATACTCGGTATCTCCTTCGCCCATAGCAGAGACACAACAATTTGTAGACTTTCGGTCGGCCATAGATAGCTCTTTGCCATAGGTACGAAAGCGATACCTGTTGATGTCGTATTTGTCAAATGAACGGACCTTATAGTCAAAACCATTAGCGACTTGTCTCAATTCGGCGTCCATAGACTCTGAATTAGCCTACAAGTTTAATATGAAAGGATTGTTGCATTAGCCGCAATTTAGACGAAGAAATGAAATGGTCTAATGGAAATTACCGTTTGTTTGAACCAAGAGATGAAACCGGGATAGCCGCCTCCATGCTTTGCCAGAAGCTCATACTCTTCGACGGAATCCTTTTGGATCACCGCTCCATACGAGAATTTGGTGACGTATCGACTGTATCAAATATCCGGGAATAAGAGCAGTTCAAAGAAATTAGAAGTTGCGAAACAATGTACCGAGAACTTACTCGATGTATGGCCGCACTTCTGTTAGGTTGTTGAAGATATACAACGAAATGGTCCGCCATTCTGCGACATCCAACGATAAGGAATTAGAAGCACCGGCTGGTGCGAGCTTCCCTTTGAATAGGCTGAGGTTGGATCCACCCTTTTAGGGTCGCCAGCATTGTACCGAGGCTTCGGATTATGCAAATGACGATTTTTGGCTTCGTAGTGTGTTGTCACGAAGTTTGCCGCCTCCTCAGTAATGAATGCCTCGGCCATCGATGCTTCAATTCTACGTTTATTTTTACATTTTGCTCGAAGCGTCTTCTGCATCCTCTCAGTTATGTAGCACCAACGATTCTGCACGGGCCCCCCAATCGTGCCTTGGTCGGGAGATGCAAAATCAAATGCTGCATTGGATTAAAGAAGCCCGGTGGGAAGATCTTCTCTAACTTGCAGATCAACTCCGGCGCCAACTCTTCCATTTCATCTAGCAAGCCAGGCGATAGTTCTTTCGCACAAAGAACACGGAAGAAATAGCTCAGCTCTGCCAGTACTAGCCATTCATCCTCAGGGATAAAGCCATGCAAGATCACCGGCATTACCCGCTCAAGCCATATGTGCCAATCATGACTCTTGAGACCAAATATTTTCAATTTTTCAAGACTCGCTCCCCTCTTTAGATTCGCTGCATACCCATCGGGGAACATCAACTCCTTTTTCACCCACAGGATAATTTCCCTCATATCTGGCCTTCCAAGATTGAACCATGCCTTTGGCTTCGTCCAGTTCTGCTTACCTTTCGGTTGTCGCATGTTTTGTAACGGTCTATCACATCAAGTCTCCTGGTCAACTCTAGCCTTAGGATTATCCTTTGACTTCCCCTCTATGCCGAACAATGTACCAAAGAGGGCCTCGGCGACATTCTTTTCAGTGTGCATCACGTCGATGTTGTGTGGGCAAAGGAGGTCTGTGAAGTAAGGCAGATCCCACAAGCATGTCTTGTGAATCCAGGCGTGTTCCGAATTATACCCCTTGAAATACCCTGGACGCTTTGGATCCGGCTCGAGAGCATTTAACTGATCCAGGGTCTGTTGGCCTGTCAACGCAGGTGGTGCAGAGTTTTTGACAACTCTACCTTTGATGAATTTCTTCTTGTCTTTTCTGAACTTATGGTGAGGATCCAGGAACTGTCTATGCAAGTCGAAGCAAGAATACTTGCGACCTGCATCCAGCCAATGAAACTCAAGAGCTGCCTTGCATGTGGGGCACGGGAACCTTCCATGCACACACCAGCCAATGAATAGCGCATACGTCGGCAAGTCATGCATCGAGTACATGTACCACACATGCATTAGGAAGTTTTTTTTGTAGCGGCGTCGTATGTCTTGATCCCATTATCCCAAGCTTCTTGCAATTCATCCTTAAGCGGCTGCATGTACACATTCATACTCTTCCCCGGATAGTTGGGCCCCGGAATTATCAACGTCAGGAAAATGTTCTTTCTTTGCATAATCTGTCCAGGGGGGAGATTGAGTGGAATGACAAATACAGGCCAACAACTATATTGGGCTGCCATCATACCAAACACATTGAACCCATCCGTGCTGATGGCGACTTGAGGATGCCTTGGATCTGCCGCTTTATCATGATGTATTGCATCGATGTGCTTCCACGCAAAAGCGTCCGATGTGTGTACCAACATCTGATTCCCATCTGCATCTAGTTCGGTTCTTTTGCCCAATTTGTGCCATGTCATCTGTCTGGCCATCTCTTCGACCATGAAAAGACGTTGAAGTCTTGGTATGATTGGCATATACCGAAGAACATTAACTGGGATTTTTGTCTGACTCTTCTCACCCATACCGTTGTCTACCACAACATACCTGGAAGACTTGCAAATGGGACAATAGTTCAAGTTCGCATACTCAAGCCTAAATAAGGCACATCCATTCTCATAGGCATCTATCTTCTCATAGGGCATCTTAAGTACACGGAGGATTTTGTCCGACTGGTACAGGTTTGCAGGCATTACATGGCCTTTGGGTAGAAAGCGTCCAAATAGTGTCATCATCGCGTCGTAGCATTCTCTGCCCAAGTTGAATTGAGCCTTCAGAGCCATTGCTTTTGCGATGGCATCCAGCTGACAAAGCTCAGTGTGCTCATGGAGAGGACGTTTTGAAGACTCCAACATATCATTGAAGGCCTTTGCAGATTCCTCCATCTCATCGTCCGAATCCCGAGCATCATCAAAGGCTTCCACCATGTCTTTGATCCCGGTAGCATGCTCGTCGGTGCGACGACGGCCCACCTCAGCTCTGGCATGTTGGGCAGACTCACCATGAAATGTCCAGACCGTATAAGCAGGCGTAAAACCCCACTTCTGCAGGTGTTTACTCATTTCAAGCTCTGTCCTCTTATGATAGTTGTCGCACCGGACACAGGGGCACCAGGTTTTTCTCTGGCCATTTGCAAATGCGGCTCTCACAAACCCCTTGGTTTTTGTTAACCATTCATCGGTCATGTCTTTCTGACTAGTGTGACCGGTGTACATCCACACACGATCACTCATCTTGCCTAGCTACTGGACACACAAGAAATATATACATAATTCAGCAAACCATATTCATCAGTTAATGGAGTTTGTCAGTTTTATTACGTCCATGCAACCTAGACGCTAATAGGTAAAGATAGGTCCTAATCCCACCCGAGTATGTGTAGATTGGGTTCGTTTTCCCATGCTCTGCTCCGGATCCGACGCAAAATTTCAGCAGCACCTCCCTGCTGTTCTCCTGATACACGTCTCGGCAATAAGCAGAGAGGATGTGTACCCGGAGAACAACAGGGAGGCACTGACAAAATTCTGCATCGGATCCGGAGCAGAGCATATGGGAAAACAAACCCAATCTACACATACTCGGGCTGTCCATGGATAACGTTGGACAATTCGAAAGAATCACGGTTATAAATATGCAAATGCATGCATATTTATAGATGTAACCCTTTCGAACGGGAGACGCATAGTGGTCACGCATACTGATGATTGAAGACACCTATAGCTAGCAAGTTTCATCGGCACGAAGACCGGAACAGAGCAAATGAAGGGGGGAGGAGGAGATGTCATTTGTGCTCACCCACGAACGCAGGGGCGGAGCTCGTCGAACGCACGGGGAGGTCGTCTAACACCAGACCCTCGCAGCGACGAAACAACTGCACATTTAAATCCACCCGATCAACACAAATATATATGATGTTTTTCATAACAAAATCAGAAAATATATGACCTAACTCATAATACACAAATATATGACGGGGTGTCGGGTCGGGGTGTCGGGGTGTCGTGGTGTCGGAGTGTCGGGTCGGGGTGTCGTGTCTTGGTGTCGGGGTGTCAGGGTGTCGTGTCGGGGTGTCGAGGTGTCGTGTCGGGCTGTCGGGGTGTCGGGCTGTCGGGGTGTCGGGGTGTCGTGTCGGGGTGTCGTGCTGTCGGGTCGGGGTGTCGTGGTGTCGGGGTCTTTTTTTTTCACTTTTTCCTTTTCTTCTTCTTCCTCTTCTTCCTTTTCTTCCTTTTCTTCTTCTTCTTCTTCTTCTTCTTCTTCTTCTTCTTCTTCTTCTCCTCCTCTCCTCTTTTTTCTTCTTTTTTTTTTCTTCTCCTCCTCCTCTTCTTCTTCTTCTTCCTTTCCTTTTTCCTCTTCTTCTTCTCCTCCTCTCCTCTTTTTTTCTTCTTCTTCTTCTTCTTTTTTCTTCTCCTCCTCCTCTTCTTTTTCTTCTTCTTCTTCTTCTTCTTCTTCTTCTTATTTTTTCTTCTTTTCCTTTTTTTCTATTTACCTAAACATCTAAACATCTATTTTTCTTACTGCAAAAATAGAAAAAAAAACAAAATAGAGGGGCAAGAGGGGGGAGCTCACCAGAGGGGGGGCAGGGGGGTCTGGGCCGCCGGGGCGGCCGGCCGGCGGGGGCGGCCGGGGCAGCGGGGGCGGCCGGGCAGCGGGGGCGGCCGGGCCGGGCTTCGGGGGGGGGGAGGCGGTGACGGGGCGGCAGGGAGGGGTGGCGACGGGGCGGGGTGGCAGGGAGGGGCGGCAACGGGGCGGGGTGACAGGGAGGGGGCGGCGACGGCGGATGAGAGAGAGAGAGAGAGAGAGAGAGAGAGAGAGAGAGAGAGAGAGAGAGAGAGAGGCGCAGGAGTGGGGGTTTCGGGCGGGGTGCACAGCCGTTAAGGTAACCCCCCTCTTTGCCGTCTGCTGGCAGACGACAAAGAACTCTTTGCAGTTAGCTAGCCAGCGCCGTGACCCTGTGGGCCCCACCCTCACCTCTTTGCCGTCTGCCTAGCCCTTCTTTGCCGTCTGCTAGCAGACGGCAAAGAGGTGGCAGACAGCAAAGAAGGTGCCCTAGCCAACGCCGTGCCACGGGGGGCCCACCAGGCTCTTTGCTGTCTGCCATTGGCCTTTTTGCCGTCAGCTGGAAGACGGCAAAGAGACAGCTGACGGCAAAGACCCTCTTTGCCATCAGCTGGTTCTTTGTCGTCTGCTTTGCCAAAGCAGACGGCAAAGAGCCTCTTTGCCGTCAGCTGGCAGACGGCAAAGAGGGGACAGATGGCAAAATTCCAGATTCCAGTAGTGGATGCTGCATCCCATCTTAACACTTTCGTAATATTGTGTGATATGCAAAAGGAAAAAGATGTGGATAATGATGTTGTGAAATTAAAATTATTCCCGTTCTCGTTGCGGGAACGTGCAAAAATTTGGTTTTCATCTTTACCATGAAATAGTATCGATTCTTGGGATAGGTGTAAAGATGCTTTTATTACCAAGTATTTTCCTCACGCGAAAATTATTTCCCTTAGAAACCAAATTATGAATTTCAAGCAACTTGATCATGAACATGTTGCCCAATCTTGGGAAAGGATGAAATTAATGATAAAAAATTGCCCTACTCATGGTTTAAATTTGTGGATGATCATACAAAAAATTTATGCGGGATTAAATTTTGTTTCTAGAAATCTTTTAGATTCCGCCGTGGGTGGTACTTTTATGGAGATTACATTGGGAGAAGCTACTAAATTGCTTGATAATATTATGGCAAATTATTTACAATGGCATACTGAAAGAGTTCCTACTAGTAAAAAGGTGAATTCTCTTGAAGAAATTAGTACTTTGAGTGATAAAGTTGATGCGCTTATGAAATTGGTTGCTAGCAAAAATACTCCTATTGATCCTAATGATGTGCCTTTATCCACCTTGATTGAGCAAAATAATGATCCCATAGATGTGAATTTTGTCTCGCGAAACAATTTTAATAGTAATGCTTATAGAGGTAATTTTAATCCTAGGCCGTTTCCTGGAAATTCCTCTAATAATTATGGCAATTCCTATGGTAATCCTTATAATAATAATAATAGGATGCCCTCTGATCTTGAAAGTATTATTAAAGAATTTATTAATGCTCAAAAAGTTTTCAACACTACGATAGAAGAAAAATTAAGTAAACTTGATGATATGTCTAGGAGCATTGATAGAATCATTCATGATGTGGAAAATCTAAAGACTAAAATTTTGCCACCCAAAATTGATATAAATGGATCAATTAAAGCTTTATATGTCTCCATGGATGAGAGTAAGAAAAGAACTGCTATGCTAAAAGCTAAACGAGAATTTTTAGAAAAAGCGATTCCTCCCGGTTTCTATCGTAATAATGATGAGGATATTAAAATGATTGGTGTTTCATCTATTGATTCCTTGCTTAGCAATATAAAACTTGATGAAAAGGGGACTGAAGAAGAGTCAACTTTAGCTAGAAGGCGTCCCCATAATTCGGAGGGTGAAAATCTTGATGAAAAAATTGATAAAAGTGGGTTTGGAGAGGTAAAAACTTTAAATAGCGATGTGCCCACTCTCTTGGATTACAAAGACTTTAGTTATGATAGTTGTTCTTTGATTGAGTGTATTTCTTTGTTACAATCCATGCTAAATTCACCCAACGCTTATGAACAAAACAAGGCTTTTACTAAACACATTGTAGAAGCAATGATGAAAGCGTTAGAAGAAAAGCTAGAACTAGAAATTTCAATTCCTAGAAAATTATATGATGAGTGGGAACCCACCATTAAAGTTAAAATTAAAAATTATGAGTGCAATGCTTTATGTGATTTGGGTGCTAGCGTTTCCACAATTCCAAAATCTCTATGTGATGTGCTAGGTTTTACCAATATAGATGAATGTTCTCTTAACTTGCATGTTGCGGATTCCACTATTAAAAAGCCATTGGGAAGAATTAATGATGTTCTTATTCTTGCAAATAGAAACTATGTGCCCATTGATTTTATTGTACTTGACATTGATTGCAATCCGTCTTGCCCCATAATACTTGGTAGGCCTTTTCTTCGAACTATTGGTGCTATTATTATTGATATGAAAGAAGGTAATATAAGATTTCAATTTCCATTAAAGAAAGGGATGGAACACTTATCTAGGAAAAGAATTAAAGCACCCCATGAATCCATTATGAGGGCCACTTATGGAATCAACTTGAAGGATGACAATACTTGAAACTATGCATTATGCCTAGCTAGGGGCATAAAACAATAGCGCTTGTTGGGAGGCAACCCAATGAATAAAATAAATTTTTGCTTTTTATTTCTGTTCTTGTGTGTTTACACAATTATGCTACTGTTATTATTGTGTTTTTTATGTTTTAATTAGTTTTTGTGCCAAGTAATGCCTTTGGGATGATTTGGAAGATAGTATAATTGATGCTGTTTGGAAAACAGAAAGTTTTCCGTCCAGTGCTGGAATTTTAATTCTGTACTGGAGCGTCCGAAAAATCTGAAATTTTTACACAGTATTGGTATATGAATTTCCCACGTTGTCCTAAGTTTTGATAATTTTTGGAGTTATAGAAGTGGAGCTTTTAAATAGATCTTTACAGACTGTTCTGTTTTAGACAGATTCTGTTTTTGTTGCATAGTTTGCTTATTTTGATGAATCTATGGATCATATCGGGGGGTATGAGTCATGGAGAAGTTGGAGTACAGTATCATTATGCCAATATTAAATATGAATCGATTTACTACAGTACTTAAAGTTAAATATTTATTTGTTATACTAACGGATCTCACGAAGGTTTTGTTGAGTTTTGTGTGATTGAAGTTTTCAAATTTTGGGTGAGATCACGATAGATGAAGGAATAAGGAGTGGCAAGAGCCTAAGCTTGGGGATTCCCAAGGCTCCCCAGGGTAATATTCAAGGAAGAATCAAGCGTCTAAGCTTGGGGATGCCCCGGAAGGCATCCCCTCTTTCTTCTACCAACTATCGATAATTTTACTTGGAGCTATATTTTTATTCACCACATGATATGTGTTTTACTTGGAGCATCATGTATTATATGAGTCTTTGCTTTGTTTGCTTTTTAGTTTGTCACAATCATCTTTGCTAGACACACCTATTTGAGAGAGCCACGCGTTTATCATGATTTGTTAGAATACTCTATGTGCTTCACTTAAATCTTTTGAGCTAGGCAATTGCTCTAGTGCTTCACTTAAATCTTTTTGAGCACGGCGGTGGCTATATTTTGAATAAATATTTGAACTCTCATGCTTCACTTGTATTATTTTGAGAGTTGATAAGATTAAATTTTGAAGAAATATTTGCACTCTCATGCTTCACTTATATCTTTTTGAGAGTTGATAATAGTAATGGTAATTTGCACAAGATATGAATTTGGTCCCAAAGTGATGAATATTCAAGAGGGATATAATAAAAACTTTCATGAAAGAACATTGGATATGATAAGTTTGATTCCTTGCAATAGTTTTGCGATATGGAGATGATAATATGTGAGTCATGTTAGTGAGTAATTGTGATTTAGTAAGAATATTGGTGTTAAGGTTTGTGATTCCCTATGCATGCACAAAAAGTCAATAGTTATGCAACGAAATTATATCCTACTTATGGTGCATTATTCGGTGTTAGTTATGTTCAATGCATGTTTATGACCGTTTTCGCTTTTTGGTTGGTCGCTTCTCAATCTATTTGCTAGCCTTCATTTGTACTAAGCGGGAATACTGCTTGTGCATCAAACTCCTTAAACCCAAGTTGTGCCAAATGAGTCCACCATACTTACCTATATGCGGTATTTCCATGCCGTTCCAAGTAAATTTGCATGTGCCAACTCTAAATTTTCAAAATAATTTTCCGTTTTGTGTGCCCGTACCGCTGATGAAGCGGCAGGGGGTGGCCAATATTTTCCATGCTAGGTGTGTTATTCTCATGATGAGTGTTTATTCACTTGTCATTGCACAAGAGAGTGGTAGGTAATAGGGATGCCCAGTCCCGAAATGAATTTTTTTAATATGATGATAATAATAAATTCCTTGGAAAGTGTTGGTATGGAGGGCACCCGTGGATACGGCTAGCCATGGATTGTGAAGAATGGTGGAAAGGAAATAAACTTTATTTTCTGTTTGGGAACCGCCTATAATGTGTCCAGTATGGAAGATATTGGGAATTCTCGGTTGTTTTCGTTGACAGGAAAAGCATTGTGACGCCCCCGACTTAACCGTGCGCTAATCATACACGCAAATGCACACGATCAAGCCTAGGGACTCACTTGAAGATATCACAACACAATTCTAAACACAAAATAAAATAATACAAGCTTTATATTACAAGCCAGGGGCCTCGAGGGCTCGAATACATAAGCTCGAGAACAAGCGTTAGCGGAAGCAACAACAGTATATGAGTACAGACACAAAGTTAAACAAGGGTGTCTTAAGAAGGCAAGCACAAACAACGACACTGATCGAAAAGGCGAAGGCCTCCTGCCTAGGGCCTCCGAACTACTCCTAGTCGGCGGGCTCAACGTAGCAGTAGTAGACTCCTCCGGGGATCTCCTGCTCCTGGGCTCTGTCGTCAGATCGCAGCAATCGGGTATGGGAAAAAAGAGATAGCAAAGCAACCGTGAGTACTCATCCAAAGTACTCGCAAGACTGACATCAGAACTATGCTAAGTATGCATCGATATCAAAGGAATGGGGCTATATCATTGGACTAAACTGCAGCAATGCCGAGACAGAGGGGGAGAGGCCTAGCCTATCGAAGACTAGTATCTTGAAGCAATCTTGCAGCATCAGAAGAGAGTAGAGTACAGTAACATATAATAGCAAACATATATTGTAGTAATGCCCTGAGATCCTTCCTCGACTATCCTGCGAGAAAGTGATCCCGAGAGCAGTAGTAGCAGTTTATCATTGTAACAGTATCCATTTGTAGTGGTAGCAGATTAGGATACAACTCTGAGCATCCTATTACCGTGGACATGGCTATTCGAATAGATAACTTCCCTACAGGGGTGCACTACTGTTACCCAACACGCTCGATTAACTCTGGCCGACACACTTTTCCGGGTCATGCCCGGCCTCGGCTAATCGACACGACGTAGCCCTACCTAGGCTCAGCAGAGAGGTCCCCACCGGTCTACATCCTAAGTGCTCAGGGGTCTTGGGCCATTGCCCTGTGCACTCAGGGTCGTTGTGCGCAAGGTGGATCCAGGCACCACCTCTGGCGCGCCGATCCGACCCGGCCACAATGCTGAACTGGACGTCTGACAGAGCTTTCGGCTGATACATACGGCGTCGAGGGTCCCATAACCATTATCCCACGTGGTGGTAGTGCGTATAGGCCAGTGGCCAACTCAGATCAAATACCCAAATCCGTTAGGCGTGTTTAGTAACTCGTGAAGACGAATAGGATCCCTGTCACTCCGACTTGGTAACACGCAGACCCGACCAGGGACCAGGCCCACCTCTCTCCTAGGTGGTCTCCGCCTGCCCTGTCGTTCCGCCACAATACCACTCGCGGGTGCTCTTGGAGTTGACCCGTCTTTAAAGTTATTTTCTCGCGGGCACTCTTGGAGCCGGCCAGACTTTACAGTTTAAAGTATTGCAATATGTAAACATTTCCGTGATCATCACCCAGAGTGATCACGGCCCGATAACAAGCATGGCAAACGGACAAGGGTGAAGGGCCAGCTGATGAAACATAGCATACCTAACTAAGCATCATAGGGTAGCAGGTAAGGTATCAATAGCAGGCGACGAAAATCAGGCTATGCATCAGAATAGGAGCTATCGGAGCAACAACAGAAGCAATTCTAATGCAAGCATAAGAGAGAAAGAATGGGCGATATCTGATGATCAAGGGGGTTTTGCTTGCCTGGAAGCTCAGTTGAAGGGGTCTGGTCGTCGTCGACATAGTCGTACTCAGTAGTGTCATCGGCAGTCTCGGGGTCTATCGGGAGAGGAGGGGGAAGAAACAATAAATACACGGCAAACAATGCAACAGGGAAGCATGACATGTCAACATGCGGTGCTAGGGGTGTCTAATGCAGCACTACGCAAGTTAGTCGGAGCGGGAAATTATCCGGGAGTGTTCTCCCAGCTCCGGGTGATTATCGGTATATTAAACCGGAGGGGACGGTTCCATGTTCAGTATGTTAGAGGGGTGTGGCAGGTATGTGGGTAGGATATTCGGATTCATCATATTTTTCTGATCATTTTTCATATATAAATTATTTTAATCCGAGTTACGGTTTAATTTATATGAGTTTTCGAAGTTTAAATGCTTTTCTGAATTCCTGGATTTAATTTAATTCGAAATTAAATTAAATATTAAATGCTATGGGTACACACAAGTGTACCCAGTTATTTGCAACAGGGGCTGACAGGTGGGGTCAGTTGACCCAGTCAAAGTTTGACTGGTGAACGGCTAGTGTTCATGGGGCCCACCTGTCAGTGCCTCATATTTTATTTTTATATATTTTATTTTTTATTTTATTTTTTATTTTATTTTCTCATTTTCATCGTTTTTTAATGGGCCGGCCCCACTGGTCAGTGGCACAGGCCGGCCATTGGGGGGGGGGGGGGGAACGCGCGCGCGCGCGTGCCCGCAGATGGGCGGCCGTGGCCAGAGGCTAGCATGGCAAGGCCGGCCAGCAGAGGCAGCGGCGGGCGGCGGCAGCAGCGGTCGCTGCGAGCGCAGGGCGGCCGCGGCGCGGGCGGGCTCAGGCGGGCCCGGGCGGCACTAGCAGCAGAAGCAGTAAGCAGCAGCGAGCAGAGGCGGTCCTCCTGGACAACTTCGCGTGGCTCGGGGACGGCCTTGGCTGCGATGACGACGATGGCACGGCGGCGAGCACGCTCGGGCAAGCAAAACAGAGAGGGGGAGGGCGAGCGAGGGGGCACAAGCGTGCTAGGGTTTGTCTACAGCGTCGGGGAGATTCTTATCTACCGCGGGGGTGCTCCGGATGCTCGACACGAAGACAATCGGCGGCACGGACGGCGTGCGTGCGCGGCCATGCCATGCCCTGCCTCCTCTGTAATGAGGTAGGGGAAAAGGCCGTGGTGGACTTGGGCCGTGCCACTGTAGCACTAGGCTTCTAGTGCATAGTGCCAACTTTTCCTTTTATTCTTTTTCATTTCTGTTTTATTCCTTCTCCACTGTTTTGCATCAACTTTTGCTATCAAATGATTTTTATAAAATGTGAAACTTATCTCAATAATTAGTATGCAATATTCTGCACTGCCACAAAAAGGTTTGGGATTATTTGAATTCATTTGAATTTTTGTTTAATTGGAAATGAATTAAAGTGGCTGTTAAAGTCACTGTTTTTGGTTGTTAGAGTCAATTTGGGCATTCAAATAATGTCGGTTTTATTTTTATAATTGCCTTGGGAATATTTGCAATATTATGAACTATTTAGTTCCTGGATTTGAACAACTTTGAAATTCACTTTAAATTTGAATTTCAATTTGAATTGGAATTTGAAATGAGATATTATTCAAATGATGATCAAGCACTGTTAATCATGGTGACTTGGCATTATCAAAAGGGTGATCACTGTAGCTTAATACATGGGGGTGTTACAATTCTCCTCCTCTAAAAGAAATTCTCGTCCCGAGAATTAAGAGGTAGGCTGAAAGAGAGCGGGGTATTCTTCTCGAAGTCGATCTTCGTGTTCCCAAGTGGCTTCATCTTCAGAATGATTTGACCACTGAACTTTAAGGAACTTGATTGCCTTCTGACGATTTCGACGTTCAGCTTGATCAAGAATGCGGATCGGATACTCTTGATAAGAAAGATCCTCTTGCAATTCAAGCACTTCATGATCCACTGCTCGGATAGGATCCTTGAAACAGCGATGAAGTTGTGACACATGAAAGACATCATGAACTTGAGAGAGGTTCGGCGGCAATTCCAATTGATAGGCCACTTCTCCACGTCTAGTGAGGATACGGAACGGGCCAATGTAGCGAGGAGCTAACTTGCCCTTGATTCCAAATTGATGAGTGCCCTTCATCGGAGTGACGCAAAGGTAAGCTTGTTCGCCAGGTTGATAAACCATTACCTGGTGTTTTCGGTCATAATTGCTCTTCTGACGAGACTGTGCAGCTTTCAAATTTTCACGGACAATGCGGACTTGTTCTTCAGCTTGTTGGATAATATCCGGACCGAAGAGTGGCCGTTCCCCAGTTTCTGACCAATTCAGAGGGGTTCGGCACTTACGTCCATAAAGAACTTCAAATGGTGCCATCTTCAAACTAGCCTGATAGCTATTATTGTATGAGAATTCGGCATACGGGAGAGATTCCTCCCATTTCTTACCGAATGAGATGACACAAGCTCGTAGCATATCTTCAAGCACTTGATTGACTCGTTCAACTTGTCCCTGGGACTGCGGGTGAAAAGCGGTGCTGAAGGACAGATGAGTTCCCATAGCTTCTTGGAAACTGTTCCAAAATCTTGAGGTAAAGAGGCTGCCACGGTCTGAACTGATCTCTAGCGGAACACCGTGGAGTGACACAATTCTGGAAACATACAAGTCTGCTAACTGGCTAGCAGTGATTGTCTCCTTGACTGGCAGAAAGTGAGCAACCTTTGAGAATCGGTCAATGACGACAAAAATGGCATCATGACCCTTCTGCGATTTGGGAAAACCAGTAATGAAATCCATTTCTACTTTGTCCCATTTCCATTCAGGAATAGCAAGGGGTTGCAGAGTTCTAGCAGGTCTTTGATGTTCTACTTTGATGCGACGGTAAACGTCACACTCATTAACATAACGAGCAATGTCTCGCTTCATATCAGGCCACCAGTACCGCTGACGAATGTCTTGGTACATCTTAGTACTACCCGGATGAATAGACAAAGGTGTGTCATGTGCTTCTTTCATGACATCCGAACGCGAGTCCAGATTGTGCTTTCTGGGGACCACTAGGCGGCCTTTGAAGAGCAAGGCACCATCATCATCAACATGGTAGAACGAAGAGTTTCCCTTGGAGAGATAGTTCTTAATCTTCTCGACTTCAGAGTCATATTTCTGCCATGTCTTGATGTTGTGCTCGAGATCTGGTTCAACAACCAAGGTATTTAGATAACCTTGAGGAACTATCTCGATGTTCAGCTTTCGAAGCTCTTCATACATGAGTGATTGCTGTAGCTGAACCTCAAGTTCACAACATTAGGATTTACGGCTCAAAGCATCAGCCATTACATTAGCCTTGCCAGGGGTATAAGAAATTCCCAAGTCATAGTCCGTAATGGCCTCCATCCATCTTTGTTGACGGAGGTTCAGAGATGGCTGAGTGAACAAGTACTTCAGACTTTGATGATCCGTGTAGATCTCGCAATGATTACCAAGTAGGTAATGTCGCCATAACTTCAATGAATAAATAACTGCTGCAAGTTCGAGATCATGCATTGGATAGTTCTCTTCATGAGGACGCAACTGTCGAGAGCCATAAGCAATTACCTTGCGCTCTTGCATTAGTACACAGCCTAATCCTTGACGGGATGCGTCGCAATAAATCACGAAGTCCTTGCGAGAATCCGGAGGGGCAAGCACTGGGGCAGATGTCAGCTTGTCTTTGAGTGTCTGAAAACTTTCCTGACATTTTTCTGTCCACTCAAACTTATCGCCTTTGTGAAGCAGATCAGTCAAAGGCTTGGCAATCTTAGAGAAGTTCTCGATAAAACGGCGGCAATAACTTGCGAGTCCGAGAAAACTTCTGACTTGCTTGACATTCTTCGGGGGAGTCCATTCAAGAATAGCCTGAACTCGTTCTGGGTTAACAGCAATGCCATCTTTGGAAATCACATGGCCGAGATATGTCACTTCAGATAACCAGAACTCACACTTGGAATACTTGGCCTACAGTTGATGTTCACGCAGCTTCTCCAGTACAAGCCAAAGATGTTCAGCATGTTCTTCTTCATTCTTGGAATATATAAGGATATCAACCAAATAAACCACGACGAATTTGTCGAGGTAATTCATGAAGATGTAGTTCATCGGTCGGGAGAAGGTTCCTGGAGCATTGGTTAAGCCAAAGGACATGATGGTGTACTCGTAAGAACCATAGCGAGTAACAAAGGCTGTCTTCGGAATGTCCTCTTTACGAACTCGGATCTGGTGGTATCCCAATCTCAAATCAAGTTTAGAGAATACTGAGGAACCAGCAAGTTGATCATACAGATCGTTGATTCTGGGAAGCGGATACTTGTTCTGAATGGTTGCTTGGTTGATAGGTCGGTAATCTTGAACCAACCGATTTGTTCCATCCTTCTTTTTAACAAAGAGCGAAGGTGCTCCCCAAGCAGAAGAAATGGGGCGGATGAAACCCTTTTTAAGTGACTTGTCGATTTCCTCCTTAAGTTCAAGGAGTTCATGCGGCGGCATCTTGTATGGGCGCTTGGCAATAGGGGTAGTGCCCGGTTTCAAGTCTATGACGAATCCGACAGCTCTAGCAGGGGGTACTCTTGGAAGTTCCTCTGGGAAGACATCTTGAAAGTCACGAACAACTAGAACGTTCTCGATTCCTTCAAGAGGTGAAGCATTCAATGCATTCAGAGCTTATATCTGGCTCTCGGCATTCTGAGCTGTTCGGGCTGAGTAACATATTGTCTGGCCAGAAGGATGTGTAAGTTGGACTTTCTTAGTGGCATAGTCGATGAAAACATTATGGGCTTTCAGCCAATCCATACTGAGAATGACATCTATGGTAGAAACCTTAAGGGCCATGAGTGAAGCAATAAACACCAATCCTCCAATTGCAATGTGGTTGTTGTGGGCTATCATCGAGGTATCCCACCTGGACCCTGGAGAGCTAACCACCAGCGGAGGGTACATATTTTCGAATGATAAGCCTTGTTTACGTGCAAACACCTCAGATATGAAAGAATGTGACGCTCCTGAATCAAAAAGAACAGAAGCTGATACTGAGTTAACAGGGAGGGTTCCCATCACGACAGTCGGTTCCTTCTGAGCCTTTTCAACATCGACATGATTGACATGGCCAAGTACAACAGCAGACGGTTTGGTATTACAGTTTCTAGATTGACGGTTTCGACAGCCCCTTTTACGGCCAACAGGAGAACGTGATGCATTCTGCAGCTGACCCTGACAACAATTGAGAGCAAGGTGCCCTGGCTGTCCACACTTGCGGCATAAACCATCATTATGGGGAGGAGCCATAGCATTGGGCTGTCCACTTGGGATATTCAGTTGTCTTGGTGGTGGAGGCAGATGAGGTGCAACATAAGAAGGCCTCGGTGCAGGGGCAGGTCGGTGATGGACATTATGAGGAATCCACACTCGTCGTTTCTGAGTAGGCTGACCCGAGGATGAGCCAATATCTCGAGTACGCTTGAGCGACTCCTGGTACTCATTCAGACCAGTTTCAGTTTGGAAAGCTTGGCTGACAAGCGTCGCAAAGTCCGCGCAATCATGGATAACAAGTGCGAGCTTTATATCAGGACGCAGTCCTTCATGGAATTTCTCTTGCTTGCGTGCGTCAGTGCAGACGTCATCTTCAGCATAGCGGGACAATTCGAGAAATTTCCTCTGATATTCATCCACAGTCATTTTGCCCTGTGTGAGTTTGTGGAATTCCTTCTTCTTCTGGTCCATCAGACCTTGAGGAATGTGTCGTGCACGGAAGGCTGTCTGAAATTCTATCCATGTGGTGGCGGTCCCAGCAGGCAGCATTCGCCTGTGGCTTTCCCACCATTGAGCAGCTGAACCCCTCAGATGATACGTCGCATAGGTGACGTAACTGTCAGGGAGAACATTAGCCGACTCCATCTGAAAGGCGATGTCACGAAGCCAATCTTCAGCGTCCATAGGATCAGATGAGTTGCGGAAGGTGGACGGGTTGAGGCGCACGAATTCTTGCAGAGTTATTGGGGCAGGCTGTTGCTGAGCATTCTGAGTTGGAAACTGAGCCATTACTCCAGTCATAAACTGACGATCCAGCTCAAACTGCTGCATCATTGCGGCAATATAGGGTGGAGGTGGAGGATCGTCAGCCATCCTGCCAAATCAACAGGGGCAGTTTAGCAAGAACAACTGCATGTGTGAGAGGTCATTCTTGATGTAACATGAGTAACGAACAAGAAGGGCATTAGATACATATTAGTAGTCGTTAAAGACATACAAATCTATGCACGGAGTTGGATACCAACGGCACTAGGAGTTCGGATATGCACGCAGCTAGACAAACTAGGCGGCGCGCAGGCACGCGGTGAAGGAATACAGCAACGCGACATAGCAAAGGCTACACCAACGTCGGAGAAAACTATTGGAGCAAGGAATCTGCAGGGGACGACGCAGGGTGCCCTAGATAAAAGGATCCCGCGGTCCGTGAATACTGTGAAGCAGAACCTGGCCCAGAATTCAAAGAAGGGTTAATTCAAATCTCCGGATGGATGTGATCACGAGAACCTAATGTTGGTGTTAGTAAAATCTTTAACCCGGATAGAAGAGAGATTAGAGTCCCAGAGTAAAGGGGAGGAATAAAAGATCCTAATCCCATCCAGTGGCGATGTGGGCCCGTAACCCACACAGTCGTGTTAGTAAAACAGTTTTTCAAAGACTAGACTCAACTTCGGCCAAGGAGTTGGAAAGGGGGGTTCCTACAGGCAGTCGGCTCTGATACCAGCTTGTGACGCCCCCGACTTAACCGTGCGCTAATCATACACGCAAATGCACACGATCAAGCCTAGGGACTCACTTGAAGATATCACAACACAACTCTAAACACAAAATAAAATAATACAAGCTTTATATTACAACCTAGGGGCCTCGAGGGCTCGAATACATAAGCTCGAGAACAAGCGTTAGCGGAAGCAACAACAGTATCTGAGTACAAACACAAAGTTAAACAAGGGTGTCTTAAGAAGGCAAGCACAAACAACGACACTGATCGAAAAGGCAAAGGCCTCCTGCCTAGGGCCTCTGAACTACTCCTGGTTGGCGGGATCAACGTAGCAGTAGTAGACTCCTCCGGGGATCTCCTGCTCCTGGGCTCCGTCGTCTGATCGCAGCAATCGGGTATGGGGAAAAAGAGATAGCAAAGCAACCGTGAGTACTCATCCAAAGTACTCGCAAGACTGACATCAGAACTATGCTAAGTATGCATCAGTATCAAAGGAATGGGGTTATATCTTTGGACTAAACTGCAGCAATGCCGGGACAGAGGGGGAGAGGCCTAGCCTATCGAAGACTAGCATCTTGAAGCAATCTTGCATCATCAGAAGAGAGTAGAGTACAGTAACATATAATAGCAAACATATATTGTAGTAATGCACTGAGATCCTTCCTCGACTATCCTACGAGAAAGTGACCCCGAGAGCAGTAGTAGCAGTTTATCATTGTAACATTATCCATTTGTAGTGGTAGCAGATCAGGATACAACTCCGAGCGTCCTGTTACCGTGGACACGGCTATTCGAATAGATAACTTCCCTGCAGGGGTGCACTACTGTTACGCAACACGCTCGATTAACTCTGGCCGGACACACTTTTCCGGGTCATGCCCGACCTCGGCTGATCGACACGACGTAGCCCTACCTAGGCTCAGCAGACAGGTCCCCGCCGGTCTACATCCTAAGTGCTCAGGTGTCTTGGGCCATCGCCCTGTGCGCTCCGGGTCGTTGTGCGCAAGGTGGATCCAGGCACCACCTCTGGGGCACCGATCCGACCCGGCCACAATGCTGAACTAGACGTCTGACAGAGCTTTCGGCTGATACATACGGCGCCGAGGGTCCCATAACCATTATCCCACGTGGTGGTAGTGCGTATAGGCCAGTGGCCAACTCAGATCAAATACCCAAATCCGTTAGGCATGTTTAGTAACTCGCGAAGATGAATAGGATCCCTGTCGCTCCGACTTGGTAACACACGGACCCGACCAGGGACCAGGCCCACCTCTCTCCTAGGTGGTCTCCGCCTGCCCTGTCATTATGCCACAATACCACTCGCGGGTGCTCTTGGAGCCGACCCATCTTTAAAGTTATTTTCTCGTGGGCACTCTTGGAGCCGGCCCGACTTTACAGTTTAAAGTATTGCAATATGTAAACATTTCCGTGATCATCACCCAGAGTGATCATGGCCCGATAACAAGCATGGCAAACGGACAAGGGTGAAGGGCCAGCTGATGAAACATAGCATACCTAACTAAGCATCATAGGGTAGCAGGTAAGGTATCAATAGCAGGCGACGAAAATCAGGCTATTCATCAGAATAGGAGCTATCGGAGCAACAGTAGAAGCAATTCTAATGCAAGCATAAGTGAGAAAGAATGGGCGATATCTGATGATCAAGGGGGTTTTGCTTGCTTGGAAGCTCAGTTGAAGGGGTCTGGTCGTCGTCGACGTAGTCGTACTCAGTAGTGTCGTCAGCAGTCTCGGGGTCTATCGGGAGAGAAGGAGGGGGAAGAAACAATAAATACACGGCAAACAATGCAACAGGGAAGCATGACATGTCAACATGCGGTGCTAGGGGTGTTCTAATGCAGCACTATGCAAGTTAGTCAGAGCGGGAAATTATCCGGGAGTGTTCTCCCAGCTCCGGGTGATTATCGGTATATTAAACCGGAGGGGACGGTTCCATGTTCAGTATGTTAGAGGGGTGTGGAAGGTATGTGGGTAGGATATTCGGATTCGTTGTATTTTTCTGATCGTTTTTCATATATAAATTATTTTAATCCGAGTTACGGTTTAATTTATATGAGTTTTCAAAGTTTAAATGATTTTCTGAATTCCTGGATTTAATTTAATTCGAAATTATATTAAATATTAAATGCTATGGGTACACAGAAGTGTACCCAGTTATTTGCAACAGGGGCTGACAGGTGGGGCCAGTTGACCCAGTCAAAGTTTGATTGGTCAACGGCTACTATTCATGGGCCCCACCTGTTAGTGCCTCATATTTTATTTTTATATATATATTTTTATATATTTTATTTTATTTTATTTTATTTTTATTTTATTTTCTCATTTTCATCATTTTTTTAATGGGCCGGCCCCACTAATCAGTGGCACAGGCCGGCCGCTGGGGGGGGGGGGGAACGCGCGCGCGCGCGTGCCCGTAGATGGGCGGCCATGGCCAGAGGCTACCACGGCGAGGCTGGCCAGCAGAGGCAGCAGCGGGCGGCGGCGGCGGCAGCGGTCGCGGCGAGCGCGGGGCGGCCGCAGCGCGGGCGGGCTCAGGCGGGCGCGGGCGGCACCAGCAGCAGAAGTAGTAAGCAGCAACGAGCAGAGGCGGGCACAGGCGGCTGCGGCAGTGAGCGAGCGCAGGCGCGGGCAGGGCGCAGCCCAGAGCGGCCGCGGGCCCGAGGGCGCGTAGCAGCTAGCAGGAGCAGCGGGCAGGGGTGCGGCGACCGCGAGCTCGACAGGAACTCGGGCGCGGTCGTGCGGCGGCCTACGACGGGGAAGATGGAAAGGGGAAGAGGGGGATCGATCGAGGGCTCTCCGGGAAGGCCACAGGCGAGCTCAGGAAGGCCGGGGAGGCGTCAGAGAAGCGGGACGGCGGTGAGGCAGTGGCGAGGCCGACGGAGATGAGCTCGATGCCAAGCGTACGGGCCGCCCTGGCTCGATTCGGTGCTTGGGGATGACAGAGTCGATGATGGCGGTCCTCCTGGACAACTTCGCGTGACTCAGGGACGGCCTTGGCTGCGACGAAGACGATGGCGCGGCGGCGAGCACGCTCGGGCAAGCAAAACAGAGAGGGAGAGGGCGAGCGAGGGGGCACAAGCGTGCTAGGGTTTGTCTACAGCGTCGGGGAGGTTCTTATCTACCGCGGGGGTGCTCCAGATGCTCGACACGAAGACAATCGGCGGCATGGACGGCGTGCGCGCGCGGCCATGCCATGCCCTGCCTCCTCTGTACTGAGGTAGGGGAAAAGGCCGTGGTGGACTTGGGCCGTGCCACTGTAGCACTAGGCTTCTAGTGCACAGTGCCAACTTTTCCTTTTATTCTTTTTCATTTCTGTTTTATTCCTTCTCCACTGTTTTGCATCAACTTTTGCTATCAAATGATTTTTATAAAATGTGAAACTTATCTCAATAATTAGTATGCAATATTCTGCACTGCCACAAAAAGGTTTGGGATTATTTGAATTTTTGTTTAATTGGAAATGAATTAAAGTGTCTGTTAAAGTCACTGTTTTTGGTTGTTAGAGTCAATTTGGGCATTCAAATAATGTTGGTTTTATTTTTATAATTGCCTTGGGAATATTTGCAATATTATGAACTATTTATTTCCTGGATTTGAGCAACTTTTAAATTCACTTTAAATTTGAATTTCAATTTGAATTGGAATTTGAAATGAGATATGATTCAAATGATGATCAAGCACTCTTAATCATGGTGACTTGGCATTATCAAAAGGGTGATCACTGTAGCTTAATACATGGGGGTGTTACAATTCTCCTCCTGTAAAAGAAATTCTCGTCCCGAGAATTAAGAGGTAGGCTGAAAGAGAGCGGGGTATTCTTCTCGAAGTCGATATTCACGTTCCCAAGTGGCTTCATCTTCAGAATGATTTGACCACTGAACTTTAAGGAACTTGATTGCCTTCTGGCGAGTTCGACGTTGAGCTTGATCAAGAATGCGGATCGGATACTCTTGATAAGAAAGATCCTCTTGCAATTTAAGCACTTCATGATCCACTGCTCGGATAGGATCCTTGAAACAGCGACGAAGTTGTGACACATGAAAGACATCATGAACTTGAGAGAGGTTCGGCGGCAATTCCAATTGATAGGCCACTTCTCCACGTCTGGCGAGGATACGGAACGGGCCAATGTAGTGAGGAGCTAACTTGCCCTTGATTCCAAATCGTTGAGTGCCCTTCATCGGAGTGACACGAAGGTAAGCTTGTTCGCCAGGTTGATAAACCATTACCAGGTGTTTTCGGTCATAATTGCTCTTCTGACGAGACTGAGCAGCTTTCAAATTTTCACGGACAATGCGGACTTGTTCTTCAGCTTGTTGGATAATATCCGGACCGAAGAGTGGCCGTTCCCCAGTTTCTGACCAATTCAGAGGGGTTCGGCACTTACGTCCATAAAGAACTTCAAATGGTGCCATCTTCAAACTAGCCTCATAGCTATTGTTGTATGAGAATTCGGCATACGGGAGAGATTCCTCCCATTTCTTACCGAATGAGATGACACAAGCTCGAAGCATATCTTCAAGCACTTGATTGACTCGTTCAACTTGTCCCTGGGACTGCGGGTGAAAAGTGGTGCTGAAGGACAGATGAGTTCCCATACCTTCTTGGAAACTGTTCCAAAATCTTGAGGTAAAGAGGCTGCCACGGTCTGAACTGATCTCCAGCGGAACACCGTGGAGTGACACAATTCTGGAAACATACAAGTCTGCTAACTCGTTAGCAGTGATTGTCTCCTTGTCTGGCAGAAAGTGAGCAACCTTTGAGAATCGGTCAATGACGACAAAAATGACATCATGACCCTTCTGCGATCTGGGAAAACCAGTAATGAAATCCATTTCTACTCTGTCCCATTTCCATTCAAGAATAGCAAGGGGTTGCAGAGTTCCAGCAGGTCTTTGATGTTCTGCTTTGATGCGACGGCAAACGTCACACTCAGCAACATAACGAGCAATGTCTCGCTTCATATCAGGCCACCAGTACCGCTGACGAATGTCTTGGTACATCTTAGTACTACCCGGATGAATAGACAAAGGTGTGTCATGTGCTTCTTTCATGACATCCGAACGCGAGTCCAGATTGTGCTTTCTGGGGACCACTAGGCGGCCTTTGAAGAGCAAGGCACCATCATCATCAACATGGTAGAATGAAGAGTTTCCCTTGGAGAGATAGTTCTTAATCTTCTCGACTTCAGAGTCATATTTCTGCCGTGTCTCGATGTTGTGCTCGAGATCTGGTGCAACAACCAAGGTATTTAGATAACCTTGAGGAACTATCTCGATGTTCAGCTTTTGAAGCTCTTCATACAGCAGTGGTTGCTGTAGCTGAACCTCAAGTTCACAACAGTAGGATTTACGGCTCAAAGCATCAGCCATTACATTAGCCTTGCCAGGGGTATAAGAAATTCCCAAGTCATAGTCCGTAATGGCCTCCATCCATCTTTGTTGACGGAGGTTCAGAGATGGCTGAGTGAACAAGTACTTCAGACTTTGATGATCCGTGTAGATCTCGCAACGATTACCAAGTAGGTAATGTCGCCATAACTTCAATGCATAAATAACTGCTGCAAGTTCGAGATCATGTGTTGGATAGTTCTCTTCATGAGGACGCAACTGTCGAGAGCCATAAGCAATTACCTTGCGCTCTTGCATTAGTACACAGCCTAATCCTTGGCGGGATGTGTCACAATAAATCACGAAGTCCTTGCGAGAATCCGGAGGAGCAAGCACTGGGGCAGATGTCAGCTTGTCTTTGAGTGTCTGAAAACTTTCCTGACATTTTTCTGTCCACTCAAACTTAACGCCTTTGTGAAGCAGACCAGTCAGAGGCCTAGCAACCTTAGAGAAGTTCTCGACAAAACGGCGGCAATAACTTGCGAGTCCGAGAAAACTTCTGACTTGCTTGACATTCTTCAGGGGAGTCCATTCAAGAATAGCCTGAACTCGTTCTGGGTTAACATCAATGCCATCTTTGGAAATCACATGGCCGAGATATGTCACTTCAGATAACCAGAACTCACACTTGGAATACTTGGCATACAGTTTGGGGATGCTTGATACGTCTCCAACGTATCTATAATATTTGATTGTTCCATGCTATTATAGTATCAATCTTGGATGTTTTATATACATTTACAAGCAATTATATATCATTTTTTGGGACTAACCTATTAACTTAGTGCCCAGTGCCAGTTGCTATTTTTTGCCTGTTTTTGGTTTTTCAAAATATCAGTACCAAACGAAGTCCAAATGCCACGAAACTTTTTGGAGATTCTTTTCTGGACATAAGAGACACTAGAAGCTTCGGGAGAAGGCCAGAAGACAGAGGAGGTGGCCACGAGCCACCAGGGCACGCCCCAGGGGGGGTGGCGTACCCTAGTGCCTCGTGGGCCCACCTTTGCTCCGTTTGACCTAATTCCACCTCTATAAATACTCTAAAATCGGGAAACCAACAGAGGAGTCCACGAAATACTTTTTCCGCCGCCGCAAGTTCCTGTTCTCGAGAGATCCCATCTGGAGGCCTTTTCCGGCACTCTGCCGGAGGGGGATTCGATCACGGAGGGGCTCTCCATCAACCTTGCTGCCATTCCGATGATGCGTGAGTAGTTTACCACAGACCTTCGGGTCCATAGTTAGTAGCTAGATGGCTTCTTCTCTCTTTTTGATCTTCAATACAATATTCTCCTCGATGTTCTTGGAGTTCTATCCGATTTAATCACTTTTTGTGGTGTGTTTGTTGGGATCCGATGAATTGTGAGTTTATGATCAGATTATCCATGAATATTATTTGAGTTTTCTCTGAACTCTTTTATGCATGATTGTTATAGCTTCGTATTTCTCTCCGATCTATTGATTTGGTTTGGCCAACTAGATTGATTTATCTTGCAATGGGAGAAGTGCTTTGTAATGGGTTCGATCTTGCGGTGCTCAATCCCAGTGATAGAAAGGGACATGACACGTATGTATCGTTGCTATTAAGGGTAAAAAGATGGGGTTTATTCATGCGTGAGTTTACTTTGTCTACATCATGTCATCTTGCTTAAGGCATTACTCCGTTCTTTATGAACTTAATACTCTAGATGCATGCTGGATAGCGGTCGATGTGTGGAGTAATAGTAGTAGATGTAGAATCATTTCGGTCTACTTGTCTCGGACGTGATGCCTATATACATGATCATTGCCTTGGATATCGTCATGATTATTTGCTTTTCTATCAATTGCCCAACAGTAATTTGTTCACCCACCGTATGCTATTTTCAAGAGAGAAGCCTCTAGTGAAAACTATGGCCCCCGGGTCTACCTTTATCATATATTGAAAATCCTAAAAATACCTTGCTGCAATTTTACTTTATTTTTTTTTGTATTTTTGTTCGATCTATCTATCTATCACCATACAATTTAATCTTGCAATTAACCGCCAAGGGATTGACAACCCCTTGTTCGCGTTGGGTGCGAGGATTTGTTATTTTGTGTGCAAGTGCTACTAACGAGTTGTTGCGTGATTCTCCTACTCGATTGATAACCTTGGTTTCATAACTAAGGAAAATACTTATCTCTACTTTATTGCATCATCCCCTCCTCTTCGGGGAAATCCCAACGCTGCTCACAAGTAGCACCTAGCACACGGCCGCTCTCTACGCAGCGTCGCGAACGATTGTTCGTCCACTATGTGATGTGGAACGCGACGTAGTTTCACATCACGCCGCTGGCTCGCAACTGCCGGCCGGCTTGTAGACGGCCATTCCCTGCGTGTTCAACTGCTCTATGCGTGTGGTTGCTCGTTGTTGAGGCGGCCGCGGCGCGCTCTGCTCGCGTCCCGCCGCGCGCGCTTTGCTCACGTCCCTCTGTGCGTGCTACAAGCGTTTCGGGCTGGCGCATGATCTCGTACGTTCGGGGTGCCTTTTGCATGCGGTTACGCCGGACGCGGCGCCACGACGCAGTTACGTGCGGCAAAAACTGCCTTGCGGACGTGCCGATAATCCCGGCCGCCCGGCCCTCATTTATTCCCGCGGCCATTTACCTTCATCTCTCATGCCCCACGACACAATAAGCACACCCACGAAGACACATACAGAGAGGATATTCAGCAGCTCCAATGGCGCTCCCAACGGCTGACGACGACAACGGGCGGCAGTTCACCACGCCTCATGTAGTGGACACCCACGTGAGGAGGAAGGACCTCTCGGTGGTGTACACCAATGAGCCGGTCTCGGTGGAGAGCTCCATCCACACCATGGAGCAGTTGCTTGCTGAGGACGAGTACCAAGTGGTCGGCTTTGACCTCGAGTTCACTGGCAGTCATGCCGGGTATGATCAGAAGGTTGCCGTCGCCCAGTTGTGCATGTGCCATCACGTCCTCGTCTACCACTACTCCTTGGCCACAAGGCCTTGCGAGCGTTTCGCCAGGTTTATCAACAGCCCCGACTACAGGTTCGCTACGGTGGACACCTTCAATGATCTAAAGATGCTCAAGACTACAGGCTTGGCCTGCCAGAATCTTGTCGACATCCAAGGCCACTACAGGGTCTGGGGCAGAAAGAAGAAGAAGGACTCCCTGGTTGACCTAGCCGTGGCCATCATCGTCCCCTACTACAGAGGCATGAAAGATGAGTGCAAAAAGAACAATGATGCCTGGCACGAGGCCTGGGTGCGGAGACTGGATGAAGAACACGTCAAGTACGCGGCCAAGGACGCATACACAAGCTACGAGATGTACAGGCGGATCGTTGACATGAGGGAGTGCCTCCTTCCTGTGGACGACGAGGGATCGAGGCACAAGTAGAGTAGTGGCAGCAGCGTCACAAGAAGTAGATGATTAGATGATCATTTCTCCTAGTTTAGAATGCATGTAATTGTTTATTGAGGTGTGTGCGAATGTTTTGTATAGTCACCTATGTAATTGGATGTTTAATTTGGTTATATATGTTGTTCTTCTGTAGACTGAGCAAATCACAACGCCCACGGGCTAAACTAGGGAACCCATCGGTGATGATTTCATCAATCGCTGACAATTGTATACCAACAAGCGTTTGTGCACAACACACATGAGTTATTAGCAGGAATCGTCCGTGTTGTTATCCGTCTTCCCACACATTTCGGATACTGACCTGTTTGCCGCGTATCACACACATCTTTTTAAGTTGAATCATTTCTGTTGTGCTGGGTAATCGCAAACAGTTCATCCGAGTGAACCGCATGCCGTATATCGCACACACCTTGATCTGCCTGCCCGTTTATGTTGTGTTGCGTAATCACAAACAGTTCATCTGAGTGAACTGTATGTCGTGTATCGCACACACCACGAACTGGCTGACCGTGTTTGTTGTTCTGGCTTATCGCAAACAGTTCATATGGATCAACTGTATGCCACGTATCGCACACGCGTCTCTAATCTGAATCGGTTTTGATGTCTCCGGCATTGCAAATAGTTCGTCTTATTGGGGACGGTTTTTTTACGACACCGTTTGCGATTCATGCATCGCACACAGTTTGGTCGCGGGGTCTCTGATTCATGTGTCGCGTTAGCGGTCGCCTGCAGTAGTGAGAAGCCCTCCGTGATCAATTCCCTCTCCGGCAGAGTACCAGAAAAGGCCTCCAGATGGGATCGCAGAAGAACAGAGGCTTGCGGTGGCGGAAAGGTTCTTTCTTCTGTCTCTCTGGTATATTGGGAATATTTTGGAATTTATAGCGCTGGAATTAGGTTAGGATGTGCCACAAGGGGCCCACAAGCCTGGGGGGCACGCCCTACCCCCCAGGGCGCGCCTCCCGAGCTTGTCGCTCCCTCGTGGCTCGTCTGGTCTTCTCCCGAAGCTTCGAGGGTCCCTTCTGGTCCAGAAAAAATTAATCCAAAGTTTTTTCTTCGTTTGGACTCTGTTTGACAATGATTTTCTGAAAAGGCAAAAACAAGCAAAAAACAACAACTGGCACTGGGCACTGGGTTAATAGGTTAGTCCCAAAAATGATATATAATGGCATACAATTGCATATAAACATCCAAGATTGATACTATAATAGCATGGAACAATCAAAAATTATAAATACGTTGGAGACGTATCAAGCATCCCGAAGCTTAATTCCTGCTCGTCCTCGAGTAGGTAAATGATAGAAACAGAATTTTTTATGTGGAATGCTACCTAACATGTTTCATCATGTAATCTCTCTTACGGTATGAATAATAAGACCGAATGATTCAAAGCAATAGTCTATAGTTTGACATAAAGACATCAATACTCAGGCATACTAATAAACAATCATGTCTTTCAAAATAAAAATTCTAAAGAAAGTTATCCCTACAAAATCATATAATCCTGTCATGCTCCATCTTCTTAACACAAAGTATTTATCATGCACAACCCTGGTTTTAGCCAATCAATTGGTTCATACTTTTTAACGCGCTTCAGCTTTTTCAACCCCCACGCATTACATGAGCGCAAGCCATGGATATAGCACTATGGGTGGAATAGAATGTGGTGGTAGAGATTAATATGGGGAAGTCAAAAATAAGAAGAGAGTCTCACATCGACGCGGCTAATCAATGGGCTATGGAGATGCCCATCGATTGATGTCAATGCGAGCAGTAGGGATTGCCATGCAACGGATGCACTAAGAGCTATAAGTGTATGAAAGCTCAACATGAAAACTAAGCGGGTGTGCATCCAACTTGCTTGCTCATGAAGACCTCGGGCATTTGAGGAAGCCCATCATCGGAATATACAAGCCAAGTTCTATAATGAAAAATTCCCACTAGTATATGAAAGTGACAAAATAGGAGACTCTCTATATGAAAAACATGGTGCTACTTTGAAGCACAAGTATGGAAAATGATAGTAACACTGCCCCTTCTCTCTTTTTCTCTCATTTTATTTTTTTATTTTTTTTATTTTTTTTCTTGTTTTTCTTTTTTTTTCCTGGGCTCTTTTTGGCCTCTCTTTTTTTCCTTTTTTTATTTCCTCATTGGGACAATGCTCTAATAATGATGATCATCATACTTCTATTTACTTACAACTCGAAACTAGAACAAAGATATGATTCTATATGAATGCCTCTGGTAGTGTACCAGGATGTGCAATGATACTAGCGTAACATGTATAAAAAATGATGAATGGTGGCTGAGCCACAAATACTATGTCAGCTATATGATCATGCAAAGCAATATGACAATGACGATGTGAGTCATAAAAACGGAACGGTGGAAGTTGCATGGCAATATATCTCGGAATGGCTATGGAAATGCCATGATAGGTAGGTATGGTGGCTGTTTTGAGGAAGATATAAGGAGGCTTATGTGTGATAGAGAGTATCATATCACGGGGTTTGGATGCACCGGCGAAGTTTGCACCAACTCTCGATATGAGAAAGGGCAATGCACGGTACCGAAGTGGCTAGCAAATTGCGGAAAGGTGAGAGTGTGTATAATCCATGGACTCACATTAGTCATAAAGAACTCACATACTTATTGCGAAAGTTTATTAGCCCTCGAAGAAAAGTAGTACTACGCATGCCCCTAGGGGGGAGGTTGGTAGGATTTAACCATCGCGCGCCCCCGACCGCCACACAAAGGAAGACAATCAATAATAAATCATGCTCCAACTTCTTAGCATAACGACAGATCATACGTGCATGCTTCGGGAATCACAAACCTTAACACCAATATTCTTACTAAACCACAATTACCTACTAGCATCTCCCACATATTACCATCTGAATATCGCAAAACTATTGCAAGGAATCAAACTTATCATATTCAGTGATCTACATGAAAGTTTTTATTATATCCCTATTGAATACCTATCATATTAGGACCAAATTCATAACCCGTGCTTATTACCATTGCTATTCATTAGACTCTCAAAAAGATATAAGTGAACCATGAGAGTGCAACTATTTCTTTAAAATATAACCACCGCCGTGATCTAAAAGATATAAGTGAAGCACTAGTGAGGGTGTCCCGGACTAGGGGGTACTCGGGCTGCCGGCCTATCTCTCGTAGGCCGGACTGGTGGGCCGCTCTCTACTCGTCGATGGAAGGCCGGATTGTGGGCGACCCCGTGTATCAGAAGGAAACCTCCGAAGACTTGGCGTCTCCTCCAAGGAATAATTGGCGTGACCGGCATGTTTATCCCCTGATGGTAACTGACCATATGTAACCCTAGGACCTTCTGGTGTCTATATAAACCAGAAGGCTTAGTCCGTAGAGGATCATCATATCATAACTACCTAGGGTTTAGTCCATCCGATCTCGAGGTAGATCAACTCTGTAACCTTCATACAATCACATCAATACAATCTAGCAGGACGTAGGGTTTTACCTCTTCCAGAGGGCCCGAACCTGGGTAAATCGCTGTCTCCACGTTCCCTGTTACCCATTGATTCCTAGATCCATAGTTCGGACCCCCTACCCGAGATCTGCCGGTTTTAGTACCGACATTGGTGCTTTCATTGAGAGTTCCGCCGCGGGTCACCAAGGATCAATGGCTCGCCTTCTCATCAGCGATGGAATCCACAGCGGGGACATCTTCATCCCCGGACAGCTCTTCGCGTTCGACAGCATTGTGCTGCACGCCGATCCGACCGGTCACCTTGACCAGGTCGGTAGCTTTGCCCCTGAGCAGGAAATTAGGTTCGGCAGCCTTGAGTGCGTCGCCGATGCTCGAGGCGATCTGGTCTTTACTGGGTTTTCGGCTTTACCCGAGGAGCCTACCAATCCCGAGGCCTTGACCTCGGATTCCCTCCCCGTCCCTATCCCCGGGCCAGGCCTCAGTTCGGATCTGGCCTTGAGTTCAGATCCAACCCCAGTGCCAGAAAACCAAGGGTCACCCTTGGCCGAACACATTCACAGTATTGGCGCGCCGGAGCTCAACTCCGACAGATGCCCGAACGTGAATCCGGTTGACCTCTCGTTTTTAAGCGAGATGATAGATCGGATCCAGAGGATGAATATCGTGGATGGCCTGTCCTCGGACCAGGAGCAGGTCGGACAGGAGGCCAGCCGCGGGGAATTTTGCGTCCCACCCACCACCCACTTGGTAGCCACTGTCAAAGATTTTACCGGCATGCTGGACTACGCCTCCGAGGAGGCTGACAACATGGACGAGGATATCGACATCCCGCCCTATACGGCTCCCTCCCTTGCCACTTCCAACACCGGAAAGTGGACCGCCACCTCCACCTATGACATTTACATGGTCGACACCCCCATGAAGGATGGCGACATGACCAAAACGGACGGTGATGATCCCGCCGAAGAACCGCCCAGACGCCGCCGACGGCGAGCCAGAGGGCGAGGAAAGGGCAAGGAAAATCACACAGACACGAATGGCACCGGAGATAACGAGACTCCGGACAACTTGGGGGAGCTCGGCGACAACACACCAGAGCAGCGCCCCGACGCCCCTGAAGGGCACGAGGACCAGGGTGACCCCGAGGACCTCGAGGATTCCGAGGACAGCAATTACCTCCCTCCGTCCGAAGAGGAAGATAGCCTCGGACCCGAAGACTTTATCGTCCCAGAGGATCCCCTGGAGCAAGAGAAATTCAAGCGGCAACTCATCGCCACTGCCCGAAGCTTGAAGAGGAAACAAACAACAGCTAAAAGCCGAACAGGACACGCTCAACGACAGATGGACGATGGTTTTAGCTGCCGAAGAAGGCCTTGACGATCAACGTCGGGGTCAATACAAGAGTTACCCACGGCGGCGCCTACTCCCAGAATTTGAGGATGAGGCCCTTGAGCCCATGCCTCCCAGACGAACTTACGCAAACCAGCCCGACCGCCCCCCTCGAGGACGGGATAGGCCGGCTGCGGAAACCGAACTCCCACCCGCGCCCCCTCGAGGACGGGATAGGGCGGCCAGGGAAGCCGAATACCCACCCGCGCCTCCTTGCCGAGCAGGCAAAGACCCGGTTCAACCGGATGACCAATACGGTCTGCGCCGCGTCCTGAATGCCAGAGGGATCCAGTCGAGATCTATCTATGGAACCACAGGATACGCACCCGCCGGACGGGACGGATACCAAGCCTGGCGCGATAGGAATGACAGAGCTCGGGAGCAGCACCGTGCCCGGATGATAACCGATCTCCGGCGCAATGTGGCCCGGGCCAGGGGCGTCGCACGCCCAATGTGTTTCACTGATGGGGTGATGCAGCATCAGTTCCCCGAGGGGTTCAAACCCATCAATATAGAATCCTACGATGGGACAACTGACCCAGCCGTGTGGATTGAGGATTTTCTTCTCCACATTCATATGGCCCGAGGAGATGATCTCCACGCTATTAAGTACTTACTGTTGACACTCAAGGGACCAGCAAGGCATTGGCTGAACAGCCTACCCGAAAACTCCATCGGGAGCTGGGAAGAGCTCGAGGATGCATTCCGAGCTAACTTTCAAGGCACCTATGTTCGGCCACCGGACGCCGATGACCTGAGCCATGTCATTCAGCAGCCCGGGGAGTCAGCCCGGCAATTCTGGAACCGGTTCTTGACCAAGAAGAACCAGATTGTCGACTATCCGGATGCCGAAGCGATTGTGGCATTCAAACACAATATTCGGGACGAGTGGCTCGCCCGCCAGCTCGGCCAGGACAAGCCGAGAACAATGTCGGCCCTTACCTCCCTAATGACCCGCTTTTGCGCGGGTGAGGATAGCTGGTTAGTTCGTCGAAGCAACCACCCCAAAGACCCCGGCGCTTCAGAGGCCCGGGACGGGAACGGGAAACCCCGGCGCAATAGGAACAATAAGCGCCGGCACTCAAACAACGGCGGTGAAGCCGATGACGCAGCAGTAAATGCCGGATTCAGCGGCTCGAAATCGGGACCGCGGAAAAAACCCTCTAAAGGGAACCGGGACGGCCCGTCTGCGCTGGATAGAATATTGGATAGGCCCTGCCAGATTCACGGCACCCCCAACAAGCCCGCTAACCACACCAACCGTAACTATTGGGTAATCAAACAGGCCGGCAAGGTCACAGCCGAAGAACAGGGCAAGGGCCCCCGCAGCGAGGATGATGACGAACCTCGCGGGCCGAACAATGGAGGCCAAAAGCAGTTCCCTCCAGAGGTCAAAACCGTGAACATGATCTACGTCACGCATATACCGAAGAAGGAGCGGAAACGCGCACTTCGGGATGTCTACGCCTTAGAGCCGGTAGCCCCGAAATTCAACCCGTGGTCGGCTTGCCCGATCACTTTCGACCGTCGAGACCATCCGACCAGTATATGCCATGGAGGAACGGCGGCTCTGGTGCTCGACCCCATCGTGGACGGATTTCACCTCACCAGAGTCCTTATGGACGGAGGTAGCAGCCTCAACCTGATTTACTCAGATACAGTGAGGAAAATGGGGATCGACCCGTCAAGGATCAAACCCAGCAACACCACCTTTAAAGGTGTAATCCCAGGTGTCGAGGCACGCTGCTCGGGATCCGTGACATTGGAAGTTGTCTTCGGCTCGCCCGATAACTTCCGCAGCGAGGACTTGATCTTCGATATTGTCCCCTTCCGCAGCGGTTACCACGCACTCCTTGGCCGGACTGCGTTCGCCCGCTTCAACGCCGTCCCACACTATGCATACCTGAAGCTCAAGATGCCAGGACCAAAGGGCGTTATTACCATCAACGGTAATACCGAGCGCTCGCTCCGAACAGAGGAACACACGGCGGCTCTAGCCGCCGAAGTCCAAGCCGCCGAAGAGGCGTCGCAAGCCCAGTCTACTGCCAAGACACTGGACGCTCGCAAGCGCTCCCGAGCTGCAGCCTCGGTCCCGGAGCACTCCCATGCTCACTCCAAATAGGGGTACGTGCCCCACAGCACGGCCCACCTAGTCACGAAATACGTACCTCGAGTGCACAATTTCGTGCTCAAAATTCCATGGGCAGTTGTGGGGACACATGAAACAAAGGCTGAGAGCTCAGTTCGACCGAGCAATGGCCAACAGATGTCTTTGAATCAACATCGACAACGGGCACCATCTAGGGCCTGATCAGCGTCAAACTGATATACTACGGCGACTTCTCAAAACCCTTCCCTAAGGGCTCATCTGCCGAACATTACTACTTCCGCCGAACATACGGTCGACAGCTCCGCTCACACGAAAGCTTCTTAAAGAGCAAAGGCGCAGACGTACAGCAGGGTGTAGTAGGGACGTCAAACCACTCATGAAGGCCCTGTGTCAACCTTTACTCTAATGTATATATTTCTTCAAAAGTATCTATCAAAGTTACTTCGGCAATCCAGATTGTACGGTTGGACGTCACATATTCAAAGGAAATAAAGACCAATTTTTCTCTGGTAATTGTGCAGTCATTCGCGTTGCATATTCCTTTCCTCTTTTTTAGGCCGAAGTAAACTATTACGATACGTCCCTTTTTTAGTAACCGGCTAATAGACCGGGGACTCGAACATAAGTCTTGCCTCAAACTTTATCCCGGCACCTATTTTTACTTTATGTGCTCGGCGTCACGGATATTGCACTATATGAATCAGTTCCGAATTGCGTCTTTGGTCAATAGTTGGGTTGCCCAACTCCTGTGTTTACCCTCTTACGTTCCGCACTATCCGGCTAAGAGGGTAAAGGGAGAACTACTGCGATTGTACTTCTAGCTAGCCTGGTTAAGTACCTCAGTGGAGAAAGCCGAAAACTGACTGTCCCAATAAGCGAGAACTGGTCGGCGATCCGATGACTCGTGTCAAACTAAAAATCATTGGAGGTTAGTCTGTGTTAAACGAAGGGTTCTCTATTACAGAAACCATGTGATGATGGTATCAACCGCGGCTCATCCGAATATCACAAACACTGGGGGCTAGTTACCAGCCCCCGCAGTCAAGCTCCTATGGCTAAGTGAAAGCACTTAAACCGCATTGTCAGATTGCCTGGTTTTCCGTACATACAACCGTCTCCGGGCACCGATACGTCGGCTAAGGGTTCAAGTATTACGAGAAAACACCCCATGCAGTATCTGCAAGGGGGCTGAAGCGGACAACTGGTAACTTTCATATTAAAAACGGCCGCACAGGAGTCAAAATTAACATAAGCAGGCACTATATTCACAGCCAACAACTTGCATTACAATAAAACAAAAGTTTCAACTCCTTGGCTACAAGGAAAATAAATCTACTCATAAATTACATCTTTCGAGCATTGGGCCTCTATTGCCCGAGCACCATTCATCACAATGGGAAAATATTGCTCGGGGCGCCTATGCTCCTTCCCAGGGGGTGGAGGTCCGGTGGCCATCTCGGCTGGCTTGATCTTCGACCAATGCACCATGGTCTTGCCGAAGGCCATCCGAGCTCCTTCAATGCACGCGGAGCGGTTCCAAGCATCAATTCGGGGTACGGCGTCGTACAGCCTCTGCACCAACCCAAAATAGCTGCTCGGCAGTGGCCCTGAAGGCCACAGCTTGACGCAGAGGTCCTTCATCACGAGCTCCGCCATCCGATGCAGCTCCATCAGCTGCTTCATCTGGTTGTTAAGGAGGGGTGGGTGTTCGGGCGCTTGAAATTGCGCCCAAAACAGCCTTTGTTCGGCCCGACCCTCCTGGGCAGCGAAGAACCTCGCCGCATCAGCCGCACTCCTCGGGAGGTCCGCAAAGGCGCCTACGGAACGCCACACCCGCATGAGCAAAGCGAACCTGTTACCTCCAAAGACACTTTGCTGCAAATATGGATTACCATCCGCAATAAGCTTCACTTGGCGGAGTTCCTCCGGGTAGCCGCGCGCCTCTGTCCGCGCTTCCTTGGCCACCGACCCCAGTGAGGTTAGCTCGGCGGCCTGCTCTTTATTCTTCTGCTCGAGAGCCTCACAGTTTGTGATGGCATCTGCGAGCTCTTGTTGCATTTCCGCCACTCTGGCTTCGTGCTTCTGACTAGCGGTTTTCATCGTAGTCAGTTCGGCAGCTGCTTGTTCGGCTGCCGACCTCTGCTTCGCCGCTTCTAGCTGGGCCGTCCTCAGCGCGGCCTTGAGGTTCTCGACCTTCGCGGTGGCAGCTGTAGTCATATCCACTGATTCCATTTAGGCTACTTTAAACCTCACTTAACAAAATTGCAACGGCTGTCGTAAATACTGCAGTTCGGACTTACCTTGAGCCTCGTCGAACCTCTTGTTCACCAGGCTGAAGTCGTCCTCGGAGCTTTTGAGCTTCCGATTCAGCTCGGCCAACTCCTCGGCATTGACGGCTGCTACCGACGACGACGCCTGCGCATCACTCTACGCATATTAGTATCCGGGATATTCATCTTTGATCCTCTGACCGGCTTTGATCAAGCCAGCCAGAGTCTCGGGGGCTACTGTGTCTGAGGCTATACATTTATACAAAAGAAATTCTTTAAGGGAAAACATTACTTGGCTCACCTTGAAGCCTGTGAGAAGGCCATTAAAGGCCTCCTTCAGTCCGTTATCCACGGACCGAAGACTTTGCAACACCACGTCCATAAGGGCACGGTGCTCCTCAGTGATAGAGGAGCTGGTTAAAGCATCCTCCATCTCGCCCGGCCACCCAGTCGACGCCCGCTTTGGGCGGGCGGGGCTGGCGGACGCACTTCGGCTTCTTCCCTCTCAAAGACTGGAGTGTCCGACTCCGGACGCCTGGACGACTCCGGAGCCGCCCTCGGAGAGAGCTCAGGTCGTCCGGGCTCCCCCTCTTCATCTGCCGGAGGGGTCCTCCCCTCCTGGTCTTCGGCGGCTGAGGTATTTACCTCGGCCATGATGGTGTCGCCCCCTCCCCCTGTGTGCGGCGTGGGAGGGGTCCTTCTCGATAGAATCTCTTCGGCCTCCTCGGTCCTTCTCTTTTTCTTAGTTGCAGCTTTAGGAAGATCTGGAGAGCTCCTCTCTCCCACATCGAAACTTTCTGGAGGGCTTGACCCTTCACTCATTTCTGTCTGCTGTTCAGATCTGTTCTGACTGTCACTGCTGTCTGACATCTTGCTGAGCTAACCCTGTTAATAGATAGGTATGGGCAGAGTAGATGAGTCATCACAAAAAGCAGAGATTTTTCATAAAATTTGAGTTCAACTCTTAGTTTCAAGTTTTCACAGGATGCATTTCGGATGGACCGAGTTGATCATCTCGGTGATACCGAAGCACACTACAGAAACCTTACACACCACTTCGGTCAGACCGAGATGGGGTTCGGCGACTCCGAGTTGCTAGGGTTTCACTGAGATTTACTTTCGGTCTCACCGATACATACAACTCGGTGGCACCGAGATGTACTAGTGCTATGGCCAGAGGCCAAATCGGTAGGACCGAAAATTTTGAATCGGTCGGTGCGAGATGCATTCGGCGGAAACTTAAACCTAAATTTTTTACTCGCATCTAATCTACGGAGTTTGTAGTGTAACAGGAGTTCTCAATCCGAGGCATGAATTCAGGCAGTCCAATCATGCATTGAATCGGAAATGGGAGCACGAGAGGGATCGAATCTCACCCTAACTCGGTGGATATCCTCTACGGCGGCAACGGCGGGGCAGATTGCCGTTGACGGCAGCGGAATCCGGCGGCGAGAGCGCGCTAGAGACAACGGCGAAGTCCGAAGACGAAGGGCGATGACAGCAACGGGGAGCTAGAACGAGTGAGGTCGAGAAATTTCAACTGTTCGGTCCGCGCGATATATATACCCGTACGCTGTCGGTGGCGCCGAGTTGGATAACTCGGTGGCACCGATATGTGTAACTGCACGCAGGTCAGCACATCGGTGGCTCCGAAGTGGTTCAACTCGGTTGCACCGAGATGGAAAACCTAGATCAATCTAAGTGATTTCGGTTGGACCGAGTTTGAGTGAATTGGTTCGGCCGAAATCAGATAGAAGGTTTTGGAGGTTCAGCCCTTTCAGATCGGTGGCTCCGAGTGCTCCTCACCCGGAGGGTCCGAAAATGACTTGTTCAATTTTTGTGATGCAGAAAGAATAGAATTTGAGACAAGAAAGCATAGATAGCTAGAGAAGGTACTTAGGCATTCTTGTATATCCACTTGGACAGAAAAACCAAGACAATCAAAACAACAAATGGATGTCCTCGAATGATGAAAACATGCAAACCAACATGCTCACACAATAAGATAGCAAATGAAATATGTGTCAAACATGCACAACCAATTCTAGCATCTATCAAGCAATGGCGATGACTAGGTCATCTATATATGAGTATATTGACTTAGGAGCCAAATGAGAACATTTGATCATAGGTCATACTCATCGTTTAAGCACAAGTGGGGTTGCCACTTTTTCATAAAGCATTGATGTGTTCACACCATTAGAGTTGCTTTAGCTCAATTGTTTAGAGCAAAGCTCCCCCTAGATGTGATATCCCACCTAAGAGGGATGAACTAACCTTGGGTTTTGTCAATGATGACTTCATGTAGATGTTGAAGATGTGGATGCTCAATGTTGATGTAGATCATCAAGAGTTGGGAGCAATCCTTTAGAGTTTTGTGCTTTCAATACCTACATGGGTTAGCCCCACACAAGGAACATACAAGGATATCCATAGACATAGAGTGAAATACACATATGATGATGTCCATGAATGCATTGAGTACCTTGTCCCTTGCCTTACCAACAAGAGGGTTTGTGACTCCATGAACTAATGCAAAATGTGGAAGTTGGTTGCACGAGTCCTTGCCATAAAGAATATGAGTGAAGTTTGTTGGCGGAGTCACCCTCAAGAACTCTCTAGTTCTTCTTTTTTTGGACCCACATCGACTTGATGGGAATCCTTGGAGTTGTAGTAGCACTTGATGAAGTCTTGGGAACCCACTTGACCATGGCTTGAGGAGCTTCTTCAAATGAATCAATCTCTTCTTGAAGCTTATCCTTGCCTTTTAGCTTGTGGTCTTGTGGTGGAAGGTCTTCTTGAGCT
This sequence comes from Elymus sibiricus, assembly GCA_039707655.1. Classification (NCBI taxonomy): domain Eukaryota; kingdom Viridiplantae; phylum Streptophyta; class Magnoliopsida; order Poales; family Poaceae; genus Elymus; species Elymus sibiricus. The sequence goes on along the minus strand of CM077666.1, from coordinate 340,195,429 downwards.
TGTGTTCCCTTAAAGGAAGTAGGATCATACTTCTCTTGTTGAGGAACAAACTTCGTCTTGGGGTATTGATCTTCTTCCCACTCAACTCCATTGGCATTGAACTTTTGATCAAAACCAACACCTTGGTTCTTCTGGTGCCTTCCTTGCTTGCGTACAATTTCCTCAAATTGCTTACTCCTGGCAAGACTCTTGTAGACACCTTTTTCTATAATTCCTTTCAATAGCACATTTTCTTGCTCAAGTGTAACTTAGCTAAGAGAATCATTAGTGGAATCAATAGAACTACTAGAAGCAACAACATTGGATTTAGCATTGTTATTGTTACTACTAGAGGTAGAACCATTTTTACCCTTGTTGCTAGTTTGCTTAGGTTTAACTTGTGGCATAAAGGTAGACAAGAGTAAACGTTTGGCAAGATATGAAGAACTCTTCTTTCGAAGATCGTCATTGATAGCTTTAAGAAACTCATGCTCTTGCTCTAAATTTAGCTTCTCGAAGCGTAGCTTCTCATGAGTTCTTAGAATTCGCTATGATCCTCTTGAGTTGTTTCATGAGCTAACTTAAGAGCATTTAGTTCTTTAGTTAGACGCTCAATCTCCTTCATAGCATTGTCACTCGTTTCCTCTTGACTATCATGATTACTAGCATTTTCATTATAGCTCACATTACTATCCTTATCAACAAGTAAATCATCATCACCAAGCAAATCATCTTCATCACTATTGAAATCAAGATACTCGAGGTGTGATACCTTGGGGCCTTTTGCCATGAAGCATCTTCCAATTCCTTCATTTGGTGAGTCAAATAGATCATAGGAGTTGGATGACACAAGCGCAAGTCTGGCAACACCTTCATCTTGACTATAGTCGGAGTTGGAGTGATAACTTCTTTCGGAGTGGTTGTCGGAGTCGGAGCCGGAAACCCATTCACCAACATGAGCTTGATGTCTTCTTCTTGTGTAGCTCTTGGATGACTTGTCCTTCCTCTCCGAATCCTTGCTTCTTCGAGAGTGTCTTCGTTCATAACGATCATCTCTACTCCTTCTCTCCTTATGAGGTGATTCATCTCTTCTATGTCTCCCTCTTGGTGATTCGTCTCTTTTCTTGTAGGGAGCCGTACACTCATTGGAGTAGTGTCCGGGCTTCCCACAATTGTAACAATTACGGTCACGACTTGATGATCTTCTCTCATAATGTCTTGAGCTAGAGCTTCTTTCTTTACCTTTGTTCTTGTAGAACTTGTTGAATCTTTTCACCATTAGGCTAATCTCTTCATTGGATACTAGCTTGTCACTTGGAGTTGTTGGAGCATCGGTTGAGGCTTTGTAAGCACCACTTGATTTGTTGTGCAGCTCTTCCTTGTCCTTGAGTGACATTTCATGAGCAACAATCCTTCCAATGACTTCCGTGGGCTTGAGATCTTTGTAATTTGGCATCATTTGGATCAATGTGCAGACGGTATCATATTTTCCATCCAAAGCTCTAAGTATCTTCTTGATGATGAATTTGTCGGTCATCTCTTCACTTCCTAAGCCGGCAATCTCATTTGTGATGAGAGCAAGCCTAGAGTACATCTCAGCGACTCCTTCACCATCCTTCATCTTGAACTTGTCAAGTTGACTTTGAAGCACATCCAACTTAGATTCCTTGACGGACTCGGTACCCTCATGCATATCAACCAAAGTATCCCAAATTTTCTTTGCATTCTCGAGGCGGCTGATTTTGTTTAATTCTTCGGGACATAAACCGTTGAATAGAATGTCACAAGCTTGAGCATTGTATTGCAACATCTTCAATTCTTCCGGGGTTGCTTCATGATCCGGTTCCTTGCCATCCTCAAAGAAGTCACCTTGCAAGCCAACACGAACAACAGCCCAAACGGTGGGGTTATGACCAAGAATATGCATTTTCATCTTATGTTTCCAACTAGCAAAGTTTGTACCATCAAAATATGGACCTCTACGGTGATAGTTACCCTCACTAGACGCCATACTCTCCTAGGTTGTGAAACCAAGGCTATGACCACCAAAGCAATGGAAATCAAGGCTTACGGAGACCAATGCTCTGATACCACTTGTAGGATCGAAAGTATGTCTAGAGGGGGGGTGATTAGACTACTTGACCAAATAAAACCTAACCTTTTCCCAATTTTAGTTGTGGGCATATTTTAGCAATAGTACATGTCAAGGATCACCCTACACATGCAATTCTAAGAGTATAGCAGCGGAAAGTAAACAATTGTATATGTAAGTAAAGGAGGGGATCGGAGATTTCAAACGCAATGAAGACACGGTGGTTTTTGGCGTGGTTCCGATAGGTGGTGCTATCGTACGTCCACGTTGATGGAGACTTCAACCCACGAAGGGTAACGGCTGCGCGAGTCCACGAAGGGCTCCACCCACGAAGGGTCCACGAAGAAGCAACCTTGTCTATTCCACCATGGCTTACGTCCACGAAGGACTAGCCTCACTCGGGGTAGATCTTCACGAAGTAGGCGATCTCCTTGCCCTTACAAACTCCATGGTTCAACTCCACATCATGTTGGAGGCTGCCAAGTGACACCTACCCAATCTAGGAGACACCACTCTCCAAAAGGTAATAGACGGTGTGTTGTTGATGAACTCCTTCTCTTGTGCTTCAAATGATAGTCTTCCCAGCACTCAAGCAACTCCTCATAGATTTGACTATGGTGGAAGAGGGATTTGAGTGGAAAGCAACTTGGGAAAGGCTAGAGATCAAGATTCAAATGGTAGGAGTGGAATAGCTTGATCTCAACACATGAGTAGGTGGTTCTCTCTCAGAAAATGTATGGTGGAAGTGTAGGCACGTTTTGATGGCTCTCCTTACTGAGAAGGAGGTGGTGGAGGGGTATATATAGCCTCCACACAAAATCCAACCGTTACACACTTTTGACCCAACTCGGTGGCACCGAAACGATAATCTCGGTAGCACCAAACTGTGTAAAAGATATGAACTTTAGGAATCTCGGTGGGACCGATACGAACAACTTGGATGGACCGAAGTGCAATGGCTAGGGAAAACCTCATCTCGGTGGCACCGATTGCATCAACTCGGTAGGACCGAAGTGAAGCAATAAGGCAACAGAGAGTTGGCAAGCCATCTCGGTGAGACCGATTTGCAAAACTCGGTGAGACCGAAGTAAGTGCAAACGATTACAGAGAGTTGGCAAGGCCATCTCGGTGGGACCGAGATCCATTTCGGTGGATCCGATTTGTTAGGGTTTTGGCACTGGCTAAGTCTTGGATGAACTCGGTGGGGACGGATAGAGAATTTTGGTGGGGCCGAGTTGGAATGTAGGTTTTGGACATATTTGGTTAGAGAGAGTGGTTGAGGGTTTAGGAGTACTGTCACTAAGCACTTGAGCAAAAAGACCATTAAGCAACACCTCATCCCCTTTTAATAGTATTGGCTTTCCTATGGACTCAATGTGATCTTGGATCACTAAACCAAAAATGTAGAGTCTTGATCTTTTTCCAATCCTTGTCCTTAGCATTTTGAGGGGTCCACATCTCTAGTCCATTCCATGCCAATCATTGAACATCCTGAAATCTTAATCTTGAATGGACATTAGTTCAATGAGATATATGTTGTTATGAATTACCAAAACCACCAAGGGAGCAAATGTGCTTTCAATCTTCCCCTTTTTGGTAATTGATGACAACATATAGATCAAAGATTCGACAAATGATTAAATGAATGAAATACATCGTCGCTTTGAGAAGTATGTGATAAGCAAGAGCTCCCCCTAAATTTGTGCATTATTAAAAATTTGCGTTTGAATGCAAATGCACAATCAATTAGGCTTATGGGTCACTCTTCCATGTCACATACAACTTGGTGGAGCGTGCAAAATGATATGATTGGAATAGAAAGCACGCATCACCAACATAAGTGAATGATCATATAGGATAATGATAAAGATAAGCATAGATCATTACAAGATGCATAGTATGATCAATCAACATAGTATCTCACAAGCATAAATGACAGAATATCTCACAAACACTGTAGCAAGCACACACATAACAAAGTACCAACAAGCAAATAAATAGCAAAAGAACTCGAGCAAATCAAAATAGAACACTCTCTCTTGAGGCCTATGATCTATACAAATTCTCCCCCTTTGGCAACAAGTACCAAAAAGATCGAAGAGGTATAGGACTAATCGGCACTCTAAGCACGGTCCTCCGAAGCTCCTGAAGGCGATCTCCTGCTGGCAGCTCCGGTGTGCATAGATGGCGTGGAGAGAAGAGCATCCACGAAGGCTTCTGCAGATGTCTGTGGGGCTGGTGGAGTGGAGACCTGAGGTGGCACTGTGGCAGTAGCAGCTGGTGCAGATACTGTGGTCCGTGGATCCACAACTGGTATTGCAGCAGACCTGGCTGCTCTGGGCACTGTCTGAAAATGCTCTGTGGTTGGTCTGTCATCTCCACTGTCATCTGATGGGGCTGTCTTGACAACATCTACATCATTCTGTAGCTGCTCCACTGTGGTCTGAATCTCTGTCACCTTGACATCTAGATCATGAAATTTAGTCTCAATAATCCGCTCAAAACTAGCTTGGGTCTGGGTGAGGTTGGCCAAACTTCGCTCAATCCTCAGAGTGGCTTCAAGAAGATATGTCATTTGGTCCTTGGGTGTCTTGAGATTGGCAATTGGAGCATTTGGAGCTGATGCCTCCTGAACTGCTTTTGCTTCTTTGGCTTTGCGGATCTTCTCTTGGGCTTGTGCTGAAGTGGGATGCGAAGGATCCATCACTATCACATTGTCCTCAAACTCTGGACGGAGTGGCAAGTGCTCCCGATCAAGAAGGTATGTGCTGGTTCCAACCTGGGAATTGATCAATATCTGAATATGTGGAGCATATCCGCAAGATCTCTTCTGATCTGCTGCAGTCCTCTTGATAATCTCTACTATCAGGCTCATCACCTTGAATTTCTGAGGTGTGTCAAATAAATGCAGCAAGTTGATGGAGTGGCCACGAATCATTTTGTCATCTCCTGACTTGGGTAGCAGAGTGTACCGCAAGATGGTGTTCGTTGTGGCTAATCTTGGGATCAGATACTTCACTGATCCAAGTTTGTGAGTCTCAAGGTCTTTCTCTGGAATTGCAGTATACATGTTCTTCATGGAGTTGTGATCCATCTTGAGCTTGGCATAGATATCTATGTCATCATCGTCTTCCTTGGGAGCACCAAGAAGACTTGCCCACTCAGAGATGGTAGACTGGTATCTTATACCCGCAGTCATCCATATAATGCGGCCATCTGGATAGAAGTGTGTTGTTGAGTAGAATTGCATGACCATTTCTTCATTCCACTTGGTCAACTTCTTTCCAACAAAGTCATCAACACCTGCAATCCTGAAGCTCTCATGAACATGGGGAAAATAATCTTCATTCTCATCAATGTATTCCCAATCCACCCATTTCATGTCACTAACTATGGGCTTCTTATCAAGCAACACTGTCTCATAAAAATATTGTTGTTCACAAGTGTGAAAGCGATAATCACATGTTGTCTTCCTCCTTGCAGCATAAGAATCAGATTTCCTCCACTGACGCAGTCCTTTATCCTTCCTCAGCATCATGTTCTCCGCAACTGGGTGTGCATTGTCATGGTCTGGTATCTTTGGCTTCAATTTTCTGAGCACTAGTGGCTCTTCATCAACATTTCACTCGGGCACTGGGGCCTTGTTCTTTTCAGCAGCTGATATGTTCCTGGTTGATCTCTTTGGTGCTGACATCTTAGGCTTGGACTTGGGGGCAGTAGTCTTGATTGCATCAGACATAAGTTTTTGAGACTTGGCTGGAGGTGCAGTGGATGCTGGCTCCTCCTCCTCTTCCTCCTCATCAATCATCATGGAGGGTCTACCAATCACACGGGCAGTAATTTTCCTTACTCTCTTCTTCTTGCCACCTGCAGCTGGTTTTGTGTCACTAGGCTCTTCAAGAGTGAATTGCATAGTCTGCTTTGGCACTTTCCTCACAGCAGTCCTCTCTTTGACAGTTGATGGTTTGGTGCTGTACTCCTTAGCAAGCACTATTCTCTTTTTCTTAGTTGCAGCTTTAGGAAGATCTGGAGAGCTCCTCTCTCCCTCATAGAAACTTTCTGCAGGGCTTGACCCTTCTCTCATTTCTGTCTGCTGTTCAGATCTGTTCTGACTGTCACTGCTGTCTGACATCTTACTGAGCTGACCCTGTGAATAGATAGGTATGGGCAAAGTAGATTATTCATCACAAAAAGCAAAGATTTTTCATAAAATTTGAGTTCAACTCTTAGTTTCAAGTTTTCACAGGATGCATTTCGGATGGACCGAGTTGATCATCTCGGTGATACCGAAGCGCACTACAGAAACCTTACACACCACTTCGGTCAGACCGAGATGGGGTTCGGTGACTCCGAGTTGCTAGGGTTTCACTGAGATTTACTTTCGGTATCACCGATACATACAACTCGGTGGCACCGAGATGTACTAGTGCTATGGCCAGAGGCCAAATCGGTAGGACCGAAAATTTCGAATCGGTCGGTCCGAGATGCATTCGGCGGAAACTTAAACCTAATTTTTTTACTCGCATCTAATCTACGGAGTTTGTAGTGTAACATGAGTTCTCAATCCGTGGCATGAATTCAGGCAGTCCAATCATGCATTGAATCAGAAATGGGAGCACGAGAGGGATCGAATCTCACCCTAACTCGGTGGATATCCTCTACGGCGGCAACGGCGGGGCAGATTGCCGTTGACGGCGGCGGAATCCGGCGGCGAGAGCGCGCTGGAGACGACGGCGAAGTCCGAAGACGAAGGGCGACGACAGCAACGGGTAGCGGGAACGAGTGAGGTCGAGAAATTTCAACCGTTCGGTCCGCGCGATATATATACCCTTACGCTGTCGGTGGCGCCGTGTTGGACAACTCGGTGGCACCGATATGTGTAACTGCACGCAGGTCAGCACATCGGTGGCTCCGAAGTGGTTCAACTCGGTTGCACCGAGATGGAAAACCTAGATCAATCTAAGTAATTTCGGTTGGACCGAGTTTGAGTGAATTGGTTCGGCCGAAATCAGATAGAAGGTTTTGGAGGTTCAGCCCTTTCAGATCGGTGGCTTCGAGTGCTCCTCACCCGGAGGGTCCGAAAATGACTTGTTCAATTTTTGTGATGCAGCAAGAATAGAATTTGACACAAGAAAGCATAGATAGCTAGAGAAGATACTTAGGCATTCTTGTACATCCACTTGGCCAGACAAACCAAGACAATCAAAACAACAAATGGATGTCCTCAAATGATGAAAACATGCAAACCAACATGCTCACACAATAAGATAGCAAATGAAATATGTGTCAAACATGCACAACCAATTCTAGCATCTATCAAGCAATGGCGATGACTAGGTCATCTATATATGAGTATATTGACTTAGGAGCCAAATGAGAACATTTGATCATAGGTCATACTCATCGTTTAAGCACAAGTGGGGTTGCCACTTTTTCATAAAGCATTGATGTGTTCACACCATTAGAGTTGCTTTAGCTCAATTGTTTAGAGCAAAGCTCCCCCTAGATGTGATATACCACCTAAGAGGGATGAACTAACCTTGGGTTTTGTCGATGATGACTTCATGTAGATGTTGAAGATGTGGATGCTCAATGTTGATGTAGATCATCAAGAGTTGGGAGCAATCCTTTAGAGTTTTGTGCTTTCAATACCTACATGGGTTAGTCCCACACAAGGAACATACAAGGATATCCATAGACATAGAGTGAAATACACATATGATGATGTCCATGAATGCATTGAGTACCTTGTCCCTTGCCTTACCAACAAGAGGGTTTGTGACTCCATGAACTAGTGCAAAATGTGGAAGTTGGTTGCACGAGTCCTTGCCATAAAGAATATGAGTGAAGTTTGTTGGCGTAGTCACCCTCAAGAACTCTCTAGTTCTTCTTCTTTTGGACCCACATCGACTTGATGGGAATCCTTGGAGTTGTAGTAGCACTTGATGAAGTAGAACTTGATGAAGTCTTGGGAACCCACTTGACCATGGCTTGAGGAGCTTCTTCAAATGAATCAATCTCTTCTTGAAGCTTATCCTTGCCTTTTAGCTTGTGGTCTTGTGGTGGAAGATCTTCTTGAGCTTGTGTTCCCTTAAAGGAAGTAGGATCATACTTCTCTTGTTGAGGAACAAACTTCGTCTTGGGGTATTGATCTTCTTCCCACTCAACTCCATTGGCATTGAACTTTTGATCAAAACCAACACTTTGGTTCTTCTGGTGCCTTCCTTGCTTGCGTACAATTTCCTCAAATTGCTTACTCCTGGCAAGACTCTTGTAGACACCTTTTTCTATAATTCCTTTCAATAGCACATTTTCTTGCTCAAGTGTAACTTGGCTAAGAGAATCATTAGTGGAATCAATAGAACTACTAGAAGCAACAACATTGGATTTAGCATTGTTATTGTTACTACTAGAGGTAGAACCATTTTTACCCTTGTTGCTAGTTTGCTTAGGTTTAACTTGTGGCATAAAGGTAGACAAGAGTAAACGTTTGGTAAGATATGAAGAACTCTTCTTTCGAAGATCGTCATTGATAGCTTTAAGAAACTCATGCTCTTGCTCTAAATTTAGCTTCTCGAAGCGTAGCTTCTCATGAGTTCTTAGAAGTTCTCTATGATCCTCTTGAGTTGTTTCATGAGCTAACTTAGGAGCATTTAGTTCTTTAGTTAGACGCTCAATCTCCTTCATAGCATTGTCACTCGTTTCCTCTTGACTATCATGATTAATAGCATTTTCATTATAGCTCACATTACTATCCTTGTCAACAAGTAAATCATCATCACCAAGCAAATCATCTTCATCACTATTGAAATCAAGACACTCGGGGTGTGATACCTTGGGGCCTTTTGCCATGAAGCATCTTCCAATTCCTTCATTTGGTGAGTCAAATAGATCATAGGAGTTGGATGACACAAGTGCAAGTCTGGCAACACCTTCATCTTGACTATAGTCGGAGTTAGAGTGATAACTTCTTTCGGAGTGGTTGTCGGAGTCGGAGCCGGAAACCCATTCACCAACATGAGCTTGATGTCTTCTTCTTGTGTAGCTCTTGGATGACTTGTCCTTCCTCTCCGAATCCTTGCTTCTTCGAGAGTGTCTTCGTTCATAACGATCATCTCTACTCCTTCTCTCCTTATGAGGTGATTCATCTCTTCTATGTCTCCCTCTTGGTGATTCGTCTCTTTTCTTGTAGGGAGCCGTACACTCATTGGAGTAGTGTCCGGGCTTCCAACAATTGTAACAATTACGGTCACAACTTGATGATCTTCTCTCATAATGTCTTGAGCTAGAGCTTCTTTCTTTCCCTTTGTTCTTGTAGAACTTGTTGAATCTTTTCACCATTAGGCTAATCTCTTCATTGGATACTAGCTTGTCACTTGGAGTTGTTGCAGCATCGGTTGAGGCTTTGTAAGCACCACTTGATTTGTTGTGCAGCTCTTCCTTGTCCTTGAGTCACATTTCATGAGCAACAATCCTTCCAATGACTTCCGTGGGCTTGAGATCTTTGTAATTTGGCATCATTTGGATCAATGTGCAGACGGTATCATATTTTCCATCCAAAGCTCTAAGTATCTTCTTGATGATGAATTTGTCGGTCATCTCTTCACTTCCTAAGCCGGCAATCTCATTTGTGATGAGAGCAAGCCTAGAGTACATCTCAGCGACTCCTTCACCATCCTTCATCTTGAACTTGTCAAGTTGACTTTGAAGCACATCCAACTTAGATTCCTTGACGGACTCGGTACCCTCATGCATATCAACCAAAGTATCCCAAATTTCCTTTGCATTCTCGAGGCGGCTGATTTTGTTTAATTCTTCGGGACATAAACCGTTGAATAGAATGTCACAAGCTTGAGCATTGTATTGCAACATCTTCAATTCTTCCGGGGTTGCTTCATGATCCAGTTCCTTGCCATCCTCAAAGAAGTCACCTTGCAAGCCAACACGAACAACAGCCCAAACGGCGGGGTTATGACCAAGAATATGCATTTTCATCTTATGTTTCCAACTAGCAAAGTTTGTACCATCAAAATATGGACCTCTACGGTGATAGTTACCCTCACTAGACGCCATACTCTCCTAGGTTGTGAAACCAAGGCTATGACCACCAAAGCAATGGAAATCAAGACTTACAGAGACCAATGCTCTGATACCACTTGTAGGATCGAAAGTATGTCTAGAGGGGGGGTGATTAGACTACTTGACCAAATAAAACCTAACCTTTTCCCAATTTTAGTTGTGGGCATATTTTAGCAATAGTACATGTCAAGCATCACCCTACACATGCAATTCTAAGAGTATAGCAGCGGAAAGTAAACAATTGTATATGTAAGTAAAGGAGGGGATCGGAGATTTCAAACGCAATGAAGACACGGTGGTTTTTGGCGTGGTTCCGATAGGTGGTGCTATCGTACGTCCACGTTGATGGAGACTTCAACCCACGAAGGGTAACGGCTGCGCGAGTCCACGGAGGGCTCCACCCATGAAGGGTCCACAAAGAAGCAACCTTGTCTATTCCACCATGTCTTACGTCCACGAAGGACTAGCCTCACTCGGGGTAGATCTTCACGAAGTAGGCGATCTCCTTGCCCTTACAAACTCCTTGGTTCAACTCCACATCATGTTGGAGGCTCCCAAGTGACACCTAACCAATCTAGGAGACACCACTCTCCAAAAGGTAATAGACGGTGTGTTGTTGATGAACTCCTTTCTCTTGTGCTTCAAATGATAGTCTTCCCAGCACTCAAACAACTCCTCACAGATTTGACTATGGTGGAAGAGGGATTTGAGTGGAATGCAACTTGGGAAAGGCTAGAGATCAAGATTCAAATGGTAGGAGTGGAATAGCTTGATCTCAACACATGAGTAGGTGGTTCTCTCTCAGAAAATGTATGGTGGAAGTGTAGGCATGTTTTGATGGCTCTCCTTACTGAGAAGGAGGTGGTGGAGGGGTATATATAGCCTCCACACAAAATCCAACTGTTACACACTTTTGACCCAACTCGGTGGTACCGAAACGATAATCTCGGTAGCACCAAACTGTGTAAAAGATATGAACTTTAGGAATCTCGGTGGGACCGATACGAACAAATCGGATGGACTGAAGTGCAATGGCTAGGGCAAACCTCATCTCGGTGGCACCGATTGCATCAACTCGGTAGGACCGAAGTGAAGCAATAAGGCAACAGAGAGTTGGCAAGCCATCTCGGTGAGACCGATTTGCAAAACTCGGTGAGACCGAAGTAAGTGCAAACGATTACAGAGAGTTGGCAAGGCCATCTCGGTGGGACCGAGATCCATTTCGGTGGATCCAATTTGTTAGGGTTTTGGCAGTGGCTATGTCTTGGATGAACTCGGTGGGGCCGGATAGAGAATTTTGGTGGGGCCGAGTTGGAATGTAGGTTTTGGACATATTTGGTTAGAGAGAGTGGTTGAGGGTTTAGGAGTACTGTCACTAAGCACTTGAGCAAAAAGACCATTAAGCAACACCTCATCCCCTTTTAATAGTATTGGCTTTCCTATGGACTCAATGTGATCTTGGATCACTAAACCAAAAATGTAGAGTCTTGATCTTTTGCCAATCCTTGTCCTTAGCAATTTGAGGGGCCCACATCTCTAGTCCATGCCATGCCAATCATTGAACATTCTGAAATCTTAATCTTGAATGGACATTAGTTCAATGAGATATATGTTGTTATGAATTACCAAAACCACCAAGGGAGCAAATGTGCTTTCAGTGGCGCGCCGGCGGCGAGCCAAAACCGCGGCGGCCGGCTCGGGACTCGCCGGAAACGTGCCACAGGGCACGGTTTGAGGCGCGGCTGGGTCCATCCGAACGAGCTCGACGAGCTGCGTCCGATGGTGGCGGCAGTTCAACCTGCGGTGGCTGGAGACGACAGCTCCACAGACGTCCGATGGCGGCGGCAACACGAGCTCGAATGGATTGAGCAACTGGCCTCGCATCCGTCGATCTGGTAGGGCGGGCAGAAGCGGAGAGGGGTCCTGAGCGCGGCGGCAACATCGGTTGGACTCGAGGTGGTCGGCAGTGACGCTACGAGCTCAATGGCGGCGCCATGGCCACAGCCAGCTCTCGGCCTCGGTTACGGCTAGCTAGGCAGTGCGCGAGAGGCAGGAAAGAGAGGGGACGAAGGGCGGCGCTCACAGAGGAGCTCAGAGAGGGCTCGGTGAGGCCGGGAACGGTCGGAGACGAGCGGATCGACTCCAATGGCGACGGCATCCGTAGTCGATGAAGCCGGTCGATGGCGAGGCGTGGCGGCTTCCCGGCTCGAGATGAAGGTAGAGGAGGATGTAGCAGTCGACGGCGGTCCTCCCGGACAAGCTGCGACGGCTCGGGGAAACGTGTGGCCGCGAGTTCATCGGGTGGCGTCCATGGCGGCGTTCGAACGAGCTAACAGAGAGGGAGAGAAGCGGGGAGAGGAAAAACGCGAGCTAGGGTTGGGCGAGGGGGACGGCTGGCATTCTTATCATCTCCCAAGAGCTCCTGTAGTGGCTGCGCGTACGCATCCGCGCGGCTGCGCGCGCGATTCGCGCTGTGGACGGCTGTGGCAAGAGGTGGGAGATAACCCAGAGCGGGCTGGGCCGGGGTACTGTTGAACTGAAGCCCAGGGGCACAGTGCAGCGTTTCAGTTTTTCTTTTCTTTTTCCTGTCTCTAATTTTCCTTTCTGTTTAGCAAAATGTTTGGCCAACAATTCACTTTTGTAAAATATGAGACTTAGCCACATAAATACAGTGCAATATCTAGCACTGCCATAAAAAGGTTTGGAGGTAATTTGATTTCATTTGAATTTTGGATTAATAAAAATAGATTAAACATTGTTGTTTTGGTACTGTTTTAGGATGTTAGAGTCATTTAAATATTCCAATAAATGTTGACCTTATTTTTATAATTGCTTTGGGAATATTTGCAATATTATGAACTATTTAGTTCCTGGATTTGAACAACTTTTAAATTCACTTTAAATTTGAATTCTCAATTTGAATTGGAATTTGAAATGAGATATGATCCAAATGATGATCAAGCACTGTTAATCATGGTGACTTGGCATTATCAAAAGGGTGATCACTGTAGCTTAATACATGGGGTGTTACACCATCGCACCCCCACAGTCCGCTTGCTGGCCATCGACGATCTTCAGCTTGATATTGAAGATCTTCAGCCACAAGCCGAAGTGTGGCCGGATCCGAAAAAAGGCCTCGCAGATGATGATGAAGGCCGAGATGTGGAGGAAGGAGTTCGGCGCGAGATCGTGGAAATCAAGCCCGTAGAAGAACATAAGGCCATTGACAAAGGGATGGAGGGGAAAGCCCAGACCTCGAATGAAGTGGGGCAGGAATACCACCCCTCTCGCCCTGCCGCGGCGTGGGGACGACCTGGCCGGCCTCTGGGGCATGGTGGGCGACACTGGCGGGGAGATAGCCCGCATCCTTCAGCTCCAAGATGGCGCTCTCAGTGACGACGGATGCCTCCCACTTGCCTTTGGACCCGGAGCCCGCCATTGCTGGATTAAAACTGGCGGCCAGAGAGGTTCTTGGATAGGAAAGTGGATCTAGGCGCTGGAGCTCAAAGATGGAGAAGGCAGCGGCGAGGGCAGGAGTGAGAGCGGGTAAAGGAGATGGAGATCGCTCCCCTTTTAATGGGCTGTGAAACCCACGGTCCTTTTACTACGCCACAGTCCTCGCCATTTCCCTATGTAACCGTGCCATTATGCGCGCGTGGGATGAGGTGGATTATTGATCATATCCCTTAAAAACAGGACACGATCTCCATGTCGATGGGATGTGCCAGCGAAAAAACCGCCTCGAACCGCGAATTGAGTTTTTCATAAACCAACTTGCGGTCCTGGCACATGGTGACCCTTCGGTAAAAAGTTGTCAGATGGGGGTACTATTCATACCGAGGTGACTGGCCTTCAGGGCTAAGTTATCGATGCCCCTCGGCGACCGAAGTGTATTTCGGGGCGTGTGCGGCCAGGCAACACTTAAAGACTCGACTCAGAGGAGATACAGGCCGGTCATCGATATCACAGAAGGAAGGGAACTGGTCCACAAAGCCGATGGTGTTCGGCGTCTACCTCGGCTTTGAAGACTAGTTCGGGGGCTACTGAGGGTGTCCCGGACTGGGGGTACTCGGGCTGCCGGCCTATCTCTCATAGGCCGGACTGGTGGGCCGCTCTCTACTCGTCGATGGAAGGCCGGATTGTGGGCGACCCCGTGTATCAGAAGGAAACCTCCGAAGACTTGGCGTCTCCTCCAAGGAATAATTGGCGTGACCGGCATGTTTATCCCCTGATGGTAACCGACCATATGTAACCCTAGGACCTTCTGGTGTCTATATAAACCAGAAGTCTTAGTCCGTAGAGGATCATCATATCATAACTGCCTAGGGTTTAGTCCATCCGATCTCGAGGTAGATCAACTATGTAACCTTCATACAATCACATCAATACAATCTAGCAGGACGTAGGGTTTTACCTCTTTGAGAGGGCCCGAACCTGGGTAAATCACTGTCTCCGCGTTCCCTATTACCCATTGATTCCAAGATCCACAGTTCGGACCCCCTACCCGAGATCTGCCGGTTTTAGTACCGACAACTAGAGCAACTGCCTAGCTCAAAAGATATAAGTGAAGCACATAGAGTATTCTAACAAATCACGAATAATGTGTGTCCCTCTCAAAAAGGTGTGTTCAGCAAAGATGATTGTGACAAACTAAAAAGCAAACAAAAGCAAACAAACTATATCACAAGACGCTCCAAGTAAAACACATATCATGTGATGAATAAATATATAGCTCCAAGTGAGTTACCGATAGATTGTAGACGAAAGAGGGGATGCCATCCGGGGCATCCCCAAGCTTAGACACTTGAGTCTTTCTTGAATATTACCTTGGGGTGCCTTGGGCATCCCCAAGCTTAGGATCTTGCCGCTCCATATTCCTTTATCCATCGTAGTCTCACCCAAAACTTGAAAACTTCAGCACACAAAACTCAACAGAAACCTCGTGAGATCCGTTAGTATAACAAATAAATCTTAAACTTTAGGAGCTGTTGTAAATTGATTCATATTTAATATTGGCATAATGCTACTGTACTCCAACTTCTCCATAACTCATACCCTCCGATACGATCCATAGATTCATCAAAATAAGCAAACTATGCAACAAAAACAGAATCTGTCTAAAACAGAATAGTCTGTAAAGATCTGAATTAATGTCATACTTCTGTAACTACAAAAATTCTGAAAAATTATTACAACGTGGGCAATTCATGTATCAATACTGTGTAAAAACTTCAGAAGGTTATGATGCTCCAGAAAAAATCAAAATTCCAGCACTGGACGCAAAAGTTTCTGTTTTCCAACAGCATCAATCATACTATCTTTCAAATCATCCCAAAGGTATTACTTGGCACAAACACTAATTAAAAGATAAAAACACAATCATAACAGAGGCTATAATTGTGTAAACACACAAAAATAGAAGGTAAAACAAAAAATTATTTTATTCATTGGGTTGCCTCCCAACAAGCTCTATTGTTTTATGCCCCTAGCTAGGCATAATGCATAGTTTCAAGTGTTGTCATCCTTCAAATTAATTCCATAGGTGGCCCTAATAATGGATTCATATGGTGGCTTAATTCTCTTCCTAGTGAAGTGTTCCATCCCTTTTTTTAATGGAAATTGAAATCTTATATTGCCTTCTTTCATATCAATAATAGCACCTATGGTTCGTAGGAAAGGCCTACCAAGTATTATAGGACAGGAATGATTGCATTCAATATCAAGAACAATAAAATCCATGGGCACATAATTTCTATTAGCAAGGATAAGCACATCATTTATTCTACTCAATGGCTTTTTAATAGTGGAATCCGCAAGATGTAAATTAAGAGAACAAGCATCCATATCGGTGAGACCTAGCACATCACACAAAGATTTTGGTATAGTAGAGACACTAGCACCAAGATCACATAAAGCATTACATTCATAATATTTAATTTTGACTTTAATAGTAGGTTCCCATTCATCTTGTAATTTTCTAGGAATTGAAACCTCCAACTCAAGTTTTTCTTCATGAGCTTTTATCATAGCTTCTACAATATGTTTAGTAAAAGCTTTATTTTGTTCATATGCATTAGGTGAATTGATCATGGATTGCAACAAAGAAATACACTCAATTAAGGAACAATTATCATAATTAAAGTCCTTGAAATCCAAAGTAGTGGGTGCATCACTATTTAAAGTTTTAACGTCTCCAAACCCACTTTTTTCATTTTTATCATTAAGATCATCACCCTCCAAATAATTGGGACGCCTTCTAGCTAAATTGACTCATCTTCAGTACCTTCTTCATCAAGTTTTATGTTACTAAATAAAGATTCAATAGGAGTGACACCAATCATTTTAATATCTTCATCATTACTACGGTAGAAACCGGGTGGAATGGCTTTTTCTAAGAATTCTCGCTTAGCTCTCAACCTAGCGGTCCTTTCTTTACTTTCATTAATGGAGACATAGATAGCTTTAATATACTCATTTATATCATGCTTGGGTGGAAAATTTTTAATTTTGAGATTCTCCACATCATGAACAATTCTATCCATGTTCCTAGACATTTCATCCACTCTATTCAATTTTTCTTCTATCATAGTATTGAAAATCTTTTGAGAATTAATAAATTCTTTAATATTGCTTTAAAGATCAGAGGGTATCCTATTATTATTATTATTATATGGATTTCCATAGGAATTACCATAATTCTTAGAGGAATTTCCGGGAAACGGACTAGGATTGAAATTACCCCTATAAGCATTGTTGTTGAAATTATTTCTAGAGACAAAATTCATATCAATAGAATCTTTATTTTTCTCAATCAAAGTAGACAATGGCACATCATTAGGATCAATATGAGCACTTTTACTAACAACCAATTTCATAAGAGCATCCATCTTACCACTCAAAGTATTAATTTCTTCAACAGAATTTACCTTCTTACCAGTTGGAGTTCTTTCAGTGTGCCATTGAGAATAATTTGTCATAATATTATCTAGGAGTTTTGTGGCTTCTCCCAATGTAATTTCCATAAAAGTACCACCTGCGGCAGAATCTAGCAAATTTCTAGAAACAAAGTTTAGTCCCGCATAAATTTTTTGTATGATCATCCATAGGCTTAAACCATGTGTTGGGCAATTTCTTATCATTAATTTCATTCTCTCCAAAGATTGGGCAACATGTTCATGCTCAAGTTGCTTAAAATTCATAATTTGATTTCTCAAAGAAATAATCTTAGCGGGAGGAAAATACTTGGCAATAAAAGCATCCTTACATTTATCCCAAGAATCAATACTATTTCTAGGCAAGGATGAAAACCAAGTTTTAGCATGATCTCGTAGTGAGAACGAAAATAATTTCAATTTGACAATATCATTATCCACATCTTTTTTCTTTTGCATATCACAAAGTTCAACGAAAGTATTTGGATGGGATGCAGCATCTTCATTAGTGTCGGTACCAAAACCGGCAGATCTCGGGTAGGGGGTCCGAACTGTGGATCTTGGAGTCAATGAGTAGCAGGGAGCGATTACCCAGGTTCGGGCCCTCTCGAAGAGGTAAAACCCTATGTCCTGCTTGATTGTATTGATGTATGTGTATGATGATTACAGAGTTGATCTACCTCGAGATCGGATGATCTAAACCCTAAGTAGGTCTAGCGAAAATGATTCTGCCCTCTACGGTCTAAACCCTCTGGTTTATACAGACACCAGGGGTACCTAGGGTTACATATGGTTGGTAGCTATTAGGAGATAACCATGCCGGTCACGCTAACTTTTCTTGGAGGAGACGCCAAGTCTTCGGAGGTTTCCTTCTAGAGGCCGTTGTTGCCTGTAGTCCGGCCTTCCTTCGATGAGTTAAGAGCGGCCCATCAGTCCGGTCCATGAGAGATAGGCCGGCAGCCCGAGGACCCTTTAGTCTGGGACACCCTCAGTAGCCCCCGAACTAGCCTCCAATGCCGAGGTCGACAGTCTTCGTCATCTCCATGCTTCGAGGGTCTTCGGCTTGAGGGGCAAGTTCCTTCCATTACCTGTGTTCAGCTTGGCAATAGTTCGGCCACTCACAATCCTTCGATTAGCGAGGTATTGCGGGGACCGCCGTACCATTTTCTTTATTCAGAATTAATGACGCCCCTCGATTTGTACGCGCCAGGGGGATGCAAATGGCCCAATAGTTTTTTACAGAAATGCCTCCCCTGGGGGAAAAACGCCTATTTAACAGGCCAAGAGCATGAAGGTTAACGCATCCCACCCCCTACCATCCTTCCCCACATTACCGAGAGGCCATAGCCAGCAAACAATGGCGAGCATTCTAGGCCCCTCACGTCCTCACGGCCCCCTTCAAGGTGATTGGGCGAGCTGCTCAGTCTACCGCATCCGACTGGGCAGCCTCGAGACGCAGGGATATCTGTCCGCTTCAGATCTCGCGTCTACCCGCCCCGGGTTGACTTCTGCGAACGGGGAGGCTTTCGTGGAGAACTTCTCCGCCCCTCACGGGGAGGAAAGGGTATGCTTCGTGCCTTTCCTCTTACGAGGCTTAGGCTTCCCCATTCATCCCTTCCTGAGGGGTCTACTAGAATTTTATGGGATCCAGCTCCACCACCTTACCCCAGGATCAATTCTGCACATTTTGGGCTACGTTGCCCTTTGTGAGATGTTTCTGGGCTGTGAGGCTCATTTTGAGTTATGGAGGAAATATTTCTGCCTTGTCCCTCTCACCCAAGAAGGGACAATTTACGAGGTCGGCGGAGACGAGGTATGGCGCATTGCCGGAACGGGATATCCTATAGGGACTCCCAAGAAGGATGCCGAGGAGTGGACCTCGGAGTGGTTTTATATTGAAGATGTCCCCCTATTCGATCCAGCTCGGAGGGGGTTGCCCGAACTCTCACTCGCTTCTCCGAAGAAGCGGTTCAATTGGCGCCCGAAGGGCTCTTCTCAAGAAGAAAGTGCTGAGGTAACGCGCTTAGCCGCTCAAGTGCGGTGGCTAGCCCACAACGGGCTGACCATCATCGACGTGATGGCAGCAGCCATTGCTCGGTGTGTACAACCACTTCAGCAAAGGGTGCACCCCCTATGGTGTTACAACGGGGCGAACGACTCGACCCGATACACACGGAAAGGACCTGCTGACCAGGCAGTAATGGCAGCCATACTAGCTGATCTCTTCAAGGGGGAAGAGCAAGAGTTTGCTCGGCTAAGGCCCAAGGATGGCTTCTCGAGCTATAAACCAATCGAAGCAGTGAGTCCATCTACACGTTAAAGCTCGGATGGTACACCAGTTTTCCTTAATCGGATTTTTAATTTATCCGAATAGAGCTGGAGGCACTGGATTGAGACGGTGAGTTGCCCTGCTCCCCAACCGGAGAGTCATTCTCGCGACAACGACCCTGGGTTTCACAATGATCCCAAAACGTCGATCGAATTCGAGGAGGGAATCTTCTACCAGGAGGGTCTCGACGGCTCTAAAGTGGCCCTGTTGGCCGATCACCCCGGGGTGCTCCCCTCCTCTGCAGTAAGTAACCAACGGGCTTCTCGAAAAAGACGCTCAACTCCTGCGGCTCCGAGTACACTGACTTCTACTCCCAAGGGCCACCGTACGACACGCCGAACATCTACGAGAGCGGCACCAGTGGCCCCAACGGTAAGTGGCTGTAGGGTGTCCAAACGTGCGGTGCCAACGGGAGTCACGTCATCCGTGCCCCCCTCGAAGAGGTAACATATCCGTTGTGCTTTTAGTGTATTTATTTTTGACAACCGCTAAGGATGTCAGCAATTTTCTTCTGCTGCGGCCTGCAAGCGATATGGAGAACCACCTTCGCCCGAGGATATCGAAGAGGTGCCGGGGGGTGACCCAAGACCGAGGTCCCCTACCATGGCCGGTGCTACTTCTGGGCTCCCTGCCGAGGACCAACATCTGGAGGATTCAGGGGGCGTCTTGGTCACCAACTCCGAGGTCGAAAGTGTGATGAATCACCGGTGGCGCAAGGCATCGCTACAGCATTCTGCGTTTTCCGATCAAGAGTTTAACGCTCTTAGTTCGGTAGACGCGTACCTCGGAGCTGCCCGAACGGGACTCGAGAGGGTAGTTAAACTTATGTCTACTAGTCTGCAGGTATGCCATTGGTTTTGATAACCGATTGCCTAACCCGGTAGCCCCCGAGCCTTAATTTGGGCGGGATGGCCGAGTTAAGGGTCTGATGTTATAATGCCGTACTATGGTGCAGAATATTCGGGAGTAGAACAAAAAGCTGGCAGAAGACCTCGGGCTGACACAAACACAGTTGAAATCTATGGAGGCCGAGCTGAATGAGGTCAAGAAATGGACCAGAGAGGCACACGGTAAGTGACAGACTTAAATGTGTGTCATAAAGAATTATATGGGACACCTTTGCTAATGAAAGATTGGTCCATAGCAGCCGAGTCGATAAATCAACTTCAGAAGGATCTGGACGCAGCCAGAGAGGCTCAAAGGTATGCGGAGTCACAGCAAGAGGCTGGCTATCACGTGCTGACCCGAAGTCATGAGGAAAGGGATAAGCTCAAGGCGGAAAATCAACAACAGGCCCAAGAAATTAAGAGCTTGAAAGCTCAACTGGCTCTATCCCAAGAGGAGAACCAGAGACTGAAAGCTGGCATGTTCGGTGAATGCAACCTAGTTTTTCAATACATAGACTGTGTGTATTAGACAACAATATGAACAATGCCGTGTCTCTTTTTAGTTCTTCTGACCGGACGCCCCGAAGAGGAGGCCAGCTCTTTCGGACGGGACCTGCTGAAGGATCTATCCGCCGTACATGAGCGGGCCCGAAAAGCTATGAAGAGCATGTTCAAGGCATTGTGGCTTGGCGAGGTGGCTCCGGAAGGGATGACCGAACTCGCTAATCGATTCAAAGGAGCTCGGCGCCGCTTTGAGTTATGGAAAATATCATCTTGTCGAGAGGGAGCACGGGAAGCTTGGGCGATGATTAAGACCCGCTTCACCAAGCTTGAACTGGAGCATTTGGCTAGGGTTGGGCCGGTAGGGCCGGATGGGCAGGAAGTGCCCCTACATTTGTATATGACCAAGTGATGCCCGCAGCTCGGTTGTCCCAAGAAGATTGTGCTCTGGAGACCATAATAGATGGTCTTAACCAAGAGTAACATTTTGATTCTATGTATCTATGCACTTTACATCAAATATTCTCCAAGCCGTGCTTGAAACATTGTCTTAACCGGCCATCAGCTTCTGCCCCCTCAACCAGGGGCCGAGGAGTGTTTCCTACTGTGTGATCCGAGAACATCGCAAAAACACTTCGGAGAACCAGGCAATCCGGCCATTTGGTGCAAACAGACAAAACGCGCTCGGGGAGTTATGTTATATTACTGTTTAACGTAAGAAAAATCTTCCGACAAAAATAGTTCCTCTATGGGTTCATTTCCTCGGGTTGTCATGTTGACCATGGACGTATAACCGAATACCCGAAATAGACAGGTAATGGTTACTGTGGGAAACTAACCCCGGAATCTGGTAATAATCTACCGAGTATTTTCACTTCCCTCGTGGCCGACCAATTATATTCATAAGAACGCTAGCTTTCGGCTTCACCCGTCTCAGGTACGCACCCGGGTAATCCGGACGTAACAATCGCAGAGGTGCTCCCTTTACTCCCTGGCCGAACAATCGGGAATGTAGGGAGTAAGCATAGGAGCGAGGCAACCCAGCTTGGCCAAATCTTAAGTCAAATTGATGCATATGATGGCTTTAGAACGATACTGGAAGGTTGCAAACATAATAAAACTGATGGTTGCACAAATAATATATTACCGGCTTCGTAAAAGAAGCCCCCAGGTAAAGATGTGTGGTACATTTGAACATGTTTGCCGAGAAAAACTTAACGCAGCTCGGCTTGACCAAACACAACCTGGGAAGGACTAGCCATGTGAGAAAGACAAAATATGAATCCGAGAAGGATAAACCGAAGAGGGCGATGACGTTGGTCTAGCCGTAGAAGCGTCGAAGCCGAGCCGCATTCCATGGGTTTGGTTCGAGGCGATTGTCTTTTGGGTCGCGGAGATGATACGCTCCCCCTGCGAGTACCTGATCAATTATGAAGGGTCCCTCCCATTTGGGCGACAGTTTATGCTTCTGCTTCTCTGGGAGGCGCAGGACGAGGTCGCCCACGTTATAAGCCTTTGCCCGTACTTCCCTGCTCTGATAGCGTCTCGCCTGCTGCTGATAAAAGGCAGAACAAGCCCGAGCTACGTCGCGTTCTCCTTCTAGGGCGTCCAGGTCATCTTGCCGATCCAGCTCGGCCTCCCTTTCTTCATACATATGTACTCGAGGTGCGTCGTGAATAAGATCGCTGGGGAGAACAGCTTCTACCCCATACACCATAAAGAACGGTGTATAGCCCGTGGATCGATTGGGAGTGGTGCGCAGGCCCCACAATACGGAGTCGAGCTCCTCAACCCAGTGGCAGTCGGATTCTTTTAAAGATTGGACCAAACAGGGCTTAATGCCGCTCAAAATTAGTCCATTAGCTCGCTCAACTTGTCCATTGGACTGTGGGTGGTATACAGAGGCATAGTCAAGCTTAATGCCTAAATTAGCGCACCAGTCCTTTACTTCCTGGGCAGTAAAATTGGATCCATTGTCCGTTATTATGCTATGGGGAACACCGTAACGGTGAACCACGCCGGATATAAAATCAATGACCGGCCCGGACTTGGCTGAGGTTACTGGTTTTGCCTCAATCCATTTTGTGAATTTGTCTACCATGACGAGTAGATATTTCTTCTTCCTGGTCCCCCCTTTAACTGGTCCGACCATGTCCAGCCCCCAGACCGCGAAAGGCCAAGTAATCGGTATCGTCCGAAGAGCCGTAGGGGGCATGTGACTTTGATTTGCAAAGAGCTGGCATCCAACGCAATGTTGGACCAATGTTTGGGCGTCTGCACGGGCAGTGGGCCAGAAGAACCTAGCTCGGAAGGCCTTGCTGACTAGGGCCCGAGCTGCTACGTGGTGACCGCCCATGCCAGCGTGAATTTCGGCCAAGAGCTGTCTGCCCTCCTCTTCGGATATACATCTTTGGAGGACGCCGGTAGTGCTTTTCTTGTATAGTTCGCCCTCGTGGACCTTGTTGGCTTTAGATCGCCGAATTATGCGCCTTGCCTCGGTCTGGTCATCAGGTAGCTCTTGGCGGAGAAGATAGGCGAGGAAGAGCTCGGTCCATGGCGCGATTATCGCCATGACTTCGTGGGCCAAAGATGTTTCTTCAATGGCCGAGCCCCCGATAATTCCTTCGTCTAGTTCGATGGTTGGAAGGACGAGGTCTCCCGAGGCCTTGGTTTCAGCGTCCTTGCCATCCTCCTGCCACGCCACGGACGGCTTGAAGAGTCGTTCCAAAAAGGTGTTCTCAGGGACGCGATCGCGTTTAGCACCCATTCGAGCAAGGACATCGGCAGCTTGATTGATGTCTCTAGAAACATGGTGGAACTCCAGCCCTTCAAAACGGGTGGATATTTTAGGACGGCATTACGATATGCTATCATTTTGGGGTCTTTTGCGTCGAATTCGCCGTTGACTTGAGAGATGGCGAGATTAGAGTCTCCCCGTACCTCGAGCCGTTGTACACCCATTGACACTGCCATCCGAAGTCCGTGTAACAGAGCCTCGTATTCGGCCGCGTTATTAGAGTCGTTGTACATGATCTGTAGTACGTACCGGATATTGTCGCCGGTGGGAGATGTGAGAACTACTCCAGCCCCCTGTCCAGCAAGCATTTTGGAGCCGTCAAAGTACATCGTCCAATGCAAATACGTACTATACTCTCTAGGGAGCTCGGCTTCCATCCATTCTGCCACGAAATCTGCCAACACCTGAGATTTAATAGCTCAGCGTGGTCGGTATATGATTTCGAAGGGGAGGAGCTCGATGGCCCATTTGACTATACGGCCAGTGGCATCTCTATTGTTGATTATATCATTCAGGGGTACTTCGGATGCCACCGTGACCGAACACTCTTGAAAATAGTGTCGGAGCTTTCGGGATGCCATGAAAACTGCGTAGGCTATCTTCTGGTAATGTGGGTACCTTGTTTTACACGGGGTAAGCACTTCGGATACATAGTACACTGGCTTCTGCACCAGGAGCTTGTGACCCTCTGCCTCTCGTTCCACGACAAGAACTGCACTGACCACCCGGTTTGTGGCCGAAATGTATAGCAGCATTGGCTCACCTAAGCTGGGTGCTGCCAAGATGCGGTTGCTAGCCAGTAGCATTTTAATTTCCTCTAGTGCGGCCGTTGCCTCGCTAGTCCATTCAAAGTTCTTGGTCCGTTTAAGCAGCCTGTAAAGTGGTAGGGCCTTTTCTTTGAGGCGTGAGATGAAGCGGCTCAAGGCTGCCACGCAGCCGGCCAGTTTTTGGACATGCTTTAGGTCGGTAGGAACCGCTAGCTGGGACAGTGCCCGCATTTTCGCCAGGTTAGCCTCTATTCCTCTATGGGAAACAATAAATTCGAGCAGCTTGCCTGTAGGCACTCCGAAGACACATTTGTCCAGATTGAGCCGTATATCGAAAGTTCGCAGACTGTCGAAGGTTTGACGGAGGTCGTCCACCAGCTGACCGACGTGTTTGGTTTTGATAACCACGTCGTCCACATACGCCTCGACCGTTTTGCCGATCTGTTTTTCCAAACACGTTTGATCATGCGCTGGTATGTAGCCCCTGCGTTTTTTTAATCCGAAGGGCATTGTGTTGAAACAGAACGGCCCATAGGGGGTGATGAATGCTGTGGCCGCTTGATCGGACTCCTTCATTTTAATTTGATGGTATCCGGAGTAAGCATCGAGAAAACACAGCGTGTCATGTCCGGCGGTGGCGTCTATGATCTGGTCTATGCGAGGCAAGGGGAAAGGATCCTTGGGGTAGGCCTTATTTAGGTCCTTGAAATCGACACACAACCGCCAGGATTTATCCTTCTTAGGTACCATGACCAGATTAGCCAACCACTCAGGATGTTTGATATCTCGGATGAATCCGGCTTTGAGCAATTTTGCCAATTCTTCTCCCATAGCTTGACGCTTGGGTTCAGAAAATCGGCGTAAAGCCTGTTTGACTGGCTTGAAACCTTTAATTATGCTCAAGCTATGCTCGGATAAACTTCGTGGGATCCCTGGCATGTCCGAAGGGTGCCAGGCGAAGATCTCCCAGTTTTTGCACAGAAAATTGTGCAGTTCTTCATCAACCACGGGGTCCAGCTGAGCTCCAATGGATGCTGTCTTGTTGGGATCTGTTGGATGCACTTGGAATTTGACGATTTCATCTGCTGGTTTGAAAGATGTAGATTTGGGCCTTTTGTTGAGGATTACATCGTCCTTGTTCGCCGTTGAACGGAGCGCGGTTAATTCTTTGGCTACAAGGGCTTCGAATAATGCTTCGAGGGCGAGCGACGCTGTTTTGTTTTCGGCCCAAAGAGCTCTATCCGGATCACTTGTGACTGTGATCACGCCGTTTGGCCCTGGCAGCTTAAGTTTCATATATCCGTAATGTGGGATAGCATGGAATCGAGCGAATGCATCACGCCCCAACAAGGCGTGGTAGCCACTGCAGAAGGGCACAATGTGGAAGAGCAACTCCTCGGATCGATATTTCTCAGGAGTTCCGAAGACTACATCAAGGGTGACTCGACCACTGCAACGTGCCTCCTTTCTGGGGACGATCCCTCAAAAGGTGGTGTGACTTTGCTCGATACGAGATCTGTCGAACTGCATTTTGTCCAAGGTGTCCTCGTAAATGAGGTTTAACCCACTGCTGCCGTCCATTAACACCTTCTGGAGTCGAAATCCGTCCACTATGGGATTTAGGACAAGGGCGGCAACAGCTCGGGTAGGGCGAGATCTCGGCTGGTCTTCTTCGCTGAAAGTGATAGGTGTATCGGCCCATGAGCCCATCGCTGCTACATGGTGAATTTGACCGAGCTCTCGAAGGGCTCTCTTCCTCTGATTCTTTGAGGAATACGTCTCGTAGATCGTTAGGATCTCGGCGTCATCATCCAAGGGCGTTGCGAGGCATCTATCTGCGTATGAGCCTCCGAGGATGGCTTCCCCGCTCTTGGCCACTTGCCTGACCACCCAGCAAGCTCGAAGGCTATGAGTTGGGTTTGTGTTGAGCAGGACAGAGTGTATAGGGCACGGTTTGTCCAGTAGTTTGTCGAGGACCGTTCTGGATCCTGCCAGGAGTTTCTTCCTTTTCTCGGACGGCTCATACTGAGCTGACCGGCGAGGGTGTGCGTGTTTCGCCCGAGCTCGTCTTGATTCCTTGGCAAGGATTAACTCCGTTTTCTCTTGCTGAGCCTGCCAAGCATCCTCCATGGCGCAATATTTGAACACCAAGTCCGATAACTAGGAGAAGTTTTGAATGTAACGGCGGGCGAGGGCGTTTAAGATGCCTTCGTCTTGGCAGTTATGTTGGAAAGCCGCCAAGATTTCTGTGTCGCAATAGTTCGCTATTTTGTTTTTGACGAGAAGGAATTTAGTCCAGAATTGCCAAACTGTCTCTCCGGGCTATTGTTTGACATACATTAAGTCCCATATGTCAAGCTATCCTGAGTTACATGGATAGTACTCGATATGGGGGGTGGGTGGGATAAAAAATTTGATCCCAACAGGATGTGAGTCCAGGGTCTCGGCGGCTTTGTCCTGGACCGATATGGAGTCCGGCGTGCCAGACTCTGGATTTGAATTCTCAGCCAGGCACGATTGCGTAGACTCGAGGTTGTGCGCCGAATCATACTTCGGCTCTGGTCTCTCTCCGGAGCGGAGATCGGCTGCCGAGCTAGAGACCGAACTGGAGGATGGAGCTTGATGATCGGAAAGGTGTACCCAATCCGCTCTTGGCTCCAGAGGGAGGAGGGGTGAGCCCTCGGCCGAGTCTTCGATAGTGGCGACTAAGTGGATGGCAGGAGGGACGTAAATTTCCCTGTCATCGGCTTTAAGTCCGATTTGGTCGTAGACCGAGGATTGGCCGTCGGTGATCCCCATGGCCTGGATCCGATCTAGTATCCCGTTTAATAGCGACAGATCCGTCGGATCCATGTTCTGGCAGTTCTCGGGGTCAACCCGCAGTATTGTTGTGCTGGGAGCATTTGAAGTTGCCCCGTAGTCATGCTTGGCCAAGGCTGATCTTGGGCTGTCGAGCGTAGAGATTGGATCCGAGCTCAGGGTCGGATCTACAATGGCGGCTGACCCGATAACGGGGTAAGCCATACCCGAAGTTAAAACTTCAGGGTTTGCGGGTCCCTCGGGTGAAGCCAAGAACCCTACGAGAATAAGGTCTCCCCGGGAGTCAGCAACGAACTCTAGGTTTCCAAACCTGATCTCCTGATTGGGGATAAAGCTACCGACCCAGCCGAGGCGGCCGGTCGGATCAGCGTGTAGCATGATGCTGCCGAGCGCGAAGAGCTGTCCGGGGACGAAGATGTCCCCGCAGCGGATGCCGTCGCTGATGACTAGGCGGGCCATTGATCCTTGATGATCCCACAGTGGAGCTCTTAATGAAAGCACCAATGTCGGTACCAAAACTGGCAGATCTCGGGTAGGGGGTCTGAACTATGGATCTTCGAGTCAATGAGTAGCAGGGAGCATAGAGACAGCGATTACCCAGGTTCGGGCCCTCTCGAAGAGGTAAAACCCTACGTCCTGCTTGATTGTATTGATGTATGTGTATGATGATTACAGAGTTGATCTACCTCGAGATCGGATGATCTAAACCCTAAGTAGGTCTAGCGATAATGGTTCTGCCCTCTACGGTCTAAACCCTCTGGTTTATAAAGACACCAGGGGTACCTAGGGTTACATATGGTCGGTAACTATCAGGAGATAACCATGCCGGTCACGCTAACTTTTCTTGGAGGAGACGCCAAGTCTTCGGAGGTTTCCTTCTAGAGCCCGTGGTTGCCTGTAGTCTGGCCTTCCTTCGATGAGTTAAGAGCGGCCCATCAGTCCGGCCCATGAGAGATAGGCCAGCAGCCCGAGGACCCCTTAGTCCGGGAACCCTCAATTAGGACTACCAGAAAATTGTTCTTTCATAACAAGATTAAGCAAAGCAGCATTAATGTCACATGACTCCGCACTAGTGGCGGGAGGAGCAATAGGAGTACTAATAAAATCATTATTATTAGTATTGGAAAAGTCACACAATTTTGTGTTTTCTTGAGACATCACGATGAAGCAAACAAACTAGCATACAAGCAAACGAAAATATTTTTGTGTTTTTGTAAAATTGTTTTAGAAGTGGGGGAGATGAAAACGAGAGGCAAATGCAAATAAAAAGGCAACTAAAATAAATGCAAGTGGATGATAGTTTGTGCGAAGGTACTTGATAATTTTGGTGATGTCTCCCCGGCAACGGCGCCAGAAATTCTTCCTGCTACTTGTAGACTGCGTTGGTTTTTCCCCGAAGAGGAGAGGATGATGCAGTATAGTAGAGAAAAGTATTTTCCTCAGTTAAGAACCAAGGTTATCAATCCAATAGGAGAACCACGCAAAATCCTTTAGCAGCACCTGCACACACAAGAGCAAACACTTGCACCCAACGCAAATAAGAGGGTTGTCAATCCTCTTAGCGGTTATTTGCAAGGATTCTCGAACACAAAGCATACGGTGGGTAAACAAATTATTGTTGGGCAATTGATAAAAAAGCAAATAATTATGACGAATTCATGGCAATGATCATGTATATAGGCATCACATCCGAAACAAGTAGACCGACTCCTGCCTGCATCTACTACTATTATTCCACCCATCGACCGCTATCCAGCATGCATCTAGGGTATTAAGTATGAAACAGAGTAACACCTTAAGCAAGATGACATGATGTAGACAAAGTAAACTCAAGCAATATGAATAAACCCCATCTTTTTATCCTTAATGGCAACAATACGAATACATGTCATGTCCCTTTCTGTCACTGGGATTGAGCACCGCAAGATTGAACCCATCACAAAGCACCTCTCCCATTGCAAGATAAATCAATCTAGTTGGCCAAACCAAATTGATAGATCGAAGAGAAATACAAAGCTATAACAATCATGCATAAAAGAGTTCAGAGAAGACTCAAATATTTCTCATGAATAATCTGATCATAAACTCACAATTCATTGGATCCCAACAAACACACCGCAAAAGAAGATTACATCGGATAGAACTCCAAGAACATCGAGGAGAACATGGTATTGAAGATCAAAGAGAGAGAAGAAGCCATCTAGCTACTAGCTATGGACCCATAGGTCTGTGGTAAACTACTCACACAGCAGCAAGGTTGATGAAGAAGCCCTCCGTGATCGATTCCCTCTCCGGCAGAGTACCGGAAAAGGCCTCCAGATGGGATCGCGGAAGAACAGAGGCTTGCGGTGGCGGAATGGTTTATTCTTCTGTCTCTCTGGTATATTGGGAATATTTGGGAATTTATAGCGCTGGAATTAGGTCAGGATGTGCCACAAGGGGCCCACAAGCCTGGGGGGCGCGCCTCCCGAGCTTGTCGCTCCCTCGTGGCTCGTCTGGTCTTCTCCCGAAGCTTCGAGGGTCCCTTCTGGTCCAGAAAAAATTAATCCAAAGTTTTTTCTTCGTTTGGACTCCGTTTGATAATGATTTTCTAAAAAGGCAAAAACAAGCAAAAAACAACAACTGGCACTGGGCACTGGGTTAATAGGTTAGTCCCAAAAAATGATATATAATGGCATACAATTGCATAATAAACATCCAAGATTGATACTATAATAGCATGGAATAATAAAAAATTATAGATACGTTGGAGACGTATCACCTTCTAATTGAAGGGTGAATAAACATGAATGTAAGGGCGGGTCTTAGCACACTGCAAGAACTTTCAAGCCTCGTCAGGAGCATTTAAAAGCAAAATTCATGGTCAGGCTGTATAAAAGGTCCAGAAAAAAGATACAATTTTCTAAAATATTGCAAATCGACCTGGCGATTGATACGTCTCCAACGTATCTATAATTTTTGATTGTTCCATGCTATTATAGTATCAATCTTGGATGTTTTTATATACATTTACAGCAATTATATATCATTTTTTGGGACTAACCTATTAACTTAGTGCCCAGTGCCAGTTACTGTTTTTTGCCTGTTTTTGGTTTTTCAGAATATCAGTACCAAACGAAGTCCAAATACCACGAAACTTTTTGGAGATTTTTTTTTCTGGACATAAGAGACACTAGAAGCTTCGGGAGTAGGCCAGAAGCCAGAGGAGGTCGCCACGAGCCACCAGGGAGCGCCTGGGGGGGGGGGGGGGCAGGCGCGCCCTGGTGCCTCGTGGGCCCACCTCTGCCCCTTTTGACCTAATTCCGCCACTATAAATTCTCTAAAATTGGGAAACCAACAGAGGAGTCCACGAAATACTTTTTCCGCCGCCGCAAGCTTCTGTTCTCGAGAGATCCCATCTGGAGGCCTTTTCCGGTACTCCGCCGGAGGGGGAATCGATCACGGAGGGGCTCTACATCAACCTTGCTGCCCTTCCGATGATGCGTGAGTAGTTTACCACAGACCTTCGGGTCCATAGTTAGTAGCTAGATGGCTTCTTCTCTCTTTTTGATCTTCAATACAATGTTCTCCTTGATGTTCTTGGAGTTCTATCCGATGTAATCACTTTTTGCGGTGTGTTTGTTGGGATCCGATGAATTGTGAGTTTATGATCGGATTATTCATGAATATTATTTGAGTCTTCTCTGAACTCTTTTATGCATGATTATTATAGCTTCGTATTTCTCTCCGATCTATTGATTTGGTTTGGCCAAGTAGATTGATTTATCTTGCAATGGGAGAGGTGCTTCGTAATGGGTTCGATCTTGCGGTGCTCAATCCCAGTGACAGAAAGGGACATGACACATATGTATTGTTGCTATTAAGGGTAAAAATATGGGGTTTATTCATGCGTGAGTTTACTTTGTCTACATCATGTCATCTTGCTTAAGGCGTTACTCCGTTCTTTATGGACTTAATACACTAGATGCATGCTGGATAGCGGTCGATGTGTGGAGTAATAGTAGTAGATGCAGGCAGGAGTTGGTCTACTTGTCTCGGACGTGATGCCTATATACATGATCATTGCCTTGGATATCGTCATGATTATTTGCTTTTCTATCAATTGCCCAACAGTAATTTGTTTACCCACCATATGCTATTTTCATGAGAGAAGCCTCTAGTGAAAACTATGGCCCCTGGGTCTACTTCTATCATATATTAAAAATCCTAAAAATACCTTGCTGCACTTTTACCTTATTTATTTTATTTTATATTTTAGTTCAATCTATCTATATATCACCATACAATTTAATCTTGTAATTAACCGCCAAGGGATTGACAACCCCTTGTTTACGTTGGGTGCAAGGATTTGTTGTTTTGTGTGCAGGTACTGTTAACGAGGTGTTGCGTGATTCTCCTACTGGATTGATAACCTTGGTTTCATAACTGAGGGAAATACTTATCTCTACTGTACTGCATCTCCCTTCCTCTTCAGGGAATTACCAACGCAGCTGACAAGTAGCAGGAAGAATTTCTGGCGCCGTTACCGGGGAGACATCATCAACATCTATCAAGTACCTACGCATAAAACTTTCATCTCCTTGCATTTATTTTATTTGCCTTTGCCTCTCGTTTTCATCTCCCCCACTTCTAAAAAGTTTTTACAAAAATATTTTCCGTTTGCCTTTTTCTTGTTTGCTTGTTTGCTTGCTAAACCTTGTTTGTTTAACCATGATGCCCCGAGAAAATTATCATGATACCTCTTATTATAAAATCTTGTCCGAAATCGAGAAAAATACTAAAGATTACATGACTACGCAGTTTGAGCACAACAAATTTTTTACCGAGGAACTCAAAGAACACTCTACTTTATTGGATGCTATTGGAAAACAACTCGATGATGTTAGCAAAGAAGTTGCTAGTCTTCAATCTCAATTTGCTCTTACTGAAAATTTGCTAGGAAAAATATCTGATGCGCAAGCTACGCTAGTAAATCAAATGGCAGCTAAGCCGGAATCATTAGAATGTAGTAACGATGAGGATATTAAAATGATTGGTGTTTCATCTATTGATTCTTTGTTTAGCAATATAAAACTTGATGAAAAGGGGACTGAAGAAGAGTCAACTTTAGCTAGAAGGCGTTCCCATAATTCGGAGGGTGAAAATCTTGATGAAAAAATTGATAAAAGTGGGTTTGGAGAGGTAAAAACTTTAACTAGCGATGTGCCCACTCTCTTGGATTACAAAGATTTTAATTATGACAATTGTTTCTTGATTGAATGTATTTCTTTGTTACAATCCATGCTAAATTCACCCAATGCTTATGAGCAAAATAAGGCTTTTACTAAACACATCGTAGAAGCAATGATGAAAGTGTTAGAAGAAAAGCTAGAACTAGAAATTTCAATTCCTAGAAAATTATATGATGAATGGGAACCCACCATTAAAGTTAAAATTAAAAATTATGAGTGCAATGCTTTATGTGATTTGGGTGCTAGCGTTTCCACAATTCCAAAATCTCTATGTGATGTGCTAGGCTTTACCAATATAGATGAATGTTCTCTTAATTTGCATCTTGCGGATTCCACTATTAAAAAGCCTTTGGGTAGAATTAATGATGTTCTTATTCTTGCAAATAGGAACTATGTGCCCGTTGATTTTATTGTACTTGACATTGAATGCAATCCTTCTTGCCCCATAATACTTGGTAGACCGTTCTTACGAACTATAGGTGCCGTTATTGACATGAAAGAAGGTAATATAAAATTTCAGTTTCCATTAAAGAAGGGTATGGAACATTTCCCTAGGAAGAAAATTAAAGCACCATATGAATCAATTATGAGGGCCACTTATGGAATCAACTTGAAAGATGACAATACTTGAAACTATGCATTATGCCTAGC
The DNA here is from genome assembly GCA_039707655.1 of Elymus sibiricus. Taxonomy (NCBI): domain Eukaryota; kingdom Viridiplantae; phylum Streptophyta; class Magnoliopsida; order Poales; family Poaceae; genus Elymus; species Elymus sibiricus. The sequence goes on along the minus strand of CM077666.1, from coordinate 340,162,364 downwards.
TAGGGGCATAAAACAATAGCGCTTGTTGGGAGGCAACCCAATGAATAAAATAAACTTTTTAGTTTTTGTTTCTGTTCTTGTGTGTTTTCACAATTATGCTACTGTTATGATTGAGTTTTTATGTTTTAATTAGTGTTTGTGCCAAGTAATGCCTTTGGGATGATTTGGGAGATAGTATAATTGATGCTGTTTGGAAAACAGAAAGTTTTGCGTCCAGTGCTGGAATTTTAGTTCTGTACTGGAGCGTCAGAAAAATCTGAAATGTTTACACGGTATTGGTATATGAATTGCACACGTTTTCCTAATTTTTCAGAATTTTTGGAGTTACCGAAGTATGGCTTTCAAATAGATCTCTGCAGACTGTTCTGTTTTTGACAGATTCTGTTTTTGATGCATTGCTTGCTTGTTTTGATGAAACTATGGATTGTATCGGGGGGGTATAAGCCATGGAGAAGTTATAATACGGTAGGTATAATGCAAAAATAAAATATGAATGGGTTTGCAACAGTACTTAAAGTAGTGATTTATTTTGTTATACTAACGGATCTCACGAAGGTTTTGTTGAGTTTTGTGTGATTGAAGTTTTCAAGTTTTGGGTGAGATCACGATGGATGAAGGAATAAGGAGTGGCAAGAGCCTAATATTGGGGATGCCCAAGGCACCCCAAGGTAATATTCAAGGAAGACTCAAGCGTCTAAGCTTGGGGATGCCCCGGAAGGCATCCCCTCTTTCTTCTACCAACCATCGGTAATTTTACTTGGAGCTATATTTTTATTCGTCACATGATATGTGTTTTGCTTGGAGCGTCGTGTATTATATGAGTCTTTGCTTTGTTTGCTTTTTAGTTTGTCACAATCATCTTTACTGGACACACATTTTGAGAGAGCCACACGTTTATCATAATTTGTTAGAATACTCTATGTGCTTCACTTAAATTTTTTGAGCTAGGCAGTTGCTCTAGTGCTTCACTTAAATCTTTTTGAGCACGGCGGTGGCTAAAATTTTGAAGAAATATTTAAACTCTCATGCTTCACTTATATCTTTTTGAGAGTTGATAATAGTAATGGTAATTTGCACAAGATATGAATTTGGTCCCAAAGTGATGAATATTCAAGAGGGATATAATAAAAACTTTCATATAGATCATTGGATATGATAAGTGTGATTCCTTGCAATAGTTTTGCGATATGGAGATGATAATATGTGAGCCATGTTAGTGAGTAATTGTGATTTAGTAAGAATATTAGTGTTAAGGTTTGTGATTCCCTATGCGTGCACATTAAGTCAATATTTATGCAAAGAAATTATATCCTACTTATGGTGCATTATTCGGTGTTAGTTATGTTCAATGCATGTTTATGACCGTTTTCGCTTTTTGGTTGGTCGCTTCTCAATCTATTTGCTAGCCTTCATTTGTACTAAGCGGGAATACTGCTTGTGCATCCAAACTCCTTAAACCCAAGTTGTGCCAAATGAGTCCACCATATCTACCTATATGCGGTATTTCAATGTCGTTCCAAGTAAATTTGCATGTGCCAACTCTAATTTTTCAAAATAATTTTCCATTTTGTGTGCCCGTACCGCTCATGAAGCGGCAGGGGGTGGCCAATATTTTCCATGCTAGGTGTGTTATTCTCACGATGAGTGTTTATTCACTTGTCATTGCACGAGAGAGTGGCTGGAAATAGGGATGCCCAGTCCCACAATGAATCAAAAATTAATAACAAAAAAAATTCTTTGGAAAGTGTTGGTATGGAGGGCACCCGTGGATATGGCTAGCCATGGATTGTGAAAGAATGGTGGAAAGGAAATAAACTTTATTTTTTGTTTGGGAACCGCCTATGATGTGTCTAGCATGGAAGATATTGGAAATTCTCGATCATTTTCGTTGACAGGAAAAGCATGCCTCTCAAAATAATTTTATCTCTCTAATTTAAGCTTTGAGCTCTGGCACATTTGCAAATCTCTGCTTCCCTCTGCGAGGGGCCTATCTATTTACTTTTATGCAATTTTTATTTTTTGAGTCTCCATATTCTCTTACAAAGCACCAACTAGAGAGCATTATTGTCATACTTGTGCATTGTGTGTAGCTAATATTGAGTGTGTTTCATGAATGGATCAATGATTGAGCATAATGGGCTAGGGATAACTTTCTTTAGCGTTGATATTTTGAAAGACATGGTTGCTTGTTAGTATGCTTGAGTATTTATATCTTCATGTCAAACTATAGACTATTGCTTTGAATGATTCAAGTCCAAATGTCCATGCTACAAAGAAAAAAGTATATGATGAATATGATAGGTAGCATTCCACATCAAAAATTCTGTTTTTATCATTTACCTACTCGAGGATGAGCAGGAATTAAGCTTGGGGATGCTTGATACGTCTCCAACGTATCTATAATTTTTTATTGTTCCAAGCTATTATAGTATCAATCTTGGATGTTTTTATATATATTTACAGCAATTATATATCATTTTTGGGACTAACCTATTAACTTAGTGCCCAGTGCCAGTTGCTGTTTTTTGCCTGTTTTTGGTTTTCCAGAATATCAGTACCAAACGAAGTACAAATGCCATGAAACTTTTTGGAGATTTTTTTTCTGGACATAAGAGACACTAGAAGCTTCGGGAGGAGGCCAGAAGCCAGAGGAGGTGGCCACGAGCCACCAGGGCGTGCCTGGGGGGGTAGGCGCGCCCTGGTGCCTCGTGGGCCCACCTCTGCCCCTTTTGACCTAATTCCGCCACTATAAATGTAGCGACCCGACCTCAAACGGTCAAGCCTCTGTGTATCTGTGCCATCCCTGGATCAGTATGCTGGCACACACAGTACATCAATGTATATATCAAACTGCAATCACATGTATAAATAATGTAAAACTGATATATATACCTCATAAGTCTCAGCGGAAACAGTCAAACGGGTGTGGAGTCCCATCAACGCCAACGGCAAGTTGAGTGTAGACCGTAACCCTATATTCGTAACTCTTACCCGTCGTAGAAATACCTGCAACATGATACGTTGCAGCCGTGTAGGTCAGTACATTGAATGTACCGGCAAGATCACAAATAAGAGAAACAGATGATAAAACTATTCTATATGCAATATGGCTTTGTGGCTCTGTGTCTGAGTTTTGTTTGCGTAAAAGCTGCTTTTATTTTCCCTACAACAAAGGAATAATCCGGAGTTTTCACTATAGAGTTATCTACTATGACATGGTTCCGCCAACCGATGTCTCAAAGCCCACAAGTATCATAAGTTGCCCACAATTAGTTATCAGTCCGGTGTTGAGAGTTCCGAGATAGATCCAAGTCCAGAGGCTCAAATTGTCCGTAACCGGGGACACGGCTAATCGATTAGGTTTTAACTCTGCAGAGTGTTGTGCACTTTACCCACAATATTCGATCCCTCTTTTTTACGTTCTCGCACTTCAGGGTGTTTGAGAACAAGACGACCGAAACATGGTCTTCCGAAGAGTTCCTCTGACCACTGTCCGGTGCTCATCCAATCCAACCGTAGTTCTACATCTGCTAGCACCGTCCCAGCCAGAGTCACCACTAAGGTCAACCAAGCCAGAGCCCATAATGACTTGCGGTTGCACAGGTAAGCTTCCGGGCATGAAGTATTCTTCCGTCTCTTTGAGTCTGGGTGAAGCTTTCCGCAAGATGTCATGGTGCTTCTCCATGCATCCCGACCATCCACTGGTTGCTCCAGTGTGCCCATCAAATCCATCCTTCACCCAGTAGTGTGTATTGAAATCTTGTCTCGAGTCTCGAAATCTTGAGGCCTTGAAGATGTAGTCCTTGCAGATGCCTTCATGAAGTTGTCGTCATTGACGTAGAGTCCTCCTTCTCACACCACTCCCGGGCACTCATACCAAACCCCGTCTATTTTAGCGTAGCATTAAAACTAAACAACGTCCCGGGCTTGGTAACAGGGAGATGGGTTCCTACCTCATGCATTCTACTCAACTACAAGATTTAATATCACTACAGGAGGAAAGATGAAAAGGTGACACTAAATGCAATAAAAGCATAGGTATGTAAACATGGTCAAAGTGAACTTGCCTGGTATTACTTGATGAAGATTTTATCGCTCTCAGAAAAATCCTGATAGCACTATTCGTCACTCTCCGAAGAAAATCTATATGGTCAAACATTGCATTCACATAAGCAATCATTCTAGCAAGCAATTTCTAGCAATCATAATTATCAACAAACAATTAAAACAACAAAGAAATCAAATAATAAAATCCAAAGAAACTTCAAGGAAAACTACGAGAAAAACTACTAAGGAAAAGTCTAAGACTTTACTACAAACAATAAAAATAATTTTGTCCTACATAAAACTTAACAGCAAAATAAAGCTCTAAACTAAAAAATTAACAGAAAAGAAAATATAAAATAACTGAGTTAACACAAAGTATTTTTCGTAAAAACAATTACTAGCAAAAAGAAACAAATAAAAGCTTTTATAAAACCCTATTTATAACCTAACAAAGTTTTACAACAAAACTAAAGAAAATAAATTTTTTAAATAAAAATAAAATTGTCTACTATTAAATAACAGAACAAAACTAAATTTGTCAAAAAGGACAAAAGGGTTTTAGTTAAAAACAATTAAATACTAAGGGAAAAGAAAATAACACTAAACTATGTAAAACAGTACTGTTTTGCCTAAAACCCTAATTTAAAATAAACAAAAACTAATTTGTAAAAGCCTACTGTTTAGCCAAAAGATCAAATGATCACTAGCAAAAAGAATCAATCAAAAATATATTTTAAAACTCAAGATATGGCCAAATTAGTGATTTGAACAAATTTCATGCAAATTCAAATTTAAGCTATTCAAACATGGCCCAACTTGGATTCTACAGAAACTAGATGAAAATCCTAATCTAATGCAAAAAGGATCACTCAAAAAGGATTTAATACCTAAAAGATACTAACAATCTAAAAACAGAACTTTTTCTGTAAATTAAAACAGAAACTACAAAAAGAAAAACGCTTCGGATCGGCCACCGCCAAGTGGCGCAATGTGGTTGGCTGGCAGAGTCGCGCTGCGGGGACTTGCGGGCGGACGGCCGATGCTTAGCGGAAAAGGTTCGGTGAACGAAATAATAATAATAAAAAGAACAGATCTAACCTAGACGGTTAGATCTCGATCGGACAGCTTACGGGTGTTCGTTGCTTAGCTTATATGACGGACGGCCGCTAACTAAAACATACCGGTTTGAGGGAAAAAAGTGCGTGATCTAATCTAAACCCTCCGTTCCAAATCGAACGGCGAAGAGCGACGGCGGCTTACAGAGAGAGTGGTCGCCGGCGAGGCGGCTCGGACGTCGTCGGCGACGGTGCTCCGGTGGTCGGTGAGCTCCGACGAGTGCACGGGCGGACGCGGCGAGGCGAGGAGGCTCCGGTGGTGGTGGTGTGGATGAGGGTCGAGAACGACGGACGGCAGCGGGACGGAGTTGGCCGAGCTCCGGTGCTCCGCGGCTCCGGCGAGGGACGAGCGAGCTCGGGGTGCTCTCTGTAGATGGATAGGAGGGCGAAAATCATGTCAATTCGAGTCGTGGCGTCGAGGGTAGACGATTGACAGAGGGAGGGGTGTCGGGGATGCTCACCGGCGTCGGAATCGGCGGCGGAAATCCACGGCTCCGGCGAGATTGGAACGGCACGTGCGGGCGATTGAGGAGGACTTGGCGAGGGGTTTTTAGGGGGGGGGGCTCGAACGAGAGGGGGCTAGGGTATTTATAGGACAAAAACTTGGAGGAGGGGGAGAATCGGGGGCGCGATCCCGATGGAATCGGAGGTGGCGGCACGGCGGGCGCGCTCTGGTTCGGCGAGGCGTGGGCGAGAGGAAAGAAGAGGGCGGGCGTCAGTGGCAGCGGGCGAGGGAAAGAGGTGCGGGCGACCGACCCGAAAGGGTTTCGGCGCCTGGGAGGACTAGCTGGGCCACTGGGGAGCTAGCTGGGCCTGCTGGCTAGCGCGTAGGTGGGCCGGGGCGACTGGCTTCGGCCATTCTTTTTTTGTTTTTTGAATAAGACACAGAGAAGAAAAGAAAGAAAACAAAATAAAATAAAAATATAATATAGGCATATAATATATCAAAATTTTCATAAAAACATTTCCTAAATCATGCACTATTTTTCAAGTCCAAATAAAATTCAAAAAAAATCCAATAAAGCAAACAGTGCTACTGTTGCATTTAAAATGCAATCAAAATTATTTTAAAATACCAAAATATTTTAAAATTTATTTTTCTCCATTTTTATGTTGAAGGGAATCATTTTACCCTAATTTCCATATATTTTATTTTTGGAGAAAAATAATTTTGAATAAAAACCAAATAACTCCAAATTGGGTTTGAATTTGAATTTGAAACCATTTTCAAATCCTTCTTTTAAACTTCCAACTCATATTTCATATAATTTGAAGAAGTCATTGAGTTGCATAAAGTTTCTGAATTGAAAATATTTTCAAATGGAATTCAAATTCTTTCAAACCCCTTTTCATTTCTTTAAATGGAAGAAGTCATATCATCTTCACTCTAGGGTTTTGTGATGAAATGAATTTGAATTCCCACGGATCAAAATGCAAAGTGACAGTTTTGGGAAAGTCAATTCATTCCCTCTCATTAAACTTTCAAAAAGTTTCAAATTTCACTCACTTTCAGTCAATCAATCAAACAATCAATCCTATTTATTTAATTAATATAACATTTCAAAAATTTATAATTTTGGGATGTTACAATAAATTCTCTAAAATCGGGAAACCAACAGAGGAGTCCACGAAATACTTTTTCCGCCGCCGCAAGCTTCTGTTCTCGAGAGATCCCATCTGGAGGCCTTTTCCGGTACTACTCCGGAGGGGGAATCGATCACGGAGGGGCTCTATATCAACCTTGCTGCCCTTCCGATGATGCGTGAGTAGTTTACCATGGACCTTCGAGTCCATAGTTAGTAGCTAGATGACTTCTTCTCTCTTTTTGATCTTCAATACAATGTTCTCCTCGATGTTCTTGGAGTTCTATCCGATGTAATCACTTTTTGCGGTGTGTTTGTTGGGATCCGATGAATTGTGAGTTTATGATCAGATTATCCATGAATATTATTTGAGTCTTCTCTGAACTCTTTTATGCATGATTATTATAGCTTCGTATTCCTCTCCGATCTATTGATTTGGTTTGGCCAACTAGATTGATTTATCTTGCAATGGGAGAGGTGCTTTGTAATGGGTTTGATCTTGCGGTGCTCAATCCCAGTGACAGAAAGGGACATGACACGTATGTATCGTTGCTATTAAGGGTAAAAAGATGGGGTTTATTCATGTGTGAGTTTACTTTGTCTACATCATGTCATCTTGCTTAAGGCGTTACTCCGTTCTTTATGGACTTAATACACTATATGCATACTGGATAGCGGTCGATATGTGGAGTAATAGTAGTAGATGCAGGCAGGAGTCGGTCTACTTGTCTCGGACGTGATTCCTATATACATGATCATTGCCTTGGATATCGTCATAATTATTTGCTTTTCTATCAATTGCCCAACAGTAATTTGTTTACCCATCGTATGTTATTTTCATGAGAGAAGCCTCTAGTGAAAACTATGGCCCCCGGGTCTACTTCTATCATATATTAAAAATCCTAAAAATACCTTGCTGCACTTTTACCTTATTTATTTTATTTTATATTTTAGTTCAATCTATCTATCTATCACCATACAATTTAATCTTGCAATTAACCGCCAAGGGATTGACAACCCCTTGTTTGCGTTGGGTGCAAGGATTTGTTTACCCACCGTATGTTATTTTCATGAGAGAAGCCTCTCTCTTCAGGGAATTACCAACGCAGCTCACAAGTAGCAGCAATAATAGCATTCTGCATAACTAAGAACTTAAATGCTTAATATGCTCAATTTAAAAGCCTATCAGCAGGCTTCTCCATTTTTAGCAAGTCCACCTAATGAGAACTACTTCATTAATACCTGTAATAATTCCAGATTGCCTACAAAACAAGAGGTAAAACTCAGTAAACACTGTACATTTTTTTTAAAGATTAAAGGGACAAACCTCTCATTAACATCTTCACACCAAAACTGAGTCTCAAACTACATTCCATTACAAAAAGGACGATTTAAGCTCTTCATGAACTTACAATACGAACAAGTTCGGATGCAACAATTATGCAGAGAGTCCAATAATTCACAATCAAAATCTATGCATGAACAAGTTTTAATCTCTGATTATCTACAGTAACATACTGATAGTGTGGATGGCTTGGATAATGGGTGTACATCCATGGGAGCTCAAGTACAACTTACCCAAAAGAAAAACTTTTTATGGTTTTAGTGCACAACTTTTACTCATCCTTTTTATGGCTGTACATCCATGGGAGCACAATTTTTATGGGTGATCATCTACAGTCACATACTCATATTTATGTGCTCAAATTAAATGCCAACAAATATATTCAGAGTTGTATCATACTGCCATTTTTAGTGAGCGCCCATAAACTCCTTGTCAGCACCCTAATGTACCATCCAAAATCATATTTACAATTTTGGGGCAATTTAATACTACTTAAGAATATAAAGAATGGTGAAGTATCGGGTGAAAATGGCTTTTCAGTGAAAATCTGAAAATTACTATCATGGACTGTTGGATTGATGGCGGAGGTCCTGGATCAAACGTGGGACTGCTAACAATTCACTTAAACACAATTTAACACATAACCCCCTCTGTGTATTGACCAGGTGAGTAAGGCTTGACTCCTCGTCCTGAGATCTGATTGCTTCGATCGTCTTGAGCGCCACCGCGATGCACCTTTGCCCAGCGCCTAGCGCCTGCCCTCAGCCGGCCGCGACCGGCTCTTCGCCCGTCGGGATGGTCCTTTCGTCGTTAGGGAGTGGCCCTCAGTCGACCGCGACTCTCCCTCCGCCGGCTGTGTCTCTTGCCATGACGCCCCTCCCAACGATAGCAATGGGGTGTTCGCCGTCTACGGGTCACCCTTCATTGAACGTGGCTCACCCTCCGGCAGCCGCGACTCACCCTTCGGAGCACTTGTCGCCGCTGCCCTCTGCAGTTGTGTCCCTTGACCGGTCTCTGCATCTTCGTAGTCATGTACAGGTAAGCCAGTAGATGAAGCATTAACCTAGACTGTAACGATCATACTGTACTACCATCATAGCCTAGAATGACGAGTAGCAAATTGGTTGTCACTAATTTTCGGTACATGCATGGGTTTGTCTACTATGAGCAGTGTGCAGCCGGTCATGAGAATGCTCAGGCTGCTCCATATGTATTATTTTCACCGCCTCTCTGCCGTCTAGCCGCCTCATCTCAGGACTCGTGGCTGCAGGAAGTCTCGGAGCGGCCATGGCTTTCCCGCGGCAGCAGTCAATGGGACGTGGGAGACTTAGATCGCAGTTCGGAATTTCCCAGCTGATTTTGTCTAATCACTGAGAGAAGAGGGGGTTATCTGCTAATTATGCTTAAATGGATGGTTAAGTATTCCACCTTTAATCGGTGGCGTTCATTACAGATCTGAGGGTCCAAGTAGGAATTTTTAGATTTTCACTGAATACCTGTTTTCACAGGATACTTCGCCATAAAGAATATGATCAATCAGATAAGAGAAACACCTCTGTGTTACCAATAACCAGGCGGTGTGTGTGTACCTTTGAGCGGTTGCAACTGAAAGCTTTCAAAAGGGCCTCGTTATTAAGCAGAATGGCTCTCCTTACACCAAGTCTTAGCTAACCACCATCACCTGTATAAAAGGGAAAAACTCTTCATGAACAAGAGAAAGAAAGAAAAAAAAATCTTTGAAGTTCATCACACTATTTATTTGCTTACCAGAGAAACAAGACTGCATCCCCCGAGACAAGTTTCTTTTTATTGACAAATGAACTTCATTCAGTCATTAAAAATATGTCTACGTGGTTGACCCGGAAGGCAAAGGAACATTTCATAACATCCCATGTGGGACTTAAGTAGATCACAACAAGATAACTGATATATTTGCCTTAAAATCAGAATGGATGATAGAATTACAAAGAGCAGTTTGTCCAGTTCGAAGCTACAATTTTTGTAAGGCACTGTGTCAATAAATTCCCACAACACATGTAGTGCCCGTTTCCAGAATATGTAATAGCACAACAAGTCGTACTGAACATGCAGGAAAAATGGACAAAGCAATGAACACGGTCCAACGCAGGTTCTGAGTTTCTATTGTACATGTGTACACGTGTTCTTACAAAATGTACTGGAAACACAAAGTAACAGGATATGTTTGAGGAGGTAGCACTCAACCATAGGAGATGAATCTGAAGTACAGTCAAGACATGAATGAACAGATAGATTTTATTTCTATCACCCACAACATACAGTTAGAACATTGAGCAGCTCCTCCTGAATCAAGCTTACAACATTGAACAATCATACCCTCTTCTTGGTAGGCACCTGAAGCTCGCCAGCAAAGAGAATCTCATCCAGTACTCCGTAGGCCTGCAATTTCGCCATTGGTACTCATTCTAATTAGTCATTACTAATAAAAAGGGCATAGCTCTGGCAAGAAACTACATATAACTCTCCTTGTTCTTTGATGTCAAAATTTCTGCATAGATATGGAAAGGTTACATTAGGAAATTAAAGATTAAATCGAGCTCGCATGCCTAATTAAATAGGGAAAACACACATCAGCTGCAGTGCGGCTCCGGTGTCCTGGACAATTTCGGCGCGCCTATCCGTCCTCGGCGGCTGCCCCTGCATCCTCGAGAGAGGCGGCGGCGCTCGTGTGCGCCTACATCCTCGCTCGGGGCATAACAACGGCGGTGGCAGTATCGCGCGACTCCGGCGTCCTCGTTTGGGGCGAAACGGAGACGTCGTTGCAGAGGACCTTTGGCGGCAGAGCTCATAGACCTCAGAGGACCTTTCTACCATGCACGGGAAGGTGACGGCGGAGGCGACGGGGAGCGGTGGTGAGGACGGCGTAGCGGCAGCGGGGAGGTCTGGCAATAGGGGCGGGGAGGGAGATGATGAGGTCGGGCGAGGTCGGGGAGGGAGGGTGTGGCCGTGTGGGGGCGGCCAGGAGGAACAACGTCCGTTCGGGCAGGCGTGCGGTAGCAGTTTTTTTTAGAGAGGTATTGGAGAGGTTAGGGTAAGCGTGGAGTGGCATGGTGGGTAATTAAAGTGTAAAACGTGTTTGATAGATCGGAGCGATTTAGATCATTGGATCAGCATGATTCGATGGCTCAGTTCTCCGCCCTTTCGTGCTTTTATAGGGGTAGTAGATAGATAGCAGTAGATAGATAGATGCAGTAGGGGGTTGTAGTGCAGATCAGAAGCTACATCCTACCGACTAGTTAGTCGAGAAGCTAAAAGGAAGAACACATATAAACAGTTGTCACTCCCGTGTAGTGTACTGCCGCAACCGCAAGAGATGGCGGATAATGTGGAGTATCCAATTGGACTTGGGTACTGTAGCTAAGCACTGTGAGTACTATTTATCAGTGCAGATAAGAGTTGCATCCTAGTTACTGGTATTTGATTATCTACATCAACACACCAAATTTGTCTTGATCACACAACAATTGATTTTTTTTATTTCTCTAATTTTTGCCATGGCAAATTTAGTTTTTCATGAAATTTTATGTTCAAATTCATAGACCATGATGGCAAATTGTGTAACATACCATGTCAAACTCTTTTCTTCAAAATAGCATGGCAAAATCTTTTATTGTAGATCATAACAATTTTCTTGCTTTGCAACATGGCATAAATTACTTTTTATGGGACCATGGCAATTTGAGTTCAGGGAGCATGGCAATTGTAGTTCAGGGAGCATGGCAATTGTAGTTCTGGATCATGTCAATTTTTTTTTTTTGCAACATGGCAAAAAAATACTTTTTAATGGGACCATGGCAATTTAAGTTCATGGAGCATGGCAAAGGTAGTTTATGGATCATGTCAATTTTCTTTCTTTGCAACATGGCAAAAAATTACTTTTTTATGGAAACATGGCAATTTAAGTTCATGGAGCATGGCAATTTTCTTTCTTTGCAACATGGAAGAAAATTACTTTTTATGGGACCATGGCAATTTAAGTTCATGGAGCATGGCAAATGTAGTTTATGGATCATGGAAAAATTCTTTCTTTTGCAACATGGCAAAAAAAATAGTTTTTCTGGGACCATGGCAAATGTAGTTCATAGATCATGACAATTTTACTATATGGATCATGGCAAATTTCATTCCTTTTTGTAACATGGCGAATTTATTTTCCTATTGAACCATGGCAAATTTAGTCTATGTATGATGGCAAATTTAGTTTATCGACATGGCAAATTTTAGTTTATGGCCCATGACAAAATACAGTTTATGGATCATGATATATAGATCATTTTACATCAAAGTTGCCATGACCCATGGAAAAAACTTTTAGCTCTGCATGTCTTCTTGTTTAATATCGTGGCAATTTTTTCTGTGTATGTTGTTTTTTCTGTATTTTACCATGGAAAATTTATTTTATATTCTACGGCAAATTCATTGACCATACCATGGCAATTTTTAAATTGTGTCATGGCAATTTCTCTATGTTTTTACCTTTTTCTGGTTGCATGTAAGAAAAATGGCAAATTGTGAAAATTGCACTTTTCTGGTTGTCATTTTTTTTTTGCAATGGACCATGCCAAATTGGCAATCCCATATAGGGTTTTCTCCCCAAAACAATGCGTTTTACTGTGGGAGATCAAGTTTTCGTAAGTTTGCCATGTTATGATTTTCCAGTTTTTTTTTTACATGTTACCATGTTCTACAGAAAAATTTGGGATTTTTGTTTTACTGACATTGCAATTTTATAATTTTTTATACATGGAACATGGCAATTTGTGAAAGTGAGTAAGACTTAGGATGGTAATTCCCTACAATAGATGCTAAGTGCAACAATTTTACATTGTGGCAATTTCATTTTCAAAAAGGACAACAACTCTGTTTTTTTATTTTTTTAGTGATGTCTTTATCATGTTTTGTTTTTGCTTCTCATATGCTTGCTTCTAATCGGGCCAGCAAGCCCAACCAAAAAGGCCCATCACAGAAGGTGCAGGCTGGCTCGCTGGATCCTTGTCTAAAAAAAAAAAGGCTCACTGGGAACGTTGTCGTTCGCGCTGGGGGGCTCCCCCATAGCGAGCGAATCGCTCAGGGGTGTTCCATATCTGACATGAGATCGTTATCAGGGCGCCACAGATTATACAATTGATCGGATATCACCATTGGTCACATACACAGATCCATCATCATCCATCCATGCCCTATCCAGTCACATACATACACCGATCCATGCATGTCGAGTAGCAACCGAGACGAGCTAATTAAAATGTATACTGACAGAGTGCCCCCGCCCCCCTCGTTCGCTCACTGCCCCCCCCCCCCCCCACGCGGGAGATGGGCGAACCCTAGCTCCCCCCCGCCTCCAGGCCCCCTTCCCATCCATCTTCCATGCCGCCGCCAGCGTGGACCGCCGGGCCTTGCCCACGTGGGGCTGGTGGCGGCGGGCCGGTCTTTCCCCGTGCGTGCACGGGCTCTTGAAGGCAGCGGTGCGGCTCGGCCGGCGGCGGTCTGGCTCGGCGGAGTGAGTCCCGCGAGCCTCGGGTGGTCTTCGGTGCGGCGGCGCGGCTGTTGGCTGCGGGGCGACGTGGTGGTGCGGGTGGTCGATGGCGCCCACTCGGCCCAGATTTGGGCCCTATCTGGGTTGGGGCGGGCCGGATGTTCTTCGCGCAGCGGCGATGCTTCCTGGAGGTGGAGGTGGTGCATCGGCGGTCTCCGGGTGGCGGCGGCGTCGTCAGCCGGCGTGCTGCAGCGTGGCGGGGGGCTTCACGGGCCCGGCTGGGCCCGACCGGGCTAGTAGGGGCCTGGTGTGTACCTGTTGCCGCATCTGATCGGCTACCGCGATGGCGCTGGAGGTTGTTCCCTGATACGTCTCCAACGTATCTATAATTTTTTATTGTTCCATGCTATTATAGTATCAATCTTGGATGTTTTATATGCAATTATATATCATTTTTTGGGACTAACCTATTAACCTAGTGCCAAGTGCCAGTTGTTGTTTTCTGCTTGTTTTTGGTTTTTCAGGAAATCAGTACCAAATGAAGTCCAAATGACACGAAATTTTTTTACAATTTTTTTCTGGACAAAAGAGACCCTGAAAGCTTCGGGAGGAAGCCAGAAGCCTCACGAGGAGGCCACAAGGCAACAGGGCGCGGCCACAGGTGCCTTGTGGGGCCCTCGTGGCTCCTTTTGACCTAATTCCATTTCTATAAATTCTCAAATATTCGGAAACCATCAGAGAGCTAGACGAGAAAACCCTACCGCCGCCGCAAGCCTCTGTTCTTCCGTGATCCCATCTGGAGGCCTTTTCCGGTACATTGCCGGAGGGGGAATCGATCACGGAGGGCTTCTACATCAACCTTGCTGCCCTTCCGATGATGTGTGAGTAGTTTACCACAGACCTACGAGTCCATAACTAGTAGCTAGATGGCTTCTTCTCTCTCTTTGATCTTCAACATCATGTTCTCCTCGATGTTCTTGGAGTTCTATCCGATGTAATCTTCTTTTACGGTGTGTTTGTTGGGATCCGATGAATTGTGGGTTTATGATCAGATTATTCATAAGAAATATTTGAGTCTTTTCTGAACTCTTTTATGCATGATTGTTATAGGTTTGTATTTCTCTCCGATCTATCCGTTTGGTTTGGCCAACTAGATTGATTTATCTTTCAATGGGAAAGGTGATTTGTGATGGGTTCAATCTTGCGGTGCTCAATCCCAGTGACAGAAAGGGACATGACACGTATTTGTATTGTTGCCATTAAGGATAAAAATATGGGGTTTAATCATATTGCTTGAGTTTACTTTGTCTACATCATGTCATCTTGTTTAAGGCGTTACTATGTTTTATACTTAATACCCTAGATGCATGCTGGATAGCGGTCGACGGGTGGAGTAATAGTAGTAGATGCAGGCAGGAGTCGGTCTACTTGTTTCGGACGTGATGCCTATATACATGATCATTGTCATGAATCTGTCATAACTATGCGCTTTTCTATTAATTGCCCAACAGTAATTTGTTTACCCACCGTATGTTCTACGCTCGAGAGAGAAGCCTCTAGTGAAAACTATGACCCCGGGTCTACCTTTATCATATATTAAAATCCAAAAATACCTTGCTACAATTTATTTACTTTTATTTCCTTTTGCAATTTATATTTCTATCTAACATTATCAGAATTAATCCTTGCAAATAACCGCTAAGAGGATTGACAACCCTCTTATTTGCGTTTGGTGCAAGTGTTTGCTTTTGTGTGTGTAGGTGCTGCTAACGAGGTTCTGTGTGGTTCTCCTACTGGATTGATAACTTTGGTTCTTAACTGAGGGAAATACTTATCTCTACTATACTGCATCATCGTCTTCTCTTCGGGAAAATACCAACGCAGTCTACAAGTAGCATTCTCTCCTACTCGGTTGCGTTGCTGGTATCCCCGATTCCGTTGTCCCCTCTTCCTTCCTCTATGCCTCGTGTCAGTAGCCTCAGTGAGACATCGAGGATGGCTCCAAGATCGTGGTGGTGCATGCTGGTGGGCGGCAAGTCAGGTGGAGCACTCGGATTGTCCGGGTGGTGGTGGTGTTTTTTTTTTTGGTCGGGAGAAATCCCTGTCGGCTCGTCCGGCACCGATGAGGTGACGCCTGCGGGCGCCGCCGTTCCTTCCTGAAGGGCTTCGGGTCCCTTCCCCACTACCCTCCGCGTACCGGGGGAAACCCTAGGACTAGTCCGGGCAGCAACGACGTCGTCCTTTCATTCCTTCTTGAAGGTGTTGCTCGGTACGCGGCGCTTCGGAGTGCTAGGTGCGCGGTGGGACATCTCCGGAGGGTGTAGCAGTTGCCGGTCATCTTCATTTCGTCGGCCGGTGTCGGCATTTGTTTCTCTTTCTTTCTTTCATTTTTCTTTTGAGCTTGGTTGTGCTGCGGCCCAGCAAATTTGTTGTATCGTATGGTTGCTTTATAATATAAAGCGGAGGAAAACCTTTATGGTCATTAAAATGTATACTAGCAAACACGCAGCTGATCGACCCGATCGCTCCATGGCATATGAACACGGCATGCATGCATCCGCATGCACGGATCGACACACCTACGACTAATCAACAACGTATTTGACATCCAACACCGGCACGTACGTACTCACAATTTGGCGCACTGCACGGGCGCGAATGAGAGGGTGTTCTCGCCGACGTCGTACACGAACTGGATGTTCTGCTGCTGGAAGTTGCCGATGATGGACAGGCCCCGCGACCCCATCACCGTCAGGCACAGCGCGCCGGACCCGGAGTCCAGCACCATGTAGTTCTCCGCCGGCAGGTCCAGGTCCGCGCCGTCGAAGTGGAACACCAGCTTCGGCACCTCCACCTGGTCCACCCCGCTCGCCGGCGCCTCGAAGCACATGTCCAGCCCGATCCCCGACCCGTCTGCCGCCGGCAGCTTCATCTGCGCCGCGAACGCCTTCTTCAGCGCGCGGTACCCCTGCAGCTCCAGGTACGTGATCGACGT
Organism: Elymus sibiricus; assembly: GCA_039707655.1. Taxonomy (NCBI): domain Eukaryota; kingdom Viridiplantae; phylum Streptophyta; class Magnoliopsida; order Poales; family Poaceae; genus Elymus; species Elymus sibiricus. The sequence goes on along the minus strand of CM077666.1, from coordinate 340,145,764 downwards.
GCCGGAGTCCACGATCACCCCGCCCGTGCCGTCGTCCTGCACGGCGAACGCCGAGCTCGGCAGGGCGATGTGCGTCGAGCCGACCGTCAGGCCCTTGAGGTTCACGTAGTAGAAGGACGGCTGGCTCGGGTTCTTGATGAGAGGGGTGGTCTGCACCGACGAAGCGGCCGCCGCGCTCTCCGAGATGGTGGCGAGCGAGCCCAGGAGGAGCGGGCTCTTGCTGGTGTCGTCGAGGGAGGTGAGGCAGTAGGAGAACTTCTTGAGGCCGAGCTGCGAGACCAGCGAGAGGGGCCCCCGGCCGAGCCCCACGAGGCCCGCGCCCTGCGTGAACCCGTCGCCCTCGTTCGTATCACCGCAGCCGAAGGCGACCTCAGGGAGCTTCGTCTTGGCTAGCGTGAAGGTCTCGGCGGCCAGGACGCCCTGCGTCGACGAGGAGTCACCGTAGGTGTATGTGTAGCCGCACTTGGCCGAGGTGCACTTAGAGCTGGGCAGGTCGCTGCAGAAGGAGCTGGAGCACGGCAGCGTGGCGTAGGTGGAGGACGACGAGGGGTCGAACACCGGCGTGCTCTGGTTGAAGCACTCCACGCACGGCTTGCACTGCGTCCACACGAGGTCGCTGCCGGTGTCGATGATGGCCGCGTACGCCAGCGCCGGCGTGCCGATGGACATGTCCATCAGGAACTCGCCGTTGCCGGCGTGCACCGGCACCTGCAGGGCCGGCGCGACTGCCTTGCTCGACATCATCGGCACGCCGGTGGTCCGCGCGACGAGCCTGGACATGCGGTGGCGGCTCCGCCTCGCCGCCCGCCGAAGCAGCTGCAGCTTGGTGTAGTTGCCGTGCGCGTCCACGTGCGTCAGGGCCACGCGCAGGCCCTCCAGGCGGCCCAGCTGGGACGTCGCGGCGAGGCCGCCGGTGGCGCAGCCGGCAACCACCGCCGTAGCTACCAAAAGAAGCAACCGTAGCTGCACCTGCGCCCCCATTTTTTCCGCTTTCGATCGACAAGTGCGAGAAGAGGAAGCTGGTGCTTGATGATCCTTGAATCGATGAAAGGCTAGATTTTATATTCTTCTCACGACATAAAACAATGATCCGGTGGTTATAGTTAGGTTTGGTTTGCTCTAGCCATGACCATATCCAGACGATGGCTTGAAGTTTTAGCCTAAGCAAGAGAGGGAAAGGAAGCTGCTGGGAGAGCAAGATGGGAAAAGCTAGTGGCTGGCCAGCTGAAGCGAGCCGTGTGAGAGACCGATACGATTAGTACCTAATTTGATGCGACAACTTCACCTCACTGCTAGCTTCTCCATGGCGCTTGGCGCCACAATGATAGGAAATCTGATTTGAGCGCGTGTACCCGAGTGGCCTTTTAGGTCATATGGTTAAGATTTTGGCGACTTCTCCTACTGGCCTACCAGGTGAGTGGATCTCACTTTTAGAACCTTCCTTCAAATTTTGCTTATATGAATGTATAAATTTGTGTATTTTTGTGGTAAACAATACAGTACAACTTTGTTGATTAAGCAAGATATATACATTAGATTGAACAGTCTGATACAAAGTGGACTGATATGGGATTATTATGTACGGGTCTTCTAAAGTCACCTAGTATTATTTGACTTGTGAAGAAAAGCTAGGTCGGGGATGTCTGTGCTGTGCTAGGTAGCCAACATACAAGTCGATGCCTGAGTTGGTGAGCAACCGGCGTCGGCCGGGTCCCTTTAGAAGGAATTATGGATTGTTTGGCCGGCCTTTGTCCACCACGTTCTTCCATTTCCAACGACATGCATGAGTGGCCTAGCTGCGCTTGTTTCCCTTCCAAGTAATTCTGATAAGGATTTCTCTCGCCCCTGAACTCGGTTGTGTGCAATTAGGTGGTGCGCAGCCAGCCAGCCTTGCAATTCTTCTAGGTGTAAAATACATCTACTCCAGTCCAATTACATTGTGTGAACGGAAGACGTGCACGCGTGGGTGTGTACGTGTGTGTGTGATGGTGTCTGTGCCTGGCTTCTTTTATGTATCTAATAACAAAAAAGAAATTAGAGAAGTTCCGCAAAGGTGTGCAAGCAAAATGGTCGACGAAAGCTGCGAGAGTGGCTGTCCGGTGAGCCGATTATGCAAGTGGTCAATATGGGCCGGTGTAGGTGAGAAAGCTACGTTTTACCGACGAAGCATGCATCACCCTGATTATTTTCTTCGTGAGGAAGGGGCCGAGGGATCTGCTCAGTAGATCGCCGCCGTCCGTTCTGCTGGGTCCAACCATCCTGGGCAGGTGCCCAAACAATGTGGGGATATGACGTGACACTCCGAGTCGTCGTATGACATGCTAGTGGATAGCGCGATAATTGTCGAGACATGATGATTTCGATGGGAGGGAAGAGGAGGAGACGTATAATTTCTGGGGTACGCAAGAGCGATGCGTACGACCTCTGTGATCACACGTTGAGTACGTACTTGAGTGAGTGGCAACGACTGCTGATAAAATCGCTCGAACATAACAGCTCACTCGAGTCCAGCTTCATCATCTACTCCATAGAGTTCAGAGTTACCTTACACAGTTAAAAACAATATATTTATTTTTTTCGTAGTTTCTTATTTAAAAAAAAAAACAACACAGACGGAAGCGCTCATATAAACACATACACTCACCAACAAGGGAGATGCGAGTACCAGTGCCAAATCTAAGATTTGAAACCTGATGGGTTAAGTCCACCCGAAGGAACTTAACTGTTGAGTATATTGATTAATTAGGAAACATAGGATAGACTAGGAATTATTCCAGCTTGTATTGTACTCCAAGTTGATCATGTACTCCTATATATATGCCCACGAGGCTCAAGCAATAAATCATCGATTCCACCAATCCCTCTCTTTCCTTTCTAACATGGTATCAGTCTAACTGATCCCAACCCTAGTCGCCGCCCGCCGCTTCCGCCCCGCGCGCCGCCCCTGGGGCGGTCGGCCTCCATGACCGCCACCGGGGGCCGCGCCGCCCGTACCTAGGGTTCGTCCGCCGGTCATGTTGACCGGCTGCCCTATAGAGTCTTTTTTCCCGATCGCTTGATCCAGGTTTTTCTCTCTTTCGCCGGTCGCATTAATCAACGTTTTTCTTATTGGTTTTCCGATCTAAGATCGGTTTGCGTCACCCGCCGCCGCCGTCGACCCCGCGCCTCTACTCCGACACCGGCGCAACCACCCGGCCTCCTCCCCGACCCGGCGGCCTCGCACGACGCAGCGGCCCGTCACGGCCGTCGATCGCGCCTCTGCCCGCCCGTCGCTCTACGCCGGCCGTTGCCGCCCTGCTCCGACCGAGACTCCTGCATCACCTCCCGCCTCCGCCGTGTATGTACGGCCGCGTCTGCACGACGTTGCGTTCGCCGCTTCGAGCCTGGCTGATCGGGTGCCGCTGTTGCGTTGGCCGCTCGGGCGTCGCTGTCCGGGCGCCGGCGTTGTGTTGGCCACCCGTGCGTCGCCGTTGATGCACTCGTCCGCATGTCGTCCTACGCCGGTCGTCGCCGCCGGCTTCAGCTTGGACTCCGCCACCACCTCGCCTCCATCGAGCGGCGTCCCCGACCTCGCGCGCGATCGGATTGATCACCCGCCCGCCGCCACGATCCGCCTCATCTACGGCACGCCTCCGCAGGTCCCGAGAAGACCGTCCAGAGTACAGCGCGCCTCTACACCGATCGAGCATCGGGCTGCCGCTGCGTCGCCCCGTCGGGCCGCAGCGCTGCCGCCCCGTGGTTCTCCCCGTGGCTGCACCGATCCGCACCGCCGCTGCGTCGCCCCTTCGGGCCGTAGTGCCGCGGCCCGCGGTCAACCGCCGCCCCGAGGCCGTCCGCTCCAGGCCGTTCCCGAGGCTGCACCGTCCCTCGCGCTGCCGCTGCGTCTCCCCGTCGGACCGTAGCGAGCGTGGCACGCGGTCCCTGCAACCGCCCTGATGTCTTCCCCGCCGTCGCCCTGACCCGCGCGCTGCCGCTGCGTCGCCCCTTCGGGCCGTAGCGTCGCGGCGCGCGGTCCACTCCGCCGTCCCCGCGCGTCGACTTCCCGTGGTATGCGCCGCGCCGCCTCCCTTGGCACGGGAACGCCACTGTCCGCGCCGGTCTTCGTCACGTTGTCGGGTTCCTCGCCTACTTCGAGCACCGCCGCCGCGCTCCTAACCAAGCCGCCACCGCCGCCGTCAGGCCGCAACCGTTGCTCTTCTTCGGCCGCCGCCGCTGCTACTCCCGTAGCCGCCGCCGTCGCCCGTCCACCCCCTTTGTCTTCGTCCAGCACCAGCTCATCGCCAGCGTCGCCGTCATCTTCCCCCACCACTTCGTCTACTCCGACCACCGTTGGCGACATCGGCCCCGCGCCGATTGGTGCCGCAACCGTCGTTGAGTCCTTCTCTGCTGGCCCCTCCGACTTCTCGACGTGGCGTACGCTTGTGCAGGTCCCTTGTCTACGCATGCCCGGTGCTGGCAACACCGATGCGTGCTTTCGTCCACGATGTGTCCCCGGGCCTGGCAAGCCTGGTGCGGTGCTTCGTCAACTTCGTCTTCGTCCGTCTACGCATGCCCGGTGCTGCCAACACCGACGCGTGCCTTCGTCCACGATGTGTCTCGGGGATTGGCAAACCCGGCGCGACGCCTCGTCAACATCGTCTTCTTCCCAGCGCACCACGACTTCGACACCACTGCGCCCATGACTAACTCGGCACCTTCTTGCGCCCGCGGCTCCACGGCGATTTCCTCGACACCGGCCACCCCGACTCGACATCGACCACGGCGTTCTTCGCACGGCTACCTTGACCACGGCTACACCACCCTACGCTCTCGGCTACCTCGACAAATGGCACAAAGGGCTACCGCCTTGCTTGAGCAACCTCGTCGGTTTCCACTCCAGCCACAACTTCCGCGATGCATCGACCGTTACGACTGTGGGGGGGGGGATTTCCGTCGGCTTACCTTCGGATTCTTCTCCAGTCTCGCCGTCTGCGTCGCTACCGTTGTGACTGCGGGGGGATGTTGAGTATATTGATTAATTAGGAAACATAGGATAGACTAGGAATTATTCCAGCTTGTCTTGTACTCCAAGTTGATCATGTACTCCTATATATGCCCACGAGGCTCAAGCAATAAATCATCGATTCCACCAATCCCTCTCTTTCCCTTCTAACATTAACCATCTGAACCAAAAAAAAGAACTACGTACAGTTCGCCGTAGTTTCTTACTTAACAACACAATCCAACACCAGAACTAACAGCTCAATACGCTGATCACATCACATGGTGGTTTAATTTAGAAATATACTGGAGTCCTCAAGCTTGAAGAACTGGAGGCCCAGAACTACAACAAGGCCAAACATCTCCCCAAAAGCAAAAGGTGACTCTTAGGGCCTGTTCGGAGACTCGCTAGCTTCTCCAAAACTTCTCGTATCCAGCTTTTAACCTGGCTTCTCACTTCACGTAGCGTGCAACAAACCATTCTAGAGCGAAGGCAGCTTCTCCCAGCGTCTGGGTGAGCTGGCAGCCCAGCTGGGGCGGTGAAGCCCAGCTTCTTGCCACCTCGGGCCGGCTGGAAGCAGCCCATTTCGGGCTGAACTGCACACAGGCCAGAAAAAAGAGAGAAACAAGCTGGGCCTGGTTCTTGGGGTGAATGGTTGGGCTTATTTTTTTTCACAGGAGATAAATTGTGCGATTTCTGGCTGTAGAGAGAACGTTTCTGTAGTAAAGTAGTGTTCCAAATATAGCCGAAACGTATTTTTGAACTTGCCACAAATATTCCCAGGTAAGACAGGTTATAATAAAGACGAATAACTAGTTTTGTTATATGTCATACAACAAAAGTTTCATTTGCATAAGTTTGCAAATCAAAATGCTTTCACATCTAAAGACATGAACATGATTACTTCACCAACTAAGAGCAATGGCAGTAGCTAGTTCATGTCTAAACAAATCCATGTTAGGACCACTTTCCGCCGGTGTTGAAGAATCCGATGCATTTGGAGGAATAACATACTTCTTGTATCTCTCTGGAATAGTTGGAACATAATCCGGATCCCTCTCACACCGAAGAAAGTGGAGATCCTCTTTGTCATGGAGGCGGACATAGTTGTGTAGTGTCATGGTAGCCGCAACGATCATCTTTTGTGTTTGAATCGAATAGTTTGGCATCTTGAGCAAGATTTGCCATTTCATCTTCCACATGCCAAAGGTTCTCTCTATGGTATTGCGCTTGGAGGAGTGGATCCGGTTGAACTTCTCTACAGGAGTAGTTGGGGGTGCACCTCGTTGAAACTCGGGGACGTGATAGCGTTCTCCTTTGTACGGTGCTAGATAGCCATCCCTATTAGGATAGCCGGTGTCTACAAGGTAGTACTTGCCTATAGAAATGAACAACAAACATGATTATGAGTTGGAGGACATGTTACATAAATTGCAACAACAAGAAATACTTACCCTTGGGAGGATGTGGGAATGTGGCCTTGTCATTTTCAATTGCATGAAATAGCACACTTGTATCATGCATAGAACCCGATTGTCCAATTGAAGCATAGGTGAAATGCATATCAAAGTCACATACTGCCATCACATTATGTGTTGTTGCACCTGTTCTTCCAATATACCTTATTTTTGAAGGTCCTTCCGGAATAGAAGCCCTAATATGTGTCCCATCTATTGCACCAATGCAATCTTTGAGATGAGGATAAGCCCTTTTGTCACGCTTAACCTATCATGGACGATGTGAAAATTTGGGTCTTGAGGCCTAATGTAGTGAGATGACATCTTAACCACACATTGTAGAACCTCACAGAACTTACGTTGGATTGTATCTGCTCCATGTTTGAAACGGTTTTGGGTTCTTCTGTTTGATTCACACCCCAAGGTCCACAAGAACATAGCAAGAGACTCATAAGTGGTAAGAAAGCATGTTTCTTTGAGGCCATACTCCGCCACCAACTTGTCATGAAGATCAAAGAACACATTTGCATTCATTCTCAACATTGTGTACGTCTCTCCAAGTGTGCCAACAGTCTCTCGCAACCATTCAAAACCACCCAACATTTACAATACTTCCCAACTATGGATGACACACCTAAATAACGCATGACCATATCATGTTGATATTGGAGAACCATAACTTTCTTTCTTTCATAAGTAGTGTTATCGTCACTTTCACTATCGGATGACATCTGCAAATAAACAACCGTCAACATATGAAACACAAGTTAGCACCAATTGGATCAAGAACATATACATAATTCATACATAAATAGCAAACACTAGGTTCAACAACATGAACATAAAAGATGGTTCCACAATGTATTCATAAATAGCAAATCGTAGGTTCAATAACATGGACATAATATATGGTTCCACAATGCATTCATAAATAGCAAACAGTAGGTTCAACAACATAACAGATGGTTCAACAACATAAAAGATGGTTCAACATAAAAGATGAAATGGTATCAAGCACTAGGTTCAACATAAAAGATACTCGGCCATCACACATTGATGGAATGGTAGGCATGCAAACTAGTTTCCATACTTCAAGTCATACTTCCAACGCAACCAACCCTTTCGGGACTCAAGAGGAATGTAAAGAAACATCTCCCTTTGTGCCCTCTTCACAAACAACTCGCTAGCCATGAAGAACTCATCGATACCGACTATTGCACCACAAGCAATGACTTCATCCATGACCGAGGTGACACAGTTTGCCTCATCTTGCTTCATGAAAGACTGAAATGATGAGTGAGAAGCCTCGGCAATGTCACCAATTTTTGTAACTTGCTCACACATCACTTGTGCAGTCTTGGGTTTCTTGTTCTTCTCCGGAATGATGATCCCAAGCCTCACTTTCGATGAAGTAGGTGTTGCCTGAGATGCTTGTTCTTGTCTTTCATCCAAATCAAGATCTTCGATCTCATCAACATTGATGGCTGCTTTCACCGCTGCACTAGAGGGGGAGGTATGCCAGAAGAGGGATTCCAATGGTCAGTACCATCACTTGTGATATCTCCAAACATAACCCGCAAGTTTTGCTCATTAGCAAGTCCTTTCTTCTTGAACTTGCCACAACCTTTTATGTCCTATAATGCAACAAAGGAAACACATTATTAGTAAATAAAGTGGTATGAAGGAATTAAGATATGCGATACATCAGCGAGAGAACTTTCAATTTTAGCCTTTTTCCACCACTCATCATCTTGTGACACGGTGTTGTTCACATAGTCCCATCCGGCTCCGGTCTTCCGGAACTTGAGTTTCTTGAACAAGCTGAAATCACCTTTAAGCTTGTCCCATTTGTTTTTCAATTGCGTATATGTGTAGTCTAGCCCAGTTCTCATCTTAAATTGCTTTCCTACCACATCAAGTGCATTCAAAAATAATTTCCTCGCCTATTTCCGGCGTTCACTTGCTCAGCAAACAACTCGGAGATAATCCGAGTGTTTTCATTGCTCCATTCAGCTGCCACACTTGACATTTCTCTAAAAAAATGCATGTCACTTTGGTCCTCAATGTACTAGGATAAATATGAAAATTGTACTTTTCTGCATAGCCAAACTCATGTAATATCTGAACAATATAGCAGTACATTTGCACACATATACCACTAGGCTGTTAAAAATAAACTACATACATATAGCAGTACGTTTTTTGCATAGCCAAAAAATGCATTTCATTGTTCTGAAATTTGTGCACACAATAGGACTCATGGCAGTTGATACGTCCATTTTGCATCATGTTTTTCCACTGTTATTTATTATGTTTTGGGCCATTATTTCACTTTATGATACAATTCTTATGCCTTTTCTCTCTTATTTTGCAAGTTTCACATGAAGAGGGAGATTGCCGGCAGCTGGAATTCTGGACCGGAAAGGGGTGCAACAGAGATAGCTATTCTGCACACCTCCAAATGACCTGAAAATTTACGGAGAATTTTTTTGAAATATATAAAAAACATTGGCTGAAGAAATACCAGAGTGGGACCCACCAGGAGGAGACAAGCCTGGGGGGGGGGGGCGCCCCCCCGAGCTTGTGGCGCCCTTGGCAGGCCTCCAGGGCCCATCTTCTGCTATATAAGCCATCGACATCACCAACGATCCTCTTATCATGGGAGGACCAATCTTCATCAACATCTTCACCAGCACCATCTCATCTCAAACCCTAGTTCATCTCTTGTATTCAAGCTTTGTCTCAAAACCTCAGATTGGTACCGATGGGTTGCTAATAGTGTTGATTACACCTTGTAGTTAATGCTAATTGGTTTATTTGGTGGAAAATTATATGTTTAGATCCTTAATGCTATTCAATACCCCTCTGATCTTGAACATGAATATGATTTGTGAGTAGTTACTTTTGTTCTTGAGGACATGGGAGAAGTCTTGTCATAAGTAATCATGTGAATTTGGTATTCGTTCGATATTTTGATGATATGTATGTTGTTGCTTCCTTTAGTGGTGTCATGTGAACGTCGACTACATGACACTTCACCATATTTGGGCCTAAGGGAAGGCATTGTGGAGTAGTAATTAGATGATGGGTTGCTAGAGTGGCAGAAGCTTAAACCCTAGTTTATGCGCTATTCCGTAAGGGGCTGATTTGGATCCATATGTTTCATGCTATGGTTAGATTTATCTTAATTCTTCATTCGTAGTTGCGGATGCTTGCGAGAGGGGGTAATCATAAGTGGGAGGCTTGTTCAAGTAAGAACAGCACCCAAGCACCGGTCCACCCACATATCAAATTATCAAAGTAGCGAACGCGAATCAAACAAGCATGATGAAAGTGACTAGATGAGAATTCCCATGTGTCCTCGAGAACTCTTTGCTTTATATAAGAGATCGTTCCGGCTTGTCCTTTGCTACAAAAAGGATTGGGCCACCTTGCTGCACTTTATTATACTTGTTACTTGTAACTTGTTACGAATTATCTTGCTATCGAAACTATCTGTTACCGCTACTTTCAGTACTTGCAGAGAATACCTTACTGAAAACCGCTTGTCATTTCCTTCTGCTCCTCGTTGGGTTCGACGCTCTTACTTATCGAAAGGACTACGATTGATCCCCTATACTTGTGGGTCATCAAGACTCTTTTCTGACGCCGTTGCCGGGGAGTGAGGCGCCTTTGCTGAGTGGAATTTGGTAAGGAAACATTTATATTACATGCTGAAATTTACTGTCACTTGTCACTATGGAAAGTAATCCTTTGAGGGGTTTATTCGGGGTATCTTCACCTCGACCGGAAGCATTGAGAGTTGCCCCTCAACCTACTGAAAATATTTATTATGAAATTCCTTCAGGTATGATAGAGAAACTGCTAGCTAATCCTTATGCAGGAGATGGAAAGGTACATCCTGATATGCACTTGATATATATAGATGAAATTTGTGGATTGTTTAAGCTTGCAGGTTTATCCGAGGATGGAGTTAAGAGGAAGGTATTCCCTTTATCTTTGGAGGGAAAGGCATTGACATGGTATTGGCTATGTGATGATACTGGAACATGGGAATGGAACCGGTTAAAGCTGGAATTTCACCAGAAATTTTATCCTATGCATTTGGTTCATCGTGATCGGAATTATATATATAATTTTTGGCCTCGTGAAGGAGAAAGTATCGCTCAAGCTTGGGGGAGGCTTAAGTATATGTTGCATACATGCCCCAATCATGAGCTCTCAAGAGAAATAATTATTCAAAACTTTTATGCTCGGTTTTCTCATAATGATCAATCCATGCTCGATACTTCTTCTGCTGGTTCCTTTATGAAGAGGACTATTGAATTCAAATGGGATCTTCTGGAAAGAATTAAACGCAACTATGAAGATTGGGAAATCGTCAAAGGTAAAGATTCAAGTATAAATCTTAAGTTTGATTGTGTTAAATCTTTTATGGAAACTGATGCTTTTCATAAGTTTAGTACTAAATATGGACTTGACTCTAAGATAGTAGCCACTTTTTGTGGATCTTTTGCTGCTCATGTTGATCTCCCTAAGGAGAAATGGTTTAAGTTTCATCCACCTATTGAATTAAATGAAGAACATGTTAGTGTTATAAAAGAAATAATTGTCTACAATGTTGATCCAGTTGTGCCTACTGCTTATATTGAGAAACCTCGTTTCCGTGTTAGGATTAAGGAACATGTTAAAGCTTCAACTGTGGTTAACAAAAGTAATATTAGAGCACCTAGACCTTCTGAACAAATTAAAGTTGAACCTAATATTGCAATGGTTAAAGATCTTTTGGTTGATAATATGGATGGACATGTCATATATTTTTGTGATAAAGTTGCAAGAATTGCTAAACCCGTTAGAAATAAACGAGACATGTTAGACAAGAACAAGCCCGTAGTTGGCATGCTTGTTGTTTCTGTTAAGATTGGAGATCATTGCTATCATGGTTTATGTGATATGGGTGCTAGTGTGAGTGCTATTCCTTTCTCTTTATATCAAGAAGTAATGAATGATATTGCACCTGTTGAGATTGAAGATATTGATGTTACTATGAAGCTTGCAAATAGAGAATCTATTACACCACTTGGGATTGTTAGAGATGTTGAAGTCTTGTGTGGAAAAATCAAATACCCTACTGATTTCTTAGTACTTGGTTCACAACAAGATAATTTTTGTCCCATTATTTTTGGTAGACCTTTCTTGAATACCGTTAATGCTGAAATTGATTGTGTTAAAGAAAAGGTTAGAGTTAAGTTTGGTGATATATCTCATGAATTTAATTTCTCTAAGTTTAGTAGACAACCTCATGATGAAGAATTACCTACTAAAGATGAAATTATTGGTCTTGCTTCTATTGCTGTGCCTCCTACTGATCCTTTAGAACAATACTTGCTAAACCATGAAAATGATATGCATATGAATGAAAGAAATGAAATAGATGAGTTGTTATTTAAACAAGCACCTATTCTTAAACATAACTTGCCTGTTGAAACTTTAGGAGACCCTCTTCCACCAAAGAGTGATCATGTATGTGATTTAAAGCAATTACCCGATACACTTAAATATGCTTATCTTGCTGAAAAGAAGATATATCCTGTTATTATTAGTGCTAACCTTTCAGAGCATGAAGAAAAAAGATTACTTAAAACTCTGAGGAAACACCGTGCTGCTATTGGATATACTCTTGATGATCTTAAAGGCATTAGTCCCACTCTATGTCAGCATAAAATTCATATGGAGCCAGATGCTAAACCAGTTGTTGATCATCAAAGAAGATTAAATCCTAAAATGAAGGATGTGGTAAGAACTAAAATATTAAAGCTTCTGGAGGCAGGTATAATTTATCCCATAGCTGATAGTAGATGGGTAAGTCCTGTTCATTGTGTTCCTAAGAAAGGAGGTATTACTGTTGTTCCTAATGATAAAAATGAACTTATCCCACAAAGAATTGTAACCGGTTATAGAATGGTAATTGATTTCAGAAAATTAAATAAAGCTACTAGGAAAGATCATTACCCCTTGCCTTTTATTGATCAAATGTTAGAAAGATTATCTAAGCATACAAACTTTTGCTTCCTAGATGGTTATTCTGGTTTCTCTCAAATACCTGTATCACCAGAAGATCAAGAGAAAAGCACATTTACTTGTCCTTTTGGAACTTATGCTTATCGCTGTATGCCTTTTGGTTTATGTAATGCACCTACTACCTTTCAAATATGTGTGACTACTATATTCTCTGTCTTTTGTGAAAAGATTGTTGAGGTTTTCATGGATGATTTCTTCGTTTACGGAACTTCTTTTGATGATTGCTTAAGAAACCTTGATCGAGTTTTGCAGAGATGTGAAGAAACTAATCTTGTCTTGAATTGGGAGAAGTGCCACTTTATGGTAAATGAAGGTATAGTCCTTGGGCATAAAATTTCTGAAAGAGGTATTGAAGTTGATAAAGCTAAAGTTGATGCAATTGAGAAAATGCCATGTCCTAATGATATCAAAGGTATAAGAAGTTTCCTTGGTCATGCTGGTTTCTATAGAAGGTTTATAAAAGACTTCTCTAAAATTTCTAGGCCTCTTACTAATCTCTTGCAAAAAGATGTGCCATTTGTTTTTGATGATGATTGCGTAGAAGCCTTTGAAATACTTAAGAAAGCCTTAATATCTGCACCTATTGTTCAACCACCTGATTGGAACTTACCCTTTGAAATTATGTGTGATGCTAGTGATTATGCTGTTGGTGCTGTTCTAGGGCAAAGAGTTGATAAAAAATTAAATGTTATTCATTATGCTAGTAAAACTCTAGATAGTGCTCAAAGAAACTATGCTACTACTGAGAAAGAATTTTTAACAATTGTGTTTGCATGTGATAAATTCATATCTTACATTGTTGATTCTAAAGTAACTATTCATACCGATCGTGCTGCTATTAAATACCTTATGGAAAAGAAGGATGCTAAACCTAGACTTATTAGGTGGGTTCTTTTGCTACAAGAATTTGATTTGCATATTATTTATAGAAAGGGAGCTGAGAATCCCGTAGCTGATAATTTGTCTAGGATGGAAAAATTTCTTGATGACCCACTGCCTATTGATGATAGTTTTCCTGATGAACAATAAGTTGTTATAAATGCTTTTCGTAATACTCCCTGGTATGCAAACTATGCTAATTATATTGTTGCTAAATATATACCACCTAGTTTCACATACCAACAAAAGAAAAGGTTCTTCTTTAATTTAAGACATTACTTTTGGGATGACCCACATTTACATAAAGGAGTACATGGTATTGTTAGACGTTGTGTACCTGAGCATGAACAGGAACAAATCCTACGGTAGTGTCACTCCGAGGCATACGAAGGACACCATGCGGGAGACAGAACTGCACATAAGGTATTGCAATCTGGTTTTTATTGGCCTACTCTTTTCAAAGATGCACGTAAGTTTGTCCTCTCTTGTGATGAATGTCAAAGAATTGGTAATGTTGGTAGACATCAGGAAATGCCTGTGAACTATTCACTTGTTATTGAACCATTTGATGTTTGGGGATTTGATTATATGGGACCTTTTCCTTCCTCTAATGGGTATACTCATATTTTAGTTGCTGTTGATTACGTTACTAAGTGGGTAGAAGCTATTCCAACTAGTAGTGCTGATCATAACACTTCTATCAAAATGCTTAAAGAAGTTATATTTCCGAGGTTTGGAGTCCTTAGATATTTGATGACTGATGGTGGTTCACATTTTATTCATGGTTCTTTCCGTAAATTGCTTGCTAAGTATGATGTTAATCATAGAATTGCATCTCCTTATCATCCTCGGTCTAGTGGTCATGTTGAACTAACTAATCGAGAAATAAAGTTAACCTTGCAAAAGACCGTTAATAGATCTAGAAAGAATTGGTCTAAGAAACTGGATGATGCATTATGGGCATACAAAACTGCTTATAAAAATCCTATGGGTATGTCTCCATATAAAATGGTCTATGGAAAAGCATGTCATTTACCTCTTGAACTAGAACATAAGGCATATTGGGCAATTAAAGAACTTAATTATAATTTTAAACTTGCCAGTGAGAAGAGGTTATTTGATATTAGCTCTCTAGATGAATGGAGAACACAAGCTTATGAAAATGCCAAGTTGTTTAAAGAATAAGTTAAAAGATGGCATGATAAGAGAAGTCAAAAACGAGAATTCAAAGTAGGTGATCATGTTCTATTATACAATTCTCGTTTAAGATTCTTTGCAGGAAAACTTCTCTCTAAATGGGAAGGACCATACATCATCGAAGAAGTTTATCGCTCCGGAGCCATCAAAATAAACAACTCCGAAGGCACTAATCCGAGAGTGGTTAATGGGCAAAGAATTAACCATTATATCTCAGGTACTCCTATTAATGTTGAAACCAACATTATTCAAACAATGACACCAGAAGAGCACATAGAAGAAACCTTCCGGAACGCTCCAGAACCCTGAAAAGGAGTAGGTATGTGGTACGGTAAGTAAACTGACTCCAACAATTCCATAAAAGTACTTTCTATTCGTTTTGGAATATATAACAAATTAGGAAAATAATAAACAGTCCAAAAAGTGCATGAGGGAGCGACAAGCCTGGGGGGCGCGTCCTACCCCCCAGGGCGCGCCTACCGAGCTTGTGGCTCCCCCGTGGACTTTCCTGACTCCGTTTTTCTTCCATATTACTTGTCCTGCACGAAAAAAGTTCATTATATATACTCTAGGATGTTTTGACCACCGTATCGCAAGTTTCTCCTCTGTTCTTATTGCGGGCTGTTTTTCAAGCAGATTTGGAGGACTTTGTCGTCACAAGAGTCAGATGGGGAGAGCCATGTTTCCCACACTACAGCAAACCCAAGAATCTACGGTGATGTCGACCCCTATGGGTGGTCGACCGATGAGGAGGTGGAAGCTGACTTGAAGAGGATGGATTCCACAGACGTGGAAGAAGAAGAAACTTCACTACCCCAACCTGGAGATATGCACGTGGAATTCAAGAAATCAAGCTTGCCAAATATGGTTAAACCTCCAATACCCAATTTATTTCTTACCGTAACTTGAAAAAGAGTGCCGCTTCATCTCCTTCAGCCAGGATGCATCCTTGGGTGGATGGTGCATTAACTGTCACCAGAAAGCTCCGAAGAGAAATTATGAATCTTAAGCGTCAAGTCAATAAGCTTGAGGAGGAGAATCGTATCCTCAGGGGTATCATTGCTAAGAACATTACACCACCATCACCGAAGAAGCAGACTTGAGTACACGGGTATGGGCACCACCCTTGGCTTGTGCCAAGCTTGGGGGAGGTGCCCCGGTATCGTATCACCATCACTTTTATCATAATTATCTATCTTCGTTCGATCTTTAGTTATTTCGTGATTTAGAAGAATAAAGTTTTAGTATGATTTAGTTTCGAGTTCTTGCTTTGTGATCTATCTATCTATGTAATCGAGTGTGAGAGTTAAATAATAAAGAGTAGTTTGAGTTGAGTTGTTTTACTTTTGTTGATCCAATCTTGGAAATAAAATAAAGAAAAGAGAGATCATATGCTAATCCCATGGGGAGTGATGACTTCACATAAAGGAGGTATAATTAATAAAACTTGTTGGAAGTTGACAAACATAGCATTGGTCATTGTTGCAATTCATGAAAAAGTAATAAAGGAAGAGAGGTCTCACATATAAATATACTATCTTGGACATCTTTTATGATTGTGAGCCCCCATTAAATATTCTATGTCAAATAGTTGACGTTGGACAAGGAAGACAACGTAATGAGTTATGTTTGCTTATATTCGCATAGAAGTTATATTCTTTTGGATCCTCTAACATGTGGTGCTTGCCCCCTATCTTTTGCTAGCCAAAATTCTGTACTAAGTAGAGATACTACTTGTACATCCAAAAACCCTTAAACCCAGTTTCATGTCATGAGAGTCCACTATATCTACCTATGGATTGAATAAGATCCTTCAAGTAAATTGTCATCGGTGCAAAAGCAATAAAAATTTCTCCTAAATATGTATGATCTTTTATTGTAAAGGAAAA
Organism: Elymus sibiricus; assembly: GCA_039707655.1. NCBI lineage: Eukaryota > Viridiplantae > Streptophyta > Magnoliopsida > Poales > Poaceae > Elymus > Elymus sibiricus. The sequence goes on along the minus strand of CM077666.1, from coordinate 340,129,280 downwards.
TAAGCTTTGTACGATCTTGTGATGGTGAAGAAATAAAAGCGACAGACTGCATAATAAAGGTCGCTATCACAAGGGGCAATATAAAGTGACGTTCCTTTACATTAAGAGCTTGCACATCCAAAAATAAAAAGTACATGACAACCTCTGCTTCCCTCTGCGAAGGGCCTATCTTTTACTTTTATGTATTTACTTTCATGCAAGAGACAATAGTATTCTCCTCTATTCCGTTTTTATTTTTATCTCTTGGAAAGCATCATGTGGTGGGGAAAGATCCAGACATATATATCCAGTTGAATGTAGGTGATCATGATTTATTATTGTTGACATTACCCTTGAGGTAAATACGTTGGGAGGCGAAATTATAGGCCCCTATCTTTCTATGTGTCTGACTGAAACTTTTGCTCCATAAGTATGCCGTGAGTGTTAGCAATCATAGAAGACTAAATGATAGTTGAGTATGTGAACTTGCTAAACAAAAGCTCTTACATAGACTCTTTCTGATAATATGATGAATTGCAATTGCTTCAGTGACTGAGATCATAGTTTGTTAGTTTTCAATAAGGTTTGTAGTTCATACTTTATCTTGTGGATGAATTGTCACTTTGTCATGAGAAGTTCTATGATAATGTATTGTTGTTATAATAAAGATCATGATGCCTTCATGTCCGTATTTTGTTTTATCGGCACCTCTCTCTCTAAACATGTGGTCATGATTATCGATTTCGGTTTTTCGCTTGAGGACAAGCGAGGTCTATGCTTGGGGGAGTTGATACGTCCATTTTGCATCATGTTTTCCCATTGTTATTTATTATGTTTTGGGCCATTATTTCACTTTATGATACAATTCTTATGCCTTTTCTCTCTTATTTTGCAAGTTTCACATGAAGAGGGAGATTGCCGGCAGTTGGAATTCTAGACCGGAAAGGGGTGCAACAGAGATAGCTATTCTGCACACCTCCAAATGACCTGAAAATTTACGGAGATTTTTTTTGGAATATATAAAAAATATTGGCTGAAGAAATACCAGAGGGGGACCCACCAGGAGGCGACAAGCCTGGGGGGCATGCCCTACCCCCTGGGCGCGCCCCCCGAGCTTGTGGCGCCCCTGGCAGGCCTCCAGGGCCCATCTTCTCCTATATAAGGCTATTTTCCCTTGAAAAATAAATAAATATAAGACTTTCGGGACAAAGCGTTGCCGTCTCGAGGCGGAACCAGGGCAGGAGCAATTTTGCTCTCCGGCGGAGCGATTCCGATGGGGATACGTCCCTCCGGGAGGGGGAAATCGAAGCCATCGACATCACCAACGATCCTCTCATCGTGGGAGGACCAATCTTCATCAACATCTTCACCAGCACCATCTCATCTCAAACCCTAGTTCATCTCTTGTATTCAAGCTTTGTCTCAAAACCTCAGATTGGTACCGATGGGTTGCTAATAGTGTTGATTACACCTTGTAGTTAATGCTAATTGGTTTATTTGGTGGAAAATTATATGTTTAGATCCTTAATGCTATTCAATACCCCTCTGATCTTGAACATGAATATGATTTGTGAGTAGTTACTTTTGTTCTTGAGGACATGGGAGAAGTCTTGTCATAAGTAATCATGTGAATTTGGTATTCGTTCGATATTTTGATGATATGTATGTTGTTGCTTCCTTTAGTGGTGTTGTGTGAACGTCGACTACATGACACTTCACCATCTTTGGGCCTAAGGGAAGGCATTGTGGAGTAGTAATTAGATGATGGGTTGCTAGAGTGACAGAAGCTTAAACCTTAGTTTATGCGCTATTCCGTAAGGGGCTGATTTGGATCCATATGTTTCATGCTATGGTTAGATTTATCTTAATTCTTCTTTCGTAGTTGCGGATGCTTGCGAGAGGGGGTAATCATAAGTGGGAGGCTTGTTCAAGTAACAATAGCACCCAAGCACCGGTCCACCCTGATACGTCTCCAACGTATCTATAATTTATGAAGTATTCATGCCATGTTTATTATAGTTTTGTATGATTTTGGTGCAATTTTATATGGATTTTATATGGATTTTATATGATTTTTATGGACTAACATATTGACCTAGTGCCCAGTGCTAGTTGCTATTTTCTGCTTGTTTTTGGTTTTCCAGAAAATCCATATCAAATGAAGTCCAAATGCAGCGAAAGTTTTTGACGATTTTTTCTAGAAGGAAACAGACCCAAGAAGCTTTAGAGGAGCAGCAGAAGATCCATAGGGGCCCCACGAGCCACCTAGGCGCGCCTGCCCCCCCAGGCATGCCCTGGTGCCTCGTGGGCCCCCTGTGGCACCTCTTTGCATGATTCCAACGCTGAAAAATCATATATATTCAGAAACCTCCGAAAGTTAACCTAAATGAGTTTTTACGCCGCCGCAAGCCTCTGTACCTCCACGATCTAATCTACAACCCTTTTCCGGCACCCTGCCGGAGGGGGGAAATCATCACTGGAGGCCATCTTCATCATCCCGGCGGTCTCCATGACGAGGAGGGAGTAGTTCACCCTCGGGGCTGAGGGTTTGTACCAGTAGCTATGTGTTTGATCTCTCTCTCTCGTGTTCTTGATTTCGCACGATCTTGATGTATCGTGAGCTTTGTTAATATAGTTGAATCATATGGTGTTTCTTCCCTCTCTATCTTTGTTGTGATGAATCGAATCTTTTCCCTTTGAGGTTTCGTTATTGTCGGATTGAATATTCAGATTTGAGAACACTTGATGTATGTCTTGCATATGAATACCTGTGGTGACAATGGGGTATTATATTGATTCACTTGATATATGTTTTGGCACTCAACTCGCGGATTCCTGTGGTGACATTGGGGTAATCTATGCATAGGGGTTGATGCACGTTTTCATTATCTTTTCTCCGATAGAAACTTTGGGGTGCTCCTTGGAGTTCTTTGTGTGGATTGAATATTATGATTATGAAGTTGTTTGATGCATATCGTATAATAAACTCACGGATACTTGTGGTGACATTGGAGTATCTAGGTGACATTAGAGTTGGTTGATGTGTATCATATGGTGTTATTTTAGTACAAACTCTAGGGCTGTTTGTGACACTTATAGGAATAGCTCAATAGATTGATCAGAAAGAATAACTTTGAGGTGGTTTCGTACCCTACAAACAATTTATATCTTATGTTCTCCGCTAATAGGAACTTGGGAGTGATTCTTTATCGCACGTTGAGGGATGATTATATGATCCAATTATGTTAGCATTGTTGAGAGATTGCACTAGTGAAAGTATGAACCCTAGGCCTTGTTTTCAAGCATTGCAATACCGTTTGTGCACACTTTTGTTACTTGCTACCTTGCTGTTTTTATATTTTCAGATTACAAAAACCTATATCTACTATCCATACTACACTTTTATCACCATCTCTTCACTGAACTAGTGCACCTATACAATTTACCATTGTATTGGGTGTGTTGGGGACACAAGAGATTTCTTGTATTTGGTTGCAGGGTTGTTTGAGAGATACCATCTTCAACCTACGCCTCCCACGGATTGATAAACCTTAGGTCATCCACTTGAGGGAAATTGCTACTGTCCTACAAAACTCTGCGCTTGGAGGCCCAACACGAGTCTACAAGAATAAGTTGTGTAGTAGACATCACACCCACATATCAAATTATCAAAGTAGCGAACGCGAATCAAACAAGCATGATGGAAGTGACTAGATGAGAATTCCCATGTGTCCTCGAGAACTCTTTGCTTTATATAAGAGATCGTTCCGGCTTGTCCTTTGCTACAAAAGGGATTGGGCCACCTTGCTGTACTTTATTTAACTTGTTACTTGTTACTTGTTATGAATTATCTTGCTATCGAAACTATCTGTTACGCTACTTTCAGTACTTGCAGAGAATACCTTGCTGAAAACCGCTTGTCATTTCCTTCTGCTCCTCGTTGGGTTCGACACTCTTACTTATCGAAAGGAGTACGATTGATCCCCTATACTTGTGGGTCATCAAGACTCTTTTCTGGCGCCGTTGCCGGGGAGTGAAGCGCCTTTGGTGAGTGGAATTTTGTAAGGAAACATTTATATTACGTGCTGAAATTTACTGTCACTTGTCACTATGGAAAGTAATCCTTTGAGGGGTTTGTTCGGGGTATCTTCACCTCGACCGGAAGCATTGAGAGTTGCCCCTCAACCTACTGAACCTACTGCAAATATTTATTATGAAATTCCTTCGGGTATGATAGAGAAACTGCTAGCTAATCCTTATGCAGGAGATGGAAAGGTACATCCTGATATGCACTTGATATATATAGATGAAATTTGGGGATTGTTTAAGCTTGCAGGTTTATCCGAGGATGGAGTTAAGAGGAAGGTATTCCCTTTATCTTTGGAGGGAGAGGCATTGACATGGTATAGGCTATGTGATGATACTGGAACATGGGACTGGAACCGGTTAAAGCTGGAATTTCACCAGAAATTTTATCCTATGCATTTGGTTCATCGTGATCGGAATTATATATATAATTTTTGGCCTCGTGAAGGAGAAAGTATCGCTCAAGCTTGGGGGCGGCTTAAGTATATGTTGCATACATGCCCCAATCATGAGCTCTCAATAGAAATAATTATTCAAAACTTTTATGCTTGGCTTTCTCATAATGATCAATCCATGCTCGATACTTCTTCTGATGGTTCCTTTATGAAGAGGTCTATTGAATTCAAGTGGGATCTTCTCAAAAGAATTAAACGCAACTCTGAAGATTGGGAAATCGACAAAGGTAAAGAGTCAGGTATAAATCTTAAGTTTGATTGTGTTAAATCCTGCTTTTCATAAGTTTAGTACTAAATATGGACTTGACTCTGAGATAGTAGCCACTTTTTGTGAATTTTTGCTGCTCATGTTGATCTCCCTAAGGAGAAATGGTTTAAGTTTCATCCACCTATTGAATTAAATGAAGAACATGTTAGTGTTAAAGAAGAAACAATTGTTTACAATGTTGATCCAGTTGTGCCTACTGCTTATATTGAGAAACCTCCTTTCCCTGTTAGGATTAAGGAACATGTTAAAGCTTCAACTATGGTTAACAAAAGTAATATTAGAGCACCTAGACCTTCTGAACAAATTAAAGTTGAAACTAATATTGCAATGGTTAAAGATCTTTTGGTTGATAATATTGATGGACATGTCATATATTTTTGTGATGAAGCTGCTAGAATTGCTAAACCCGTTAGAAATAAACGAGACATGTTAGACAAGAACAAGCCTGTAGTTGGCATACCTGTTGTTTCTGTTAAGATTGGAGATCATTGCTATCATGGTTTATGTGATATGGGTGCTAGTGTGAGTGCTATTCCTTTCTCTTTATATCAAGAAGTAATGAATGATATTGCACCTGTTGAGATTGAAGATATTGATGTTACTATTAAGCTTGCAAATAGAGATACTATTAAACCACTTGGCATTGTTAGAGATGTTGAAGTCTTGTGTGGAAAAATCAAATACCCTACTAATTTCTTAGTACTTGGTTCACAACAAGATAATTTGTGTCCCATTATTTTTGGTAGACCTTTCTTGAATACCGTTAATGCTGAAATTGATCATGTTAAAGAAAAGGTTAGAGTTAAGTTTGGTGATATATCTCATGAATTTAATTTCTCTAAGTTTAGTAGACAACCTCATGATGAAGAATTACCTACTAAAGATGAAATCATTGGTCTTGCTTCTATTGCTATGCCTCCTACTGATCCTTTAGAACAATACTTGCTAGGCCATGAAAATGATATGCATATGAATGAAAGAAATGAAATAGATGTTGGAACATGCGGTACGCTTTGCTAGCGCCAAATAAAATTTTCTACCGTGCACCCAAGATCATGCTGCTGGAAATAGATCACGGGATCGGGTTTACCTCTAGACGCATAGTCACCGTAGCGGAAGTAGAGTTGGTTATGCGTGTAGTCGATCTCCCTAGGCGTCTCCTCCTCGCGTCGCCGATCTCCCGCGAACAGCGAAGACCCGCGAACGGGGATCTCCCGCAAACGGTACCTCATGAATCCCACGAACGGTTCGTCCGAGCACCGTAGATGTGATGCCTCCAAGGTATCCAGACATGCGGGGAGCAGCGTCGGGCGGCGGACTGTTAGGTCCGGTCGCACGGCATGGGCGTGGGGAGTTGTGGCGGCGGCTGTCCAGGGTGGAAAAAGATCAACCCTAAGTGGTGCGCCCACTCCCCTTTATATAGACCTCCGAGGTGGGCTCAACACTTGAGCCCACTAGGAGTCTACATCCATTTTCCACTCGGATCCAATCCGAATGGGCTGCAGCCCCTTAAGTGTGCGACCCTATAGGTTCACGTACAAATGGACACGACCAAAGTCGATAGTTGGTAGCGGCTCCTAGCAGGACGTGCCAACTCCCATGTGTGCGTAAAGTCGTTTGACGAACCTTGACAATGTGTCATATGCAACATTCCTTTTGCCTCATGATATATGTTGTCGAGCTCAAGGTGAGTACTTGTCACCCTTGTGGTAGCTTGATCTCTCTTCTCGAAACCATGATACATATTCCTAAACCGGGTTAACACTTAACCCAAGTCGCATGGCCATGCTTTCTGAATCTGATCACTCAAGATGGCCCAGAGAATATCTCTCCATATAGGAGGGGCAAATCCCATCTTGGTCAACCATCTCTCGCGGCATGTCTCACGACTCACCCGAAAGCTACCTTTATAACTACCCAGTTACGGAGTAGCGTTTGATAGACCCTAAGTGAGTCGATCCTTATCCCGAGAACATGCGAGGACCTCAGGTCTAGGACATGGCATAGACATTGTACTTGAGACTAACAAATGACAATATCTCGTTGCGTCTCAAAGTGAGTCTGTCCGACTCGGTGATCTCCATCCCCGAGTCCATACTATCGGTTTAGCATCTCCATGCACATGACTTGTGAAACATAGTCATCAACCGAGTCGTATACTAGTCAAGGATATGTGTCCGCATAACCTTATCAACTAGGGACCATTAGAACGATCATCATACAATACGTAGTTCCACAAACAAGTCACATACTTATTGATACATATCATTGATGATGTTCGAGGACAATACAAAAGACTCATGAATACATAGGGAAATATCATCATCACATGATTGCCTCTAGGGCATATCTCCAACAGTCTCCCACTTGCACTAGAGTCAATCATTTAGGCATCGTATGCCCATGGAACTCATGTGCGCCTCATGCTTCAGCCCTGGGAGAGGCTTCGTCAATGGATCATCAACATTTGTATCCATGTGTACCTTGCATATGTTTACATCACCTCTCTCGACAATGTCGCGAATAAGGTTAAAATGCCTGAGTATGTGTTGGGTTTTATGATGGTTCCATGGTTCCTTGACTTGCGCGATAGCACCCCTATTATCACAATAGAGGTCCAATGGATTGGACGCGCTCTGAACCACACCAAGATCAGAAATAAAATTCTTCACCCAAACACCTTCTTTTGCAGCTTCAGAAGCCGCAATGTACTCGGCCTCTGTTGTAGAATCAGCTACCATATCTTGCTTGGAACTCCTCCAGCTCACTGCTCCTCCGTTCGGAATGAACACAAACCCAGATTGCGATCGACTATCATCCCTATCGGTTTGGAAACTAGCATCGGTGTAACTCTTTACAGCGAGCTCATCCTCACCCCCATAAACCAGGAACATATCCTTAGTCCTTCTCAAGTACTTAAGGATATTCTTAACTGCTGTCCAGTGACTCTCACCTGGATCAGACTTGTATCTGCCCACCACGCTAAGAGCAAAGCGAACATCGGGACGAGTACATACCATAGCATACATGATGGACCCAACAGCCAAAGCATACGGAATCCCATGCATGCGTCTTCGCTCATCAGGAGTCGAAGGACTCTGAGACTTGCTAAGACTAATGCCATGTGACATGGGCAAGAAACCCTTCTTGGCATCTTGCATGTTGAACCGCTTCAACACTGTCGGAGTCTAGGATCTGCGTCCAAGAAACTTCTCCAAGAACTTAGGGTTCGAACTCTGGGGGGCTTTGCTTGGCGACCTACGACACGACGGCAACTACGGCGGGATCACAACGGGCTCACTGGCTCTCACCGGACACGAAGGGGGCACGCGAGCTACCCAGGTTCGGGCCACCGTGCGGTGTAATACCCTACTCCTGCCTGTGTTGGATTGCTCTGTAATGGAGAGCTTGTGGCTCGAGGTACATGAGGTGTGGGGGAGAATGAATCGATCCCCTTACATGGAAGCGGCCTTGCCCCTTTTGTAGTGCCTTGGTCCTCTTCCCCAAAAATATGAGCGGGAAAGGGTGGCCACAGGGCGGCAATTCAAAGGGGAACAGGCGCACAGGCTTATCCTGACTAAAGGCGGTCTCCGCCTAATAAAGTAGTCTTCCTGGCGTGCTGGTGGGCTTGGCGATGACCTCTGTCCTGGTGCGTCGATCCGTCCTGATCTTCTTTTTACCAAAGAGGAAACGCTTTGGGACTTGCTTTGGGGGAGGCAGACGCCGCTGCTGCCTTATCACCAGAATGGAAACTGGGCTCGGTCACGCCCCTCCGTCCTTATCCTGACAACAGGACGTCACCCATGCGATGGGCGTGGAGCCCCGCGGCTGACGCCGTACGACCTGCTTCATGAGAAGGCCTCGCGAGGCAACCTGGTGCTTGGCGGCCTCGGCAGGGCCTGACCTGGCGGCGAGGGGCCTCGCGAGGCTCGCCCCTCGCGAGGCAGCTTCCTCCGGAGCGTCCGAGGCAGGGCCACCCTCATGGGCTAGCCCAAGCGTTGTCCTCCGGGCCAGAGGCAGACGGGCCATGGTACCCTGGTGCCCACTGGGCCGACAGTAGCCCCCGGGCCCGCGGCGCGCATGTTCCGCCCGTTAGGGACAAAACGACGCGGGGCCCATTGAGCTGCCGGGCCCAGAGGTGACGCGTGGCAGCATTTCCCGGGCGGGTCTCCCCCACTCCCCACGACGCCTCGGTAACTGCCGTCCTAGCGATAAAGCCTGCCCGCGCAGGGCACAGACACATCATTGCTCCCCGTCTCCATCTCGCCCTTCATCTCGCGTGAGCAGCTCCTCTGTTCCTCCTCCTCCAACTTCCAATCTCTGCACCGCCATGGCCCCAGGCAAGAAACCCACGACCGCCGAGGCCTCCTCCAGCAAGAGCGCCCCGGCGGCGGAGCTCGGTCCGGCCCTGCTGCCGGCTACCATCACCAACGAGAACGGGCTAGCCAAGGCTCGCCCCCTGTTGGCCTCCACAAACTTCGAGGGAGGCGCCACAAAGATCTGGCCGGGCTCGCACCCACGACGCGACCTCGGACCCACGGTGGTCATCTTCTTCCACTCGCTCTTCGCTGGGCTGGTGCCGCCCTTCTCCGACTTCCTCTTCGCCATCCTTGAGCACTACGAGATTTGTCTTCTCCACCTTCACCCCAACTCCATCCTCGTCCTTGCTCTCTTCACATACCTCTGCGAGGCCTTTCTAGGAGTGATGCCGTCCGTGGCGCTCTTCCAAACCTTCTACAGCCTACGGGTTTTTTCCTCGGGAAACCACCGCTCTGGAGGTGCCTCCTTCCGCATCGATGACAAGATACGCAAGATCTTCATCGACATGAAGATCTTGAAGAAGGTGGAGAACTTCAGGTCGCGCTGGGTTTATGTTGATGCCCTGCGGGCCAGTCCTCTCCTGGCGGTCCCTACCGAGCCGGCCGAGAAGATCCCCCGCTGGGAGCACAAGAAGCTCAGCGGCGCTGCCCTGGGGCCGATCCTGGCAAGGCTGGCGGAGCTGCGTGAGGCCGGGCTCACGGAGGGCATGATCGCCAAGGAATTCCTCCGTCGCCGCATCGCACCCCTGCAGAAGCGCTCGCACCCGGTGTGGGAGATTACCGGAGCCAAAGACCGGATCCGGCTGGCACAGGAGTCCCTCTCGGCCAAAGCAGTGGCCGAAGCTTGGGAAGTTTTATTTCCAGGGGAGGCAGAGGAGATGTCTTATGACGCGCGCCCGGTGCACCGCTGGTCCAACAAGGTTGAGCTGGTCACGGCGATGCCCTAGTTCGACCAGTGGGGGCTGGTCCGGACGGATCTCGAGGAGCCTGAGGAGCTTCTCGAGGATTCTTCGGAGGCGGGGTCCGCCTCGGGCGACCACGAGGCCTCCGACTCCGGGAAGGTGAGTAGTGAGGAATCGTCCCTGCCGGCGCGTCGACGGCTTCGGCTGGGCGAGGACGAGGGCGACGACGGGGATGCGTTTCGCGTTGTGCCGGCCAGGGCCGTGCCGGCGAGGGATGGAGGAGACGGTGCCGCGGAGGTCGACGAGCCCCTCGAGGAGCGGGCGGAGGGGACCACCGTGGCCGCCGACTCCGACGGGACTCACGCCACGCCCTCGGGTGGCCGCCTAGGCGCACTGCGTGAAGGAGGCAACAGCAGCGGCGGCGCCATCAAGGAGCGGAAGAGGAGGCACTGGAACCCCAAGGATGAGTAAGTTTCTCTGCCCCTTCCTATCGATCCCTGCTTCCTGGCTGTTGCGGCCCTGATGAGTTTTCGCCTGCGCAGGAGCCCCGAGCTGGCCACCGAGGAGAAGGAGAAGACCAAGAGGAAGAAGGCCGAGGTCAAGGGGCCCTCCCCTCCTCTGAAGACCGCCTCGCCTGCCATACCGGCGCACCTGGCAGCGAAACCAGCGGGAGGCAGTGAGGAGGCCGAGCTACGGCTTGAGAGCGGGGGCGAGGCCGCTGATGGCCGGGGGGCGCTCCCCCAGGGGCGCGCGGAGGCGACCCGCCGGAGCGAGGCGACGCCTCCCAGGCCTGCTGCGGCAGCGCCTCCTGAGGCGGCCCCCGTCGCCGGTGTCGAGATGGCCGGAAAGGGGGGCGAGACGTCGACCTCTTCCCAGCGCACCATGCCCGCTGCGGCGGAGGCCACTGCAGCCCTCTCGGGAACCGTCTCCGGGCCCGGGCGCCCGGACCTCGAGGTGTTCAAGGCGACGCCAGAGCGCGGGGCGACGCCACTGGCGCCGGGGGTGGCCATCCTGGGGCCCCCACACCAAACGGCGAGCGCGACCCCTGCTGGGGGAGACAACGCGGGGCTGCCGAAGGGGCTCGAGATCGTGCCTTCCCGTCCGACGACTCTAGCAGGCGACGAGGAGGCCCGGGCGAGTTGCGCCTTGGTGCTGGGGGAGAGCGGCACCGCGCCCTGGGGCGGGGCCGTCAACAGTGTCAGGGCGGCCCTCGAGGCCCTCGAAGGTGAGCTCAGGAAGGAGGCGGAGCTCTGCGCGGAGGAGCGGCGGAGGCTGGCGGAGGGGTGGAGCCAGCTTTGGGAGGCCGCGAAGCTCGACCGCCAGCGGGACGAGGAGGAGCAGGCGCAGCGCGAGCAGCTCGCCAAAGATGCCCAGGCGTCCCTCACGAAGGCCCTCGAAGATGCTGAAAGCACATTTGCTCCCTTGGTGGTTTTGGTAATTGGCAACATATCTTGTGAATCCGGTGGCTACATGTATCCCTGTATCCCTCTGCTGTCAGCCTCCCGATCAAAATCCTTTGCTCTAGATTAATTTGCAACAAATTTGCATTTACAGACCCGCCTCTAGCCCATACGAGCAGTTTTTCTTTGCAAAAATAACCCTGGACGTAGGACTGCATTGTGCGCCGTAATTGACTACTCTCGGTATTCCTCTCTCCGGCGGTGGCGTGGAACCCTAGGCCAAACGTCCAGCGCTCCTCTGCTCTCGTGTTGGAGCGACGGCATCTACCAACAGACGCCCCGTGCAAGTACTGATCTTCCCAGTTGATTTGATCTTGGCGTTCATCGGCAGCCGCCGACCCATGCATGAATCTATATCTTTCCTCTGCAGATCCACGGTCTAAGAAGCTGTTACACACTAGATCAGCCGTTTCTTGAATGGACAACCATGGGATAAGTAGAAATCAGGAACACTACGACACGACATGTTTCAGGTAACACAACCCCCCAAAAAATTCAGTCCTTGCGTAAATTACAATAGGTCTCATTGCCATGTGAAAGCTTGATCCTATACCTGTGTTTGTAGTCACATGGAGCCAACAAATTACTTGCAAAGGCATATGAATGAGGAAGAGTTTGGCACACCCAAAAGGAATGCAGCCATACCTCTAGCTGTAAGTTTGATTAGTTTGCACCTTACAACTGATCCTATCCAATTTAGAAATCTATTTGTGAATATGGTTATCACGATTTATGTTGATGTTGCAGTGTTCGTTTTTTACAACTGAATGTGATGAGAATTTGAAGCCTAAAGTAGGTATGACATTTGAAGGACTTGAGGCAGTGGAGAGGTTCTACAAGGCATATGCACATAATGCGGGTTTTGGAGTTCGTATCGGACAACAGAAGAAGATTGAGAATAAGGTGGTCCGGACTAAGCGCTTCATGTGTAACCCGGAAGGATTCAAGTCCAAAGATAGTAAGGACGCCGATGACCCCTCGAGGAAAAAGCGTAAGCAGGCAAACACACGATGTGGTTGTGATGCATACATCTTTGTTAGACTTTGTGGGGAGAACACCTACAAGATAGACTCATGGGTTGAGCACCACGTTCATGGTCTTGTATCGCCTGATAAGCGTCACTTGATCAGATAATGATGTTATATATGTTTGATTTACTCTTTGATGTACAGAAGCCATGTAATGGATGAGGATTCGAATTATGTTAAATCAAATTTGACTTGATTTATCACAACTTTGATGATTGTCAAATTATTACATTATATATTGAACTTCAGTCGGCAGATGATTGTCAAATTTGCATTATGTTAAATCAATTCTTTGCTCAGACCTGCATCATACTGGAGCACACAACGCAGTTTCTCAATTTACTTGTTATCAATGATACATGAAAAACTACAGTAAATGTTCAGGAAATTTGGATAGTGACTTTTTGCTTATAGCCTTTTTTTTACCTCAAAACTAGTTAAGGCCATCCCAGGCCACTTCTGGTAATTAAGAAGATTTTATGAATAAGTCACTGATTTTTTTCAACACATGCGGGAGCTAGTCACTGAACTTTGTGAATGTTCAGGAAATTTTGGATAGTGACTTGCTGCTTATAGCTTACATATCAAAAGTGGAGAAAGCCATCCCAGCCCACTTCTGCAACTCAAAAGCTTATACTGAACAATATATGCTTTGACCACATGACTGAGAAAATCACTGATTTTTTTTTCAACACATAAGTACATAACTGAATTAGTCACTGAATTTTGTGGCAACAGCAAACAGGATATTTTAACAAGGGAAAAGCTGAGCCAAAGCCTCTGATCTGAACAAGGCATATCACGTATTAGTAAGCAATTTAGAAATGAATAGAAACATGTGAAAGCATCCCACACCATGCCATTCATTAGGGGCAAATACTATAGTTTCCTCACATGAGCGCACTAGTACATCTGCTACAGGTTACAGACTACAGCACTACAGCTTCCTATGGATCACGAGAGACTGCATCTTCCTATGAAGGAATCGTCGCGGTCAGGGGAGGCCATCCAGGGCGTCGTTGGCGCCTCATCAGACTCGTCTTCACCGCCGCGGAACGTCGTCAGTTATCATGCCTTCACCGTCGAGACGACCGGCCGACCGGGTCTATGTGACCGTCGAGCCGTTGCTTTCGCTACTTGCTTGCCGTCTCATGAGAAGTTCGAGGGAATCATCTGGGCGTTGTCGTCGTAGGAGGCCTTCTGATTGGGACTTGATTTGGGAGCCGATACGAGGGATCTGGCAACGAAGGATTTGGGGCAGGAGACGCAGGACGCACGACTTGGGGCTTGGGTTTGCGATGATGGATCGGAGGCTTTAGGGGGGTTTCTGCAAACGAAAATATTTGTCAAGTCAGAAAGCGGGCGGGTGATTGCAAATTTTCACTTGGCTGCATGTGAGGCGATGGATTTTGATCGGGAGGCTGAGAAACAGAGGCATACACGGATACATTTAGCCATCGGATTCACAAGATATGTCACCTTGGTAATTTATGCCAACATACATGTTGTTGGACTAATGCCTCTATCTAGTGAATTTCAGACAAGTTCAACAATGGCGTGGCAAGGACAAGAGGATGTGGAACCCCTTCAAAATGCTAAGGAATGGATTGGCAAAAGCTCAAGACTCTACATTTTTTGTTAAGTGATCCAAGATCACATTGAGTCCATAGGAAAGCCAATACTATTAAAAGGGGATGAGGTGTTGCTTAATGGTCTTTTTGCTCAAGTGCTTAGTGACAGTACTCCAAAACCCTCAACCACTTTCTCCATTCAAATATGTCCAAAACCTACATTCCAACTCGGCCACACCGAAATTTCCTATCCGGAGCCACCGAATTCATCTGGACTTAGCCACTGCGAAAACCCTAACAAATCGGATCCACCGATATGGATCTCGGTCCCACCGAGATTGCCTTGCCAACTCTCTGTAAAAGTTTGCACTTACTTCGGTCCCACCGAGTTTTGCAAATCGGTCGCACCGAGATGGCGTGCCAACTCTCTGTTTCCTTATTGCTTCACTTCGGTCCCACCGAGTTGATGCAATCGGTGCCACCGAGACGAGGTTTGCCCTAACCATTTCACATCGGTCCATCCGACTTGTTCCAGTCGGTCCCACCGAGATTCCTAACGTTCATATCTTTCACATAGTTCGGTGCCACCGAGATTTCTGATCAGTGCCACCGAGTTGGGTCAAAAGTGTGTAACGGTTGGATTTTGTGTCGAGGCTATATATACCCCTCCACCACTTCTTACTCAGTAAGGAGAGCCATCAGAACGTGCCTACACTTCCACCATACATTTTCTGAGAGAGAACCACCTACTCATGTGCTGAGATCAAGACACTCCAATCCAACCATTTGAACCTTGATTTCTAGCCTTTCCCAAGTTGCTTTCCACTCAAATCCTTCTTCCACCATAGCCAAATCTGTGAGGAGTTGTTTGAGTGTTGGGGAGACTATCATTTGAAGTACAAGAGCAAGGAGTTCATCAACAACACACCGTCTATTACCTTTTGGAGAGTGGTGTCTCCTAGATTGGTTAGGTGTCACTTGGGAGCCTCCGACATGATGTGGAGTTGAACCAAGGAGTTTGTAAGGGCAAGGAGATCGCCTACTTCATGAAGATCTACCCCGAGTGAGGCTAGTCCTTTGTGGATGTAAGCCATGGTGGAATAGACAAGGTTGCTTCTTCGTGGACCCTTCGTGGGTGGAGCCCTCCGTGGACTCGCGCAGCCGTTACCCTCTGTGGGTTGAAGTCTCCATCAACGTGGACGTGCGATAGCACCACCTATCGGAACCACGCCAAAAATCACCGTGTCTTCATTGCATTTGATCTTCCATACTCTACCCCTTTATTTCCCGTACATTTGCATGCTTTAGTATTTCCGCTGCTCAATCTCTAGATATGCATGTGTAGGGAGTATTGGTGTTATCTTAACTTGTGCCAAAATCTGCCTAAGTTCCAAGAGAAACTAAAAACTGCAACTTTGGTTGGTTAAGTGTCTATTCACCCCCCCTCTAGACCTATCTCATCGATCCCACAATTGGTATCAGAGCTTTGGTCTCCATTGCTTTGGTTTTATCACCATTGGAGGGAGATGGATGTGTCTACTTTGGGGAGTCTTAGACGTAGAGTGCCTAGTCTCGATGGGGAGTATTACAATGCTTGGAAACATGAGATGCTTGATATCTTTGGTGAATTTAACTTGAGCAAGTATATTCATAATCCTTATGTGCCCCCTATTGATCCCTTGCATCCTACTCATGAAGAGGAAATTGACATGCTTCGTAATCTTAGAACCGTCAATCTTATCATTAGAGGATTACCTAAAGTTGTGCTTCGTTGTATGCAAAACTTTGAATGTGCTTATACTCTATGGCGTGACTTGGAAAAGTGATATCCCGATTACTCTTTAATGAATCTTGATGAGATTCTTCATAAGACTATTGCTTTTCACAAGATGAGTCCTAATGATCCTAACTTTGATGATTGCTTGTTTGAGATTTGTGATCTTATGCGTGCTAAAGGAGATGTTGGAACTATTAGTAACATTATCATGGAAGCTATTAGAATTCATAAAACCGGACATTATCATGGTCATGAAACTAATGAACTCATTACCCTAGGTGATGATCATATACATGATGATGATGATGTTGAGCATGGCTATTATGATGAGGACGAAGAATTTGATATTGAATTTGAGAAGACCATGAGGAATCTTAGTCTTATGGCAAATCTTCGAGATTACATGGCCGGAGGAAAAGAGTGGATTCTTGATAGTGGATGCACCGATCACATGACCGGAGATAGAGACATGTTTCGTGAGCTTGCTAAAAATGATGGTCCACACAAGTATGTGACTTTTGGAGATAACTCCAAGGGTAAGGTACTTGGCCTTGGTAAGGTGGCCATATCCAATGATAGCTCCATACAAAATGTTATGCTTGTTGAATCTCTTGGTTACAATCTTCTTTCCGTATCTAGACTAGCCGACTTTGGTTTCAATGTTCTATTTACCAAAGTAGATTGCCAAGTGTTTCGTCAAGATAATCATAATATGGTCTTTACCGGCATTCGTAGAGGTGATCTATACATTGTTGATTTCACTAAGAGAGCCCAACCTCGTACATGTTTAATTGCTAAATCTTCTAAAGGTTGGTCATGGCATAGGAGACTTGGACATGTTGGCATGTGTAACCTTGATAAACTTGTTAAAGGAGATCACATTATTGGAATGAAAGATGTTATATTTGACGAAGATCGACTTTGTAGTGCTTGCCAAGCAGGAAAACAAGTTGGAGGAAGCCATCCCGTGAAGAACATTATGACCACGAGGAGACCACTTGAGCTACTTCATATGGATCTTTTTGGTCCCAACTCCTATAAGAGTCTTGGTGGTAACTCTTTCGGTTTGGTCATTGTTGATGATTTTTCCAGATTTACGTGGGTGTTCTTTCTCGATGACAAATCGCAGGTACAAAAGATCTTCCAGAACTTCGCAAGAAAGGCTCAAAATCAATTTGAAGTGAAGATCAAGAAGGTTCGAAGTGACAATGGAACGAAGTTCAAGAACGCCAATGTGGACACCTTTCTTGATGAGGAGGGTATTTCACATGAGTTGTCGGCTATGTACACACCTCAACAAAATGGAGTTGTTGAGAGGAAGAACCGTACTCTTATTGAGATGGCAAGAACAATGCTTGATGAATACAAGACGCCAAAATGCTTTTGGGCGGAAGCGGTTGAAACAGCTTGTCATGCAACAAATCGACTCTACCTTCACAAGCTTCTTGGTAAAACGGCGTATGAACTGCTCACCGGTAACAAACCACAAGTTGGATACTTTTGAGTATTTGGCTCAAAATGTTACATTCTTGATAAGCATCGTCGTTCAAAATTTGCTCCTAAATCTCATGAAGGTTTCCTACTTGGTTATGGATCGAACTCTCACACTTACCGTGTCTACAACAAGTTCACTCGAAAAGTTGAAGATACGGTAGATGTGAAGTTTGATGAGACTAACGGCTCGCAAGTCGAGCAATTGCCAATTGATGTAGGAGATCAAGAACCATCGGAAGCAATCCAAGACTTGCCCATTGGCAAGATTCGCCCCGTGGAAGCGAAGGAGAGTACCTCGTCTATTTAAGTGGAAGCCCCAACTTCACATCAAGGTGAACAACAAGTTGATATGGAGGCATCCACAAGTGGAACATGTCAAGATGATGGGAATGAGGAAGTGCAACAAGATGATCCACCTCAACCTCCTTTTCCACCTCCACAAGTGAACAACGACAACACCAACGAAGAAGAAGAAGATGATGATGATGAGGAAGCCTCACCACAAACCAAGCAAAAGCTACCTCGAGTTAGAGCAAGAATCGACAAGAATCATCCCGTCGAACAAATTCTTGGAGATATCCAATCCGGGAGAATCACTCGCTCTAAAACTCGGTTAGCTAACTTTTGTGAGCATTACTCATTCAGCTCTAGTGTTGAACCCTTGAAGGTGGAAGATACTCTCAAGGACCCCGATTGGGTGAATGCAATGCACGAGGAGCTACACAACTTTGAGAGGAACCAAGTTTGGACATTGGTTGAGAAGCCTAAAGATGAGCAAAACATTATTGGAACCAAATGGGTGTTTCGGAATAAGCAAGATGAAGATGGACAAGTTGTACGCAACAAGGCTCGTCTCGTAGCACAAGGTTACACACAAGTAGAAGGTATGGACTATGGTGAGACCTATGCCCCCGTTTGCAAGACTTGAGTCCATTTGCATTTTACTTGCTTATGCCAATCACCATGATATCACTCTTTACCAAATGGATATTAAAAGTGCCTTTTTAAATGGTGAAATTGAGTAGGAAGTGTATGTTAAACAACCTCCCGGCTTTGAGAATCCCAAGAAACCTAATCATGTTTACAAACTTCGTAAAGCTCTTTATGGTCTTAAACAAGACCCTAGAGCTTGGTACAAATGCTTGACAAAGTTTCTTCTTGAAAAAGGTTTTGAAATTGGGAAAATTGATTCAACTTTGTTCACTAAGAGGGTTAATGGAGAGTTATTTGTATGCCAAATTTATGTTGATGATATTATCTTTGGATCTACTAACCCCTCTTTTAGTGAAAAGTTTGGAAGGTTGATGTCAGAAAAGTATGAGATGTCCATGATGTGTGAACTCAAATTCTTTCTTGGTTTGCAAATCAAGCAAACTAAGGAGGGTACCTTTGTCTCTCAAACAAAGTATACCAAGGACTTATTCAAGAAGTTCAACATGCAAGAAGGTAAAGGTATGAAAACTCCAATGCCCATGAGTGGACATCTTGACTTGACCAAGGATGGCAAATCGGTTGATCAAAAGGTTTATCGATCTATGATTGGTTCATTGCTATATCTATGTGCCTCCCGTCCCGACATTATGCTAAGTGTGTGCATGTGTGCGCGATACCAAGCGGCACCAAAAGAGTGTCACCTTAAGGCGGTGAAAAGAATTGTGAGATACTTGTTACATACTCCAAACTTTGGCATATGGTATCCCAAAGGATCTTCCTTTAATCTTGTTGGCTATTCCTATTCGGACTATGCCGGAGACAAGGTTGATAGAAAATCCACTTCGGGTACATGTCAATTTCTTGGTAGATCACTTATGTCTTGGTCCTCCAAGAAACAAAACTCGGTATCTCTATCTACTACCGAAGCAGAATACATTGCCGCGGGATCATGTTGTGCTCAATTACTATGGATGACACAAACTCTTAAAGACTATGGTGTGCATGTGAGACATGTACCATTACTATGTGACAATGAGAGTGCTATTAAGATTGCACACAATCCCGTGCAACATTCTCAAACTAAGCATATTGAGGTTTGTCACCACTTCATTCGAGATCATGTTGAGAAAGGTGACATTGACCTTAAACATGTTCGTACCGACAAACAATTGGCGGACATCTTTACCAAACCCCTTGATGAGAAAGTGTTTTCTCACTTGAGAAGTGAGTTGAACATCATTGATGCTTCAAACGTGAACTAGAGGTTCATGTGGATACATACAAGGGCATGAGCATTGATACGTCTCCAACGTATCTATAATTTTTGATTGTTCCATGCTGTTATATTATCAATCTTGGATGTTTTTATATACATTTACATCAATTATATATCATTTTTTGGGACTAACTTATTAACTTAGTGCCCAATGCCAGTTGCTGTTTTCTGCCTGTTTTTGGTTTTACAGAAAATCAATACCAAACGAAGTCCAAATGCCACGAAACTTTTTGGATATTTTTTTCTGGACAAGATAAACACTAGAAGCTTCGGGAGAAGACCAGATGCCAGAGGAGGTGGCCACGAGCCACCAGGGCGCGCCTGGGAGGGGGGGCAGGTGCGCCCTGGTGCCTCGTGGGCCCACTCCAGCTCCGTTTGACCTAATTCCACCACTATAAATTCCCAAAAATCGGGAAACCAACCAGGGAGTCCACGAAATACTTTTTCCGCCGCTGCAAGTTTCTGTTCTTGAGGTATTCCATCTGGAGGCCTTCTCCGGTACTCCGCCGGAGGGGGAATCGATCACGGAGGGGCTCTACATCAACCTTGCTGCCCTTCCAATGATGCGTGAGTAGTTTACCACAGACCTTCGGGTCCATAGTTAGTAGCTAGATGGCTTCTTCTCTCTTTTTGATCTTCAATACAATGTTCTCCTCGATGTTCTTGGAGTTCTATCCGATGTAATCACTTTTTGCGGTGTGTTTGTTGGGATCCAATGAATTGTGAGTTTATGATCAGATTATCCATGAATATTATTTGAGTCTTCTATGATCTCTTTTATGCATGATTATTATAGCCTTGTGTTTCTTCTCCGATCTATTGATTTGGTTTGGCCAACTAGATTGATTTATCTTGCCATGGGAAGAGGTGCTTTGTAATGGGTTCGATCTTGCAGTGCTCAATCCCAGTGACAGAAAGGGACATGACACGTATGTATCATTGCTATTAAGGGTAAAAAGATGGGGTTTATTCATACGTGAGTTTATCTTGTCTACATCATGTCATCGTTCTTAAGGCGTTACTCCGTTCTTTATGGACTTAATACACTAGATGCATGCTGGATAGCGGTCGATGTGTGGAGTAATAGTAGTAGATACAGGCAGGAGTCGGTCTACTTGTCTCGGACGTGATGCCTATATACATGATCATTGCCTTGGATATCGTCATGATTATTTGCTTTTCTATCAATTGCCCAACAGTAATTTGTCTACCCACCGTATGCTATTTTCTTGAGAGAAGCCTCTAGTGAAAACTATGGCCCCCGGGTCTATCTAAATCATTTACTAAAACCCTAAAAATATTTACTGCACTTTTCTTTTATTTATTTTATTTTGTATTTTTGTTTCAATCTATCTATCTATCACCATACAATTTAATCTTGCAATTGAGCGCCGAGGGATTGACAACCCCTTGTTTGCGTTGGGTGCAAGGATTTGTTGTTTGTGTGCAGGTACTGCTAACGAGGTGCTGCGTGGTTCTCCTACTGGATTGATAACCTTGGTTTCATAACTGAGGGAAATACTTACCTCTGCTGTGCTGCATCATCCCTTCCTCTTCGGGGATAATACCAACGCAAGCTACAAGTAGCAGGAAGAATTTCTGGCGCCGTTACCGGGGAGACATCATCAACATCTATCAAGTACCTTCGCATAAACTCTCATCTTCTTGCATTTATTTTATTTGCCTCTCGTTTTCATCTCCCCCACTTCTAAAACGTTTTTACAAAAATACAAAAATATTTTCCGTTCGTCTTTTTCTTGTTTGCTTGTTTGCTTGCTTGTTATCTTGTTTGTGTAGTCACGATGTCTCAAGAAAATACAAAATTGCGCGATTTTTCCAATACTAATAATAATGATTTTATTAGTACTCCGATTGCTCCTCCCGCCGCTAGTGCAGAGACTTGTGATATTAATGCCGCTTTGCTAAATCTTGTCATGAAAGATCAATTTTCTGGTAGTCCTAATGAAGATGCTGCATCCCATCTTAACACTTTCGTAGAATTGTGTGATATGCAAAAGAAAAAAGATGTGGATAATGATATTTTTAAATTAAAATTATTCCCATTCTCATTGCAAGATCGTGCAAAAATTTGGTTTTCATCTTTACCAGGAAATAGTATCGATTCTTGGGATAGGTGTAAAGATGCTTTCATTACTAAGTATTTTCCTCCCGCGAAAATTATTTCTCTTAGAAATCAAATTATGAATTTTAAGCAACTTGATCATGAACATGTTGCCCAATCTTGGGAGAGGATGAAATTAATGATAAGAAATTGCCCTACTCATGGTTTAAATTGATGGATGATCATACAAAAAAATTATGCGGGATTGAATTTTGTCTCTAGAAATCTTTTAGAATCCGCCGCGGGTGGTACTTTTATGGAAAATACTTTGGGAGAAGTTACTAAATTGCTTGATAATATTATGGCAAATTATTCACAATGGCATACCGAAAGAACCCCTACTAGTAAAAAAGTGAATTCTATTGAAGAAATTAGTACTTTCAGTGATAAAGTTGATGCGCTTATGAAATTGGTTGCTAGCAAAAATACTCATATTGATCTTAATGATGTGCCATTGTCCACTTTGATTGAGCAAAATAATGATCCCGTAGACGTGAATTTTGTCTCGCGAAACAATTTTAATAATAATGCTTATAGAGGTAATTTCAATCCTAGACCGTTTCCTGGAAATTCCTCTAATAATTATGGCAATCCTTATGGTAATTCTTATAATAATAATAATAATAGGATGCCCTCTGATCTTGAAAGTAATATTAAAGAATTTATTAATGCTCAAAAAGTTTTTAACACTACGATAGAAGAAAAATTGAGTAAACTTGATGATATGTCTAGGAGCATTGATAGAATTATTCATGATGTGGAAAATCTCAAGACTAAAATTTTGCCACCGAAAATTGATATTAATGAATCAATTAAAGCTTTATATATCTCGATGGATGAGAGTAAGAAAAGAACCGCCATGCTAAAAGCTAAACGAGAATTTTTAGAAAAAGCGATTCCTCCCAGTTTTTATCGTAGTAATGATGAGGATATTAAAATGATTGGTGTTTCATCTATTGATTCTTTGTTTAGCAATATAAAACTTGATGAAAAGGGGACTGAAGAAGAGTCAACTTTAGCTAGAAGGCGTTCCCATAATTCGGAGGGTGAAAATCTTGATAAGAAAATTGCTAAAAGTGGGTTTGGAGAGGTAAAAACTTTAAATAGCGATGTGCCCACTCTCTTGGATTACAAAGATTTTAATTATGATAATTCTTCTTTGATTGAGTGCATTTCTTTGCTACAATCCATGCTTAATTCACCCAACGCTTATGAGCAAAACAAGGCTTTTACTAAACACATCGTAGAAGCAATGATGAAAGCGTTAGAAGAAAAGCTAGAACTAGAAATTTCAATCCCTAGAAAATTATATGATGAATGGGAACCCACCATTAAAGTTAAAATTAAAAATTATGAGTGCAATGCTTTATGTGATTTGGGTGCTAGCGTTTCCACAATTCCAAAATCTCTATGTGATGTGCTAGGTTTCACCAATATAGATGAATGTTCTCTTAATTTGCACTTGGCGGATGCTACTATTAAAAAGCCAATGGGTAGAATTAATGATGTGATTATTCTTGCAAAAAGGAACTATGTGCCCGTTGATTTTATTGTACTTGATATTGAATGCAATTCTTCTTGCCCCATAATACTTGGTAGACCATTTTTACGAACCATAGGTGCCGTTATTGACATGAAAGAAGGGAATATAAAATTTCAATTTCCATTAAAGAAGGGCATGGAACACTTCCCTAGGAAAAGAATTAAAGCACCATATGAATCAATTATGAGGGCCACTTATGGAATCAACTTGAAAGATGACAGTACTTGAAACTATGCATTATGCCTAGCTAGGGGCATAAAATAATAGCGCTTCTTGGGAGGCAACCCAATGAATAAAACAAATTTTTACCTTTTGTTTCTGTTATTGTGTGTTTTCAGAATTATGCTACTGGTATGATTGTGTTTTTGTGTTTTTAATTAGTGTCTATGCCAAGTAAAACCTTTAGGATGATTTGGAAGATAGTATAATTGATGCTGTTTGGAAAACAGAAAGTTTTGCGTCCAGTGCAGGAATTTTGTTTCTGTACTGGTGCATCAGAAAAATCTGAAATTTTTACACAGTATTGGTATATGAATTTCCCACGTACTCCTAAGTCAATATACTCTAACATAGGTGACCTAGTCGCCGACCCCTCTAGTTGAAGTTCTCTAGTGTCTCTTTTGTTGTTTCTCTTCTTGCTAGAGTGTTTCTTTTTTTCAAAAAAAAAACTTCATCTAGACGTTTCTTTGCTTCTTTTTTGTGTTTCTTTTCTTTTAGTCAGGTTCGCAGCAAATTCATTGCAAATCTTTGTGAGAATTTCTTTGCCTAGTGAGCTGAGTTGACAAAAAGTTCCTTTGCACCAAACTCGGTTCCACTGAAGAGATACAACTTGGAGTCACCGACTTTGCTGCTCTAAGGAGTTTTCTATCAAATATTCTCTGAGTTTTTCTGCTCCAGCTCCACTCAATGATTCTTATCCTCTACTTGCATCTAGAGCCACTCAATGGCTAGATGTGTTTCTCAAGGACCAAACCCACTTGACCAACAACCTTGAAGTCCCTTCTTGGAAATTGATGTCAAAGGGGGAGAGAGGAATACATCAAAGCTTATCACTTCAAAAGAGATGCACCTTACAAGAGGAGAGAATGTTACATGTTTCTAAGAGGGGAGAAACATGATTTTAGTTGCTTTAGTGTTTTTGATTGCTTTAGTTTTCTCACCCTACCTGCTCCCAATATACAATGTCAGATTCAGGGGGAGAGGAAGTTCTTTAAGGGGAGACAACTATTTCTTTCTTTTGGGGACATGTCTGCTTCAAAGAAGTATTCACCTAGTGATACTCTCTTCTACATGTCTTCCCAATCTTGGTTTCTTGTTGATCTTGTGTCTTTTCTTGAAGAAGTTATCTTGTGTTATCTAACCTTGTTTTTTTCAAGTGTTTTTCTTCAGGTACTTGATCAAGAACTTCAAGGTAAGTATATGCATCACACTCATGTACATGATTGATCTCTTGCTAGTATATATTATTTGCAAGGAGACAATCATGGACATGTGGACACCTAAATGTCATATATTTTGCCCTGATGCATATAGCCAAGATACATGTTGCATGTATATTTCCCATGTGATATCATCATTCTATAAGCATATCTTTAGGGGGAGCTCATACATGTTGCATGTTTCCTTCAAAGCTTTCATACAATCTTCTGCTAAATCTTTATTTGAAGCTTTGATGTATGTTGTCATCAATTACCAAAAAGGGGGAGATTGAAAGCACATTTGCTCCCTTGGTGGTTTTGGTAATTTATGCCAACATACATGTTGTTGGACTAATGCCTCTATCTAGTGAATTTCAGACAAGTTCAACAATGGCGTGGCAAGGACAAGAGGATGTGGAACCCCTTCAAAATGCTAAGGACATGGATTGGCAAAAGCTCAAGACTCTACATTTTTTGTTGAGTGATCCAAGATCACATTGAGTCCATAGGAAAGCCAATACTATTAAAAGGGGATGAGGTGTTGCTTAATGGTCTTTTTGCTCAAGTGCTTAGTGACAGTACTCCAAAACCCTCAACCACTTTCTCTATTCAAATATGTCCAAAACCTACATTCTAACTCGGCCACACCGAAATTTCCTATCCGGAGCCA
The DNA here is from genome assembly GCA_039707655.1 of Elymus sibiricus. NCBI lineage: Eukaryota > Viridiplantae > Streptophyta > Magnoliopsida > Poales > Poaceae > Elymus > Elymus sibiricus. Next base: position 340,103,979 of record CM077666.1, on the reverse strand, counting down.
CCGAGTTCATCTGGACTTAGCCACTGCCAAAACCCTAACAAATCGGATCCACCGATATGTATCTTGGTCCCACCGAGATGGCCTTTCCAACTCTTTGTAATCATTTGCACTTACTTCGGTCCCACCGAGTTTTGCAAATTGGTCGCACCGAGATGGCTTGCCAACTCACTGTTGCCTTATTGCTTCACTTCGGTCCCACCGAGTTGATGCAATCGGTGCCACCGAGACGAGGTTTGCCCTAACCATTGCACATCGGTCCATCCGAGTTGTTCCAGTCGGTCCCACCGAGATTCCTAACATTCATATCTTTTACACAGTTCGGTGCCACCGAGATTTCTGATCGGTGCCACCGAGTTGGGTCAAAAGTGTGTAACGGTTGGATTTTGTGTGGAGGCCATATATACCCCTCCACCACTTCTTACTCAGTAAGGAGAGCCATCAGAACGTGCCTACACTTCCACCATACATTTTCTAAGAGAGAACCAGCTACTCATGTGCTGAGATCAAGACATTCCAATCCAACCATTTCAACCTTGATTTCTAGCCTTTCCCAAGTTGCTTTCCATTCAAATCCTTCTTCCACCATAGCCAAATCTATGAGGAGTTGTTTGAGTGTTGGGGAGACTATCATTTGAAGCACAAGAGCAAGGAGTTCATCAACAACACACCGTCTATTACCTTTTGGAGAGTGGTGTCTCCTAGATTGCTTAGGTGTCACTTGGGAGCCTCCGACATGATGTGGAGTTGAACCAAGGAGTTTGTAAGGGCAAGGAGATCGCCTACTTCCTGAAGATCTACCCCGAGTGAGGCTAGTCCTTCATGGACGTAAACCATGGTGGAATAGACAAGGTTGCTTCTTCGTGGACCCTTTGTGGGTGGAGCCCTCCGTGGACTCGTGCAGCCGTTACCCTCCGTGGGTTGAAGTCTCCATCAACGTGGACGTACGATAGCACCACCTATCGGAACCACGCCAAAAATCACCGTGTCTTCATTGCGTTTGATCTTCCATACTCTACCCCTTTATTTCCCGTACATTTGCATGCTTTACTATTTCCGCTGCTCAATCTCTAGATATGCATGTGTAGGGAGTATTGGTGTTATCTTAACTTGTGCCAAAATCTGCCTAAGTTCCAAGAGAAACTAAAAACTGCAACTTTGGTTGGTTAAGTGTCTATTCACCCCCCCTCTAGACCTATCTCCTCGATCCCACAGATGCCCAGGAGGCAGAACGGTCGCGCCTACTGGCGAAGGAGCATGAGCTGGCGGTCGCCCAGGCCACTCTCGACGAGCAGAGGAGCCTCGCGGCCAAGCAGGACGAGCTCCAGGCCAAGGTTGAGGACCTCAAGAAGCAGCTGCTGGATATGGACGCCACCGTCGAGGAAGCGTGCCGCGACCTGCTGACCCAGGCGACAACGCGACTCTTCAGCAACCTTCTCCGCCTCGACGGTCGCTTCGAATTCGGGCAGGTGGTGACCCCTGTCCCGGCGGAGCTCTACGAAGCCCTCGAGGAGGTTGTGAGGGAGCACTTGGCCGACTTTGTCGGGCTGTACGCCTTCGAGCATGAGGTCAGTGGCGGCGGTGGCGAGCCCCCTCGCGACGATGGCGAGAGCGGTAGCGGCGGCGCCTCACGCGCCTAAATTCTCCTTGACCTTTTGTTGTAATAGGGTAGACGCGGCCCCGTGGGGGCGTGAAAACATTTGCATGGTACTTTTGCTTTAAGCACTTAATGATTTATGCGTTTTTGTTTTCCTCTCGAGGCCTTTATTTCCCTTTTACATTGCCTTCGTGCCTTGTGTCGCTGGGACCCAGCCCCCGAGGCGGGCTACAACCGTCGCTGGTATGCCTAGAGCGTGTGCTCAGCAATGCCAGAGGGTGTAGGTCTCTTAGGGCTGGTAGGAGTCCCTGAGGCGCGATGCTCAGGGTCCCCCCCCCCTTGACGCGCAGGCGGCTCGTGCCAAGGAAATCAGGATGCCACGAGAGAGAAACGAGAGGGAGAAGACCCGAGGGGTGCTTTAGACTTAGCTCCTTCGAGGTGTGCGGCTGTGGCACCCTGGCTCAGAGGAACTGGAACACCCCGTATTCCAGCCCAGAGATCCAGTCTTCTGGAATACGACACTGCTTGGCATAGAACAAATCAACTCTTTATTAAAAATACTCGGGGTACAAGGGTTCTGAAGGCACAATGGTTACAGGGGCATGGCGACACTTCGCCTGCTAAGGTAGTTCTATGCTAGCAGCGGGACATCTCGAAGTGGAATAAATTCTAGCAGCGGAACAACGGCGACGGTGATGAACTCCACTCCGCAGGGACTCTGGCTGGGACGCATCCTAGAGTGCCACCTCGGGATCCTTGACAAACAAGCAATCACGGCATCACCTGCAATCTGGCATGACACGCCAGGTGGGTACTTTGAATGTACTCGCAAGCTCACAGCAACCAAAGCAATCAAGACAAACAACAACATGGCATTTACAGGTTAATCATCAATGATGCACATAATACTACTAGAATCAACATGAGAGTGAGCATGGCATGTACATGTTACTCATGATATGAACATAATGATACTAGCACTAGCATGCAAGGGGGTCGACGTTTAAGGTCTCATGGACCAACTTACTCTGCTCGGAGGTTATTTCGTAACCACCATAGGTATCAATCTTTCTTACCATCGTGATCATCACACGATCACCTCACGATCAACCATCATCAAGAATACCATCGTGATCATCTCGTGACCACATAAAGATCAACCAACTTCTTTTCTCATCAAACCGGGGTTGTTTATTATTCAGGTTATTATTACTATTGACCCATAGTGTGACCTACTACGAACTGTGTCCATGACCGAGGACGCGGCTATCGATAGATTATACACTCTGCAGAGGTTAGTACACTGTACCCACACCACGGAACTCATGGCCTCGTGCTCCCATTCGGGTGGACCAATGATATTCCGACAAAACCAATCTATTGCATGACACTCTCCCGGCCACTCCGACAAACTCCCCTTTGGGCTATGTCCTGGGTGGCCCCGATGCCAACTAGTGACATCCGCCACCTTTGTGGCCGCCACGTCGTGGCCAAAACAAAACATCGTCCCAAACGGGGACCTCGGTACCATAAAACTTGGGCACACAAGGCTATGGCCGCCTACCTAATCAGGGTAGCACGCACCCATAACCTTCCCTAGTAGGAGGCGCCGGCGAGAGGCATGACAATAGACCGCATTAGGGCCTCCCCATCCAGGCAAGTGTGGTTGCACTGGTGAGCTCGATTCGGTGGCACCATGACTCAGCCAACAGATTTGTTCAAGTTCGATTAATGTCAGGTTCAACTTGAAATGGTGATGAGCTGAGTCATAATAAAATAACAATGCATATGAGCATGATATTAGCATTTGCATGGATGGGCAACACAAGCATTAAACATCAACAACGATAAACCATTTAATATATCGGATGCAAATGAGCATGGCATTGAGATGAACATGAATCTCACAAGTATTTTCATAACCATCCGATAACTATTCATATGAGCATATTATTATCAATAGCATCGGGAATGATTACAAGAATGAAACATGATAATAACATTAGCAGTTAATCATTTCACTTACTAGATGAAAATGAACATGGCATAATCATAGACATGGATTCACAAGCATATTCGAAGCATTAAAATCATTAAATGAGCAAACAATTATTTAAATATTCAAGTGGAAACCATGGCTACTGCAATGCCATCATGCAAGTGGCTGTTGTCGCTTGCCTGGGGATGGAGGATTCACCGGGAAGAAGTGCGAGGAGCTCGCGGAAAATTTTGCCGGAAACAGTTCCCTCTCGGAGGGGGCTGAATAAGGGCAGGGGCAAAATGGTCATTTTCAGAATGTTACAACATGGTGAAAAGGATACCAACAGAACAGGCTCGATGAACTAAGATCATGGGCTTTGGAATCACCTGATTCGGAGTCACTATTGCGAAAATACGACCGTTCGTTCGTTAGGCAGAAAAAGAATTAAAAACTGTCCATTTCTGGCCTTAACGGACGAACGTCCGCTAATTAACTGTTTCGGCGCCGACGGCTGAAAAAGAGAAGGCGCATTCCAGAAAATACGTCTTCACAGCAGGGAAGCGTATTTTGGGCCGAAGCTGTTCCAAAGTACGCTTTCTTAAGTGGAAAACGTATTTTTGAAAATACGCGTCCACTTAAATAGCGCGGGCCCGGGGCTTGCCTCACTTACACCTGGGGCCCACCACCTCTCTCCCTCTCTCCTTCTGGTCGTCGTCTTCCTCCCGATGGAGGACAGAGGAGGCGAGGCTGTGCACGGCCGACGCCGGCCCCGGCGCTATCGGCCACCTCCGGCCGAAGTCCGGCCACCGGCGGGCTCGGGAAGAGGCGCCGCGCCCACCTGGCCCAAGCACGACTGCCGAGGAGGGCCGAGGCGGCTGCGGCTAGGAGCACGCGCGGACGAGGCCGTCTGCCAAGCTCGGGCACGCGGCCACAGGCGCCCTGGGGATCCAACGAGGAGATGGGAGGGGTTGTGGAGGCTAGGAGAGGGCCCTGGTGAGGTCAGGAGGGAGAGAAGGAGCTCGGATAGCTCGAATTTAAGGCGAGGCCGACGGCAGCCATGGCGGCAATGCGAGGGAATGAGAGCTCCTCGAGCTCGGTGGAGTGCTTGGGGAGGGCCATGGGAGTGAGAGACAGCTGTTGGTGAGGAGAGGAGGGGCTCGAGTGGGCTTAAATAGCCAGGGCAAAGATGCCTGAGCCCGGATGCTGCCGCGGACGGGTGGGCGCCGCTCTGATGCGACCGCGTACGCGTGCGCACGCGCGGGGAGGTTGATGGCGACGAGAGAGAGAGAGATAGTGGAGCTCCAGAGGAGGGCAGACGCGGGAGAGGCGAAGTCCGGTCGGCCACTCGACCACTATGCGCACACAGCCATGGCTATCGTGGCGCGAGGAGGGCGAAGGAGGAGGGGCGAGGGCTGGGGAGCGAGCGCGTGGCCACTGTGGGGCTCGAGGACACGCTAGGACGCAAGGAACCGGCTGGGAGAAGATTGCCCGAGGCTAAACGACGCGCAGAGCGCGTCCAGCGCTTGCCAACAGCATGGTCACCGCGTGGCATGGTGCTCCGAGGGCACGCGGGACTGGCAAAAGGTGTCTAACGTGTTGTCCCTCCAACCTACAACCCCACTGAAGTGATGGATCGACCAAAGTGACTATGAGTTGATGGGATGGATCAGCTAAAGTTTGCTGTAGCAAACTTGGTCATGAAACTGTGGTCAAATGGGATGGGATAAGGGTTATCCAGGATGTCACAGAGGTTTATGGTAGGAAGGACTATGATCATGTGGATTTTGAAAAGATTTGGACCAGGATTTAACATAGTTGCCTCACAACTGCAAAAACTGGTCCAGAAACTAGATCATGAAGTAGCACTCACATGGATGATTGGATTGAGCTGAAATTTGGTGTAGGATGATGATTTGGTCATATGAGGGCACTGCCAAAATTTCATACCATTTGGATGAATAAAAATGGTACTTCCTTCACAATGCTTTCTACTGGACAGAAACTTGGGGGAATTTTGTGGAGAAAATGCATCGGCAAAATGATGTGAATTTTGGCATTCTCAATGGATATAGGGATATTTGGGTCCTGGATTAATTTCATATTTTATGAAACAATATAAAATATAGTTGCTTCACAAACTGAAATTATGACCAGAAACAAAGATTGGATGGTGTGCTCACATAGATTGTTGGATGGAGATGAAATTTAGTGGAGAGTAATTATTTGATCATATGGATGATCTACCAAAATTTCAACTCATTTGGATTAGCCTAGCTTGTACTTCCTTCACAAAGCTTCCCTCTGGACAGAAACTTTGGAAATTTGCTGAGGAAGATTTACTAGGCAAATGAGGCTAAATTTTGGCATGTGACAATGATTTGGATATTAAAGAGTGCCCCAATATTTTGAGGGCAATCAACAAAATATAAATGGCACTTCCTTCACAAAGTGCCATTCTGGACAGAATGGAAAATGAATATTCCAGAATTATTTTTGAACTAGGCAAGGATGGGTTTTGACATATTTGTGGAAGATATGATCCAAATAATTTATGAGAATTTTGTGGGAATTTTTGGAATTACAGAAATATAGGTTGCTTCACAACCTAGGGCAAACAGGGTTATTCCTTTAATAGAAAAAGGAATATTCCCACGAAATAAATATTGGGGTTGGGCTAAGATGGAAATGACATGGCCTTGGGATAGATTTGAGGATGACAAGCCACTTGGAAGTGGCAGGAGAGAAGATCTTCCCAGGTTTCAGGACCACATAGCCACGGAAAAAAAGAACTCCAAATAAAAATTCGAAGAAATCCAAAAGAAAGAGAAAGGGCCAAATATTGGGGTGTTACAGCGGCTTGGGTCGAGTCCTTCACAGGGCGCGGCTCATGAGGCGCAGCCCCTCGTGAGGCCTTCTGCTCGTAGGACGCCGCTCGCGAGGCCTCTCGAGGGGGGCTCCTGAGGCCTTCGGTATCCTGCACCAGGGAAACTACCAAGTTTTCGCAAGTAGTGTAGCAGGGCGCGCTCGCGAGGTCGCATGTGGGTGTTATGCGAGGAGACAAGAGCACCAAGGACCTGGTGAGGTGACGTACATGGGAGCAGGCCCGCGAGCCAGAGCTCAGTCGCTTGGGTTTTTCAGTGCTGCTGGGACTGACCCGAGCACAGACACCGTGCCCAGCCCCCGCTCGTGTGACAGGCACGGGTAAGACCACGAGCGCGCGCCCCTACTGGGGCACCCTCAGCTGCAAGCACACAGGGTTTTGGAGGAAATAAGCTTTACTGATACATGAAGCAGGTTCATTACATAACAGAAAGATACATGCTGCCGTGTTCGACACGGGTCAGCTTGAGGATGTGACGGCCGAGGGCCCCTCAGGTAAGTAGGCCGCCAGCGCTGAGCATGGGGCATCCGCCAGCACTGAGCATGGGGCTTCCACGAGAGTGAGAAGGAGCTCTCACGTGCCGGAGGCAGCGCGGGTTGAGAGAGCCCCGGAGCGTGTACAGCTCCATGTCGCTCGTATCCGTGGGGCACGGATAGAACTTACGGTGATGGCGGGTGTTCCATGTGTTTTGTACCGGAACACCCTCCTCGGTCACAAGTGGGGCCGCGGTGGGCCGGGGGGCCGAATGGCATACGCATGAGCCAGGGCGAGCCCGCGGTCTGGTCGATCCGCGGAGGAGGGAAGGGGCCCGTGGGACGAGCCTGGTTGAGGGCGATGAAGTCGACGCACATGCGCGCGCTACCGCACGGCCTGGCGACGGGGGTGAGGCTGGCGATCCACTTGGGGTGGGGAGCTTCACGGGCGATTCCAGCATCCTGGGCTTGTTGACTTCCTGAGTGATGACTTCCTGCTTCTTGGGCGCCTGACGCCATTCCTTATGCTTGACGGGCCGCGCGCTCTGGCACGCGGCTGAGTGGTGCTTGATCACCTCCCTCGGTAGGCCGGGCGCGCCTGATGCTGTCCAAGCCAACGCATCAGGGCTTGCCCAAAGGAAGGTGACGAGCGCGCCTTCCTATTTGGGGGAGGGCCCGCCGCTGACGGCGAGGGAGGGGCCTGCTTCGCCCCCATCTAGCGACGCCTTCTTGGACTCGGCCCGCTCCTGAGAGCAGGGGCTTCTTCTTCACGGGCGTCTCCTCGGCAGGCCCAGGCACGTCCTCATCGGCCGGGTACACGGTGGAGGCAGTCTTGTAGGCGTGCTCGAGGGTGTGCGGCGCATCCTTCTCATCGCAGCGGACGGTGAGGGTACCACTGCAGCCGGGCATTTTGACGAGGCCGTAGGCTTGGTGGGTCGTGGCCATGAACTTGGAGAGCGTCGGGTAGCCCAAGATGGCGTTGTAAGGCAGGCCGATGTGAGCCACGTCGAAGACGATGAACTCCGTACGGTAGTTCTTGCAGGTGCCGAAGGTGACGGGAAGGCGCACCTGCCCCAGGGGGACAGTGGAGCCGTCGGTGACGCCCGAGAAGGGCCTGGTGGGCATCAGGCGCTCGTAGGGCACTTGGAGCGTCTCGAAGGTCTCCACAGAGAGTACGTTGAGGCCTGCTCCACCGTCGATGAGCGTTTTGGTGACGGCCACATTGCTGATGGTAGGCGTACACAGCAGGGGGACGACGCCCAAGGCCTTCGTGGACTTGGGGTGGTCGTTGGCGTCGAAGGCGATGGGGAACTCAGACCACTTGAGGCGGCCGGCGGACTCGAGCGCCGAGAGGGCCGCGTTCACCTCCCGAGAGAACTGCTTGAAGTAGCGGTTGGATGGAGGGGCCTGGCCCCCGTCAAGGATGCAGGCCACCCTGTGGGACTCTTGGTAGCCCCCGGCGTTCTCAGCGGGAGGGGAGTCATTGGCGCGTATTGGGGCGGTGTTGGCTTGAGGGTCAGCCTGCCACGGCTGATTCTGCCAGCCCTGACGGTTGTTATCGCCGGCACCGTTGTTGTGGTTGTCGCCCCAGTGGCCACCTCCGCTGCCACCACCGCGGCCCTTGTCGCGCTCCTTGCGGTTGCCACGGCGCTCGGTGTGGCCCTCGCGAAGCAGCTTGAGCTCGTGGCAGTCTTCTGTGATGTGGGAGTTCACGTTGTGGTAGGCGCAAAAAGGACGGTCATCCTTCTTGGCCTCGCCATGGTCGTGGCCGCGCTTGTAGTCTGGCTGCGCCGCGAGCATGGCAGGGCCCTTGTGCTTGGTGTCCTTGCCCTTGGGTTTCGCCATGCCATGCTCAGCGTCAATGTCATTGTGGAGGAAGAGGCATCCCTCTTCGGCCTTGGCGCAACGGTCGGCGAGGACGAACAACTCTGCTGCAGAGTCGAGCTCGTCCCTGACTGAGAGCTTGTCGCACATCTTCACGTCCGTGACGACATTGGTGAAGGCGGAGACGATCGCGGCGTCGGAGGCCTTCGGGATCCTGTGGCGCACCTGGCTGAAGCGCTGGATGAACTTGCGAAGGGGCTCACCAGGGCGCTGCCGCACGGCCCGCAGGTCGTTGAGCATGAGGGGACGGTCGCTCGTGCCCTTGAAGTTGGCGACGAACTGCTTGCACAGGTCCTCCCACGAAGAGATGGACGCCTCGGGGAGGTTCATGAGCCATGAGCGCACAACATCCTTGAGGGCCATGGGGAACCAGTTCACCATGACCCGGTCGTCCCCCTTCGCGGCCTGGATGCTGATGGTGTAGAGCAGGAGGAACTCTGTGGGGTTAGCGCTCCCGTCGTAGTGCGGAGGGAGCTCTGGCTTGAACTTGGTGGGCCACACCACGCGGAGTAGCTCGGGGGCGGGGGCCAGGTAGCCCCCGTTGGTGACGGCGCCACCGTCGAGGGCCGCACGGTTCTGGCGCCCAGCCATGGCGACGTCATGGAGGACGCGGTCCTGGCGGTTGCGCGCCTTCTCGAGGACCACGCGCGCGTCCGGGGGTGCGCGATAGACAATCTGGCAGCTGTCGCCGTCGCCGTCCGGCGCGAGCGAGCCGCGGGACGGCTCCGGGGTGCGCGCTGCGGGGCGGCGCTCGGCCACGTCGCGGTCCGGAGGAGGAGGAGGAGGTGCGTCATGCCCAGCCTGGTCGGCGCGGGACGGGGGAGCAGGCAAGGAGCGGGAAGGCGCCTGGCCATCGCGCGCGGCGTCGACGAGCTCAGTGATGCGCCCGAGCCAGGCGTCGTAGCCGTCCTCGGTGGGACGATAGCGCAGCAGCTCTTGCGCCATGAGCAGCGCGGCGTGGGGAGCGGGAGGGTCGCGACGCGCAAGCGAGGTGGTGGCGGCGGAGCGGCCGTGCGCCTGCTCGTTCACCGACGGGTGGGCGGAGGAGGCCACCCGCTCCCCAACAGGCTCGGTGGCGGCGCGAGGGTGCCGCTTAGGGGCACCTCGGGCGGTGGGCGCCGCGTGGACCCTGGCGGCGGCTCGGCGCGCAGCGCGTTCCCGGCGAGCGGCGGCGTCGTCCATGTCGATGCTGACGCCGAGGTCGAAGGCGCGAAGACGGCAAGTCCCCCTACCTGGCGCGCCAAATGTCGGAGTCTAGGATCTGCGTCCAAGAAACTTCTCCAAGAACTTAGGGTTCAAACTCTGGGGGGCTTTGCTTGGCGACCTACGACACGACGGCAACTACGGCAGGATCACAATGGGCTCACTGGCTCTCACCGGACACGAAGGGGACACGCGAGCTACCCAGGTTTAGGCCACCGTGCGGTGTAATACCCTACTCCTGCCTGTCTTGGATTGCTGTGTAATGGAGAGCTTGTGGCTCGAGGTACACGAGGTGTGGGGAAGAATGAATCGATCCCCTTACATGGAAGCGGCCTTGCCCCTTTTGTAGTGCCTTGGTCCTCTTCCCCAAAAATATGAGCGGGAAAGGGTGGCCACAGGGCGGCAATTCAAAGGGGAACAGGCGCACATGCTTATCCTCACTAAAGGCGGCCTCCGCCTGATAAAGTAGTCTTCCTGACGTGCTGGTGGGCTTGGCGATGACCTCCGTCCTGGTGCGCCGATCCGTCCTGATCTTCTTTTTACCAAAGAGGAAATGCTTTGGGACTTGCTTTGGGGGAGGCAGACGCCGCTGCTCCCTTCTCACCAGAATGGAAACTGGGCTCGGTCACGCACCTCTGTCCTTATCCTGACAGCGGGACGTCACCCATATGTTGGGCGTGGAGCCCCGCGGCAGATGTCGTATGACCTGCTTCATGAGAAGGCCTCACGAGGGGAGCCTCGTGAGGCAACCTGGTGTTTGGCGGCCTCGGCAGGGCCTGACCTGGCGACGAGGGGCCTCGCGAGGCTCACCCCTCACGAGGCGGCTTCCTCCGAAGCGGCCGAGACAGGGCCGGCCCAAGCGTTGTCCTCCGGGCCAGAGGCAAACGGGCCGTGGTACCCTGGTGCCCACAGGGACGACAAACACCTTGTCAATATACGCACTCTGGCTTAATCCAATATGCTTTCTCAATCTATCTCTATAGATCTTGATTCCCAAAATATAAGCTGCTTCTCCCAAGTCCTTCATCGAAAAACTATTTTTCAATGAGTCCTTAACAGATTCAAGCATCTGAACATCATTTCCAATCAACAATATGCCATCCACATATAAGATCAGAAATGCTACTGAGCTCCCACTGACCTTCTTGAATACACAATGATCACAGTCGTTCTTGATGAAGCCAAACTCTTTGACTGCTTCATTAAAACGAATGTTCCAATTCCGAGATGCTTGCCTTAATCCATAAATGGATCTCTGAAGCTTGCGTACCATGCTAGAATTCTTTGGATCGACAAAACCCTCGGGCTATGTCATATACACGTCCTCGGTTAAATTTCCATTAAGGAAAGTCGTTTTGACATCCATCTGCCATATCTCATAGTCGAAATATGCAGCTATAGCAAGAATGATCCGAATTGATTTAGACATCACTAACGGTGAGTAAGTCTCATCGTAGTCAACTCCTTGAACTTGTCGATAACCTTTAGTGACAAGTCGAGCCCTATGGACTATGACATTTCCGTCCATATCAGTTTTGTTCTTAAAGATCCATTTGCACTCAATGGCTTGAACGCCATCGGGCAGATCAACCAAGTTCCAAACTTGATTATCATCCATGGACTTTAATTCGGATCTCATGGCCTCAAGACATAACTCGGAATCAGGGCTCACCATCGCTTCGGAATATGTAGTCGGCTCGTTGTTCTCCAAGAACAACACATTGCAGTCGTCCATATTGCGCAACCTTTCCGACCTCCGTGGACCCGGCGTCGACTCCACTACGGGTTCCCTGACTAACTCCGGTGTGACAGAATCACCTACCGGAACGTCCCCGTGTGGTTCTCGAATTTCTTCGAGTTGGGCCATCCTCCCACTAGCCTTCCGATTGAGAAACTCTTTCTCAAGGAAGACCCCAAGTCGAGCGACAAACACTTTGCCCTCTTCACGGTTGTAGAAGTCATTGTTGGAGATATGCCCTAGAGGCAATCATGTGATGATGATATTTCCCTATGTATTCATGAGTCTTTTGTATTGTCCTCGAACATCATCAATGATATGTATCAATAAGTATGTGACTTGTTTGTGGAACTATGTATTGTATGATGATTGTTCTAATGGTCCCTAGTTGATAAGGTTATGCGGACACATATCCTTGACTAGTATACGACTCGGTTGATGACTATGTTTCACAAGTTATGTGCATGGAGATGCTAAACCGATAGTATGGACTCAGGGATGGAGATCACCGAGTCGGACAGACCCACTTTGAGACGCAGCGAGATAATGTCATCTGTTAGTCTCAAGTACAATGTCTATGCCATGTCCTAGACCTGAGGTCCTCGCATGTTCTCGGGATGAGGATCGACTCACTTAGGGTCTATCAAACGCTACTCCGTAACTCGGTAGTTATAAAGGTAGCTTTCGGGCGAGTCGTGATACATGCCGCGAGACATGGCTGACCAAGATGGGATTTGCCCCTCCTATATGGAGTGATATTCTCTGGGCCCTCTCGAGTGATCAGATTCGAAAAGCATGGCCATGCAACTTGGGTTAAGTGTTAACCCAGTTCGGGAATCTGTATCACGGTTTCGAGAAGAGAGGTCAAGCTACCACAAGGGTGACAAGTACTCGCCTTGAGCTCGACAACATATATCATGAGGCAAAAGGAATGTTGCATATGACACATTGTCGAGGTTCGTCAAACGACTTTACGCACACATCGGAGTTGGCACGTTCTGCTAGGAGCCGCTACCAACTATCGACTTCGGTCGTGTCCATGTGTACATGAACCTATAGGGTCGCACACTTAAGAGGCTGCAGCCCATTTGGATTGGATCCGAGTGGAAAATGGATGTAGACTCCTAGTGGGCTCAAGTGTTGAGCCCACCTCGGAGGTCTATATAAAGGGGAGTGGGCACACCACTTAGGGTTGATCTTTTTCCACCCGGGATAGCTGCTACTTGTAGACTGCGTTGGTATTTCCCCGAAGAGGAGAGGATGATGCAGTATAGTTGAGATAAGTATTTCCCTAAGTTAAGAACCAAGGTTATCAATCCAGTAGGAAAACCAAGCAAAATCCCGTTAAGCGCACCTGCACACACAAGAGCAAACACTTGCACCCAACGCAAATAAGAGGGTTGTCAATCCTCCTAGCGGTTATTTGCAATGATTAAATCTGATAGGGATAAATAGATAAACTAAAATACTAAATAAAATAAAAGTAAATAAATTACAGCAAGGTATTTTTGATTTTAATATATGATAAAAATAGACCCGGGGGCCATAGTTTTCACTAGAGGCTTCTCTCTCGAACAGATAGCATACGGTGGGTAAACAAATTACTGTTGGGCAATTGATAGAAAAGCAAATAATTATGATGGATTCATGGCAATGATCATGTATATAGGCATCACGTCCGAGACAAGTAGACCGACTCCTGCCTGCATCTACTACTATTACTCCACCCATCGACCGCTATCCAGCATGCATCTAGGGTATTAAGTATGAAACAGAGTAACGCCTTAAGCAAGATGACATGATGTAGACAAAGTAAACTCAAGCAATATGATTAAACCCCATCTTTTTATCCTTAATGGCAACAATACAAATACGTGTCATGTCCCTTTCTGTCACTGGGATTGAGCACTGCAAGATTGAACCCATCACAAAGCACCTCTCCCATTGCAAGATAAACCAATCTAGTTGGCCAAACCAAATCGATAAATCGGAGAGAAATACAAAGCTATAATAATCATGCATAAAAGATTTTAGAGAAGACTCAAATATTTCTCATGAATAATCTGATCATAAACTCACAATTCATCGGATCCCAACAAACACACCTCAAAAGAAGATTACATCGGATAGAACTCCAAGAACATCGAGGAGAACATGGTATTGAAGATCAAAGAGAGAGAAGAAGCCATCTAGCTACTAGCTATGGACACATAGGTCTATGGTAAACTACTCACACATCATTGGAAGGGCAGCAAGGTTGATGAAGAAGCCCTCCGTGATCGATTCCCCCTCCGGCAGAGTACCGGAAAAGGCCTCCAGATGGGATCGCATAAGAACAGAGGCTTGCAGTGGCGGAAAGGTTTTCTCTTCTGTCTCCTTGGTATATTGGGAATTTATAGCGCTGGAATTAGGTCAGGAGGGGCTACGAGGGGCCCACAAGCCTGGGGGGCACGCCCTACCCCCCTGGGCGCGCCCTCTAGGCTTGTCGCCTTCTCGTGGCTCTTTTGGTCTTCTCCCGAAGCTTCGTAGGTCTCTTCGGGTCCAGAAAAAATTAATCCAAAGTTTTTTTTCTCGTTTGGACTCTTTTTGATAATGATTTTCTGAAAAGGCAAAAACAAGTAGAAAACAGCAACTGGCATTGGGCACTGGGTTAATAGGTTAGCCCCAAAAAATGATATATAATGGCATATAATTGCATATAAAAATTCCAAGATTGATACTATAATAGCATGGAATAATCAAAAATTATAGATACGTTGGAGACGTATCAACAGCCGCCGCCACAACTCCCCACGCCCATGCCGCGCGACCGGACCTAGCAATCCGCCGCCCGATGCTGCTCCCCGCACGTGTGGATACCTTGGAGGCATCGCATCTGCGGTGCTCGGACGAACCGTTCGAGGGATTCATGAGGTACCGTTCATGGGAGATCACCGTTCGCGGGTCTTCACGGTTCGCGGGAGATCGGCGACGCGAGGAGGAGACGCCTCGGGAGATCGACTACACGCATCACCAACTCTACTTCCGCTGCGGTGACTGCGCGTCTAGTGGTAAACCCGATCCCGTGATCTATTTCCAGCAGCAAGATCTTGGGTGCGCGGCAGAAAAAAATTATTTGGCGCTAGCGTAGCGTACCGCGTGTTCCAACAGTGGCATTAGAGCCTATGCTGCGTGGTCTTTGATTCGGTGTAGAATTTGCATATGATGATATGTAGATTAGTTTATGTACTGGCCGATGAGATCAGTTGTCAATATGATTGACTGTACATGGTGTCAGGTGTTCAGAATTGTGATCAATTTTTCGGTGATCGTGTTGCGGAGGTCATGACACACATTACCCCTACCGGTCGATTTCCGCCATCGGGGTAGACAGTGGAACGTAAAGCCGGTCACAACATGCGAAGACCAATGAGATTGGTCGAATCAGAAAGATGGTCTAAATTTGGCAAATATGATTTGCCGGTGAAAATTCCAGTGTAAAAATGCATAGATTAGATACCGCGAGGGGCCAGCCCCCTCGACCCCCGCAGGGGCGCTGCCCCTTGACCCCGCGGGGGGCTAAGCCCCCTCGACCCCCATTGCGTTAATCTCTTAGGGCGGGCCTATAAAATTAGGGTGACACTAGATCTCCTTGAAGTGATGGGTTTGTGTTGGACAGTTACATGCGAAGCATTGGTTGACTTGTCATGGCTATCAAAACAGTTTTCGGCCACGAGGCATAGGAGTTGGCGCGGCATGAGATGTCCCCAACAACAAGAGTCGTATGGAGATACGATTAGCAAGAGTTGCTTACCGAGTGATCTCGTCTTCTAGCAGTGATGCAAAAGCTCACTAGTTGACATGTTGATCTTGGATCTTGAATCACTAAGTATCAACGAAGGGATGTTGATTTTAGTGGGAGTAATGATCTTATTAAAATGTTTAATATGAATTACTCTTCATGAATACATGTCTTAGTGTTTTGCATATTTCTGTTGTAGATCAATGGCACCACCTGCTCAAGTTACTCCTTTTGCGTTGAAATCAATCCTGGAAAAAGATAAATTGAATGGAACAAACTTTACCACCTGGTATAGAAACCTGAGAATTACTCTTAGGCATGAGAAAAAGGAACAAGTTCTAGAGAATCTGCTTCCAGAGGAACCTGCAGATAATGCTAATGCCACAACCAGAAATGCCTACCAGAAACTCATTGATGAATCAAACGAGATCAGCTGTCTCATGCTGGCTTCTATGGAGCCCGATCTGTAGCAGCAGTTCAAAAATATTGAGGCTTTCGATATGATCGAGAACCTCAAAAGCATGTTTCAAATGCAGGCTAGGACCGAATGGTTCAACGTCTGGCGATCCTTGATGGATTGTAAGCTGAAAGAAGGTGATCCACTGAGCCCGCATGTGATCAAGATGATTGGGTACATGCAAGCTTTGGATCGGTTGGGCTTCCCACTTGGGGACGAGTTGTCCACAGATACAATTTTGGGTTCTCTTCCGGATAGCTATGGGACGTTCATCTCGAACTACCATATGCATGGGATGGAAAAGAAGCTCACTGAATTGCATGGGATGCTCAAGGTGGTAGAGCAGGATATCAAGAAAGGTACGCATCGTCAAGTGTTGATGGTGCAAAACTCGGCTAAGTTCAACAAGAGCTGGTCCAAGAAAGAGGCTAAGGCAAAGGGCAAGGAGAAGGAGGCAACTCCAACTGCCGCCGCTGCGCCTAAGTCAGGG
Source organism: Elymus sibiricus (assembly GCA_039707655.1). Taxonomy (NCBI): domain Eukaryota; kingdom Viridiplantae; phylum Streptophyta; class Magnoliopsida; order Poales; family Poaceae; genus Elymus; species Elymus sibiricus. The sequence continues at coordinate 340,087,497 of CM077666.1, read as the reverse complement.
CCGGCCTCAGGGACCGTTTGCTTTCACTGCAAGGAAACTGGACACTGGAAAAGGAACTGCAGCAAGTGGCTTGTCGAGAAGGGCAAGAAGACTGGAAGTGTGACTTCTTCTTCAGGTACACTTGTTGTATATGTTATCGACATTTATCTTGCTGATGTTTCTAGTAGCTCTTGGGTATATGATACCGGATCGGTTGTTAACATATGCAACTCGATGCAGGGGCTAAGCAGAACTAGGAATGTCGCAAGAGGAGAAGTTGACATACGTGTCGGGAATAAAGCAAGAGTTACTGCATTGGCCCTCGGCACTATGCAACTTAATTTACCTTCAGGATTTGTAATGGAACTTGATAATTGTTATTATGTTCCTGCTTTGAGTCGAAACATTCTTTATGCCTCATGTTTGATGAGACAAGGTTATGAATTCAGTATTAAGGACAATGGTTGTTCTATTTACTTGAATAATATGTTTCATGGCTTTGCACCCGTTGTGAACGGGTTATTTATCCTAGATCTTGAAGGTGAGTCAGTCTATAACATAAATGTCAAGAGGCATAAGCCTAACAAAATAAATCTAACTTACATCTGGCATTGTCGACTAGGACACATTAGTCAAAAGCGCATGAAGAAGCTCCATGATGATGGAATTCTAACTTTGTTTGATTTTGAATCATTCGAGACATGCGAGTCTTGCCTACTCGGCAAGATGACTAAGACTCCTTTTGCAAAGAGTTGCGAGAGGGCATCCGAGCTGTTGAAACTTATACATAGTGATGTATGTGGACCAATGAGCACGACCGCCAGAGGTGGTTTCCAATACTTCGTGACTTTTACTGACGACTTGAGTAGATATGGATATATCTACTTGATGAGGCACAAGTCAGAAACTTTTGAAAAGTTCAAGGAGTTTCAGAACAAAGTGGAAAATCAACTCGGAAAGAGAATCAAACTTCTACGATCTGATCATGGCGGTGAGTATATGAGCTAGGAGTTTGATGATCATCTGAAGAGTCGTGGAATAGTTCCACAACTAACTCCTCCGAGTACGCCACAGAGAAATGGCGTGTCGGAACGGAGGAATCGGACTCTATTGGACATGGTCCGATCAATGATGAGTCAGTCGGATTTACCCTTGTCATTTTGGGGATACGCTCTAGAAACTGCAGCTTTCACACTAAACAGGGTACCATCAAAGTCCGTAGATAAGACACCATATGAGATATGGACTGCGAAGAGTCACAGTTTGTCTTTTCTGAAGGTTTGGGGATGTGAAGCATATGTCAAGCGACTCCAGTCAGACAAGCTCACACCCAAATCAGACAAGTGCATATTCGTGGGTATCCAAGGGAAACCTTGGGATATTACTTCTACAACCATGAAGAGGGCAAAGTGTTTGTCGCTCGACATGGAGTTTTCTTTGAGAAAGAGTTTCTCAATCTGAAGGCTAGTGGGAGGACGGTCCGGCTCGAAGAAATTCAAGAACCACACGGGGACGTTCCGGTAGGTGATCTGTCACACCGGAGTTAGTCAGGGAACCTGTAGTGGAGTCGATGCCAGTTCCACGGAGGTCGGAAAGGTTGCGCAATATGCACGACTATCATGTGTTGTTCTTGGAGAACAGCGAGCCGACTACGTATGCAGAAGCAATGGTGAGCCCTGATTCCAAGTTATGGCTTGAGGCCATCAGATCTGAATTAAAGTCCATGGATGACAATGAAGTTTGGAACTTGGTTGATTTGCCAGATGGCGTTCGAGCCATTGAGTGCAAATGGATCTTTAAGAAGAAAACTTATATGGACGGAAATGTCATAGTCCATAATGCCCGACTTGTCGCTAAAGGTTATCGACAAGTTCAAGGAGTTGACTACGATGAGACTTACTCACCGGTAGCGATGCCTAAATCAATTCGGATCATTCTTGCTATAGCTGCATATTTCGACTATGAGATATGGCAGATGGATGTCAAAACGGCTTTCCTTAATGGAAATTTAACCGAGAATGTGTATATGACACAACCCAAGGGTTTTGTCGATCCAAAGAAGTCTAGCATGGTATGCAAGCTTCAGAGATCCATTTATGGATTGAGGCAAGCATCTCAGAATTGGAACATTCATTTTAATGAAGCGGTCAAAGAGTTTGGCTTCATCAAGAACGATTGTGATCATAGTGTATCCAAGAAGGTCAGTGGGAGCTCAGTAGAATTTTTGATCTTATATGTGGATGACATATTGTTGATTGGAAATGATGTTCAAATGCTTGAATCTGTCAATGACTCATTGAAAAATAGTTTTTTGATGAAGGACTTGGGAGAACCAGCTTATATTTTGGGAATCAAGATCTATAGAGATAGATCGAGAAAGCTTATTGGATTAAGCCAGAGTGCGTATATAGACAAGGTGTTGAAGCGGTTCAACATGCAAGATGGCAAGAAGGGTTTCTTGCCCATGTCACATGGCATTAGTCTTAGCAAGTCTCAGAGTCCTTCGACTCCTGATGAGTGAAGATGCATGGATGGGATTCCGTATGCTTCGGCTGTTGGGTCCATCATGTATGCTATGGTATGTACTCATCCCGATGTTAGCTTTGCTCTCAGCGTGGTGGGCAGATACCAGGCTGATCCAGGTGAGAGTCACTGGACATCGGTTAAGAATATCCTTAAATACTTGAGAAGGACTAAGGATATGTTCTTGGTTTATGTAGGTGAGGATGAGCTCGTTGTAAAGAGTTACACCGATGCTAGTTTCCAAACCGATAGGGATGATAGTTGATCGCAATCGAGGTTTATGTTCATTCTGAACGGAGGAGCAGTGAGCTGGAGGAGTTCCAAGCAAGATACGGTAGCTGATTCTATAACAAAGGCCGAGTACATTGCGGCTTCTGAAGCTGCAAAAGAAGGTGTTTGGGTGAAATTTTTTATTTCTGATCTTGGTGTGGTTCAGAGTGCATCCAATCCATTGGACCTCTATTGTGATAATAGTGGTGCTGTGGCGCAAGTCGAGGAACCACGGAACCATCATAAAACCCAACACATACTCAGGCGTTTTAACCTTATTCGCGACATTGTCGAGAGAGGTGATGTAAACATATTCAAGGTACACACGGATGCAAATGTTGCTGATCCATTGACGAAGCCTCTCCCAGGGCCGAAGCATGAGGCGCACATGAGTTCCATGGGCATACGATGCCTAAATGATTGATTCTAGTGCAAGTGGGAGACTGTTGGAGATATGCCCTATAGGCAATCATGTGATAATGATATTTCCCTATGTATTCATGAGTCTTTTGTATTGTCCTCGAACATCATCAATGATATGTATCAATAAGTATGTGACTTGTTTGTGGAACTATGTATTGTAAGATGATTGTTCTAATGGGCCCTAGTTGATAAGGTTATGCGGACACATATCCTTGACTAATATACGACTCGGTTGATGACTATGTTTCATAAGTCATGTGCATGGAGATTCTAAACTGATATTATGGACCCGGGGATGGAGATCACCGAGCCGGACAGACCCACTTTGAGACGCAGCGAGATAATGTCATTTGTTAGTCTCAAGTACAATGTCTATGCCATGTCCTAGACCTGAGGTCCTTGCATGTTCTCGGGATGAGGGTCGACTCACTTAGGGTCTATCAAACGCTACTCCATAACTGGGTAGTTATAAAGTAGCTTTCGGGTGAGTCGTGATACATGCCGCGAGACATGGCTGACCAAGATGGGATTTGCCCCTCCTATACAGAGAGATATTATCTGGGCCCTCTCGAGTGATCAGATTCGAAAAGCATGGTCATGCGACTTGGGTTAAGTGTTAACCCAGTTCGGGAATCTGTATCACGGTTTCGAGAAGAGAGGTCAAGCTACCACAAGGGTGACAAGTACTCGCCTTGAGCTCGACAACATATATCATGAGGCAAAAGGAATGTTGCATATGACACATTGTCAAGGTTCGTCAAACAACTTTACACACACATGGGAGTTGGCACGTTCTGCTAGGAGCCGCTACCAACTATCGACTTCGGTCGTGTCCATGTGTATGTGAACCTATAGGGTCGCACACTTAAGGGGCTGTAGCCCATTCGGATTGGATCCGAGTGGAAAATGGATGTAGACTCCTAGTGGGCTCAAGTGTTGAGCCCACCTCGGAGGTCTATATAAAGGGGAGTGGGCGCACAGTGGAGACCCGACCTCGGGAGATGTCTTCGCTTCGCGGCGCCATTCGGTGGGCCGCATCTTGGGCCTTCGCCAGGCGTCGATCCTTGGGCCGCAGACAGATGGGCCGGGATACCCCGGTTACCAATGGCCCGACAATAGCCCCCAGGCCCATGGCGCGCGCGTTCCCGCCCGTTGGGAGCGCAACGCCACGGGCCCTAACAGACCACGAGGCCCAGGCTTGACGCGTGGCGCACGACGGGACGTGGGACGCCCCCACTTCCCCACTACGCCTCGGTAACCGCCCGCGCCTGCCATAAAGCCTGCCCGCGCGGGGCGCAGGCCATCATTGCTTCCTCTGCTGCCTCTTCCAACTCCTGATCTCACGCGCCTTCTTCCCCGAGCGCCGCTCCTTCCTTCTTTGTTCCCAAGCTCCACCTCGCAGTAATGGCGCCCGCCGGCAAGAAGGGCAATGCGACGGCCACGGCACCGAGCGCGCCGGCCGTGGAGCCGGCTCTGTTGCCGTCCATCATCGCGAACCGAGAAGGCCTGCACAAGGTGCTCTCGTTGGTCGCCAGCGACCAGAACGACCACGGGGCGACGAAGATCTGGCCGGGCGCACGCGCACAGCGCGATCTGGAGGCGACGACGTTCCCCTTCTTCGTCCACAACGTCTACGCTAGCTTGGTGCCGCCGTTCTCGGAATTCTTCAACGCCATCCTCTCCCACTACCAAATCCAAGCTCTCCACCTCCAGCCCAACTCCATCTTCCTCCTCGCCATCTTTGCCTTCTACTGCGAGGCCTTCGTGGGCGTGATGCCCTCGGTGTCACTCTTCCGCCACTTCTTCAGCCTGCGGATCTCCGCGGCGAACCACCGCTCCGCGTGCGCCTCATTCCTCGCTGTCAAGGCAATGGAGAACGGCATCATCAGCCTGAAGATCCCGAAGAAGGTGGAGGGCCACCGGCGGTGCTGGATCTACATGGATGTGCGCGCGTGCAACCAGCTATTCATGGAGCCGACGGCCCCCGCCGTGAAGAGCTCGGGGTGGGAGCATGAGAAGCTCACCGACCCGAGGCTGGTGCCCGTCTGGGAGCGGCTGGCAGACCACAAGGCGGCGCGCCTCACGGGGGCGATGGTCATCAAGGAGTATTTGCACAGGCGCATCGCGCCGCTCCAACTGCACTCGCGCCCGGTGTGGAAGATCACCGGCTCGAGGGACCCCATGTGGCTGAGCATCGCCAGCCTGAAGTCGAGCGTGGTGGACGGGATCATGCACATCATGCTTGGCAGCACCGCGGGAGACCCGCCCAAAGATGCGCTCCCACTGTACCGCTACGAGGGGACAAAGGAGCTGGTCGCGGAGATGCCAGTCTTCGACGAGTGGGTCCTCGTGCCGGAAGGGCATGAGGGGCCTCGCGAGAACCCAATCGTGGTGGTCCCTGGTGCGGAGAGTCTGGATGATTCCGATGCCTCGGGCGGCGGCGCGGAAGGAAGTGAGGGCGGTCCCGCCACGCGGACCCGACGCCAGCTCCTCCGCGACCTTGAAGACGACGACGACGATGACGCCCGGTTCAGGGTCATCCCCTCCCATTTCGCCGAAGCGGGCGACAGAGGAAGCTCCAGCGCAGCAGCCGTCGAGCCGCGCACAGAGGAGATGGACGCCGGCGGCAGGGACATCGTGCCCTCCGCGGAGGACGCTGGCGCGGGCGCAGGGGCGACCGAGCCCCCCACCAAGGAGGACGACGACGAGGACCGGGCCGGCGGGCCTCGGAAGGGCGGCTCAGGGGGCAGCCTCAAGAGGAAGCCTCGCGAGGGCGACAGCGAGGACCACTCGCCATCAGCCCTGAAGAAGAGAAAGTGGGTCGCCAATGACGAGTAAGTGCTTCCCTCACCTATTCCCCTTTGGCATTTGCTCCGCGGCCCGGGGCTGAGCCTTCGGCTTACGCAGGGCATCCACGAAGAAAGAGAAGAAGAAGAAGAAGACGACGACAAAGAGGACCCCTGCCCCGGAGGAGGCCCTGGCGCCCGCCGCGGGCGCCGAGGGGCGAGAAGAAAACACCCGTCGCTCCGATGCCGGGATGGAGAGCGCGGTGGCGGAGGAGGAGCAAGCGGCCCCACCGGAGCCACAGGCGGACACGGCTCCTAAGGCCGGGGGCGCCGAGCCTCGGGAGGCAGCCTCCGGAGGCAGCGCTATGGCCCCTGAGGCGCCTGCTGTGGAAGCGGACTTGGAGATGGGGGAGGCGGAGGTGCCAACTCCTCTGCCGAGCACCCCAGACGCCAAGGGCGCTCCTGGCAGCCTTGTGCGTGAGCCAGAGCACGGGGCCCCCGATGCAGGCGCGGCGAGCCCGCGAGCCGCGCCACCACAGCAGGAGGAGGAGGAGGAGCCGGTGAATCCCCCACTGGTGACGGACGGCGCCGGGCCCTCCCAGGCCATGACAGCAGAGGGCGGCGAGGAGTCGGACCCTGCCTGGGTCCTGACTGTAGGATCGAAAGTATGTCTAGAGGGGGGGTGATTAGACTACTTGACCAAATAAAACCTAACCTTTTCCCAATTTTAGTTGTAGGCAGATTTTAGCAATAATACAAGTCAAGCATCACCCTACACATGCAATTCTAAGAGTATAGCAGCGGAAAGTAAGCAATTGCATATGTATGTAAAGGAGGGGATCGGAGATTTCAAGCGCAATGAAGACACGGTGGTTTTTGGCATGGTTCCGATAGGTGGTGCTATCGTACGTCCACGTTGATGGAGACTTCAACCCACGAAGGGTAACGGCTGCGCGAGTCCACGGAGGGATCCACCCACGAAGGGTCCACGAAGAAGCAACCTTGTCTATTCCACCATGGCTTACGTCCACGAAGGACTAGCCTCACTCAGGGTATATCTTCACGAAGTAGGCGATCTCCTTGCCCTTACAAACTCTTGGTTCAACTCCACATCATGTCGGAGGCTCCCAAGTGACACCTAACCAATCTAGGAGACACCACTCTCCAAAAGGTAATAGACGGTGTGTTGTTGATGAACTCCTTGCTCTTGTGCTTCAAATGATAGTCTTCCCAGCACTCAAACAACTCCTCACAGATTTGGCTATGGTGGAAGAGGATTTGAGTGGAAAGCAACTTGGGAAAGGCTAGAGATCAAGGTTCAAATGGTAGGAATGGAATAGATTGATCTCAACACATGAGTAGGTAGTTCTCTCTCAGAAAATGTATGGTGGAAGTGTAGGCACATTCTGATGGCTCTCCTCACTGAGAAGGAAGTGGTGGAGGGGTATATATAGCCTCCACACAAAATCCAACCGTTACACACTTTTGACCCAACTCGGTGGCACCAAAACCATAATCTCGGTAGCACCGAACTGTGTAAAAGATATGAACTTTAGGAATCTCGGTGGGACCGATAGGAACAACTCGGATGGACCGAAGTGCAATGGCTAGGGCAAACCTTATCTCGGTGGCACCGATTGCATCAACTCGGTAGGACCGAAGTGACACAATAAGGCAACAGAGAGTTGGCAAGCCATCTCGGTGAGACCGATTTGCAAAACTCGGTGAGACCGAAGTGAGTGCAAACGATTACAGAGAGTTTGCAAGGCCATCTCGGTGGGACCGAGATCCATTTTGGTGGATGCGATTTGTTAGGGTTTTGGCAGTGGCTAAGACTTGGTGAACTCGGTGGGGCCGGATAGAGAATTTCGGTGGGGCCGAGTTGGAATGTAGGTTTAGGACATATTTGGGTAGAGAAAGTGGTTGAGGGTTTAGGAGTACTGTCACTAAGCACTTGAGCAAAAAGACCATTAAGCAACACCTCATCCCCTTTTAATAGTATTGGCTTTCCTATGGACTCATTGTGATCTTGGATCACTAAACGAAAAATGTAGAGTCTTGATCTTTTGCCAATCCTTGTCCTTAGCATTTTGAGGGGTCCACATCTCTAGTCCATGCCATACCAATCATTGAACATCCTGAAATCTTTAACTTGAATGGACATTAGTTCAATGAGATATATGTTGTTATGAATTACCAAAACCACCAAGGGAGCAAATGTGCTTTCAATCTCCCCCTTTTTGGTAATTGATGACAACATATAGATCAAAGCTTCGACAAAAGATTAAATGAATGAAATACATCCTCGCTTTGAGAAGTATGTGATAAGCAAGAGCTCCCCCTAAATTTGTGCATTATTAAAAATTTGCGTTTGAATGCAAATGCACAATCGATTAGGCTCATGGGTTACTCTTCCATGTCACATACATCTTGGTGGAGTGCGCAAAATGATATGAGTGAAATAGTAAGCACCCATCACCAACATAAGTGAGTGATCATACAAGATAATGATAGAGATGAGCATATATCAGCACAATAAGCATAGTATGACCAATCACATGAAGCATAATATCTCACAAGCATAAACGACAGAATATCTCACACGCACTGTGTCGTGGGAAACAGACACCTATGGGATCGCTATCGAGTGGATCCCTTTACGGTTTGGCAAGGGGAGAGGATTACACAAAGAGCAGAACTAACGAGCAGCGCACGGGGATTTACCCAGGTTCGGGCCGCACGGATGCGTAAAACCCTACTCCTGCTTTGATTGTATTAATTGTGTTCTTGGCCAAGTTCTGGGAGCTACAGTACTTAGTGGCTACACAAACAGAATGGGCCCTCTGAAGTCCCCTCTCTCTGTACACCTCAGGCCTCCTTTTATATGGGTCAAAGGGGCTACCACAGTGGCGTACGAGATAAGGCATGAGGTGGAAAGTAGCTACAGTGTTATCATACCTAACCCTGACGGCTTAGGACAAGCTCATTAAATGCACCGTGAGGTGTCCGTCGAGGTGTCCCTCAGCGTCTTGGGCTTGGAAAAGCTTTACAGGGGATGGGCAAAAGCAGCCATCCCATTAGCACCGCTTAAGCATCTCGTGGCCAGCATCACACCACGTCACCATGAGGACAAGCCCTAAACGACAAGGCTGGCCGCTGCACTGGACCGGGGCTGAATCCTTGCCGGGCCCGGGGCTTGCCGGGACCGAATCCTTGCCGAGCCCGGGGCTTGCCGGGATCGGGTCTTGCCGGGTGCGAGGCCTTGCCGGCAAGGGTCTTGCCGGGCCTCCGCAACCCTTTGGCTTTCTGTCTTCTGGCCTGATCGTTGACTTGAACGTCTCCTTGGCATCTTAGTCTCGTGATTACTCATAGCTATTCCCCGGCAAGGCTTGCCGTGGTACGGCTACAACTGCCCGTGCACAAGTAAGGGGTACTAAAAAGACCCATACTTTAATACACCGACAGGAGCCCCCGGGCCTAGGCCATACACGGGTGCCAGGCCTGTTGGGCTAGGCCCAAAACAGTGCACGGGCACGCGTGGTAGGGAATAACCGCCCGCAATCATTATCTCTTTTACCACGCCCCTCCACTATGCGCATTAATCGCACGACGTGGGAGACGTGGGCGGAAACTCCACTGCAAAAGCGGGCGGTAAAGAGCCTGCCTCGCGCCTTCCCCATAAAAAAGGGAATCGCAGAGGGCACTGCTCATTTACCCCCTCCGCCTTTCCAATCTCAATCTCAGAGCCGTCGCCATCGTCTTCTTCCTCGCGCCCAAAAGCAGAGCTTTCCTTCCTCCACCCTCCTTCACCGCGCTCTCGACGCCTTCAGCGCCCACTTTCATAGCCACCATGCCGCCCAAGTCGAGCAAGGGCAAGGCGGCGGAAGCGGCCGCCGCGGAGAGCAGGTTGGCGAAGATGCGGAAGGAACGCGCTGTCTTCCCCTCGACGATTGATGCGGAGACCTTGAAGAAGAGGTACCAGTTCGCATGGGCGACTGAGACCACGGCGCATCCAGCCACCAAAGTGAGTGTAGCTTCTCGTAAGGCAGAGCCAGGAGATTATCCCTTCTTTGCCGATTACTTCTGGTGCGGCCTCTGTCCTCCGTACTCGGATTTCTTCGTAGATATCATGCTCACCTACGGCTTCCAGCTGCTAGATTTCACGCCGAATGCCGTGACTTGCATGTCCGTCTTCGCGCACCTTTGCGAGAATTTTGTCGGGGTCATCCCGAGCACTGCACTTTTCCGGCACTACTTCTACCCCCGCATCCAAAAGGGCGACACCCTCTCCGGCAGCATCACTTGGATTCCGAGGACGGCGACCAAGGAGGCGTACCCAGAGGGGCTCTACTGCGAGAGATGGGATGAGTGGCGCGGCAAGTGGTGTTGGGTCTGGGAAAAGGAGCCCAAACCGTTCTGCGAGGTGCGGAAGCAGAAGGTGGTCCGTGGCAAGGATTGGAGCGCCGCGGACCCTGACGACATCAAGCTCACCATCGCCATCACCAGGATACTGCGCCTCAAGGCTGCCGGGTTGAAGGTGGAGATGATTGCTTCAGATTTCCTTCGCCGGCGCATCGCCCCATTGCAGAACAAGGGGCGCCCTGCCTGGGAGTACATGAACGCTGCCGACTTCATGAGGGTGCCGCCTGGGCTGGATAATGATCTGACAGCCATGGGGCACGCAGCCCTCTGCCAACAGCTGTTCAAATCTGGAGCAGTGGGAGACTTGCCAGCAGGCGTCGTCCCACTATGCAACAACTCGTCGCTGACCTCCATCATCGCCATGATGCCGGTGCTCAATGCCCATAGCATCGACGAGAGGTGGATCGAGCCGTCCGCGGAGCAGGCGCTGGCGTTCTTCGACAACTTGACGGAGAAGGCCATCCGCGAGGAGAACCTTGTCCGCGCCACCACGGAGGAGGAGCTCGCCTACATCGCCAGCAGGGCAGAAGAGGCGAACCTTGCCGAAGAAGCCGGCAGCGCTGAGTCCAGCGAAGGCGAGGACTCGCTGCGGGAAGACCTCGCCGGGCGAGATAAGGCTGCCGGGGAGCCGAGCGGAGCCGCTGCCGGGAGCTCTTCTGCCGGAGGCACCGCCGAAGAGGAAGAAGAGGAGGAGGAAGAGCCCCCAGCTCTTCAACACAGCAAGAGGCGCATCCTCCGGAAGAACGCCACTGGCGCTCCAGCCCGCCAACCTTCCTCAAGCAGCGAGGCTTCCGGCAAAGGGGCGGCCGGCGAGGCCGCACCACAACCTGCCGCTGCCAAGCAGCCCAGGACCACTCCTCCTCCTCCGTCAGGTACCGCGGCGGGGGTCGGCTTTGACCTCTCCGCCATCAGCTCCGAGGAAGAAGAAGAAGAGTAAGAGTCCCGCCACAGCTTCGATTCTTATCCTTCTAGTTTTGCTTGATTAACTTGCTCTGTTTTTGCCTCCTCAGGGATACGGAGACTCTGGCGCAGAGAATGGCGAAGAGGGCTAAGACCTCAACAAGCGTCGAGCCGCCGGCAAGCACCTCGGGCACACCGGAAATGGTTCTCGTCAGCTCGGAGTCAAGCCCAGAATGCAACCCTCGATGCAGCCCTCGATGCAGCCCCCGGCGCAGCCCCCAGCGTGAGTCTTCTACTCACTACCCACTGGCGCGTGCCGGGGTGTGCATCTTCTCTGCTGACATCTCCGGGCGTGCATGAGCGGAGCAACAGCGAGAAGCAACAGCGGGAGCTGCCTCTGACATGCCACCTCCGTCAACCACACCGCCCAGGGGCGAGTCCTCGGGCAAGCTCTACCACGACGATAAGAAGGGGCCGGCAAGCGTAAGCTCCAGCAACCCCTTCCCTGACGCAGGTAAATGGCTCAGCCCAGAACTCTTGTCGCTTTGGTTTTTCTTCTTTTCGTCTTCTTGAACTTCCTTCCCAGCTTCATCTTAATTAACTCCTTGGCTTTCAATCTTCTTCTGACAGAGCTCATGGACACTGACGTTGTCATTGAAGAGACTGCCAAGGATGCCGCCACTGAAGCCGACAAGGTTGCTGCCGAAGAGGCCGCCAAGCATGCCGCCGTCGAGGCCGCCAAAGCTGCTGCCGCCGAGGCTGCTGCCGTTGAGGCCGCCAAGGCCGCTGCCGCCGAGGCCGCCAAGGCCGCTGCCGCTGAGGCCGCCAAGGCCGCGCAAGAGGAGGCCGCCAAGGTGTCCACCGAGGGAGCTGGTGAGGAGACCCGCGGCCATACTGATGGCGCTTCCGCTGCAGGAGCGCCAGGCGCTTCTACTGCCGCGGGGCCTTCGACTGCCGAAGACCAACCCTCGTCGACCCAGGCCCCTTCCTCAAGCCAATACATCAGGGCCGGCAAAAACGTTGTCAGCATGCCGGGGTCGGCAAACATCGAAGAGCTGGTTGAAGGAGAACATCTTGACGGGGAAATTATCGTCGCCACCGCCAGCGAGCTCAAGGAGGAGCAGCTACTCCAAGCCATGAATGACAACTATCGGAAGCTCCAAACGCTCTACCGCGCCCGGAAGGAGAAACTGGACTCCCGGGCAGCGCTCGTCGAGGCAGCGGAAGGAGACTTCCAACAACGCGTCACGGAGACACAGGCTTGGTACGGCGAGGCCCTCCAAGAGCTGAATGTTTATCGGGAGCAGCTGGCGGAAGAGCGGAACATCCTCCTACTGAAGCAATCAGACATCGAGAAAGCGCAGGAGGAGGCCGCCCAGCAAGCCGCCGCGGCAGAAGCTCTCTTGACGCAGCGCCGCATCAGCCTTGACGCCCAAGAAGAGGACCTTGCCGCGCGCGAGGCGGCGCTTGCCGCCAAGCTTCGCAACAAGGATGAAGAGCTCGAAAGTCTTGTTGCACGGCGGGTCCAGGAGCTTGAGCAGAAACACTTGAAGACGCTCAGAGCTCTAACTGAAGACCACACCGGCAAGCTCAAAGAGGCCCTCGACGCTGCCGGAGCTGCGGAGACCGCCAAGAACTTGCTGGAGGAGAAAACGAAGCAGCTGGAGGCCGCTCTCGAGGACCACGGCAAGAAGGTCTCAGCACTCGAGGCCGAGAGAGACAAGGCTCTCCACAGCCTGATGGAGACGCAGGCTGCCGCATCCGAGAAGGTCCAGCAGCTTTCCTCCGCCAAGGACTCCATTGAAGATCTGAAGCTGAAGCTATCCACGCTGGAGGAGTCTCTTGAGGCTGCCCGAGTCCGCGAGAGGACTCTTATCAAAGACCTCCACGACGAACAAGAGTTGCTCCAGAACGCCGCCACCACCCACAACGAGTACACTTCTAGCGTGACGCTCTGGACTGCCAGGCTGGCGGACGTCGCCGAGAAGCTTGGCGCGGAGCTGGAGGCCATGGACTTGCCGGGCTTCGGATACTCTGTCGATGACAACATATCCTCAAGCGCCAGGCTAACCATGTTCTTCGACAAGCTTGTCGACGCCCTCAAGCTACTCCAGGCGAACCAGACAAGCAAGCTGGCCGACGAATCCCGGAAACTCTGCCAGCTCGTCCTCCGCAAGGTGTTGATGAAGGTGGCATACAGGAACCCTGGCATCGACCTCTCCAAAGCCTCGAAGAGCTTGCCGAAGGACGCGGACGTCAAGGCTCTCGAAGAGCTTGTCGCGCCCATCGTCGATCGGGTGAGCCAGGTGAAGAGGGTCGAGGGCGATCGCCGGGACTAGCCACATCCGCCTCATCTCTTCCTCATCTTGCCGCCAACATTCCATGGAAAAGACAATTTGCCTTATGTCAGAAACGTGGCAAGCACTGGATGTAATATAATTTGCTATATTTGAATTATGGCATGCTATTCCCTTTGTTCAATTTCTTTCTGTATGGCGTATACCCTACGCTTTGCTGGGAACTTGCCGGAGCATAACCCTGCCGCGAGCGCTGGATTCGGGTCGTCAGCAGCTTGCGGGCAGTGCTGCTCATGGCAAGAAATCTTGACGCTTTCAGCGCGGCCACCTAGACTGTTGAGCGGACTCGAAACAGAGTAAGGGCGCAGCCGATCACGACAAGATTCCATCGCGTGCAGGTTTTCCATACAAAGCCAAAATCGTTCAAGGGAATACAACCTTACAAAAATAAAAAATCTGCTTAAGGGGTTCAGCAACTTAGCTCTGCTTTTCGTCACTATTCTTCTTCTTCCGGCAAGGCGCCAACCTTGAACGTCGTCTGGTATCCATACCACCATTCCTTCCCCCCCCCCCCCCGGCAAACTTGCGCGCGAGGGAATCTTTTGTCTCTTGAGAAAAAGAAAGAAGAGAAAATAAAGGTATGGAACCTTGACGGTTCGTTAGCTCTTACCGGGATCAAGTGCAATACACATCTCAGATAATACATGCATATATATGACATGAAATCAACAAGAAATGTAAAGCACACAGATCTTATTAAATATGCACAAAGGATGCGCCAGCTGTACAAAGGATTACATGCCATCCGGCAACACTCGTACAGAATGGCGTTGCCGGGATCTTGCCGGAGCGTTACGCTGCCGCGAGCGCTGGATTCGGGTCGTCAGCAGCCTGCTGGCCGTATCGCTATCACAACAAGAAACCTGAACAACTGCGCCTTACGGGTAGAACTTGCGAAGGTGCTCGATGTTCCAGGAGTTGCTCACTGGCAAGCCCTCTTCGGTCTCCAGGCGGACAGCGCCAGGCCTGGTGACTCGCACTACCCGGTAAGGGCCTTCCCACTTCGGCGTCAGCTTGTTGGAATTCTTGGCCGACTGAACGCGCCGAAGAACAAGGTCGCCTTCCTCAAGACTCCGGGCTTGAACCTTGCGGCTATGGTAGCGGCGCAAAGCTTGCTGGTAGCGAGCGGCTTGCACAGCAGCCCGAAGACGGTTCTCCTCAAGGAGCAGCGCGTCATCTTGCCGCAGCTGCTCTTGCTCAAGCTCACGAGGTGACCCGTATATGAGTTCCGTGGGGAGAACCGCTTCCGCTCCGTAAACCAGAGCGAAGGGCGTCTGGCCGGTGGCTCGATTTGGCGTCGTCCTGATCGACCAAAGAACCGCCGGCAGCTCATCAATCCAGCGTCTTCCATGCTTGTGCAGCTTGTCGAAAGTTCTGGTCCGGAGACCACGCAACACTTCAGCGTTCGCCCTTTCCGCTTGGCCATTGCTTCTCGGGTGAGCAACAGAGGCAAAACAAATCTTGCCGCCAAGGTCTTGGACGTACAGCATGAAGGTGCGACTAGTGAACTGCGTACCGTTGTCGGTGATGATCCTGTTCGGCACACCAAAACGGCACACTATTCCTTTGAAGAACTTGACGGCTGACTGTGCTGTCACCTTTCTCACTGCTTCCACTTCCGGCCACTTCGTGAACTTGTCGATAGCAATGTACAAGTACTCGAAGCCCCCGGCAGCGCGGGGGAAAGGACCCAGTATGTCGAGCCCCCAGACCGAGAAGGGCCAGGAGAGAGGGATCGTCTAGAGGGCTTGAGCTGGCTGATGAAGTTGCTTTGAATGGAACTGGCACGCTTCACACTTGGTTACTAGTGCAGCTGCATCCTGGAGGGCAGTAGGCCAGAAGAATCCTTGCCGGAATGCCTTGCCGACAAGGGCTCTCGAGCCTATGTGGGATCCACATATCCCCCCATGAATCTCTGCCAACAGCTCTAGTCCATCCTCCCGAGGAATGCACTTCAATTTCACACCGTTGGGTCTCTTTCTGTACAGGACGTCGTCGACGAACTGGTACATACTTGACTGACGGGCTACTTTCTCAGCTTCTTCCTGCTCCTCAGGGAGTTCTCCTGTCTGAAGGAAATGGACTATTTGCAGTGCCCATGCCGGAGCCTGTGGCTCGACGACAAGGACTAAAGGCGACTCTTCAGCTGCGGGAGCATTCGCTTCTACGGCAAGGACCTGAGGTTCTTGGCGGAGCAGCTGCTCACCGGCAACTAGTATTTCTTCGGCAGCAGGGGCGCTTGCTTCGGCGGCAAGAACCCGAGGATCTGCGCGAAGCCGCTGCTCACCGGCAACCGGTATTTCTTCGGCAGCAGGGGCGCTTTCTTCGGCGGCAAGAACCAGAGGTTCTGCGCGAAGCCGTTGCTCACCGGCAACCGTGTCGTTCCCGGCAAGATCCTTGCCAGGGACTTCGGGAAGCCCTGCCGAGAAGTACTCGCCGGTACTTAACTTTCTTCTCTTATCAGGCCTTGTCGATGGCGACACGGATGGTTGAGTCAAGCGGAGCACAAAAGTCCCTGGTTCCACAGGCAGCTTGAGTGCGGCACGCTTCGACAGGTCGTCGGCAATGCTGTTCTCTGATCGAGGAACATGCTCTGTCTGAAGACCGTCAAAGCGCTCCTCCAGCTTCCTCACTTCATCGACGTACGCTTCCATCAACGGGCTCTGATAATCTTTGTTGACCTGCCTCACGACGAGCTGGGAGTCACCTCTGACGATGAGCTTCTTGATCCCAAGGTCTGCCGCGATCCTGAGACCGGCAAGCAGTCCTTCATACTCTGCCGTGTTG
Organism: Elymus sibiricus; assembly: GCA_039707655.1. NCBI lineage: Eukaryota > Viridiplantae > Streptophyta > Magnoliopsida > Poales > Poaceae > Elymus > Elymus sibiricus. Next base: position 340,071,050 of record CM077666.1, on the reverse strand, counting down.
TTGGTCGATCTCTCCCGGGAAAAATGCATCTGGATGACGTACTTGAGGTGCTCTCCGGTGGGTGCGACAAGCAGCATGCTGGCACCGGCGCCTTGCAGCGAAAAGGCTCCATCAAAGTACATGATCCATTCGCGATCTGTTTCCTTGCCGGGAATCGCTGATTCTTGAACTTCGTCGTCTGGCGTTGGGGTCCATTCTGCAATGAACTCTGCCAAGGCTCTGCTCTGTATAGTTGAAGAACTTTCAAACTTGAGACCAAAGCATGACAGCTCCAACGCCCACTCCACGATCCTGCCGGTTGCTTCTGGGTTCCGGAGAATCCGTTGCAGCGGAAAGCGAGTGACGACGGTGATGTCATGTGCTTGGAAATAATGGCGCAGCTTCCTCGAGGCCATAAGGAGGCCGAAGAGCAGCTTTTGCATGCCAGAATATCTCGACCTAGCCCCCTGCAACAGGGAGCTGACGAAATTGACTGGGCGCTGCACCATCTTCTTCCTCTGCACTGCTTGACTTGACTGCGCGGATCTTTCCTTGTCGGCACCAGGCTCTGCCGGGGCCGGCCCCGGCAAGTCACTTGGCGGACCTGCCGTTGCCGCTGCATCCTCCTCTGCTTCTCTCTCTACCACCAGCGCAGCACTAACCACTTGATTCGTTGCCGCTAGATATAGCAGCAACGGCTCTTGTGGTCTAGGCGCGACTAGTATTGGCGGAGAGGAGAGGTACTTCTTCAAATCCTGCAGCGCTGCCTCCGCTTCTGGGGTCCATTTCATTGGACCTGCCTTCTTCAAAATTTTGAAAAATGGCAGGGCGCGCTCAACGGACTTTGAGATGAACCTACTTAAAGCAGCGACGCAGCCGGCAAGGCGGCGCACATCCTTGACTCGTCTCGGCGCTTCAATCTGCTCAATTGCCTTGATCTTGTCGGGATTGGCTTCAATTCCACGCTGAGATACAAAGAACCCGAGAAGCTTGCCGGATGGGACACCGAACACGCACTTCTCGGGGTTGAGCTTCAGGTTGATCCTGCGCAGGTTTGCAAAAGTCTCCTCCAGATCTTGAATGAGCGTTGCCTTGTCCTTGGTTTTGACCACTATATCATCCATGTAAGCTTCCATATTTCTATGCAGCTGGGCCCCGAAAGCAATCTGGACAGCTCTTGCGAAGGTCGAACCAGCACTTTTCAACCCGAAAGGCATACGCAAAAAGCAATATGTGCCACACGGGGTGATAAATGCGGTCTTCTCTTCGTCTTCTTTCGCCATGAAGATCTGGTGATAGCCTGAGTATGCGTCAAGGAATGACAGCAGATCGCAGCCGGCAGTGGAATCCACAATCTGGTCGATGCGCGGCAAGGGAAAGGGATCTTTTGGGCAGGCTTTATTGATATCTGTAAAGTCAATACATAGCCTCCATTTACCATTCGCCTTGCGCACAACAACTGGATTGGCCAACCATGTAGGATGGAGGACTCCTCTAACCAGGCCTGCCGCCTCAAGCTTCTTAATCTCTTCTGCAATAAATTCTTGCCGCTCCAAAGCTTGCTTCCGCACCTTCTGCTTGACGGGCCGCGCGTGAGGACAGACAGCTAGGTGGTGCTCAATTACTTCCCTGGGAACACCGGGGATGTCAGATGGTTGCCATGCAAACACATCGACATTCGCCCGCAGGAAAGCAACGAGCGCGCTTTCCTATTTGCCATCAAGGGTGGAACTTATAGTGAAAGTTCCCCCCGTCTCGTCCTCCTTGGCGGGCACCTTCTTGGTCTTAGGTGGAGTAGCCTTGGATTTCTTGGTCTGGCCGGCAGAGCTTTCCGATGCATCCTCGACGGTAGCGCAGCACTCCGGAGAGGCGCGCTTGCCGGAGTTTGTCCCAGAGGTCTTGCCGGGCTTCTCCTTCTTGCCGGGACCTTGAGCGGCAGGAGCATGCGCCTTGGCGGCGGACGCTGCAACTGCTTCCCGGTAGAGCTTGTCGGTGCAAATGAGCGCGTCTTTCTTGTCGGAGTAGACAGTGATGACGCTCATTGGACCGGGCATCTTCAAGACGTTGTAGGCGTAGTGCGAGGCCGCCATGAACTTAGCCAGCGTTGGGCGGCCAAGGATTCCATTATAAGGTAACGGAATCTTGGCGACGTCGAAAACGACCTTCTCCATCCTAAAGTTCAGCTCGCTGCCGAATGTTACCGGCAGCGTGATTTTGCCTTTCGGTTGGTTCCTTCCCGGATTGACCCCTTGGAATGAGCCTGTCTCCTCAAGGTCCTCGTCAGGAATCTGCAGCCTCTTGATGACGTCTGGCGAGATTAAGTTCAGGCCGGCCCCACCGTCAACTAACATTCTCGTCACCTGGAGGTTGCGGATCGTTGGTGAAACCAACAACGGCAAACACCCGACCGCAGTTGTGCGATCAGGGTGATCCTCGGCGTCAAAAATGATAGGCGTGTGGGACCACTTCAGTGGCTTCCGGGCATCGAGGGATGGCTCTGCCGCATTAATCTCGCGCGCCCACTGCTTGAGCTGGCGGTGAGAGGAATGCAACGAAGCGCCCCCGTCGACGCACATGGCCTCTGTAGCCTTCTGGAACTCGTGTTCGCTGGACTCGTCGCCTTCTGCATCATCATCATCATCCCCCTGCCTCTTGCCACAGCCTCGGGCAGGCTTCTCTTGCTGCTGCCTGGGCTTGCCGCGGCGACCTCCTCGACCGCGCTTCCTGCCAGACCCCCTGGTACCATCTTGGGCTCTCTCCTTGTCGCGCCTTTTGTACTCGGCGCGCTGCTTCTCGGCAAGTTCCTCAACTTGCCGGCAGTCTTGGAGATCATGGCCCTTGGTACGGTGGATCTTGCAGTACTGCTTGCCGGATCCTTCTGGCTTGTCGGCAGCCGCCAAGGCCTGACACGCCGCACACCCGGCAACCTCCTTGCTGGGGTCGTCGGTCTTGGACTTCTTGGCGGTGCCGGGGTTGCCGGAACCTTCAACGGCAAGTACGGTCTTGCCCTTGCGCTTCTTGTTCTTCCGCTTTCCCTTCCTCGCCGGGGCAGGAGCGTCTTCGCTCTCGGAGTCGACTCCGGCGCCAGCGTTCTTGCCGGGGAGCCTCCTTCCTTCTTCTGCCCGAGCACACTTGTCGGCCAAAGCGTAGATCTCGGCGACATCTCTGACTTTGTTCATCGCCAGCTACTCCCGCATCTTACGATTGCACACATTCTGATGAAAGGCGCTGATGACGGCGGCGGGATGAACGTCAGGAATGTTGTGCTGGATGCGGCTGAACCTCTGGATATACTTGCGCAAGGTTTCGCCCTCCTTCTGGGGAATGATGTGCAGATCACTCTCCTGGCCGGGAGCTTGATGGCCACCGGTGAAGGCGCCAACAAACTGGTGGCATAGGTCGGCCCAAGAAGAGATGGAATTCTCGGGCAGGTGCATCAACCACGATCTCACGTTGGGCTTCAGCACCAACGGAAAGTAGTTGGCCAGTACCTTATCGTCACGAGCCCCGGCAGCCTGCACCGCGATGGTGTAGATGCTCAAGAACTCGGACGGATGAGTCTTGCCGTCGTACTTCTCCGGTACTTCCGGCTTGAAGGAGCGGGAGCTGGGCCACTGGACTTGCCGCAGCTCACGAGTAAACGCTGGGCAACCCACCTCGTAAGGTAGGCAGCCAGGGTACCCTGGCGTGGGCTCATCAACAGTGGTCCCAACGCACTTGTCGGACTGGCGACGCGCTTCCCTTCGGCGCTCGATGGTGGTTCGAGCGTCCTCCTTCTTCCTTTCCCGAAGAACGTGACGTTGATCGTGGCGAGCCCGCGGATCAGACGACGCTGTGGAATCATCCTCACGGGCGCTGGTCCGTCGAGTTAACGACCGCTCTTGATGAAGCGGAGGGGAACGCAACGCAGTCGTTCCAGCTCCGGTCTGCTCTCCATCGCCACGCACCTGCCTAGACGACTGCAGCCGCGAGGGTTCACCCTGCTGCGGTACGTCGTTGTTGGCTAGGCCGATGAGGCTCTGGATAGCGGCTCGCCACTCGTCTAGCTTCTCCGCGGCAGGAGGGAAGTCTAGGAGCAGCTGAGCTCGCGCCAATGCCTCTGCTGGCATAGGCGGCGGCGACAGGTGCGAAGAACGTGAGGTGCTCAAACTCCTAACAGGGTTAGAAGGAGCATCATCACGACTCTGCACCCGCGCGCGGCTTCCACCAGCGCGCTGGCGCGGATCTTGGCCCCGCGCATCTTTAGAGTGATGCGCAGGGGTCTTCCCATGCGGACGCCTAGAACCACCAACGTCTTGAGGCCGCACGCCACGCGCGTCCTGAGAAGGTCGCGGTGCATGCGCCGGCGTATTCGTCCTGGAAGGCGCCGCTCCATCCTTGGAAGTCGCTACACCACCCGCAGGTTGCGCAGCTCCATCCTTGGAAGTCGCTGCACCACCCACAGGTTGCGCAGCTCCATCCTTGGACCTGTTGCTCGTCCGGCTCGGATCACGGGAACGCCGTGGAAGCTCGGAGCCTCCACCTCCTCCACCCGCGTCTACCCCGTCGCCTGTGCGCGCAGCATCAGGCACGACGGATGCAGATGGACCAACCGCCATGAAACCCTTTTTCTTGGGAGCCATGGTGGTGAAGATGATCGAAGATCTGACGCGCTGATCGCTAGATCAGGTTCGCACAACCTCCTCCCCCCTACCTGGCGCGCCAAAGATGTCGTGGGAAACAGACACCTATGGGATCGCTATCGAGCGGATCCCTTTACGGTTCGGCAAGGGGAGAGGATTACACAAAGAGCAGAACTAACGAGCAGCGCACGGGGATTTACCCAGGTTCGGGCCGCACGGATGCGTAAAACCCTACTCCAGCTTTGATTGTATTAATTGTGTTCTTGGCCAAGTTCTGGGAGCTACAGTACTCAGTGGCTACACAAACAGAATGGGCCCTCTGAAGTCCCCTCTCTCTGTACGCCTCAGGCCTCCTTTTATATGGGTCAAAGGGGCTACCACAGTGGCGTACGAGATAAGGCATGAGGTGGAAAGTAGCTACAGTGTTATCATACCTAACCCTGACGGCTTAGGACAAGCTCATTAAATGCACCGTGAGGTGTCCGTCGAGGTGTCCCTCGGCGTCTTGGGCTTGGAAAAGCTTTACAGGGGATGGGCAAAAGCAGCCATCCCATCAGCACTGCTTAAGCATCTCGTGGCCAGCATCACACCACGTCACCATGAGGACAAGCCCTAAACGACAAGGTTGGCCGCTGCACTGGAGCGATAGCGCTGCACTGTGCAGAGCCTTGCCGGGGCTGAATCCTTGCCGGGCCCGGGGCTTGCCGGGACCGAATCCTTGCCGGGCCAGAGGCTTGCCGGGCCCGGGGCTTGCCGGGATCGGGTCTTGCCGGGTGCGAGGCCTTGCCGGCAAGGGTCTTGCCGGGCCTCCGCAACCCTTTGGCTTTCTGTCTTCTGGCCTGATCGTTGACTTGAACGTCTCCTTGGCATCTTAGTCTCGTGATTACTCATAGCTATTCCCCGGCAAGGCTTGCCGTGGTACGGCTACAACTGCCCGTGCACAAGTAAGGGGTACTAGAAAGACCCATACTTTAGTACATCGACACACTGTAGCAAGCACACACATAACAAAGTACCAACAAGCAAGTTGTAGCAAAAGAACTCTCGAAAGAAAAACAACGAGAAAAACACTCTCTCTCGAAGCCTATGATCTATACAAATTCTCCCCCTTTGGCAACAAGTACCAGATTGCTTGAATATGTATAGGACTATGCGGCTCTCTAAGCACGGTCCTCCAAAGCTCCTGAAGGCGATCTTCTGTTGGCAGCTCCAGTGTGCGTAGATGGCGTTGAGAGAAGAGCGTCCGCGAAGGCTTTTGCAGAAGTTTGCTGGGCTGGTGGAGTGGATACCGGCGGTGGCACTGTGGCAGCAGCAGCAGGTGCAGAGACTGTGGTCCTTGGATCCACAACTGGCACGGCAGTAGATCTGGCTGCCCTAGGCACTGTCTGAAAACGCTCTGTGGTAGGTCTGTCATCTCCACTGTCATCTGATCGGGTTGTCCTGATAGCATCAACATCACTCTGCAGCTGCTCCACGGTAGTCTGGATCTCTGTGACCTTGACATCTAGATCATGAAATTTCGTCTCTATTATCCGCTCTAAGCTTGCCTGGTGCTGGGTGAGGTTGGCCAGACTTCGCTCAATCCTCAGGGTGGCTTTAAGCGGATAAGTCATTTGGTCAGACTTAGACTTAAGATTTGCAACTGGAGCATTGGGAGTTGTTGCCTCCTGGGCTGCTTTTGCTTCTTTGGCTTTGCGGATCTTCTCTTGAGCTTGTGCAGAAGTGGGATGTGAAGGATCCATCACAATCACATTGTCCTCAAACTCTGGACGCAAAGGCAAATGCTCTCGATCAAGAAGGTATGTGCTGGTTCCAACCTTGGAATTTATCAAAATCTGAATATGTGGAGCATATCCACACGATCTCTTCTGATCAGCTGCAGTCCTCTTGATAGTTTCCACTATCAGGCTCATCACCTTAAATTTCTGAGGAGTATCAAACAGATCCAGCAAATGGATGGAGTGGCCACGAATCATTTTGTCATCTCCTGACTTAGGTAACAAGGTGTACCGCAAGATGGTGTTCGTGGTGGTCAGTCCTGGGAGCAGATGCTTCACTGATCCAAGCTTATGAGTCTTAATGTCCTTCTGAGGAATTGCAGTGTACATGTTCTTCATGGAGTTGTGATCCATCTTGAGCTTGGCATAGATATCAATGTCATCATCCTCTTCCTTGGGTGCACCAAGAAGACTTGCCCAATCAGAGATGGTTGACTGGTACCTGATGGCCTCAGTCATCCACACAATTCGGCCATCTGGATAGAAGTGAGCAGTAGAGTAAAACTGCATGACCATCTCATCATTCCACTTGGTCAACTTCTTTCCGACAAAGTCATCAACTCCTGCAATCCTGAAGCTCTCATGAACATGGGGGAAATAATCTTCATTCTCATCGATGTATTCCCAATCCACCCATTTCATGTCACTAACAATGGGCTTCTTGTCCAACAGCACTGTTTCATAAAAGTCTTATTGTTCTCGTGTGTGAAAGCGATAGTCACAAGCTGTCTTCCTCCTTGTAGCATAAGGATCTGACAGTCTCCACTGACGCAGTCCTTTATCCTTCCTCAGCATCATGTTTTCGGCAACAGGGTGTCCATCATCATGTTCTGGTATCTTGGACTTCAATTTCCTGAGCACTAGCGGCTCTTCATCAACATTTACCTCAGGCACTGGGGCCTTGTTCTTTTCAGTAGCTAATATGTTCCTGGTGGATCTCTTTGGTGCTGACACCTTTGGCTTGGACTTGGGGGCAGCAGTCCTCATAGCATTTGACATAAGCTTCTGAGCTTTTGCTGGGGGTGCATCTGCAGTAGGTTCCTCCTCTTCATCATCAATCATCATGGAGGGTCTGCCAATCACACGGGCAGTAGTTTTCCTTACTCTCTTCTTCTTTGCTCCTGCAGCTGGTTCAGTGTTACTAGGCTCTTCAAGTGTGAATTGCATAGTCTGCTTTGGAACTTTCCTCACAGCAGTTCTCTCTTTGGCAGAAGTGGGCTTGGAGCTGTATTCCTTAGCAAGCACGACTCTCTTTTTCTTTATTGCCGCTTCACTAGCAACAAAATCTTCATCCTCACTGTCTGAGGTTTTCTTCTTCCTTGTTCTAGTGGCTGCCTTAGGAAGATCTGGAGAGCTCCTCTCTCCCTCATAGAAACTCTTAGCAGGGCTTGACCCTTCACTTAGTTCTGCATGCTGCTCTGACCTGTTCTGGCTGTCGTTGGTATCTGACATCTTGCTGAGCTGACCCTGTGAATAGATGGGTATGGGCAGAGTAGATGAGTCATCACAAAAAATAGAAGTTTTTCATAAAATTGTGTTCAACTCTTAGTTTCAAGTTTTCACAGAATGCATTTCGGATGGACCGAGTTGATCATCTCGGTGACACCGAAGCACTCTACAAAAACCTTACACACCATTTCGGTCAGACCGAGCTGGGTTTCGGTGGCTCTGAGATGCTAGGGTTTCACTGAGACTTTACTTTCGGTCTCACCGATTCGTACAACTCGGTGGCACCGAGACGTACTAGTGCTATGGCCAGAGGCCAAATCGGTAGGACCGAAAATTTCGAATCGGTCCGTCCGAGATGCATTCGGCGGAAACTTAAACCTAAAAATTTTACTCGCATCTAATCTACGGAGTTTGCAGTGTAATAGGGGTTCTCAATCCGTGGCATGAATTCAGGCAGTCCAATCGTGCATTGAATCGGAAATGGAGCACGAGAGGGATCGAATCTCACCCTAACTCGGTGGAGATTCTCTACGGCGGCAACGGCGGTGAAGATTTCCGTTGACAGCGGCGGAATCCGGCGGCGAGGGCGCGCTGGAGACGATGGCGAAGTCCGAAGACGAAGGGCGACGGCAGCAACGGGGTGCGGGAACGAGTGGGGTCGAGAAATTTCAACCGTTCGGTCCGCGCGATATATATACCCGTACGCTGTCGGTGGCTCCGAGTTGAACAACTCGGTGGCACCGATATGTGTAACTACATGCAGATTAGCACATCGGTGGCTCCGAAATGGTTCAACTCGGTAGCACCGAGATGGAAAACCTAGATCAATCTAAGTGATTTCGGTTGGACCGAGTTTGATTGAGTTGGTTCGGCCGAAATCAGATAGAAGGTTTTGGAGGTTCAGCCCTTTCAGATCGGTGGCTCCGAGTGCTCCTCACCCGGAGGGTCCGAAAATGACTTGTTCAATTTTTGTGATGCAGCAAGAATAGAATTTGAGACAAGAAAGCATAGATAGCTAGAGAAGGTACTTAGGCATTCTTGTACATCCACTTGGCCAGAAAAACCAAGACAATCAATACAACAAATGGATGTCCTCGAATAATGAAAACATGCAAACCAACATGCTCACACAATAAGATTGCAAAAGAAATATGTGTCAAACATGCACAACCAATTCTAGCATCTATCAAGCAATGGCGATGACTAGGTTATCTATATATGAGTATATTGACTTAGGAGCCAAATGAGAACATTTGATCATAGGTCATACTCATCGTTTAAGCACAAGTGGGGTTACCACTTTTACATAAAGCATTAATGTGTTCACACCATTAGAGTTGCTTTAGCTCAATTTTTAGAGCAAAGCTCCCCCTAGACATAGAGTGAAATACACATATGATGATGTCCATGAATGCATTGATTACCTTGTCCCTTGTCTTACCAACAAGAGGGTTTGTGACTCCATGAACTAGTGCAAAATGTGGAAGTTTGTTGCACAAGTCATTGCCATAAAGAATATGAGTGAAGTTTGTTAGCGGAGTCACCCTCAAGAACTCTCTAGTTCTTCTTCTTTTGGACCCACATCAACTTGATGGGAATCCTTGGAGTTGTAGTAGCACTAGATGAAGTAGAGCTTGATGTAGTCTTGGGAACCCACTTGACCATGGCTTGAGGAGCTTCTTCAAATGAATCAATCTCTTCTTGAAGCTTGTCCTTGCCTTTTAGCTTGTGGTCTTGTGGTGGAAGATCTTCTTGAGCTTGTGTTCCCTTGAAGGAAGTAGGATCATACTTATCTTGTTGAGGAACAATCTTCGTCTTGGGGTATTGATCTTCTTCCCACTCAACTCCATTGGTATTGAACTTTCGTTCAAAACCAACACCTTGGTTCTTCCGGTGCCTTCCTTGCTTGCGTACAATTTCCTCAAATTGCTTACTTCCGGCAAGACTCTTGTAGACACCTTTTTCTATAATTCCTTTCAATAGCTTATTTTCTTGCTCAAGTGTAACTTGGCTAAGAGAATCATTAGTGGAATCAATAGAACTTCTAGATGCAACAACATTGGATTTAGCATTGTTATTGTTACTACTATAGGTAGAACCTTTTTTACCCGTTTGCTAGTTTGCTTAGGTTTAACTTGTGGCATAAAGGTAGACAAGAGTAAACGTTTGGCAAGATATGAAGAACTCTTCTTTCGAAGATCGTCATTGATAGCTTTAAGAAACTCATGCTCTTGCTCTAAATTTAGCTTCTCATGAGTTCTTAGAAGTTCTCTATGATCCTCTTGAGTTGTTTCATGAGCTAACTTAAGAGCATTTAGTTCTTTAGTTAGACGCTCAATCTCCTTCATAGCATTAACACTCGTTTCCTCTTGACTATCATAATTACAAGCATTTTCATTATAGCTCACATCACTAGCCCTATCAACAAGTAAATCATCATCACCAAGCAAATCATCTTCATCACTATTGAAATCAAGATACTCGGGGTGTGATACCTTGGGGCCTTTTGCCATGAAGCATCTTCCAATTCCTTCAGTTGGTGAGTCAAATATATCATAGGAGTTGGATGACACAAGAGCAAGTCCGGCAACACCTTCATCTTGACTATAGTCGGAGTTGGAGTGATAACTTCTCTCGGAGTGGTTGTCGGAGTCGGAGCCAGAAACCCATTCACCAACATGAGCTTGATGTCTTCTTCTTGTATAGCTCCTTGATGCCTTGTCCTTCCTCTCCGAATCCTTGCTTCTTCGAGAGTGTCTTCGTTCATAACGATCATCTCTACTCATTCTCTCCTTATGAGGTGATTCATCTCTTATATGTTTTCCTCTGTGATTCGTCTCTTTTCTTGTAGGGAGCCGTACACTCATTGACATAGTGTCCGGGCTTTCCATAATTGTAGCAATTACGGTCACGACTTGATGATCTTCTCTCATAGTGTCTTGAGCTAGAGCTTCTTTCTTTCCCTTTGTTCTTGTAGAACTTGTTGAACCTTTTCACCATTAGGATTATCTCTTCAATGTATACTAGCTTGTCACTTGGAGTTGTTGGAGCATCGGTTGAGGCTTTGTAAGCACCACTTGATTTGTTGTGTAGCTCCTCTTTGTCCTTGAGTGACATTTCATGAGCAACAATCCTTCCAATGACTTCCGTGGGCTTGAGATCTTTGTAATTTGGCATCATTTGGATCAATGTGCAAACGGTATCATATTTTCCATCCAAAGCTCTAAGTATCTTCTTGATGATGAATTTGTCGCTCATCTCTTCACTTCCAAAGCCGGCAATCTCATTTGTGATGAGAGCAAGCCTAGAGTACATCTCAGCGACTCCTTCACCATCCTTCATCTTGAACTTGTCAAGTTGACTTTGAAGCACATCCAACTTAGATTCCGGACTCGGTACCCTCATGCATATCAACCAAAGTATCCTAAATTTCCTTTGCATTCTCGAGGCGGCTGATTTTGTTGAATTCCTCGGGACATAAACCGTTGAATAGAATGTCACAAGCTTGAGCATTGTATTGCAACATCTTCAATTCTTTCGGGGTTGCTTCACGATTCGGTTCCTTGCCATCCTCAAAGAAGTCACCTTGCAAGCCAACACGAATAACAGCCCAAACGGCGGGGTTATGACCAAGAATATGCATTTTCATCTTATGTTTCCAACTAGCAAAGTTTGTACCATCAAAATATGGACCTCTACGGTGATAGTTACCTCACTAGACGCCATACTCTCCTAGTGACGGTGTCCTGGACTAGGGGGTACTCACCATGTCGTCTCCTGACCAGTGGGTCGGGCCGAGGACCCCTATGGTGGTTCACTAATGGGCCACTTCGGGCAGCCCATGACATATACGAGGAAGATTCCACAAGACTTGGTGATCAAGACAAGGACTCCTCTCCACCGGCGTAGCTGACTAGGACTCTTGTTATCCTAGGCCTCTGATACATTATATAAACCGAGGCCAGGCTAGTCGATAGATCATCTCATATTCATTAGAACAATCTCGTGGTATATACATGTACTCTGTACTACACCCCATATGAATACAATCAAAAGCAGGACGTAGGGTATTATCTCTTCGAGAGAGCCCAAACCTAGGTAAAATCATGTGTCCATGTTACCATCGCTCCAAGACGCCTAGCTTAGGACCCCTACTACGAGATATGCCGGATTTAGAACCGACATTGGTGCTTTCATTTTGAGTCTGCTGGGTAGTTGCCGCGGTGCGATGGGAATTCAGATCGGCTCCATCGCGATCTACGCGTCGGAACTGAGCTACATCGTCAACGTCGGCATCTTCGTCGCCGACCCGACTGGTCACCTTGGCTGGACCGAGGACTAGGCTTCTCTTCGGATCGTCAAGTTCGCACGGATGTCTTCATCATCATCAACTCCGATCTCATCCAGGATCATGGAAAAATCGTCCATGGTGATCAGGGGCTCAACGTCAACATTGCCCTCGCGCGATCATGCAGTTTTTTCTGGACAGCGGATTCGTGTTCGCCGTCCCCGTCTCCTCGAGCATCGCTTTGACGATTGCTTCGGTGGAATTGTGCGGAATTGAGTCTAGAATAACCCTGCAAATTTCGTAGCGTTCCGATGGAGGAATCTCCGGCGATCTCTGATATACCGGAGCCCTGTCGAATCTGGACGGGAATCTGGACGAGTTTAGGGTGAGGAGTCCAGCAATCAGCTCGGACGTCCTTTGGAAGATCCAACCGTTCATCGGCTGCAGAATTCCCATATCTACCACCTCTCAAAATTTCAGCTCGATCCGATCGTTCAAACTCCAGGAAGCGTCCGATGAGTGCATCAATTTTTGGATCTATTTTCTGCGCAAAAACGAATCCGGCCCGAGTTCATCTTTTTCATGAACAGATTATCGGACATCCTTTTTGAAGGGAATTTTTTATAGGGTATTGTGTGTTTTCAAGCACGTGCCTGCAAATTTTAAGCCTTTTCCGAGGCGATCTTCATCGTCGCGCCGGTGTCAAACCAGCCTGGCCATGTTGCTCCATGGCTGCCGACCTGCGCCAGCATCGACTGCGCCGTCGCTTCATCGAGCCGACGACAACCACCTCGGATCATCACCTCGGCGAGCCGACCAAGAGTTCGGCACCGCTCTCCCTAATGATCGTCAAGATAACATCGTCACCTTACGGATTGCACGGGTCGGGCGCGCCAGCATCACCGCGCGGTCACTTCTCAAGCCAGCATTGAGCGCGTCACAAAGTTTCGACCTGCGTCGGCATCGCCACGCCGTTGCTTCTTCGAGCCGACGTCCACCTCGCCGACCTGCTTCGACACCTCGGCTGGCATGGGGGTTGCAACGTCACCTTACCGACCTGCTCCGACACCTCGGCTAGACCGGGGGCTTTGCCATCTCTTCATCAACCTACTCCGGAGACTTCGGCCTCACCAGCCGATCAGCTTCGTCACCTCGGCTGGACCGGGGGCTTCGCCTCGCCACATCGACCGTACTGTGTCGCTACTTGGGGTCTAGGACCTCGATCAAGCTGAGGACTATGCGTCTTTGGGCTTGGGGTATGGGACCTCGATCAAGCCGAGGACTATGCGTCTTCGTCCCGCCACAAGCCCACACCACGTCATCAACGCCGAGCACATTAACCAGCTAAGTCGCTTTCATGCTCAACTTTTTTAAATGTTCAATTTTTGTTCGGTTCGACCAAGCATTATATTTATGTTAAAATATGTTTGTTAAAAACGAGGTTCGTTAAAAACCGCTTCTTTTTCCCATGTTAACTGGGGGCTCTTAAATTTATATGAGTCATTTTTATAATAAATGTGTTTTCTTCTTGGTCGTTGCAAAGTCTTTTTCTACTACTCCTTTTTTCCGACGCGAGTGTGTGGTCAATAGCCGGATAGCCTGGTTTCTCTCTAAAGACGCTCGAGTTTGGTTCGCTAAACTAGCCTGAGAAGCACTCCGCCTTCGGGAATAGGAGGTTGAAGCCGAAGGTTGACCCGCTTGAAGTCTTGAGATCGGATGTGTCATGTTAAAGCACGACGGAAGGACAAACTAATTTTAAGACCACTTTTCGGATTGGCACCAAAAAACTTAATTTAGTTCAGACGTCAAATTTTACATAAGTTTTTTTGCTTTTCGAGCTTATGGCACTTTTAAGCTATTTGTATGTTTTTCTTTCCGGAGGCGAGACATCCTCAAGACCTAGGTGCCCTGCGTAATAATTTAGCTCGGGAGATCTTTTCCAACCTGCAGCTCGGCATCTTTTCTGCCGACCTACACCTCGGCGCGGTTACATCAGGACTCCTGGAGAGCCCAACATATCATTAGCATTTTGTATTCAATATACAAAAGCTGCCTTCCGTAATTATCATTATAAAGCCATAAATATGCATCAATTTGACTTAAGATTTTGGCCAAGCTGGGTTGCCTTGCTCCTGTGCTTACCCCCTATGTTCCCGGTTGTTCGGCTAGGGGGTAAAGGGAGCACCTCTGTGATTGTTACTACCGGGTCATCCGAGTTAGTACCTCAGACTGGGTGAAGCCAAAAGCTAGGCATCTTAAGAATACAATTGGTCGGCAACGACGAAAGTGAAACTTTAGGTTCATTAAGGACCACAGAGTCCGGGAAGTTTCCCCAAACTAAATCCTCAATATTTTTCTCCCACATTGATCGGAGTTGAGGTTTCACGATCATGGTCAACATGATATCCCAAGAAAAGGAACTTATAAAGGAACTATTTTTCTTGGAAGATGTTTCTTACGCTTAAACGTAATATAACATAAGCTTTGTTCCACTTTGTTTGTAGAACCAAATAGCCGGATTGCCTTGTTATCCGAAGAGTCTAGTTCGCCTCAGCGGACCAGGAGTAGGAAACACTCCTCGGCCAATGGTCGAGGAGGGAGAAGCCGAAGGCTGGTTAACAAAGTTTGTAGAACAGAGGCATTTGTAATGATGTAAAGTACTTGGATACATCGAATCATTACACATAAATTGTGAGTAAAGTCAATTTACCCCGGATATCGATCCTTAATTCGGCCACCCTTGCCCGACTTACGGCTCGGGGGCTACTGGGCTTCGCGCTTCTCACTTAAAAGTCATTAACGGGTTACATCGATCCCCTGATCTGGTGTTGCCACGCGACCAGTGGCTCAGGGGCTACTGCATTGCTGATTCAATGCAGGAAAATTCAAAGTGCAAAACAGTTTCCGAGGAGATTACAATCCTCGGGTTGGTCGGCCGCACCCAACCTGAGTCTCGAGGACTATGCACACCATGTTTCTGTTCCCAAGTATGCTGCCGAGCTAGGAGTTGATCCTCAGGCCGATTTAGTGAATCGACCTGAGTCTCAGGGGCTACTGGGATCAGCGGTTTTATGATTTCCTTTAGGTCCATCTCGGATTTTTGGCCGACACACACCTTGAGGGCTACTGGCTATACATCTCGACAGAGAATAAATTGCACCGATTGGAAATAAATTCAACAAAAAATCAGCTCATGGCCGAGGTGGTGCACCACCTCGGAAGCAGCCCGGCGTAAAGCTCGGATGCAAGTGGCTGGCTCCATAGAGGGCATTTTTGGCATTAAGCTCGGCTGAATTCCTTCAACTTTTTCAAGACCGAGGTAATCTATGACACCTCGGATGCCGATCGGCGTTAGAGCTCGGCTACAAAAAGACACCTCGGATGCAGTCCGGCATTCGAGCTCGGTTGCAAGAGGACACCGCTGCACGGGGAAAAACTTTGAACCCGAGGTGCGGCGTAAAAATAACAAGGCATTGATAAAGGCCGAAAACTTAAAGGGCTCCTCGGATGCCCGACGTATGAACTCTTCGGATTCAGCTCGGCGATCCTCAAGATCGAAGATGGGAAGATTTGTTGAACCAGCTTTCAAGACTGACGGCCGAAGACGAAGAACAGCTCGGAAGAACCGAGGAGCGTCCCCAACTTGAAGACCGGTTCAGGGGGCTAGTGACGGTGTCCTGGACTAGGGGGTACTCACCACGTCGTCTCCCGACCAGTGGGTCGGGCCGAGGACCCCTATGGCGGTTCACTAATGGGCCACTTCGGGCAGCCCATGACATATACGAGGAAGATTCCACAAGACTTGGTGATCAAGACAAGGACTCCTCTCCACCGGCGTAGCTGACTAGGACTCTTGTTATCCTAGGCCTCGGGTACATTATATAAACTGAGGCCAGGCTAGTCGATAGATCATCTCATATTCATTAGAACAATCTCGTGGTAGATACATGTACTCTATACTACACCCCATATGAATACAATCAAAAGCAGGACGTAGGGTATTATCTCTTCGAGAGACCCCGAACCTGGGTAAAATCCTGTGTCCATGTTACCATCGCTCCAAGGCGCCTAGCTTAGGACCCCTACTACGAGATATGCCGGATTTAGAACCGACACCTAGGTTGTGAAACCAAGGCTATGATCACCAAAGCAATGGAAATCAAGGCTTACGGAGACCAAAGCTCTGATACCACTTGTAGGATCGAAAGTATGTCTAGAGGGGGGTGATTAGACTACTTGACCACATAAAACCTAACCTTTCCCCAATTTTAGTTGTAGAAAGATTTTAGCAATAATACAAGTCAAGCATCACCCTACACATGCAATTCTAAGAGTATAGCAGCGGAAAGTAAGCAATTGCATATGTATGCAAAGGAGGGGATCGGAGATCTCAAGCGCAATGAAGACACGGTGGTTTTTGGCGTGGTTCCGATAGGTAGTGCTATCGTACGTCCACATTGATGGAGACTTCTACCCACGAAGGGTAACGGCTGCGCGAGTCCACGGAGGGCTCCACCCACGAAGGGTCCACGAAGAAGCAACCTTGTCTATTCCACCATGGCTTACGTCCACGAAGGACTAGCCTCACTGGGGGTAGATCTTCACGAAGTAGGAGATCTCCTTGCCCTTACAAACTCTTGGTTCAACTCCACATCATGTCGGAGGCTCCCAAGTGACACCTAACCAATCTAGGAGACACCACTCTCCAAAAGGTAATAGACGGTGTGTTGTTGATGAACTCCTTGCTCTTGTGCTTCAAATGATAGTCTTCCCAGCACTCAAACAACTCCTCACAGATTTGGCTATGGTGGAAGAGGATTTGAGTGGAAAGCAACTTGGGAAAGGCTAGAGATCAAGGTTCAAATGGTAGGAATGGAATAGCTTGATCTCAACACATGAGTAGGTAGTTCTCTCTCAGAAAATGTATGGTGGAATAGTAGGCACGTTCTGATGGCTCTCCTCACTGAGAAGGAAGTGGTGGAGGGGTGTATATAGCCTCCACACAAAATCCATCCGTTACACACTTTTGACCCAACTCGGTGGCACCGAAACCATAATCTCGGTAGCACCGAACTGTATAAAAAAATATGAACTTTAGGAATCTCGGTGGGACCGATAGGAACAACTCGGATGGACCGAAGTGCAATGGCTAGGGCAAACCTTATCTCGGTGGCACCGATTGCATCAACTCGGTAGGACCGAAGTGAAGCAATAAGGCAACAGAGAGTTGGCAAGCCATCTCGGTGAGACCGATTTGCAAAACTCGGTGAGACCGAAGTGAGTGCAAACAATTACAGAGAGTTAGCAAGGCCATCTCGGTGGGACTGAGATCCATTTTGGTGGATCCGATTTGTTAGGGTTTTGGCAGTGGCTAAGACTTGGTGAACTCAGTGGGGCCGGATAGAGAATTTTGGTGGGGCCGAGTTGGAATGTAGGTTTAGGACATATTTGGGTAGAGAAAGTGGTTGAGGGTTTAGGAATACTGTCACTAAGCACTTGAGCAAAAAGACCATTAAGCAACACCTCATCCCCTTTTAATAGTATTGGTTTTCCTATGGACTCAATGTGATGTTGGATCACTAAACCAAAAATGCGAGGGCCTTGCCGAGGGATGGCGCCGCCTCGACGTCGCGGTCAAGCTGGAGCGCCGGCAGGACAGGGTGGCACAGGAGAAGCACGAGAAGTCTCTCGCTGAGGTGAAAGAGGTCTTCGAGAGCGCCCTCCGGGAGGCTAACACGGCTGAGAAGCGCCGTGAGGAGGCGGAGGCCCGCACAAGGGTGCTGCGGGAGCAGCATGCTGTGCAGGAGGGGCTGTTCCAGGCGCGGGAGAAGGCCGTCACTTCCCGCGAGGAGGAGCTCGCGGCTCGGGAAGCTGACCTCGCCATCCATGAACGGGAGCTCGCTCGGACGACGGTCGAGCAGGCCATGGAGCTCGAGCGCCTGGAGACGCTGGATCGCTAGGTGCCCGCAGCCCAGGATGCCTACACCGCACGCATGAAGGCCACCAACGCCAAGCTGGAGGCCAAGGAGAAGAAGCTCTAGGTGGACGCCGATGCGAAGATGGAGAGGAACCGTTTGGCGCTTGTTGCAGATCACGCCAAGAAGCTGAAGTTCCAGGAGGACCGCTTCACGGAGAAGCGCGAGAGGCTTCAGAAGGAGGTTGATGCCCTCAAGGAGCTCCTGGCAGAGGCGGAAAACCGGTGGAAGACGGCGCTGCAGGCCAAGGCCGACACCGAGGCGGAGCTGGCTTCCCTTCAGAAGCAGGTGGGCGACGTCTCCAACGTCGTCGAGCAGGCGAGGCTGTAGGCGGATCGGGCGTGGGGGCGACAGCATGAGCGCGCCAAGATGTTCTGCTCCCTCCATTTCCGGGCCCGCCACGCTCTGGAGGCCATCTGCAAGGAGAGGTTCGACGGCCCCCTCGAGACCCACAACGCTTGCTACCTCGACTTCTTCACCAAGCTCGTGAAGAAGCTTGAGGCTGGCGCTAAGAGGGTGGCCGGCATCATCGAGGAGGAATGCCTGATACATCCATTTTGCATCATGTTTTGCTACTGTTATTTATAATGTTTTTAATCAATATAACACTTTGTGGAGTAATTCTAATGCCTTTTCTCTCCTAATATGCAAGATTTACACAAGGAGGGAGATTGCCGGCAGCTGGAATTCTGGGCCTGAAAAAGCTATGTCAGAGATACCTATTCTGTACATCTCCAAATGAGCTGGAATTTTGTGGAGATTTATTTTGGAATAAATAAAAAATACTGGAAGCAAGAAGTACCAGAGGGGGCCACACAGGTGCCCACGAGGCACCAGGGCGCGCCACCCCCCCCCCCCAGGCGCACCCTGGTACCTCGTGGGGCCCCTGGCCAGCCTCTGGCCCCCATTTTCTGGTATATAAGCCCATTTGCCCTAGAAAAAATATAGAGAAGACTTTCGGGACGTGCGCCGCCGTCTCGAGGCGGAACTTGGGCAGGAGCACTTCTGCTCTCCGGCGGAGAGATTCTGTCGGAGATACTTCCCTCCGGGAGGGGGAAATCATCGCCATCGACATCACCAGCGATCCTCTCATCGTGGGAGGACTAATCTTCATCAACATCTTCACCAGCATCATCTCATCTCAAACCCTAGTTCATCTCTTGTATTCAATCTTTGTCTCAAAACCTCAGATTGGTACCTGTGGGTTTCTAGTAGTGTTGATTACATCTTGTAGTTGATGCTAGTTGGTTTATTTGGTGGAAGATTATATGTTCAGATCTATTATGCTATTCAATACCCCTCTGATCTTGGATATGATTATGATTTGTGAGTAGTTACTTTTGTTCTTGAGGACATGGGAGAAGTCTTGTCATAAGTAATCATGTGAATTTGGTATTCGTTCGATATTTTGATGATATGTATGTTGTTGATTCCCTTAGTGGTGTCGTGTGAACGTCGACTACATGACACTTCACCATCTTTGGGCCTAAGGGAATGCATTGTGGAGTAGTAATTAGATGATGGGTTGCTAGAGTGACAGAAGCTTAAACCCTAGTTTATGCGCTATTCCGTAAGGGGCTGATTTGGATCCATATGTTTAATGCTATGGTTAGAGTTATCTTAATTCAAGTAAGAACAGCACCCAAGCACCGGTCCACCCACATATCAAATTATCAAAGTAGCGAACGCGAATCAAACAAACATGATGAAAGTGACAAGATGAAATTCCCATGTGTCCTCGAGAACGCTTTACTTACTATAAGAGATCGTTCCGGCTTGTCCTTTGCTATAAAAAGGATTGGTCCTCCTTGCTGCACTCTTTGTTACTATTGCTACTTGTCACTTGTTACAAATTATCTTGCTATCAAACTACTCGTTACCGATAATTTCAGTGCTTGCAGAAAATATCTTGCTGAAAACCGCTTGTCATTTCCTTCTGCTCCTCGTTAGGTTCGACACTCTTACTTATCGAAAGGACTACGATTGATCCCCTATACTTGTGGGTCATCAAGACTCTTTTCTAGCGCCGTTGCCGGGGAGTGAAGCGCCTTTGGTGAGTCGAATTTGGTAAGGAAACATTTATATTACGTGCTGAAATTTACTATCACTTGTCACTATGGAAAGTAATCCTTTGAGGGGTTTGTTCGGGGTATCTTCACCTCGACCGGAAACACAAATAGTTGCTCCTCAACCTACTGCACCTACTGAAAATATTTATTATGAGATTCCTCTGGGTATGATAGAGAAACTGCTAGCTAATCCTTATGCAGGAGATGGAACGGTACATCCTGATATGCACTTAATCTATGTGGATGAAATTTGTGGATTGTTTAAGCTTGTAGGTTTATCCGGAGATGGAGTTAAGAAGAAAGTATTCCCTTTATATTTGGAGGGAAAGGCATTAATGTGGTATAGGCTATGTGATGATACTGATACATGGGACTGGAACCGATTGAAACTAGAATTCCATCAGAAATTTTATCCTATGCATTGGGTTCATCGTGATCAGAATTATATATATAATTTTGGGCCTCGTGAAGGAGAAAGCATCGCTCAAGCTTGGGGGAGGCTTAAGTACATGATGTACACATGCCCCAATCATGAGCTCTCAAAAGAAATTATCTTACAGAATTTTTATGCTCGGGTTTCTCATGATAATCAAACTATGCTCGATTCTTGTTTGCCTGGCTCCTTTATGAAGAAAACTATTGAATTCGGATGGGATCTTCTGGAAAGAATTAAACGTAACTCTGAAGATTGGGAACTCGACAAAGGTAATGAGTCAGGTATAATACTTGAGTTCTATTGTGTTAAATCTTTTATGGCCACCGATGCTTTTCATAAGTTTAGCACTAAATATGGACTTGACTCTGAGATAGTAGCTTCCTTTTGTGAATCATTTGCTACTCATGTTGATCTCCCTAAGGAGAAGTGGTTTAAATATCATCCCCTGTTAAAGAAAAGATTGAGGAACATGTTAGTGTTAAAGAAGAAACAATTGTTTACCATGTTGATCCAGTTGTGCCTACTGCTTATATTGAGAAACCACCTTTTCCTGTTAGGATTAAGGAACATGCTAAAGCTTCAACTGTGGTTAACAAAAGTAATATTAGAACACCTAGACCCTCTGAACAAATTAAAGTTGAACCTGATGTTGCTATGGTTAAAGATCTCTTAGTCGATAATATTGATGGGCATGTTATTTACTTTTGTGATGAAGCTGCTAGAATTGCTAAACCTGTTAGAAATGAACGAGATATGTTAGACAAGAACAAGCCCGTAGTTGGCATGCCTGTTATTTCTGTTAAGATTGGAGATCATTGCTATCATGGTTTGTGTGATATGGGTGCTAGTGTGAGTGATATTCCATTTTCTTTATATCAAGAAGTAATGCATGAAATTGCACCTGTCGAGATTGAAGATATTGATGTTACTATTAAGCTAGCGAATAGAGATACTATTACACCACTTGGGATTGTTAGAGATGTTGAAGTCTTGTGTGGTAAGATCAAATACCCTACTGATTTGTTAGTACTTGGTTCACAACAAGATAATTTTTGTCCCATTATATTTGGTAGACCTTTCTTGAATACCGTTAATGCTGAAATTGATTGTGTTAAAGAAAAGGTTCGAGTCAAGTTTGGTGATATATCTCATGAATTTAATTTCTCCAAGTTTCGTAGACAACCTCATGATAAAGAATTTCCTAGTAAAGATGAAATTATTGGTCTTGCTTCTATTGCCGTACCTCCTACTGATCGGTTAGAACAATATTTGCTAGACCACGAAAACGATATGCATATGAATGAAAGAAATGAAATAGATAAGATGTTCTTTGATCAACCACCTATCCTTAAACATAATTTGCCTATTGAAACTCTTGGAGGCCCTCCTCCACCTAAAGGTGATCCAGTATTTGAATTGAAGCAATTGCCTGATACATTGAAATATGCTTATCTTGATGAAAAGAAGATATATCATGTTATTATTAGTGCTAACCTTTCAGCGCATGAAGAAAAGATATTACTAAAAACTCTGAGGAAGCACCGTGCTGCTATTGGATATACCCTTGATGATATTAAGGGCATTAGTCCCACTTT
Source organism: Elymus sibiricus (assembly GCA_039707655.1). Taxonomy (NCBI): domain Eukaryota; kingdom Viridiplantae; phylum Streptophyta; class Magnoliopsida; order Poales; family Poaceae; genus Elymus; species Elymus sibiricus. Next base: position 340,048,859 of record CM077666.1, on the reverse strand, counting down.
ATGTCAGCACAAAATCAATATGGAGCCTGATGCTAAACCAGTTGTCGACCACCAACGACGATTAAATCCTAAGATGAAAGAGGTGGTAAGAACCGAAATATTAAAACTTCTGGAAGCAGGTATAATCTATCCCATAGATGATAGTAGATGGGTAAGTCCCATTCATTGTGTCCCTAAGAAAGGAGGTATTACCGTTGTTCCTAATGATAAAAATGAACTCATTCCACAAAGAATTGTAACTGGTTATAGGATGGTAATTGATTTTATAAAATTAAACAAAGCTACTAGAAAAGATCATTACCCCTTACCTTTTATTGATCAAATGTTAGAAAGATTATCTAAGCATACGCACTTTTGTTTTCTAGATGGTTATTCCGTTTTTCACAAATACCCGTATCACAACCCGATCAAGAGAAAACCACCTTTACTTGTCTTTTTGGAACTTATGCTTATAGATGTATGCCTTTTGGTTTATACAATGCACCTGCTACCTTTCAGAGATGTATGACTGCTATATTCTCTGACTTTTGTGAAAAGATTGTTGAGGTGTTCATGGATGATTTTTCCGTTGACGGAACTTCTTTTGATGATTGCTTAAGCAACCTTGATCGAGTTTTGCAGAGATGTGAAGAAACTAATCTTGTCTTGAATTGGGAGAAGTGCCACTTTATGGTGAATGAAGGCATTGTCTTGGGGCATAAAATTTCTGAAAGAGGTATTGAAGTTGATAAAGCTAAGGTTGATGCTATTGAGAAAATGCCATGTCCTAAAGATATTAAAGGTATAAGAAGTTTCCTTGGTCATGCTGGTTTCTATAGGAGATTTATTAAAGACTTCTCTAAAATTTCTAGGCCTCTTAGCAATCTTTTGCAAAATGATGTTCCATTTTTTTTGATGATGATTGTCTAGAAGCCTTTGAAACACTTAAGAAAGCCTTAACCACTACACCTATTGTCCAACCACCTGATTGGAACTTGCCTTTTGAAATTATGTGCGATGCTAGTGACTATGTTGTTGGTGCTGTTCTAGGACAAAGAGTTGATAAGAAATTAAATGTTATCCATTACGCTAGTAAAACCCTAGACAGTGCCCAAAGAAATTATGCCACTACTGAAAAAGAATTTCTAGCAGTTGTGTTTGCATGTGATAAATTCAGATCTTACATAGTTGATTCTAAAGTAACTGTTCACACCGATCATGCTGCTATTAAATATCTTATGGAGAAGAAAGACGCTAAACCTAGACTCATTAGGTGGATTTTATTGCTACAAGAATTTGACTTGCATATTACTGATAGGAAGGGAGCTGAGAATCCCGTAGCAGATAATTTGTCTAGAATGGAAAATGTTCTTGATGACCCACTACCTATTAATGATGATTTTCCCGATGAACAATTAGCTGTCATAAATGCTTCTCATATTACTCCTTGGTATGCAGACTATGCTAATTACATTGTTGCTAAATTTATACCACCTAGTTTCACATACCAACAAAAGAAAAAGTTCTTCTATGATTTAAGACATTACTTTTGGGATGACCCACATCTTTATAAAGAAGGAGTAGATGGTATTATTAGACGTTGTATACCTGAACATGAATAGTAACAAATCCTACGGAAGTGTCATTCCGAAGCTTACGGAGGACACCATGCGGGAGACAGAACTGCACACAAGGTATTACAATCTGGTTTCTATTGGCCTACTCTTTTCAAGGATGCTCATAAGTTTGTCTTATCTTGTGATGAATGTCAAAGAATTGGTAATGTTGGTAGACGTCAAGAAATGCCTATGAATTATTCACTTGATGTTGAACCATTTGATGTATGGGGATTTGACTATATGGGACCTTTACCTAAATCCAATGGGTATACTCATATTTTAGTTGCTATTGATTACGTTACTAAGTGGGTAGAAGCTATTCCAACTAGTAGTGCTGATCATAACACTTCTATTAAAATGCTTAAAGAATTTATTTTCCCAAGGTTCGGAGTCCCTAGATATTTGATGACTGATGGTGGTTCACATTTTATTCATGGTGCATTCCGTAAATTGCTTGCTAAATATGATGTCAACCATAGGATTGCATCTCCTTATCACCCTCAAACTAGCAGTCAAATTGAATTGAGCAATAGAGAAATAAAATTAATTTTGCAAAAAACCGTCAATAGATCTAGAAAGAATTGGTCTAAGAAACTTGACGATGCATTATGGGCTTATAGAACTGCTTATAAAAATCCTATGGGTATGTCTCCTTATAAAATGGATTATGGAAAAGCATGTCATTTACCTCTTGAGTTAGAACATAAAGCATATTGGGCAATTAAAGAACTAAATTATGATTTTAAACTTGCCGGTGAAAAGAGGTTATTTGATATTAGCTCATTAGATGAATGGAGAACCCAAGCTTATGAAAATGCCAAATTGTTTAAAGAAAAAGTTAAAAGATGGCATGATAGAAGAATTCAAAAACGGGAATTTAAAGTGGGTGAGCAAGTTCTATTGTACAATTCTCGTTTGAGATTCTTTGTAGGAAAACTTCTCTCTAAATGGGAAGGACCGTATATCATCGAAGAAGTTTATCGCTCCGGAGCCATCAAAATAAATAACTCCGAAGGCACTAATCCGAGAGTGGTGAATGGGCAAAGAATCAAGCACAATATTTCAGGTACCCCCATTAATGTTGAAACTAATATTATTGAAGCAATTACACCGGAGGAATACATATGAGAGACCTTCCGGAACACTCCAGAACCCTGAAAAGGAAGAGGTATGTGATACGGTAAGAAAACCGACTCCAAAAATTCCATAAAAATATTTTCTGTTAGTTTTGGAATATTAGAAAAAATACAAAAATAAGAAACAGCCGAGGGGACCCACCTGGTGCCCACGAGGCACCAGGGCGCGCCACCCCCCCAGGCGCGCCCTGGTGGCTCATGGGCCCCACGTGAGCCTTCCCGACTCCATTTTCTTCTGGATTACTTGTTTTGCAAGATAAAAAATCTTTATATATACTCACGGACTTTTTGACAACCGTATCGCAGAAATCTCCTCTGTTCTTGTTTCGTGCTATTTTTCCGACAGATCTAGATCGCTAAGGCTCCACCAAGCTCTTCCAAGGACAAGTTCTACGAGAAGGTCATCAACCCCTACCTACCGGAGGTGATGAAACACCCTCAAGCCATTGAGTTGCGTGAGGGGGTGCTTCACATCTGGAACGTTCAAGGACCCAAGAAGACCGGGAGCGTGGAGTCCAGGCTCGAAACGGTGGAGCAGGAGATCTTCAAGTGCCAAGGGATGGTGGAACGAGGACTCAGTGCCAACCACTCCATGATCACGGAATTCACCCGTAATCACAAGGTGGAGGGCCCATCGATGGGGGACATCATCTTCAACCTTAATGAATGAATCGACTATCTCCAAGGCCAAATCTATGATCTGCAAAACCAAAATTTTGAGTATGAGGCAAGATTCAAAGGTATGAGTTTAGCTGCAAGTTTCAGGACTCCGGAGACTCGTTCATCTTTTTATGATGGGGAACCTATGCCATGGAAGCCGGAGGATAAGCCCATCACTTCATCACCACCACTATCACCGAAGAAGGAGATTTGAGCACATGGGTATGGGCACTCCCCTTGGCTTGTGCCAAGCTTGGGGAAGGTGCCCCGGTATCGTATCACCATCACTTTTATTATCTTTACCTATTTTTAGTTCGATCCTTAGTTATTTCGTGATTTAGTTGAATAAAAGTTTAGTATGGTCTATTTTCGAGTGCTAGCTTCGTGATCTATCTATCTATGTAATCGAGTTAAGAGTTATATAATAAAGAGTAGTTTGAGTTTTTGCTTCTTTACTTTCATGTTCCAATTCTAATAATGAAAATAATGAAAAAGATCATATGCTAATCTTAGGGAAAGTAATGACATTACATAAAGAAAAGTATAAGTGGTAAAATTTATTGGAAGTTAACAAACATAGCATTAGTCAATGATGCAATTCATGAAAAAGTTAATAAGGGAAGAGAAGATTCACATGCAAATATACTATCTTGGACATCTTTTATGATTGTGAGCCCCCATTAAGTATTTTATGTCAAATTTTTGACGTTGGACAAGGAAGACAACATAATGAGTTATGTTTGTTCATATTCACATAGAAGTTATATTGTTATAGATCCTCCAACATGTGGTGCTTGCCCAATATCTTTGCTAGCCAAAACTCCGCACCAAGTAGAGATACTACTTGTGCATCCAAAACCCTTAAACCCAGTTTCATGTCATGAGAGTCCACTATATCTACCTAGAGATTGAATAAGATCCTTCAAGTAAGTTGTCATCGGTGCAAAAAGCAATAAAAATTGCCTCTAAATATGTCTGAACTTTTATTGTAAGGGAAATAAGCTTTGTACGAACTTGTGATGGTAAAGAAATAAAAGCGACAGACTGCATAATAAAGGTTGCTATCACAAGGGGCAATATAAAGTGACGTTCCTTTGCATTAAGAGCTCCTGCATCCAACAATAAAAAGCGCATGACAACCTCTGCTTCCCTCTGTGAAGGGCCTGTCCTTTACTTTTATGTATTTGCTTTTTATGCAAGAGTCAATAGTGTTCTCCTCTATTTCCTTTTTACTTTTCTCTTTTGCAAGCATCATGTGGTGGAGAAAGATCTAGGCATATATATCCAGTTGGATATGAGTGATCATGAGTTATTATTGTTGACATCACCCTTGAGGTGAATTAGTTGGAAGGCGAACTCACAAGCCCCTATCTTTCTATGTGTCTGGCTGAAACTTTTTGCTCCTTATATATGTCGTGAGTGTTAGCAATCATCGAAGACTAAATGATGGTTGAGTATGTGGACTTGCTAAATATTTCCTACATGAGACCCTTCCTGAAAATATGATGAATTGCAATTGCATTGTTGACTGAGAACATAGTTTGTTAGTTTTCAAGAAAGTTTATGCCTTATACTCCATTGTTGTGATGAATTGTTACTTGCTCATGAGAAGTTTATGATAATAAATATTGCTGTTATAATAATGATCATGATGCTACTATGTCCGTATTTTATTTTTATCGACACCTCTCTCTCTAAACATGTGGACATGATTATCGATATCGGCTTTCGCTTGAGGACAAGCGTGGTCTAAGCTTGGGGGAGTTGATACGTCCATTTTGCATCATGTTTTGCTACTGTTATTTATAATGTTTTTAATCAATATAACACTTTTTGGAGCAATTCTAATGCCTTTTCTCTCTTAATATGCAAGATTTACACAGGGAGGGAGATTGCCGGCAGCTGGAATTCTGGGCCTGAAAAAGCTATGTCAGAGATACCTATTCTGCACATCTCCAAATGAGCTGAAATTTTGTGGAGATTTATTTTGGAATAAATAAAAAATACTGGAAGCAAGAAGTACCAGAGGGGGCCACCCAGGTGCCCACGAGGCACCAGGGTGCGCCACCCCCCCCCCCCCCCCAGGCGCGCCCTGGTACCTCGTGGGGCCCCTGGCCAGCCTCTGGCCCCCATTTTCTGGTATATAAGCCCATTTTCCCTAGAAAAAATATAGAGAAGACTTTTGGGACGGTGCGTCGCCATCTCGAAGCGGAACTTGGGCAGGAGCACTTTCGCTCTCCGGCGGAGAGATTCTGCCGGAGATACTTCCCTCCGGGAGGGGGAAATCATCGCCATCGACATCACCAGCGATCCTCTCATCATGGGAGGACTAATCTTCATCAACATCTTCACCAGCACCATCTCATCTCAAACCCTAGTTCATCTCTTGTATTCAATCTTTGTCTCAAAACCTCAGATTGGTACCTGTGGGTTGCTAGTAGTGTTGATTACATCTTGTAGTTGATGCTAGTTGGTTTATTTGGTGGAAGATTATATGTTCAGATCTATTATGCTATTCAATACCCCTATGATCTTGGATATGATTATGATTTGTGAGTAGTTACTTTTGTTCTTAAGGACATGGGAGAAGTCTTGTCATAAGTAATCATGTGAATTTGGTATTCGTTCGATATTTTGATGATATGTATGTTGTTGATTCCCTTAGTGGTGTCGTGTGAGCGTCGACTACATGACACTTCACCATCTTTGGGCCTAAGGGAATGCATTGTGGAGTAGTAATTAGATGATGGGTTGCTAGAGTGACAGAAGCTTAAACCCTAGTTTATGCGCTATTCCGTAAGGGGCAGATTTGGATCCATATGTTTAATGCTATGGTTAGAGTTATCTTAATTCTTCTTTCATAGTTGCGGATGCTTGCGAGAGGGGGTAATCATAAGTGGGAGGTTTGTTCAAGTAAGAACAGCACCCAAGCACCGGTCCACCCACATATAAATTATCAAAGTAGCGAACGCGAATCAAACAAACATGATGAAAGTGACTAGATGAAATTCCCATGTGTCCTCGAGAACGCTTTACTTACTATAAGAGATCGTTCCGGCTTGTCCTTTGCTATAAAAAGGATTGGGCCACCTTGCTGCACTCTTTGTTACTATTGCTACTTGTCACTTGTTACAAATTATCTTGCTATCAAACTACTTGTTACCGATAATTTCAGTGCTTGCAGAAAATACCTTGCTGAAAACTGCTTGTCATTTCCTTCTGCTCCTCGTTGGGTTCGACACTCTTACTTATCAAAAGGACTATGATTGATCCCCTATACTTGTGGGTCATCAATGCCACGAACTCTTCTTCTAGGCAGCGACGCGCATCTTCAGCCACCTTCTCCATGCCGACCCCAATTTCGACTTCGACGGGGTGATAGCCCCCGTACCCGAGGAGCTCCGCGATGGCCTCAGGAAGGCGGTGGACGACCATGTGGATGCCATGCTCGCGAAGTTCTCCCACGACAGCAGCGAGAGCTCCAGCGGGGTCGAGGGCGATGACGATGACGGCGATGACGACGACGCCGCGGCTTCCTAGGTCTTCTTCCTTGGTTATCTATACCAGATTGACATGGCCCCGTGGGGGCGTAAAAACAATGCCTTTTGCCTTAAGTACTCATGATTTGTCGTGATGCATGTTTCCTCGCGAGGCACTCTCGTGAGGCCTGTTTCTCTTTCCTTGTTAGCCTTCATGCTCTACGTCGTTAGGACCCAGCCCCCGAGCGAGCTACAGCCGTCGCTGGTATGTCCGGTCGCGTTGCCTGGACAATGCCAGGAGGTGTAGGGCACTGAGGCGGTAAGGACTCCTGAGGCGCGATGCTCAGGAAGTCCCCCCTTGACGTGCAAGCGGCTTGCGCGGAGGAGAGAACGTCAGCACTTAGCGAGGTCACGGGGAGAGGAAACTTGAGAGGCGCCGTAAATGGCTCGTGAGGTATTTTTGTACTTAGCTCTTGCGAGTGTTGATTGCCGTGTCGAGGCTGCGGGGCACGCCTCGTGAGGCTTCTGCTCGCGAAGCCTCCCGCCGGCGCTTGGCGGAGGTGTCGCCGTAGGCCGGCTTGTGAGGCGACGCTCGCGAGGTTCCCTGGGGGTTATGAAGATGTCTTGTCATGAGTCGCCTCACGAGGCAGCACTCGCGAGGCCTTTCGAGTACCTTGTTCCTGCGATGACTTCGCATTGATTTCATAAAACGGTGGGAGCGGTGCGCGCTTGCTAGCTTGCTCGTGGGTATCACATGAGGAGACAAGACACCAAGGACCTTGGTGAGGTGGCGTGCATGGGAGCGGGCCCGCGAGCCAGAGCTCAATCGCTTGGGTTTTGCAGTGCTGCTGGGACTGACCCGAGCACAGACACCGTGTCCAGCCCCCGCTCGCGAGATGCACAGGAGAGAGGTCGTGAGCGTGCACAGCTCCTGAGGCAAGCAACTTAACAATACATGAGAAATCTTAGGAAACAGAGCTTTACTGAAACATAGTAATAAGTTCATTACACAACCAAAAAGAGATACGACTGCCATGGTTGGCACGGATCAACGTGAGGTTGATGCAGCCCGTGGGGTGCCCTCAAGTGATTGTTCCACCAGCGCGGAGCATGGGGCTTCCACTAGGCGTGGGCATGATCGTGGTTCGATCGTTCCGCTAGCGCGGAGCATGGGGCTTCCACTGAGACGTGGGCATGATCGCGGTTAGATCGTTCCACCAGCGCGGAGCATGGGGCTTCCACTGAGACGTGGGTGGGAGCTCTCGCGGGCCCATCAGGCGAACGCAATGAGAGGATCCGGGGCATGTACATCCCCACTTCGTTCGTACGCGTGAGGTTCACAGGTAGAACTTGCGGAGGTGTTGGATATTCTAGGCGTTAGGCACAGGAAGTCCGTCCTCCGTCTCCAACCGGGCGGCGCCAGGCCTGGAGACATGAGTAACCCTGAAAGGGCCTTCCCACATGGGTGAGAGCTTGTGGAGTCCCTCTCTGGAGAGGATTCTTCTCAGGACGAGGTCGCCGACCTCGAGGGTGCGCGGCCGTATGTTGCGGCTATGATAGCGACACAACGCCTGCTGGTATCTGGTAGCCCGGAGCGCGGCCTGGCGACGCGCTTCTTTGAGGAGCAGCAGGTCAGCCTCTCGCGAGGTGTCCTGACGAGCCTCGTCAAAGGCAAGGACTCGCGGAGAGCCGTGTCGGAGCTCAGACGGGAGGACGGCTTCGGCTCCGTAGACGAGGAAGAAGGGAGTCTCGCCGGTAGGCTTGGTTGCCGTTGTGCGGATGGACCACAGCACAGACTGCAGCTCGTCAAGCCAGCCGTTGCCGCAGGCTTCGAGCTTTTTCTTGAAGCTTCTTGTCTTGAGGCCCTTGAGGACCTCGGCGTTGGCGCGCTCAGCCTGGCCATTGCTTCGAGGGTGCGCCATGGAGGCGTAGCAGATCTGCGTGCCGAGGCTGGCGCAGTATGTCTTGAAGAGGCCGCTCGTGAACTGGGAGCCATTGTCAGTGATGCTGCGGTTGGGGACGCCGAAGCGGCTCACGAGGCCCTTGATGAACTTGACGGCCGACCCTGCTGGGATGGTGCGCACGGGCTCAACCTCGGACCATTTGGTGAACTTGTCGATGGCGACGTAGAGGTAGCGGTAACCGCCAGCTGCGCGAGGGAAGGGTCCCAAGATATCCAGCCCCCAGACCGCGAAGGGCCACGAAAGGGGAATCGTCTGAAGGCCCTGCGCAGGCTGGTGGATCTGCTTGGCGTGGAATTGGCAAGCCTCGCAGGATTGGACCAGCTCGGTGCCGTCGTGGAGCACGGTGGGCCAATAGAAGCCGCTTCAAAACACCTTGCCGGCAAGGGTGCGCAACGAGGAGTGGTGGCCGCAGTCTCCTCCATGAATGTCGGCAAGCAGCTCGTGCCCTTGTTCTTCTGAGATGCACTGCAGCGAGACGCCATTGGGGCGCCTGCGGTACAGCTCGCCGTCTTGCAAGGAGTAAGCGGTGGCTTGCCGGGCCACGCGCTCTGCTTCTGAGTCCTTCTCCAGGAGGGTGCCATGAAGCAAGTAGTCCTTGAACTCCACGGACCAGCTGCCTGCTTGAGGCTCCAGCGCCAGCAGCAGGCGAGCTCTTGAGGTCAGGCCGCAGTCTGGCGCGCCCGTGGGCGGTGCGGGTGGGAGTTCTTCGTGAAGGAGCGCGGTGCCCGCGGCAGGAGGTGCTGTTGATGGCTTGAGGAGCCTTTCCTCGAAGATGTCGGGGCTCTGAGGCTCGCGGCGGGATGCTCGTTTGGCGATGTTGTCAGCCTCCTTGTTGCCGCCGCGAGGAACGTGCTGCAGTTCCAAGCCAAGGAAACGCTTCTCAAGTTTACATACCTCTTCTAAGTAGGCGGCCATGTGCTCATCCTTGGGCTTGTAGCTTTTGTTGGAGAAGTTGACGAGGAGCTGAGAGTCGCCCTTGATGGTGAGGCGCTTGATGCCCAAGACAGAGGCGGCCTTGAGGCCGGCGATGAGGCCCTCGTACTCCGCGATGTTGTTGGAGACCTTATCGTCGCGCTTGAAGCAGAGTTGGATGGCATAGTAGAGCTTGTCTCCCGTTGGCGAGGTGAGCACAACGTCAGCTCCCGCGCCCTGCCGGGAGAAGGCGCCATCAAAGTGCATGGACCATCCGCCAGGCGCTTCGTCCCCACGCAAGAGGGATTCAGCCTCGCGAGGTTCCTCCTGGGGTGGGTCCGTCCATTCTGCTACGAAGTCGGCCAGGGCTACGCCCTTGATCACTCTTGTGGTGCAGAATTCCAGCTCGAAAGCCTGCAGCTCGATGTTCCACTCGGCGATGCGGCCAGTGGCGTTGGGCTTGCGCAGGACTTGCTCCATGGGGTAAGATGAGATCACCTTGATTGGATGGCCCTGCAAGTAGTGGCGCAGCTTGCGGGAGGCGACGAGGAGCGCCAGGAGGAGCTTTTGCTGCATGGGGTAACGCTCGCGCGCATGTCACAGCACTGTGCTAACGAAGTACACGGGGTACTCAACGAGGCGGGTAGTCGTTGCAGCAGCTTGGCCTTCAGGGGGGCCCAAGGGGCTCATGAGGCTCAGCAGGTTCGGGTGGCGGCTCGCGAGGTGGCTCCCTAAAGGCCTCCTGAGGCGAGGCCTCGGCAGGCGACGGCGCGGCCTCGGGAGGCGCCGCACCAAGGGCCTCTTGAGGCAGGATCTCAGTAAGCGACGTCGTGACTTCGCGTGGCGCCGGCAGGGCAGGCTTCTTCTGTGCGCAGATGCACTCTTCTCGAACTGCCACCAGGGCCGCGCTAGCCGTCTGGGGAGAAGCCGCCAAGTATAGGAGCAGGGGATCGCGAGAGCGTGGCGCGACCATGATGGGCGGGCTCGTGAGGTACCTCTTGAGGTCTTCGAAGGTAGCGTCAGCCTCGGGAGTCCACTTGAATGGGCCTAATCTCTTCATGAGTTTGCAGAATGGCAGGGCTCGCTCACCGAACTTGGAGATGAATCGTACAAGGGAGGCCATGCATCCCGCCAGGCGCTGCATCTCCTTGAGGCTCCGGGGAGGGTGCATTTTCTCGATGGCCTTGATCTTCTCGGGGTTGGCCTCGATGCCGTGGTGGGAGACCAGGAAGCCGAGCAGCTTGCCGAAGGGGACTCCGAAGACGCACTTGTCTAGGTTGAGCTTGAGGTTCACCTTGCGCAGGTTGTCGAATGTCTCTTGGAGGTCCGCGAGGAGGGACCGGGCCTCGCGGGTCTTGACAACGATGTCGTCGACGTAAGCCTCAGCGTTTCTTCCCATCTGGGGTCCAAGGCAATGCGCATCAGCCTCTGGAAGGTAGCCCCGGCGCTCTGGAGGCCGAAAGGCATGCAGATGTAGCAAAATATGCCGCAGGGGGTGATGAAGGTTGTTTTCTCCATGTCTTCGATTGCCATCTTGATCTGGTGGTAGCCTGAGAAGGCATCTAGGAAGCATAACAACTCGCACCCAGCGGTGGAGTCCACGATCTGGTCTTGAGGGCAGAACTTGTTGAGGCTAGTGAAGTCGACGCACATGCGCTCCTTGCTGCCCTTCTTGGGTACCACGACGGGGTTGGCGAGCCACTCAAGGTGGCGCACCACACGGATGACCCCAGCTTCTTGGAGCTTCTGAACTTCCTTGACGATGAAATCTTGCTTCTCTGGCGCCTGGCGCCGTGCCTTCTGTTTCACGGGGCGTGCATTGGGGCACACCACTAAGTGGTGCTCGATCACCTCCCTCGGCACACCGGACAAATCAGATGTCGTCCAGGCGAACACATCTGAATTTGCCTGAAGGAAGGTGACAAGCACGCCTTCCTATGCGGGAGAGAGGCCCGTGCCGATGGTGAAGGCAGGGCCTGAGCCGCTGCCGTCCACCGACACCTTCTTTGTCTCGGCGCGGTCCTAAGAGAATAGCTGCTTCTTCTTCGCGGGTGCGGCCTTGTGAGGCTCGGCGGCATCCCCGTCGGCAGGGTAGGCGGTGGCGGCAGCCTTGTAGGCGCTCTCGAGGGAACGGACTGTGTCCTTCTCATCGCAGCAAACGGTGATGATGCCGCTACAGCCTAGCATCTTGAGGACGTTGTAGGCGTGGTGGGTTGCCCCCATGAACTTGGCGAGAGCCGGGTAGCCCAAGATGGCGTTGTAAGGTAGGCCGATGTGCGCCACGTCAAAGTCAACGAGCTCGATATGGTAATTCTTGCAGGTGCCGAAGGTGACGGGGAGGCGCACTTGGCCTAGAGGAATGGTGGAGCCATCGGTCACCCCGGAGAAGGGCCTGGTGGGCAGCAGCTGGTCGTAAGGCACCTGGAGCTGCTCAAAGGTCTCAATGCAGATCACATTGAGGCCAGCGCCCCCGTCGATGAGTGTTTTGGTGATGGCGACGTTGCTGATACTGGGGGTGCACAGCATGGGGACCGTGCCAGCAGTGCTTGAGGGCTTGGGGTGATCGTTGGAGTTGAAGGTGATCGGGTACTGCGACCACTTGAGGGGGCGAGAAGCTTCAGGCCTCGGGAGGGCAGCGTTCACCTCGTGAGAGAACAGCTTGAAGTGGTGGTTAGATGTGGGAGCCTGAGCTCTGCCTAGGATGCATGCCACCCAGCGAGGCTCTTGATAGCCCCCGGCATCTTGGTCGGGCTGGTTGCCATCATTGCGCCGCGGCGGCGGCAGTGGCGGAAGGGCAGTGTTGGCCTGAGGATTGGCCTCACGAGGCTGGTCACGCCAGGCGGCCTCGCGAGGCTGGTCGTGCCAGCCCTGGCGGAAGTTTCCGTTGCCGTTGCGGTCTCCCTAGCGGCCGCCGTTACGGCCACCTCCACGGCCGGTGCCGCGGTCATTGCGGTCGCTGCGGCGGCCCAGGCGCTCATAGCGAAGCAGCTTGAGCTCGTGGCAGTCTTCAGTGCTGTGGGAGTACGAGTTGTGGTAGGCACAGAGACGGCGGTAGTCTCTTTTCGGCTCGTCACGCTCACGGCCGCACTTCTGCTCGGGCTCCGCCGCGAGCACGGCCGGGCCTTTGCGCTTGACGTCCTTGTTCTTGGCCTTGGCAGCGTCCGGCGGTGCATCGGGGTCGTTGTGGATGAAGAGGTGGCCCTCCTCGGCATTGGCGCACTTGTTGGCGAGGTCGAATAGCTCAAGAATGGAGTCGAGCTCGTCGTTAATGGCGAGCTTCTCGCGCATCCGGACGTCCGTGATGCCGTTGGAGAACGCGGAGACAATGCCAGCCTCGGAAGCGCATGGGATCTTGTTGCGGACTTGGCTGAAGCGCTGGATGTACTTGCGAAGGGTCTTGTCAGGGCGCTGGTGTATAGCGCGCGGGTCGTTGAGCGTGAGGGAGTGCTCGTGCATGCCCTTGAAGTTGGCGACGAACTGCCGGCAGAGTTCGCCCCACGAAGAGATGGACGCCTCGGGGAGGTTCATGAGCCAAGAGCGCGGGCCATCCTTGAGGGCCATGGGGAACCAGTTCGCCATGACCTTGTCATCGCCGTTCGCTGCCTCGATGCTCAAGGTATAGAGCTGCAGGAACTCCGCAGGATTGGGGGTGCCGTCGTAGCGTTGTGGGAGGTCCGGCTTGAACTTGGCGGGCCACACCACGCGATGTAGCTCGCGGGTGAAGGCACGGCAGCCCACGCAGCTGGAGGGGACGCCGCCGGCGAGGGCGGCGCGGTTCTGACGGCCGGCGGCAGCGACTTCTTGAATGATCCTATCTTGGCGCTAACGCTGCTCGTGGAGGACGCGCGCGCCGGACGATCTGGCAGCTGGGCTTGTCATGGTCCGGCGAAGACGCGCCGCGAGAGTGCTCACGCGCCCGCGGGTTGCGGTGGCGCCGGGCGCCCTCGCCATGCAGAGGAGGCGGAGGGGGCGCGTCATGCGCTACATCTCTGGCATGAGACGGCGGAGGACGGAGCGAGTGAGAGGGCACCGGGGCATCGCCCGCGGCGTTGACGAGCTCGGTGATGCGGCCGAGCCAGGCGTCGTAGCCGGCGTCGGTAGGATGGTAGCGCAGGAGCTCGCGCGCCATGAGCAGCGCGACTTGCGGGGCCGGCGCGTCGCGGCGAGCAAGCGACGAGGCCGTGGCAGTGTGATCATCTGCCTGCACGGACGGGTGGAGGGAGGACGCCTGCTGCTCCCTAGCAGCGGGGTCAGTGACGGCGCCGGCAGCGCGGCGTCGACGGTCGTCGCGGGCGACAGGCTCCGTCTGGGCCACCCTGGCAGCCCGGCGTGCGTTGCGCTCACGGCGAGCGTCAGCCATGGCGGCGAGGAGGTGGAAGAGAACTCGAACCGCCCCTGTTGGGGATGTACCCCCACGGTATGACCCGGCCAGATCATGGCCGGGTTAATCAGTGCCGACTTGAGGAAGGAATTCGTCATGTGGGCTGCAATGATTGCTCAAGGCCCAGGAGGCGACTCACAGAATGGGCCGGCTTATAGCCCAGCCTTTGGGATGCCGGTTCATGGGAAAGACTAGAAGGAAATCCTCTTACTTGGGAAGTACGATAAGTAGGAAATAAATTAGGGCACGGGTTGTATAATGACTCGGACTCTGTTGTAAACCCAGGGCCTCGACCTGTATATAAAGGGGAGCCCCTGAGGTAGAAAGACTAAGTTGCAATCTCCTCGAGATCTAGGTTAGCGAATCTGCATCCTTGTAATCGAGATCCACAGCAATATAATCAAGCAGGATGTAGGCTTTTACCTCCACCGTGAGGGGCCGAACCTGGGTAATTCCGTGTCTTCTCGTTCCCGACCAACCCCGTTAAGCTTCCACACTTGTGTGATGGCCTCATCTCCAAGTCCTTTCACAAGGGCATATGCCATGTCAAAACCACGACAGTTGGCGCCCACCGTGGGGCCTACGCACGGTGGAGTTGAGTTCTTAGCGGGATCTCTCCCAGGGTTCGGGAAGTACGCGATCGGCTTGATGACGAAGAGCCGCCGCGGGAAATTCTACATCGACGATTCGTACTGGGGCCCCGACGCTGACTCAATTGAGTACGGGTACCGGGTCCCCTTCGGCAAAATCCACACCTTCATCGGCGTAGTCGGCGAGTCGGCCGCCGGGTTGGAGAACATCGCCGGTGTTGAGTCGGCACGCCGCGCTGGTCCGAGCTAGGCGAGACTCGGCCCGCGTCAAGCCGGCCGGAACCGTGTCTTCGTGGGTTTCACCCAAGGGGTGGCCTTATCGGAGAACTCCCTGTCTGGAGATGATACATTCATCCAATCTGACGGCGAGTCCTCGACGGGAGAAACCGAGTCAATCCGTCCTCTGCACGGTGGAGGACTCGGGCACACGGACGACATCTTTCCAGAGATCCCAGATCCGCCTTGCTTCGCGGCGGTATACATGGCGGGTAGGCAAGATCCGGTGCGTGACCCGGCTGATCCCGCGGCCGGGCAGAACCTCACCCTTGCCGGCTCGGGAGGAGCCGGCGCGTCGGCCACCGGTTCTCAGAGAACCGGAGTGCAGGCGCTCGCGGACTTGATGAATACACTGACTGGCCTGCTGGCCGAGCCGGTTACCATGGAGAACGCAGCGGCACGTAACGCGGAGATCACGAAGTGTCGTGAGCAGATGGCCAAGATCCAAGAGGACATCAATGCGGAGAACACACGCATGGCTCAGGCGCAGGCCCGGCTTACCGAGGAGAGGCAGCGCCTGGATGAGGAGGCGCATTACCTGAACCGCCGACAGGCCCAGTCGGAGCTCGTCCACAGGAGGCGTCATCAGAGCCGGCTTCCGGCTAATCTCAAGCCGACTCAGCTCTTCACCACACCGCCGGCTCAGACGAACCCGGGGGCTGGAGTCATCCCCACGGGAGAGGCGCCTTTGCAGCAGCCGGTTCAGCAGCGGGAGTCGGCCCAGCACCGCACGCCAGATCAGCAACAGCAGCCGCCGTCTCACCGGTTCCAAACCCCAATTGGACACTACTCCAACCCGGTCGATAACGTGCTGCCAGCAACCCACAACTTGGCGGCTATTCCGATTGAGGGGGACGGCCCGATTCAGACAGAGGCCAGGAACGCTATTGCGATGCTCAAGATAACAGTAGTGCAGCAGGCCAACTACTCGCATAGCCAGCACCGTCTTCACTCAACCCCTCACCAGAGCCGTACCAAAAGCCAACGTCCAGAGTCACCGGCGGTTTCCAGTAGCGCACATCGCAGAAGAGCCACCCCACCACTGGTGGATCAACATCAACCTAGAATCCCGAATGCACAAGACATTGTGGACGCCGCTCGGGCTCTACAAGCGTGGGAGGAAGAAAACGCGCGTGCAGGGCACAACCCGTCGGCGCACGTCAACCTGCCAATAACGCCCGTCCCGCCCACCATAACCCAGACAGCCGGCCAACTTGGGGGCTTATCGAGTCACATGATCGGAACTCCTTGTTTGGTACCAACGCTGCGAGAAGCGCGCATACCCCCAGATTTCAAAGGTCCTCGCAAGGTTCCTAATTACACAGCGAATCTGGAGCCCACCGAGTGGATCGAGAGTTAGGAACTGGCAATGGACTTATTGGGCGCAAGTGAGGCAATGTGTGCACGTTATCTGCCTCTCATGTTGGAAGGCCCCGCTCGCACCTGGATGAAAAACCTATCGGTGAATTCTATCAGCACATGGCAGGAACTGAAGGCGCGCTTCATCAAGAATTTCCAGGGAACCTGCAAAAGGCCAACCACAATTGTTGATCTAGAACGTTGCGTCCAGCGGGAGGATGAGTCGGCGCACCATTGGGCTCGCTGGGTTGCGAAGGTTATACACAGTTCCGACAGCATCTCGGCCGCTCAAGCGGTACTTGTTCTGGAACGGACATGCAAATTTCAGCCTCTGGTCCAAAAACTAGGGCGACTCAAGAGAAAGGCCCAGGACATGGGTGATCTGATGGATGTCTTAACCCGGTATGCGGAGTCTGACAATACTAAAGACCCGCCGTCTGACGAGGAGAAAGCCGATAAAGACAAGAAAGGTGGTGGCAAGGGCCACCAGCAGAACAACAGTAATGGGCAGAATAGCAACGGCGGTAAACGCAAAGGCTATGACAGTAGCTCCGATCTGGTGGCAAACACAAATACAGGGAACAAAAATCAGCGTCAGAACGATGGTTCTAGGAGGCAGTCCTCTGGTAATCGCCCTCTCAGCTTTGAGGAAGCTCTCAAGGCTCCAAGCCCGAAACACAGTTACAATGGTAAGCCGTCCAGCCACTCCTGGGAAAATTGCTATATCATGCAAGAGTTTTCCAAGCGGGTCTTCCAGAATCATCATAACGGGGGCGGCAACGGCGGACAACCCGCCAACCAGGGACCCGGCTTCCCGGGAGCCGACTCACAAGGGCCCTTCGCAGGACCCGGTTTCCAAGGGAACAATGGCCAAGGCAGCTGGTTTCAGGGGGCTGATAATACTGGAGGCGGCAATCAGCGGAACAACCAGGGAAATCAGCACCAAGTCGGTGCCACAGGGTTTCAAAGTAACCCAAAACAGTTAAATAGTGGGCAGTATCATGTTTTCACCACCAGCACCTGCAAACGGGATCGGAAGGTGCAACAACGAGCCGCCCACACGGTTGAGCCAGCAACCCCTTATTATCTCAATTGGTCCGAACAGCCGGTTACCTGGAGCAGAGCGAATCATCTAGTCCTCCTCGATCACCCCGGCCACTTGGCTCTGGTGGTGGCACCACAAGTTGGTGGTTATACACTGACTAAGGTGCTCATGGACGGAGGCAGCAGCATCAATATTCTGTACTATGACACATTCAGACGGATGAACCTGTCTGACAAGCAGTTGACTCCGTCCTCTACAGTCTTTCACGGCATTGTTCCTGGCAAGTCAGCCTATCCCATGGGAAGAATCTCCCTAGAGGTGGCCTTTGGCTCAGAGGATAACTGGCGTTCTGAGTTTCTGTCCTTTGAGGTGGTTAAGCTTAAAAGCCCATACCACGCCTTATTCGGCCGACCGGCTTATGCGCGATTCATGGCACGGCCGTGCTACGTTTACCTGAAAATGAAGATGCCAGGACCACGGGGAACCATCATAGTTGAAGGCAACCGGAAGATTGCGCTCGAGTGTGAGGAAGGAGATGCAGCATATGCCAAGACGGCTTGCGCTGCAGAAGAATTGCGGTATTATAAGGACAACGTTGACCCGTCCGACAGGACCTCCCTGAAGAAGCCCACGACGGAGTCTGACCCTTTGCTCAAGTTTAAGGCGGCTAGAGACACAAAGCAAGTTGATTTCACCTCGGGCAATTCTTCTAAGCAGTTCACCATAGGGGCAAACATGGATCCTAAATAGGAAAGCGCGCTCATCGAGTTCATCCATGAGAACCGGGACATCTTTGCATGGAAACCTTCTGACATGCCAGGTGTACCGAGAGAACTCGCTGAGCACTCCCTCAATGTGGACCCCAAGTTTAAGCCAGTCCGCCAGTATCTCCGTCGCTTTAATGAAGAGAGGCGGAAGGCTATTGGTGAAGAAGTGGCATGGCTCCTAGCTGTCGGGTTCATTGTTGAAGTCTTCCATCCTGAATGGCTGGCCAACCCGGTGCTTGTTCTGAAGAAAAACGGGACTTGGCGGATGTGTGTTGATTACACCGACCTAAATAAGGCTTGTCCTAGTGACCCCTTTGCCTTGCCCCGTACTGACCGGATCATCGACGCTACGGCGGGTTGTGAGTGTTTATGCTTCCTGGATGCTTACTCAGGTTATCATCAGATCAAGATGAAGCTGGAAGACTAGGAGAAAACGGCTTTCATCATGCCCTTTGGGGCTTTCTGTTATACAACCATGCCGTTTGGTCTGAAGTGTGCACAGGCGACTTACCAGCGTTGTGTCCAAAGCTGCTTTCACAAACAGATCGGGCGGAACGTTCATGCCTATGTTGATGATGTTGTGGTTAAGTCTCGGAAGAAAGAAACTCTGTTGGAGGACCTCAAGGAAACATTCGACAATCTCCATATCTACCAGATGAAGCTTAACCCGGAGAAGTGTGTTTTTGGTGTTCCTGCAGGAAAGCTTCTGGGATTTCTTGTGTCTGACCGTGGCATTGAAGCTAACCCGGAAAAGATCAAAGCAATCACGACCCTGGCTAAGCCGGCCAATCTGAATGCCGTGCAGAAGATGGTTGGGCGGGTTGCGATGCTAAGTCGGTTCATAAGCCGGCTTGGAGAGAAGGCAATTCTGTTGTATCAATTACTGAAGAAATCGGATAACTTCGTCTGGAATGATGCTACAGATCAAGCTTTTCAGGCCCTCAAGAAGCAGTTGTCTGAGCCGCCGGTCCTTGTTGCCCCTCGTGAGAAGGAACCAATGTTACTATATATTTCTGCCAACAACAAGGCTGTAAGCGTGGCAGTCGTGGTAGAGCGCAAGGAGGACGGCAAGGAATACCCAGTTCAGCACCCCGTGTATTATATCAGTGAGGTGTTAACCGAGTCCAAGCAGCGATATCCACATTGGCAGAAACTGGTCTACGGAGTATTTATGGCCAGCCGCAAGCTGAAGCATTACTTCCATGAACATCCAATCACTGTGGTCAGCTCAGCACCTCTTGGGGATATAATCCAGAACTGGGAGGCCATAGGCTGGGTTGCCAAGTGGGCCTTCGAGCTCGATCCACATCATCTCAAATATGTGCCCCGCACAGCAATCAAATCCCAGGCATTGGTGGATTTCATTAATGATTGGACAGAGTTACAAGCTCCCGAAGAGAAGCCTGACACAACATACTGGTCCATACACTTTGACGGCTCACGGCATCTTGAAGGCTCGGGGGCTGGAGTTGTGATTACTTTCCCATGAGGAGATAAGTTCTGTTATGTTTTAAGACTTATGTTCCCCTGTACTAACAATGCAGCGGAATATGAGGCTTTGCTTCATGGGCTCAGAATGGCCAAGGAGATGAACCTGAGCCGGGTCAGGTGTTTGGGCGACTCAGACTTGGTGGCCCAACAGGTTTCTGGTACCTGGGATTCCAAGGATCCCCTTATGGCGGCTTATCGGCACGCGGTCACCAACATTGCTGGACACTTCATAGGTTATCAAGTTGATCATATTGATCGCTGGCAGAACGAGGCGGCAGATACACTCTCTCGCTTGGGTTCTCAGCGCAAGCCGGTGCCACCCAATGTTTTCCTGGACGTTTTGCGCAACCCATCTGTCAAGTTACCAACAGAGGAGGACTTGGCTATTCCTGACCCGGAGGCGGCTCTAGTGGCTGCTGTCCACGCTATACCTGATTGGACGGTCCCCTATTTGGCTTATCTAAGCCGGGGAGAACTGCCAACAGAGGAAATCCTTGCTCGACAGATCATCAGACGATCTTGCCAGAAATATGCTCGCCAGGCTCATGTGCCAGCTCAAGAGTTGAGGATGATCCCGATAACTTGGCCTTTTGCGGTCTGGGAGCTTGACATGGTTGGACCCTTCAAGCGCTCTACGAACAAGCACACTCACCTATTGGTAGCAGTGGATAAATTTACCAAGTGGGTAGAAACAGAACTGGTCAGCCACTGTGACGTTGCCACAGCTGTCAAGTTTCTAAAAAAATTGATATTTTGATTTGGCTATCCGCACAGTATCATCACAGACAATGGAACCAATCTTTCCAAGGGAGTCATGAAACAGTTTTGTCAACAGGAGCACATCCGTCTTGATCTAGCGTCGGTTGCGCATCCTCAGTCCAACGGACAGGCGGAAAGGGCCAATCAGGAATTGCTGCGTGGTATCAAACCCCGGCTCATGGTGCCTTTACAGCGCACGTCGGATTGCTGGGAAGAAGAATTACCTGCGGTGCTTTGGAGCATACGGACTACTCCTAATAGATCAACAGGCTACATGCCGTTTTTCCTGCTCTATGGTGCAGAAGCTGTACTTCCAAGCGATATCCGTCATGACTCCCCTCGAGTGGCGGCTTATGTGGAATCAGATAATGAGCAGGCTTGCCAAGACGCTCTGGATGCTCTGGAGGAAGAGCGCGACCTTGCCGCCTCCAGATCAGCAATTTATCAGCAAGACCTACGTCGCTATCACAGCCGTAGAGTTCGAAGCCGTACTTTTCATTAAGGTGACTTAGTGCTCCGTCTGATACAAGACCAGATAGGCATGCATAAGCTTTCACCACCTTGGGAAGGGCCCTTTGTGGTCAGCAAGAATCTCAACAACGGGTCATATTACCTGATTGACATACGTGAGGCAGATAAATCGCGTACCTCTGCGGAGGAAACAAGCCGGCCCTGGAACATTGCCCAGCTCCGGCCATACTACAGCTAAGTCATCGACTGGGTCATATCTTTGTACATACCTTCTATCGTGTATATATCTATTTTCGATCAAATAAAATAAAGACCAGCAGCTCTATATAAGAGAGTGTTGTCGTTTCACCTCAAAATTGTGTGTTGGATCTTTATTTGTTGATCTTGGTTAATTGGGGGCTTCCAACTCCATTGAGTTTAGCTTACAAAACCCTTTAACCCGGTGAGATGCCACAAGTTGGTTAAACCTACCTGTTAGCAAGATGCTACTCCAAAAAAGTTGACCCGGCGAACACCTGATGAATCAATCACGGAGGTGTCCCTGAATTCATCAGAGTTAAAATGCTCGATTGGTCTCGTGAGAGCCGGCTTTCAGAAAGCGAGGATAAACCAACAGGCCAAAGTGCCAGCTTCATGAGAGCAATCCAAGATTCGAGCTTTATAAGCCAGTCTTTCAAGTCGTGTTATATAAACCGGCTTGTTATGATTGAGTTTTTCTTTGTGATGCATTCATTTCACCTTTTCCGGCATACATGCATTCATACATGGCATCCACCTTATGATTTTCCTGGTTCATTACAAACAGTAAATAAGGTTACTGATCATGGCATGTATCAATCCAAGTTATGGCTATCTGACTCGAGCCTCGAAAGCCGGCATAATACTCATCATTATTTATCTTCAAATTTTATTCTGTTTTACAGGATTTTTTGTTCCTTGATTAAGATTGAGCTTATATCGACCAAGAGTCGCCGGGTTAACAACACACCGGGTTATTTTTATCAAGTTTGTCATGACAAACCAAGAGTCCGGGCCATGGATATATGACCCGGAATATCATTGCGAAGACAGCTCTTTGTTGCAAGCAGAAAAATACTACCGAGCATTATGGACAATCGGCGGGTTAGCAAACACCGCACCGGATCAATATCTTCTGCAAAATATCTCCAGTGTATCATGTGCACGATGGCACCACCAATAAAGTTGGGTTTACTATCCTATTACAAGCCCCAGCTGGGTTAAATATCCAACAAAGTTTTCAACTTGGCTGCCCGTTTAAAGCCCGCCTACGAAGTCTCCGGGTTGACGTCCCCGTGTTGGCCTTCTGCATCAGTCGCCGCCGGGTCAGCCTATGCCGGCTCGTCCTGCTCGGTCTGGAGGTCCCTTGGCTTCCACTGGATAGTGGACAAAGCTTGGAACGTTGAGTCATTGGTGATTATAGCAGACGGGTCGACGCCAGGAGCGAAAGTTTGCTTACGACGAGGCGGAGTCAGCAGAACCGGCTTAAACTCAGGCGGGTTGATGCGCTTGTTATCCTCTGAGTAGCCAGGTTGGTACTTGATCAAGTCCAACTCTTCTACCATTTGAGTCACCGCCACCCGGGTTTCCTTCACACAGCGTGCGAAATCCTCTGGAGAGAATTCCGTGCCATCCACGTTAAATTGAGGAAAGCCGCCAACCAACTCAGCAGGATCCATCTCTGGGAGAAAAGCCTTTGCTCGCGCAAGAACCATGGCGGTCCCAGCATGAGCCGCCGATTTCACCAACTCCTGCATCCTTTGGGGAACTATCGACAATTCATTCAGCATATCTTTAATGCGAGGAGGAGGTGGTGCGGTCTTGTTTGCTGCCATGGTTGCATACATACCACCGGTATACAATTGCTCAATATATGTGTATATCGCCTTCAACTTCACAAGTGGCAGCTGGACAGCATTGTCATTTCTCCTACCTGCACAAGTGGGAACAAATGTCCATGAGCCGGCCACTACTCAATTCGGGATTTGACTATAGTTATTTCTTACTTACCGAAGATGGCGACAGTCATGTTGGTTATGTGATGCTTTAGCATGTTCAGCTCCTGTGTGACCGGCTCAAGTTGGCCTTTGATCTCTTCCACAAGCTTTTGCAAGCCGGCCTTTTCAATCTCAAAATTGGTCTAGCCTTTCTACAATAGACCCGTGGCCTGGTCTATGGATTTTTGACGATTTGCAGCTAAGTTTTCAGCTCTTTTCCGGATCTCTCTTTCCACCCTTAACTTCTTTTGTAAGCTGGCCACAGATGAGTCAGCTTCGTCCAGCATTTCCTGCATATTTACTATACATTAGAAGATATTCTATAAAGTCCCGAGTCGCCGCAGGCAGACGACCCGGCCCTTGGGGGCTACAACATGCAAAAGTTGTTATATCATCAAGTCCCAAGCAGTTGCAAGCACCCTACATGGCACTTGGGGGCTAATGCAAGTCATTCTTCTCTCCTGTACAATGGAAGACCCGGTTATATCATAGAGATGAGCCGGCCCTTGGGGGCAACAGGTTGGTTTTTCTACAACACATTAATTGTGATGGATATATTGAAGAACCGACTCGTTCTTTTCATAACGACCCGGCCCTTGGGGGCTATGGTATCACATTTCAATTATCTACTATTTTACTAAGTCCCAGCTCAGCATACTTTACTGAGCTGGCCCTTGGGGGCTACAATGTGATCAGATGGTTTCTAAGCAAGTCTTCAGCACAATCATATCTTCATATGCTCAAGACTTGGGGGCTAGATGTGTATATACAAATAATGAGGAAAGAGGGGTATGTCATTACCTCATATTTTCTTCTAAGCATGTTTATCATGCTAGCTTCAACATCCCGGCTCTCAGACAGTCGGGTCAAGTAATTTTGGTGGAGTTCTTCCACACTCAGCTTTTCAACATTTGAAAATTCCAATTTCATTTTCCCTCTCACTGAAGATAACGGCTCATCCTTGGCCAACGTCAAAGATGACGGCTAATCCTTGGTTGCGATTTTGGCCAGAGCATTTGACGTTTTTGGAACTTTAAAGGCCTCTCCTGTGATATTCACTTCCGCATCACCCAGTGTATGAGAAGAAATGATATTTTCCATCTCCATAGGACTGTCGGCTCGAGCAGGGCTTGGCAGATTGGCATCCTACGCCGGGTCATCCATGTGGCTTTGTTCTTCAAGGATGTTTTCATCCATCACCAGTTCATCAGGATGATCCGGATCAACCCTTTGGTCCGGGTTATCCTCGCTCGCGGGTTCAACTCGAACCTCAGGAGTCACAACTGGCGGGTCTTGAGACTTCGGGACTGCATCAGTGGAAGATGACTCACCCGCCTTTTTCTTTTTGATGGCCTTCTTGATGGCCTTGGCCCTGCAATCATGTGAACATATTCAGGTTGAAGGAATAATTGCTACGACAAAGTATAAATTCCCAAATGATTACCCAGGCATAATGACCAAAGGCGGGAGCTGGGAGGCGGTTGATTCTCCAGAGGAGGGCGACGTCTCCTGATAATTTGAGTCAGAAGGATTAAGGGGTTGCCTGATAAGACCGGCTCATGGGAGAGATGGAGTTGGGCTATGAGGCACCTTAGTTTGTCACTTGCGGGCGACCGGCTCATCAGATAAGCCGGCGGATAACTCTCCAGAGCTGCTCCGGAGCTTACGCTTGGACGTGCCGACTTGCTGTGATTTCTTCAAAAGAAATTTTGGGTCTAAGTGAGCATCTGGATGTGAAAAAGGTACCTTTCTGACGGCTCGTCTCGTTTTCTTCGGGATTAAAGTTTCCGAGGTGGATGATATTGAAATTACCTCAACATTGCCGGCTTGACTGGTCTTGGTGTCATCCTGAGAAGAAGGGGCGTCAACAAGTTGAATAAAAGGACGATCAAGCGAGTCGAGCTCTACCTCGGCCTCATTTTCTACAGCCGCCTCATCAGCATCGACTGGCTCATCCTCTTGCTCCACTGGAGCGGGGGTAGGTTGTCGAGGTTTCTTCTTTTTCCAAAACCTGGAGTCTGCCTGCGTTTATGATAAGTTGGCAATCAAGATTGAGATGAAAAATAAGCCAAGAACAAAATAAAAAAGTGCAAGTACTTACTGGAGGCACAGGGTTGGTCAAGCAGAAGGGAGCTAGCCCAGTTTTGTTGCATTTCTCTTGGGGCTCTCCCAGCAGTTTCTTGGTGGCTTTATCGATTTCACCCGCAGACAAATTAACTTGACTGAAGCGTTGTGCGTCAGCCGTCTCACCAGAATAATTGCACAACAAGTCGCCCCTCTGGCTAAGGGGCTGGATTCGCCAGCTTATCCAACACTGGGTCAGGTCGATCCCGGTGAGGCCATTGGCAGTCAAAGCCCTTAACTTGGAATAAAAGGGGGCAATTTGTTTCCGCTCCTCTTCTGACGGCCAACCCGGAAAGGCAATCGTGGCGTTGAGCCGGTCCAATCTGTAACCTGGTAGGGGGTTTTCACCTTGAGGAGCAGTGTTTTTGCAATAAAACCAAGTCTTGTTACAGCCCTTGGGATGACTCGCCAGCTTGGCTTCAGGAAAGGGTGTTTTTTCGTCTTTGAACAGAAATTCCACCGAGTTCTATACTAGGACCATCGGCGAACTCGGTCTGATGGTTGATGTAGAAGAATTCCCGGAAGAGAAGAACAGTTGGCTCCGTCTGGAGGTATACTTCGCAGAAAACTTAAAACTGGCAGAGATTTGTGATTGAGTTTGGACCAAGATCCTGTGGCCGGAGGTCAAAAAAGTTGAGAACGTCACGAAAGAATTTTGACCCGGGCGAACGAAAACCTTTCTGAAGATGATCTGCAAAGATGACCACTTCTTCTTCTTTAGGCTGGGGGGAGCTCTCTTCATCAGGCGCCCGCCAACTAATTGTTTCTTGAACCGGCAAGAGGCCTTGCCCAACGAGTTCGTACAACATGAGAGTTGACACATGGGATCTAACCCAGTTGCAGGCCTTGTCGGTCTTGGGAGCCATAATGATTCAAGATTTCATACAAGGTAATAATGATAAGCCGGCGCGTTAGGTTCATGAGGGACAAGCCGTCGGAATATTTGAAGGTATAACCCGGCAAAATGATAAGATGACCATGATTGTTAAAACTATGACCCAGATTTATGTAAGCTACGGAAAGCAGTAATAAGCCGGCGAAACAATGAGCCGGCGCCGGCAATTCAGTGGCATTGTTGGTTTTTGCTGAGTGTTGAGCTAGCTACAAACAAGAATCCAACGGAGCAGTTACTTTTACAGATCTAAAAAATACTTCAAAAAGGAAAGTTTAAAGACCTAAACATGGGCTAATACGAGAGCCCGTTTATCAATGGGGGTCTGTTGAAAGCAGTACAGAGATCTAGATGGGAAAAATGGCATCGCCGCAACAACTAAAGTACCTATTCAGGTTACTAATGAAAGGGGGAGCTGAACACTGACGAACTACGATGAACTGCACAGAAGAATGAGGCGCTACAGATCTGAAGGGAGAAGGATTTGGGCGTACCTGAGCACGGCAAATGTGGCCGGAGCATTCTTGATGAGCTCCGGTGGCGTCGGGGGCGACGGAGAGGTCGCAGTTGAGGTGGCCGGAGAGCTCCAAGGCGTGCGGTGGCGCTTCGGTTGCAAAAAGTGGCGGACGCGAGGAAGAAGACGAGCGAGGGGATGGAGCAGTAAAAATAAATTTGAGACCCCCTCGTGTGAATTTATAAGGCAGTAAGAAGGGGAAAAGGCAGGTGCGAAAACAGAGGCGGCACAGTAACTTTTTGAGTAAAGGGCACCTCGATTCTCGGGCCTGACACATATGCTCGAAGATTCGTTGTGACGTCACACCCAAGCTCCAATAGTTTCAGAAAGGTAATGTCATTGTATGAGGAGGTGAGAAATGTCAAGTGTGGAAGTACCACAAGCCGGCAATATCCCATGACCCGGCCACGAGACAAGCGCAAGAGGAAAGAGACGTTCTGGCTCGCATGAAGATGATTTGGACTCATTACCAATATGAAGATTAACATGGATAAATCCAAGTCAATCTGGCGGCTAATGTTGGGGATGTAACCCCATGGTATGACCCGGCCAGATCATGGTCGGGTTATCCAGTGGCGACTTGAGGAAGGAATTCGTCATGTGGGCTGCAATGATCGCTCAAGGCCCAGGAGGCGACTCACAGAATGGGCCGGCTTATAGCCCAGCCTTTGGGACGCCGGTTCATGGGAAAGACTAGAAGGAAATCCTCTTACTTGGGAAGTATGATAAGTAGGAAATAAATTAGGGCACGGGTTGTATAACGACTCGGACTCTGTTGTAAACCCAGGGCCTCGACCTGTATATAAAGGGGAGCCCCTGAGGTAGAAAGACTAAGTTGCAATCTCCTCGAGAGCTAGGTTAGCGAATCCGCATCCTTGTAATCGAGATCCACAGCAATATAATCAAGCAGGACGTAGGCTTTTACCTCCACCGTGAGGGGCTGAACCTGGGTAATTCCGTGTCTTCTCGTTCCCGACCAACCCCGTTAAGCTTCCACACTTGTGTGATGGCCTCATCTCCAAGTCCTTTCACAAGGGCATCTGCCGTGTCAAAACCACGACAGCCCCCTACCTGGCGCGCCAAGATGTCGGAGGCTGGACCCCGGGGGACTAGAGGTTCGAACACTGGGGGCGCTCTATCTCTCTCCAACCAACGGTGGCCACGGCGAGGCTACGGTGAGAGCGCTACGCGGGAGCACAACAGGGGACACGACGGTTACCCAGGTTCGGGCCACCTTGTGGTGTAAAACCCTACTCCTTCTTGTGTTGGGATTGCTCGGGGCAAGAAGATGTCCTCGCGTACAAGGTAGAAGGCAGAGGAATCGATCCCCAACCAGTGGCAGCTCTGCCCCCTTTATAGCCGCCTTGGTCCTCTTCCCCCGAAAGCTAGGCGGGAAGGGTTGCCACACTTGGCAGGTTTGAAAAGGGACAGGTGCTCAGTCTTATCCTGACTAAAGGCGGTCTTCGCCTGCAAAAGCATGATCCATGACGCGCCGGTGGGCTCGGTGGTGACCTCCGCCCTGCGCGCCTTGCTGTCTTGGCCTTCTTTCACCAAACGGGCAGTCCTTGGGACTTGCTTTGGGGGGGGGGCAACTGGGCTGCCCCCCTTTAACACCAAAGAGGAAGACCTCTCTGTCCGCGTTCGTTGGCGCATCTTCTGCCGCCCTTCGTAGCCACGCGCGTCACCCACGTGATGGGCGACGGACCGCGCAGCTGACGTCGGGCGAGGTGGCCTCGGGCGCCTGGCTCGGGAGGGCGCCCCAGGAGGCAGCCTTGCGAGACGGCCTCGTGAGGCTCCTGCTCCTGCCGCGGCTAAGTGTTGGCAAGGCGCGTCTCCAGGAGGGGCCCTCAGGAGACCCGACCTCGGGAGATGTCTTCGCTTCACGGGGCCCTTGGGTGGGCCGCATCTTGGGCCTTTGCCAGGCGTCGATCCTTGGGCTGCAGACAAACAGGCCAGGATACCCCGGTTCCCAATGGCCCGACAAATACATAGGGAAATATCATCATCACATGATTGCCTCTAGGGCATATCTCCAACAATAGTTGAGTTGTTCTTTAAACAAGCACCTATTCTTAAAAATAACTTGCCTGTTGAAACTTTGGGAGACCCTCTTCCACCAAAGAGTGATCATGTGTTTGATTTAAAGCAATTACCTGATACACCTAAATATGCTTATCTTGATGAAAAGAAGATATATCCTGTTATTATTAGTGCTAACCTTTCAGAGCATGAAGAAAAAAGATTACTTAAAACTCTGAGGAAGCACTGTGCTGCTATTGGATATACTCTTGATGATCTTAAAGGCATTAGTCCCACTCTATGTCAGCATAAAATTCATATGGAGCCAGATTCTAAACCAGTTGTTGATCATCAAAGAAGATTAAATCCTAAAATGAAGGATGTGGTAAGAACTAAAATATTAAAGCTTCTGGAGGCAGATATAATTTATCCCATAGCTGATAGTAGATGGGTAAGTCATGTTCATTGTGTTCCTAAGAAAGGAGGTATTACTGTTGTTCCTAATGATAAAAATGAACTTATCCCACAAAGAATTGTAACCGGTTATAGAATGGTAATTGATTTCAGAAAATTAAATAAAGCTACTAAGAAAGATCATTACCCCTTGCCTTTTATTGATCAAATGTTGGAAATATTATCTAAACATACACACTTTTGCTTCCTAGATGGTTATTCTGGTTTCTCTCAAATACCTATATCACCAAAAGATCAAGAGAAAACCACATTTACTTGTCCTTTTGGAACTTATGCTTATCGCCGTATGCCTTTTGGTTTATGTAATGCACCTGCTACCTTTCAAAGATGTATGACTATTATATTCTCTGACTTTTGTGAACAGATTATTGAGGTTTTCATGGATGATTTTTCCGTTTACGAAACTTCTTTTGATGATTGCTTAAGCAACCTTGATCGAGTTTTGCAGAGATGAGAAGAAACTAATCTTGTCTTGAATTGGGAGAAGTGCCACTTTATGGTAAATGAAGGTATAGTCCTTGGGCATAAAATTTCTGAAAGAGGTATTGAAGTTGATAAAGCTAAAGTTGATGCAATTGAGAAAATGCCATGTCCTAAAGATATCAAAGGTATAAGAAGTTTCCTTGGTCATGCTGGTTTCTAAAGAAGGTTTATCAAAGACTTCTCTAAAATTTCTAGGCCTCTTACTAATTTCTTTCAAAAAGATGTGCCATTTGTTTTTGATGATGATTGCGTAGAATCCTTTGAAATACTTAAGAAAGCCTTAATATATGCACCTATTGTTCAACCACCTGATTGGAACTTACCCTTTGAAATTATGTGTGATGCTAGTGATTATGCTGTTGGTGCTGTTCTAGGGCAAAGAGTTGATAAAAAAATTAAATGTTATTCATTATGCTAGTAAAACTCTAGATAGTGCTCAAAGAAACTATGCTACTACTGAGAAAGAATTTTTAGCAGTTGTGTTTGATATGTGATAAATTCAGATCTTACATTGTTGATTCTAAAGTAACTATTCATACAGATCATGCTGCTATTAAATACCTTATGGAAAAGAAGGATGCTAAACCTAGACTTATTAGGTGGGTTCTTTTGCTACAAGAATTTGATTTGCATATTATTGATAGAAAGGGAGCTGAGAATCCCATAGCTGATAATTTTTCTAGAATGGAAAATGTTCTTGATGACCCACTACATATTGATGATAGTTTTCCTGATGAACAATTAGCTGTTATAAATGCTTCTCGTAATACTCCCTGGTATGCAGACTATGTTAATTATATTGTTGCTAAATATATTCCACCTAGTTTCACATACCAACAAAAGAAAAAGTTCTTTGATTTAAGACAATACTTTTGGGATGACCCACATTTATATAAAGAAGGAGTAGATGGTATTGTTAGACATTGTGTACCTGAGCATGAACAGGAACAAATCCTACGGAAGTGTCACTCCGAGGCATACGGAAGACACCATGCGGGAGACAGAACTGCACATAAGGTATTGCAATCTGGTTTTATTGGTCTGCTCTTTTCAAATATGCACGTAAGTTTGTCCTCTCTTGTGATGAATGTCAAAGAATTGGTAATGTTGGTAGACGTCGGGAAATTTCTATGAACTATTCACTTGTTATTGAACCATTTGATGTTTGGGAATTTGATTATATGGGACCTTTTCCTTCCTCTAATGGGTATACTCATATTTCAGTTGCTGTTGATTACGTTACTAAGTGGGTTGAAGCTATTCCAACTAGTAGTGCTGATCATAACACTTCTATCAAAATGCTTAAAGAAGTTATATTTCCGAGGTTTGGAGTCCCTAGATATTTGATGACTGATGGCGGTTCACATTTTATTCATGGTTCTTTCCATAAATTGCTTGCTAAGTATGATGTTAATCATAGAATTGCATCTCCTTATCATCCTTGGTCTAGTGGTCAAGTTGAACTAACTAATCGAGAAATAAAGTTAACCTTGCAAAAGACCGTTAATAGATCTAGAAAGAATTGGTCTAAGAAACTGGATGATGCATTATGGGCATACAGAACTGCTTATAAAAAATCCTATGGGTATGTCTCCATATAAAATTGTCTATGGAAAAGCATGTCATTTACCTCTTGAACTAGAACATAAGGCATATTGGGCAATTAAAGAACTTAATTATGATTTTAAACTTGCCGGTGAGAAGAGGTTATTTGATATTAGCTCTCTAGATGAATGGAGAACACAGCTTATGAAAATGCCAAGTTGTTTAAAGAAAAAGTTAAAAGATGGCATGATAAGAGAAGTCAAAAATGGGAATTCAAAGTAGGTGATCATGTTCTATTATATAATTCTCGTTTAAGATTCTTTGCAGGAAAACTTCTCTCTAAATGGGAAGGACCATACATCATCGAAGAAGTTTATCGCTTCGGAGCCATCAAAATAAACAACTCCGAAGGCACTAATCCGAGAGTGGTTAATGGGCAAAGAATTAAACATTATATCTCAAGTACTCCCATTAATGTTGAAACCAACATTATTCAAACAATGACACCGGAAGAGCACATAGAAGAAACCTTCCGGAACGCTCCAGAACCCTGAAAAGGAGTAGGTATGTGGTACGGTAAGTAAACCGACTCCAACAATTCCATAAAAGTACTTTTTGTTCATTTTGGAATATATAACAAATTAGGAAAATAATAAACAGTCCGAAAAGTGCACGAGGGAGCGACAAGCCTGGGGGGCGCGCCCTACCCCCCAGGGCGCGCCTACCGAGCTTGTGGCTCCCCCGTGGACTTTCCTGACTCCGTTTTTCATCCATATTACTTGTCATGCACGAAAAAAAAATCATTATATATACTCTCGGATGTTTTGACCACGGTATCGCAAGTTTCTCCTCTGTTATTATTGCGGGCTGTTTTTTAGGCAGATTTGGAGCACTATGTCGTCACAAGAGTCAGATGGGGAGAGCCATGTTTCCCACACTACAGCGAACCCAAGAATCTACGGTGATGTCGACCCCTATGGGTGGTCAACCGATGAGGAGGTGGAAGCTGACTTGAAGAGGATGGATTCCACAGACATGGAAGAAGAAGAAACTTCACTACCCCAACCTGGAGATATGCACGTGGAATTCAAGAAATCAAGCTTGCCGAATATGGTTAAACCTCCCTATACCCGATTTATTTCTTACCGTAACTTGAAAAAGAGTGCTGCTTCATCTCCTTCAGCCAGGATGCATCCTTGGGTGGATGGTGCATTAACTGTCACCGGAAAGCTCCGAGGAGAAATCATGAATCTTAAGTGTCAAGTCAATAAGTTCGAGGAGGAGAATCGTATCCTCAGGGGTATCATTGCTAAGAACATTACACCACCATCACCGAAGAAGGAGACTTGAGTACACGGGTATGGGCACCACCCTTGGCTTGTGCCAGGCTTGGGGGAGGTGCCCCGGTATCGTATCACCATCAATTTTATCATAATTATCTATCTTAGTTCGATCTTTAGTTATATCGTGATTTAGAAGAATGAAGTTTTAGTATGATTTAGTTTCGAGTGCTTGCTTTGTGGTCTATCTATCCATGTAATCAAGTGTGAGTGTTATATAATAAAGAGTAGTTTGAGTTGAGTTGTTTTACTTTTGTTGATCCAATCTTGGAAATAAAATAAAATAAATAAAGAAAAGAGAGATGACATAAAAGAAGTATAATTAATAAAACTTGTTGGAAATTGACAAACATAGCATTGGTCATTGTTGGAATTCATGAAAAAGTAATAAAGGAAGAGAGGTCTCACATATAAATATACTATCTTGGACATCTTTTATGATTGTGAGCCCCCATTAAATATTCTATGTCAAATAGTTGACGTTGGACAAGGAAGACAACGTAATGAGTTATGTTTGCTTATATTCGCATAGAAGTTATATTGTTTTGGATCCCCTAACATGTGGTGCTTGCCCCCTATCTTTTGCTAGCCAAAATTTACTTAGAATTTTTTTGGAATATAAAAAAAATATTGGCTCAAGAAATACCAGAGGGGGACCCACCAGGAGGCGACAAGCCTGGGGGCGCTCCCTACCCCCCTGGGCGCGCCCCCCGAGCTTGTGGCGCCCCGGGCAGGCCTCCAGGGCCCATCTTTTGCTATATAATGCTATTTGCCCTAGAAAAAAATAAAAAGAAGACTTTCGGGACGAAGCGCCGCCGTCTCGAGGCGGAACCTGGGCAGGAGCAATTTTGCTCTCTGGCGGAGCGATTCCGCCGGGGATACTTCCCTCCGGGAGGGGGAAATCGAAGCCATCGACATCACCAATGATCCTCTCATCATGGGAGGACCAATCTTCATCAACATCTTCACCAGCACCATCTCATCTCAAACCCTAGTTCGTCTCTTGTGCTCAATCTTTGTCTCAAAACCTCATATTGGTACCGGTGGGTTGCTAGTAGTGTTGATTACACCTTGTAGTTAATGCTAGTTCATTTATTTGGTGGAAGATTATATGTTCAGATCCTTAATGCTATTCAATACCCCTCTAATCTTGAACATGAATATGATTTGTGAGTAGTTACTTTTGTTCTTGAGGACATGGGAGAAGTCTTGTCATCAGTAATCATGTGAATTTGGTATTCGTTCGATATTTTGATGATATGTATGTTGTTGCTTCCTTTAGTGGTGTCGTGTGAACGTCGACTACATGACACTTCACCATCTTTGGGCCTAAGGGAAGGCATTGTGGAGTAATAATTAGATGATGGGTTGCTAGAGTGACAGAAGCATAAACCCTAGTTTATGCGCTATTCCGTAAGGGGCTGATTTGGATCCATATGTTTCATGCTATGGTTAGATTTATCTTAATTCTTCTTTCGTAGTTGCAGATGCTTGCGAGAGGGGGTAATCACAAGTGGGAGGCTTGTTCAAGTAAGAACAGCACCCAAGCACCGGTCCACCCACATATCAAATTATCAAAGTAGCGAACGCGAATTAAACAAGCATGATGAAAGTGACTAGATGAGAATTCCCATGTGTCCTCGAGAACTCTTTGCTTTATATAAGAGATCGTTCTGGCTTGTCCTTCACTACAAAAAGGATTGGGCCACCTTGCTGCACTTTATTATACTTGTTACTTATTACTTGTTACGAATTATCTTGCTATCGAAACTATCTGTTACCGCTACTTTCAGTAATTGCAGAGAATACCTTGCTGAATCCGCTTGTCATTTCCGTCTGCTCCTCATTGGGTTTGACACTCTTACTTATCGAAAGGACTACGATTGATCCCCTATACTTGTGGGTCATCAGCAGTACCCACATAGTAATATGCATTAACTTATGATTCCAGAATTGCACACATATACTCCTGAGTAGGAATTTGTAATATGACTGCACAACAAACAACATGCGCCAGGGTAGGAATTTGCACACAACAACTACAATTCTGAAAATAAACGGCACACATGTACAAAACAGAGAACATGAACCAGGACACCGATCCATAGGGAAGAAGAGAAGGGGATGAGCTCACCTTGCAGTTCAGCCTTGGGGGCGCGGTCATCCTGGTGCCGCTTGATAACTCACAAGTATAGGGGATCGTTTGTAGCCTTTTTCGATAAGTAAGAGTGTCGAACCCAACGAGGAGCTAAAGGTAGAATTTATATTCTCTTCAAGTTCTATCGACCACCGATACAACTCTACGCACATTAATGCTTGCTTTACCTAGAAGAAGAATAATACTATCGGTTTCTAACAACCTACATATGACTCATAGAGTAATAACTCTTTGAGATTCGGCCAGGGACTGAACACGTCCTGCGATCCTAAGTCATGAGTGGGAGAAGTGGATGAACTAGAAAAGAACACAAAGAGCTACCCAAATTCGGGCCACCTTCTTGGTGTAATACCCTACTCCTGCCTTGCTTGTATTTCAATGGAGAGAGCTACAATGTGTCTATTACAAGATGAAGTCGCCCCTTGTGAGGCTTCGGCCTCCCCTATTTATAGTGTTGGGAGAGGCCTTGTCGGGGCTCTATAGGTCGAATAAACATTGTGGTAGGCTAGTGTAGCTAGTACTTCGGAGGCATGGTTACCCATTGCATGCTTGTACCCATGATGATGACGTCCTTCCAGGGCAGCGCATTACCCTTCGGACACCTTGCTTCCTTCTTCAGCATTCGTCGGGCGGTGACGAGGTACCACCAATGTAGCAGTGTGGGTGGTAGGCGAATCCCACTGTAGTCTCCGTAGATTGCTTGGGTCGCACGGGTCCTTCCGGAGGCCGTGTGTAGAGTCTGGTCATTCGTCTCTCATCCTCCTTCTGTCCCCCGTGATGGGTCTTCTCGATACGGACCCTCACAAAGTCTTCGAAGCACAGGCTCGGTCTTCTTGACCGGGCCTGGGTAATTTCGGGTGGTTTCCCGAGAAATCCCCGCGAAGTCCTTCCACGGGCGTCGTGCCCTCATGTTCCATCCCTCGTAGAGACGGTGCTTAGTTTGGCGGTCATATCAAGGCATCCGTCAACCGTCCCCTGGGTGGAGAAAATTCCATGTCTTCGTCTCCACGGCTCTTCTTACCAGGCTAGTAATACCCCGGTTTTACTGACGCTGACAGTAGCCCCCGGGCCCATTACCCGTCTGGCCGATAGAGCTGGGCGAGACGGGGGACGGGGCCACAATTTTCCTGGGCCTTGGCGCGTGGAGACCAGTTCCTCACGGCTGGGCCGGACGCCGAAGACTTCCAGCGTTGTATTGTAGGATGGCTTGGGGGGCGCCGTTGTCAGATCACAGGAGCGCCTCGATCTTCGCCCCTGCTCGCGGCACGCTCTAGGGAAGCAGAAAGCGTGAGCAGTTATTGCCGAGAGGTGGGCGGTTTTGCTTCCGCCTGCCCCTTGATTTATAGAGAGGGGAGGTGTTAGTCCGTTCCGTTCCCTTCACTCCCCTCCCAATCTTTCCCCATTGCCAAAGCGCCTCTTCTTCCCCTCGCATCTGTCCCTTCCCCATCCGGGATCTACCCCCATGGAGTCACGCGGGTCGAAACCTTCTGCCGGCAAGGGGAAAAAAGGCAAGGAGTCGGCGGTGTCACTGCCGCCGGAGCCGACTTTGCATGAGTCGGATTTTACGGGCTCCGACAACACGGAGGTTCTTCGCTTCATGGTTGGTGGTGATGGGAATGAGTGGGGGCTCATGAAGCTGTGGTCAGCGGGCAGCCAGGAAGCGGACAGGACGCAGTCCCCATCTTCGTCAACTTCTTAGCCGCTGGTCTGGTTCCTCCCTTTTTCGATTTCTTCATGGCGGTGCTAGAGCACTACGGGCTCCATATGTTGCATCTTCACCCGAATGCGGTGACGGTTCTGGCCATCTTCGCTCACTTCTGTGAGGGCTTCGTTGGGGTGTGGCCATCTCTCGAGCTTTTCTGGCACTTTTATTCCCAGCGTCTGAACTCCGTCGATAGGCAGACCTCGGGGTGTGTGCCCTTCCGTCTTGCGATAAAGAAGGCGGACAAGGATTACATCCCCATGGACTTATATTCCCATGTGAAGGAGTGGAGCCGAAGCTGGTTGTTGGTGAAAGCCTTGCGGGGCTCTGCCCGGTTACGGGAACCGGAGACCCCGCCGCCCGTGATGAAGCGTCCTGGATGGGCGAGACGCGCCGCCAGCAAGGCCTTTGATCCTGTTCTCCGGTGCTTCAAATCATTTGTCGACTAGGGATTGGACGGTCGCATGGTGGCAAGCAGCTTCGCCCGCCTCTGAATTGCCCCCCTCCAATCCCAAAAGGAGCCAGCCTGGATGCTCTTGGGCTCGGACGATGCCCAGCGCCTGCACCAGGGCGCCCTTTCAAAGGAGAAACTGTCATGGGTGATGGAGATCCTATTCAACTCCGACGAGGTCCCTGGCCTGCCGACCTCGATCGGGCTGCTGCATAACAACCCGTTCCGCGGCGATATTCTGAAGCTGATGCCGATGTGAGATCGATGGGGGCTTGTTCCCGTGGGCTGGGCGAACCCCGCGAGGGTAAACCCCTTCTTGCCATCTTACGCCATAGAGGAGGCAGACGAGGGGGATGTGGCGGAGAAGGAGGAGGACGGAAATGACTCCGAGGGCTCCTCCAGCATGCCGATCAGGGGAGACACACCTCCACCACCTGGTCAGAAACGTGTCCTATCTCCTGCAGCCCCCGGTCCCGATACCTGAGCCCGTCGACAACGCCGAGCTGCCGGAGCCAGGTAGGTACCTAAATTTGCTGTTTGTTTATAGACATAGCCTTGTTTACTATTGTCCTTTGTCAGCAGTTTGTTGACCGCTGAAGACGATGTGGTGGAGGTAGCACCTCTCCTGGCCGACACGTTCCCCCCGGAGGAGGCGGCGGAGATTTCGGCAGCCCCCGAGCCAAGGCAGGTCCATACTTCGCAGGAGAACACCGGTGTCCCCGTAGGAGGGTCGGTCCCGAGCGTCTCCTTCTGCCAAGACCGGCTCAAGAGGTCATGGACTGCCAAAGATGAGTATGTAGAGAATTCCTTGGAGGCGTAGGCCACAGCTCCCGAGCTGTTTTTGACTATTGCTTTGTTGCTCATGTAGCCCATCGCCCTCCGGTCGCCCGTTGAAGAGAGTGAAGCGGACAGTGTGCAAGAGGACAGCCAGCGAAGATCCATACGTCGTCGTGGCAATGGGTGCCGAGGCAGGAGACCGCCTGGCGGGTCATTAGTCCGAGGACGCAGTGGTGTCCTGGGAGGCTTCTCGGGGAGCCCAAGGCGAGATGGACCATCCTGCGGTGAGTCAACCCGCGCGGGAGGGTCGTTTCTTAGTGGATACGGCCCCCGACCGTAACGTCGGGAAGGATGAGGGCGCCGACCAAGTCGTTTGGGAGATCCCGGAAGAGAGTCCCGCGGAAGACCTCCTGACCCAGGAGGCCCCCGTTATTGGGTTTACGGGGGGTTCCAGGACCCCGCGAGGCGATGTCCCGAGAGGTGTTGATGACCCGGGGGGTCCAGGCCCTGGAGGCCCCCATTATTGGGTCTACAGGGAGCCTTGTGGCCCCTCCAGGGAATGCCCGAGAGGGGGCCGCATGACCAGATACACAGACCCCGGAGGCCCCCGTTATTGGGTCTACGGGGGGGGGGGCGGGAATGTCTCTGGCAACGCCTCCAGCAGTAGTCTTCGTGCCCCCATGGCTTCAGCAAGGGGGCCTACAAGCGTTGCCCCCACCACAGCGAAGCGTGACAGCTCGCCGGATAGCGCCGCACGCCGCGCGGCTACCTCCGTAGTGGAGGAGATCATCCATGAGCCGCCTCCTGTTGGTGGTTCGAACTGGGCCCTAGGGCCAATGCTTCATCCGGCGGGAGCTGTTGGCGTTGATGCGTCCACCGGCAGGTCCTTCCGTTCGGTACGCCGGGCTGTTGACCATTTGGAGGCCAAGCTGGCAAACGAGAGGGCGGCCCTGGCCCAAGGGTGGCAAGCCCTCTCCGGAGCATGGGGGGTTCTCCTCGCCCAGTCCGTCCAGGCCGAGCAGAAGAACAAGGAGACTCGCGGGCAAGTGTCCTGCGTCCTGATGGAGGCCAAGGCGATTCTGGACCGTGCCCAGGACGAGGCCCGAGAGAGGGTGGCCAGTGAGCTTGCGCGGGAGCGGCAGGCGCTGGAGGCGGAGAGCGCGAAGGTCCTCGCGGAGTCTCTCCAGAAGCAGCAGGAGGAGGCGCATGCCGAGTACCAGCAGCGGCTAGACCTCCAGGAGTCGGGCTTTTCGAAGGAGAAGCAGACCCTTGAAGCGAAATGCACATTACTGGAAGAGGAGCTTAAAGCCATGAAGAGCTCTCTTGACGAAGCTTGATCCCTCGCGGCCGAGAGTGACAGGGCACGGACCGCCGCCGAGGAGAGGTGTCGGAAACTCCAGGATGAGGTGAAGCACCTCGAAGGATTGAACGCCCAGCTGGTGGAGTCCACATCTCAACACGAGGCGGAGATCCTTAGGCTTGAAGGGCTGCAGAGGCGGCAGTGCCAGATCTTCAAGGAGACTTACACCCGCATCTTTGAGGCTGCCGGATCATTCGGCATGACCCTCTTGGCCCCTGCCAACTTCCAGGATGATGAGTGGGGAGCTACGCCGTGTTCTTCGAGAAGTTCGTCTACAAGCTGATCGAGGAGGCGAAGGACTTTGAGAAGACCATCGAGGAAGAGTGTCGGGAGCTAGGGATGAAGATCGGCGAGCGCGTCCTGGCTAACCTCCATCTCATCAACGTTGAATTCCCTTTTGTCGACGTATGTGTTGCGGTCGTTGGGGGAATCTTCGCAAGCGAAAGTTTCCTGGACCGCGGTGGCCGGCTTCGTAGAGGAGCTTGTCGGCCTGTACGTCCGAGGCGAAGACGAGGAGGAGGAGGAGGAGGAGGAGGAGTCTCTGGAAGAGAATGCGCTTGCCGCCAGCCCTACTGAAGAGGGTGCGGATCCCTAGGTTGTCCGTCCAGAGCCTCCGGGCCTTGTCTTTGTAATCATGTACTTTGGTGCTTCTTTTGACATGCTTGTGGTACCCGCCCTTGAGCTGCATTATTTATTTTCTGCTTGTGAGCATATGTTGCCGGGAAGCGATGATCCTTCTTCACATGCCCGGCCGGTCCGTCCTTGGGCTTGTGGTCATCCCATGTAGCCCCCGGGCCCAAGCCCTGCGAGCGACGAGCAAGGAGTCGTCGGAGGGGGTGGGGCCTAGAGACCACAGAGGTAAAACACGTGGCGCCCTTTGCCCCTTAATGGGGAAACGCAGCCCTGTAACCTTGTCATGTCGCCGCCCGGTCGCGTCGAATTTATGACCACAATAAAACTTCATGAAAAGCGGACGGTTC
This sequence comes from Elymus sibiricus, assembly GCA_039707655.1. Lineage (NCBI taxonomy): Eukaryota > Viridiplantae > Streptophyta > Magnoliopsida > Poales > Poaceae > Elymus > Elymus sibiricus. Next base: position 340,009,137 of record CM077666.1, on the reverse strand, counting down.
CTTGGTTCCCGTGCTTTGATGCTTGGGGAAGCAGGTGGGTGGGATGCCGTGCAGTAACTCCTGGGTTGTGACCGTTTCCCCCCTCGCCGCCTATAAGAATGCGGAGACGGGAGCTTTCGCACCGTAGCCACTTCTTCTTCTTCCTCCGTCCGTCCGACTTCCTTGGCCTGCACCCCCAGCTCGGAGTTTGATAGCCATGTCGACCGCTCATCTTCTTGCTCGCGAGGTGGAGCGGCTTAATCATGAGCTGGCCGCCAAGGAAGGTGAGCTAATGGCGAAGGACGACGCGTTGGCGGAAAAGGACGCCGTCTTGGCGGACGTTCTCTCCCGTGCTCTCGACGTGCTGACGCGGCACGAGCGGGAGAACGGGGAGCTTCACGCTTGGCTTCACAAGACCACGGACGAGCTTCGGGAGGTGAGGGACAACCTCACCCAGGAGACACTCCGGATGACCTGTCTGGCGGCGCGAGAGAACCGCCTACGGGAAGAAGTCCAGGAGCGTCTCAGCAGCATGTTGGGGGGATCGGTAAGCATCACGCATCCTTGTGCGAGGTCTACCGCCTCATTAGCGGGCTGATGCCTGCTCTCGATCTCAATCCGTACCACCATGGCGATGGCTTCAACGAGCACCGGGTGGCGGATCTCGCCAGCTTCTTTCGCCATCTTGGCGACGAGCTCTCCCACCTCCGCGAGGAAATGGGGGCGAACCTGGAGAGGGAGAAATCCCGAGCCGCCGTGGCGGTGGCCTCACGCATCCTCTCGTCGCTTCATCACTGAGATCCCTTCTTCCCCGTGGACGCCATCATGGAGGACCTGTCACCCGAGGACCGGGCGCGATCCTTGAGGGCCATGGCAAGCCATGTATCCGCGGTGGTTCGCGAAGAGAAGAGCGGAGACTACAACGGTCTCTGAGCTGAGCTGGAGTAAATCCTTCATCTTCGGCTGGGATGCAATCCTCGCATTGGGGCTAGACCTTTGTCTGTCTTGGAGACAGGTTCTGTAGCAGTGCTGCATAGTAGTATCGCATTTTTTGTTAAGTACGCTTGTCTTAGTTTGTAAGAGTTTTAAAGGATTGTTCGTTGGAATCCTGAATATCTTGGACTAAGTGCGTGTGTATGTTGCTCTTTCCGAAACCCGTAGCGTAACCAGTATGATCCCACGTAGCCAGAGTAACTGCTACCGATGACAGGAACAATGTGACGCAGATACGTTGGAGCAGGTCTGGAACGCGATGTGTATGTTTTGCTTCTCGAGATGACAGAGCATTCCCGGGAGCGGGTCACGTGGTGAGTTTCCTGGGAAGCCCCCGTTTAACGGTCGGGACTGATTACACGTTAAAGGAATTCGTAAAGGAAACAACATAAGTGCGAGAGCGCTAGGGTGCTTGCGCCCCTTTTTCCCGACTCGGTGATAACACGTGTGGTGTTCATGTGCAGGGAAAAGGAACGAGGCTACAAAAGTACATAGCTAGGGTATGCCATGACGCTCCTTTTGACGGGGGAGAACCCGAGTACATGGCCAGTAGAGTACTTAGCTTTTCAGACACAAAACAACGAGTCCTATTCTGGACTTGCCGCGGGTAGCTGGATACCCGACAGTTTGCGGCCTCCTGGTGGTGCATCGTCTAGTAACGCGGCAGGGCAGCACGTCCCAAGAGGCCGTGCGCAGCCCCCGAGCCTACGCAACGAAAAGGGCCGTCTTGACGGAGACGTTGCGGGAGATGTCCCTACCGATGGCAATCTCGACAGCGAACGTGGTCTTCTCCAGCTCCTTGGGAGGCGCCGCCACAGCCGGTTCCGCCGGGAGGACCGGCGCGGCGACCGACCCGGCCCGAGCAGGGGTGCTAGAGACGGCGGGTCCCTCTGGAGACGCCGACAAGGCCTGCTCAATCCCGTTCATGGGGATGACTGCTCCCGGGAGAACTGGCCTAGTGCGACGAAAACGGTGGGAGCCCGGAAGGATGCCAGCCTCCCGGGAATGGACGCACTGACGCGCCACGAGGTAGAGATCCGCCACAGTGGTCACCGCCTGCGTCGCAAGCTCCGCGCGGACCCCGAGGCTATTGACGTTCTCGAAGAACGCCGCGATGACTACAGCCTCCGGAATGCCTCGGGTCCGTGCGTGGAGCTGGCGGAAACGGGTGACATAGCATCTGAGCTACTCCCCGGCCCTCTGACGAAGGTGAAGGAGGGAGGACCTTAACGGCCCGTGGTTCCTCAGGCCCGGGACCCCTCCCGCAGCACCCCTACGACCCCACGCCGCCCAGATGGGCAGCACGACGCCGCGGCATAGCGGGAGAGGACCCTGCCCAGGTCGAGGCACCTGGGCGCGCACCGTAGGACGAGGAATCCCGCTCTGGACCATCTTCAGCGGAACACTTGTCGAGGCTAGTGCTCCGGTGAACAAGGAAAGACGACCGAGATCGCTGGAAACGTCTCAGTCCCCTACCTAACGCGCCAAATGTCGGTTTCTAACAACCTACATATGAGTCGTAGAGTAACAACTCTTTGAGATTCGGCCAGGGACTGAACACGTCCTGCGATCCTAAGTCATGAGTGGGAGAAGTGGATGAAGTACAAAAGAACACAAAGAGCGACCCAGGTTCGGGCCACCTTCTTGGTGTAATACCCTACTCCTGCCTTGCTTGTATTTCAATGGAGAGAGCTACAATGTGTCTGTTACAAGATGAAGTCGCTCCTTGTGAGGCTTCGGCCTCCCCTATTTATAGTGTCGGGAAAGGCCTTGCCGAGGCTCTATAGGTTGAATAAACATTGTGGTAGGCAGTACGTTTTCTGCATAGCCAAAAAATGCATTTCACTGTTCTGAAATTTGTTCACACAATAGGACTCATGGCAGTACCCACATAGCAATATGCATTAACTTATGATTCCAGAATTGCACACATATACTCCAGAGTAGGAATTTGTAATATGACTGCACAACAAACAACAAGCGCCAGGGTAGGAATTTTCACACAACAACTACAATTCTGAAAATAAAATGCACACATGTACAAAACAGAGAACATGAGCCAGGACACCGATCCATAGGGAAGAAGAGAAGGGGACGAGCTCACCTTGCAGTTTAGGCTTGGGGGCGCGGTCGTCCTGGTGCCGCTTGATAACTCACAAGTATAGGGGATCGTTTGTAGCCTTTTTCGATAAGTAAGAGTGTCGAACCCAACGAGGAGCTAAAGGTAGAATTTATATTCTCTTCAAGTTCTATCGAGCACCGATACAACTCTACGCACACTAACGCTTGCTTTACCTAGAAGAAGAATAATCATGTCGGTTTCTAACAACCTACATATGAGTCGTAGAGTAACAACTCTTTGAGATTCGGCCAGGGACTGAACACGTCCTGTGATCCTAAGTCATGAGTGGGAGAAGTGGATGAACTAGAAAAGAACACAAAGAGCTACCCAGCTTCGGGCCACCTTCTTGGTGTAATACCCTACTCCTGCCTTGCTTGTATTTCAATGGAGAGAGCTACAATGTGTCTATTACAAGATGAAGTCGCCCCTTGTGAGGCTTCGGCCTCCCCTATTTATAGTGTCGGGAGAGGCCTTGCCGAGGCTCTATAGGTTGAATAAACATTGTGGTAGGCTAGTGTAGCCAGTACTTCAGAGGCATGGTTACCCATTGCACGCTTGTACCCATGATGATGACGTCCTTCCAAGGCAGCGCATTACCCTCCGGACACCTTGCTTCCTTCTTCGGCATTCGTCGGGCGGTGATGAGGTACCGCCACTGTAGCAGCGTGGGTGGTAGGCGAATCCCACTGTAGTCGCCGTAGATTGCTTGGGTCGCAGGAGTCCTTCCGGAGGCCATGTGTAGAGTCTGGTCATTCGTCTCTCGTCCTCCTTCTGTCCCCGGTGATGGGTCTTCTCGATACGGACCCTCACAAAGTCTTCGAAGCACAGGCTCGGTCTTCTTGATCGGGCCTGGGCAAATCCGGGTGGCTTCCCGGGAAAGCCCCGCGAAGTCCTTCCACGGGCGTCGTGCCCTCATGTTCCATCCCTCGTAGAGACGGTGCTTAGTTCGGCGGTCATATCAATGCATCCATCAACCGTCCCCTGGGTGGAGAAAAGTCCATGTCTTCGTCTCCACGGCTCTTCTTACCAGGCTAGTAATACCCCGGTTTTATTGATGCCGGCAAATACTACTTTGTAGGTATAATGGGATAAGTTTGCAAGATAATAGAGAAAGTGAAAATAAAAGTTAGGTGTTGTTTTAAATTTAATAAAAGAACAATTAAGTTAGTATAGCGAGTGTGGAAAAGTGGTGGTAGAATTTGCGAGATTGTCCTAGGCAATTGATAACACGATAGGTAATCATTATTGCAATTTTATATGAGGGAGAGGCATGAGCTAACATACTTTCCGTACTTGGATCATATGCACTTATGATTGGAACTCTAACAAGCATCCGCAACTACTAAAGATCATTAAGGTAAAACTCAACCATAGCTTTAATTGTAAAGTCTCCTTTAATCCCATACTCAACAACTCCTTTACTCGGGTTTAAGCTTCTGCCACTCTCGCAACCCACTATAAGCGAATCATGAACATATTGCAAAACCCTACAGCGGGAATCCCCCACGTGTGCGTGGCACAAAGGGCACCATAGGACAGCACCAAAATAAAAACATGCAACTCAAACCAATCAAGATCATCAATCAACCCATATAGGACAAAAAAAATCTACTCAAACATCATAGGATGTCTACACATCATTGAATAATAATATATAGCATAAAGCACCATGTTCAAGTAGGGGGTACAGTGGGTTGCGGGAGAGTGGACCACTGATAATAGATGAGGGAAGGTGATGGAGGTGTTGATGAAGATGACGGAGTTGTTGGAGTAGATCGCCATCACACGATGGTTCCCCCGACAGGCGCTCCGCTGCCACTGAGAGAGAGGGGGAGAGAGCCCCCCTCCTTCTTCTTCTTTCTTGGCTTTCCCCCTAGATGGGAGAAGGATTCCCCCTATGATCCTTGGCCTCCATGGCCCCCGAGGGGCGGGAGCCCCTCTAGATTGGATCTCTCTCTGTTTTCTTCTCTGTTTCGCGTCTATTTTCGAAGCCCTTCACCGTTTATTATATTCCCCGAGATCCATAACTCCGATTGGGCTGAAATTTTGAGGGTATTTTTATCCGGAAATTATCTTTCTTGCGGCGAAAGAATGGCTCCAACCGACCTACGAGGTGCCCACAAGACATCAGGGCGCGCCTGGGGGGTAGGATGTGCCATGTTGTCTTGTGAGGCCCTCGGGCACCGTCTTGCATTGATTCTTTTTCCCAAAAATCACATATATTCTAAAAAAATCTCCGTAAAATTTTATCGTGTTTGGACTTTGTTTGATATGGTTTTTCTGCGAAACAAAAAAATGCAACAAACGGGAACTGGCACTGGGCACTGGATCAATATGTTAGTCCAAGAAAATCATATAAATTGTTGTCAAAAGTGTGTGGAAGTATTAAAATATTGGCATGAAACAATCAAAAATTATAGATACGACGGAGACGTATCACCGCTCCTGGCTTGGGACCATCGCTCGGGCGTCAATGGCGTCGAGGCCAGCTCCTTCGAGCCATGGGGTCGCAGCTCCTTGCACTAGGCGCGATGGACGGCGGCGACGATGGGATCCGGCGGGAAATAGACTGGGGCGGCCGGATCTGTAGTCAGAGGCGACGATTTGGCCGGCGACGGGGGCTGCCGGGCGTGGCGGCGGGAACGGTGGTGGTGAGGGTTACAGAGCAGAAACGAGGGGGAGGAGAGATGTGAGCGAGCGGGTTCTGCGGGATCGAGCGAGGTGGAGGTGAGCGAAACATTTTCTTGGCGGTGGCAATTTGGCCGTAAATAACTGCAGCTTCAGATTAACAAATACGTGGAGCTGGGAATCAGTAGCTTCAGAAAATGAACTACAGCCCATCGTGGCTTCCTGGATTTCAGCTTCGTGAAGCTATTCCGTTCGGGCTGGCTTCGGGCCGAATTTTTTAGAAGTTTGGAGTGGGAGGAGATCAGAACAGGCCCTTAAAATGCCCAAATTTCTCCAGATATTCTGCAAAACGAGAGTTCAGCAAACTACCATCGCCAACTTCCTAAGTCATCAGAGCACACGCATTTGTTAGTTCTAAGAAGAGTAAAATGCATTGGCAGTCAGTGTACATGTCTCATAACCTCACTTTGGTCATTGTACTTAAGAATACAATCAACATGTACGACTGTCGGTAATTATATGGTCACTAACTCATCATATAGCTCCGTAGTTTTCTATGTTGACGTCATTTATCAAGCCTTGGTCACCAGCGTCATTTGGGATGGGCTTTAGTGCGTTGGCTTGTTTTGCAGGTTGTTGCTTCGGGAACTCCTATTCAGCTCAGTCAACTACGCGCTGCTCGCTTTAGTTTGTTTGGTTTTTTCCTCGCTCGTCTTTTATTGATATACGTATCCATTGTCTCGGTAAACAATGTGTTTTCTATTGATTGTGAATTTTTGGTGAAATAAAACGTTGTTTGCAAATTTAAAAAAATCACGAATTAGAAATGAATTAAAATTTTGAAAAAATGTTCACAAATTCAAAAAAGTTAGCGAATGCCAAATTTGTTCATGAAGTAAAAAAATGTCCACGGATTTCGAAAAAGATAATGATTTTTTTTAAACGTAAATTCAAAAAATAATGATTTTAAGAAAATATTCATGACTATTTATAAAAATGATGAAAATAGGAAAATATCATGAATATTTTTTTAAATGTGGATATGCAAGTGGCCGACAACCTTCCTCTCGCCCTTAATTTCAGTCTCGTGCGGGCATGCAATTGCATGTCGATGATGGACTTGCAACTGGGGCAAAATGGGGTCGGGCGCCCTGTTGTGTATCGATGATGGAGTTTGAACTGGGACAAAATTGGTCAGTCCCCTAGTTGTGTATCGAGGGTGGACTTGCAAATGGGACAACCCCCCCCCCCTCCCCCCAATTGCATATCAGGGGTATAGTTGGACTTGCAACTAAGACAAGAAAAAGGCGGGGCTCCCAATTGCATGTCGGGGGGTGAAGTTACAACTAGTACAAAATGATCGGCCCCTCAGTTGCGTGTCCAGGGTGGACTTGCAAACGGGACAAAAATGGGTCGAGCCCAATTGTGTGTCGAGGGTGGACTTGCAAATGGGACAAAAATGGGTCGAGGCCAATTGCGTGTCAATGGTGGACTTGCAACTGGGACAAAAAAGGCGAGGAGGGGGGCAATTGCATGTCGGGGTGGAGTTGCAACTGGACAAAAATGCCCCCCCCCCCAAGTTGCCCATCAAGGGTGGAATTGCATAAAATTCAGACAAAAATGGGTAGGACTCAATTGCGTATCGAGGGTGGACTTGCAATAGGGAAAAGAATTGTGGCCCGCCGGTTGCATGTCGGGGGTGGAGTTGCAACTTGGTCAAAAAGGATTGAGCCCCCGTTGCATGTCGAGGGTGGACTTGCAACTAGGACAAAATTGAGGGTTCGGGCTCAGTTGCGTATCGAGGGTGGACTTTCAACTTCGACAAAAAAGGCAGGCCCACCCTTCGATAAAATGCAACTTCCGCAACCCCTCGCACCCAACAACCCCAGTTGCAGACACGTTGAGGGCATACAGTTGCAGTCGCGGGCAACACTTGCAGTTGCATGTCTAGTGGCGGACATGCAACTGCCCACCCCCAACGAATGTCCACTTCCGCAACCCCGCGCACCCAACAACCCCGGTTGCAGTGCATTGAGCTGCGTGCGGTTGCAGTCGGGTTGCAACACTTGAACTGCATGTCTAGTGGTGGACATGCAACTGATTGACACCCCTCTTCCCATTTGTAGTCATGTGTGTGTTCATGCAATTACAGTCCGGTTGCAACACTTGCAACTTGAGTGGTGGACATGCATCAGGCTAACATCCATTTTCTTAGTTGTAGTCATGTTGTGGACCGTGCAGTTGCATATCTAGAGAAATGGACATATAACTAAAAATAGAAGACATAAAAAACATTTTTTTCCTGAAGGAGTAGATAATGTTTGTATCTTTTTCTCATTCAGTGCGACTAAAAAGAAAAAAAGAAATGTTACTCCCTTCGATTCAAATTAATTAACGCAGCTTTAGTACTATGTAGCGTGTTGCAAATTGTATGGACACGAGCCAGGAGCCACAGGCCATGTATAATAAACATACTAATTTCGGGCAGCCATACACATACGTGGAAAAATCCCACAATCCAAACAAATATAAAAGGGGGGAAAACGAACGATGCACACCCTAGGCCGCGAAACGAACGGGCCAACGCGGCAAGACAACAACGCACCGTACACTAATAAGAAAATAAAAATCTCAAAAAATAAGAAAATAAAAGCACGAATCTTAAGGGCTTACATTCAACGGTGGTAAACTTGAACGTGAGTGAGCTAATTCTCATCTAAATTTGTTGCAATCATTACGTTTGGATGCAGTGCCTTGCCTACTCCGGCTATGATTGTGTGCTCTGACAACTTATTCTTCTTTTCCTTGGACATCTTTTTTTCTTCGAGGGAGTGAGCTCTAACAGCTTCATACACTAGAAAATAGAGATCATCTCTTCATGGACGACGTTTTGCTGAACGACACTTGCACGATCGCTAATCCAACCGCCTCCTGCTGTTTAGACATGTCCATGGATGGTGTGATATAGCCCGTCATGCAAATTTCGGGTGGCAACTGTCGTCCGTGTAGCAGTGCTCTTTCTTTAAAAATATGTTTGCTAACGTTGCTTATTTTCTCTAAAAAAAAGTTGCTTATCTAGATTAGCCTTTTTTAGTGTAGCGGTTGGCCAAGAAGGCTTCTCTTTTTTTTTTTTGGAAATGGAACACTAGGATTCCATACCTCACACCGGCTCAGCAAAACCGCTGGTCCTCATGGCATTTACGTACATCGTCTGGGAGTGCTTCAGTCCAGAGCTGCCTAGCAGGCGGGCCTCTAGCCCCGAAAGCAGCCAAAGAGTGCGCTAACTTATTACATGTACATGTATATGTTGTAACATGCCTTTAAAAAAAATGTATCCCACCATTGTTTCCCAGTGAAAAAAAAAGTAAAGCCAAGCCAACAAAACAGTAACATACCAAGAGTCGAACAATCTGATAATTTATCAAACCTTGAAATAACCAATCTGTTTTCTCTACTTTGAAAGTGCAGGAGGGGGCCTAAATTAAATACCTCATGATCAAACAGGATTACCGAATTGACCACCGTCTGTATGACTAAATGAGATATCTGAACCCAATAAAATCCTGCGCAGACCTTTTTGATCCCATGAAGGCAGGGTGCGCAACTGAGCGCCACCAATCAAAGCAAAGAAAGGAAGCCAGATTTGAGTAAAGCATCAAAATAAATTATGCAAAATTTGAGACCATGATAGCGCGTCCTTTTCATGTAAAGACCCAAGTATTCTTTTTTCTTTTCTTTTCTGAAACAAGGATAAGCCACGAGAAGTATAAAAAAAGAAGACAACCTATTCTTTCTGAACACCGCAGGTGCATAACTATGTGCATCCAACACCGTACATGCCTGTTTCATTCGGCATTCCTTCTGGGAAAATGAAGAAAACCCTCAAACCTCTTTTCAGCACGGAAAAGCATCAATCTACCCATGAAAACTACCCACAGAGCTGAAGTTAACGGGAAAATATCTCGATTTGCTAAGCTAATCACCCCATGAGAGTTGAGGTAGTTACCCAAACTCATCATGGTACAGCTTGATCTCCAAAAGTTCCAAGCATGGTTGACAACGCCGGTAATTTTGGTTGATGAGTCATGTCATTAGCCCCTACATTCCTCAAGCTTCTGCTGCAGCCTCACGTTGTGCCTTAACTACATAGTGGGAAGATATGTTAAAACACAGTAAATGATAGGCACAGATGGTAAAAAAAAAAGTGTGTGCATTCCTGATGTGCATTACCAGAAACTTAAATGATATGCACCATCACGTAAATGGTAAAAAATCTCAAAACATCTACCAAATCCTGAATCTCACAATTTAGTAAAAAAAAAACTACTAGGATTTCATTTCCGCTTCAATTGACAAATGGTTTTGTTTATTGCTAAACCCCATAATTATTCTGCATGCCTCATCAGAAGTTCATAGATAATGACACCCAATACTTGCATGGCAAACCACGACAATAATGCATTTTGCTGACACCGCAAGTCACATTAAATGGGTTAAGGAATAACTAAAATCGAAATGAAAGTTTTTGGAGCTGTTTTTGGCAAAACTGAAAGAACGGGGACCCGAAAACAGTACTTAATGGAGACTTATGAAATTTATTATAAAAAAATAAACAAGTGAATTGTGTATTAAAAAGTAAAATAATGTTGAAGACCCAAAAGTTATGAGTACTTGATTGAGACTTATGAAATTTATTAATTAAAAAACTAAACATGGGAATTGATTACTGAAAGCCAAATAATGTTGATAAACTAGTAGAGTAAATGTAAACAAGTGGTTACACTTGATAACAGAACTTACACAATCAGCGATCTCTTCCTGTTTCAGTGGAGGGACTACTTCGTCTTGTTTCCAGCCAAGAGATTTAAGGAAAGCCATTTCTTCTGGACTTGGTTCATCTTCGGTAGGATACGATTCCTCTTGCCCTGCTACAATGGGCTCAGACGACAAAAGGGCTTCGTCATATCTAGAGTCCGACCTCGCTGAAACATCAGTTGTATCTGTGGGTATAATGGACAGACTAGCTTTAGCTTCATCTTCAGCATCAACAGGATCTGATGAAGAGTTGGCGTCCTTGTCAGCTACAATCTCATGCAACCCCTCATAAAAAGCATCATGAGGTTCTGAAGGTGGCTTGGTTTCCTCATTGTCAGAGAGGTGTCGCTGAGATCCATCACAAGAATTTGCATCTTCACATGAACTACTTCCAGTTTCAGTATACTTGATTCCACTGTTAAACAAGGACAAATCAACAGAGGGGTTCTTCTGCTCATCAATCAAGCTAGATGAGGACTCGATACCAGCGCTTGAACCATTTAAAGATTTGCTCCGCAGTAACTCAAAGAATTTATGCTTTTCTTTTACAATTGATTTTCTCTCACCAGATGAACCTTGTTGCAGATTCAAAGGGAGGCCATTTACGACACCTTTAAGCTTATGGTTGACAGTAGACCTTTTCAGTGGTTCCACTGAAGAAGATTGACCTAGAACAGGACTCACAGGATTGCTGGAGCAGTCTTTGGCAGTATTTGCAGCACCATTCTGCTCGCGGGTCAGGACTTGAAAGCTTCCTGATTGAGATGGCTTTACAGGCTCAGATTTCACTGGAGTACAAACAGAGCTGTTAGGAGGCTGTGTTGACAGTTGTGGCGCAGTCTTCACAGGACCATTAGAATTCCCAGCTCTTGCACCTTTAATTTTTAACTTATCCGACAAACTTGATATCTGCACAGCATTCTGAATGAATCAGTGCAAACCGAAATGCTGTTTCTTTAGTATAACACATCAGTCCATAAACAAGTGAAACAGAAATACAGCCTTAGGAAGCACATACAGGAATTACAATTTTATGTAAAAATAAACTGCAACATCCCACAAAATGCAGACTTGTTCACATGTCCAAATAAACTATGTTCCATTTTATCGATTGCATGCTTAATGACCCAATGCTGATCAAGTAATATACAACAGTGAAGTGTACTACTCAGACAAATAGGAAAAAATGCAAAAATCACACTACCAGTGAAAGTTTTGTCAGAACAAAACTCCGTATATGCAAGAGATATTTCATGTGCTTTAAGTTTTTTTATTTGTCCATTGTATAGTTAGTAAAGCACCAACTTAGATCAACACAATTCATAATCCTGTGCTATAAAATAAAGTTTCTAACCTAACAGTGATTGGTGGACCTACATGTGTCGTAAATTTGTTCAGGTCCAAACTGCAGAGTTAAATAACAGATGTAGGAAAATATTGAGGATGATAGTTTATTAAAACAGAAAAATGCATACTTCACAATATTCGAGAAGTATCTTCAAACTACCAACCAAACACAGTATGCTTACTTAGAACACAAGATGCATTGCATTAACATATATTGTTATGGTAGAAAGGCACCAGTCCTTAACAATGTTCAGATAATTCCCAAAATCTGCTTAGTGGATACTTGCAGTTTGCAAAGAACATGAAGCAACTGGACCAATCTATGGCCATATCTTCTAACTATTTTGAATGCAATCACTAATAACATACATAATTTAGGATCATTGCAGGAGCAGATTCCTCCCGTAGGAACAAATGATGTGGATGATCCATTAATGACACTCATATTCAAATAAAGTCAATGGTAATAACACAAGCAGCAAACAACAAAACAAGAAATATTCATATTGCGACAAAAGCACATACAGATGTTTTGTTTGATGAAGGCGTCAGAGGTCTTAGCCTCATAGTTCTTTCTTCAATCTTCTGAGCATCAACAGATAGCTGGGTAAAAAAGTTGCACATAAGACACTATTTAGATCAAGTGACTGGAACGAAATATGATTACAGACCAAAGAAAGAGAAAAACACGGATATCATATTCATTATAGATTGCACTACCTGGGGTGTGGTGGAAACTTTTAATGGTGCTTGCATTACTGTTTCAGCCATGCTTAATGCCGTCCCGCAGCTCGACACTTCAGGCTGCCTACCGGAACCAGCATGTGATAAACCAGAAGAAACATAGTTATTGCTTGGCTCGCTAAGTCCAGGAACTTCTGCTAGCACCGAGTTCCAGCCATCAGGTGCAGTAACCAATGGTATGCTCTGAAGTGGGGTGCTAATTCCAGGAGATGGAACTCTACCAATATCTTGCTTCCCATCGTTGTCCTCAGAACTAAGGTGTGGAAATTCTCGCTCAAAGGAGATACCACCAGCATCCTTTCTAGATAGATTACCATTTTCCAAACTTACTCCAGCTGTCCGAGTCGATGTGTCCAGCTTTGGACGAACACGACTGAGCCTATCGCTTTCAGGTCTGCAAGAGCTAAAGGACCCAAAGCCATCACGCAAAGGGCCATCTGGAAGACCCAACCTACTCTCCCAATCATGGAAATCAGAGTCCTTTTCACACACCCTGTCTCTGTTGCTCCTTCCAAAACTGGCATAGCCTCTTGACTTCACTGTGCCATCCCGATCATGCCGTCTGGACACACTTGGGCCAGAACCCCTACGTGAAGAGGACTGTTGGGAGCTCCGTTCACGATCACGGCCTGATGATCGGTTTCTTGATGAAGCACCCCTGTCTTGATCACCTAAAGCATCAAACAACAACTTCTTAGCAAAATGCCGTGAATTTGCAAGCACAAAAGAATAGTCAATTCAAGATGGTCCATATATGACCAGTTAAAACATGAAACAGTACACCCAATCACAAAGATAGTGCCAACAACAATGATTGGTAACTGAACAATTGAACATCAATCCTTACTAAGTGCAAAGTACAAGAACAAAATAAATCACAAGTATTAATGTAACAGTATTAAATAAAAAGATGCAGTGACGATGTAATATACATTGTACAGTATGATCAGTATCTCATTGTCGCAAATAACACAGAGGTCACAAAAAGCAAAAATATGATCTTACTAGCACATCAACAGAAGAAGACAATAACAAAATACTGTCTTCAACAAACTTTTTGTAACTAGAAGAGTATGCAGCACAAGAAGCCTCTGCGCCTGGAATCCACAATTCCATTTGCACGGATGAAGCTTGGGACCTTGTATCCTTTGTGTTCCCGGCTCCTTGCAGCAGGACGAGTCTAGTGCATGCAGTAACTCCCGGCACCTATCCTGCCTCTGAATGGATCCCGATCTACAACCCCAGACTGAGCCTCCAGGCCAAAGTGAATAATGTGAAATTGTGTCATGGAACTCTTGGTGACGTTTTTTTTATTTCAGCACTTGTGTAAATGCAGTGAGGTTGCCAAGAAATGCTGAAGTGAAGAATAAGTTTAGCTAATTATGTATTTACATATCTAACACTTTAGTTTAATTCGTCCAACATTAGCTTCATTTATATATGCTAGTCTGCAAATCAAAGCAGGTTATGGTAAGAAAGACCGGACTGCATTTGCTTCTTACCCCCACATATTGCTACTAGCCTAATATGGCTCTACTGCTACCAGTACACTACATTGAACAATTAGCTTAGGAAGGTCAGTGACCACGCATGTCCGCTGTATCAAGAAAAGAATATTATCTATTGCTAAAAATGTGTTGCCTACCACCCTACCCCTTTCGAAACTAGTAGTACCACTGTGTATATATTTGTGTACGCAAAAAGGGAATTACATCCTACTATCTATTGCCAAGTATATAACAAAGATTCACAAAAATGCAAGCCATGAGAATAGTCTCAGTATACCAACTATGTGTTATACCTCTCCAAGAATTTCATAATAGGTGCTTCTGCCTAATCCTGCTGTATTCCCTAGCAAAACTGGCGCTACGAGGACTGCTGCATTATAGCAACATGGCTAACCAACATAAAACTGTAAATTTTCCCATCCAAGAAAGTCTCTGAGGTAACTCACATTAAATCATGTCCGAGTAAAATAATATCTAATTTAACAGTACTTACTGCAGTTAAAACGGCACACAGACTGATAATCATTAGTTCAACAAGCACCGACACGATGCTGATGTGAGCAACGTTTCCGAAGTAGATTCCTCAATGATTACCACAAGTGCACAATTACTCAGTTATAGTTCGACAATTACACTGGCTCCATGTTCCATGCAACATATAAATAAAGCGCTTCACAGTAAAAGTATTGCCCTTAAATCAAACTAAGGCGAATATTGGTGATATGAACACTGAAGAATGATCATTGTCATAAGGAAAATGGTGAGTTTGCAGGCAGCAACTGCACTAACTTCACCATGCATAAATAAATAAATCTAAGCACTGATTACAGCCGGTGTAGAGTTATCCAATGCCACTAGAAACATCTCCGCTGCGACTCCTATAATAACAATTACAGCTGGTGTAAAGTTATCCAATGTCACTAGAAACGTCTCCGCTGCGACTCCTATAATAACAACTGATCTTGCATACATTCTATATACAGCAGTAACCACTAGCCAGAGTATGCAGCAAAATGGCAAGTTGACAAGGAAAGGCAGCTCACCTGCACGGGGTGAAGTTCCTGGTCGGAGACATGCCGCGGCCGCTGTCGGTGTAGCAACCCCGCGAACCAGCCATTCTGGCTTCAACGAGGGCTCACCTCGGTCCATGCCAGCTGGCGCCACTCACCATCTACACTTCCCAGCAGCAGGATCCAGTCCGGCACAACAATGAAACAACCACCAATGCCCTCCACTTCTCGCCAATCACTGAAGGCGGTTACAGCACACGATTCAACGGCGCATCCGCGCCCAACCTCAACTCGGGGCGGAGCAGAGACCACCAAACCCTAGCCCCCGCACCAAACCCTAACTCTCTCACAGTACAATCTATCTCAGAGACACATGCTCAAAAAAAAAAAAAAAAAAGACTGCTCAGGGGGTGCAAAAATCGCTCCCCTCCTCTCGTAGCTATCGGTATCACGCCGCCGCGGCACAACTGATCCACCAGGAAGCGGCCGCCCAGGATAGGGCGCCTCGGCGGGCGACCAGCGAGTCAGCGACGACTCTATGTACGGCGCGCTAGATTTCTCGATGGGCCTCGTCGGAAATCTGCGGAAGGCGGCGGCGTTGGAGGGTTGGAAAATTTCGTGGGGATTCGTCGGGATTAGCGGGATTCGGGAAGCTCTTGGGAGGGGATTTGGAGCGCCGATTTTTCGAGAGGATTTATCTTTCTCCGAATTTTTTGTGGGTTTGTGAATTCCGTGGGCGTGGGGAGGGTGTGGGTTTGTGTGGTGTGCTTGTTCGTCTGGGCAGGAGGGAGAGAAACCCTATGCAAAATGTGACTTTCAGCGCCCTCCTTGCCCCTTCCCTTTCCCGGATGACGGTTGATTTCCCATCTGGCTTTCCTCGCCGTCTTTTTCCTTTTCTTTTACACAGAATGGCCTGGTTTCGAAATAGAAAAACATAATGCGCGAACCAACGGTTGGATGGTTAGAAGGACAGTGGTATTCTCAGACCGTCAGGGTTCAAATCCTAGACTTGACACCGATGCTCACATTTTCCTGAATTTATTTCAGTCCTTCTGACGATGTGCCTTCACAGGCATGAGTGTATGTACGTATGTATAAGCGTGTGCGTCTGTGCTGTGTTAAAGAAACACAGAATACAACACATGTACGTTCACATACCTCCTAATAACAACGGGATTACAAAGCTTCAAAATTAACGAACTCACCACTATCTTCCCGCAATCGATGAAAGCCTCTCACTGAAATAGTAAAATAATATATATTATTTCATGTTAGAGTCAAGATTGTGAGTGAGATGTTTATATCGCGCTTCAATAATTTTTCATGTATATCTAATTTTTTCTCTCGCCAAAGCATAAAAGTATTGTGTTTTCTTTATAGAGCAAGACATGCAGCACCAGGAAGAGTTCATCGGCTCATTTTCTAATAACAATGATGAAAGCAACATAGGAACAAATGACTAAAACTACATTACAAGTGTAAAGAGATAAGCATTTTGATAGTAAACTAAACTAAAAAAAGCATCTTTTTCTAAAAGGGTCATACTCCCTCCGGTCCTTTTTACTCCGCGTATTAGATTTTTATCAAGTCAAACTTTACAAAGTTTGACCAAATTTATATTTAAAAATATAAACATCTACAATACAAAATATATATACTATGAAACTACATCTCATAATGAATCTAACAATATTGATTTGGCATTGTGAATGTTGGTACTTTTTTCTATAAGTTTGGTCAAAGTAAAGATACTTTGACTTCGGATAAAACTTATATGCAGACTAAAAAGGACCGGAGGGAGTACTACTTGAGTAGTGATGTCTTTGTCCGTATTACAAGATTTCAAATTCAATTTCATAAACAACTCCAAGAAAAAAAAGACAAATTTCATTGTTTGTGAATAGTAGCTAAACCAAATTAAATTGTAAATTCAGACTATTTCACTGTCACCAATGGAATTTTTTTTGTTGTTTCTGCGCTATGTTTAGTGTTTAGATTTAAAAATTTATAGTGTGGCGAACATGTTGTCCCTATATAATTTGACTATTTTTTCAAATTTTATAACACTCCTATATGAAATAAGAGGGGAAAATATTTAAACTCTATTCTCTCTTAATTAATGGATGAGGCAAAGCTTTTGCCTCCGTTTCAAAAAAAATATAAGAGGGGAAAATATCAAGTGCTCCAGCCCATGAGGTGATACGCTGCTCCCGCACCTCTTGGTGCGTCAGATGTGCATGAAGGGGCATGATCAACTGACCGATCTATTTCAACATGCCCCCTTGAAACATTTGCATCTTGCCCCCTGAAAATATCATGTCTTTGCAACTTACTCTACACCTATATAGTAGCAAATGTTACCGGTAGTATGGTCCCAAACCTATATAATCTCCCTTGTATCCATAGAGCATGGAATGTACATCAGAACATTATCATCGTTACACAATATTAATTAGTGGCGTGTCTACGTGAAGACTAAGGACATATTCATCGGACATGATTTTTTGAGACATGGTTCCTGATACGTCTCCGACGTATCTAATTTTTTTTATTGTTTCATGCTATTATATTATCAATCTTGGATACTTTATATGCTTTAATATGCAATTTTATATCATTTTTGGGAACTAACCTATTAACCCAGTGCCTAGTGCTAGTTGCTGTTTTTTGCCTGTTTTTGGTTTTCTAGGAAATCAGTACCAAACGGAGTCCAAACGCTACGAAACTTTTTAAAGATTTTTTTTCTGGACATAAGAGACCCTAGAAGCTTCGGGAGGAGACCAGATGGCAAATGAGGAGACGACAAGGCAACAGGGCGCGCCCTGATGCCGTGTGGGCCCCACGTGGCTCCGTCTGACCTAATTCCACTTCTATAAATTCGCAAATATTCCAAAACCCCTAGGGAGCCAGACGATACAATTTTTCCGCCGCTGCGAGCCTCTATTCTTCCGTGATCCCATCTGGAGACCTTTTCCGGTACTCTGCCGGAGGGGGAATCAATCACGGAGAGCTTCTACATCAACTTTGCTGCCCTTCCGATGATGTGTGAGTAGTTCACCACAGACCTACGGGTCCATAGCTAGTAGCTAGATGGCTTCTTCTTTCTCTTTGATCTTCAATACAATGTTCTCCTCGATCTTCTTGGAGTTCTATCCGATGTAATCTTCTTTTGCGGTGTGTTTGTTGGGATCCGATGAATTGTGGATTTATGATCAGATTATTCATTGAAAGTAATTGAGTCTTTTCTGAACTTTATTATGCAAGATTATGATAGCTTTGTATTTCTCTCCGATCTATCCATTTGGTTTGGCCAACTAGATTGATTTATCTTTAGCGGGAGAGGTGCTTTGTAGTGGGTTCAATCTTGCAGTGTCCTCACCCAGTGACAGTAGGGGCCGCAAGGCACATACTGTATTGTTGCTACTAAGGATAAAACGATGGGGTTTATTCATATTACTTGAGTTTACTTTGTCTACATCATGTCATCTTGCTTAAGGCGTTACTCTGTTTGTTATGAACATAATATCATAGATGCATGCTGGGATAGCAGTCGATTGGTGGAGTAATAGTAGTAGATGCAGGCAGGAGTCGGTCTACTTGTCACGGACGTGATGCCTATATATGTGATCATTGCCATGAATAACGTCATAACTATGCGCTTTTCTAACAATTACCCAACAATAATTTGTTTACCCACCGTATGCTATGTGTTCGAGAGAGAAGCCTCTAGTGAAAACTATGGCCCCCGGGTCTACCTTAATCATATTACAAAAACTAAAAATACCTTGCTGCAATTTATTTACTTTTATTTTGCTTTGCAATTTATCTATCTACCACTATCAGAATTAATCCTTGCAGGTAACAAGTTCAAGGGGATTGACAACCCTCTTGCCCGCGTTGGGTGCAAGCGTTTGCTTTTGTGTGTGTAGGTGCTGAAGACGGGAATTTGAGTCGTTCTCCTATTGGTTCGATAACCTTGGTTCTCACTGGGGGGAATACTTATCCGCTACTATATTGCTTCACCCTTCCTCTTTGGGGAAAATCCCAACGCAGGTCACAAGTAGCAGAAAGAATTTTTGGCGCCGTTGCTGGGGAGATATCATCAAATTCTCATCAGGCTCCTACATACAAATTATCAATCACTTGCTCTACTTTTTATTTTGCCTTTTTATTTGCTTTTATTTGCCTTCTCTTTTTCATTTCCCTCCACTTCTCTAAAAAATCA
Source organism: Elymus sibiricus (assembly GCA_039707655.1). Classification (NCBI taxonomy): domain Eukaryota; kingdom Viridiplantae; phylum Streptophyta; class Magnoliopsida; order Poales; family Poaceae; genus Elymus; species Elymus sibiricus. Next base: position 339,989,766 of record CM077666.1, on the reverse strand, counting down.
AAAATACCAAAAATATTTTGTGTGCTGTCTTTGCTTGTGCTGTCATGTTCCTTCTATTTGCTTGCTAAAAATTATTGATATGGATCCTCATCCACTTGCTAATCTTTTCAAACAATCCAATTATGATGAACCAATTGCTAGTGAGTTGAGTTCACTTGATTATCTTTATGAAGTTTTGCTTGAAAATCATGAATCTGAAAATTGTGATGAAGTGTTAAAAGAAGAAATTTCTAAAGTGATTCATGATAGCTCCTCGAATGAAAAGCATGATTGCAATGACGTTATTATAAATTCTATTAATGTCAATTATGCTAATGATATGCAAAGCTACAAGTTTGGGGATGATAATTTTGTTATGCCCACTACTTATTGCAATGATCATGATTGGGGTGATAATGCTTCTTATGATCTTGAAAACTTATTTAAGCCTCATGATGAATATGTTATTGATAATAATATTTGCAATAATATTGATAGTGGGTTTGGAAGAGTGTCAACTTTAGGTAAAAAGAATCCCACATATTCGGAGAGTGTTCAATCTTATGAATTTTTTGATAAAAGTGGGTTTGGAGAGGTCATGACTTTAGTTAATATTAATCCCACTATCTTGGTAGATTATAAAAAATTTATGCATGTGGATCATAAAGAGAATATTGTTTATGACAGCTATATTGTTGAATTTGAATATGATCCTACATGTAATTATTATGAGAGAGGCAAATATGTTTATAGGAATTTTCATGTTACTAAATTACCTCTCTTTGTGTTTAAATCGTTAATGCTTCATTCTTCCTATTTGCATGTGCTATATATTACTTGTCTTCATAATTTGTTTTCCTATAAAATAACTATGCATAGGAAGTATGTTAGACTTAAATGTATTTGTCACATGTTTCATGATGCTCTTTTTTTGCTTCAATTCTAGTCTTTGACTCGAGCATCATTGAAATCTCAAAGCCTGTCTTAATGGCTATAAAGGAAGAGCTTGTTGGGAGGCAACCCAATAGTTATCTTAAATTTTTGCTTTTTATTTCTGTTGGAGTGTGATGGCATGATTATTGCTACTGTAATGATTGTGTTTTTATCTTTTAATTAGTGTTTGTGCCAAGTAATGCCTTTGGGATGCTTTGAATGATAGTATAATTGATGTTGTTTGAAAACAGAAAGTTTTGTTCCCAGTAGTTGATTTTTAATTTATTACTTGAATGTCAAAAAAATGTGAAATTTTTACACAGTATTGGAATACAATTTTTTTACGTTTTCCTAATTTTTCAGAATTTTTTGAGTTATAGAACTATGGATAAATATTTTGTCATTGCGTACTATTCTGTTTTAGACAGATTCTGTTTTTATTGCATAGTGTGCTTATTTTAATTAAACTATGGATTATATTGGGGGGTATAAGTTATGGAGAAGTTAGAATACAGTAGGTATTATGCAAGAACAATTATGAATGAGTTTATGACAGTACCTAAAGTGGATGATTGATTTATTATACTAACGGATCTCACGAGGTTTCTGTTGAGTTTTGTGTGTTGAAGTTTTCAAGTTTTGGGTGAGATCACGATGGATGAAGGAATAAGGAGAGGCAAGACCCTGAGCTTGGGGATGCCCAAGGCACCCCAAGGTAATATGCAAGGAAGACTCAAGCGTCTAAGCTTGGGGATGCCCCGGATGGCATCCCCTCTTTCGTCTACAATCTATCGGTATGTTACTTGGAGCTATATTTTTATGAGATTTCTATTTTCGTGCCCCTGGTTCCTTAGTTGTGCTCAGTTTTGTCCAAGCCAACTAACTTTGCTCACTTTTCCCCTCCCCACTCCACCACCTGCTCATAAAAGGCCAAACGGAGCACTGTCGTCCAGTTAATGCCATTGACCGTTACCTCCTGACTAGTGGGCCGGCGTGATATCCTGACAGGCGGGGTAACGTACGTCCTACACGACATTTTTTAACGCGTAATAGAAGGAGAGAGACACAGTTGGTAATAAAAAAAGTTGTTGTGCGACGTTTTAAGGCAGAAATAACTAAGTAACGACCAGGCAATAAACGGTCGTCAACGGAATGAGCTTATGTTAAGGCAGGTGGGTCCCCCGTGCCAGACTGAACCCTCCCTGCTCCCTTATTCTTTCTCGGCGGCGGGCGGCGGAGCTATCGTTCTCGGCTGCGGCGGATGAGGTGAATGAATTCGGAACCCTACTCCATGTCGATTTAGATCTGACCGCAGCGCCTCTGTTTTCAGATGCTTTGTAATCTAGATTGTGGGGGCGCGGGTGGGCTGAACAAGATGGAACCGGCATTGACAAACATGGGGGATGGTGCTGCAAGGGTTGCTGCCGTTGATTGGAATTCAGTAGAATTAGAAGACCCTACAGATTTGTTCACTGCACCAATGGCCGACACTGAGATGGCAATTTTTTTTGGCATTCCAGTAGATGATAGAGATAATGAGGAGAGGGGTGAATCTAGTTTGCCTGCTGATGCTAACAGAGATTCATCCAAAGATGTGGATGGACAGTTGATGGAAGATGCTGCAGATGGTGTTGATGATGCACATGATGATGAGATGGTAAATGTCTATGACAAAGAAAACCCTGTTATTGAAGTGGGGAAGTTGTGGCCAAACATGGATGAGTTTAGGATGTGTTTCAAGACTTATGCGGTCAAGCATGAGTTTGATGCCAAGACTAAGTGGACTGATAGAAAGAAGTTCTATGCGATGTGCAGAGGTTTTGATGAAAACGCCAAGCCTTGCAAGTGGCACTGGTACAGCGAGCTGCTATACAAACGGTTTTTAACCCCTTTCCGCGACACAGTTTTAAACCGTCGCCTTGCCTGTGTGTGCGATAGGGGGGTCTTCCCACACGACCCAGAAACCGTCCGCGATAGGGAGCACGCAAGCATACGTTTCGCATAACTAAGCGTATGCGATGCCCGCATTTTTCCCAAACGCTCAGTCCTTGCTACTCGTTTGTGCTCGCATTACCATCGCACTCGGTATTCTGTGCCGCAACGTTTGCGATGCTCACCCCATCACAAACAGTTCACAATTTTACACCGTATGCGAAGCTTGAATATCCCACACATTTGTATGTACATAAACGTTTAAGATGTATAAAATGTCCCAAAAGATTCATCCGTATTACCCGTGTCGGATGAAGGCCTACCGCACGCGTTCTTCTATGAGCAAACGTTTACGATGCACACGACATCATAAACAGTTCATAATTGCCTAGCGTGTGAGATAAGGTCACTTTCACAAACATTTATTAAGAAGGAACTGTGTGCGTTCTTGTTGTTAATCTCACACGTTTTTTCTTGTCTGATCATGTGTGCAGTAGAGTTTCATCGTAGACGTACTGATCTGAGAAACGTGTCTGATCTTGACGTTTATCACAGACGTTTTGCTTTCGCAAATCATGTGCAGTGTAATGGCAAGCTGAAAGCACATTTGCTCCCTTGGTGGTTTTGGTAATTCATAACAACATATATCTCATTGAACTAATGTCCATTCAAGATTAAGATTTCAGGATGTTCAATGATTGGCATGGCATGGACTAGAGATGTGGACCCCTCAAAATGCTAAGGACAAGGATTGGCAAAGGATCAAGACTCTACATTTTTGGTTTAGTGATCCAAGATCACATTGAGTCCATAGGAAAGCCAATACTATTAAAAGGGGATGAGGTGTTGCTTAATGGTCCTTTTGCTCAAGTGCTTAGTGACAGTATTCCTAAACCCTCAACCACTCTCTCTACCCAAATATGTCCTAAACTTAAAGTCCAACTCGGCCCCACCGAAACTTCCAATCCGGCCCCACCGAGTTCATCCAAGACTTAGTCACTGCCAAACCCTAACAAATCGGATCCACCGAAACGGATCTCGGTCCCACCGAGATGGCCTTGCCAACTCTCTGTAATCGGTTGCATTCACTTCGGTCTCACCGAGTTATGCATATCGGTCTCACCGAGATGGCTTGCCAACTCTCTGTTGCCTTATTGCTTCACTTCGGTCCTACCGAGTTGATGCAATCGGTGCCACCGAGATGAGGATTGCCCTAGCCATTGCACTTCGGTCCATCCGAGTTGTTCGTATCGGTCCCACCGAGATTCCTAAAGTTCATATATTTTACACAGTTCGGTGCTACCGAGATTATCGTTTCGGTGTCACCGAGTTGGGTCAAAAGTGTGTAACGGTTGGATTTTGTGTGGAGGCTATATATACCCCTCCACCCCCTCCTTCTCAGTAAGGAGAGCCATCAGAACGTGCCTACACTTCCACCATACATTTTCTGAGAGAGAACCACCTACTCATGTGTTGAGATCAAGATATTCCATTCCTACCATTTGAACCTTGATCTCTAGCCTCTCCCAAGTTGCTTTCCACTCAAATCCTTCATCCACCATAGCCAAAACTGTGAGGAGTGTTTGAGTGCTGGGAAGACTATCATTTGAAGCACAAGAGCAAGGAGTTCATCAACAACACACCGTCTATTACCTTTTGGAGAGTGGTGTCTCCTAGATTGGTTAGGTGTCACTTGGGAGCCTCCAACCAGATGTGGAGTTGAACCAAGAAGTTTGTAAGGGCAAGGAGATCGCCTACTTCGTGAAGATCTACCCCGAGTGAGGCTAGTCCTTCGTGGACGTAAGCCATGGTGGAATAGACAAGGTTGCTTCTTCGTGGACCCTTCGTGGGTGGAGCCCTCCGTGGACTCGCGCAGCCGTTACCCTTCGTGGGTTGAAGTCTCCATCAACGTGGACGTACGATAGCACCACCTATCGGAACCACGCCAAAAACCACCGTGTCTTCATTGCGTTTGAAATCTCCAATCCCTTCCTTTACATACATATGCAATTACTTACTTTCCGCTGCTATACTCTTAGAATTGCATGTGTAGGGTGATGCTTGACATGTACTATTGCTAAAATCTGCCTACAACTAAAATCTGGGAAAAGGTTAGGTTTTATTTGGTCAAGTAGTCTAATCACCCCCCCCCCCCTCTAGACATACTTTCGATCCTACAAGTGGTATCAGAGCTTTGGTCTCTGTAAGCCTTGATTTCCATAGCTTTGGTGATCATAGCCTTGGTTTCACAACCTAGGAGAGTATGGCGTCTAGTGAGGGTAACTATCACCGTAGAGGTTCATATTTTGATGGTACAAACTTTGCTAGTTGGAAACATAAGATGAAAATGCATATTCTTGGTCATAACCCTGCCGTTTGGGCTGTTGTTCGTGTTGGCTTGCAAGGTGACTTCTTTGAGGATGGCAAGGAACCGGATCGTGAAGCAACCCCGGAAGAATTGAAGATGTTGCAATACAATGCTCAAGCTTGTGACATTCTATTCAACGATCTATGTCCCGAAGAATTCAACAAAATCACCCGCCTTGAGAATGCAAAGGAAATTTGGGATACTTTGGTTGATATGCATGAGGGTACCGAATCCGTCAAGGAATCTAAGTTGGATGTGCTCCAAAGTCAACTTGATAAGTTCAAGATGAAGGATGGTGAAGGAGTCGCAGAGATGTACTCTAGGCTTGCTCTCATCACAAATGAGATTGCCGGCTTAGGAAGTGAAGAGATGACCGACAAATTCATCATCAAAAAGATACTTAGAGCTTTAGATGGAAAATATGATACCGTCTGCACATTGATCCAAATGATTCCAAATTAGAAAGATCTCATGCCCACGGAAGTCATTGGAAGGATTGTCGCTCATGAAATGTCACTCAAGGACAAAGAGGAGTTGCACAACAAGTCAAGTGGTGCTTACAAAGCCTCAACCGATGCTCCAACAACTTCAAGTGACCAGCTAGTATCCAATGAAGAGATTAGCCTAATGGTGAAAAGGTTCAACAAGTTCTACAAGAACAAAAGGAAAAGAAAGAAGCTCTAGCTCAAGACACTATGAGAGAAGATCATCAAGTCGTGACCGTAATTGCTACAATTGTGGAAAGCCCGGACACTATTCAAATGAGTGTACGGCTCCCTACAAGAAAAGAGACGAATCACCAAGAGGAAGACATAGAAGAGATGAATCACCTCGTAAGGAGAGAAGGAGTAGAGATGATTATTATGAACGAAGACACTCTCGAAGAAGCAAGGATTCGGAGAGGAAGGACAAGTCATCAAGGAGCTACACAAGAAGAAGACATCAAGCTCATGTTGGTGAATGGGTTTCCGGCTCCGACTCCGACAACCAATCCGAGAGAAGTTATCACTCCAACTCCGACTATAGTCAAGATGAAGGTGTTGCCGGACTTGCACTTGTGTCATCCAACTCCTATGATCTATTTGACTCACCAAATGAAGGAATTGGAAGATGCTTCATGGCAAAAGGCCCCAAGGTATCACACCCCGAGTATCTTGATTTCAATAGTGATGAAGATGATTTGCTAGGTGATGATGATTTACTTGTTGATAGAGCTAGTAATATGAGCTATAATGAAAATGCTAGTAATCATGATAGTCAAAAGGAAACGAGTGACAATGCTATGAAGGAGATTGAGCGTCTAACTAAAGAACTAAATGCTCTTAAGTTAGCTCATGAAACAACTCAAGAGGATCATAGAGAACTTCTAAGAACTCATGAGAAGCTACGCTTCGAGAAGCTAAATTTAGAGCAAGAGCATGAGTTTCTTAAAGCTATCAATGACGATCTTCGAAAGAAGAATTCTTCATATCTTGCCAAACGTTTACTCTTGTCTACCTTTATGCCACAAGTTAAACCTAAGCAAACTAGCAACAAGGGTAAAAATGGTTCTACCTCTAGTAGTAACAATAACAATGCTAAATCCAATGTTGTTGCTTCTAGTAGTTCTATTGATTCCACTAATGATTCTCTTAGCCAAGTTACACTTGAGCAAGAAAATATGCTATTGAAAGGAATTATAGAAAAAGGTGTCTACAAGAGTCTTGCCGGGAGTAAACAATTTGAGGAAATTGTACGCAAGCAAGGAAGGCACCGGAAGAACCAAGGTGTTGGTTTTGAACGAAAGTTCAATGCCGATGGAGTTGAGTGGGAAGAAGGTCAATACCCCAAGACGAAGTTTGTTCCTCAACAAGAGAAGTATGATCCTACTTCCTTCAAGGGAACACAAGCTCAAGAGGACCTTCCCCCACAAGACCACAAGCTAAAAGGCAAGGACAAGCTTCAAGAAGAAATTGATTCATTTGAAGAAGCTCCTCAAGCCATGGTCAAGTGGGTTCCCAAGACTTCATCAAGTTCTACTTCATCAAGTGCTACTACAACTCCAAGGATTCCCATCAAGTTGATGTGGATCCAAAAGAAGAAGAACTAGAGAGTTCTTGAGGGTGACTCCGCCAACAAACTTCACTCATATTCTTTATGGCAAGGACTTGTGCAACCAACTTCCACATTTTGCACTAGTTCATGGAGTCACAAACCCTCTTGTTGGTAAGGCAAGGGACAAGGTAATCAATGCATTCATGGACATCATCATATGTATTTCACTCTATGTCTATGGATATCCTTGTATGTTCCTTGTGTAGGACTAACCCATGTAGGTATTGAAAGCACAAAACTCCAAAGGATTGCTCCCAACTTTTGATGGTCTACATCAACATTGAGCATCCACATCTTCAACATCTACATGAAGTCATCATCGACAAAACCCAAGGTTAGTTCAACCCTCTTAGGGGGGATATCGCATCTAGGGGGAGCTTTGCTCTAAAAATTGAGCTAAAGCAACTCTAATGGTGTGAACACATTAATGCTTTATGTAAAAGTGGTAACCCCACTTGTGCTTAAACGATGAGTATGATCTATGATCAAATGTTCTCATTTGGCTCCTAAGTCAATATACTCATATATTGATGACCTAGTCATCGCCATTGCTTGATAGATGCTAGAATTGGTTGTGCATGTTTGACACATATTTCTTTAGCTATCTTATTGTGTGAGCATGTTGATTTGCATGTTTTCATCATTCGAGGACATCCATTTGTTGTTTTGATTGTCTTAGTTTTTCTGGCCAAGTGGATGTACAAGAATGCCTAAGAACCTTCTCTAGCTATCTATGCTTTCTTGTCTCAAATTCTATTCTTGCTGCATCACAAAAATTGAACAAGTCATTTTCGGACCCTCCGGGTGAGGAGCACTCGGAGCCACCGATCTGAAAGGGCTGAACCTCCAAAACCTTCTAATTGATTTCGGTCAGACCAACCCACTCAAACTCGGTCAAACCGAAAGCATTTAGACTGATCTAGGCTTTCATCTCGGTGCTACCGATTAGACCAACTCGGTTGGACCGAGTTGCTGTAACTGCAAGCAGTTGCATGTCTCGGTGCTTCCGATTTGTTCCACTCGGTGCCACCGACAGCACATGGGTATATATTCCCAGCGAACCGTGCGGTTGAAAATTTCTTCAACCGTCACGCGCCCGCGCCCCATTGCTGCCGCCCCTTTGGTCTTCGGATCGTCGCCGTCGTCGCGCGCCCTCGCCGCAGGATTCCGTCGCCGTCAACGGCAATCTCCACCGCCGTTGCCGCCGTAGAGAAACTCCACCGAGTTAGGGTGAGTTTCGATCCCTGTCGTGCTTCCCTTTTCCGATTCAATGCACGATTGGATTGCCTGTAATCTTGCCACGAATGCAATCCTCTTTCCACCAGATTAGTTCGTTTGAACGAAATTCGAGCAAAAATTTTAGGGTTAGGTTTCCGCCGAATGCATCTCGGACCGACCGATTCTACATTTTCGGTCCTACCGATTTGGCCTCTGGCCATAGCACTAGTACATCTCGGTGCCACCGAGTTGTGCGAATCGGTGAGACCGAAAGTAACGTCTCAGTGAAACCCTAGCATCTCGGAGCCACCGAAACCCATCTCGGTCTGACCGAAATGGCGTGCCATGTCTCTGTAGTGTGCTTCGGCGTCACCGATATTACCAACTCGGTCCATCCGAACTGCATTTTGTGAAAACCTAGAACTAAAGTTTGAACTCAATTTTTTGAAAAACAATCTGCTTTTTGTGATGACTCATCTACTCTACCTATACCCATCTATTCACAGGGTCAGCTCAGCAAGATGTCTAATGTCAGTGACAGTCAAAACAGGTCAGAGCAGCATGAAGAACAAAGTGAAGGATCAAGCCATAATGAAAGTTTCTATGAGGGAGAGAGAAGCTCTCCAGATCTTCCTAAAGCTGCAACCAGAACAAGGAAGAAGAAAACCTCAGACAGTGAGGATGAGGACTTTGTTGCAAGTGAAGCTGCAACCAAGAAAAAGAGAGTAGTGCTAGCTAAAGAGTACAGCTCCAAGCCTACATCTGCCAAAGAGAGAACTGCAGTGAGGAAAGTGCCTCAGCAGACAATGCAGAAGCCCAGTGACACAGAGACAGCTACAAGAACTAAGAAGAAGAGAGTAAGGAAATCTTTTGCCCGTGTGATTGGCAGACCTACTATGATGATTGAAGAGGAAGAAGAGGAGGAGGATGAGCCAGCTGCTGCACCCCCTGCAAAAGCACAGAAGCTCATGTCTGATGCAATCAAGACTGCTGCACCTCCCAAGTCAAAGCCTAAGGCACCAGCACCCAAGAGATCAACCAGGAACATATCAGCTGCAGAAAAGAACAAGGCCCCAGTGCCTGAATCAAATGTTGATGAAGAGCCTCTAGTGCTCAGAAAGTTGAAGCCAAAGATACCAGACCATGACAACGCACACCCAGTAGCTGAAAACATGATGTTGAGAAAGGACAAAGGACTGCGTCAATGGAGATTGTCAGATCCTTATGCTATCAGAAGAAGGACTGCTTGTGATTATCGTTTTCACACCCGTGAACAACAGGACTTTTATGAGACAGTATTGCTTGACAAGAAGCCCATAGTCAGTGACATGAAGTGGGTGGATTGGGAATACATCGATGAGAACGAGGATTATTTCCCCCACGTCCATGAAATCTTCAGGATTGCAGGAGTTGACGAATTTGTTGGAAAGAAGTTGACCAAGTGGAATGATGAGATGATCATGCAATTCTACTCTACTGCTCATTTCTATCCTGATGGCAGAATCGTGTGGATGACTGAGGGTATAAGATACCAGTCTACCATCTCTGAGTGGGCAAATCTTCTTGGTGCACCCAAGGAAGAGGAGGACGACATTGACATATATGCCAAGCTCAAGATGGATCACAACTCTATGGCCAACATGTACACTGCAATTCCTCAGAAGGATCTTAAAACACACAAGCTTGGATCAGTGAAGCATTTGCTACCAGGTCTGGCCACCTCAAACACAATCTTGCGGTACACCTTGTTACCCAAGTCAGGCGATGATAAGATGATTCGTGGCCACTCCATCAACTTGCTGCACTTATTTGATACTCCTCAGAAATTCAAGGTGATGAGCCTGATAGTAGAGACTATCAAGAGGACAGCAGCAGATCAGAAGAGATCGTGTGGTTATGCTCCACATATTCAGTTGTTGATAAATTCCAAGGTTGGAACCAACACGTATCTTCTTGATCGAGAGCATTTGCCACTCCGTCCAGAGTTTTAGGACAACGTCATAGTGATGGATTCTTTGCATCCCACTTCTGCACAAGCTCAAGAGGAAATCAGCAAAGCCCAAGAAGCTAAAGCAGCTCAGGAAGCAGCAGCTCCCAATGCTCCAATTGCGAATCTCAAGACACCAAAGGATCAAATGCAATATCTTCTTGAAGCCACTCTGAGGATTGAGCGAAGTCTGGCCAACCTCACCCAGACCCAGGCTAGTTTTGAGTGGATCATTGAGACTAAATTTCATGATTTGGATGTCAAGGTGACAGAGATTCAGACTTCAGTGGAGCAGCTGCAAGGAGATGTTGATGCTGTCAAGCTTGCCAGATCAGATGATAGTGAAGATGAGAGATCGACCACAGAGCAGTTTCAGCAAGTGCCTAGGGCTGCCAGGTCAGCTGCGATACCAGTTGTGGATCCACGGACCACAGTATCTGCACCAGCCGCCACAGCCACAGTGCACAGCAGGTCTCCACTCCTCCAGTCCAGCAGTCATCAGCAGAAGCATTCGCGGACGCTCTTATCTCCACACTGTCTACGCACACCGGAGCAGCCAGCAGAAGGTCGCCTTCAGGAGCTTCGGAGGACCGTGCCTACAGAGCCGACTAGTGCTATACGATTCGAACTTTTTGGTACTTGTTGCCAAAGGGGGAGAATTTGTACAGATCATAGGCTTCAAGAGAGAGAGAGTTTCTTGCTTTTGATTTGCTTCGAGAGTTTCATTTGCTACTTGTTTGTTTGATGCTACTATGTTTTATGTGTGCTTGCTACAATATTCTGTCGTTTATGCTTGTGAGATACTATGTTGATTGATCATATTATGCTTATTGTGATGTTCCATGTTTATCTTTCTCATTATCTTGTATGATCAATTACTTATGTTGGTGATGCGTGCTTATTATTCCAATCTTATCATTTTGCGCTCTCCACCAAGATGTATGTGACATGGGAGAGTAACCCATGAGCCTAATCAATTGTGCATTTGCATTCAAACACAATTTTTTTTAATAATGCACAAATTTAGGGGGAGCTCTCGCTTATCACATACTTCTCAAAGCGACGATGTATTTCATTCATTTAATCATTTGTCGAAGCTTTGATCTATATGTTGTCATCAATTACCAAAAAGGGGGAGATTGAAAGCACATTTGCTCCCTTGGTGGTTTTGGTAATTCATAACAACATATATCTCATTGAACTAATGTCCATTCAAGATTAAGATTTCAAGATGTTCAATGATTGGCATGGCATGGACTAGAGATGTGGACCCCTCAAAATGCTAAGGACAAGGATTGGCAAAGGATCAAGACTCTACATTTTTGGTTTAGTGATCCAAGATCACATTGAGTCCATAGGAAAGCCAATACTATTAAAAGGGGATGAGGTGTTGCTTAATGGTCCTTTTGCTCAAGTGCTTAGTGACAGTATTCCTAAACCCTCAACCAATCTCTCTACCCAAATATGTCCTAAACCTAAAGTCCAACTCGGCCCCACCGAAACTTCCAATCCGGCCACACCGAGTTCATCCAAGACTTAGCCACTGCCAAACCCTAACAAATCGGATCCACCGAAACGGATCTCGGTCCCACCGAGATGGCCTTGCCAACTCTCTATAATCGGTTGCATTCACTTCGGTCTCACCGAGTTATGCATATCGGTCTCACCGAGATGGCTTGCCAACTCTCTGTTGCCTTATTGCTTCACTTCGGTCCTACCGAGTTGATGCAATCGGTGCCACCGAGATGAGAATTGCCCTAGCCATTGCACTTCGGTCCATCCGAGTTGTTCGTATCGGTCCCACCGAGATTCCTAAAGTTCATATCTTTTACACAGTTCGGTGCTACCGAGATTATCGTTTCGGTGTCACCGAGTTGTGTCAAAAGTGTGTAACGGTTGGATTTTGTGTGGAGGCTATATATACCCCTCCACCCCCTCCTTCTCAGTAAGGAGAGCCATCAGAACGTGCCTACACTTCCACCATACATTTTCTGAGAGAGAACCACCTACTCATGTGTTGAGATCAAGATATTCCATTCCTACCATTTGAACCTTGATCTCTAGCCTCTCCCAAGTTGCTTTCCACTCAAATCCTTCATCCACCATAGCCAAATCTGTGAGGAGTGTTTGAGTGCTGGGAAGACTATCATTTGAAGCACAAGAGCAAGGAGTTCATCAACAACACACCGTCTATTACCTTTTGGAGAGTGGTGTCTCCTAGATTGGTTAGGTGTCACTTGGGAGCCTCCAACCAGATGTGGAGTTGAACCAAGAAGTTTGTAAGGGCAAGGAGATCGCCTACTTCGTGAAGATCTACCCCGAGTGAGGCTAGTCCTTCGTGGATGTAAGCCATGGTGGAATAGACAAGGTTGCTTCTTCGTGGACCCTTCGTGGGTGGAGCCCTCCGTGGACTCGCGCAGCCGTTACCCTTCGTGGGTTGAAGTCTCCATCAACGTGGACGTACGATAGCACCACCTATCGGAACCATGCCAAAAACCACCGTGTCTTCATTGCGTTTGAAATCTCCAATCCCTTCCTTTACATACATATGCAATTACTTACTTTCCGCTGCTATACTCTTAGAATTGCATGTGTAGGGTGATGCTTGACATGTACTATTGCTAAAATCTGCCTACAACTAAAATCTGGGAAAAGGTTAGGTTTTATTTGGTCAAGTAGTCTAATCACCCCCCCTCTAGACATACTTTCGATCCTACAAGTGGTATCAGAGCTTTGGTCTATGGAAGCCTTGATTTCCATAGCTTTGGTGATCATAGCCTTGGTTTCACAACCTAGGAGAGTATGGCGTCTAGTGAGGGTAACTATCACCGTAGAGGTCCATATTTTGATAGTACAAACTTTGCTAGTTGGAAACATAAGATGAAAATGCATATTCTTGGTCATAACCCTGCCGTTTGGGCTGTTATTCGTGTTGGCTTGCAAGGTGACTTCTTTGAGGATGGCAAGGAACCGGATCGTGAAGCAACCCCGGAAGAATTGAAGATGTTGCAATACAATGCTCAAGCTTGTGACATTCTATTCAACGGTCTATGTCCCGAAGAATTCAACAAAATCACCCGCCTTGAGAATGCAAAGGAAATTTGGGATACTTTGGTTGATATGCATGAGGGTACCGAATCCGTCAAGGAATCTAAGTTGGATGTGCTCCAAAGTCAACTTGATAAGTTCAAGATGAAGGATGGTGAAGGAGTCGCAGAGATGTACTCTAGGCTTGCTCTCATCACAAATGAGATTGCCGGCTTAGGAAGTGAAGAGATGACCGACAAATTCATCATCAAAAAGATACTTAGAGCTTTAGATGGAAAATATGATACCGTCTGCACATTGATCCAAATGATGCCAAATTACAAAGATCTCAAGCCCACGGAAGTCATTGGAAGGATTGTCGCTCATGAAATGTCACTCAAGGACAAAGAGGAGTTGCACAACAAGTCAAGTGGTGCTTACAAAGCCTCAACCGATGCTCCAACAACTTCAAGTGACCAGCTAGTATCCAATGAAGAGATTAGCCTAATGGTGAAAAGGTTCAACAAGTTCTACAAGAACAAAAGGAAAAGAAAGAAGCTCTAGCTCAAGACACTATGAGAGAAGATCATCAAGTCATGACCGTAATTGCTACAATTGTGGAAAGCCCGGACACTATTCAAATGAGTGTATGGCTCCCTACAAGAAAAGAGACGAATCACCAAGAGGAAGACATAGAAGAGATGAATCACCTCGTAAGGAGAGAAGGAGTAGAGATGATTATTATGAACGAAGACACTCTCGAAGAAGTAAGGATTCGGAGAGGAAGGACAAGTCATCAAGGAGCTACACAAGAAGAAGACATCAAGCTCATGTTGGTGAATGGGTTTCCGGCTCCGACTCCGACAACCAATCCGAGAGAAGTTATCACTCCAACTCCGACTATAGTCAAGATGAAGGTGTTGCCGGACTTGCACTTGTGTCATCCAACTCCTATGATCTATTTGACTCACCAAATGAATAGAACATAGCTCATGCTTAAGCATCACACTGCATAAATGTGTAAAACTGAAATAAAGGGCATGTGTTAACTTCACCAGGCATAACAGGAACCAAATATAGCCGTTCAAACTGGTATTGATGAAATCGAACTGCACAGTTCATACTTGCACATAATGAACATCACATTGTGAATAACTGAAATAAACAAGGCATATGTGCTCACTATAACAACCTAATATAGCCATTAAAAACTGGACAGAGGCTCACTACAACCAACCTAACAAGCAAATATAGATAAACAAGGCACCTGCTTGAAAACTGGACAAAGGCTCACTGGAACCAACCTAGCTAAGAAGCAAATACAGATAAACAAGGCATCTGCTTGAAAACTAGACAAAGGCTCACTGCAACCAACCTAACAAGCAAATACAGATAAACAAGGCATCTGCTTGAAAACTGGACAAATGCTCACTGCAACCAACCTAACAACCAAATACAGATAAACAGGGCATCTGCTTGAAAACTGGGCAAATGCT
This sequence comes from Elymus sibiricus, assembly GCA_039707655.1. Lineage (NCBI taxonomy): Eukaryota > Viridiplantae > Streptophyta > Magnoliopsida > Poales > Poaceae > Elymus > Elymus sibiricus. Next base: position 339,974,732 of record CM077666.1, on the reverse strand, counting down.
CACTGCAACCAACCTAACAACCAAATACAGAAAAACAAGGCATCTACTCACTATAAACAACCAAATATAGCCATTGGTGAAACTGAAGTGGACAATTCATACTTAAACATCAAATAGCCATATTGAACATTACATTTTTGCATAACTGAAATAATTAAACACGACACAGTTAAAACATCGCATGGCATAAGCTACTACAACAATGGGTACGAGTTGGCTAGCTAGCAAAAGTAAGATTTGCTTATAGGATATTGCCTCACTTGTCATGGACGGGATCCTTCCACTTGGAAGAGCACAAACCCAGGGTGCGATCCCTGATGTCGCAGATGGGCTGTCTTACCTTGGAAGAGTCGTAGTGGGTGCCCTTCGTGTGGTCATGGTCGATGAGATCTGACTTGGCAGCTGAGGATCCCAAGCCATCGCCGTAGAACGTGTCCTTCAAAAATGACATAATGGGCTCAATGGCGTACAAGGATCGCAAATCCTTGACCGCGAGGTGGAGGAGATAAGCGGAGGGGCCTTCGAAGAGATCAACGGCGGTTGAACCAGAGGCATTGGGGATGGACCACTTAACCTGTGACATGGCTCGCGTTAAGCCTTCGCTGTCGACGAGCTTGATGTCGTAGCCGGCTGTCTTGAGATTCAGTAATACATGAGCCCGCTGACGTGAAGCCTTCGCCATGGTGACGTAGTCAACGTCCTCGCCCGGCTTCCGCGGTGAGGTGTTCCTCCAGGATCGACAGGTCGGCATGAACGGCAGCCACCCCGACATCGTCCGGCGGAGAGGCCATGATAGACCTCCTTTTGGCCGTACGCTCCTCGGGCACCCCGGGATATGTAGTCGGGCTTAGGCTGCGACTCTCTAGAGTAGGGGATGGGGATATGGGGGGGAGGGACACCATAGGCCTCATCTAAAAACTCAGGGCGGCGAGGGTATGGGAATCGGTGGGTAACCTAAACTTATCTAAGCTAGGAGGCACAGGCAGACCGGCAGGGGTTGGTGGCGGCGGCGGCGGCTGATACGTCTCCAACGTATCTATAATTTTTGATTGTTCCATGTTGTTATATTATCAATCTTGGATGTTTTTATATACATTTACAACAATTATACATCATTTTTTGGGACTAACCTATTAACTTAGTGCCCAGTGCCAGTTGCTGTTTTCTGCCTTGTTTTTGTTTTACAGAATATCAATACCAAACGAAGTCCAAATGCCACAAAACTTTTTGGAGATTTTTTTCTGGACAAGATAAACACTAGAAGCTTCGGGAGAAGGCCAGAAGCCCCAGGGGGTGCCCACGAGGCACCAGGGCGCGCCTGGGGGGGTAGGCATGCCCTGGTACCTCATGGGGCCCACAGAGCTCCGTTTGACCTAATTCCACCACTATAAATTCCAGAAAAATCAGAAACCCTCAGGGGAGTCCACGAAATACTTTTTCCGCCGCCGCAAGTTTCTGTTCTCGAGAGATCCCATCTGGAGGCCTTCTCTGGAATTCCGCCGGAGGGGGAATCGATCACGGAGGGGCTCTACATCAACCTTGCTGCCCTTCCGATGATGCGTGAGTAGTTTACCACAGACCTTCGGGTCCATAGTTAGTAGCTAGATGGCTTCTTCTCTCTTTTTGATCTTCAATACAATGTTCTCCTCGATGTTCTTGGAGTTCTATCCGATGTAATCACTTTTTGCGGTGTGTTTGTTGGTATCCGATGAATTGTGAGTTTATGATCAGATTATCCATGAATATTATTTGAGTCTTCCCTGATCTCTTTTATGCATGATTATTATAGCCTCGTATTTCTTCTCCGATCTATTGATTTGGTTTGGCCAACTAGATTGATTTATCTTGCCATGGGAAGAGGTGCTTTGTAATGGGTTCGATCTTGCGGTGCTCAATCCCAGTGACAGAAAGGGACATGCCACGTATGTATCATTGCTATTAAGGGTAAAAAGATGGGGTTTATTCATATGTGAGTTTATCTTGTCTACATCATGTCATCGTTCTTAAGGCGTTACTCCGTTCTTTATGGACTTAATACACTAGATGCATGCTGGATAGCGGTTGATGTGTGGAGTAATAGTAGTAGATCCAGGCAGGAGTCGATCTACTTGTCTCGGATGTGATGCCTATATACATGATCATTGCCTTGGATATCGTCATGATTATTTGCCTTTATATCAATTGCCCAACAGTAATTTGTCTACCCACCGTATGCTATTTTCTAGAGAGAAGCCTCTAGTGAAAACTATGGCCCCCGGGTCTATCTAAATCAATTACTAAAACCCTAAAAATATTGCTGCACTTTTTCTTTATTTATTTTATTTTGTATTTTTGTTTCAATCTATCTATCTATCACCATACAATTTAATCTTGCAATTGACCACCGAGGGATTGACAACCCCTCGTTTGCGTTGGGTGCAAGGATTTGTTGTTTGTGTGCAGGTACTGCTAACGAGGTGTTGCGTGGTTCTCCTATTGGATTGATAACCTTGGTTTCATAACTGAGGGAAATACTTACCTCTGCTGTGCTGCATCATCCCTTCCTCTTCGGGGATAAAACCAACGCAAGCTACAAGTAGCAGGAAGAATTTCTGGCACCGTTGCCGGGGAGACATCATCAACATCTATCAAGTACCTTTGCATAAACTCTCATCTCCTTGCATTTATTTTATTTGCCTCTCATTTTCATCTCCCCCACTTCTAAAAAGTTTTTATAAAAATAGAAAAATATTTTCCGTTTGCCTTTTTCTTGTTTGCTTCTTTACTTGCTTGCTCACTTTTATTGCCTTCATGTCGAACACACAAGAACAGAAACTAAAAGTAAAAATATAAGATACTATGGATCCACTTAAAGTTTACTACTTGGGTCATCTTCGATCCATTTGTGCTCGTGCTGAAACCCCAACTAGTTTAGTTGAGGGAAAATCTTTAAAGGAGCATGCTCATTTTGTGCGTCACCGTTTGTCTGAAAAAGGGAGACTCTTATGGCATCAAATAAATTGTTTGCTATGTTATGCTTGGAATCTATGTGAAATTTATGACTTTACTTGTTGCTCTAAGAACCCTAAAAAACACCTTCCCTACCTATGTGAGTTTAATGATAATGAAATCTTGTCTTCTTATGCCAAGGGCGTTTATAATTGTTATGATATCGAACAAATTGAAGAATTTGTTGCTTTTAAGGGTGCTTATGAAGTTGCTTCTTTTATTGAAAAGTATGATGTTACTCTCTACAAATCTGAAAATTTTGACATACTTAAATATTGCTATGAAAACTATGCTCCTAATGCCTATGTTAAAGAATTTATTGAGAGAATGTCTACTGCTTTGGAAGAGAATAGTGATATGCATAAATCTATAGATGATTGTGATTCCATTGATTCGATTGAAATATCCCCTCTTGATGAATGTGATGCTTGCTATTCTTATGGACACGATGCCGATATTAAAGATGCTTATAGAGATGAACTTGCTATAGTTCCTTATGTTAAAAATGAAATTATTGCTATAGAACCCATACTTGATAGCTCCTTGATTGAAAAGCATGATTGCAATGATGTTACTATAAATTCTATTAATGTCAATTATGCTAATGATATGCAAAACTACAAGCTTGGGGATGATAATTTTGTCATATCCACTACTTATTGCAATGATCATGATTGGGGTGATAATGCTTCTTATGATCTCGAAAATTTATTTAAGCCTCATGATGAATATGATATTGACAATAATGTTTGCAATAATGATGAAAGTGGGTTTGGAGAGGTCATGACTTTAGTTTATGATAATCCCACTATTTTGGAAGAGCGTCAACTTTGCATGCGTGTGGGTCATAAAAATAAATTTTTATATGATAGCTATATTGTTGAATTTGATTATGATCCTACATGTAATTATTATGAGAGAGGAAAATATGGTTATAGAAACCTTCATGTTACTAAATTACCTCTTTTTATGTTGAGATCATCAATGTTTTATTCTTCTCCCTTGCATATGCTAGATATTTCTTGTCTTGATAATTCGTTTGCTTATAAAATGCCTATGCATAGGAAGTATGTTAGACTTAAATATGTTTTTCATATACTTCATGATGCTCTCTTTGTGTTTCTATTATTATCTCTCATGAGAGCATCATTGAAATCTCAAGCCTATCTTAATGGCTATAAAGAAAGAGCTTGTTGGGAGACGACCCAATGAATAAAATAAACTTTTATCTTTTGTTTCTGTTATTGTGTGTTTTCACAATTATGCTACTGGTATGATTGTGTTTTTGTGTTTTTAATTAGTGTTTGTGCCAAGTAAAACCTTTAGGATGATTTGGAAGATAGTATAATTGATGCTGTTTGGAAAACAGAAAGTTTTGCGTCCAGTGCCAGAATTTTGTTTCTATACTGGAGCGTTAAAAAAATCTGAAATTTTTACACAGTATTGGTATATAAATTTCCCACGTTTTTCTAATTTTTCAGAATTTTTGGAGTGATAGAAGTATGGCTTTAAATAGATTGCTACAGACTGTTCTGTTTTTGACAGATTCTGTTTTTGATGCACTACTTGCTTGTTTTGATGAATCTATGGATTGTATCGGGGGGTATAAGCCATGGTGAAGTTAGAGTACAGTAGGTATAATGCAAAAATAAAATATGAATGGGTTTGGAACAATACTTAAAGTGGTGATTTATTTTGTTATACTAACGGATCTCACGAAGGTTTTGTTGAGTTTTGTGTGACTGAAGTTTTCAAGTTTTGGGTGAGATCACGATGGATGAAGGAATAAGGAGTAGCAAGAGCCTAAGCTTGGGGATGCCCGAGGCACCCCAAGGTAATACTCAAGGAAGATTCAAGCGTCTAAGCTTGGGGATGCCCCGGAAGGCATCGCCTCTTTCTTCTACCAACCATCGGTAATTTTACTTGGAGCTATATTTTTATTCGTCACATGATATGTGTTTTACTTGGAGCGTCTTGTATTATATGAGTCTATGCTTTGTTTGCTTTTTAGTTTGTTACAATCATCTTTGCTGAACACACCTATCTTGAGAGAGCCACACGTTTATCATCATTTGTTAGAATACTTTATGTGCTTCACTTAAATTTTTTGAGCTAGGCAGTTGCTCTAGTGCTTCACTTAAATCTTTTTGAGCACGGCGGTGGCCATATTTTGAAGAAATAAACTTTCATGCTTCACTTATATTATTTTGAGAGTTGATAAGATTGAAATTTTGGAGAAATGAATTCTCATGCTTCACTTATATTATTTTGAGAATTGATAAGATAGAAATTTTGAAGAAATATTTGCACTCTCATGCTTCACTTAAATCTTTTTGAGAGTTGATAATAGTAATGGTAATTTGCACAAGATTTGAATTTGGTCCCAAAGTGATGAATATTCAAGAGGGATATAATAAAAACTTTCATATAGATCATTGGATATGATAAGTGTGATTCCTTGCAATAGTTTTGCGATATGGAAATGATAATATGTGAGTCATGTTAGTGAGTAATTGTGATTTAGTAGGAATTTTAGTGTTAAGGTTTGTGATTCCCTATGCATGCACATCAAGTCAATAGTTATGCAACGAAATTATATCCTACTTATGGTGCATTATTCGGTGTTAGTTATGTTCAATGCATGTTTATGACCATTTTCGTTTTTTGGTTTGTTGCTTCTCAATCTATTTGCTAGCCTTCATTTGTACTAAGCGGAAATACTGCTTGTGCATTCAAACTCCTTAAACCCAAGTTATGCCAAATGAGTCCACTATACCTACCTATATGCGGTATTGCCATGCCGTTCCAAGTAAATTTGCGTGTGCCAACTCTAATTTTCAAAATAATTTTCCTTTTTTGTGTGCCCGTACCGCTCATGAAGCGGCAGGGGGTGGCCATTATTTTCCATGCTAGGTGTGTTGTTCTCATGATGAGTGTTTATTCACTTGTCATTGCACGAGAGAGTGGCTGGTAATAGGGATGCCCAGTCCCACAATGAAATAAAAAATTAATAACAACAAAATTCCTTGGAAAGTGATGGTATGGAGGGCACCCGTGGATACGGCTAGCCATGGATTGTGAAAGAAATGGTGGAAAGGAAATAAACTTTACTTTCTGTTTGGGAACCGCCTATGATGTGTCTAGCATGGAAAATATTGGGAATTCTCGGTTGTTTTCGTTGACAGGAAAAGCATGCCTCTCAAAATATTTTATCTCTTTAATTTCAGCTTTGAGCTCTGGCACATTTGACAAATCTCTACTTCCCTCTACGAAGGGCCTATCTATTTACTTTTATGCAATTTTTATTTTTATTTGAGTCTCCATCTTCTCTTACAAAAGCACCAACTAGAGAGCACTATTGTCATACTTGTGCATTGGATGTAGCTAATATTTGAGTGTGTTTCATGAATGGATCAATGATTGAGCCTAATGGGCTAGGGATAACTTTCTTTAGCGTTGATATTTTGAAGGACATGGTTGCTTGTTAGCATGCTTGAGTATTTATATCTTCATGTCAAACTATAGACTATTGCTTTGAATCATTCAAGTCCAATGTCCATGCTATAAAAGAAAAGAATATGTGATGAATATGATAGGTAGCATTCCACATCAAAAAATCTGTTTTTATCATTTACCTACTCGAGGACGAGCAGGAATTAAGCTTGGGGATGCTGATACGTCTCCAATGTATCAATAATTTTTTATTGTTCCATGCTGTTATATTATCAATCTTGGATGTTTTTATATACATTTATAGCAATTATACATCATTTTTTGGGACTAACCTATTAACTTAGTGCCCAATGCCAGTTGTTGTTTTCTGCCCTGTTTTTGTTTTACATAATATCAATACCGAACGAAGTCCAAATGCCACGAAACTTTTTGGAGATTTTTTTCTGGACAAGATAAACACTAGAAGCTTCGGGAGAAGGCTAGAAGCCCCAAGCGGTGCCCATGAGGCACCAGGGCGTGCCTGGGGGGGGGGGGCAGGCGCGCCCTGGTACCTCATGGGGCCCACAGAGTTCCGTTTGACCTAATTCCACCACTATAAATTCCAGAAAAATCAGAAACCCTCAGGGGAGTCCACGAAATACTTTTTCCGCCGCCGCAAGTTTCTGTTCTCAAGAGATCCCATCTGGAGGCCTTCTCCGGAATTCCGCCGGAGGGGGAATCGATCACGTAGGGCTCTACATCAACCTTGCTGCCCTTCCGATGATGCGTGAGTAGTTTACCACAGACCTTCGGGTCCATAGTTAGTAGCTAGATGGCTTCTTCTCTCTTTTTGATCTTCAATACAATGTTCTCCTCGATGTTCTTGGAGTTCTATCCGATGTAATCACTTTTTGCGGTGTGTTTGTTGGGATCCGATGAATTGTGAGTTTATGATCAGATTATCCATGAATATTATTTGAGTCTTCTCTGATCTCTTTTATGCATGATTATTATAGCCTCGTATTTCTTCTCCGATCTATTGATTTGGTTTGGCCAACTAGATTGATTTATCTTGCCATGGAAAGAGGTGCTTTGTAATGGGTTCGATCTTGCGGTGCTCAATCCCAGTGACAGAAAGGGACATGACACGTATGTATCGTTGCTATTAAGGGTAAAAAGGTGGGGTTTATTCATACGTGAGTTTATCTTGTCTACATCATGTCATCGTTCTTAAGGCGTTACTCCGTTCTTTATGGACTTAATACACTAGATGCATGCTGGATAGCGGTCGATGTGTGGAGTAATAGTAGTAGATGCAGGCAGGAATCGGTCTACTTGTCTCGGACGTGATGCCTATATACATGATCATTGCCTTGGATATCGTCATGATTATTTGCTTTTCTATCAATTGCCCAACAGTAATTTGTCTACCCACCGTATGCTATTTTCTTGAGAGAAGCCTCTAATGAAAACTATGGCCCCCGGGTCTATCTAAATCAATTACTAAAACCCTAAAAATATTGCTGCACTTTTTCTTTATTTATTTTATTTTGTATTTTTGTTTCAATCTATCTATCTATCACCATACAATTTAATCTTGCAATTGACCGCCGAGGGATTGACAACCCCTCGTTTGCGTTGGGTGCAAGGATTTGTTGTTTGTGTGCAGGTACTGCTAACGAGGTGTTGCATGGTTCTCCTACTGGATTGATAACCTTGGTTTCATAACTGAGGGAAATACTTACCTCTGCTATGCTGCATCATCCCTTCCTCTTCGGGGATAAAACCAACGCAAGCTACAAGTAGCAGCGGCGGTTCAAATGCCTCGGCTACTGAAATTTTACTATGAGGTCGGTGGTGGAGGTGTGAGGGCGACGGTTGAAATACCACGGCAACTAAAATTTGGGTAAAGGAAATGAAGCGGGGCGGGAGCAACCAGATCGCATACGGTCCAAACATAATAATTTTGTATGATAATAAGGAAAAGCCGCGGAACCACCAATTTTTGCATCGCTCAAGGCAGGTAGCTTTTTTGAGATTTCTAGCTAGCTGATTTATCGCACATGGTTCGTCCTAATTTTCAGACGCATACGTGGAATTCTCATCCTAAATATCCTGTACACAGTACCTTTCACCCTTGCTGGCGCTTGCGAAGTCGTGACGATTTTACAGGGCACGAGCTTCGCACACGGTTAAGCCAGTGCACCCGTGTCCGTTGCGCGTACGTTCGCACGCAGTTTTTCATCCGAGGCATCTGCTATTTTATATAGCACCATTTGGCAACAAAAAAACGTGAGAGAGGGTAAGAAGACAACCACAACAGCATGTGGCCCAAATATATATGTATGAAAAGGGTGGTGTGTGATGTTCAAATTCCCAATGCACAACTTTGATGTGCGGGCCCACGGGTAGGCGCGAGAGGGGCCAGAAGACAACAACCACCTGGAAGTGGCCAAATATATGTAGGAATAAAGGGTGTGATGTTTAAATACACAACGCACAACTTTGATGTGGCACCTCCCTCGCAAACCGGAAAGCCACCTTGGATATATATCTATAATGACGGGTTAAGGTCGTAGCTAGGTGCCTGCCCCACCCCCACTTCATGTCAGCGGGACGCATGCATGTACTCATACTTTGGTCGGACATGCATGCATCACCTACCATAAGACGGACCAAGTGAATCTATCTTGGCCAAACAACCATTGTTGTTGTCGGTCAAAAAGGGATATAATAGACCGCTCGGGCCCATAGATTGGACCTTCACCGTAAACCGCACGAGAGGGGTCACAAAACCAGCACCACCTGCATGGGGCCCAAATTGATGTACGTTGGAAGGGTGATGTGTTTTAAATACCCATTAATGTACAATTTTGATGTGGCGCCTACCTCATGAAATGGACAACCCCCATGAAAGGTAGGTAGTAATTAAGGACGACGTCGACGTACGTAGGGTGTCGATCCAACCCACCATTTCGAGCGCATGGGAGGGAATCCTGAGAACGCATGAGCTCGAACTTTGCTCGGACATGTCACCATGACCCGCGGTAACACGAACCAGGAGGAATCCATTCATGGCCAAATCCCCTCGTTGTCGGCCAAAGGGATGATATATATAGACCGGGCCCATAGATAGGCGTGTCGTTGAAAACCGCACATGGGAGACGGGGTCGATCAGAAGACCCTATTGAAAGCACATTTGCTCCCTTGGTGGTTTTGGTAATTTGTAACAACATATATCTCATTGAACTAATGTCCATTCAAGATAAAGATTTCAGGATGTTCAATGATTGGCATGGCAAGGACTAGAGATGTGGACCCCACAAAATGCTAAGGACATGGATTGGCAAAAGCTCAAGACTCTACATTTTTTGTTAAGTGATCCAAGATCACATTGAGTCCATAGGAAAGCCAATACTATTAAAAGGGGATGCGGTGTTGCTTAATGGTCTTTTTGCTCAAGTGCTTAGTGACAGTGCTCCAAAACCCTCAACCACTTTCTCCATCCAAATATGTCCAAAACCTACATTCCAACTCGGCCCCATCGAAAATTCCTATCCGGAGCCACCGAGTTCATCTGGACTTAGCCACTGCCAAAACCCTAACAAATTGGATCCACCGATATGGATCTCAGTCCCACCGAGATGGCCTTGCCAACTCTTTGTAATCATTTGCAATTACTTTGGTCCCACCGAGATTTGCAAATCGGTCTCACCGAGATGGCTTGCCAACTCTCTGTTGCCTTATTGCTTCACTTCGGTCCCACCGAGTTGATGCAATCGGTGCCACCGAGACGAGGTTTGCCCTAGCCATTGCACATCGGTCCATCCGAGATGTTCCAATCGGTCCCACCAAGATTTCTAACATTCATATCTTTTACACAGGTCGGTGCCACCGAGATTTCTTATCGGTGCCACCGAGTTTGGTCAAAAGTGTGTAACGGTTGGATTTTGTGTGGAGGCTATATATACCCCTCCACCCCTTCTTCCTAAGTAAGGAGAGCCATCAGAACGTGCCTACACTTCCACCATACATTTTCTGAGAGAGAACCACCTACTCATGTGTTGAGATCAAGACATTCCAATCTAACCATTTGAACCTTGATTTCTAGCCTTTCCCAAGTTGCTTTCCACTCAAATCCTTCTTCCACCATAGCCAAATCTGTGAGGAGTTGTTTGAGTGTTGGGGAGACTATCATTTGAAGCACAAGAGCAAGGAGTTCATCAACAACACACCGTCTATTACCTTTTGAAGAGTGGTGTCTCCTAGATTGGTTAGGTGTCACTTGGGAGCCTCCGACATGATGTGGAGTTGAACCAAGGAGTTTGTAAGGGCAAGGAGATCGCCTACTTCGTGAAGATCTACCCCGAGTGAGGCTAGTCCTTCGTGGACGATAGCCATGGTGGAATAGGCAAGGTTGCTTCTTCGCGGACCCTTTGTGGGTGGAGCCCTCTATGGACTCGCGCAGCCGTTACCCTCCGTGGGTTGAAGCCTCCATCAACGTGGACGTATGATAGCACCACCTATCGGAACCACGCCAAAAATCACCGTGTCTTCATTGCGTTTGAAATCTCCGATCCCCTCCTTTACTTACATGTGCAATTGTTTACTTTCCGCTGCCACACTCTTAGAATTGCATGTGTAGGGTGATGCTTGACTTGTCATACTTGCTAAAATCTGCCCACAACTAAAATTGGGAAAAGGATAGATTTTTATTTGGTCAAGTAGTCTAATCACCCCCCCTCTAGACATACTTTCGATCCTACACCTATACGTACCTTGCATGCAGCCCAAATATATGTATATATGGGTGGTGTGTGATGTGTTCAAATCCCCAATGCACAACTTCGATGGGGCACCAGCTGCATTACAAACCGAACACCGTACCGCGAGGAAGCCACGTTCGTATGATGTCGGTTCCCCAACTTCGAGCCGGCGGGAAGGAATCGAACAAATGTTCCCCAACTAAATTTGGTATGATATGTCGTGACCTATACCAAGAGGAAACCATCATGGTCAAACCATTCTCGTACGTTGACAGGTCACTACAGACAAATTTTCAAAACAAGTACGTTGTGGGTCAAAGGATAGAACGTGCGGGCCCACAGATATCGAACGTGGTGGGTCAAAGGATAGAACGTGGCGGGCCCACGGATCAATCTCGATCATTCTCCGATTTTTCAAAACAACAAATAACAAAAAACATCATTCTCCAAATTTTCATAACAAGTATGTTGTGGGTCAAAGGATAGAACGTGTAGGCCCACAGATCTCGAACGTTGTGTGTCAAAGGATAGAACGTGGCGGGCCCACGGATCAATCTCGATCATTCTCTGATTTTTCAAAACAACAAATAACAAAAAACACCATTCTCCAAATTTTCAAAACAAGTATCTCAAGATTTATTTAATCGACATGACAGGTCACTACAGACACATTTAGATGCTAAATGTCTATAATGACCGTATCATGGCGCTTAAATGAAGCTTGAGATATAGCAACTTCCCACCCGGTCACCCATCCTTAGACTGCTCCAGCCCCAAGCTCGCTTAACTTGTGCGTTCTATTCGACTAGGCTAGCGGATGGGAAGCTGCCCCTTGCTGATAAGAGTTGCCTCCTCGTGTTTAAGGCATTTACCGATGGTCATCGTGTGGGACCTACTCCTTACTATCACACACGTTTGTGCTTTTAGAAACTGTGTGCAATCTTTACATACCGGACCACTTCCATTCAAACTTACATTATTTTTTTACTACTTAAAACCACTAGTCGGAAGAAGCAAAAGCTTTGCCTTTTCATTAATTAAGAACAAGATAGTTGCCCAGTTAATTGCGGAAAACCGGGCTAAAATCGATACAAACTGGGCCTAAACCTACGGGAACTCTTGGCTCAGCATGAATTGGTACAGGCCTTCGTCCACGCGTCTGATACGCTCGCGGAACTGCTGTACCACAATATCGATCTCCGCCCAGGTTATTTCATCGGCGACGGTCGATTCCAAGCCGCGGCGAGTATTTTGCTCTGCTTCGTCGTTAGCGGCACCTGGGGGGCCGAGGAGATCGAAAAGCCAATCGACCAGCCCGTTGGCGTCGTGGCGGCGGATTCTGGCAGTGCGAACTTCGTCCGGCGCAATTATGGCGCTGACGACGTCTGCCCATTCCTAGCGGGGAATCGGGATGCTTACCGGCCCTAGAAACGGCCTCTCAAGTGGTTGAGTCAACATGATGCTTACATGGCTCCGCTCAGATAGTGCGGCACACCGCACCTGATGCACGGGGGCGTTCTCCCGCTCTTGCGCGGCAGCGCTTTGCCACTCTTGCTCCGCTCCACTCCATGGGCGGCGACGAACACATGTGTAGACAATGGCCCGCTCAAGCAGTGGGGCGCTGCCGCTCTTGCTCGGCGGCGCGCGGCCTCTCTTGCTCGGCGGCGCACGGCTGTTTGGCTCTCCGGCCTGCTCCGGCTCGTTCCCCTCGTTGAGGAGGTTGATGACAGCGGCGGCGCTTCGCCGGATTGGCATGCTTGGAATGGTATACCGCGGTATGGCCGGTGTGTCACCGCCTAGCCTTCGATGCCCACTGACACTGGCAGCGGGAAACCGATGGGGGGGGGGAGTGGCGGGAAACGGTAGCGTGTTTGCATATATAACACCATTAATATGGAAAACTTGGGAAAGAAGGAAACGCGAGCTAGCACGACGCGTGCGCACAGTGCTTACCCACGGGTGCCAGACGGTTGAACAGAACTGCTTTAAATTATTCAGGGTTCGTTTGGCATTTTTTATACATTATAATAGAGTTTTCTAGGCATTTAATGTGCAAAATTCAAATTTGAACTACAAATACATGCTCCAGTGCACCAAAATGGGTTGAAAAATCATATATGTGTCCTTGGGTGCATGTTTAGGTCCCATGCAAGGAATGGGGATGAATTACAAACATCTCGGCGTCCTGGCTCGGCCTCAAACATTGAGAATCTTGGTTTTTAAATCCCCATAAATCCAAAACTCACCTGAAATTCATGAAACTTTACATGGTGTCATGACATGGCACATATATGGCATGGTAAAAAAATTGACCAATTTGGGGCAAGTTTTGGTACAAAACTCTTACAAACCGGAGCTTCTTGCAAGAAGCCTCTGATAGGGAACGTGTCACCCTTATGGGCGAAATGACAATCGCTGCCTCTTCTCGCCTTGTATTTTTTTTCTACGGGCAACATAGACCAATAGGAGATTTGTGCTGAAATATGGAATTATTCAGGGTTCATTTGGCCTTTTTATACATTAATTGAGTTTTCTAGGCTTTTAATGTCCATAATTCAAATTTGAACTACAAGCACATGATCCGGTGCACCAAAATGGCTTCAAAAACCATACATGTGTCCTTGGGTGCATGTTTGGGTCCCATGCAAGAAATGGGTATGAATTACAAACATCTCGGTGTACTGGCTCGGCCTCAAACATTGAGAATATCGGTTTTTAAATCCCGGTAAATCCAAAACTCACCCGAAATTCATGAAACTTGGCATCGTCACTACTGGAATCAGCAACTTTGCCGTCTGCCATGGCTGACGGCAAAGGCATGCATTGCGGACGGCAAAGATCTTTGCCGTCAGCCAGCAGACGGCACCACATCCGGCTGAACAAGCTCCGGTAAAGGCCACTTTGCCGTCTGCTGGCTAACGGCAAAGACCTTTGCATCTTTGTCGTCTGCCAGTAGACGGCAAAGGGCATGGACGGCACACGTGGCAGCTTAGGTCCGTTAAGGGGTTAACGGCGTGCTTTGTCGTCTGCTGGCAGACGGCAAAGATGCAAAGGTCTTTGCCGTCTGCCAGCTGACGGCAAAGCTTCCAAATAGGCCAGCCCAGTGCACCCCAGGTTGCACAGGTAGCTGCCACGTGGCAGCTTTGCCGTCTGCTGGCTGATGGCAAAGCTCTTTGCCGTCTGCCAGCAGATGGCAAAGAGCCTGTATAGCCCCTGTTTTTTCTTAAATTCATTCAATTTCATAGAATTTCATAGATATATATATATACACGTTTGAAAATACTTTCAACAAGCATACCAACACATATCCAACAACAAGTTTCCAACAACATATCCAACAACAAGTTTCCAACAACAAAGTTCATCGTACAAAATCAAAACAAAAAGGAAGCACAAGGAGAAGAGTAGACTCCATCAACGCAAGCTTCCTCATCTAAAGCAAATCTGCAAATTGGGAAAGAAGAAAGTTAGAAGAAGAAGAAGAAGACTAGCTAGAAGAAGAAGAAGAAAAAGAAGAAAAAAGAAGAAGAAGAAGAAGAAGAAGAATAAGAAGAAGAAGAAGAATTTTTCTTCTCTTTCTTTTTCTCCTCTCCTCTTCTTTATCTTCTTCTTCTTCTAACTAAGGTAGGTAAAAATGCCATTTTTTAGCTAAGCTAGGTAAAAATGCTAAGTGTAGGTCATTTTAGAGCTAAGCTAGGTAGTTATGCCATTTTTGAGATAACCTAGGTAGTTATGCCATTTTTGAGCTAACTAAGCATATTTATAGCTATCCTAGGTAAAGTATGTCAGTTTGGAGCTAAGTAAGGTTATTATGTCATTTTCGAGGAAAATAAGCTAAGTATAGGTCATTTTGGAGCTAAACCAAGGTTATTATGCCATTTTTTTACCTAAGTGAGCTAATTATGTCATAAATGAACTAGCTAAGCTAAGTATAGATCATTATTGAGCTATCCTAGGTAGTTATGCCATTTTTTAGCTAACTAAGCATATCAAGTCATTTTGGAGGAAAAAATGCTAAGTATAGGTCATTTTATAGCTATCCTAGGTAAAATATGTCATTTTGGAGCTAAGTAAGGTTATTATGTCATTTTCGAGGAAAATAAGCTAAGTATAGGTCATTTTGGAGCTAAGTAGGTCATTTCTTAAGCTAAGTATGCATTTGTTAAGCAAAACAATTGGGAAAACTTACCATCATCACGGAGGTGAAGGACCGGTCGGGCTTGCGCCAGTGTGAGACGGAGAAGGACCGGTCGGGGTTGCGGCAGACGCAGAAGGATCGGTCGATGCTTGTCGGGAGGCATGCTGCACCAAAGATCATTTGCAATGTCTCGTTAGCATGATGCAACTCAAATGTGAATACTAGTAACTAATGACCATTCAAATGAAACTCACCGTGGGCGCCATACCAATCTGGGGCATCGGCGGAGGGGTCTGACCGTTGTTCTGGCACACGATCTGCACATTTTGTTTTCATGAGTCAGTCATATTAGTTAGTGATGAAACGAACATTACGTGCATGATTTGGCTAATATGCAGGAGAAACTTACCACGAGGAGCTCGTATAGGGCCCGGTGAGACGCGTCGTTCCGGTTCCTCTCCTCCTCCACCAGCCTAGCCGTCCTCTCCTCCATGTCCCTCTCCCTCTCCGCCGCCTGCCTGTTTACCTCCGCCAGAAGCTCCTGGGCCCTAGCCTCGATGGCGAGCTCCATTGGCCGTGGACGAGGCCTTATCTCAGGATCGGAGCTCGTCTGGCGCTTCTTGATCTCCGGGAGAGTTCTACGACAACGTATCAGTCCATCCCCAATGGCTATCGAGCCATGGGGCCTCCCACCACCAGATATCATCACGAGCTCTGGATCAAAAGGATTCTGGCTCGGGTTGAAGTCCTCCCCTTTCCTCCTCTTCCCCTCATCTCTGTACCTCACGAGCTTGTTGTGGGAGGAGATGTTGCTGAAGCTCTGTGGATGATCGAGGTCATCCTCAGAGAATGCCTTGGCCTTCTTGTACGGGGCAGTATGGGCCATGGCATAGAGGTCGAACAGCGGTGGCACCTCCTTCTTGTTGTGTCGCGCCTAAAAGAGAGGAACAAAATATTAGTTAAGGGCTCAAGCTAGCATGAAGAATGAAATTGCATGAATCATGAAGCAAACCACATACCCAGTGATCCCCGAACTCAAATAGGTTGGAGCTCCCTTGATGGTGTGGCACACCTTTCATTTGGGCACGCTTATCCTTGGCCTTGTTGTGGACGGCTAGCCATTGGGGAGAGCACCACTCATCCACCAACGCCTCCCAACAGTCCATCCTATCCGCACACCATCTCGGGGGCACCTAAGTTAGACAAGAGAAATTTCAGCGCTACGCCTACGAATCAAATCAAGGAAACTAAGTACAAGGCCTTAAGAATAGGTAATTACCTTCATGTACTTCTCCTTACTCAGAAACTTGGCGCGGCACTTCTTCTTGGCCCTCTTAATGTTAGTCGAGGCGTAGTAGTCTCGAACAGCCTGCACCCGAGTCTCGTGCCGTAAGTTCTGAAATAGGCGCTTGCACTCGGCTACGAGAACAATAGCCGCGTCCGCCTCGTGTTCCTCAAGACACCTATAGAAGGTCTGCAATCAAACAAGACAACACTGATTAGTACAATCACTAGGTGCTGTTCATTTTTAATTCTGTAAAGGAGAAATTACCCAAAACCGGCGGATCACAATGTCGGCCACCGTCTCGCACAAGACACCGTCGACCCTCTCCTCCAGCGGGGCCGGGGCAGCCACGTACAGCTCCCAGCTCAGTGCTAGCTGTTGAACCTCACCCTCACCGGGCAACGTGACCCACCCCAAGAAGTGGTGCCGGCAAAGCACACCAAGGACCTGGTTGGGCCTGCGGACACCAGGGGCGTGTTTCCAACCCCTGCAGTATGACAAGGCCAACACATTAGATATTAATTTGAAGAAACATGAAGGCAAAAGGTTAAAAAAGAGTAAATGCACTTACTTCTCCCCATTAGGCACAATCAACCACCTCTGATCGCGGGTCGCCGGCACGGGCGGGAGCTTTGTACCACCACGCTGGTAGACCTTCTTGCCCTCCTCAACCAGCTCGCCCTCGCTATAGCTATCCTCAAAAAAGCTGTCCTTGCCACCATCAGCATGGCCACTAGCCTCCGGAGTCACGTGGGACGAAGACTCTGGGACCGGAGTCTCCTGGGACGAAGGCTCAACGACCCGAGGCTCGTCGGCCCGAGGCTCGTGGACCGGAGTCCGAGACGGGTCCAAGTCATACGGGTCCACCTGAGACGGAGCACTCCTGTGGTCGGGAGAATCAGCTGGGGGTGGCGGCGAGGAAGGCGCAGCAGCCTTCTTACCTCTCCCGCCGCCACGTTCACCTCTAGCACCCCTCTTCGTCTTCCCCCGACCTCTCCCGGCCGAAGAAGAAGCGCCCGCCGGTGTCTGCATACTGTGTACCAGCGCTATCCGGAGGTGCTCGGGTGGAATAATAGCACCCCTCCCAGCACGCGCCAAGGAAGGAGGCTCGGAGTGCTCTCGACCTGCGCCCACCATCTGTCAACACCTGCAATGACAAAGAGTAAACGAAATTAGTACAACATAAAAAAATTGAATACCTAATAACATGAACTAATTAATAATATATATGTACATAATAATAATTGAATACCTGACATTACTAATATTAATCTTCATCGTCTATATATGCTCCGGTGTCGTGTCGGGGTCGTGGTGTCGGGGTGTCAGGGGTGTCGTGTCTGGGTGTCGTGGTGTCGGGGTGTGGTGTCGGGCTGTCGGGGTGTCGGGGTGTCGGGTCGGGGTCGGGGTGTCGAGTCGGGGTTGGGGTGTCGTTTTCTTCTTCTTCCTCTTCTTCTTTTTTCCTCTTTTTTCCTTTTCTTCTTCTTCCTCTTCTTCCTTTTCTTCCTCTTCTTCTTCTTCTTCTTCTTCTTCTTCTTCTTCTTCTTCTCCTCCTCTCCTCTTTCTTCTTCTTCTTCTTCTTCATCTTCTTCTTCTTTTTTCTTCTCCTCCTCTTCTTTTCCTTTTTCTTCTTCTTCTTCTTTTCTTCTCCTCTTCTTCTTCTTCTTCTTCTTCTTCTTCTTCTTCTTCTTCTTCTTCTTCTTCTTCTTCTTCTTCTTCCTTCTTTTCCTTTTTCCTCTTCTTCTTCTCCTTCTCCTTCTTCTTCTTCTTCTTCTTTTCCTTTCTCCCTCTTCTTCTACTTTTTCTGTTTTTTTTTCATCTTTCTTCTTCCTCTTCTATTTATCTAAACCTAAACCTAAACTTAGCATCTATTATCTACTAAAAGGAAAATATGGAGAAAAATTAAAGAGATTAACTAGAAAATCCCACGTAAATCAGAAAATACCAGCCGTTCGATCTTAGTAACATGTGAAGTTTTAAAAACAATCTCTATTTCACGCTTTCTCCTGTGTCTACCAAGTCGTCGTCGGCCGCACCGATTTCTAAATCTCGCCTCCCGCGTGGGTCATACGGCCGCGAGCGCGACTATCATGCAAGAGCCGCGGGGCTCGATCTTGCCTCTCCCCTTCCGGACGGAAGAGTTCTTCCTCTGGGGTCATCAAGTCAACCAGTATAGAGATGTGAGGTACAACTGTACAAACGTGGGTAGTGCACGGGATCCTCATCATGCATGCAAGAGGCAAACAAAGCTAGCTTCAGAGGACGAGCGAGCATGCAACTCAAGGTGAGCCAGCTACACAGGACGAGCGAGCATGCCCGAGTAACCAATCTAGCATTGGTACAAACTAATACTACTTCAGATCATCAGTTTTTTTTATGTTGTTAGAATGGATCTTTGCAAAGCAGTCAACTATCCCTTCATAACATGTGTTATCATTGCACGCACAGAGCGAGCATGCCCGAGTAACCAATCTAGCATTGTTATATAGGTCTTTGTTTTGTTTAAAATTTTATTAATATGATTTATGCCTTTAATTGCTTCCATATGATGTGCCCTTGCAGAAGATGTTTCCTCTCCTCTTTTTTCTTCTTCTTCTTCTTTTTTCCTTTTTTCCTTCTTTTTTCCTTCTTTTTTTTCTTCTAGATTTTTTCTTTTCTAACCTAATAAACTAGACTCTAACCCTAACCAAACCTAACCTAATACCTAATAATCTAAACCTAAACTAAAAACAAAAAACAGAAAAAAGAGGAGAGGGGAAGAGCTCACCAGAGGGGGGCGGGGCAGGGGGCGTCGGGGAGGGTTGGGGGAGCGCCGGGGAGGGGCGGGGGAGCGTCGGGGAGGGGCGGGGGAGCGCCGGGGAGGGCCGCGGGAGCGCTGGGGCGGCGGTGGCGGCCGGGCGGCGGGGACAGGGGCGCTCGGGCGCCTGGGAGCGGCGGGTGGCAGGGGCGGAGGGGGTGCAGGGGGGCGGAGGGGGGCCGCAGGGCACCGGCCGGGGCGGCGGGCCGGTGGGGCGGCGGGCGCGGGCTCCGGGGCCGCAGGGCTCCGGGGCGGTGGGGCGCGCAGGGGGGCCGGGGCGCGGCGGTGGGGCGCGCAGGGGGGCCGGGGCGCGGCGGCGGGGGCGCCGGGGGGCCGCGGTGGCGCCGGGGCGGTGGGCCGGTGGGGCGGCGGGGTGGTGGGGCGACGGGGCGGCGGCGCGCGTGCGGTGGGCGACGGGGACGAGAGGGAGAGAAACAGAGAGAGAGAGGCGGGGTGGGGCGCGGCCGTTAGTTAAGTCAAACCTTTGCCGTCTGCCTTTTTGCTCTTTGCCGTCTGCTAGCAGACGGCAAAGAGGGGGGCTGTTAGGTTTTTTTGTAAGCAACTCGTTAGTGGGCCCACCTCCCTCTTTGCCGTCCACTGGCAGACGGCAAAGAAGCGGTAGACGGCAAATAGCTTCTTTGCCGTCAGCTAGTTCTTTGCCGTCTATTTTCTGGAAACGGATGGCAAAGCGCTTCTTTGCTGTCCGCCAGCTGACGGCAAAGAACTGGCAGACGGCAAATTAGCTGATTCCAGTAGTGCGTGTCATGACATGGCACATATATGCCATGGTGAAAAAATTTGTCCAATTTGGAGCAAGTTTTGGTACACGCCTCTTACAAACCGGAGCTTCTAGCAAGAAGCCTCGTGGTTCCGATAGGGAACGTGTCACCCCTGTGGGCAAAACGACAATCGCTGCCTCTTCTCGCCTTGAATTTTTCTTCTACAGGCAACATAGACCAACAGGAGATTCGTGCTGAAATATTGAATTATTCAGGGTTTGTTTGGCCTTTTTATACATATATTAATTGAGTTTTCTAGGCACATAATTCAAATTTGAATTACAAGCACATGCTCTAGTGCACCAAAATGGTTTCAAATACCATACATGTGTCCTTGGGTACATGTTTAGGTTCCATGCAAGAAATGGGAATGAATTACAAACATCTCGGCATCCTGGCTCGGCTTCAAACATTGAGAATCTCGGTTTTTAAATCCCCGTAAATCCAAAACTCACCCGAAATTCATGAAACTTGGCATAGTGTCATTATATGGCACATATATGCCGTGGTAAAAAAATTGTCCAATTTGAGACAAGGCGCACACATTAATAGCCAACATAGGCATTTTGGAACAAATATATGACACGTTAATATCGCAAACGGTTGTATTGTTTGAACCATGGGCATTCCACTAACCATTTACGTGCGGCCACGCATCCCTCTTTTTATTGGAGAGTACTACCTCGGTCCTGGTTTATTGGTCCTCTTTGTATTTTGTGCAAAAATTTGACCATACTAGGTGGCGTGCGTGCAGCTGTTTGATTAGACGGGTCGAGTGCGAGAAGTCCGCCGCGCAGGCTCGACGGGACGCGTGCGAGCAGTCCGCCGCGCAGGCTCGACAGGACGCGTGCGAGCAGTCCGCCGCGCAGGCTCGACAGGACACGTGCGAGCAGTCCGCCACGCAGGCTCGACGGGACCCGTGCGAGCTGTCTGCCGCGCAGGCTCACCGGGAAGCGAGCTCTTTGACCTCCACCCGCCGCCTCGCTCCCAACTTCTCCATTAATGGCGGCTGAGCAGGCTCACCGGGAAGCGGGCTCTTTGACCTCCTGCCGCCGCCTCGCTCCCAACTTCTCCATTAATGGCGGCCGAGCCGCTGTTTAACATGCGGTTCATGCACCTGGACGGAAGGTGTTAGCTTGTGATCCCATGGCCCCGCTCAACGATAGCTAGCATTGTTTTGTTCGTGCCTCGCTGAGAACGTGAATTTTAGCCTGTTTTCGACTCGTATACATGTACCTACGAGGTTACGAACGAAATAATACGACGACAAATTGACAATGGCAACGGATAATAATTGTCTTACATAGCCCGGATAATTTCCAATTTAAAATGCCGCATGCGGCAACGCCCGAAAGAACAGGGGCAAGAGAAGAAGAAAAAAAAGAGGAAGAAGGAAGTCGCTGCTCTCTACTTCTCGATGGATCGCTTGGCGAGGAGTTCTTCTAGCTCCTTCTTCACATCCTCATGACTTTGCTTGACAGCAGCCACGGATTCCTCCACCTGCAGCTCACAGAGAAGCGGCGGCAAGCGTCACGAGAAGAAGTAGATGATGATTAGATATGATCGTTTATCCTAGTTTATTATGCATGTAATTGTTTACTTTGGTGTGTGCATATGTTATGTGTGTAGTCAGTTATGTAATTGGATGTTTAATTTGGTTATGCAATCATGTCCTTATAAGTATATATGTTGTTGTTCTGTAGACAGAGAGCGTAGATGTTGTGCAGACTGAGCAAATCACATCGCACATGGATTAAACTACGGAACCCGTCGGTGATGATTTCATCAATCGCTGACAATTGTTTACCAGCAAGCGTTTGCCCACAACACACACGGGTTATTAGCAGGAATCATCTGTGTTGTTATCGGTCTTCCCACACATTTCTGATTACTGACCTGTTTGCCACGTATCACACACATCATGTTAAGTTGAACCATTTCTGTTGTGTTGGGTAATCGCAAACAGTTCATCCGAGTGAACCGCATGCCGTATATCGCACACACCTTGATCTGCCTGACCGTTTCTGTTGTGTTGGGTAATCACAAACAGTTCATCCGAGTGAACTGTATGCCGTGTATCGCACACACCACGAACTGGCTGACCATGTTTGTTGTTCTGCCTTATCGCAAACAGTTCGTATGAATCAACTGTATGCCACGTATCACACACACGTCTCTAATTTGAATCGTTTTTGATGTCTCTGGCATCGCAAACAGTTCATCTTATTGGGGACGGTTTTTTTACGACACCGTTTGCGATTCATGCATCGCACACAGTTTGGTCGCGGGGTCTCTGATTCATGTGTCGCGTTAGCGGTCTCCTGCAGTAGTGTGGTACATATCTGCTAGACGCCAACCTGATGAAAGTACCATCAGGGTTAATCAAATTCCACATCAACATACTTGTATTACAAGTTCACAGAGAGTATCAACCATGACATCACACATTTGGGTTGCAGAAAAGATCACTCCTATTTTAGCCAAGAAACCAAGCACTACTGCAAAAAAACTTTTAGTAGACTTAGAAAATCAGTACCCCATTAAGCTGAAATATACCACAGTGTGGAAGGCAAAACAAAGGGCAATGAAACAATTATATGGTGATTGGGCAAATACCTTTAGGATGCTTTATAACTTCAAAGCAGAGGTGGAGAAGAGGTCACCTGGCAGTGTTGTTGAGATAGATACAGAGGTAACAGAGGATGGCAAAGTCGTTTTCTCTAAGTTCTTTATGGCTTTAAAGCCTTGCATCGATGGCGTCAAAGCAGGGTGCCGTCCATATTTGAGCATAGGCTCTTCTTCTTTAACTGACAAGTGGAATGGTCAATTGGCAGCATGCATGCTCTAGATGGCCACAATTGGATGTTCCCTGTTGCTATTGGCTTGTTTCAGTCAAAGACAGAGGTTTCATGGACATGGTTCATGATGCAGTTGAAAAGATGCATAGGGCCAGTGTCACCTTTGGCATTCCACATAGATGCATGTAAAGAGCTAGAAATTGCAGTCAAGAATGTTTTTCCCCATGCTGAGCAGAGGGAATGCTTCGTCCATATGTGGATGAATTTGATCAAAAAAATCAGTGGGGAAGAATTTGAGCACATGTGGCCAGCAGCAAGATCTTACACTACTCAGACACATTCATATCATCTTGGTAAGATAATAGCAGCATGCAGTGAGTTTGTTCCATGGATGAACACCTACCATTCTCTGTTATGGTACATGTCAGGATTTAACACTGCCATCAAGTGTGATTATATCAACAAAAACTTGGCAGAGAGTTTTAACAACAAGGTGAAGCCATTTATGAACTTGTCCGTGCATGACATGGTTGACCAAATAAGGATCATGATCATGCGTTTGTGGGAATTGAGAAGAATTATTGGTGATTGTCTGCAAGGGGATAAGCTTCCTGTAGTGGTACAACAGGTGGTCAACAGGAGCAGAAATGTTACACATTTTTCTGTTGAAAAAGCTACAGTGTGGGGTGCTGAAGTTAGAGATACAAAGTCTGGAAGGCGGCATGTTGTTAACACTGAAATGCATGACTGCACTTGCCTAGAGTGGTAACACACTGGGAAACCATGTGAGCATGCCATGCTTTTCTTGGCCTCCCGCCCGAATGTAAACATGCACCAATATTTCCATGAATATTACTCAGTGGCAAGATTCAAGGCTGTGTATGCAGCTCCAATTCCAGCACTTATAGATCAGTCTCAGTGGCCTGAAGTGGAAATCGAATTTTCCATGTGTCCTCCCTTAACGAAAAGAAAGGCTGGCAGGCCTAAGGAGAGTGCATTCAAGGCATCATTTGAGAAAGGTGAGAGTAGTAAGAAGGGAGAGAGAGATCCAGAGCCTAAAAGGTCCCAAAAAGGTAACAAAAATAGATGCAAGCTATGCCAGGAACTTGGGCACCAAAAAGGATCTCCAAAATGTCGTTACACTCCTGAAAGGCCAAAGTATGTTCATGTTTGTGATGTTTTTTCATTTGGTTGTTTTTTTCAATTACTAACCAAATGACATGCTTTGTTTGTCAGGAGGAAGCGTACAGGCCAGCCCCTGGTTGCTGAAACATTGCAAACTGAAGCTAATCCAGCTGTTGTGTTGGAAACTGAACCTATTACAGCTAGTCCAGTGAAGAAAACCAAGAGTATTCGTGAGCTTTGTGATGTGAAATCAAAAGCAAGCTATCGTAAGAAGAAGAAGTGAAAACTATTGGTCTATGAGTCTCAATTTGTGTGATGTAATGCTACTTGTATGTTAATGTGTGCTGTACTTTGAAAACTATGTGCCATGTTCCAAATTTGGGCCAGATTTCAAATTTGAACCGACTTTCAAATTTGTACTTTGATGTGTATTGATGTTCTAGTGCATTCTCAACTTTTATGCATGTTAGGTGATCAATCCAAGCACTTTTGTGAAGTAAAACACATATTCATGAAAAATGAGCTCCAAAGGTAGGGTAAACATCCCTATTTCTAAGCATTTTTTCGAACATCTCCAAATGAGCTCAAAAAAATCCATAACATCTAGTGCGCAAATATAGGGCCCATGCCCAATATGGGATCGTT
The DNA here is from genome assembly GCA_039707655.1 of Elymus sibiricus. Classification (NCBI taxonomy): domain Eukaryota; kingdom Viridiplantae; phylum Streptophyta; class Magnoliopsida; order Poales; family Poaceae; genus Elymus; species Elymus sibiricus. The sequence continues at coordinate 339,949,979 of CM077666.1, read as the reverse complement.
TGGACAAACTATGCCATGGTTAACCCTAAATCCTAGCTCATTCCCCTTGAAAACCATACAACCTTGTCTGTGATAGCTAAGTTATGTGAAGGGAATTTCATGAAAATATATGTAGTCGTGATTTCTTATTTTTCCTAGCAACTTAGTAACATAAAACGATGATTTGCGGAAGTTTCATATTTTTTGAATTTTTTTAACTAGTTATGCTCAACCCTAACCTTTGAAACCCTCTCAAAACCCCTCAAACCCCTCTCAAAACCCCTCAAACCCCTCTCAAAACCCCACACCATCAGGGCCGTTGGATCGCTGTTCTGGGACGGTTTGGATCGGGCGCTAGGGTTTTCCATGGTCGATCCGCGAGAGGAGACTTGATTGGTTGGAGCGGACGTGAGTGGCCCACCTGGCAGCGGTAGCACAGGGACAAGCGACAGCGGCCACGGGCCACGGGCCACGGGCTGGACACCTATTGTGAAATGCATTCATTCATGGTGGCACGCTCGTCGGACCGATGGGCCGTCATAGAAAGGCCAAAGTCTCAGCCTACCATGCATGCGCGCAGCCACCCCGTTGGCATGCATGCGCGCGCAACCACCCGACGCAGCTTCATTGCATCAGAGCAATTAGTGCAGCCTAGGGACGTAGCTTTACCGATCGACACGCCTCGATTCAGTGTGAAAAACGCATAGGGCTCCGGTGGGCTATTATTGCCATTATCAGCGGAGGCCGTGCTCCGATGAACGCATTCAAACGGGCGCGTCGCACCACGGCTATTTAAACACCCCCCCGTCTACATCTTCCTCTCAACTCGATCTCACTTCCATCTGCGCCCCCTTCTTCTTCTTCTCCAAAAGCTAAAGCAAAAGCCAGATCCCGCCCAAGACAAGATGCAGTACTACGGCCCAATCTACCGTCTTCTGGCCACCGTGCCGGAGATGCAGTACATCGTCGGGATCATCGCGGAGGACACCCTACGTGTGTGGGCCATCTCAAGGTGGAGAGGCCCGACGGAGCTGGCGAACTTCTTCCTCGCTGCCGGCTACCGCCACCTCCCACGCGGCTCTCCGGTCATGTTCCGCGTGGAGGAGGTTCAAGCCAACGGAGGCCTTGTGATTGGCCTCACTGCTCGCTTCACCAACCGCTTCGATGCCTACTTCCTCCTCGGCAAGGTCTTCTGGTGTGGGTGCGAGTTCATCGCCTTCACCACATACAACATCTTCACCAACTTCGACCACATCTTCCCCACCGCCAACGGCATGCACACTCTCCCCTACAACATCAAGGATGAGGAGTGAACATGGCGGCGGAGGCAGGAGATGTTAAGTGTTGCCCAATGTAGGGCTAAGCTATCTATAAGGGCGCTACTATAAGCCCTAATATTTAATATTAATATATATCTATGTAACGTGTGTCTTCCCTATATATAAGGGAATATATCAAGGGATGTCCTATTCGTGTAATATGCTTAATATTAATATATCTATCTACGTAATGTGTGTGTTCTATTGCTTACAAGTAGTTGTTCATGTGATTGAGATTTGTGCTGACCATTGCAAACATTAGGATAGCGGCTGCTCGAGCGTCTCCATTTTTTTCTTGAATAAAAAGGGTTTGAGACCGATTTGTTTTGGTCAAACCAAACCAATCCAGTAATTAATAAAGCCCACACCAAAACATGAGCTCGGTCCGTTTGAAAAAAAAAATCAAAACTTAAAAAAAATTAAGAATATTTGGCGTTCATTTGAACCATAAAATTTAAATGTTGCAACAAATATTGGAAAACCGAAAAAAAGAGAAAAGAAAAAGAACAATCTACACACCTGGCAGCCCAGTAGATGGCCAAATTTGAACTTGTGCCAAATCATTCACTATTTCTAGAGATTTACATAAAGTAATTCAAATTTAAACTACAAGTGTGCTGTATTTTATTGCCAAATCCTTCACTATTTCTAGGGTTTTCTATGAAGCAAGTAACATAAATATGATAAAAATTGCAGAAGTACATTTTTTTGCATCTTATTTGTTCCACTGGCTTCACATAAGAACCCCTCTTTTTGGCAGTTGAGAAATGATTTTTATTGTAACAAAAATTTGGAAACTCCCTCTTTTGGAAGCTATCTTTTTAGTGTTATTTTTTAAATACAATTCTCTAAAAATCGTGACGCAAATTAATGTGGTCAAATAAGGATTTATAGAAAATTTTGTACTGGAGTTGGACCAACAGGGAATTGATTAGGAATTTGTAATGAAGTCCTATATATTAAATATAGATTTAAATCAAAAATACATAGAAATGCTTTGTGTATAATTGCGAAAATTAGCTATTACATAGGCCTGCAGATATGATGAATTTAGGAACTTGAATCAACTTAATGGATTTGAAATGAATGTTCTATGAATTTCTAAGTTTTACTAGAAATGGAAAAAGGTATTCGACACTGTTCAGGCAGGTTGAACAGGCCGACCCAGGACCCTTTTTTTTTGAGAAAATGGCCGACCCACGTGCCGCACGGGCTCAGCCCATGGGCTGGGATGCGACGTCGATGGCGCACTTTTGAGGTCCCACTTGTCAGGACGTCATCCAAGTAACGGTCAATGATGGGCTTTGACCCAATGGAATGCTTCGTTTAGGCATTTGAGAGGCTGGGGCCAAGGGAGGAGGGGAAAACTGAGGAACGTTTAGTTGGCGGGGCAAAACTAAGGAGAACTAAGGAACCAGGGGCACGAAAATAGAAATCCCTATTTTTATTTATCACATGATATGAGTTTTACTTGGAGCCTCTTGTGCTATAGTTTCTTGCTTTGTTTTGCTTTTAGTTTGCCACAATCACTGTTTGCTGGACACACCTTTTGAGGGGGACACACATTTATCGTGATTTGTTAGAATACTCTATATGCTTCACTTATATCTTTTGAGCTAGGCAGTTGCTCTTGTGCTTCACTTATACTTGTTACAGCACGGCAGTGGTTATATTTTATAGAAATGATTGCACTCTCATGCTTCACTTAAATATTTTTGAGAGTCTAATAAATAGTAATGGCAATATGCATGTGTTATAAGACTAGTCCAAAAAGGATAGGTATTCAAGGGGGATATAATAAAAACTTTCATGTAGATCACTGAATATGAAACGTATGGTTTAATTGTATTGATGTCGTAATATGAAAAGATATATTGGTTCATGATCATTGGTTGGTAGAAATATCGGTACAAAAGTTTGTTATGAACTTCTCATCTAAGTGTTGGTCATGGCATGGTGGGGAGGTTTGAGCATTTTTATGTCTGAATGAAATCCTTGAGTGCTGTTATAATCGGATGCGCGTGATGGTTAACTCCTACCAACCAATTCCCTAGGGGCATGCGAGTAGTACTTTGCTTCGAGGGCTAATAAACTTTCACAATAAGTATATGAGTTCTTTATGACCAATGTGAGTCCATGGATTATACGCACTCCTACCTTTCCGCAATTTGCTAGCCTCTTTGGTACCGTGCATTGCCCTTTCTCACCTCGAGAGTTGGTGCAAACTTCGCCGGTGCATCCAATCCCCGTGATATGATACGCTCTATCACACATAAGCCTCCTTATATCTTCCTCAAAATAACCACCATACTTACCTATTATGGCATTTCAATAGCCATTCCGATATATATTGCCATGCAACTTCCACCGTTCCATCTCATGACTTGTGTGTTCATCATCATATTGCTTTGCATGATCATTGATACGTCTCCAACGTATCTATAATTTTTGATTGTTCCATGCTATTATAGTATCAATCTTGGATGTTTTATATGCAATTATATGCCATTATATATCATTTTTTGGGACTAACCTATTAACCCAGTGCCCAGTGCCAGTTGCTGTTTTCTGCTTGTTTTTGCCTTTTTAGAAAATCATTATCAAAAAGTGTCCAAACGAGAAAAAAACTTTGGATTAATTTTTTCTAGACCAGAAGAGACCCACGAAGCTTTGGGAGAAGACCAGAAGAGCCATGAGGAGGCGACAAGCCTAGATGGCTTCTTCATCAACCTTGCTACCCTTTCGATGATGTGTGAGTAGTTTACCACTGACCTACGGGTCCATAGCTAGTAGCCAGATGGCTTCTTCCCTCTCTTTGATCTTCAATACTATGTTCTCCTCGATGTTCTTGGAGTTCTATCCGATGTAATCTTCTTTTGCGGTGTGTTTGTTGGGATCCGATGAATTGTGAGTTTATGATCAGATTATTCATGAGAAATAGTTGAGTCTTCTCTGAACTCTTTTACGCATGATTATTATAGCTTTGTATTTCTCCCCGATCTATCGATTTGGTTTGGCCTACTAGATTGATTTGTCTTGCAATGGGAGAGGTGCTTTGTGATGGGTTCAATCTTGCGGTGCTCGATCCCAGTGACAGAAGGGGACATGACACCTATTTGTATTGTTGCCATTAAGTATAAAAAGATGGGGTTTAATCATATTGCCTGAGTTACTTTGTCTACATCATGTCATCTTGCTTAAGGCGTTACTCTGTTTCATACTTAATACCCTAGATGCATGTTGGATAGCGGTCGATGGGTGGAGTAATAGTAGTAGATGCAGGCAGGAGTCGGTCTACTTGTCTCGGATGTGATTCCTATATACATGATCATTGCCATGAATCCGTCATAATTATTTGCTTTTCTATCAATTGCCCAATAGTAATTTGTTTACCCACCGTATGCTATGTGTTCGAGAGAGAAGCCTCTAGTGAAAACTATGCCCCCGGGTCTACTTTATCATATATAAAAAACCTAAAAATACCTTGCTGCAATTTATTTACTTTTATTTTAATTAGTATTTTAGTTTATCTATTTATCTCTATAAGATGTAATCCTTGCAAATAACCGCTAAGAGGATTGACAACCCTCTTATTTGCGTTGGGTGCAAGTGTTTGCTCTTGTGTGTGCAGGTGCGCTTAACGGAATTTTGCTTGGTTCTCCTACTGGATTGATAACCTTGGTTCTTAACTGAGGGAAATACTTATCTCTACTGTACTGCATCATCCTCTCCTCTTCGGGGAAATACCAACGCAGACTACAAGTAGCAATCATATAGAGCTGACATGATATTTGTGGCAAAGCCACCGTTCATCATTGTTATACATGTTACGCTAGATCATTGCACATCCTGGTACACTTCCAAAGGCATTCATATAGAGTCATATTGTTTCAGTTATTGAGTTGTAATATCGAGTTGTAAGTAAATAAAAGTATGATGATCATCATTATTAGAGCATTGCCCCAGTGAGGAAAGGATGATGGAGACTATGATTCCCCCACAAGTCGGGATGAGACTCCGGATGAAAAATATAAAAAAAAGAGAAAAAAGAGAGGCCAAAAGTGCCCAACAAAAAAAGAGATAAAGAGAGAAGGGGCAATGTTATTATCCTTTTTTCTGTGCTTCAGAGTAGCACCATGTTCTTCATATAGAGAGTCTCCTATGATGTCACTTTGATATACTACTGGGATTTTTTCATTATAGAACTTGGCTTGTATATTCTGATGATGGGCTTCCTCAAATGCCCGAGGTCTTCATGAGCAAGCAAGTTGGATGCACACCCACTTAGTTTCCGTTGAGCTTTCATACACTTATAGCTCTTAGTGCATCCGTTGCATGGCAATCTCTACTCCTCACATTGATATCGATTGATGGGCATCTCCATAGCCCTTTGATCCTCCTAATTGATGCGAGACTTTCTACCATTTTGATTTCTCTTATTGATCTCTACCACCACATTCTATTCCACCTATAGTGCTATATCCATCGTTCACGCTCATGTATTGCGTGGAGTTGAAAATGCAAAAGCGCGTTAGAAGTACGATCCAATTGCATGGTTTAACACCGGGGTGCTCATGATATATATTTATGCGGTGAAGGCAGAGTCATGCCATGCTAACATGATAAAATGAGTTGGGATAACATTCGTTAAGGATCATATATTTTGAAAGTTTAATGATTATGTTTCTTATATTCATGGATATTATTATGTTGATATTATTACTTCATCGTTTCTCAACATTTATACCATAAAGATATTACATGATAAACATGTTAGGTAGCATTCAACATAAAAAATTATGTTTTTATCATTTACCTACTCGAGGACGGGCAGGAATTAAGCTTGGGGATGTTGATACGTCTCTGACGTATCTAATAATTTTTGATCATTTCATGCTATTATATTATCAATCTTGGATACTTTATATGCTTTAATACGCAATTTTATATCATTTTTGGGAACTAACCTATTAACCCAGTGCCTAGTGCCAGTTGCTGTTTTTTTGCCTGTTTTGGGTTTTCCAGAAAATCAGTACCAAACGGAGTCCAAACGCTACGAAAATTTTTGACGATTTTTTTCTGGACATAAGAGACCCTAGAAGCTTCGAGAGGAGACCAGACGGCAAACGAGGAGACGGCAAGGCAACAGGGTGCGCCCTGGGGGGTAGGCGCGCCCTGATGCCTTGTGGGCCCCACATGGCTCCATCTGACCTAATTCCACTTATATAAATTCTCAAATATTGGGAAACCAATAGAGAGCCACCCGAAATAGAGCTATGCTCCCTGGCAACGGTGACAGAAAAAGGTCTTGATAACCCACAAGTATAGGGGATCGCGACAGTCTTCGAGGGTAGTATTTCACCCAAATTTGTGATTCAACACAAGGGGAGCCAAAGAATATTTATGAACCTTAGTAGTTGAGTTGTCAATTCAACCACATCTGGAATATAATATCTCTGCAGCAAGTGTTTAGTAGCACAGTAGTTTGATATTTTTGATAGTTTCAGTAACAGTAGCAATAGTAACAGGAACAGTAACAGCAGCAGTTTGTGATGATTGTAACAACAGCAGCAGTTGTAACTTAGCAAAGATCAATATGAGAAAAGCGTAGGCATTGGATCAGTGATGGATATTTGTGTTGGATGGTATTCATCATATAACAGTCACAACCTAGAGCGATACATAATAGCTCCAATTCATCAATATAATGTAGGCATGTATTCCGTATATAGTCATACGTGCTTCTAATAAGAACTTGCATGACATCTTTTGTCCTACCCTCCCATGGCAGTGGGGTCCATAAGGAAACTAAGGGATATTAAGGCCTCCTTTTAATAGAGAATCGATACAAAGCATTAACACATGGTGAATACATGAACTCCTCAAATTACAGTCATCCCCGGTAAAAGATCGTGGATGTCGCCTAGAGGGGGGTGAATAGGCGCTTTAAAATAATTATAGTTTAGGCTTGAACAAATGCGGAATAAAACTAGCGTTTAATTTGTCAAGCACAAAACCTAAAACAACTAGGCTCACCTATGTGCACCAACAACTTATGCTAAGCAACATAAACAACTAAGTGATAGCAAGATATATAACATGAAACACTATGGCTATCACAAAGTAAAGTGCATAAAGTAAAGGGCTCAGGTAAGAGATAACCGAGGCACGCGGAGACGATGATGTATCCCGAAGTTCACACCCTTGCGGATGCTAATCTCCATTTGGAGTGGTGTGGAGGCACAATGCTCCCCAAGAATCCACTAGGGCCACCGTAATCTCTTCACGCCCTCGCACAATGCAAGATGCCGTGATTCCACTAAGGGACCCTTGAGGACGGTCACCGAACCCGTACAAATGGCAACCCTTGGGGGCGGTCACCGGAACCCGTACAAATTGCTCGGGGCAATCTCCACAACCTAATTGGAGACCCCGACCCTTGCCTGGAGCTATCCACCACAATGATTGAGCTCCGCGGCACCACAGACCGTCTAGGGCGCCCAAGCACCCAAGAGGAACAAGCTCTAGGGTACCAAGCACCCAAGAGTAGTAAGCTACTCAACTTTCACTTCCACGTATCACAGTGGAGAACTCAAACCTATGCACCAAATGCAATGGCAAGGGCACATGGAGTGCCCAAGTCCCTCACTTTCAAATCCCACCAAAGCAACTAATGCTAGGGAGGAATTTGAGAGGAAGAACAAAGAAGAGAACACCAAGAACTCCAAGTCTAGATCCAAAGGGGTTCCCCTCACATAGAAGGGAAAGTGATTGGTGGAAATGTGGATCTAGATCTCCTCTCTCTTTTCCCTCAAAAACTAGCAAGAATCATTGGAGGGATTGAGAGATAGCAAACTCGAAGAAGGTCAACAATGGGGGAAGAACACGAGCTCAAAGGATAAGAACCATTGGGAAAGAAGACCTCCTTTTATAGATCCCCCCGAATCCAACCGTTACCTGCTCAGCCCGCACACAAGCGGTACTACCGCATGGAGGAGCGGTACTACCGCTAGGAGTGGTAGTACTAGCTGACCACTTCGTGTACAAGTGTACAGATGCGGTAGTGCCGCCGGAGCGGTACTACCGCTCCCATGAGCGGTACTACCGCCTGGGTACGCAGGGTACAGAAGTACCAGCGGTGCTAGAGGGTAGTAGGGCAGAAGTACCACACGAAGCGGTACTACCGCTACCTAGTACCGCTCAAGCAGAAAACACAACAGAAGCACGAAAATAAGCGGTAGTAGCAGCGGCAGTAGAATGAGGTACTACCGCGTGGGCGGTACTACTATGGTCTACTACCGTGCCACTGCCGCGATGCAACAGAAGGAAAAAAACAAGCGGTAGTGGCCGCGGTAGCTCATAGCGGAAGTACCGCATAAGCGGTACTACCGTGGAGCTGGGCGGTACTACTGCTTGGGAGCTGAAGAAGTGCCCAAGCTGAGTTGGATGCAGGCAAGACCGAAACTGCCACAACTTCTGCAAATGAACTCAGAATCCAGCAAACTCAAGCTTGTTGGATAGATGATGACAAGTACTATCCAACAGCGACAGTAGAAAAATGCCAAGGATATAGAGGTGTGAAACCTCTTAAGAATGAAGATCCGGCAAAAGCACCAACATCGAAAACATACTAGATGAAGCATACGAAATCCATTCTCGATGAACACGAGCTTGTCATGAAGGTGACCATAAGGTCAAAGACACTCAAAGCAAAAGGACAAACAAGAACCAATAAAGATGATGCCAAGGATGCAATGGTTTGAGCTCTCTACGAATGATACGATCAAGCTACTCACTCAAGAGCCCCCCTTGATAGTACGGCTATCGATCCTATAACCCGGTCTCCCAACTAATACCATGAGACCGGTAAAATAGAAAACCTATCAAGGACAAACCTTTGCCTTGCGCATAATCCACTTGAGCTTGATGATGACGATCTTGACTTTCTCAAGTTGGACCACCTTTCTTGATTGCGTTAGCTAGGTGAAGACTAGTAGATTGCTCCCCCATACTCCACTATGGGTGAGCCTCTCTTCGGCACATCTTCACATGTCCATTGTCACCACAATGGACGGCAAGCTTCAAGCATGATCTCTTCGTGATGCTCCACTTGAACTTGCACACCGCAATCTTGATGACGATCACCACTTGATGTCATCCTCCATGGGTTGAATGAGATCTTCCTCTTGATGCAAGACCATGGAAACATACCTAACCACACATAGAACTCTCACGTAGACCATGGACTAGTACACAAAGCGTAATGGACAATGCTTACCATACCATGGGATCACTTGATCCCTCTCGGTACATCTTGTGCGCTTTGTGTATTGATCAACTTGATTCACTAAGATGATGTCTTGAAGGTAAACATGAAAGTTCACACAATCTTCTTCTTCAAGACATGCTTGCAATAAGCTCAACTCTCACATGACCAATCTTTGGATAAATCCTTGAATACCAACTTGGTCAACGCATAATCTTCTACTTATAGCCTTGAAACCAACTAATGATCTTCAAGCAAAGCCTATGGACAAACCCTTCAAATGTAACTCAAGGCAAACCATTAGTCCATGGGGATTGTCATCAATTATCAAAACCAATCATGGGGGCACCATGCTCTTTCACTCGGAGAGCATCCCAAACAATTGTCACTATGGGGTCTACGGATCAGAACAATAACAAGTGCATATAACTAGAAGATAGGATCAATAACTCAAATATATTCATGAAAACATAGAGGGTTCAGATCTGAAATCATGGCACTTGGGCCCTAGTGACAAGCATTAAGCATAGCAAAGTCATAACAACATCAATCTTAGAACATAGTGGATACTAGGGATCAAGCCCTAACAAATTGACTCGATTACATGGCAAGTCTCATCCAACTCCATCACCGTCTAGCAAGCCTACGGAGGGATTACTCACACCCGGTGGTGAGCATCATGAAATTGTTGATGGAGAAGGGTTCATGATGACGACGGCGACGAATCCCCCTCTCCGGAGCCCCGAACGGACTCCAGACCAGCCTTCCCGATGAAGAACAGGAGGTGGTGGCGGCTCCGTATCATAAAATGCGATGAAACTTTCTCTTGATTTTTCTCTCCACGAGACGGTACTTATAGAGTTGGAACTAGGGTAAACAGAGGCCTGTGGGGCCCACAAGCTCAGATGCGCGCCCTGGGGGGTGGGCACGCCCCCTGAGCTTGTGGCTCTGGGTGGCCCCCCTCCAATAGTTCTCTTCGCCAATATTTTTTATATATTCTGGAAATATTCTCCGTAAATTTTCAGCTCAATCCGAGAACTTTTATTTCTACACAAAAACAACACCATGGTAGTTCTGCTGAAAACAACGTCAGTTCGGGTTAGTTTCATTCAAATCATGCAAATTAGAGTCCAAAACAAGAGAAAAAGTGTTTGGAAAAGTAGATATGTTTGGGACGTATCAACTCCCCCAAGCTTAACTCATTGCTTGTCCTCAAGCAATTCAGTTGACAAACTGAAAGTGATAAAGAAAAACTTTTACAAACTCTTTTGTTCTTGTTACTGCATATAAGCTTAACTAGTAATCAAGTTTTCAGCAAAGATTATGAACTAACCATATGAATGATAACACTTAGGTCTCACATTTACTCATGAAAATAACATAACCAACTAGCGAGCAATAATAAGATATCTCGGATGCCAACAATTTGTCAAAACAATCATGATATAATATGATAACATGGTATCTCGCTAGCCCTTTGTGAGACCGCAAAACATAAATGCAGAGCACCTCTAAGGTTCAAGCAGCGACTAAACATTGTAATTCAGGGTAGAAGAGACCCAGTCATGGTCACATCCAATATTAACTAGACTCAATGCATAAAAATGACAATAGCGCTCTCAGGGTTGGTGCTTTAAATGAGAAGGTGATGACTCAACAATGAAAGTAAATAACATAAAAGTAAATAGAAGAGCCCTTCACAGAGGGAAGCAGAGATTTGCAGAGGTGCCAGAGCTCGAGGCTTAAAACAGAGATGAATACATTTTGAGAGGTGTGCTTTTCCTGTCAATGTCATGACAAAGGATTTCGATATCTTCCATGCTAAACACATTATAGGTGGTTCCCAAGCGGAAAGGTAAAGTTTACTCCCCCTCAACCATACAAACACAAGCCATGGCTAGCCGAATTCACGGGTGCCCTCCAAACAATCAACTTTCTGGGGGAGTTTGTTTTATTATATTTTTCTTTATTTTCAAATTACAGGACCGGGCATCCCAATTACCAGCCTCTCTCGTGCAATGACAAGTGAATAAACACTCATCTTGAGAATAACCCACTTAGCATGGAAGATACTGACCGCCCCCTGTCGCTCCATGAGTGGTACGGGCACACAAAACAGATGTTTATTTGAATGATTAGAGGTGGCACATGCAAGTTTACTTGGAATGGCAGAGTAATACCGCATATTGGTAGATATGGTGGACTCGTCTGGAACAACTTTGGGTTTAAGGATTTGGATGCACAAGCAGTATTCCCGCTTAGTACAGGCGAAGGCTAGCAAATAGATTGAGAAGCGACCAACTTAAGGAGCGACAACTGTCATAATCATGCATTGCGAATAATTAACATTGGACACGAGCATGAGTAGGATATAAACACCCTGAACATTGATACGTCTCCAACGTATCTATAATTTTTGATTATTCCATGCTATTATAGTATCAATCTTGGATGTTTTATATGCAATTATATGCCATTATATATCATTTTTTGGAACTAACCAATTAACCCAGTGCCCAGTGCCAGTTGCTGTTTTTTTTTGCTTGTTTTAGTCTTTTCAGAAAATCATTATCAAAAAGAGTCCAAACGAGAAAAAAAACTTTGGATTAATTTTTTCTGGACCAGAAGAGACCCATGAAGCTTCAGGAGAAGACTAGAGGAGTCACGAGAAGGCGACAAGCCTGGAGGGTGCGCCCCGGGGGGGTAGGCACGCCCCCCAGGCTTGTGGGGCCCTCGTAGCCCCTCCTGACCTAATTCCAGCGCTATAAATTCCCAAATATTCCCAATATACCAGAAAGACATAAGAGAAAACCTTTCCACCGCCGCATGCCTCTGTTCTTCCGCGATCCCATCTGGAGGCCTTTTTCGGTACTCTGCCAGAGGGGGAATCGATCACGGAGGGCTTCTTCATCAACCGTGTTGTCCCTCCGATGATGTGTGAGTAGTTTACCACAGACCTATGGGTCCATAGCTAGTAGCTAGATGGCTTCTTCTCTCTCTTTGATCTTCAATACCATGTTTTCCTTGATGTTCTTGGAGTTCGATCCGATGTAATCTTCTTTTGCGGTGTGTTTGTTGGGATCCGATGAATTGTGAGTTTATGATCAGATTATTCATGAGAAATATTTGAGTCTTCTCTGAACTCTTTTATGCATGATTATTATAGCTTTGTATTTCTCTCCGATCTATCGATTTGGTTTGGCTAACTAGATTGGTTTATCTTGCAATGGGAGAGGTGCTTTGTGATGGGTTCAATCTTGCGGTGCTCAATCCCAGTGACAGAACGGACATGACACTTATTTGTATTGTTGCCATTAAGGATAAAAAGGTGGGGTTTAATCATATTGCTTGAGTTTACTTTGTCTACATCATGTCAACTTGCTTAAGGCGTTACTCTGTTTCATACTTAATACCCTAGATGCATGCTGGATAGCGGTCGATGGGTGGAGTAATAGTAGTAGATGCAGGCAGGAGTCGGTCTACTTGTCTCGAACGTGATGCCTATATACATGATCATTGCCATGAATCCGTCATAATTTTTTGCTTTTCTATCAATTGCCCAACAGTAATTTGTTTACCCACCGTATGTTTATGTGCTCAAGAGAGAAGCCTCTAGTGAAAACTATGGTCCCCGGGTCTATCTTTATTATATAAAAAACCTAAAAATACCTTGCTGCAATTTATTTTCTTTTATTTTAACTATACTACATCATCCTCTCCTCTTCGGGGAAATACCAACACAGTCTACAAGTAGCAGGAAGAATTTCTGGCGCCGTTGCCGGGGAGACATCACCAAAATCTATCAAGTACCTTCGCACAAACTATCATCCACTTGCATTTATTTCATTTGCCTTTTATTTGCATTTGCCTCTCGTTTTCATCTCCCCCACTTCTAAAACAATTTTACAAAAACACAAAAATATTTTTGTTTGCTTGTTTGCTCGTTTGTTTGCTTGTGTTGCCATGTGCTTCCTATTTGCTTGCATCTTTGCTTGCTAAAAAACTATTGATATGGATCCTCATCCACTTGCTAATATTTTCAAAAAATCCAATTATGATGAACCAATTGCTAGTGAGTTGAGTGCACGAGATTATCTTTATGAAGTTTTGCTTGAAAATCGGGAACCTAAAAAATGTTTTAAAGAAATTTATAAAGTGATTCATGATAGCTCCTTGAATGAAAAGCATGATTGCAATGATTTTATTACAAATTCTATTAATGTCAATTGTGTTAATAATGTGCAAAACTACAAGCTTGGGGATGATGATTTTGTTATATCCACTACTTATTGTAATGATCATGATTGGGGTGATGCTTCTTATGATCTTAAAAATTTATTTGAGCCTCATGATGAATATGATATTGAAAATAATGTTAGAAATAATATTGAAAGTGGGTTTGGAAGAGTGTCAACTTTAAGTAAAAATAATCCCACATATTTGGAGAGTGTTCAATCTTATGAAATTTTTGATGAAAGTGGGTTTGGAGAGGTCATGACTTTAGTTGATGTTAATCCCACTATCTTGGAAGATTATAAAACTTTTATGCATGTGGATCATGAAGAGAATATTTTACATGATTTCTATATTGTTGAATTTGAATATGATCCTACATGTAATTATTATGAGAGAGGCAAATATGTTTATAGGAATCTTCATGTTACTAAATTACCTCTCGTTATGTTGAGATTGTCAATGTTTTATTCTTCTTCTTTGCATATGCTAGATATTTCTTGTCTTGATAATTTGTTTTCCTATAAAATGCCTATGCATAGGAAGTATGTTAGACTTAAATGTGTTTGTCACATGTTTTATGATGCTCTCTTTCGTTGCAATTCTTGTCTTTTATGTGAGCATCATCGTTATCCCAAGTCTATCTAAATGGCTATAAAGAAAGAGCTTGTTGGGAGACAACCCAATACTTTCTGTTTTTGTGTGTTTACACAATTGTAGCCTCTGTTATATTGTGTTTTTATCTTTTAGTTAGTGTTTGTGCCAAGTAATGCCTTTGGGATGATTTGGATGATAATATAATTGATGTTGTTTGAAAACAGAAACTTTTGTGTCCAGTGATGGAATTTTGATTTTTTGCTGGAACGTCAGTACCTTCTGAATTTTTTACACATTATTTATATATGAATTTCCCACGTTTTCCTAATTTTTTTAGAATTTTGGGAGTTACATACGTATAACTTTAATTCAGATCTTTACAGACTATTCTGTTTTAGACAGATTCTGTTTTTGTTGCATAGTTTGCTTATTTTGATGAATCTATGGATCGTATCGGGGGGTATGAGCCATGGGGAAGTTGGAGTACAGTAGAATTATGCCAATATTAAATATGAATCAATTTACAATAGTACCTAAAGTTTAAGATTTGTTTATTATACTAACGGATCTCACGAGGTTTCTGTTGAGTTTTGTGTGCTGAAGTTTTCAAGTTTTGGGTGAGACTACGATGGATAAAGGAATAAGGAGCGGCAAGAGACTAAGCTTGGGGATGCCCAAGGCACCCCAAGGTAATATTCAAGGAAGACTCAAGCGTCTAAGCTTGGGGATGCCCCGGATGGCATCCCGTCTTTCGTCTACAATCTATCGGTAACTCACTTGTAGCTATATTTTTATTCATCACATGATATGTGTTTTACTTGGAGCGTCTTGTGATATAGTTTGTTTTCTTTTTAGTTTGTCACAATCATCTTTGATGAACACACCTTTTGATAGGGACACACATTATTCATGATTTGTTAGAATACTCTATGTGCTTCACTTATATCTTTTGAGCTAGGCAGTTGCTCTAGTGCTTCACTTATATCTTTTAAAGCACGGCGGTGGTTATATTTTAAAGAAATAGTTGCACTGTCATGCTTCACTTATATCTTTTTGAGAGTCTAACGAATAGCAATGGTAATATGCACGGGTTATGAATTTGGTCCTAATATGATAGGTATTCAAGAGGGATATAATAAAAACTTTCATGTAGATCACTGAATATGATAAGTTTGATTCCTTGCAATAGTTTTGCGATATTAAGATGGTAATATGTGGGAGGTGCTAGTAGATAATTGTGGTTTAGTAAGAATATTGGTGTTAAGGTTTGTGATTCCCGAAGCATGCACGTATGTGATGGGGAACGTTGCATGAAAATCAAAAAAATTCCTACGAACACCCAAGATCTAATCTAGGAGATGCATAGCAAGGAGAGGGGAGTGTGTCTACGTACCCTTGTAGACCGAAAGCGGAAGCGTATAAAACACGGTTGATGTAATCGTACTCTTCACGATCCAATCGCGATCCAACCGATCTAGTGCCGAACGGACGGCACCTCCGAGTTTAGCACACGTTTGGCTCGGTGGCGTCCTCTCCTTCTTGATCCAGCAAGTGAGGGAGAGGAGGTAGATTAGATCTAAACCAACACGACGGCGTGGTGGTGGTGGCAGCAGCAGTGGAACTGCAGCAGGGCTTCGCCAAGCATCTGCGCGAGGTGGAGGAGGTGTAACGGGAGGGAGACGGGCAAGGGTGGAAGGGTGGCTGCCCCCAATGCCTCCCCACCTTTATATAGGCGTGGAGGGGGCTAGTGGCTTTCCCTCCAAGCCCCTAGGGTCGTTGGTCAAGGGGGGAGGAAGGAAATCACTCCTTTCCTTTCCCCACCGATCGCTGGATCTTGATCTTATCCCTTCAGGATATGATCCTATTCCTTTTAAGGGGAGATCTTGGTGCACCTAGACCAGGGGTGTGGGGCCTTTCCCCACTACCCACATTCATGTGGGTCCCCCCATGTAGGTGGGTGTAACGCCCCGGACACACCCGCCGGTGGTCGTTACTCCTGGTGGGATCTAGACTGGCCCCACAGATCAATACTAGTCTTTTCTGCGCACTTTGTCCTCACTCGTGCGCACCCGGGACCAACTTCCCGGTCGGTCACCCATCCTGAAATTACTCCAAGCTGAGCACGCTTAACTTTGGAGTTCTTTCCGAATGGGCTCCCGGAAAAGAAGGAATTCCTTATTGATATGAGTAGTCTATCATCCCTATTAAGCCAGGCTTTCACATACACCCCCACTCAGAGGAACCGACGTCCTCGTCGGGCCACAGGAACGTTCCCTCTTGGCACATACATCTGTGCTTCCAGTCCGGCACATGTGACATGCTGTGTGCCACGACGGGTCACAAACGTCATGCACAACATGACCGCGCACCTGTCCGCAAACATCCGTGTAACTGCGAGGGTCGGCTCTGATACCAACTTGTAACGCCCCGGACACACCCGCCGGTGGTCGTTACTCCTGGCGGGATCTAGACTGGCCCTACAGATCAATACTAGTCTTTCCTGCGCACTTTGTCCTCACTCATGCGCACCCGGGACCAACTTCCCGGTCGGTCACCCATCTTGAAATTACTCCAAGCTGAGCACACTTAACTTTGGAGTTCTTTTCGAATGGGCTCCCGGAAAAGAAGGAATTCCTTATTGATATGAGTAGTCTATCATCCCTATTAAGCCAGGCTATCACAGTGGGCCCCACTCCGGAACCTTCTAGAACCTTCCCGGTACAATACCGGAAAAAACCAAACTTTTTCCGGAACCCAAAATATGACTTCCCATATATAAATCTTTACCTCCGGACCATTCCGGAGCTCCTCGTGATGTCCCGGATCCCATCCGAGACTCCGAACAACCTTCAGACTTCACCATATTAATATCTCATTTCTACCCTAGCGCTACCGAACGTTAAGCGTGCGACCCTATGGGTTCGGGAACATGCAGACATGACCGAGACTCCTTTCCGATCAATAATCAATACCAGGACCTGGATGCCCATATTGATTCCCACATATTCAATGAAGATCTTTATTGATTGAACCACAATGTCAAGGATTCAGTTAATCCCGTATGCAATTCCCTTTGTCCGGCGATATGTTACTTGCCCGAGATTCGATCGTCGGTATCTCCATACCTAGTTCAATCTCGTTACCGGCAAGTCTCTTTACTCATTCCGTAATACAAGATCCCGTGTCTAAACTCATTAGTCACATGCTTGCAAGCTTCTTGTGATGTTGTATTACCGAGAGGGCCCAGAGATATCTCTCCGTCACACGGAGCGACAAATCCCAGTATCGATCCATGCAACCCAACAAACACCTTCGGAGATACCTGTAGAGCACCTTTATGATCACCCAGTTACGAAGTGACGTTTGATAGCACACAAAGTATTCCTCTGGCATCCGGGAGTGGCATGATCTCATGGTCTAAGGAATAGATACTTGACATGAAGAAAGATGTAGCAAATAAACTAAGTGATACGATCTGATGCTAAGCTTACGGTTGGGTCTGTCCATCACATCATTCTCCTAATGATGTGATCCCGTTATCAAATGACAACTCATGTCTATGGTTAGGAAACCTTAACCATCTTTGATCAACGAGCTAGTCTAGTAGAGGCTTACTAGGGACACGGTGTTGTTTATGTATTCACACATGTATTTAAGTTTCCGATCAATACAATTCTAGCATGAATAATAAACATTTATCATGAACAAGAAAATATGATAATAACCAATTTATTATTGCCTCTAGTGCATATTTCCAATAGTCTCCTACTTGCACTAGAGTCAATAATCTAGTTTACATCGCAATGAATTTAACACCCATAGAGTTCTCGTGCTGATCATGTTTTGCTCGTGGAAGAAGTTTAGTCAACGGGTCTGCCACATTCAGATCCGTATGTACTTTGCAAAGTTCTATGTCTCCGTCCTTGATGTAATCACGGATGGAGTTGAAGTGACGTTTTATGTGCTTGGTCTTCTTGTGAAATCTGGGCTCCTTGGCAATGGCAATAGCTCCAGTGTTGTTACAAAAGATAGTCATTGGATCCGATGCACTAGGTATTACTCCCAGATCGGATATGAACTCCTTCATCCAGACTCCTTCTTGCACTGCTTCCAAAGCAGCTATATATTCCGCTTCACATGTAGATCCCGCTATGGTGCTTTGCTTGGAACTGCACCAACTGACTTCTCCACCATTTAAAATAAATGTGTATCCGGTTTGAGACTTAGAGTCATCCGGATCTGTGTCGAAGCTAGCGTCGACGTAACGCTTTACGGCGAGCTCTTCATCACCTCCATAAACGAGAAACATGTCCTTAGTCCTCTTCAGGTACTTAAGGATATTCTTGACTGCTGTCCAATGATCTACTCTTGGATCACTTTGGTACCTCCCTGCCAGACTTATGGCAAGGCACACATCAGGTCTGGTACACAGCATGGCATACATTATAGAGCCTATGGCTGAGGCATAGTGACGGTGTCCTGGATTAGGGGGTGCTAACCGGGCCGACTCGTCTCCTCGGATGGGCCGGTGTACCCCCGTGCGTGACCAAGATGGACTCTGGAGGCTGTACGAGGGAGGCGTGATCAATGCTGTCTCTGCCGAAGACTTGTTGTACACTTCAAGATTTGTCCAGCTGCCTTATTCCTAGATACCGACATTGTAACCCTAGATACCCTCCCTGGCGTGTATATAAGCCATAGGGTTTAGCCCGTAGGGGGGACATCAACGCAACATTGCTTACCTAGCCATAGAAGTTAGACTCATATTACGATCTCGTGGTAGAGCAACTCTGTACTTGATACATCTTCATCAATATAACAGAAGCAGGACGTAGGGTTTTACCTCCATCAAGAGGGCTCGAACTTGGGTAAACACCGTCTCCATTGTCTTTGTTACCATCGATCCTCGATCCGCAGCTCGGGACCCCCTACCCCGAGGTCTGCCGATTTTTACACCGACACATAGGGGATGACTTTCATCCTTTCTCTTTCTTCTGCCGTGGTCGGGCTTTGAGTCTTACTCAACTTCACACCTTGCAACACAGGCAAGAACCCTTTCTTCGACTGGTCCATTTTGAACTTCTTCAAAATCTTGTCAAGGTATGTGCTTTGTGAAAGTCCTATTAGGCGTCTTGATCTATCTCTATAGATTTTAATGCACAATATGTAAGCAGCTTCACCCAGGTCTTTCATTGAAAAACTCTTGTTCAAATAACCTTTTATGCTTTCCAGAAATTCTATATCATTTCCAATCAACAATATGTCATCCACATATAATATTAGAAACGCTACAGAGCTCCCACTCACTTTCTTGTAAATACAAGCTTCTCCGTAAGTTTGTATAAAACCAAAAGCTTTGATCACCTCATCAAAGCGTATATTCCAACTCCGAGATGCTTGCACCAGTGCATAGATGGATCGCTAGAGCTTGCATACTTTGTTAGCATCCTTAGGATCGACAAAATCTTCCGGTTGCATCATATACAACTCTTCCTTAAGAAACCCATTAAGGAACGCTGTTTTGACGTCCATCTGCCAGATTTCATAATCATAAAATGCGGCAATTGCTAACATAATTCTAACAGACTTAAGCATCGCTATGGGTGAGAAAGTCTCATCGTAGTCAACCCCTTGAATTTGTCGGAAATCCTTTGCGACAAGTCGAGCTTTATAGACGGTGACATTACCATCAGCGTTTGTCTTCTTCTTAAAGATCCATTTGTTCTAAATGGCTTGCCGATCATCGGGCAAGTCCATCAAAGTCCATACTTTGTTCTCATACATGGATCCTATCTCAGATTTCATGGCCTCAAGCCATTTGTCGGAATCCGGGCTCATCATTGCTTCTTCATAGTTCGTAGGTTCGCCGTTGTCTAACAATATGACTTCCAGGATAGGATTACCGTACCACTCTGGTGCGGAATGTACCCTGGTAGACCTACGAAGTTCAGTATTAACTTGATCCGAAGTTTCATGATCATCATCATTAGCTTCCTCTCCGGCTGGTGTAGACATCACGGGAACTTCTTTCTGTGATGTGCTACTTTCCAATTTGAGAGAAGGTACAATTACGTCCTCAAGTTCTACTTTCCTCCCACTCACTTCTTTCGAGAGAAACTCCTTCTCTAGAAAGGACCCATTCTTAGCAACAAAGATTTTGCCCTCGGATCTGTGATAGAAGGTATACCCAATGGTCTCTTTAGGGTATCCTATGAAGATGCACTTCTCCACTTTGGGTTCGAGCTTATCAGGCGGAAGCCTCTTGACATAAGCGTCGCAACCCCAAACTTTAAGAAACAACAGCTTAGGTTTCTTGCCAAACCATAACTCATACGGTGTCGTCTCAACGGATTTAGACGGTGCCCTGTTTCAAGTGAATGCGGTTGTCTCTAATGCATAACCCCAAACTGACAGTGGCAAATCGGTAAGAGACATCATAGAACGCACCATATCCAATAGAGTATGATTACGATGTTCGGACACACCATTACGCTGTGGTGTTCCAGGCGGCGTGAGCTGTGAAGCAATTCCACATTGTCTTAAATGCATACCAAACTCGTAACTCAAATATTCACCTCCACGATCAGATCGTAGAAATTTAATTTTCTTACTACGATGATTCTCTACTTCACTCTGAAACTCCTTGAACTTTTCAAATGTTTCAGACTTGTGTTTCATTAAGTAAATATATCCATATCTACTCAAATCATCCGTGAAGGTAAGAAAATAATGATATCCACCGCGTGCTTCAACACTCATCGAACCACATACATCGGTATGTATTATTTCCAACAAGTCACTTGCCCACTCCATTGTACTGGAAAATGGGGTTTTAGTCATCTTGCCCATGAGGCATGGTTCACATGTATCAAATGATTCATAATCAAGAGATTCCAAAAGTCCATCAGCATGGAGTTTCTTCATGCGCTTTACACCAATATGACCTAAGCGGCAGTGCCACAAGTATGTGGTACTATCATCATTAACCTTGCATCTTTTGGCATCGATATTATGAATATGTGTATCACTACGATTGAGATTCAACAGAAATAAACCATTCACCAAGGGTGCACAACCATAAAAGATATTATCCATATAAATAGAACAACCATTATTCTCTGACTTAAATGAATAACCGTCTCGCAATAAACAAGATCCAGATATAATGTTCATGCTTAACGCAGGCACCAAATAACAATTATTCAGGTTCAAAACTAATCCCGAAGGTAAACGTAGAGGGAGCGTGCCGACGGCGATCACATCAACCTTGGAACCATTTCCGACGTGCATCGTCACCTCGTCCTTAGCTAGTCCCCGTTTATTCCGCAGCTCCTGTTTCGAGTTACAAATATTAGCAACCGAACCAGTATCAAATACCCAGGCGCTACTACGAGCACTAGTAAGGTACACATCAATAACATGTATATCAAATATACCTTTGTTGACGCTGCCAGCCTTCTTATCTGCCATGTACTAGGGGCAGTTCCACTTTTAGTGACCATTCCCCTTGCAATAGAAGCACTCAGTCTCAGGTTTGGGTCCAGCCTTGGGTTTCTTCACGGGAGCGGCAACTGGCTTGACGTTCTTCTTGAAGTTCCCTTTCTTTCCCTTGCCTTTCTTCTTGAAACTGGTGGTCTTGTTGACCATCAACACTTGATGTTCTTTCTTGATTTCTACCTCTGCGGCCTTAAGCATCGCGAAAAGCTCAAGGGTCATCTTTTCCATCCCTTGCATGTTATAGTTCATCACAAAGCCTTTGTAGCTCGGTGGCAGTGACTGGAGAACCCTATCAATCGCTACTTCATCCGGAAAATTAACTCCCAACCGATTCAAGCGATTATAGTACCCAGACATTTTGAGTACGTGCTCACTAACGGAGCTGTTCTCCTCCATCTTACAGCTAAAGAACTTGTCGGAGGTGTCATACCTCTCAACCCAGGCATGAGCCTGAAATACCAATTTCAGATCTTGGAACATCTCATATGCTCCATGGTGCTCAAAACGTCTTTGGAGCCCTGATTCTAAGCCGTAAAGCATGGCGCACTGAACTATCATGTAGTCATCATTCCTTGTTTGCCAGACGTTCATAGCGTCCAGATTTGTGGGAGTGGGTGGATCACCTAGTGGTACATCAAGGACATAAACTTTCTGTGCAGCAGTGAGGATAATCCTCAAATTATGGACCCAGTCCGCATAGTTGCTTCCATCATCTTTCAACTTTTCTTTCTCTAGGAACGCATTAAAATTCAGGGGAGCTACAGCACGAGCCATTGATCTACAACATTAATTTGCAAAGACAATTAGAATAAGTTCATGATAATTGGTTCTTCTAATCAAATTACTAAAGAACTCCCACTTAAATCAACATCCCTCAAGTTGTCTAAGTGTTACATGATCCAAATCAACTGACCCATGTCCGATCATCACGTGAGATGGGGCAGTCATCAATGGTGAACATCTCCATGTTGATCATATATACTATATGACTCATGTTCGACCTTTTGGTCCTCCGTGCTCCGAGGCCATGTATGTACATGCTAGGCTCGTCAAGTTTAACCCAAGTATTCTGCGTGTGTAAAACTGGCTTACACCCGTTGTATGCGAATGTAGAGTCTATCACACCCGATCATCACGTGGTGCTTCGAAACAACGAACTTTCACAATGGTGCATACTTAGGGAGAACACTTTTATCTTGAAATTAAGTGAAGGGATCATCTTATAATGCTACCATCATCCTAAGCAAAATAAGATGCATAAAAAGATAAACATCACATGCAATCAATATGTGACATGATATGGCCATTATCATCTTGTGCCTTTGATCTCCATCTCCAAAGCACCGGCATGATCTCCATCATCATCGGCATGACACCATGATCTCCATCATCATGATCTCCATCATCGTGTCGTCACGTGGTTGTCTCACCAACTATTGCTTCTACTACTATTGCTAACGCATAGTGATAAAGTAAAGCAATTACATGGCGTTCAATGATTGACACGCAGGTCATACAATAAATTAAAGGCAACCCTATCGCTCCTGCCGGTTGCCGTACTCATCGACATGAAATTCATGAACCTATTACAAAACATGATCATCTCATACGTCAACATATATCACATCACGTTTTGGCCATACCACATCATAACATGCCCTGCAAAAATAAGTTACACGTCCTCTACTTTGTTGTTGCAAATTTTACGTGGTTGCTATGGGCAACTAGCAAGAACCGTTCTTACCTACGCAAAGCCACAACGGTGATATACAAGTTGCCTTTTAACCTTCTACAAGGACCACCCTCATCAAATCAGATTCAACTAAAGTGGGAGAGACAGACACCCGCAAAGCCACTTTTATGCAATACAAGTTGCATGTCAGTCAGTGGAACCGGTCTCTTGTGCGAGGACAAGTAAGGTTGGTCCGAGCCACTTCATCCCACAATACCGCCGAATCCAAATAAGACAAAGGAAGTAAGAAATTTGAACATCAACGCCCACAACTTCTTTGTGTTCTACTCGTGCAAATACATCTACGCATAGACCTAGCTCATGATGCCACTGATGGGGAACGTTGCATGAAAATCAATTTTTTTTCCTATGAACACCCAAGATCTAATCTAGAAGATCCATAGCAATGAGAGGGGAGTGTGTCTACGTACCCTTGTAGACCGAAAGCAGAAGCGTATAAAACACGGTTGATGTAGTCGTACTCTTCACGATCCAATCGCGATCCAACCGATCTAGTGCCGAACGGACGGCACCTCCGAGTTTAGCACACGTTCGGCTCGGTGGCGTCCTCTCCTTCTTGATCCATCAAGCGAGGGAGAGGAGTTAGATGAGATCTGAACCAACACGACGGCATCGTGGTGGTGGCAGCAGCGGAACTGCAGCAGGGCTTCGCCAAGCGTCTGTGCGAGGTGGAGGAGGTGTAACGGGAGGGAGATGGGCAAGGGTGGAAGGGTGGCTGCCCCCAATGCCTCCCCACCTTTATATAGGTGTGTAGGGGGCTGGTGTCTTACCCTCCAAGCCCCTAGGGTCGTTGGTCAAGGGGGAGGAAGGAAATCCCTCCTTTCCTTTCCCCACCGATCGCTATCCCCCTTTTTTAGGGATCTTGATCTTATCCCTTCAGAATATGATCCTATTCCTTTTAAGAGGGGATCTTGGTGCGCCTAGACCAGGGGTGTGGGGTCTTTCCCCACTACCCACGTTCATGTGGGTCCCCCATGTAGGTGGGCCCACTCCGGAACCTTCTAGAACCTTCCCAGTACAATACCGGAAAAAACTGAACTTTTTCCGGAACCCAAAATATGACTTCCCATATATAAATCTTTACTTCCAGACCATTCCAGAGCTCCTCATGATGTCCCGGATCCCATCCGGGACTCCGAACAACCTTCAGACTTCACCATATTAATATCTCATTTCTATCCTAGCGCTACCGAACGTTAAGCGTGTGACCTTACGGGTTCGGGAACATGCAGATATGACCGAGACTCCTTTCCGATCAATAATCAATAGCGGGATTGGATGCCCATATTGATTCCCACATATTCAACAAAGTTCTTTATCGGTTGAACCACAATGTCAAGGATTCAGTTAATCCCGTATGCAATTCCCTTTGTCCAGCGATATGTTACTTGCCCGAGATTTGATCGTCGGTATCTCCATACCTAGTTCAATCTCGTTACCGGCAAGTCTCTTTACTCATTCCATAATACAAGATCCCGTGACTAAACTCATTAGTCACATGCTTGCAAGCTTCTTGTGATGTTGTATTACCGAGAGGGCCCAGAGATATCTCTCCGTCACACGGAGCGACAAATCCCAGTCTCGATCCATGCAACCCAACAAACACCTTCGGAGATTCCTGTAGAGCACCTTTATGATCACCCAGTTACGAAGTGACGTTTGATAGCACACAAAGTATTCCTCTGGCATCCGGGAGTGGCATGATCTCATGGTCTAAGGAATAGATACTTGACATGATGAGAGCTGTAGCAAATAAACTAAGTGATACGATCTGATGCTAAGCTTACGGTTGGGTCTGTCCATCACATCATTCTCCTAATGATGTGATCCCGTTATCAAATGACAACTCATGTCTATGGTTAGGAAATCTTAACCATCTTTGATCAACGAGCTAGTCTAGTAGAGGCTTACTAGGGACACGGTGTTGTTTATGTATTCACACATGTATTTAAGTTTCCGATCAATACAATTCTGGCATGAATAATAAACATTTATTATGAACAAGGAAATATGATAATAACCAATTTATTACTGCCTCTAGCGCATATTTCCAACAGTATGATCTGTCGTTATGCTAAGAAGTTGGAGCATGATTTATTCTTGATTGTCTACCTTATGATTGGCGGCCGGGGACGAGCGATGGTCGTTTCCTACCAATCTATCCCCCTAGGGGCATGTGTAGTAGTACTTTGCTTCGAGGGCTAATAAACTTTCACAATAAGTATGTGAGTTCTTTATGACTAATGTGAGTCCATGGATTATACGCACTCTCACCTTTTCACAATTTGCTAGCCTCTTCGGTACCGTGCATTGCCCTTTCTCACATCAAGAGTTGGCGCAAACTTCGCCGGTGCATCCAAACCCCGTTATATGATACGCTCTATCACACATAAGCCTCTTTATATCTTCCTCAAAACAGCCACCATACCTACCTATCATGGCATTTCCATAGCCATTCCGAGATATATTGCCATGCAACTTCCACCGTTCCGTTTTTATGACACACATCATCATTGTCATATTGCTTTGCGTGATCATATAGCTGACATAGTATTTGTGGCTCAGCCACCGTTCATCATTTTTTATACATTTTACGCTAGTGTCATTGCACATCCTGGTACACTGCCAGAGGCATTCATATAGAGTCATATTTTTGTTCTAGTTTCGAGTTGTAATTTTTTGAGTTGTAAGTAAGTAGAAGTATGATGATCATCATTATTAGAGCATTGTCCCAGTGAGGAAATAAAAAAAAGAGGCCAAAAAGAGCCCACGAAAAAAATGAATGAGAGAAAAGGAGAGAAGGGGTAGTGTTACTATCCTTTTCCATACTTGTGCTTCAAAGTAGCACTATGTTTTTCATATAGAGAGTCTCCTATTTTGTCACTTTCATATACTAGTGGGAATTTTTCATTATAGAACTTGGCTTGTATATTCCGATGATGGGCTTCCTCAAATGCCCAAGGTCTTCATGAGCAAGCAAGTTGGATGCACACCCACTTAGTTTTCATGTTGAGCTTTCATACACTTATGGATCTTAGTGCATCCGTTGCATGGCAATCCCTACTCCTCGCATTGACATCAATTGATGGGCATCTCCATAGCCCGTTGATTAGCCTCGTCGATGTGGGACTCTCTTCTTATTTTTGACTTCCCCTTATTAATCTCTACCACCATACCCTATTCCACCCATAGTGCTATATCCATGGCTTGCGCTCATGTATTGCGTGGGGGTTGAAAAAGCTGAAGCACGTTAAAAAGTATGAACCAATTGCTCGGCTTGTGATCGGGGTATTGCATGATAAATATTTTATGTTAAGAAGATGGAGCATGACAGAATTATATGATTTTGTAGGGATAACTTTTTTAGCATTTTTTATTTTGAAAGACATGATTGTTTGTTAGTATGCCTGAGTATTGATGTCTTTATATCAAACTATAGACTATTGCTTTGAATCATTCGGATCTTATTATTCATACCGTAAGAGAGATTACATGATGAAACATGATATGTAGCATTCCACATAAAAAATTCTGTTTTTATCATTTACCTACTCGAGGACGAGCATGAATTAAGCTTGGGGATGCTTGATACGTCTCCAACGTATCTATAATTTTTGATTGTTCCATGCTATTATAGTATCAATCTTGGATGTTTTATATGCAATTATATGCCATTATATATCATTTTTTGGGACTAACCTATTAACCCAGTGCCCAGTGCCAGTTGCTGTTTTTTGCTTGTTTTTGTCTTTTCAGAAAATCATTAGCAAAAAGAGTCCAAACGAGAAAAAAACTTTGGATTAATTTTTTCTGGACCAGAAGAGACTCACGAAGCTTTGGGAGAAGACCAGAGGAGTCACGAGGAGGCGGCAAGCCTGGAGGGCGCGCCCAGGGGGGTAGGCGCGCTCCCCAGGCTTGTGGGCCCCTCGTAGCCCCTCCTGACCTAATTCCAGCGCTATAAATTCCCAAATATTCCCAATATACCAGAAAGACAGAAGATAAAACCTTTCCGCCGCCGCAAGCCTCTGTTCTTCCGCGATCCCATCTGGAGGCCTTTTCCGGTACTCTGCCGGAGGGGAATCGATCACGGAGGGCTTCTTCATCAACCATGTTGCCCCTCCGATGATGTATGAGTAGTTTACCACAGACCTACGGGTCCATAGCTAGTAGCTAGATGGCTTCTTCTCTCTCTTTGATCTTCAATACCATGTTCTCCTCGATGTTCTTGGAGTTCTATCCGATGTAATCTTCTTTTGCGGTGTGTTTGTTGGGATCCGATGAATTGTGAGTTTATGATCAGATTATTCATGAGAAATATTTGAGTCTTCTCTGAGCTCTTTTATACATGATTATTATAGCTTTGTATTTCTCTTTGATCTATCGATTTGGTTTGGCCAACTAGATTGGTTTATCTTGCAATGGGAGAGGTGCTTTGTGATGGGTTCAATGTTGCAGTGCTCAATCCCAGTGACAGAAAGGGACATGACACGTATTTGTATTGTTTCCATTAAGGATAAAAAGATGGCGTTTAATCATATTGCTTGAGGTTACTTTGTCTACATCATGTCATCTTCATTAAGGCGTTACTCTGTTTCATACTTAATACCCTAGATGCATGCTGGATAGCGGTCGATGGGTGGAGTAATAGTAGTAGATGCAGGCAGGAGTCGGTCTACTTGTCTCGGACGTGATGCCTATATACATGATCATTGCCATGAATCTGTCATAATTATTTGCTTTTCTATCAATTGCCCAACAGTAATTTGTTTACCCACCGTATGCTATGTGTTCGAGAGAGAAGCCTCTAGTGAAAACTATGGCCCCCGGGTCTACTTTTATCATATATTAAAACCAAAAATACCTTGCTGCAATTTATTTACTTTTATTTTATTTAGTATTTTAGTTTATCTATCTATCACTATCAGAATTAGTCCTTGCAAATAATAGCTAAGAGGATTGACAACCCTCTTATTTGCGTTGGGTGCAAGTGTTTGCTTTTGTGTGTGCAGGTGTGTTTAATGGGATTTTGCTTGGTTCTCCTACTGGATTGATAACCTTGGTTCTTAACTGAGGGAAATACTTATCTCTACTATACTGCATCATCCTCTCCTCTTCGGGGAAATACCAACGTAGTCTATAAGTAGCAAACATAAATATCATGAAGGCTGCGTTGGTTTTGATTCAACTACATGTGTGAACATGTGCCAAGTCAAGCCACTTGAATTATTCAGAGGAGGATACCATACTAACATACTACATCACAACCATTTTAATGCATGTTAACACACAAGATAAATCATTATCCACTCCTAGCTATTTAAGCATGGCATGAGTAACTATAATCTCTAATTGTCATCAGAAATATGTTTACTCATAATATGCCGAATCAAGATCGACTGAGTTAAACATATTTACAAAAACAAAAACAAGAAGAGTTCATACCAGCTTTCCTTCATCGCAATCACTTCATCAAATCATCGTCATTATTGCCTTTCACTTGCACGATCGAATGATGTGAAAATAATAATAGTGCAAGTGTGCCGTGGACTAAGCTGGAATCTGCAAACATTTTATTCAAAGGAGAAGACAAGGTAATATTGGCTCTTCGGTGAATCAACAATACAACATATACGAGCCACTTTAACAATTCTACCATAATCTTCTCCATATGATGACTCAACTAAAAGAAAAGAATTTCAAGGAAACACACTGAAATATTTTTGGAGTTTTAGTTTTTCTGAAGAAAGCAAACTAACGAAGGAAAAACGAAAAGCAAGAAAAACTATTTACATGGGAGAACTCCCAACAAACAAAAGAAGAAACGAGAAATCTTTTTGGGTTTTCTTTTAATACTACAAACTAACTAAACAAGAAAGAAAAACCGAAAAGAAGCGAGAAATATTTTTGGGTTTTCTAAGTTTTTCAAACACACAAGAAGAAAGCGAAAAAAAACTAACATGGATATACAATGAAAGAGGATGAACACCGACAACTGGAATGAATGTGTGGTACATGAATGTAATGTCGGTGAGAAATACGTACTCCCCCAAGCTTAGGCTTTTGGCCTAACTTGGTCTATGGCCACTGCTGGCCTGTATAGAACTCGTGGAGGTAGTTTGGGTTATACTCCATCGCAGCTGCCAACGCCTGGCGGGCTGCCTCATTCTTGCGGGCAGTCTTCTCTGCCGTCTCGTACGCCTTAGCCTCCTCCTCAAGTATAAAATATCTCTATTTTTCCTGAAAGTTGAAGAAGGCAGGAGCAGGCAAAGTAATACGGATAACACGATGCTTATTAAAGATTAGCCTGTATCAAAATGGTGAGGTGTTCCTTTCGAGAAACTTATGATGCTCCATAGCCTCATAATCAAGGTAACTAGGTGGCAACAGGGTAACATTTCCTTTTATGGGTATACCAAGATAAGTAGCTAAATGAGTAGCATAGATTCTACCAAAAAGATCACCATCAAGAGCATTATGATGTAAACGACGTGCAATGATAGCCCCCATATTAAATTTTCTATCCCTCATTACCGCACTTTTAAGGATGCTTAAGTCAGGTGCACACAGGGTACTAAGATCATGTTTGCCATTGATGCATCTACCTATGAACAGAGCAAAATAATGAATGGCAGGAAAATGAATGCTCCCAACTCTAGCTTGTGTTATGCCTCTAGTTTCACCTTGAGTAATACTCATGAGAAAATCATTGCAATCAGATTTGCGAGGTTCAAGGCAAGTTCCCCAAGAGGGAATTCTACAAGCATCACTAAATTCCTGAACGGTCATGCGAAAAGAATTTTCATATAAGTCAAACATAACATCATGAGAGGAACGGTGAGATACATACCTGAATTTCCGCACAATGGAATTAGTGAGATCGGCATTGTGCACGTACATATCAAATTCTTCCTTGAAACCGGCTCGTATCATGAAGGCATCGGATGGCCATTCGCATGCTCTCACGAGGGCATCCCGCGGTGGTTCGAGGTCCGGCTCACGTATTGCAAGCCTTGGTGAGCTCTTGCTCGATGACCACCCATGGAATACCTTCCTAAACATTTTCTTTTCTCTGAAAAAATTCTGAAATTTAGTCCCCAAAATAAAAGTGAACAAAACTCAACAAAATTGATAGCAACTACTCCCACAAGTATCTAGAGGCTATATCATGCATCAAAACTACTTTGGACCATACAAATTCAACATGCAAGCTCATATACATGGTCACCATAGCAGCAAAAATTTGCAAAACATAAAGCACTAGAACAAAAACTAATTGGAGCATTGGAGGAGTCACATACCAAGGAGTAATTCCTCGAAACAGTTTTAGAAATGGAGCTCCGAGGAAGGAGATCGAAAATCGCACAAAAATGAGCAAGAACACGGGCTAGGAGGCAAGTTTGATTTTTTCTGGAGGTGGAAGAAGGTGTTGGACTGGTGCACTAAGTGAGGGGGTCCTTGTGGGACCCACAAGCGCACTAGGCGCGCCCAGGGGTGTGTTCAGTGCCAAAAATTCTTAAATATGATAGAAAAAGTCATACTAAATTTTCATGTCATTCCGAGAACTTTTATTTTCTGGACATTTTTTTATTGCACAGATAATTCAGAAAACAGGATAATCATGGCATTCTACTTTATTGAACTTCAAATAACAGAGAGTAAATAAAAGGTACAGTATGTTGTGCTTACTAAATTCATCGACCACATGCCCCTCAAAAAGAATCCATTAATAAGGTTGATCAAGTCTTATTAACAAACTATTTCTGAGTAACATGAAACCAAAGAATTTTCGTATAACACTAGGTTACCTCAATGGGGATATGCATTTCCCCAACAATAAGAACCTCATATTTCTTTTTGACGCTCGGAAGAGGAAATTCAAAACCTCCAATAGTGATTGTCGCAATTTTTTCAATGGAGTTGATACTATTCACTAAACTTTGTTTCTTCGGGAAGTATACCGTATGTTCATTACCATTGACATGAAAAGTGACCTTGCTTTTGTTGCAATCAATAACAACCCCTGCAGTATTCAAAAAGGGTCTACCAAGGATGATCGACATACTGTCGTCCTTGGGCATATCCAGAATAACAAAGTCTGTCAAGATAGTAACATTTGCAACTATAACGGGAACGTCCTCACCAACTCCAATAGGTATAGCAGTTGATTTATTAGACATTTGCAAAGATATTTCAGTAGGTGTCAACTTATTTAAATCAAGTCTTCTATATAAAGAGAAAGGCATAACACTAACACCGGCTCCTAAATCACATAAAGCAGTTTTGACATAACTTCTTTTAATGGAGCATGGTATAGTAGGTATTCTTGGGTTTCCTAACTTCTTATGTACTTCTCCCTTAAAAGAATAATTTGCAAGCATGGTGGAAATTTAGCATCAGGAATCTTCCTTTTATTAGTGATAATATCTTTCATGTATTTAGCATATGGAGGCATTTCAAAATATCCGTCAAACGTGTTCTCAAAAAGACTGACCTAAGCATCGATAACCCACAAGTGTAGGTGATCAATTGTAGCTTTTTTGATAAATAAGAGTGTCGAACCCAACGAGGAGCTAAAGGTAGAATTTATATTCTCTTCAAGTTCTATCGACCACCGATACAACTGTACGCACACTTAACGTTTGGTTTACCTACAACAAGTATGAAACTAGAAGTACTTTGTAGGTGTAAGGATAAGTTTGTAAGAATAAAACTAGAAGTACTTAGCAGGAATAAAACTAGGAGTAATTTGGAAGATAATAAAAGTTAGTTGTTTAGTAGCAACCTTTTTGTAACACAAGAGAAGGATTTGTCCCTAGGCAATTGATAACTAGACCGGTAATCATTATTGCAATTTTATATGAGGGAGAGGCATGAGCGAACATACTTTCCGTACTTGGATCATATTCACTTATGATTGGTACTCTAGCAAGCATCCGCAACTACTAAAGATCATTAAGGTAAAACCCAACCATAGCATTAAGTAACAAGTCCTCTTTACTCCCATACGCAACAACCCCTTATCGGGTTTGTGTTTCCGTCACTCGCACAACCCACTATAAGCGAATTATGAAAGTATTGCAACACCCTACAGCGGTAATCCCACACGCTTGCGTGACATGGAGGGCACGATAGGGCAGCACCAAAATAAAACATACAACTCAAACCAATCATGATCATCAATCAACCCATAGGACAAAATGAATCTACTCAAACATCATAGGATTGCCACACATCATTGGCTAATAATATATAGCATGAAGCATCATGTTCAAGTAGAGATTACAGTGGGGAGAAGAGGTGTTACACCACTGCATAGAGGGGGAGAGAGTTGGTGATGATGGCGGCAAAGATGTTGGTGTAGATCGCCGTTATGATGGTTCCCCCTGCGGCACTCCGGCGCCACCGGAAGAGAGGGGGAGAGAGCCCCCCTCCTTATTCTTCTTGCTTGGACTCCCCCCTAGATGGGAGGAGGGTTTCCCCTCTGGTCCATGGCCACCATGGCTCCCGGACGACAGGAGCCCCTCCGAGATTGGATCTCTCTCTGTTTCTCTTCTGTTTCGCCTTCCTGTTTCTGGCCGAAAACCGTTTCTTATATTCCTGGAGATCTATAACTCCGATCGGGCTGAAATTTTAAGACATTTTTTCCCCGATATTATCTTTCTTGCTGCGAAAGAAGGGCTCCAACTGACTTACGAGGGATTCACAAGGCAACACGGTGCGGTCACCCCCTGGCCGCGCCCTGCTGCGTTGTGGCCACCTCGGGCACCGTCTTGCGTTGATTCTTCTTCCTAGAAATCACATATATTCCAAAATAAATCTCCATAAAATTTTATCGCATTTGGACTTCGTTTGATATGGATTTTCCGCGAAACAAAAAACATGCAAAAAACAGGAACTGGCACTGGGCACTGGATCAATATGTTAGTCTCAAAAATAATATAAAATGTTGCCAAAAGTATGTGAAAGTTGTAGAATATTGGCATGAAACAATCAAAAATTATAGATATGACGGAGACGTATCAACATCCCCAAGCTTAATTCCTGCTCGTCCTCGAGTAGGTAAATGATAAAAATATAATTTTTGATGTGGAATGCTACCTAACATAATCTTGATCATATATTAAGATACGAGTGATTCAAGGCAATAGTCTATCAATTTGATATTGAAATAATAATACAAAACATGCACGTAATTCATCATTGCCTTTCGTAATAATGAAGCTAAAGGAAACAACCTCTATACACTTAGTTGTGGTAAGCATGACACGCTCAGTCTTCCCTGCACGGATAGATCAAATCAAGAGTACCCCAGTGCCAAACCAAGCAATTGGATCATACTTTTTCACGCGCTTCAGCATTTTCAACTCCACTCAATACATGAGCATGAGCCATGGACATAGCACTATGGGTGGAATAGAATGCGGTGGTAGGGATCAATAGGAGAAGTCAAAAAGGAAGAAAGTCTCGCATCAACTCGGCAGATCAATGGACTATGGAGATGTCCATCAATCGATATCTATGCGAGGAGTAGGGATTGCCATGCAACGGATGCACTAAGAGCTATAAGTGTATGAAAGCTCAACGGAAACTAAGTGGATGTGCATCCAACTTGCTTGCTCATGAAGACCTCATGCATTTGAGGAAGCCCATCATCGGAATATACAAGCCAAGTTTTATAATGAAAATTTCCCACTAGTATATGAAAGTGACAACTCTGGAGACTCTCTATATGAAGAACATGGTGCTACTCTAAAGCACAAGTGTGGTAAAGGATAGTAACATTGCCCCTTCTCTCTTTTTCTCTCATTTTTTTCTTCATTTTTTCATTTTTTTCTTTTTTTTGATGGGCTCTTTTTGGCCTCTCTTTCTTTCTCTCTTTTTTTATTTTTCGTCCGGAGTCTCATCCCGACTTGTGGGGGAATCATGGTATCATCATCCTTTCCTCACTGGGACAATGCTCTAATAATGATGATCATCACGCTTTTATTTACTTACAACTCAATATTACAACTCAATAAAAACTATACAAGATGACTCTATATGAATGCATCTGGCAGTGTACCAGGATGTGCAATGATCTAGCGTAGCAAAGATATAAAAAAAAGGACAAGCCATGAAAATATCATGCTAGCTATCTTACGATCATGCAAAGCAATATGACAATGAATG
The DNA here is from genome assembly GCA_039707655.1 of Elymus sibiricus. Taxonomy (NCBI): domain Eukaryota; kingdom Viridiplantae; phylum Streptophyta; class Magnoliopsida; order Poales; family Poaceae; genus Elymus; species Elymus sibiricus. The sequence continues at coordinate 339,915,166 of CM077666.1, read as the reverse complement.
CTCAAGTCATGTATATGATGATGATGGAAGTTGCATGGCAATATATCTCGGAATGGCTATGGAAATGCCATGATAGGTAGGTATGGTGGCTGTTTTGAGGAAGATATAAGGAGGCTTATGTGTGATAGATTGTATCATATCACGGGGTTTGGATGCACCGGCAAAGTTTGCACCGACTCTCGAGGTGAGAAAGGGCAATGCATGATACCGAAGAGGCTAGCAAATTGCGGAAGGGTGAGAGTGCGTATAATCCATGGACTCACATTAGTCATAAAGAACTCACATACTTAATGCAAAGCCTATTAGCCCTCGAAGCAAAGTACTACTCGCATGCCCCTGGGGGGAGGTTGGGAGGAGTTAACCATCGCGCGCCCCTGATCCGAACAACACAAAGACTCAATCAATGATAAATCATGCTCCGACCTCACCGCTAATGTCAGCGGGCACCACTTTACATGCGTGAGGATTTACTTGCGTAAAGACTTACTTCCCTTAACACCATTATTAATACTCAACTATAATTCTTTTACTAGCATGCCCCCATATTACCACCTCAATATCGCAAAACTATTGCAAAGAATCAAACATATCATATTCAGTGATCTACAAGTTTTATGTAGGATTTTATGACTAACCATGTGAATGACCAATTCCTGTTAACTCTCTAAATAGATATAAGTGAAGTATGGGTGTTTAATTCTTTCTACAAAAGACCATACTCTAATAAATATAAGTGAAGCAAAAGAGCATTCTATAAATAACAGTTTTCCAAATGTAGAGAAACAGGCATCCAAACTTCAAATGATATAAGTGAAGCACATGAAGCATTCTATAAAGCCGTACTCAAAAGATATAAGTGAAGTGCAAAGAGCATTCTATAAATCAACCAAGGACTATCTCATACCAACATGGTGCATAAAAGAAAAGGGAAAAATAAACACAAAAGACGCTCCAAGAATTTACGCATATCATGTGAACAAAACAAAAACCGAAACATACCGATAATTGTCGAAGAAGAAAGATGGGATGCCTTCCGGGGCATCCCCAAGCTTAAACGCTTGAGAATCCTTGAATATTTACTTGGGGTGCCTTGGGCATCCCCAAACTTGAACTCTTGCCTCTCCTTATTCTTCTCATATCGATACCTCCTCGATCTTCGAACACTTCATCCACACAAAACTTAACCAAACTTTTTATTAGAGAGGTTAGTACATATAACATCAAATCCCATCATGTCCTGCTGTAACATTATTGTATAATTATAATCAAACATTACCCACTGTATGCTATCACAATTCTATGGCTCCCAAATCAATGGGGCTCAACAAGATTTCAAACATACGAAAATAAAGAAACTATAACAGCAATCTATGAAAACAGGACAGTCTGTAAAGATGCAGATGAAACATATAATTATGTAACTCCAAATTTCTGAAAAATTAGGAAATGATAAAAAATTTGCATAGAAGCACTGTGTAAAATTTTCAGAATTTTTGCACGTTCCAGTAAATTATCAAAATTCAAGCACTACAGCAAAAGTTTCTGTTTTTTCACAGCACACACCAAACAAGCAATTTAAACATCCTAAAGGTAAATCTTGGCACATTATTTTTATAATACAATGGATTTGTACAAGGGGATAATTATTTTTGTTGAACATTTTCTGTAATCCAGATTCACAAAGTTTCCATGGGCATGAACAAAGTTCAAGGACGTCCCCCGCTTCAACGGTGTTCGTCTTTCTCACTTTCACTTTTCTTTTTGAAAAGTTTTAGGTTCCCCTGTATATTTTTTTTGTTTTTAAACTTTTGAAAAGGACACAACTGAATAAAATGACTCTCTAAAACTTTCGGGTTGTCTCCCAGGTAGCTCTTTCTTTAAAGCCATTAAGCTAGGCATAAAGTGCTCAAGTAATCGGTCCACCCGGATCCCAATGTATATCAAAGCCAATTTTAATTAACAATGATTTGTAATTTAGTAGTGAGCACAAAGCAACATATATCATGCAATGACGAAGTCTAACTCTCTTCCTATGCATCGGCATGTCATAAAAGAACAATTCATGCACACATAGTAAAGGCCGATACATAGTATAAGCAGTTTCTTGCAATTTTATCGTATTGGAAACATAGAGAGGTGGAGATGTAGTTCCTCTCTCATAATAATTGCAATTAGGAGCTGCAAGCACATGCATATTATATCCATTAAAATCATCATGTGTAATAGTAAAACGCAACCCATCAATATAATCCTTAATAAGCGCAAACTTCTCCGATATAGTGTAGTTGGGAGAATTCAAAAAGATAATAGGACTATCATGTGTGGGTGCAATAGCAACAATTTCATTCTTAACATAAGGAACTATAGCAAGTTCATCTCCATAAGCATCATTCAAATTGGCATCATGGCCACAAGCATAGCAAGCATCAATTTCATCAAAAAGGGATATTTCAAATGAATCCTAGGGATCATAGCAATCATCCTTCGGTAAGCACGAAGGGAAATTAAACAATGTATGAGTTGAAGAGTTACTCTCATTAGAAGGGTAGCTAAACCGCTCTTCCTCCTTTTGTTCTTCGCTCTCCTCGTCATCTTTTTCATCTAATGAGCTCACAGTTTCAGCAATTTCTTCCTCCATAGGTTCCTGCAAAACATTAGTCTCCTCTTGGACAGCGGAGGCATCCTCAATATATTCTTTAACATAAGCATTAGAAGCATAGTTTTCATAACAATATTTAAGTATGGCAAAATTTTCAGATTCGTAAAGAGTAGCATCATACTTTTCAATCAAAGAAGCAATTTCATAAGCACCCTTAAAGGAAACAAATTCTTCAATTTGTTCAATATCATAGTAACTATAAACACCTTTGGCATAAGAAGATAAGATTTCATTATCATTAAACTAACAATGGTAGGGAAGGTGTTTTTTAGGGTCTTCAGAACAACAAGTAAAATCATATATTTCGCATAAATTCCAAGCATAGCATTGCAAACAATTAATTTGATACCTTAAAAGTTTCCCTTTTTGAGACAAGCGGTGTCGCACAAAATAAGCATGCTCATCTAATGATTTTCCCTCAACTAAGCTAGTTGGGTTTTCAGCACGAGCACAAAGGGATCGAAGATGATCCAAGTAGAAAGCTTCAGCAGTATGAAAGATTTTGGGTAGTTCTTCAACCATTGGGTTAGCAAGTACAACTAATTTATTTGGTATTTTACATTTCCTACCCATAACTAAACATAGAAAACAAGAGCACAAAATAAAAAAGTACTTAGTGATAAAGCAAACAAGCACACATGAGAATATTCCCCCTACGCTATTGCTCCCCGGCAACAGCGCAAGAAAAAGGTCTTGATAACCCACAAGTGTAGGGGATCAATTGTAGCTTTTTTGACAAATAAGAGTGTCGAACCCAACGAGGAGTTAAAGGTAGAATTTATATCCTCTTCAAGTTCTATCGACCACTGATACAACTCTATGCACACTTAACATTTGCTTTACCTAGAACAAGTATGAAACTAGAAGTACTTTGTAGGTGTAAGGATAAGTTTGCAAGAATAAAACTAGAAGTACTTAGCAGGAATAAAACTAGGAGTAATTTGCAAGATAATAAAAGTTAGTTGTTTAGTAGAAAGCTTTTTGTAACACAAGAGAAGGATTTGTCCCTAGGCAATTGATAACTAGACCGGTAATCATTATTGTAATTTTATATGAGGGAGAGGCATGAGCTAACATACTTTCCATACTTGGATCATATGCACTTATGATTGGAACTCTAGCAATCATCTGCAACTACTAAAGAACATTAAGGTAAAACCCAACCATAGCATTAAGTAACAAGTCCTCTTTACTCCCATATGCAACAACCCCCTTACTCGGGTTTGTGTTTCCATCACTCACGCAACCCACTATAAGCGAATTATGAACGTATTGCAACACCCTACAGCGGTAATCCCACACGCTTGCGCGACATGGAGGGCACCATTGGGCAGCACCAAAATAAAACATACAACTCAAGCCAATCATGATCATCAATCAACCCATAGGACAAGACAAATCTACTCAAACATCATAGGATTGCCACACATCATTGGGTAATAATATATAGCATGAAGCACCATGTTCAAGTAGAGATTACAGTGGGGAGAAGAGGTGTTACACCGCTGCATAGAGGGGGAGAGAGTTGATGATGACGGCGGCGAAGATGTTGGTGTAGATCGCCGTCACGATGGTTCCCCCAGCGGCACTCCGACGCCACCGGAAGAGAGGGGGAGAGAGCCCCCCTCCTTCTTCTTCTTGCTTGGACTCCCCCCTAGATGGGAGGAGGGTTTCCCCTCTGGTCCATGGCCGCCATGGCTCCCGAAGGGCAGTAGCTTCGAGATTGGATCTCTCTCTGTTTCGCCTTCCTGTTTCTGGCCGAAAACCGTTTCTTATATTCCTAGAGATCCGTAACTCCAATCGGGCTGAAATTTTAACATGATTTTTTCCAAATATTATCTTTCTTGTGGCAAAAGAAGGGCTCCAACCGACTGACGAGGGAGTCACAAGGCAACATGGCACGGCCACCCCCCTGGCCGCGCCCTGTTGCCTTGTGGCCACCTCGGGCACCGTCTTGTGTTGATTCTTCTTCTCAAAAATCACATATATTCCAAAATAAATCTCCGTAAAATTTTATCGCATTTGGACTTCGTTAGATATGGATTTTCTGCAAAACAAAAAACATGCAAAAAATAGGAACTGGCACTGGGCACTGGATCAATATGTTAGTCCCCAAAATAATATAAAATGTTGCCAAAAGTATGTGAAAGTTGTAGAATATTGGCATGAAACAATCAAAAATTATAGATACGACGGAGACGTATCAAGCATTTCAACAAAGCGTTCAAAATCCTCCTCATCCTTATTTTTTGGAGGTTTACTAGGAAAAGGCATGGGTTTTTGAACCCATGGTTCTTTTTCTTTACCATGTTTTCTAGCAATGAAATCTATTTTATCATATCTTTTATTCTTCGGAGGTGGGTTATCAAGATCAATAGCAGGTTCTATCACTACATCATTATCAAGTTCTTTATCATTGTTTGGTTGAGCATCATCATTATTATCATTAGGTGGATGTTCATTACCAGATTGTGTGTCAGCATCAGAAATAGAAACATCATTATGATTCTCGGAAGGTTTTTCTATCACAGGTTCACTAGAAGCATGCGAAGTTTTATCATTTTTCTTTTTCTTTTTCTTCTTAGATGAACTAGGTGCATCAACATTAATTCTTTGGGAATCTTGCTCAATTCTTTTAGGATGACCTTCAGGATATAGAGGTTCCTGAGTCATTCTACCTCCTCTAGTCACAACTCTAACAACACGATCATTCATTCTATTATTCATTTCATTAAGCAAATCATTTTGTGACTTAGAGACTTGTTCTAACTGAGTATGAACCATGGATGAATGTTTAGTTAAACCTTTAATATCATTAGCAATCCTAAACATCAAGTCACTCAAGCGATCAATCATAATAGCATTCCATTTCAATTGATTGCTAACATACATATTAAAATTCTCTTTCTTAACAATGTAATTATCATATTCATCCAGGCATTGACTAGCAGATTTATTGTAAGGCATATCACCTTCATCGAATCTATAAAGATAATTTACCTTTACTACCTGTGTCGGGCTATCGAGTCCATGTATTTCTTCAATAGGTGGTAAATTCTTAACATCTTCAGATTTAATACCCTTTTCTTTCATAGATTTCTTGGCTTCTTGCATATCTTCTGGACTGAGGAATAGAATACCTCTCTTCTTTGGAGTTGGTTTAGGTGGTGGTTCGGGAAGTGTCCAATCATCGGCATTCTTTAACATATTGCTCAATAGTTCTTCAGCCTGTCAAGCAGTTCATTCCCTGAAAACACAGCCAGCACAACTATCTAGGTAGTCCCTAGAAGCATCGGTTAGTCCATTATAAAAGATATCAAGTATTTCATTTTTCTTAAGAGGATGATCAGGCAAAGCATTAAGTAATTGGAGAAGCCTCCCCCAAGCTTGAGGGAGATTCTCTTCTTCAATTTGCACAAAGTTAAATGTTTCCTACAAGGCAGCTTGTTTCTTATGAGCAGGAAAATATTTTTCAGAGAAGTAATATATCATATCCTGGGGACTACGCACAGAACCAGGAGCAAGAGTATTAAACCATTTCTTAGGATCACCCTTTAATGAGAAAGGAAACAACTTAAGAATATAGTAGTAGCGAATTTTTCCTCATGAGCAAATAGGGTGGCTATATCATTCAATTTGGTAAGGTGTGCCATAACAGTTTCAGACTCATAACCATGAAAAGGATCAGATTCTACCAAAGTAATTAACTCAGGATCAACAGAGAATTCATAATCCTTATCAGTAACAAAGATAGGAGAAGTAGCAAACTTAGGATCATATTTCATTCTCTCTATCATAGCTTTTTCTTTCAGCTTACTCAGTAATTTCTAAACATCATGTAGCTATCTCCCCATCCATAACATAACCATCAGGTATTTTAGGCATTTCAACCCTAGTAGGAGAGCTAGGCATAATAGGTGAATCATAATTTTCATCAGTTTTAGCATTCTCAATTTCTTTAGCTTTAGCAATTTGTTCATCAAGGAATTGTGACACCCTGGTTTTCGCTCCTTGTTTTTTTCCTTCGCGGGATTGGACTCCCGTCTTTTTTTCCGATGTTATCGGATTTTCTCTCGCTCTTACGTATATGAAGATGGTCATTTAGCCTTGCCTTCCCTATCCAACCAGAGATTCTCTCCAGTCCAACCTTGCCACTCAAACTTCATTCTCAGGATTTTGCCGCCGAAACCCTACCCTTCGAGTTACCGGACGGGAAACCCTAATTCCTTCCGTTACAAAGGAACCCCAATTTTCTTTGCTATGTTGTCTCCCAAACTTTTCCCAGAGACTCTCCTATATCTATAAACCCTGGATATACAAAAATATTGCCAATCCATTTGCAATATTTTTCATTTAAAATTAATTCCTTTTTCTGCCATTTAAAGGAATTAAATCCAGGAAAATATCTATCCATCTCCAAAGCTCATGAAAACTTGTGGAGATATTCTTTGTGATCATATTGAGCTCCCATAAAAATATTGGCCATAATTAAATAAGGGAAATTGCATTTTCCTATTTAAAGCCAATATTGCATTTTGGCCACTTTCCAAAGGAACTACCATTTTGGTAGCCAGGAAAAATCCCAAATAATTTGTGGAGCTTCTCCTATCCATATCTTCACCATTTCCATCAAGATCCCAAGTTCCACAGTTCAAAGTTTGACAACATCATCCAGTTCTTGTTTCTGGACCTATTTTGAGTTTGTGAAGCAACTATATTTTATATTGCTTCAAAATTCTTGAAATTAATCCAGGACCTCACATTCCCTATATGATGTGAGCATGCAAAAATTCATAACATTTTATCTAGCCAATTTCTCCCAAAAATTCCATCTAGTTTCTGTCCAGCAGGAAGCTCTGTGAAGGAAGTACTTTCATAGGGCATCCAAATGAGCTGAAATTTTTCCAGTACCTCCATACTTCCAAATCATTACTATACACAAAAATTCAGTTCATTTCACCAATCCAGTTGATCACAACATCAAAATCCAGTTTCTAGACCAAATGTTGCATTATGAAGGAAGTGCATGCAAACCTGGTCCAAATGGCCTCAAATTTTGCCAGCATCCACTCCTTTCTACCACATTTCAACTTGACAACATCTCTGTTCCATTCATCAAATGGTTTCACCCCAGTAAGGTCTCCAAGATTCTATCCAGAAGATGTTCTGGATCATTCTGATCAACATAGATCCCTCCCAACCTCTCCAGTGGCTAATCCTATCCATTCGAGCAGTGAAGGACCTGTTGGACAAGGTGTGACAGGCAGACGCGGGCCAGAACGTGCCATTGCCGTGGTGACCACGCCATGGACAAGGCCAAACACGCGCTCTGCGCACTGACGGCGTCTGGTCGCGTCGGGCAGGCCAACTGAGGCCGCCGTGGCTTGTCCACTGGTGCCGACCTGCTTCCCCGTCGTCCACGTACCCCTTCCCGGTCACTTCCCCCTCCGTTCTCTTCCCCACCGTTCCGCGACGAGCGCCGCCGTACGCCACTGTTCGTCCACTGTCGCCGCCGTATCCGGCCAAGCCGAGGCTTCCCGAGCACGCCAGCGCAGCTCCACTGCTCGCCCGTGCGGCTCCCCGACGCTGGAACCAGCTAGCCACGCCTCTCGTAAGCTCCAGTCGCCAGCCAGCTCACCCGAACGGCCGTGCTCATCCGCTCGGCCGGCCGGCTATAAAAGCCGTGACCCGAGCCTCCCCGAGCACCTCGCAGCCTCCTCTTCCCTCCCTTGCTTCTGCCCGAGTCCCAGCCCCGAGCAGCCGTGCCCACTGGTGCCCAAATCGTTGGCGAGCTCCGCCACAGCCACTGCTCGGCCTCGCCCGAATTCGTGGCGCCTAGGCCGTCCCCACCCCACCTCGCCTCCTCTCCCGACCACCACCACCACCACGACGCCCTCCACGCCTTCATTTCGCTCCGGGGAAGGCCGTAGCCTTGACCTCGAGCTCACCACCACCGCCGTCCACCTCCACCCTCGCCCACCCGCTACAGAGCCTCCCCGTCGCCGCCATGGGTACCCACCGGCACGGCTCGGAGCGCTGCATCCATCCCCCTCATCACCGTGAGCCCGCGCCCACCAGAGCGGCAGCAACGCCGGCGACCAGAGCCCCTGTTGCTCCCCGGCGAGAGAAAGAAGGAAGAAGAGGACGGATGAGAGAGAAGCAGCGCGGGCCCCACCCGTCAGTGGCTTAGCCACGGGCCCGCCCGCTTAAGTGGACGCGCACGCGCCTAAATACGTTTTCCTACTAGGGAAACGTACTGTGGAGAAGATGTTTTCTTCTTTGGAAAACGCTTCGACTCATAAAACGTTTTCTCTACAGGAAAACGTATTTCCAGAAAAGGCGCCAGCCGCAGTGCTGTCAGGGACCCTGATGCAATTATTTATTTTACAAATCAGTCCCTGGCAGTCAAACCCTCATATCTTTTTGCTCGCAACTCCGATTCAGGTGAATCCAACGCTCACGTTCTCTATTCGTCGAGCCCGTTCCGCTGGTACCCTTTTCACAATGTTTACACATTCTAAAAAGGACCATTTTACCCCTGCCCTATATTCAGCCCCTCTGAGAGGGAACCTTTCCGGCAAATTTTTCCGCGAGGTGATCGCACTCCTCTCCGGTGAATCCATCGACCCCCAGGCAAGCCGACCATCTGATATATGCCCTAAAGCATTACTCTGTGCTATTCTTGCGTGTTTAATTAATGAAAATGTTTGTGCTAGAAATAATTAAACGCCTGATAGTCTGTATTACTGCTTGCATTACTTGCTAGTATTCACCATATTATCGCACTAGTGGCTCGTAGGTGACAATATGGAGATAGGTTGTTATGTTTTCATTGTGCATTACTACTGTTGTTGCAATAATAAAGAATGTGACTCAATAATGACAATGACCTCCTTCGTCGGCTGGATCGAGTCATAGTGCCACCGAACCGAGCTCATCAAGTGCAGCCACACTTGCCTTTATGGGAAGGCCCTAGCCTGGTCTATTGTCTTGCCTCTTGTCGGTACCTCCAAAGAGGGGAGGTTATGCGTGCGTGTTACCCTGGTCCAGTAGGCGGCGATAACCTTGTGAGCCCAGGTTATTTGCGCGCGGTCCCTGTTTGGGACAGTTTAGTTTGGCCACGACGCTGGCAGGTGTCATGAGTGACACAGGGGCCACCCAGGACATGACCCGGAAGGGGTATGGTTGTTGGTGGGACCGTAAGAGTGCCAGGCAATAGACAAGTTTTGTTGGAGCAGCACCGGTCCACCCGAATGGGAGCATGTACTGATGTATGAGACTAAGAGCACCATAGTATGGGTAAAGTGCGCAACCTCTGTAGGGTGTAAATCTATTCGAATAGCCGCGTCCTCAGTCATGGGACACAGTTCGTACTAGGTCACACTATTTGGTCTGTGTCGAGTCTGGAGGAACAAACTACATAATGTTGTTGCTGAGAATGAACCAGAGAAGGGTAAGGCATGTCAGACTTGCAGTGCGGATGCATGGACATTGGATGATGTCAGGGATATGAATGTTAGCCATGCGATGGCTATGAGATGAGTGGTCGAATGACCGCAAGGGGTAGATTGGATTTGGATATGATTTGGATTAGATCATGAGAAGGTTTGGAGTATGAATTCATTTCTCAATATGCTTTATCCTCGTCATGTTGTTTTTACTTCAACAATAATATTGCTAGATAATCCTGCTATGACATGATAATAATAATGTTGGATAGTTAAACCATAATAGTTAATTTTGCTATAAGAATTGATGCATGCTTGAATGCCATGGATTGCTTTGCTTGGTGTATATGTTGGTTTGGTTTGCTTGCGAGTACATTCAAAAGTACTCAGCGGCCTTCAATGTGGCCAGGTTCACCTAAGGATCCGACATCCACTAGCGAGGAGCCGGAGTGTTCGCGGGCTAGAAGAGTAACCCAGTCAGATCCCTGTGGATTGGAGCCGCACCAAGACCATGCTGCCTTAGATAGAGCTTTTCCGCTGCCATCACCCTTGTAAAATATCATGTAAGACTTATATATCCATTAATAGAAATGCCTATGTTCATGATACTTGTTGTAAACACGCATGCCAGAGTGATTTCCTGGGCTGGTGTGTGCGGCGACCGTCTGGCTACAGTGGTAATCAGGCGGGGCGCCACAACGGTTGGTATCAGAGCCAGGCTGACTGTAGGTTACCCTAGCCGGATTTCATTGCCTCTTGATCAGTAGAAAGCCCCGATGGATTTCAGCCATCTTTGCCAAACTGGCACGGATACTATCGATCATAAGGCAACCCCATAGGTTTTTGGCTCCATCAGACCCCAACTCTCATGGCCTTTGCCTCCGGTGGTAAACGTTTGCACCAGGCAACAAACCGTGAGCCCTGAACCCTTAGGTAAACCAGATATCCCCACCTTGCTTGCTAACCATGGCATTTCTCTCCTTAAATCCAGTTTCCTTTGGGAAACGCCTATAAATTCCATCTTTCCCCGACAACCCTAGGATCGTTGACTAAGCCACTTTGGCTATGGTCATGCGTCAAGTTTGATGTTCCCTAAGGAAGTAGTAGAAGCTCGACACCAATTGCTACCAGGAGCATTTTGTGGTTTGCTTCTAAGTCCTTAAAGGTGCATCGAGTGCGCTAGGCTAGTTATACTAGTGGATCTTCGGCCACATGTGTAAGGTCCGCAAAACTTGAGCTTTATTTGCTTTGTAGTATTCTTCTTGGGTTTTTCGCAATTCTTGCTTCTTTTCGCGATTTCGTTCTGTCACTCCGACTGGATCCATCCGCAAGTGCCGTCAACAAGACCAGCATACAACTTGGATACTACCCAATAATCCAAACTCAGACGATTCAAGTCAACCACATGATATTCAGAATATCAACCCCAGAACTGCCAAGAATGAAGAATGGGTCAGAAGCAGAATCTGTGTGCAACAGACAAGGCCAGAATATACCTGAGGGATTTTGCCTCAGAACAGAGCACACCTGAGGCACAGTCAAATGAGCTATCGGGAATGGACACCAGCAAGAACAAATTATTCCATCCTCGATACAAGGATTATTTTAGTCAGTGGGGTGAACCTTGAGTTTTTCTCAATGGACTCAAGAATCATTTATTACCCACAGAAGACATGTTTCAAGAATGTGAACGTGCTGAGAGCAACAACAAAACCCTGGTAAGTTAGGATATTTTGGAGTTCACCAGTGCATACACAAAATTTCCGGGCACTGTGAGCAAAGTTTGCGAGACATATGGATAAGTTCATGGCTGCCCAGAATTAATGAGAATTCCAAACACCTGGAAGCTCAGCCAAATCGAATGGAATTATTCGCCAACTGCTTACCATCGGCACACATCTGGATTAAATATCAACACGAAGTTGGCAACCGATGCAATGAGCAGACCAGCAAAAGGACTAGCGGTGTGCATGACCAACATGATATCTTCAGACAAGGTATGACCTATACCAAGTTCGGCTCCGCTATGGGTAAATTCCGGATACTTCGGAAGGAAGCCAGAATCGGCCATAGATCCGGCTGCATATCATAGTGAAAGGCCTCTGGTGTAAGAAACTCAGCCTTCCTCTGCAAGCTATCAAGAGGAGCTTACGATGCAAGACTCCCGACCTTTCTCGCTACACCATTTGGTGAGAAAATCTTCTAGGGAACGCCACTCCCACCTTCCTCAGCGTGCTACCGCGGAAAGCTTCCGGCATACGGCACCTGACCTTCCGCAGTAGGTCACATGAGGGAAAGCTTCTGGGGTACGATACCCAGCCTTCTTCGGCACACTACCCTGGCAAAAGCTTCAAGCGTAAGGAATTTAGCCTTCTTCAATACGCCATTGTGCCCACAACAATCCTGTCGGAAGCACAAACTAGTCCAGGCACACGTCTGCTTCAAAACTCAGTGGTTATGAAAGGATTTATCCTACCCTTGCATAAGTGTGAGCATGCAAACTAGTCGATCAGTTCATACGAGCCACTCGTACACGAGAATGACAGTGTTCGGAAAAACATTGGACCCATATTTCAAAGAAGAATATGAACGCAACAATCCCTACGAGATATGCAAGAGTAAGTTATGACAGGACCAAGAAGCTGTTTTGACAGATCACGACAAGTTCCCCAAAAGGAACCCTCAAGAACAAAGAAGTTTCGGATACACAACCTCCGTGATGATCAATCAAAGTAAAGCTTCACAGACAAGGTGATATTGCCAATCCTTGTCAGACCCTTGCATATACGGCCACAACAATGCAGCAAGCATGTTGTACTCCTCATGAGCATGGGTCATCAACCAAGATAAGAGGCTATGCTCCATAAGATGTGCCGAATGATAGCCAAACTATGTTCAGCTCAGTGATCATAGCAAGGACTGCAAAGGATATATATGACAGAGCCACCTCAGCGATCGAGAGAGTTTGATTGCCTATACGGAAACAAGGTGATACGGAAATAATTATTCAGTCCCAAAAATAAAAATATGGTATGGGACATGGGGAATCACTTGTTATGATACATCCCGTGTTAGCTCAGACCTCTGGACAAAGTAGCTAGCTCCAGGTCATGGAAACCAAGCTATTTGTCGATACTACGTGCTACCCACCAAGCCTAGGCAAAAAACTACCTGGAAAAAAGGTCCACTTGATAGGAAAGAGAAGGATTCAATGCAGTCATTGGAAAAGACAACATCTGAGCCATCAGAAGAGGCAGTTAAAAGGCCAGTGAACCGACGAAGACAAGACAGTTGATGGATCCAGGTCACACACAGGTATGTCCCCCTTAGCCGGGAGGTAAGCCCGGAAATCTCGAGGACGAGATTTTCTTAAGGGGGGGGGGGGTAGGTTTGTGACACCCTGGTTTTCGCTCCTTGTTTTTTTTCCTTCGCGGGATTGGACTCCCGTCTTTTTTTCGATGTTATCAGATTTTCTCTCACTCTTAGGTATATGAAGATGGTCATTTAGCCTTGCCTTCCCTATCCAACCAGAGATTCTCTCCAGTCCAACCTTGCCACTCAAACTTCATTCTCAGGATTTTGCCGCCGAAACCCTACCCTTCGAGTTACCGAACGGGAAACCCTAATTCCTTCCGTTACAAAGGAACCCCAATTTTCTTTGCTCTGTTATCTCCCAAACTTTCCCAGAGACTCTCCTATATCTATAAACCCTGGATATGCAAAAATATTGCCAAGCCATTTGCAATATTTTTCATTTAAAATTAATTCCTTTTTCTGCCATTTAAAGGAATTAAATCCAGGAAAATATCTATCCATCTCCAAAGCTCATGAAAACTTGTGGAGATATTATTTGTGATCATATTGAGCTCCCATAAAAATATTTGCCATAATTAAATAAGGGAAATTGCATTTTCCTATTTAAAGCCAATATTGCATTTTGGGCACTTTCCAAAGGAACTACCAGTTTGGTAGCTAGGAAAAATCCCAAATAATTTGTGGAGCTTCTCCTATCCATATCTTCACCATTTCCATCAAGATCCCAAGTTCCACAGTTCAAAGTTTGAGAACATTATCCAGTTCTTGTTTCTGGACCTATTTTGAGTTTGTGAAGCAACGGTATTTTACATTGCTTCAAAATTCTTGAAATTAATCCAGGACCTCACATTCCCTATATGATGTGAGCATGCAAAAATTCATAACATTTTATCTAGCCAATTTCTCCCAAAAATTCCATCTATTTTCTGTCCAGCAGGAAGATCTGTGAAGGAAGTACTTTCATAGGGCATCCAAATGAGCTGAAATTTTGCCAGTACCTCCATACTTCCAAATCATCACCATACACAAAAATTCAGCTCATTTCACCAAGCCAGTTGAGCACAACATCAAAATCCAGTTTCTGGACCAAATGTTGCATTATGAAGGAAGTGCATGCAAACCTGGTCCAAATGGCCTCAAATTTTGCCAGCATCCACTCCTTTCTACCACATTTCAACTTGACAACATCTCTGTTCCATTCATCAAATGGTTTCACCCCAGTAAGGTCTCCAAGATTCTATCCAGAAGATGTTCTGGATCATTCTGATCAACATAGATCCCTCCCAACCTCTCCAGTGGCTAATCCTATCCATTCGAGCAGTGAAGGACCTGTTGGACAAGGTGTGACAGGAAAACACGGGCCAGAACGTGCCATTGCCGTGGTGACCACGCCATGGACAAGGCCAAACGCGCGCTCTGCGCACTGACGGCATCTGGTCGCGTCGGGCAGGTCAGCTCAGGCCGCCGTGGCTTGTCCACTGGTGCCGACCTGCTTCCTTGTCGTCCACGTACCCCTCCCCGGTCACTTCCCCCTCCATTCTCTTCCCCGCCGCGCTGCGACGAGCGCCGCTGTACGCCACTGTTCGTCCACTGTCGCCGCCGTATCCGGTCAAGCCGAGGCTTCCCGAGCACGCCAGCGCAGCTCCACTGCTCGCCCGTGCCGCTCCCTGACGCTGGAACCAGCCAGCCACGCCTCTCGTAAGCTCCAGACGCTGGCCAGCTCACCCGAGCGGCCGTGCTCATCTGCTCGGCCGGCCGTTTATAAAAGCCGCGGTCCGAGCCTCCCCGAGCACTTCGCAGCCTCCTCTTCCCTCCCTTGCTTCTACCTGAGTCCCAGCCCCGAGCAGCCGTGCCCACTGGTGCCCAAATCACCGGCGAGCTCCGCCACAGCCACTGCTCGGCCTCGCCCGAATTCGTGGCACCTAGGCCGTCCCCACCCCACCTCGCCTCCTCTCCCGACCACCACCACCACCACGACGCCCTTCTCGCCTTCATTTCGCTCCGGGGAAGGCCGTAGCCTTGACCTCGAGCTCACCACCACTGCCGTCCACCTCCACCCTCGCCCACCCGCTACAGAGCCTCCCCACCGCCGCCACGGGTACCCACCGGCGCGGCTCGGAGCGCTACATCCATCCCCCTCATCACCGTGAGCCCACGCCCACCAGAGCGACAGCAACGCCGGCGACCAGAGCCCCTGTTGCTCCCCGGCGAGAGAAAGAAGGAAGAAGAGGAGGGATGAGAGAGAAGCAGCGCGGGCCCCGCCCGTCAGTGGCTTAGCCACGGGCCCGCCCGCTTAAGTGGACGCGCACGCGCCTAAATACGTTTTCCTACTAGGGAAACGTACTTTGGAGAATATGTTTTCTTCTTTGGAAAAAGCTTCGACTCATAAAACGTTTTCTCTACAGGAAAACGTATTTCCAGAAAAGGCGCCAGCCGCAGTGCTGTCAGGGACCTTGATGCAATTATTTCTTTTACAGATCAGTCCCTGGCAGTCAAACCCTCATATCTTTTTGCTCGCAACTCTGATTCAGGTGAATCCAACGCTCACGTTCTCTATTCGTCGAGCCCTTTCCGCTGGTACCCTTTTCACAATGTTTACACATTCTAAAAAGGATCATTTTGCCCCTACCCTATATTCAGCCCCTCCGAGAGGGAACCTTTCCGGCAAAATTTTCCGCGAGGTGAAAGCACTCCTCTCCGGTGAATCCATCGACCCCCAGGCAAGCCGACCATCTGATATATGCCCTAAAGCATTGCTCTGTGTTATTCTTGCGTGTTTAATTAATGAAAATGTTTGTGCTAGAAATAATTAAACGCCTGATAGTCTGTATTACTGCTTGCATTACTTGCTAGTATTCACCATATTATCGCACTAGTGGCTCGTAGGTGACAATATGGAGATAGGTTGTTATGTTTTCATTGTGCATTACTACTGTTCTTGCAATAATAAAGAATGTGACTCAATAATGACAACGACCTCCTCCGTCGGCTGGATTGAGTCATAGAGCCACCGAACCGAGCTCATCAAGTGCAGCCACACTTGCCTTTATGGGAAGGCCCTAGCCTGGTCTATTGTCTTGCCTCTTGTCGGTACCTCCAAAGAGGGGAGGTTATGCGTGCGTGCTACCCTGGCCCGGTAGGTGGCAATAACCTTGCGAGCCCAGGTTATTTGCGCGCGGTTCCCGTTTGGGACAGTTTAGTTTGGCCACGACGGTGGCTGGTGTCAGGAGTGACACATGGGCCACCCAGGACATGACCCGGAAGGGGTATGGTTGTCGGTGGGACCGTAAGAGTGCCAGGCAATAGACAAGTTTTGTTGGAGTAGCACCGGTCCACCCGAATGGGAGCATGTACTGATGTATGAGGCCAGGAGCTCCATTGTGTGGGTAAAGTGCGCAACCTCTGTAGAGTGTAAATCTATTCGAATAGCCGCGTCCTCGGTCATGGGACACAGTTTGTACTAGGTCACACTATTTGGTCTGTGTCGAGTCTGGAGGAACAAACTACATAATGTTGTTGCTGAGAATGAACCAGAGAAGGGTAAGGCATGTCAGACTTGCAGTGCGGATGCATGGACATTGGATGATGTCAGGGATATGAATGTTAGCCATGCGATGGCTATGAGATGAGTGGTCGAATGACCGCAAGGGGTAGATTGGATTTGGATATGATTTGGATTAGATCATGAGAAGGTTTGGAGTATGAATTCATTTCTCAATATGCTTTATCCTCGTCATGTTGTTTTTACTTCAACAATAATATTGCTAGATAATCCTGCTATGACATGATAATAATAATGCTGGATAGTTAAACGATAATAGTTAATTTTGCTATAAGAATTGATGCATGCTTGAATGCCATTGATTGCTTTGCTTGGTGTATATGTTGGTTTGGTTTGCTTGCGAGTACATTCAAAAGTACTTAGCGGCCTTCAATGTGGCCAGGTTCACCTAAGGATCCGACGTCCACTAGCGAGGAGCCGGAGTGTTCGCGGGCTAGAAGAGTAACCCAGTCAGATACCTGTGGATTGGAGCCACATCAAGACCATGCTGCCTTAGATAGAGCTTTTCCGCTGCCATCACCCTTGTAAAATATTATGTAAGACTTATATATCCATTAATAGAAATGCCTATGTTCATGATACTTGTTGTAAACGCGCATGCCAGAGTGATTTCCTGGGCTGGTGTGTGCGGCGACCGTCTGGCTACAGTGGTAATCAGGCGTGGCGCCACAAGGGATGTTATCAGAGCCAGGCTGACTGTAGGTTACCCTAGCCGGATTTCATTGCCTCTTGATCAGTAGAAAGCCCCGATGGATTTCAGCCATCTTTGCCAAACTGGCATGGCTACTATCGATAATAAGGCAACCCCATAGGTTTTTGGCTCCATCAGACCCCAACTCTCGTGGCCTTTGTGTAGGAGATATGCCCTAGAGGCAATAATAAATGTTATTATTTATCCCCATGTTCCTAATTAAGTTTATATTCTGTGCTATAACTGCTATTGTTCTCGAGTCTGCAATAACCACGAGGCTCGGAGGGAAACTCATATGCACGTGTGGAATAATAAACGGTAAAATGTATTCCTAGTCTAGCCTCTAAGACTAGCTCAAGTGTTGCATGATGGTTCTGTTTTCCTGATCATGGGCATGACTATGCCGGCAACTTTGAGGGCACAATGTTAGAAGAACATTTGTGTTGAATCGACCCGATTGATGTTATGCTATGAGATACATTCGTCACAAGTTAATGGTTAATAACACAGAGAAAGTTAAAGTTTGCATAATTCCTTAGACCATGAGAGTATCGAGGTTTTTCATGCTTGCTTCATGAACTTTGGGGTTTGTTAAACGTCATCCGTAAATGGGTGGCTATTACAGCGGCTTACGGGTTCATGGAAAAGTATGTCAAGTAACTTGATAGCTCAAGATTGGGATTTGCTCCTCCGACGATGGAGAGATATCTTTGGGCCCTCTCGGTGTTACGGTATCCATCATCGTCTGGCCAGACACATTGTGATTTGATCACAGGGATGCCGGAACACGGGAACGAGAAAAGAGAACAAAAATCGGCAACGAGGTAACTGGCATAGTGGACATGTTGTTGATCCACGGGGATGCCGATAAATCTCACCTCGGGTATTTGTAACATATCGCGAAGCAACAGGAATAGCACACGGCAACTGGAGGTTCACTCGAATATTTATTCGTGTGGGTATAGG
The DNA here is from genome assembly GCA_039707655.1 of Elymus sibiricus. Taxonomy (NCBI): domain Eukaryota; kingdom Viridiplantae; phylum Streptophyta; class Magnoliopsida; order Poales; family Poaceae; genus Elymus; species Elymus sibiricus. Next base: position 339,896,525 of record CM077666.1, on the reverse strand, counting down.
GGTCAATATGGGTGTCCATGGCTCCGATGTTGATCATTGATCGGAAAGTGTTCCAGCCATGTCTATGCTTCACCGAACCTATAGGGTCACACGCTTAAGGGTCATCTATCTGTTGAATACTAGATATGGAGTCTGAGAGAAAGTCACCGGAAAAGTTTCGGAGACAACGGAAAAGTTCCGGAGAGAGAACACCGGAATAGTTTTGGTAAAACTGAAAAGTTGTTTCAGGGTATACCATTAAGTCAAATTGGTTTCGGCACATGCCTGGAAATTCTTGGAGGGTGCCAGAATTGTTCTGGGAACTTCTGGGATTTTTCGGAGAAAAAACCCGGAAATGTTCCGGAGCTGCCGGAACCGCTTTGTTTGCTTTTCGCAGATGAAAATCACTAATCCGGAATTGTTTCGGAATGCGTCCCAAATTATTTTAGTGGGTACTGGAAATGTTCTAAGACCTACAGAAATATTTTCGGACTTAACGGTTGCGGAAAAATGTTTTTGTGAATAGTGAAAGTGCTTTTTGGGTTACTTTATGGAAAGCCACCTTTTAGGGCTTTTCCCAAAAGGCTTCTAGAAGGACTTGGGGACTAAGGAACCCCTTTCGGGGGGACCCACTAGGGGGTGGCCGGCCATGGTGAGGCTCCTACATGGGGCCCCACTTGCCCTCTTACCTTCCCCTTTATGCCCTTGTGGAGGACTCCATTCATGGGCATTTTGGGGTTTTGGAATGCCACCCCACCCCTTGGGATTTCCTATAAATAGAGGTGGAGAGGTGCTCTCCACACTCACTCCTTTCTCACATACAAGTGCCATGCATGATCTGGCTTCTCTCTCCCTCCCCACGAAATAGTTTCGTACAGCTGAAAGGCTGTCTGGGTTCCGGTGGGAACTAGTTCTGGACGGCGAAGCCCTGCCGGATAGATGACACCGTATGTGTGCAACCCTGTAGAGAGGTCATAGGTTCGATCTTTTTGCCCGAGGGGCTGTTCGAGAGTGCCTCCCAAAGGGCTGTCCGAGTGACCGTCCGAGTTTTGAGGGTCCTCCCAAAGGGCTGTCCGTGACACCGTCCGAGGGACTGTCCGCCCACCCCCCGGAGGGCTGTCCGATGAGCAGACAAGGGAGAACATCCTCGCGGTTGGGAGGTTGTAAATCCTAGCTGCGGGTATCTGCACCGCGGATCGTCATCGACTCTACTTCCGCTGCGCTATGAGTCGGTAACGAAAAGATCAAACCTTGTATGCATCTCCATTGTGGTCCTGGGCGTGCTCGCCGTACCAATTTTTTTTGTTTTCTGTCGCATTCCCCTACAGTGGCATCATGAGCCGTGCTATGTGTAGATGCAGGTTACGATCTAGAATACATAGAGATGTATGGGTGTTGCACAATATAATTTGTAGTAGATGAGTTCTATTGTTGAAAATTATTTGTGCGGGTAGCAGATGAAATCTGTTACCCGATGTTCTTGTTGCTTCCCTGAAATTTGTGCATTTCTGATCTTGATAACGGCATGGTGGAGTTTCAATGTTCTGGCAATCAGTGATCCTGATTGATCAACGAAGTGCTAACAGTTCGTTGAATTCCACCATAGTTAAAAGAAAGATGAAATTTCGCAGACGAAAGGGCAATGCAGATATGATCTGCACGGGGGTCATGCGTATGACGAAGTTCAGTATGGGGCTCGAGATTTTATTATCTCGTGTTTCATACACCCCGCAATGTTAATCTAGCGACTTGGATTATCATGCTTGATGATGAAACGTTGGTAGCTTCGATTTGTTTCGAAACCTTAGAAGCCACGTAAAATAAAATTTTTCATAAACCGATTAGAGGCGTTTAACTTGGTTTTGCAGGATGTGCATGTGCTGTGGTATAGCAGTTCTCATATTAATTCGATTATGTATGAGATGACTATATAATGTAAATTAACATGACCTGCGTGTCATGATTCGGCATGATGGCTGGAGCCATATGATTGTCACTTTAATGACCTGCGTGTCAACCTTAAGTAATGCACTTATTTTATTAGCTATAGAGATAGCAATATTATCTGGTGCATCGACAAGGTGGTGGCAATCTTCGCGAAGGTGAACACCGACGCGAATGTCGAAGACGAAGAAATTAAAGATTTCTCCGTCAGAAAGGGCTATACCATATCATGCTATTATGAATTGCCTGAGATGTTTATCCCTTATGATGCACCCTTTTTGATTGCGCGGTAGTCGATTTTTATTAGGGTGATCTCTCACTTAAAAATATCAAGTGGTTAGTGTTCTCCCAAGTGTAGCACCGTCACGGCACCTATCTCTTCGGGGTATCACATGGATGCATGGGTACGAACGATTAGAGAAGTGTGAGGCGGGTGAGTTGAGACCTCGCAGCAAGATCACTTGGTTGTCTTGACGTTCCGGAGGATCGTCCTGAGCTCGGAACACGCCCATCGGAAGATGAACAAGAGTCACATAGAGATGTGATTGGCAAGTTGGCCTACCAAATGAAATTCTCGTCACTTGAGATGGATGCATCCTTGGCGTTGAATTGAAATTTGGATCTTGTATCACTCACAATCAATTATGAGAGATATTTATTTGAGTGGGAGCGCACTTTAGAATTAACTTGTTTAATTCTTAGTGCAATTAATTATGAACACTGTCTAAGTGTGATATGCATAATAGTTATAGAAGATTGGCTCGCGTTTCCACCTTCCCTGTTAAAATTGAATAAGCTGTTAAATATCTGGTTAAAACTTTACGGTTGGTAACGTAATGTGAGGATTGTCCTCAAGAGTGCCGAGAAGGACTTTGTCCTATCGCATGCTTTCGGTATTCTCCCGCTAATGCTATGGATGATGTGACTCTCGTCCTTCAATCCAAAAGCTAGAATTCCGTTACGGTCAAGTGCAATATGTTTGCTTCCATGAGACCCGAACTTCAAAAGTTTGGGATAGCTATGTGATATTCATGGAACTGAAAATTAGTTTCAGATACAAACAAAGGCTAAAAGATATGAGATATCCAAAGAAATGTTTGTTTGCAAACTATTAGTAAAAGTGTTTACTATGCATTTTACTAATACGAGAGGGATCCAGAAGAACGCCTATCATATGATGAAGGTGAATAAAACAACAACTTAAAGAGAAAGGAAATGTCCAAAGGGTGTTAGTGTGACTTACACACCTAGGAAGTCCGGGGCTAACGCCACTCTTAAGTTGAGTGCTTCTTCTAAGAGTAGGAGAAATATTGAAAGTTAAACTGTTAGAAGTATAAAGGCAAAAAGAGAGAAGACTGGAATGTCCAGCTCATGTATGAAAGTCATACAAGCTATTGATGTATAGAAGGCTGGTCGAAGAAATAGTTCTTGGGAATTGTGATTAAATTGTTAGTCACTAATTCTTGGGTATTGTGAGTTGATCACAAAGATACCCGCTCGATTGCATTCTGCTGCGACTCGATGCAAGAACTACTACGACCTAAAAGACTTGCCGGGGTGAGGTTTAGATATGCGCTGGGAACATAGTAAAAGTTGCTATACTTGGTACATTACCTATGTATTTATTTTCATAATTCATTTTAGAGTTTTTATACACTCTAGCCCATTGCATAAAGTATCTTGCAAGAAGGTTGTTCATAAGAGAACTTTTGATGTTCGGTGTTATGAATAACATAAGGGCCATGCTTCCATCATGGATGGGATGTATGTTATGAATATTGATAATAATATATTACCTCCGTATTTACTTTCATAATTCATTTTAGAGTTTTACACACTCTAGCCCATTGCATAATGTTTGTTGCAAAAGGGTTGTTCATAAAAGAACAATTGTTGTTCAGTGTTATGAATAACATAAGGGCCATACTTCCATCATGAATGGGATGTATGTTATGAATATTGATGGTAATATGATACATCCATAACACTGATGCTAAATGTCACAAGACTAAGAGAATACCACACATGTGTGGCACTGCATTTGGTCACATTGGAGAAACTCGCATGGAGAAATTCCATAATGATGGATTTTGAAGTCGTTTGATTATGAATCATCTGACACTTGCAACTTTCCTCCGAAAAGTGAAGTGACTGAAATACCGTTCACAGGCCATAAGGAACGAGCAACGAACTTATTGGTGATCATACATTTTGATGTATGTAGTCCGATAAATGTTGTTGCTAGCAGTGGATTTATCTATCTTCAAAAATGACTCAAGTAGATATATGGATATTTACTTGATGAGACGTAAGTCTGGATCTTTTGAAATCATTCATAAGGTTTTCAAAAATGAAGTAGAAATTATTGTAACAAGAAAATTATGTTTCTGCAAACTAGATTGCCGAAAGGAATATTTGAGTTACAAGTTTAGCGAATGTCTGATGAGTTGTGAAAAGAGTTTCATAACTTACACCTCACGGAGCACCACTGTGATTGGAATATCCATGAAGATGTAATCAAACCATTTATGACATGGTAAGATCAAAGATGACATAAATCAATTTGCCATTATCCCTTTTAAAAGTAATGCTTTAGAGACTGCGGCTTTTACACTGAAAAGAGCGCCATCAGATCTGTTGAAATGACTCCATGGTATGGTACACCCAACCATGTTATGTCTTTTCTTAACATTTGGAATATGGGGCTTGTGTAAAATATTTACAAACCTATTCCAAATCAGACAAGTGCTACTTTGTAGGTTATCCCAAGTTATTGGGTATTCCCCCACCACTGTACCGAGGCAAAAGGTTTTGCCACAAAGAACGGTATGCTTTTAAAGAAAATGGTTCTTGCAAAAAGGTGAGTGGGAGGACAGTGCGACTCGATGAGATAACAGTATCTTCGTCATCAGATCAAAGGAAAGAAACCTTGGAAGTCATTCCAGAGTTTCCTACTGCGACTGATACGGAAGCCTCTACATGAGATGTATGGACTTCGGTCGAACTTGCAACTGAACCACGTAGGCAAAACTCGTGCAAACCTCTCAGGTGCGCAAGCGAGATATTGTTGTTAGACAATAGTATACCTACGATACACAAGGAAGCGTTGATGGGCCCTGACTCCGGAATTGGCTAAATGCCAATATAATCCGAGATAGTTTCCATATAAATGATTCAAGATTATATCTTGATAAACCCTTCGGAAGACTTAGAGTCTAACGAATATTAATGGAACTATAAACTGATGTGGATAAAATGTTTTATCCATAAAGCTCGACTTGTTGCAATAACAAATTCAAGGAGTTGACTACTATGAGATTGTCTCACCGTAGCGATGCTTAAAGTCAGATCGGGTTAAACTAGCAATTAATACATATTTCAATCTTGAGATATGATACATGGATGCCAAAAGGATTTCCATGTGATGGAAATGCAACCTAGGACTTGCATGTGATACAGTCCAAAGTATGTTGTTAGTCCAGAGGATGCTAGTAAGTATGCAAACTTCAGAGTTCCAGCAAAGGACAGAAGAGAGCAAAATGGAGTTGGAATCTTCGTTTTGATGAAATAGTCAAAAGAGCTTGGTTTCATCAATGGATAACGAAGATGCTTGTGGTTACAAGAAAGTAAGTGGGAGCATAATAATATTTCTAAAAACTTTGTGTGCTTGACACATTGTTGATTGGAAATAATATAAATTTCTTGACACGAATTAGGACTTCATTGAAAATAGTTTTCGATGAAGTGCTTAGGCTAGGTAGCCTCGGTATTAGGCATAATTATCTATGAGATAAAATTGCCTGATAGAGCTAAAGCCAAAAATACATATTGACAAGATGCTAAAACAGTTTAGCATTAAAACGACAAGGAATGATTCTTGCCGAAGTCACATGGAAAGGGTTTTTGCAAGACTCGGTGTCCCAAAACACTGATAATCAAAATACATGATGGAGATTCCACACACTCTTGTGTTTGGATTAATCATGTATTCCATGGTATGTAAAACAATCAGATATGTCCGATACTCCCAAAGCTGTTGCGAGTATAGATACCAAAGTGATCAAAGTACCGATCATGGGACAACAGTGAAAAATGTCATTAAGTACTAAAGTAGCACCGATGACATGTTTTCTCGCAAGCAGAGATTATGAAGTGCTCATTGTAAGTAATTACATCGATACAGTCTTCATCAATGCTCCATGCGATTTTCGATTTAAGTTAAGGGTTTTGTGTAATACACAATATGGTGGCACGGTAGTTGGAAATTGTTCCAAACAGGTTACTGTGGCGATTTCTATAACAAAGGCTAAGTATGTTGATGCTTTGGAAGTGACAAAGAAGATGTTGAATCATATAGTTCATTCATGAACTTAGTATGGTTCCAAGATGGCTTTGGTCAATGGAACACTATTGCAGATAGTTGCTCCATAGCTCAGTCTGAGGAATCAAGGTTTGATCTGTGATTCACATATATACAAAGCCAAGTCCAAAAATATGAATTTTGTGAAAGCGTGAAAACGCAAGGAGATGCAAACATACAAACGGAGCTGAAGTTGTCAGATCCGTTGGACATCAGGCTATACCACAAGCGACGCGTATTTTACACAGGTATGCAATACGTGTAAAGTGCATTAGCATTGACTAGATTATTGACTCTAGTGCAAGTGGAAGTCTGTAGGAGATATGCCCTAGAGGCAATAATAAATGTTATTATTTATCCCCATGTTCCTAATTAAGTTTATATTCCGTGCTATAACTGCTATGGTTCTCGAGTCTGCAATAACCACGAGGCTCAGAGGGAAACTCATATGCACGTGTGGAATAATAAACGGTAAAATGTATTCCTAGTCTGGCCTCTAAGACTAGCTCAAGTGTTGCATGATGGTTCTGTTTTCCTGATCATGGGCATGACTATGCCGGCAACTTTGAGGGCACAATGTTAGAAGAACATTTGTGTTGAATCGACCCGATTGATGTTATGCTATGAGATACATTCGTCACAAGTTAATGGTTAATAACACAGAGAAAGTTAACGTTTGCATAATTCCTTAGACCATGAGAGTATCGAGGTTCTTCATGCTTGCTTCATGAACTTTGGGGTTTGTTAAACGTCATCCGTAAATGGGTGGCTATTACGGCGGCTTACGGGTTCATGGAAAAGTATGTCAAGTAACTTGATAGCTCAAGATTGGGATTTGCTCCTCCGATGATGGAGAGATATCTCTGGGCCCTCTCGGTGTTACGGTATCCATCATCGTCTGGCAGACACATTGTGATTTGATCACAGGGATGCCGGAACACGGGAACGAGAAAAGAGAACAAAAACCGGTAACGAGGTAACTCGCATAGTGGACAAGTTGTTGATCCACGGGGATGCCGATAAATCTCACCTCAGGTATTTGTAACATATCGCAAAGCAACAGGAATAGCACACGACAATTGGAGGTTCACTCGAATATTTATTCGTGTGGGTATAGGGGTCAATATGGGTGTCCACGTCTCCGATGTTGATCATTGATCGGAAAGTGTTCCCGCCATGTCTATGCTTCACCGAACCTATAGGGTCACACGCTTAAGGGTCATCTATCTACTGAATACTAGACAGGGAGTCTGAGAGAAAGTCACCGGAAAAGTTTCGGAGACAACGGAAAAGTTCCGGAGAGAGAACACCGGAATAGTTTCGATAAAACTGAAAAGTTGTTTCAGGGTATACCATTAAGTCAAATTGGTTTCGGCACACGCCTGGAAATTCTTGGAGGGTGCCAGAATTGTTCTGGGAACTTCTGGGATTTTTCGGAGAAAAAACCCGGAAATGTTTCGGAGCTGCCGGAACCGCTTTGTTTGCTTTTCGCAGATGAAAATCACTAATCCGGAATTGTTTCGGAACGCATCCAAAATTATATTAGTGGGCACTGGAAATGTTCTAAGACCTACAAAAATATTTTCGGATTTAACGGTCGCGGAAAAATGTTTCCGTGAATAGTGAAAGTGCTTTTTGGGTTACTTTATGGAAATCCACCTTTTAGGGCTTTTCCCAAAAGGCTTCTAGAAGGACTTGGGGACTAAGGAACCCCTTTTGGGGGGGGGGGGCACTAGGGGGTGGCCGGCCATGGTGAGGCTCCTACATGGGGCCCCACTTGCCCTCTTACCTTCCCCTTTATTCCCTTGTGGAGGACTCCATTCATGGGCATTTTGGGGTTTTGGAATGCCACCCCACCCCTTGGGATTTCCTATAAATAGAGGTGGAGAGGTGCTCTCCACACTCACTCCTTTCTCACATACAAGTGCCATGCATGATCTGGCTTCTCTCTCCCTCCCTACAAAATAGTTTCGTAGAGCCGAAAGGCTGTCTGGGTTCCGGTGGGAACTAGTTCTGGACGGCGAAGCCCTGCCGGATAGATGACACCGTATGTGTGCAACCCCGTAGAGAGGTCGTAGGTTCGATCTTTTTGTCTGAGGGGCTGTTCGAGAGTGCCTCCCGAAGGGCTGTCCGAGTGACCGTCCGAGTTTTGAGGGTCCCCCCGAAGGGCTGTCCGTGACACCGTCCGAGGGACTGTCCGACCGCCTCCCGGAGGGCTGTCCGACGAGCAGACAAGGGAGAACATCCTCGCGGTAGGGAGGTTGTCAATCCTAGCTGCGAGGATATGCACCGCCGATCGTCATCGACTCTACTTCCGCTGCGCTACGAGTCGGTAACGAAAAGATCAAACCTTGTATGCATCTCCATTGTGGTCCTGGGCGTGCTCACTGTACCGAATTTTTTTGTTTTCTGTCGCATTCCCCTACACTTTGCCTCCGGTGGGAAACGTTCGCACCAGGCAACGAACCGTGAGCCCTGAACCCCTAGGTAAACCAGATATCCCCACCTTGCTTGCTAACCATGGCATTTCTCTCCTTAAATCCAGTTTCCTTTGGGAAACACCTATAAATTCCATCTTTCCCCGACAACCCTAGGATCATTGACTAAGCTACTTTGGCTATGGTCATGCGTCAAGTTTGATGTTCCCTAAGGAAGTAGTAGAAGCTCGACACCAATTGCTACCAGGAGCATTGTGTGGTTTGCTTCTAAGTCCTTAAAGGTGCATCGAGTGCGCTAGGCTAGTTATACTAGTGGATCTTCAGCCACATGTGTAAGGTCCGCAAAACTTGAGCTTTATTTGCTTTGTAGTATTCTTCTTGGGTTTTTCGCAATTCTTGCTTCTTTTCGCGATTTCGTTCTGTCGCTCCGACTGGATCCATCCGCAAGTGCCGTCAAGAAGACCAGCATACAACTTGGATACTACCCAATAGTCCAAACTCAGACGATTCAAGTCAACCACATGATATTCAGAACAGCAACCCCAGAACTGCCAAGAATGAAGAATGGGTCAATATGAGAAAAGCGTAGGCATTGGATCAGTGATGGATATTTGTGTTGGATGATATTCATCATATAATGGTCACAACCTAGAGTGATACACAATAGCTCCAATTCATCAATATAATGTAGGCATGTATTCCGTATATAGTCATACATGCTTATAATAAGAACTTGCACTGGTGCAGCGACGTGATATACAAACAGTTTTTACCCCCTTTCTGCGATAGAGTTTTAAACCGTTGATACGTCTCCAACGTATCTATAATTTTTGATTGTTCCATGCTATTATAGTATCAATCTTGGATGTTTTATATGCAATTATATGCCATTATATATCATTTTTTCGGACTAACCTATTAACCCAGTGCCCAGTGCCAGTTGCTGTTTTTTGCTTGTTTTTGTCTTTTCAGAAAATCATTATCAAAAAGAGTCCAAACGAGAAAAAAAAACTTTAGATTAATTTTTTCTGGATCAGAAGAGACCCACGAAGCTTCGGGAGAAGACCAGACGAGCCACGAGGGAGCGACAAGCTCGGGAGGCGCGCCCTGGGGGGTAGGGCGCGCCCCCAGGCTTGTGGGCCCCTCGTAGCCCCTCCTGACCTAATTCCAGCGCTATAAATTCCCAAATATTCCCAATATACCAGAGAGACAGAAGAGAAAACCTTTCCGCCCCCGCAAGCCTCTGTTCTTCCGCGATCCCATCTGGAGGCCTTTTTCGGTACTCTGCCGGAGGGGGAATCGATCACGGAGGGCTTCTTCATCAACCTTGCTGCCCTTCCGATGATGTGTGAGTAGTTTACCACAGACCTACGAGTCCATAGCTAGTATCTAGATGTCTTCTTCTCTCTCTTTGATCTTTAATACCATGTTCTCCTCGATGTTCTTGGAGTTCTATCCGATGTAATCTTCTTTTGCGGTGTGTTTGTTGGGATCCGATGAATTGTGAGTTTATGATCAGATTATTCATGAGAAATATTTGAGTCTTCTCTGAACTCTTTTATGCATGATTATTATAGCTTTGTATTTCTCTCCGATCTATCGATTTGGTTTGGCCAATTAGATTGGTTTATCTTGCAATGGGAGAGGTGCTTTGTGATGGGTTCGATCTTGTGGTGATCAATCCCAGTGACAGAAAGGGACATGATACGTATTTGTATTGTTGCCATTAAGGATAAAAAGATGGGGTTTAATCATATTGCTTGAGTTTACTTTGTCTACATCATGTCATCTTGCTTAAGGCGTTACTCTGTTTCATACTTAATACCCTAGATGCATGCTGGATAGCGGTCGATGGGTGGAGTAATAGTAGTAGATGCAGGCAGGAGTCGGTCTACTTGTCTTGGACGTGATGCCTATATACATGATCATTTCCATGAATCCGTCATAATTATTTGCTTTTCTATCAATTGCCCAAGAGTAGTTTGTTTACCCACCGTATGCTATGTGTTCGAGAGAGAAGCCTCTAGTGAAAACTATGGCCCCCGGGTCTACTTTTATCATATATTAAAACCCAAAAATACCTTGCTGCAATTTATTTACTTTTATTTTATTTAGTATTTTAGTTTATCTATCTATCTATCACTATCAGAATTAATCCTTGCAAATAACCGCTAAGAGGATTGACAACCCTCTTACTTGAGTTGGGTGCAAGTGTTTGCTTTTGTGTGTGCAGGTGCTGCTAAAGGGATTTTGCGTGGTTCTCCTACTGTAGTGATAACGTTGGTTCTTAACTGAGGGAAATACTTATCTCTACTATACTACATCATCCTCACCTCTTCGGGGAAATACCAACGTAGTCTACAAGTAGCAGGAAGAATTTCTGGCGCCGTTGCCGGGGAGACATCACCAAAATTTATCAAGTACCTTCGCACAAACTATCATCCACTTGCATTTATTTTATTTGCCTTTTTATTTGCATTTGCCTCTCGTTTTCATCTCCCTCACTTCTAAAACAATTTTACAAAAACACAAAAATATTTTTGTTTGCTTGTTTGCTTGCTTTGCTTGAAGTTACCATCATGTCTGAGTCTGTTATTGAAAAGAGTGAGGATGGTAAAATCCCTAAGATGGAAATTCCCTCAAATTTAGACTAAATTTTTTTTGTAGTAGGGAGTGGAAATATCATAGGGAAAAACATTATTCAAGAATTCTTTAATTGTACGGGAACTTTGGTTTGCAATAATACTCCAATTCTTAAAAGAACCAACAGTTATGGGGAGGCTATCTCCGCACTCGTTCTTAAACTTGAAAGAAGATTTATTCGTACTAATCCCACATTGCAAAGATTGTTTTATGAGTTACCTGTTATAAACAACCCAAAGGCTAAAAAGATAGCTACTCTTATCCTTATGAATGAGTTTGATTACATAGTGCGAGAAGCTAGAGAGATCTTTGATTTCTATAATATGAGCCAAGAAAATCCTGTGATAGATGAAATTTTATATAATGAGGAATATATGTTGACATATGTTTTCCATGATCACCGTGCTTTTGATGAAAATACTAAAAAGGAAGTTCCTCCCCTACATATCATCCAACAAGTTTTCAATGGTATTAATCAGAAGTATTCTTGGATTGTAAAAGGGAACCAACAAGGGTTTGAAGAAAGTAGCCTTAATGACCCTAAAATTTTGGTTGATGATGTGTTCCCCATTGTTTCTGAAAAACCTCCTGAAAATCACACACCTAAGGATGTCAAAACCAAGGATTACAACACTTGAAACTATGCATTATGCCTAGCTAGGGGCATAAAACAATAACGCTTGTTGGGAGGCAACCCAATGAATAAAATAATTTTTTTGTTTTACCTTATGTTTTTGTGTGTTTACACAATTATAGCCTCTGTTATGATTGTGTTTTTATCTATTAATTAGTGTTTGTGCCAATTAATGCCTTTGGAATGATTTGGAAGATAGTATAATTGATGTTGTTTGAAAACAGAAACTTTTGCGTCCACTGCTGGAATTTAGATTTTTCTCTGGAGCGTCAGAACCTTCTGATTTATTTTACACAATATTGATATATGAATTTCCCATGTCCTAATTTTTCAGAATTTTTGGAGTTACAGAAGTATGACCTTAATTCAGATCTTTACAGACTGTTCTGTTTTAGACAGATTTTGTTTTTGTTGCATAGTTTGCCTATTTTGATGAATCTATGGATCGTATCGGTGGGTATGAGTCATGGATAAGTTGGAGTACAGTAGCATTATGCCAATATAAATATGAATCAATTTACAACAGTACCTAAAGTTTAAGATTTATTTGTTATACTAACGGATCTCACGAGGTTTCTGTTGAGTTTTGTGTGCTGAAGTTTTCAAGTTTTGGGTGAGACTACGATGGATAAAGGAATAAGGAGCGGCAAGAGCCTAAGCTTGGGGATGCCCAAGGCATCCCAAGGCAATATTCAAGGAAGACTCAAGCGTCTAAGCTTGGGGATGCCCTGGAAGGCATCCCCTCTTTCGTCTACAATCTATCGGTAACTCACTTGGAGCTATATTTTTATTCATCACATGATATGTGTTTTACTTGGAGCGTCTTGTGATATAGTTTGTTTGCTTTTTAGTTTGTCACAATCATCTTTGCTGAACACACCTTTTTGAGAGGGACACACATTATTCGTGATTTCTTAGAATACTCTATGTGCTTCACTTATATCTTTTGAGCTAGACAGTTGCTCTAGTGCTTCACTTATATCTTTTAGAGCACGGCGGTGGTTATATTTTAAAGAAATAGTTGCACTCTCATGCTTCACTTATATATTTTTGAGAGTCTAATGAATAGCAATGGTAATATGCACGGGTTATGAATTTGGTCCTAATATGATAGGTATTCAAGAGGGATATAATAAAAACTTTCATGTAGATCACTGAATATGATAAGTTTGATTCCTTGCAATAGTTTTGCGATATTAAGATGGTAATATGTGGGAGGTGCTAGTAGATAATTGTGGTTTAGTAAGAATATTGATGTTAAGGTTTGTGATTCCCGAAGCATGCACGTATGATCTGTCGTTATGCTAAGAAGTTGGAGCATGATTTATTCTTGATTGTCTACCTTATGAGTGGCGGTCGGGGACGAGCGATGGTCTTTTCCTACCAATCTATCCCCCTAGGGGCATGCGTAGTAGTACTTTGCTTCGAGGGCTAATAAACTTTCGCAATAAGCATGTGAGTTCTTTATGACTAATGTGAGTCCATGGATTATATGCACTCTCACTTTTCCGCAATTTGCTAGCCTCTTTGGTACCGTGCATTGCCCTTTCTCACATCGAGAGTTGGTGCAAACTTTGCCGGTGCATCCAAACCCCGTGATATGATACGCTCTATCACACATAAGCCCCCTTATATCTTCCTCAAAACAACCACCATACCTACCTATTATGGCACTTCCATAGCCATTCCGAGATATATTGCCATGCAACTTCCACCATTCCATTTTTTATGACACACATCGTCATTGTCATATTGCTTTGCATGATCATATAGCTGACATAGTAGTTGTGGTTCAGCCACCGTTCATCATTTTTTATACATGTTACGCTAGTATCATTGCACATCCTGGTACACCGCCAGAGGCATTCAGAGTCATATTTTGTTCTAGTTTCGAGTTGTAATTTTCTTTTGAGTTGTAAGTAAATAGAAGTAGATGATCATCATTATTAGAGCATTGTCCCAGTGAGTATTGATGTCTGAGTATTGATGTCTTTATATCAAATTATAGACTATTGCTTTGAATCACTTGGATCTTATTATTCATACCGTAAGAGAGATTACATGATGAAATATGTTAGGTAGCATTCCACATTAAAAGATCTATTTTTATCATTTACCTACTCGAGGACGAGCAGGAATTAAGCTTGGGGATGCTTGATACGTCTCCAACGTATCTATAATTTTTAATTGTTCCATGCTATTATAGTATCAATCTTGGATGTTTTATATGCAATTATATGCCATTATATATCATTTTTTGGGACTAACCTATTAAACCAGTGCCCAGTGCCAGTTGCTGTTTTTTTGCTTGTTTTTGTCTTTTCAGAAAATCATTATCAAAAAGAGTCCAAACGAGAAAAAAAACTCTGGATTAATTTTTTCTGGACAAGAAGAGACCCACGAAGCTTCGGGAGAAGACCAGGCGAGCCACGAGGGAGCAACAAGCTCGGGAGGCGCGCCCTAGGGGGTAGGGCGCGCCCCCCAGGCTTGTGGGCCCCTCGTAGCCCCTCCTGACCTAATTCCAGCGCTATAAATTCCCAAATATTCCCAATATACCAGAGAGACAGAAGATAAAACCTTTCCGCCGCCGCAAGCCTCTGTTCTTCCGCGATCCCATCTGGAGGCCTTTTCTGGTACTCTGCCGGAGGGGGAATCGATCACGGAGGGCTTCTTCATCAACCTTGCTCCCCTTCCAATGATGTGTGAGTAGTTTACCACAGACCTACGGGTCCATAGCTAGTAGCTAGATGGCTTCTTCTCTCTCTTTGATCTTCAATACCATGTTCTCCTCGATGTTCTTGGAGTTCTATCTGATGTAATCTTCTTTTGCGGTGTGTTTGTTGGGATCCGATAAATTGTGAGTTTATGATCAGATTATTCATGAGAAATATTTGAGTCTTCTCTGAACTCTTTTATGCATGATTGTTATAGCTTTGTATTTCTCTCCGATCTATCGATTTGGTTTGGCCAACTAGATTGGTTTATCTTGCAATGTGAGAGGTGCTTTGTGATGGGTTCAATATTGCGGTGCTCAATCCCAGTGACAGAAAGGGACATGACACGTATTTGTATTGTTGCCATTAAGGATAAAAAGATGGAGTTTAATCATATTGCTTGAGTTTACTTTGTCTACATCATGTTATCTTGCTTAAGGCGTTACTCTGTTTCATACTTAACTAGCGGGGTGACCCACGCATTTGCGCGGCTAGATTTGCTACACGTTGTCAAATTAGAGTTTTAGCATATTTATTGAATTAGCACTGACGCATGATTTCTTCTCAATCTTATCATTGGCCTTGAGAAATTGGGCAACAACCAAAAACGCCACATTAACAACTACTTCAAATATTGATGGCTCATGGCTCCTTGGGCCTTTTACCTTCCCTTTCTCACCATTGGTGGTATAGCGATTAGGTTTAGTTTGGGAAATTACTTGTATAGGCATGCTTCAACACATGTACGCCTTACTATAATTTTCTTTGTGTAATGCCTATTAATGTAATGTTCATACTCACCGATAATTCCTGAGACATTACCTGTCCATGCTATTTGCCGCATAACTTACCTTTCATTGATCATGCAATGTTGGCTGCTCCATATATTATTATTTCAGTTGTTCATACAAAGAGTGAATTTGGCCAGTTAATGTCCGGCTCTATGTAGTTGATGATGAGTACTTGATATAACTTGTTGCAGCAACAACACAATTATGTTTCCGTCATATGATACATCGGCCAAAAACATTGGAAGTGATTGCATATTCTTCTTACCCAGTGTTGGGCATGCCTTGTGCTTCCATTCACCATCACTTCCCGCAACCATGAACTTCACATGACAACCATCGAAGCACAGCCACTGGACTCTGTCCTACTCATGATTTTATTTTCTATTTTTCCATATTGTAAAACCCATGCATGTTGACACATCATTTCCTTTCCTTTTATTTTTGTCCACATTTTAGTTTTGAATTGGAGCTCATATTTATAATCATAATCCCACTCTTTATATAAAATTATTATGTCCATGGAAATTTTGAAGTACGTATAGAAAATCTAATTTATTTAAATCATACATTTACTCTTTATCCAACCAACAAAAAAACCCGCTAGTACGCTGGGAAATAAATTGACAGTCCAGTCAAACATGAAATATTCAATATAATTAGTTCTGTGAATTGCAAATTTGCGCAGCCAGTTTTTCTTGTTTTTGTTATGTTTATTCGTGTATATTATATGAGACTTGACACATGGATATACCATTACGTACTTTACATTAAATTTGAATTCCTAATTTAGTTTCATTCATTATTTTAAATATCATAATATATTTTGTTTAGAAAAGTATTGATTTTTTACTTCATTTGAGACCCATATTGCTAGTGGGATGTTTCACTTTGTTTTTGGCACAATTCTTATTACTTATATTATTTCATAATATGTTTTGTCATTAAGATATGTTTGAATGGACTGGGTTCGCCTCTGTGTAGTCGGATTACCATATTACATATACATTGTTAAGCCTCAATTTCTTTTTGTAAAAGACTTATAGTGGTATACATTGAATTGTTACAATTGGTCATTTATCCAATTGCTTCAACGTTATATGTGGGTGAGACACTTTTTTTATTCCACTACTTGCTCTAACACAATATTTTTCATACTCTCTCGATCAATCACCACTATACTTCCTCTTATTTGCTATTCTCTTATATATTTGGCCATCAGGCTATGATTATCCTCCAACTCATTGCTAGTCGCCAGTACGGGACAACTCTATTTGTTGTTATGGACACAATTTTTTTTATTTTAATTTTTTTGAGGGAATTTTTTTATTTTATTTGTTAATTTTTTCTTTTTTCAAATGTTGCATTAAAGGCTACTCTTCTTGACAGTAAGTTCTCTGTGGCATCATACTTGTGCTGTTGTGCATGATTCCCCAAACCACGACTGATATGGCGTGAGTAGCCAGCAAGGTCCGTCACTCGTTATCTTAACATTCATGATTTATGGTTTCCGTCCGACAATCTTTTTTCTTTCTTGGTACTCTATATGCTCGCTCACATCAATAACACGCTTGTCATTGACCCGTCCGTTCTTCCTAACCAATGCCCTGATTTTCTAGTACGGATGCTTATACATGTATATACTATTTTATTCTTGGTCTATTACTTTCGTGTCACTTTAATTCGTTTGTGGAACATGCCTCTCATCACTAATCCTTTTCTTTACAGAGTTTTTTTTGCAGTTGTTTTCTTTACAGAGTTTGACCGTTAATTCTGCATGACTCCATTCATCTTTCTCCTCCTCGATATTTTTTTTATTTTTCGGGCACTATCATATTTGCCTGTGCGTGGTCCTTATATCTATCTATTTATCTATATCTATACCTATACTAATTAGAGACTCCCTAATAATTCCCACGTTAATTAGAAAATATTAGCCGTACATCTAATAATGGGACCAAGTTATTACGGTCTGAATTAACCCGTACAATTTGCGGCTGAAATTTTAAGTCCGGCCATTAAACACATTGATTTAGAAAGCCCACCATGCATACACGGCTAAGCCGAGAGAAAAGGCCCATGGCGCTCTCTATAAAAAAACTCATGGTTAAAAAAAGCTAAAAGGCACAACCCTAAATATCTACCTCTCCATCGTCTCTTCCTTCACCAGGAAAAAAAAACGATGACCTGAAGCAATCGTACTCCCTTTCTCAATCTCTCACGTCTCTCTCTCCAACTCTCATGTCTCTCTTCGTCTCCTCATGGAAACAGATCCATGTCTCTCAAATTGGAGCAAGGAAGTTGGGATTGGATCCCTCTCTCAATCTCTCACGTCTCTCTCTCTCTCCCTCTCTCTCTCAAACTCTCATGTCTCTCTTCTCTCAGATTTGTTTTTTTGCTGGATTGGATTCAAAAAAATTCTACCGTGCCCTTTGATAGTGCTATCTAGGAGTTCAATTTCAAAACAATTCTTTTCCTCATGTAGATCAGGTTCCTCTTCTCACTCCGATTTGGTTTTTTTCATGGATTGGATTCAAAAAAAACTATCGTGCCCTTTGATAGTGCCCTCTAGGGATTCAATTTCAAATCTTCTCACGTACGCTCTTTGGATACGTCATATGGAGATCGCCTCGGGGCACAACTAAGCCATAAGGCTAGCTTATAAATTAAACCTGCAACCTAACACAAACCATCTCAAATCAAGGAGGCTATGTTCGTTGGCAGCATCGGCATTGGTCAAGCTCCTCCTGTTAGGTGCGACGGTTGTCTCTGTTTAGTTGCTTTCTCACCCAGTTTTTTTTAGCAATTATTTGTTCTGTTGGTTCAATCACATTGGTAGGTTTTGTACTTCCTATTTCTTACAAACTAATCTTTCTTTCCAATTAAAGCCTTTGGTTTGGCAGATACTATAACAAGTTCTAATCTTCAAAATTCTGTTCGCTTACAAGTCAAATTCCTTTGTTTTCCTTTAGAACAATGGCATACGATATGCTCCATGCGATTAACAATGGGAAGGATTCCTGGAAAGTGAAGGCCAGAGTAATTAGGCTATGGGATGCCATTAACCTCAACAACAATGAACTCATTAGCCTTGACATGATACTACTTGATGAACAGGTCAGTTTATTGGTAAGAGCATATGTTTTTCAACATAACTAGGCCACTATATGATTTAAATACCGCCACATCTTCTCACTGTATTATAATGTTTCAGGGCACTATGATAGTAATGAAACATATGGTTAACAAGTTCAGGCCATTGATCCAAGAAGGTTTAGTCTAGATGATAGCGAATTTTAAGGTTACATCTGCCATGAATTTCCGTCCAGTTGAAGGCGACAAGATTATTAACTTCTTGCACACAACAAAAATTCAAGAGATTAAAGGACTTAAAAATATCAGTATAGCAAAACAAAGTTTCATGTTTTGTAGTGTTGACGTTCTTTCCACACGAGATGGCCAGAAGATGTACTTATCCGGTATGATTATATTTGTTCAAATTATTAACTTGAATCTTCTCCGCATATTAACACCGCTTTGCTTAGCAGATGTCATTGGGGTAGCAAGTTATGTAGGGAATATTGAAGAAACACAGACAACCCATGGGATTTCAAAGATTCGAGATATTGTACTTCGAATTGAGTAAGTACAGTTAAAGAAATTATATAAGTAAAATATCATGGATGCTCATAGTCATGTCTCTTGGAATATACAGGGATCAAAAAGTTAATATTAGACTGTGGGTAATAAGGTCAACCAAATTGATGAAGATTCTATAGGATGTGTTGTCATAGTAACATCAACAACTGTTAGAAAACTGAAAGGTTTGTATTTATATCAATCAAGGGTAAGTAGTGCTATGCGTGTCTAATATCAAGTGCTTGCAGATTACTCGCTGTCATCTACGGGTGCGACAAAAGTTTATATCGATTTGGATATCCCTGAAACAGCTGAGCTCCAAACGAGGTACAACCGTTCTTCCGCAATAATATGAAGAACTCCTATTCTATGATGTACATGGATACTTACCTCATGCAAAAACAGGTATTGCTTGGAAGATGATATCATAGAGGAAATAGAGCCGGAAGCCCACTTGCAGGGAACAATTCAAGAACAAATGCTCTATAACAGAAGGACGCTAAGAGAAATAACTGAAATTGCATATGAATCTGAAAAACAGGTATTTATTATTAAAATTTTAATTCTTTTGTCATATGTTTTATATGCTAATTTAACCTACAATGGACAGGAAAAGTTTTATACTGCAGAAGCAACCATTAAGTCAATTAATACATCAGATGAGTGGTACTACATAGGATGCGGCAAATGTAACAAAAAATTGCAAAAAGAAGGGGACCACTTCTACTGTCCAAAATGTGAAAAAGAACCTGAGAAGACATGTCCCAAGGTAAATTTGATAATATCTCATCTTTTAGGTAGTAATATATCCTGCACTAACCACACGTGTCATTTTGTTATTAGGTACAAACTTAAGCTAGAGATATGTGATCTTACTGCAACAACAACTTGCACCATGTTTGAGGCAGAAGCAAAAAAACTGATTAAGCAATCTGCAAGATTCTTGATAGATAGGGATGATTGTGATATCCATGAGCAGGCAGAAAAATTTCAGAAAATATGTGGGCAGAGATTGATTTTTCAATTCAGACTGAACGGCTGTAATTTCAAGTACGGTTACCAAGATTACACTGTTTATAGAATCTTTTTCATAGATTCCGAAGAAGATTCATCAGTACAGCATGCTAATGTTGAACAGGTATCATCTATTTGTACTATGGTGCTCCATATTATTTTCTATCTGCATGCCATATTTTACAATGAACGTTTATGTAAACTAACCCAAATTGTCATGTTTTTGTAGAACCCTAAGAAGGGCACTAAAAAGGCTAGGAATAGGAACACATGTCGTGTTGTACATTCTGACGAAGAATCAGAACAGGATAGCCAGGAGAAAGATGAATGCATATTCAAGGAATCTAGCCCCAAAAGAAAGCGTACAATAAGCATTATTGACAACAGAGATTCAGAAAAAGATGGAACTGAGAATTATTCAAAGACCAACATAAGGCTTACTGGTGTTGATAATAAGGGATCAAAGAAGAAAGAAATTCAGAATGATAACCATGTAAGTTTTTTGGTGCATTTTCCTGTTCTTTCATAGTTGTTGTACACCTCTCTAACTGCTATAAATGTTTCGCAGGAGCAAGTGAACAATTTGTCACTTTCAAAAACTGTAAAGCAAGAATCAAAGGATGATGAACTCACTGTAGACCAGACAAAAAGGGGTAGAAGACGGAGCACAGGCCGTGCTGCACATCTTGGCGAACAATCGAGAACTGAAGGAAGTCAGGAAATAAACAAATCCAAATCTATGGAATCAAGCCCCAAGAGGAAGCGTGTCGTAACACGCAAATGCGCCGATATTGATAACAAACCAGTAAACAATCCATGAAGAAGAATCGGAAAAGGAAGGTACTCAGGAGCACGATGATTCAAGGCCTAGAACAAGGCTTAGTTGTGTTGATAAAAAATCGTTGAACAAAGGCATTCAGAAGTCTGGTGTATCAAGGACTCGAAAGACAAGTCGCTGATTAGTGGATATCCAATAATTTGGGATGTAGTACAATAGATGGGAGCATCGGATTTGTACTTTATATGGACTTCGTCATTGTTAAAAGTTTTTTTTTTAATAAATATAAGGTATACCTTTGCGTTAGTAAAGGTATTATTCTCTTTATTATTCAGAAGTAGATGTTTGGTGTAATCCTGAATTGTCTGAAACAACTCAATCTTAGGCACCTTAGTTGTTTGCTATGTGAAGAAAGAATGACAGCCAAAAGAACAGTTCTGCCAAGGTTAATAGTTGAGTTTACATGTGCGAAAATGATATGTAATTCAAACAAAAAGGTTTCAGTATTAATATAGATTTGCATGGCAGCAGCATCTCAAACAAAGCAGGACTGGAGGAGTCCATGTTTGATTCTGTTGTAGCATATGATCTCAAGCATCAGGGAAGTTATTAGACTGGTCTGCACACAACATGAGGAACTGATTTCTCTCACTAAATGCATCCCTATTAATTAGAAACAGCAGTAGAGTTTCACCAGCTGCCAACTCTGGTACAATTTCTTACGCCCAAATTCAGCGATTTCCTGACGTCAGTTTTCAGCTTGGCCTGTGTTGCGTACACAAAGATTTCCCATATACTAAGCCTGGGGAATAACCCATTTTACCTGTTGCCCTAGCTCTGCCGTACGTGCTCCAGTCCGCACCACTTTGTAATATGCATTGACATCTGTCATGCATTCTGTCTTGCCATCTAGCCCTATCATGCGTGGCCGACCATGACTCAAGTTTTGATTGGAATTAAATAGGAGTATTATTTTTGCCATGAATACATATAGATAAGCACGTGTTCTGCATGGTTGCATACTCGGCTACAAATTTGAATGAAATACATAGACTAAACGTGTAGTATGAAACGGAGACGTGCATATATAGTAGTACTAATGCAGGAGTACTATATAAGACATCCGACGGCAGAAGCCATCTATCTGCTGAGACTAATTAAATAATAACGGCTCAGATCTAAGTAGGGTAGTAGAAGCATGTAACACGTCGCATCCGATCGCAACATTCATCCCGGCAAGACATCACCTCCGATCTCATCCTTCATCACGTACAGGCGATAATTAATTCTCACGCGGCAACCAGCAAGGAGGGGACAGGTTGTGTGCCAGACTGCCAGTACTTGCAGGTACTCATTATCTACTTCCACTATTATACGCATCAACTCTCTAATCTCATTACATATGCTTTGTTAATTGCAATTACAGAGAGAAATCGATGAACAAACATCAAAATTAGTTTGCCAATTACAAACCATATATGTCCTCTTCTTAAAAGGTAATAACAGATGTACATGATCTAACTTTGTTGGAATAATATCAATAGGAGAACAGGATTTTTTTCAGGAAATTGAGATCCACACAACATCCTTCAACATCCTTGCGAACAATGTGGTACCTGACATGTGTACATTAAATTTATCATCAGCAACTCAGAATTTCCGGACAAGTAAAATCAGGTGCTTAAAAGATGTCCTCACTAGCATGTACTACTCACATATTTTGTGATAACCCCGGTGAGGAATATATGCTAATTTCTATTCAGTCAAGGTCAAATATCCAGTGATAAATATCATATGGGGTAAATGCCAGATCTTTAGCTCCAGAAAGGAAATAGTATTAATTTTCAAATACTTGATACTCTTTGAATGTTGTTCTTAGACAAAATGCTTACATTTTTTTTTCTCATTTGTTTCAGAATTCACTAGCTGCAGTCAACATGCGTCGAACTCGCAATGGACCAGACCAAAACAAGAATAGGTATTCATTACCACAATACAAAAAATAAATTATATACCCATTAATTTACCTAGATTATTAAGATGGCAACAAAATCTAATGCAGCAATATGTCGGGTGATCAAACAATCCAAAGACCTGACGAAGCAACCTCCAAACTAGCCTCTCTAGAACCTAATGATAATGAACCAGACATCATGAGAGCAGCAATGAGGGATGCTGCACTGAAAAGGAAAGAAATACTCCAGCAGAAAAGGAATCAGGTGCTTATAAGATGTCCTCACTACCATGTACTTAATTTCTTTGTGATGTCTCCAATGAGGAATAGATGTTAATTTCTACAGTCAAGGTTAAATATCCAGTGAGAAAGATCTAACGGGGTACATGCCCATATACTTAATTCTATTTGCATGTTGTTGTTATGAGACAAAGCGTTACAATTTTTTTCCTCATTTCAGGATTCACTAGCTACAGTCAACTTGCGTCGAACTAACAATGGACCAAAACAAAACAATAGAAGGTATTCATTACCCCAATACCAAATAATAATTATATGCACATTAATTTACCTGGATTATTTAAATGATACCAAAATGTAATGCAGCAATATATTGGGTGATCAAACAATACAAATACCTAAGAAAGGAACCTCCCAGCTTGCGACACTAGAATCTAATGATAGTCAATCAGACATCATTAGAGCAGCAAGGAAGGAAGCTAGACGGAAAAGGAAAGAGATACTCCAGCTAAGGAAAAGCAAACGACTGAGGACAGAAAAGGACAATAATGGCTGTGAAGTATCAAATATAGCGAAGGATGTCACTCAAGTTTCAAATTTGGGAAAACCAAATTGCGTTTGTGAATTTTGCAATGCCATTATGTGGCATGGAGAGAGAAGCACAAACACACGTAACATCACAGTTCCAAAATTTGGTCTCTGCTGTAAGGAAGGGAAAATTAAATTACCACCACTGAAACAAGCTCCGCCGTATCTCCGACAGCTACTGCGTTACAATGAAAGAGGAGAATCATCAAATTTCCGCCAGAACATCAGATTGTACAACTCGATGTTTGCGTTCACTTCAATGGGAGGAAAGGTTGACTATGAAATTAATAAGCAAGCACCTGGACCATATGTTTTCCGTTTGAATGGCCAGAACTACCATCAGATTGGCACTTTACTTCCTAAAGATGACGTGACGAAACCAAAATTTGCCCAATTGTACATACATGACACCGAGAATGAAGTGCGAAACAGGATTAATGCATCAACTTCAATGGAGAGTAAGACACAGCCAGATGAAAACATTGTCAAAGGACTACTGGAGATGCTTGATGAGCACAATGTTTTAGTCAAATCATTTCGTATGGCAAGGGACTGGTTCGAAAAGCGAGATATTAAAGATGTAAGACTAAGATTGATCAACAAAAGGTCGAAAGATGGACGACAATACAACCTCCCATCTGCCTCAGAAGTCGCAGCACTAATTATCGGGGAACAAGATGGAGAAAATAATGAATTTGATATAATAGTTGAGACCAAAGACAGAATGTTACAGAGGATTTCAGAGTTGCACCCAAGCTATATGTCAATGCAGTACCCCTTGCTTTTTCCATATGGAGAAGATGGTTTCAGACCAGAAATAGAGTATCAAAAAAAGAGAGGCGGCACAGGTAAGAGAAAGTATGTAACAATGCTGGAGTTTTATGCATATCGCATCCAACAACGTCTGAACCAAGCAACAACATTGCAAATGAGTGGACGTTTGTTCCTACAGTTCTTAGTTGACGCAGCAACGTGCATTGAACAATGGAGACTAAATTGGTACAGGACAAACCAAGGTAAGCTGAGGGACTGGCAGGTGACCCCGACCTTCGGCAACGAGTCCTCTGTAGAGTTTGTCCCTCAACCAAGGTAAGCCGAGCTCAACCACCTCTACCGTTGTCAGTGGGACTGGCAGGTGACCCCGACCTCCGGCAACGAGTTCACGGTCCTCTTCCCCGACGCGGTCAGCCACGGCTACGGCACCCGCAGTGGAGACATCACTCTCGCCCTCAACAAGCTCGTGGTGGACATCTCGGAGCCGGTCCGCGACCCCAAGGCGGTCGCCGTTCTGGACACGGCGTGGATCCTCATCGGTGGCCTCCCTGACATCGCCCGCTCGGAGCGGGCAATCCGCCACATGTCTCGGATCCTCGGCAAGGTGGTCGTGGTGGACGAGCTCTCGCTCCGCAAGGAGGAGGAGGTTCGGGTCAAGGTCAAATCTCTCGACTCGACCTCAGGATCTCCCCCGAGCCCCCCAACCACGTCGGGCGCCCTCGCCTCTCTGATGACAGCCACTTTGGAGGCGGCCCGGGGGGTGGGGGGGATGGTGGCCACCAAGGCCGCCGTCGCCGCGGCCCCCACTCTCGGCACTCGGAGCTGGAGGATGACGACAAGGACTCCGACGACAGCCGCTCCCCCTCCCACGACCCGCCTGCACCGACCTCGGCTACGGGGGGCTCGGCCGCGGGGCGCTCCCGCCCAGCGCTGCCCATCGGCACGGGAGTGGCCCTCGTGGTCCAGATCCCCCCCGGCCCGGAGTCTCCGACGCGCTCGGCCGACGGGAGTGATGCATCTAGCGTGGGCATGCTAGTCCTCCCGGCATCGTCACCCCGCTCCCCCGACGCGATCCCGCCCGACATCACCATCACCACCGTCGCCCCAGACTCCGTCGCGGCTCCACTCCCGCTGTCCCCGTCCGACCACTCCAGGCCCGCCCTCCTGGCGCCTCCAGTCCCACCGGCCCAGGTGGCAACGCTGCTAGGGTCGGACCCCACCTGCGGCACTCCTCAGGCTCCTCTGGTCACTGTCTCCACTCGTCCAGCTTCACCTCCTGCTCCGACGCCGACCTCGCCGACAGCCGGGTGTGTGGTGGCGACGACGGCTGTCACCACTCCGGTGGCGTCCCACCCGGCGCCGCCACGTACGGCGGCTTACTCCAGGAGGGGCAGGGCGTCCTCGACTCCGGTGACGTCCTCGCGCCGCAGTGCCCGGATCGAGGCGGCTCGCCCCGTCGGGAGCCCGGCGCTGCCCATCCCTGAGCGGGCTGAGCTCCGGGCGGCGGCCCGGAACCTCGAGTCAGGTACCCCGGCCATCCCAGCTAGTTCTACTACATGCTCGTTTTCTGCTCTCGAATCAGTCCCGCTCGGCCACCTTGCGAAGGTCGCTGCGGACTCGGCAATTGTGTTCAGGGGTGAGATCGCCCCCCCCCTTAGTCCAGCTCGAGGCTATCCGCGCTCGAGAAATTCTCGACGGCCGTCTGGCCGAGGCCCGGTCTCGCCTGCGGAGCTCCATCGAGCCCGGGTCCACTGCCTCCCCCGGTACGCGGACTGCCCGCCCCCCCGCGGAGGCGACGGAGGTCCGGGGCCGCACCCGTTCCCGTACTACCGCCTTGCGCGCCCAGAGCGCATCCCTTGTCCTGGGGTCAAGCAACCCCCCGATGGCCCCGTGATGCGGACCCTTTTCTGGAACATCCGCGGCTTCGGTCATGATGGCCGCCGCCGCCAGCTGATCGAGTACATGCGTGACGAACGAATAGACATAGTGGCCATTCAAGAGACAATGCGCACGGGTTTCTCCCTCTCTGAGCTTGAACACTTGAGCCCCCACCTGTTTGCTTGGCATTGGCTCCCTTCTAGTGGGACCACCGGCCACTCGGGTGGCATCCTTTTAGGCGTAAAGGATGCCACCTTCGAGGTAGGAAGCATGGATCGGGGCGAGTTCTTTGTCAGCATGGAGCTCTTCGAACGGGCGCTTAACTTCAAGTGGGAGGTTGTCGTGGTATACGGGCCAGCCGACCACCGTAGGTCTGAGACTTTCCTCGATGAGTTGCGTAGGAAAGTCTCGGCTGCCCAGCTTCCTGTCGTCGTTGGCGGAGACTTTAACCTCATCCGGTCGGAGGAAGAAAAAAGCAACAATCTTGTCAACTTCCCCCGGATGCAGTTGTTCAATGACTGCATAGCGGACCTCGGCCTTCGAGAACTAGATAGGGTTGGTGCCAGGTTTACCTGGACCAATCGCCAGGCTGACCCGACCCGCTCCGTCCTAGACCGGGTCCTTGTCTCCCCTGAGTGGGAGCTCCGTTGCCCCCTGGCTTCGCTGCGGGCGATCACCCGGATTGGGTCGGACCACGTGCCCCTCCTCCTCTCCTCCGAAAATGACCGCCCCCCGCAACCTCCTCGGTTCCGCTTTGAGCTCTTCTGGCTTAACCAGAATGGGTTTGTCGAGGCCGTCCGCGACAAATGGCTTGCGGCACGGCTCGCCCCTCACCGCGCCCTTTCCGCGGTCGACTCCTGGCACTTCTGTGTGAAGCGGTCGCGCCAATTCATGAAGGGTTGGGGCGCGAACCTCGGCCGGGACCTGCGGGAACGGAAGCAATCCCTCCTCGCTTCCATCCAGACTCTCGATCTCCGGGCAGATGCTGCAGGGCTCTCTTCCGAGGAATGGCTTCTTCGCTACGACCTAGAGGACCAACTCACTGTCATTTATACAGACGAGGAGGCTTATTGGCAGTTGAGAGGGACCCAAAATTGGGTCCTCAAGGGGGACGCCAATACGGCCTACTTCCAGGCTATCGCCAATGGCCGGCGTCGCCGGAACTCCATCCCTTTGCTCTGGGACGGCGAGACTCTATTGCAGCGCCCGGAAGACATCCGAACCCATGTTGATGGCTTTTACAAAGCCCTTTTTTCCGCCTCCCCTCGGGGAGGGGTTACCCTGGCCCCTGACGTTTGGCCGGTGCACCGGCGCGTATCCGAGGAGGATAATATGGCCCTCACGGCTCCGTTCTCGGAGGAGGAGATCTGGGTGGCCATCAAGGGCATGAACCCGACCTCCGCTCCGGGTCCCGATGGCCTCCCGGTGAAGTTCTTCCAGACCTTCTGGAATGTCATCAAGCCGGAGGTCATGGCCCTCTTCGAGGAGTTTTTTGTAGGCTCCATTGACCTCGCTCGCCTCAACTACGGGATCATCACCCTTATTCCCAAAGTACCTGGGGCCTCTGACATTCGCCAATTCCGCCCGATCACGGTGATCAACGTCATCTTCCGCATCCTGGCAAAGGGGTACGCCAATAGGGTGGCCCCTCTTGCGGATCGGATTACCCATCCGGACCAGTCGGCCTTTATTCAGGGCCGCTACATCCTGGATGGCGTCCTAGTCTTCCATGAAACCCTACATGAGGTCCGCTCCAAACACCTCAGGGCGGTTTTCCTGAAGCTGGACTTCCACAAGGCGTATGACACGGTCAGCTGGACCTTCCTTCGGGAAGTCTTACTCCAGAAAGGTTTCGACGATCGTTGGGTGACCCGGGTCATGCAAATGGTCTCTTCGGGCCGCACCGCGGTCAACATCAACGGGGAAATCGGTCCCTACTTCCCCACCCTATGTGGGGTCCATCAGGGTGATCCGTTTTCCCCGTTCCTATTCAACATGGTGGTTGATGCGCTTGCCTCCATCCTTGATAAGGCCAGAGAGGCGGGACACATTCGCAGTATCGTTCCGCACCTTGTGGGAGGGAATGGCGTATCCCTCCTGCAATATGCGGACGATACCATCATCATGGTTGAAGGCTCCAAAAATGACATCTCGAACCTGAAGTTCCTCCTCCTTTGCTTCCAACAAATGTCGGGCCTCAAGATCAACTTCGACAAGAGCGCGGTTATGGTTTTGGGCTACTCCCCTACCGAGGCCCAGAGCATCGCGGACCGCCTCAACTGTCAGCTGGGCTCCTTCCCCACGACCTACCTGGGGATACCCATCAGTGACTCGCGCCTAACGGTGGCTCAGCTGCGGCCTACGGTCAACAAGCTCCAACACCGTATTGAGCCGTGGCAGGGTAGATGGCTGTCTAAGGCAGCCCAGGTTGTCCTCATTAACTCTTCCCTGTCCAGCCTGCTCCTCTTCCTAATGAGCTTCTATAGCCTGCCCGAGACGTTCCACCATGAGATTGCCAAAGTCCAGGCGCGATTCTTCTGGGCAGGCGAGGGCGATAAGCAGAAATACCACATGGTCCGATGGACTGAGATCTGCAAGCCTCGGGAGCAGGGCGGACTCGGGATCATGTCCTCCAAACGCATGAATATTGCACTGCTAACCCGCTGGTTATGGCGGATTGCGAATGGGGAAGGTGGCCTCTGGCTGCGCATCATTCAGAATAAGTACCTGCACGGCCAGCCCCTCGCCTTTTGTCAGCGGTCCGGAGGCTCCCAGTTCTGGCAGTCCGTCATCCAGCTGCTCCCGGTCCTCCGCATCGGGACCTCTATTTCGGTCGGTTCTGGGTCGTCCACCATGTTCTGGTTCGACCGCTAGGCCGGCGAGCACCCCTTTGCGGCTCGTTTTCCGGATTTGTTCGCCATTGCGGTCGACCCCCGGATCTCGGTTGAGGTGGCCCTTATTGACTTAGGGCACCTCGCCTTCCGGCGGCCGTTTGGGCCTCTGGAAGCTCTCGCATGGCAGGACCTCCTGGATTGCATCGCCCTGCATGAGCCGGACTTGGAGCAGCCGATCGACCAGCTCTCGTGGCGGCTAGAGCCGTCAGGTCGCTTCTCCACGAAATCTCTCTACCAGGCCATCGTGATGACACCCGGACCAGAACCGCTAGCGGCGATTTGGTCGATTCGGCTCCCTCTGAAGATTCGGATCTTTCCGTGGCAATGGATCCGCGGCCGCGTCCCCTCCGGAGTTGAGGTGCTCAAACGGAATGGCCCAGGGGATGGGCTATGTCTGCTCTGTGGGACGGAGGAAGACTCGAACCACATCTTCTTCTCCTGCGTGTCCGCGCAATTCCTTTGGAGTTGCTTCCGCGAAGCGGTGGGCGGTAGTTGGTGCCACAACAACTTCCCCGACCTCTTCGCCGAACTCCAGGCTCTACCGCCAGCTGTCCGCCACATTAGGTGGCTGACTGTCGGGGTACTAGCCTGGACGCTGTGGACGGTCCGGAATAAGCTTGTGATTCAACGTTTACCTCTGCGACGTGCTACTGACGCTGTGTTCAAATGGTGTGATTATTTGCAGCTTTGGCGGCCGCTTAGCCGTCCGCGGGACCGAGACGCCATCAACACCATCATTGCCCATCTTCGCGCGATGGCTCTTCGCTTGGCGCCGCCGCTCCCTCCCCCACCACCAGAGCCGGATTAGTTTCCTCACCACTTGTGCGCCGCCGCCTGTCCTTTTTTTCGTTTCTTTGGGCTTGTTGAGTTGTGCCCTCAGCAGAACCTATGTACCTTGTGTTGTGCTACTTTGCGTGCGGCGTGTGTGGGTGTGTTGGCGTTGTGTCTGTTGTTGGACGTTGTGCTTCGGTGGTTTGCTTTATATATAAAGCGGGGCGAAAGCCTTTTTCGGTAATAGAAAATGGAGATACACGAACTGAACAAGTTGGCCAAAGAATCATACTGCCCTCAACATATAATGGTAGTCCAAGAAATAAGCAGCAAAACTACCAAGATGCCATGGCAATTTGTCGTTGGGCTGACTATCCTGATCTCTTCATCACTTTTACATGCAATCCGAAATGACCGGAAATACAAGATATGTTGGATCTGATTCCAGGCCAGAAACCTGAAGATCATCCAGACATTGTTGCCAGAGTATTCATGTTAAAACTGAAGGAACTTATGAATGACATAAAGAACGAGAAGTGTTTCGGACAAACAATTGCGAGTAAGTTTACCAACCAACTACAGATTTACTATTGCCTAGATGATTGTCCTAAATCATTTCTTCTCAAATTTCTTTACTGTCATGCAGTTGTCTACACGATAGAGTTCCAGAAAAGAGGCCTCCCTCATGCACACATACTGGTGTTTCTACATCCAGATGATAAAGATCCCAGTCCTTCCCAGATCGACAAAATCATATCAGCCGAAATTCCTGACAAGAATAGTGATCCAGATGGGTACGAAGCAGTGCAAAATTACATGATACATGGTCCATGCGGTCAAGCACACCCAAAATCACCATGCATGGTCGATAAAAGTTGTGCCAAACATTTCCCCAAGACTTTTTGCACTGAGACTACAATAGATGAAGATAACTATCCAGTATATAGAAGACGAGATGATGGCAACACTGTGGACAAAAACGGAGTGAAGCTAGACAATAGATTTGTTGTGCCATACAATAGAAACCTACTGGTCAAGTATCAAGCCCACATAAATGTTGAATGGTGCAACAGATCAAGGTCTATAAAGTATTTATTCAAATACATCCACAAAGGAGAAGATCGAACAACTGTATTAATAGAAACAGAAGAGCAACAGAGAGAAACAAGAGGTGCCAAATTGACAAACAGGGACGACGAAATCAAGAGGTACCTTGATGCTCGGTACATATCTGGATGTGAAGCCGCATGGCGCATATTTCAGTTTCCTCTTCAGCATAGAGAGCCTGCGGTTGAAAGGTTATAATTTCACCTACAAAATGAACATGTTGTCGTATTCCCGGACTCGATGGATTTAGATAAAATTGTATCTCGGCCTAACATAGAAAAGACAATGTTCACAGAATGGATGACAGCCAACCAATTGCATGAGGAAGCTCGCAGTTTGACATATGCACAGTTTCCAACCAAATGGACTTGGCATGCAAAAGAGAAAGAATGGAGGAAAAGGAGTGGTGGGAAAAAAACCATAGGCAGGATTTACTATGCACAACCAACAAGCGGTGAAAAATACTACTTGAGAATGCTCCTAAATACCGTGAAAGGATGCAGATCCTATGAAGAAATCCGAACAGTTGATGGGGTTGTACATCCAACATACAAATCCGCATGTTATGCTCTTGGGCTACTTAATGACGACAAGGAGTGGGATGACTGCATCAAGGAAGCATCCCATTGGGCCTCTGCTCCTCAAATGCGCCAACTTTTCTGCACGATACTTTTATTTTGCGAGGTGACGGATCCTGCAAAGTTGTGGCAAGCAAACTGGGAGTTACTATCTGAGGACATCCAACGTCGGCAAAGAAGAATACTCAATTTTCAGGCCCTAGAACTCAACTCAGCGCAAATAAAGAGTCTCCTCTTGGCAGAGATCGAACACCTATTGACTAAAGGTGGCAAGTCCCTCAGAGATTTTCCAGGAATGCCACTACCAGATAGTTCCATTCTTCAAGATATAAATAATAGATTAGTAAACAAGGAACTCAACTACGATAAAAATTCGTTAAGAATAGAGCACACAGAGTTACAGCAAAAGCTAAATCAAGATCAGAGGATGGCTTTTGATGTTATAATAGAATCAGTTAACAGCAGTCTTGGAAAATTGATTTTTGTTGACGGATATGGTGGAACTGGAAAGACATTTTTGTGGAAAGCAGTCACGACAAAATTAAGATCTGAAGGAAAAATAGTTCTAGCAGTAGCTTCAAGTGGTATAGCAGCACTTCTTTTACAGGGTGGAAGAACAGCTCATTCAAGATTTCACATTCCGCTCAAGATCACTAACGAGTCGACATGCAACATTAAGCAAGGAACATTTCTTGCGGAACTAATAAAGAAAACTTCACTGATAATATGGGATGAAGCACCTATGACACACAAGCACTGTTTTGAGGCACTAGACAAGAGTTTGAGAGACATACTTCGATTCACAAATGAGGATGCCGAGCATAGACCGTTTGGAGGAATGACGGTAGTCTTGGGAGGTGACTTCAAGCAAATCCTACCAGTTATTCCAAAGGGGAAAAGGGAACATATCATTTCTGCATCTATAAAGAGATCCTACCTATGGAAGAACTTTGAGGAGTACCGACTCACAGAAAATATGCGTTTGAATTCATCTGAAGGTAGTCCAGAAGAGAAAGCAAAGACAGCTGAATTTGCAAACTGGATACTAAACATTGGCGATGGCACAACAGCAACAATAGATGATGAAGATTGGGTTAGCATCCCAGAAGACCTTATTTTACATAAAGGAGATGACCCGAAAGCATCTATTGTTAGTAGCACATACCCTGACTTACACAAGTACACTGATAGAGCATACCCAGAGGAAAGAGCGATCCTGTGCCCAAGGAGCGAGACCGTTGACCAGATTAACACCTACATCATGAGTCAAATTCCTGGAGAAGAGGTAACCTATCTCAGTTCAGATACAACATGCAAGGCAATGTCTACGGTGGAAGACGAAGATATGTTGTACCCAACTGAGTTTCTAAATAGTAACATTTTCTGGAATACCAGATCATGAACTAAGGCTGAAAGTAGGATTACCAGTAATGCTTATGAGGAACATCAATCAAAGTGCAGGACTTTGCAATGGGACAAGACTAACAATAACACAGCTAGGAAAGCGTTTCATCGAAGGCCAGGTCATAACAGGTACTAACATTGGTGACAAAGTCTACATCCCACGAATTATTATGTCACCAAGTGATTCAAAATGGCCTTTCATTCTGAAAAGGAGACAATACCCAATATCAGTGTGCTTTGCTATGACTATAAACAAAAGTCAGGGGCAATCTCTCAAAAAGGTTGGACTCTACTTAGAAAGGCAAGTGTTCACACATGGCCAGCTCTATGTTGCAATGTCAAGGGTTACCAGCAGAAATGGATTGCGGATACTCATATCAGATGAAGAGCATCCATCCGACCAGGTTGCAAAAAACATTGTTTACAAGGATATATTATAAATATTTGTTTTTAATAGCTAGAATTAGAACAAGTACAACCATTCTTATATGACTAAATATAATGTGTTGCAGACATAGCATCCTTATCTGTTTTAAATTGGTTTTTTTAGTAGTTTTAAATTGTTGTCTCTGAAATGTTTTATTTGTCGGCAAGGTACTTCTCTCTGCATTTACAAAATCAATATCAGTTATATATGTATGCATCACGGACGTGGTTCTAAAGTTACAGAACCATTGAGGAACCAAGATCATTTTCTAAATTACTATAACATTTGTTTCTTAGATAGCCTAGCAATTCATATCCGGTTTCACAAATAAAAGAAAATTTGGATAATGTAATTGCTAAATAAAATACTGGAACAAGGAATTTCGTAGCTGCATCTGCCCAGCAAAATCCTAGATGGCTCCTCTACCATCGTCTCTCAAGTACACTTTACAGCAGGATGCAAACATACGCTACTCAAATTTATCTAATAGAGAGAGGAGATGGTAAGGCAAAGGGATGATATGCACCTGTTCGTACAAACGCACAGTAAAGGGAAAAAGATGCATACTCAATGGATAAGATAATGCTCGGTAGATGGATAGGAGTGGCCGGTGCTGCTGCTGGATGAGGAGACTCCGCTCAACAACGCGGGCGCCGGAGGAGATTGCAGCTTCGGCGGAGACGGCGTACCACACCGCAAAGGGGAACGGCGAGATGGCCGGCGCTCCGGCCGGCGAGGCGACGCGGTTCGCGAAGGAGGACTTTAGAAGGTTACTGATGCATGCGCTGCCCACGAGAGCCACCGGCGAAGCCGCTCTCATGGCGACGGTCAGAGTAGCGCACTAGACAGGCGGCAGCGCCGAACGCGGCCGCCGAACCCACCGCTCATCCTAGCAAAACTGTGACTAATAAAAATGCGCACATCTAAGTGGCCAAGGTGTCACTCACTACAGAAAATACATTTTTTTTTTCATTCTCACCAATTACATTTGATTTCAAATATTTAAAAATCTGTAATAAAACTACATGGAACCAATTTTAATTAACTAACAAAGATAAGTAACGAAAATCAGGATAATTATTTTTATAATCCTGACAATTATATTCTAAATGGATGTCACAACTCCCTGCAAATAAACTATTCCTTCCGTATCAAAATTAAGATGTTTTTGTAGAACAAACTAGCCTAGAAAAACGTCTTATTTTTTACTACAGAGACAGTACTATCTAAATACATACATTTTAGCGTCAAGTCATTTTGGATGAAAGAAGTATTACACAAAATGAAAACATCCAATTTCAATCAGAAACATGTAGTGCACTCATAAAAAGCAACTGCAAAGCATAGCAAAATCTAATTGTTAAGTATACAATTCACCCAAAGAGTGTTTGAAGGAAATCTAGAATTGATCGCTATTGATAAAAGTGATAAGTTAAAGAATTTTAATTATAATCTCAAGAAAAAAAACATATTGTACGTTCTCAAAAGAACATATTTAGCAATCTTTATATTCAAGAGTACATCCATTAAAACCATGAAAAATCATGCATTTCTTTTCAGGGAAGGCTATGTTTGTCCCCGCAATAAATATGCTAGCCCGTGCGAACGCACGGGTCGACGACTAGCGTACATAATTTTTCATCCTCCATAGAGTTTGTGGTCCTTTGTTCTATAAGGTATAAGCCACTATGAACCATGTGTATCATCGCCTCGAGCTCGAAATTCTCCTCCTCCAAAATTTATGTGATGATGATCTCTTGAAGAATAGAAAAATGTACATGAACAAAAAACAATGTCGGAGATAATAAAAATATGCAACTGCCGAAACGCAGGAGAATAGGGCGACCGAATCCAAAATTGTACGTGTCCTTATTTTTTGATGAGGAATGTACATGTCCTTCTAGTGCACGTTTTTTTCTTACAGTTTCTTTTTTGAGTTTTATGGAAATATATACGTATAACTTTCTAATTTTCTATAGCTACTGTCCGATTGGCTATGTGCTTCTGCCAAGCAACATCATCTTTTTTTTTACCATGTGTATACATGATATGTTATAGTAATATTTGCACAAAACAACGAAAATCTGAGCATTTTTTTTGCATGGATCTGAGCATTTATTAACCTATTGACATGAACACGATGTCATGCATACAATCTTTATCTTTACCTAATAATAAAGCACGGAGTGCTTCTGTCGGCTTACCGTCGTCGCCCAACTATCCCTAAAGTTGAAGTAAATTACCCACCCTGCCACCCGTAAGTGAAAAAAAACTGTTCGTTTTTTTATCCACGTCCACTTAGGCTGGAATTGGGCCTTCCAGCAGGAATTGGGCATCGCATATATCGGGACTCGACGCCGCCACACCGGACCGGTTTTCGTTGGCATGTAGTAGCTAGGCGGCTATGGCTAGGCTAGCCAGGCATCGGAACTCGCAAGTTTCGCCGCTAGCTAGCGTTGGTTAATTGCACCTATTGCCCATCGGGCATCTCCGTGTCGTTGCTCCCGTGGGATACTCGATGGATCCAGTGCGCCCAACACGTCATGGAAGATGCATGCATGGCAACGGCAAGGAATTTGATTCGTACTTTCCCGAAAAAGAAAAGAATTTGATTCGTACTTACCACTCCACCGGCTAATTGCTTAGACCCAAGTAATCTATATACCTCTATACCTTTTTTTATTTTTTTTACTAATAAAGTCATTAGTGCTTCTGCCCGTACGGAGTGCTTCTGTCGGCTCACCGTCGTCGCTCAACTATCCCTAAAGTTGAAGTAAATTACCCCCCCTGCCACCCGTAAGTGAAAAAAAACTATTCGTTTTTTTTATCCACGTCCACTTAGGCTGGAATTGGGCCTTCCAGCAGGAATTGGGCATCGCATATATCGGGACTCGCCGCC
The DNA here is from genome assembly GCA_039707655.1 of Elymus sibiricus. Classification (NCBI taxonomy): domain Eukaryota; kingdom Viridiplantae; phylum Streptophyta; class Magnoliopsida; order Poales; family Poaceae; genus Elymus; species Elymus sibiricus. The sequence goes on along the minus strand of CM077666.1, from coordinate 339,860,080 downwards.
GCCGCACCGGACCGGTTTCCGTTGGCATGCAGTAGCTAGGCGGCTATGGCTAGGCTAGCCAGGCATCGAAACTCGCAAGTTTCGCCGCTAGCTAGCGTTGGTTAATTGCACCTATTGCCCATCGGGCATCTCCGTGTCGTTGCTCCCGTGGGATACTCGATGGATCCAGTGCGCCCAACACGTCATGGAAGATGCATGCATGGCAACGGCAGGGAATTTGATTCGTACTTTCCCGAAAAAGAAAAGAATTTGATTCGTACTTACCACTCCACCGGCTAATTGCTTAGACCCAAGTAATCTATATACCTCTATACCTTTTTTTTATTTTTTTTACTAATAAAGTCATTAGTGCTTCTCCCATACGTCGTCGCAGAAATAATTTTGCAGAAATAAGTCGTTAAATTTCGTACGTCGCTTCGATCCGATTTGTCCGTCCGGAAAAAAAAATCGCGTGTGGGAGGCTCGAACGCTGGTTCCCAGCGATGTTCGCTCCCACAGCAGACCAACTCGCCCAGCGCAGATTGTTATCAGGGAACAAAGTTTATTTTTATTGTATATACACCTGGGCTTCGTGTCAGATTGGGCTTCCCTAAAATTTCGTCTGTCGCCGTTGCGGGCCGCTAGGAATTTCACTTGTCGTCGTCTACTGGGCCGCCACGTAGCTGCTGGGCCTGCTTGATAATCTGGACTACGGGCAGGCTTTTCAAAATGTACGTTGCTTAAAAATAGCCAAAAATATACGATGCAAATAGACGACGGCATATTGAATTGTCCCACCTTGCTCTGTACACAAAGTACCATCAGTTTATATAGCTTCATAAGCTAGAAATCAACAAGCCGTCACAAGAAACAGCAAACAGAGAGGTTATCCCTAGGGGCAGGAAGTAATTAACTCCCCATGTGCAATGGCCAATGAAAGAAAGAGACGGTGTTGTGGGCTATACTATATATACCGAGGCTAATAGATGATCAGGAAGGCTAATTAAACGGAATCTTCCTATCATGCAAGGCCAATCGATGATGAGAAAGAGGACGTGTGGGGGTGGCCTCGCAGCACACATACAACAGGCTGCAGGAAGGATGGATTTTCAGGATTATGAACTCTGCAAGACAGACGTGTGGGCAGAAAATATTCATACATGTAGACGTGCTGCATGACAACTCAACGGATCATAACTCGATTGCTTGCATTCCATCGGCCGGACGGCGGAGTGCGGCCTCCTCTCGACCCGAGGCTCGACGCCAACACGTCGAGATTGACCCTGGAAGCTAGAGCTGTACTTCCTTTTCAAGGAACATATATAATCAATCAAGAATCAACTGCTATTACTGCAAGTGTCCGTCCAATCAAGAATCAACTGCTATTAACTAGAAAATACTGTTTTGCTGGATAACTAATGACCGTTAGCTCCTCCGGCAATGTGTGTTCTAGCTATATGTACACATGTTGATTATTTAGTGATGTGACCTAATCATTTTTTTCATGAGATTACCATTGCTTTATGTCCGTGTATTTAAAGTGCTATGTGTCTCTTTCTGAACCATGCAACATTTATTTGCCGTCTGGTGAAGAATAATCCAAAGCTTGGACCACATTTTCACTTCAAACAAATATAATGCTGAAGTACAGGAGGTGTTGTACTTGGCTATTACTTCCAGTGGAGGACTGCAAAATATATGTTGGTAATTCAGTTTCATTGATTCGCAAAAAAATAAAATCAGTTCTATTGGTTTTTCTTTAAAGCAATGCCCGGACCTCCCAGTTTAGCAGGTTTTTTCTCATCAGCAGCCGTTGTCCCATGACACAGTTTCTCGACTCGGGCAACGTGGTTCATATGCTGGTGTTTTCCCCCGTTGCAACGCACGGGCATTTGTGCTATAATAATAAACCACGGATAACTTCTGGTCGTACGTCGTCAGCGTGTTTACAAAAAAGTCCTTGGTCTTTGTAGTAATCAACCCGCCGTCCCTTTTTTACTGGAAATCTGAGAGAAAAACGTTTCGTTTTTGCAGAGAGGCCCCTATGGTATACTTGCTATTGGGCCTGACGCAAAGGTGGAAAACGCATCAGGGCTGACCGAAAACGCAAGGAGGGACTCTCCTCGATGCGCACGGACGGAACCGCCGCCGCCACACGCGGCCGGTCTTCCTCTCCGGCCATCCACCGCCGTCTTCTCCTTCCACTTGAAATTATGCACAAAATTATAAAAGTTATTGTCGATGCTATTTTGTTTTTTCTGGAAAAATGGCTTACCATCTACGTCAAATACTTATGTTTTAATTATGTTTAATCACGCTTTTATAAAAATGCTAAAAAATTCCCAAAAATGTTCCATATTTAAAAAATGCATTTGAAATTATGCACAAAATTTAAACGTTATTATTGATGTTTATAAGAATTGGAAATGAGCAATGGCGTGTAACGACACACAGAGCAAGTTTTGCGATTTTTTCGCCCGTTGCATCGCACGGGCATTTGTACTAGTACAATGCAAATCGTACAACGGATCTAGCATTGGCTGTGGCCAATGGCTAGTCCAAGCCGTATTGCTGGTGGCCTAATCTTTTTTTCTTTCTTTCTTCTTCAGTCCTCGGTAATAGTGTCCATGGCACGATTGCTTTTTTATTTTCTTGAGACCGGATTGGATGATTAGAATCGTATAGCTTATGGACAGCTGTTTTTTTCCTTCCGTGGATTCCGATTGGATTTCATAGGGCCGTACATCTTTTTCAGGTGGTCCGTGTCAGATCCTAAAAGTGTACGTAATATCGTTTTATGTAATTTTTAGGTCGGTTAAAGCGTACGTGAGATCTATGTTAAGTCACCTATAGAATCTCATCCATTGAAATCTCATAACTTTAACATTGATAAATCTTGTTCGTTCATTTTCTATTGTTTTAATAATATAATAGAATAGATACTGCTGGATAGCGGTCGATGGGTGGAGTAATAGTGGTAGATGCAGGCATGAGTCGGTCTACTTGTCTCGGACGTGATGCCTATATACATGATCATTGCCATGAATCCGTCATAATTATTTATTTTTCTATCAATTGCCCAACAGTAATTTGTTTACCCACCGTATGCTATATGTTCGAGGGAGAAGTCTCTAGTGAAAACTATGGCCTCCGGGTCTACTTTTATCATATATTAAAACCCAAAAATACCTTGCTCCAATTTATTTACTTTTATTTTATTTAGTATTTTAGTTTATCTATCTATCACTATCAGAATTAATCCTTGCAAATAACCGCTTAGAGGATTGACAACCCTCTTATTTGCGTTGGGTGCAAGTGTTTGCTTTTGTGTGTGCAGGTGCTGCTAAAAGGATTTTGCGTGGTTCTCCTACTGGATTGATAACCTTGGTTCTTAACTGAGGAAAATACTTATCTCTACTATGATGCATCATCCTCTCCTCTTCGGGTAAATACCAACGCAGTCTACAAGTAGCAACCGTCGCCTTGCCTGTGTGTGCAATAGGGGGGGGGTCCTTCCCACACGACCCAGAAATCATCGGCGATAGGGAGCACACAAGCATATGTTTCGCAGAACTAAGCGTATGCGATGACCGCATCTTTCCCAAACGCGAGTCATCACACAACTGTTTGTGATCTATCGAATATCTCAAACGCTCCATCCTTGCTACTCGTGTGTGCTCGCATTACCATCGCACTCGGTATTCTGTGGTGCAACGTTTACGATGCACGCCCCATCACAAACAGTTCACGATTGTAAAACATGTATGATAAGGAGACTATCACACACATTCACTTTTCCCAAACTGTATGCGATTATATAATTAAGAAGATAAGTTAATCATCGTACGTATGTCGGATGAGTTTACGAAACGTCCGACTGTCGTACGAGTGTTGGACGGGATAACTATCGCACACGTCATTCTGTGGTGCAGCGTTTACGATGCGTACGACATCAGAAACAGTTGATGATTGTAAAACGTGTACGATAAGGCGACTATCACAAACATTTGGTTTGCTCGCACCGTTTGTGATATTGTCTGACATCACACACCCTTTCCAAACGGCAATTTTGTGCATGGTTGCACATGTTTTCTCTCTATGAAACATGTCGGATTATGAGGTATATCACACACGTTGTGCTTTACAGACCGTGTGCGGCGTAATGACCTGCAGAGCATATTTTCACCCTAATTTAATCTCTACAATTTAAAATTGTACCGAATTTGAAATTGAATTTGAAAGTAGGCAATAACTTTATTCATATCCATCAGGTTCAACAACCAATGCATTATTCGATTTACAGGTACATATGTTCAAGAATTACATAAGCACCAAATAAAGAATGATGAACTAGGGTTGTATACTTGTATTAAATACGGTAAAGAAAGAGGCGAAAGACATTTTGGTTGCCGAACAAGGTGAAGCTGAATGCCCATATTGTGCCCTCCTCCATGTCGAAGGCACGCACGACTCTAGTCCAACCCCTTGTGATGGCCGACCGCCCATCCTTCACTGTCTTCATGAGGGCTTCTAGATAGTCATTGTAGTCTGGTACAAATACTTTAACCTTTGCATGCCCACCAATCATGTAGTTTGAGAGGTAATCTTGAGTAAACTGCTTTGGGAACCACTACAAAGGAAAAAGATTCAGACATTGTCATCTAACACAACTCATTATGGGCAGTAAAAAGAAGCCTGCAGAGTTCTTACTTACCATCCTGCAGTTCACTGTTGTCTTGAATAAAGTGTAAACAAATAGTTTAATTGCCATCTTTTGACCCATTTTACTAACAATCTTTATCAGTTTCTTCACTTGATGCTGGTTCATGAATATCTCATTTCCCCATACGCAAAAAGGGTCGAAGCGCGGATCTTTACCAATGACATATGTACCTACAAGCACCAAGTCAATATTAGAAGCTAAACTACAATTGCACAATGATGTAGTACAATTCTCCCTCCGTCCCATTATATAAGATCTTATTACATCCAATATATACTCACATATTGGATGAATTAACATCTTATATTATGGGGCGGAGGGAGTATATATAAGCCATGGGATGAAACTAACCTCGATGGACAACAACAGTCGTTTCCAATATTGTCCTGTGTAAGTACATCGAAAGGCATGTTAAGCACAACAGGCTAAACATCAACCAAATATATCCATGGTAGACAACGTAATCTCCAAATGATAGCTTCAATGTGCAGGTATAAGCACGCTAGTTAAGCAAACAAGTGGAAATGTGTGTTAACTGCAACAGGCCTAACGATTAACAACAACCAAATATAGTCATTCAAACTGGTATTGTGCAGGTTTATGCACACTAGTTATTGTAAAATAAAAATGGAAAGGGGTGTTAACTACAACAGGCTTAACATCAACCAAATATAGTCATGCATAGTGGTATTGTTGAAATTGCATAGATCGTAGCTTGTGCTTAAACATCAAATTGTACAATTGAACATCATGTTGCAAAAAGACTGAAATAAACAGCGGGTGTGTTAACTAAACCAGGCTAAACAGGAACCAAATATGGCCGTTGAAACTGGTAATGATGAAATTGAACTGCACAGTTCATACTTGCACATATAGAACATCACATTGTGAATAACTGAAATAAACAAGGCATACTACGAACAACCAAATATAGCAATTGAAACTGAACATATGCTAACTACAAACAACCGAACAACCACAAACCGTTAAAAGAGGCATATGCTCGCTACAATAGGCTTAACAGCAACCAAATATAGTCATTCATAGTGGTATTGTTGAAATTGCATAGAACGTAGCTTGTGCTTAAACATCAAATTGTATAATTGAACATCACAATGTGAAAAAACCGGGGGCGTATTACCTACACCAGGCTTAACAGGAAACAAATATGGTCGTTGAAGTGGTATTGATGAAATTGTACCGCGCGGTCAATACTTGCACATATAGAGCACCACATTGTGAATAACTGAAATAAACAAGGCATACTATAAACAACCAAATATAACAATTGAAACTGGACATATGCTCAGTACAAACAACCAAAAACTGTTAAACAAGGCATATACTCACTACAACAGGCTTAACAGCAACCAAATATAGTCACTAATAGTGGTATTGTTGAAATTGCATAGAACTAAGCTTGTGCTCAAACATCAAATTGTATGATTGCACATCACATTTTGAGAAAACTGAAATAAACAGGGGGCGTGTTAACTACACCAGCTTTAACAGGAACCAATTTTGGCCGTTGTAACTGGTGTTGATGAAATTGAACTGCACAGTACATTCTTGCACATATAGAACATCACATTGTGAATAACTGAAATAAACAAGGCATACTACAAATAACCAAATATAGCAATTGAAACTGGACATATGCTCAGTACAAACAACCTAACAACCAAAAACCATTAAACAATGCATATGCTCACTACAACAGGCTTAACAACAACCAAATATAGTCACTCATAGTGGTATTGTTGAAATTGCATAGAACTAAGCTTGTGCTTAAACATCAAATTGTATGATTGCACATCACATTGTGAGAAAACTGAAATAAACATGGGGTGTGTTAACTACACCAGCTTCAACAGGAACCAATTTTGGCCGTTGAAACTGGTGTTGATAAAATTGAACTGCACAGTACATTCTTGCACATGTAGAACATCACACTGTGAATAACTGAAATAAACAAGGCATACTACAAACAACCAAATATAGCAATTGAAACACGGCATGGTTAAAACATAGCATGGCAAAAGCTACGAGCGCGATCATATGATGTTTCCCCCTTGGAAGAGGCACGGCAAAAGAAATCATGGGTTTCCTCACTTGTCACAGATGGGCTCCTACCAATTGGAAGAGCACGGACTCTGGGTGCGCTCCCTGTTGTCGCAGGTGGGCTCCTTCCCCTTGGAAGAGCATGGCTGCAGGGTGCCCTCCCTGATGTCGCAGATGGGCTCTTTCCCCTTGGAAGAGCCGGAGAGGGTGCCCTCCTCGTGGTCGCCGTCGATGAGGTCTGACTTGGCAGTTGAGGATCCCAAGTCAGCGGCGCAGAACGTGTCCTTTAGATATGACAAAAGAGGCTCGATGGCAATGAAGGATGGCAAATTCTTGACAGCGAGGCATAGGAGATTAGCTGCGGGGCCATGGGTGAGATCGACGACGGTTGAACCCAAGTGGTTGGGGGTGGGCCACTTAACCTGTGACATAGCCCGCGTCAAGCCGCCTTTGTCGACGACCTCGATGTCATAGCCGGCATCCATGAGATGCCGATATACGCGACACCGCTAATGGAAAGCCTCTAGCGAGTCATTGTTGCCAGCTTCCTCGGCGGCCTCGGCGGCCACCTCGCCATCGTCGGGCGAAGAGGCCGCGATAAACCTCTTTTTGGCCATTCGCTCCTCGAGCTCCCCGGGAAGCGTAGCCAGGCTTAGGTTGCGACGCTCTGGATTGGGGGAGGGGGATGGGGATCTGTGGGAAAGGGGGTGTTTCGCAGGCGTCATCTAAGATACTCAGGGCGGCGAGGGCATGGAGATCGGTGGGTAACCTACACGGGCAGACCGGCAGAGGTTGATGGTCGAGGCGAGGCGGCGGCGGCGGCGGGCTAGCTAGGGTTTCGAGCGAGGGAGGGGTGGTGTGTGTGTGAGCGGAGGTTTTGGCTGGGGTGTGTGTGTGGAGGGGGGCCAAGGTGGTGTTTGAGGAAATGCCGCGACTAGTGAAAATTTACTAGGCGGGAATAAAATGCCGGGACTACTAAAAATTTGGATGAAGGGATTGAAGCGGAGCGGGAGCAACAAACATCGCACACGGCCCAAACATAATAATCGTGTGCTATCAAACAGGAAAAACCCTCCAGGCGGGTAGATATTTTTAAGCGAAGCGGGAGCAACAAACATCGCACACGGCCCAAACATGATAATTGTGTGCTATCAGACAGAAAAACCCTCCAGGCGGGTAGATATTTTTGAGATTGCGAGGGATGCAGGCGGGAGTAAAATGTCGGGGCTACTGAAAATTTGGATGAAGGGATTGAAGCGGAACGGGAGCAACAAACATCGCACACGGCCCAAACATGATAATCGTGTGCTATCAAACAGAAAAACCCTCCAGACGGGTAGATATTTTTGAGATTGCGAGGGAAGCCTCGTGGAGCACAATCGACTATGCTGATGTGACAGGGGCACGGGCGTGGCATACGAGTACTCTTAGGGAACCGTGTCTGTTGCGTCTGTAAATTTGGCAAAAAAAACACGGGAATGGGTCAGAACACAAACACACCTGCATGTGGACCAAATATATGTATGAAAAGGGTGGTTTGATGTTCAAATATCCAATGCACAACTTTGATGTGGCACGTGTCTCACAAAGCGCACAGTATTGCTCGTCCGGCCCCCACTTCGTGTCGGCAGGAGGGGAATCATAGTTATGAAAGCATGCCCCCAAATAGCCAGGCCTGGCATCTCACCCTACCGTAACACAAAACCTATAGGAATCCATCATGGTCAACCCCCCCTCTAGCTTCCGGTCAACAAGGTGGACCGTGCGGGCCCACAAATGTGCTTGTGCGCGCGGGATATACTCAATGCACAAACATATATATGTATGGAAGTGTGGTGTGGTGTTTGAATACTCAATGCACAACTTTGATGTGGCACCGTGCTTTGGAACCGGAAAGTCCCCACACGGAGCGAGGGTTCACGACGTGCAGTATGTCACTCCCCCCACCTCGAGCCACTGAGAGGGATTCATGCGTACGCGTGCGCTCAAACTTTTGTCTAGAATCTCACCATGACCTACCGTAACACGAACCAAGAAGAATCCACCTTGGTAACCTCTCTCGTTGTCGGTCGAAGTGGTGGACGTCCATGCGGGCCCACGAATTGGCTTGCCGCCGATAGCACGGGAGGGAATGTTCAAAGACAACCACCACATGCATGTGGGATAACATATGTATGGAAGTTTTGTCTCGTGTATGAATCAATACCCAATGCACAACTTTGATGTGGCGCCTGCTTTGGAACCGGAAAGTCCCCACACGGAGCGAGGGTTCACGACGCGTAGTATGCCGGTCCCCTGGCCCCACTTCAAACAGGTGAGAGGGATTTATGCGTATGTACGCGTGCGCTCAAACTTTGGTCTGGAATCTCACCATGACCTACTATAAAACAAACCAAGAAGAATTAATCCACCTTGGTAACCTCTCTCGTCGTCGGTCGAAGTGATGGACATCCACGCGGGCCCACGAATATGGGCTTGCCGCCGATAACCACGCGAGGGAGATAGTGTCCGAAGACAACCATCGCCTGCATGCATGTGTCCCAAACATATGTATGGAGGTGTTGTGTGATGTTTGAATGTACCCAATGCACAATGTTGATGTGTCACCTGCCTCACAAACCGTAAAGTCCCCACACAGAGTGAGGTCCATGATGCATCGTGTGCTACCCCCCCACTTCGATCCATTGGGAGGGATTCATGCGTACACATGCACTCAAACTATACTATATATGTAATCTTAGCATGACCTATATACAAGAGAAACCAAAATTCAGTCCCCTCCTATGTCAAATTAACCTCTCTTGCTGTCGGTCAAACTGATGGACCAAGCGCGCACACAGATGGAAGCATCGCCCATAACCGCGTGAGTGAGTGCCAGAGGACAACCGCCGCTTGCATGTGTGGGCCAAACATATGTATTGGAGGTGTTGTGTGATGTTTGAAAACCCAATGCACAACTTTGATGTGACGCCTGCCTCGAAAACCGTAAAGTCCCACACGGAGCGAGGTTCACGACATGTAGTATATGATGCCCCCCCTCTTCTGCGCGTGCTATATATATACTCCTACCATAACACAAACCAAAAAGAATCCTCCTTGGTCAAATTAACCTCTCTCGTTGTAGGTCAACGTGATGGACCTCACGGGCCCACGGATGGAAGCATCGCCGATAAACCGCGCGAGATAGCTATAGGACAACCACCGCCTGCATGTGGCCCAAAGAGGTGTTGTGTGATGTTTCAATACCCAATGCACAACTTTGATGTGGCACTTGCTTCGCAAACTGGAAACGCCCCACACGGAGGTTCACGACGCGTAGTTCCCCTCACTTCGAGCCGGTGGGATGGATTCATGTGTACGCACGCACTCGAACTTTGGTCTGGAATCTCACCATGATCTACACCGTAACATAGGCCAAGATGAATCCACCTTTGGTCAAATGCCTCTAGCTGTCGGTCAAAGTGATAACCTGCGCGGGCTAACGAATGGGCGCATCGCTGATAACCGCACGAGGGAGTGTCCGAGGACCACCAATGCATGCATGTGGCCCAAACATATGTATGAAAGGGTTGTGTAATGTTTAAATACCCAATTCACGACTTTTATGTGGCACCTACCTCACAAACCGGTCAATCCCACATGGAGGCTCACGACGCGTAGTGTGCCGGACCCCCCACCCACCGCACCACCACCGCCACTTCGAGGCATGTCAAACTTTTTTCGAAGTGAACATGTGACCAAAGGAGTGCCGTGTTAAAATTTGAAAAAACTTCAGAGATCATTCAGACGTTTTTATACATTGATTGATTTCCTAGGGATTTACTGTGTAAATATCAAATTTGAACCACATGCACACACGATAGTGCACCAAAATGGATTGGAAAATCATACGCGTGTCCTTGGGTGCATGTTTAGTCCCCATGCAAGAAATGGCAAGAAATTTCAAACATTGAGAATCTTGATTTTTAAATTCCAGTAATTCCAAGACTTAGTTGAAAGGGCCAATTCCATTTTCCCCCCTAACTTTGGCCCGACCTCATCTTTACCCCTAAATAAAAACGGTGCTCAACTATACCCCTCTTCCGTTAGATGGCGTTATGGAAATACCCTTCCGCGCCGTTTCCGTCCGGTCAAACAGGTTTGACCGTCATCTAGACGTTTTCTGGACATAGTTGCCCCTGTGTGCATTGCCACTAACATGTGGGGCCTACCATTGAAAAAAAAACTCTCCATATGTCACCTACATGTGGGACAAGCTCATAGTGGATGACAAGTGGGACCCGGCCTGAAAGTCACATGGGCCCATGTTTGGTGCTTTGATTTTTTTTTGTAACTAGTTTAACACATTATTTAGAGGGGTGGCCCACCTGATAGAGGCTGATTGGGACAGTGTGTTAAGCTAATAGGCAATTAATCTAAGTTAATTAGGTCACGCAGGGGTCCCACCTAGCTAATAGGAAATTAACCTAATAAGCAATTAAAATCCTGAGCTTGGGCACGCCGGCGACGGCTTGAGCACGCGCATCGACGGAGCTCCGCCTTGGTCGCGCCCCTGCCCTGCTACCGGTCTGCCCAGAGATCTGAATCCCTCCGTGGATGCATGCCCGCGCCACCGGCCGCCATGGATGCATTGCCCGCGCCATCGGCCACAATGGATGCATGCCCGCGCCGCCGACCGTCGTGGATGCGGGCCCGAGCCCACCACCTTGCTCTCCCGGCCGGCATAGATGCACCTCCACGCCCTCTCTCATTCTTCGATTTGGAGGCAAGGGAGAACGCCGGCTGCTCGTGGCGTTGACCGAGCCTAGGATGCAGGGCCCCATCCATGGCGGCCGGCGGCGCGGTCTCGAGCTCCTCGCGGTGGTCGGCAGGAGGAAACAGAGGTCCATGTCCATGGCCATGGCCGCATGGGTCGGCAGGGAGCACCACCTTCCCTGACCTCCTCCAGCACCACCTCCATGACCGCGGGTCTCGCTCGTGGCACTGGGCCGCGGGAGTATGGTTGTGCGAGCATGAGAGAGGACTGGGGGTGAAGAAGAAGGAGCAAAGTAGGGGCGCGGTGGGGCTAGGCTCGCCGGCGTCGGAGCTCGCCGGCCAAAGACGAGTGGCGGCGGATCTACGCAAGATCCACCTCACGGCCGGCGGGTGGGACAGAGACAGGAGAATAAGAGAGGAAGAGAGATTTTTTTAAGGGTAGGCCCCACATGTTAGTTGCATATGCGCATAGGGGTAAAAAAGTCCACAGAACGTCCAGATGACGGTCAAACCCCTTTGACCAGACAGAAACGGCACGGAAGGGTATTACCATAACGGCATCTAACGGAAGAGGGGTATAGTTGAGCACCGTTTTTATTTAGGGATAAAGATGAGGTCGGGCCAAAGTTAGGGGAAAAAATGTAAATGTCCCTAGTTGAAATTCATGAAACTTGTCGTGGTGTCATGATATGACACCAATAGACTGTGATATTGTTTTTGGTCAAATTCGAGACAAGTTTTGATATAAGTTTCTTGCAAGTGGGAGATTATTAATTATTGGAACACAATATCGCAAACGGTTTATTTATTCGAACCGTGGGCGTTAGGCTAGCAATGTACGGGCCATGCTTCGGTTAATTAATAAAGCGGCAGAATTAATCCTCAAAAAAGAAAAACAATATACGTGCCGCCACGCGTCCCGCGTGCCGTGTGAGCAGGCATGAGTTGATGGGATGCATGCGAGCAGTCCACCGCGCAGGCAGACCGGGAGGCGTGCGAGCAGGTGTGTAAATTGATGGGAGGCGTGTACGCTGCGTAGTGTCATCGGGAGACGTGCGAGCAGCTGTGTGAAATGACGGTAGGCATGCGAGAAGTCCGCTGCGCAGGCTCGCCGGGAGGTGAGCCATCCCTTTGACTGGCGCCCACTGATAACCCACAAGTATAGGGGATCGCGACAGTCTTCGAGGGTAGTATTTCACCTAAATTTATTGATTCGACACAAGGGGAGCCAAAGAATATTTGTGAGTATTAGCAGTTGAGTTGTCAATTCAACCACACCTGGAGAACTAAATATCTGCAGCAAAGTGTTTAGTAGCACAGTAGTAACAATAGCAATAGGAACAGAAAGAGTAACAATAGAAGTTTTGTAGTGATTGTAACAACAGCAGCACGGAAGTAACTTAGCAAAGATCAATATGCGAAAAGCGTAGGCATTGGATCAGTGATGGATAATTATGTTGGATGACATTCATCATGTAACAGTTACAACCTAGAGCGATACACAATAGCTCCAATTCATCAATGTAATGTAGGCATGTATTCCGTATATAGTCATACGTGCTTATAATAAGAACTTGTATGACATCTTTTGTCCTACCCTCCCGTGGCAGCGGGGTCCATAAGAAAACTAAGGGATATTAAGGCCTCCTTTTAATAGAGAACCGGAACAAAGCATTAACAAATGGTGAATACATGAACTCCTCGAATTACAGTCATCCCCGGAGAGTATCCCAATTGGTGTCACTTTGGGGTCTACGGATCAGAACAATAACAAGTGCATATAACTAGCAGATAGGATCAAGAACTCAAATATATTCATGAAAACATAGAGGGTTCAGATATGAAATCATGGCACTCGGGCCCTAGTGACAAGCATTAAGCATAGCAAAGTCATAGCAACATCAATCTCAGAACATAGTGGATACTAGGGATCAAGCCCTAACAAATTGACTTGATTACATGACAAATCTCATCCAACCCATCACCGTCCAGCAAGCCTATGAAGAAATTACTCACACCCGGTGGTGAGGATCATGAAATTGGTGATGGAAGATGGTTGATGATGACGATGGCGACGAATCCCCTCTCCGGAGCCCCAAACGGACTCCAGATCAGCCCTCCCGATGAAGAACAGGAGGTGGCGGCGGCTCTGTATCGTAGAACGCGATGAAACTTCTTCTCTTATTTTTTTCTCGGGGAAAGAGAGTTTATAGCGTTGGAATTAGGTCCGAAGGCCTTCTGTGGGCCCCACAAGGTTTCCCGGCGCGCCCAGGGGGGTCGCGCCCTGCTGCCTTGTGGGCAACAGGTGGCCCCTCTCCAGTTGATTCTTGCGCCAATATTTTTTTATTTATTCCATAAAAAATCTCCAAAAAGTTTCGGCCAATTATGAGAACTTTTATTTCTGCACAAAAACAACACCATGGTAGCTCTGCTGAAAACAGTGTCAGTCCGGGTTAGTTTCATTCAAATCATGCAAATTAGAGTCCAAAACAAGAGCAAAAGTGTTTGGAAAAGTAGATACGACGGAGACGTATCAACTCCCCCAAGCTTAACTCATTGCTTGTCCTCAAGCAATTCAGTTGATAAACTGAAAGTGATAAAGAAAAACTTTTACGAACTCTTTTGTTCTTGTATCCGTACATAAGCTTAAATAGCACCCAAGTTTTTAGCAAAGATCATGAACTAACCATGCAAATGATAACACTTAGAATTCACATTTACTCATATCAATGGCATAATCAACTAGCGAGCAATAATAATATATCTGATATGCCAACAATTTGTCAAAACAATCATGATATAATATGATAACATGGTATCTCGCTAGCCCTTTCTGAGACCAAAAACATAAATGCAGAGCACCTCCAAAGTTCAAGCAGCGACTAAACATTGTAATTCAGGGTTGAAAAGATCCAGTCATGATTTACCCAACATTAACTATACTCAATGCATAAGAATGACAATAGTCCTCTTAGGATTGGTGCTTAAAATGAGAAGGTGATGACTCAACAAGAAAAGTAAAATAACATATTTGTAAATGGATAGGCCCTTCGCAGAGGGAAGCAGAGATTTACAGAGGTGCCAGAGCTCGAAGCTTAAATCAGAGATAAAAACAATTTTGAGAGGTGTATTTTTCCTGTCAATGTCATGACCGAGGATTTTCAATATCGTCCATGCTAAACACATTATCGGCGGTTCCCAAGCGGAAAGGTAAAGTTTACTCCCCCTCCACCATACGAACACAAGCCATGGCTAGCCGAATTCACGGTTGCCCTTCAAACGATCAAATTTCTGGGGGAGTTTGTTTTATTATATTTTTCTTTATTTTTATTATAGGATTGGGCATCCCAATTTGTAACACCCTGGATTTTTGCTTTTCCTTTTATTTGGGATTTATTGAATATTTTAATTTGCATTTGGGTTTTCAGTCAATTCTTTTGGACTTACCACTTGGAATTATTTTTGATTTTCTTCCAAGTGGGTTCTATCATTCATAAACCCTCCCTAGACCTCATCCCTCTCACCATAATGCCATTGGATATTTTTATTTAATGGCATTATATTCTTTTTCTTCCTGAAAATGCCTATTTTCACAATAAGCTATGAAGCAACCCTCATTTTATTGCTCCAAAAATTCCAAGAAAATTCCCACATATTCTTTGGATCATGCCTCACCTCCCTATGCAAAAATATCCCATGGTCATTTGGAAATTTTCAGCTAAGGAAAATGTTTTTGCTTCTGGACAAAATGGGCACTTTGTGAAGCAAGTACATTTTTCCTTGATCTGTTGGGGCTGAAATTTTTACCACATGACTACCCTCCTAAGAGATGCTTAACCCCAAAATTTCAGACTCAAATTCCTAGCCGTTTGTCCCCAACATTTGTCACAAGTTTTTGTCCAGAACCTTTGCATCAAGCTCAAGTCACATCCACTGAGCCAGATGGCAAGACAAGCGCAGCTCTAGGCACCGCGTTGAAGGGACTTCACGATTGACACGGTTTGGCAGCGCCGAAAGCACCGCGTGTGACAGTGCACGCGGTGACCGCGTGAGTGCACAGTGCTTGGCATGCGCTCGCCGCACTCTGTGCATCGGGCCCCTCTGCCGCCGTCCATTCACTCTCCGCTCGCCACCGCAGCATGTCCCCGCCTCGCAGCAACCTCCAGCGCGCCACCTAGGCTTGCCCTGCTCCTCCCCGACACCGGCAAGCCGCTCGCCGGAAGCAGCCGAACGCTACCAGGCGGAACAGTGGGCGCGCGTGCTCCGTTTACTCCGTGTAGTGCACCACACTGTGCTTGCACGCGTGCACCGTGTAGCTGTGCACCACTACTCCTCCTCCACGTCGCGCCCGAGCTCATCTCCCTCTATCTTCTTCTGCAGTTCGTCGCCAGCGGAGTCCCGAGCCCGGCCGCACTCCATCTATAAATAGAGCCATCCCCGAGCCCGTCTAGCCATCGCTCTCACTTCACCTGGCCACAAATCACTCTCCCACAAGCGCGGTAAGGCCGGGAGGGCCTGAAAGCACATTTGCTCCCTTGGTGGTTTTGGTAATTCATGCCAACATACATGTTGTTGGACTAATGCTTTTATCTAGTGAATTTCAGACAAGTTCAACAATGGTGTGGCATGGACAAGAGGACGTGGAACCTCTTCAAAATGCTAAGGACAAGAATTGGCAAAGATCAAGACTCTACATTTTTGGTTTAGTGATCCAAGATCACATTGAGTCCATAGGAAAGCCAATACTATTAAAAGGGGATGAGGTGTTGCTTAATGGTCCTTTTGCTCAAGTGCTTAGTGACAGCATTCCTAAACCCTCAACCACTCTCTCAATCCCAAATATGTCCAAAACCCAAAGTCCAACTCGGCCCCACCGAAATTTCCAATCCGGCCTCACCGAGTTCATCCAAGACTTAGCCACTGCCAAACCCTAACAAATCGGATCCACCGAAATGGATCTCGGTCTTACCGAGATGGCCTTGCCAACTCTCTGTAATCGTTTGCATTTACTTCGGTCTCACCGAGTTCGCAAATCGGTCTCACCGAGATGGCTTGCCAACTCTCTGTTGCCTTATTGCTTCACTTCGGTCCTACCGAGTTGATGCAATCAGTGCCACCGAGATGAGGATTGCCCTAAGCCATTGCACTTTGGTCCATCCGAGTTGTTCGTATCGGTCCCACCGAGATTCCTAAAGTTCATATCTTTTACACAGTTCGGTTCTACCGAGATTATCGTTTCGGTGCCACCGAGTTGGGTCAAAAGTGTGTAACGGTTGGATTTTGTGTGGAGGCTATATATACCCCTCCACCCCATCCTTCTCAGTAAGGAGAGCCATCAGAACGTGCCTACACTTCCACCATTCATTTTCTGAGAGAGAACCACCTACTCATGTGTTGAGATCAATATATTCCACTCCTACCATTTGAACCTTGATCTCTAGCCTTTCCCAAGTTGCTTTCCACTCAAATCCTTCTTCCACCATAGCCAAATCTGTGAGGAGTGATTGAGTGCTGGGAAGACTATCATTTGAAGCACAAGAGCAAGGAGTTCATCAACAACACACCATCTATTACCTTTTGGAGAGTGGTGTCTCCTAGATTGGTTAGGTGTCACTTGGGAGCCTCCAACCAGATGTGGAGTTGAATCAAGAAGTTTGTAAGGGCAAGGAGATCGCCTACTTCGTGAAGATCTACCCCGAGTGAGGCTAGTCCTTCGTGGACGTAAGCCATTGTGGAATAGACAAGGTTGCTTCTTCGTGGACCCTTCGTGGGTGGAGCCCTCCGTGGACTCGCGCAGCCGTTACCCTTCGTGGGTTGAAGTCTCCATCAACGTGGATGTACGATAGCACCACCTATCGGAACCACGCCAAAAATCCACCGTGTCTTCATTGCGTTTGATCTTCCATACTCTACCCCTTTACTTTCCGTACTATTGCATGCTTTACTATTTCCGCTGCTCAATCTCTAGATATGCATGTGTAGAAAGTATTGGAGTGATCTTAACTTGTGCCAAAATCTGCCTAAGTTCCAAGAGAAATTAAAAACTGCTAATTTGGCTGGTTAGGAGTCTATTCACCCCCCCTCTAGACCTATCTCCTCGATCCTACAGGGCCTCCTGCCGCCGATCATCGTCGGAATTCGCCGCGGATCCCCCTGGATCGTGCACTCATCCCAGCCACCCCCAGCTTCGCTCTCTGCTCCCCTCGAGGTCGTGGTGATCTCTTGAGCTCGACGGTGCCACTGGTTCGCCGGATCGTCACCGGAATTGCCGAATCCGACAAGCTCCGCCGCTGTCGTCTCTGGAGAAGAACACCCCGACGCCGTCCGGCCACCCCCGCCGTCACTTCGGGTACGTGGGTGCTCGCCGTGATGCCCTGAATCCATCCCGCCCATCGTCGGCGACCGCCGTGGCCTCCTCGCCGGAGAACCACCGGCGACAGCGCCGCCTCTCATGTTCCCTCTCCCTCCCTCTTTTAACCCTGACAGTGGGACCCCACTGTCAGCCTCACCCGCGTGGCTGAACCGTTTTCTAAGTGGAGGCGTACTCTGGAAATACGCCTTCGACGTGGCCTGTTCTGGAAATTCGGTTAAATTCATTTAAATGAATATTTTGACCAGATTCTCACCCCAACTTTGACCAGCTATAATTTCTATTCTATAAGACCAATTGAGTTGATTCTTTTTGCTACTGGTTTGTATTGAGCCAAAGTTTATGCATGCCAAATTTCAGAATTTTTCTTGCTGTTGATAATTTCTGGTGAAATAAAATGCTTTATGTGACATTTTCTTTTTGCATTTAAAATATTTCCAGAAGCTCCTAATTGTGTTGGAGAAGACCAAGAGTATTTTGACACTCCTCTGAACCAAGGCAAGCCACAACATTCATATGCAAGGATGGCATTGCAATAGCAATGGTTTATTTGAACTAAATTCATCATATAATTCACTATTAAAATGATTTGCTATATAGAACTTATTGCGTAGAATTTGTTCCATGACATTTTGATAGTATGCAGTAGGGTATATGCTTTCTTTCTAAAGTGTGCAGTAGAGATATGTCATATGCTCTCGTGGTAACAAGATGCATTCATTACTCATGAACATGACCCGTCAATCCATTCACATACTATGGCTCGAATCATTTTATTTCAAGGTAAACTTGATGTTAATTCAACTTGAACATGCTGTTGATCGAGTCATGGTGCCACCGAATCGAGCTCACCAGTGCAACCACACTTGCCTAGATGGGGAGGCCCTAATGCGATCTATTGTCATGCTTATCGCCGGTGCCTCTTACTAGGGAAGGTTGTGCACTGGCGCTACCCTGGCCCGGTAGGCAGTCATAACCTTGTGTGCCCGAGTTTTACGGTACCGAGGTCCCCGTTTGGGACGATGTTTTGTTTGGCCACGACGGTGGCAGCCACAGAGGCGGCGGATGTCACGAGTTGACATCGGGGCCACCCAGGGCATAGCCCAAAGGGGAGTTTGTTGGAGTGGCCGGGAGAGTGTCAAGCAATAGATTGGTTTTGTCGGAATATCGTTGGTCCACCCGAATGGGAGCACGAGGCCATGAGTTCCGTAGTGTGGGTACAGTGTACTAACCTCTGCAGAGTGTATAATCTATCGATAGCCGCGTCCTCGGATATGGACACAGTTCGTAGTAGGTCATACCGTGGGTCAACAGATATAATCAACTTGCACACTAAGATTCACAAGATGGCACATGCAGAATTGGTGATCGGGTGAGGATCACTATGAAAAAGTATTGCTGTGATCAAGTGAGGATCACGTGGGTAAGTTATGAACGGTGGTTACGTGGTAACCCCGAAATGGTAAGTGGGTCCCAGGGACCACGGCAACTTTTCACGCACACCTCATGTTGGGTAGTATCATGCTCATGCATTAAACTTGTTAAATGCCTTGTTGTTGTTTGTCGTACTTGTTTTGCTTGCTATGAGCTTGCGAGTGCATTCAAAGTACTCACCTGGCTTATCATGCCAGATGCAGGAGAAGTCATGCATGGTGTGGATGTCGAGCAGTATGTCGCGCTCTAGGCCGTGTCCCAGCAGTGTCCCTGTGGAGTGGAGTTCCGCTACCTCGTCGTTCCGCTGCCGCGTAGTAGATCCCTTTATCATCGAGGCCCCTGACATGTCTACTAAATAATGTACATAAGTGCAGCCGCACAGTGTGTGCCGCTTGGCCTCGCTTATCATGTAATATTTGGAACCTATGTATCCGCTAGAGATCAATAAAGCGGTTGTTTTCTGTACCAAGTTGTTGTGTATTGCCAGAAGACTTGATCTATGGGCTGGCAATGCAAGGTAAACCGGTTGCTCTGAGCTGGGGTGCCACACAATTACCAGCCTCACTCATGCAATGACAAGTGAATAAACACTCATCTTGAGAATAACCCACTTAGCATGTGATAACCCACAAGTATAGGGGATCAATTGTAGCTTTTTAGATAAATAAGAGTGTCGAACCCAACGAGGAGCTAAAGGTAGAATTAATATTCTCTTCAAGTTCTATCGACCACCGATACAACTCTACGCGCACTTAACGTTCGCTTTACCTAGAACAAGTATGAAACTATTTTGCGGGTGTAAGGATAAGACTAGAAGTACTTAACAAGAATAAAACTAGGAGTAATTTGCGAGATAAAACTACGAGTAAATTGCAAGATAATAAAAGTTAGTTGTTTAGTAGAAAGTTTTTTGTAACACAAGAGAATGATTTGTCCATAGGTAATCGATAACTAGACCGGTAATCATTATTGCAATTTTATATGAGGGAGAGGCATGAGCTAACATACTTTCCGTACTTGGATCATATGCACTTATGATTGGAACTCTAGCAAGCATCCACAACTACCAAAGATCATTAAGGTAAAACCCAACCATGGCATTAAGTAACAAGTCCTCTTTACTCCCATACGCAACAACCCCCTTACTCGGGTGTAAGCTTCTATCACTCTAGCCGCCCACTATAAGAGAATTATGAATGTATTGCAAACCCTACAGCGGGAATCCCTCACGCTTGCGCGACATGGAGGGCACCATAGGATAGCACCAAAATAAAACATACAACTCAAACCAATCACGATCATCAATCAACCCATAGGACAAAAAGAATCTACTCAAACATCATAGGATGGCCACACATCATTGGATAACGATATGTAGCATTAAGCACCATGTTTAAGTAGAGAATTACAGCGGGAAAAGAGGTGTTACACCGCTGCATAGAGGGGGAGAGAGTTGGTGTTGACGGCGGCGAAGTTGTTGGTGTAGATCGCCGTCACGATGATTGCCCCGGCGGCGTTCCGGCGCCACCGGGAGAGAGGGGGAGAGAGCCCCCCTCCTTCTTCTTCTTGCTTGGCCTCCCCCCTAGATGGGAGGAGGTTTTCCCCTCTGGTCCTTGGCCTCCATGGCACCCGGAGGGGCGGGAGCCCCTCCGAGATTGGATCTCTCTCTCTGTACTCTTCTGTTTCGCGTTCTCTTTTCTGGCCCTTTACCGTTTCTTAAATTCCCGGAGATCCGTAACTCCGATCGGGCTGAAATTTTAACACGATTTTTTTCCTGATATTATATTTCTTGCGGCGAAAGAAGGGCCCCAACCGACTTACGGTGTGCCCACGAGGCACCACCGCGTGGCCAGGGGGCGGCGCGCCAAGGTGGCTTGTGGAGGCCGTGGGCCTCCATTTGCGTTGATTCCACCTCCCAAAAATCACATATATTCCAAAATAATTCTCCATAAAATTTTATTGCATTTGGACTTCATTTGATATGGATATTCTGTGAAACAAAAAACATGCAACAAACAGGAACTGGCACTGGGCACTGGATCAATATGTCTGTCCCAAAAATAATATAAAATATTGCCAAAAGTATATGAAATTTGTAGAATATTGGCATGGAACAATCAAAAATTATAGATACGATGGAGACGTATCAACATCCCCAAGCTTAATTCCTGCTCGTCCTCGAGTAGGTAAATGATAAAAAAAGATAATTTTTGATGTGGAATGCTACCTAGCATAATCTTGATCATGTAATCTAATCATGGCATGAATATTAAGACACGAGTGATTCAAAGCAATAGTCTATAATTTTATATAAAGCCATCAATACTCAGGCATACCAACAAACAATCATGCCTTTCAGAATAAAAATGCTAAATAACGTTATCCCTACAAAATCATATAGCCTTGTCATGCTCCATCTTCTTAACACAAAATATATATCATGCACAACCCCGGTGTCAGCCAAGCAATTGGTTCATACTTTTTAACGCGCTTCAGCTTTTTCAACCCCCACGCAATACATGAGCGCAAGCCATGGATATAGCACTATGGGTGGAATAGAATACAGTGGTAGAGATAATATGGAGAAGACAAAAAAAAGGAGAAAGTCTCACATCGACGCGGCTAATCAACGGGCTATGGAGATGCCCATCAATTGATGTCAATGCAAGGAGTAGGGATTGCCATGCAACGGATGCACTAAGAGCTATAAGTGTACGAAAGCTCAAACTGAAAACTAAGTGGGTGTGCATCCAACTTGCTTGCTCAAGACCTCGGGCAATTGAGGAAGCCCATCATCGGAATATACTAGCCAAGTTCTATAATGAAAAATTCCCACTAGTATATGAAAGTGACAACATAGGAGACTCTCTATATGAAAAACATGGTGCTACTCTGAAGCACAAGTGTGGTAAAAGGATAGTAACATTGCCCCTTCTCTCTTTTTCTCTCATTTTTTTTTGTTTTCTCGTTTTTTTTCTTTTTTATGGGCTCTTTTTGGCCTCTCTTTTTTCTCTCCTTTTTTTTTATTTTCGTCCAAAGTCTCATCCCGACTTGTGGGGGAATCATAGTCTCCATCATCCTTTCCTCACTTGGACAATGCTCTAATAATGGATATGATGATCATCACACTTCTATTTACTTACAACTCAAAATTACAACTCGATATTAGAACAAAATATGACTCTATATGAATGCCTCTGGCGGTGTACCAGGATGTGCAATGATCTAGCGTGGCAAAGATATCAAAAAATGGACAAGCCATGAAAATATCATGCTAGCTATCTTACGATCATGCAAAGCAATATGGCAATGAATGCTCAAGTCATGTATATGATGATGATGGAAGTTGCATGGCAATATATCTCGGAATGGCTATGGAAATGCCATAATAGGTAGGTATGGTGGTTGTTTTGAGGAAGATATAAGGAGGCTTATGTGTGATAGAGCGTATCATATCACGGGGTTTGGATGCACCGGCGAAGTTTGCACCGACTCTCGAGGTGAGAAAGGGCAATGCGCGGTACCGAAGAGGCTAGCAAATTGCGGAAAGGTGAGAGTGCGTATAATCCATGGACTCACATTAGTCATAAAGAACTCACATACTTATTGCGAAAGTTTATTAGCCCTCGAAGCAAAGTACTACTACGCATGTCCCTAGGGGGGAGGTTGGTAGGAGTTAACCATCGCGCGCCCCCAACCTCCACGCAAAGGAAGGCAATCAATAATAAATCATGCTCCAACTTCTTAGCATAACGAGAGACTATACGTGCATGCTTCGGGAATCACAAACCTTAACACCAATATTCTTACTAAACCACAATCATTCACTAGTACCTCCCACATATTACCATCTCTATATCGCAAAACTATTGCAAGGAATCAAACATATCATATTCAGTGATCTACAAGTTTTATGACTAACCATGTGAATGACCAGTTCCTGTCTCTCTAAATAGATATAAGTGAAGCAAGAGAGTTCAATTCTTTCTACAAAAGACCATGCTCTAACAAATATAAGTGAAGCAAAAGAGCATTCTACAAATAATGGTTTTCCTATGTGTAGAGAAACAGGCATCCAAACTTCAAATGATATAAGTGAAGCACATGAAGCATTCTATAAAGCCATACTCAAAAGATATAAGTGAAGTGCAAAGAGCATTTTATAAATCAACCAAGGACTATCTCATACCAGTATGGTGCATAAAAGAAAAGGGAAAAATAAACACAAAAGATGCTCTAAGAATTTACGCATATCATGTGAACAAAACAAAAACCGAGACATACCGATAATTGTCGAATAAAGATGGGATGCCTTCCGGGGCATCCCCAAGCTTAGACGCTTGAGTCTCCTTGAATATTTACTTGGGGTGCCTTGGGCATCCCCAAGCTTGAGCTCTTGCCTCTCCTCATTCTTCTCATATCAATACCTCCTCAATCTTCGAACACTTCATCCACACAAAACTTAACCGAACTTTTTATTAGAAGGGTTAGTACATATAACATCAAATCCCATCATGTCCTGCCCTAACATTATTGTGTAATTATAATCAAACATTACCCACTGTATGCTATCACAATTCTATGGCTCCCAAGTCAATGGAGCTCAACAAGATTTCAAACATAAGCAAATAACGAAACTATAACAGCAATCTGTGAAAACAGGACAGTCTGCAAAGATGCAGATGGTACATATACTTCTGTAACTCAAAAAATAAAAAATAAATAATTTGCATAGTAGTACCGTGTAAAAATTTCAGAATTTTTGCATGTTCCAGTAAAAAATGTAAATTCATGCACTACAGCAAAAGTTTCTATTTTTGCACTGCACATACCAAACAAGCAATTTAAACATCCTAACGGTAAATCTTGGCACATTATTTTTATAATACAATGTATTTGTACAAGGGGATAATTATTTTTGTTGAAAAGTTTCTATAATTCAAGATTCACAAAGTTTCCATGGGCATGAACAAAGTTCAAGGCATGCTCCCGCTTCCACGGTGCTCGTCTTACTTACTTTCACTTTTCTTTTTGTAAAGTTTTTAGGTTCCCCTCTATATTTTTTTGTTTTTAAACTTTTTAAAAGCACACAACAGAAATAAATGACTCTCTAAAACTTCCAGGTTGTCTCCCTGGCAGCGCTTTCTTTAAAGCCATTAAGCTAGGCATAAAGTGCTCAAGTAATCGATCCACCCGGATCCCAAGGTATATGAAAGCCAATTTTAATTAAAAATGATTTGTAATTTAGTAGTGAGCACAAAGCAACATATATCATGCAATAACAAAGTCTAAATCTCTTCCTATGCATTGCATGTCATAAAAGAACAATTCATGCACATCAAGTAAAGCCAATGCATAGCATAAACAGTTTCTTGCAATTTTATCGTATTGGAAACATTGAGAGGCGGAGATGTAGTTCCTCTCTCATAATAATTGCAAGTAGGAGCAGCAAGCACATGCATATTATATTCATCAAAATTATCATGTGCAATAGTAAAAGGCAACCCATCAATGTAATCCTTAATAAGCGCACATTTCTCCGATATAGTGTAGTTGAGAGAATTCAAAAAGATAATAGGACTATCATGAGTGGGTGCAATAGCAACAATTCATGTTTAACATAAGGAACTATAGCAAGTTCATCTCCATAAGCATAATTCAAATTGGCATCATGGCCACAAGCATAGCAAGCATCAATTTCATCAAAAAGGGATATTTCAGACGCATCAAAGGGATCATAGCATTCATCCTTCGGTAAGCATGAAGGGAAATTAAACAATGTATGAGATAAAGAGTTACTCTCATCAGAAGGTGGGCATGGGTGATCAATCCGCTCTTCCTCCTTTTGTTCTTCGCTCTCCTCCTCAATTTTTTCATCTAATGAGCTCACAGTGTCATCAATTTCTTCTTCCATAGATTCCTGCAAAATTTTAGTCTCTTCTTGGACAGCGGAGGTGTCCTCAATATATTCTTTCACATAAGCATTAGAAGCATAGTTTTCATAGCAATATTTAAGTATGGCAAAATTTTTAGATTTGTAAAGAGTAGCATCACACTTTTCAATCAAAGAAGCAATTTCATATGAACCCTTAAAAGCAACAAATTCTTCTATTTGTTCAATATCATAGTAACTATAAACACCTCTGGCATAAGAAGATAAGATTCCATTATCCTTAAACTCACATTGGTACTGAAGGTGTTTTTTAGGGTCTTCAGAACAACAAGTAAAATCATGTATTTCGCATAAATTCCAAGCATAGCAATGCATAGTATTAATATGATGCCATAAAAGTTTCCCTTTTTGAGATAAGCGGTGTCGCACAAAATGAGCATGCTCATCTAATGATTTTCCCTCAACTAAGCTAGTTGGGTTTTCAGCACGAGCACATAGGGATCGAAGATGATCCAAGCAGAAAGCTTCGGCAGTATGATAGATTTTGGGTGGTTCTTCAACCATTTGTTTAGCAGCTACAACTAATTTTTTTTGGTATTTTACGTTTCCTACCCATAACTAAAGATAGAAAACAAGAGCACAAAATAAAAACTACTTAGTGATAAAGCAAACAAGCACACACGAGAATATCAACCCCATGCTATTGCTCCCCAGCAACGGCGCCAGAAAAAGGTCTTGATAACCCACAAGTATAGGGGATCAATTGTAGCTTTTTCGATAAATAAGAGTGTCGAACCCAACGAGGAGCTAAAGGTAGAATTAATATCCCCTTCAAGTTCTATCGACCACCGATACAACTCTACGCGCACTTAACGTTCGCTTTACCTAGAACAAGTATGAAACTATTTTGCGGGTGTAAGGATAAGACTAGAAGTACTTAACGAGAATAAAACTAGGAGTAATTTGCGAGATAATAAAACTATGAGTAAATTGAAAGATAACAAAAGTTAGTTGTTTAGTAGAAAGTTTTTTGTAACACAAGAGAATGATTTGTCCATATGCAATCGATAACTAGACCGGTAATCATTATTGCAATTTTATTTGAGGGAGAGGCATGAGCTAACATACTTTCCATACTTGGATCATATGCACTTATGATTGGAACTCTAGCAAACATCCGCAACTACCAAAGATAATTAAGGTAAAACCCAACCATAGCATTAAGTAACAAGTCCTCTTTACTCCCATACGCAACAACCCCCTTACTCGGGTGTAAGCTTCTGTCACTCTAGCCGCCCACTATAAGAGAATTATGAACGTATTGCAAACCCTACAACGGGAATCCCTCACGCTTGCGCGACACGGAGGGCACCATAGGACAGCACCAAAATAAAACATACAACTCAAACCAATCACGATCATCAATCAACCCATAGGACAAAAATAATCTACTCAAACATCATATGATGGCCACACATCATTGGATAATAATATGTAGCATTAAGCACCATGTTTAAGTAGAGAATTACAGCGGGAAAAGAGGTGTTACACCGCTGCATAGAGGGGGAGAGAGTTGGTGTTGACGGCGGCGAAGTTGTTGGTGTAGATCGCCGTCACAATGATTGCCCCGGCGGCGTTCTGGCGCCACCGGGAGAGAGGGGGAGAGAGCCCCCCTCCTTCTTCTTCTTGCTTGGCCTCCCCCCTAGATGGGAGGAGGTTTTCCCCTCTGGTCCTTGGCCTCCATGGCACTCGGAGGGGCAGGAGCCCCTCCGAGATTGGATCTCTCTCTCTGTACTCTTCTGTTTCGCGTTCTCTTTTTTAGCCCTTCACTGTTTCTTAAATTCCCGGAGATCCGTAACTCCGATCGGGCTGAAATTTTAACACGATTTGTTTCCTGATATTATCTTTCTTGCGGCGACAGAAGGGCCCCAACCGACTTACGGTATGCCCACTAGGCACCACCGCGCGGCCAGGGGGCGACGCGCCAAGGTGGCTTGTGGAGGCTGTGGGCCTCCGTTTGCGTTGATTCCACCTCCCAAAAATCACATATATTCCAAAATAATTCTTCGTAAATTTTTATTGCATTTGGACTTCGTTTGATATGGATATTCTGCGAAACAAAAAACATGCAACAAACAGGAACTGGCACTGGGCACTGGATCAATATGTTAGTCCCAAAAATAATATAAAATGTTGCCAAAAGTATATGAAATTTGTAGAATATTGGTATGGAACAATCAAAAATTATAGATACGACAGAGATGTATCAGCATGGAAGATATTGACCGCCCCCTGTCGCTCGATGAGCGGTACGGGCAGACAAAACAGATGTTTATTTGAATGATTAGAGGTGGCACATGCAAATTTACTTGGAACGACAGAGTAATACCGCATATATGTAGATATAGTGGACTTATCTGGAACAACTTTGGTTTAAGGATTGTGGATGCACAAGTAGTATTCCACTTAGTATAGGCGAAGGCTAGCAAATAGATTGAGAAGCGACCAACTAGAGAGCGAAAATGGTCATAATCATGCATTGAGAATAATTAAAATTGAATACTAGCATGAGCAGGATATAAACACCCTGAACATAAATATCGTGAATGCTATATTGGTTTTGAATCAACTACATGTGTGAACATGTGCCAAGTCAAGCCACTTGAAACATTCAGAGGAGGATACCAGACTACCATACTACATCATAACTATTTTAATGCATGTTGATATCCAAGATAAATCATTATCCACTCCTAGCTACTTAAGCATGGCATGAGCAACTATAATCTCTAATTGTCATCACAAACATGTTTACTCATAATATGCTGAATCATGGATACCGAGTTAAACATATTTACAAAAACAAAAACAAGAAGAGTTCATTCCAGGCTTTCTTTGCCACAGTAACTTCATCAAATCATCATCATTATTGCCTTTCACTTGCATGACCGAATGATGTGAAAATAATAATAGTGCAAGAGTGTCGTGAAGCTGGAATCTGCATACATTTTATTCAAGGGAGAAGACAAAGTAATATTGGCTATTCGTTAGATTAACCATAAAGCATATGAGAGCCACTCAACATTTTCATCGTGGTCTTCTCCCTACAACTACTCAACGAAAAGAAAAGAAATTCAGAGAAACACACTAAAATATTTTTGGAGTTTTTAGTTTTTCTGAAGAAAGCAAATTAAAGAAGAAAAACAAAAAGTGAGAAAAACTATTTATACGGGATAACTCCCAGCAAACAAGAAAAAGAAGAAACGAGAAATATTTTTGGGCTTTCTTTTAATACTACGAACTACTAACAAGAAGGAAAAACCGAAAAGAAGCGAGAAATATTTTTGGATTTTCAAAGTTTTTCAAACACACAAGAAGAAAGCGAAAATAAAACGAACATGGATATACAATGAAAAAGGATGAACACCGACAACTAGTGAATGTGTGAACATGAATGTAATGTCAGTGAGAAATACACACTCCCCCAAGCTTAGGCTTTTGGCCTAACTTGGTCTGCTGCCATGGCTGACCAGGATAATAATAGAAGTGGTAGCTTGTGGAGGCATTCTATGCCGCCTCCTCAGCGAGACGGGTAGCCTCCACTGCCGCATTATACTCGTGTGCCTCATGCTCATGAAGAAAATATCTCCGTCTGCTCTGGAAATCAAAGAGAATAGGCGCAGGCAAAATAACAGAGCCATCACGGTATTTATCAAATATCAAGTTATAGTCATATCTGTGAGTGTTGTGCTTAATAATTTCATGGCTCTGCATTGCCTCAAAATTCAAGTATTTATTAGTTAATATAGGATCATTGGGTCTGGGTGAGACCCCTAGAATTGCAGCTACGCGAGAGGCATAAATTCCTCCATACAAATCTCCATTGCCCGAGTTGAGGTGCAACCGACGTGCAACAATTGCCCCAAGATTATAATGTCTACTGCATATTAAGACGGCATGAATAAGGCTCAGATCGGGGGCACAAAGTGCACTACAGTCTTGCTTACCAACAATACACTTCCCATTAAAAAGCGCAAAATATCGAGTAGAGGGAAAGTGAATGCTTTTTATCCTAGCTTGCGTAACTCCCCTGTCCTCACCATTGCAAAGACTACTAAGAAACATTTCATAATCAGATTGCCGTGGTTCGTTAAGTGAACCCCAAAACGGAATTTTGCATGCATCACAAAACTCTTCTAGAGACATACCATATGATCTATCATAGAGATGAAATAAAACTCTAGAATTTTGAGAATGATACTCAAACTTTTGAGTAAATGAATGGGTAAGATTACAATGCTGAGGACGCTTATCTATGATGAAGGCGGAGAGCTCGGTGTTTTGAATATATTGATCAAATTCTTCCTTAATTCCTGCACCTATCATGAACTCGTTGCACGGCCATCGACAAGATTTTGCTTCGGCACCTCGCACCGAACTTGCCCTTGGTTCAATATACGATTGGCGTGTCGGGCTTTCGCTCGATGATGCTTCGAAGGACGTCCTCCTTGAAGAACTCCTCCTAAAGAGGTTCATTTTCCTACGAACAAATTTCTGAATTTTTTTGGACCACAAAATAATGTCAACAAAACTTCACAAGATTGATAGCAACTACTCATACGAGTGCCTAGAGGCTATATCAAGCATTCAA
The DNA here is from genome assembly GCA_039707655.1 of Elymus sibiricus. Taxonomy (NCBI): domain Eukaryota; kingdom Viridiplantae; phylum Streptophyta; class Magnoliopsida; order Poales; family Poaceae; genus Elymus; species Elymus sibiricus. Next base: position 339,830,214 of record CM077666.1, on the reverse strand, counting down.
ACTACTTAGAACTCAAACAATTCAACATGCAAGATCATTTTCAGTAGCACCAATAGTAGCAAATCATGCAAAATATAATCCACTAGAGCAAAGACTAATTGGAGCAATGGAGGACTCACATACCAAGGAGCAATCTCCCAAAACACTTTCGAAAATGGAGCTCCGAGCAAAGAGATCGAAAATCTCAGGTTTGAGAGCAAGAACACGAGGGAGAGAGCTACCACGATTTTTTCTGGAGGTAAGAGATGAAGTGGGCTGAAGGGATAAGTGAGTGGGTCCCTGTGGGACCCACAAGGCATCTTGGCGTGCCCCCAGGGGGGTCGCGCCCTGTTGCCTTGTGAGCAACAGGGGCACCTCCCTGGGTTGTTTTCAGTGCCAATAATTCTTAAGTATTCCAAAAAAACATGTTAAAATTTCACAGCATTCTGAGCACTTTTATTTTTGGGTCATTTTTTATTGCACGGATAATTCAGAAAACAGGATAATCATGGCATTTTACTTTATTAAACTATGAATAACAGAGAGCAAACTATGATTACAGAAAGTTGTGCTTACTAAATTCATCGACCACATGCCCCTTAAAAAGAATCCATTAATAAGGTTGATCAAGTCTTATTAACAAACTATTTCCTAGTAACATGAAACCGGAGAACTTTCGTATAACACTAAGTTACCTCAACGGGGATATGCATCTCCCCAACAATAAGAATTTCATACTTCTTTTTGACGGTAGGAAGCGGAAATTTGAAACCTCCAATAATGATTGTCGAAACTTTTTCAATATAATTAATACCATTCACCGAACTTTGTTTCTTTGGAAAATAATGTAACACCCTGGATTTTGCCTTTTACTTTTTATTGGAATTTATTGAATATTTGAATTTGTATTTGGGGTTTTCAGTCAATTCTTTTGGACTTACCACTTGGAAATCATTTTTGATTTTCTTCCAAGTGGGTTCTATCATTCTTAAACCCTCTCTAGACCACATCCCTCTCACCATAATGCCATGGGACAATTTTCTTTAATCGCATTATATTCATTTTCCTCCTGAAAATGAATGTTTTCCCTATAAGCTATGAAGCAACCCTCATTTTTATTGCTCAGAAAATTCCAAGAAAATTCCCAAATATTCTGTGGATCATGTCTCATCTCCCCATGCAAAAATGTTCCATAGTCATTTGTAAATTTTCAGCTAGGAAAAATGATTTTGCTTCTGGTCAGAAATGGCACTCTGTGAAGCAAGTATATTTTTCCTTGATCTGTTGGAGCTGAAATTTTTACCACATGACTACCTTCCTAGGAGATGCTTAACCACCAAAATTCAGACTTTTTCACCAAGCCATTCGAGCCCAGCATTCGTCCCAAGTTTCTGTCCAGAAACATTGCAGCATGCTCAAGTCTCATCCATTGAGCTAGGTGGCAAACCAAGCGCACATTTCGGCACCGCGTTGAAGGGACTACACCCTAGACACGGTCTGGAATTGTCTAAAGTCCCGCGTGTGCCAGTGCACGCGGTGACCACGTGTGTGCGAGGGGTCTGGCATACAGTCGCCGCGCTCTAGGCATCGGTGTTGGTACCAAAACCGGCAGATCTCGGGTAGGGGGTCCGAACTGTGGATCTTGGAGTCAACGGGTAATAGGGAACGTAGAGACAACGATTACCCAGGTTCGGGCCCTCTCGAAGAGGTAAAACCCTACGTCATGCTTGATTGTATTGACGTATGTGTCTGTATGATGATTACAGAGTTGATCTACCTCGAGATCGGATGGACTAAACCCTAGGTAGGGATGATGATAATGGTTTTTCCTGCCTCTACAGACTAAACCCTCTGGTTTATATAGACACCAGGGGTACCTAGGGTTACATACGGTCGGTAACTATCAAGAGATAACCATGCCGGTCCTGCTATCTTTTCTTGGAGGAGACGCCAAGTCTTCGGAGGTTTCCTTCTAGAGCCCATGGTTGCCTGTAGTCCGGCCTTCCTTTGGTGAGTCAAGAGCGGCCCATCAGTCCGGCCCATGAAAGATAGGCCGGCAGCCCGAGGACCCCTTAGTTCGGGACACCCTCAATCGGGACCCTATGTCGCCTCCCGTTCGCCCTCCTCTCGCCACCGCATCTTGCCCCCGCCTCTCAGCAGCCTCCCGCACTCCACCTGGCCTCGCCCTGTTCCTCCCCGACGCCGGCAGGCAGCACGCCGGAAGCGGCCGAAGCACTACCGGCGGAATAGTGCGCGTGAGTGCGCCGCCTGCCCCACCTAGTGCGCTGCACTGTGCCCGCACGCGCTCCTGGCTTCTCCGCGTAGCGCTACTTCTTCCCCAAGACTAACCCGAGCTCCTCTCCCTCCCAGTGTGCCGGCAGCTCTTCTCCGGCGGAGTCCAGTGCACGGCCACCCCTCCGCCTATAAATTCAACCCTTCCCGAACCATTCCAATCAACGCAACACACTCCCCTGGCCACAAATCGAGTTCCTAGCTAGTGCGGCAAGGCCGGGAGGGCCTCCTGCTGCCGATCCTCGCCGGAGTTGGCCGCGGACCCCCCTCGGCCGTCCTCCTGCTCCAGTCATCTCCGTATTCACGCTCTGCCTCCGTCGAGCTCGTGGTGGTCTCCTGAGTACGTCGGTGCTGTTGGTTAGTCGAAGCATCGCCGGAAACGTCCGCTCCGACGAGCTCCGCCGCCCGTCGTCTCTGGAGAAGAAGCCCGAGACGCCGTCCGTCCACCTCAGCTGTCTCCATAGGTACGTACGTGTTCGCCATGATGTGCTGGACCCGTCCCCCGCCTCTCCGGCGACAGTCGTGGTCTCCTCACCGGAGAACCACCGGCGACAGCGCCGCCTCCTCTGTTCTTCTCTGTCTCTCTCCCTCAAACCTGACAGTGGGACCCCACTGTCAGCCTCTCTCTCCCGCCCGAAACATTTTCTAAGTGGAGGCGTATTCTGAAAATACGTCTTCGATGTGGCCTTCTCTGGAAATTCATTTAAATCCATTTAAATTCAGATTTTGACCCTAACTTTGACCAGCTCTAGATTCTATTCTATAAGTCCAAATGTGTTGAAACTTTTTGCTACTGTTTTGTCTTGAGCTAAAGTTTCTGTATGCCAAGATTTAGAATTTTCCTTGCTGTTTGGAATTTCTGGTGCAATAAAATGCTTTATGTGACATTTTCTTTTTGCATTTAAATTATTTTCAGAAGGTCCTAGTTGTGTGGGAGAAGACCAGGAGTATTGTGACACTCCTCTGAACCAAGGCAAGCCAGAGCATTCATATGCAAGGATGGAATTTCAATGACAATGGTTTATTTGGGTTAAATCCATTGTATGCTTCACTACTAAAATAATTTGCTATATAGTTGTTACATGCCATATTGTTATTATGCAGTAGAGGATATGTCATTTTGTTAATGTGTGCAGTAGAGATCATGTCATATACTCTCATGGCAGCATGATGCATTCGTTACTCATTTATTATCATGAGCCGTGCACCTCATTGCATACTATGGCTCTAATCATTTTCTTTCATGTTAAACCTAATGTTAACTCAACTTGAACAAACTGTTAATCGAGTCATGGTGCCACTGAATCGAGCTCACCAGTGCAACCACACTTGCCTGGAGGGGGAAGCCCTAATTCGCTCTATTGTCATGCCTCTCGCCGGTGCCTCCAACTAGGGAAGGTTGTGCGCTTGCGCTACCCTGGCCCGGTAGGCAGTCATAACCTTGTGTGCCCGAGTTTTACGGTACCGATGTCCCCGTTTGGGACGACTTTGTTTTGTTTTGGCCACGACGGTGGAAGCCACGAGGTGGCAGGATGTCACGAGTTGACATCGGGGCCACCCAGGACATAGCCCAAAGGGGAGTTTGTCGGAGTGGCCGGGAGAGTGTCATGCAATAGATTGGTTTTGTCGGAATATTGTTGGTCCACCCGAATGGGAGCACGAGGCCATGAGTTCCGTGGTGTGGGTATAGTGTACTAACCTCTGCAGAGTGTATAATCTATCAATAGCCGCGTCCTCGGATATGGACACAGTTCGTAGTAGGTTACACCGTGGGTCAACAGAAATAATAAACCTGCACACTAAGAACAACAGGATGGCATGTGCAGAAGTTGGTGCTCGTGTGAGGATCACTATGGTTGGTATTGCTGTGATGAAGTGAGGATCACGATGGTAAGATGTTGACGGTGGTTACGAGGTAACCCCGAAATGGTAAGTTGGTCCAAGGGACCATGGTAACAATCCACGTACACGTCAGGACTGGTAGTATCATGTTCATGTTCATGCATTAAACTTGTTAAATGCCTTGTTATTGTTTGTCGTATTTGCTTTGTTTGCTGTGAGCTTGCGAGTACATTCAAAGTACTCACCTGGCGTGTCATGCCAGATGCAGGAGAAGCCGTGCAAGGAGTTGATGTTGATCGGTATGTCACGATCTAGGCCGTGTCCCAGCAGTGTCCCTGTGAAGTGGAGTTCCGCTACCTCATCGTTCCGCTGCCGCGTAGTAGTTTCCTTTATCATCGAGGCCCCTGAGATGTCTACTAAATAATGTACATATGTGCAGCCGCACCGTGGGTGCCACTTGGCCTCGTTTATCTTGTAATATTCGAACCTATGTATCCGCTAGAGATCAATAAAGCGGTTATTTTCTGTACCAAGTTGTTGTGTGTTGCCAGAAGACTTGATCTATGGGCTGGCAATGCAAGGTAAACCGGTTGCTCTGAGCCGGGGTGCCTCAACGCTTCGTATCAGAGCCAGGTTGACTGTAGGACGCCCTAGACAACCGACGTGTTAGAAAACGGTAGTTATAAGTCTTTGTGGTGATTTGAGTATGCATATGCACTTGGGTGTTGCATTGCATGCATATAGTTTACTTTTGATGCTGATCAGCTAATATTGTGAGTGTAGATGGCACCAATTCCCTATCCGTATCAACCTGAGCCGGCACCTTCCACTTTTCCGCATCTGCTTCGCAGCGTGTGGCGCTGACTCTACCCCGACGGTGATAACCCTGTGTACTAGGTGTATCAAGAGCAGCTTGTAGACGGTGTGTACGAGTATCACGCAGAGGTCATCATGCACAACAGTACCTTGGTGGGCACTTACACTCGCTCCTCCAAGGGCGGGATTGCTTCTACACCTGATCAGGCGATCCAGTTTGTAGCGGTCGAGGCTCTCACTGACTTGCGCTACAACGAGATTCAGATGCAGACACACCCAGGTTTCTACTTCTACCCATCCCTGTTTGACACAAGACGAGTCCGCTTTCCTATCATTGATCCGGAGTGTGATCGTTCCGCCAGCCACATGTCTCGTTACATAATGGCTGGATATCTTCTGATCGTCAGCTTAGCCCAGGAGCTAAACCGTACTCGAGACGCGCTAGCTGCCGCTCGGTCTGCGTCTGCTCCACCTTCACTTTCTTATTCACCACTCATTCCTCCAGTTACTCTATCTCCACCTACCCCGTGACGCCCGTGCCTTCTCAGAGTAACTCGGATACCTCAACGGTGACTCCTCATGAGTCCCCAGCCCAGTGGGCTGTACTTTTCGCTACCCCAGCTGCTCCGATGCTGTGGAGCCACCCTGCTCCAAGCCCTGAGGGAGAGCCATCCCGTCAGTGTCGTCGCGTTTCCTTTGCCCCGGAGGTTTCCGTTAGTATTATCAGTTCCGATTCGGAGTCCGATACCGAGGAGATGCCAGCAGGACCTTCAGCTTGCGAGTGTGATGCTTGCATCCACGAGTAGACTATTATGATGCTGATGTATGTGCATGTAGTACTATCCATGATGTAGTATGTTGGATGATGTATTGTATAATTATGTTGTTTTCTGTTATTCGCTTTGGTTTTCCTCGCATTTTTTGGGTTGTTGCTTCACCTTCCTTTTTTCCCCTAATGGATGTTGCTCATCTCGATGATTCGTATTGGGAAACATATATAGGATGACAAGGTGAGGCAGCAGCTGTCATGGTGGCGACGATACCCCAGTTCGTCGATCCGCCAGGCAAGCAGGACATTCCCCAGAACCATATCAGCCACCCCCTCCTCCACCTCAATCACCCACAACAGAACAGATTATGCGAATGTTTGAGAAGAAGAGGAACCAAGATCTGATGGAATTCTTGAGAAGCATGCAGACTATGGTTGGGCAGAATAATCATAATGGTAACCATTCTAAATTGTCAGATTTTCAGAGGACCAAACCGCCAAGCTTCAGTCAAGCAGTAGATCCGATGGAAGCTGATGACTGGTTGAGGACCATTGAAAAGAAACTAGAAATTGCTCGCACTAAAGATGCTGATAAGGTCCCCTTCGCACTCATTATCTGGAAGGACCAGCTGCTATATGGTGGGACAATACCAAAATTATGTGGCCCGCCGAAGATGAGATTACTTGGGATAAATTCAAAGATAAATTCTGCAAGTATCATATTCCCGCCGGTATCATGAAGGTCAAGCAGCGAGAGTTCGTCGCCCTTACTCAAGGGAACTCGACTATAAGTGAGTATTTAAACAAGTTCAATCACTTGGCCCGTTATTCCACACATGATATAGCCACCGAAGAGCGGAAGATAGATCGGTTCCTCGGAGGGCTTAACCATACCCTCCGATGTGCACTCAGTATGCTGGATTTCCACGACTTCCAAACTTTGGTGAACAAGGCACTCATTGCCAAAAGGGAACACAAGCTTGTTAATGATCATAAGCCCGTATATGAAGATAGCAAACGCAAGTTTGAACCCAAGAAGGAAGGACAAGTTTTTCAGAAGATTTGTACTTGGCAGTAGCCATAGTTCGAGTTTAAGCCAACATGGCAGCAGGGGAACACCAAGACTGAAAATTAGTTCAAGACTGTGGTTACAAAACCAGTAAAGGAAGACTGTCAGCGTAACAATGCATGTTACTCATGTGGACAAACTAGGCATTACGCTAGGCAGTGTCCCAAAAACGGAAAGCCGCCAACCAACCTGAAGCCTCAAGTCAATCATGTGGGACAATTCCCCAACCGGAAGTATATTCAAGGGCAAGTTCATCATATCTCCGCCGAAGAAGCTCACGAAGTTCCCGATGTGGTCATTGGTATGTTTCCTGTTAATAACATACCTGCAAAATTTTTATTCGATTCTGGTTCTTCCCATTCTTTTATTTCGAGGAGTTTTGTTGCCCAGCACCATCTTCCCTATACTCTTTTGGACAAAATTATGGTGGTACAATCCCCCGGATCCATGCTCAGGACAAATATTGTATGCCAAGGATTGGAAATTCAATCAATGGAATTATCTTCCCCGCATCCCTGGTATCCATTGAATCTTCAAAATTGGATGTTATTTTGGGGATGGATTGGTTGACAAGACACATGGTCTGCATCAACTGCGCAACAAGAGAAGTCACGTTAATAAATCTCTTGGGCCAGCCAACTCAGTTCTTTGCTGGTAGAGCCATGCCTAAGCAGGGGATGGTTTATGCAGCGATTGCTACATATATGAATTTAATTCCAGTGGTCTGCGAATTCCCAGAGGAATTGCTAGGCATGCCACCTGACCAGGAGCTTGAGTTTTCCATTGAGCTTGTGCCTGGGACAGCGCCGATTTACAAGAAATATTATCGAATGCCTTCATCCGAATTAGTGGAATTGAAGAAACAGTTGGATGAGATGCTTCAAAAAGGGTATATTCGCCCCAGCTCATCTCCTTCGGGTGCACCTGCCATATTTGTGGGCAACAAGGATGGCAGTCTCCGGATGTGTGTGTGACATCCTGGTTTTTGCCTTCTTTATTTTATTTGGATTTATTAAATATTTGAATTTGCATTTGGGTTTTTTCAGTCAATTCTTTTGGACTTATCACTTGGAATTATTTTTGATTTTATTCCAAGTGGGTTCTATCATCCTTAAACCCTCTCTTCCAAGTGAATTATGGTTGGTATTGCTGTGATCAAGTGAGGATCACGATGGTAAGATATTAACGGTGGTTACGAGGTAACCCCGAGATGGTAAGTTGGACCAAGGGACCACGGCAACATTCCACGTGCACTTCATGAATGATAGTGTCTTGTTCCTGTTCATGCATTAAACTTGTTAAATGCCTTGTTATTGTTTGTCGTATTGCTTTGTTTGCTGTGAGCTTGTGAGTACATTCAAAGTACTCACCTGGCTTATCATGCGAGATGCAGGAGAAGCCGTGCAAGAGTACGTTGCGGTCTAGGCCGTGTCCCCGCAGTGTCCCTGTGGAGTGGAGTTCCGCTACATCGTCGTTCTGCTGCCGCGTAGTAGTTCCCTTTATCATCGAGGCCCCTGAGATGTCTACTAAATAATGTACATAAGTGCAGCCGCACCGTGGGTGCCACTTGGCCTCGCTTATCTTGTAATCTTTGAACCTATGTACCCGCTAGAGATCAATAAAGCGTTTATTTTCTGTACCAAGTTGTTGTGTGTTGCCAGAAGACTTGATCTCTGGGCTGGCAATGCAAGGTAAACCGGTTGCTCTGAGCCGGGGTGCCACAACGCTTGGTATCAGAGCTGCGCTTCTGTAGGACGCGTTAGAAAATGGTAGTTTTAAGTCTTTGTGTTGATTTGAGTATGCCTCTGCATTTGGGTGTTGCATTGCATGCATATAGTTTACTTATGATGCTGATCAGCTAATATTGTGAGGCTAGATGGCACCAGTTCCCTATCCGTATCAGCCTGAGCCGGCACCTTTCACCTTTCCGCATCTGCTTCGCCACGTGTTGCGCTGACTCTACCTCGACGGTGACGACCCCATGTACCAGGTGTGTCGAGATCAACTTGCAGACGGTGTGTACGAGTATCACGCGGAGGTCATCATGCACAACAACACCTTGGTGGGCACCTACACCCGCTCCTCCAAGGGTGGGATAACTTCTACACCTGACCAGGCAATCTAGTTTGCAGCGTTCGAGGCTCTCACTGACTTGCGCTACAACGAGATTCAGATGCAGACTCACCCAGGTTTCTACTTCTATCCGTCCATGTTTGACACAGGACAAATCCGTTTCCCTTTTATTGATCTGGAGTGTGACCGTTCAGCCAGCCACCTGTCTCGTTACATAACAGCTGGATATCTTCTGATCGTCAGCTTAGCCCAGGAGCTGAACCGCACTCGAGATGCGCTAGCTGCCGCTCGGTCAGCGTTTGCTCCACCTTCACTTTCTTATGCACCACCCGTTCCACTAGAGTAACTCGGATATCTCGACGGTGACTCCTCATGAGTCCCCAGCCCAGTGGGCTGTGCTTCTCGCTACCCCAGCTGCTCCGATGCTACGGAGCCACCCTGCTCCAGACCCTGAGGGAGAGTCATCCCATCAGCATCGTCGTGTTTCCTTTGCTCCAGAGGTGTCCGTTAGTATTATCAGTGCCGATTCAGAGTCCGACACCGAGGAGACACCAGCAGGACCGTCAGAGTGCCAGTGCGATCACTGCCATCACGAGTAGACGAGGATGATGTGGTGTCTGGTTGTATGCGTGTAGTTGTACTATCCTTGTTGTCGTCCTGTTATGTATGTTGGATGATGTTATGTATAATTATGTTGTCTTCTTATTCGCGGTGGTTTTTCCTTGCTTTCTTTTTGGGGGTTTGTTGCTTCACCTCTTCATTTTTCCCCTTATGGATGTTGCTCATCTCGATGCTTTGTTTTGGGAAGCATATATAGGATGACAAGGTGTGGCAACAGCTATCATGGTGGCGACGATACTCCAGTTCGTCGATCCGCCAGGCAAGCAGGACATTCCCCAGAACCATATCAGCCACCACCTCCTCCACCTCAAGCACCACAACAGAATAGATTATGCAAATGTTTGAGGAGAAGAGAAACCAAGATCTGATGGAATTCCTGAGAAGCATGCAGACTATGGTTGGGCAGAACAATCATAATGGTAACCATTCTAAATTGTCAGATTTTCAGAGGACCAAACCACCAAGCTTCAGTCAAGCAGTAGATCCGATGGAAGCCGATGACTGGTTGAGGACCATTGAAAAGAAGCTAGAAATTGCTCGCACTGAAGATGTTGATAAGGTCCCCTTCACCACTCATTATCTGGAAGGACCAGCTGCTATATGGTGGGACAATACTAAAATATGTGGCCTGCTGAAGATGAGATTACTTGGGATAAATTCAAAGATAAATTTCGCAAGTATCATATTCCCACCGGTATCATGAAGGTCAAGCAGCGAGAATTCCTCACCCTTACTCAAGGGAACTCGACCGTAAGTGAGTATTTAAACAAGTTCAATCACTTGGCCAGTTATTCCACACATGATATAGCCACCGAAGAGCGGAAAATAGATCGGTTCCTCGGAGGGCTTAACCATACCCTCCGATATGCACTCAGTATGCTAGATTTCCCCGACTTGTAAACTTTGGTGAACAAGGCACTCATTGCCGAAAGGGAACACAAGCTTGTTAATGATCATAAGCCTGCATATGAAGACCGCAAACGCAAGTTTGAACCTAAGTAGGAAGGACAAGTTTTTCAGAAGGTTCGTACTTGGTAGCAGCCACAGTTCGAGTTTAAGCCAACATGGCAGGAGGGGAACACCAAGACTGTGGTTACAAAACCAGTAAAGGAAGACTGTCAGCATAACAATGCATGTTACTCATGTGGACAAACTGGGCATTACGCTAGGCAGTGTCCCAAGAACGGAAAGCCGCCAACCTACCTGAAGTCTCAAGTCAATCATGTGGGACAATTCCCCAACCGGAAGTATATTCAAGGGCAAGTTCATCATATCTCCGCCGAAGAAGCTTACGAAGTTCCCGATGTGGTCATTGGTATGTTTCCTGTTAATAACATACCTGCAAAAATTTTATTCGATTCCGAGGCTTCCCATTCTTTTATTTCGCGGAGTTTTGTTGCCCAGCATCAACTTTCCTATACTCTTCTGGACAAAGTTATGGTGGTACAATCCCCTGGATCCATGCTCAGGACAAATATTGTATGCCAAGGATTGGAAATATCAATCAATGGAATTATCTTCCCTGCATCCCTGGTATCCATTGAATCTCCAAAATTGGATGTTATTTTGGGGATGGATTGGTTGACAAAACACCAGGTCTGCATCAACTGCGCAACAAGAGAAGTCACGCTAATAAATCCTTCGGGCCAGCCAACTTGGTTCTTTGCCGGTAGAGCCATGCCAAAGAAGGGGATGGTTTATGCAGCGATTGCTATAGATATGAATTTAATCCCAGTGGTCTGTGAATTCCCAGATGTGTTTCTAGAGGAATTGCCAGGCATGCCACCTGACCGGGAGCTTGAGTTTTCAATTGAGCTTGTGCCCAGGACATCGTAAATCTACAAGAAATATTATCGAATGCCTTCATCAGAATTGGTGGAATTGAAGAAACAGTTGGATGAGATGCTTCAAAAAGGGTATATTCGCCCCAGCTCATCTCCTTGGGGTGCACCTGCCATATTTGTGGGCAAGAAGGATGGCAGTCTCCGGATGTGTGTTGACTACCGCGCTCTCAATGACGTCACTATCAAGAATAAATACCCGCTTCCTAGGATCGATGATTTGTTTGATCAACTTAGTGGAGCTCAAGTGTTCTCCAAGATTGATTTGCGAACCGGTTATCACCTGCTGAAAATCAGAAAAGAAGACATCCCCAAGACAGCCTTCACAACCCGATATGGGTTGTATGAATATACGGTCATGTCATTTGGACTGACCAATGCTCCTGCATTCTTCATGCACATGATGAACAAGGTGTTCATGGACTTTTTGGACAAGTTTGTGGTGGTATTCATTGATGATGTCCTTATATATTCCAAAGGTGAAGAAGAGCACAAGCAGCATCTCCGAGCAGTATTAGAGCGATTACGAGCTCATCAATTCTACGCCAAGTTCAGCAAATGTGAACTTTGGCTTAAAGAAGTGGGATTCCTAGGGCATACTCTTTCCGCTCAAGGAGTGGCTGTGGACCAAAGCAAAGTCACAGAAGTGTTAAATTGGAAGACACCCATTTCAGTGTCAGAAATCAGGAGTTTCTTGGGTTTGGCAGGATATTACCGCCGTTTCATTGAAGGTTTCTCAAAGATTGCCAAGCCAATGACGGAATTACTCAAGAAGAATCAGAAGTTCATATGGAGAGAAGCATGTGAGAACAGTTTCAATGAGCCAAAGGCTCGGTTGACCACCGCTCCAGTATTGACTCTAGCAGACATCAACCGAAGCTTCGACATCTATTGCGACGCATCCAGGCGTGGCATTGGGTGTGTGCTTATGCAAGATAGAAAGGTCGTGGCCTATGCATCTAGACAGCTACGGCCGCATGAGGAGAACTATCCTACACATGACTTGGAAATGGCAGCTGTGGTTCATGCCTTAAAAATTTGGAGGCATTACATCATTGGAAAACGATGTCAAATCTACATCGTCCACAAAAGTCTCAAGTATATATTTACTCAACCGAACTTAAATCTCCGACAAAGAAGATGGCTTGAATTGGTCAAAGACTATGACCTTGGTATCAACTACCATCCAGGAAAAGCTAATGTGGTCGCCGATGATCTTAGTCGCAAACCGGCCACAGCAAACTCATTACTCGAGCCTTTGCACCCAGTACTTTGAGAAGAAATAGCTCAGCTCAATATGATCATTTATGATGCCACATGCTCAGTTACATTGGAAGTCACCCCTACTCTAGAAGACAAAATCCGTAAGGCTCAACCTGGTGACCCAATGTTGCTCAAGGTAATGGCCCTAGTACGAGAAGGGAAGACACAAGATTTCAACATTGATGATAAAGGTACTCTCCGATTTTGGAATCGAGTCTGTGTACCTGACCTTGGGGAATTAAAGCAGCAGATTCTGAAAGAAGCTCATGAGTCTGCATACTCTATTCATCCTGGAGGCACTAAAATGTATCAAGATTTGAAGCAAACATTCTGGTGGGAAGGTATGAAGAAAGATATCGCCTATTACATCGCTTGTTGCGATATATGCAATAAGGTGAAGGCTGAACATCAGAAACCCGCTGGTTTACTTCAACCCTTACCAGTTCCACAATGGAAATGGGATGATATTTGCATGGATTTCATCGTGGGATTGCCAATGACGCCACATGGAAATAACGCTATATGGGTTGTGCTCGACATGCTTACAAACGTGACTCACTTTATTCCAATAAGGACAACCGACCGTGCAGACCAACTCGCTCAACTTTATATATCCAGAATTGTCAGTCTGCATGGAGTACCCAGGACTATCACTTCTGACCGAGGATCTTTGTTTACCTCGGCATTCTGGCTATGTCTCCACCAAGCCCTGGGAACCGCTTTGAAGCACAACACTGCTTATCACCCTCAGATAGATGGACAGACAGAACGAGTCAATCAAATCTTGGAAGACATGCTTCGGGCATGCGCTCTTGCCTATGGAACCAAGTGGGAAGATAGTCTGCCTTACGCCGAGTTTTCCTACAACAATGGCTATCAAACTAGTCTCAAGATGTCACCCTTTGAGGCTCTATACGGACGTAAATGTCGCACTCTGCTCAACTGGTCTCAGACGGGAGACAGCTGAATCTTTGGGACTGATTTGATGATGGAATCAGAAAAACAAGTTAGAGAAATTCGGGACAGACTGCAAGTAGCGAAATCTCATCAAAAGAGCTACTATGACTCAAAGCATAGGCAGATTAGTTTTGAACCAGGTGAATATGCATATCTCCAAGTTACCCCCATGAAAGGAGTTAAAAGGTTTCATACTAGGGGAAAGCTCGCACCAAGGTACATCGGCCGTTTCCAGTCATGACCAGAGTGGGCAAAGTGGCTTATCAGTTAGAATTACCCCCAGAGCTATCCGAGGTTCATGATGTCTTTCACGTGTCTCAGCTACGGAAGTGCATTGCACCGCCCGCAAAACAGACGGATATGGCAGAACTAGAACTCACCAAAGATTTAGCATATGAAGAGAAACCCTTGAGAATCTTGGATGAGATGGACAAAGTCACCCGCAGCAAAGCTATAAAATTCTATAAAGTACAATGGGAGCATCACACCGAGGATGAGTCCACCTGGGAAAGGGAAGATTATTTAAGGACTGCATATCCATATTTGTTTCCTGAGCAACCGAATCTCAAGGATGAGATTCATCCTAAGGGGGGGAGGTTTGTAACATCCTGGTTTTTGCCTTCTTTATTTTATTTGGATTTATTAAATATTTGAATTTGCATTTGGGTTTTTCAGTCAATTCTTTTGGACTTATCACTTGGAATTATTTTTGATTTTCTTCCAAGTGGGTTCTATCATCCTTAAACCCTCTCTGGACCTCATCCCTCTCATCATAATGCCATGGGACAATTTTCTTTAATGGCATTATATTCTTTTTCCTCCTGAAAATGAATGTTTTCTCATTAAGCTATGAAGCAACCCTCATTTTTATTGCTCAGAAAATTCCAAGAAAATTCCCAAATATTCTGTGGATCATGCCTCACCTCCCCATGCAAAAATATTCCATAGTCATATGGAAATTTTCAGCTAGGGAAAATATTTTTGCTTCTGGTCAGAAATGGCACTTTGTGAAGCAAGTATATTTTTCCTTCATCTGTTGGAGCTGAAATTTTTACCACATGACTACCTTCCTAGGAGATTCTTAACCCCCAAGTTTCAACATTTAGTTCCTAGCTATTTGCTCCGAGCATTCTTCCCAAGTTTCTATCCAGAAACTTGGTAGCTTGCTCACGTCATGTCCATTGAGCAAGGTGGCAAACCAAGCGCACATTTCGGCACCGCGTTGAAGGGACTTCACACCAGACACGGTCTGTCTCCTCCTAAAGCACCGTGTATGCCAGAGCACGCGGTGACCACGCGGGCGCGAGGTGTTCAGCGTGCACTCACCACGCTCTGTGCATCGGGCCCTCTGCCGCCGCCCATTTCGCCTCCTCATGCCACCGCAGCATGTCCCCGCTTCTCCGCAGCCTCCCGCACTTCCACCTGGCCTCGCCCTGTTCCTCCCCGACACCGGCAGGCAGCACGCCGGAAGCGGCCGAGGCGCTACCGGGTGGAACAGTGCGCGTGCATGCCCCGCCTGCCCCACTTAGTGCGCCGCATTGTGACCGCGTGCATGCACAGCATCGCTGAACTCCTCTACTTCCTCTCCATGACTCGCCCGAGCCCTTCTGCCTCCCAATGCACCAGCAGCTCCTCTCCGGCAGAGTCCAGTACACGGCCACCCCTCCGCCTATAAATAGAACCCTCCCCGAGCCATTCCAACCATCGCAATCAACTTCCCTGGCCACAAATCGAGTTCCTAGCTAGTGCGGCAAGGCCGGGAGGGCCTCCTGCCGCCGAACCTCGCCGGAGTTGGCCGCGGATCCACCTCAGCCGTCCACTCACTCCGGTCATCCCCATCTTCGTTCACTGCTTCCGTCGAGCTCGTGGTGGTCTCCTGAGTACGCCGGTGCTGTTGGTTCGTCGGATCGTCACCGGAATAGCCGCATCCAACAAGCTCCGCCGCCACCATCTCTGGAGAAGAAGCCCGAGCCGCTGTCCGTCCACCTCAGTCATTGCCATGGGTACGTTCGTGTTCGTCGTGACATGCTGGACCCATCCCGACCATCGCCGGCGGCAGCCATGGTCTCCTCGCCGGAGAACCACCGGCGACAGCGCCGCCTCCTCTGTTCTTCTCTCTCTCTCCCTCAAACCTGATAGTGGGACCCCACTGTCAGCCTCTCTCTCTCCCGCCGAAACGTTTTCTAGTGGAGGCGTATTCTGAAAATACGTCTTCGACGTGGCCTTCTCTGGAAATATGTTTAAATTCATTTAAATCCAGATTTTGACCCTAACTTTGACCAGCTCTAGTTTCTATTCTATAAGTCCAAATGAGTTGAAACTTTTTGCTATTGTTTTGTATTGAGCTAAAGTTTCTGTATGCCAAATTTTAGAATTTTTCTTGCTGTTGGGAATTTCTGGTGCAGTAAAATGCTTTATGTGACATTTTCTTTTTGCATTTAAATTATTTTCAGAAGGTCCTAGTTGTGTTGGAGAACACCAGGAGTATTGTGACACTCCTCTGAACCAAGGCAAGCCACAACATTCATATGCAAGGATGGCATTTCAATGACAATGGTTTATTTGAATTAAATTCATTATATGCTTCACTATTAAAATGATTTGCTATATATAACCTATTGCATTGTAATTGTTACATGTCATATGGTTATTATGCAGTAGAGAATATGTTACCTTGCTAAAGTGTGCAGTAGAGATCATGTCATATACCCTCATGGTAGCATGATGCATTCGTTACTCATTTTCATATGATCATGACCCGTGCACCTCATTGCATACTATGACTCGAATCATTTTTCTTTATAGTTTAATCTGATGTTAATTCAACTTGAACAAACTATTGATCGAGTCATGGTGCCACCGAATCGAGCTCATCAGTGCAACCACACTTGCCTGGAAGGGGAGGCCCTAATTAGGTCTATTGTCATGCCTCTCGCCGGTGCCTCCTACTAGGGAAGGTTATACGATTGCGCTACCCTGGCCGGTAGGCAGCCATAACCTTGTGTGCCCGAGTTTTACGATACCGATGTCCCCGTTTGGGATGACTTGCTTTGTTTTGGCCACGACGGTGGCAGCCACAAAGGTGGCGGATGTCACAAGTTGACATCGGGGCCACCCATGACATAGCCCAAAGGGGAGTTTGTCGGAGCGGTCGGGAGAGTGTAATGCAATAGATTGGTTTTGTCGGAATGTCGTTGGTCCATCCGAATGGGAGGACGAGGCCATGAGTTTCGTGGTGTGGGTACAGTGTACTAACCTCTACAGAGTGTATAATCTATCGATAGCCACGTCCTCGGATATGGACACAGTTCGTAGTAGGTCACACCGTGGGTCAACAGAAATAATAAACCTGCACACTAAGAACAATAAGATGGCACATGCAGAAGTTGGTGAATCACTATGGTTGGTATTGCTATGATCAAGTGAGGATCACGATGGTAAGATATTAACGGTGGTTACGAGGTAGCCCCGAGATGGTAAGTTGGTCCAAGGGACCATGGCAACATTCCACGTGCACTTCATGAATGATAGTATCATGTTCCTGTTCATGCATTAAACTTGTTAAATGCCTTGTTATTGTTTGTCGTATTTGCTTTGTTTGCTATGAGCTTGCGAGTACATTCAAAGTACTCACCTAGCTTATCATGCTAGATGCAGGAGAAGCCGTGCAAGAGTACGTTGCTGTCAGGACCCCGATCCTAAGTCACACCGATCTAGCATAAGACACATCATATCACTTTGCGGCCTCACGCACGGTAACCCACGGCTGCCGCCTTTACCTTGGCCGGGACCGTTTGCGTCTTTTGGCTCACGTATATGATTGTGATGCTAGCATCCATATGACAGAGAAGTCGGGCCGACATGACTAGTCGTAAACCAAGGTGGCACAAACTTACAGGGACAGGCATACATGACCCAGCAATGCACGTGTCGGCCATCAGCGTATGAACCCAAGTCGTAGCAAGCTACAAGGACTTAAAGGAGCACCACGTGACATTTCCCCGTAGGGACAGACACAAGAGCAAAGAAGGACACATGCCGGTCAATCCATGTGTTCCGGATGGAAGCACTAGGAGGCATTTCCCCATATGGAAGGCTTCCAAGAATAAACAACTAGGTGTCGGATCCTACACACACCAAAGCATTTCAATAACATACACACAATATGCTCGATATGTGTAGATACAACATGGCATCACAACATAACTCTACGACTCAAAGTATTTCTTTAAGAGGCTCCAAGGAGCCATACATAGCATGATATTACAACCATGGGTCTCATGACCCAACATACAAAGTCATACAAGCATCAAGCGGAAGCAGAAACCTGTCTGAGTACAGACAGCTGAAAAGAAAGAGGGCTAGAAAGCCTGTCTATCTACAAGACCCTCCAAAGGAGCCAGACCTCTGTCTGGGATTCCCAAGCTAATCGGTCAACGTCGAACTCATCGCAGAAAACACTAGCGAGACTGAAGTCTCCTCTGCAAAAACATAAATTAAGCAAACGTGAGTACAAAGGTACTCAGCAAGACTTACATCAGAACTATCTACATATGCATCATTATCAACAAGGGGGTTGTGGAGTTTAACTGCAGCAAGCCAGCCTTGACTCAGTGGCTATCCTATACTACGACTACCAGTATTCTCCTTGAGGTGAGAAAGCGCACACGAGTCCACATATTCACCATATCAATACACCACTATGGATCTGCTCCCGTCTCCCTACGAGAAGGCCATCCATAGCACTCACGCTTATCTTGCGCATTTTAGAGTATCCACTTCCAGTTATCTATGAACCATATAAGCTTCCAAGTAGTCCATATCCGCGGACGCGGCTATTCGAATAGATCATATTACCATGCAGGGGTGTACTTCTTCACACACGCTTTCCCCACTTACCGCCATGTACACGTCATGTATCTCGGCAACCTTCAAGCGGAAGCCTGGCGAGGGTGTCGGCCACGACCTGACTAACCACACAAGACTCTAGTCCAGGTTTATCGCCTATTTGAGTCCACTCCGCAAGGAAGTCCGGCCGAAGTTTCTAGTACGGCCCCAAACGATGAGTGCAGGGTTCCCAAGAGCACCATTCGGGTGTCACTTGGTACACCGTGCCTCGTGTCTCTACCGCATCATAGCCCACCCCTAGGGTCAGCACTATGCACGGCCCCCAACACATATCCTACAAACACCAGAAACTAGTTGCGACTCCTGGACAGAGATCAAGGCGGTTAATAAGTCGAGAGAGCTTGGAGCGCCCGGAGCCCAATGTGTAGGCACATCATGTCTCAAACAACTCCTACTCATGCTAGTAGTTTCAACTATTTACTATGGCAAAGACAGGTCATGCATAGGAATGGGTTCAACTACCGAGAACAGATAACAGTTGAAACGTTGTTGTCCTAATGCAATAAAAGAGAGCAAGAGCGAGAGAGTGGGATTGTATCAGAATGCTCAAAGGGGGTTTGCTTGCCTGGCACTTTTCAAGATAGTATAGCTCTTCAACGGTGTCAACGATCACATCGTCGGAACAACGTCTACTGAGGGACAACAAACACCGGCAACATAAAAAGGGAACCACAATCAATGTAATGCACATCCAAATGAATGACATGTCATATTAAGGTACTGAATTGACCTAGTGCAATATTTAACCAAATTAATTGAAGTGGAATTCAAACAGGATCAAATTCCAACTCCAAATGTTATTTCAAAAATTACCCTAATCATCATTTGTCCTATTCAGTGAGGTTAACTTGTTCAAACATGCATGAAAGTGCCATAACCATATTCTTCATATTTTTCTGATAATTTTTCATATATAAATTATTTTCATCTGAGATATGGTTGATTTACTATGATTTTCTGAAGTTTATAACATTTTCTGGAATTTGCTGGTTATTTTTAATCCAGAAAATCATTAACGACATCAGCATGATGACAACATGACATCAGCAGGTCAACCGAGCTGACCAGGGTCAAACCTGACCAGCGGGGCCCACACGTCAGTGTAACAGGGCCAGCTACAGAGACTGACCAGTGGGTCCGGGTCAACGCTGACGTCAGCAAAGTCAAAACTGATGGCTGGGGTCCATTGGGTTTAATCTAATCCTAACCAAAAATTAGCCGGCCTAATTAAACATGCGGGTCCCACTTTCAGTGGCTCAGGGGTTAGTTAGTGGCGTCATTAGTGACTAATGGCGTCGCCACATCAGCCCGCCGGTCAAACAGGTCAAACACGCCGGCGGCTCGACGCCGGCGAGGCCAGACGCGGCGGAGGACGTTGGAAACGCCACTCCGGCGAGCAAACGACGCGTGGACAGGCGCGTTCGGTAGCTGGAGCTGAGCCGCATCTAAAGGAGCAAGCGGGGGAGGCTGGGGTGGCTTGTGTTGATGGCGGCAAGGAGTTTGGCGGCGGCCGAAGCTACGGCTCGAGCGGGCGCAGGGCTACAGAGCACGGGAGAGCTCTCCGAGGGGCTTAACGGACTCCTGGTGAGGCCAGGAGCACGATGACGCTCTCAGGCATGACCAAGGCACGCTAACATGACAACGGCGATGAGGACGCCGGCGGTGAGCTCGGGAGCTTGCGGAACGGCGGCTACGGAACGTGCGCAAGGAAAAAGACGGAGGGGAGAGGATCAGTGGCTCACGGCGAGTCGGCCAGTGCAGACGACAGGGACGGGGAGGCTCTGGACGCGACGAATCGAGCGACGGTGGCCGTCGGTGTAGAGGACGAAGACGGCATCGATGGCGACGTCGTAGGCCTTCTGCGGTCACGTGCTTGGGTGTGCAGCTCCATGGCGTCGAGACGGAGCTAGAGGACCGGACGGCGAGGCGAGGCATTCGCGGTGGCTGCGGTGGTGCTCGTCGGCGCTCTCGGACGCGAGCGAGGAGAGCGGGGGAGAGAGGTAGAGGAGACGTGAGGACGAGGGGGAGTGCATGGCGTCGTCCAGGGTGTCCAGGGAGAAGAGGAGGCAGCCAGGCAGGGTGGAGGTGGCCGGCGCGTGCCGGCGCGCGGCGGGCACACGCCCTCGTGCCTTCTCGCACGAGGTTGAAGGAGGCGGCGTTGTGGGCTGGGCCGCTACAGTGGTGGGCTGGCCAGGTAAGCCTTCTCTCTCTTTTGTCTTTTCTATTTTTGTTTCTGTTTTCCAATTTAAAGTCTGTTTTTGATTTAGTAAAAATACTAAACTAATTTATTTACTTCTGATAATTTTTGTGTGGACTGGATGGATTATTCCAAAGTCCCACCACAAATTTCAGAATTATTGGACTTATATCTCATATAAAAAAATATAAATCAAATCCAAATAATTATTGGATTAACTCAAAGGCCCAAAATAAATATCTCTGAGATTCCAAAAATATTGTTTTGAATTTTACCTCTTGCCAATATTTTCACAGACTAAGAGGAACATTTTCTTGGACTTCTTTGAAGAGATTTTAATGTTGAACATTTTAAAAAGGTTTCTGAGGCTTTGAGAATTCCCTCAATTCAAATTCCTTGAATTCCACATGATGCATGATGCTCACTGATGCCACTATTTACAAGCAAATTCTAGGGCTGTGACAGTTGCGGTCTAGGCCGTGTCCCAGCAGTGTCCCTGTGGAGTGGAGTTCCGCTACATCGTCGTTCCGCTGCCACGTAGTAGTTTCCTTTATCATCGAGGCCCCTGAGATGTATACTAAATAATGTACATAAGTGCAGCCGCACCGTGGGTGCCGCTTGGCCTCGCTTATCTTGTAATCTTTGAATCTATGTACCCACTAGAGATCAATAAAGCGGTTATTTTCTGTACCAAGTTGTTGTGTGTTGCCAGAAGACTTGATCTTTGGGCTGTCAATGCAAGGTAAACCGGCTGCTCTGAGCTGGGGTGCCACAGTGTGTTGACTACCGCGCTCTCAATGATGTCACTATCAAGAATAAATACCCGCTTCCCAGGATCGATGATTTGTTCGATCAACTTAGTGGAGCTCAAGTGTTCTCCAAGATTGATCCGCGAACCGGGTATCACAAGCTGAAAATCAGAAAAGAAGATATCCCCAAGACAGCCTTCACTACCCGATATGGGTTGTATGAATATACGGTCATGTCATTTGGACTGACCAACGCTCCTGCATTCTTCATGCACATGATGAACAAGGTGTTCATGGACTTTTTGGACAAGTTTGTGGTAGTGTTCATTGATGATATCCTCATATATTCCAAAGGTGAAGAAGAGCACAAACAGCATCTCCGTGCAGTATTAGAGCGATTACGAGCTCATCAACTCTACGCCAAGTTTAGCAAATGTGAATTTTGGCTTAAAGAAGTGTGATTCCTTGGGCATACTCTTTCCGCTCAAGGAGTGGCCGTGGACCAAAGCAAAGTCACAGAAGTATTGAATTGGAAATTACCTGTTTCTGTGTCAGAGATCAGAAGTTTCTTGGGTCTGGCAGGCTATTATCGTCGCTTCATTGAAGGTTTCTCAAAGATTGCCAAGCCAATGACAGAATTGCTTAAGAAGAATCAGAAGCTCATTTGGACAGAAGCATGTGAGAGCAGTTTCAATGAGCTGAAGACTCGGTTTACCACCGCTCTAGTATTGACTCTACCAGACATCTACCGGAGTTTTGACATCTATTGCGACGCATCCAGGCATGGCATTGGGTGTGTGCTTATGCAAGATGGAAAGGTTGTGACCTATGCATCTAGACAGCTACGGCCGCACGAGGAGAATTATCCTACACATGACTTGGAAATGGCAGTTGTGGTACATGCCTTAAAAATTTGGAGGCATTACATCATTGGAAAACGATGTCAAATCCACACCGACCACAAGAGTCTCAAGTATATATTCACCCAACTGGACTTAAATCTCCGGCAAAGAAGATGGCTTGAATTGGTTAAAGACTATGACGTTGGTATCAACTACCATCCAGGAAAAGCTAATGTGGTCGCCGATGCTCTTAGTCGCAAACCGGCCACATCAAACTTATTACTCGAGCCTTTGCACCCAGTACTTCAAGAAGAAATAGCTCAGCTCAATATGATCATTTATGATGCAACATGCTCGGTTAAATTGGAAGTCACCCCTACTCTGGAAGACGAAATCCGTAAGGCTCAACCTGGTGACCCAATGTTACTCAAGGTAATGGCCCAAGTACGAGAAGGGAAGACAAAAGATTTCAACATTGATGATAAAGGTACTCTCCAATTTTGGAATCGAGTCTGTGTACCTGACCTTGGGGAATTAAAGCAATAGATTCTGAAGGAAGCTCATGAGTCTGCATACTCTATTCATCCCGGAGGCACTAAAATGTATCAAGATTTGAAGCAAACATTCTGGTGGGAAGGTATGAAGAAAGATATCGCCTATTACGTCGCCTGTTGCGATATATGCAATAAAGTAAAGGCTGAACATCAGAAATCCGCTGGTTTACTTCAACCCTTACTAGTTCCACAATGGAAATGGGATGATATTTGCATGGATTTCATCGTGGGATTGCTAAAGACGCCACGTGGAAATAACGCTATATGGGTTGTGGTCGACATGCTTACAAAGGTGGCTCACTTTATTCCAATAAGGACAACCTACCATGCAGACTAACTCGCTCAACTTTATATTTCCAGAATTGTCAATCTTCATGGAGTACCCAGGACTATCACTTCAGACCGAGGATCTTTGTTTACCTCGGCGTTCTGGCTACGTCTCCACCAAGCCCTGGGAACCACTTTTAAGCACAACACCGCTTATCACCCTCAGACAGATGGACAGACAGAACGAGTCAATCAAATCTTGGAAGACATGCTTCGGGCATGCGCTCTTGCCTATGGAACCAAGTGGGAAGACAGTCTGCCTTACGCCGAGTTTTCCTACAACAATGGCTATCAAACAAGTCTCAAGATGTCACCCTTTGAGGCTCTATACGGACGTAAATGTCGCACCCCACTCAACTGGTCTCAGACGGGAGACAACCGAATCTTTGGGACTGTTTTCATGATGGAAGCAGAAAAACAAGTTAGAGAAATTTGGGACAGACTGCAAGTAGCGAAATCTCGTCAAAAGAGCTACTATGACTCAAAGCATAGGCAGATCAGTTTTGAACCAGGTGAATATGCATATCTCCGAGTTACCCCCATGAAAGGAGTCAAAAGGTTTCATATGCGGGGAAAGCTTGCACCAAGATACATCGGTCCATTTCCAGTCATGACCAGAGTTGGTAAAGTGGCTTATCAGTTAGAATTACCTCCAGAGCTATCCGAGGTTCATGATGTCTTTCACGTGTCTCAGCTACGGAAATGTATCACACCACCCGCAAAACAGACGGATATGGCAGAAATAGAGCTCGCCAAAGATTTAACATATGAAGAGAAACCCTTGAGAATCTGGGATGAGATGGACAGAGTTACTCGCAGCAAAGCTATAAAATTCTATAAAGTGCAATGGGAGCATCACACCGAGGATGAGGCCACCTGGGAAAGGGAAGATTATTTAAGGACTGCATATCCATATTTGTTTCCTGAGCAACCGAATCTCGAGGATGAGATTCATCCTAAGGGGGGGAGGTTTGTAACACCCTGGGTTTTGCCTTTTTCTTTTTATTGGAATTTATTGAATATTTGAATTTGCATTTGGGTTTTTCAGTCAATTCTTTTGGACTTACCACTTGGAAATCATTTTTGATTTTCTTACAAGTGGGTTCTATCATTCTTAAACCCTCTCTAGACCACATCCCTCTCACCATAATGCCATGGGACAATTTTCTTTAATGGCATTATATTCATTTTCCTCCAGAAAATGAATGTTTTCTCATTAAGCTATGAAGCAACCCTCATTTTTATTGCTCAAAAAATTCCAAGAAAATTCGCACATATTCTGTGGATCATGTCTCACCTCCCCATGCAAAAATATTCCATAGTCATTTGTAAATTTTCAGCTAAGAAAAATGATTTTGCTTCTGGTCAGAAATGGCACTTTGTGAAGCAAGTATATTTTTCCTCGATCTGTTGGAGCTGAAAATTTTACCACATGACTACCTTCCTAGGAGATGCTTAACCACAAAAATTCAGAATTTTTCACCAAGCTATTCGAGCCCAGCATTCGTCCCAAGTTTCTGTCCAGAAACATTGCAGCATGCTCAAGTCTCATCCATTGAGCTAGGTGGCAAACCAAGCGCACATTTCGGCACCGCGTTGAAGGGACTACACCTTAGACATGGTCTGGCATCGTCTAAAGTCCCGCGTGTGCCAGTGCACGCGGTGACCACGTGTGTGCGAGGGGTCTGGCATACAGTCGCTGCGCTCTAGGCATCGGGGCCCTCTGCCGCCGCCCGTTCGCCCTCCTCTAGCAACCGCAGCTTGCCCTGCCTCTCAGCAGCCTCCCGCACTCCACCTGGCCTCGCCCTGTTCCTCCCCGATGCTGGCAGGCAGCATGCCAGAAGCAGCCGTAGCATTACCAGGCAGAACAGTGCGTGCGAGTGCGCCGCCTGCCCCCACCTAGTGCGCTGCACTGTGCCCGCACGCGCTCCTGGCTTCTCCGCGTAGCGCTACTTCTTCCCCAAGACTAACCTGAGATCCTCTCCCTCCCAGTGCGCCGGTAGCTCTTCTCCAGCGGAGTCCAGTGCACGGCCACCCCTCCGCCTATAAATTCAACCCTTCCCGAACAGTTCCAATCATCGCAACACACTCCCCTGGCCACAAATCGAGTTCCTAGCTAGTGCGGCAAGGCCGGGAGTGCCTCCTGCAGCCGATCCTCACCGGAGTTGGCTACGGATCCCCCTCGGCCGTCCTCCTGCTCCAGTCATCTCCATCTTCGCCCGCTGCCTCCGTCGAGCTCGTGGTGGTCTCCTGAGTACGTCGGTGCTGTTGGTTAGTCGAAGCATCGCCGGAAACGTCCGCTCCGACGAGCTCCGCCGCCCGCCATCTCTGGAGAAGAAGCCCGAGCCGCCGTCCGTCCACCTCAGCCATCGCCACGGGTACGTACGTGTTCGTCGTGACGTGCTGGACTCGTCCCCCGCCTCTCCGGCGACCGCTGTGGTCTCCTCGCCGGAGAACCACCGGCGACAGCGCTGCCTCCTCTGTTCTTCTCTCTCTCTCCCTCAAACCTGACTGTGGGACCCCAGTGTTAGCCTCTCTCTCCCGCGCGAAACATTTTCTAAGTGGAGGCGTATTCTGAAAATACGTCTTCGACGTGGCCTTCTCTGGAAATTCATTTAAATCCATTTAAATTCAGATTTTGACCCTAACTTTGACCAGCTCTAGATTCTATTCTATAAGTCCAAATGAGTTGAAACTTTTTGCTACTATTTTGTCTTGAGCTAAAGTTTCTGTATGCCAAGATTTAGAATTTTCCTTGCCGTTTGGAATTTCTGGTGCAATAAAATGCTTTATGTGACATTTTCTTTTGCATTTAAATTATTTTCAGAAGGTCCTAGTTTTGTGGGAGAAGACCAGGAGTATTGTGACACTCCTCTGAACCAAGGCAAGCCGCAACATTCATATGCAAGGATGGCATTTCAATGACAATGGTTTATTTGGGTTAAATCCATTATATGCTTCACTACTAAAATAATTTGCTATATAGTTGTTACATGCCATATTGTTATTATGCAGTAGAGGACATGTCATTTTGTTAATGTGTGCAGTAGAGATCATGTCATATACTCTCATGGCAGCATGATGCATTCGTTACTCATTTTCATATTATCATGACCCGTGCACCTCATTGCATACTATGGCTCTAATCATTTTCTTTCAAGTTAAACCTGATGTTAATTCAACTTGAACAAACTGTTGATCGAGTCATGGTGCCACCGAATCGAGCTCACCAGTGCAACCACACTTGCCTGGAGGGGGAGTCCCTAATTCGGTCTATTGTCATGCCTCTCGCCGGTGCCTCCAACTAGGGAAGGTTGTGCGCTTGCGCTACCCTGGCCCGGTAGGCAGTCATAACCTTGTGTGCCCGAGTTTTACGGTACCGATGTCCCCGTTTGGGACGACTTTGTTTTGTTTTGGCCACGACGGTGGCAGCCATGAGGTGGCAGGATGTCACGAGTTGACATCGGGGCCACCCATGACATAGCCCAAACGGGAGTTTGTCGGAGTGGCCGGGAGAGTGTCATCAATAGATTGGTTTTTTCGGAATATCGTTGGTCCACCCGAATGGGAGCACAAGGCCATGAGTTCCGTGGTGTGGGTACAGTGTACTAACCTCTGCAGAGTGTATAATCTATCGATAGCCGCGTCCTCGGATATGGACACAGTTCGTAGTAGGTCACACCGTGGGTCAACAGCAATAATAAACCTGCACACTAAGAACAACAGGATGGCACGTGCAGAAGTTGGTGCTCGTGTGAGTATCACTATGGTTGGTATTGCTGTGATCAAGTGAGGATCACGATGGTAAGATGTTGACGGTGGTTACGAGGTAACCCCAAAATGGTAAGTTGGTCCAAGGGACCATGGTAACAATCCAGGTACACGCCATGACTGGTAGTATCATGTTCATGTTGATGCATTAAACTTGTTAAATGCCTTGTTATTGTTTGTCGTATTTGCTTTGTTTGCTGTGAGCTTGCGAGTACATTCAAAGTACTCACCTGGCGTGTCATGCTAGATGCAGGAGAAGCTGTGCAAGGAGTTGATGTCGATCGGTGTGTCGCGATCTATGTTGTGTCCCTGTGAAGTGGAGTTCTGCTACCTCGTCGTTCCGCTGCCGCGTCGTAGTTTCCTTTATCGTTGAGGCCCCTGAGATGTATACTAAATAATGTACATAAGTGCAGCCGCACCGTGGGTGCCGCTTAGCCTCGTTTATCTTGTAATATTCAAACCTATGTATCCGCTAGAGATTAATAAAGCGGTTATTTTTTGTACCAAGTTGTTGTGTGTTGCTAGAAGACTTGATCGCTGGGCTGGCAATGCAAGGTAAACCGGTTGCTCTGAGCCGGGGTTCCACAAATAAACCGTATGCTCATTACCATTGACATGAAAAGTGAATTTGCTTTTGTTGTAATCAATAACAGCCCCTGCAGTATTCAAAAAGGGTATTCCAAGGATAATCGACATGTTGTCGTCCTCGGGCATATCAAGTATAACAAAGTCTGTTAAGATAGTGACATTTGCAACAACAATGGTCACATCCTCGCTAATTCTAATAGGTACAGCAGTTGATTTATCAGCCATTTGCAAGGATATTTCAGTAGGTGTCAACTTATTCAAATCAAGTCTTCTATATAAAGAGAAAGGCATAACACTAACACCGGCTCCTAAGTCACATAAGGCAGTTTTAACATAACTTCTTTTAATGGAGCATGGTATAGTGGGTATTCCCGGATCTCCTAACTTTTTAAGCACTCCACCCTTAAAAGAATAATTTGCAAGCATGGTGGAAATTTCAGCTTCAGGTATCTTTCTTTTATTTGTGACAATATCTTTTATGTATTTAGCATATGGAAGCATTTTCAACATATCAGTCAAGCGAGTACGCAAAAAGATAGGTCTAAGCATTTCAACAAAGCGCTCAAAGTTTTCCTCATCTTTATTTCTAAAAGGTTTAGTGGGAAAAGGCATGGGTTTTTGAACCCATGGTTCTCTCTCTTTTCCATGTTTTCTAGCAGTGAAATCACTTTTATCGTATCTTTTATTTTTAGGAGGTGGGTTATCAAGATCAACAACAGGTTCTATTTCTACATCATTATCTGGTTGAGCATCATCACGAACATCATTATCATTATCATTATCATTATCATTAAGTGGGTGTTCATTACCAGATTGTGTCTCAGCATCAGAAATAGAAACATCATTATGATTCTCAGGAGGTTTTTCTATCTCAGGTTCACAAGAAGCATGCAAAGTCCTATCATTTTTCTTTTTATTTTTCTTCTTAGATGAACTAGGCACATCAATATTATTTCTCTGAGAATCTTGCTCAATTCTTTCAGGATAACCTTCATGATACAGAGGCCCCTGAGTCATTCTACCTCCTTGCTACTTGTGAGCTGCGTTGGGATTTCCCCGAAGAGGAGGGGATGATGCAGTACAGTAGAGATAAGTATTTCCCTCAGTAATGAAACCAAGGTTATCAATCCAGTAGGAGAATCACGCAATAACTCGTTAGCAGCACCTGCACACAAAATAACAAATCCTCGCACCCAACGCGAACAAGGGGTTGTCAATCCCTTGGCGGTTAATTGCAAGATTAAATTGCGTGGTGATAGATAGATAGATCGAACAAAAATACAAAATAAAATAAATAAAGTAAAATTGCGGCAAGGTAATTTTAGGATTTTCAATATATGATAAAGGTAGACCCGGGGGCCATAGTTTTCACTAGAGGCTTCTCTCTTGAAAATAGCATATGGTGGGTAAACAAATTACTGTTGGGCAATTGATAGAAAAGCAAATAATCATGACGATATCCAAGGCAATGATCATGTATATAGGCATCACATCCGAGACAAGTAGACCAAAACGATTCTGCATCTACTACTATTACTCCACACATCGACCGCTATCCAGCATGCATCTAGAGTATTAAGTTCATAAAGAACGGAGTAACGCCTTAAGCAAGATGACATGATGTAGACAAAGTAAACTCACGCATGAATAAACCCCATCTTTTTACCCTTAATAGCAATGATACATATGTGTCATGTCCCTTTCTGTCACTGGGATTGAGCACCGCAAGATCGAACCCATTACAAAACACCTCTCCCATTGCAAGATAAATCAATCTAGTTGGCCAAACCAAATCAATAGATCGGAGAGAAATACGAAGCTATAACAATCATGCATAAAAGAGTTCAGAGAAAACTCAAATAATATTCATGAATAATCTGATCATAAACTCACAATTCATCGGATCCCAACAAACACACCGCAAAAAGTGATTACATCGGATTGAACTTCAGGAACATCGAGAAGTACATTGTATTGAAGATCAAAAAGAGAGAAGAAGCCATCTAGCTACTAACTATGGACCCGAAGGTGTGTGGTAAACTACTCACGCATCATCGGAAGGGCAGCAAGGTTGATGTAAAGCCCCTCCGTGATCAAATCCCCCTCTGGCAGAGTGCCGGAAAAGGCCTCCAGATGGGATCTCTCGAGAACAGGAACTTGCGGCGGCGGAAAAAATATTCCGTGGACTCCCTTGTTGGTTTCCCGATTTTAGTGTATTTATAGAGGTGGAATTAGGTCAAACGGAGCACAGGTGGGCCCACGAGGCACCAGGGCGCGCCACCCCCCTTGGGGCGCGCCCTGGTGGCTCGTGGCCACCTCCTCTGTCTTCTGGCCCTCTCCCGAAGCTTCTAGTGTCTCTTATGTCCAGAAAAAAATCTCCAAAAAGTTTCGTGGCATTTGGACTTCGTTTGGTACTGATATTCTGAAAAACCAAAAACAGGCAAAAAATAGCAACTGGCACTGGGCACTAAGTTAATAGGTTAGTCCCAAAAAATGATATATAATTGCTTGTAAGTGTATATAAAACATCCAAGATTGATACTATAATAGCATGGAACAATCAAAAATTATAGATACATTGGAGACGTATCAAGCATCCCCAAGCTTAATTCCTGCTCGTCCTCGAGTAGGTAAATGATAAAAACAGAATTTTTGATGTGGAATTCTACCTATCATATTCATCATATACTCCTTTCTTTGTAGCATGGACATTTGGACTTGAATGATTCAAAGCAATAGTCTATAGTTTGACATGAAGACATAAATACTCAAGCATACTAGCAACCAACCATGTCTTTCAAAATATCAACGCTAAAGAAAGTTATCCCTAACCCATTCATTGATCCATTCATGAAACACACTCAATATTAGCTACACACAATGCACAAGTATGACAATAGTGCTCTCTAGTTGGTGCTTTGTAAGAGAAGATGGAGACTCAAAATAAAAATAAAAATTGCATAAAAGTAAATAGATAGGCCCTTCGCAGAGGGAAGCAGAGATTTGCAGAGGTGCCAGAGCTCAAAGTTTAAATTAGAGAGGTAAAATTATTTTAAGAGGCATGCTTTTCCTGTCAACGAAAACGACCGAGAATTCCCAATATCTTCCATGCTAGACACAGTATAGGCGGTTCCCAAACAGAAAATAAAGTTTATTTCCTTTCCACCATTCTTTCACAATCCATGGCTAGCCATATCCACGGGTGCCCTCCATACCAACACTTTCCAAGGAATTTATTATTATTATCATATTAAATTTTTTCATTTCGGGACTGGGCATCCCTATTACCTGCCACTCTCTCGTGCAATGACAAGTGAATAAACACTCATCGTGAGAATAACACACCTAGCATGGAAAATATTGGCCACTCCCTGCCGCTTCATGAGCGGTACGGGCACACAAAACGGAAAATTATTTTGAAAATTTAGAGTTGGCACATGCAAATTTACTTGGAACGGCATGGAAATACCGCATATAGGTAGGTATGGTGGACTCATTTGGCACAACTTGGGTTTAAGGAGTTGGATGCACAAGCAGTATTCCCGCTTAGTACAAATGAAGGCTAGCAAATAGATTGAGAAGCGACCAACCAAAAAGCGAAAACGGTCATAAACATGCATTGAACATAACTAACACTGAATAATGCACCATAAGTAGGATATAATTTCGTTGCATAACTATTGACTTTATGTGCATGCATAGGGAATCACAAACCTTAACACCAATATTCTTACTAAATCACAATTACTCACTAACATGACTCACATATTATCATCTCCATATCGCAAAACTATTGCAAGGAATCAAACTTATCATATCCAATGATCTTTCATGAAAGTTTTTATTATATCCCTCTTGAATATTCATCACTTTGGGACCAAATTCATATCTTGTGCAAATTACCATTACTATTATCAACTCTCAAAAAGATATAAGTGAAGCATGTGAGTGCAAATATTTCTTCAAAATTTAATCTTAACAACTCTCAAAATAATATAAGTGAAGCACGAGAGTTCAAATATTTCTTTAAAATATAGCCACCGCCGTGCTAAAAAAGATTTAAGTGAAGTACTAAAGCAACTGCCTAGCTCAAAAGATTTAAGTGAAGCACATAGAGTATTCTAACAAATCATGATAAACGTGTGGCTCTCTCAAACAGGTGTGTCCAGTAAAGATGATTGTGACAAACTAAAAAGCAAACAAAGAAAAGACTCTTATAATACACGACGCTCCAAGCAAAACTCATGATATGTGACGAATAAAAATATAGCTCCAAGTAAAATTACCGATAGTTGGTAGAAGAAAGAGGGGATGCCTTCCGGGGCATCCCCAAGCTTAGTTGCTTGAGTCTTCCTTGAATATTACCTTGGGGTGCCTTGGGCATCCCCAAGCTTAGGCTCTTGCCACTCCGTATTCCTTCATCTATCATGATCTCACTCAAAACTTGAAAACTTCAATCACACAAAACTCACCAGAAACCTCGTGAGATCCGTTAGTATAACAAGCAAATATTTAACTTTAGGTACTATTGTAAATTGATTCATATTTAATATTGGCATAATGCTACTGTACTCCAACTTCTCCATGACTCATACCCCCCGATACGATCCATAGATTCATCAAAACAAGCAAACTATGCAATAAAAACAGAATCTGTCTAAAACAGAACAGTCTGTAAGATCTATTCAAAAGCCACACTTCTGTAACTCCAAAATTCTGAAAAATTAGGACAACGTGGGAAATTCATATAACAATACTGTGTAAAAATTTCAGATTTTTCTAACGCTCCAGTACAGAATTAAAATTCCAGAACTGGACGCAAAACTTTCTGTTTTCCAAACAGCATCAATTATACTATCTTCCAAATCACCCCAAAGGCATTACTTGGCACAAACACTAACTAAAACATAAAAACAATATCATAACAGAAGCTATAATCATGCAAACACTCAAGAACAGTAGGTAAAAGCAAAAATTTATTTTATTCATTGGGTTGCCTCCCAACAAGCTCTTTCTCTATAGCCATTAAGATAGGCTTGGGATAATAATGATGCTCTCATAAAAGACAAGAATTAAAACGCAAAGAGATCATCATAAAACATGTGACAAACACATTTAAGTCTAACATACTCCCTATGCATAGGCATTTTATAGGAAAACAAATTATCAAGACAAGCAATATCTAGCATATGCAAATGAGAAGAATGAAGCATTAAAAATTTCAACACAAAGAGAGGTAATTTAGTAACATGAAGATTTCCAAAACCATATTTTCCTCTCTCATAATAATTACATGTAGGATCGTAATCAAATTCAACAATATAGCTATCATATAAAATATTCTTTTCATGATCCACATGCATAAAAAAATTTATAATCTTCCAAGATAGTGGGATCAACATCAACTAAAGTCATGACCTCTCCAAACCCGCATTTATCAAAAATCTCATAAGATTGAACACTCTCGGAATATGTGGGATTATTTTTACCTAAAGTTGACACTCTTCCAAACCCACTTTCAATATTATTGCAAATATTATTATCAATATCATATTCATCATGAGGCTTAAATAAATTTTCAAGATCATAAGAAGCATCACCCCAATCATGATCATTACAATGAGTAGTGGACGTAACAAAATCATCATCCCCAAGACTGTAGTTTTGCATATAATTAACACAATTGACATTAATAGAATTTGTAATAAAATCATTGCAACCATGCTTTTCATTCAAGGGGCTATCATGAATTACTTTATAAATTTCTTCTTTTAACACTTCATCACAATTTTCAGATTCATGATTTTCAAGCAAAACTTCATAGAGATAATCAAGTGCACTCAACTCACTAGCAATTGGCTCATCATAATTGGATCTTTTGAAAAGATTAGCAAGTGGATGAGGATCCATATCAATAATTTTTTTAGCAAGCGAAGATGCAAGCAAATAGAAGGCACATGGCAACACAAGCAAACTAGCAAACAAGCAAACAAAAATATTTTTGTGTTTTTGTAAAATTATTTTAGAAGTGGGGAAGATGAAAATGAGAGGCAAAGGCAAATAAAATAAATGCAAGGAGATGAAAGTTTATGCATAGGTACTTGATAGATGTTGATGATGTCTCCCCGGCAACGGCGGCAGAAATTCTTGCTGCTACTTGTGAGCTGCGTTGGGATTTCCCCGAAGAGGAGGGGATGATGCAGTACAGTAGACATAAGTATTTCCCTTAGTTTTGAAACCAAGGTTAACAATCCAGTAGGAGAATCACGCAACAACTCGTTAGCAGCACCTGCACACAAAATAACAAATCCTCGCACCCAACGCGAACAAGGGGTTGTCAATCCCTTGGCGGTTAATTGCAAGATTAAATTGTATGGTGATAGATAGATAGATCGAATAAAAATACAAAATAAAATAAATAAAGTAAAATTGCAGCAAGGTATTTTTAGGATTTTCAATATATGATAAAGGTAGACCCGGGGGCCATAGTTTTCACTAGAGGCTTCTCTCTTGAAAATAGCATACAGTGGGTGAACAAATTACTGTTGGGCAATTGATAGAAAAGCAAATAATCATGACGATATCCAAGGCAATGATCATGTATATAGGCATCACGTCTGAAACCAGTAGACCGAAACGATTCTGCATCTACTACTATTACTCCACACATCGACCGCTATCCAGCATACATCTAGAGTATTAAGTTCATAAAGAACGGAGTAACGCCTTAAGCAAGATGACATGATGTAGACAAAGTAAACTCACGCATGAATAAACCCCATCTTTTTACCCTTAATAGCAATGATACATACGTGTCATGTCCCTTTCTGTCACTGGGATTGAGCACCGCAAGATCGAACCCATTACAAAGCACCTCTCCCATTGCAAGATAAATCAATCTAGTTGGCCAAACCAAATCAATAGATCGAAGAGAAATACGAAGCTATGACAATCATGCATAAAAGAGTTCAGAGAAAACTCAAATAATATTCATGGATAATCTGATCATAAACTCACAATTCATCGGATC
This sequence comes from Elymus sibiricus, assembly GCA_039707655.1. Lineage (NCBI taxonomy): Eukaryota > Viridiplantae > Streptophyta > Magnoliopsida > Poales > Poaceae > Elymus > Elymus sibiricus. The sequence goes on along the minus strand of CM077666.1, from coordinate 339,795,726 downwards.
CCAACAAACACACCGCAAAAAGTGATTACATCGGATAGACATCCAAGAACATCGAGGAGAACATTGTATTGAAGATCAAAAAGAGAGAAGAAGCCATCTAGCTACTAACTATGGACCCAAAGGTCTGTGGTAAACTACTCACGCATCATCGGAAGGGTAGCAAGGTTGATGTAGAGCCCCTCCGTGATCGAATCCCCCTCCGGCAGAGTGCCGGAAAAGGCCTCCAGATGGGATCTCTCGAGAACAGGAACTTGCGGTGGCGTAAAAAGTATTTCATGGACTCCCCAGTTGGTTTCCCGATTTAGAGTATTTATAGAGGTGGAATTAGGTCAAACGGAGCAGAGGTGGGCCCACGAGGCACCAGGGCGCGCCACCCCCCTTGGGGCGCGCCCTGGTGGCTCGTGGCCACCTCCTCTGTCTTTTGGCCCTCTCCCGAAGCTTCTAGTGTCTCTTATGTCCAGAAAAAAATCTCCAAAAAGTTTTGTGGCATTTGGACTTCGTTTGGTGCTGATATTCTAAAAAACCAAAAACAGGCAAAAAACAGCAACTGGCACTGGGCACTAAGTTAATAGGTTAGTCCCAAAAAATGATATATAATTACTTGTAAGTGTACATAAAACATCCAAGATTGATACTATAATAGCATGGAACAATAAAAAATTATAGATACGTTGGAGACGTATCACTCCTCTAGTAACAAATCTAACGGCATGATCATTCATTTTATTATTCATCTCATTGAGCAAATCATTTTGGGACTTAGCAATTTGTTCTAACTGAGTATGAACCATAGAAGCATGTCTACTTAAGCCTTTAACATCGTTAGCAGTTCTAAACATCAAATCACTCAAACATTCTATCATTAAAGCATTGCGTTTTAATTGATTGCTAACATTGACTAGCAGATTTATTATAAGGAATATCACCTTCATCGAATCTAATAAGAGAATTTACCTCCACTACCTGTGTCGGGATGTCGAGCCCATGTATTTCTTCAATAGGTGGTAAATTCTTAACATCTTCAGATTTAATACCTTTTTCCTTCATGGATTTCTTGGCTTCTTGCATATCTTCTGGACCGAGGAATAGAATACCTATCTTCTTTGGAGTTGGTTTGGGTGGTGGTTCAGGAAGTGTCCAATCATTAGCATTCTTTAATATATTATTCAATATTTTTCAGCCTGTTCAATAGTTTGTTCCCTGAAAACACAACCAACACAACTATCTAGGTAGTCCCTAGAAGCATTGGTTAGTCCATTATAAAAGATATCAAGTATTTCATTTTTCTTGAGAGGATGATTAGGCAAAGCATTAAGTAATTGGAGAAGCCTCCCCCAAGCTTGAGGGAGATTCTCTTCTTCAATTTGCACAAAGTTAAATATTTCCTATAAGGCAGCTTGTTTCTTATGAGCAGGAAAATATTTTTTAGAGAAGTAATATATCATATCCTGGGGACTTCGCACACAACTAGGAGCAAGAGTATTAAACCATTTCTTAGCATCACCCTTTAATGAGAAAGGAAACAACTTAAGAATGCAGTAGTAACAAATTTTTTCCTCATGAGCAAACAGGGTGGCTATATCATTCAATTTAGTAAGGTGTGCCATAACAATTTCAGTTTCATAACCATGAAAAGGATCAGATTCAACCAAAGTAATTAACTTAGGATCGACAGAGAATTCATAATCCTTATCGGTAACAAAGATAGGAGAGGTAGCAAACTTAGGATCATATTTCATTCTCTCCATCATAGACTTTTCTTTCAGCTTAACCAGTAGTTTTCTAACACCATCTCTATCATTACAAGCAAGAATTTCCCTAGTTGTTTCTCCATCTATAACATAACCATCAGGTATCTTAGGCATTTCAACTCTAGTAGGAGAGCTAGGCATAATAGGTGAATCATAATTTTCATCAGTTTCAACAGTTTCAGCATTCTCAATTTCTTTAGCTTTAGCAATTTGTTCATCAAGAAATTCACCTAGTGGCACAGTATTATCAAGCATAGTACTAGCATCATCACAAGTTTCATTTATAGCAGAACTAGTATCATCAATTACTTGCGACATATCAGAATGAATAGCAGGTGGCGGTGTCGCAAGCCTACTTAGAACAGAAGGTGAATCAAGTGCAGAGCTAGATGGCAGTTCCTTACCTCCCCTCGTCTTAGAGGGTACGATCTTGGTCTTAGCGTCTTTCAGATTCTTCATAGTGATCAATAGATATAATTCCCAAGTGACTCAACAAATAGAGCTATGCTCCCCGGCAACGGTGCCAGAAAAATGTCTTGATAACCCACAAGTATAGGGGATCGTGACAGTCTTCGAGGGTAGTATTTCACCCAAATTTATTGATTCGACACAAGGGGAGCCAAAGAATATTTGCGAGTATTAGCAATTGAGTTGTCAATTCAACCACACCTAGAGAACTAAATATCTGCAGCAAAGTGTTTAGTAGCACAGTAGTAACAGTAGCAATAGGAATAGAAACAGTAACAGTAGCAGTTTTGTAGTGATTGTAACAGCAGCAGCACGGAAGTAACTTAGCAAAGATCAATATGCGAAAAGCGTAGGCATTGGATCAGTGACGGATAATTATGTTGGATGACATTCATCATGTAACAGTCACAACCTACAGCGATACACAATAGCTCCAATTCATCAATGTTATGTAGGCATGTATTCCGTATATAGTCATACGTGCTTATAATAAGAACTTGCATGCCATCTTTTGTCCTACCCTCCCGTGGCAACGGGGTCCATAAGGAAACTAAGGGATATTAAGGCCTCCTTTTAATAGAGAACCAGAACAAAGCATTAACACATGGTGAATACATGAACTCCTCGAATTACAGTCTTCCCCGGAGAGTATCCCAATTGGTGTCACTTTGGGGTCTATGGATCAGAACAATAACAAGTGCATATAACTAGCAGATAGGATCAAGAACTCAAATATATTCATGAAAACATAGAGGGTTCAGATCTGAAATCATGGCACTCGGGCCCTAGTGACATGTCGGGGGGATGACCCCCGGGTAGGTAATCAAACCCGGAGCCCTTTTCAAAACTTCGGGGCAGCCCGTGCCCCTCCGAACCAGCTGGCCGTCCGGTCGGCTTCCCAATGCTGGCTTCCTGGGCCCGGCCCCGGGCCGGGTCAGCGGTCGTCCCATCGCTCCAAACGACAAGACGGCCCTCCACAGCGGGGGAGCATGGCTATAGCGCGACCCGCCTTGGGAAGGCACGGCAACAGTGCCGCCAACCCCGCTGACCGGGGTGGCCAACGTCAGCACCAGCGCGCCACTATAGCCCTGCGACGCCAACCACTCCGTGACGCACGAGGCGACAGACCACAGTGCCGAGCAGCCGGCGGGTCCCAGCAGCCGGCGGGCCCCACAGCCGGCTCGAGACGCCGACATCCGGGTCCCGCCCGCGTGTAGTTTTACTAATGTAACCCTGGGGGGTCGGGCTATAAGACCCCCCCAGGAGGCCTCCATGCAGGAGGGTGATCGATCACATTGTCCCACACCGCACCCACACACACACTTACTGGAGAGGCGAAACGGCGGCCTAGCCCCTTCTTCCTCCACCGCCCAAACAGCGCCAGGAGCACCATTGTAGCCCTTGTGCATATCATTCCACTTAGCAGGACTAGGGGTGTTACCTCTCCGGAGGGCCCCGAACCTGGGTACGCCTTGTGTCCCGCGCTCGCGCGTACCGACCTCGCTTCTGAAACCCATCGACGTCCTCATGCAACCCCCCACTTTTAGCCATCTCATGGCATCTGCCATGATTTCACCACGATAGTGTGCGCCCACCGTGGGGCTGCTCGCGGCATCGGCCGGAGTCAAGTTCTTGACGAGGCCCTTCACCAGCTCCGGCGAATGCATTGCGCACGGTTTGGTCCACGTGCCTTGCGCGGCCAACCCGGCCGGCTGCGATACCGCATCAGGCACGGGCGCCGCCTGCCCCGCAGGCTGCTCCGTCGTCCCCTTCGGCGCGCTGCGCATTTTCGCCGTGCTCATCCCCGACGAGTACCCTAGCGAGGTACACAGCTTCACCGACTCACCCGTCCCCGTTGGGTGCGTCGTCTCCGACGAAGTCGCGGACCTCTACACTCGTGCGGAGCTGCTGACCATCGACGCTAGCTCCGGCTCCTTGCGCAGCAAGGAGAAGGCCACCGCGGCAGCCACTGCTGCAGCTGCGGCCCAATCCCGCCGTGTCGACCCGCTTCGCAAGAAGATCCAGAGCCTGCAAGCCCCCATCACGCCCGACGCCGACCCGACGGCCGCGGCGGCTCTGCTCAACGAGGACCGTCAGCAACTGCTGGACGAGGCCACGACGCTCGCGGCAACGCGGCACCGGCTGGAGTCCGCCCAGCGGGCGTATGACAACGTTCACGGCTTCACGCCGGCCGCTGTCGAGCCCAGCCGGGCTGCGGAGGTGCGAATCCGCGGAGGTGCCATCGTGTGGCACCCCGGCTCAGAGAGACCAGAACACCCCATATTCCAGCCCAGAGATCAAGTCTTCTGGAATACGACACTGCTTGGCATAGAACAAATCAGCTCTTTATTACGAATAGTCGGGTATGAGGGTCTGATATTACAAAGGTTAAAGGGGCACGGCAATACTATGCCTGTTCAGATAGCTCTATGCTAGCAGCGGAACAACTTGTAGCAGCGGGATAAATTCTAGCAGCGGAACAACGACGACGGTGATGGACTCCACTCTGCAGGGACTCTGGCTGGGACGCATCCTAGAGCGCAACCTCGGGATCCTCGGCAAACACTCAATGATGGCATCACCTGTAATCTGGCATGACATGCTAGGTGAGTACTTTGAATGTACACGCAAGCTCACAGCAACCAAAGCAATCATGACAAACAACAGCATGGCAATTACAGGTTAATTAAGGATGAGCACGATATTACTAGAACAACATGAGAGTGGACATGGCATGTACATGTTAATCATGATATGAGCATGAACCTAATGTTATCATACATGATGTGTGCATGGATTGTTGCCATGGTCCCTTGGACCAACTTACCATCTCGGGGTTATCTCGTAACCACCGTCAACAAACTTACCGTCGTGAACATCACACGATCACCTCAGGATCAACCAAGCTCGGTATCATCTATACCATCGTGATCATCCCATGACCACACGGAGCTTGATCTGTACCTGTGATCCTCGCATGACCACATAAAGATCAACCAACTTCTTTGCTCATGGAACCGGGGTTGTTTATTATCCAGGTTATTATTACTGTTGACCCATAGTGTGACCTACTACGAACTGTGTCCATGACCGAGGACGCGGCTATCGATAGATTATACACTCTGCAGAGGTTATTACACTGTACCCACACCACGGAATTCATGGCCTCGTTCTCCCATTCGGGTGGACCAACGACATTCCAACAAAACCAATCTATTGCATGACACTCTCCCGGCCACTCCGACAAACTCCCCTTTGGGCTATGTCATGGGTGGCCCCGATGTCAACTCGTGACAGCCTGCCACCACGTGGCTGCCACCATCGTGGCCAAAACAAAACAAAGTCGTCCCAAACGGGGACATTGGATATCCATACAACTCGGGCACACAAGGTTTATGGCCGCCTACCTGATAAGGGTAGCGCACGCACATAACCTTCCCTAGTTGGAGGCACCGGTGAGAGGCATGATAATAGACCGAATTAGGGCCCCCCATAAGGCAAGTGTGGCAGCACTGGTCAGCTCGATTCGATGGCACTATGACTCAGCCAACAGATTTGTTCAAGTTCGATTACGTCAGGTTTAACTTGAATGGTGATGAGCTAAGTCATAATAAAATAACATGACAATGCATATGAGCATGATATCAATGTAAGCATGGATGGGAAACATAACCATTTAACATCATAACATCAACAATGGTAAATATTTAGTCTATCAGGTGCAAACGAGCACGGCATGGAGATGAACATGAATCTCACAAGTATTTGCATAACAAACCCTAACTATTCATAAGAGCCTATCATTATCACTAGCATCGGAAATGATTACAAGTATGAAACATGATAATAATAACATGAGCCATTAGTCATTTTACTTACTAGAGGAAAATGAACACGGCATAAGAAATGAGCATGGTTTCACAAGCATCAGTAGCATTCAAAATAATTATATGAACAAATAACTATTTGAACATTCAAGTTGAAACCATGGCCATTGGGATGCCATCATGCAAGTGGCTGTCGTGGCTTGCCTGGGGATGAAGGATTCACCGGGGATAAGTGCGAGGCACTCGCGGAAAAATTTGCCGGAAACGTTTCCCTCTCGAAGGGGGCTGTTTAAGGGCAAGGGCAAAATGGTCATTTTCAGAATGTTACCACATCATGAAAATGATACCAACAGAATGGGCTTGACGAATAGAGAACGTGGGCTTCGGAATCACCTGATTCGGAGTCACGGTTGCGGAGATACGGCCGTTCATTCGTTAGGCAGAAAACCAACTGAAATCTGTGCTTTTCTGTGACTAACTGACGAACGTTCGCTATCTAACACTTTCGATGCTGGGCTAAGAAACTGAAAACGTATTGCTAGAAATATGTTTTCGCTGTCTGGAAGCGTATTCTCGCCCGAAGAAGTGCTGGAGTACGCTTTCCGTGGAGGAAGACTTATTTCGAGGAATACGCCTCCACTTATCCACGTCAGCGGGCCGGCCTAGTCAACCCGTAGAGGCTGACGAGTGGGACCGCGGGTCCCACGGGCAGGGGGGCTCGTCTTCTTCCTCCCGTCGCTGCTCGTGGAACAGAGGAGGGCGGCGCACGCCGGCGCTCGTCCCAACAACTCCGGCCACCTCTGGCAGAGCTCAGACCGCCTGAGCGACCAGCGCAAGGAGGCACACCCGCCTGGGCACTTCGCGCTTGCCGGCAAGCTCGAGAATGAGCAAAGCCTCGGCCGCGGCGAACGGTGGTGTTGGCCGGTGCTGGGCTCGGTGCTACGGCCGCGGATAGGTGAGGAGGAAGAGGGGCAGGGCTCCGCCATGGCTGAGGGAGCTCTCTGGAGGAGAAAGGAGGAGGGGAGGAGCTCCGCATTATGCGAATTTGAGAGGGCAGGGGTGGAGGCCATGGTGGCAATGCGGAGCGAGGAGGGCTCCGGAGCTCGTTGGAGCGGTCGAGGAGGGCTAAAGGAGAGAGAGGGGGCTGCTGGAGGTCTCGGGAGGCCTCGGGGAGGGCTTATATAGCCGCGGCGAGGTCGCGGCCGTGGCGACGCGTGTGCCGTGCTCCGGGGCTCGGGGACACGCGGAGGGGAGGGAGAGAGGGGCCAGGGAGGATCACGCGGTGCGGAGAGGCCACGGGGGTGCTTCGGGAGAGCTCGGGGACGGCGTGGCCGACCGGCCATGGTGGAACAAACGCGGTCGGCTCCCAGACGCGGTCGCCGCGACGCGTCGGGTGAGAGAGGTGAGGGGGAGAGGGGCGAGAGGGCTACGAGGGAGGCGAAGAGAGCTGGACGGCACCAGGGGACGCGAGGGAACGGCGAGCAGAGGAGGCCCGAAGCAAAACGACATCCAGAGCGCGACAATGGCCTCCCAGCCATGTGGTCACCGCATGCACAGGTGCACGCGGTGCGTTCTGGCCAGCAAAAACATGTCTACCGCATGGACCCTACTTGATAGAGACACACTGTGGTCTTGGTTTGGTTAGAGCACCTTTGTGCTAATGGGTAGCATCAACTGAAGTTTGCTGTAGCAAACTTGGGCATGAAATTGTGGTCAAATGACTTGACCAATGGGCTATGAAAGATGTCACAGGGGTTTAGGGTAGGAAGGACTACAGTCCTGTGAAGTATGAAAAGATTTGGACCAAGATTTATCATAGTTGCTTCACAACTGCATATCTGGTCCAGAAACTAGATCTTGAAGTTGCACTCACCTGGATGATTGGATTGAGCTGAAATTTGGTGGAGGATGATGATTTGGGCATATGAAGGCACTGTAAAAATTTCATACCATTTGGATAATAAAAATGGTACTTCCTTCACAATGCTTCCCACTGGACAGAAACTTGGGAGAATTTTGTAGAGAAAATGGCTTGGAAAAATGATGTCAATTTTGGCATGCTCAATGGATATAGTTATATGTAGATTCTGGATTAATTTCAGAATTTTTGAAGCAATATAAAATATAGTTGCTTCACAAACTGAAATTGTGACCAGAAACAAAGATTGGATGGTGTGCTCACCATGAGCATGGAATCTTGAATATTTTTACATATCCAAGGTCCATATGGTCCAAAGGAATTTTAAGAATTTTGTGGGAATTTTAGGAAAGACAAAAATATAGGTTGCTTCACAACCTAGGGCAAACAGGGTTATTCCTTTAATAGAAAAAGGAATATTCCCAAGAAATAAAAATTAGGGGTGGGCTAAGATAGAAATGACATGGTCTTGGGATAGATTTGAGAATGACAAGCCACTAGGGAGAGGAAGAAGAGATGATCTTCCCAGGTTTCAAGACCATAGAGCCACCCAAAAGAAATTCCAAATAAAAATTCGAAGAAATCCAAAAGAAAAAGAAAGGGCCAAAAATCGGGGTGTCACAAACCTATCCCCCTTACAAAAATCTCGTCCTCGAGATTTGGTTGCTCAGGGAACAAGTATGAATATTCTGACTTAAGGAAACCGTTTCTGACTCGGGTATCCTTTTCCTTTATATAATGTTCCCACTGAATTTCATATGATCTGACTGCCTTATTTTGGGGTGGTTTGCTTCACCGTACTCAACATCCTGACAGGTCTTCTCTCATATGTTCAACCTTACTCTGACTCCAATTCTTTTATGTCGGCTGGCTTATCCGATATTATCATGACTGGAATTTCCATAAGTCCGGGAGTGCTTTCCAATTGACGTGACATTCCTCTATTCAGCACTCATAGTACTGAATGGAGTTGTGAACAAATTTCCTCGGTGGGCATGAAACCTTTAATCCTTGCATCAGATTACTCAAGTAGATGCATATCCTCCGGATTCGAAACAATGCCAAGAATCATAACTGTCCTCTTGGCGGAATCTGACTAATTACGGGGATTTCTGAATCATCTTGGCCGACTCCACTGTCTTGAGTATCAAATCCATACCAAAATTCGACTGTCGCCTGTCGTGGCCAGTATAAAGGAGTAATACCTTATAGCAATGGCTTCTAGAGACTTGACTGACGGTGGTTCTGGCGGAAGAATCTTGTTCATGACAGGCTATCATTTCACTGGGTACCACATGTGAGTACACATGATCCGAGCTTGTTGTTCAGTATTTTGATTTCTCGTTTTGTCGGTGTACCCATACGTGGGTAGTAAGCCGGGCGATGTTTTAACACGGTTGTTGAAGTCAAAGTACTGAGCTGGCTAAGGAAAACTTTGATCTGACCTGACAGACTTGAATATTCCATACTGACATTTCTGAGCATATACAGTTGGGCAAGAGAGTTGCATTGATACGAGATCCCTGTATTGTCGGTCTTGCGCCTTTATTATTTTTGCCTGAATCCTTTGCTGAAAGAGCTTGGCCATATATATCCTTAATTCTTTGTGTGACCATCGGTGCTGTCAGGTGCAATATTTCGGCAAGCATACCTTATCCTTATCCTTATCCTATGGCCGTGCAACAACGCTTAACTGGCAAGTTCATCATCTCCCGAGCTTTAACTATAGGGCAATGATCATCCGAACATTTGCATGAAATCGGCAAATAAATCAGTAGCCACCAGAACGGTCTTTACAACTCAGATCTGGGACATTACTGAAATAACTCAACCATGGCTCATGACGGCTGAAAAGCAACTCAGAGCATGAGGCAGTGTTGATAAGAAGAATGTAGCAGTTCCCTAAGACAGCCGAAGAACAGCTCAGAGCATAGGGTCACTGCTACAAAAAAACCCAACAGCTGCCCGAGACGGCCGAAAAGCAGCTCAGAACACGGGCCAGTTGTTGAAAAGAAAAATATAAAGTCGGCATCCACCCCGGACGTCCGAAAGCAGCTCAGAACACAGGCGTGGTGCCATTACCAGGGAAAGGTAAGCAAGGGTTCATCATGATCATATACCAGGTTCACAGTTACTTGTATAGAGCTCACTGTTGTGGTCAATCATACATGACAGTGACAGAGGTTAATGATATCATTTTGTCGGGTGTGAGGAAGCTAGCATTGATATCCACTGTCAAGATTGTTGTCCCAAAATTGTCTTACTCTATAGCTTGTCAGTCCTTGCATCATACTGAGGTGTATAACTGGCTTTTCTTCCTCTTGCATGACCCATGTGATTGTTGGATTCTTGCTGAATGACTGGCATGACCTAGGTAGCATGCTCACCATATCTATGGAAGTGTGTAGCTGAACATTTGATTCCCGAGGCAGACACTTGTGTCCTGACTAGCTCATGCTTCTGACCAAACTGTTGTGGGCTTGACACTTGAGATGCACTGCCATATGCTGCCATCTCACTATGTAATATCTTGTACCAATGACGAGGACTGTTTGTAGTGTCGTACTGACGAAGGCTGGCTAGCTTGTGTTGGAAGCTATCTGAGGGTAGCGTGCTGAGGAAGACTGGATATTTTATGCTCGAAGCTGTTGCCGGGATAGCTTGCTGAAAAAGACTGAGTACCGTGCTTCAGAAGCTTTTCCCTTGGTTGCTTACTGAGGAAGATTTGGTGTCTTATGCTGGAAGCTTCTCTGCGGTGGCGTACCGAAGAAGACTGAGTATCTTATATTGGAAGTCATCCACATATCGTACCGAGGAAGACTGCGGAACCTTGCATCATAAGCTTCTCGGGTAGCTTGCGGAGGAAGACTGGGTTGCTTACTCCAGAAGCTTCTCACTATAGTGTGCGGACTGAATGCCATATATATATATCCTTGATATTCATGCTTTGTCTCAAAATATATGATTGGCCTTGCACACAAATTATCTTCCTGCTGGTTTAATCATTACCGCTGTGAAGATTGCGCGTTGATATAGACTTGATGCTGGTAGTCAATCCAGAATATCATTTGTATTCAAAACAGATATTCCCCATATAATGCAGTCGGCTAAGAATTCCATACTGTTTAGTTGAGCTTCCAAATATTTGAAATCCTCACTGATTCTTCGAGTCCGGTGTCGGTTGATGAGCAACTTTCATAAGGGGAAATAAGGTAACACCGAAGGCCCAAAGAAAGAAGCAAAAGAAACGACTCAAACGAAAGCACACAAAGCATCAAAATTACCTACAAGCAACATCACCTTTTACTGCTATTCACCACAGTATGCCTGCCTACTTAAGCACACAAATCTCATGAGATCTCCTGTACTACGATCTAATATGTTGTGATGGTGTGCACAAAAGTGAATAAACGTGTGGAGAGGTTGGTGTAAACAGAGCTACACCAAGCGCTGGCTCAGCACCGGTTGCATCTGGATGGGCTCGGAGGTGAGGACAGACTCGGTGATCATGTAGCAGAACTCGGAGGTCACGACCACATCATCATCAAGCGGACGGAAGGGAACCGTACTCGTCCAGGGAATGGGTGATAGGGTAGGATAGCGGTGAAAAGAAAGGTCTGCTGGCATTGCCCTTTCCTGGCAACAAAGACCAGTAAGGGTTGCCAAAGTGGCGAATTGGATGGCCAGATCCGGGGTAGAAACATGTCTACCACCGAAATGATAGGTGTGGCTGAAGAAGATATATATTGGTGCGATACATGTGCATCAATCCTGCAAGTGATCGACACCACTAGGTACCTTGGCATCACTCCGCTGGGACAGAGATGACACCAAACACCGAAAAGCAGGTATGCAAAGCTGGAGGGTGCAGGTAATGGATCGAAGCCGAGGCCACCTACACTCACAAGATCAACCGTTAGCGACAATATAATAGGTCTACATGCATGTTATGCCGCAACCAAGTGCAACAACCAAATGCAACAAGCAAGCTAGACTCTGAACTACCGGTTTCTAACGCTCGCGCTGACCAGGGCGTCCTACAGCCAGACCTGCTCTAATACCAAGCGCTGTGGCACCCCGGCTCAGAGAGACCGGAACACGCTGTATTCCAGCCCAGAGACCAAGTCTTCTGGAATACGACACTGCTTGGCATAGAACAAATCAGCTCTTTATTACAAATAGTCGGGTATGAGGGTCCGATATTACAAAGGTTATAGGGGCACGGCGATACTACGCCTGCTCAGATAGCTCTATGCTAGCAGCGGAACAACGACGAGGGTGATGGACTCCACTCCGCAGGGACTCTGGCTCGGACGCATCTTAGAGCGCAACCTCGGGATCCTCGGCAAACAATCAATGATGGCATCACCTGCAATCTGGCATGACATGCCAGGTGAGTACTTTGAATGTACATGCAAGCTCACAGCAACCAAAGCAATCATGACAAACAACAGCATGGCAATTACAGGTTAATTAAGGATGAGCATGATATTACTAGAACAACATGAGAGTGGACATGGCATGTACATGTTAATCATGATATGAGCATGAACCTGATGTTATCATACATGATGTGTGCATGGATTGTTGCCATGGTCCCTTGGACCAACTTACCATCTCGGGGTTATCTCGTAACCACCGTCAACAAACTTACCGTCGTGAACATCACACGATCACCTCAGGATCAACCAAGCTCGGTATCATCTATAACATCGTGATCATCCCATGACCACACGAAGCTTGATCTCAACCTGTGATCCTCGCATGACCACATAAAGATCAACCAACTTCTTTGCTCATGGAGCCGGGGTTGTTTATTATCCAGGTTATTATTACTGTTGACCCATAGTGTGACCTACTACGAACTGTGTCCATGACCGAGGATGCGGCTATCGATAGATTATACACTCTACAGAGGTTAGTACACTGTACCCACACCACGGAACTCATGGCCTCGTTCTCCCATTCGGGTGGACCAACGACATTCCGACAAAACCAATCTATTGCATGACACTCTCCCGGCCACTCCGACAAACTCCCCTTTGGGCTATGTCATGGGTGGCCCCGATGTCAACTCGTGACATCCTGCAACCTCGTGGCTGCCAATGTCGTGGCCAAAACAAAACAAAGTCATCCCAAACGGGGACATTGGATATCCATACAACTCAGGCACACAAGGCTTATGGCCGCCTACCTGATCAGGGTAGCGCACGCACATAAGCGTCCCTAGTTGGAGGCACCGGCAAGAGGCATGACAATAGACTGAATTAGGGCCCCCCAGAAGGCAAGTGTGGCTGCATTGGTCAGCTCGATTCGATGGGACTATGACTCAGCCAACAGATTTGTTCAAGTTCGATTACGTCAGGTTTAACTTGAATGGTGATGAGCTGAGTCACAATAAAATAACATGACAATGCATATGAGCATGATATCAACATAAGCATGGATGGGAAACATAACCATTTAACATCATAACATCAACAATGGTAAATATTTAGTCTATCAGGTGCAAACGAGCACGGCATGGAGATGAACATGAATCTCACAAGTATTTGCATAACAAACCCTAACTATTCATATGAGCCTATCATTATCACTAGCATCGGAAATGATTACAAGTATGAAACATGATAATAATAACATGAGCCATTAGCCATTTTACTTACTAGATGAAAATGAACACGACATAAGAAATGAGCATGGTTTCACAAGCATAAGTAGCATTCAAAATAATTATATGAACAAATAATTATTTGAACATTCAAGTCGAAACCATGGCCATTGGGATGCCATCATGCAAGTGGCTGTCGTGGTTTGCCTAGAGATGAAGGATTCACCGGGGAGAAGTGCGAGGCACTCGCGGAAAAATTTGCCAGAAACATTTCCCTCTCGAAGGGGGCTGTTTAAGGGCAAGGGAATAATGGTCATTTTCAGAATGTTACCACATCATGAAATTGATACCAACAGAACGGACTCGACGAATAGAGAACGTGGGCTTTGGAATCACCTGATTCGGAGTCACGGTTGCGGAGATACGGCCTTTCATTCGTTAGGCAGAAAAATAACTGAAATCTGTGCTTTTCTGCGGCTAACTGACGAACGTTCGCTATCTAACACTTTCGGCGCTGGGCTGAGAAACTGAAAACATATTGCTAGAAATACGTTTTCACTGTCTAGAAGCGTATTCTTGCCCAAAGAAGTGCTGGAGTATGCTTTCCGTGGAGGAAGACGTATTCCGAGGAATACGCCTCCACTTATCCACGTCAGCGGGCCGGCCTGGTCAACGCGTAGAGGCTGACGAGTGGGACCGCAGGTCCCATAGGCAGGGAAGGCTCGTCTTCTTCCTCCCGTCGCTGCTCGTGGAACAGAGGAGGGTGGCGCGCGCCGGCGCTCGTCCCAGGAGCTCCGGCCACCTCCGGCGGATCTCGGACCGCCGGAGCGACCAGCGTGAGGAGGCGCACCTGCCTGGGCACTTCGCGCTTGCCGGCAAGCTCAGGAATGAGCAAAACCTCGGCCGTGGCAAACGGCGGTGTCGGCCGGTGCTGGGCTCGGTGCTACGGCCGCTGATAGGCAAGGAGGAAGAGGGGCAGGGCTCCGCCATGGTTGAGGGAGCTCTCTGGAGGAGAAAGGAGGAGGGGAGGAGCTCCGCTTTACGCGAATTTGAGAGGGCAGGGGCAGCGGCCATGGCAGCAATGCGGAGCGAGGAGGCCTTCAGAGCTCGTTGGAGTTTTTGAGGAGGGCTAAAGGAGAGAGAGGGGGCTGCTAGAGGTCAAGGGAGGCCTCGGGGAGGGCTTATATAGCCGCGGCGAGGTCACGGCCATGGCGACGCGTGTGCCGCGCTCCGGGGATTGGGAACACGCGGAGGGGAGGGAGAGAGGGCCAGGGAGGTTCACGCGGTGCGGAGAGGCCATGGGGGTGCTTCGGGAGAGCTCGCGGATGGCGTGGCCGACCGGCCATGGTGGAGCAGATGCGGTCTGCTCCCGGACGCGGTCGCCGCGACGCGTCGGGCGAGAGTGGGGAGGGGGAGAGGAGCCAGAGGGCTACGTGGGAGGCGAAGAGAGCTGGACGACACCAGGGGACGCGAGGTAACGGCGAGCAGAGGAGGCCCGAAGCAAAACGACATCTAGAGCGCGACAATGGCCTCCCAGTCGCGTGGTCACCGCGTGCACAGGCGCACGCGGTGCATTCTAGCCAGCAAAAACATGTCTACCGCGTGGACCCTACTTGATAGAGACGTGTGGTCTTGGTTTGGTTAGAGCACCTTTGTGCTAATGGGTAGCATCAACTGAAGTTTGCTGTAGCAAACTTGGGCATGAAATTGTGGTCAAATGACTTGACCAATGTGCTATGAAAGAAGTCACAGGGGTTTAGTGTAGGAAGGACTACAGTCCTGTGAAGTATGAAAAGATTTGGACCAAGATTTATCATAGTTGCTTCACAACTGCATATCTAGTCCAGAAACTAGATCTTGAAGTTGCACTCACCTGGATGATTGGATTGAGCTGAAATTTGGTGGAGGATGATGATTTGGGCATATGAAGGCACTGTAAAAATTTCATACCATTTGGATAATAAAAATGGTACTTCCTTCACAATGCTTCCCACTGGACAGAAACTTGGGGTAATTTTGTAGAGAAAATGGCTTGGCAAAATGATGTGAATTTTGGCATGCTCAATGGATATAGTTATATGTAGGTCCTGGATTAATTTCAGAATTTTTGAAGCAATATAAAATATAGTTGCTTCACAAACTGAAATTGTGACCAGAAACAAAGATTGGATGGTGTGCTCACCATGAGCATGGAATCTTGAATATTTTTACATATCCAAGGTCCATATGGTCCAAAGGAATTTTAAGAATTTTGTGGGAATTTTAGGAAAGACATAAATATAGGTTGCTTCACAACCTAGGGCAAACATGGTTATTCCTTTAATAGAAAAAGGAATATTCCCAAGAAATAAAAATTAGGGGTGGGCTAAGATAGAAATGACATGGTCTTGGGATAGATTTGAGAATGACAAGCCACTTGGTAGAGGAAGAAGAGATGATCTTCCCAGGTTTCAAGACCACAGAGCCACCCAAAAGAAATTCCAAATAAAAATTCGAAGAAATCCAAAAGAAAAAGAAAGGGCCAAAAATCGGGGTGTCACACATCGGCCGTGCGTTGGGCGCCGGCCGGCCCGTCTATGACACCCCCGTCAAGAACATGCACGTGGCGCAGGCGGCCATGGCGGATCTCGAGTTCCTGGAGGGCGAGGAGTTGCTGCAGCAGCTGCACTAGCGCATCCGCGATCTTGTCACTGCGGCGAACGAGCAGCAGAAACACTTTGATCCGGCCCAGCCCGCCACCTCCGCCTCAGAAAATACCGCGGACCCGGGGAGAGCCCTTTGGGACACGCAGCAGGCGTCTTCCCCTGCCGGCAGCGCCAGCCGCTCTGGCCGGCGCCGGGCAAGCCGGAGCCGGCACAACCGTGCCACGACGGCCGGCGACGGCGTTGCTAACGAGACTGCCGGTGACGTTCGGGTTTGGCAGCCGGAGCTCCCTCCTCCGCCGCCTCGGCGGCCCCAGCCGGCTTCTGCCGGAGCGGTGCCATGCGGCCCCATTGACGAGGGCATATACTAGGGATAGGGTAATAGGCCTGACCTACGGACCCTACCCTAGGACACCACACGCCTTATATTGGGCCCCAGGGCCAGATCAGCAGTCAGGAGTTCTGCAACCTGACATTCACTCGGAGTTCAATGAACCACTCGGGTAGCAGGAGTTCACTCGACCGGCTTATTTCACTCGGAGTACCTGACAGTCACTCGACCAGAGAAGACCAGGAGGCCCCAGGAACGCAACGGTTAGGACGTGCGCTCCCCCTCATTAATTGTAATCAATGCGCCCGTTACCTGGCGCCCTTAAACCTCCTCTTTAACCCCTGGTAATGGCGGCATTCATGGGGGCCTGGCAGACCCTATATAAGCCACCCCTCAGCTCCATTCCAAGGGTTCGCATCCTTTGTAACCTTTACACTCAATCAACAGCTCTAGAGCACCGAGACGTAGGGCTATTACCTCCACCGCTGAGGGGCCTGAACATGTAAATCCGAGTGTAACAACTGCGCCATAGCTAGGCTCTGCCCTCTCATCTGTACCCCTACAGACTACTATCATACTTGCACCCACGACAGTTGGCGCCCACCGTGGGGCAGGCGTCTAGCGACTTCCGGCGTAGTTGCGTTTTTCCCATCACCACCATGGTTTCCAGCGGCGGACTGACTCTGGGCGGCGAGATCCGTTTCGGCGTCCTCAGCTTCATCGCCGACGATTCGGCATGGCTCCAGGAAGCCCCGCTGGATGTCGAGGCGTTGCCCATCCGCGGCGCAGCGCACTGCCGCGGGAGTACCTTCGGCGTTCTTCTTCGACAACCGTCGACTCCGTACCAGTCGGTGCCATCGCTCTCCACCAGCCGTCATCGCAAGCGTTCCGGGCGCTCACGGCTTTAGCGGTGGATCAAGCACGCGGTGGCCCTTCAGGTCGCGGCCCCGCAGATCGCAGCAATCGAGCCCGATGAGCCCGTCTTCGATTTGTTTGCCTCCGTGCATGAGCACTCGGAAAGCTTGTCCGAGTGCGAGAGCAGCGATCCCGCTGCAGAGGTGCTGATGGCCGATTCCCCGCCCAGTCCGCCTGGGTACGGCCGCGGCGGCGCGGAGACCGGTGACCCGTCGCGCGCTGATCTTGGTGGCGGCGGAGACCGTCGCGACGATGGGTACTACCCCCGACCTCTCACTCGGCAGCAGAGGGAGGAGCAGCAGCGCAGAACCGAGCAGACCCTCCAGATGCCCATCGTTGGGATGACCCCTGAGGCTCAAGCTTTGGAGGCCGCACGCCAGGCCAACTTGGCTAAGCGCAGTCGTTTGGAGGCACTCCAGAAATCACTCAACGATCGCACCCAGCGGCAACATCAGCCTAGTTCCAGTCGGTGGCAGAGGCAATTGTTCTCAAATGATCAGCAGCAGAACTTCCAGGTATTTCGCACTCCCGTTCAGAATTTGGTGGTGGCCACTTGGATAGAAGATTCCATTGAGCCATCCCGATCCGAGGCGAGAGAGGGTCTACAGCAGATACGGGCCCTGCTCAAGGCGGCTGAAGAGCAGAATTCAGCGGTGTCCCAGTCGCGTAATAGGATTCACAGCAGATCTGTCAGAGCAGACACTGTTCAGTCGGCCCACAGCCCAGTGTCCCCGAGGAGAAGCAGGCACTCGCCTTCGCGGCAAAATGACTGAGACCCCCACCGAGACCAGTACTCGGGGCAGGGTCGCAGTCGGAATACGCCTCTGCGGCGTCAAGATGATCGTCGTCGTATGCAGTCGCCCCCTCCGCGGGATGGCTCGTACGCGCCCCGGCCGTACGACGCCAGGCGTCCTTATGGCAATGATCGGAGGGCCAGACCTCCCCGCCATGGTGATGGTTATTGCCAGAGAGAGCCAGTTGACTATCGTGACCCACAGTTCAACGCGAGATCCGTTCTCGCTCAGAACCTGGTTGACAGAGGCAGAGCTCTTAGAGAGAATTTGGACAGAGATCGTCCGAGTGGAAGTGGGTCCTTCATCTCCGGGCCTGAGTGTTTCAGCAGGGCAATCAGAGCTGCAGAGATTCCGCCCAATTTTAGGTTGGCGGCTGGAGTCAGTAAATTCACTGGCGAGTCCAAGCCAGAAACTTGGCTAGAAGATTACCGAGTGGCTGTGCAGATCGGAGGAGGTAATGAGTATGTGGCTATGAAGCATTTGCCCTTGATGCTGGAAGGGTCCGCCCGTGCCTGGCTCAACCTGCTCACTCCGGCCAGCATATACTGCTGGGAAGATTTGGCCCGAGTGTTCATCAAAACATTCGAGGGCACGTGCAAGCGCCCAGCCGGATTGACCGAGTTGCAGCATTGTGTGCAGAAACCGAATGAAACTTTGAGAGAGTACATCCAGCGTTGGACGACCCTGCATCATGTGGTTGAGAATGTCACGGAGCACCAAGCCATCCGCGCCTTCAAGGTAGGGGTTAGATATCGAGAGCTCATCCTGAAATTTGGTCGGTCGGGATCCTTGACCATGAGCCGAATGATGGAGATTGCCACTCGGTATGCTAACGGAGAAGAATAAGACTGTCTCCGTAATGGCAAGGGGAAAACCAGTGAGCCCAACCCCGGAAACAATAATCCCAGTCGGAAGCCAAAGTGCAAGGCTGACGGTTCGGCTCAGGCCGAGGCTACCGCACTGGCCAGTCAAGCCAAGAACAAGGGGAAAGCTAAGGAAAAGTGGATCCAAAGGAAAAAGAAAGATCAGTCGGGCCAAGATGTCCTCGATTTGCCGTGTCACATCCATACCAGAAAGGATGAAGAGGGCAATCTGATATTGCCCAAGCATACCACTCGATAGTGCAGACTGTTGATACGGCAGTTCCGAGAGGGCCAGTCGAGTGAGAAGAGCCCAGAAGACGCTGATGATGGAGACAAAGATGAACCTTTTCCCAGTGTCAACGCGACCCTGATGATCTTTGCAGATGTAGATAGCAAGAGTCGGTTGAAGGTTATCAACCGAGAAGTGAACATGGCTATGCCGGCGATGACAAAGTTTCTGAACTGGTCAAAGATTCCGATCACCTTTGATTAGTCGGACCACCTGGCCTACATTGCTACCCCTGGGCGGCAGGCGCTGGTGGTTGATCTGGTCGTGGGAGGCGTTCGGTTGCAAAAGGTCCTCATGGACGGTGGAAGCGGACTGAACATACTCTACGCTGACACCCTGAAGGCGATGGGCATCCCGATGTCCCGTCTCAGTGAAAGCAGTATGCAGTTCCACAGAGTGATCCCCGGCAAGAAAGCGAAGTCACTCGGGCAGATTGCCCTGGATGTAGTCTTTGGAGACGACAAGAACTTCAGGAAGGAAAGGCTTACCTTCAAAGTGGTCGACTTCCGCAGCGCCTATCATGCCATCCTTGGTTGGCCAGCCTATGCACGTTTCATGGCCCGACCGTGTTATGTGTACCTTAAGCTGAAGATGCCCGGCCCCAAAGGCGTGATCACAGTCACTGGTAGTCGGCAGCGCGTGGAAGAATGTTTGCAGCAGGGATCCAAGATTGCTGATGAGCAAATGGCTATGGTGGAGTTGGAGGAATACAAGAAAAACGCCGATCCGAGTGATCTGCTACGCTCCAAGAAACCAGCTGCAGAGTCAGCGTTCCAGTCGGCTGGCGAGACGAAGCCTGTGCACATCCACCCGGAAGATCCCAATGCTGCACCCACCAACATCTCGATGACACTCGATAGCAAATAGGAAGAAGCGCTCATCCAGCTCCTCCGTGAGAACTGGGACATCTTCGCATGAAAACCATCTGACATGCCGGGTGTACCCAAGGAGCTGGCTGAGCACCGTTTGCTAGTCGACCCGAAAGCAAAACCTGTGAAGGAGCATCTTCGTCGCTCTGCTACACAGAAGAGGAAGGCCATTGGCGAAGAAGTTGCTCGGCTCCTGGCAGCCGAGTTCATCCATGAGGTGTACCACTCCGAGTGGCTCGCCAACGTCGTCATGGTTCCTAAGAAGGATAAGTCTCTCCGAATGTGCATCGATTTCAAGCACATCAATCGGGTCTGCCCCAAGGATCATTTCCCGCTCCCCCGCATAGATCAAATCGTAGATTCCACCGCGGGTTGTGAGCGATTGTCCTTTCTGGATGCGTACTCCGTGTACCACCAGATTCGACTGTATGGGCCAGATGAAATAAAAACAGCTTTTATCACCCCATTCGGGTGTTTCTGCTATATCACCATGCCATTCGGTCTCAAGAATGCCGGTGCCACTTTCATGCGCATGGTCGAAAAGTGTTTGCAAAAACAGATCAGTCGGAACATTGGGGCGTACATGGATGATATCGTGGTCAAGTCCAGAAAAGGTTCCGACCTGCTGGCTGACCTAGCTGAAACTTTCGCGAATCTACGGAAGTATGATATTAAGCTGAATCCCGCAAAGTGCACTTTCGAGGTGCCCGGGGGCAAGTTACTCGGATTCCTCGTTTCCGAACGAGGGATAGATGCCAACCCCGAGAAGATCGGTGCAATTGTACGAATGAAACGTCCAGAACGGCTTCATGATGTGCAAAAGCTCACGGGTTGTCTTGCGGCTCTGAGCCGATTCATCTCCCGCCTCGGTGAGAAGGCACTACCCCTTTACCGATTGATGAAGAAGTCTGATTCGTTCGAGTGGACTACTGAAGCACAAGCAGCGTTTGTTCAGCTCAAAGCCCTGCTTTCCACCCAGCCGGTGCTCGCCGCTCCGAACAGCAACGAGCCGTTGCTCTTGTACATCGCGACCACTGGTCAGGTTGTCAGTACCGTCCTCACAGTCGAGCAAGAAGAAGAGGGCAAAGCTTACAAAGTTCAGCGCCCAGTCTATTACATTTCTGAAGTCCTGACTCCATCCAAGCAGAGGTATCCTCATTATCAGAAGCTCGTCTATGGCATCTACCTGACTGCCAAGAAAGTAGCCCATTACTTCCAAGAGCACGTTGTATCAGTCGTCAGCGACGCCCCGCTATCTGAGATCATGAACAATCGGGATGCGACTGGTCGAGTGGCGAAGTGGGCTATCGAGCTCTTACCCTTGGACATCAAGTTCGAGGCGAAGAAAGCGATCAAGTCCCAAGCATTAGCTGATTTCTTAGACGAATGGACTGAACAGCAGTAGCCGACTCAGAGTCACCCGGAACATTGGACCATGTTCTTTGACGGTTCCAAGATGCTGAATGGTTCAGGAGCTGGAGTTGTGTTAGTGTCTCCAAAGGGCGATCGACTCAGACATGTTCTGCAGATTCACTTCGATTCCTCCAAGAATGAGGCCGAGTACGAAGTGCTCCTTTATGGTCTACGGGGACTCAGATCTAGTTGTGAATCAAGTGATGAAGGAATGGGACATCAGGAGTCCTGCTATGACGGGATACTGCAATGCAGTGAGAAAGTTGGAGAAGAAGTTCGAAGGACTAGAGCTCCACCACATTCCCCGAGCCAAGAATCAAGCGGCAGATGATTTGGCAAAAATCGGCTCCACTCGGAAACCTATACCCAGTAATGTGTTCCTTGAGCATCTGCATTCCCCAACGGTGAAAGAAGATCCCTTCACTGAAGAGCCCCCGCAAGTGGTCAGTCCCTCCGATTCTACTGAAGTTGAGGTCCCAACAGTCATTGACTTGGTCATGGAGGTTCTTGCGATCACACCCGATTGGATGGTGCCATACATTGCGTACCTGCTCAGACAGGATCTTCCAGAAGATGAAGTCGAGGCTCGCCAGATTGTTCACAGGTCCAAGGCCTTTACGGTGATGGGTGATCAGTTGTACAGAAAGAGCATTACCGGTGTGACTCAACGCTGCATCTCTCCGGAGGAAGGACGACTGATCTTGGAGGAAATTCACTCGGGAACTTGTGGACACCACGCGTCCTCTCGGACAATCGTGGCTAAAGCTTACCGAGCCGGCTTCTTCTGGCCACGTGCCAATGAGGCTGCGCAGGAGATAGTCCAGCACTGCGCCGGATGTCAATTCTATGCAAACTTATCACACAAGCATGCGTCTGCTCTAAAGACGATTCCACTCATCTGGCCGTTTGCAGTCTGGGGACTCGACATGGTGGGACCCCTCCGGACAGGGGCGAGTGGATTCACCCACTTGCTGGTTGCAGTTGATAAGTTCACTAAGTGGATCGAAGCCAAACCCATCAAGAAGCTAGACTCTCGTACAGCGATCAAGTTTATGAAGGAGATAGTCTTCAGACATGGCGTGCCCCACAGCATTATCACTGACACGGCTCAAACTTCGACTCGGAAGAGTTCGGGGCGTTCTGTGCCGCCCAAGGCACCCGAGTCGACTACGCATCTGTGGCGCACCCGCAGTCGAATGGACAAGCTGAGAGAGCAAACGGACTGATCCTTCAAGGGCTAAAGCCATGACTCATGCGCGATTTGGAGCATGCGGCTGGAGCCTGGGTCACCGAGTTGCCATCAGTTCTTTGGGGCTTGAGGACGACCCCCAATCGGTCTACCGATCATACTCCCTTCTTCATGGTGTACGGAGCTGAAGCTGTTCTACCGAGTGACATGCTCCACAATTCGCCCCGAGTTGAACTATACTCCGAAGCTAAAGCATAGCAGGCACGGCAAGACGCAGTTGACCTCCTAGAAGAGGAGAGAGAGATGGCTCTTATTCGTTCAGCCACCTATCAGTAGGACCTGCGACGTTTTCACGACAGGCACATCAGAGGTCGGGCCTTTGAGGAGGGTGATCTTGTGCTCCAAGTGGATCAGCAGCAACCTCACAAGCTTGCTCCTGCGTGGGAAGGTCCTTTTGTCATTTCAAAGGTTTTGCACAATGGGGCATATCACCTGTACAACCTTCTGAAGCAAGTAGACGAGCCCCGCGCTTGGAACGCAGACTTGCTTCGACGTTTTTATACTTGATGTTGAGATGTAATAAAAGCACTCGACTGATGTTTGATGAATAAAAGCATGACTTTTCTAGTTCCACATTGAGTTCACTTGTACGCATTCTCTGGCTTACAACCCCCAGTGGGTGTACGCCCTCAAGCTTAGCTACAAACCAGTTTTTGCCTAAGTTAAAAAACCTACTCCGAGTGAAGAGCATCCCTCTTACTCGGGGGCTTGGCTGCGAACCAGCTTTCGCCCGAGTTAAAAAACCTACTCCGAGTGAAGAGCATCCCTCTCACTCGGGAGCTTTTCTGCGAACCAGCTTTCGCCCAAGTTAAAAAACCTACTCCGAGTGAAGAGCATCCCTCTCACTCGGGGGCTTGGTTGCGAACCAGCTTTCACCCAAGTTAGAAACCTACTCCGAGTGAAGAGCATCCCTCTCACTCGGGGGCTTGGCTGCGAGCCAGCTTTCGCCCAAGTTAGAAACCTACTCCGAGTGAAGAGCATCCCTCTCACTCAGGGGCTTGGCTACGAACCAGCTTTTGCCCAAGTTAGAAACCTACTCCGAGTGAAGAGCATCCCTCTCACTCGGGGGCTTGGCTACGAACCAGCTTTCGCCCAAGTTAGAAACCTACTCCGAGTGAAGAGCATCCCTCTCACTCGGAGGCTTGGCTGCGAACCAGCTTTCGCCCAAGTTAAAAATGTACTCCGAGTGAAGAGCATCTCTCTCACTCGGGGGCTTGGCTGCGAACCAGCTTTCGCCCAAGTCAAAAATCTACTCCGAGTGAAGAGCATCCATCTCACTCGGGGGCTTGGCTGCGAACCAGCTTTCGCCCAAGTTAAAAACCTACTCCGAGTGAAGAGCATCCCTCTCACTCGGGGGCTTGGCTACGAACCAGCTTTCGCCCAAGTTAAAAACCTACTCCGGGTGAAGAGCATCCCTTTCACTCGGGGGCTTGGCTGCGAACCAGCTTGCGCCCAAGTTAGAAACCTACTCTGAGTGAAGAGCATCGCTCTCACTCGGGGGCTTAGCTGCGAACCATTTTTTGCCTAAGTTAAAACCCACTCCAAAGACTCGAAAGACTCGAAAGAAAGCATTCAGATAACTATATAAGTTCAAAAGCAAATGCGAGTACTCGGGCCCTGAGCCCGAAAGAGTTTAACGGATACAGGTCCACTCGGCATACCGAGGCAAATGGGTAAGGCTTAAAGTTTTTCTCATGCCCAGTGGGGCTGGCCGATTCAACGATGGAGTCCAGATCGATGCCATCTGCGATCCAGGTGGCTGCCTCTATGAATGTCTCCATGAAGTCTTCAAACTGAGCTTCTTCGTGTTAGCGACTTGAAGAGACTTCAGTTTCTCCTCCTTGGCGTCCTTGCAATGCACTCGAACCAGAGAGAGGGCCACGTCGGCTCCGCAGCGAGCAGCCGACTTCTTCCATGCTTGCACTCGGCAAGGAATGTCGTTGAGGCGAGTCATCATGGCTTCCAGATCGGTGTCAAGAGTGTCCTCTGGCCACAGTTCCTTGTCAATCCTCCCGAGTGTGCCCCACAGACGGATGATGTACCCCTGGACGTCTTCAATACGAGATTCGAGCCGCAAGACACCTAGAGCAGCCTTGTCACCAACGAGTGATCTGGAGGGATCCAGATCCCTCTCGATTTTGTTGGTTTCCAGCTCAAAGTCTCGGCAGTACTCTGTGAACAAGAAAAGAGGAGAGTTGAAGATCAGCATGCATGAAATTCACTCGGAGATAAGTTAAAATTCACTCAAAAGCTATAAGTTACCTGCAAGCTTGGTGTACATCTCCTCCGAGAACTCCTCTATATACTTTTCCAGTGAATTCTTCTTCTCGATGAGCTGGGTGATCTTTTCGTTCAGAGTTTTCTTTTCTTGCTCATAAACATTCGCCTGAGCCTTGAGCTTGCCGTCCCACTCGGCCTTCTGCTTCATGAGCTCGGCCACCTCCTTCTTCGCCTCCTTGACGGCAGCCTTCAACGACATAGCTTCTCGAGTGAGGCCAACTTCTCTTCGGCGGCCTTGGTCTTCTCTCTCGCCACCTTCTGTGCCCCCGCCAGCTCGTTGTCCTTGTTCTCGAGTGCCTGCTTCATAGTTTCTAAAGAAACAGAGGTTCTGAGCCGCACTTGTTGTCGATGGTTTTCACTATGCACATATGTTCGAGTGAAGTCACTCGGTTCAAAGAATGGAAAGAGACGAAAGCAGAATGCTCAGTAATTGAAGCTTACCCCCCATGGCTTTGATCTCCACTTGGGCGCGCGCTGTGTTCCTCTTCTCCACCTCCAAGTCCAGTTGAAGTTGCGCCGTCTCCTTCTCCAGTGACACGTACTGAGTCCCAAGTTCATAAGTTTTCTGAAACATAAGAGAGAGCAGGCCAGTTAATGACAAGGAATATTCTGAGTGCCCAGAGACCAGCACTCCTGGGAGGAACAAGCTTGACCAATACCAGATCCTGAAGTACCTTTGGCCAGGGAGGAACAAGCTTGACTAATACCAGATCCTGAAGTACCCTCTAAAGCAAGTTCTAAGACTCCCGCCGACCGCCTGCAGTTGATGGCAGTCTCGGGGACTACACCCAGTGGGTGCACTCAGCGTGCCCCCACTGGAATGGTATCCACTTAGAACGGTCCGCCCGATCCGAGTGACGGCCAAACAAAAAAAACAACAACAACAACAGAACAAGGTCTAAGTTCTAAGACTCCTGCTGACTGCCTGCAGTCGACGGCAGTATCGGGGACTACACCCAGTGGGTGCACTCAGCGTGCCCCCACTAGAACGATATCCACTAGGAACGGTCCGCCCGATCCGAGTGACGGCCAAAAAAAGAAGTTCTAAGACTCCCGCCGACTGCCTGCAGTCGACGACAGTCTCGGGGACTACACCCAGTGGGTGCACTCAGCGTGCCCCCACTGGAACGGTATCCACTCGGAACGGTCCGCCCGATCCGAGTGACGGCCAAACAAAAAAAAACACCCAGTGGGTGTACCGAATATTTCCCGACTGAAATTCCTACAGAGGAAAAATGGCTTGGAGATCAACTTACAAGGGCACTTACTCGAACGTTTTCCTGGAGGGTAGCACTGGCATCGTATGCCAGCTTACCAGCCGCACACATCTCCTTCAGTCGCTGGGTCATCAGCTCTGCCTGGATCATTGCCTCCTTGCTGGCTCCAGTTTGGTCCTCTGGCACCTTGTACAGACTGAAGATGTTGACGGGAGGATTTGAAGCCGAGATCAGGGCAGTCGACGGTGCTGTGACTGGGCCAGCATAGGTCACGGGCTGCGCAGGAAGAACTGGAGGCGCTTGGCTTGGAGGTGCCTTCGGTGTGGTGGTCTGGGAAGCAGTCAGAGCTGCGGTCCCCTTCTCGGCGACCTTCTGCGGCGGCCCTTCATCGTCGTCCGTGACGTGGATGACCTCTGCAAGCACTACATTCACTCGACGCAATCAGTCACAGTACACAATTCAGTCAGATGAGGACATTTCGGTCGAATGACATATCGAAGTAAAAATGAAGTCGTTGTTACCTTTCTGAGAAGTGGCCGCGTCTGCCGACTCGGCTTCGATACGGTCTCCGTCGATCTGCATGGGAGACGTCGTCGAGGTTGCAGCTCTGGTTCATAAGATTCACTTGGTCAGAAGAGTCCAAAAGTTGACAAAGACAGAAAAGAAAAGCTGACAAAGACACTCACGTCGAGGCGACATGCACAGTGACCTTGATCCTGGGCAGAGCCTTCCGAGGCTTGGGGGAAGCGACCGTAGGCTGCTTGGCAGTCTTCTCAGTCGGCTCCGGCATCGATGTCCGAGCGCGCTTCGGAGCCTTGGCACTCGGAGCCACCGCCTTCTCTGGGCCAGCACTCGGATCGTGAGTTTGCTTAGAGCGGCGCTCAGAGCGCAGATCCGGAGACTGGGAAGACTCGACCTCGTCGCTCTCTCCCGAGTCATCACTTTCCTCCTCGCTGTCCTCCACGTAGCTGCCCTCGACGCTGCCATGTTTGCTCTCCACGTCTCCGACAAGTTGTTCTCCATTCGGCACAGGCGAGAGCATCTTCTGGAACTCCTGCAAGACATGAAGATCAGGGACAGACAGTTCAGTCAGTTCACTCGGATCATTCAGTTCACTCAGACAAGTTGCGCATAAGTAATTCACTCGGAAATGTGTGCCATACCTCCAACAGTTGGTTATTGGCATCGTAGGGTGGGATCCGTCTCGACCCTCGCGGATTGTCGCGCGCGCCAGGGTTGCATCTGATCCACTGTTCCATCATTTTCTCCTCAACATCTTCCGGATGCACTCGGGTCGAGTCATTGGCGCCTGTGTAGCGCCACATGGGGTGAGCCGGCTCCTGCAGCGGCTGGATCCTCCGACTGAGGAAGACCTCCAGAAGATCCAGGTCAGTCACTCCGCCCTGAATCAGACCGACCACGGCACTCACCAAGATCCCCACTTCAGTCTTCTCCTCCTTATCAATCGTCAGCGAGGGAGGGGTCTTGACTCTTTTAGTCGAGTAAGGAGGAACACCAGTCGACGAACCGGAGAAAGGCAGGTCATTGCAGTAGAACCAGGTCGACTGCCAACCCCTAACCGAATGGGGAAAAAACATGGAGGGGGACGCGCTCTTGCCCCTCATCTGGATACCTAGGCCGCCGCACATTTGGGTCACTTGGGTCCTCTCTCCATCGGGGTCAGCCTTTTTAACCGACTGAGATCGACACGTGAAGATATGTTTAAACAATCCCTAGTGCGGCTGGCAGCCTAAGAAGTTCTCACACAAAGAAATGAATGCGGCGAGGTACACTATGGCATTCGGAGGAAGGTGATGAAGCTGAGCACCGAAAAAGTTCAAAAAACCGCGGAAGAAGGGGTGAGGTGGCTTGGAGAAACCTCGCTCCACGTGTGTGGTGAGGAGCACGCGCTCCCCGGGGCACGGCGCGGGCTCGATCTCTCCTTCCTCTGGCAGCTTCCACATCCCGTCGCGCACCAGCCCGTCCACGACGAGCCCGCTGATGTCATCCACCGTGGTGGTCGGCGGGAGCCAATTGCCCTGGATCCACCCGCGCGGAGGCGCGACCCGGGAACTCGACGCCTTCTTGCCCTTCGCCGCCTTCTTCGCCCTCTCGAGCTTCGTCGTCTTGTCCTTCGCCATCGCCGCGGATTACTCCGATGCCGGAGTGGATTCGCGCAGAGTGGGGGTGCGGGAGAGGAGATTGGAAGGCTGGAAGAGACGAGGAAGAAGGGATCTGGTTCTCTCTCCCTCTCCGACGTGGTGGCTCCTTATATCACCGCCCGCTCCGCTCCCCAATCCACGCCACTGATTCGTGGGCCCGCAGATCCCCTAAAATCGCGCCGTCCGAGATCCAGCAGTACGTGGCGGAAAGCGGGGCGAAAATCGAGGTGTCACGCCCCACTTTCCCCACTCACCGCGCCGCAACCGCTCGCACGCGCTCGTATCCGATTTGAAATCCCGCAAGATTCGGAACCCAGCGATCCGATTGCTCGCCTTTGAAGATATTCCATAAACGCTCGGGTCTGTTCCGTCACCCGACACGTGATGACCCGTTTCACTCGGATGAAGACTACTCATTTCATTCGGATGGAGACTTTCACTCGGACGTCATATGGTCCGGAATCCGTCAAGGTGCCGCACGAAGACAAGGCCGTCTAATGACCAGTAGGAGTTCTTGAGCGCCCCTGTAGCGCTCAACTCACCTGGGAATTCGCCTTGACTCGACCCGCTTAACCTCGACCGATTCGGGGGCTAATGACGAGGGCATATACTAGGGATAGGGTAATAGGCCTGACCTACGGACCCTACCCTAGGACGCCACACGCCGTATATTGGGCCCCAGGGCCAGATCAGCAGTCACGAGTTCTGCAACCTGACATTCACTCGGAGTTCAATGAACCACTCGGGAAGCAGGAGTTCACTCGACCGGCTTATTTCACTTGGAGTACCTGACAGTCACTTGACTAGAGAAGACCAAGAGGCCCCAGGAACGCAACGGTCAGGACGTGCGCTCCCCCTTATTAATTGTAATCAATGCGCCCGTTACCTGGCGCCCTTAAACCTCCTCTTTAACCCCTGGTAATGGCGGCATTCATGGGGGCCTGGCAGACCCTATATAAGACACCCCTCAGCTCCATTCCAAGGGTTCGCATCCTTTATAACCTATACACTCAATCAACAGCTCCAGAGCACCGAGACGTAGGGCTATTACCTCCACCGCTGAGGGGCCTGAACTCGTAAATCCGAGTGTAACAACTTTGCCGTAGCTTGGCTCTGCCCTCTCATCCGTACCCCTACACACTACTGTCAGACTTGCACCCATGACACCCGTCACAAGCCGGCTGGGTCCCCGCGAGCCCTATGATGAAAACGACGCCCGTCATCACATCGACCGGCTGACGCGGTCCACGGCCCTCGAGGAGGAAAGTTCAGCTGGTCCCGCCTGCTTCGGATCCCGCATCCGCGAGGAGCCCTTCCCCAAAGGGTTAACGCTGGCCCGCGACACCCCCAATAACAGCGGCATCACCAAGCCGGAAGACTGGCTAACTGACTACACCACGGCTGTCGGCACAGCCGGCGGCAACAGGCGCGTGGCGGTCCGCTACGTCCCCCTCATGCTGCTCGGCTTGGCCCGGACATGGCTTAACAGCCTGAGGGCCAGCAGCGTCAACTCCTGGCTGGACTTCGAGGAAGCGTTCGTACGCAACTTCACCAGCACATACAAGCGTCCGGGTCGGCCTCGCCAGCTCTCCATGTGCGTTCAGGGCCCGGGTGAGTCTCTCCACGACTTCCTCACGCGGTGGACCGAGCTGCGCAACTCCTGTGAAGGGGTCCACGAGGTGCAGGCCGTCTAGTACTTCATCGACGGGTGTCGAGACGGCACCCTGCTCAAGCACCGGCTGATGTGTGATGAGCCGGACACCTTGGCGGAGCTCATGGCGGTGGCGGACAAGTACGCCACGGCCGACTCTGCGATGTGCGTGAAGATCACGGTCGACGCAGACGGCAAGCCGGTCCCGGTCCAGCCGGCCACCCCAAAGCCGGCTGGCGAAGGCAACCAGCGCCGGCAAGACAACAACAACAACAAGCGGAAGGCCGAGCAGCCGGCTCCCCGCTACGACAACCAGCAAGTGGCCGCCGTAGCGGAGGAACAGCCGGCCGAGCAGGGCGGCGTCAAGTGCCAGCGCGCCGGCAAGATGGCCTGGCAGCCCAAGTTCTCATTCGAGCAGATGCTCGACGCCCCCTGCAAGCACCACAGTGGTGCGAAGCCATCCACGTACACGCTCCAGAACTGCAGCGTCACCCAGCGCCTGATGCGTGGCGACTTTCCACCGCCGCCTCCCAGTCCCGACCCGCAGCTCCCGCCGCCTCCTCTGCCACCTCCGACAGCCGGCGCCCTCGCCAACAACGCCTACCCCTAGCAGGACACGGCCTACATCGTCTTCACCAGTGAGGGCGACGACAAGCACAGCAAGCGCAAGTACCAGCACGAGGTGAACGCCGTCGTCCCCCCGGTCCCCCAGTACATGCACTGGTCCGAGCGTCCCATCAGCTGGACCCGGGAGGACCACCCGGCCGTGATGCCCACGCCGGGTGGCTATGCGCTCGTCCTTGACCCCACCTTCGTCGCTGAGAAGCGCACCTGCCACTTTTCACGGTTCCTGATCGATGGCGGCAGCAGCATCAACATCCTCTACCGCGACACCATGGTCAAGCTCGGCATCGAGGAGAGCCAGCTGCAGCCTACCCAAATGGTGTTCCACGGCATCGTGTCGGGCGCCTCGTGCTCCCCCATCGGCAAGGTTCGGCTGGACGTGCTGTTCGGCACCAGCGCCCACTTCCGCCGCGAGCCGATCTGGTTCGAGGTGGTCGACCTGGCCAGCCCCTACCACGCGCTTTTGGGCCGGCCCGTCTTGGCCAAGTTCATGGCGGTCCCCCACTACGCCTACCTCAAGATGAAGCTGCCGGGTCCCAAGGGCATCATCACCGTCACCGGTGACTACAAGAAGTCCCTGGAGTGCGCCAAAGCCGGCTCTAAGCTGGCCGAGTCGCTGGTCATTACCGAGGAGAGGCGCCAGCTCGACCGTCTCGTCGTGTTCGCTGTCAAGCAGCCGGTCATGCCGGCTCAGCTCAAGCCGCCGGCCGACGAGGGGTCCTTCAAGCCGGCCAAGGGCACAAGGAAGGTTTCGCTCGACCCGTCCGACCCCAACTCCAGCGAGTACGTTGTCGTGGGCTCCGGCCTCGACAGCAAATAGGAAGGCGAGCTCGTCGACTTCCTCCATGAGAATTGAGACATCTTTGCATGGTCCCCCAAGGACATGCCGGGTGTTCCGAGGAAGTTCGCCGAGCACAAACTCCACGTCCGGCCGGATGCCAAGCCGGTCCGGCAGCCGCTGCGCCGCTTCTCCTAGGAGAAGCGAAGAACCATCGGTGAAGAGATCGCCCGGCTGCTCGCAGCCGGCTTCATCATGGAAGTATTCCACCCCGAGTGGCTGGCCAACCCAGTCCTCGTCCTGAAGAAGAACGGCACTTGGCGCATGTGTATCGACTGCACCAACCTGAACAAGGCCTGCCCCAAGGACCCGTTCGCCCTACCCCGGATCGACCAAGTCATCGACTCCACCACCGGCTGCGAGCTCCTGTCTTTCCTGGACGCCTACTCTGGCTACCACCAGATCAAGTTGGACCTGGTGGATGCCCTCAAGACGTCCTTCATCACCCCCTTCGGGGTGTATTGCTACATCACCATGTCGTTCGGCCTGAAGAACGCCGGCGCCACCTTCCAACGCTGCATGCAAAAATGTCTCCTGCCGCAGATCGGCAGGAACGTGCACGTCTACGTAGACGACATCGTGGTGAAGACCAAGCATCACTTTACCCTCCTCGAGGACCTCCGGGAGACGTTCGCCAATCTGCGCCAGTTCTAGATCAAGCTCAATCCGGAGAAATGTGTCTTCGGCGTACCGGCTGGCCAGCTCCTTGGGTTCCTCGTGTCGGAGCGTGGTATCAAGGCCAACCCGGACAAGATCAAGGCGATCGAGCGCATGCGCAAGCCGGCTTGGCTGCGCGATGTCCAGAAGTTCACCGGCTGCTTGGCCTCTCTCAGCCGGTTCATTAGCCGGCTGGGGGAGAGGGCCCTGCCCCTGTATCAGCTCATGAAGAAGACGACGCCGTTCGAGTAGTCCGACCAGGCGGACGAAGCTTTCGCGACCTCAAGCGCATGCTCTCCACCACACCCGTCTTGGCCGCGCCGGCTCAGAAGGAGCCGCTCCTGATGTACATCGCGCCAACCACCCGCGTGGTCAGCGTGGTGCTGGTGGTAGAGCGCCCCGAGGAAGGCAAGGCACAGCCGGTCCAGTGCCATGTGTACTACCTGAGCGAGGTCCTCTCCACCTCCAAGCAGAACTACCCCCACTACCAGAAGATGTGCTATGGCCTGTACCTGGCCGCCAAGAAGCTGAAGCAGAATTTCCAGGAGCACGTCATCACCGTGGTGAGCATGGCCCCCGTCGGCGAGATCATGGGATGCCGGGACGCCTCTGGCCGGATCGCCAAATGGGCCATCGAGCTAGCCGGCCACACCATCCTCTACGAGCCCCGCACGGCCATCAAGTCGCAGGCATTGGCCGACTTCCTCGTCGACTGGGCAGAGACCCAGTACTTGCCGCCGGCCCCCGATGTGACGCACTGGCGCATGCACTTCGACGGCTCGAAGATGGCCTCCGGCTTGGGAGCCGGCATCGTGCTCTCCTCCCCCAAGGGCGACCGGCTGCGCTACGCACTCTAGATCCACTTCGCCGCCTCCAACAACGTCGCCGAGTACGAAGCCCTCGTCCACGGCCTTCGGCTGGCCAAAGAAATCGGTATCTGGCGTATCCTCTGCTACGGTGACTCCGACCTGGTGGTCCAGCAGGTCTCTGGCGAGTGGGACGCCAGGGAGTCCAACATGGCCAGCTACCGCAACCTGGTCCAGCAGATGATCGGCAGCTTCGACGGTGCGAGTTCCTCCACGTTCCCCAAAACGAGAACGAGGCGGCGGACACTCTAGCCAAGCTTGGCTCCAGCCGGCAAGCAATCCCAACCGGCATCTCCCTCGAGCACCTACGCAAGCCCTCCATCAAGCTGTCTCCGGATTCGGAGTCCATCTTCGTCCTGGTCGACCCCACAGTCCCCGCTCCTGGCTCGGGGGCTGCCGGCTCCGGCTCGGGGACTGTCGACGCCACCCCGGGGACTGCCATCCCGGTCCCGGGGGCTGCCGTCTCTGACCTAGCCCCGGGGGCTGCCGGCTCCGGCCCGCCGCCTTCCGACACGGCCGAAACTACGCAAGTGGCCGTCTTCACGGTGGTGGAGGCACCGTCTTGGGCCCAACCAATCCTCACCTTCCTCGTAAGCGGCGAGCTCCCGGCGAACTAGGTCGAGGCTCGACAAGTGCAGCGCCGGGCCTCCGCCTATAGCATCATCAACCACAAGCTCGTCAAGCGCAGCACAACTGGCATTTTTCAGCGCTGCGTCAAGACGGCCATGGGCCTCGAGATCTTGCGTGACATCCACCAGGGCGAGTGCGGGCATCATGCCGCCTCCCGGTCTCTGATGGCCAAAGCATTCTGCCACAGTTTCTGCTGGCCGACGGCTCTGAAGGACATCGAGGAGCTGGTCCTCAAGTGCAAAGGTTGCCAACACTTCAAGGCTCAGAGCCACCAGCCGGCTGCGGCTCTCCAGACCATCCCCATCGCGTGGCCCTTCGCTGTCTGGGGCCTCGACATGGTGGGACACTTCAAAACCGCCCGAGGCGGCATGACGCACCTGTTGGTGGCCGTCGACAAGTTCACCAAGTGAATCGAGGCAAGGCCGATCAAGAAACTCGACTGTCCCACAGCCGTCAAGTTCATCAAAGACATCGCCGTCCGCTACGGCGTCCCCAACAGCATCATCACTGATAACGGCACCAACTTCGCCAAAGGCGCGCTGGTGCGCTACTGCTCCGTCTCCGGCATCCAGCTTGACCTGGCCTCCGTCGCACATCCTCAGTCCAACGGCCTGGCGGAGCGGGCAAACAGCCCCATCTTGGCCGGCATCAAGCCGCAACTCGTCGAGCCGCTTGTGCAATCACCCGGCAGCTGGATCGACGAGCTGCCGGCCGTCCTCTGGAGTCTTCGAACCACGCCCAACCGATCAACTGGCTTCACCCCATTCTTCCTCGTCTACGGGGCCGAGGCGGTCATCCCCACAGACCTTGAGTTCGACTCGCCTTGGGTCACCCTGTACACGGAAGTGGAAGCTGAAGTGGCATGTGAAGACGGCATCGACCTGCTGGAGGAGGCGCGCCTGCTGGCCCTCAGCCGGTCGGCCATCTCCCAGCAGAACCTACGCCACTACCACAGCAAGAAGATCAAGCCCCTCGCCTTCCGCGAGGGCGACCTCATACTCTGGCTGATCCAGCGAACAGCGGCCAGCACAAGCTATCCTCCCCATGGGAGGGCCCCTTCATCATCAGCAAGGCCCTGCACAACAACGCGTACAACCTCATAGACGCGCAGAAGAAAAACAAGCGCAAGAGAGACGCCTCCGGCGAAGAGACAGAACGCCCCTAGAATGTGGAGCTCCTCCGTCCGTTTTACAGTTGAATCATGTATGTATGTATCGCTACCCCCTTTTGGAAGTTAATGAAAGCAGCAGGTCCCCCGAACGACACTTGGGGGCTACCCTTTCATCTCTACCAAGTTCTTGCGCACTTTACCGCATTCACCTCCCTCCCGCCGGGTCGGCACGGCCGGCTCGGGGGCTCGCCGGCTAGCCCGTGCCCCGCTCTTCTGAACCAAGCCAGTAATGTGCGCCCCGCTAAAAGCCCCCTCTCTGCCATAAGCCGCAGACCGGCTCCCGGCTGTACAGGCTGGCAAGAGCCAAAGGCTGAAAGCATCCTCACACGAAAAACGGCTAAGTACGAACGTCCGGCTCGGCCAACCCAGCTCTCTCCCTCTCTCTTTCATTCCCCGCCGCCTGCAGCCAGCCGGCCCAGTGGGTGTTTCGCTCACGCTCAAATCCTAAGGCCTAAGTACTGCTCGCTCTCTTTCGAGTCCGGCCCCCGTCCCAGCTACAGACCGGCTCCCGGCTGTCCGGCTGGCGGGGAGGAGGTCGAAAAGGGGAGGGAGCAAGAAGATGGCTAAGGAAAAAGAGCAAGGGTGAACCGCCAGACGGCAAGCACAGGCATAGAAGAAACAAACATGCATATATACACAGCAAGGCCCACGGCCAATAGTTCATTACATAAACTTACACCCCCTAGTGGGTGGACTTGCCAACTAACGAGCAACTCGAGTTCAAAAGAAACAAAAATACGGGAAAGGTAAAACGCCCTAGGCGGCGGCCTCGTCGGCGTTGCTCTGCGCTGGATCCACCGTGGCGACGGTGTTGTCCAAGTCAGCGGCGTCGTCATCCGCGCCGGCTCCCGTCTCGGCCGAGCTGCCCTCCGGATCTTCGAGCGCCAAGCCGAAGTCGTCGGCAGGAAGCTCCACGCCGTCCGGCGCCCGCTCCGGCACGAACTCGTCGTGCAGGGTGAACGAAGCGATGTCGCTGGCCCGCACGGCGATTGGCGTCGCTCGCTCCGCCAGGTCCACTTCCGCCCCAGCCCTCCTTGCGCGCAACTGGTCCAAGCGGACGCTTGGGTACCAGGATAGCATGAACCCGAGCGCCATCTCCGTGCCGGCCCGGGCCGCGGAGGCCCTCCATGCGCTAAGACACGCTGCGCCGGCTTCCAGCCAGCGCGCCAGCCGGCTCACGGTAGTCAGCACCACCGCACCCGGCCAGAGAGCGGCCACCATCGACAAACCGACTTCGAAAAGCCGGTTCATGTCGTGCTTCACCGTCTCCAAGCGGGCCTTGGCAGCCACGGTGATCTCCGCCACCGACCAGGCGGCGTACTCCCCGACGACGGCTCCCGCCGCCCTCTGCTCCTGCCGGTGGGCGTTCACCGCTTCCTCGGCCGGCGCTTGGGTCTCGAGGAAGACCCCTGGAAAAAAAAGGAGAAGATCGGTCCAAAGGTCGAAGGGCCAAAACCAGGAAGAAACCAAGAGAAAGACAAGCAAGAATACTTACGTGTGAGGAGCTCGTCAATGTACAGAGCCTCCTCCAGCACCTCCCGCTCCCTCGCCGCCAGCGCGCTGGCGCTGCGATCGCGGACCGCCTTGAGCTGGGTGACCTCCTCGGCGGCCTTCTTCGCCTCCTCCTCCTGCCGCATCGCCGCCTGGCGGCGTTCCTCAGTGAGCCGGTCCAGCTCGGCCTTATGGGCGACTGCGGCCTCGTCCCTCTCCCGGACCACCTGGGCCGCCTCCTCCTGCAGCCGGTTGCGCTCCGCGACCGCCTGGTCACGGAGCTGGCCGGCTTCAACCAGCTGGCGCCGGAGCCCCTCCATCTCGGCTGGGTCGACGGCGGCGGCTGCGCACCTGGATCTGGACTCCGGTCAGAAGCCGGACAAAAAAGCAAAATATAAAGCAAGAAGATCCGACCCGGCCGCTGCGCAACCGGCCCGGATCTCGGGGGCTACACCCAGTGGGTGCGCTGGCACGCCCTCACTGGAAGAAACGCAAAAAGCTCGAAGATGTACCTTTGGCCTAGCGAAGCTCCTCCTCCTTGGCCGCCAGCTGGTCCCTAGCCGTGCGGTACCGGCCCAGTAGACGGTTGTACACCGCCACCCGCTGGTCATAGATGGACTGCAAGAAGAGAAAGTTAGCACATAAACGCCTGAGAAGGCCCGACCCGCTTGCTGAACAGCCGGCCTGGACCTCGGGGGCTACACCCAGTGGGTGCGCTGACGCGCCCCCACTGGAAAGCGGCCAAGCCGGTCGAGAAAGGGAAGAAAGAAACAAGACGCAAGAAAACACGAAGGATGAACGAACTTACCGTGAAGGTCCGCTCCAGCTGCTGGAGCCGGCCGTTCTCCGCCTGGGCGAAGCTTTGCCATTGGCCGCGGTGGTTGGCGAGCTGCACCCGCAAGGAGTCCACTGCCGCGTCCAGCTCGCTCTGGGGGCGCCGCCCAGGTCCGCTGCGGCTGGGCCGAGGACCCGGCACTGGTTCCGCTGCCGGATGGTCTCAACTCGAGGATGCGCCCCGCGGCCCACGGCTCTGCGGTCACCAGGGCGCGAGAGCTCCCTGGTGTGGCCCCCGCGCTTGGGGGCGGTGCTCCTCCTCTGCCTGGCGCGGCCTCCGGCTCGCGGCTTCCTCCGTCTCCGCCTCCGGCCCCGCCAGCCGGGTCGACAGCCGGCGGCACCTCCGGGTCGGCCGTCTGCTCGGCCTCCGGCTCGTGATCGCCGGTTTTGCCGCATCCGGCTGCTTCCTCGGCGGCAGCACGGGCATCCGCCTCCGCCCGGCGGGCCGGGTCGTGCACCGATTTGGAGCGATGCTCCACAACCGGCGACGGCAGTGGCGATGGCGCCGTCCATTCCGGGCACGACGACTCCTCCGTGACCCTCCGCCGCCTCGCCGCGACCTCAGCCACGGCGTCGCCCCAAACCTTGGCCGACACCTCGGCCATCTCCTTCTCGGCCTCGGCCCGCGCCCTCCAGGTGTCCCTCTCGACGTCCTCCGGAGTGGTGCCAAACTGGTGGGCCGCGAGCGCCTCCTCGGTGGTCTCCACCGCCGCACCCCCGTCCGCACCGCCCTGGCCCCTCCGCCGATCGGCCTCCTCCGCGGCCGCCACCGCCGCGGCCGCCTCCGCCAGCTCAAGCGCGTTCCTGGATGGCGCGCGAGGAAGATAAGGAACAACAACAGCAGCAGCAGCAGCAAAAGAGGCAATAACTTAGCAAAAAGAGGAACTCACCCTATAACCATGGGAACCGCCCGCTGCAGGCCCGCCGGCGGCGCCGCCCGGCGCGCCTTCTTGACGGACCTCTCCATGATGCCCGGCTGCGGCGTGGCCGGGCGCTTCGCAGCAGGGCACGCCTCGACCGGCTGCTTCCCGTGCGGCCGGCTTGGGCCCGCCGGCTCCCCGGCCATCCTCCGCTGCCGCCCACTAGGGGCGGCCCCGTCGCCCGCCTCCGCATCCGGCGGAGCTGCATCGCCTGCCCCATCCTCGTCATCTTCATCATCGTCCAGCCACTCACGCAAAACATCTGGGATTAAAGACTTACCGGTTTGATCGGAGCCACCGGCTTCCGCGTCCGCGAGGCGCTCCTTGCCGCCTCCGGCTCCCGCGTCGCCGTCTCCCTCCTCCTCCGGGTCCGAGTCGTCAGATCCGGCTACAGGACCATGGGATTCGGGCCGTCATACACCAGCTGGCTCGGGAAGTGCTGCAGCTGGCCCAAGGCGTCAGGGCGCATGAAGAGGGCGGACGCGGCGAAGTACAGGGACCAAAGACTCACCGATGGCGCCGGGGCATCCCGGCCGTACGGCTCCTTGCCGAATCACCACTCCTCCACCTTGAGCCCGGCAGCGGAGACGTCGTTGACATGCTGGGCGATCTCGGCCAGCGTCAGCTCCTTCGTCGACAGCCGGCAGGGGTCACGCTGGCTGCTCATGTCGCAGATCTGGTGCGGCCGCCGCTGCAGCGGCCGCACCTGGCGACCGATGAAGGCGGCGATGAGATCCACGGCAGCGAGCCCCTCGCGGTCCATCATCTCCTTGACCCGGCGGCAGACGCCCATGATCTCAGCGGACGGGTTCCTCGAGTTGTGCCCCCAGTTCAGCTTCTCAGCCGGCGGCACGTCGACGAAGGGAGGAAGGTTGATGCGGTCGTCGGCCGGGTCAACGTTCCTCACATAGAAGAAAGGTTTCTGCCACTTCTTGGCAGATTCCTTGAGCGGCAGCTTCGGGAAGGGGCCCGCCGTCTGGGTAACCGGCACGGCCGCCCCACACTCGCACATGACGCCGGCCGATGCTCCTTGCTGCTTCAAGTAGAACATCCGGCACCACAGCTCCACGTACGGGAGGAGGCCGACGTAGCCCTCGTACAGCGTCACGAAGGCCGCGAGCTGCAAGATTGCGTTCGGGCCTAAGTGATGCGGCTGGAGGCCGAAGAAGATGAGGAAGCGCCGAAAGAAGACACTCGCGGGGAGCCCGAGCCCGCGGAGGAAGTGGGTGTAGAACACCACCACCTCGCCAGCCCACGGCGCCGGCGCCATCTCCTCGCCAGGCACGCGCGCCTCCACCAACTCCGCTGGCGGCAGCCGTCATGTACAGCGGAGGTACCCAATGTCATCATCAGTCACCACTGACCCCTCCCAAGAACCCTTCGGCGGCGCCATCAGCGAGAGCAGGAGGGGCGCGGGCGAGAAGAAAGAGCGGTGGCGGCGAAGCGAAGAAGGAGAGGCCTGCTCACAGGTCGTGGCGCGGCGCAGCTATGGCTCGTGCAGACGACGGCGTGCGGCAGAGGTGTGCGCAAGAAGGAAGCAGAGGAGGTGGAGGCGAAGCAACGGGCGGGGGCGAGAGAATGAATGCCTCGGCCTCTCCCCCTCCCTTCTCATTTAAAGGCCATGGCGAACGTGGGGGAGTGGGATCATCTGCACCCACGATCCCCACTCCCCCGCAACACGCGGGCACAATAAGACGTGCAATAACTGCCCCGAGAACTCCAACAGACGCGTGCGGCCGTAGTAAATCCCGCGCGTGGGCCGAGGCCGCGGCCTGGTAGGACCCAGCCCACCGCAACGTCACGTCCCGCGCGTGGCCTGGCAGGCCTCATCCGCCGCTGGGCTGCAAATGGCGGAGTTTCGTCAGGTGGCTGGCACGATCCCCCATACCGGCTGGTCTGGCCGGCCGGACCGTTCGAACTCCATGGCGGCTGAGCATCCCGACCCGGCTCCCCGCAGCCGGCGTTCGCGGTCTCAGGCCGGCACCTCTTCATCAACAACCGCTCTCCTTCGGGGGGATAAGCTGCAAAGCCTCCCCCGCTTGGAGCCGGCGAGCCTTTATAGCTTCGGGGAATACTGTCGGGGGGATGACCCCCGGGTAGGCAATCAAACCCGGAGCCCTTTTCAAAACTTTGGGGCAGCCCGTGCCCCTCCGAACCGGCTGGCCGTCCGGCCAGCTTCCCAACGCTGGCCGGCTGGGCCCGGCCCTTGGTCGGGTCCGGGTGCCCGCTAGCCGGCCGACGACGGGTCAGCGGCCGTCCCATCGCTCCGAACGACAAGATGGCCCTCCACAGCGGGGGAACGTGGCTACAGCGCGACCCGCCTCTGGAAGGCGCGGCAATAGTGCCGCCAACCCCGCTGACCGGGGTGACCCACGTCAGCACCAGTGCGCCACTATAGCCCTGCGACGCCAACCACTCCGTGACGCATGAGGCGACAGACCACAGTGCCGAGCAGCCGGCGGGTCCCAGCAGCCGGCGGGCCCCATAGCCGGCACCAGACGCCCATATCCGGGTCCCGCCCGCGTGTAGTTTTACCAATGTAACCCTGGGGGGTCGGGCTATAAGACCCCCAGGAGGCCTCCATGCAGGAGGGAGATCGATCACATTGTCCCGCACCGCACCCACACACACACTTACAGGAGAGGCGGAACGGCGACCTAGCCCCTTCTTCCTCCTCCGCCCAAACAGCTCTAGGAGCACCATTGTAGCCCTTGTGCATATCATTCCACTCGGCAGGACTAGGGGTGTTACCTCTCTGGAGGGCCCTGAACCTGGGTACACCTTGTGTCCCTCGCTCGCGCGTACTGACCTCGCTTCCGGAACCCATCAGCATCCTCACGCAGCCCCCCACTTTTAGCCATCTCCTGGCATCTACTGTGATTTCACCACGACATGACAAGCATTAAGCATAGCAAAGTCATAGCAACATCAATCTCATAACATAGTGGATACTAGGGATCAAGCCCTAACAAATTGACTTGATTACATGATAAATCTCATCCAACCCATCACCGTCCAGCAAGCCTACGGAGAAATTACTTACACCTGGTGGTGAGCATCATGAAATTGGTGATGGAGGATGGTTGATGATGACGATGGCGATGAATCCCCCTCTCCGGAGCCCCAAACGGACTCCAGATCAGCCCTCCCGATGAAGAACAAGAGGTGGCGGTGGCTCTGTATCGTAAAACGCGATGAAACTTCTTCTCTTATTTTTTTCTCGGGGAAAGAGAATTTATAGCATTGGAATTAGGTCAGAAGACCTTCTGTGGGCCCCACAAGGTATCCCGGCGTGCCCTAGGGGGGGTCGCGCCCTATTGCCTTGTGGGCAACAGGTGGCCCCTCTCCAGTTGATTCTTGCGCCAATATTTTTTATTTATTCCATAAAAAATCTCCAAAAAGTTCCGTCCAATTCTGAGAACTTTTATTTCTGCACAAAAACAACACCATGGTAGCTCTGCTGAAAACATCGTCAGTCCGGGTTAGTTTCATTCAAATCATGCAAATTAGAGTCCAAAACAAGAGCAAAAGTGTTTGGAAAAGTAGATACGATGGAGACGTATCAACTCCCCCAAGCTTAATTCATTGCTTGTCCTTAAGCAATTCAGTTGATAAACTGAAAGTGATAAAGAAAAACTTTTACGAACTTTTTTGTTCTTGTATCCGTACATAAGCTTAAATAACACCCAAGTTTTCAGCAAAGATCATGAACTAACCATGCAAATGATAACACTTAGAATTCACATTTACTCATATCAATGGCATAATCAACTAGCGAGCAATAATAATATATCTCATATGCCAACAATTTGTCAAAACAATCATGATATAATATGATAACATGGTATCTCGCTAGCCCTTTCTGAGACCGCAAAACATAAATGCAGAGCACCTCCAAAGTTCAAGCAGCGACTAAACATTGTAATTCAGGGTAGAAAAGATCCAGTCATGATTTACCCAACATTAACTATACTCAATGCATAAGAATGACAATAGTGCTCTCAGGATTGGTGCTTAAAATGAGAAGGTGTTGACTCAACAATAAAAGTAAAATAACATAAAAGTAAATGGATATGCCCTTCACAGAGGGAAGCAGAGATTTGCAGAGGTGCCAGAGCTCGAAGCTTAAATCAAAGATGAAAACAATTTTGAGAGGTGTACTTTTCCTGTCAACGTCACGACCGAGAATTTTCAATATCTTCCATGCTAAACACATTATCGGCGGTTCCCAAGTGGAAAGGTAAAGTTTACTCCCCCTCCACCATACCAACACAAGCCATGGCTAGCCAAATTCACGAGTGCCCTCCAAACGATCAAATTTCGGGGGGGGGGGGAGTTTGTTTTATTATATTTTTCTTTATCTTGATTATAGGACTGGGCATCTTAATTACCAGCCTCTCTCATGCAATGACAAGTGAATAAACACTCATCTTGAGAATAACCCGCTTAGCATGGAAGATACTGACCGCCCCCTATCGCTCCATGAGTGGTACGGGCACACAAAACAGATGTTTATTTGAATGATTAGAGGTGGCACATGCAAATTTACTTGGAATGGCAGAGTAATACTGCATATAGGTAGATATAGTGGACTCATCTAGAACAACTTTGGTTTCAGGATTGTGGATGCACAAGTAGTATTCCCGCTTAGTATAGGCGAAGGCTAGCAAATAGATTGAGAAGCGACCAACTAGAGAGCGAAAACGGTCATAATCATGCATTGAGAATAATTAACATTGAATACTAGCATGAGTAGGATATAAATACCCTGAACATAAATATCGTGAAGGTTGTATTGGTTTTGAATCAACTACATGTGTGAACATGTGCCAAGTCAAGCCACTTGAAACATTCAGAGGAGGATACTGACGGTGTCCTGGACTTGGGGGTCCCGGCCTAGGTGATTAGTCCATGGGCCGGACTCGAGGCCCATTGAAGAGTAGAAACTCTGGAGGTTTCCAACCTGAAGAACCGACATACCAGGCCTCACCGAAGACTTGGCGTGCACCCCAAGGATATGAAAATTCGGCATGTGTTCCTTTAATTGTAACCAACCATGTGTAACCCTAGATACCCTTGGTGCCTATATAAACCAGAGGGTTTTAGCCCATAGGGACACAATCATTCATCATAACCCTAGGCTTAGACCACATCTTACGATCTCGAGGTAGATCAACT
Source organism: Elymus sibiricus (assembly GCA_039707655.1). NCBI lineage: Eukaryota > Viridiplantae > Streptophyta > Magnoliopsida > Poales > Poaceae > Elymus > Elymus sibiricus. Next base: position 339,752,267 of record CM077666.1, on the reverse strand, counting down.
GTGTACCTTGATACACCATCAATATGAACAAGAGCAGGACGTAGGGTTTTACCTCCATCGAGAGGGCCCGAACCTGGGTAAATCTCTGTGTTCTACGTTCCCTATACAATAGATATGGTTAATCAAAGCCGTGCTTGATCTACCTTTCCGGTTATCTAATATACAATAGATATGAATTTCTCCTTTCAAGTTGTTAAAACTTTTTGGATAAATGTATTTGATACGTCTCCAACGTATCTATAATTTTTGATTGTTCCATGCTATTATAGTATCAATCTTGGATGTTTTATATGGATTTATATGCCATTATATATCATTTTTTGGGACAAACCTATTGACCCAGTGCCCAGTGCTAGTTGTTGTTTTTGCTTGTTTTTGCCTTTTCAGAAAATCATTATCAAAAAGAGTTCAAACGAGAAAAAAACTTTGGATTAATTTTTTCTGGACCAGAAGAGACCCACGAAGCTTCGGGAGAAGACCAGAAGAGCCACGAGGAGGCGACAAGCCTGGAGGGCGCGCCCAGGGGGGTAGGCGCACCCCCAGGCTTGTGGGCCCCTCGTAGCCCCTCCTGACCTAATTCCAGTGCTATAAATTCCCAAATATTCCCAATATATCAGAGAGACAGAAGAGAAAACCTTTGCGCCGCCGCAAACCTCTATTCTTCCACGATCCCATCTGGAGGCCTTTTCCGGTACTCTGCCGGAGGGGGAATTGATCACGGAGGGCTTCTTCATCAACCTTGCTGCCCTTCCGATGATGTGTGAGTAGTTTGCCACAGACCTACGGGTCCATAGCTAGTAGCTAGATGGCTTCTTCTCTCTCTTTGATCTTCAATACCATGTTCTCCTCGATGTTCTTGGAGTTCTATCCGATGTAATCTTCTTTTGCGGTGTGTTTGTTGGGATCCGATGAATTGTGAGTTTATGATCAGATTATTCATGAGAAATATTGAGTCTTCTCTGAACTCTTTTATGCATGATTATTATAGCTTCGTATTTCTCTCCAATCTATCGATTTGGTTTGGCCAACTAGATTGGTTTATCTTGCAATGGGAGAGGTGCTTTGTGATGGGTTCAATCTTGCGGTGCTCAATCCCAGTGACAGAAAGGGACATGACACGTATTTGTATTGTTGCCATTAAGGATAAAAATATGGGGTTTAATCATATTGCTTGAGTTTACTTTGTCTACATCATGTCATCTTGTTAAGGCGTTACTCTGTTTCATACTTAATACCCTAGATGCATGCTGGATAGTGGTCGATGGGTGGAGTAATAGTAGTAGATGCAGGCAGGAGTCGGTCGACTTGTCTCGGACATGATGCCTATATACATGATCATTGCCATGAATCCGTCATAATTATTTGCTTTTCTATCAATTGCCCAACAGTAATTTGTTTACCCACCGTATGCTATGTGTTCGAGAGAGAAGCCTCTAGTGAAAACTATGGCCCCCGGGTCTACTTTTATCATATATTAAAATCAAAAATACCTTGCTGCAATTTATTTACTTTTATTTTATTTAGTATTTTATTTTATCTATCTATCACTATCAGAATTAATCCTTGCAAATAACCGCTAAGAGGATTGACAACCCTCTTATTTGCGTTGGGTGCAAGTGTTTGCTTTTGTGTGTGCAGGTGCGTTTAACGGGATTTTGCTTGGTTCTCCTACTGGATTGATAACCTTGGTTCTTAACTGAGAGAAATACTTATCTCTACTATACTGCATCATCCTCTCCTCTTCGGGGAAATACCAACGCAGTTTACAAGTAGCAGGAAGAATTTATGGCATCGTTGCCAGGGAGACATCATCAAAATTACCAAGTACCTTCGCACAAACTATCATCCACTTGCATTTGCCTCTCGTTTTCATCTCCCCCACTTCTAATTTTTTTACAAAAACACAAAAATATTTTTATTTGCTTGTTTCCTTCACCACTATGGCTAGTTCTTCGCTTGTTACTATCACCCCCGAAAATGAAGTGCTTAATTTTAAACAAAGGAGAGGAGAAAATTTAAAAGATGCTTGGTATAGGATTTGCGATGCTCAAAATAGATCAACTCGTAAGCAATCCACTACCGTTCTTCTTCGAAATTTTTATGTGGGAATTACTACTTGGTATAGATTTGTGCTTGACACTATTACCGAAGGGAATTTCTTGATATGTCCCACTTTGGATGCTTTCAATGCTGTGGGAAATTTAGTGGGTTCACCCCCTATCATTATTAATGAAACGACATTGACTTTGGAACATGTTATGCAAAGGTTAGAAGCTATTGAAAATAAGATGTCTACTATTGAACATCTTGAGAATTTAGATAAAAAGGTCCATAATCATAATACTCAATTTGGTTCTAAGGTGGGAATTGCTTTGAAAACCTTAAAAGAAAAAGAACCAATAATTAACGAAAGGATAGAACAAAGTCGCGCTAGAATTGATAAGTTAGAGGAGATTATCAACAATTTGGGTTCTACTTTTTCCTCCGCTAAAACCATTGATAGGATTTCTACCAATAAAAATTGCAAGTTTATGTATGTTCCTAAGAATAAGGGTGCCACTTCTAGCAAGGGAAATGAGGATCTTAAAATGATTAGCGTGCACCCCAATTTCATTGATATAATAAAGGAACCTTTCCATGAAAGCACAATTCTTGATTTTGTGCCTAGAAGTGTGATGATGAGAAACTCCTATGTTAAATCTACTAGAAAAAATGGGTGTGTAATTGAGGAGTTGGAAACCAAGGATGACAACACTTGAAACTATGCATTATGCCTAGCTAGGGGCATAAAACAATAGTGCTTGTTGGGAGGCAACCCAATGAATAAAATATTTTTATGTTTTACTTTCTATTTTTGTGTGTTTACACAATTATAGCCTCTGTTATTATTGTGTTTTTATCTTTTAATTAGTGTTTGTGCCAAGTAATACCTTTGGGATGATTTGGAAGATAGTATAATTGATGCTGTTTGAAAACAGAAACTTTTGTGTCCAGTGCAGGAATTTTGATTGTCAGAACCTTCTACATTTTTTAAAAAATATTTACATATGTATTTCCCACATTGTCCTAATTTTTCAGAATTTTTGGAGTTACAGAAGTATGACGTTAATTCAGGCCTTTACAGACTTTTCTGTTTTAGACAGATTCTGTTTTTGTTGCATAGTTTGCTTATTTTGATGAATCTATGGATCGTATCGGGGGGTATGAGTCATGGAGAAGTTGGAGTACAGTAGCATTATGCCAATATTAAATATGAATCAATTTACAACAGTACCTAAAGTTTAAGATTTGTTTGTTATACTAACGGATCTCACGAGGTTTCTGTTGGGTTTTGTGTGCTGAAGTTTTCAAGTTTTGGGTGAGACTACGATGGATAAAGGAATAAGGAGCGGCAAGAGCATAAGATTGTGGATTACCAAGGCACCCCAAGGTAATATTCAAGGAATACTCAAGCGTCTAAGCTTGGGGATGCCCCGGAAGGCATCCCCTCTTTCGTCTACAATCTATCGGTAACTCACTTGGAGCTATATTTTTATTCATCACATGATATGTGTTTTACTTGGAGTGTCTTGTGATATAGTTTGTTTGCTTTTTAGTTTGTCACAATCATATTTTCTGAACACACCTTTTTTAGAGGGACACACATTATTCGTGATTTGTTAGAATACTCTATGTGCTTCACTTATATCTTTTGAGCTAGGCAGTTGCTCTAGTGCTTCACTTATATCTTTTAGAGCACGGCGGTGGTTATAGTTTAAAGAAATAGTTGCACTCTCATGCTTCACTTATATCTTTTTGAGAGTCTAATGAATAGCAATGGTAATATGCATGGGTTATGAATTTGGTCCTATTATGATAGGTATTCAAGAGGGATATAATAAAAACTTTCATGTAGATCACTGAATATGATAAGTTTGATTCCTTGCAATAGTTTTGCGATATTAAGATGGTAATATGTGGGAGGTGCTAGTAGATAATTGTGGTTTAGTAAGAATATTGGTGTTAAGGTTTGTGATTCCCGAAGCAATCACGTATGATCTGTCGTTATGCTAGGAAGTTGGAGCATGATTTATTCTTGATTGTCTACCTTATGAGTGGTAGTCGCGGGATGAGCGATGGTCTTTTCCGACCAATCTATCCCCCTAGGGGCATGCGTAGTAGTACTTTGCTTTGAGGGCTAATAAACTTTTGCAATAAGTATGTGAGTTCTTTATGACTAATGTGAGTCCATGGATTATACGCACTCTCACCTTTTCGCAATTTGCTAGCCTCTTCGGTACCATGCATTGCCCTTTCTCACATCGAGAGTTGGTGCAAACTTCGCCGGTGCATCCAAACCCCGTGATATGATAGGCTCTATCACACATAAGCCTCTTTATATCTTCCTCAAAACAGCCACCATACCTACCTATCATGGCATTTCCTTAGCCATTCCGAGATATATTGCCATGCAACTTCCACCATTCCGTTTTTATGACACACATCATCATTGTCATCTTGCATTGCATGATCATATAGCTGAAAAAGTACTTGTGGCTCAGCCACCATTCATCATTTTTATACATGTTACGCTAGTATCATTGCACATCCTGGTACACCACCAGAGGCATTCGTATAGAGTCATATTTTTGTTCTAGTTTCGAGTTGTAATTTTTTGAGTTGTAAGTAAATAGAAGTATGATGATCATCATTATTAGAGCATTGTCCCAGTGAGGAAATAAATATATATAAAAAAAGAGGCGAAAAAGAGCCCAAGAAAAAAGAGGCCAAAAAGAGCCCACAAAAAAAAGAGAAAAAGAGAGAAGGGGCAATGTTACTATCCTTTTCCATACTTGTGCTTCAAAGTAGCACCATGTTTTTCATATAGAGAGTCTCCTGTTTTGTCACTTTCATATACTAGTGGGAATTTTTCATTATAGAACTTACCTTGTATATTCCAATGATGGGCTTCCTCAAATGCCCGAGGTCTTCATGAGCAAGCAAGTTGGATGCACACCCACTTAGTTTTCATGTCGAGCTTTCATACACTTATAGCTCTTAGTGCATCTGTTGCATGGCAATCCCTACTCCTCGCATTGACATCAATTGATGGGCATCTCCATAGCCCGTTGATTAGCCTCGTCGATGTGAGACTATCTTCTTATTTTTGACTTCCCCTTATTTACCTCTACCACCACACTCTATTCCACCTATAGTGCTATATCCATGGCTTGCGCTCATGTATTGCGTGGGGGTTGAAAAAGCTGAAGTGCGTTAAAAAGTATGAACCAATTGCTCGGCTTGTCATCAGGGTAGTGCATGATAAATATTTTGTGTTAAGAAGATGGAGCATGACAGGATCATATGATTTTGTAGGGATAACGTTCTTTAGCATTTTTATTTTGAAAGACATGATTGTTTATTAGTATGCCTGAGTATTAATGTCTTTATATCAAACTATAGACTATTGCTTTGAATCATTCGGATCTTATTATTCATACTGTAAGAGAGATTACATGATGAAACATGTTAAGTAGCATTCCACATCAAAAATTCTGTTTTTATAATTTACCTACTCCAGGACGAGCAGGAATTAAGCTTGGGGATGCTTGATACGTCTCCAACGTATCTATAATTTGTGATTGTTCCATGCTATTATAGTATCAATCTTGGATGTTTTATATGAAATTATATGCCATTATATATCATTTTTGGGACTAACCTATTAACCCAGTGCCCAGTGCCAGTTGCTGTTTTTTGCTTGTTTTTGCCTTTTCAGAAAATCATTATCAAAAAGAGTCCAAACGAGAAAAAAAACATTGGATTAATTTATTCTGGACCAGAAGAGACCCACAAAGCTTCGGGAGAAGACTAGAAGAGCCACGAGGAGGCGACAAGCCTGGAGGGCGCGCCCAGGGGGTAGGCACGCCCCCAGGCTTGTGGGCCCCTCGTAGCCCCTCCTGACCTAATTCCAGCGCTATAAATTCCCAAATATTCCCAATATACCGGAGAGATAGAAGAGAAAACCTTTCCATCGCCACAAGCCTCTGTTTTTCCGCGATCCCATCTGGAGGCCTTTTCTGGTACTCTGCCGGAGGGGGAATCGATCACGGAGGGCTTCTTCATCAACCTTGTTGCCCTTCCGATGATGTGTGAGTAGTTTATCACAGACCTACGGGTCCATAGCTAGTAGCTAGATGGCTTCTTCTCTCTCTTTGATCTTCAATACCATGTTCTCCTCGATGTTCTTGGAGTTCTATCCGATGTAATCTTCTTTTGCGGTGTGTTTGTTGGGATCCAATGAATTGTGAGTTTATGATCAGATTATTCATGAGAAATATTTGAGTCTTCTCTGAACTCTTTTATGCATGATTATTTTAGCTTTGTATTTCTCTCCGATATATCGATCTGGTTTGGCCAACTAGATTGGTTTATCTTGCAATGGGAGAGGTGCTTTGTGATGGGTTCAATCTTGCGGTGCTCAATCCCAGTGACAGAAAGGGACATGACACGTATTTGTATTGTTGCCATTAAGGATAAAAAGATGGGGTTTAATCATATTGCTTGAGTTTACTTTGTCTACATCATGTCATCTTGCTTAAGGCGTTACTCTGTTTCATACTTAATACCCTAGATGCATGCTGGATAGGAGTCGGTCTACTTGTCTCGAACGTGATGCCTATATACATGATCATTGCCATGAATCCGTCATAATTATTTGCTTTTCTATCAATTGCCCAACAGTAATTTGTTTACCCACCGTATGCTATGTGTTCGAGAGAGAAGCCTCTAGTGAAAACTATGGTCCCCGGGTCTGCTTTTATCATATATTCAAATCAAAATACCTTGCTGCAATTTATTTACTTTTATTTTATTTAGTATTTTAGTTTATCTATCTATCACTATCAGAATTAATCCTTGCAAATAACCACTAAGAGGATTAACAACCCTCTTATTTGCGTTGGGTGCAAGTGTTTGCTTTTGTGTGTGCAGGTGCGTTTAACGGGATTTTGCTTGGTTCTCCTACTGGATTGATAACCTTGGTTCTTAGCTGAGGGAAATACTTATCTCTACTATACTGCATCATCCTCTCCTCTTCGGGGAAATACCAATGCAGTCTACAAGTAGCAGTGTTCGGTAAAGCCGAAGTGATTATGTTTCTTCGGACGCGCACGAACCGCGTTGTTTGCTTTTTTCGAAGCTGCATGAATTTTTGAAGCACTTTTGGTGCCTCCTTCCAATAATATCATTGTATGCCTTTATATGCATCGACTTGACTTAAGTTTTGGCCAAGCTGGGTTGCCTGGCTCCTGTGTCTGCCCCCTACATTCCTGGTTGTTCAGCTAGGGGGTAAAGGGAGCACCTCTGCGATTGTTGCCTCCGGGTCATCCGGATAGGCACCTCAGACGGGTGAAGCCGAAAGCTAGTGTTCTTAAGAAGACAGTTGATCGGCTCCGATGGAACTATATTTAATCGGTTTTATATAGCCAATCACCGGGGGCTTTATGCTCACCTCGGATATATGTCCCGATCTGCTTCAAAATGGGCAAAACGTTTTTCCCAAGGAAAGGAACCGATAGCGGAACTATTTTCCTCAGAAGGTGTTTCTTACGCTTCGACGTAATATAACACAAGCACTGGCTCACTTTGCTTTTCAAGCCCCATAGCCGGATTGCCTTGCTATCCGAAATACCTGGTTTAGTTCTCAGACCAAGAAGTAGGACGCACTCCTCGGCTTATGTCCCAGGAGGGAGAAGCCGAAGGCTTGCTAGCAGAGTTCGTACAATAGTAGCTTTTGTAATACCATAAAGTACATCGATACATAGAGTTATTACAACATATCCTAAACTTTATCTAGGTCATCTATCAACGACTTGAGGGAGCAGTCTTGCTGAGAAAAGCGCGCGGCCTCCATGACATCGTCATAGACTAGAGAAGTTGGCACCTCTTTACCATCGGCACCAATCGGGCCAACCTCGACGAGATGATTTGGCTCCAGCTTTGTGTACCGGGTTTTGACCATGGCCCACGCTTCCCTCGCGCCCTCCCGCCAAGCAGAAACCTTCCAGGCCTGTATTCGGCACCGAGCCCCTTTAAGGCGATCGGCAAGCTCAGACATGTCCTCGGGCACACGCTCCTCGGGCCATAAAGCCTTGAACACAACCTTCATCACTGTCTGAGCTCACTCATGCACCTCGGCAAGCTATGTCAGGGCATCTTCGGCATGGGGGCTCCCGGTTTCTTTCAGCCGACCTGTCAGCAATACTAAATGGATTACGTATTAGCCGATGATAGGAGTCAGAGCTTTTGTCGCTATGTGGGAGGTACTCACTGGATATCTCTCCATCCATTCTCTTATTTTTCTCTTCGGCAGCGGCCAGTTGAGCCTTGAGGCGGTCAATCTCTTCGGCTTGCTGCGCATTCTTTGCCTTCAACTCCTTTGTTTCGTCCTTACTTGGGGACAGAACAAGGTGCTCGGCCTGCCGCTGTGATTCTAAATATACCAGGTCCTCACGGGCCTGTTTCAGATCCTTTTCCATTTGGCCAATGACTGCCACTGTTATGAATTATACGACAGTTAGTCTTCGAACAACTGTATTTCAATAATAATGCGCCATAAAACCAGATGCACTTACCGTGCACTTCTTTGGTAAAGGATTTGACTTGCGCAACCTCGGCATGTGCAGCGTCAAGTTGGGTCTTGGCCTGTGTTAGCTCTGCGGAGAGGCTCGCATTTTTCTCCCGCGTAGCCTGCAAATTGCCATTAGTGCTTATTAACACCGTACCCGGTCACCCAAGCCCACATTATGGCATGGGGGCTGCGGAGCCCACATTATGGTGTGGGGGCTGCGGAGCTCACTCCCTATGGCAGAAAATGAATCCACCTGTCGGATGTCTCATCCGGCAAGTGTCTTGGGGGCTCCTGCTTACTCGGTGGTCGGTTTATTGTAATTCAAAACAAAGATTCAAAAATACAATTACCTGTAGGCCTGTGGACAAGACGTCCACCGCTTTCTCGAAAACATTTCGGGTGGCGCCAAGGTAGGCGTCCACCGAGCTGAGGGCGTTGAACTCCTTGCTCGAAAAGAAGGGAATCCTTAGAGAGGCTCTTCGGCACCTATGGTTCATCGCGCTTTCGACCTCGGAGGTAGTGGATGAGCAGGTCCCTGAGGCAGCTGCTTCTGGCCCTTCAAGAACGCCCCCTACGTGTGAAGGTGGCTCCGTATTGGTCATCGGGGCCGAGGCGGTGGCTCCCTCTGCTAACGGTGTGTCAGCAGAAGGTCTGTGCAGGACAATAAATTGTTAGCCTTGTGATCCTCGGTCCTCAACGAACAAGCATAATAAGAAACGCAGGTTACCTGTTCGGGGGAGGGGCGGCAGGCTCCGTTCCCATGATTACCTCCCCTTCCGGGGTCCTTTGCGCGGTGGCTGGAGGGTCCCTTTGCGGGACCGAGCTGCCGCGTGCGCGCTTTGAGCGTCGGCCCTTAGGAAGAGGAGTCAGGGTGCCTGGGGTTCCGCGAGTTGAAGCTCTCTTTCGAGAGGAAGGAGGAGAAGGCTTTACCGATGAAGATGGATGCATCCCTGGTAGGTCGGGGATGATGGCCACTCGTGAGCCGTCAAGTCTCTCCTGATAGAAGGTGCCCTCTTCATACAGGGTGGATATCTCTTCGTCTTCATGGAATACGGATCATCGTCTCGCTGATATCTCTCCGGCTCAGGCGTCGGGCTGTTCAGGGTTTCAACCCATCGCCTCCATTTATGTTCGAGCGAAGTAAATGGTTGTCATAAGACAGCAAAATCAACTTGTTCAGATGGACGAGAAGTTGATATTTAAACTCACCAGTTCAGCTGGCTGGTAGTAGGATAAGCCATCGATGAACTTTCGCTTGGCGAAATCCGCGGCTTCTCCCTTGTATATGCCGGCCAAGGCTGCGCCAAACGCCGTGTCATCTCGGAAGCTTTTCCGGATGGACCGCGTGGCATCGCTGTCTCCATTGTACATAAACAATGGATGATGACGTTGCCGAAGAGGCTGAACTCTTCGGCTGATGGCTGTAGCCATCACGTCAATGATGGTGAGGCCAGTGCTCGTTAGGCATCTCACCTTGGCTGCTAGGGACGCTACCTCCGAGTCGGCCTGCTGTGCGGGGTTCAGTGGTCTCTAGCTGAAACGCCTCTTCGGCGGATCTGAAGAGAAGGTCGGGAGCCCGGGCCGAACTGGATCGTGCAGTAGGACATCTTCCATATAAAACCATTCGGATGACCATGTGTCGGTGTCCTCTCGAGGGGTCCCTGCGGGGTAGCCGGTCCCGACTATGCGACAGACCTCGGCTACTCCCACTTCGTGTAATTTCCCGTCACGGGAACAAGGCATGATGCAGAAATACTTTCTCCACAGCCCGAAATGGGCCTCGCACCCGAGGTACATCTCGCAGAGGGCGACATACCCCACGATGTGCAGAATCGAGTTGGGAGTCAGGTGGTGGAGTTGGATCCCATAGAATTCGAGGAGACCTCTAAGAAAAGGGTGAATTGGGAATCCTAAGCCGTGCAAGAGGAATGGAACGAAACACAGTCGCTCATCCCCATGAGGGATAGGGTGGATGTCGGCGTGCGCTTGCCCATCTATGGAAATCAAGCCGGGGCGAGTGGAAGCTAAATCTGAATCGGGCAAATAACCCTGGGGGGTAATCGATCTAATTGGAGGCGCGTGATGGAACAGATACCCCAGTCACCTTTGAGGGGGCCGTGGGGGCGCTTGGAGGAGCCTACGCCGCTCGCCATTTTTAGGGCGCTCAAAGCTTGACTTTGGGAGTGTTGGCTTGAAAGGGGCAACAGAAGAAGGGAGACTGAGAGGTGTTTTGATACAATTGTCACTCAGGAACCTATTAATAAAAGATGGGCAGACCGACGCTTTGATGTCTTACCGTAAAGCGACTCGTTTCCCAAGGTGGCGCGGTGTTTGAGATATCTCGTGGTGGGCCCGGGACCGAAAGATGTTTATGACCGAAGTCACAAAAATGGGAGAACTTGCCTGCCAAGCCGAAAAGAGTTTCTATGCCGAAGACATTCACCCGAAGTCACTTATCCGAAGAAGGAGGCCATCCTCGGCTTCGAAGACAAGTTCTGGGGCTACTGACGGTGTCCTGGACTTGAGGGTCCCGTCCTAGGTGATTAGTCCATGGGCCGGACTCGAGGCCCGTTGAAGAGCAGAGACTCCGAAGGTTTCCAACCTGAAGAACCGACATACCAGGACTCACCGAAGACTTGGCGTGCACCCCAAGGATATGAAGATTCGGCATGTGTTCCTTGAATTGTAACCGACCATGTGTAACCCTAGATACCCATGGTGCCTATATAAACCAGAGGGTTTTAGCCCATAGGGACACGATCATTCATCATACCCCTAGGCTTAGACCGCATCTTACGATCTCGAGGTAGATCAACTTTGTACCTTGATACACCATCAATATAAACAAGAGCGGGACGTAGGGTTTTACCTCCATCGAGAGGGCCCGAACCTGGGTAAATCTTCGTGTTCTACGTTCCCTGTTAAGCCATTGATCCGATCTCGCAGCTGGGGCCCCCGACCCGAGATCTACCAGTTTTGACACCAACAAATACCACACTACCATACTACATCATAATTATGTTAATGCATGTTGATATCCAAGATAAATCATTATCCACTCCTAACTACTTAAGCACGTCATGAGCAACTATAATCTCTAATTTTCATCACAAACATGTTTACTCATAATATGTTAAATCATGGATACTGAGTTAAACATATTTACAAAAACAAAAACAAGAAGAATTCATACCAGCCTTTCTTTGCCACAGTCACTTTATCAAATCATCGTCATTATTGCCTTTCACTTGCATGACCGAATGATGTGAAAATAATAATAGTGCAAGAGTGTCGTGGACTAAGCTGGAATCTGCATACATTTTATTCAAGGGAGAAGACAAAGTAATATTGGCTCTTCGTTAGATTAACCATAAAGCATATGAGATCCACTCAACATTTTCATCGTGGTCTTCTCCCTACAACTACTCAGAAAAGAAAAGAAATTCAGAGAAACACACTAAAATATTTTTGGAGTTTTTAGTTTTTCTGAAGAAAGCAAATTAAAGAAAAAATAAAAAGCGAGAAAACTATTTACACGGGATAACTCCCAACAAACAAGAAAAAGAAGAAATGAGAAATCTTTTTGGGTTTTCTTTTAATACTACGAACTACTAACAAGAAGGAAAAACCGAAAAGAAGCGAGAAATATTTTTGGATTTTCAAAGTTTTTCAAACACACAAGAAGAAAGCGAAAATAAAACAAACATGGATATACAATGAAAAAGGATGAACACCGACAACTGGAATGAATGTGTGAACATGAATGTAATGTCGGTGAGAAATACGTACTCCCCCAAGCTTAGGCTTTTGGCCTAACTTGGTCTACTACCATGGCTGACCAGGATAATAATAGAAGTGGTAGCTTGTGGAGTCATTCTGTTTCACTTCCTCAGCGAGACGGGTAGCCTCCACTGCCGCATTATACTCGTGTGCCTCATGCTCATGAAGAAAATATCTCTGTCTGCTCTCGAAATCAAAGAGAATAGGCGCAGGCAAAATAACAGAGACAACACGGTATTTATCAAATATCATGTTATAGTCATATCTATGAGTGTTGTGCTTAATAAACTCATGGCTCTGCATTGCCTCAAAATTCAAGTATTTATCAGGTAATATAGGATCATTGGGTCTGGGTGAGACCCCTAGCTTTGCAGCTACGCGAGAGGCATAAATTCCTCCATACAAATCTCCATTGCCCGAGTTGCGGTGCAACCAACGTGCAACAATTGCCCCAAGATTATAATGTCTACTGCCTGTTAAGGCGGCATGAATAAGGCTCAGATCGGGGGCACAAAGTGCACTACAGTCTTGCTTACCAACAATACACTTCCCATTAGAAAGCATAAAATATCGAATAGAGGGAAAGTGAATGCTTTTTATCCTAGCTTGCGTAACTACCCTGTCCTCACCATTGCAAAGACTACTAAGAAACATTTCATAATCAGATTGCCATGGTTCATTAAGCGAACCCCAAAACGGAATTTTGCATGCATCACAAAACTCTTCTAGAGACATACCATATGATCTATCATAGAGATGAAATAAAACTCTAGAATTATAAGAGTGATACTCAAACTTTTGAGTAAATGAATGGGTAAGATTATAGTGCTGAGGACGCTTATCTGCGATGAAGGTGGAGAGCTCAGTGTTTTGAATATATTGATCAAATTCTTCCTTAATTCCTGCACCTATCATGAACTCATTGCACGGCCATCGACAAGATTTTGCTTCGGCACCTCGCACCGAACTTGCCCTTGGTTCAATATACAATTGGCGTGTCGGGCTTTCGCTCGATGATGCTTCGGAGGACCTCCTCCGTGTAGAACTCCTCCCAAAGAGGTTCATTTTCCTACGAACAAATTTCTGAAATTTTTTGGACCACAAAATAATGTCAACTAAACTTCACAAGATTGATAGTAACTGCTCATACGAGTGCCTAGAGGCTATATCAAGCATTCAAACTACTAAGAACTCAAAGAATTCAACATGCAAGCTCATTTTCAGTAGCACCAATAGTAGTAAATCACGCAAAATATAATCCACTAGAGCAAAGACTAATTGGAACAATGGAGGAGTCACATACCAAGGAGCAATCTCCCAAAACAGTTTCGGAAACGAAGCTCAAAGCAAACAGATCGAAAATCTCAGGTTTGAGAGCAAGAACACGAGGGAGAGAGCTACCACGATTTTTTCTGGAGGTAAGAGATGAAGTGGGATGAAGGGATAAGTGAGTGGGTCCCTGTGGGACCCACAAGGCATCTTGGCGCGCCCCCAGGGGGGGTCGCGCCCTATTGCCTTGTGAGCAACAGGGGCACCTCCCTGGGTTGTTTTTAGTGCCAATAATTCTTAAATATTCCAGAAAAAATCATGTTAAAATTTCACAGCATTCTGAGCACTTCTATTTTTGGGTCATTTTTTATTGCACGGATAATTCAGAAAACAGGATAATCATGGCATTTTACTTGATTAAACTATTAATAACAGAGAGCAAACTATGATTACATAAAGTTGTGCTTACTAAATTCATCAATCACATGCCCCTCAAAAAGAATCCATTAATAAGGTTGATCAAGTCTTACTAACAAATTATTTCCGAGTAACATGAAACCGAAGAACTTTCGCATAACACTAAGTTACCTCAACGGGGATATGCATCTCCCCAACAATAAGAATTTCATACTTCTTTTCGATGGTAGGAAGCAGAAATTTGAAACCTCCAATAGTGATTGTCGAAACTTTTTCAATATAATTAATACCATTCACCGAACTTTGTTTCTTTGGAAAATAAATCGTGTGCTCATTACCATTGACATGAAAAGTGACTTTGCTTTTGTTTCAATCAATAACAGCCCCTGCAGTATTCAAAAAGGGTCTTCCAAGGATAATCGACATGTTATCGTCCTCGGGCATATCAAGTATAACAAAGTCTGTTAAGATAGTGACATTTGCAACAACAACGGGCACATCCTCGCAAATTCCAATAGGTATAGCAGTTGATTTATTAGCCATTTTCAAGGATATTTCAGTAGGTGTCAACTTATTCAAATCAAGTCTTCTATATAAAGAGAAAGGCATAACACTAACACCGGCTCCTAAGTCACATAAGGCAGTTTTAACATAACTTCTTTTAATGGAGCATGGTTTAGTGGGTATTCCCGGATCTCCTAACTTTTTAGGCACTCCACCCTTAAAAGAATATTTTGCAAGTATGGTGGAAATTTCAGCTTTAGGTATCTTTCTCTTATTAGTGACAATATCTTTCATGTATTTAGCATATGGAGGCATTTTCAAAATATCAGTCAAGCGAGTACGCAAAAAGACAGGTCTAAGCATTTCAACAAAGCGCTCAAAGTTTTCCTCATCTTTATTTCTAAAAGGTTTAGTGGGAAAAGGCATGGGTTTTTGAACCCATGGTTCTCTGTCTTTTCCATGTTTTCTAGCAATGAAATCACTTTTATCATATATTTTATTCTTAGGAGGTGGGTTATCAAGATCAACAGCAGGTTCTATTTCTACATCATTATCTGCTTGAGCATCATCACAAACATCATTATCATTATCATTATCATTAAGTGGGTGTTCATTACCAGATTGTGTCTCAGCATCAGAAATAGAAACATCATTATGATTCTCAGGAGGTTTTTCTATCTCAGGTTCACTAGAAGCATGCAAAGTCCTATCATTTTTCTTTTTCTTTTTCTTCTTAGATGAACTAGGCACATCAATATTATTTCTCTGAGAATCTTGCTCAATTCTTTTAGGATGACCTTCAGGATACAGAGGCTCCTGAGTCATTCTACCTCCTCTAGTAACAACTCTAACAGCATGATCATTCATTTTATTATTCATCTCATTGAGTAAATCATTTTGGGACTTAGCAATTTGTTCTAACTGAGTATGAACCATAGAAGCATGTTTACTTAAGCCTTTAACATCGTTAGCAATTCTAAACATCAAATCGCTCAAACGTTCTATCATTAAAGCATTGCGTTTTAATTGATTGCTAACATACAGATTGAAGTGTTCTTGCTTAATGATATAATTATCAAACTTATAAAGACATTGACTAGCAGATTTATTATAAGGAATATCACCTTCATCGAATTGAATAAGAGAATTTACCTCCACTACCTGTGTCGAGATGTCGAGCCCATGTATTTCTTCAATAGGTGGTAAATTCTTAACATCTTCAGATTTAATACCTTTTTCCTTCATAGATTTCTTGGCTTCTTGCATATCTTCTGGACTGAGGAATAGAATACCTCTCTTCTTTGGAGTTGGCTTGGGTGGTGGTTCAGGAAGTGTCCAATCATTAGCATTCTTTAATATATTATTCAATAGTTCTTTAGCTTGTTCAATAGTTCATTCCCTGAAAACACAACCAGCACAACTATCTAGGTAGTCCCTAGAAGCATCGGTTAGTCCATTATAAAAGATATCAAGTATTTCATTTTTCTTAAGAGGATGATCAGGCAAAGCATTAAGTAATTGGAGAAGCCTCCCCCAAGCTTGAGGGAGATTCTCTTCTTGAATTTGCACAAAGTTAAATATTTCCTGTAAGGCAGCTTGTTTCTTATGAGCAGGAAAATATTTTTCAGAGAAGTAATATATCATATCCTGGGGACTTCGCACACAACCAAGAGCAAGAGTATTAAACCATTTCTTAGCATCACCCTTTAATGTGAAAGGAAACAACTTACGAATGTAGTAGTAACAAATTTTTTTCCTCATGAACAAACAGGGTGGCTATATCATTCAATTTAGTAAGGTGTGCCACAACAGTTTCAGTTTCATAACCATGAAAAGGATCAGATTCAACCAAAGTAATTAACTCATGATCGACAGAGAATTCATAATCCTTATCGGTAACAAAGATAGGAGAGGTAGCAAACTTAGGATCATATTTCATTCTCTCCATCATAGACTTTTCTTTCAGCCTAACCAGTAATTTTCTAACATCATCTCTATCATTACAAGCAAGAATTTCCCTAGCTGTTTCTCCATCTATAACATAACCATCAGGTATCTTAGGCATTTCAACTCTAGTAGGAGAGCTAGGCATAATAGGTGAATCATAATTTTCATCAGTTTCAACAATTTCAGCATTCTCAATTTCTTTAGCTTTAGCAATTTGTTCATCAAGAAATTCACCTAGTGGCACAGTATTATCAAGCATAGTACTAGCATCATCATAAGTTTCATTTATAGCAGAAGTAGTATCATCAATTACTTGTGACATATCAGAATGAATAGCAGGTGACGGTGTCGCAAGCCTACTCAGAACAGAAGGTGAATCAAGTGCAGAGCTAGATGGTAGTTCCTTAGCTCCCCTCGTCTTAGAGGGTACGATCTTGGTCTTAGCGTCTTTCAAATTCTTCATAGTGATCAAAAGATATAATTCCCAAGTGACTCAACAAATAGAGCTACGCTCCCCGGCAACGGTGCCAGAAAAAGGTCTTGATAACCCACAAGTATAGGGGATCGCGACAGTCTTCGAGGGTAGTATTTCACCCAAATTTATTGATTCGACACAAGGGGAGCCAAAGAATATTTGCGAGTATTAGCAGTTGAGTTGTCAATTCAACCACACCTGGAGAACTAAATATCTGCAGCAAAGTGTTTAGTAGCACAGTAGTAACAGTAGCAATAGGAACAGAAACAGTAACAGTAGCCGTTTTGTAGTGATTGTAACAGCAGCAGCACAGAAGTAACTTAGCAAAGATCAATATGCGAAAAGCGTAGGCATTGGATCAGTGATGGATAATTATGTTGGATGACATTCATCATGTAACAGTCACAACCTAGAGTGATACACAATAGCTCCAATTCATCAATGTTATGTAGGCATGTATTCTGTATAGTCATACGTGCTTATAATAAGAACTTGCATGCCATCTTTTGTCCTACCCTCCCGTGGCAGCGGGGTCCATAAGGAAACTAAGGGATATTAAGGCCTCCTTTTAATAGAGGACCGGAACAAAGCATTAACACATGGTGAATACACAAACTCCACGAATTACAGTCATCCCCGAAGAGTATCCCAATTGGTGTCACTTTGGGGTCTATGGATTAGAACAATAACAAGTGCATATAACTAGCAGATAGGATCAACAACTCAAATATATTCATGAAAACATAGAGGGTTCAGATCTGAAATCATGGCACTCGGGCCCTAGTGACAAGCATTAAGCATAGCAAAGTCATAGCAACATCAATCTCAGAACATAGTGGATACTAGGGATCAAGCCCTAACAAATTGACTCGATTACATGATAACTCTCATCCAACCCATCACCGTCCAACAAGCCTACGGAGAAATTACTCACACCCAGTGGTGAGCATCATGAAATTGGTGATGGAGGATGGTTGATGATGACGATGGCGACGAATCCCCCTCTCCGGAGCCCCAAACGGACTCTAGATCAGCCCTCCCGATGAAGAACAGGAGGTGGTGGCGGCTCCGTATCGTAAAACGTGATGAAACTTCTTCTCTTATTTTTTTCTCGGGGAAAGAGAATTTATAGCATTGGAATTTGGTTAGAAGGCCTTCTGTGGGCCCCACAAGGTATCCCGGCGCGCCCTAGGGGGGTCGCGCCCTGTTGCCTTGTGGGCAACAGGTGGCCCCTCTCTAGTTGATTCTTGTGCCAATATTTTTTTATTTATTCCATAAAAAATCTCCAAAAAGTTTCGTCCAATTCTGAGAACTTTTATTTCTGCACAAAAACAAGAGCAAAAGTGTTTGGAAAAGTAGATACGATGGAGACATATCACCCGCCTCACTCCCACTGCTCCATATTAATGGCGCGCCCTAGCCACTGGTTATAATAGGCGATCGCACCCCCCATTCTAGCTACACACACAATCGTCTCTCTCCGCCTGCATCCTCAACGCCGTTCTCAGTCGTCACCGCCGTCTGAAGTGTATCAGGATGCCGACGAAGCACACCATGGGAGGGAGTGGGGATGCCGGGGCTGGTGAAGCACAACACCGCGTGAAGCCAGGCACAGAGGTTGCCATCGCCGCGGACGAGGTATCGCACGGGCAGTAGCGCAGCCTTGAAATCGGAGCCACCGTCGTGCTTTCCCAGCCGGAGGTCCACAGCGACCCCGACGACCACTCCAGCGACGACTCTGACGACCACTCCGGCGATGACTCCAACGACGACGGAGAACCGGTTAGTCATCTATACCCATTTTTTGGCAAATTTAATCCTAGGTTTTCTCTTGTTAGTCCTGCCTCCCCCTATTTGGAATATAAATCCTCTGGTTCTATGTTCTCTGCAAATATAATCCTCCATCTAGGGTTACTGATTAATTGTTAGTTTCGTACAAATGATTTTTGCTATTAATCCGACTAGGGTTAGTGTTTCTGCTAATATTTCATAGCCAGATTTTGAGAATTGATTTTTAATGTCCTACATATATGTTTGTGCCAAAAAAAATCCAGATTGGTTTGAACATAGATGATTGTGCTAAAAAAATCGAACCAAAATCCTGCTAATAACACGTCTAGGGTTAGTGATTAGTTGTTTGTTCTGTACAAATGATTTTTGCTATTAATCCGACTAGGGTTAGTGTTTCTGCTAATATTTCGTAGCCAGATCTTGAGAATTGATTTTTAATGTCCTACATATATGTCCTACAAATGATTTTGAATGAACATAGATGATTGTGCTAAAAAAACCAAACCATAATCTTTAGATCTGTAATAATAGCCATCAAATCCTAATCCTACTTTACGGCATGTAAATTTGTTTGATGCCAAAATTTGGCATGCCTAATTTTGGCAACTGCCAAATGTTGGCTCGAGATTGGTTGCATATACCAATTTTCATTGCCAATCTCAGAAATGTTGGCAACTTTTGATTTTGCCAAATGTTGGTAGCAAACCAACCAGCCTCTTAATTTTGTTGCACTAAGTTGTGTGCTCTCAGTTTATGCATTTCTTTCATCAACATCACTTGATGATTTAGGGTTCATGCTGTCACAGGATATACTATGTTTCATAAACTCTGCCTGCCGAATTCACATTATAAAATATACTGACGCCACATTTTCTATTATAAGGTGCTATCTGACTATGTCGACAGCAAGGATGAAGATAGCCAGAGGAAGTTCAAGGAGAAAAAGCTCAGGGAGCTTTATGCTGGAGAGCATAACAGGCGTGTTAGGACTTGGAATGGGGGGCTTTGGATGCCCGTTCTGCAACCAAATCTTTCATGACACGTTTGAAAGTGTTCTGGCGCATGCAAGAGGAAGAGCCGTTGGCTCCTTCAAGCAGAAGTATTCTCGCAGGGTGGCGCACGCCGCGTACGCTGTGTACCTGGAGAAGCTTCACCGTCATGTAGGCCTGGAGACCCGTTGAACTATGGTTATGTTCAGAAGTACCCTAGCTATCTAGTGTGTGCGTATTAATTATATCTAGGCTTGAATATGCTTATTATTATCGGTGGAACTATGGTTGAGCTATGCTTGAGTACACTTATTATCTATGCCTGAGTATGTTTAAATCTATGCTTAATTATATCTAGATGTGGGATGAGTATGCAATCAATTTGGTTGATGGAATTTTATGCTTCTCTTAGACCAACCTATGATTGCCCACGGCACACACAGCTTATTAGCGCGAATCGGCTATGTTACTTTCGGTCTTCCCACACAATTTTATACTAGCAACCGTTCGCCCAGAACACGCACAACTACGTGTGGAGAGTTGGCAAAAAAATTGAACACGTACGGTGCACATTAGGGTGAATGTTTAGCGTGGGTAAAAATTTTAGGGTCAACCGACGAAGGAAATGTGGACCTTGGAAC
Organism: Elymus sibiricus; assembly: GCA_039707655.1. NCBI lineage: Eukaryota > Viridiplantae > Streptophyta > Magnoliopsida > Poales > Poaceae > Elymus > Elymus sibiricus. The sequence continues at coordinate 339,731,843 of CM077666.1, read as the reverse complement.
CGTGTGCGATGACTTTTATTGTGCCGCGGCACATGTGTTCTGATTGGCCAGAACGCATCCCCACGGATCGCACGTCTGCACCATAGGATGTACACAGATCGAACGGCACTCCATATTGCCCTCACACCGGAGTGATGTTAACACACACGGTTGGGTCTACCAAACCGTTGCCTCCGAAACGCATTCTGGGACAGAAAACCCTCACCACCCAATTCAAAAAGGAAAAGAGAAAAACCTTGCTACTTGTAGTCTGCGTTGGTATTTCCCCGAAGAGGAAAGGATAATGCAGTATAGTAGAGATAAGTATTTCCCTCAGTTAAGAACCAAGGTTATCAATCCAGTAGGAGAACCAAGCAAAATTCCGTTAAGCGCACCTGCACACAAAAGAGCAAACACTTGCACCCAACGCAAATAAGAGGGTTGTCAATCCTCTTAGCGGTTATTTGCAAGGATTAAATCTTATCGAGGTAAATAGATAAACTAAATTACTAATTAAAATAAAAGTAAATAAATTGCAGCAAGGTATTTTTAGGTTTTTTATATATGATAAAGTAGACCCCGGGACCATAGTTTTCACTAGAGGCTTCTCTCTCGAACACATAGCATACGGTGGGTAGACAAATTACTGTTGGGCAATTGATAGAAAAGCAAATATTTATGACGGATTCATGGCAATGATCATGTATATAGGCATCACATCCGAGACAAGTAGACCGACTCCTGCCTGCATCTACTACTATTATTCCACCCATCGACCGCTATCCAGCACGCATCTAGGGTATTAAGTATGAAACAGAGTAACGCCTTAAGCAAGATGACATGATGTAGACAAAGTAAACTCAAGCAATATGATTAAACTCCATCTTTTTATCCTTAATGGCAACAATACAAATACGTGTCATGTCCCCTTCTGTCACTGGGATTGAGCACCGCAAGATTGAACCCATCACAAAGCACCTCTCCCATTGCAAGACAAATCAATCTAGTAGGCCAAACCAAATCGATAGATCAGAGAGAAATACAACCCTATAATAATCATGCATAAAAGAGTTCAGAGAAGACTCAAATATTTCTCATGAATAATCTGATCATAAACTCACAATTCATCGTATCCCAACAAACACACCGCAAAAGAAGATTACATCGAATAGAACTCCAAGAACATCGAGGAGAACACGGTATTGAAGATCAAAGAGAGAGAAGAAGCCATCTAGCTACTAGCTATGGACCCATAGGTCTGTGGTAAACTACTCACACATCAACGGAAGGGAAGCAAGGTTGATGAAGAAGCCCTCCGTGATCAATTCCCCCTCCGGCAGAGTACCGGAAAAGGCCTCCAGATGGGATCACGGAAGAACAGAGGCTTGTGGCGGCGGAAAGGTTTTCTCTTCTGGCTCTCTGTTGGTTTTGGAATATTTGGGAATTTATAGCGTTGGAATTAGGTCAGAGGTGCCACGAGGGGCCCACAAGCCTGGGGGGGCATGCCCTACCCCTCTAGGCGCGCCCTCTAGGCTTGCCGCCTCCTCGTGGCTCTTCTGGTCTTCTCCTGAAGCTTCCCGGGTCTCTTCTGGTCCAAAAAAATTAATCCAAATTTTTTTTCTCATTTGGACACTTTTTGATAATGATTTTTTGAGAAGGCAAAAACAAGCAGAAAACAGCAACTGGCACTGGGCACTGGGTTAATAGGTTAGTCCCAAAAAATGATATATAATGGCATATAATTGCATATAAAACATCCAAGATTGATACTATAATAGCATGGAACAATCAAAAATTATAGATACGTTGGAGACGTATCAACCCTCACCACCCCCACGTCACAAAACCCTCACCCCCGCCCGCCAACCCCCCCCCCCCCCCCGTCCCCAGTCGCACCTGCACTCCTCCACGACTTTGCATGTCACTGCCTATTGTGGCGGCAACCACTTAGCTCGACGCCTGTCACTGCCGCCGGCTGCCGGCAAACCCCACCGCATTTCGCCACTGCCGCTTGCCGCCACCTATCGCCACCGACTTTCTCGACGCTTCTCGCCGTCGACCCAGCTCCGCCCGATTGGGGAATCTGTGGTATTGGAGGTTTTTCTCATGGAGAACCAGGTAACTAATTTACTGAAATATTTGCTCATCTCTTATCCCAGTCCGTCTGCCCCTTTTAATCACCTGACCAAAATCGCCATGAATTCATTTTTCTTCTAGCTGATTCGAGGGTTTTATTTCATTCATGGAGTGTACAGTGCAAGGAGACATCAGGCCTATGCGGCCTCGGCCAGACAACCGAGGAGTTCTATCTCACCGTACCAGATGACTTCAGGAAGCGCACGGTATGTTCAATCTCACCCTACCTCGGTTGGCATGGCCTACTTTTCTGAACATATACTATATATTGCTACATTTGGATAAAAGGTGCCACATGCAGCATATATGTCAAAGGGGATTTTTCTTCTTTCTATATTCGGCAAATTAATGTTGTAATGTTCTTTCGATTACTCTCATATTTGCATGACATCATGGTTACACTATCTGTTTAATTATAGATTTGTGTCCTTTGATTTCAACTGCTGTGTACTGTTCTTTCAATTATTCCCATATTTGCATGTTACCCTATTCTTTAACAATCTTATCATTTCCTACAGTACATCCCTTGCTTTGCAACAGCAACTGTAGTACACAATCTTGGCCTTTACAAAACTGAAGACTCCAGGAATGTCATATTGAACACAAACCATGGATTTACAATCGTTGCTTCTATAAAACTTGATGAACATGGTCACTCCAATTTTGGCGCGGGCCTTTGCACAGAAATTTCTAAATTTTATGTATTGAAAGCTGGCACTAAAATTGCACTGCACCTAAAAGAGCTTGGTCATATGATATATGCTAAATTCCCCGACGATATCATCCGTCCAGACTTTGTTCGAAGTAAGTGTTCTTCTTCAAGTATCTGCATGTTGACTTACCTAGCAATATCAAAGTAATTGTGTAGTATTTAAGCAACCAATTGGGATTCCATTTTCTGACTCTGTTAAGTCTGTTCCTACCTAGTAACTTCTAGTTACCAATACACTTTTCTTCTGCCCTGTTCTAACTAAATATTCCTTATCCTCCCACTCCTCCACTCCTATCAGATAGCGTCGCCGCCGAGGAGACTCCAGAGGTGGAGGACGAGGCTGCCAACAAGCGGAGGCGGGTCGAGCAAGAACCGCAAGTGACTCCAGTGGGCCTAGACTTCATCAGCAGCCTCCCCGATGATAAGTTGATCGTCATCATCTCCCTCCTCCCAATCAAATATGGAGCGCGGACAACTGTCCTTTCCCGGCGGTGGCGCCCCCTATGGCACTCCACCCCTCTCGACCTCATCGACATCCACAAGCTCTGCCATGGTTATCGCAAAAGCTTGGACACATTGTCCCAAATCCTCGGCAAGCACCTTGGCCCAATCAGAGGCCTTATCACGAGCAAGTTCTGTTCCAACGGCAAGGACCGAGCCAAGCTTGACGAGTGGTTCCGATCCCCCGCCCTAGATCACCTCGAGGAGCTCAGTTTTAATGATGGACATATGCGCTTGTTGCCACCGTCCGCGCTCCGCCTCGCGCCCACGCTGCGGCTCGCCAGGTTCATGAACTGCCATTTGCCCCCGATTAATGACGCGCCCGCTCTTTTTCTCCCTCGACTGAAGCACCTCGAGCTCGTCGCTGTTTGCATTCCCAAGGATGACATGGAGTGCCTGCTCCGCGACTGTACTGCACTCGAGTACCTTCGTCTTCAGGCGATCAATGGGTTGAGTAGCTTCCACATCACCTCCATGACTCTCCGGACAATTTATGTGTGTTGCTAGTGCTGCAACAAGTGATCACATAAGGTGTATCATAGTATGGTCATTGAGGACACACCTTTACTTGAGAGATTACTTGTAGTTAATCAACAAGGTCCAACAAGAATCAGTGTCATTTCTACGCCGAAATTGACAATGGTGGGCTACTCGTCTGTTAAATTCTCTGAACTTGTTATTGAATCCACACCCGTTCATGTACAACAGTCGCCTTCTTCTTCTCCTTCTTGAAATTGACATTTTTTTAAATTTTGAAGATGTATGTTCGTCTGTCATCCAGAAAATGAACCCGACAAGCTTGACCCCGTATCTGCGCATAGTGAAGGTCTTCGCACTAGAATCTATCGGCCCCAACCTGGATGAAGTTGTCAGTTTCCTGAGATGCTTTTCGTGCCTGGAGAAGCTATATATCGAGGTGATGCTCCTTTCCTGTTAAATGTTAACCATAAGGGAGTTCAATTTTTTGGTACCTTTTCCCAAGTTTATAATGACAAGTGTACTACGATTTCTGAAGGAATTTTGGAGGATTTCAGTACATAGATGTTTTTCCCTATAGTTGTTGCTTGATTCATAAGGTTACAATCCATATGCATTTCTCCTTTGGATTCATCTGTACTAGTTCTCATAGGGAAATTTCCATCCACTCCAACCTCTTGGGAAGAAGCCTACATTTTTCTAGATTGTAATCAAATGCACATGTTAATCATGTAGGATCGAAGATGGCATGTCACTCTATTCGTGTATTTTAGAAATCCTGCAAATCAAAGAGGCCTGTAGTAGTGTTCAAAACTGCATGTAAGCACTAATACGTTCTCTTCTTTTGCAGATAAGATTAAGCCCGGTAGTGGATAATGTGATACAATATAACAATCACATTGAATGCCTTGATCTGCATCTCTCAGAAATTACTTTGAACTCCTACCAAGGGACCTTACCGAAGATTATATTCGCCAGGTTCTTTGTTGTGAGAGCAAGGGTGCTAAAGGTAATGAGGTTTGCCCTACATTTCTTTGCAAAACTGAATGGTCTGTTGATTAGCGCCGGCTGCTATGGCAGAATGGAAAAGGCTCTACAGAAGCTGAATTTGAATTTGGAAGTTTAGTTGACAGAGTAATCAGAAGTCATTATGTCAAGCCCATACATGACTTGTTAGTGGCTGATCCCTTTGCAGAAATGTTGAGGTTTTGAAATGGGTGTTACAAGTTGTAATATCAGTTTGAGCCTCTCATATGTCCATGTTCAGCTGATCAGCGTGGGCGCCTGCAGCTGCATGAGCTGAATTTCATTTCTAATATCAGTTTGAACCTTGTAATCTTCGAATTTGTGCCTTCTAACTCTGGAATTTGAACCTTGTAATATTTCGGGCTTTTGTGGTACAATCGTTGAAATGGCATCGTATATGAGACTCGTATATTGGTAGTACTATTTTGACCTTAATATGCAATGGACGATTAATATCTGGACCTCCATGGACTTGATTTTATTTACCATTCTCGAATGTATTTCCCCTGTCGATCTCATCGCAAACGATCTATATTGCGGACTCGACAGCGATCTTCGACATTATTGTACACAGTTGGTTTCTTCAACTGTGTGCCCAGAATTATCGCACTCGAGTGTCCATCATTACCCGTCTGTGTAACTTTGACCACATCACCCACGGGTAAACTTGGCGCCTCTTCGAGCCGCCGCGTGGTCAAACGAAACGCGTGTGGGGTGCTCAAGCGTGCACTGGAATCCTCCGCTAGGAATGCAGTGACAAGACGTGATGATTACAGGCCGTCCGGCCCCCATTTATTACAGCGGCCATTTAACCGTTGTGTCTCTTCAACCTTTCGATCGCGCCCCAGTATTGCAAGAAGCACACCCACGATGACAAATACAGAGAGGGTATCCTGCACGGCTCCAATGGCGCTCCCAGCGGCTGCCGATGACGAGCGGCAGTTCACCATGCATGCCGTAGTGGACACCCACAGAAGGTTCACAGAGCTCTCGGTGGTGTACACCAACAACCCGATCTGGGTGGAGAACTCCATCCACACTATGGAGCTGTTGCTTGCTGCGGAGAAGTACAAGGTGGTCGGGTTCGACCTCGAGTACACCCGCGCTCGTGTCGGGTCTTGTCACAAGGTCGCCGTTGCCTAGATGTGCGTGCACAATCACGTCCTCGTCTACCACTACTACCTGGCCACAAGGCCTTGCGAGCGTTTCGCCAGGTTTGTTAACAGCCCCCACTACATGTTCGCTACGGTGGACATCACCAACGATGTAAAGGTGCTCAAGAATTCAAGCATTGCCTGCCAGAATCTTGTCGACATCCAGGGCCAATACAAGATCTTGGGCAGCAAGAAGCATGAGAAGGACTGACTGGTTCACCTCGCCGAGGCCATCATCGACCCCTACTACAGAGACATGAAGGATTCCTGCAACAAGGACAAGCGTGCCTGGCACTTGGCCTGGATGGAGAAACTCGATGAAGCTCATGTCGTGTACGCGGTCAAGGTGGCGTACACAAGCTACGAGATGTACAGGCGGATGTTGACATGAGGAAGTGCCTCCTTCTTCCCCAAAACGGCCAGGGATCCAACCGGAAGTAGAGCAATGGCAAGCATCGTCACAACAAGAAGTAGATGATTAGATGATCGTTTCTCCTAGTTTAGTATGCATGTAATTGTTTACTTTAGTGCGTGTAGTCACTTATGTAATTGGATGTTTAATTTGGTTATGCAATCATGTTCTTATAAGTATATATGTTGTTGTTGTGTAGACAGAGCATAGATGTTGTGCGGACAGAGCAAATCACATCGCCCACGGGCCAAACTAGGGAACCCGTCGGTGATGATTTCATCAATCACTGACAATTGTATACCAGCAAGCGTTTGCCCACAATTCACACGATTTATTAGCAAGAATCGTCTGTGTTGTTATATGTCTTCCCACACATTTCCCATTACTGACCTGTTTGCCGCTGATACGTCCAATTTGCATCATGATTTCCTACTATTATTTATAATGTTTTTGATCATTATTTCACTTTATGATGCAACTCTTATGCCTTTTCTCTCTTAATTTGCAAGATTTATATGAAGAGGGAGAATACCGGCAGCTGGAATTCTGGACCTGAAATAGCTACAGCAGAGATACCTATTCTACAGAGCTCCAATTGACTTGAAATTTCACGGAGATTTTTTATTGAATACATAAAAAAATACTGGAAAGGAGAAATAATGGAGGGGACCCACCAGTTGCCCACAAGGCAACAGGGCCCACCCCCCCTGGGCGCGCCCTGATGCCTTGTGGGGCCCCTGGCTGGCCTCTGGCCCCCTCCTTCTGCTATATAAGGTCTTTTGCCCTAAAAAATACTAGAGAAGACTTTCGGGATGAAGCGCCGCCGTCTCGAGGCGGAACCTGGGCAGGAGCTATTTTGCTCTCCGGCGAAGCGATTCCGCCGGGGATACTTCCCTCCGGGAGGGGGAAATCGAAGCCATCGACATCACCAACGATCCTCTCATCGTGGGAGGACCAATCTTCATCAACATCTTCACCGGCACCATCTCATCTCAAACCCTAGTTCATCTCTTGTGTTCAATCTTTGTCTCAAAACCTCAGATTGGTACCTGTGGGTTGCTAGTAGTGTTGATTACATCTTGTAGTTGATGCTAGTTGGTTTATTTGGTGGAAGATTATATGTTCAGATCCTTAATGATATTCAATACCCCTCTAATCTTGAACATGAATATGATTTGTGAGTAGTTACTTTTGTTCTTGAGGACATGGGAGAAGTCTTGTCATAAGTAATCATGTGAATTTGGTATTCGTTCGATATTTTGATGATATGTATGTTGTTGCTTCCTTTAGTGGTGTCGTGTGAACGTCGACTACATGACACTTCACCATCTTTGGGCCTAAGAGAAGGCATTGTGGAGTAGTAATTAGATGATGGGTTGCTAGAGTGACAGAAGCTTAAACCCTAGTTTATGCGCTATTCCATAAGGGGCTGATTTGGATCCATATGTTTCATGCTATGGTTAGAGTTATCTTAATTCTTATTTCGTAGTTGCGGATGCTTGCGAGAGGGGGTAATCATAAGTGGGAGGCTTGTTCAAGTAAGAACAGCACCCAAGCACCGGTCCACCCACATATCAAATTATCAAAGTAGCGAACGTGAATCAAACAAACATGATGAAAGTGACTAGATGAAATTCCCATGTGTCCTCGAGAACGCTTTGCTTATTATACGAGTTCGTTCTGGCTTGTAATTTGCTATAAAAAGGATTGGGCCACCTTTCTGCACCTTTGTTACCATTACTACTTGTTACTTGTTACGAATTACTTTGCTACCAAACTATCTGTTACCGATAATTTCAGTGCTTGCAGAGAATACCTTGCTGAAAACCGCTTGTCATTTCCTTCTGCTACTCGTTGGGTTCGACACTCTTACTTATCAAAAGGACTACGATTGATCCCCTATACTTGTGGGTCATCAAGACTCTTTTCTGGTGCCGTTGCCGGGGAGTGAAGCACCTTTCGTAAGTGGAATTTGGTATGGAAACATTTATATTACGTGCTGAAATTTACTGTCACTTGTCACTATGGAAAGTAATCCTTTGAGGGGCTTGTTCATGGTATCTTCACCTCAACCGGAAGCATTGAGAGTTACTCCTCAACCTACTGAACCTACTGAAAATATTTATTATGAAATTCCTTCGGGTATGATAGAGAAACTGCTAGCTAATCCTTATGCAGGAGATGGAATGGTGCATCCTGATATGCACTTGATATATGTGGATGAAATTTGTGGATTGTTTAAGCTTGCAGGTTTATCCGGAGATGGAGTTAAGAAGAAAGTATTCCCTTTATCTTTGGGAGGAAAGGCATTAACATGGTATAGGCTATGTGATGATACTGAAACATGGGATTGGAACCGGTTGAAGCTGGAATTTCACCAGAAATTTTATCCTATGCATTTGGTTCATCGTGATCGGAATTATATATATAATTTTTGGCCTCGTGAAGGAGAAAGTATCACTCAAGCATGGGGGAGGCTTAAGTATATGTTGCATACATGCCCCAATCATGAGCTCTCAAGAGAAATAATTATTCAAAACTTTTATGCTCGGCTTTCTCATAATGATCAATCCATGCTCGATACTTCTTCAGCTGGTTCCTTTATGAAGAGAACTATTGAATTCAGATGGGATCTTCTGGAAAGAATTAAACATAACTCTGAAGATTGGGAAATCGACAAAGGTAAAGTGTCAGGTATAAATCTTGAGTTTGATTGTGTTAAATCTTTTATGGAAACTGATACTTTTCATAAGTTTAGTACTAAATATGGACTTGACTCGGAGATAGTAGCTACCTTTTGTGAATCTTTTGCTGCTCATGTTGATCTCCCTAAAGAGAAATGGTTTAAATATCATCCACCTATCGAATTAAATGAAGAACATGTTAGTGTTAAAGAAGAAACAATTGTTTACAATGTTGATCCAGTTGTGCCCACTGCTTATATTGAGAAACCTCCTTTCCCTGTTAGGATTAAGGAACATGCTAAAGCTTCAACTGTGGTTAATAAAAGTAATATAAGAACACCTAGACCCTCTGAACAAATTAAAGTTGAACCTAATATTGCAATGGTTAAAGATATTTTGGTTGATGATATTGATGGGCATGTTATTTATTTTTGTGATGAAGCTGCTAGAATTGCTAAACCTGTTAGAAATGAACGAGATATGCTAGATAAGAACAAGCATGTAGTTGGCATGCCTGTTGTTTCTGTTAAGATTGGATATCATTGCTATCATATTTTATGTGATATGGGTGCTAGTGTGAGTGCTATTCCGTTTTCTTTATATCAAGAAGTAATGCATGATATTTCACCTGTTGAGATTGAAGAAATTGATGTTACTATTAAGCTTGCAAACAGAGATACTATTACACCACTTGGGATTGTTAGAGATGTTAAAGTCTTGTGTGGTAAAATCAAATACCCTACTGATTTCCTTGTACTTGGTTCACAACAAGATAAATTTTTTCCCATTATATTTGGTAGACCTTTCTTGAATACCGTTAATGCTGAAATTGATTGTGTTAAAGAGAAGGTTAGAGTTAAGTTTGGTGATGTATCTCATGAATTTAATTTCTCTAAGTTTAGTAGACAACTTCATGATAAAGAATTACCCAATAAAGATGAAATTATAAGTCTTGCTTCTATTGTTGTTCCTCCTACTGATCCTTTAGAACAATATTTGCTAGACCATGAGAATGATATGCATATCAATGAAAGAAATGAAATAGATGAGCTGTTCTTTAAACAAGCACCTATCCTTAAACATAATTTGCCTATTGAAACTTTGGGAGATCCTCTTCCACTGAAGGGTGATCCTATGTTTGAATTAAAGCAATTACCTGATACGCTTAAGTATGCTTATCTTGATGAAAAGAAGATATATCATGTTATTATTAGTGCTAACCTTTCAGAGCATGAAGAAAAGAGATTGCTTAAAACTCTGAAGAAGCACCGTGCTGCTATTGGATATACTCTCGATGATCTTAAGGGCATTAGTCCCACCTTATGTCAGCATAAAATTCATATGGAGCCAGATGCTAAACCCGTTGTTTTTCATCAAAGAAGGTTGAATCCTAAAATGAAGGATGTGGTAAGAACTGAAATATTAAAGCTTCTTGAGGCAGGTATAATTTATCACATAACTGATAGTAGATGGGTAAGTCCTGTTCATTGTGTTCCTAAGAAAGGAGGTATTACCGTTGTTCCTAATGATAAAAATGAACTTATTCCACAAAGAATTGTAACTGGTTATATGATGGTAATTGACTTTAGAAAATTAAACAAAGCTACTAGGAAAGATCATTACCCCTTGCCTTTTATTGATCAAATGTTAGAAAGATTATCTAAGCATACACACTTTTGCTTCCTAGATGGTTATTCTGGTTTTTCGCAAATACCTGTTTCACCTGAAGATCAAGAGAAAATCACCTTTACTTGTCCTTTTGGAACTTATGCTTATCGTCGTATACCTTTTGGTTTATGTAATGCACCTGCTACCTTTCAAAGATGTATGACTGCTATATTCTCTGACTTTTTTGAAAAGATTGTTGAGGTTTTCATGGATGATTTCTCCGTTTACAGAACTTCTTTTGATGATTGCTTGAGCAACCTTGATCGAGTTTTGCAGAGATGTGAAGAAACTAATCTTGTCTTGAACTGGGAGAAGTTCCACTTTATGGTGAATGAAGGTATAGTCCTTGGGCATAAAATTTCTGAAAGAGGTATTGAAGTTGATAAAGCTAAAGTTGATGCAATTGAGAAAATGCCATGCCCTAAAGATATCAAAGGTATAAGAAGTTTCCTCGGTCATGCTGGTTTCTATAGAAGGTTTATAAAAGACTTCTCTAAAATTTCTAGGCCTCTTACAAATCTCTTGCAAAAATATGTTCCTTTTGTTTTTGATGATGATTATGTAGAAGCCTTTGAAATACTTAAGAAAGCCTTAATTTCTGCACCTATTGTTCAACCACCTGATTGGAACCTACCCTTTGAAATTATGTGTGATGCTAGTGATTATGATGTTGGTGCTGTTCTAGGACAAAGAGTTGATAAGAAATTGAATGTTATTCATTATGCTAGTAAAACTCTAGACAGTGCTCAAAGAAATTATGCTACTACTAAAAAAGAATTTTTAGCAGTTGTATTTGCATGTGATAAATTCAGATCTTATATTGTTGATTCCAAAGTTACTATGCACACTGATCATGCTGCTATTAAATACCTTATGGAAAATAAAGATGCTAAACCTAGACTTATTAGGTGGGTTCTTTTGCTACAAGAATTTGATTTGCATATTACTGAAAGAAAGGGAGCTGAGAATCCATGGCTGATAATTTGTCTAGAATGAAAAATGTTCTTGATGACCCACTTCCTATTAATGATGATTTCCCTGATGAACAATTAGCTGTGATAAATGCTTCTTTTAACACTCCTTGGTATGCAGACTATGCTAATTACATTGTTGCTAAATATATACCACCTAGTTTCACAAACCAACAAAAGAAAAAAGTTTTTCTTTGATTTAAGACATTACTTTTGGGATGACCCACATTTATATAAAGGAGTAGATGGTATTATTAGACGTTGTATACCTGAGCATGAACAGGAACAAATCCTACGAAAGTGTCACTCCGAGGCATACGGATGACACCATGCGGGAGACAGAACTGCACACAAGGTATTGCAATCTGGTTTTTATTGGCCTACTCTCTTCAAAGATGCATGTAAGTTTGTCCTTTCTTGTGATGAATGTCAAAGAATTAGTAATGTTGGTAGACGTCAGGAAATGCCTATGAATTATTCACTTGTTATTGAACCATTTGATGTTTGGGGTTTTGACTATATGGGACCTTTTCCTAAATCCAACGGGTATACTCATATTTTAGTTGTTGTTGATTACGTTACTAAGTGGGTAGAAGATATTCCAACTAGTAGTGCTGATCATAACACTTCTATTAAAATGCTTAAAGAAGTTATATTTCCGAGGTTTGGAGTCCCTAGATACTTGATGACTGAAGGTGGCTCACATTTTATTCATGGTGCTTTCCGTAAATTGCTTGCTAAATATGATGTTAATCATAGAATTGCATCTCCTTATCATCCTCAGTCTAATGGTCAAGTTGAATTGAGTAATAGAGAAATAAAATTAATTTTGCAAAAGACGTTAATAGATCTAGAAAGAATTGGTCTAAGAAACTTGATGATGCATTATGGGCTTACAGAACTGCTTATAAAAATCCTATGGGTATGTCTCCCTACAAAATGGTCTATGGAAAAGCATGTCATTTACCTCTTGAGTTAGAACATAAAGCATATTGGGCAATAAAAGAACTTAACTATGATTTTAAACTTGCCGGTGAAAAGAGGTTATTTGATATTAGCTCTCTAGATGAATGGAGAACCCAAGCCTACGAAAATGCTAAGTTATTTAAAGAAAAGGTCAAAAGATGGCATGATAAAAGAATTCAAAAATGGGAATTTAAAGTGGGTGAGCAAGTTCTATTGTACAACTCTCGTTTCAGATTTTTTGCAGGAAAACTTCTCTCCAAATGGGAAGGACCATATATTATCGAAGAAGTTTACCGCTCCGGAGCCATCAAAATAAACAACTCTGAAGGCAATAATCCGAGAGTGGTGAATGGACAAAGAATTAAGCACTATATTTCAGGTACTCCCATTATTGTTGAAACTAATATTATTCAGACAATAACATTGAAGGAACACATCAAAGAGTCCTTCCGAAATGCTTCAGAACCCTGAAAAGAGGTAGGTATGTGATACGGTAAGTAAACCGACTCCAAAAATTCCATAAAAATTATTTCTGTCCGTTTTGGAATATTAGAAAAATTACAAAAATATGGAACAGCCGAGGGGACCCACGAGTCGCCCACAAGGCAACAGGGCGCGACCCCCCCTGGGGCGCGCCGTGATGCCTTGTGGGCCCCTTGTGTGCCCTCCCGACTCCGTTTTCCTCTCGTATGCTTGTTTTGCAAGATAAAAATTGTTTATATATACTCACGGGTGTTTTCACCACCGCATCGCAAGTTTTCTCTATGTTCTTGTTTCGGGCTGTTTTCTGACAGATCTAGATCATCATGGCGTCTCCAAGCTCATCCAAGGACAAGTTTTACGAGAAGGTCATCAACCCGTACCTACCAGAGGTGATGAAGCACCCTCAGGCCATCGAGATGCGTGAGGGGATTCTCCACATCCGGGACGTGCAAGGACCTAAGAAGACCGGGAGCGAGAAGGCCAGGCTGGAAGCAGTGGAACAGGAGATCTTCAAGTGCCAAGGGATGGTGGAGCGCCGACTTAGTGCTAACCACTCCATGATCACGGAGTTCATCCATGAGCACAAGGTGGACGGCAAGAATATTGGGGGCGTCATCTTCAAGCTCAATGACCGGATTGATTATCTTCAAGCCCAAATCTATGATCTACAAAATCAAAATTTTGAGTATGAGGCCAAGTTCAAATGTATGAGTTTAGCTGCAAATTCTAGGACTCCGGAAACACGTTCGTCCTTTTATGATGGAGAACCTATGCCTTGGAAGACAGAGGACAAGCCTATCACTTCATCACCACCATTACCGAGGAAGGAGACATGAGTACATGGGTATGGGCACCACCCTTGGCTTGTGCCAAGCTTGGGGGAGGTGCCCCGGTATCGTATCACCATCACCTTTTATCATCATTATCTATCTTAGTTCGATCCTTAGTTATTTCATGATTTAGAAGAATAAAGTTTTAGTATGATCTAGTTTCGAGTGTTTGCTTTGTGGTCTATCTATCTATGTAATTGTGTGTGGAAGTTATATAATAAAGAGTAGTTTGAGTTGAGTGTTTTGCTTTTGCTGATCCAATCTTGGAAATAAAATAAAGAGAATAAAAAGTAAGATCATATGCTAATCCCATGGGGAGTGATGACTTCACATAAAAGAAGTATAATTGATAAAACTTGTTGGAAGTTGACAAACATAGTATTGGTCATTGTTGCAATTCATGAAAAAGTAATAAGGGAAGAGAGGTCTCACATATAAATACACTATCTTGGACATCTTTTATGATTGTGAGCCCCATTAAATATTCTATGTCAATTAGTCGACGTTGGACAAGGAAGACAACGTAATGAGTTATGTTCGCTTATATTCACATAGAAGTTATATTGTTTTGGATCCTCTAACATGTGGTGCTTGCCCCCTATCTCTTGCTAGCCAAAAATTCTGTACTAAGTAGAGATACTACTTGTGCATCCAAAAAACCCTTAAACCCAGTTTCATGTCATGAGAGTCCACTATATCTACCTATGGATTGAATAAGATCCTTCAAGTAAGTTGTCATCGGTGCAAAGCAATAAAAATTGCTCCTAAATATGTATGATCTTTTATTGTAAGGGAAAATAAGCTTTGTACGATCTTGTGATGGTGAAGAAATAAAAGTGATAGACTGCATAATAAAGGTCGCTATCACAAGGGGCAATATAAAGTGACGTTCCTTTACATTAAGAGCTTGCACATCCAAAAACAAAAAGCGCATGACAACCTCTGCGTCCCTCTGTGAAGGGCCTATCTTTTACTTTATGTATTTACTTTCATGCAAGAGTCAATAGTATTCTCCTCTATTCCGTTTTTATTTTCTCTCTTGGCAAGCATCATGTGGTGGGGATTGATCCAGGCATATATATCCCGTTGGATGTAGGTGATCATGAGTTATTATTGTTGACATTACCCTTGAGGTAAATACTTTGGGAGGCGAAATTATAAACCCCTATCTTTCTATGTGTCTGACTGAAACTTTTGCTCCATAAGTATGCCGTGAGTGTCAGCAATCATAGAAGACTAAATGATAGTTGAGTATGTGAACTTGATAAACAAAGCTCTTACATAGACTCTTACTGATAATATGATGAATTGCAATTGCTTCAGTGACTGAGATCATAGTTTGTTAGTTTACAATTTGGTTTATGGTTCATACTTTAACTTGTGATTGAATTGTTACTTTTTCATGAGAAGTTTTATGATGATATATTGTTGTTATAATGAAGATCATGATGCTTTCATGTCCATATTTTATTATTATCGACACCTCTCTCTCTAAACATGTGGTCATGATTATCGATTTCGGCTTTCGCTTGAGGACAAGCGAGGTCAAAGCTTGGGGGAGTTGATACATCCAATTTGCATCATGATTTCCTACTGTTATTTATAATGTTTTTGATCATTATTTCACTTTATGATGCAACTCTTATGCCTTTTCTCTCTTAATTTGCAAGATTTATATGAAGAGGGAGAATACCGGCAGCTGGAATTCTGGACCTGAAATAGCTACAGCAGAGATACCTAATCTACCCACCAGTTGCCCACAAGGCAATAGGGCGCGGCCCCCCTGGGCGCGCCCTGATGCCTTGTGGGGCCCCTGGCAGGCCTCTGGCCCCCTCCTTCTGCTATATAAGGTCTTTTGCCCTAAAAAATACCAGAGAAGACTTTTGGGACGAAGCGCCGCCGTCTCGAGGCGGAACCTGGGCAGGAGCTATTTTGCTCTCCGGCGGAGCGATTCCGCCGGTGATACTTCCCTCCGGGAGGGGGAAATCGAAGCCATCGACATCACCAATGATCCTCTCATCGTGGGAGGACCAATCTTCATCAACATCTTCACCAGCACCATCTCATCTCAAACCCTAGTTCATCTCTTGTATTCAATCTTTGTCTCAAAACCTCAGATTGGTACCTGTGGGTTGCTAGTAGTGTTGATTACATCTTTTAGTTGATGCTAGTTGGTTTATTTGGTGGAAGATTATATGTTCAGATCCTTAATGATATTCAATACCCCTATGATCTTGAACATGAATATGATTTGTGAGTAGTTACTTTTGTTCTTGAGGACATGGGAGAAGTCTTGTCATAAGTAATCATGTGAATTTGGTATTCGTTCGATATTTTGATGATATGTATGTTGTTGCTTCCTTTAGTGGTGTCGTGTGAACGTCGACTACATGACACTTCACCATCTTTGGGCCTAAGGGAAGGCATTGTGGTGTAGTAATTAGATGATGGGTTGCTAGAGTGACAGAAGCTTAAACCCTAGTTTATGCGCTATTCCGTAAGGGGCTGATTTGGATCCATATGTTTCATGCTATGGTTAGAGTTATCTTAATTCTTCTTTCGTAGTTGCGGACGCTTGCGAGAGGGGGTAATCATAAGTGGGAGGCTTGTTCACGTAAGAACAGCACCCAAGCACCGGTCCACTCACATATCAAATTATCAAAGTAGCGAACGCGAATCAAATAAACAGGATGAAAGTGACTAGATGAAATTCCCATGTGTCCTCGAGAACGCTTTGCTTATTATACGAGTTCGTTCTGGCTTGTCCTTTGCTATAAAAAGCATTGGGCCACCTTGCTGCACCTTTGTTACCGTTACTACTTGTTACTTGTTTCAAATTACTTTGCTACCAAACTATCTGTTACCGATAATTTCAGTGCTTGCAGAGAATACCTTGCTGAAAACCGCTTGTCATTTCCTTCTGCTCCTCATTGGGTTCGACACTCTTACTTATCGAAAGGACTACGATTGATCCCCTATACTTGTGGGTCATCAGCCGCGTATCACACACATCTTGTTAAGTTGAACCGTTTCTGTTGTGTTGGGTAATCGCAAACAGTTCATCCGAGTGAACTGTATGCCATCTATCGCACACACCTTGATCTGGCTGACCGTTTCTGTTGTGTTGGGTAATCACAAACAGTTCATCCGAGTGAACTGTATGCCGTATATCGCACACACCTTGATCTGGCTGACCGTTTTTGTTGTTTTGGCTCATCGCAAACAGTTCATATGGATCAACTGTATGCCACGTATCGCACACGCGGCTCTAATCTGAATCATGCTTGATGTCTCCACCATCGCACACAGTTCGTCTTATTGGTGACGGTTTTATTACGATACCGTTTGCGATTCATGCATCGCACACAGTTTGGTCGAAGGGTCTCTGAAACATGTGTCGCGTTAGCAGTCGCCTGCAGTAGTGTTGCATGACATCTTTTGTCCTACCCTCCCGTGGTAGCGGGGCCCATAAGAAAACTAAGGGATATTAAGGCCTCCTTTTAATAGAGAACCGGAACAAAGCATTAACACATGGTGAATATATGAACTCCTCGAATTACAGTCATCCACGGAGAGTATCCCAAACAATTGTCACTATGGGTCTACGGATCAGAACAATAATAAGTGCACATAACTAGCAGATAGGATCAAGAACTCAAATATATTCATGAAAACATAGAGGGTTCAGATCTGAAATCATGGCACTCGGGCCCTAGTGACAATCATTAAGCATAGCAAAGTCATAGCAACATCAATCTCAGAACATAGTGGATACTAGGGATCAAGCCCTAACAAATTACTCGATTACATGACAAATCACATCCAACTCCATCACCGTCCAGCAAGCCTACAGAGGGATTACTCACACCCGGTGGTGAGCATCATGAAATTGTTGATGGAGAAGGGTTGATGATGACGACGGCGACGAATCCCCCTCTCTGGAGCCCCGAACGGACTCCAGATCAGCCTTCCCGATGAAGAACCGGAGGTGGCAGCGGCTCCGTATCGTAAAATGTGATGAAACTTTCTCTCTGATTTTTTTCTCCGTGAGACGGTGCTTATAGAGTTGGAATTTGGGCAAACGGAGGCCTGTGGGGCCCACAAGCTCACAGGGCGCGCACTAGGGGGGTGGGCACGCCCCCTGAGCTTGTGGCTCCTGGGTGGACCCCCTCTAGTAGTTCTCTTCGCAAATAATTTTTATATATTCTGGAAATATTCTCCGTAAATTTTCAACTCAATCCGAGAACTTTTATTTCTGCATAAAAACAACACCATGGTAGTTCTGCTGAAAACAGTGTCAGTCCGGGTTTATTTCATTCAAATCATGCAAATTAGAGTCCAAAACAAGAGCAAAAGTGTTTGGAAAAGTAGATACATTTGGGACGTATCAGGTATGTTCTCTTTGTCATTTGTCAACGGCCGACCGTGCACAGCCCCGAGAACCTTCCCCACGGAGTAGCCATAGCCATGGCCGCAGCTTGCCCGCATCGCCGGATCTGATTCCGGCGCCGACCAGCGGCCGACGGTGGTGCACGTCCGCCACGGCACCAGCATTATTTCTCTACCTGCATTGTCCCTCCAGGCCAACATACCGCACGCAGAGCTGCCGCCCCACACCCCGTCCCCACCATCTGGATTTGCTCTGTCGTCGAAGATTTCCACTGACAGCCGCGCGGCATTTATTAGTAAGCTCTCGGATCCTGATCCGCCTTATTCAAGCGCTTCTAAACCCTTTCCCTTAATCTCGTCTGAACACCTAATTTCAGGGGCGAGGGTGGCGATTCGATCATGTCTTGGCCACGCTCACCTACACCAGATTGGAGGAGGTTCAGGTAGTTAGCGCTCACGGCCTATCTGAATGATCCCTTGTTTAATTTCTAGTGTTAATTGACTTTTGGATGGATTATTACAGTTTAACAGGCAGGCTGATGATCCTTGGTATATTGCATACCAAGATGAGTCAATCTAGTGGGGTAGAGAGAAGATGGCATTGGAGGAGGCGGTGGCTAATTTGGGTGTTGAATTAGCCAGTAAAAACAGATTGATTGTTGAGCTAAAGCGTACTATTGTCGAAGAAAGGAGAATTGCTCGCAACGATAAGTTGAAACTAGACACTAATCTGGCCATATTTGATCATGTGGTAGAGGATCTGCAAATGGATGGAGAGGAGAAAGCAAGAGTCATACAAGGACTTGAAGTGAAGGCAGAGGAGAAAAACAGATACATGGTGGCACTTACCATAGTTGTCATCTCTTTACTAGCTATTTACTATGTAGTTAAGGTAAATTGAAATAAAATAATGTAGAGATCTCAAAATATGATGGGTTGTTGAGCAAGTTTGTACCCCTGGAATCTGGGCAAGATGTGACATCTTGTTAACCCCATGGAATTTAGTCCACATGATATGCATCTTTGTTTGTAAAAGTTCCAGGCAAAAGATGTCATTTCTTTTTATTAGGCGTTCACACGATATCCAATTTCAATACAAATCATATGCTATTTGGTGTCTACAAATTGGAAATTTAAGGAATTGAAAACATCGTGGTCTGTGAACTGGTCCACTTCAAATTAGCCTTGCATCCAAATGCTTAGGGATCCCAAATGTTTATTACACCAGCATGTTCAAGACAGCAGCTTGACAAACATAGCAAATAATGCTACTACTAAAACACATTTCAGCACAAATTTCTCTCCCTCTAATTTCTTCTGCTTAACCCTAAGCTGGTTAATAGCAGTAGAATTTTCAGCATCTTTCTTTAATAACACCTCAATTTGCATATCCTTCCTCTTGATCAAATCATCTGTCCAAGCCTTCTTCTGCAGCAACTCATGATTCCATGCTTTGTAGGCCTATAATTCAGTAAGAACTCGGAGATCCTTTTCTCTTTTGAGCCGACGCACCATGTCACGCAAATCAATCAAGTGCTGCTTCAAGAACTCGGGCACTTCTGGATCAGCCCATTCGAAGAACTTACATCCACCAACCTATGATATTAACACTATTTAGAGTCAAGATTATATTTTCTCATTTAATGGCCAAAAAACTTGGGAAATGAGAAGAAATTGGAAATCACCCAAACTCTTGTGCAGCAGAAATATCTCCGTCCTGGGTTGGAATCGCTCCAAGAAATCCACCTGGAAGCCTTCTCATTGCACCAACATGGTTTATCTAGAAAATACTGCAGCGGCTTTTCTCTGTACGGTATTGGGGAAGAGAAGGAGGATTCCTCGTCGCTGTACCATGTAGTGTTGTTGACGTTAGAACTAGACATGTCCTAGCTTTATGCAGACTTATGAAATTAAACAAAAATGTCAATGGTCATAAAGCAGATCATGGACCGGCTCAATGTATAGTAGCGGTGGTGATAAACTAGCTCAATGTGCAGTGGCATTGGTGAAAAACTAGCACAATGTGCAGTGGCATTGGTGATAAAGTAGCTAAATGTGTAGTAGCAGTGGTGATAAACTAGCTCAATGTGTAGTAGCATTGGTGATAAAGTAGCTCAATGTGCAGTGGCATTGGTGATAAAGTAGCTCAATGTGCAGTGGCATTGGTGATAAACTAGCTCAACATGCAGTGGCATTGGTGATAAACTAGCTCATAAAACTAGGCATGTACTAAATGTAATCCCAAAATACTCTAACGTTCTTACCGGCGCAACGTCCCGCTCAGATCCGTGGAGATCCGCACCGCGGCACCCTGTCCGATCCGCCCAAATTTGTGCAGCCGACACAAAGCGGCGAGGAGGACGTCCTCGACGTGGTGGGTCGCGCATCGACGAGGTGTGAAGATAGGGGCGAGGGGAGGAGGAGGTCGAACTCGCCGTCGAGGTGGTGTTCCAGTGTTGTGCCAACCGAGATTTAGGGTTCGAGTAGAAAGGGGGGAAAGGGGGAAATGCAGCGGTAGGAGTGAGATTCAGTGGCTTATCTATTGGGGCCACCTGTCGCTTGTCCCTCTTCTGCCACTGCCAGGTGGGCCACGCCAATCAGGTCACCTCTCATGGATCGACTGTGTCTAACCTTAGCGCCTGATCCAAACCGTCCCCGAACAGCGATCCAACGGCTTCGATGGTGCAGGATTTTTAGGTTGGGTTTGAGGGGTTTTGAGAGGGTTTCAGTGGTTAGGGTTGAGCATAACTAATTTAAAAAAATCAAAAAATTATGAAACTTGCACACATCATCATTTTATGTTACTAAGTTGCTAGGAAAAATAATAAACCATGTCTACGGATATTTTCCTGAAATTCCCTTCACATAACTTAGCTATCACGAATAAGGTTGCATGGTTTTCAAGGGAAATGAGCTAGGGTTTAGGGTTAACCATAGAATAGTTTTTCCAAACGTTCCCATATTGGGCATGGACCCTGTATTTGCACACTAGACGTCAAGGATTTTTGTTGAGCTTAGTTAGAGATGGTCAAAAAATATTGGCTTGGAAATGGGGTTGTTTACCCTAGCTTTGGAGCTCATTTGGAGCACATTTTTCATGAATATGAGTTTTACTTCACAAAAGTGCTCGGATTGATCACCTAACGTGCATAAAAGTTGAGAATGCACTGAAACATCAGTACACATCAAAGTACAAATTTGAAATGTGCCTCAAATTTGAAAGTCGGCTCAAATTTGGAACATGGCACATAGTTTTCAAAGTACAACACACATCAAAATACAAGTAGCATTACATCACACAAATTGTTCCTAATCAAATACAAATTCAAACTCAAGTTCACATCATTTCAAAGTTCAAACTCAATTTCACATCATTTCAAAGTTCAAACTCAGATTCCAATCCTTTTCTGACTCCTCGTGTTTCTCGCTGGATTGACCACCTTGCTCCTTGTGTTCCTTGTTGGGTTATTGGGTGGCTTCACTGACTTTGTTCTTTTCGTCTTCACAACAGGTTCTGGCGGTGGAGGTGGTGAAGGAGTACTTCCAGGAATAGAACATGTGATGGCCAATGGGCAAACAGCTTCAGGTGCCACATGTTGAACTGCTCATTCTTCAGCTTTTAGCGCTTGGAAACCTTCGAAAGCCATTCTTTGAAAGTCATCATCAGATATGGCTTTAACAGTTGGTTCACCTTCAGTTGATGTCAAATCAAGTTGTGCTATGTTCCTTTTAGTCCCTTTCTTTGCCTTTGTTATATTCTTCTGTGTGCTTATCCTAGAGCTGTTCATAGAGAGACAACATTAAATTTTGTTTAAAAAAATAGAACAAATGCATAAAGAGAGGGCACACATACCAAGCTGTACTTGCAACCATTGATTGCTCAAGTGGCTCAAGTGGTGCTTGTTCTAGTTGTTCTACAGCTGCTAGTTCTTCTGCCTCTTCTTCTAGCGCTTCATGATCCTCTGCATTTTCGGCACCCCATTGATCATCCTCTCCAAATGATGGGTCCACTAGATTGGTACAAAGCCTAGCAATGTGCCCTAGTCCTCCACATCTTTTGCTCTTGCGCCTCCTACGTGTACCTCCCTTTGTACTTGCTCTTATCCTGTTCTTCCTCGGCCTTCCTGGTGGTCTAACTAAAACTGGAGCATGAAGCTTAAAACCTGGATCGATGATGGTCCACTGGTCTTTTCCCAACAATGCAGGCACGTTCTCAGCATATGCCGCCTTAAACTTCGCAACAGAGAAGTATTCAGACACATACTGATCAACCTCACCATCTTCACCCCCGATGAGTGTCATGAAAGACAGGACATGTATGCATGGCTACCCACGGATATGCCATTGCCTACAGCTGCATGTCTTGGTACTTAAATCCACTGGATACTTCCATTCCCTATTTTTTGTGTCATTATATGTTACCTCAGCCGCGTATGTTGTTCGTCTAATGCATTTCATCCTCAATCCTCTTGCCCTGGCATGCAATGACTTTATCATAGACGGGATTATGACATGGCCAACATATTGTGTATCTGCAATTCTTCTACACAAATCCATCTTTATCATGATCATCTGCCTAATCTTGTCAAATGCTTGCCACAACATAAGCCCTTTCACGGACTTAATTTTTGAATTGAAACACTCGGCAAGATTATTGGTCACATAGTCTACCTTGCATATTTCATTGAATTTGCTTCTCGACCACACCTTTTCATGATGTGCTTCCATGTATTCTCGCACATCAGAATTTTTAGCATACAAAACTCTCAAGTGGTGCTCATGCTTCCTCAAGCTGCAAGATGCTGGCCATAGGTTCTCATCATACACTTTACCCCTGAATTTCTTTGTAAAATTAGTAGCTAGGTGTCTCATATATTCCCTATACTCAACTCCAGGGAATACTACATCTACTGCAGTCTCTAAACCCTTGCAAGCATCTGTGTGTATAGCCAATCCTGGTGGCTACCCTATAATGTTGTGCAAATTCTTCAAAAACCACACCCAACTTTTCTCTGACTCCATCTCCAACACACCATATGCCACTGGGAAAAACCAGTTGTGTGCATCAACTGCACAAGCAGCTACTAGCCGTCCCCTAAATCTTCCATTCAAAGTTGTTGCATCCACAGTCAAATAAGGACTGCAACCGTCCAGAAACCCCTTCCAGCAAGCCTTGAAACAAACAAAAGCCCTCCTGAAACATTCCTTCTCAAATGTCTTCCCCCTAATTTTGTACTCCATAGTATGCTTGTCAAGCTCTACAACACTGCCTGGACTTGCCATCTCCATTTAAGCTTTGTAGGTGTACAACAAAGCAAAATTTTCATTCCACGGACCATTAATTCTGTCAAGAGCCATTTCCTTTGCATAGAAAATCCTCATGTACGATATGCTCATCTTATACTTCGCAAACAACAACTTGTGTAGTGTTGTAGGACCAAGTGTTGGTGTCTCTCTAAGCCAATCCATGATTGCATCTGCCACCCACCTAGTTTTTGCTAATTTTGTTGTTTGGGCCTTCCCCCTCCAGGTGGGCAAGTGTGCGCATGTGGGTTCAGTTTGACCTGAAATTCAATGAAACAAGTGTATCAATGAAAAGGGATCAAGCATTGCTGAAACTACTGTTGTGTGCAAAATTAAACACCTGAATATATTTACTTGTACGCATACGGGAGGCATGCAACCTCCACCTACACCTCTCATACGGACAGTGAACCGTCAACCTTCTGGGCTCACTCTTGTCAATATCAAAATCATTTTGAGTGAGAATGCAGTATGAAGTCAGTGCATTCCGATAGTCCATCATCGATTCGAATATTGTTCCTAGAGTAAGCTTTGGATTGTTCTTGTCCCACTCAATTGTTGGCATGTCCTCACCAGCGTATTCGTCTGGAACCCAACATGTCAGTGTTCTCCTCCTTCTCTTCATCATCAGTGTCATCAAATCTAGCAGGGCCGCTTGGCTCCTCCGGGTATTCATCTTGCATTGCTTGTTTGTTGAATTCATCAACCAATTCAGGGTACATCCTCTCATCCTCATCATCATTTCGAGGCACTGGCTCGTCAGGCTGTGCATCATCTTCTACATCCACTGCAGCAGTCGCCTGGCTTTCACTGCCAGTAGGTTTAGCCGGTCCGGACCTACGAGGAGTGCGGGGCCGATCACTATTAGCAGAGTTAGCAGCCGCGGCACCCTTTCCCTTTTCCCATTCTTTTGGGGGCCGGAGCACGTCGATTTGAATTTTACCGAAACGGCTGCCAGCATTCAAACCAAAAAGATTTTCTACATGTTGGTCGCAAGTTAGTGGCACAAATTTTTGCTCACTACTATCGAAATATTTCAGTTCAATAGCATCGGCTGGGCTCCAGGGATAATCAGAACAGAGGGATTTGCATAAATTTTCAAACAAAATAATTGTTTCTACCACCTTTGGATAGCAAAATCCAGACAAATGATGCGCTTTTGTACCTCGCAGGATGCTAGTTTCCATTCTAACTGCGAGCCGAAAGGCAAGCGCTCGATCAATCCTACAGTTAGGCATGCAATAATTCAGTCAGGCAGGCAACAATTCACGCGCCCATTAGTTAAATGCTAGGCATGTTATCGAGTTAGATCAGACATTGCAAGGGGTTCGAGGCTTACCCAGCTGGAATCCATGAGCTCTCTGCCACTCCTGGTTCGACCCAATCCTCCCCACGGTTTATGGGACGGGGGCCGATGTTCGACATTGCCCAAGCCTCTGCAGCTCAAGCTGCTGCCGCAGGTCCACCCTCCAGATCCCCTCGAGCCACTACAAGCCTGGGGCATGGAGCGCGGCGGATCAGTGCATCGTGGGCGAGGGTTCCTGTCGATCGCAGGCCAGATTGGGCGACGATGGTGGGCTAGTGGGTAGGTTTTTTTTGGTGGGGGGTACGTGCGGTATAGCCTTTCTTTGGTCGCCTCGCCGGCTATCGGTGGCGGCGGTGGCGGTTGTGTGGGGAACGGCTCGAGTATGGGCTGTTCGAAATGGGGTAAGAGAGAGAGAAGACAGCCGTCCACCTGCCTAGGCCCCACCTATAGTAAGTTGCCTCCACCCCACCTGTCAGGATATCGGGCGGCCCCACTAGTCAGGAGGAGACCCAAAAAAACTAGTCGGGAGGTAACGGTCAAAGGCTTTGATCGGACGGCAGTGCAACGTTCGGGCTTTTGTGAGTAGGTGGTGGAGGGGGGAGGGTAAAAGTGAGCAAAGTTGGTTGGCTTGGGCAAAACTGAGCACAGCTAAGGAACTAGGGGCACGAAAATAGAAATCCCATAAAACAAACATTTAATTTATCAAGCACAAAACCTGAATATACTAGGCTCAACTATGTGCACCAACAACTTATGCTAAGCAAGATAAACAACTATGTGATAGCAAGATATATAACATGAATCACCATGGCTATCACAAAGTAAGTGCATAAGTAAAGGCCTCGGGTAAGAGATAACCGAGGCACGCGGAGATGACGACGTATCCCGAAGTTCACACCCTTGCGGATGCTAATCTCCGTTAGAGCGGTGTGGAGGCACAATGCTCCCCGAAATGCCACTAAGGCCATCGTATTCTCCTCATGCCCTCGCACAATGCAAGGTGCCGTGATTCCACTAAGGGACCCTTGAGGGCGGTCACCGAACCCATACAATTGGCGACCCTTGGGGGTGGTCATAGAACCCATACAAATTGCTCAGGGCAATCTCCACAACTTAATTGGAGACCCCGAAGCTTGCCCGGAGCTTTACACCACAATGATTGAGCTCCGTCACACCACCAACCATCTAGGGCACAAGCTCTAGGGTGCCCAAGCACCCAAGAGTAATAAACTTCTCAACTTTCACTTCCACGTATCACCGATGCAACTAATACAACGGCAAGAACACACGAAGTGCTCAAGTCCCTCACTCTCAAATCCTACC
Organism: Elymus sibiricus; assembly: GCA_039707655.1. NCBI lineage: Eukaryota > Viridiplantae > Streptophyta > Magnoliopsida > Poales > Poaceae > Elymus > Elymus sibiricus. The sequence continues at coordinate 339,705,522 of CM077666.1, read as the reverse complement.
AAAGCAACGAAAGCTATGGAGGAATATGAGAGGAAGAACAAGGAGAACACAAAAGAACTCCAAGATCTAGATCCACAAGGCTCCCCTCACTAAGAGGAGAGATGGATTGGTGGAGAATGTAGATCTAGATCTCCTCTCTCTTTTCCCTGCAAAAGATGCAAGAATCATGGGAGGAATAGAGAGAAAGCAAGCTCCAAGAGGTCAACAATGGTGGGGGAAAACTTGCTCAAGAACGTTGGGAGCATTGGGGAAGAAGACCCCTTTATATAGTTGGAAGAGAAATCCAACCGTTATGTTCTGGAACTGCCTTAAGCGGTACTACCGCTCGAGGAAGCGGTACTACCGCTAAGTACAGGGTAGTCGCCGAGACCCACTGAGGACCAACACGGAACTGGCGTGGTAGTATTGCGGGAGCGGTACTACCACCTTAGATAAGCGGTACTACTGCGAATTAGCCGATGGGTAACAAGAACTTCCACGGTAGTGCGCGCGGTACTACCGCTAGGAGCAAGCGATACTACCGCAAATTACCAGAGGGCAACAGAGACCCTCGCGATAGTAGACGCGGTACAACTACGGAAGTACCGCACAAGCGGTACTACCGTAGGTGCCAGCAGTAGTACCACTTGGTAGATACCAGTAATGCCAGAACAGAACAGGAGAGTCAAGTAAGACCAAAACTGCCATAACTTCTGCAAACGAACTCCGAAATCAGCAAACTCAAGCTTGTTGGATAGATGACGACAAGCACTACCCAATAGCGAACTCAAGTTTGTTGGATATATTAAGAACTAGCAATGGAGAATAAATGCCAATAGTATAAGAAAGAGAACCTTCCCTAAATATGAACCGGCAAAATCTCCAACACCGAAAACGCAAAGATGATGCATACGAACTCCGTTTTCGATGAACTTGAGTTTGATAAGAAGACGAACACAAACTCTAAAACCTCACATAGAGAAAAACCAAATAAGAACCAAGAAAGATTATGCCAAGGATGCAATGATTTGAGCTCTCTACAAACGATATGATCAAGCTACTCACTCGAGAGCCCCCCTTGATACTACGGCAATCAATCCTATAACCCGGTCTCCCAACTAACACCATGAGACCGGTAAAATAGAAAACCTATCAAGGTCGAACATTTTCCTTGCGCATAATCCACTTGAGCTAGATGATGACGATCAAGCCCGCCTCAAGTTGGAACACCTTTCTTGTTAGCGCACGCTTGGTGAAGACTCGCAATTTTCCCCCTCATACTCCACTATGGGAGAGCCACTCTTAGGCACATCTTCACAAGACCATTATCACCAAATGGTTGGCAAGCTTCAAGCATATGATCTCTTCGTGATGCTCCTCTTGAACTTGCACACCGCAATCTTTGATGACGATCACCACTTGATGTCATCCTCCATGGATTATATGAGACCTTCTTTTTGATGCAAACCCATGGAAACAGACCTAACCCAACAAAGAAACCTCACAGAGAACATGGGTTAGTACACAAATAGTAATGGACAATGCTTACCATACCATGAGATCACATGATCCCACTCGGTACATCTTCTACACTTTGTGTGTTGATCAACTTGAATCCACTCTTAGCACTTAGTCTTAATCAACCTTGTATCATATCTTCTCTCTTCATTAAGATGATGTCTTGAAGGTAAACATGAATGTTCACACATGCTTCTTCTTCAAGACATGCTTGCAATAGGTTCAAACTTTCATAAGACCAATCTTTGGATAACTCCTTGAATAGCACCTTGGTCAACACATAATCTCCTTCTTATAACCTTGAAACCAGCATATGGTCGTCAAGAATGTCTATGGACAAACCTTAAAGCATAACTCAAAGCTACCATTAGTCCATAGGGATTGTCATCAATTACCAAAACCAAACATGGGGGCACCATGCTCTTTCAAACGAAATATGTGTGTTCCATTGTATTCCACAGTTGAAATGATTGCATCAGTCTTCTGGGGGAAGTACTATGACCCTCTTTTGTTGGAATCACCAAGGGAGAGGATCCCCACATGTATATACATTACTCAAAGGTGGCAAAAGGCCAAGAATTACAAGATCATGGCAAGCCGTGAGGAGAGGTATTATAAGAATTCGGCAGCCGAGTTATCAACAGTGAGAGCGAAAGAATATAAGAATTTAGTAGTTGAATTATCAATTAAACCACACATGTGACAAATATTTGCTTGAGAGGATTTTTAAAAAAATGGGTTGTATATTAATGAAGAAATAATAGAGTCATTACATTCACCCGAGGTCAGATGCGTACAAGACAACACTGAACCTAGGAGAACACCACCACACAACTCCCTACGTACCTAGCAACGCAAGCGCATAGGCAACCTCATTTACTTGTCTGCTGATTTTGCTCACCTTCAACGGTCTCCCTTCCAGCTTGAGTAATTTGAACTCCTGAATAATCCATCCAAAGGGGGATTTATCCCGTGATGGAGAATTTAGAGCGACAACAACCAAACTGCAGACAGTTTTCAAAACAAATCATACCCACCGAGTGCATAAGGCGAAGGCCTTTTTTTAACCTGTGAAAACAGCAGGAGAGGCTCCTACTGTTATTTTTTAATCAAAATAAGACTATACAAGGGTATTTACATAGCCATAGGGCCAAAGGCAATCAAAGCCAAAAAAGAAAGAAATTACATTACTAGGTTTGGTATGAAACTACCAACGAATACATAGTCCTCAGGTCTAACCCTGAGTTTGAGAATATGAAGATCACCTTTGAGGGCACTTCTCCAGTCCTGCAGGGAGGCCAAAATCTTATCAAAGTAGCATCATGACATCTTGGTAAAAAAAATCCAAGTTGATGCCAAGACAATGCCACCATTGTTCCTGATCACAGCTCCCCATGCTCCAGGCCTGATGTTTTCAGAAAAACTAGCATCCAAATACACCTTCTGCCATCCCTGCTCTGGTCTCTATCAGCGTTGTATCATAATACTCGTATTTGTTGTCATTGTCGGCTGGGACATCGACACTAGAGGATTTTGTTTATATTTTCAGTCAATCTTGCAGATGCTTGAGAGGATTTATTACTAGCAATGACCATTGAGTGATTTGCTTATTATAGGTTGCAGAAAAGTAAATGAGAGCAGCAAAATCCTAGTTGGGTCTATTAAACACCATTGTTCCGCTAACAATTTGTTTCCATTATTGTCGGTATCCTCGTTAATTTAACAATGTTGATGATTAGGAAAACAAGACCATCAACAATACATGAGCTAGTCTTAGAGGCGAGACTAATGATCTACTTGGTGTTTATTATTCCACACATGCAAATGGATTTTCCTCCAAACCTCGTTTATATGCAGATTCCAGAACCATTGCAATTATAGCACAAAAAATAAAAAATAATTACAAACATGAAAATAAATAATAACATTTATTAATTACGACATCGAATCTAGAAGATTAAGGATATTTCACTAGTCCCTTAAGTGATCGAAACATCAAGTTGAGTCATACGACATATGTCAAGCCATATACCCAATTCACCACAGCCGTATGATGGCTAAATGGCCGCTCAGGATTCTCAGACTTCAACATGGCCAAGTCAAGGAGCTATAGAAGCCTGACTTAGCCCTCCACGAGTCGTCCAATATTACTATACACTATGCTCCCTAATTTTAGAGGCCTCGCATTCAATTGAGGTCTTCAATTTCGAATTGACTCACCCGATTTTGACCTGGTCAACAATTTCTCAAGGAGCTCTCTCATTCAATGCTTTTAATTCAATATGCTCCTTAATTTTTGAGGTTTCATTCAATTGAGGTATTCAATTTTAGATTTGCTTCACGATTTTGATCGGCTCAACGATTTTTCAATCAATCGGCAGCAACTGGCATATAAAAACATATCAATCCCGCGCAACCCTCTCATCACCTAGAAAAAAGAAGCACTAACATGTGACACTGTAACACCGATACAGTCCATGTAGCCACCGACACAGAAAATGTCCCCCACATAAGTATGGTTTTTTTTTTTTTGAGAATCCCCACATAATTATGGGTTGATTAATAGATAAAAGACATTATAAAAATACCGCGAAAGCCCCACCAAAATACCGCATTATAAAAAAAATACTCCATCACATCCCCTACTCGCCAAACCAAATACTTCCTCGGTTTCAAAATATAAGGTGTATTATTTTTTAAAAAAAGTAAAAAAAATCTTTAATATTGACCAAGTTTAGAGCCAAATATTGACATCCACAATACTAAATAAACAAAATATGAAAAATTATTTCAAGATGAATCTGATTATACCAATTTGATATTATGAATATTGATATATTTATCTACAAATTTGATCAAACTTAAAGAGGTTTGATTTTTCAAAAAACTAATACACCTTATATATTTTAAAACAGAGTGGGTAAAGAATTTATGAAAATCCAACAATACCAACGGCGCAGCAAAGCGCGTCCAATCCTTCTAGTCTTAGATCAATCCTGGGCAATTCTTTCTTATCACATTTAAAGCCCTCGGCAAGTCATCCAATATTGGAGTCGGTGATCAACTCAGTAGCAGCGCCTATTCTTAATGATTGCTTTGATATTTATAAGGCAAATGATTGGTTACAGCTGACCGGCCGAACGTCTCGCCGGTCTCTCGCGAGCCACACGATGGAGATAGATCCTACGCACGCCACGCATCCTCGTTATCGTGGGACCACAGAAATATCCCCACTGACGCTCTTATCTATTCACCCGACGCCCAACGAGACCGGTTGGCGGTGATGCTGGAACCAGCAAGACGGCGAGTGCGACCCGCGCGACGCCACGAGGTTGCTGCAACCACGAGGCGGGGTGCTGGAACCGGCCATGAAGTTTGCTGGAATCGGGAGGAGACTTCTTCGACGATGAGGTTTTTGCTGCAACCGGCTAGCCTAGTGCTGGAACTAGCCAAACCAGTGTTGCAGCTGTCGACAGCTACCACCGGCGACGGCGGCCATTTTTGCTCAGCAATCGTGGGTGCTGCTACCGGCGGCAACAACTTTTTCTTTGATATTGAAGACGACAGAGGCACGGGATGCTGCAACCGGCACCCACTGGCGCCAGACGACGCGCGGCCTTGCCATCGGTGGCGAGCTGCGCCATGAACGACACATTCCCGGGGCACTGCAGACTAGTATTGAAGACGAAGGGGGAGGAAGAAGATGAACCGGGGGGGAGGGGGGAATCGGAGATATGCGTTTAGTTGGATCACATGACTTTGGCCTATTTATAATTATTTTGGCCATGTTATTTTTGAGCATTGTGTGCGAGAGACGACTCACGTGGCTCATTAACTAGCTAGCAGGGCTAGGGTTACTCATGGCCATGTTGAACCTCCAGATGTGTGGACGGAGAACCCTCCCTCTTTCATTCGTAGTTTTATTGTGGACTGATGGCATTCCCTCAAAAGAAAAAGAAAAAACCTAAAGGGGTGAGCAATTGGAGCACCATGAATCAATAGAAAAACACAAATAGAGGAATAAGAACATAAAATGAAAATAGATCATGCAAATCTGAGACCATGATAATCAAAGGCAAGTCATGAGAAGTATAAAAAAGACAACCTATTCTTTTCCTTTCTTTCTGAAACAAGGATAAGCCATGAGAAGTATAAAAAGAAGACAACCTATATTCTTTCTGAGCACCTCTATGTGCCTCCAACACCATACATGCTTTTATCATTCGGTATTCCTTCTGGGAAAATGAAGAAAAACCTCAACCCTCTTTTCAGCAGGGAAAAACATCGGTCTAAGCATGACAACTCCCACAGAGCTGAAGTTAACTAAAACATCTCGATTTGTTAAGCTAGACACAATCGTCCCATGGCAGTCGAGGTAGTTACCGAAACTCGTCACAAAATACAGCTTGATTCCCACTAGTTCTCAGCGCCGTGACAAACTTTGGTTGATGAGCCCTGTCATTAGCCCCTGCATTCCTCAAGCTTCTGCTGCAGCCTCACGTTGTGCCTTAACTACAAAACAGTGGGAATTTATGTCACAACAATACACATGGTAAATTTTAACAAGTTGACAATTCCTAATGTGGATTCCCAGAATACTTAAATGATGCACACTGCCACGTAAACGATACCGATATGGTCTCAGAAACATCAGCTGGGTCCCGATTCGTAGACAATAGTCTCTTTTTCTAAGCCCCGTAAATCATTCAGTATGCCTCATCAGAAGTGCAATGATGATGGCAACCAATACTTTCATGGTAAACATCATCAATTCATTTTGCTGATATGATGCACATTAAGGTTATACAATAACTAAAGATGAACTGAAAGTTTTGGGAACTGCTTTGGCGAAACTGAAGAAAGGGGACCCAACCAAAACCTACGAGTACCTATCGGCTACTTAGCAAAATAACTAGAAGGAAAAACCTTAAGCACATGAGTGTGTACTGAAAGCCAAATAATGTTGATGAACTAGAATAAGAAACATAACAAAACTTACACAATCAGCTATCTCTTCCTGTTTCAGAGGCGGAACTACTTCGTCTTCTTTCCAGCCAAGAGATTTCAGGAAAGCCATTTCTTCTGGACTAGGTTCATCTTCAGTAGGATATGATTCCTCTTCCCCAGCTACAATGGGCACAAACAACAAACCAGCATCGCCATAGCTGGAGTCTGCCTTTGCGGAACCATTATTTATATCTGCTGCCATAATGGCCAGAGTAGCTTCAGCCTTGTCTGCCTGAGGCGACATAGATCCATTTTCAGCATCAGCATGATCTGATAAAGAGTTGGTATCCTTGACAGCTGCAACCCCATGGAACCCACGATAAAAAACATCACGAGGTTCCAAAGATGCCTTGGTTTCCTCATTGTCAGAGAGGTGTCGCTGAGACCCATCACAAGAATTTGCATCCTCACAGGAACTACTTCCAGTTTCAATACACTTGATTCCAGCGTTAAACAAGGATAAATCAAGACACGGGTTCTTCTGTTCATCAATCAAGCTAGATGAGGACTCAATACCACTGCTTGAACCATTTAAAGACTTGCTCCGCAGCAACTCAAAGAATTTATGCTTGTCTTTTGCAATTGATTTTCTCTCACCAGATGGACCTTGTTGTAGATGCAAAGGGAGGCCATTTATGACACCTTTAAGCTTTTGGTTGACAAGGGGCTTTTTCAGTGGTTCCACTGAAGAAGATCGACCTAGAATAGGGCTTAAAGGAATGCTAGTGGAGTCTTTTGAGGTATTTGCAGCACCATTCTGCTCACGGGTCAGGACTTGAAAGGATCCTGGTTGAGATAGCTTGGCAACCTCAGATTTGACCTGAGTACGAACAGAGTTGTTGGAAGACTGTGCTGACAGTTGGGGTGCAGTTTTGATAGAACCATTAAAATCCCCAGCTCTTGCACCTTTCGTTTTTAACCTATCGGACAAAGTAGATACCTGCAAAGCATTAAGGAATAAGGGCAAACCAAAGTGTACTTTTTTCAGTACAAGGCAACACCACTCCATATCAACACACACACAAAAAAACACTCCATAAATAAGTGAAACAGAAAACCAGCCAGAAGCACATATAGAGGATTTACTTTATGCAACCTTCCCCAACATGTAGACATGCCTGAACAAACTACAGCGTATTATATCAATTGCATGCTTAATGATCAAATGCTGATCAAGTAATATACAAAAGGGAAGTTTCTGTCAGTTTTGCTGTGTGGTGGTGGTGGAATATTTGTTGTTATTATAGTATCAAAAGAATGTTTAGTAGTTAGCATATACTGACGAAATAAAATAGAACTATGGATCATAAGCAGTAATATTGACAAACTTATATAACATGGAAGGTCGAACACAAAAAAAATTGTGCACTTAAAAATCCTAATAATATAGTTCTCTTAATCTAAGTTCTTTGCAGGGAACATAACCTACATGTTCTTTGCGGGGAACATAATCTACATGCACAGTAATCCTAATAATTTCTTTCAGGTGTACATGAGCCAAACAAGTAAGAGAAACTACAAAACTCACACTACCAGTGAAGTCTTACATCAGACCAAACAGCTTCTATGTAATGAGTATTTCAACTGTTTTAACGATCAATACGATTCATAACTCAATGCTACAAGAATAGAAGTTTCTAACTTTTGAATCACTATTCCTTGTAAATTAGTTCAGAACCAAACTGCATATTTAAATAACGGGTGTAGAAAAATATAAAGGATGATAGATTTTTACAACAGAAAAACATATCTCTTAATCTCCAGCGCGTACGTTCAAACTATCAACTAATATATATCCATACTTACACCACATCATGAATTGCATTTACATAAATTATTATGCTATGAAGACACTCAGGTAACTGCCACATCAGCTTCATGGATACTTGCAGTTTGCAAAGAACATGAAGCGACTGAACCAGCTTATGACCATATCTTGTAAATATTATGAATATGATCACTAATAACGTGCGTAATTTAGGACCAGACAATTGTAAGGGACATTGATGAAGCAGATTCCTGACATAGAAACAAAATTGAATTGTTGATCCATGAATAACAGTCCAATACTTCTCCGTTCATAGCTGTACTACTTGATCATGCAAGACAAAGAAAGTTGAAATTATGTTTGTGATGATCTGTCTTTCAAAAGCAAAATTACAAACTAGACAGTGTATCTGAGAAATTGCACGATTTAAACACAACCATGGTAATCACACAAGATACAAACAACAAAACTAAACAATTGATCTCACAGCGAAGGCAATGTACAGAGTGCATACAGAATTTTTGTTTGATGAAGGCGTCAGAGGTCTTAGAATACACTGCCTCATAGTTCTTTCTTCAATCTTCTGAGCATCAATCGATAGCTGGGTAAAACAAAGATATTGCACACAAAACATTAATTAGATTAAGTGAATGGTACAAAATGAGTATGATTATAGACCAAAAGAAGTAAACAACACAAGATATCATATTCAATACATATTACATTACCTGAGGTGTGGTGGAAATTTTTAATGGAGTCTGCATTACTGTTTCAGCCATGCTTAATGCAGTCCCGCAGTTTGACACTTCAAGCTGCTGACTGGAACCAGCACGTGATGAAGCAGAAGAGGTCTGGGTATTGCTTGGCTCACTAAGTCCAGGGACTTCTGCTAGCACTGAGTTCCAGCCATCAGGCGCAGTAACCAATGGTATGCTCTGAATTGGGGAGCCAATTCCAGGAGATGGAACTCTAATTACATCATGTTTTCCATTGTTGTCCTCAGAACTAAGGTGTGGGAATTCTCGCTCAAAGGACATGCCACCAACATCCTTTCTAGATAGATTACCATTGTCCAAACTTACTCCAGATGCTCGATTCAATGTGTCCAACTTTGGACGAATACGATTAAGCCTACCGCTTTCGGGTCTGCATGAGTTAAAGGGCCCAAAGCCATCACGCAGTGGGTCACCTGCAAGACCCAATCTACTATCCCAATCACGGAAATCAGAATCCTTGTCACAACCCCTGTCCCTGTTGCTCCTTCCAAAACTAGCATACCCTCTTGACTTCACTGTGCCATCCCGGTCATGCCGTCTGGACACACTTGGGCCAGAACCCCTGTGTGAAGAGGACTGTTGGGAGCTCCGTTCACGGTCACGGCCTGAAGATCGGTTTCTTGATGAAGCACCCCTGTCTTGATCATCTAAAAGCATTCAAGTAACAGCTCATTAGCAAATATACATCGCGTGTGTAAGCTTAGAAGAACAGTCAACTAAACGAGATTCATAATATGATTAGCTAAACCATGCAGAGTTAAACCAAAGCAACCGAAAAGGCATGACAATAATTGTTAAAGGAACAATGGACAATGACCCTTACTACGTGCAAAGTACAAGAACAGTAAAATTTATAAGCATTAATGCAATATTACAGAATAAAAGGCTGCATCGTTAATGTAATACACTATACAGTATGATTGGTATCTCACATAACGGTCCCCTGGTACTACACATGTGACAACAAGCAACAAATGAGTTTACTAGACACATCAACAAAAGAAAATAATTTTAAAATAGCTATTTGTGACTACAAGAGTATGCAGCCATGCAAGCTTATGTGCCTTGAATCAATAATTACATTTACCACACCCATGGACAGCTAAAAATTGGTCTTGCACGGATGAAGTTTGATCTTGCACGGATGAAGCTTGGGACCTTGCGTCCTGGGCTCCTTGCAGCAGGCCAATCTAGTGCACACGGTTAACTCCCAGCGCCTCTCCACTGGACAAACCCCAATATACAACCCAAGACTTGTCTCCAGGCCAAAGCAAGTAATATGAAATGGTGCCTTGGACCTCTTGGTCATGAACTTTTCATTTCAGCATTTGTGTGATTGCATGCAGTGAGAATGCAGAGACATGGTGAAGTGAAGAATAAGTTTAGTTATTTATGTGTTTACTTTTACATACTATAATTTAATTCATTAACCATTTGCTTGGTTTAGTTATGCTAGTCTGCTAATCAGAACAAGTTATAGTACGAAATACCAGACCACATTTTGCTTCTAACCTAATATAGCTCTATTTCTGCTAGTACACTACAATAAACAAATACCATAGCAAGTTCAGTGAACATGCATGTTCCACTGCACCAAGGAAAGAAAATTGTCTATTGTTAAAAATGCTTTGCCTACCCCTTAAACTACTTAAACTAGAGGTATCAACTATGTATATATTTGTGTATGGAGAAGGGCATACATTCTATTCTACTATCTACTATATATGCAGGCAAGAAAGTCAAGCATTTAAGAATGATCAACAAAGCTTCAAGCCTGCAAGGCATGAGAAATAGTCACGATATATCAACTACACATCGTGCCTCTCCAAGCAATTTTAAGAGGTGATTCGGCCTAATCCTCCTGCACTCCCTAGTACATTTGGCATTACACGGACTGCTGATGCATTATGGCAACATGGCTAACCAACATGAACAAGTAAACATTCCCGTCCAAGAAAGTCTCTGAAGTCTGGACTGACTCCAGCGCAATAGCCCAATAACTACCATTAAATCATTTCCCAGTAAAATAATATTTAATTTAATAACACTTACCACAGTTAAACATTACACACACTGATAACCATCAGTTTACCATGCAACAGCACGAGGCTGATGTGATGTAAACAATGTCTCTGAAGACAGATTCCTCCATGATTACCGCAAGTCCAAAATTACGCATTTATGCGACATATTACACTTGCTTCATGTTTCATGCAACAAATATATTAAATAAAGCACTTCACAGTACAAGCATTGTCCTTGAATCGGACTCATGCCAATACTGGTGGTAGGAAGGTTGAAGAATGATCATTGTTCTAAAGGAAAATGGTGAGCTAGCAGGCAGCAATTGCACACCAGAAGAAGTGCACTAACTTCACCATGCATAAATGAAAAAAACACTACCCAGCATAAAAAAGTCTAAGAACTAATAACGGCTCGTGTAAAATTATCCAATGCCACTAGAAACGTATGCGATGTGATTACTATAATAACAATTAATCTTGCAATACTTTCTATAAGCAGCACTAACCCCTAGCCGTTATATGCATCAAAATGGTAAATTGAAGGAAAGGCAGCTCACCTGCACGAGGCGAAGTTCCTGGTCGGAAGCCTGTGCCAGCCACTGTCGGTGTGGCAACCCCGCGCACCAACCATTCTGGCTTCAATGAGGGCTCACCTTGGTCCATGCCAGCAGGCGCCGTTCACCATCTACGCGCCCCAGCAGCAACGTCCAGTCCGGCACAGCAAAGAAACACCACCACTACTACCACTACAACTACCTTCTACTCCTAGTCCTAGTTAGTCACTCAGGATGGTGCCTACACACGATTCAACGGCACATCCGCAGCTCCGCGCCTAGTTAGTCACTCAGGGTGGTGCCTACACACGATTCAACGGCACATCCCCAGCTCAGCGCCCAGTCTCCACTCGGGCGAAGCCGAGACCACCAAAGCCTAGCCCCCAGGGGCGGATCTAGAAGGTGTGCCGGGTGTGCAGCGGCACACCGAGAAGTTGTGAAGGTCAGTGGGATTTAACTAATCGCTGGATGAAAACAGGCTCATACCTCAGAACCCAATGGCTAGAGACTGCGGACGGGGTGGAGAAAGCAGGAACGCGATGTCCCGACGAGGAGGGACGGGAACGGCGATGGCGGCCACGCGCGTGAGAGGCGGGCGTGGGGGGGATTGAGGCGTCGACCGTGACGCTAGGGTACGGCGCGGCGGCGACGGCGGCGGCGGCGGCGGCTCTAGGGCACGGTTTGTAGGTCAGGACTCGGGAGGAAGAGAGAAGATTGATCAAGCAGGAAGCAGGCGGCTCGGGCTGGGGGTAGAGCGCCTCGGCGGGCGGGCGACCACTCTGCGTACGGCGTCCTCGATGGGTCTCGCCGTGAAATCTGAGGAAGGCGGCGGCGTCGGAGGATTGGGAAATCTCGCGGGGATTCGCGGGATTGGGGAAGCTCTTGGGAAGGGATTCGGGGCGCCGATTTTTCGAGAGGATTTATCTTCGTCGGAATTTTTGTGGGTTTGTGAATTCCGTAGGGGGTGTGTGGGTTTGTGTGGTGTGCTTGTTCGTCTTGGGCAGGAAGGAGAGAAACCCTATGCAAACTGTGACTTCCAGCGCCCTCCTCCGCCCCCTTCCGGCCTTCCCTTTCCCGGATGACGGTTGAATTCCTATCTTGTTTTCCTTTTCTTCTTTTCTTTTTTTTCCTTTTATTTTTTTATTTACACGCAAGAAATTTATCGCGTCCGTCTCTCTAACAGAAAAAGATTAGCACGTCATTGCTACTGCCAAAGTACTGCTACGAGAACTCGAAAGTACCCTTCTAAGCTCGAGCTCGGATGAACAGTAAAATGAAAAATAATTCAAATTTTTTTAAAAAAAATTGTAATGAAGTTTGAAAAATGTTCTAAGTGTTTGCGCATTTTCATCATGAGATCACATTCGTGGAAGGTGTGGCAAAATAATAAAATCAATGCTCCAAAATGCTTTCGAAAGTAGCATTTTTGGGTCATGCCTTCCACGAATATGATCTCATGATGAAAATTTGCAAGCACTTAGAATATTTGTCAAAGTTTACCACAAAAAAAATCAGAACATTTTGAAAAAAAAAATCCATCTTTTTTGATTTTACTATTCATCCGAGCTCATTTGAGCTCGATCTCATATATTTCACGTCCTATGAGAACTTATCTAGTTTACCTGGGCTTTTTTTAGCTGGGGTCTACCAGGATTTGTGATGTACCCATTTACTCTTATAAAAGGTTAGTTAGAAGCAAGTTTTTTGAGAAAACTTTCAATCTATTCATCTTCAATCATGGCGGTACAATGAACACCAGAAATAATAAAAATACATCCAAATCCGTAGACCACCCAGCGATGACTACAAGCACCGAAGCAAACCGAAGGCGCGCCGTCGTCATCGCTCCTCCCTCACCGGAGCCAGGCAAAACTTGTTGCGGTAGACAGTCAGGAAGTCGTCGTATATACAACATACCATGTTATAAGTTTCCAAATGCAAATTCTCATGTTCATCTTTCTTTTTCCGAGTCGAGCTCGGCAGCCTATGAGCCTGAGCATTTTTGTTTCTGCTTTAATTGGCTACCTAGGGTCCAAAGGGCCAATTCTTTTTGACCTATACTGTGAAAATAAACACCAGATAAGGGCCTGCCAAAATAAGCCCCAGATAATTAATAAGCTAGTCAGTTCTTTTCAGTGCCTATTTTTTCAGCTTATCTGTGCTCTAGGTAGTGAAAAGTCAGGAATGCCTTTGAACGTTATCAAGTTATTTTTTATCGTTTTGCTGCCCATATGAACATAAATTTGACTTCCAAATACAACAATATGTTATAATCAAACAAAGGGAAGATCATTGTCTGACATACGAATATCATACATGCATCATTGTCTCACGTATGAGTACTTGAGAAGAAGACATGAATAGGGAAGATCTTCAAATTATTACATGGTTCTCCCAACAAAAGTATACACCCTAGAGCTAATCATCAAGGGAAGACACTCGCGGCAATAGCATCACGGATGGTGCCCATATTACCATCATAGTTGGGTGCAAAGTGATGAGAAAGGCTCTCCTCATGAGCATAAGATCCGTTCTCAACCATGTCGAAATGTTGATCACTTAGTTTGCTCTCACAGACGTAGTTATGAAGACACGCGCATGCAGTAATGTAACACCCCCAGTGTCATGCTACAGTGACCTCACACTAATGGTGCCAAGTCATCATCATTAAATCCTAAGAAATGCAATTAAGAAATAATTGAACTCAAATTCAAAATTCAAATAACAAGTGAAATTAGAAAAAACTTCAAACTTACAAACAAAATAGTTCATAATATTGCAAATAATCCCAAAGCAATTATAAAAATAAAACCAACATTATTTGCATTTCCAAATTGACCCTAGCAACTAAAACAGTACCCAAAACAGGCCCATTTAATCCATTTTCATTTATACAAAATTCAAATGAAATCATCTTGGCTCCAAACTTTTTGTGGCAGTGCAGGATAATGCAAGGTAATTAATGTGGCAAGTGGCACATTTTACTAAAATCATTTAGTAGCTAAAAGTAATGCAAAACAGTGAACAAAATTTGAAACAGAAAAGAATAAGCGAAAAAGTCCATTGTGCACTTGGCCCACGGTGAACAGTAACTAGCCCAGCCCAGCCTGCCCTGTCATCTTCCTCCTACTGCTCATCGTCGACGCCGTGGACGCCGCGCGCGCGTCCAGGACCCGATGCGCCGTGCGTCGGCCATCCCGCGGTCGAGGAGGTGGATAAGGGCGACTCCCTCGCCCCCTCCTGCTAACCCTAGCCCCTCTTCCCCCTCTGCCTCACTCGCCCTCTTCTTCCCGAGTGAGCCTGCCGCAGCCATGGCCGTGCCGCCGCCTCACGCGTAGCCACCGCATACCCCGCGCCGTCTGCTCATGTCCGGGAGGACCGCCGCCTACTCCTGCTTCGTCTACGCCGAGCACCGAGAGTTGGATCGCCGCGGACCGTCGTCATCGCCGTCTTCCCCAACTGCGGCCACCAGAGATCCGCCGCTCGATCCGTTGCCGCTAGACCTTCCCCGGCCTCCCCGAGCGCGTCATCGAGCTCGCTGTGAGCTCCCGCTTCCCCCTGACCTCCCCTTGCTCCTCCCCGAGCCCCGTTGCCTCGACTCCGTCGAGGCCAAGCCGTCACCGCCGCGGGAGCTCGTCGTAGCCGTGTTTTGGTCCGCCTCAGCTCACACCCGTGGCATGGTTCGATGCAGCGCATCGCGCGGGTTCGATAGGAGCTCGCGCCGCTCCGTTTGGCCGCCGGAGCGCCGTTTCCGGCTATCGCCGCCGCCTCTGTAGCTCACCGCCGGCGCGCATCACGCGCGCGGTTTAAACACCGGTGGGTCCCGCCCGTCAGCTCATTAGGAGCTTATTAGCACACTAACCTGCCACTGACAGTGGGCCCCTTTTACTGTAGCGATTAGAGTTAGATTTATTTAATTAAAACTACTAACAGTCAATGACACGTGAGGCCCTAGCACTGTTTAAGTGGATAAGTTTTAATTAACCTAACAGTGGCTGACATGTGGGTCCACTGGACCCAGTTGACCCAGTCAACCTGCTGACTGGGCACCTCCAGTCTATGACAGGTGGGACCCACTGGTCCTGTTGACCAGTCAACGGTCACAGTTGACTGCTGACTGGGCAGTCAACTGGGACCCACCTGTCAGCCTAATAAGCACTTTGCTGGGTACACTTCTGTGTACCCGTAGCAATTTAGCTATTTCATTTTCGAATTTAAAATTAATTCCAGAAAATTCAGAAAATGATTAAAACTTTGAAAAATCATATAAAATAAACCGTAACTCGGATGAAAATAATTTATATATGAAAAATGATCAAAAAAATCCAACGAATCTGAATATGTCATCTGCACTCATGTTAGAACCCTTTAAGTAGGTGAACCTATAACTTTTGGCCTGTTTCTGATAAATGAATAGTGCATGGTTGTGGTAAAATAATTCCAAATTAATTCCTAAAACCTCTAGAATATTTTGGGATGCAATATATCACCCCTGCATATCATTTAGGCATGTCATATATAGTGATTGCATTTGAATGCTTGTATTTATCTGTTTCCTCCCCCTCTTCTCTCCGGTAGACCCCGAGACCGACGCTGCTGCCGTGTACGACTACGTCGTCGACGACCCTTATCCCTTTTCAGCAGAGCTTCCAGGCAAGCAAAACCCCCTTGATCATTCCTATATCGCCCATTCTTTCTTCCCCGTGCTTGCATTAGAATTTGCTACTGTAATTGATTGTTCCTATTCTGATGCATGGCCTGATGTTGTAACCTGCTGTTGATACGTTACATGTTGTCATATATGCTTAGTATAGGCTGGCTAGCGATCCATCAGTGGCCCTATACCCTTGTCCGTGTTGCCATGCTTTACTACCGATGACTCGATCAATGTGATCGATGTGCCGAGACCGACACATCACCGCACACCCCCTTAGTTGTACGACTCTGCAGAGCTGTCATCGAGTGTCGAGGGTGATACCTCCTACCTCACTCCTGATGATATCTCTATAGCATAGCTAGCCGGTTGTGGGTTACCGAGGGTGATTCCTCTTCCATCACCTCCGATGATGCCTCTGTCGTGCAGCCCCTCAAGTGTGAACCCCTCGAGGGTGATTCCTCCAAGTTCACCTTCATGGATACATCGAGTGGGAGTCCATCGAGGGTGATTCCTCGGACTTCCCCCTTGATGACAAGAACACACTGTTATCTTTAACTGTTTCCCCTTTTAACTGTTACTGCGGGACTGAAGGGACAGGCGGTACCACCCCGGTAGAGGTGGACCTGAGTTCCCGATAGTCTCTTGAGAGTCGGGTAGACCTGGAGGGTACCCGCGAGATAATTACGAGGCGCGGCCGGGCAGGCAGAGACCGCCCTAGAGAGGGATGGGCCTGACCCTTGTTGCAAGTCCTCGAGACGGGGCGACAGGAGCACTGATCGTCTCCGCGAGCTCCTATTAACACGCTTAACGGATTTGGGTATTTGATCTGAGTTGGCCACTAGCCTATACGCACTACCACCACGCGGGATAATGGTTTAATGGGGCCCTCGGCGCCGTATGTATCAGCCGAAAGCTCTGTCAGATGTCCAGTTCAGCATTGTGGGCCTGTCGGGCCAGTGCCATCCAGGATGAGGTGGTGATCATCCCGGCTCGTCGCATAACGACCCGGAGTGGAAAGGGCGATGGGCCCAAGACCCCTGAGCACTTAGGATGTAGACCGGCGGGGACGACCTCTCTACGGAGCCTAGGTAGGACTACGTCGTGTCGATCAGCCGAGGCCGGGCATGACCCAGAAAAGTGTGTCCGTCCAGAGTTAATTGAGCGTGTTGGGTAACAGTAGTGCACCCCTGCAGCGAAGTTATCTATTCGAATAGCCGTGTCCACGGTAACAGGACGCTCAGTGTTGTATCCCGATCTACTACAATTTGAACTGGATACATGTTAATTAATTGTAAGCTCCGGGATCGCTTTCTCGCAGGGAGTCGAGGAAGGATATCTAGGCTTTGCTACTACATACTTGTTACTTTATGTTATGCTACTATTCTGCACTCTTCTAATGCTGCAAGACGCTGCAAGATGCTAGTCTTTGATAGGCTAGGCCTTCCCCTCTATTCTGGCATTTTTGCAGTTTAGTCCACAGATACAACACCTTCATTTGATACCGATGCATACATAGCATAGATCTGATGTAAGTCTTGCGAGTACTTTGGATGAGTACTCACGGTTGCTTTGCTACCTCTTTTTCGCCATACCCGATTGCTGCGATCAGATGACGGAGCCCCGGAGCCAGCTGACCCCGTCGACGACTTCTACTACCCCGCGGAGCCTACTACTACGTGGAGACCGACGACCAGGAGTAGTTAGGAGGCTCCCAGGCAGGAGGCCTGCGCCTTTTCGATCTAGATGTCGTTGTTTTTCTCAGCCTTCTTAAGGCAGCCTTGTTTAATTATGTCTGTACTCAGATACTGTTGTTGCTTCCGCTAACGCTTGTGTAACTCGAGCTTATGTATTCGAGCCCTCGAGGCCCCTGGCTTGTAATATAAAGCTTGTATTATTTTATTTTGTGTCTAGAGTTGTGTTGTGATATCTTCCCGTGAGTCCCTGGGCTTGATCCTGCGCATTTGCGTGTATGATTAATGCATGGTCGGGCCGGGGCGTCACAAGCTGGTATCAGAGCCGACTGCCTGTAGGAATCCCCTTTCCAACTCCTTGGGCGAAGTTGAGTCTAGTCTTTGAAAACTATTTTACTAACCTTGTTGTGTGGCTTACGAGCCCACATCGCCAATGGATGGGTTTAGGATCTTTTATTACTCTCCTCTACTCTGGGATTCTGATCTCTCCTCTATTCGGGTTAAAGATTTTACTAACACTAACATTAGGTTCTCGTAATCACATCCACTCGGAGAGCTGGATTGTCTGCAATTATTCCTTTCCATTGGTCTGTTTAATCTGATCATCACATTTTCCTTTCCATTGGTCTGTTTAACCTTTCTTGTAATCTAGCTTTTATCTGAGCAGTGGTAATTCCCTGCTTAAGCCAACACCCCCAAATGATTGTCCTCTGACTTGTCTTGCTATCGTGACCATGCAAGATGTCACCGCCCTTCCTACTCTTAATCCACACTAACCACAGTTCCACTGGATCGAAACCTGACTCTCCTGTACATCCTTGATCCCGAAGATACCCCTTACCCCACCTCTTAAATCTCGGGACGAGATTTCTTGTAGTGGGGGAGATTTGTAACACCCCCAGTGTCATGCTACAGTGACCTCACACTAATGATGCCAAGTCATCATCATTAAATACTAAGAAATGCAATTAAGAAATAATTGAACTCAAATTCAAAATTCAAATAACAAGTGAAATTAGAAAAAACTTCAAACTTGCAGACAAAATAGTTCATAATATTGCAAATAATCCCAAAGCAATTATAAAAATAAAACCAACATTATTTGGATTCCCAAATTGACCCTAGCAACTAAAACAGTACCCAAAACAGCCCATTTAATCCATTTTCATTTATACAAAATTCAAATGAAATCATCTTGGCTCCAAACTTTTTATTGCAGTGCAGGATAATGCAAGGTAATTAATGTGGCAAGTGGCACATTTTACTAAAATCATTTAGTAGCTAAAAGTAATGCAAAACAGTGAACAAAATTTGAAACATAAAAGAATAAGCGAAAAAGTCCACTGTGCACTTGGCCCACGGTGA
Organism: Elymus sibiricus; assembly: GCA_039707655.1. Taxonomy (NCBI): domain Eukaryota; kingdom Viridiplantae; phylum Streptophyta; class Magnoliopsida; order Poales; family Poaceae; genus Elymus; species Elymus sibiricus. The sequence goes on along the minus strand of CM077666.1, from coordinate 339,686,183 downwards.
ACAGTAACTAGCCCAGCCCAGCCTGCCCTGTCATCTTCCTCCTACTGCTCATCGTCGACGCCGTGGACGCCGCGCGCGCGTCCAGGACCCGATGCGCCGCGCGTCGGCCATCCCGCGGTCGAGGAGATGGATAAGGGCGACTCCCTCGCCCCCTCCTGCTAACCCTAGCCCCTCTCCCCCCTCTGCCTCGCTCGCCCTCTTCTTCCCGAGCGAGCTTGCCGCAGCCATGGCTGTGCCGCCGCCTCACACGTAGCCACCGCATACCCCGTGGCGTCTGCTCATGTCCGGGAGGACCGCCGCCTACTCCTGCTTCGTCTACGCCGAGCACCGAGAGTTGGATAGCCGCGGACCGTCGTCATCGCCGTCTTCCCCAACTGCGGCCACCAGAGATCCGCCACTCGATCCGTTGCCGCTAGACTTTCCCCGGCCTCCCCGAGCGCGACATCGAGCTCGCTGTGAGCTCCCGCTTCCCCCTGACCTCCCCTTGCTCCTCCCCGAGCCCCGTTGCCTCGACTCCGTCGAGGCCGAGCCATTACCGCCGCGGGAGCTCGTCGTAGGCGTGTTTTGGTCCGCCTCTGCTCACACCCGTGGCATGGTTCGATGCAGCGCATCGCGCGGGTTCGATAGGAGCTCGCGCCGCTCCGTTTGGCCGGCGGAGCGCCGTTTCCGGCTATCGCCGCCCCCTCAATAGCTCACCGCCGGCTCTCATCGCGCGCGCGGTTTAATCACCGGTGGGTCCCGCCCGTCAGCTCATTAGGAGCTTATTAGCACACTAACCTGACACTGACAGTGGGCCCCTTTTACTGTAGCGATTAGAGTTAGATTTATTTAAGTAAAACTACTAACAGTCAATGACACGTGAGGCCCTAGCACTGTTTAAGTGGATTAGTTTTAATTAACCTAACAGTGGCTGACATGTGGGTCCACTCGACCCAGTTGACCCTGTCAACCTGCTGACTGGGCACCTCCAGTCTATGACAGGTGGGACCCACTGGTCCTGTTGACCAGTCAACGGTCACAGTTGACTGCTGACTGGGCAGTCAACTGGCACCCACCTGTCAGCCTAATAAGCACTTTGCTGGGTACACTTCTGTGTACCCGTAGCAATTTAGCTATTTCATTTTCGAATTTAAAATTAATTCCAGAAAATTCAGAAAATGATTAAAACTTTAAAAAATCATATAAAATAAACCGTAACTCGGATGAAAATAATTTATATATGAAAAATGATCAGAAAAATCGAACGAATCCGAATATGTCATCTGCACTCATGTTAGAACCCTTTAAGTAGGTGAACTTGTAACTTTTGGCCTGTTTCTGATAGATGAATAGTGCATGGCTGTGGTAAAATAATTCCAAATTAATTCCTAAAACCTCTAGAATATTTAGGGATGCAATATATCACCCATGCATATCATTTACGCATGTCATACATAGTGATTGCATTTGAATGCTTGTATTTATCTGTTTCCTCCCCTTCTTCTCTCCGGTAGACCCCGAGACCGACGCTGCTGCCGTGTACGACTACGTCGTCGACGACCCTTATCCCTTTTCAGCAGAGCTTCCAGGCAAGCAAAACCCCCTTGATCATTCCTATATCGCCCGTTCTTTCTTCCCCGTGCTTGCATTAGATTTTGCTACTGTAATTGATTGCTCCTATTCTGATGCATGGCCTGATGTTGTAACCTGCTGTTGATACTTTACATGTTGTCCTATATGCTTAGTATAGGCTGGCTAGCGATCCATCAGTGGCCCTATACACTTGTCCGTGTTGCCATGCTTTACTACCGATGACTCGATCAATGTGATCGATGTGCCGAGACCGACACATCACCGCACACCCCCTTAGTTGTACGACTCTGCAGAGCTGTCATCGAGTGCCGAGGGTGATACCTCCTACCTCACTCCTGATGATATCTCTGTAGCATAGCTAGTCGGTTGTGGGTTACCAAGGGTGATTCCTCTTCCATCACCTCTGATGATGCCTCTGTCGTGCAGCCCCTCAAGTGTGAACCCCTCGAGGGTGATTCCTCCAAGTTCACCTTGATGGATACATCGAGTGGGAGTCCATCGAGGGTGATTCCTCGGACTTCCCCCTTGATGACAAGAACACACCGTTACCTTTAACTGTTGCCCCTTTTAACTGTTACTGCGGGACTGAAGGGACAGGCGGTACCACCCCGGTAGAGGTGGACCTGAGTTCCCGATAGTCTCTTGAGAGTCGGGTTGGCCTGGAGGGTACCCGCGAGATAATTACGAGGTGCGGCCGGGCGGGCAGAGACCGCCCTAGAGAGGGATGGGCCTGACCCTTGTTGCAAGTCCTCGAGACGGGGCGACAGGACCACTGATCGTCTCCGCGAGCTCCTATTAACACGCTTAACGGATTTGGGTATTTGATCTGAGTTGGCCACTGGCCTATACGCACTACCACCACGCGGGATAATGGTTTAATGGGGCCCTCGGCGCCGTATGTATCAGCTGAAAGCTCTGTCAGATGTCCAGTTCAGCATTGTGGGCTGTCAGGCCAGTACCATCCAGGATGAGGTGGTGCTCGTCCCGGCCCGTCACATAACGACCCGGAGTGCAAAGGGCGATGGGCCCAAGACCCCTGAGCACTTAGGATGTAGACCGGCGGGGACGTCTCTGCGGAGCCTAGGTAGGACTACGTCGTGTCGATCAGCCGAGGCCGGGCATGACCCAGAAAAGTGTGTTCGGCCAGAGTTAATCGAGCGTGTTGGGTAACAGTAGTGCACCCCTGCAGCGAAGTTATCTATTCGAATAGCCATGTCCATGGTAACAGGACGCTCAGTGTTGTATCCCGATCTACTACAACTTGAACTGGATACATGTTAATTAATTGTAAGCTCCGGGATCGCTTTCTCGCAGGGAGTCGAGGAAGGATATCTAGGCTTTGCTACTACATACTTGTTACTTTATGTTATGCTACTATTCTGCACTCTTCTAATGCTGCAAGACGCTGCAAGATGCTAGTCTTCGATAGGCTAGGCCTTCCCCTCTATTCTGGCATTTCTGCAGTTTAGTCCACAGATACAGCCCCTTCATTTGATACCGATGCATACATAGCATAGATCTGATGTAAGTCTTGCGAGTACTTTGGATGAGTATTCACGGTTGCTTTGCTACCTCTTTTTCCCCATACCCGATTGCTGCGATCAGATGACGGAGCCCCGGAGCCAGCTGACCCCGTCGACGACTTCTACTACCCCGCGGAGCCTACTACTACGTGGAGACTGACGGCCAGGAGTAGTTAGGAGGCTCCCAGGCAGGAGGCCTGCGCCTTTTTGATCTAGATGTCGTTGTTTTGCTCAGCCTTCTTAAGGAAGCCTTGTTTAATTATGTTTGTACTCAGATACTGTTGTTGCTTCCGCTAACGCTTGTGTAACTCGAGCTTATGTATTCGAGCCCTTGAGGCCCCTGGCTTGTAATATAAAGCTTGTATTATTTTATTTTGTGTCTAGAGTTGTGTTGTAGCTCAGGCGTTCAAGGAGAGGGTCATTAAGGAGGGCCCTTGGGAGGAAGGAGGTGATGTAGACAACATGTGGATGAAGATGGCGACTTGCATTCGTAAGGTGGCCTCAGAGGAGTTTGGAGTGTCCAGGGGAAGTAGAAGAGAAGCTAAAGATACCTGGTGGTGGAACAATGATGTCCAGAAGGCAATTAAGGAGAAGAAAGAGTGTTTCAGACGCCTATATCTGGATAGGAGTGCAGACAACATAGAGAAGTACAAGATGGCAAAGAAGGCCGCAAAGCGAGCTGTGAGTGAAGCAAGGGGCCGGGCGTATGAGGACCTCTACCAACGGTTAGACACGAAGGAAGGCGAAAGGGACATCTATAAGATGGCCAAGATCCGAGAGAGGAAGACGAGGGATGTTGACCAAATCAAGTGCATCAAGGACGAAGCAGATCAACTCCTGGTGAAGAACGAGGAGATTAAGCATAGATGGCGGGAGTACTTTGACAAGCTGTTCAATGGGGAGAGTGAGAGCTCTACCATTGATCTGGACGACTCCTTTGCTGATACTAGCAGGCTTTTTGTGCGGCGAATCCAGGAGTCGGAGGTCAAGGAGGCTTTGAAGAGGATGAAAGGAGGCAAGGCGATGGGCCCTGATTGTATCCCCATTGAGGTGTGGAGAGGCCTTAGGGACATAGCGATAGTATGGCTAACCAAACTTTTCAACCTCATTTTTCGGGCAAACAAGATGCCAGAAGAATGGAGACGGAGTATATTAGTACCAATATTCAAGAACAAGGGGGGTGTTCAGAGTTGTACTAATTACCGTGGAATTAAACTGATGAGCCATACAATGAAGCTATGGGAGAGAGTCATTGAGCACCGCTTAAGAAGAATGACAAGCGTGACCAAAAATCAGTTTGGTTTCATGCCTGGGAGGTCGACCATGGAAGCCATTTTCTTGGTACGACAACTTATGGAGAGATATAGGGAGCAAAAGAAGGACCTGCATATGATGTTCATTGACTTGGAGAAGGCCTATGATAAGATACCGCGGAATGTTATGTGGTGGGCCTTGGAGAAACACAAAGTCCCAGCAAAGTACATTACCCTCATCAAGGACATGTACGATAATGTTGTGACAAGTGTTCGAACAAGTGATGGCGACACTGATGACTTCCCGATTAAGATAGGACTGCATCAAGGGTCAGCTTTGAGCCCTTATCTTTTTGCCTTGCTGATGGATGAGGTCACAAGGGATATACAAGGAGATATCCCATGGTGTATGCTCTTTGCGGACGATGTGGTGCTAGTCGATGAGAGTCGGACGGGGGTCAACAGGAAGTTGGATTTATGGAGGCAAACTTTGGAATCGAAAGGTTTTAGACTTAGTAGGACTAAAACCGAGTACATGAGGTGCGCTTTCGGTACTACTAGGCACGAGGAGGAGGAGGATGTTAGCCTTGATGGGCAGGTGGTGCCGCAGAAGGACACCTTTCGATATTTGGGGTCAATGTTGCAGAAGGATGGGGATATCAATGAAGATGTGAACCATCGAATTAAAGCCGGATGGATGAAGTGGCGCCAAGCTTCTAGCATTCTCTGTGACAAGAGGGTGCCACAAAAGCTAAAAGGCAAGTTCTATAGGACGGCGGTTCGACCCGCAATGTTGTATGGCGCTGAGTGTTGGCCGACTAAAAGGCGACATGTGCAACAGTTAGGTGTGGCGGAGATGCGCATGTTGAGATGGATGTGTGGCCACACAAGGAAGGACCGAATCCGGAATGATGATATACGAGATAGAGTTGGGGTAGCGCCAATTGAAGAGAAGCTTGTCCAACATCGTCTGAGATGGTTTGGACATATTCAGCGCAGGCCTCCAGAAGCCCCAGTACATAGCGGACGGCTAAAGCGTGCTGATAATGTCAAAAGAGGCCGGGGTAGACCGAACTTGACATGGGAAGAGTCCGTAAAGAGAGACCTGAAGGATTGGAGCATCACCAAAGAACTAGCCATGGACAGGGGTGCGTGGAAGCTTGCTATCCATGTGCCAGAACCATGAGTTGGTCGCGAGATCTTATGGGTTTCACCTCTAGCCTACCCCAACTTGTTTGGGACTAAAGGCTTTGCTGTTGTTGTTGTTGTTGTTGTTGTTGTTGTTGTTGTTGTTGTTGTTGTTGTTGTTGTTGTTGTTGTTGTTGTCTAGAGTTGTGTTGTGATATCTTCCCATGAGTCCCTGGGCTTGATCGTGCGCATTTGCGTGTATGATTAATGCACGGTCGAGTCGGGGGCGTCACAAGCAATTATATTTGTTTGCGTACCAGGTTTGTAGCATGTGATGCTGAGGAGGATTCGCCATTTCATCTTCATAACACCAAAAGATCGTCCGATGACATTTCATAGTAATGAATGTCGATGATTGGAGGTCTCATTTCTCCCTCGTGGTGGTACTTGTTGAAAATCAAGTACATGGTAGCGCTGTCATTTCTATGGTGCTAGATATCCAACTATGTTTAAATATCCAAAGTCAACAAAATAGTATTTGCCTGCATTGATAATAAACAAAACCAAAATCAATTAGTCAATGCAAAACATTAGGGTACAAGAATGCATGTACAAGTTATCACCGTTCGAAGGGTGTGGGAAGTAGGAATGTTTAGCTTGTGCATCATTCAATACACGTGTGTCATGAAATGATCTAGGCCATCTAGCAATAACAAACATAAATCTCAATATCTCATATCAAAATCGCAAATTGCCATGACATTCCGAGTTGTCGAACCTTTCCTGTTGCGATACTTGGGCTGCTCACTTGCAGGCACAACACAAGGAATGTGTGTTCCATCTATTGCCCCAATGGCATCCTTAAAGTGAGGCCAAAATCTCATTTTTTTAAGCGAGTCATGAACTTGGGTGAAAGATCGATCTTTGCGTTGAAGGTACTCTTCGGCCATACGGTACACACACAACAGAACCTTCTTAAACTTTTTGTTAATGGTAGACCGATTATGTTTAAACCGATCTGTAACATTGTTGGTGGTTTGGGGTGACACCAAAGTCCACACGAACTATGCTAATACTTCTTTGTTTGTCATGTTGCAAGTTGACCTTAAACCGTACTTCTCAACTAAAATGTCGTGTAGTGGGAAAAACATTGACCTCTGCATCATGAACATTGAGTAGAATATTTGTGGTTGCTTCTCTTTCTCTTCCACTCACTGCAACCATGTCATCATTGGTGCTCTTCTAGGTCCATATATATGGCACCCTTTCTTTGTTTTGAAGATAATGTGCCATTGCAACAACGCAAAAATCAAGTTCTTCATCCTCCTCCTCAATAGAGACATCCATTTGTGATATAGGCAACATAAGAGACATATCACTAACATTTGTCCACAACAAAACAAATCATTTGGCCCACAACACAAGATACATGCCATCACAAATTAGTAGCAAATAGATCCACAACAAATGCAAATTAGTTCAAATCAATACAATGAGTTCACAACAAAGCAAACAAATTCACAACAATACAAACGAGATCCCAACAAAGCAAATAAGTGCACAACAGATGAAATAACATAAGACCTCTTCTAACCTTTTTTCATAAATGTATCCCATGCCCTCTTGATCCATTTGAACCTCACACTTGGATGCTCCTCCACGACGGCACTAAAGACATCACGGTGTCCCTTCTTTGGAAAGAGTTCGAGAGCATGGAAATACACTTCACTTCCAGGTTTACCTCCATAATCCACCACCATGTCCTTCATCTCCTTAATCTCATCTCTCAGAGAACCCTCCTTCATTTCAGATGTCGTAGAAGTGCGGTTAATCTCCCTCTTTTCCCAAAGGTCAGCAATATGCTTAAATTGCATTCTATCCTCACTATATTTTGCAATCTTTTGCACCATCCCAAGACTAGGTGAATAAGGACATGATCTCTTTTTTCGACCTTTAGATTTGGTAGGTGTCACATTGGTAGTATCTAATTCGCATCATGAGCCTGCTGTAGGAGATATGCCCTAGAGGCAATAATAAATGTTATTGTTTATCTCCATGTTCATAATTATGTTTATGTTCCATGCTATAACTGCTATGGTTCTCGAGTCTACAATAACCACGAGGCTCGGAGGAAGACTCATATGCACGAGTGGAATAATAAACGGTAAAATGTATTCCTAGTCTGGCCTCTAAGACTAGCTCAAGTGTTGCATGATGGTTCTGTTTTCCTGATCATGGGCATGACTGTGCCGGCAACTTTGAGGGCACAATGTTAGGAGAACACATGTGTTGAATCGACCCGAATTGATGTTATGCTATGAGATACATTCGTCACAAGTTAATGGTTAATAACACAGAGAAAGTTAATGTTTGCATAATTCCTTAGACCATGAGAGTATCGAGTTTCTTCATGATTGCTTCATGAACTTTGGGGTTTGTTAAACGTCATCCGTAAATGGGTGGCTATTACGGCGGCTTACGGGTTCATGGAAAAGTATGTCAAGGGACTTGATAGCTCAAGATTGGGATTTGCTCCTCCGACAATGGAGAGATATCTGTGGGCCCTCTCGGTGTTACGGTATCCATCATCGTCTGGCCAGACACATTGTGATTTGATCACAGGGATGCCGGAACGCGGAAACGAGAAAAGAGAACAAAACCGGTAACGAGGTAACTGGCATAGTGGACAAGTTGTTGATCCATGAGGATGCAGATAAATCTCACCTCGGGTGTTTGTAACATATCGCGAAGCAACAGGAATAGCACACGGCAACTGGAGGTTCACTCGAATATTCATTCGTGTGGGTATAGGGGTCAATATGGGTGTCCACGGCTCCGATGTTGATCATTGATCGGAAAGTGTTCCGGGTCATGTCTATACTTCACCGAACCTATAGGGTCACACGCTTAAGGGTCATCTATCTGCTGAATACTAGACAGGGAGTCTGAGAGAAAGTCACCAGAAAAGTTTCGGAGACAGCGGAAAAGTTCCGGAGAGAGAGGACACCGGAAGGGTTTCGGTAAAACTGAAAAGTTGTTTCAGGGTATACCATTAAGTCAAATTGGTTTTGGCACACGTCTGGAAATTCTTGGAGGGTGCCAGAATTGTTCTGGGAACTTCTGGGATTTTTCGGAGAAAAAACCCGGAAATGTTCTGGAGCTGCCGGAACCGCTTTGTTTGCTTTTCGCAGATGAAAATCACTAATCCGGAATTGTTTCAGAACGCGTCCAAAATCATTTTAGTGGGTACTGGAATTGTTCTAAGACCCACAGAAATATTTTCGGATTTAACGGTCGCGGAAAAATGTTTCCGTGAATAGTGAAAGTGCTTTTTGGGTTACTTTTTGGAAAGCCACCTTTTAGGGCTTTTGTCAAGCTTCTAGAAGGAAAGACTTAGGGACTAAGGAACCCCTTTTGGGAGGGTCCCACTAGGGGGTGGCCGGCCAAGGATGCTCCTCCATGGAGCTCCTTTGCCTCCCCATTATGCCCTTCATGTGTGACATTTGCATGGGCATTTTGGGTTTTTTGTGAGCCATTCTACCCCTTGGGTTTTCCTATAAATAGAGGTGGAGAGGCACTCTCCACACTCACTCCTTTCTCACATACAAGTGCCATGCATGATCTGGCTTCTTCCCTCCCTCCCACGAAAAGAGTTTCGTAGAGCCGAAAGGCTGTCTAGGTTCCGGTGGGAACTAGTTCTGGACGGCGAAGCCCTGCCAGATAGATGACACCGTATGTGTGCAACCCCGTAGAGAGGTCGTAGGTTCGATCTTATTGCCCGAGGGGCTGTTCGAGAGTGCCTCCCGAAGGGCTGTCCGAGTGACCGTCTGAGTTATGAGGGTCCTCCCGAAGGGCTGTCCGTGACACCGTCCGAGGGACTGTCCGACCGCCTCCCGGAGGGCTGTCCGACGAGCAGACAAGGGAGAACATCCTCGCGGTTGGGAGGTTGTAAATCCTAGCTGCGGGGATCTGCACCAACGATCGTCATCGACTCTACTTCCGCTGCGCTACGAGTCGGTAACGAAAAGATCAAACCTTGTATGCAGTCTCCATAGTGGTCCTGGGCTGGTGCGTAGGTCAGAAAATTTTTGTTTTCTGCTGCATTCCCCTACAGTGGCATCATGAGCCGTGCTATGTGTAGATGCAGGTTATGATCTAGAATACATAGAGATGTATGGGTGTTGAACAATATAATTTGTAGTAGATGAGTTCTACTGCTGATAATTATTTGTGCGGGTAGCAGATGAAATCTGTTACCCGATGTTCTTGTTGCTTCCCTAGAATTTGCATATTTCTGATCTTGATAACGGCATGATGGAGTTTCAAAGTTCTGGCAATCCGCGATCCTGATTGATCAACGAAGTGCTAACAGTTCATTGAATTCCACCATAGTTAAAAAGAAAGATGAAATTTCGCAGACGAAAGGGCAATGCAAATATGATCTGCACGGGGGTCATGCGTATGACGAAGTTCAGTATGGGACTCAAGATTTTATTATCTCGTGTTTCATACACCCCGCAAAGTTAATCTAGCGACTTGAATGATAATACTTGATGATGGACGTTGGTAGCTTCGGTTTGCTTCGAAACCTTAGAAGCCACGTAAAACAAATTTTGCACAAACCGATTAGAGGCGTCTAACTTGGTTTTGCAGGATGACATAAGATGTGCATGTGATGTTGTATAGCGGTTCTCATATTAATTTGATTATGTATGAGATGACTATATGATGTAAAATTAACATGCCCTGCGTGTCATGATTCAGCATGATGGCTGGAGCCATATGATTGTCACTTTAATGACTTGCGTGTCAACCTTAAGTAATGCACTTATTTTATTAGCTATAGAGATAGCAATATTATCTGGTGCATCGACAAGGTGGTGGCAATCTTCGCGAAGGTGAACACCGACGCGAATGCCGAAGACGAAGAAATTAAAAACTTCTCCCTCAGAAAGGGCTATACCATATCATGCTATTATGAATTGCCTGAGATGTTTATCCCTTATGATGCACCCTTTTTGATTGCGCGGTAGTCGCTTTTTATTAGGGTGATCTCTCACAAAAATATCAAGTAGTTAGTGTTCTCCCAAGTGTAGCACCGTCACGGCACCTATCTTTTCGGGGTGCGTCATGTTTCCATGAGTACGAATGATTAGAGAAGTGTGAGGCGAGTGGGTTGAGACCTCGCAGCGAGATCACTTGGTTGTCTTGACGTTCTGGCTTGAGAGTCCTGAGCTCGGAACACGCCCATCGAAAGATGAACAAGAGTCACATAGAGATGTGATCGGCAAGTTGGCCTACCGATTGAAATTCCCGTCATCAGTGATGTTTCCATCAATGGCGTTGAATTGAAATGTGGGTCTTGTATCACTAACAATCAATTATGAGAGATATTGGTTTGAGTGGGAGCGCACTGTAGAATTAACTTGCTTAATTCTCAATGCAATTAATTATGAACTTTGTCTAAAGTGAAATTTGCATAATAGTTGTAGAATAATGGCTCGTGTTTCCACCTTCCCTGTTAAAATTGAATAAGCTATTAAATATCTGGTTAAAACTTTACCGTTGGTAATGTAATGTGAGGATTGTCCTCAAAAGTGCTGAGAAGGACTTTGTCCTATCGCATGCTTCCGGTATTCTCCCGCTAATGCTATGGATGATGAGACTCTCGTCCTTCGATCCAAAAGCTAGAATTCCGTTACGGTCAAGTGCAATATGTTTGCTTCCATGAGACCCGAACTTCAAAAGTTTTTGGGATAGCTATGTGATATTCATGGAACTGAAAATCATTTTCAGACACAAACAAAGGCTAAAAGATATGAGATATCCAAAGCAATGTTTGTTTTGCAAAGTATTGGTAAAGTGTTTACTAGGCATTTGACTGATGAGAGAGGGATCCAGAAGAACGCCTATCATATGATGAAGGTGAATAAAACAACAACTTAAGAGAAAGGAAATGTCCGAAGGGTGTTAGTATGACTTACACACCTAGGAAGTCCGGGGCTGACGCCACTCTTCAAGTTGGTCCTTCTTCTGAGAGTAGGAGAATTATTGGAAGTAAAACTATTAGAAGTATAAAGGTAAAAAGAGAGAAGACTGGAATATCCAGCTCATGTATGAAAGTCATACAAGCTATTGATGTATAGAAGGCTGGTCAAAAGAAATAGTTCTTGGGAATTATGATTAATTATGTTAATCACTGATTCTTGGGTATTGTGAGTTGATCACAGAGATACCCGCTCGATTGCATTCTGTTGCGACTCGATGCAAGAACTACTACGGCCTAAAAGACTTGCCGGAGTGAGGTTCAGATACGCGCTGGGAATATAGTAAATGTTACTATACCTTCCATCGGTGTATTACCGTCTGTATTTACTTTCATAATTCATTTTAGAGTTTTACACACTCTAGCCCATTGCATAAGGTATCTTGCAAGAAGGTTGTTCATAAGAGAACTTTTGATGTTCGGTGTTATGAATAACATAAGGGCCATACTTTCATTATGAATGAGATGTATGTTATGAACATTGATAATAATACATTACCTCTGTATTTACTTTCATAATTCATTTTAGAGTTTTATACACTCTAGCCCATTTGCATAATGTTTGTTGCAAGAGTGTTGTTCATAAAGGAACAATTGTTGTTCGGTATGATGAATAACATAAGGGCCATGCTTCCATCGTGGATGGGATGTATGTTATGAATATTGATGGTAATATGATACATCCATAACACTGACGCTAAATGTCGCAAGACTAAGGGAATACCACACATGTGTGGCACTGCATTTGGTCACATTGGAGAAACCCGCATGGAGAAATTACATAATGATGGATTTTGAAGTCGTTTGATTATGAATCATCTGACACTTGCAGCTTTCCTCCGAAAAGTGAAGTGACTGAAATACCGCTCATAGGCCATAAGGAACGAGCAACGAACTTATTGGTGATCATACATTTTGATGTATGTAGTCCGATAAAGGTTATTGCTAGCAGTGGATTTGTCTATCTTCAAAAACAACTCAAGTAGATATATGGATATTTGCTTGATGAGACATAAGTCTGGATCTTTTGAAATCATTCATAAGGTTTTCAAAAATGAAGTAGAAATTATTGTAATAAGAAAATTATGTTTCTGCAAACTAGATTGCCGAAAGGAATATTTGAGTTACAAGTTTAGCGAATGTCTGATGAGTTGTGAAAAGAGTTTCATAACTTACACCTCACGGAGCACCACTGTGAGTGGAATATTTGTGAAGATGTAATCAAACCATTTATGACATGGTAAGATCAAAGATGACATAAATCAATTTGCCATTATCCCTTTTAAAAGTAATGCTTTAGAGACTGCGGCTTTTACACTTAAAAGAGCACCATCAGATCTGTTGAAATGACTCCATGGTATGGTACACCCAACCATGTTATGTCTTTTCTTAACATTTGGAATATGGGGCTTGTGTAAAATATTTACAAACCTATTACAAATCAGACAAGTGCTACTTTGTAGGTTATCCCAAGTTATTGGGTATTCCACCACCAATGTACCGAGGCAAAAGGCTTTGCCACAAAGAACGGTATGCTTTTAAAGAGAATGATTCTTGCAAAAGGTGAGTGAGAGGACAGTGCAACTCGACGAGATAACAGTATCTTCGTCATCAGATCAAAGGAAAGAAACCTTGGAAGTAATTCTAGAGTTTCCTACCGCGACTGATACGGAAGCCTCTACATGAGATGTATGGACTTCGGTCGAACTTACAACTGAACCACGTAGGCAAAACTTGTGCAAACCTCTCAGGTGCGCAAGCGAGATATTGTTGTTAGACAACAGTATACCTACGATACACAAGGAAGCGTTGATGGGCCCTGACTCCGGAATTGGCTAAATGCCAATATAATCCGAGATAGTTTCCATAAATGATTCAAGATTATATCTTGATAAACCCTTCGGAAGACTTAGAGTGTAACGAACATTAATGGAACTATAAACTGATGTGGATAAAATGTTTTATCCATAAAGCTCGACTTGTTGCAATAACAAATTCAAGGAGTTGACTACGATGAGATTGTCTCACCGTAGCGATGCTTAAAGTCAGATCGGGTTAAACTAGCAATTAATACACATTTCAATCATGAGATGTGAAACATGGATGCCAAAAGAATTTCCATGAAATGGGAATTCAAACTAGGACTTGTATGTGATACAGTCCAAAGTATTTTGTCGATCCAGAGGATGCTAGTGAGTATGCAAACTTCAGAGTTCCAGCAATGGACAGAAGAGAGCAAAATGGAGTTGGAATCTTCGTTTTGATGAAATAGTCAAAAGAGTTTGATTTCATCAATGGATAACGAAGATGCTTGTGGTTACAAGAAAGTAAGTGGGAGCATAATAATATTTCTAAAAACTTTGTGTGCTTGACACATTGTTGATTGGAAATAATATAAATTTCTTGACACGAATTAGGACTTCATTGAAAAAGGTTTTTCGATGAAGTGCTTGGGCTAAATAGCCTTGATATTAGGCATATTTATCTACGAGATAGAATTGCCTAATAGGCTAAGCCAAAAATACATATTGACAAGATGCTAAAACAGTTTAGCATAAGAACGCCAAGGAGTGATTCTTGCCGAAGTCACATGGAAAGAGTTTTGCAAGACTCGGTGTCCCAAAACACTGATGAGCAAAATACATGATGGAGATTCCACACACTTTCGTGTTTGGATTAATCATGTATTCCATGGTATGTAAAACAACCAGATATGTCCAGTACTCCCAAGGAGTTGCGAGTAAAGATACCAAAGTGATCAAAGTACTGATCATGAGACAATAGTGAAAATTGTCATTAAGTACTAAAGTAGCACTGATGACATGTTTTATCGCAAGCAGAGTTTATGAAGTGCTCATTGTAAAGTTGTTACATCGATACAGTCTTCATCAATGCTCCATGCGATTTTCGATTTAAGTTAAGGGTTTTGTGTAATACACGATATGGTGGCATGGTGTTTGGAAATCGTTCCAAACAGGTTACTGTGGCGAATTCTATAACAAAGGCTAAGTATGTTGCCGCTTTCAAAGTGACATAGAAGATGTTGAATCGTACAGTTCGTTCATGAACTTACTATGGTTCCAAGATGGCTTTGGTCAATGGAACACTATTGAAGATAGTTGTTCCATAGCCCAGTCTGAGGAATCAAGGTTTCGGTAAAACTAAAAAGTTGTTTCAGGGTATACCATTAAGTCAAATTGGTTTCGGCACACGTCTGGAAATTCTTGGAGGGTGCCAGAATTGTTCTGGGAACTTCTGGGATTTTTCGGAGAAAAAACCCGGAAATGTTCCGGAGCTGCCGGAACCGCTTTGTTTGCTTTTCGCAGATGAAAATCATTAATCCGGAATTGTTTCGGAACGCGTCCAAAATCATTTTAGTGGGTATTGGAATTGTTCTAAGGCCCACAGAAATATTTTCGGATTTAACGGTCGCGGAAAAATGTTTCCGTGAATAGTGAAAGTGCTTTTTGGGTTACTTTTTGGAAAGCCACCTTTTAGGGCTTTTGTCAAGCTTCTAGAAGGAAAGACTTAGGGACTAAGGAACCCCTTTTGGGAGGGTCCCACTAGGGGGTGGCCGGCCAAGGATGCTCCTCCATGGAGCTCCTTTGCCTCCCCATTATGCCCTTCATGTGTGACATTTGCATGGTCATTTTGGGTTTTTTGTGAGCCACTCTACCCCTTGAGTTTTCCTATAAATAGAGGTGGAGAGGCACTCTCCACACTCACTCCTTTCTCACATACAAGTGCCATGCATGATCTGGCTTCTTCTCTCCCTCCCACGAAAAGAGTTTCGTAGAGCCGAAAGGCTGTCTGGGTTCCGGTGGGAACTAGTTCTGAACGGCGAAGCCCTGCCGGATAGATGACACCGTATGTGTGCAACCCCGTAGAGAGGTCATAGGTTCGATCTTATTGCCCGAGGGGCTGTTCGAGAGTGCCTCCTGAAGGGCTGTCCGAGTGACCGTCTGAGTTTTGAGGGTCCTCCCGAAGGGCTGTCCATGACACCGTCCGAGGGACTGTCCGACCGCCTCCCGGAGGGCTGTCCGACGAGCAGACAAGGAAGAGCATCCTCGCGGTTGGGAGGTTGTAAATCCTAGCTGCGGGGATCTGCACCAACGATCGTCATCGACTCTACTTCCACTGCGCTATGAGTCGGTAACGAAAAGATCAAACCTTGTATGCAGTCTCCATAGTGGTCCCGGGCTGGTGCGTAGGTCAGAAATTTTTTGTTTTCTGTTGTGATCCCCTACACCTGCCTCATCATCATTCTGAAATTGAGAGCCACCAACTTGAGACGAGGGAGATGGCGCCCTCGCATACTCATTTGTCATACTAACATCATCAAATTTGACATTCAGTTTGTTCTCATCCTCTAGTGTGGAGCGAATCTAAACTTGGCGGTGATGGTGTCCTACACAGGGAGTGCTAACCATGTCGGCTCCCATACATGTGCTGGGCCGAGGACCCCCAAACAGCCAACCAGTGGGGCCACATTCGTTAGGCCCCATGAAATAATCAAGATGGAATTCTCCGAAGACTTCGCGCATACTCCAAGGGACGACTGCAATCTTCAGAATGTTTATCTTCAGATGTAACTGACCAATGTGCAACCCTTGGTACCCCCGGTGTCTATATAAGTCGAGAGGTTTAGACCGTAGAGGTCAACTCATTCATACACGATCTCGAGGTAGATCAACCCGTACTCTGTACCCCATCCACAATCAATACAGACAAAGCAGGACATAGGGTTTTACCTCTTCGAGAGGGTCTAAACCTGGGTAAACATCGTGTCCCCTCTCCGTCCTGTTACCATTGTGCCAAAACTATCAACTCGGGACCTCCTACCCGAGATCAGCCGGATTCGACTCTGTCAGGTAACAAGTTCATTTCTCTGAAAAAAGTATATCACAAATTAGTGCAACAATTGGTAGAAAGAAAAAAGGTAGCCAATGAAACTAATATGAAGATATGTATACCTGTATCTCACTTGCACACCATTCATTGCAAGCCGCAATGGTCTTGGTAACAGGATCTAACCCAATGCCGGATGCCTTTTGGTTCAATGTCTTCCAAACAATGTACTCTTTTCTTCAGACTTCAGCACATCCCACTTATTCTTGAATTGTTTTTTTTGTATATTCTCTCTTCGTGGCCTCAAAGAACTTCCTTATCAAATTGTCGTAGCCAAGGTTGGTTAGACATCCTTAACTTGGGAAGACCATATCCGATCCCCATGGCAACAAACAAAACCACTTTGCAACAATGCAGGTAGCAGTTAGGAAGGATGTGGAGAGGGCATTTGGAGTGCTCCAAACTCGTTGGGGATTTGTTCGTGGAGCTGCAATGATGTGGGAATCAGAGACTTTTGTGGCAGCTGATGACACGTTGTGTCATTTTGCACATTGTCGAGGACGAGGGTGAAGGAGCAGCCCGAACCCATGATTTTGAGAAGCTTGGTGAACAAGTCCACGTCTCGGAATAAGATGCAGATCAAATTATGAATTTTCTACAGATGCATCAGAATCTTCAAGATGAACAGGTGCACGTGTAACTACTCAATGATCTTGTGGAGCATATGTGGACCCACAAAGAAAACCAAAGAGTTTAATGTTTGAACTATGTATTTTATGTGTTGAACCATGTTTGAATTGTGGAACTACTCAATGATTTTGTGATATTCATGTATATGATGGACGCGTATGGATTTGAGGTTTTAGATATAAGGAGTGTGGATGTCCGACAGGAGATATGAGGGTCCTTCGGACGCTGTCTAGGATTGCGCCCAGGCGCTCCGCGAACGTTTAGGCGGGCGGATTTACCAAGTTCGGCTGTAGATGCTCTTACTTGAAAAAGAAAGCTTATAAAAGATCTTACCCTCATGGGCCATGGGCTAAAGAAAAAGCATATTGGAGCTCTAAATTATTGGGTTCAACTTCATCTTTGAATTCATCGAGTAACTCTCTTAACCTCTACTCTTCTCATTTACATAATTTAACCTTTTTTTGCGGGGATGTACATAATAATGTAAATAGCTACTTTTTGGTATTTTTTTCAAACATAAGCAGGAATGTTTTGCTACTGTATGTGGTCCAAAAAAGATTTAGATTTTTCTCCTTTTTTTAAGGTGGCAGAAATATTTGTTTACTTGTATTCTTGTTTTTTATATTCGTATATATAGATAGACCTAAAAAAAATTCGGTACTCTCTACTACTATTAAACAAGCAAACATATTCATCACTAAAGTGCACCCAGTCTAGCCTCCACATAACGACACGGAGAAATTACAGCCTCACGATCAGACCCACGTATTTAGATCTAACCGTTAGCAATTCGACAGAGCGGACGAAAACTCTGTCATCCGCCTCAGTCTCAGTCTCTCGAAGGTGCTCATAGGGGTAGGGTGTGCGTGTGTGCGTTCATAGGGGTGAGTGTATGCGCGTGTATGTGAGCGCTTGCGTCTGTACTGTGTTCAAAAAAAAACTCTGTCATCCGCCTCCGCACTTATCCCGCAACAACTACAATGACCCGAACTGCCCCCGCGACACCCTCCCGGGCGCTCTCCCCGCCGCCCGCACAACGCCCTCGTCGGCGCGCTCTTCGCCGGAGCGGCATGCGCTGGAAGCCGGAGCCGGGAAGGAGTGCGGCCACCAGCGGGAGACAAGGGGAGGCGTGGTCGTGCTCTCTCTGGTCGACGATGGAGGCCGCGCGAGCCCGCGGCGCGGCGGCGCCCGCTCCCCCTCGCCTCTCCGGCCGCACCGGTCTCCTCCCAAAGCACGAAGTGGGCGCATGCGTGGCGGACGCCGGCCGAACGAGGCCGCGCGCGAGCCCGCGGCGCGGCGGCGCGGAGCCCTCTTCCCCCTGCCAGTTTGAAATCCGCGCCGTCGCCGGCAAGGTAACTGCTCTCCTCCGGTTAGGCCCGGGCCTGGGCATGTGCAGCCGGTGCGAGCAATCACCGAGCCATCAGGGATTCATTGATCCCTACGATTCACTCTCTAATTTGCATCGGTCAGTAAAAAATCCTCCTCTATACGCGGAGCAGGTTGCTTTGTTTTGTATCCGATCTAATTTGTGCTTTACTTATTTTTGGGCTCTACTAATTCTCCGTATGCTCCACTTGAGAGAGCAAGAGAAGGTTAGTACTACTCCATTATCTACTAATTTCGGCAATCAAGATCAATACAGGTTACATCAATCAGGGTCAGTAATCAGTACTACTAATTTCAGAGAAGACCTGTATAGCAGTACTACTCCATCGGCAAGCGTTCGTTGCTGGATTTCTTTCACGCCTATGTGGTGATGTGCCATGGTCCCTCTCCCTCCTAGCCTGCTTCTCCAGGTTTGATTTTTCAAGTTTCATGCCTTTGTGTTTTAAGATGTCATCCCGAAAGTATTTGTAACATGAAAAACAGAAGAAAGAGAAGATTAGCAGGTGAGTTTATAAATTCTCAAAAGGAAGTCATTGAAGAAATTTTAGGACAAATATAAGTTCTACTTGTCACTTGAACCAGCAATGGTACTGTAGACGATCAAGGGCCTCACTTTGTTATCTTGCACAGGGCCCCAGCCAAGTCTGGCCTGGCCATGCCTCCGGTCCTCCCGCCTTGCTTGCTGTGTGTGTGTGCTGTCTGTGCTTGACGCTGCGTGCTTGTTGGCTTGTCACTGGGTGCTTGTCGCTGCTGGCCTGCTGCTGCTGCTTTGCTGTATATTTGTATAATGCTTGCATCTTGTATGCAGCTATGCTTTGTTTTATACTGACGTTGTTGTTGTTGCTGCTGACCTGTTGATGTTGTTGCTTACTTCTGCTGACTGTTCTGGCCAGGGAGTGAGTCCAGAGATACACAACATTCAATTAGGAGGATCTAGGAAATTAGTGATCATTCAGTCATTGATGATATAAAAAGAGGCATGAAGGCAACAAAAGGGACAATATTTTGATCTCATGTCATCTCACACATAGATTATTTGTTCTTCTTTACATACCATTTTATAAATTATTTATATATACCCGCCGTATCGCTGTATTGCTGTTTCTTGAAATTGCCGTATCCCCATTTCCGTATCGCCGTATCCGTGTCGCCGGTGCTTCATAGCTATGAAGCATGAGGCTACAATGATCTATTTTTAGACATGCACATGTTCTATCAAGGAGTTCCGTTTGCAATTTTCTTATATAAGTTTCATTGATGACAATAATGATCGATCAATGTTCATAGCAAAGTACATGTTTCACTGGTATTACCATTGTTCACAGTGTAAGCATATTATACAGTTATATGCTTGTTGCACTACAAAGTGTAAACAATTTATTATGTACCATCATTTGGCAGAGCAATGCTAAAGTTCTAAAGTATCAAGTGATTGAACACACTGAAAATGATAACACATGCCAGCTTTGCAAAGTAGAGAAGCTTTTTTTTTTAGCCTCCACCAATTTATTGTTCTCCTTGTGTTGCTTGGATAAAATGAAATGCATACTATACTGCTACTGCTACTGCTACTGAGACTTGTCACAATTTCTGTATCCTGTGTTACAATGAGGCTCACAGTTCACAATTCAGGTGGAAGGTAATCAATTTCCTAAGGCTAAACTTCATACTTGAATCTACGTTGTGTTATGTGTGACAAATGTGAGCGCTGGCAGCATCTGATTTGTGCCCTTTTAAATTTCAAATGGGGTGATTCCAAAGAAGCAGATTATACTTGCCCTAAGTGCTGTGTTTGGGAGATCGAACATGGTTTACGCATGCCTTTGCCACAAAATTCTGTTCTTGGGGCTAAAGATATGCCAAGGGCCATGCTTAGCGATCATATAGAAGAACAACTCTTTAAACGGCTCAGTGAAGAGAGACATGAACGGGCTATTCATGATGGGAAAAGTTTTGATGAGGTTAGTGCTGCCTCATCAATTTACAGAATCTTACGTTTATGGATCCTATGTTTTCTTTTTCTTGGTTATATCTTGGTTTCCTTTCCTGAATATGAAATCTGTGGTTTGTGTACTTCTTATAAACAGAGATGTGCTGCTCCTTTTGCATACTTTTATTCTGTTTTTAAGAATTTGACTGTATTAAGTGTTTGTTTTGCTAGATCCTTGTTTCATGCACGCGCACTTTTTTTTCGGAAACAGGAGCTTTTCCGGACTAAATAAGTAGAGTTATAGTCATGCTGAAGGCTGAAAACGAAGCTAGGATTCATATTTATCCAAGCACACCTTTGCCGCTCAGGCGAAGCATTTTTTGCACATAGGTGAGTAGCAACATTAGCTGGTCTGTGCACAAGCTTAAATTGAAAACTAGAATACGTTCACTTCCTTCAGGATGGGGGCAATCTCTGATCTGTCTTGAGCATCACTGGACCAACATATATGTACTACCTAGCAACAGATCGGTGGTACAAATATATGTACATACATTTGGGTGTATAGCTGGTTGATGTATTGTTTTAATGAGGGTTTGGTTTAAGAGTGTGTGCAGTCTGTATAAGACTAGGAGTATTGGATGGTTTTGAGTCGGCAGTATGTATTTTGAATGAAGTTTGTGGTATGTATAGGGGTGATAGATCGGGTAGGAACTTCTGCTCTAATTATTATGGTTGTGGTGAAATCATGTTTTGGTTGAATTATGTATTTGGAACTGATCTTAATTTACTGGATAAATCAATTCCGAAATCCAATAAACTTCTATAATTTTTGAAAACAGGAGTATTGCTGGTTAATCAATTGATTTACATTAATTTCTTAAAAGGGGACCACACGCATGTCCTGATGCTAAATCTTTTTAGAAAGGAAGGGTTTATGTAATTTTGGTAGTATCAAAAATGTAACCCAAGTTCTTTAGTATTACCCAGAGCTAGGATATGTGAGTAAATTATTTTCATTTTTTAGCTCATGATAAAATTTGGAACATCATGTTGCTATAACGGAATCAGTCAGGATAGTGAAGTCTGCATCAGAATGTTGACCAGCCGGAGTGTATGTACTCCTAATTCTCTCTCTCTTATAAAAGTGAAGTCCTAATGCCTACTGGCTGCTTTCAGGTGACTGGAATTTTCAGCCGCGTCAGTCGACATGTGCCTGAGAAGTAGGTGAGACGGAGCTAAGGCTGAGATGGAGGCGACACTGCCTGCCGCAGCGTCTCCAAGATGCAGAGCTAGGACCTGGACGGAGGCAGGGACGACGCAACTTGTGGTGGCGTCTCCAAGATGAAGATCTAGGACCTGGACGGAGGCAGGGACGATGCAACTTGTCCTGGCGTCATCGGCGGAGGACATGCAACGGGTTGTGGGGTTCGGGTGGAGGTGGGTTAGAGGGATGACCTGTGGCAGCAGCGGCAGCTCAGGCAGACCAGGGAGGCGAGGCTGCAGTGCGGGCGTTGGTGTGTGGCGGCGTGTGCCTGGAGGAAGAAGGTTACGGTCCGTTGGATGCATAATATGGGAGGGTGGAGGGAAAACTGACTGAAGAGAAAATCTTTTCGAGCCTGAAATAGTCGCTCCCAATTGTAACCATAGAAGCTTGGCACAGTTTTGAAGAACCAGAGTTGCCTGTGTGTTGTATGACTGAGTTTTTTCTTGCAACTTTAAGGCATTTGTTTGCTCTATCTTGAAGACCTTCATTCTACAGTCTTCCTATGGGTTTTGAAGAAATAGAGTTGTGTGGTCTGACATGGTGAAAGAGAATGTCGGCGTACGACACCTATGGGATCGCGTGGATCCCTTTTACGGTTCGGCTAGGGAGAAGATGTACACAAAGAGCGGATCCAACGACCAACACGGGGATTTTTTACCCAGGCTCGGGCCGCTGAGTAGCGTAAAACCCTACTCCTGCTTTGGTTTATTGTGGATGTTCTTGGCTTAAGTACACGGAGTGCTTGTGGTGGGAAAGCAACTACGCATGCCGAATGGGCCGGAAGGTCCTCTTCCTCCTCCCTGTAGCTTCGCCTTGGGCCTCCTTTTATACGTCCAAGGGGTCACCAACAGTGGCGAACAGTAAGTACAAGAGGTGTAAAGTTGCTACAGGGTTTACATGTTTATCACTGACGACTTAGGACAAACGCATTTAATGCTCTACTTAGGTGTCCCTTACTTTCTTGGGGACGAAAAAAGAGCCCGTCCCATCAGCGCCGCTTAACCCCATCCGCCGCTAGTGCCATGACACGCATCCAGGAGGACAAACCCTAAACGACAGGCTGGTCGCTGTGCTGGAGCGGTGGCAGGGCGGTGGGATCTTGCCGGGTGCGAGGCCTTGCCGGGCCTTCGCAAGCCTTCCCGGCAAGTATCTTGCCGGGAATCCAGCCTTCGATCTTCTGTCTTCTGATCATCGGCTTGAATGCCTTCTTGATATTCTTGTGTTTGTTCCCAGCTGTCCCCCGGCAAGCCTTGCCGGGTCTTGTCTTGCTAGGAGATCATGCCGCTAGGAAGAAGCTTCTCCCCAACGAGCTCTTGTTCTTGCTTGTTAACATAATGCTTGCCAGATATGGTATTCGCCGGGAAACTTGGCCTTGCCGGGGTTGCCAGGCAACAATCCTGGACGGGAATGACCCATGCTAAGAAGGTTGATGAGACCCTGGTTCTCATTACACCGTCAGGAGCCCCCGGGCCCGCCTTCAGCAGAGAACTCAAAGATCTCGATGCTGGAGGTGGGGCCAAATTTGGCGTGGGTCATGACTGCCATGCCCTTTCCTTCTGGAAGTATAGTTGTTTAAGAAAAAACAGCCCTTGTCGGAGTGCATGGCTCGACGACAAGGTTGAAAGCCCCCTTGTCGGAGCGCATGGCTCGACGACAAGGTTGAAAGCCCCCTTGTCGGAGCGCATGCCTCGACGACAAGGTTGAAAGCCCCCTTGTCGGAGCGCATGACTCGACGACAAAGTTGAAAGCCCCCTTGTCGGAGCGCATGGCTCATGGCTCGACGACAAGGTTTGCTATTCTTCCGCCGAAGAATATTTCTGGAAAAGTTTGCGATTTCAGCAGAGAACTTTGACGTTCTCGATGCCGGCCTCCGGCAAAGATGTTGCCGGGAAGGCTTATGACTTCAGCGGAGAACTTTGACGTTCTCGACGCCGGCTTCCGGCAATGATGTTGCCGGGAAAGCTGCAAAGTAATCGCCCACCTGTATACTTGCAACACTGATTCGGACATGTAATGCCACGACAGCGTTTTAATACAAAAAATTAATTAGCTTCTGGCTTTATGACTAATTTGTTGTAATTTTGACTTCTGCCGAATATTCCCTTGCTTGCCGGAACACTTTCCGGTGCGCACGATCCAGTCAGCAGCGCTTTGAGGAGCGGGTCCTTAGCGGCTTGCCGGGAACGCCGCCTCCCGAAAAAGGTTTTTCCTTCCCAGCTTTAGTGCAGCTGCTCACATCACCGAGCAGACTCGAGGCGACAAGGAGCGCAACTAGCCCCGGGAAGGCTCCTCAGCATACGGGTTTACGCAGAAACCTTAAAATAAAATTTGCTAAGCCCTTTTCTTAAATGATTGCATTTTTGTACAATGAATCCCTACCCTTGCCGGAATACCCCCCGAATGCGCACGTCCTGGTCAATGGCGCTTAGGACCGGGTCCTGTCTAGCAGCCTATCGAGAACGCCGCCTCTTCGGGAGCTTAACGCTCTAGAAACAACTACAGCCGCATCTGTGTTGCTAGGCGGACCCAGAACAACCAGGAGCGCAGAGTGTTTTAAGAGCGCTCCCCCGCGCACAGGTTATACAAAAACACCATCAAGGATAAGACTACGCAGCAGGAAGCGATTAAAGTTTTAGGACTTAGCTTTCGCAAGGAATTTCAGCCGCCCCCGCTTCTTCTTGGGCGCCATGACGATGAAGACATTCAAAAACTGACGCGCTGACCGCTAGATCGGGTTCGCGCAACCTCTCCCCCTACCTGGCGCGCCAAAGATGTTGGCGTACGACACCTATGGGATCGCGTGGATCCCTTTTACGGTTCGGCTAGGGAGAAGATGTACACAAAGAGCGGATCCAACGATCAACACGGGGATTTTTTTACCCAGGTTCGGGCCGCTGAGTAGCGTAAAACCCTACTCCTGCTTTGGTTTATTGTGGATGTTCTTGGCTCAAGGACACGGAGCGCTTGTGGTGGGAAAGCAACTACGCATGCCGAATGGGCCGGAAGGTCCTCTTCCTCCTCCCTGTAGCTTCGCCTTGGGCCTCCTTTTATACGTCCAAGGGGTCACCAACAGTGGCGAACAGTAAGTAGAAGAGGTGTAAAGTTGCTACAGGGTTTACATGTTTATCACTGACGACTTAGGACAAACACATTTAATGCTCTACTTAGGTGTCCCTTACTTTCTTGGGGACGGAAAAAGAGCCCGTCCCATCAGCGCCGCTTAACCCCATCCGCCGCTAGTGCCATGACACGCATCCAGGAGGACAAACCCTAAACGACAGGCTGGTCGCTGCGCTGGAGCGGTGGAAGGGCGGTGGGATCTTGCCGGGTGCGAGGCCTTGCCGGGCCTTCGCAAGCCTTCCCGGCAAGTATCTTGCCGGGAATCCAGCCTTCGATCTTCTGTCTTCTGATCATCGGCTTGAATGCCTTCTTGATATTCTTGTGTTTGTTCCCAGCTGTCCCCCGGCAAGCCTTGCCGGGTCTTGTCTTGCTAGGAGATCATGCCGCTGGGAAGAAGCTTCTCCCCAACGAGCTCTTGTTCTTGCTTGTTAACATAATGCTTGCCAGATATGGTATTCGCCGGGAAGCTTGGCCTTGCCGGAGTTGCCAGGCAACAATCCTGGACGGGAATGACCCATGCTAAGAAGGTTGATGAGACCCTGGTTCTCATTACACCGACAGAGAAGGTGCTCATGATGAGATAGAATGGCACTATCTGTCTTTTATCGGGGTCCATAGAGCTAAATCCAAGCCATATATATCTCTAGCAATTCAGGTTCAAATACAACACCTTCTCTTCTATTTTAAGTAGCAACGTGGGTTAACTATATGTGTATCATTACATTGTCTGAATCATCACATTGTTATGATTAATTTTCTCAACACGTGCGTTGCACGTGCACATTTACTAGTACAGATATATAAACCAAAAAAATGTAATTAGCACAGGCGATACTAACGAAGTAGATAGTTTATTTTAGGGGAACGAAGTAGGTAATTAGCATCCAGCCCAGGGTCTAATTACTAAATTAGAAAAAGCTCCCCGCACCCATCCAACGAGTCACTGTAAAAATTACTACCAGATATCCCGATCCGTCGCCTCTCCGGCCCACCCAATTGCCTCGATTTCTCTTCCCCTCGCCTCGCCGCAGCGGCGGCTGTACGACATTCACCGAATCCTACCCGACGAACACGTCCCCATGCCACCTTCGACCGAACTGCACCACGCTGGAGGAGTTCTTCTCTCGTAGCTGGAGGAGTTGGACTGGCGCGGAGTGGAGATCCATTCGGACTTTGGATTGATCCCTTTCGTTGGTGACGAACCCTAACTTCCTTGGTCGTTCTGAGATTTATTCCGTGATGTTTTGTTTTTGATGCGCATAGCCTAATCTCGTCCCCCCTTTCTGCAATGTTGGGATACTGGGTGCTCCAACCCATCTAGTTTGCCGCGGTCTTGCCTCTGCTGCGTGGTGTAGTACTGATAGCAACCTGTTTTCCGAATTCCGGGGCTCAACTGATTCCTCACGCCCCACATCATGCCCACCCTTAACCTGAACTGCTGATGATTCCTTTCTATCTTAGAGATGAACTGCTCCTTGTTTTCTCCCAGTTTGAATATATTGTCTGTCAATAAACATGATGTAGTGTTATAGCCTAGTATTAGTATATACGTACCAGATTATTTGCTGAATGCCGTCTTAGGGTGCTTGTTTTTGCATCAACAATGTATTGCCATGCCCAGATTAAATATATATATGCCTTCGTGCAAGCTATCTGGTAATTTGACACCGCCTTTGCAGCCACTGCTCACACTGCCATCCGAACATTTCTGGATCTGCCACTGGCGATAGGACCATTCTCTCTGAATGATGCTTGGCTAAATAGTACAATTTGTTTCGTATAGTTTCCATCTAATAAGAGCTTCCCTTAAGATGGGGAATGCAAATTTGTGATCCAAAAGTGTCCAGTTTGTAAGGAGCAAACATCATTCTTTGTATCTACGTCAGCTACTGCTGATCTTGGCCTCTGAGCCACCTCAACATCTTATATGTGATTTATTTGTACCATTCCTAAACCCACCTGTGATTGCTATTTGCATGATCATCAAACATATCCAATTGTCTGTACATGATCAGATTGCATTTTCATGGTTACAGGGAGTTCCTACCTGATATTCCCTTGAATGTTACTATAAAAAATAATTAATGAGTCGGAAAACCACAACTCTTAGTAAAAATCCCCTGCAATATACTTGTTCATTAGAAACATGTATGCAACTCCATGGAAAAGAATGATGGCATAGGGACATTTTACCCTCATTGTCAAATAGAAATTCCATCTGTCATGCCTTGTATTGATCTGCCTAGGGCACTTGTGGTGTTGATGCATTTTGAGATCCATTCTTGCGGTTTCTAGCAATTAAAGTGAAGTGTGCCCGTTGATGTGAATAACACTGATATTCGGTTCCATGCCTAACATTTATGTATATTAAGATGTTGATAGTTGGCATTGGCCATTCTTGCGGAGTTTTACTAGACCATATCGAACTTGTCCTTGCTGCATGACATTGTTTGATGTGCTTTACTTATAAATTAAACAATATGTTAATCTCTGCTTACTCTCTGTGACATGATTTTGCTGCTTTCTTTTACTAGATATATCATGTACCGAGTTTCTGAGATCGCCTGGTTCCATATTTATTTATGTTCTCAGTTTGGATGATTTGTTCAAACTTTAGACTTTATTGCTTTTGCCCCAATGGTTTACATCTTCATTGGAATTTGATATTTATGCGACATTACATACTGCAGCCGTTAGATGTCCATGCTTTCTCACTAATAAAAGTGGCGGAAATAAATAAAACATCCATGACCTAAATGCTCAAACCACTTGAAATTTGCTTTTCATTTTTTTCGCACTATATGTATACTAAAATTAGCTTCTACGTGAGATTTGATAGTATCACATGATTTTGAAGATGATGAACAATGTAAGCAAAAGGATTTAAAATAAAACCAGGATTGTAACATAGTTCACGTTAAGAGAGTGCAGCTTCATTTGTTGTTGTCGTGATTATTATAGCAAATTAGTACTGATCAGTATTACGTGATTCGATAGAAATAGATTGGTAAATATAATTTCCTTGTTATTAGTAACTGAATATATATGTACTTTTGTGCCACTATTCTAGATCCCTTTTCCTGTTTTGGGAAGATATGGCAAGAACTCCAAGGCACCGTGACCTATCAAGCCGGCGACTTAGGTCATCTCCTCCTGATGCACCTTCCTACTACCAGAAAGCAACAAGGGCAGCCAAGAAAAATGAATTGAAATTAACCTCGGAGAAAAAGGATTGGAAACATGCCACTTGCCCAATATGCTTGGAGCGTCCACATGATGCTGTTCTCCTCCTGTGTTCTTCACACAACAAAGGTTGTCGACCATACATGTGTGGAACCAACTATCACCAGTCTAATTGTCTTGAACAGTTTAAAAATGCTTATGTGAAGGAGAAACCGGCAAGTGAAGTATCCATTGCAGTGGCAGCAGCTAGCAAGAAGCCAAAGGATGTGGAGCTTGCTTGCCCTATCTGCCGTGGGGAAGTGAAAGGCTGGACAGTGGTTGAACCAGCCCGGCAATTTCTCAATCGCAAGAAGAGAACTTGCATTCATGAAGACTGCTCGTTCATTGGATCATATAAGAAACTCTGCAAGCATGTGAAGGCCAGACATCCTTCATCAAAACCTCGTGAAGTTGACCCGGCACGTTTGGCTGAGTGGAAGGAGCTTGAAAGTGCAAAGGAGAGGCAGGATGCAATCAGCATAGTCACAGGCTTGAATCCAGGATCCATGATTATTGGGGACTATCTTATTGACCCCAATAGTGGCAGCAGTGATTCTTTTATGGATAACTCTGATTGGAGTGATGACTCTGACTCTTACACGTTTCCTGATGGTGGTGATATTATGTTTTCTGAAGCTCCTGATATCCGATCGTTACGAAGAGTGGTTCGCAGAGCTTACAGGACAAGTGGGGCAAGACCAAGGCAAAATGTCCAGCGTCGCGCTCTAACCATCTCCAGAAGCAGTGGAAGGCGTCGATGGCCACAGGTTGGTTCTGCTCTGTCAGCTCGGATGCCAAGGGGGAGACAAGCAAGATCCACAAATGACAGCTGAGAAATGGGAGCATTTCATCTGCCAGGAAGCAGACATCAGCACCTTACCATGAGAGCTGATCTGGCGGAACTACTATTCATGAATCCTTTAGCATGCTTCTTTCTGGTCTGGTCATAGAGGGTGGGGTTTAAAAGTTTTTTCTTTTCTTGTTGGGCCACTTCTTTTTCTCTGATGAATGCGCTGCTAGATCTGTGAATGACGTTTCTTTTATTTCCTTTTATCAAAGTAGAATAGAAGCAGCCTATGTTAGGCAAAAGATTGCTTTAGCCATTGGTGTTATTGTCCTAGAAAAGCACAACCCAACTCTTGGTCATTTCTGTTCAAAGTTAGTCAGACCATTTTGTTATATGTTTCTGAATGTCTTTGACATATTGCTCGACTTGTATTTTGATGAGGTTCCCGTCGGGTGTTGTCCAATCTCAGTGTGCTGACTTGCGGTTCCGTCGATCCAACTTGTTAGGTGTTGGTCGCAACTTGCAAGTAAATATGTTCCAGTTTGTCATCAGGTAAGCAGATTGCAAGGAGGCAATGAACACGGTTTATATCTGGAACATGTGTTTACTTAGCTATCTGTGTTCAGTTTACACCCCTGAGAGGGTGGCGATCTACATGATTCTCCACAGTACATGAATGACAGAGTTGGAGCAGGGATAGAAGCTGGATGGTTCATCATATACACACACAGGTGACAGGAATCGAGATGGTGGCCCTTCTCTAAGATATACCAATGGTCTTCCCCAGCAGCCACATGACTAGCGAGAACTCGAGCATGAAGAGCGCGTGGAGCCACGTCCGGTCGACGACGAAGCCGAACACCGTGATGCCCGCGCGGTTGTTCTCCAGGTAGGTCACTGAAAACGCCATGATCAGCTACAGTGATTTACAACGGAGAAATCAAACCGCAAACGATACGACACGCTACACGCTTACCTAGCGCCTGCCTCTTCTGGTATGAGATGTGAGTGGCGTGGAAGGACGTGAACTTGGAGGAGGTGTCGAGGCTGTCCTCGCTCGGGGACATCTCGTCGTCGTCCGACTGGTCCGAGTCCGGGGATGGGGGCACCTGCTGCTGCTGTAGCTGCAGGTACGACCTGCTGGGCGTCCTGGGGTTCTCCTGGTCACGCTCCACGGTGTTGATGGTGGCGTCGGCGTGCCACGCCGCGGCGATGCTGGTGATGGCCTGCGTCTTGTGCGTGATCTTTGCGGCGCTGTGCAGGCAGATGAGCAGGCCGACGACGAGGCTCAGGGAGCAGAGCTGAAGAAAATTCCACACGCGCAAGAACCAGTTAATTAATTATATATGTGGAATGAACACACGATCGAGAATGCACAACAGCACCGGCCGGGGGAACGTTACCGCGAGCTCGCCGGCGGTGGCGATGCTGACCTGCGCGTGGGGCCTCGTGGCACCGAGGAGCGCCGAGAACTGGCTGGCCGTGACGAGGAGGAGGCAGTACATTATGAACTTGCGGTACCGGTGGCTGATCCGCCGGAGCTGGTCACGGATGCGGCGGTGCTGCCCCAGCACGGCGGCGACGTCGGCGCACTGCCCGAAGTCCCGCGCGAAGCCCGTCATGCGCAGGATCTGCAGGTAGCATATGATCCGGAACAGTACGCACGCCATGAAGAACATGGCCGTGCGGTATATCCACGACGCCATCTCCATCGCGCACGCGGCGGCCGACCACCACGCCGGGAAGGGCCGGTGCACGCAGTACCAGAACACCTTGTAGGCGGCGTCGGCGAGAAAGCAGGGCAGGACGAAGCAGGCGAGGAGGTGGAAGGACCCGGCGAGCTGCACGGTGTAGCCCGCGCGCACGTCCTGGGAGTCGTGGCGGAGGCGGTCCAGGTAGAGCAGCCGGCGCAGGCCGCGGCGGCGGATGAGCGAGGTGAGCGTGATGTAGGAGAGCGCCGCGGAGAGCGTGAGCGAGACCTGCACCTGCGTGTCGTAGGCGCGGCGCGGCATGGCGACCCGCGCGGCCACCGGGACGGCCACCGCGAGGACGGCGAAGACGAGCCACGAGGCCGCGGCGCTGGAGCCGTCCGAGTGGTCGACGCACATCCAGCGGAGGCAGGAGCGGAAGCTGCGGAGCTCGTCGCGCGCGTGCGACATGCAGCGCTGGTACGAGCCCCTCCGCCGCAGCAGCAGCGGCGCCGACGCGGGCGAGGGCTCCTCGCCCACCGTCGGCGAGGACGGCGCGTCCCCGGCCATTCCTGCGCCTTTGGCGGCCCCGTGCTCCAACGTTCTCGGTCCCTTGCCTTGTCGATCGTATCCTTTGCGCGCGGCTTCCGTTTTACCGGCCGTCCTGGTGTTTAGGAGGGGTAATAATGCTGTATTGAGCTAGCAAGAACTTTCCTTGCTCTCCGGGGCCGGGGAGAGATGAGATAGAAATGCTACAGAGGAAGAAAGAAACGGAGAGACATATATATCCTGTTGCTAGCTGTGACCTATATGTCAAATTGGGAAATGCTTGTGGCTGTGGATCTGCATTCTGTAATGAATGATACGCCTTTTGCCAAAAAAAATAAATTAAACTTCATATTCTCTTCTAATCCTTAAAAAAGAAGGAAAAACCAGCACATAGCATACTAGACTAGGGGTTTCACGGCCCTTATCAACTTTTTTGATGCTAGTATCTTTTACTCATGGGATTATCATTATATGACGGTAATGTATGTATGTGTGTGTGATACGGAAAGCAGTGTACCTCGTGCGAGACGCAGAAGCTCCTTTCGCTTGGAGGTGGACAGCGAACGGTATCACAGATTCACCTAGTAGCGAACGGCGTGGAAAAGCAAAAGGAGAAGGCAAGTGCAGATTTTTGTTTCGTTTTGGGGGTTAAATGAACGGAATCCCTACAGCTCAACATTTTATTAACCGCAGAAACCAAGGAGCCGATCGATGGATCCATCACTGGGCTGGCACGGGCGCATGCACTGAAGCTCCTGTGCCCCAACTCATCTTTCAGGCTGAGGTACAGTCGCCCGTTTGATGCTGCCAGTCACGGAGCAAAGTGTCGAGCTTGGCTGGCGGGAGTAACTGCACAGTGCGAATAAATGGAATACCGCGCCTTAACCACCGACCGCACGTAGAGCTTCCGCCGTGCGACGAGCGGGGCAGCGGGCGAGACGGTGCCGGTGCCGGTGCCTTGGTTTTCTTTCTGAATTGCTATAGCACGCCGACCTCGTCGACTACTGCTCATTCCCGCCAGCCAAGCTGTTTCCGCCAATGTGCTGCCGGGTGGCAGACAGAAAGGAAAGCTTTTAGGCAGCTACGCTGGTTCAGGCCCAAACCCACCGTAAGGAAGTCGGCCTGATTTCCTTTCCGGATGCGGGTTGTGTGCAAAGGCAGCGGTTGGTCCCTAGCAAGCCCAGAGTTCAGAGATGTCATGGGTCATGGCCACCACCCGCCCAAGTCCTATTTGGCGCTTAAGCCGCCACTTATACGCTTATATTTACTAACTGGCGCATACCCGGAGCGTTTCGGAGAGAACCGGGTAAAACCGGAGAGATGGAAACCGGTTTCAGTAAAAAAAATTCAAATTCACGAATCTCATTTTTTTTAAAATTTTTATGAACTTGTCTCAAATTCCTGAATCTTTCTGATTTTTGTTCTTACTATATATATTTTTTTGCATAGAATTTGTTTTGCATATGTTATGAGCGGTACGTTTCAACCAATTAAACTATAAGCCCAATCGGATCTCTACATGCCGGGAAGAGCGGACAGTGAACTTTCTCTCAAATTCATGAACTTTTTCAAATTTACGAGTATTTTCAAAATGCTGAATATTTTTCAAAATTCGTGATTTTAAATTTTTTTCAACTTTTTTTTTTCAAATTTATGTACCTTTTTCAAATTCATGAACTTTTTTTAAAACCACGAACATTTAATAAATCCATGAACTTTTTTTAAACCTCACCATATTTCTCATTGCACTTTGGGCTGACCCAGTGTGGGGGCGGGGCGCCCTTTTTTCATTTTTCTGTCGTTTCTTTTTTCATTTTTCGTTTTGCACAACGTTTTCGCTTGGCCACGTTAGAGCCATGGTGGAAACGCCATGAACCAAGGATTTGCTTGTGGAATGCAAACACCTAGGTGGGTGGCGTTAACGAAAAGGGTCATATCATGAAAAAAGTTTGAAATATGATCATTTTGTGCTAAACTTTTTAAAACCCAAATGATAAGTGCCACACGTGTGGCACGAAGCAATCCCGCCCACACGCTCCCATTACCATCTGTTTTGCCACAACAAACAGATGACATCAGCAGAATCTTTTGGACGCCGATATGGCGCGGACGTTCGGAGCTATTGGACTCCTGTCCGAACTAGTCGTTCGGAGCGGGGGACAACACAAACCGAGCAAAAGTGTTTGTACACGCTTCCATATAGCCCGAACACCATAGACCCGATACGCACGATTCCCGTACCCAGGCGACTACCCCCTCTGCCACCGACAGCCAACCAGTCGTTGGATCCAACTCGCCGTCGCCTCCACTCTCCACCCACGATCCCCTCCAATTTTCCCCTTCCCCTTCCCCTCCGTCACCAGCATCGCTCTCAACGGGAGTTGCCATGGCAAGATCTGACGAAGAATAGCCCAGATCTGAGCTAATTGAAGGTTTGAAGGTTTGTTTTCCTCACCCACGCACCCTCCGCTCCCCACTCCCCCCGACCTGGCCCTGTCTCCATTCCCTACATTGTAAATCTTGCCATGTTAGTGCTTCTGTTCGTGTTCATGCTCCCTGGTTGTCATGTATAGCATGTATGAATCGAATGAAAAATATGGTGGGTGCTAATAAAATTGTTGCCACCCGTGGTCTGTTGTTCTTGCCATCTATTTGTGGTGGTAGTGACATCTGAACTAGAAAAAACTACACATGTAGAAGAGGTGGCCTTACTGTATTGTTGCCATGTTTGTGATATGGTTATTGCCATGAAGGTGGGCTTACAAAAATGGTTTTCTGTAAAAATGCATCTACTTTTCTGTTCATAAAAGTACATGAAAAAATTGCCATGCACGTTTGTAATAAGGAAAATGCCAACCTATGAGACATGATGTTGCCATGTGTTGTATATAAGTTGCATTTGGCAGCACAAAGTATATTAAAAAATGCAAAATTTCAAGGCTAAAATTGCCATGTGTAAACTACTAATATTGCCATGGTAATGCATATTTCACATATACATGTTTCAGGCATAACTCTTGATGCAAAAAAAGATGATAAAAATTCCCATACTACATGACACTTTTGAAAAAATAGATCTAACAAAAATGGTTTCATGGTTTAATTTGACACAGATTTAAAAATACAAAACAACAAAGAAAAGGATGGATGCAGGCAATGGAGGGAATCCCTGGTTCTACGGCTCTCTACAAGTACCCTCGTGGAGTGCGCAAGATTACGAGGAGCTAAACTCAAGTGGACCTTTGCTACCTCTCCTGCAGCAGTACATGGACATAGGTGCGGGAGATACAAACTACATTAAGAAAATTTTAAAAAGCAGCTTGCGTACGGCAAAATATTTGATTGGGTTGAAAAGAAAATGTAGGGGGATTCGATGCAACCAAATCTGCCATGATGAACTGGCCAAAAGAACAAGGAGAGCCTACGAGTAGTACACACACAACACAACAGCAGCAGTTGGCAGGGGCATTATGTGGTGAGCCAGGAAAATTATGAAAAATACATATGCTAAGTATGAAGAAAGTTTTGCAATCACGAAAACTTACCGTTAAAAAAATGCAGGGGAAGAAGATGATGTCCTGCGAAGGACAGTGGTGGGAGTGTGTAACATCCCCATGTAATAGCTACAGTGATCACCTCTTGATAATGCCAAGTCACCATGCTTAACAGTGCTTGATCCTCATTTGCATCATATCTCATTCCAAATTCCAATTCAAGTTGAAATTCAAATTTAAAGTGAAAATAAAAGTTGTTCCAACTTGGAAATAAAAATGTTCATTAAATAGCAAATAATCCATAACTAATTATGTTAAGAAAAACAACATCACCTAAATTCACTAAGTAACTCTAACATCATCAAAACAGTACCAAACAGCAATAGATAATCCCTTTTTATTTAATTAAAATTCAAATGAATTCATATTATCACCAAACCAATTTCTGGCAGTGTTAAATAGTACCAAGTATTTAAATAAACAACCCTTGTATTTTACAAAAGTCATTTGTTAGCCAAACAATTTACAAAACCGAATTAATAACAGAAACCAGAAAATGAAAACGGAAAACGGTAAGAACTTACTGTGCGGCTGGGCTTAAGTCGAACAGTAGCCGGCCCAGCCCACCACGGCGGTCGTCGTCCTCCTCTCGCACGCGTCAGCGCGCGCGCGCATCCGAGCGCCGATCGCCGCGCTGTCAGCCATCCCGCGCCTCCCCGTCGTGGATAAGAGCATCCCCGCGCGCCTCTCGCTCCCCCGAAACCCTAGCTACCCCAGACCCCCCTCTCTCTGCATCGCTCACATTCGAGCTCGCCGCCGCCGCCATGTCTGCACCACCGTGAAGCTCGCGGCCACCGCGCTCCATCCGCCTCTCCGATCCGTCCACTGGACCCGCCGACGTCGACCACTTCGTCCCCGACCACGCGCGCGAGTCGAGGAGCCCTGCATCGCCGGACTACCTCGTCTTCTTCCTCTTCGGCCGCCGTCTCTTCCGCCGTCGATTCACCACCGTTGGTCCTCCCCGAGCCCGCTAACGCACACCTGCAGGCTCACGGTGAGCAGCCGCGACGTCTCCCCCTCTCCCCGGCCTCTCCCCGTAGCCGTAGCCACCGCATTTGGCATAGCCGTACTCGCCTCCGCGGAGCTCGTCGCCGGCGAGACTCCGATGACCATTTGGTCTCGCGCCGATGCCCAATGTGCTCGCGCGCGCACGTAGATCACCTCCAGCCCTTTGCTTCGCCCGCAAGCGCATCGTTTTGCCGTCCCCGTAGCTCGCCCGAGCACCCCACCGCCCGCCGTCGTCGCCGACACCGATTTCGGCCACCCCAGCCGGCGAGACCACCGTCAATGGACGCGGCCTGGAGTGGCCGTTCCAGAGAGCCCGGGCGCGCGCAAAATGACCCACCGTGGCGCAAATCCGAGCTCGCCGGAGTTCGGCCACCGCGGGAGCGCTCGCCGGAGCTGCTCCGGTGGCCGGCGCCGACGTGGCACGGCCGGGCCCGCCTCTGGGTCACTGACCGCGGGCCCCAGTTGACTGGGTTGACCCAGTCAACTGCTGACTGGGCACCCGTGTGCCACTGACATGTGGGGCCCCCTCGATTAATTAGACTAATTTCAATTTAAACTTAATCTATAATTAGGGTAGTCACTGACATATGGGTCCCACTAGTTAATTAGGATAGTTTAATTAAATTAACCACTAGTTAATTAGCACAGTCACTGACCAGTGGGACCCACTGGTCAGATTTGACTGGTCAGCCGGTCTGTTGACTGCTGATGTCACTCCCACGTCATGATGACGTCACCTAACATTGTTCTGGATAATTCGGTTTTTAATTAAATAAAATAATTCCAGAAAATGTTTAAAACTTTGAAAAATCATATAAATTAAACCGTAACTCAGATGAAAATAATTTATATATGAAAAATGATCAGAAAAATATGACGAATCCGAATATCCTACCCACATACCTGCCACACCCCTCTAACATACTGAACATGGAACTTTTGCCCGATTTCGATAAATGAATAGTGCATGACCTTAATAAAATAAATCCAAATAAATTCCTAAATTATCTAAAATACTTGGATAGGCAATAAATCACCTCTGCAAATCATTTAGGCATGTCATGCATCGATGTTGCATTGTTGCCGTGAATTTATTGTTTCTTCCCCTTCCTTCTCTCCCGATAGACGCCGAGACCGTCGCCGACGCAGCTGAGTACGACTACGCTCCAGACGAGCAGCCTTCAGACGACCAACCCCTCTCAGCAGAGCTTCCAGGCAAGCAACCCCCCTTGACGCATGCCTATATCACCTATTCTCTCTTCCTCCTTCTTGCATTAGAATTTGCTGCTGCTATTGTTTTATCCTATTTTGATGCATAGCCTGTCCTTGTAACTGTTATTGATACCTGCCTGCTATCCGAGATGCTTAGTATAGGTTGGATGGTAAACCATCTGTGGCCCCTCTTCCTTGCTGTAGTTGCCCCGCTTTAGTACCTGTGCCCCGATCGATGTGATCGAATGGGTTGAGAACAGCACATCACCGCACACCCCCTAAGTTGCTCGTCTCTGCAGAGCTGGCATCAAGTGCCGAGGGTGGTACCTCTTATCTCACTACCGATGATGCCTCTGTAGAATAGCTATCCGATTGTGGGTTATCGAGGGTGATTCCTCTTTCATCACTTCCGATAAAGCTTCCGTCGTGCAACTCCTCGAGTGGGAATCCTTCGAGGGTGATTCCTCGGATCCCTTCTCGATACTTTGGACACACGGATACTTTGACCTTTGTTACAGGCGGGTCGACCCCGAGGGGTACCCGCGGGGAAATATGAAGTCGGGTTTGCCAGGAGGGCACCCGCGAGTGGTACTGTGGCGGAACGACAGGGCAGGCGGAGACCACCCTGGTCGTGATCCGTGTGTTACCAAGTCGGAGCGACAGGGAATCTGATCGTCTCTGCGAGTTACTAAATACGCCTAACGGATTTGGGTATTTGATCTGAGTGGGTCGTTGGCCCTATACGCACTACCACCACGTGGGATAATGGTTATGGGACCCTCTACGTCGTATGTATCGGCCGAAAGCTCTTCAGACGTCACAACTCAGAGATGCGGGCTGATTGCTGGGGTGGGCTGGTTACGTCACTGTGTATACAGTGTCGCGCCTGGGCCCCGGCCAGTCACGCAATGTGCAGGAGTGCAAAGGGCAATGGCCCAAGACCCCTTTGCACTTAGGATTTAGACCGGCGTGCTGACCTCTCTGCTGAGCCTAGGTAGGACTGCGTCGTGTCGATCAGCCGAGGCCGGGCATGACCGAGAAAAGTGTGTCTGGCTAGAGTTAATCGAGCATGTTGGGTAACAGTAGTGCACCCCTGCAGGGAAGTTATCTATTCGAATAGCCGTGTCCACGGTAACAGGACGCTCAGTGTTGTATCCCGATCTACCACTATTTGAACTGGATACATGTTAATTAATTATAAGCTCCGGGATCGCTTTCTCGCAGGGAGTCGAGGAAGGATCTCTGGGCTTTGCTTCAACAAGCTTTTTAATTTATAATATGCTAATCTACACTCTTCTAATGCTGCAAGATTGCTTCAAGATGCTAGTCTTCGATAGGCTAGGCTTCTGCCCCTCTATTCTGGCATTCTGCAGTTCAGTCCAAAGATATAGCCCCATTCCTTTGATACCGATGCATAATTAGTATAGTTCTGATGTCAGTCTTGTGAGTACTTTGGATGAGTACTCACGGTTGCTTTGCTACTTCTTTTCCCCATACCCGCTTGCTGTAACCAGAGGATGGAGCCCAGGAGACAGACACCACCGCAGGAGACTACTACCAGGAGAGCCCCGGAGGCACGTACTACTGGGTTGAGCCAGCCGACCAGGAGTAGTTCGGAGGCCCTAGGCAGGAGGCCTTCGCCTTTTCGATCAGTGTCGTTGTTTGTGCTAGCCTTCTTAAGGCAAACTTGACTAACTATGTCTGTACTCAGATATCATTTGTGTGTATGACTTATGTATTCGGGTCCTCGTGACCCCTGGTTTGTAATATGTAGATTTATGTTTAAATTTGAGTTTAGAGTTGTGTTGTGATATCTTCCCGTGAGTCTCTGATCTCGAGCGTGCACGTTTGCGTGTATGATTAGTGCACGGTTGAGCAGGGGCGTCACAGAGTGACGCCTACATCCTCTTATGCAGGTGAGAATTCTCTACCAAAAGTAACTTGCCATGTTGCTGTGCACTGAACTTGCCATGTTTTGCATCACTGAACTTGGCACATGTGAATTGTTGTAATAAAACCAGAAAACTGCATCCGAATTTAGTTTAAAAAAATGAGTAAATAATGTGACTCAATGGAACTTGCCATGAGCATTAGATTTTGTCGTGTGTGGGTTATTAAAAATGTCATGTGAGCGTATGTGAACTTGCAATGTGAGTGTCACTGACCTTGCCATTGGTGGGTCATTAAAATTGCCATCTTTTGTATTACTGAACTTGCCATGTCTAAATCACTGCAAAAAAACCAAAAAACCTGCATTAGAATTTAGATCCAAAAAGAAAAAATGAATGTGCCTCAATGGAACTTGACATGTGTTATTCATTGAACTTGCCATGTGTACTATAGAAACTTGTGATGTGTTGGTCATTGAAAATATAAGAATTTGTCAAAAACTTGCCATGCGATTGTCAATGAACTTGCCATGTGTGGGTCTTTAAACTTGCCATCACCATTAGGATTTTCATTGAACTTGCCATGTGATTGTCACTGACCTCGCCACATGTGATTCATGTTGGAAATATGCCCTAGAGGCAATAATAAATTGGTTATTATTATATTTCCTTGTTCATGATAATCGTTTATTATCCATGCTATAATTGTATTGATTGGAAACTCAAATACATGTGTGGGTACATAGACAACACTGTGTCCCTAGTAAGCCTCTAGTTGACTAGCTCGTTGATCAAAGATGGTTAAGGTTTCCTAGCCATTGACATGAGATGTCATTTGATAACGGGATCACATCATTAGGAGAATGATGTGATGGACAAGACCCAAACTAAGAACGTAGCATTTGATCGTGTCAGTTTATTGCTATTGTTTTCTGCATGTCAAGTATCTGTTCCTATGACCATGAGATCATGCAACTCCCTGACATCGGAGGAGTACCTTGTGTGTATCAAACGTCGCAACGTAACTGGGTGACTATAAAGGTGCTCTACAGGTATCTCCGAGGGTGTCTGTTGGGTTGGCATGGATCAAGACTGGGATTTGTTACTCTGTGTGACGGAGAGGTATCTCAGGGCCCACTCGGTAATACAACATCACAATGAGCCTTGCAAGCAATGTGACTAAAGTGTTAGCCACGAGATCTTGTATTACGGAACGAGTAAAGAGACTTGCCGGTAAAGAGATTGAACTAGGTATAGAGATACCGACGATCGAATCTCGGGCAAGTAACATACCGAAGAACAAAGGGAATAGCATACGGGATTAACTGAATCCTTGACATAGAGGTTCGACCGATAAAAGATCTTCGTAGAATATGTAGGAGCCAATATGGGCATCCAGGTCCCGCTATTGGTTATTGGCCGTAGAGGTGTCTCGGTCATGTCTACATAGTTCTCGAACCCGCAGGGTCTACACACTTAACGTTTGGTGACGATTAGTATAGTTGAGTTATTTTGTTGGTGACCGAAGGTTGTTCGGAGTCCCGGATAAGATCCCGGACATGACGAGGATCTCCGGAATAGTCCGGAGGTAAAGATTGATATATGTGATAATAGTGTTTTGATCTCCGGAAGGGTTCCGGAATTCACCGGAAGGGGTTCCGGATGTTTACCGAAGTGTTCGGGTGCAGCAACACTTTATATGGGCCAAAGGGATAAAGCCCACGAGGTATTGGAAAGTGCAAAAGTAGTTTTGCTGCCGCGTAAGCGGTACTACCGCTTGGTGAAGCGGTACTACCGCCCGAGCGGTACTACCGCTTGTGTGAAGCGGTACTACCGCCCAAGCGGTACTACCGCTTGTGTGAAGCGGTACTACCGCTTGTGCGCGGCTGTGCACGGTTCGGCAGGGATCCGAGTTGGACTCTTTCCCTGCGGGCCAAACCGACCTTGTGCGGGCAAAACCGACCTGGAGGAGGCTTTTACTCCAAGTTTAGACCCCAAGGCTCAACATATAAATAGAGGGGCAGGGCTAGCACACGGAATACATAAAGATTTCCCCAAGCCGTGTGCGGCAACCCTAACCCTCTAGTTCCTCCGTCATAATCTCCGTAGCGCTTGGCGAAGCCCTGCAGAGATTGTTCCTCACCACCATCACCACGCCGTCGTGCTGCTGGAACTCAACCACTACTTCACCATCGCTCGCTGGATCGAGGAGGTGAAGGCGTCATCAAGCCGTACGTGTGTTGAACGCGGAGGTGCCGTCCGTTCGGCGCTAGTTCGTGATCGGATCGAGGGACGACTTGCGATTTGGATCGCGGAGACGTTCGACTACATCAACCGCGTTTCTTAAACGCTTCCGCTTAGCGATCTACAAGGGTATGTAGATTCACTCTCCCTCTCGTAGATGCTCATCACCATGGATAGATCTTGTGTGTGCGTAGGAAATTTTTTGTTTCCCATGCAACGTTTCCCAACAGTGGCATCTGAGCTAGGTCTATGCGTAGATGAGATCTCGAGTAGAACACAAACGAGTTGTGGGCGTGGGTGTATACATATTGCTTGCCGTTACTAGTTGATATTTGATTCGGCGGTACTGTGAGATGAAGCGGCCCGGACCGACATTACGCGTACACTTACGCGAGACTGGTTCCTTCAACTAACATGTAACTTCGTTGCATAAATATGGCTAGCGGGTGTCTGTCTCTCTCACTTTAGTTGAATCGATTTCAATGAAGAGGGTTCTTTTAGAAGATCAAAAATCAATCACTACACCACGTTGTGGTTTTGCGTAGGTAAGAACGGTTCTTGCTAACCCGTAGCAGCCACGTAAAATTTGCAACAACAATTAGAGGACGTCTAACTTGTTTTTGCAGGGTATGTTGTGATGTGATATGGCCAATTACATGATGAGATATATGTGATGTATGAGATGATCATGTGTTGTATAGAATATCACGACTTGCATGTCGATGAGTACGGCAACTGGCAGGAGCCATAGAGTTGTCTTTAATTATTGTATGACCTGCGTGTCAATCATTAAGCGCTATGTAATGCTTTACTTTATCGCTAAACGTTAGCTATAGTCGTGGAAGCAACAGTCGGCGCGACAACCTCATGGCGACACGTTGATGGAGATCAAGATGATGGAGATCATGGTGTCATGCCAGTGACGATGGAGATCATGCCGGTGCTTTGGAGATGGAGATCAAAAGCACAAGTTCATGGCCATATCATGTCACTTATGATTTGCATGTGATGTTAATCCTTTTATGCATCTTATTTTGCTTAGGACGACGGTAGCATTATAAGGTGATCCCTCACTTAAATTTCAAGATAAAATTGTGTTCTCCCCAAGTGTGCACCGTTGCGAAAGTTCGTCGTTTCGAGACACGCCGTGATGATCGGGTGTGATAGACTCCACGTTCACATACAACGGGTGCAAGCCATGTTGCACACGCGGAACACTTGGGTTAAACTTGACGAGCCTAGCATGTACAGACATGGCCTCGGAACACAAGAGACCGAAAGGTCGAACATGAGTCATATAGTAGATATGATCAACATGAAGATGTTCACCATTGAAACCACCTCAACTCACGTGATGATCGGACTTGAGTTGGTGGATTTGGATCATGTTACACTCGAATGACCAGAGGGATGTCAATTTGAGTGGGAGTTTTTAAGTAATATGATTAACTAAACTCATTATCTAGAACAATAGTCTAAGTTGTCTTTGCTATATTTATGTTGTAGATCATGGCTCGCGCAGTAGCACCCCTGAATTTTAATGCGTTCCTAGAGAAAGCTAAGTTGAAAGATGATGGAAGTAACTTTGTGGACTGGGCCCGTAATCTAAGGATTATCCTTACGGCTTCCCAGAAAGCTTATGTCCTTGATGCACCGCTTGGTGATCCACCCGCTCCAGTTGAGTCTCTAGACGTTGTGAACGCCTGGCAGGCTCGTTCTGATGATTACTCAATAGTTCAATGTGCAATGTTGTATGGCTTAGAACCGGGACTTCAAAGACGTTTTGAACGTCATGGAGCATATGAGATGTTCCAGGAGTTGAAGTTTATCTTTCAGAAGAATGCCCGGATCGAGAGATATGAGATCTCCGATAAGTTCTATGCTTGCAAGATGGAGGAGAACGGGTCTATCAGTGATCACGTGCTCAGAATGTCTGGGTACTCCACCCGTCTGGCTGAATTGGGGATGCCCCTTCCGTCAGAGGCTATCACT
Source organism: Elymus sibiricus (assembly GCA_039707655.1). Classification (NCBI taxonomy): domain Eukaryota; kingdom Viridiplantae; phylum Streptophyta; class Magnoliopsida; order Poales; family Poaceae; genus Elymus; species Elymus sibiricus. Next base: position 339,643,275 of record CM077666.1, on the reverse strand, counting down.
GACAGAGTTCTTCAATCATTGCCACCTAGCTACAAGAGCTTCGTGTTGAACTATAACATGCACGGGATGAACAAGTCAGTCGCCGAGCTGGTTGCGATGCTAAAAGCCGCTGAGTCTGAAATTCAGAAGGAGCATCAAGTGTTGATGGTCAATAAAACCACTAGTTTCAAGAAAAATGGCAAGGGTAAGAAGGGTAACTCCAAGAAGAGTGGCAAAACAGTTGCTCCTCTCGTGAAGAAACCCAAGGCTGGACCCAAACCAGAAACTGTGTGTTTTCATTGCAAGGGAACTGGACACTGGAAGCGGAACTGCCCTAAGTATTTGGCTGACAAGAAGGCGGCCAACAACAAACAAGGTATATATGATATACATGTTATTGATGTGTACCTTACCAACCCTTGTTGTAGTGCCTGGGTATTTGATACCGGTGCGGTTGCTCATATTTGCAACTCTAAACAGGAACTGCGGAATAGACGGAGGCTGGCAAAGGACGAAGTGACGATGCGCGTGGGAAATGGTTCCAAGGTTGATGTGATCGCCGTCGGCACGCTCGCTCTTCGATTACCGTCGGGATTAGTGATGAACCTAAATAAGTGTTATTTGGTGCCTGCGTTAAGCATGAACATTATATCTGGATCTTGTTTATTGCGAGACGGTTACTCATTTAAATCAGAGAATAATGGTTGTTCTATTTATATGAGTAATATCTTTTATGGTCATGCACCCAATGTGAGGGGTTTATTCTTATTGAATCTCGATAGTAATGATACACATGTTCATAACATTGATGCCAAAAGATGTAGAATTGATAATGATAATACCACTTTCTTGTGGCACTGCCGTTTAGGTCATATTGGTGTAAAACGCATGATGAAGCTCCATGCTAATGGACTTTTGGAGTCACTTGATTTTGAATCACTTGACACATGTGAGCCATGCCTCATGGGCAAGATGACTAAAACGCCGTTCTCTAGAACAACGGAACGGGCAAGTGACTTATTGGAAATCATACATACTGATGTGTGTGGTCCGATGAGTATTGAGGCGCGCGGTGGTTATCGTTACTTTCTCACCTTCACTGATGACTTAAGTAGATATGGGTATATTTACTTAATGAAACATAAGTCTGAAACATTTGAAAAGTTCAAACAATTTTAGAGTGAAGTTGAGAATCATCGTAACAAGAAGATTAAATTCCTACGATCTGATCGAGGAGGAGAATATCTGAGTTATGAGTTTGGCAGTCACTTAAGACAGTGTGGAATTGTTTCACAATTGACACCGCCTGGAACACCACAGCGTAATGGTGTGTCCGAACGTCGTAATCGAACCTTATTGGATATGGTGCGATCTATGATGTCTCTTGCCGATTTGCCACTATCATTTTGGGGTTATGCATTAGAGACATCTGCATTCACTTTAAATAGGGCACCATCGAAATCCGTTGAGACGACGCCATATGAACTTTGGTTTGGCAAGAAGCCAAAGCTGTCGTTTCTTAAAGTTTGGGGATGTGATGCTTATGTCAAAAAGCTTCAGCCTGAAAAGCTGGAACCCAAAGCGGAGAAATGCGTCTTCATAGGATACCCAAAAGAGACAGTTGGGTATACCTTCTACCTCAGATCCGAAGGCAAAGTGTTTGTTGCTAAAAACGGAACATTTCTTGAGAAAGAGTTTCTCTCGAAAGAATTGAGTGGGAGGAAGATAGAACTTGATGAGGTTGTTGAACCTTTACTTCAACCTGAGAATAGCGCAACGCAGAAAGTTGTTTCTGTGGAGCCTACATTAGCTGAAGAGGAAGTTAATGATGATGATCATGAAGCTTTGGATCAAGTTGCTATCGAACCTCGTAGGTCGACAAGGACGCGTACTGCTCCTGAGTGGTACGGCAACCCTGTCTTAGAGGTCATGTTGTTAGACAACGATGAACCTACGAGCTATGGAGAAGCGATGATGGGCCCGGATTCCGAGAAGTGGTTAGAGGCCATGAAATCCGAGATGGGATCCATGTATGAAAACAAAGTATGGACTTTGGAAGTATTACCTGAAGGGCGTAAGGCCATTCAGAACAAATGGATCTTTAAGAGGAAGACGGACGCGGACGGTAATGTCACCGTCTATAAAGCTCGACTTGTGGCAAAGGGTTTTTCACAAGTTCAAGGAGTTGACTACAATGAGACCTTCTCACCCGTAGCGATGCTTAAGTCCGTCAGAATCATGTTAGCAATAGCTGCCTTTTTCGATTATGAAATTTGGCAGATGGATGTCAAAACAGCGTTCCTTAACGGTTACCTTAAGGAAGAGTTGTATATGATGCAACCAGAAGGTTTTGTCGATCCAGAGAATGCTGACAAAGTTTGCAAACTCCAGCGATCCATTTATGGACTGGTGCAAGCATCTCGGAGTTGGAATCTTCGTTTTGATGAGGTGATCAAAGCGTTCGAGTTTATACAAGTTTACGGAGAAGCTTGTATTTACAAGAAAGTGAGTGGGAGCTCTATAGCGTTTCTAATATTATATGTGGATGACATATTACTGATTGGAAACAATATAGAAATGCTGGAAAGCATAAAGGAATATTTGAACAAGAGTTTTTCAATGAAGGACCTAGGAGAAGCTGCTTTCATATTAGGCATCAAGATCTATAGAGATAGATCGAGACGCTTAATAGGACTTTCACAAAGCACATACCTTGACAAAGTTTTGAAGAAGTTCAAAATGGATCAGTCCAAGAAGGGGTTCTTGCCTGTATTGCAAGGTGTGAAGTTGAGTAAGACTCAATGCCGAGTGACTGCAGAAGATAGAGAAAAGATGAGCGTCATCCCCTATGCTTCGGCCATAGGCTCTATCATGTATGCAATGCTGTGCACAAGACCCGATGTCAGCCTTGCCATAAGTATGGTCGGAAGGTTTCAAAGTGATCCAGGAATGGAACACTGGACGGCGGTCAAGAATATCATGAAGTACCTGAAAAGGACTAAGGACATGTTTCTCGTTTATGGAGGTGATCAAGAGCTCGTCGTAAAGGGTTACGTCGATGCAAGCTTTGACACTGATCCGGATGACTCTAAGTCGCAAACCGGATACGTATTTATTCTTAATGGGGGTGCGGTTAGCTGGTGCAGTTCCAAGCAAAGCGTGGTAGCAGATTCTACATGCGAAGCGGAGTACATCGCTGCCTCGGAGGCGGCGAAGGAAGGTGTCTGGATGAAGGAGTTCATGACAGATCTTGGAGTAGTGCCTAGTGCGCTTAACCCAATGACTCTGTTTTGTGATAATACTGGTGCCATTGCTCTAGCCAAGGAACCAAGATTTCACAAGAGGACCAGACACATAAAGCGACGTTTCAATTCCATCCGCGATTACATCAAGGAGGACGACATAAATATTTGCAAAGTACACACGGATCTAAATGTTGCAGATCCGATGACTAAACCTCTTCCAAGGGCTAAACATGAACAACACCAGAACTGCATGGGTGTTCGATTCATTACAATGTAAATCACATAGTAATGTGAACTAGATTATTGACTCTAGTGCAAGTGAGAGACTGTTGGAAATATGCCCTAGAGGCAATAATAAATTGGTTATTATTATATTTCCTTGTTCATGATAATCGTTTATTATCCATGCTATAATTGTATTGATTGGAAACTCAAATACATGTGTGGGTACATAGACAACACTGTGTCCCTAGTAAGCCTCTAGTTGACTAGCTCGTTGATCAAAGATGGTTAAGGTTTCCTAGCCATTGACATGAGATGTCATTTGATAACGGGATCACATCATTAGGAGAATGATGTGATGGACAAGACCCAAACTAAGAACGTAGCATTTGATCGTGTCAGTTTATTGCTATTGTTTTCTGCATGTCAAGTATCTGTTCCTATGACCATGAGATCATGCAACTCCCTGACATCGGAGGAGTACCTTGTGTGTATCAAACGTCGCAACGTAACTGGGTGACTATAAAGGTGCTCTACAGGTATCTCCGAGGGTGTCTGTTGGGTTGGCATGGATCAAGACTGGGATTTGTTACTCTGTGTGACGGAGAGGTATCTTAGGGCCCACTCGGTAATACAACATCACAATGAGCCTTGCAAGCAATGTGACTAAAGTGTTAGCCACGAGATCTTGTATTACGGAACGAGTAAAGAGACTTGCCGGTAACGAGATTGAACTAGGTATAGAGATACCGACGATCGAATCTCGGGCAAGTAACATACCGAAGAACAAAGGGAATAACATACGGGATTAACTGAATCCTTGACATAGAGGTTCGACCGATAAAAGATCTTCGTAGAATATGTAGGAGCCAATATGGGCATCCAGGTCCCGCTATTGGTTATTGGCCGTAGAGGTGTCTCGGTCATGTCTACATAGTTCTCGAACCCGCAGGGTCTACACACTTAACGTTTGGTGACGATTAGTATAGTTGAGTTATTTTGTTGGTGACCGAAGGTTGTTCGGAGTCCCGGATAAGATCCCGAACATGACGAGGATCTCCGGAATAGTCCGGAGGTAAAGATTGATATATGTGATAATAGTGTTTTGATCTCCGGAAGGGTTCCGGAATTCACCGGAAGGGGTTCCGGATGTTTACCGAAGTGTTCGGGTGCAGCAACACTTTATATGGGCCAAAGGGATAAAGCCCACGAGGTATTGGAAAGTGCAAAAGTAGTTTTGCTGCCGCGTAAGCGGTACTACCGCTTGGTGAAGCGGTACTACCGCCCGAGCGGTACTACCGCTTGTGTGAAGCGGTACTACCGCCCAAGCGGTACTACCGCTTGTGTGAAGCGGTACTACCGCTTGTGCGCGGCTGTGCACGGTTCGGCAGGGATCCGAGTTGGACTCTTTCCCTGCGGGCCAAACCGACCTTGTGCGGGCAAAACCGACCTGGAGGAGGCTTTTACTCCAAGTTTAGACCCCAAGGCTCAACATATAAATAGAGGGGCAGGGCTAGCACACGGAATACATAAAGATTTCCCCAAGCCGTGTGCGGCAACCCTAACCCTCTAGTTCCTCCATCATAATCTCCGTAGCGCTTGGCGAAGCCCTGCAGAGATTGTTCCTCACCACCATCACCACGCCGTCGTGCTGCTGGAACTCAACCACTACTTCACCATCGCTCGCTGGATCGAGGAGGTGAAGGCGTCATCAAGCCGTACGTGTGTTGAACGCGGAGGTGCCGTCCGTTCGGCGCTAGTTCGTGATCGGATCGAGGGACGACTTGCGATTTGGATCGCGGAGACGTTCGACTACATCAACCGCGTTTCTTAAACGCTTCCGCTTAGCGATCTACAAGGGTATGTAGATTCACTCTCCCTCTCGTAGATGCTCATCACCATGGATAGATCTTGTGTGTGCGTAGGAAAATTTTTGTTTCCCATGCAACGTTTCCCAACAATTCACTGGAAAAAAAAACCCCGAACAACCTGCATTAGAATTCAGTTCCAAAAAGATGAAGGAATGTGCCTCAATGGAATTTGACATGTATGAGTCATTGAACTTGCCACGTGTATTATTTAAAAAAAATGAGATCTTGGGAAGACTTGCCATCACCATTAGAATTGCCCATGTGTGGGTCACTTATTTGCCATTGTAATGCATTAATATTTACTTAAAAAAACAAAGAATGCACACTAGTGTAACTTGCCATGTGTGTGTCATTAAACTTGCCATGTGCATTACAAAAAAGATGAATGAGAATTTGGATAGACATGACATGAGCATTAGAATTGCCATGAGAGGTTGAAATAAATTACCATGTTTGTATGGGTGAACTTGCAATGTGTGCACCACGGAATTTGTATGGTTGATAAAAACGTTATGTTCTTACAATATGCAGTGCCTTCTACATCAACTCAAGGGGTGGCAACTCCATGGGCTAATTCGCAATCACGCGAAGACCATATCTCTCAACCAAACAATGATGGGCATATTGTCATCAGCATGGCAGGCACGTCGAGTGCGACAGGAAACAACACTGCTGACACTGAAGTCAGCAATGCTTGGACTGAAGAAGCAAACTCAGATACAGAGAGGGTTGACGAACCTAATGGGGAAGAGCCGGAAGAGCCGCATGAGGATGAGTTGCAGTCCACACTGGCACCGCTAGCAGCACCATTTGTGCGCATGAAATTTGCTACATTTGAAGATGCAAGGAAGTACTACCAGGATTACGCAAAATACAACGGTTTTGCTATATACACAGACTATCGCAGAACACTCAAGACGACTGGAGAGTACAACCAGGCGGAGATGAGGTGTCACAAATCAAGAAAGAACAAGAAAAAAAAGGACAGGGATGGTCCAGCAGTCCCGGAACGCAGAAGAGACATCATGGTGAAGACAGACTGCCCTGCCAAAATGAAGCTGAACGTGGAAGGGGCTTGGTGGGTGGCAACGAAATATGTAGGAGACCACAACCATGACATGATAAAGAAATTTAACCTGGTGAAGTTTCTGAGCGCTTACCGTGGATTCACCCCGCAAGAGCAACAGTTTGTGAAGTTGCTGCATGACTGCAACTTGCAGCCTGGGAGAATGGTGCACATACTATCCATGATTCACAGCAAAGCGAGAAGCTTAGCAGCATGCCATACCTGCCATCGGACGTGGTCAGCCTGGTAGCAAAATATCATAGGGAAAGTCAGCTATCAAACATGGATGACACAATTGCATACTTCATGCAGAAGGAGAAAGACGATCCCGATTTCTTCTACAGAATCAAACTGGACAATGAGGACCGCGTTGTCAACATGTACTGGATAGATGGTACAGCACGCAGGGCTTACAAGCACTTTCGTGACTGCGTGTCGTTTGATGCGACATATCTAACAAACATGTACAAGATGCCGTGCTATCCATTCATTGGCATAAACAACCACAACCAGTCACTACAGTTCGGCTGCGGGTTTGTGCGTAACGAGGATACAAGTAGCTATGCTTGGTTGTTCAAAACATTTCTGGAATGCATTGGCGGCCTTGAGCCGATGAACATGATAACAGATCAGGATTTTGGGATGCGCGGAAGCATTGAGGAGGTGTTCCCAAACACAATACACATGCACTGCAGGTGGCATGTCATAAAAAAGGCGGAAGAGACATTAGGCCCCTTCTTTGCTGACCAACCGGAACTACACAAAGCTTTTGAACTGTGTGTTGACCACAGTTTAACACCAGAGGAGTTTGAAAGGAGCTGGAAGGCAATGATAGAGAAATACCAGGTCCAGGACAATGAGACACTACAAAACCTTTGGGATAAGAGGAAATTCTGGGTGCCAGCTTATTTTATGCAATGTTTCTACCCCTTCCTGCAGACTACCCAGCGTAGTGAGGGGTTTAACGCAGTTATAAAAAGATATGTGAACCCTAGCAACTCAATACTCAGATTTGTACAGTAGTACAGTGCTATACAGCAAAAAATACTGGGTGCGGAGCTACATGAATTAGCAAACACAGCTCTCAAAGACCCCAAACTATACTCGTGCAATCCATTGGAGCGACAAATGATGAGAGTTTACACGCGAAATTTTTTCTACAGGTTAGTTTCTTCTAAAAAACATGTGAATACATTAGTAAAAGAAACTGGAGGAAAAAAATTGTAATGAAAAGAACTTGAATTATTTGTTGCCATGTACCTTGTTCAAAAATTGCCACCAATCATTTGTTTCGTGCACTGTGTGATGCATATACCGATGATCTTGCCATGTATGCATCACTGTAATTGCCATTAAAAAATGTATAGTTAATACTGCCATGTTTTTGTATGGGTGTACTTATCATATGTGAGTAAATAAAATACCAAATGATCTTGTTGTGTATATAGCAAAATGATCTTGCCATGCATATACCAGTGAAATTGCCATGCATAAACCAATAAATTTGCCATGTATGTATCAATGAAAATGCCATGCATATTCCAATGATATTGCCATGTATGCAACACTGAAAATGCCATGCATGGGTAAGTAATACTGCCATGTCTTTCGTATGGGTATAATTATCATATACGAGTAAATAAAAAAAGCTGCCAATGATCTTGTAATGCATTTAACAATGATCTTACCATGCATGTACCAGTGATTCTTGCCATGAATATACCAGTAATCTTGTCATGTATATGGCAACATGATCTTGCCATGTGTCTATCACTGAAATTGCCATGTATCTATCACAAATAATGCCATATGTGAGTAAACTTGTCATATGTGAGTAAATAAAAACTACCAATGATCGTGTCAAGTGTACAACAATGATATTGCCATGCATGTACCAGTGATCTTGCCATGCATAAACCAATGATCTTGCCATGTATGAAACACTGTAATTGCCATGCATATTCCAATGATCTTGCCATGTATCTATCAATGAAGTTGCCATCCATTTATTATTAAATATTGCCATGTTATTTTTTGTATGGGTATACTTGTCATATGTGAGTAAAAATAAAACTATGTAAATTGTTATTCCAATGATTTTGGAAATTGAAACCTTGCAGGTTTCAACACGAGCTAAAACTGTCCAGCGGGTACACCGTGCTTAGAATTGACAAATTCAATTATAAGGTCTGCACACTACAAGACCTTTCTGACTCGGAGGTCGAGGACCTGGACAAGGGCAGAAACTACATGGTCACAGCAGATATACCGCATGGGGTGTACTACTGTCAATGTTGCAAGTTTGAGAGAGACAGGGTGCTCTGCTGCCACATACTAAGGGTCATGGACTTCAGTGCTGTGAAAAGGGTGCCACCTAGATACATACTTGAGCGTTGGACTTGGAATGCTGATGAAGCACTTTGCCCGCATGGCACCCAGGAAGTCCTCGTGGTGCATGAAGATGGGCCTAACACAACTATGGATACAGTAAGGCATATGGAGATGTCAAGAAGATTTGCCACCATAGCAGACGATGCTTGCAAGTATGACGTGATGAGTAGAGCAGTTGAGAGGCACACAAACGCACTAGAAAGGGAACTAGAGTCAATCAAGAAGAGAATGGCTAAGGAAGCACTACACCGATTCCCGAAAAAGTCTAAGTCTGCTGCTACTGCATCAACAGGGCCATCAACAGATAACTCGGAGGTGGGCTCGGGCGCGTCAAACACGCACACACAAGTCAGAACCCCCCCCCCCCCAGGACAGTCACAAAAGGGCGACCAAAACAGGTCAGATACAAGTCGGCACTCGAGATCCAAGCCAAGCACAAGAAGAATGCAAGGAAAGCGGCTCCAGAAGATTAATATGCAAGGATGTGCCTAAGGAAAATGCCATGTGTAGCATGGAAAATGGTATGTACGTGCGTACCAATTGGCCATACTGGAGAGACATTAAACTTGCCATATGGACAACACTGAACTTTGCCACTTTCAGGCAAAAATGCATTTGGATCAAAAAAAGTAATACGATTGAAGCTGTAATAGGAGTAACGGACTCCTCGTGAACTTTGCGTACCAATTTGCCATATTGGAATTAAACTTGCCATATGGGCACCACTGAACTTTGCCACTTTCAGGCAAAAATGCATTTGGATCATTAATACAATTGAAGCTCTAGTAGGAGTAACGGACTTCTCATGAAAATACTTTTGCGTAAATATTTGACCTTTCGTTCTAAATTAATGCGCCATGTACAAGGCTTAAGTTACATTACATTTCGACATGCTAAGGCAATTGTCACCATGTAGAAGTCGTGGAAAAAAGGTGTTACAAAATCTGGTAAGAATGTATAACAATTGGGGGCTTCACATGTAGAAATGGTGAAAAAAAATAACAAGTATAAGAAAATATATTGAAAAAAAACCCTTCATATTGGAATTCTATCGACTTTAAAAACACGACAAAAAATGATTGGGAAGACACTGCAATGTTTGACCCTTTGTTGCCACGTCGCGCAGAAAGGATGATCGTGTGGATGTGGTTATGCATGAATTTTTTTGTGATTTTGGAAATGCAAGAATGATAGGTTCACGACACACCATACTGCAAATACAGGGTACACACATCAAATGATGTAAAAAAACCGTAAGATGGAGGGGAATAGTGTGGCAGTACCTTACATTCATCAGAACAAGAATATAAGTACTAAAATGAAAAATCTTTGTTCATCACACATTTCAGCGGTATCTCTTGATAGCATTTTTGACAACACCCTCGATCCAAGCCTTTGCGCCCTCACACTTGTTGAAGTCAGCATTCGTCACCCAGTTCCACAAGTAAATTTTCCTGAGCTCCGCGACGATTTCCTTGTTGAGAGTTGGCACCTTTCTTCCTTCCCACTTAGCAAGGTATTCCAATAGGTAGATACCGCAGTCGTGGCTGATGCAAGCAGGGTAAAAAAGAGAAGCTGCGTTACTTATTGTACCATGATAGAAAAAAAGAGAAATTGCCATGATAGAACAAAATGAAGCTGGCATCTGCCTGGAAGAGGAGCTTGACATGTAATAGTGTGCAAGAATTTGACATGTCAAATCCAACGAAAATGCCAGCAGACACAAATTAAAGTTGCCATGTATGGCTCTATAAAAATTGCCATACGAAAATTATTTAAAATTTCATGTAATAATGTCAAAAAAACCTGTGACATGGTAGAATGAAACTGAAAAAAAAATGCAAAATCTGACATATAAAGAAGTTGCCATGGATGCCTAATTGAAAATGCTATATTGAAAATTTGACATGGATGCCTAATTGAAAATGCCATTTGATATACAGTAAGGTTGCCATGTAGGGTTCAATGAATTTGCCATGTGAAAAGTGACAACTGGAGAGAACACATGGTTAAAAAAGGAAAATGAAAAATGTCATCTGACAGCTATTAAAGTTGGGATGCAGGACTGACTTCAAAGGTTGCCATGTTGAAAGATGATTGCATTCTGATATGTAGTAAACTTGCCATACATGTCTAAATGAAATTGCCATGTGTAATACATTTAATTGATCATGTTTAAAGAAAAAGTGACATGGTTAAAACATAAGATAGTTGCCGTCTGACAGGAATAAATTAAGCCTCTGCTTGCACATAAAAATAATTTTTTTCTACATAAGAAGGATGCAAAAGTGAATAGGAAAACATGAAACAACAGGAAAGGGGAAAAAATCTTACGAGTTCTTCTGCTTCGCCGTCTTGACGTACTCAATAGGAAATTCATTGATCTGCACCTTGGACCCACGGTAATGACGCAGCCAGGTTTCCTTCAGGTTGTAAATGAAGAACTCAGCGTGCGAACGAAGGGTTTCGTCGTCTCCGGAATGGATTGAGTCCAGGACATCAAACCGTTGCTTCTTCAGGTTAATGCACACCGTATAGTAATGGCCAGCTTTGTCATGTGGGTCGTTGGGTGCAAGCTCTTGGAACATGGTAAACATCACCTACATGTTTATAGTAAAAATGGCATGAGGTTCGAAAAAACAAAAGGAAAAATACGGAGTACATCGAATTACATAAAACAGAAAGAGGGGAAGAAACTTACAAAATGCTTCAACGTCAGCTTGTGGTCACCGTGCGGGGCAAATGCTTTACAAACTTCAGCATGAGAGTAGTTTGCGTCCCAAATTCTCCTGGTAATAGTGGGGCTCATAATAATCTTGTCGCTATGGTTGTCAACTTGTTCGTTGATGTAGTCGATTCCAGCAGCAACAACATTTTGGGATAGTTTACCATTAGGCATAAGGGATTCAACAAGATCGCCTAGATCAACGTACGTCGAAGAGCACTGGATAATTTTTGTTCTGTCCAAACATGAGCTGAAGAAAATAAGCAATCAAACAGGAGTGTCCATGGCAGACAACTGAATTTATATGGCATTGTACTATGTAGATTAATTTTACATGGGAAAAAATGGCTTGTGAAAAAAGATATAAAAAGATGGCTAATGTGGGCAAACATGAAAATGCCGTGTGTGCACCAGTGAACTTGCCATTTGTGGCCATCTAAAATAGACAATAATGTACCAAATAAAAACTTGCCATGTGAAAATAAAAAAAATGAAGTCCCCTTGCAAAAACATGCTTAAAAGCTTCCCATGTGTGACTACCTAAAATTGTCATAAATGTTACCACAAAACTTGCCATGGGGTAACCAGTAACCATGCTTGATTTGACATGTGTGATTACCTAAAGTTGCCATGTATGTGTAGTAAAATTTGCCATGTGTTCACTAGTAAAAAAAATACCATATTCATTGCGAAAGCAAAAAGTTCACATGCATGCATGCTTACAGCTTGCCATGTGTGAATACATAAACTTGCCATGTATGAATCAAAGAAAATGCCCATGTGGTCAACAATAAAAATGCCATGTCCAGTGATGAGAACTAAAAAAAAGTATTCTGAGGAAATAAGAAACTTGCCACGTGTGAATACATAAACTTGCCATGTATGAATCAAAGAAAATGCCCATGTGGTCAACAATAAAAATGCCATGTCCAGTGATGAGAACTAAAAAAAAGTATTCTGAGGAAATAAGAAACTTGCCATGTGTGAATACATAAACTTGCCATGTATGATGCAAAGAAAATGACATGTGATCAACAATAAAAATGCCATGTCCAGTGATGAGAACTAAAAAAAGTATTCTGAGGAAATAAGAAACAATATGTGCAGGATGAATAGCAATTACTTTTTGATGGCATCCATATGCTCGCTATTGCTTCGCGCATTCCCAAAACGCCTCATGATATCGTAAAAAGCATGCTGTTGCTTCGTAGCGTTTACTGGAGGCTCGGTATCAACTTCCAGAGGAGGCTGTACAACCCTTGCCTGATGTACAGATCCTGGGGTGACGCTGCTGTGAACATCATCAAAAGGGCAGGCATCTGCCGCACCAGAACTTGAAGGGGCTTCTTTCTGAATTTTATGCTTCATAACCACATTGTCCTCCATCTTGCAGTATGCTTCGTGTAGAGACGGTGATATCTCATCAATGGATACTTTCACAAAAGAGAAGATGGCAAGAACTATGTTAGGATTTAAAAAAGGAAAAACGTGAACGAGGTATGAAGAAGCAATTGCAGCAGACTGAACAAATTTGCCATGAATTTGTGGGCACAACAACTAAACAAGTAAGCTTACCTTGAACAATAGGCTCAGCAAAATTCACAGCCTTCTTCCCATGGACATTGGGCTGCGCCATCATTGGGACCGGCGCAGTCGGGTATGCATACGAGACAGGGACATCATCCACTGGCTGAATAGGTTGGCTCAGATCAAGTCCAAGGCTGCATGATGGTGGCGTGAAAGCCAGAGCGGGCCTTTCCTTGGAAACATTATCCTTTTCCATTACATACACTGCCGCTGACAATGGAGACAGACCAACAAACATTTCGTTCTCGACTGGTCCGGCGGCTTTAGGTCTCGCTGGGGGGCGGGGAGTGGTGTCCGGGATATCAATAACAACAGTCTTGCCTACACCCTTCCCAGGATGCTCAGTTCTTGGGGTGTAAGGGACCCCCGTGTCCAATGGGACAGGTGTGTGCTTCAGTCTTGGGGAGGCGGGGACATTACCCTTCATTTGCAAAGACTCAACTGGCTTGCTTTGTGCAGTGGGCGGGAACAACGTTGATGCAAATACAAACCTTGCTCCATCAACCTTCGCATTATGATCATGCACAATTCCTGCCTCGACAGATCTTTTCCGGGGCCTCTTCCTGGTACACACAACGGGATTGGCCGTTTTCTGTGGGGCAACATTGCGGTCAGCTTTGGGCACAGCAGATGCAGGGGCGGTGCAAGCACGGGAGGCAGTCTGATCTGCTTTCTGAGCCATAGCCGACACCTTGTTTTGACCAACGTTTGCATCATGAACACTCGTGCCTGCTTCATTAGTAGGCTGATGTTGGTCAGTCATTTTGTCAGTGCGGTTTGTTGCAACCAGGTTCGAGTGATTATCCGTTTGAACTCTTGATGCATCCGCATCCGAAGACTGGTTTGCCCGACCTTCAAACCCATGCCTCATTGATACCAACACAGGCGCAACATTGGCAGTTCTTGGGGATATCAACTCATCAGACCGCCCCCTGCACTTGCACCTCTGTCAGTGCATAACACAGATGCAATGGATGACAGAACGGTTACTGGAGCAGCCGAGCTGGTAGCAGAAGCACCCGTAGCAGATGCCTTGCCGCAATCCACATTATCATCCGGAGGGGGCTCGCTGGGCATTCGCTCCAAAGGGACCTTTTTCTTGGTTTTGGTCACACCAACAGTCTTTTTGAGCTTATTCTTTTGCCTGCATATGTTAAGAAAGTGCATAATGTGAAAAATATATTAGAACGATGGATGCTATTTGGTACAAATTAAAAAATAAAAGATACAAGGGGAAGGGGTTAAAGTGCTAGTCTACTATGTGCTATAACAGATGTTGTGACAGAAAAATGCCATGCTTGTAAAGTTTTAAATGCCAGAATGGTGGGTTGGGTGTGGAAATTGACATTTTAAAGATAGTCAATTTGCCGTGGATGGCAGTCAAACAAAAAGTTGCCATATGTAGATCCAAAAAAGAATAAAAATGCCATGCTTCCGCGGTTGTAATTGCCATGTGTAAACAAATGTAACAAAGCATAAAAAAATGTGATAGACTAGTCGATGTAAAAATAGATACGCAGATGTGCAATCAAAATAAATAAATTGAACTTGCATAAATTAAAATGAGTGGATGCTCAAAAAATGCCATGTCACTAATACTGAACATGCCATGTATGACTGACAAAAATAATGCCACAAAAGGTTGAATGAAGAAAGAAAATGTTCATGTTATTTATGTATACTTATAAAGGATAAACTATTATATATATTTTTTGCTCTGAGCAGATAAAATTGTACAAATCAAATAAGGCACGCATATACATACCTTCGGCCCGCGTCCCTCATGTCCTCAAGAACAACGGGATCCTCCGTGTTGGATGAAGCAAAACGTGGTGATGAACGAGTAGCCGTGTGAGCTGGTTCACAGCCAGATACAGCTCCCGTATGGGGTCCCTTGTTCAAACGTGCAGATGATCGGGCAGGTGGGTCCGCATTTGCCTGCTTGGACACTCTGCCACCAGCAGTTACCTTGCTGCACATGCAGAAAAAAGGAAAAAAAAACGAGCGAATGACGTTACGATTGAGAATTTCAGTAAGTGATGGAGAAAAATGAAGTAACATGAATGTGAAAATTAACAAAAAATGGGGGGAGCCAACCTCCTTCGAGCAGCAACTGGGTCGAACTTGGGACGTTTCGCAAATGAGTCGCGAACCTCGTCCTCTGAATCCCTGACCCTTTTTGACACTTCAGCACCATCTTTGCTTGGACCAGGAGCACTGCTCAAAGGAGGTGCTGAGACCTTGGCAATAACTGCAACATCATCAACAACCCGTGACTGCTGGTTCTGCGGGTCTGACTGCACATTATCCATTTGCACATCACCAGCATGACCGTCATTCCCATGCACGTAATCATCATCATCAGAATCTTGTAGATCGTTCATAAACTCATCCTTGCTGCCGGGCAACACCTGGGAATCGTTGTACTTGTACCTGCCACGTGATCCAATCGGTCTGGATGTGCCGCCTGGTACGAAATTGCGGAACTGGTTGGCAACTTCAGCACCGTCACCCATTGTCATAGCCGTCCAACCCTGTACAAGGTTGCCGAGGAGGTTGGACATGCCAGATGCAAACTGTCCTACCAATGCTTCAACATTTGTTCTTGCCTGCATGCAAAAAAACCACGCAAGGAG
This sequence comes from Elymus sibiricus, assembly GCA_039707655.1. Classification (NCBI taxonomy): domain Eukaryota; kingdom Viridiplantae; phylum Streptophyta; class Magnoliopsida; order Poales; family Poaceae; genus Elymus; species Elymus sibiricus. The sequence goes on along the minus strand of CM077666.1, from coordinate 339,627,553 downwards.
TGAAAAAAATGTTGTATTGAATCGTGCGTAGCACAAAAAAAAGAGATAAAATTACCTCCAATGAGCACGCGTCACTCGTATGCACGTCCATCCATTTGCTAAAGTTGTGAGGGCCCCCAAAGAAACTGAAGTCGACAGAATGTTTGGCCAGTAGCTGCAAGGATCATAAAAGGAGGAAAATGAGATGGCGGATAGTCAATTTATCGTGCAAAGGATAGACTTGAAAAAGTAAGTTGCCGTGCGCGTGCAACTGTAGTTGCCAAGTCAATGTGGATGGAGATGTAAATGCTTGCCAAGTCAATGTAGATGGAGATGTAAATGCACTTGCATGTTAAAAAGGGTGATATGCATGTGGACCTGAAAAAATGCCATGGCATGAAACTGAAGTTGCCATGCATATGAAAAAATGTATTTACCATTACATGGAACTAAAGTTGCCATGTGACGAATAAGACATGAAGTTCCCATGCAAATGAAGTAAGAGTTGCCATGTAAATGCATTAAAAGTTGCCATGAAAGAAAATGGAAAAAAAAGTTGCCATGTAAATGCATTAAACTGGCAATGCACAAGCAAATGAAGTTAACATGCATTATAAATGAAAGTTGCCATGTCTGAAAAGATAGATCATGTAAAAAAGAAGTGACTTAAATCAATTTTAAAAATAAAAAAACTGGCCTGAAGTTTGCCAAACGATCCATCACGCTTTGTGTCTGCTGAAAGATCGGCCTTTATCGCAGCGTCAGTCCAAGCCGTTGCAGCGAACTTGTGTGGTGCAGGTAGGCCACCAACGAGGCTCATGTTGACAGTGCTAAGGTCAACATTGTCGACATACGTAAGCTGTAACACATAGCATAAAAGATGGCAAATACGACATTAATAGTCAAAATGGAACAGGGCAACAAAAAAGGAAAAAGAGATAATACGGAAAAGAAATTCATATGGACAAAAACTTGCCATCAAGTGAAGGCGGTAGCCTTTGTTGTATATCCTTTTAGATAATGCGGTGTGGAGGAAACCAGCGATAAACTTGCACCAATGTATGTTGGCAACATACTTTATGTCCGCCTGCATTTCGAACACAAAAAAGTGTAGGGGGGTTGATAATTAAAACTTATGCATTTCAATAACAAAAGACATTGAATGAGAAAAGGAGGTAGAAGCAAACAGATGCATACGAGCAGTGGAAAGCATCTACTGCTAAGATGTGTGGACGTCGTCGGCGCAAAGACAGTCAAAATCAGGTACATGAGCAGAAGCCTCTTGAAGTTATCACCACTACTGTTCATCTGACTGAGCATATTGGAAGCAACTGAGTGAAGCGACATCGATGTCAAACCAGGGAACATTTCAGGAAAAAGCCGGTCCTGAATTTCCCGATCCACCTTGTAAGGGACATCCATTCCACCGTTTGGGACGCCTAGAGTGCAGTATACCGCATCCTCGTCCAGCGGGATCCTACCACGGTGAGGGATGACAAATTCTTTGGACTCAGGTTCATATGTCCAGTCACAAAGATTGTTGTTCAAATTGGTGCAGAGTAAATTCATTAGCGTGTGCATCCCCATGGTATCGGCAGCGGCCTTTTGATCGTCATTGAAGTCATTGTAGAGCTCCGTTAACCGCTCATGATATCCCCTGTTACATGGAATTTTCTGCCGTCACAAAAAATATGCAACTTAATTATTAGTCTTGCATTTTGGGTTTCACAACTTCTCACCGAGTAAAGTAGACATCCAATAAAAAAACTGAAAAATATAAAACTTGCCACCTGGCAAGAACTGAACTAACCATCACAGATCAACTAAAAAATGACCATGGCATGCAAGAATTGAGAAAAAATTGCCATCTGAGCTGAACTAGATAGGCCATGTCAAAGCATGACGAACATAGAAGTTGCCAACACAAAGAAACTATAGTAACCATGCCAAAAATCATGTAGAACCAGTCCACATCACATATTGACTCAAAAGAAGCCCATTCATGAAAAAAAGGAAAACTTACTTATCACAATGAAAAAGAAGTAACCATGCCATGAAACCACATGAATAAAAAAAATTAAAAGTTGCCACCTGACAAACAACTAAACTAAACATAACAGATCAACTAACAAGACCATGTCATCTTACCTGAGCTATAAAGGCCATGTCAGAGCATGACAAACATAAAAGTTGCCATAAATAAAATAACTAGATCAGCCATCCAGAACTGACCATTCTTTCCATCTGATACTAACTAAAAGATCCATGCGATGGGACTGCTATAAGGGGAAATCACTTGTAACATTAAGAAAGTGTAGCCAGAGACAAATATAAGCCCATGAACATAAGTTGCCATACGACAACAATTAAAAAAAACATTCCAACAAATAACATATAGGGGAAGTCCCATCACAGAAATGTACTGACAAATACTAACCAGTGAAAACAACATTTGATGAATAAGTTGCCATCTGATAATAACTAAAATAGCCATGTGACATAAGTTGCCATCTGATAATAACTAGAAGAGCCATGTGACATAGATTAAGTACATGGGACATAACACAAGTACCTGCTTGGCAATGCGTTTTCCGGCAGCCACAACATCCCTTTTGTCGGGCATGAAGTCATCCGCATCGGCATCACGGGCATTACGAACCATGGCCTATAATTGTGAAGAAACATCAAAAACAAATGGAGGTTACGATCTCACACGCATTAACAGGAAAATGTGGGAAATGTGCAAGCACATGCCGATCAACAGCAGAATGACCAGGTACACACCATTCTTCAACAGAATGACTTCAACAAAATTGACTTAAACAGTGCAAACATGGCAATAAAACTCTTAGCGAACTGAATCAGTACGGAAACTGTCGAAATGTATACCATCACACTACCATGGTTTCTCATTATGAATTTCTGACCCTTCATGTATCAACCAATCTCAAAGCACAGTGCATGTGAAAAAATATGAACTACAACCAAATCCATGACAGCAACCTAACACAAATGGCTGATGGCCAAAATCAAGTGAACCCAACAAAAAACATGGACGGCTCCTGGCGACGGCAGGAAGCTCCGGCAAGAGGGGGCGCGTATGCGGCTCCCGGCGAAGCTACGCTCCGGCAGGATGGGCGCGTATGCGGCGCGCGGCGAACCGGCGCTCCAGCAGGACAGGCACGAATGCGTCGCGCGGCAAACCTGCGCTCTGGCAGGAGGGCGCGCATATGCGGCGCGCGGCGAACCTGCGCTCTGGCAGGAGGGGCGTGTATGCGGCGCGCGGCGAAGCTAAACTCCGGCGGGAGGGACGCGTATGCGGCGCGCGGCGAAGCTAAACTCCGGCGGGAGGGGCGCGTATGCGGCGCGCGGCGAAGCTAAACTCCGGCGAGGGCGCTAGATCTACCACAACTACTACTCGACGGGCTGAATCACACTTGTTGTGAAGGGGATTTGAGATCGAACCTCGGGCGAAGGTGAAACAGAGGATGCCCACGGTGGCGATTACTGCTGCAGAAGCCGACGCCGACGAAGCAGAAGCCAACTCCGGCGGCACTAGCAGACCCCGACGCCCCCGACCGGCGCCGAAACCAACGGCAATAGTGTGGGATAATTGGGGAGATGATAGCGTGGGAAATGGGGTGGTTTCGCAACTCCTCGCGAAAATGGTGGGCGAAAGTGGAGAGGATCGACAACTGATGAAAGTAATGGGAGTTCGGGGCGAGCGTCGATTAGCTCGAACGCGTGGCGCTGCCAACGTGGCACTGCCAACGTGGCACTATCCGTCGCGCAAAGATTCATGCGCCGATCTGACGACGATGACCACGTTCGGAGCGACAACCTTAAACATGGCACGTTCGGACGTTATCGATTCCGAATCTTTCTGGTTTTTCGACATAAAAATGTTTTATCTCTTAAATAAAAAACCCGATTAAAAATCCGTTTTCATCATTAAATCCGTCTTGACGAGATCTTCATAACTAGATCCCAGATTGATATGTTTCGATGACTTTTTTTTGGGACAAAAGTTGCCATGATGTTACACTGAAGTTGCCATGGTGTTTACATTAAAGTTGCCATGATATGTTTTATCTATTTTTTTCTTCTAGATTTAAAACTACCATTGTATTTCAACTACTTTTCACGGCAAATTTTATTAATTGACCATGGCAATTTTTAGTAATTAACCACGTCAAATTTAATTCATGGATCATGGCAATTTTTAGTAATTCATGATGGCAATTTTAGTTTATAGATCATGGCAATTTTAGTATTTTGACCATGGCAATTCTAGTATTTTGACCATGAAAATTATTTTTTGTATGAACCATGGCAATTTTTTATGCATGTATCATGGCAAATTTAAGTAATTCACCATGGCAAATTTGAGTCATTGACCATGCATTTTTAAAGTAACTGACGACGGATTTCTTTTTTAATTATGAACCATGTCAAAATTATTTCATGGATCATGGCAAATTTTAGTAATTCATCATGGCAAGTTTAGTTTCTTAATTTCTTTTTTTATAACATGTCAAAATTTACGTTAAACGTAGAAGAAACGTAGTTGAAATATATCATGGCAACTTCACTATAAAAAACATGGCAATTTATGTGCAATAGATATGGCAACTTTTGACCGCCAAAAAATATTGTCGAAACATATCGATATGGGATCCAGTTTTGAAGTTCCCGTCACGACGAATTTAATGGTGAAAACGGATTTGTCATTTAAGAGATACAATATTATAAAGTTTGAAAACCCAAAAGATTTATGCTGACATCATTGTCGGAAGTCAGGCTCCGGGGACCCAAAGGTTCAAACACTGGGGTGAGCTCGTTCTACCACTTCGTCTCCTACCACGGCTAAGCGGCGGCGAGGCTACGGCGAGAGCACGCTAGCGAGGGACAGACCGTGGACTCAGCGGTTTACCCAGGTTCGGGCCACCTTGCGGTGTAAGACCCTACTCCTGCTTGGTTGGTATTGCTCTGGTGCGAGAGGGAGAGAGAGTACAAGGTCGAGGGTGATGGGAACCGGCCTCGATCGGGGGTCCCTCTACAATGGCAGCTCTGCCTCCCTTATACTCGCATCGGTCCTCTTCCCCCTTGAAACTTAGGCGGGAAGGGCTGCCACACTTGGCGGGTTTTGAAAGGGGATAGGCGCTCAGGCTATCCTGACTAAAGGCGGTCTTCGCCTGCCAAAGCGTGATCCATGACGCGCTGGTGGGCTCGGTGATGACCTCCGCCCTGCGCGCCCACCGTTTTGGTCTTCCTTCGCCGATCGGGCAACCTTTGGGGTTGCTTTGGGGAGTAGATATCTGGCCCTGCTCCCTTAACACAAAAGAGGAAACCATCCTCATCCGCGCCTGCTGGCGCGGCCTCTGTCGTCGCTCGTCGCCGCGCGCGTCACCCACGTGATGGGCCCCAGACCGCGCGGCTCCGCTGAACGGCCTTTGTCTCGTGCGCCCTCGGGAGGGGGCCTCGGGAGGCCACCTCAGGAGGTCGCCTCGCGAGAGGACCTCGCGAGGCCGTTGGTGGAGGTGCCGAACCTCGCTCGCCCGCTCCCTGAGGAGGGGGGCTCGGGAGGCCAAGGCCTCATGAGGAGCCCTGGTGAGGTGCTTGGTGAAGATGGCCTGCTGGGCCCACGCCAGGCGTTGCGCCCTGGGCCAAAGGCAGACGGGCCTGGATACCCCGGGTTCCATGGGCCCGACAGTAGCCCCTGGGCCCACGGCGCGCACGTTCCCGCCTACAGGGGGGCGAAACAGCGCGGGCCCTAACCGCCTGCGGTCAGGTGCGACACGTGGCGCACGACGTGACTGGGGACACCTCCACTTCTCCCATGATGCCTCGGTAACCGCCCGCGCTGACATAAAGTCTGCCGCGGGCAACGCGAGACCATCATTGCCTTCCTTAGCGCCTCACCTCCCGCGCATAGCTCCTTGCGACCCGATCTCTGCGTTCTACCTTCATCCCCCTCCTTCGTCCGTATCTCCGCTGCACCGATGGCGTCCGCTGGCAAGAGGGGAAAGGCGGCGGCCCCGTCCCCAAGCGCGCCTGCCATTGGGGCGGCGCTACAGCGCTCCTCCATCGTCGATGGGGAGGGCCTGGATCGGGTGCTCTCGCTAGTGGCTGGCAACACGAACGAGAACTAGGCGACCCAAATCTGGCCAGGGTCACACGCGCGGCGCGACCTTGGGGCGATGACCTACCCCATCTTCCTCCACAGTGTCTATGCCGGGTTGGTGCCGCCGTTCTCGGACTTTTTCTACGCCATTCTCTCACACTATCAGATTCATGCCCTCCATCTTCAGCCCAACTCCATCCTCCTCCTTGCCATGTTTGCCTTTTACTGTGAGGCCTTTGTGGGTGTGATGCCTTCAGTGGCGCTCTTCGGCCACTTCTTCTGTCTGCGGCTGACCGCGTGCGACCAACGCTCCGGGTGCGCATCGTTCCTTGCCGTTAAGGCAACGGAAAACAACATCATCAACCTGAGGGTCGCGAAGAAGGTGGAGGGCTATCGGCAACGCTGGGTCTTCATGGATGCGCGCCGGACCAGCCCACTCCTGATGATCCCGATGGATCTGGCTGAGAAGAACTCCCGCTGGGGGAGCGAGAGGCTCACCGACCCGAGGATGGAACTTGTTCTGGAGCGGATGGCTGCGCACCGGGCCGCGAAGCTATCGGGAGCGTCGGTCGTCAGGGAGTACCTCCGGCGACGCATAGCGCCACCCCAGCAACACTCGCGCCCCGTGTGGCAGTACACCGGTGCGGGCGACGCCATGAGGCTGCACCCGAGTAGCCTGACGCAAGAGGAGTTGGACGGGGCCCTGGCGAATCTGCTCAACACCCCTGCCGAGGGCCCGCCCGAAGATGCACTCCCTCTGTTCTGCTACGAGGAGATGGCGGAGCTGGTCAAGGAGATGCCTCTCTTTGACCGGTGGGGCCTCGTGTCGGAAGGCCACGTCGGGCCTCGCGAGGACCCTCTCGTGGTGGAGCTAGACTCAGGGGGCAGCAGTGGCGAGGAGGACTCAGCGGAGGCCACGGAGGAGGACGCCAACTGGGCGCCACCGCGCACTCGCCGTCAGCTCCTCTATGATTATGGGGATGACGATGCCGATAGTGCGCCTCTTACGGCGGAGGGTGCTCCCAGCCGAAAAGCGGCCGAGCCCCCAGTGCCCGAGGCCCATCACGAGGCCAAAGCCCTCAGGGCCTCGAGGCGGGCGGAGACGCGTCCGGGTCTACTGCGATACACCCCGGGGGCCCAAGCGGCGGCGCCGGGGCGATGCCTGACAGTGGCAGCGACGGCCCGCCCCTCGCAGGGGAGAAGAAAAGGAAGTGGTACGTTAGTGACGAGTAAGTCCCCTGCCTCCTCCCTGCGTTCCTAGTCCTTGCTCTTCGTCTGGGCTCGGGGCTGAGCCACCATTCGCACAGGAAGTCTGCCGTGGATCAGAAGAAGAAGAAGAAGACGACGAAGGCGAAGGGGGCCCCCGGCCCGCAGGGGGCGTCGGCGCCCGCCACGGGTGCCGGGGGGCACGGAGGGGCCACCCGCCGTCCCGACGACGAGGCAGGGCGCATGGAGGTCGGGGAGGAGACGGTCGTTCCTCCGGAGTCGCATGCGGGTGCGCCTCGTGAAGCCGAGACGGAGGAGCCTCGGGAGGTCGCCTCAGGAGGCGGGGACGCCCTCCCCCTTGACCCCGCCGCGAAGAAAGGAGCGGCGACAGGGGAGGTCGGAACACCCACCCCTCCCCCCCGGCCCGCTGGGAGCCTCCCTGAGCGTGGGAGGAGGAGCCGTGGGGCACGCCGTCGCAGGCATGGAGAGCCCCCATAGCATGCCGCCGCAGCCAAACGCGGGGGGTGGCTTGGCGAACCCACCGCTCCAGGCGAGCGGCACCGAGTCCTCCCTTGCCGCGGCGGCGGAGAGTGATAGAGGGCCCGACCCGGACTGGCCTCTGGCCCTTGTGGGCGGCCACACCCTGCTCCGACCCGAAGGCTTGCGCGACGCCAAGGCCGCGCACGCTCGGCTCGGGAGGGATTTCCAGGACGCGGAGACGCGCCTTGCCGAGGAGCGCCTGAAGCTTGCTGACGGGTGGCGCCGGCTCAGCGTCGCCGTCGAAACGGCCCGACGCCAGAGCGAACGCGCTCGCGCACAGGGCGAGAAGGACGCCGCCGAAGTGGAGGGGGTCCGTGCGAGAGCCCTTCAGGAGGCCGAAGCGGCCGTCGCGCACCGCGAAGAGGCGGAGGCCCGCCTGAAGGAGTTCCAGGACCAGTGCGCCGAGCAGGCGCAGTCGCTCCTCGCACGGGAAGGTGCTCTCTCCACCCGCGAGAAGGAGGTTGCGGCCCGCAAAGCGGGCCTCGAGACTCGCACGGAGAGCCTCGAGAGGACGGCGACCGAGCAGACCACGGAGAAGGAGCGCCTGGAGCTGCTGGGACGCCAGCTGGCCGATGCCCAGGAGGCCCACACGAAGCGTGTTACCGAGGCCAACGCCCAGCTGGAGGCCAAGGATAAGAAGGTTCAGGAGGATGCTGACGCGAAGGTAGCGGAGGCGCTCCTGGCGCTTGCCGAGGAGCACGGTAAGACGCTGTCGCAGCAGAGGGACGCCTTCGAGATGGAACGCGAGCGATTCCGGCAGGAGATCACTGATTTCAAGGCGGCACTCGCTGAGGTGGAGACCCGCCTGGGGGCCGCGCCGCAGCCCAGCTCCAGCATCGCGGACCGGGAACAGGAGCAGCAACGCGAACGCGTCAAGACGCTTCACTCCCTCGAGCTCCGCGCCCGCGATGCCCTGAACTCCATCTGCCAGGGAAGGCTTGGGGCCCTCCGCGAGTCCCGCGACGCCGACTACGCCGACTTCTCCACCAAGCTCATGGAACAGCTTGAGGACGGGGCGAAGGCGGTGGATGGCATCTTGGAGGAGGAGTGCCGCGGCCTCTTCTCCCTGGCGGCGACTCGTGTCTTCAGCCACCTCCTTCATGCCGATCCCAACTTTGACTTTGACAAGGTGATAGCCCCGGTCCCCGAGGAGCTTCGTGACGGCCTCGCAAAGGCGGTAGAAGGCCACGTGGACGCCTTGCTTGGGAAGTACTCCTGCGGCAGCGGTGAGAGGTCTGGCGGCAACGACGGCGCCGGCGACGACGACGATGGCGCGAGTTCCTAGGGTCCTTTTCCCTTCGTTACCCTGCACTAGACCGATGTGGCCCCATGGGGGCGTGAATACGATGCCTTGGTGTTTAAGTACTTTATGATTTGCTGTAATGAACGCTCGTGCCCTCGTGAGGCTTTCTCTTGAGGCCTGTTTTGCTCTTTTTGCTTGCCATGATGCTCTACGTTGTCAGGACCCAGCCCCCGAGCGGGCCTCGGCCGTCGCTGGTATGTCATGTCACGATGCCTGGACAAGGCCAGGAGGCGAGGGGCACCGGGAGCCAGTGAGGGCTCCTGAGGCGCGATGCTCGGAGAGCCCCCCTTCGACGCGCAAGCGGCTTGCGCCAAGAGGAACACTGGCGCTCGTGAGGCCGCCGGAAGGGAAGGCTTAAGAGGCGGCGAGAGCGGCTCACGAGGCGGGAGACTTAGCTCTGCACAAGGAAGTGTTCGGCGGGCCATCTCTTGTAGGGTACGCCTCGTGAGGGCTCCGCTCACGAAATCCCCTGCAGAGACGGCCGTCGAGGGTTTGCTCCTGCGGCGGGGCCTGCTGGCTTCCTTAGGCCTTGAGGGGGCCACCCCGCGAGGTATCCTCGCGAGGCCTTTCCGGGAACCTGCTCCTGAGATGACTGCATGCAGAGCACTTAACGACAGGGGAGCAGCGCACGCTCGTCGATTCACTCATGATCATTACGCGAGGAGACAAGACACCAAGGACCTTGGTGGGGTGGCGTGCACGGGAGCAGACCCGCGAGCCAGAGCCCGGTTGCTTGGGTTTTTCAGCGCTGCTGGGACTGACCCAAGCACAGACACCGTGTCCAGCCCCCACTCGTGTGAGGCTCATGAGGGACGTCGTGAGCGCACGAGGTTCGCGAGGCAAGAACAAAACGAAACGGCATGTAAGAAACCGAGCTTTACTAAAGTAAGATAGCAACCCATTACATAACTAAAACAAGATGCGGCTGCCGTGTCCGGCACGGGTCAGCTTGAGGTTGGTGCAGCCCATGGGGCGCCCTCAATTACACATCAAAATGAGAAAAAGAGTGCTGCCGTGTCCGGCACGGGTCAGCTTGAGGTTGGTGCAGCCCGTGGGGCGCCCTCAGTTGATTGTTCCGCTAGCGCGGAGCATGGGGCTTCCACAAGGGTGTGGGTATGATCGCGGGTCGACCGTTCCGCTAGCGCGGAGCATGGGACTTCCACTTGGGCGTGGGCGGGAGCTCTCGCGGGCCCATCAGGCAAACGCAATGAGAGGCTCCGGGGCGTGTACAACCCCATTTCGTTCGTACGCGTGAGGGTCACGAGTAGAACTTGCGGAGGTGTTGGATGTTCCAGGCGTTAGGCACAGGAACTCCGTCCTCCATCTCCAGCCGGGCTGAGCCAGGCCTGGAGACATGAGTAACCCTGAAAGGGCCTTCCCACATAGGTGAGAGTTTGTGAAGCCCCTCTCTGGAGAGGATTCTGCGTAGGACGAGGTCGCCGACCTCGAGAGTACGAGGGCGGATGTTGCGGCTGTGGTAGCGACGCAGGGCCTGCTGGTACCTTGTGGCACGAAGGGCGGCCTGACGGCGGCCCTCCTCGAGGAGCAGCAGATCGATCTCCCGCGAGCCCTCCTGGCGCGCCTCGTCGAAGGCAAGGACTCGCGGGGAGCCATGCTTAAGCTCCAGTGGGAGGACCGCCTCAGCGCCGTAGACGAGGAAGAAGGGTGTCTCGCCGGTAGGCTTGCTTGCTGTCGTGCGGATGGAACACAGCACGAACTGTAGCTCGTCGAGCCAGCCCTTGCCGCAAGCCTCGAGTTTCTTCTTGAAGCTCCTTATTTTGAGGCCCTTGAGGACCTCGACGTTGGCACGATCGGCCTGACCATTGCTTCGCGGGTGTGCCACCGAGGCATAGCAGATCTGCGTGCCGAGGCTGGCGCAGTAGGACTTGAAGAGGCCGCTTGTGAACTGGGAGCCATTGTCAGTGATGATGCGGTTGGGAACCCCAAAGCGGCTCATGAGGCCCTTGATGAACTTGACGGCGGAGCCTGCCGGGATGGTGCGCACCGGCTCGACTTCTGCCCACTTGGTGAACTTGTCGATGGCGACGTAGAGATAGCGGTAACCGCCAGCCGCGTGAGGGAAGGGCCCCAGGATATCCAGCCCCCAAACCGCGAAGGGCCATGAGAGGGGAATCGTCTGGAGGCCCTGCGCCGGCTGGTGAATCTGCTTGGCGTGGAATTGGCAGGCCTCGCAGGCTTGGACCAGCGCGGTAGCGTCACGCAGCGCAGTGGGCCAGTAGAAGCCACTGCGGAAAACCTTGCCGACGAGGGTGCGTGACGAGGAGTGGTGGCCGCAGTCCCCTCCATGGATATCAGCTAGCAACTCGCGCCCTTGCTCTTCAGAGATGCACTGCAGCGAGACGCCATTTGGGCGCCTGCGGTACAGCTCGCCATCTTGCAGGCAGTAAGCGGCGGCCTTCCGGGCCACGCGCTCTGCTTCTGAGTCTTTCTCCGGAAGGGTGCCGCGAAGGAAGTAAGCCTTGAACTCCGCGGCCCAGCTGTCTTCTTGAGGCTCCAGCGCCAGCAGCAGGCGGGCTCCTGAAGCCGGGCCGTAGTCTGGCGCGCCCGTGGGTGGCGCGGGCGGGAGTTCTTCGCGAAGGAGCGCCGTGCTCGCGGCAGGAGGCGTGGCTGATGGCTTGAGGAGCCTTTCCTCGAAGACGCCGGGGCTCTGAGGCTTGCGTCGAGATGCTTGTTTGGCGATGTCGTCGGCTTATTTGTTGCCACTGCGGGGGACGTGCTGCAGCTCCAGGCCAAGAAAATGCTTCTCAAATTTACGTACCTCTTCCAGGTAGGCGGCCATGTGCTCATCCTTGGGCTTGTAGCTTTTGTTGGAGAAGTTGACGAGGAGTTGCGAATCGCCCTTGATGGTCAGACATTTGATGCCCAGGGCGAACGCGGCCTTGAGGCTGGCGATGAGGCCCTCATACTCTGCGATGTTGTTGGAGACTTGTCGGTGTGCCTGAAGCAGAGCTGTACGGCGTAGTAGAGCCTATCCCCTGTCGGCGAGGTGAGCATGACCCCAGCCCCCGCGCCCTGTCGGGAGAAGGCGCCGTCGAAGTGCATGTTCCAGCCGCTAGGCGCCTCGTCCCCTGGCAGGAGGGACTGGGCCTCGCGAGGCTCCTCCTCGTATGTGTCTGGCCATGCTGCCATGAAGTCGGCCAGGGCTGCGCCTTTGATGACTCTGGTGGTGGAGAATTCCAGCTGGAAGGCTTGCAGCTCGATGTTCCATTCGGCGACACGGCCGGCGGCGTTGGGGCTGCGCAGAACTTGCTCCAAGGGGTAGGAAGAAATGACCTTGATGGGGTGACCCTGGAAGTAGTGGCGCAGCTTCCTGGAGGCGACGAGGAGCGCGAGGAGGAGCTTCTGCTGCATGGGGTAACGCTCGCGCGCGTCCCTTAGCACAGTGCTGACGAAGTACACGGGGTGCTCGATGAGGCGCGTAGTTGCTGTGGCAGCTTGCTCTTCGGGCGCCTCACGAGGCTTGGAAGGCTCGGGATTCTCACGAGGCTCAGGAGGCTCGCGAGGCTCGGAAGGCTCACGAGGATCGGTGGCCTCACGAGGCTTAGGAGGCTCGGAAGGCTCACGAGGATCGGTGGCCTCACGAGGCTTAGCAGGCTCATGAGCCCGAAGGGGCGCGGAGGGTTTCTCCTTTGTACAGACACGCTCCTGCCGCACCGCCACCAGCGCCGCGCTGGCCGTCTGGGGGGTGGCCGCCAAGTACAAAAGCAAGGGCTAGCGAGAACGCGGCGCGACCATGATGGGCGGGCTCGTGAGGTACTTCTTGAGGGCTTCGAAGGCGGCGTCTGCCTCAGGAGTCCATTTGAAGGAGCCGGACCTCTTTAGGAGCTTGAAGAAGGGCAGGGCTCGCTTGCCAAACTTGGAGATGAAACGCCCCAGGGAGGCCATACATCCTGCCAAGCGCTGCATTTCCTTGAGGGTCCGGGGAGGACGCATTTTCTCGATGGCCTTGATCTTCTCTGGGTTGGCCTCGATGCCACGGTGCGAGACTAGGAAGCCGAGGAGCTTGCCGGAGGGGACTCCGAAGACGCACTTCTCCGGGTTGAGCTTGAGATTGACTTTGCGCAGGTTGGCAAATGTTTCCTGGAGGTCCACGATGAGGGATCCAGCCTCACGAGACTTGACTACGATGTCGTCGACGTAGGCCTCCGCGTTCCTCCCCATCTGAGGCCCCAGCGTGAGACGCATTAGCCGCTGGAAAGTGGCGCCCGCGCTCCTTAAACCGAAGGGCATGCAAACGTAACAATATATGCCGCAGGGGGTGATGAAGGCCGTCCTCTCCACATCTTCGGCCGCCATCTTGATCTGATGATAGCCTGAGAAGACATCCAGGAAGCATAGCAAATCGCACCCGGCGGTGGAATCCACGATCTGGTCGATGCGGGGCAGCGGAAATGGATCCTGAGGGCAGAACTTGTTGAGGCTGGTGAAGTCAACGCACATGCGCTCCTTGCCGCCCTTCTTGGGGACGACGACTGGGTTGGCGAGCCATTCGGGATGGCGCACCTCGCGAACGACCCTAGCTTCCTGGAGCTTCTGAACTTCCTTGACGATGAAATCTTGCTTCTCTGGCGCCTGGCGCCGTGCTTTCTGCTTGACGGGGCATGCATTGGGGCACACCGCTAAGTGGTGCTCGATCACCTCCCTCGGCACACCGGACAAGTCAGATGCTTTCCAGGCGAAAACATCCGAGTTTGCCCGAAGGAAGGTGACGAGCGCGCTTTCCTATGCAGGAGGGAGGCCTGTGCCGATGGTGAAGGCAGGGCCGGAGCCGCTGCCGTCCACCGACACCTTCTTCGTCTCGGCGCGGTCCTGAGAGAACAGCTGCTTCTTCTTCGCGGGCGCGGCCTCAGGAGGCTCGGCCGCGTCCTCGTCGGCCGGGTGTGCGACCGCGGCGGCCTTGTAGGCACGCTCGAGGGTGCTGGCCGCGTCCTTCTCGTCACAGGTGATGGTGATGATGCCGCTTCAGCCGGGCATCTTGAGGACGTTGTAGGCGTGATGGGTGGCCGCCATGAACTTGGTGAGAGCTGGGTAGCCCAAGATGGCGTTGTAAGGCAGGCCGATGTGCGCGATGTCGAAGTCGATGAGCTCGGTGTGTTAGTTCTTGAGGGTGCCGAAGGTGACGGGGAGGCGCACTTGCCCCAGAGGGATGGTGGAGCCATCGGTCACTCCGGAGAAGGGCCTGGTCGGCATCAGCTGGTCGTAGGGCACCTGGAGCGTCTCGAAGGTCTCGATGGAGATCACGTTGAGGCCGGCGCCCCCGTCGATGAGGGTCTTGGTGACCGCAACGTTGCTGATGGTGGGGGTGCACAACATGGGAAGCGCGCCTGCGGAGGCCGTGGATTTGGGGTGGTCCTTACAGTCGAAGGTGATGGCGTACTGCGACCACTTGAGGGGTCGCACGGCCTCGGGCCTTGGGAGGGCGGCATACACCTCGCGAGGGAGCTGCATGAAGTGGCGGATGGACGCGGGGGCTTGGGACCCGCCAAGGATGCAGGCGACCGCGCGAGGCTCCTGGTAGCCCCCAGCACCCTCATCAGGCCGGTTGACGTCGTTCCTCCGGGGTGGCGGCGGCAGCGACGGAAGAGCGGCATTGCCCTGAAGGTTTGCCTCACGAGGCTGGTCGCGCCAACCCTGGCGGAAGTTGCCGCTGCCGTTGCGGCTGTCCCAACGGTTGCTGCCGCGGCCACCTCCACGGCCGGCGCCGCGGCCATTGCGGTCGTCTTGGCGGCTTTGGCGCTCGTCGCGGAGCAGCTTGAGCTCCTGACAGTCTTCGGTGCTGTGGGAGCGCATGTTGTGGAAGGAGCAGAACGGCCGACCGTCCTTCCTGGGCTCGTCGCAGTCACGGCCGCGCTTCTGCTCGGGCTCCGCCGCGAGCACAGCCGGGCCCTTGCGCTTGATGTCCTTGCTCTTGGCCTTGGCGGCGTCGAGCGCCGCGTCGGGGTCGTTGTGGATGAAGAGGCGGCCTTCCTCATCCTTGGCGCACTTGTCGGCGAGATCGAGCAGCTCTACCACGGAGTCGAGCTCACCGTTGATGGCGAGCTTCTCGCGCATCTTGACGTCCATGACGCCGGTGGAGAATGCAGAGATGACGGCCGCGTCGGAGGCGCGCGGGATCTTGTTGCGCACCTGGCTGAAGCGCTGGATGTACTTGCGGAGGGTCTCGTCCGGGCACTGCCGCACACGCCGCAGGTCGTTGATGGTGAGGGAGCGGTCCTGTGTGCCCTTGAAGTTGGCGACAAACTGGCTGCAGAGCTCGGCCCATGAGGAGATGGACGCCTCGGGGAGGTTCATGAGCCAAGAGCGCGGGCCGTCCTTGAGGGCCATGGGGAACCAGTTTGCCATGACCTTGTCGTCGCCGTTCGCCGCCTCGACGCTCAGCGCGTAGAGCTGAAGGAACTCTGCGGGGTTGGGGGTGCCGTCGTAGCGCGGAGGCAGCTCAGGCTTGAACTTCGCGGGCCAGACCACGCGACGCAGCTCGCGAGTGAAGGCACGGCAGCCCACGCCGCTTGAGGGGACGCCGCCAGCGAGGGCGGCGTGGTTTTGACGCCCAGCCGCCGCAACGTCTTGAACGGCCTGGTCCTGGCGCCGGCGCTGCCGCTCGAGGAGCACACGCGCGTCAGGGGGCGCGCGGCGAATGATCTGGCAGCTGGCCTTGTCTCGGTCCGGCGAGGACGCGCTGCGGGATGGCTCGCGAGCCCGCGCGCCGCGCTGGGGCCCGCCGTGCTCATCGCGCAGAGGAGGCGGCTGGGGAGCGCCGTGCGCCAGGTCCCCAGCGCGAGACGGCGGAGGGCGAAGCGAGTGGGAAGGCGCCGGAGCGTCCCCGGCGGCATTGACGAGCTCGGTGATGCGACCTAGCCAGGCGTCGTAGCCGGCGTCAGCTGGACGGTAACGGAGCAGCTCGCGCGCCATGAGCAGCGCGGCCTGCGGGTTCGGCGGCCCGCGGTGGGCGAGGGAGGAGGCAGTGGCGGTGTGGCCGTTCGTCTGCACGGAGGGGTGCAGGGAGGAGTCCTGCTGCTCGCGGGCAGCGGGGTTGGTGGCGGCAGCAGCCTCGGCTTCGGGGCGGCGGCGATTGCCGCGGGCCACTGGCTCCGTCTGAGCCACGCGGCCAGCCCTGCGCTCGGCGCGCTCGCGACGTGCGTCGGCCATGGGGTTGGTGGAGCAGAGGGCGGAGCGGAAGAATAGTAGCGCACCCCTACTTGGCGCGCCAAATGTCGGAAATCGGGCTCCGGGGACCCAAAGGTTCGAACACTGGGGTGAGCTTGTTCTACCACTTCGTCTCCTACCACGGCTAAGCGGTGGCGAGGCTACGACGAGAGCACGCTAGCGAGGGACATACCGTGGACTCAACGGTTTACCCAGGTTCGGGTCACCTTGCGGTGTAAGACCCTACTCCTGCTTGGTTGGTATTGCTCTGGTGCGAGAGAGAGAGAGTACAAGGTCGAGGGCGATGGGAACCGGCCTCGATCGGGGGTCCCTCTACAATGGCAGCTCTGCCCCCCTTATACCCGCATCGGTCCTCTTCCCCCTTGGAACTTAGGCGGGAAGGGCTGCCACACTTGGCGGGTTTTGAAAGGGGACAGGCACTCAGGCTATCCTGACTAAAGGCGGTCTTCGCCTGCCAAAGCGTGATCCATGACGCGCCGGTGGGCTCGGTGATGACATCCGCCCTGCGCGCCCACCGTCTTGGTCTTCCTTCGCCGATCGGGCAACCTTTGGGGTTGCTTTGGGGAGTAGATATCTGGTCCTGCTCCCTTAACACAAAAGAGGAAACCATCCTCATCCGCGCCTGCTGGCGCGGCCTCTGTCGTCGCTCGTCGCCGCGCGCGTCACCCACGTGATGGGCCCCAGACCGCGCGGCTCCGCTGAACGACCTTCTTCTCGTGCGCCCTCAGGAGGGGGCCTCGGGAGGCCACCTCAGGAGGTCGCCTCGCGAGAGGACCTCGCGAGGCCGTTGGTGGAGGTGCCGAACCTCGCTCGCCCGCTCCCTGAGGAGGGAGCCTCAGGAGGCCAAGGCCTCATGATGAGCCCTGGTGAGGTGCTTGGTGAAGATGGCCTGCTAGGCCCACGCCAGGCGTTGCGTCCTGGGCCAAAGGCAGACGGGCCTGGATACCCCGGGTTCCATGGGCCCGACAATCATCTGTTTTCTTCCCTGTTTGCATGCTTGTGTAGAAAAAATAAAAAGACTGACGTGTCACATTGGGTGGCTAGAAGAGCGTGTGGCCCGACCTT
Source organism: Elymus sibiricus (assembly GCA_039707655.1). Taxonomy (NCBI): domain Eukaryota; kingdom Viridiplantae; phylum Streptophyta; class Magnoliopsida; order Poales; family Poaceae; genus Elymus; species Elymus sibiricus. Next base: position 339,610,151 of record CM077666.1, on the reverse strand, counting down.
CTTCAGCCCACACGTGTGACACTTCTCAGGGTTCTTCTAAAAATGGTCAAATTTGTGATTTTAGCCCGAATGCAGCGGTTGGGCCGTAGCAAGCCCAGACTCGAGAGATGACATGGGTCATGGCCATCCCATCGCGACGCAAGTGCGGCATTGGGCAACACGGCGAAGAAGACCGACCGGTATCGACTAGCGACCAGCGGCGTGCCATGCGCAAATACAGTCCGTGGTCGCGGAAGATTCTCATGCAATTTGCGCGGCCACGTTCAGTGCAACGGTAAAAGAACCACACCTTTACGAGGAGTAAACATTACGCATGCGCAAATGGAGCACCGAGATAGATAGCCCTGCTACTTGGTAGCAGCACGTTACTACTGGACAAAATGAAAGTAGAAATCTGTTATCTGAACAAAGGAGTGACAGTGAGACGATGCTGCCGCTTAATTCCTTTGTGGTAACTCACAACGATGAGCCGATGGCCATGAAGCTCCGTCCAGTGATCTCCATAGACACCAAGCAAGCTGGCTGGCTGCCTACTCCATCGGTGGTTGGCGAGGCGACAGAGCACCACACGCGAACACTCTACCAGCTTGCTCTGGCCGCTTGCCGAAAAAGGAAACAGGAAAAGAAAATGGAAAGAAACGGATGGAAAAGCAGAGGGGAAAACTTGCTAAAGCTGTTGACCGCTGCTTGATTGAATGATTGGTGGTGGCCGGCCCGGCCACATGACGGCCACTACACCAGCTGGGAGGGAAGCCCGTTCTAGCTTTGCTAGCTTCTTTGGGTTCCTCTGTCTCCTCATCTTTAATTAATCTGGACTCGGATTTAGGGTAGGGGGTGCTAATCAAGATTTTGGGGATTTCAAACACGTGTCGCGCGTTTCTGGCGGTGCCTCGGGCTATCGCCGGCCGGCGCTTCAGTCAAGTCTCTGCATCTTTTCGACGCTTCCCCCGCGGTGGGCTCGGCCTCGCCGTCGGCCTTTGTTCTGCTATGTTGTTGGCGCCTCTGGAAGTGACGGAATGACATCGTCTTCGGAAGAGGCTCGCCGTCCCTGGCGGCCACCCTCAAATGTTGCCGGGACGACGCGGCGCTCTGGCGGGCCAGGTTCAGGGATGATCAGAAGACGCATGTGGATGCCTGGCTGGTGTTCTGGTCATTCCCTTAGAGTAGCCCCCCCCCCCGCGGTGTAAAACCCTGCCACTTCTGGGTGGTTTTTGCCCTTGCGATGAAATGAGATAAAATTCAGGTGGTTGTGGGTCCCCCCCTCCTCCCCCGGTGAAAATTTCAAAAAAAAAAAAAAACACGTGTCGCTATATATGCTCCCAAGCTCAACCCCTGAAGCAGAGGCAAGCAGTGCTCTGCACAGCTGCACTCTGGCAGTTGGAAGTGAAAGAACGACAACTCATTCCAACGGAAGTGATGAATATGATCTAGAGTTCTAGATTCCAAGGGAAGTGAAGATTATTATGATCTAGACTTCTAGATTCATCCGAGGACAGCGTGTGCTGCTGTAATTATGACATAAGTAGGATTCACGTAATGGCGACCAGGGACGATCATTGACGCCTACAATTTTATAAGCGGCTATTTCACGTTTACGATTTGACATCCTGATTAAGAATGCCGTAGCTAAAGAGAAAGCAGTGTGTTGGAGATGCCAAGTTGCTGCTGGTTAGGGGACAGCATGATCCTGCTACATCCTAAAGCTAAGCTATGGAGCTTAATCAGCTACTTACCCATCTTCTTTTCCGAGGCTTAAAAATTGCTTAATCACACAACCAAAAGGCGGCGCCTTTGATCGCTTTACAACCGCGCACGGTCCTCTTGTAGTGCCCATGCATCTTACTACTACCCTTACCCGTTCGCTCAATTGTGCTTTGTCCTCTTGCAGTTGCACGACAAGACAACATAGCAGAGCAGAGTGCAGCGGCACGGAGGAAGGGCGGGGAGCGGTGATGCACTTCTTCTCGGGCCGGAGCAAGCCGCGGCAGAAGAATGGCGGCGGCAAGAACCAGGCCGATGCCAGCACGGCGCCCAAGGCGAAGCACAAGGACGGCAGGTGCCGCGCGCTGTGCTGCGGCGCGTCGCGGCTCAGCGTGTCCTCGTCCGCGTCGTGCTCGTCCCTGGACGCGCCGGAGACGACGCGCGGCCGCATGTCCGACATCGCCCACGGGATGGTCCAGGCAAGGCTGCACTCCATGGTCGACGCCGCCTACGCCGACGGCCGGTCGTCGAGGACGCGCCGCGGGACGGAGCTCGCCGACCAGCGCCATCGCTGGCCGTGCGGCTGCTCCTGCGCCAGCGGCGGCGGCGGCTGCTACGAGAAGAGCGCGCCCAAGCCCCGCGAGAGGAAGCCGTGCGTCGTGCTGGTCGCCGTGGACAGGAGGACCTACGAGCCCCGGGAGGAGTTCCGCCGGTCCATCGCGGAGGTGATCGCGGCGAAGAGGATGGCCGAGCCGGCGGAGCTGCGGGCGCTGCTCAACTGCTACGTGTCCGTCAACGCGCGCGAGCACCGCGCCGCCATCCTCGACGCCTTCCACGAGGTGTGCACCGGCCTGTTCGCTTGCAAGGGCTGAAGAGGCGTACCGGCGGCGTCCATGCATGTGCGTGTGTGCATCTGTCGTACTCTCGCAGCCTCGCAACGGGAAAGTGTGATTGTATTAGCGTGATAAGTTAATTTTTGTTCAAACACTGTTGTAATAATGTGCTCAAGCCTCAGGCATAGTGTGCCTATCTTGGGCAATTTACCTCGTGTATATATTTCGCTACTTCTTATGTTGATATCTGTACTATCCCCAGTTCAGATGTGGATTTCACAATAAGTGAGTGCAAGGTCAACATTATTGAGTTTTATTTTTTACTGGAAAAACTTCCGATCTATTCAATGTCAACATTTCGTTTGTTCGCCGGATGTGGACTGCTTGCAATATCAATTCCCACAATTATTCTCATTTGCAAAAGATAAGGAGATCACTGTGGCATCAGCATATGCTCAAATGACTGAGGATTTCTATGAGCTATTCCATCTTCCTATGTCATCTATTGCTGTCCAACAAAGTGTATCTCTGATGCAGTTATTAAACGGAGAAGTAGACAGTTCACATGGTCTAGTACCAAATATTCCACAAAAAGAATATATCTACATCTGATGGGAAATCCTATGGATGCACCCAAGCCATTCCAGTGGACATGGAAATCTAACTCTCTACCCAAGCAAAAATTCTTTTTCTGGCTACTGCTATTGGACAGACTAAATAGTGTGTTGTAATACTTTTTGAGCAAAACCATCAGTTAATTGATATGTAGAAACCTACAACTCATAAGCTAATTTTGTATTCTTGAATTCTGAATGCCAACCTTAAAAGAATGTGTTTCCACAACTTTTTTAGAGAATTGTTCAGCAATATTTATTTGGTGCAATGCTATTACATACTCCTTCTGTTCCATGATGTAGTGCATAGAGATTTTCTGAAAAGTCAAACTTTACAAACTTTGATCAAATTTATATATACGATACGAAATATATATAATATGAAAACACGTCTTATGATGTATCTAATAATATGCATTTTGTATTCTAGATGTATGTATTTTTCTCTACAAACTTGATCAAAATTTGTAAAATTTGACTTCTCAAAAAGTCTATATGCACTACATTGTGAAACGAAGGGAGTACGTGCTTGTGTTCTTGCATTGTAGATCAGCAACTGGTTACCTTTATGAATTAAAAACAAATTAACAATCATTAAGATTCATTTAACCAAAACAATAAATCAAATCCTACAAACCAAACAAAATCTATTACTAATCATACAAACAGGAAAGAAACTAGATTAGAGTTTGACACGTATCACTTCCATGATATATTCGTGTTAAGACGCACATTTTGAACAGGAAAAGGGGGAAATAATTAAGATAAGGAGCATGATTACTAAAAAGCCTTGATCATCAGGACACGACATGATTTATTCCTTGCTTTTGTACTACTAGTTCCTGTTGCTGCGTGCTTAAAGGTGTCGGCCTCGTGAAGTTAATCTACTTTGCGGCCTCAAACACTAGTTAAACGCAAGTTGATGCAGTAACCCCAACTGGTGGGATCAAGCTATCTCTCACTTGGATTTTATCTTTTTGAAATATAGAGACAAAAGAGGTTTACAACAAAATTACACCAGACTACTCTCCCGGCATAATGCTACTCATGTACTTTGAGCTTGCACTCGCCCAAAGCTTTGCCTCTTCTTTGATACTCCCTCTGTAAATAACGTTTTGGATAAAATGAGCGTGAAGCACATATGGTGAGACCCCGCTCCTGCGACCCCGCAGGCGACCAGCCCATATCGACGGCCGCCACTCCGGCGCCGGCGACCAACGCCCCTCCAACCCACCCCCTGCAGCTCGCTGGCATCCCCGCAGCCCCACCGCAGCTTCTATGGGGCTTCCCGGCGTCCCCTGACCAGGCCCACGACGCTTCCGCCGCGGCGGATCTGGATCTGGTGTGGCAATCCCCTCCACCTCCTCCGCCGGGTTGCCCGCCCCGCGACGCTGACGAGGTGGATCTCGTCCCGGAGACCCCTGCGAGCCAGCTGCCGCCAGCGTCCGCCCGCATTAACTCGCCTGCGCGCGTCGGTGGCTGGCTGGCCTGCTTCAATGCGGGGAAGGAGCCATCCGCCGGTGCGCCAGCCCATGCGCATTCATCCACGCCGACCGGGGAGGGGCTCGAGGCTGAGGGGACGGCGCCATGGGTGCTGGTCACATCCCGTCGGTCGCGGCCACCGGCTTTCCCTGCCCCCGCCTTCAAGCCGAGCTCCTCTCTGCCAGATTGGCTGAAAAACCGCTGCTTCCATTGCCTCAAACCACGCCACCGAGCCAAGAACTGCAGAAGCCCAGTCACCTGCAGGCGCTGCTACCTCCCGGGTCACCGCGCCAAGGGGTGCTGCAACAAGCCGGCGCCGCATCGGCGCCCGGGGATCGTCTCCGAGCAAGCAAGGCCACGCCCGGCTCCTGCCGTGTCGCACTCGCAGCGCCCTGCATAGTCCGTGCCCCGACCTGCATCGCCCCCGACGCGCCCAGTGCTGCCGACGCGACCGCCCGCGTCACCGACGCGCTCTACAACGCCCACGCAGCTTCCTCCGCCGCCACCTCTCCCTGCGCGTCCACACCCGGCCCAGGTCAGCGGAGCTATGACGTGGGATGGAGACCACAGCTCAAGACCGACGGATGTGCACACCGTCATCCACGCCACTCCGGCTATGCTTCAGGAGGCGCTTGTGCTGGGCTCGAATGCGGCCGTGGCCTGGTTCGACCGCGAGGTTGACGCCACAAAGGAAGACGTCTCCAGGATCATCTGCAAGCTCACCGGCGCCCTGGCCATCGACGTGACGGTCACGGACCACTGCCCCGAGGCGTTCCTGATCCGTTTCATCCACCACCACCACTGTGCGCGGGCAGTGGGTCAGAGGGAGGTGCCGGCTGGCTCTGCCCATCTCCATGTGCGGGCATGGCGGCTGGAGGCGCACGCAGAGCATGTGAACCTCAACCAACATGTGCGCCTCTGTCTGGAAGGACTGCCTCTCCACGCGTGGGACGAGCACGCCATCACCGCTGCCATCGGCACTAGCTGCGCCCTTGACTACGTCGAGCCGGCGTCGAAGCTCAAGACGGAAACTAAAGTGTTGGGCCTCTGGGCGTGGGTGGCATGCCCCAGCAAGGTTCCGCGCATCAACTGGGTGACGCTGCCGGCAAGGAACGGCGGCGAGCCGGTGTATGGCAGGCGCGGTCTGGAGCACCGTGTTCTTGTCCATCTGGCTATCCACGAGGATCCCACCGGCGAAGAGATCGTCTCCACCCCCTACACCTGGCGCTATCACATTGTAGACGGGGAGACGAGGCCCCGCGACAGGCGTGAGCGCATCTCACGCCCGGTGCAGCCCAGCAGGCAACGCGACGACCGTGACGACAACAACGACCGCCGCCGCGACGGCGGCCAGGACCGCCGGGGCCGTGATGCTTCAAGGACCGGTGAAGGCTGGGGTGCCCGCTTCCGCCGCAGCCTCTCTCGCGCCCCAAGGGACGACAGCCGGGACCGTGGTCGGGAACGCCAGGACAGCCGGCAAGGGCGTCGGCGCAGCGACCAGCAGCCTCTACAGCAGGGCTCGGGCTCCTCCAGCGCTGCGCCTGTGCGTGCGTCAGAGCATACCATGGTGCTCCCCTCCCTTCCAGAGGGTCGCTCGATGGAGACCTCACCACCTCTGTCGCCCACGTCCGTTCTGCCGTCTTCGCCACGCTCGAAGCGCGCCATGCCGGTGGCCTCGCCGGTCATCGATGACGCTGCCTGCCCGGACCTCATCGACATATGCTCACCAGTGGTGATGCTCCGACCTCTTGTCTCTCTGTCGCCACAGAGGCCGCCTGGCTTCGAGGCGTCCCCAACGCCGCCCCTGCACTGCACCGGCCCTCTGCGCCGAACTCCGTCACCACCACGCACACGGCCTGCTGTCACGGGCCTGGAGGGCTTGGAGGCGCTTTTCATGCCTGTGCAGCAGCCTCTGCTGACAACGCCAGCGTCTCCACCTCCCATTCCGGCCACGGCAAGGCGCAAGACGCTCGCGGGGGTTGACATTTGCAACAAAGGAGGGTTTGCTCTCAGGCGCTCAAGTGCCAGGCTGCACGCTAGTGGGCGCACTCGCAAAGAGCCGGTGGCAAAGCAGGCCCAGACTCTGGTCAGTCGATCCCTTGGCATAATCCAGGACGGAGAAGACATCACCGAGAAAACACTCGACGACTTCGCCGCAAGGTTCAAGAATGAACTGCCCAATGATGTACTGGGAGCAATGCGGGCGTTCTTCAGACTTGATGATGCCCTGATCAACGCAGCTGAAGATGGCCTCATCAGTCATGGGGGAAGCAGTGGCTTGGACCACGATGTGGTGGGGGCGCAGACATCTGTTGTCTGACGTTCTCGCTGGGGTTATCTGCTAGTGTTTAGATGTTGCTAAAACCTCCAAGGGTGTCTGCTAGTAGCTGCTGCTACGGATGTAGCTTGTTTAGGGGCTTGCTTCATTTTGTTCTGTACGCTGGATATAGCGAATGGTTTGTGCTACCTGGTTGCTGTGTGTCAACTTCTAATCAAGGGTTCATCTGGTTTACCAATGATAATACAACCAAATGTGCTTAGCTGGAACGTCCGGGGACTAAATTGTCCAAACCGTCGCGCGACTGTCAGCGAGACCATTTCGGCTTCCTCCTGCCAGATCGTTTGCTTGCAAGAAACTAAGCTCGACGACGTCGACCCCTTCACTGCCAAGTTCCTTGGCGGCAACAGGCTCTGTCGCTTCGCTCAACGACCGGCCTCAGGGACGCGCGGAGGAATTCTACTTCTGTGGGATGATCAGGCTGTTGACATCTCTGGCGTCTCAATCTCCACTTACTGCTTGTCGGCCACAGTTCATGTTCGAGCCTCGGGTATCCTCTTCAACATCACCTGTGTTTATGGCCCTACTGCTTCTAGCTTAAAGGAGGCCTTTTATTCTGAGCTTGCAATGCACAAGCCTCCCAGCGGAGCCCTGTGGCTTGCATTGGGGGATTTCAATCAAATCCGTCGCGCCTGCGACAAAAACAAGAGAAACGTTGATAGAAGACGCATCAACCGCTTCCGTGCCGTGCTACATAATTGCGAGCTCAAGGAGATCCATCTCCAGAATAGGCGTTTTACTTGGAGTAATGAAAGGCAAAACCCAACTCTATGCAAGTTAGACTCGTTCTTTTGCAATGCCGACTGGGATGTCCAATTCAGCACCCACATCCTCCATGCTCTTTCGTCATCCCTCTCAGACCACTGCCCGCTATTGCTCGCGGATGACGCCGGCCCTAGGAGGCCGCGGACTTTCAAGTTCGAAAATTTCTGGGCATCTTTGCCTGGGTTCACTGAGGTGGTCAACAAAGCTTGGCTTGAGCCCACCAACCATTGTGAGCCTCACCAGGTTTTTCACCATAAGCTCAGAAAGACCGGTATCCACCTCTCCGAATGGAGCAAAAGATTATTCTCCAAGGCTAAGCTACATCACCACGCCGCCCTCCTTGTCATCCTTCATCTCGACATGGCCCAAGATGTGCGACCCCTCTCCCCGGCAGAAGCCGACCTCCGCGCTAGGCTCAAAAGAAGGGTCATCGGCTTAGCGGTGCTTGAAAGGGCTAGGAAGAAGCAATGTGCAAGGCTCTCCAACCTAAAAGAAGGGGATGCAAACACCAAATTTTTTCACCGCCGGGTCAACGCAAGGAGACGGAAAAACCACATCCATCGGATCAAGCACAACAATGGTTGGGTAACGGACCACACCCACAAGGAGAGCATCATCCACGACCACTTCTCCGGTATCATGGGTAGGGGTACCCCGAGGACAAAGGATCTCAACTGGGAGGAGTTGGGCATCGAATGCCACGATTTGTCCTCTCTGGCGGCACCTATATCCATGGACGAGGTGCGGGAGGCCATCAATCTCATGCCTAGCGACAAGGCGCCTGGCCCGGATGGCTACACGGGGCTCTTCTTCAAGAAATGTTGGGACATTATCAAAGATGACCTCATGCGTGTGATTTCCCTTTTTGGATCCCACCACACGGCCAACCTCCACTGGCTCAACTCTGCGAATGTGGTCCTCCTTCCTAAGAAGGAGGGGGCGGAAGAGATCTCCGACTACCGGCCGATTAGCCTCATCCATGCGGTCTCCAAAATTATTGCCAAGATTCTCGCCCTCCGACTCAGTCCCCACATGAATGTCCTTGTATCGCATGCTCAAAGTGCCTTCATCAAGACGAGAAGTATCCATGATAACTTCATGTATGTGCGGAATCTCGCTTGCCGACTCCATGTGCGCAAGACCCCGGCCTTGCTATTCAAGCTTGACATCAGGAAGGCCTTTGACTCGGTGAAATGGGAGTACATTCTCGATCTCCTCCAACGGCGAGGCTTCCCTAGCACGTTTCGAAACTGGATTGCTGCCCTGTTCTGCACTTCTTCCTCGCGCATTTTCTTGAATGGGATTGCCGGTAACCCCATTGCACATGGGATTGGACTACGTCAGGGAGATCCGCTCTCCCCCCTGCTATTCGTGTTAGCCATCGACCCGTTACAAAAAATCATGGAGGTGGCAACGGCTAAAGGTCTGTTCCACAGGATCCGCGGCCGCAAGGCGGTGCTGCGAACATCTTTATACGCGGACGATGCGGCTGTGTTTATGGCTCCTATCAAGAAGGACATTGACAACCTCTCCAACATTTTGCGCCTCTTCGGGGACGTCACCGGCCTCGCTACAAATTTCACCAAGAGCTCCGTGGTTCCAATCCGATGTAGAGGCATCAACTTGTCTAGTCTGCTTCAGAACCTTCCGGCGGCCCGTGCAGCCTTTCCGTTGAAATATTTGGGCCTCCCACTATCGGTGTGGAAGCTCAAGGCGGTCGACTTCCAGTTCTTGGTGGACAAGGTGGCCTCCAAGTTGGTTCCCTGGGACGGTCAGAACATCACTTCCATTGGTCGCGCAACGCTTGTCAAGTCGGTGCTCTCCTCACAGTCACTATACTTCATCACCTCCCTCATTGTTCCTCCAGGCACCCTCCGCAATGTAAACAAGCTCGAGAGGGCCTTCCTTTGGGCGGGCATGGACAAGACCACTGGTGCAAAATGTAAAGTAAACTGGGATTCAGTGTGTCGACCTCTTGGATTTGGAGGCCTTGGCGTGCTCAACACGGAAAAATTCGCAAGGGCTCTAAGGCTACGCTGGCTATGGTTTGAGTGGAAGGAACCAAGCAAGATGTGGATTGGGCTAGGGAACCCATGTGACGAGATGGACTACAATCTTTTCTATGCCTCCACCAACATTGTCGTGGGAAATGGGGCGCGCACCCCCTTTTGGGATGCACCTTGGGTCCATGATCAAAAGCCAAAGGACATTGCACCCCTTCTCTACGCAGCCTCCATGCGTAAAAGTTGGAATATTAGAGAGGCCTTGAAAAATGATGCATGGATCTCTAAAATTAACATCACCCCAAGTTTCTCGATAGCTCACTTCCGGGAGTTCATCCGCCTTTGGGCCACCTTGCGTGACTTCCACCTTCAGGAAGATATGGAGGATGATATTGTCTGGAAGCACACCGCTAATGGCGCCTACTCCGCGGCCTCCGCCTACGATGCTCAATTCCAAGGCACCATCCGGTCCCCATTAAAATGCACTGTTTGGAAAGCTTGGGCACCGCCGAAGGTGAAATTTTTCGCTTGGCTCGCCAACCAAAATAGGATTTGGACCAATGACCGGTTGGCAAAACGTGGATGGCAAAATTCTGGTCCATGCCCGCTATGCAAGCAGGCACCAGAGACTGTTGACCACCTCTTCTACAAGTGTCGATACACAGTCAGGTTGTGGGAAATGATAAAGGGATGGCTACAGCTCGGACATCTCGACACCTCCACTTGGCATCTCTTCCAGTCCACCAACGATTGGTGGGTGAGTCAATCTGACAACAACATTCCAAACCGGAAGGCGATGGCTTCATTAACCATGCTTATCTCTTGGACAATTTGGAACGAAAGAAATACACGCGTCTTCCGTCAAAAGAGCGCCCCGCCGATGGTCCTGCTTAGAAATATCAAGGTTGAGGCGGCGGTTTGGGTCACCGCAGGTGCCAAACACCTGGGTACTATGATGCCGGGAGAGTAATGACTTTTGTATTGACGGTGTGTTGTAATGCCCTACTGTAACACAACAAACTCTACTCTTTCTTAATTAATAGATGAGGCAAATCTTTTGCCTCCGTTTCAAAAAAAAATACTCCCTCTGTAGTAATCTAAACGCTCTTATATTTCTTTACGGAGGGAGTATTTGCCAATGGTGGGTGGCAGCATAGATTTCTTGCGAAAACCCGAGCATTTTGCCCGCTAGGGACAAGGGAGGCCATTGCCTTGTGGTTGATGATGTCGCTACATCATGTTGACCCATCGATCTTTGATCGAGTGATCCGCCGCCCACTGGGCTAAATCAAGCTCTTCGAGACCTAGCCATTCCTTGATCATTCTTCAAACGCACAAGGTGAAACGACACTTGAAGATTTTCGGTGCACGGCTGATTCGTACTCTCTCTTACACAAGGACAAAGGCCACAACTCTCGCCCAGAATGGTATTGTATGCCTTTGCTAAGTTGAAACAATTCTTACCATTGAATGTTTTTCAGCCACTGGATTCAGAGCGAGCAGTGTAGATCTTTCGACAAAAAATATTTACCACCACAGAACTCTGGTGTGCTCCTTTGGCAGTGCCAAGAGTGACACGCTATTGATCAATACCAGTGAACATGATGACACCGCTATTGTCTTAATCCCCGAGCTTGACCGCCCGACGGAGCTAAAAGATTTCCGACCTATCACTCTATGCACGGTGCTTTACAAGATCGTGGCAAAGTGTACATGGTGAATTGATCGAGGCTGATTCAGAGAGAGCTTATGCCTACCAATCAAACCATGTACCAGGTTGATCGATAATTGATAAAGTATTGATTGCATTATAATGTCTCAACTTCATTGAGCATTGCAGTGATTCGGAGAATAGCTTTTGTGTGTATAAGCTTGATATGTCAAAAGCATATGATCCTGCTGACTAGATTTTTTTTCGAACTGTGAGGGAAAGGGTGGCCTTCGTCGACTAGCGGGTGCAATGGATTATTGTAACAACCCAGAGTAACCATAATTGTTATATTTTCCTATTATTATTATTTTTACATCATCATGATATCATTAGGACTGCATCGGTACCACGATGCCTTCGTACCAGATTATTCAAGTGTTTTTTATTAAACTTATAGCCATATTTTATTTCGCCATTTTGTCAAATGGTGAATAAGCACCCAGTTCCCTTTTGTCCGTTTCTCCGAGACTCACCGGACACTTCACACATGGCCCTGATTAATTTTGTAAACGGGAAATAAATGTTCTCGAAACGAGTCAGAAATCTGTGTGTGGTCTTGTTATATTATATCGAGGCCGTACGTCGAATTTCGTCCAATTTAGAGTTCGTTTGCTACCCGAATGTGTGAATATGCGAGGCGTAGTAGCCGGTTAAATAATAAACGGGTTTTGCTAAATAAATTTTTGCGGGCCACTTTTCCCTCTTCTCTGAGCCTGGCCATCTACATAGCCCATTAGCCCACATAAATCCTAGCCCAAATAGCCCCAAACAGCCCCCAAACACCCTACCTATTTAAGCAGGCCTCTCCTTTCATTTTTGGAACCCTAGCCTACCTAAACCCTCCCCCTACCTTGCAGTCGCACCTCCCATCTCAAAATCAACAGTTGGCCACCTCCACGCCGCCACTTGGCAATCAGCCACCACCAGCCGCCACATCGATCCTAGCCATCGGATCTGCCATTGGACGACGCTAGGCGCCCCAGCTTCCACCCCACCCGCGCGGCCAACGTGGCCCGAGCACAGGCCCGCTTGGCCCATCTAGCCAGAGGAGCACCGTGTGCTTCCTTGCTCCACCCGTTCACCCGTCTGAGAACAGTGCATCGCCGCCAGAGGCTCATCGGTGACCATCCACTCCGATGCGCCCCTGCCCTCCGATGCCTGACTGAGTCATGCGCATGTCCTTCTCTTGCCATATTCCTTTGGTTTCGAAATTTGGATTTGGCTCCTGATGTATTGTTGGATTTGTTTGTGCATCTTGCCTGCCTAAGTTTTGTTTGCTTGTGAGTACTTTCAACGTACTCACCTGGCTTGTTGTTTTGCCCAGGCCCGAGGATGACCCTCATGTTTATGGAAATGCCATCGAGTTTACTGACTAGGATGTGTCCTAGGAGTATCCCTGCATGTTTGGAGTCTGCTACCGTTACGCTTCCACTTTCTCTTTAGTCTACTACTCTGATAGAGGCTTGTTACATATAAATAATGTACAGAGTTGAAGCACTTTGCCTTTTCAGCGGCCTCACTATTGTTGTAATAATAGAACATGTTTGGTCTTGCACCCTATAATATAAGTTGGCTTGGTATCCTGTTATCAAGTGATTGTGTCGAGATGATATGATCTCTAGAATGGTACACAACGCAGCCAATTGAATGAACTGGTATGCGACAGTGCCACACCAAGGGTGAAAGAGAGTGGGATTCTATCTCATTATTGTTATGGGAACTATATTTACTTCCAATAGTTTGTCAAAGAACTCATGCAACAATTTGTAGTATACTACCTACTTAATATCTACGTATAACCATAATATTGGGCACTTTATATGGATCTTTAACCAATTATTGCATGTTATTGGGTGCTTGAATTTAACATAATGCATATATGATAATTAATTATTTTCTAGCACATATAGATATGCGAGGGGTTTAACTTGATATGTGCACGAGAGATGCTACTAGTGAATATAAGACCCCCTAATCATATTTTCTAGTAAAGAAACCAATTGTACTTTCAATTACACATTTTTTATTTTCTACAATTAACTACAAAATAGTGGGCTAGGCTCGTAGGCCTAGTCCACTCAACCCATGCATGCCGTAGGTGCTGCCGCGCATCACTTCTGGTCATTGTCATCGTGCATGGAGTCAAGTAGTCGTAAGTGTGGAAGCTTGTAGTGCCAAAGCCGCGACTATCTGCAGGGCCCTGTGGTATACAATGCCTGGCTGCAGGTGGCCCGTTCGGCGATCTTCCGTGGCGCCAGCTTTCGCTTGGTTTTGTTCTTCTGAGTTCTCCGTCAGAGTCGGAGCTGCGTTGTCTGGCTGCAGGTCGACATGTTGTCGATGAGGGTGGGCTTTGGCCTGTGTGTGTCAGTTGGGAGTGGGCTTGGCCCTTGTTGTTCCGATTTTTGCCCGGTTTTCCGTAATTAACTGGGCAATTCTCTTCCGCTTATTTAATAGATGAGGCAATCTTTGCCTCCGTTTCAAAAAAAAAGCCGCGACTATCTCGGCTCAAAGCCAAAAACGCCAGGCTAGAGCATCTCCAACAGGCGCGCTAATTTTTTTTTACAGCGCGCGCATAGCGTTTTACAGCGCCGGAATGGGTCGTTGCTTCACCAGGCGCTGCAAATTTTAGCGCGCCGCTGTAGCGCTTCAGCAGTCGCGGTAAAATACAGCGCGCGCGGCCATCCGTCGTTTGTAAAAAAAATTGAACAACACATACGAAAAAATTGAAACAACACATAGTTCAAATTCTCATAGCATAGTTTCTCACATAGTCCAAACTACAAGCCAGTTCATAGATGCTAGATAAAAATAGATAAAACGATACTAATAAAACGACGCTGATAAAACTACTCGTCCTCCTCCTCCTTCCGCGCACGCTTGCCCGCCCGACGCGCGGCTCGCTCCGCCCTCCTCTGCGCCCAGAACTCGTTCTCGGCGACAACATCCTGCGGGAAGCGCTCGCGCCACACCGCCATGGCCTGCTCGTCCGTCTCGGCGATGAGGAGGCGGCGCTCCCGCCTCCGCTGGAGGCGGCGATCCTCCTCGGTGACTAGTCGTGGGGGAGGCGCGAGTTCCTGCGCCTGCTCGCGCGTCCGCACGTCGGGGAAGTTCATCTGCGCCCGTGGCCTCCCGAGGCGCCACGCCGCCGCGTCGTACGCGCGGGCGGCCTCGTGGGCGGTCTCGAACGTTCCGAGCCCAAGACGTATGTCGTCGCCGGAGCGGATCTCCGCATAATACACGCCGGAGGGGCGGAGGCGTACGCCGCAGAAGCCCGAGATGCTCCGGCGGCGCGGTGGCATGGTGAAGAGGCGCGGGAGCAGGCGCGGCGGCGGCGGGGGAGAAGGCGCGGCGGCGGCGGGGCGCTGGAAGAGGCGCGGGAGGAAGTGCTGGCGGGTTGGCGCAGGCGCAGGCGCGGCGCGCCTTTTAACAGCGCGTGGGGCGTCGCGCGCCAAATCTGCCGCGCGCGCACCGATTTTTTTAGCGCGCCAAAGTTTCGCGCGCCTGCTGAAGCGCGCCGCGTGGCCTCTCGCGCGCCAAAAAGACGCTTTTTCCCGCGCGCGGCTTATATAGCGCGCGCCTGTTGGAGATGCTCTAAGGGGACGTGGCCGAGCTCGTAGCGCCACCAGCGTGT
This sequence comes from Elymus sibiricus, assembly GCA_039707655.1. NCBI lineage: Eukaryota > Viridiplantae > Streptophyta > Magnoliopsida > Poales > Poaceae > Elymus > Elymus sibiricus. The sequence goes on along the minus strand of CM077666.1, from coordinate 339,595,073 downwards.
CAAGGAGACGCCACTGAAGCCGATGACGTCCGCGCACCAAAGCCGAGGTTGTCCACATGACACGACCAACGAAGTGGGTGCGTCCCCTCGGTGTACTAGCTCACGACACCAACACGTAGGATCACAATGGTGTTTATCACATTATGGCCAATAGTGGGGAGAGGGGAGGCAGTACGGAGAGGAAGTAGAGTAGGAGGAAGGTGATGGGAGGGATGGGCTAGGGACAACGACAAGAGGTGGTTTGGGGCTGTTTGATGGGGATGGGACATCGAGAAGGGTAGGGACGGGATAGCGTTGCGAGGGGATGAAAAAGAGAGATTACAAGAAATGGGGAGTAGCTAGGGTTTTAGGGGATGTTTTTAGTAGTTGGGTTTGGGCTTTCAGAAGTTGGTTGGACCTATGAAACCACTAACGGGTGGGATAGCACACCCATCATTAGTGTATAGATAACCATTGATGGGTTGAAAATTAGGCCAGGGACGGGCCAAATTTTGGCTTGTCGATGATTATCGTGTTAACACTTACCCGCCAGTCAGTGGAGGCCAATTAGCAAAAGTGTTATGATGGCATAGTGACTTACTATGTGTTAATTATCCCATCTTATAAAATGTGATTTATACTTTTAAAAACAGGGCAGGATAGAATTGCAAGTTGCATCCGTCTTGAGTGTGACTTTGTTCCAGCATTTGACAGGAGCCATACGTCACGTAATTTATTCTGTAGCACAATCGGCAGGCGTAGCAGTCATCTGGCGGCCGACCTAGCACACACCCTTTGTCTTCCCGGAAACAAGCGACACGCTCCTGTGGCCGGACACCGCCTCCCTCTTCACGACCTTGACGGACGCCTCCTCCTCGGCGCTCCTGGCCGGGCCGAGCTCGATGGTGAGCCTCATCTTGGGCACGGGGCCCTTGGCCGCCAGGTCCAGCTCGCTCAGCGCCATGCGCACGTGCGACAGGAACCTTTCGGCGAGCGGCCGGCCGAAGTCCTCCCGGACGACGACACGGAGCACCGTCATGTGCTCCAGGTTCGCCGGCATCGTGTACGCCGGCACGATCCACCCGAACCGGCGCAGGTTCGCCGACAGCTTGAACGCCAGCGTGCCGTCCCTGGTGCCCCTGAAGGTGAACGCCACCAGCGGCACGCCGTCTTCCTTGGAGATGATGTCGAAACGCCCCGTGCGCAGGAGCCCCTCCCGGAGCGTCCTGGCGCTCTCCATGCAGTTCTCCATCACATTCTTGTACCCCTGCAGCGATACGAAAAAATATATTAGTGCTATTCTGTGCTCTGTAAATTAGTTAGCCTGATGATTGGTTTGTTCATGAATTTTGTACCTCGAAACCTAGCCGAAGAAATTGGTAATATTGCGCGATGATTTGACTGGACCCTGCACAAAATCAAACATGTGAAACAATTCAAGAACGTGAAATCGAATTACACAATCAAATCAGGCATTCTGTCTGTTGATCAGTTAACTCTGGGATAAAAGTGTTCGTGCCTTTGGAGAAGTTGAGCGTGAAGGTTGGCTGGTCGGCGCCGAGGTAGTTGATGTGGAAGATGAGCTCGTCGGGGAGGTCCTCCTTGTTGCGCCATATCACCCACCCGACGCCGGGGTAGACGAGGCCGTACTTGTGCCCGCTGACATTGATGCTCTTCACCAGCGGCAGCCGGAAGTCCCACTCCAGCTCGCGGTACAGGAACGGCGCGATGAACCCGCCGCTCGCCGCGTCCACGTGGATCGGGGTGTCCCACCTGCCAGTCAGAAGATGCCAGCCGCGTCATCATCATAACACAGGGATGGATGAAATTCCGATGCACGGATTTGAGGATCTGATCAAGCAGACCTTGTTCGCTTGTTCTTGGCGGCGAGGAGGTCGTTGAGGCGCTTGACGTCCTCGAACTCGCCGGTGAGGGTGGAGCCGAGGATGGCAGCGACGCAGATGGTGTTCTCGTCGACCATCTCCACGGCCTTGTCGGGGTCCATCACGTAGCACCCTTCGCTCAGCTTCACCTCCTTGAGCTCCACCTCGAAGTAGCGCGCGAACTTCTCCCAGCACACCTGCATCGCAGAGCAGACGCAAGTTATCTCCGATCAGACTCTCGTGAATGAGGAAATGTACTCTACGCGTGTTATCTATGGTGTTACCTGAACATTGGCTCCCGTGACAATGTTGGGCTTGTCGTGTGGCTTCCCCTCCGCCTTCCGCCGGTTCTGCCAGCGCCGCTTGAACGCCAGACCGGCGAGCATTATCGCCTCCGAGGACCCGACCGTGCCGACGCCGACGGCCGTCTCGCCGGCGCCCACCGGCGCGTTGAACAGCCGCGCTATGATGTTCACGCACCGGTTCTGCACACATATAGCGTTGTTGATCGACCACAATTAACAGAGGTTGCATGATCGGTCGGAATGGTAGCTTGCCTGGAGCTCGGTGGTGACGGGGTACTCGTCCATGTCGGCGTAGTTCTTGTTCATGCCCTCGAGGATGAGCCGGTCGCACTCGGGCTCCATCCAGGTGGTGACGAAGGACGCCAGGTTCAGCCGCGGGCTGCCGTCCAGCAGCAGCTCGTCGTGGATGATCTGGTACGCCGCGTCCTTGGATATCGACTTGTCCCCGAGCTCGTAGCTCGGGACCGGGTCCTGCACGTACCTCGACGCGAAGACGGCGGCCGAGGCGGCCGCCTCGTCGCTCTGAACATGGGTCAGAACCATGCCTGTAGCTCCGTGTCAGGTGAGTCCTTTCTTATTTCCCTCTGGACACATTTGTTCATTAGGCGGCGCGGAGCATATATATATATATACAGGACTACAGGAGGGGTTAATTGGAAAGTTACTTGTGTCTTGTGCCTTGCTTGTCAGGTAGAGTAGGAGTACATGTTTTTGCTGCCCGGCGACTCTGCTTCGCCCCCAAGTTGAGTCCTTGCTTCCTTGTTGCCGCAATGCTGCTGCTTTACTTGGTCTCAGTTGCTTCGATTCTTTTTGTGGGATCTCTGTTGCTTCCCACTGCTGCTCAAGTATTCGTTAATTGCTCCTGCGTAGGAGGTTTGTAACTGGAGTATTCGATTATTATCCAAAGATGACCGAGAATATATGAACAGCCATTTTGTTCGATCCTCCAGTGATGTCGCGCTTTGTCATGATTCACCACCATGTTTGGTTTAGGCCCGTAGAATGGGACGTAAAACAAAACCCGCTAAAAAACAAACAAAAAGGGAGTAATTTAAAAAAGCATCCATTTTTTTTGGCAACAAACATTGTTCAATGTTCTACATACATGCAAATTTTCATGGGAAAAAACATTTCTAATGCTCCAAGCGAAAAAAAACAAAATCAATGCCTCAAAAACTTATTTTTGAAAGCATTTTGCAGTGTTTATTTTGTTATTTTTTTAGTCCACAAACGTGATTTCATCAAGAAAATTTTCAGGAACAAAGGAAACTAAGCAATGTTTGTTCTAAAAAAAACTTAGGATTTTTTTAATTGCTTTTCTATTTTTTTATTGTTCATAAAGGAGCATTTGAGCTCAGAATTAGAAAGGCATTTTCGCGGAGAATGGGCTTATTGGTCTGTTCTCGTACCTGGGTTGATCTGGGCGATCCCTTAAGATTGGCCTAAGTGGACAGTGCGGGAAACAATATTTTTATTGAAAATTAATCCCTTCATCTTTTTGCGTCTTCAATTTATCTTCTATAACTAAATAGCTACCCCTCAGTAACTATTTAAAAACACATACAACTATGTCACGTATCACCCCAATACGCTTTAGAAATTAATTGCGTGCATGCATGTGTTCTTCATAACCAGTTTTCTTCTCCCACACTTCTATCCCTACGTCTACCCCATACATAATTAACCTAGCGCCATGAGGACTGAACGAACCGCAATTCCTAGCACGACTCCTCCCCGGTCTCCCCTCTCATGTGCCCTCCTTGCCGCCTCCGGAGGCCACTGGCGGCTAAGCCGTGCCACTGCCAAGGATGGGGGCGGCGGGGCGTTTCTGCGCGAGGAAGGTGACCTTGGGAAGTTGCAACAGGGCTCATATCCAGAGGCGGATCCAGGCCCCAGGCAGCCAAGGCCTCGGCCTGGGGCGTGGTGACGATTTTCTTCGTTGACTGTAGCAAAATGTCCACTATAGCACACTGTATTACACTGTAGCCATACAGCCTGCCTGGGACGTGGTCTGATTCTAGCTCCGCTACTGCTCATATCCGATGTATGCTTGTTGTTCCTGGTCGCGTGGGCGACAAAGGCGTCGGCGGCGCCCGGAGGTGGTGATTTCACCCAGATCGTTTCATGCTGCGCCCTCAGGTGGAGGTGGATGTCGGTGATGTCTTCACCCCGTCGGTTCACGTCCATCCTCGTGCGGAGGAGGAGGCACGCGCCAAGGAGTCACACAACAATTTGTGGTTGATGCTCCTATAATAATTTTTTTTGGGGGGGGGGGGGGGGGTAGAGGAGGCATGTGGCCTCGGCTTTGGCAACGCCACTACTCATGGCCGATGTAGTGGTAGCGATGCCAACGTGGCGTCTTGAAGCGGATCGGCGGGTGCGGCCTGGTGCAAAGCACAGTGGCGGCGAGGCTTGTCGGATCATGTGGATCTGACGCGATGCATCAAGCATCGGCTCGGTCTTATGGGGAGGTTGTGTGCGGTGCTCCTCTCCTTCACCGGTGCCGGCGAAAGCTGTTGAGGCCGGTTCAGGCTCGATAGCGGGCCGGAGCAGGCCCTTGCTCACTTCACCATCGAAGCGGCACATCTGACGACAACGGTTGCTAGACACTATTGTGACACGCACGACAACCATAGACTCAATGGCAGTGCGACAGTTTTCGGAAGCGATGCGATGGTGGCATACCTTCCGACGATTTTCCTTTGGTCAGCTAATTCTGTGTGAGCAGGCCCATAGAGTGGTGGACGACAACAATGGTGTCAGACACCATGGATGTATTCTCTCCGGGTGTAAACTCATGATCTAGCTCTTTTGTTGAAGGCAACGTCAACATTTGTGCGTCGTTTCCTTGTTGAAGGTGTTGGTTCGAACATTTTCTTCAGGGGTGATAGTCACTGGTATGACGTGTTGGACCAGCCAACATCGGTACACAAGCGATGGTTCCTTCTTGAAGGCGATGTCTTGAAGCGTTGCACCTCGTGTCTGCTAATATATCGTTTTATGTTTTGTGGTAGGAGTAGAAGATACTGCTGTGAGGCTTGTCCTATGTGGATGACCTCGTTTTCTTCTTGTTTTGGTTAGATGATTTGTTCGGCATCAATGTTTGACACAGTTTTTTTAATAATCACTAATATATGACTATGTGCATCAACCGTTGCAGAGGCGAGGCCAGGGTTTAACCTCCTTTTTTTTAAACACTTATCAAACTTTTTTTGAACTCTCTACTGAGTGCATATGTCATGTGATCAAACATATGCAATATATTATTAATTCAAATTCATGTTCATGCAATCAAATATCATCGAAATATCATCTAGTTTGAAAAGATGTATACTCCCGGCCTCTCTGCATAAGATGATACACATAATCATCTTATTGCACAATTATCGATGTCATGTAAAGTGTAGAAAAAATTAAAAAAATAGAAGGTAGGAGTCACTAAAAATAAAGATTTGATGTGGCTCTTGAATGTGGGGTAATTCTCAAAAATGCTACTGGCATGAAAGCAAAAGAAACATTGCTTTATGACTAGGATGAAACCAATCATCTTATCTTTTTTCTTGGATCGTTTGCCAGCCTCTTGTGGCATAGGATTCACGTACGTAGCTTTCATTTGGCCACCACCTACTAGTATAATAAATGACGGGAATAGCAGGAGCTCTGCCTTTGCATTATAGTAGAAAAGAGTTGTTACAAAATACAGTCATGGCCATTCACCTATGACCAGATCACCCACTCACCTAAGACAACATTCTAGTGCGACTCTCATTGTTGTCCCCCCATAACCGGTGCCCTCCTCATTGCCATGTTAAATATGTTGACCTCGTCAGTAATCAACGCCACAAGCTCCATTGGCACCAATTCTTTGTGTTCAAACACCCTTCTGTTCCTCTCTTTCCACAGATTCCAGACGATGTATGCCGCCAGCGTTGTTTCCTCCTTGTTTCGGTCCTTTGAGCCTCTACCATAGCCAGTGTTCGCCCACCATTCAGAGATGGACGTCGCCACGGCAGCAGCGTTGCACAGTCCATCTGTTGATCGGTGAAAATGGTCCCAAATCACCTTGGCATAGGTGCAGTGTATTGCCATGTGATCCGCTGTTTCCAGCACCTGGTCACAGAAGCTGCAACATGTGTTGTGCGGCCACCCCCTTGCGTGCAATCGGTCAGCCGTCCAGTTCCGATTTTGCAACAACAACCAGAGGTTGAATCTCACTTTCCCTTCCACCCTTGCTCTCCAGATCCGTGCTAGCTCTGGCTTCTCAATCCGGGCCACGAACTGCGCCTCATAGGCAGAAGCAGATGAGTATACTCCATTGGCCGTCAGATTCCATACCATTGTGTCCTTCGTCGGTGCCAAAAGCACAGACTGCACCTTTTCCCAAATCTGGAAGAACTGGATCAATTGCTCTTCACTGTTCATTCTTTGCAATCCCTGCATCCATTTACCATTGTGTAGCCCTTGTCTGACCGTCAGTTTTTTAAACCTCGCCAGCTTGAACAATTCAGGGGCTACCACCGAAAAAGCCTCGCCATCAAGCCATCTGTCCGTCCAAAAGATTGCCGTGTTTCCATCTCCTAATTGAATCTTGGTGCAGCTAGCGAACAACTGTTTGTCCATCGAATCACAGGGCGTCTCTGAGCCCTTCCACGGTCTGTCCTCTTCCCCCCATCTAAACCACTCCCAACGAAGCCTCAAAGCCCTGCTAAAACATTCTATGTTCTTCACTCCAAGGCCGCCATACCGCTTGGGAGTGCAAACCTGTTTCCAGTTAACCAAATTCTTCCCACCAATGTTCCCATCCTCCGCCTCCCAAAGAAAGTTCTTCCTCAATTTATCCACTTTTCTGATCAGCCACTTATCCGGTTGGAACGTCGTTAGGTAGTAAGTAGCCATGGCCGTGACCACAGAATTGATATACACCACTCTTCCCATACGGTTCATCATCCTCCCCTTTCTATTAGATAACCTGTTTGCAATTTTATCGAGCATAGGCTGTAACTCCACCCTCCTTGGCTTCCGGACCCCTAGGGGCAGCCCGAGGTACTGACATGGGAAGGCTCCCAGCACCCCTCCGAAATTAGCAAGCAATGGTTGCATGTCAATATCTGCACAGGCTATTGGGTATGCCACTGACTTGGTCACGTTCGTCCTTAAACCGGAGGCGTTACCAAACAACGCGAGAATGGCCTGTACATCATTAAAGTCCTCTGACACCGGGTTAATGAACGGCGCCGCATCATCGGCATAGAAACTAGACCGGAATCGCGCAACTCTCGGCCGTAGCCTCGATAGAATGTTTCTCTCTGTTGCCAGCTGAAACAACCTCTGCAATGGTTCCATAACCAGTATGAACAGCAGCGGCGACAATGGATCTCCCTACCTTAATCCACTCCTATGCAGGAAGGGCACTCCCAGCACCCCGTTTAGCAGTATACGTGAAGATGAGGTCGATAGCATTAGGGATATCATGTCACGCCATCTCTGTCCAAATCCCATTGCTTCCATCACCTCCAGCAGAAAACCCCAACACACCGAGTCAAACGCCTTCGCAATATCCAATTTCAGGAAAACCATGGGGGACTTGGCAGAGTGTGCAACCTTGATCACATTCCGAACGTAAAGAAAGTTGTCTTGGATGGATCGACCTCTGATGAAGGCACTTTGATTGTGCGTGACAAGGCTGTGGATGACCGGTGCTAGCCTGGACGCAAGCATCTTGCTCACCAGCTTTGGGATGCTGTGTATCAAACTCACGGGCCTGAAATCAGCCACCTCCTGCGCCCCATTCCTCTTCGGTAGTAGCACCACATTAGCCGTATTCAGAAGCTTCCAATTGTGTCCTCTCAAGTTTTGCACACAGTTGACTGCAGCCAAGAGGTCTCCCTTGATAGTTGACCAGCAACGCTTGAAAAAAGCGCCTGTAAATCCATCCGGACCGGGTGCCTTTTCCCCATGTGACTCGTTTACCGCCGCTTGCAGTTCTTGTTCAGTGAATGCCCCCTCCAGGTGCCCTAAGTCCTCTCTTCGCAGTCCCAAATTCTCCCAATTTAGCCCGGCCGATCGCCCATGCGAGGAGCCCATGAGCTGCTTGAATCTGTCAAACAACAGTTTCGCCTTGCCGGCATGATCAGATACCGGCCCTTCCCTTCCATTAAGCTTCGGGATGTAGTTTTTGCGCCTTCTTCCGCTCGCTCTAAGGTGGAAAAAGCGAGTGCTGGCGTCTCCTTCCTTGATCTCGGTGAGCCGTGATTTCTGTCGCCATCGCGCTCTATCCACCGCCGCAAAATGTCGGGGGGATGACCCCCGGGTAGGCAACAGAGCCCGAATCCCTTTCGGAAAATCATCAGAGCAAGACAAGTCCCTCTGGCCGGCATGCCAGGCACGCCGGCTCCCCAGCGCGAGCCGGCTCGGCGTGGCAACCCGGCCTGGCCGGCTAGCCGCGAGGCGGCGAAGCCTTGGCGACGAAGCAAGCGGTGCTACAGCGCTCCTCCCTTTACCCTGACAGAGCAGGTGAGGCTGCAGCTTTCCTTGCGCCCCCGCCCAAGGCGGGCGGTGTCAGTGAGGCGCGGTCCTGTAGAAACGGCGGCGCCGACCTCCCTCTGACGATGGACAAGACGCGCCACAGTGCCTCGAACCCAGACTAACGAGACAAGACCCGTCACGATGCCCGCGCCAGGCAGGTGCGGCGCACCTGGCGACCCGGCATCCCGGCATTTGGCGACCCGGCGACCCGGCCACCGGATCCTGGTCAATGACACCAGGGGCCAGCGCCTCTGGTACGTTACCGTTGTAACCCTGGGGGTCGGCCTATAAGACCCCCAGGGAGGCCTCCGTGCAGAGGGATCGGGTTTTAGTGGCTGAGAGTTCGAGTTAGTGCGGTAAGGTCAGTTCTCACCCTAGCTAGCTCTCTCCAGATCACGAACACTCGCACAGGAGAGGCAGAACGGTGGCTTAGCCCCTTCTCCCTCCTCCGTCCAAGCAGCTCCAGGAGTGACTCTGTAACCTCTGTTCTTATCAGCTCACACGGCAGGAGTAGGGGTGTTACCTCTCCAGAGGGCCCCGAACCTGGGTACGTCTTGTGTCCCGCACTCGCTCGTGCCAACCTCGCCTCCGGAACCCACCGGCGTCCTATCGTAGCCCCACCTCATAAGCCATCTCATGGCATTTGCCGTGAATCACGCACCCCTAGCGAGAATACCACGACAGTTGGCGCCCACCGTGGGGCTGCTCGCGGCGTCGGCCGGAGTCAAGTTCCGGACGAGGCCCTTCACCAGCTCCGGCGAGCGCATCGTGCACGGTTTGGTCCGTGCGCCCCGCACGGCCAAACCGGCCGGCTGCAGCGCTGCGCTGGGCGCGGACGTCGCCGGCCCTGCAGGCTGCTTCATCGTCCCCTTCGGCGCGCTGCGCGTCTTCATCGCGCTCGTCCCCGACGTGTTTCCCAGCGAAGCGTGCAACTCCGCCGACTCACCTGTCCCCGTTAACCGCGCCGTCCCCGACGACGTCGCTGCTCTCTGCGTTCACGCGGAGGTGCTCACCATCGGCACCAGTTCCGGCTCCCCGCGCACCAAGGAGAAGGCTGCCGCGGCCGCCGCCTTGGCTGCGGCTCCGCCTCGCCGGACTGACCCGCTCCACGACACGATCCGGAGTCTGCAAGCCCCCATCACGCCTGACGCCGACGCGGCTGCTGCAGCGGCCCAGCTCAACGAGGGCCGCCAGCATCTGCTGGTCGAGGCCACGGAGCTTGCGGCAACCCGGCGCCGGCTGGAGTCCGCCCGGCGAGAATTCGACAGCGCGCATGGCCTCACTCCGCCTGCCGTCGAGCCCAGCCGGGTTGCGGAGGTGCGGATCCACGGGGGCGCACTCGGCCGTGCGCTAGGCGCAGGCCGACCCGTCTACGACACCCCCGTCAAGAACATGCGCGCGGCGCAGGCCGCGTTTGCTGATCTCGAGTTCCTGGAGGGCGAGGAGCTGCTGCAGCAGCAGCAGCGCATCCGCGACCTCATCATCGCGGCGAACGAGCAGCAGCAGCGCTTCGACCCGGCCCAGCCATCCGGCTCCGCCTCAAGAAGAACCGGGGACCCGGAGAGGGCTCTCCGGGATGCGCGGCAGACGTCTTCACACGCCACTAGCGCAAGCCGCTCTGGCCGGCACCGGTCCGGCCGGAGCCGGCACAACCGCGCCACCACCGCTGGAGACGGCAACGCTGGCGAAACGGCCGGCGACGGCCGGGTTCAGCAGCCGGAGCCTCCCGTGCGGCCGGCTCGGCGGCCCGAGCCGGCCCCGGAGGCTCCTGCTCCCCGCGGTCCCGTGACCGACCGAATCGGCCTCCGCGTTCCCGTGGCTGACCGGCTCAGCCCCCGCGAGCCCTACGACGAAAGCGACGCCCGTCACCGCATCGACCGGCTGGCGCGCTCCACGGCCCTGGAGGAGGAAAGCTCTGTTGGCCCGGCGTGCTTCGGCCCCCGCATTCGCGAAGAACCCTTCCCCAAAGGCTTCTCGCTGCCCCGCGACTTGCCAAAATACACCGGCGCCACCAAGCCGGAGGACTGGCTAACCGACTACACCACAGCTGTCGGCATAGCCGGCGGCAACCGGCGTGTGGTTGTCCGTTACGTCCCCCTCATGCTGCTCGGTTCGGCCCGAACGTGGCTCAACAGCCTCCGTGCCGGCAGCGTGAACTCCTGGCTGGATTTCAAAGACGCGTTCGTCCGCAACTTCACCAGCACCTACAAGCGACCCGGCAAGCCTCGCCAGCTCTCCATGTGCGTCCAGAAGCCGGGCGAGCCCCTGCGCGACTTCCTCACGCGGTGGACGGAGCTTCGCAACTCCTGCGAAGGGGTCCATGAGGTCCAGGCCGTCCAATACTTCATCGACGGATGCCTAGACGGCACTCTGGTCAAACACCGGCTGGTGTGCGACGAGCCGGAGACCCTGGTGGAGCTCATGGCCGTGGCGGACAAGTACGCTACGGCCGACTCCGCGATGGATGTGAAGATCACGATCGGCGGGGACGGCAAGCTTCTCCCAGCCCAGCCGGCTCCCCCAAGCCGGCTGGCGACAACAGCCAGCGCCGGCAAGACGGCAACAACAACGGCAAGCGCCGGAGCGACCAGCCGGCGCCTCGCTACGACCACCGGCAAGTCACTGCCGTGGAGAGGGAGCAGCCGGCCGAGCAAGGCCCCAGCCAGCGCCCGCGCACCGGCAAGGCCGTCTGGCAGCCCAAGCTGACCTTCGAGCAGATGCTCGACGCCCCCTGCAAAAACCACAACGGCGCGAAGCCATCGACGCACACGCTCCGGCAGTGCAGCTTCACGCAGCGCTTCTTGAAGGGCAACCTTCCACCCCCGCCGCCTGGAGCCGGCTCGCAGCAGCCGCCGCCTCCGCCGCCACCCGGCGCCCTCGCCGACAACCCTTTCCCGCGCTCGGACCCATCCTACGTCGTCTTCACCAGCGAGGGGGATGACAAGCACGCCAAGCGCAAGCACGCGGCCGAGGTGAACGTCGTCGTCCCTCCGGTTCCCCAGTACATGCACTGGTCCGACCGACCGGTGAGCTGGACCCGGGAGGATCACCCGGCCGTCATGCCCACGCCGGGCGGCTACGCCCTCGTGCTCGACCCCACCTTCGTCTCCAAGAAGCGCACCTGCCGCTTTTCGCGGGTGCTGATCGACGGCGGCAGCAGCATCAACATCCTCTACCGCGACACGATGACCAAGCTCGGCATCGAGGCGCGACAGCTGGAGCCGACCCGGACAGTGTTCCACGGCATCGTGCCGGGACACTCCTGCTCCCCGATCGGCCGGCTCCGGCTCGACGTCCTTTTCGGCTCCAGTAGCCATTTCCGCCGCGAGCCGATCTGGTTCGAGGTGGTCGACCTGGCCAGCCCCTACCACGCGCTGCTGGGCCGGCCCGCGATGGCCAAGTTCATGGCGGTCCCCCACTACGCCTACCTGAAGTTGAAGATGCCGGGTCCCAAGGGCCTCATCACCATCATCGGCGACTACAAGAAGTCCCTCGAGTGCGCCAAAGCCGGCTCCCAGCTGGCCAAGTCGCTGGTCATCGCCGAGGAGAGGCGCCAGCTCGACAGGATCGTGGCGCTGGTTAACGCGCAGTCGGCTGTGCCGGCTCCGCCCAAGCCGGCCGACGAAGCCTCCTTCAAGCCGGCCAAGGACACGAAGCGGGTCCCGCTCGACCCGGCCGACCCCAGATCCAGCAAGTACGTCGTCGTGGGTGCCGGCCACGACAGCAAATAGGAAGGCGAGCTCGTCGATTTCCTTCGTGAGAATCTGGACATCTTCGCATGGTCTCCCAAAGACATGCCGGGTGTCCCGGGTGGCGATGTACACCGAAGCCAAAGCAAAAGAAGCACGCGAAGACGGCATCGATCTGCTCAAGGAGGCGTGCCTCCTGACCCTCAGCCGGTCCGCCATCTACCAACAAGGCCTGCGCCACTACCACAGCAAGAAGATCAAGCCCCTCGCGTTCCGCGAAGGCGACCTCGTACTCCGGCTCGTCCAGCGAACAGCCGGGCAGCACAAGCTGGCCTCCCCCTGGGAAGGCCCCTTCATCGTCAGCAAGGCTCTCTGCGACCGGAACGCATACTACCTCATCGACGCGCAAAAGCCGAACAAGCGCAAGCGAGATGCAGCCGGCGAGGAGTCCAGCCGGCCCTGGAACGCGAAGCTCCTCCGTCCGTTTTTCAGTTAAACCCATGTATGTATGCATCACCATCTTTTGGACTTAACCAAAGCAGGCAGCTCCCCCTTTCTTATGTTTCCTGCCGAGTCGGCGCAGCCGGCTCGGGGGCTCGGGGGCTCCCTTTTTCCCGCTTTATTCTGTGTCTACACACAACCATGTTTTTTCTAATTCCCCCACCAAGTCGGCATAGCCGGCTCGGGGGCTAGCCGGCTAGACCACGCCCCGTCTTTTTTCCCTTAGTCCGTCTCGGAGTGTACGATCCGCCAAAGCCCTCTCTTCGCCAGCCACAGCCAGCTCCCGGCTGTCCGGCCGGCAAGAGCCAAAGGCCGGAAGCATCGTTACGCAAGAACGACTAAGGAGACAGCCCGGCACGGCCAACCCGGCTTAACCCGTTTTATCTCGCTTGTTCGCCGCACGACCGGCTGTGCGCCAGGCGGCCTTGTCGCCTGCCGCCAGCCGGCCCAGTGGGTGTTTCGCTCGCGCTCAACGTCCGGAAAAGCCTAAGTACTGTGCGTTCGCTCTCAAAGCCGAGTTCCCGTCCTAGCCACAGTCCGCAACCCGGCTGTCCGGCTAGTGGGAAGGAAGCCCAGAGAAACGACAAACAGGAAAAGGCCCAAGGCCGAACAACAGAAAGTGAAATCACCACGACAGTTGGCGCCAAATCGCATGCCAAATTTATATATAGCATGGGCCTTCGGCCACGAGTTCATTACATTGAACTACACCCCCAGTGGGTGGACCTGCTACCTAACAAAAGTTTGAGCACAGAAAAAACAAAGGCCCTAAGCGGCACCCGCGTCGTCTCCGGCCGGCGTCGGCCCAGCCAAGGTGGACGCAGCCGCCGGGTTGGGTCCAGCGCTCTCCGCCGTCCTCTCCGCCGTGGCGTCGTCGTCCGCGTCAGTCTCGTCGTCGGCATAGGCGCCCGTCTCGGCCGAGCTGTCGTCCGGGTCGTCGAGCAGAAGGCCGAGCGTGTCGACAGGGAGCTCCTCGCCGTCTTCCGTCCGCTCGACGACGAACTCGTCGTGCGGGGCGAACGCTGCCAAGTAGCTGGCCCGCCCGGCGATCCGCTGCGCCCGCGCTGCCAAGTCCTCCTCCGCGCCGGCCCGCTGTGCCGCCAGACGGTCGAGGTCCACGCCTGGATACCACGACACGACGAAGCGCAGCGCCGTCTCCGCGCCGGCCCGGGCCGCGGAGGCCCTCCACGCACCGAGTCGCTCCACGCCGGCCTCCAGCCACCGCGCCAGCCGGGTGACGCTGTTCGGCGCCACCGCGCTTGGCCAGAGGCCGCTCGCCATGCCCAAGCCGGCCTCGAACAGGCGACGCATCTGCTCCTCCACGGCCAGAAGACGGGCCTCGCCGGCAAGAACAAGCTCCGAGAAGGACCAGGCGGCGTACGCGTCGATCTCCGCCCCCAGCTCGCGCTGCTCGGCCCGGTGGGCGTACACGGCCGCATCAGCCGCCTCCTGTGTCTCCGGGAAGACTCCTGGCAAAGGAAAGAAACAAGTCAGTCAAAGAAGGCAACTTGCCGGCTTCGCCAGCCGGCCCAAAGAAAGAGATGATACTTACGGGCGAAGGTCTCGTCAAGGTGCTGTGCCTCGCCCAGCATCCCGCTCTCCCGGATCTCCGACGCGCGAGCCTGGGCCTCGAGATCCTTCTCGAGCTGAGCAATCTTCCTGCCGGCGTCCGCCAGCTCCTCGGCTGCCTTGCCGCGCTCCTCCGCCAACCGGCCCAGCTCCGCCTGATGGGCCTCCTCCGCCCTGGCCTTCTCGGCCACCATCTGGTCCACCTCGGCCTGGAGCCGGTCGCGGTCGCCGACGGCGAGGTCGCGCTGCTGGCCGGCTTCCGCAAGCCGGCCTCGAAGGCCTGGCACCTCGGCCGCATCGGCTGCGCGACAAGATTCCCGGTCAGATGCCGGAAGCAAGGATTAGAAGAAAAAGTCAAGGCTCTAAGATTCGACCCGGCTGCTCCGCAGTCCGGCCCGAATCTCGGGGGCTACACCCAGTGGGTGCGCTGGCGCGCACCCACTGAAGGCAGGAAGGCATACCTTGGACCCGATGCAGCTCCTCCTCCAAGGCGGCGAGCCGGGTTCTGGCCTCGCGGTACCGTTCCCAGAGCCGGTTGAACGCGCTGGCCCGCAGGTCGTACAGATGCTGCGCGCAGACATAAGATTAAGATAATGCAAAAGACGTCCATAAGATTCGACACGGCTGCTTCGCAGCCCGGACGAACCTCGGGGGCTACACCCAGTGGGTGCGCTGGCGCGCCCCCACTGATTCAACAATCAAGATAGAAGAAAAAGCTCACCGCGATCGCTTGCTCCAGCTGCCGTGCCCGGTCCAGCTCCTCCCAGAGGAAGGCCTGCAGGCGCTCGTCCCGGCCGCGAAGTTGCGAGCGCAAGGCATCCACCGCATCATCCTCCCGGGTTCGCGGCCCCACCACGGCCTTGCTGGAGCTCGCCCACGGAAGCTGAAGTGCGGTCCCGGCGCCGGATCCGCTTCCACCCGGCCGCTCGGGGTCCATGGCGGCTTGGGGCGGCACGACCACCAGGGTACCGGTGCCTCCTGCCGCGGCCCCCGCGGCCGGCATCTGCTGCGCTTGGCCGGATGGCGCGGAGTCCGCCTCGCGCCTCTCCCCGCCGTCCTCGCCTTCCTCCGCCGGGTTGGCTCGGGGCGGCGTGTCCACGACGATCTCCTCGTCAACGTCCGACCCGCCGCCGGCCGGCTCCGCCCTCGTCTCCGGATCGCCCGCTCCCGCCGGCTGCGGTTCAATGACCGTCACCGCCGGCGCCGAGCCCGTCTCCATCTCCGGCCAGGCCGGATCCGCGGTAGGCCTGGCCCGCGTCGCGGAGGCCCTCTCCCACGCCTGGGCCGAGGCCTCCCGCATCGCCTTCTCGGCCTCAGCCCGGTCCCGCCAGGCGGCACGCGTTGCCGCCTCAAGATCCTGGCAGGACTGGCGGGCCTCGAGTTCTTCCTCCCCGGACCGACTCGGCGGAGGGTCGACGGCGCTGCTCCTGGTCTTCCTCCAGGTGACCTCGCCCGCCGCGGCCTTCGTCGCCGCCACCGCCAAGTCGAGAGCCGACCTGTGCACGGCGGATTCGTCACGGCGAAGGCATAAGGAAGAAAAAAGATAATCCACAAGACGACAGTTGGCGCCCCACAAATAAGGCAAGGAGCACTTACCCAATGACCATCAGGGGCTCCCGCCTCGGCCCTACGGACGGGGCGAGCCGGTGCTTCTTCTTCACGATGGCCCTCACGCGCGCCGGCTCCGCTGCCGGGTGTTTCGCGGCCGGTCTCGCCTCGACCACCTCCTTCCCGTGCGGTCGGCTGGCGGTCGCCGCCGCGCGAGCCGGCCCGGCGCCAGCCGCCTTCCGCAGCCGTCTTGGGGGGTCGACGCTGGCGTCCTCCCCAGCCGAGGGCACTGCACCGTGGGCGTCGGTCGGGCTCTCCTCGTCGTCATCCGGCCAGTCCCGCAGTATATCTGGAGGCGGAGACTTACCTGCAACCCGCGGCCCACCGGCTGCGGCGTCGGCCAGGCGCGCCTCGACCGCCCCCTCCTCCGCCTCGGCGCCGGTCTCCTCCGCATCCGAGTCGGGCAGGTCGGCCAGCAGGATCTGGGCGTTCGGCCCGTCGTGGTTCCGCTGGCTGGCGAATAGCTGCGGCCATCCCGCGGCATCAGGACGCAAGAATAACGTCGAAGCGGCAAAATATAAAGACCAGGGACTCACCGCAGGCGCCGGGTTCTCCCGGTGATAAGGCACCTTCCCGAAGCTCCACTCCCCCTCCTTCAGCGCGGCCTTGGAGATGTAGTTGACCCGCTGGACGATCCCAGCCGGCGTCAGCTCCTTGGTCGACATCCGGGTCGGGTCGTGCCGGCCGCTCATGTCGCCAATCCGGTGTGCTCGGCGTTGCAGCGGCAGAACCCGGCGGGCGATGAAGGCCGCGATGAGATCAGCCGGCTTCAGCCCTTCGTTCTTCGTCAGCTCCCTGACCCGGCCGCAGATCTTCTCCATCTCCTTCGACGGCTCCTTGGGGCGGTACCCCCAATTCGGCTTCTCGAGCGGCGGCGCATCAAAGAACGGCGGAAGGTTGATGACGTCGACAGCCGGGTCGGCGTTCCGGACGTAGAAAAACGTCGACTGCCACTTCTTGGCCGAGTCCTCAAGCGGCAGCTTGGGAAACGGCCCGTTTGGCCGGCCGGTGACCACCGCTGCACCGCAGTCGGACATGGCGCCGGCTGACGCTCCCTGCTGCTTGAGGAAGAACATCATCGCCCATAGCTCCACAGTCGGCAGCATCTCGAGATAGCCTTCGCAGAGCGTGGCAAAGCTGGCTACCTGCAACACGACGTTGGCGCCGAGATGATGCGGCTGCAGCCCGAAGAAATCGAGCCACGCACGGAAGAAGAGACTCGCGGGGAGGCCGAGCCCGCGCTCGAAGTGCGAGAAGAAGACCACATGCTCGCCCTCCTGTGGCGCCGGCACCCTCTCCGGGCCCGGCGCGCGTGCGAGCAGCGCCTCCGCCGGCGGTAGCCGCTTCGTGCGGCGGAGGTACCGGATGTTTTGCTCCGTCATGATGGAGCCCTCCAAAGAGCCTTTCGGCAGCGCCATTGGGAAGGGTTTTCCGCGGGCGGCGAGATTCGGCGATGGAGAGGAGGAAGAGAGGAGGAGGGCGGCGCGCTGCGGGTTTCGGGTCGCGGCGTGCAGCAGGCGTGGGCGAGGCGACGACGGCGACAGCACTTCGCTCGGGCGCGGCGGAGAAGGAGAGGAAGCAGAGGAGGAGCAAGGGGCAGGGGTGCGAGCGCGGGCGTCTCCGTCGCACTCCCCCCTTCTCGTTTATAACCAAGCGAAATCGTGGGGGAGTGGGATCGGGTGCGCCCACAATCCCCACTCCCCCGCACTGCGCGCGCGCGTTCCCCACGCGCAGTAACTACGCGGGGAAGCGCAATCGCCAACGGTCGCCGCAGCGAATCCCCCGCGCGCGGGCCGAGGGCGTGTAGTGGCGGGCCCGAGCCGCGGTCACGTCCCGTCGCGCGCGTGGGCTGGCAGGCCTCGCCCGCCGCAAGGCTGCACGTGGCAGCCCGTCGAGCTGCGGCGGGCGCAAATCGGCGTACGAAGCAAGACCCATCTGGCGGGCGTTTCCGTTTACCGCTCAGGCCGAAGTGCCGCGACCCGGCCCCCGGAGGCCAGCCCCCCAGCGGGTGTTCCCGACGTCCGCTGCCGCGAAGCCGGCAAGCTGCCAGGCGAAGCCGCCCGGCCGAACTCCGGCGCTTCATCAACAGAACCGGCTCCTCAGGGTGGTAAGCTGCAAAGGCTCCCCTGCCTGAAGCCGGCGAACCTTCACAGCTTCGGGGACTACTGTCGGGGGGATGACCCCCGGGTAGGCAACGGAGCCCGAATCCCTTTCGGAAAATCATCAGAGCAAGACAAGTCCCTCTGGCCGGCATGCCAGGAACGCCGGCTCCCCAGCGCGAGCCGGCTCGGTGTGGCAACCCGGCCTGGCCGGCTGGCCCATGCCGGCTGGCCGCGAGGCGGCGAAGCCTTGGCGACGAAGAAAGCGGTGCTACATCGCTCCTCCCTTTACCGTAATAGAGCAGGTGAGGCTGCAGCTTTTCTTGCGCCCCCGCCCGAGGCGGGCGGTGTCTGTGAGGCGCGGTCCTGTAGAAACGGCGGGGCCGACCTCCCTCTGACGATGGACAAGACGCGCCACAGTGCCTCGAACCCAGACTGACGAGACAAGACCCGTCACGATGCCCGCGCCAGGCAGGTGCGGCGCACCTGGCGACCTGGCACCCGGCGACCCGGCATCCCGGCATCTGGCGACCCGGCGACCCGGCCACCGGATCCTGGTCAATGACACCAGGGGCCCGCGCCTCTGGTACGTTACCGTTGTAACCCTGGGGGTCGGTGTAGGAGATATGCCCTAGAGGCAATAATAAATGTTATTGATTATTTCCCTGTTCATAATTAGGTTTATGTTCCATGCTATAACTGCTGTGGTTCTCGAGTCTGCAATAACCACGAGGCTCGGAGGAAGACTCATTTGCACGTGTGGGATAATAAACGGTAAAATGTATTCCTAGTCAAGCCTCTATGACTGGCTCAAGTATTGCATGATGATCTTGTTTTCCTGATCATGGGCATGGCTATGCCGGCAATTTTGAGGGCACAATTGTTGGTAGAACACTTGTGTTGAATCGACCCAATATTGATGTTATGCTATGAGATACATTCGTCATAAGTTAATGGTTAATAACACAGGAAGTTAATGTTTGCATAATTCCTTAGACCATGAGAGTATCGAGTTTCTTCATGCTTGCTTCATGAACTTTGGGGTTTGTTAAACGTCATCCGTAAATGGGTGGCTATTACGGCGGCTTACGGGTTCATGGAAAAGTATGTCAAGTAACTTGATAGCTCAAGATTGGGATTTGCTCCTCCGACGATGGAAAGATATCTCTGGGCCCTCTCGGTGTTACGGTATCCATCATCGTCTGGCCAGACACAGGGTGATTTGATCACAGGGATGCCGGAACACGGGAACGAGAAAAGAGAACAATACCGGCAACGAGGTAACTGGCATTGTGGAAAAGTGATGATCCACGAGGATGCCGATGTTTCTCACCTCGGGTAATTGTAACATATCGCGAAGCAACAGGAATAGCACACGGCAACTGGAGGTTCACTCGAATATTCATTCGTGTGGGTATAGGGGTCAATATGGGTGTCCACGGCTCCGATGCTGATCATTGATCGGAAAGTGTTCCGGTCATGTCTATACTTCACCGAACCTATAGGGTCACACTCTTAAGGGTCATCTATCTGCTGAATACTAGACGAGGAGTCCGAGAGAAAGTCACTGGAAAGGTTTCAGAGACGATGGAAAAGTTCCGGAGAGAACACCGGAAAAGTTTCGGTAAAACCGAAAAGTTGTTTCGGATAAAACCATTGATCCAAAAAGGTTTCGGCAAGCACCGGGAATGTTTTGGAGGTTGCCAGATTGGTCTGGTAATTTCTGGAATTTTTCCGGAGAAAAAACCGAAAAAGGTTTTCGGAGCTGCCGGAATTGTTTACCGGGTAAACGAAGATGGTTTTAAATTAAACCACCATACCGGAAATGTTCCGGAGCGCGTCCAGATAATTTTAGAGGGTGCCGGAAATGTTCTGGGACCTTCCGAAATTTTTCAGAAGAAATAGTTTCGGAAAACATCTTGTCCCAGCGAGAGGGGACAAGATCCCACGGATCGTGGGGGCTGTTTTTGGGCTGTTTTTGGGGGCGCCCCCTTTAGGGGACAGCCCCCTTGTGGCTGGACAAAGTGTTGGGGGGGCCCCCCATGGTGGGGGGCAGCCCCCACAAATGGTGGAGAGTGTTGGGAGGAAGGTGGGGCCCCATGGGGGAACACCATGGACAAGGGAACATGTTTTCTCCATGTTTGGTGGGAACATGTTTCCTTGTTTGGTGGGTGCTTGTTTTGTGGGCTGAAATTTCAGCCCCCCCCCCTCACCCCTTCCACCACTATATAAGGAGGTGGAGAGGAGCTCTCCATACTCACTCTAACTCTCACACACATGGCATGCATGATCTGCCTTTCTTCTCTCCCTCCCACGAAATAGTTTCGTAGAGCCGAAAGGCTGTCTGGGTTCCGGTGGGAACTAGTTTTGGACGGCGAAGCCCTGCCGGATAGATGACACCGTATGTGTGCAACTCTGTAGAGAGATCGTAGTTTCGGTCTTAGTTCGAGAGTGCCTCCCGAAGGGCTGTCCGTGTGACCGTCCGAGTTTTGGAGGTCCTCCCGAAGGGCTGTCCGAGTGACAGTCCGAGTTTCGGAGGTCCTCCCAAAGGGCTGTCCGCGGGGCAGATGAGGGTATACATCCTCGCGGTTGGGAGGTTGTAAAATCCTAGCTGCGGGGATCTGCACCGCCGTTCGTCATCGACTCTACTTCCGCTACGCTACGAGTCGGTAACGAAAGAGATCAAACCTTGTATGCAGTCTCCATAGTGGTCCTGGGCTGGTGCGTAGGTCGGAAATTTTTTGTTTTCTGCTGCGTTACCCTACAGTCGGCCTATAAGACCCCCAGGGAGGCCTCCGTGCAGAGGGATCGGGTTTTAGTGGCTGAGAGTTCGAGTTAGTGCGGTAAGGTCAGTTCTCACCCTAGCTAGCTCTCTCTAGATCACGAACACTCGCGCAGGAGAGGCAGAACGGTGGCTTAGCCCCTTCTCCCTCCTTCGTCCAAGCAGCTCCAGGAGCGACTCTGTAACCTCTGTGCTTATCAGCTCACACGGCAGGAGTAGGGGTGTTACCTCTCCAGAGGGCCCCGAACCTGGGTACGTCTTATGTCCCGCACTCGCTCGTGCCAACCTCGCCTCCGGAACCCACCGGCGTCCTATCGTAGCCCCACCTCATAAGCCATCTCATGGCATCTGCCGTGAATCACGCACCCCTGGCGAGAATACCACGACACAAAACCCAACAATTTTGCCTTTAGCAGAGCCCGCAACTTCCTCTCCCCGTCCGAGAGGTCTCTCTCTTCCCGCGCCAGATCGAGCATAAAAATCACCTCGTTAGCCACCCCCGATAGGAAAACCATGTCCCTCTTTTTGTGCTTGTTCCATTCCTTCAGCACCCTGGCAGTCCTGGATAGTTTTGTGTGCAGCACCCGGATCGGATCTCCGGATTTGACCTCCTTGTTCCAGGCTTGAGCTACAATACCATCAAACTCTGGGCATTTCAACCAGTGGTTCTCAAAGCGAAAAACCTTGCAATGCGATGCCTCCATCTTCTGGAGGACCAAAGGGCAGTGATCTGAAATATTGGTGGAGGCAGGGGACAACTGAAAATGTGGAAAGGTAGCCTCCCACTCGCTGGTAACTAGGACCCTGTCGATTTTAGTAAGGGTGACATTCTCTCGCTCATTAGACCATGTAAACCTCCTTCCAAACAATGGAAATTCAATCAGTTCGAGATCCTCAATCATGGCCCTGAATCTGCCCATCCTCCTCAGATTAATGTTGTTGTTGCTCTTCTCGCTCGCTTTGCAAATCATATTGAAATCCCCTAGCAGCATCCATCTCGGCAGCATGTGTTGGTTAATCCGTCGGAGCTCCTCCTGTAGGAGATATGCCCTAGAGGCAGTAATATCAGTTACTTTTGTATCTCAGAGTTTGTAATGAATGTTTATGATCCATGCTATAACTGCAATGATTCTCGAGTCTACAATAACCACGAGGCTTGGAGGGAAACTCATGTGCACGTGTGGTATAATAAACGGTAAATTGTATTCCTAGTCTTGCCTCTAAGACTGGCTCAAGTATTGCATGATGATCCTGTTTTCCTGATCATGGGCATGGCTATGCCGGCAATTTTGAGGGCACGATGTTGGTAGAACACTTGTGTTGAATCGACCCAAATTGATGTTATACTATGAGATATATTCGTCACAAGTTAATGGTTAAATAACACAGAGATGGTTAATGTTTGCATGATTCCTTAGACCATGAGAGTATCGAGTTTCTTCATGCTTGCTTCATGAACTTTGGGGTTTGTTAAACGTCATCCGTAAAAGGGTGGCTATTACGGCTGCTTACAGGTTCATGGAAAAGTATGTCAAGTAACTTGATAGCTCAAGATTGGGATTTGCTCCTCCGACGTTGGAGAGATATCTCTGGGCCCTCTCGGTGTTACGGTATCCATCATCGTCTGGCCAGACACTTTGTGATTTGATCACGGGGATGCCGGAACACGGGAACGAGAAAAGAGAACAATACCGGCAACGAGGTAACTGGCATAGTGGGCAAGTTGTTGATCCACGGGGATGCCAACATGTCTCACCTCGGGTAATTGTAACATATCGCGAAGCAACAGGAATAGCACACGGCAACTGGAGGTTCACTCGAATATTTATTCGTGTGGGTATAGGGATCGATATGGGTGTCCACGGCTCCGATGTTGATCATTGATCGGAAGGGGTTCCGAGTCATGTCTATGCTTCACCGAACCTATAGGGTCACACGCTTAAGGTTCATCTATCTGTTGAATACTAGACAGGGAGTCTGAGAGAAAAACACCGAAAAAGTTTCGGACGCCGGAAAAGTTTCGGACAGCGGAAAAGTTCCGCAGAGAGAGGTCACCGGATGAGTTTCGGTGAAACTGGAAAAGTTGTTTCAGGGGATACCATAAAGTCAAATTGGTCTTGGCACATGCCTGATAATTCTTGGAGGGTGCCAGAATCGTTCTGGAAACTTTTTGGAATTTTCTGGAATGAAAACCGGAAATGTTCCGGAGCTGCCGAAACCGCTTCAGATGCTTTTCGCAGATGAAATCACTAAACCGGAATTGTTCCGGCTCGCGTTGAAAATTATTTTGGTGGGTACTGGAATTGTTCTAAGCCCACATGAATATTTTCAGTTCGATCAGACGCTGAAAAATGTCGTCATGAATAGTGAAAGTGCTTTTTGGATATTTGTGGAAAAACACCTTTTTGGATATTTCCAAAAAGGCTTCTAGAAGGGATTGGGGAGCAAGCAAGCTCCTCATGGGGGGCCCCCCCAAGGGTGGCCGGCCAAGGGAGGTGGGTCTCCATGGAGCTCCACTTGCCACCCTTCTTTGCTTTATTCTTTTTAGAAAAGGCATAAAGTGGGGGCACTTTTGGTATTTGTGAATACCATTTTTACCCCTTGGTTTTCCTATAAATAGAGGGGAGGGGGCAGCCCCATATGCTTCATCCTTGCTCTCATACACACGCCATAGAGATTTCTGGCTTCTCTCTCCCTCCCACGAAATAGTTTCGTAGAGCCGAAAGGCTGTCTGGGTTCCGGCAGGAACTAGCTCTGGACGGCGAAGCCCTGCCGGATAGCTGACACCGTATGTGTGCAACCCCGTAGAGAGATTGTAGTTTCGATCTTTTTGCCCGAAGGGCTGTTCGAGTTACCGTTCGGGTTTCCGGCGTCCTCCCGAAGGGCTGTCCGGGTTACTGTTCGGGTTCCGAGGGTCCTCCCGAAGGGCTGTCCGCGACATCGTCCGGGGGACTGTCCGACCGCCTCCCGAAGGGCTGTCCGGAGTGGGAGTACATCCTTGCGGTTGGGAGGTTGTAAATCCTAGCTGCAGGGATCTGCACCGACGATCTACACCGACTCTTCTTCCGCTGCGCTTCGAGTCGGTACGGATCAGATCAAACCTTGTATGCAGTCTCCATAGTGATCCTGGGCGTGCTCGCTGTACCGAAATTTTTTGTTTTCTATCGCGTTCCCCAACACCTCCATGAAGAGCACTTTGTCTCCTTCGGCTTGTGGTCCGTAAACCCCGGTAATTGACCAGCACATTCCATCCGCTCTGCTCCTGATGGTACCCGAAACAGAGTAATCACCCGTCGCCAAATTGTTCTCAAGGATCTCGTGTCCGTCCATGCACGCCATAAGGATGCCACCTTTGGATCCCTGAGCCGGCAACGCCAAGAAATTATCAGCAAATCTTGGCCCCAATGTCTCCATCACTGTGCTCCTGGTCATGACTTCGGTCTTAGTTTCTTGCAGGCACACCACATTGCATTTGGTCTCGGCCACAAACATCTGCACCGCTCTTCGTTTCACGGGGCTATTCAATCCCCTGACGTTCCAGTTTAGTACTGAGAAATCCATAAAACAAACTTAGCACTCTCCACTATGCAAACCACTCACTGAACATAATTCCACGAACAAACAACAGCTCTCACAGCAAGGTCGGATAATCCAACACTACCCGGACCAGAAGCCTCACATAACATCGCCAACACATGGCCAACACACCAGGAACACATGAACACTAACATGGGAAACTACTGAAGACACACACACCCAGACCAGAAAACTGAGGAGCAGCTGCTCCATCTGTCAGGCACAGGTCACCTGACCCAAACTGCCCGAGCTCTTGCCCTGTCCATTGGCCCCAATCAGCGCCTCCACCGCTATGATGAAGCTGCCCGACAGGGGCTTCTTGTAGAGCTCTCTGTACTTCTGCAGGTCCTCCGCAGATGCAGCGACGGAAGGTTCAGATCCGTCCCAAACCTCGCTCTTCTTCAGCAGTACCATCCTGACCTTATCCATCGTGGACATGCCCGCGGTTGGCTTGGCCGCCAGGCGCCCACTGCTCCTTTTTGCCAGCGTCCCCGCCAGCCCAGCCGCCAGATCGTCGCCGACCTCTGGTGTGGGGAGGAGAGCGGCAGGGGTGGGGGAGGAACAGGAAATGAGGAAGGCGTGTAATGGATCTGCAGGCTCATCCGTTGCTTCCCCCTGCCTTCAGGCTCTGTCTCATTGGGCTGGATCGCCGCCGATGGCGCGGCCCAAGACTGGGCTTGTCGAACTGGGCTGTCCCTTGGCGAGTGCGGCCCGAACATCAACTCCTGTTCCTGTGCTGCACCGCGCTCCTCCTCCAGTAGGTCCACCGACGCATCTGGTCCCACCAGTCCGGCCTCCTCCAGCCTCACCACCAGACACTGGTCCCCTGCACCAGTCGGCGACCCTGCATGGAAAAAACCATGCACGTCCCCCTTTTCCTCATTGGGTGCCGTACTCCCTTTTTCCTCTCTTGTTTGCCCCTGTCCTCCCCATGCCGCACAGAGCCTGCTGGTTTCACCAGGTCATCGGGAGCTAGGCCTTGCAGACTTTCACGAGAAGGGGCGGGCGGCCCCTCCTCCATACTGGGCTGCCTATCCACTCCTTTGCCAATTTGGGTCTTGGTCCCCGCGACCGCAGTTTGCTCCTCTGCCCGCCGGTCATCGATGACCAGCTCTCCGTCCACGCCCGCGAACGGATCCATGCCCGTCACCTCCTCCTGTAGCAGTGCCGCGTCAATGAGCGGCGGCCCCTCCTGCCGTCCCTCCGGCTGACCGCCATGTCTTCGGCCGCTATCGTTGCCTCCTCCACCTGGGCGTCCTCCTGTGCCTTGCTGCTGCCTTCCGCCTGCTTGCCGCGTCCCCGCACCGGCGAGACGAGGCCCAGCACCCGCACCATATGTCCGTCGTCCCCCCGTCCCTCCACTGCCGCCCGCATCAGGGAAGCGCAGCGTAGCGTGCACCGGAGCCCTTTGCGGCGGCGGAGGAAAATCCCCGTCTTCGTAGCTGAGATACCATCTGTACCCCCACCGGCTAGGCCATGATGGCGCACTCCCGTCTTCCGACGGGATCCCGCTGATCCCACTGTCATTGCTGCTCAAGCTGTCCAGGCTGGCCTCCGGCGGACGGGTGAAATCGATCACATGATCCAAGTGAATCAGCACAGGGTGACTGAGCATCGCCACCTGCCCCCATCGCGGCGGCGTCTCCTCGAAAATGTTGAGCTCCGGAAAATGCATTCCCGGCGACCCATCTTCCCCCGGCTCCTCCAACTGCAAGACTCCTCTGGTTTTGAGCTTCTCCACCGCATCCATCCAAACCCATAACCGGAAGCAGCATGTTTCCTCCTCCCTCCTCACCTCACTGTCCACCCCATCGATGAGCATGGAGGGGTCGAACAGGGAGGTCACCGAGTCCACGTCCCAGGCATGCTCCGGCACCCCTTCCAAGCACACCCGCACCTTGTACAGCATCTTTGCCGGCGAAGCCCGACGGAACCGCGACCACGGCGCCACCAAGAAGGCCACCCTTCCGAGGACCAGAGGGCCCTGTCCCCGCAGCATCTCGTCGCGGACCGCCGCGTCGTCGAACATGAGCAGCAGTTCCCCTATCGCCCGGAGCGACACCTTGACCGCGTCCTCATGGATGCGGTATCGCATCGCCACCTCCCTCTTGACGTCCACAATCTCGAACGGCGGCGGAGCCCCGACCACCACCGCGACCACTGCGCACCTTGACAGCCGCCTCTCCGCCTCAGCCTGCGCTGCCGTCCTGCGCGCCGTACCCACGATCGAACCCCGCCTGACCGCAGGATCGGCCGCCGGGGGCTCCATCGGCGCTCGGACCGCAGATCTTGGAGGCGGGCCTGGTGGTGGGGGTGGGAGCACGACCGCCGGCGCCTTCTTGCCTCCGCCTCCCCCTCTTGACGCCGGACCAGTGCACCACCGCGCCCTATGCCCCTCCTCCCCGCAGATCAAGCACTTGGCACGGTTAGTGCACCCCGCAATCTTGTGGTCAGGCTCAAGGCACCGAAAGCACTTCCCCCACGCCTTCTTGTACAGCAGCTCTTTGAGGTGGGAGCCAGTGGATCTACGCCGCGGTGGAGGCCGCTGATAACCTGGGGGCCTCCTGCCCCTCCCCACCATCTTCCACCCACCGTCTTCAATGCAGTCCGGGTCGCTGTCCGCCCTTGAATGCGTCTGGTCAGCATCACGCGAAGGCACCACGACGATAGACTGCAGCCTACCACTCCCTCCCTCTCCTGCACGCCCCCTCTCCGCCGGTCCCTCCACCGGAAGTCCCGTTGCACCTCCATCCGCGCGCCCCGGCTTTGAAGGCGCCCCCGCCCCACCCGGCGCCACCAATGCCTCCAAGTAGGAGACAGCTAAGGGGAGCACGGTGGACGTAGAGGCCTCACGTGCCGTCGCCATCGGCAGGAGCCGGGTTGAGATTGCGCGCCGCCGAGGAAGCGGCGCCGCGCTCGGGAACAGGGTGGAGGGGGTAGCTGTATACCTACTAGTATAATGAATTTATTTAGAAACCGCTAGCCGGGGTTCATCCCAAATTTAAGGCACACATCCCAAGGAAGTGTGCGTCGTATTATGGGCAATTTGAACTTCGAGTACAACTGTTGAGAGACGGTAACATGTGGTACATTAACTGGTTTTGCTGTTGAGTCACTAATTGGTTATGTGTAAGAGTCACGTAATCCTGTTACCGATCGGCTGTGATTGAACGTTTTTCCTATTTCACCAAGTTTTCAAATGAATTTTGAGTTTTCAAATGACTTTTACGCGGAAAATGAAGCTGTAATTCACCAAGTCGAAATACAACGGATTTGACGGGAAAAGGCACCCGATACTTGAAGATTCCACTATAATATATCTCGCGAAAAAAAAAAGATTCCACTAGAATAGATCCGGTCGCTGTGTGAGATTAGTGGGTACAAGACGTTAGACGTGCTGCAGCGAAAGCTGTCCATCCGCCCCGAATTGGAGCTCGCCGGAAAGCGACGTTCGACGGGCGTCGACGGGCAATGAAACAACGATTGACAGTCATGTTTACTGACCATCCAGAGGAAAACCATGCGCCGTATGGAACTTCGGTTCCCGCACAACATACTACCTATGTACACTAATATAAGCAGTTTTTGCAGTTCAAAATAGGGAATAATACTTCCGAGCGATGGCAACGATGATCACAATCTTCACCGACGACTTGAATCCGAAAAGAGGAATAACAGGATATAGCACCGATCACTTCTTTATTTATCCCCACTCTTTAAGTATGCTACTGCAGTTTACGTCACACAGCGAAGCAGGCATTGTCAGTGCCTATTCCTCGACAATCTCCATGTCCGCGAGGTCAGCTGACGTGAACTCGCCCTCTGCCGAGAACAGCACGGTTTCAGCTCTGACGATCTTCTTCTGTGGAATCTGGCCGATCTTGCGCAGGTCGTCGTCGGGCAGCCCCCAGTCGAAGATCTCGAGGTTCTCCTTGAGCCTCTCCTTGCTGAAGCTCTTGACGATCGGGGTCACCCCTTGCTCGTAGATCCACCTCAGTGCTACCTGAATGAGAAGAAAGAGGAATCGGTTAGTGTCATACGGACTGCATGTAATTCCGAGCAGTTGCCAGGAGAAACGTGGCGGGCGTGTACACTACCTGTGCGACGCTCTTTCCTCTAGCCTTGGCGATCTCCGCGAGCACCTCGGAGTCCAGCACGGCGTTGCCGTCGCCCGACCAGTTCTGCCCTCCCAGCGGCGAGTAGGCCGCGACGTGGATGCCCTTCTCCGCGCAGTACTCCCTCAGCTTCCTCTGCTGCCAGACCGGGTTCATCTCCACCTGCACATCAAACGCAGCTAGCGCTGAGTTCCGGTGACTATATGGTCGATCGAGTTGCCAAAATATTCAGACCAGTACTACTCGGTGATCTCGTAGTATTATTATCATGTTCAGCAACCTGGTTGACTGCAGGAGGGACGGTGGCAGCGGCGAGGAGCTTGTCGAGGTGGCTGGTGGTGAAGTTGCTGACGCCGATGGCCTTGGCGAGCCCGAGGCGGTGGCACTCCTCCATCGCCCGCCACACGCCCTCGAAGTCGAACGGGACGGCGTCCTCCCGCTTCACCGGGAACACCGCTGGCCCGGGCTTCAGGCTGATCGGCCAGTGGATCAGGTACAGGTCCACGTACTCCATCTGCAGGTTCCTGAAGAAACGAAACACAAACACCGAGATGATCAAGATCTATAGAAATTAATTAACGGGCCGGCTATGAAGAGTCTCTCTCGACCGAGCTTACTGGAGGCCCTCCCGGAGGGCCGGGAGCACGAGGTGCGGGTGGCACTGCGTGCACCAGAGCTTGGACGTGACGAACACCTCCTCCCGGGACGCCAGGAGCCCGCGGCGCACCGCCTCCGCGAGGGCCTCGCCCAGGGGCCGCTCCGTCGCGTACATGGAGGCTGTGTCGAAGTGGCGGTAGCCGAGCTCCACGGCCTCCAGCACGGCCTTCATGGTGGTCTCCGGCACGACCGGGAACTGGGCGGTGCCCATGCCGATCGCCGGCATGGGCCTCGCGTCGCCGGACCTCAGCGCCACCTCCGGCACGGCCGTTGTCGAGGCCATGGGTCGTCTCTTCAGAGTGCAGAACAGCTGCGTCGCACTGACAACGCGCGGCCCGTGGTTGAGCTTGTCTTGTGGTTCAAGTACAGGACGCACCGGCTTTATACTGGCCGGAGTGACATAAGTACTTACGTAGCTATTCCTCCGTTTTTCAAAGACAGAGAGGTGGATTTTGTTTCTTCAGGCGGGCATCATTGGTTTCTTGAATGAAACAGGATGCTTGTGCGGCGGAGATAGTTGTGAACTACTCCCTCCGTAAAGAATTATAAGAGCGTTTAGAAAAACGATCTACGGAGGGAGTACTAGTCGCCACAACACATGGACAGAGTTGAGCTAGACAATTTCTCGTACCATACGTTTCGCTCTCCGCCGTACTTTCGTAGCAATTCTGAAGCCCAGTTCGCTCCAAAAAGAAAAAAAACTCCGAGGCCCACATGTCTGTCATACATCCGTCTCATAGCCATGGCCCGCCTCAGTTGTTGACTTCTTGTCGCGCCCGCCACAAGAAGTTTGGCTTGCCTGTCGAACAAACAAGAGCCTTCTAGTGTCCATCCGAGCTTCTCAAAATTTCGTCGATTTTCTAGGTGCAAATGCTGGCGCTAGACAAAAGGAAAGATCAGCCAACCGAAGTGGCTGTGGCCTGTGGCCAAGTCCATTTGTGACACACTGAGTGACGACTGACGGCTACCCACCAGCACTGAAGGGAACTCATCAGCAGCATCACTGTTACAGGCAGCCCTCGAAGCATCTCACCAAATATTTGCAAACCAGATACTCCCTCCGTTTTCTATACAACGCCACTGTCCTATTTTCAGATATGAAAAATACAAAAGGCAACTAGTAATGGATAGTACAACTAATTGTATGGAAACCGCTTGTGTTCCGGGCTAATTAAACATGTTGCATGTGGTGTCTTTTTCTGCATCCAATGTTTGCAAGTAAAAAAAATCTATTGTAATAAATTCTTCTCGGGAAGAGATAGTGGCCTTGTATAGATGCAAATTGTATTTTCCATAGTGACCTTGTATACAAAAAACGGAGGGAGTATTACAGGATTAACTCGAAGTACTTTGACGGCACATGCATCTTCATAATTTGACACTGCATTTGGATCATACACGACCATTAAGTGAACAGATATGCATGATCAAAATTTCTACTTAATATACATAACTTGCTAAGGATACGAATTGCAGTATACGGCACCGGAGTTCCCGCCTCCCTTCTTTCAGACCTTGGCTCCCTTCTTTCAGACCTTGGCAATCATGTAATATAACCAAATATTCAATCCACCATGAATTGATGAAGCACATTAAGTTGAGACTTACATTTCAACAACATCAACCTCCGAAATATCTACGCTAGGGACACCTTCAGGACAGAGGATCGCCAACACTGTGACCTTCCTGTACTGCGGTATCTGAGTAATCTTGAACCGGTCTTCGTCGGTCAGTTCCCAGTCAAAGATTTTGAGGTTCTCCTGAAGCCTCTCCTTTTTCATACTCTTGGCTACCATGCTCGCTCCTTGCTCGAATATCCATCTCAGTGAGATCTGCAGGAAAATGGGAGTCAATTGCACTGCTAATATTGAGGTGCAACATTTTTTACTGTAATCCCGTAGGGGAGACCAACGCTGGAACATTGAGATGCAATTGACCAGATATTGCACGCATTTAGGTTGTTCGCAAAATTTGACAAATATTTGTTCACATTCTGCACTTATTAGTTCATAATCTAAACACAACTCATTTCCAATCATGGACTATGCTAGAACCTTGCACGAATTGGTGAGGCAGACTTTGGTACATACCAAACAGTTCCTAAGATGAAGCGAGAATTAATACCTGAGCTACTGATTTTCCTCTAGCTTCGGCAATCTCTTTCAGAATTTCAGACTGCAGCACTGCATTTATTTTGGATGTCCTGCTTTGGCCTCCTAAGGGAGAATAAGCAGTCACATGAATTCCCTTCTCTTTGCAGAATTCAATCAGTTTTTTCTGCTGCCAAGCTGGATTCAACTCAACCTGAAACGTTATCCCATGCATCGAAGAACAATGATGACATTTAGGGTAATCTGGGGCACTTTTTTATAGAAGGATTTTAAACTAAATCAGCTTCTAGTTCTTCTTTTGTTTGTGAAATCATAGAATAGACAAGAGAAGGTTGCATCACCATTGCTTGTACGATTGATCAACACAAACCTGATTCACTGCTGGGGGGATTTTTGCAATTTGAAGTAGCTCCTGCAATTTCTTCGTTGTGAAATTGCTAACACCAATCAGTTTAGCAATGCCAAGGCGATGACATTCCTCCATTGCCTGCCATACGCCTTTCAAGTCCATCTGGACGATGTCTTCCCTTTTCATTGGAAAGTGAGATTTGCTGGGCTTTACACTCATAGGCCAGTGGACCAGGTACAAATCAACATATTCCATTTGAAGGTTTCTAGACATGACAAGAAGCGCTTAGCACAGAAGTGACAGAATACAGTTATAAGGAAACAAGCTTCTGTACCAGAACAGTAACAGTTTTAGATTCTTGAAGCGAATGTCAAGTGTCGGGTTACAATTCTAGTCCATAGCTTCCAGTTAACAAAAAATTGGTCCCACATAAAAATATAGAGATTTAAAATCAATTTTGCACTTCTAAACATAGTTTTATCTCGGGGTTAATAGTGCCTAGGCTGAGCCGGTGCTTTGTGGTGGAAATTTTAGTAGGAGTAACACATTTTGTCAGAAAATGAAAAATAAAGATATGAGTAAATGCTATACTCCGTAAGTTTTGATTGCGAACAAACTATATGAGTACATACTATACTCCATGTGCTGTCTGTTAGTTACCCAAGTTTATTTTTAAAATTTCCATTGGTACTCTTGGTGCAATTATACACTCAATTAAAATCACACGGTGAGAAGAAAATGTGATGAAGTGTCAAATCTCATATATGACTGTTCGATTTTATATGAAGTTATAGAGTAAGGCATGAAGTTGCAATTTGAATATATGTAATTACATTCTGCATATTTCCATAGTTTCAAAGATAAAATTTGCTTAACATTTGAAATAGTTATAAATCTCGCATAGGATATGTGATATCTGATAACATAAACTTAGAGCTGATTTCATTCCATGTAGTCAACTGTTGCTAGTTTTAAAATATAAAGTTAATTTACTTTTTGAAATTTCAATTTTCAAATGGAAAGAGTTGTATGGTAAGTTTAATCATAATGCTGGATAGATATGCCGTGTGAGAGTTCATTATAAGTTGCTAGAAAATTGCTTTTGAATCTCAATCACGCCTCAAAGCTGCTGGATCAACAGCCAATTATCCTCATTTTGACCTCACTCTGGACATAACTTACAAACTAGAAATTGCAGTTAAGTTTTACTAAATTGCACAATGTCAATACTGAAACTGAATGGTGTGTAGCCGTAAGTAACTGAGATCTACAAAAAAAAATCAGGCGAGCAATAAGAATTAATAAAACTGAAAAGTACAGTTCAAGGAATGAACCGAAGATCCTTAACTGCAAGCTTTCCTTGAGGGAAGGGAGCACGAGATACGGATGGCACTGCGTGCACCACACCTTGGTCGTCACGAACACCTCCTGGCGGGAGGCTATGACCCCGCGCCGCGCCGCCTCCGCCACTGTCTCGCCGACGAGGTGCTCGGAGGGGTAAACCGAGGCTGTGTCGAGGTGGCGGTAGCCGAGCTCCAGCGCGGCGAGCACGGCGTTCTTGACGTCCTCTGCCACGAACGGGAACGACGCCGTGCCGATCCCCACGGCCGGCACCGGCCGGCCGGCGGAACCCGCAAGGAACTCCGGGATTTTGGAGGAGCGGCTGCTGCCGCCAGGTGACGCCATGGCACTACGAGTGACTCCACGGGGTCTGGGCAGGATTCGGGCAGGGACGATAGTTGAATCCGAGCCCACGAATTTGGAACTTCTAGAGAAAGGGCTCGCGAGTTGGATAACGGCCATGGAGGCGGGGGTGTTTTTGGTGGATTAAGAGCCAACAGAAATTACTGGGCCGAGCTGTAGCACCTCTCTGTACGGTCCATGAAAAGCAAAACTGTCCCCTCAAAAAAAAATATGAAAAGCTAACCTGTACATTCAGTTTGATTGTGCGAAATTTGTGCAAACGTCTATGCCCCGGTGTGATATTAGGTTTTCGAATTTGCTGTCACTTATGGAGAAGGAGGGATACGGCCTGTCGGATTCCATATTATGTGAATGCTGAAGGGGAGGGATTGCAGGGGTTTCATCTTGTTGACAACAATGCGAACGTGGCCGGCATGATTAGAAAACATGAAAGTGCCAAGAAATCCTCTATAACACTAAGGAAAACGTTCTAAAACAGCCGAATGATTTCTTGCCATCATCAGCCGTGTCCGTCGCCGTCTGATCCAACTCGATCATGTGGCGCGGAGCGGGCAGTGTCCTCCACACGAAGGCGCGAGTTCGTGATCACTAGAAGCGTACGTTACTGTTTTTTTTTTTCTTGACTATCCTTTTCATGCCTATACTTACACACGGAGTACTTTTTGCCAGATAGCTACATGATTTTGTACTAGCAAACTCATTGAGTCAAGGTTACTTTGGATATAGCGTCCTTGACGCCGCTGCCGCCGCCTTCAAAGCATTGCCATCGTAGCATCACCGGAACAGCCGGGTCGGCATCGCCGCATCGTTGCGTCCGTTGAAGTCGTCGCACCGTCATTGAAGCACGCTGTTGCATCATCATCGAAGCAGCCATGCCCGTCGTCACAACACTACCGCGTCAATGAACCACGCCGTTGCAGCATCGTCGAAGCAGCCGGACATCCGTCGTAGCATCGCCGCAGTTGTTGAAGCACGACGTTGTAGTATCGCCACGACTATTCGAAGCACATCGTCGCAACATCACCATGACTGTCGAAGCATGCTGTCGCAACGTCATCGTGGTCGTCAAAGCACACCACGGCCGTTCGAAGCATGTCGCCGTGCCATCGCTGCGGCCACCGCAACATCGTGGCATCATCGCGGTCCTCGGAGCATGCCGTCGCAGCCGTCGAAGCACACCATGGGTGTTCAAAGCATGTTATCGTGCCAACTTCGCGGCTGTCGAAGCATGTTGTCGCAACATCATCGTGGTCGTCGAAGCACACCACGGCCATTCGAAGCATGTCGTCGTGCCATCGCCGCAGCCGCCGCAACATCGTAGCATCATCGCGGTCCTCGGAGCGTGCCGTCGCGGCATCGTCGCAGCCGTCAAAGCACACCATGGGTGTTCAAAAGCATGTCGTCGTGCCAACGCCGCGGCTGTCGAAGCATGCCGTCACAACATAATTGTGGCCGTCGAAGCACACCACAGCCGTTCGAAGCATGTCGTCGCGCCATCGCCGCGGCCGCCGCAGCATCGTAGCATCATCGCGGTCCTCGGAGAATGCCATCGCGGTATCGTCGCAGTCGTCGAAGCACACCACGTGTGTTCAAAGCATGTCGTCGTGCCAATGCCGCGGCTGTTGCAGCATGCCTCGTAGCATCACCGTGGCCGTCGCAATATCCTCGAAGAAACCGGGATGCCGTCGCAGCATCGCCGCATCTGTCGAAGCACAACACGGGAGTTCGAAGTCATCGCCGGTGGCGTCGGTGCGTGGCAGCATGCCCCGCGGCCTCACAGTGACGCCCGTAGCAGCTGGACCACCATCGCAGCATCGTCGTCTCCCTCGTACGCAGTAGTCAGTCTGCCGCTGGTCATTGAAGCAGCTCGTGTTGATACAGGTGCGGCTGCCATTTTCACTTCCGAAGATGCACGCTGCTGCATGCCGCTACAAGCCGTGGACGTGCATGGGCGCGCTTAGCTGAGAGCATGAGAAAGCAAAAGGCGCGTGCGGCTCACAGCGTGAAAGGAAAAGAAACGAGTTTTCGTTTCCAATCTGACGGTCAGATCAAGCAAATCGAGTGGCTGGCGAGGCGGTTGATCTCACACGGGATCAACCGGATGATTGGTAGCACTCGCCTAACACTAAGCTCTCTAGTTTTAAAAAGCCCACATTCAATTGAGGTCTTCAATTAGAATTGGGTCTCCCGATTTTGATCAGGTCAACAATTTTTTAAAGCTCTCTCATTCAATTCTTATATACTACTAGTAAATGTGTACGTGCATTATATTAGGTAATATAATAATTACACGTAAATATTAGGTAGGATATTATTTGCGTATTAATTACGTGATTAGCATTGGCATTAATATTTGGTATGATATTAACTGCACACTAAACGTGTTGAGCGCTCACCATTGGAGCAGCCTGAGTCGTTGGATTGACCTGATTTGACGGCCGGGGTTTGTTGAATCTTTCCCTTTGGGTCTTTTTATATTGGTATAGATACACTATGCTTTCTATTTTTTAAGGCCTCACAACTAATTGAGGTATTCAATTTAGAATTGGGTCAGCCGATTTTGATTGGGTCAACACTTTCTCAAGCTCTCCCATTCAATTCTTTTAATTCACTATGTTTCTTAATTTTGTGTAACACCCCCATGTATTAAGCTACAGTAATCTCTCATGATTATGCTAAGTCACTTTGGTTTACAATGCTTGATCACTATGGAATCATATCTCATTTCAAATTCCACCACTGAAATCAATTCAAATTGCAAGTGAAATTAAAAGTTGCACAAACATGGTTGCAAAATAGTTCATCATTTAGCAAATATTCCATAACAATTATTTGTTAAGGAAAACAACATCACTTTATTTGCTTAATTGGGCTCTAGTAATTAAAACAGTGCCAAATCAGCATTTCAAAATGCTTTTCCAATTATGAAAAATTCAAACAAATCCAAATCCCTCCCAAACTTTTTGTGGAAGTACCAAATATTGCAATGTAATTATGTGGCCAAGTCCCATATTTTACAAAATTCTTTTTGGCAGCTCAAAATATTGCAAAACCGTCTCTGTAAAAAGAAACAGAAAAAGAATAAAGAAAAAGAGAGAAACCTACTGTGCATCTGGGCTCTAAGTCCACAGTGCACAGCCCAGCCCACCTCACCTTTGTCCTCTTCCTCCCTCCTCCACGCGTCAATGGCGACCGAGTCAGGGCTTCGTTCCCGCCGCGCCAGCTCGTCGCCGCGTCGCTACAGGCGCCGGGGAGGGGATAAGGACGCCACCGCACGCCTCGGCGACACGGCCGAGATCTTTTTCCTCCTCCTCTCGCTCCGCTCCTTCCTCTCCCGCCATGGCCGCCTCGGCCGTCGCCGTCGCTCGCTCGCCCACGTAGTCACCGTCGCCACCTCGCCTTGCCTCCGAGCCAAGAAGAACCGCCGTGACCTCCTCTTCCTCTCTGTCGAGCCACACGAGCTGGAGCGCTCCGCAGCGCCGTCCACACCATCGTCTTCTTCCTCGGCCCCGACGAGCTCCGTCGCGACGATTCATCGCCTCTGCTGCTCCTAGTTACTCACCGGGCCTCCGTGTGCCTCCGTGGTGAGCTCCCCATCATTTTCCCTCTATTTGTGCCGTGGATTCGTGCCCGTTCCCGCGTTTGCCATCGGAGCCGGAGCTCTTTGCCGCCATCCATGTTGACGCCGCAGCCTCCTCGATCAAAGCTCGCGCCCGAGCTTCGCGTTGAGCTTCTAGAGCTCACATGAACCCAATGCCACCGCCCGCTAGCCTTGCCATGCTCCCTAGCCTCGATCCCGAGCCCCCGTGCTCCGGTCGCCGCCTCTGCTCAACGCTGGCGCCGTTGCAGGCCACTACAGCTGCTGCCGCCGCCACCACTCGATGCGCCACTACGCCCGCGTTCAAGCGCGACCCTCCGCGCGCCAAATGGTGGCCGGAGGGCGAAACCCGAACCCCTCCGCCGTTCCTGTGGTTACCGGAGGCTTGCCGCCGACGCGCCACCGTGTAAACGCCGGCCGGGCCCACTCGCCCGGCCGTTTAGCCACTAACCAGGCCCTAATGTCCCACTGACACGCGGGCCCCACTGTAGCTGATTAGGATTAGTTTAAATAACCTGTTAACTAAAAATAGTCACTGACATCTGGGCCCCACCCCCGCTAATTGACCAATTAGATTAATTAAAACTCTGTTAAATAACCCAATCACTGACAAATGGGTCCCACTGGGCCCAGTTGTCCAGTCAACTGCTGACTGGGCTGGCCCCAACCAATGAAAGGTGGGCCCGTGTTGACCCTGTTGACCAGTCAACTGGTCAACAGTTGACCTGCTGACTCAACAGCTGGGACCCACTGTCAGCCACATATGCACCTCTGTGTACCCATACCATTTTCCTATTTATTTTCGAAATTAAATTAAATTCCAGGAATTCCAGAAATTGTTTAAAACTTTGAAAAATCATATAAAATAATCCGTAACTCGGATGAAAATAATTTATATATGAAAAATGATCAGAAAAATAAGACGAATCCGAATATGCCATCCACATACCTGTCACATGCCTCCAACACTGCAAACATGGAACCTTCCCCTCCGGATCGTCTGTCAGATAGTTGCCTAAAGCCGGGAAACGCTCCGTCTATAACGTGTAGCATTGCGTTAGGTCACCCCTAGCACAACATATTGCCATGTCATGCATCTGTGTTGCATTTGTTTGCTTTGTATTTATTATTTCTTCCCCCTTTTCTCTCCGGTAGACCTCGAGACCGACGCTGCTCCCAAGTACGACTACGCCCCTGACATCCAGCCCCTTTCAGCAGAGCTTTCAGGCAAGCAAAACCCCCTTGATCATTCCTATATCGTCCATTCTTTCTCTCCCATGCTTGCATTAGATTTTGCTACTGTAATTGATTGCTCCTATTCTGATGCATAGCCTGATTTTGTAACCTGCTGTTGATACTTTACCTGTTGTCCTATATGCTTAGTATAGACTGGTTAGTGATCCATCAGTGTCCCCGCACCCTTGTCCGTGTTGCCATGCTTTGCTTTCGGATGTTTCGATCAACGTGATCGATGTGCAGAGACCGACACAGCACTGCACACCCCCTTAGTTGTACGACACCGCAGAGCTACTATCGAGTGCCGAGGGTGATACCTCCTATCTCACTCCTGATGATATCTCTGTAGCGTGGCTAATCGGTTGTGGGTTACCGAGGGTGATTCCTCTTTCACCACCTCTGATGATGCCTCTGTCGTGCAACCCCTCAAGTGTGAACCCATCGAGGGTGATTCCTCCAAGTTCACCTTGACGGATACATCTAGTGGGAATCCATCGTGGGTGATTCCTTGGATTCCCCCTTGATGTTTTGGACACACGGTTACCCTGCTTTTACCTCAGGCCCTTGTTGAAGTCGGGTCGACCCCGAGGGGTACCCGCAAGAGATGTGAAGTCGGGTTGACCGTGAGGGTACCCGTGATATAATTACGTGGCACGGCCGGGCCGGTAGACCACCCCAGGAGAGGGATGGGCTTGACCCTTGCTGTAAGTCCGCGAGACGGGGCGACGGGACCACTGATCGTGGATCACTGATCGTCTCCGCGAGCTCCCAATACACTAACGGTTTGGATATGTGATCTGAGTAGGCCTCTGGCCTTTTCGCACTAATCACCACGCGGGGTAACACTCGGCGTCGTACGATTCTCCCGAAAGCTCTGTCAGACGTCCAGTTCAGCATTGTGGCACGGTCGGATCGTGCCATCCAGGAGAGAGGTGGCGTTGGTATCCACCGTCCTCACAATGACCCGGAGTGCAAAGGGCGATGGGCCCAAGACCCCTGAGCGCTTAGGATGTAGACCGGCGGGGACCTCTCCGCGGAGCCTAGGTAGGACTACGTCGTGTCGATCAGCCGAGGCCGGGCATGACCAGGAAAAGTGTGTCTGGCCAGAGCTAATCGAGCGTGTTGGGTAAGTTGGTTCACCCCTGCAGGGAAGTTATCTATTTGAATAGCCGTGTCCACGGTAACGGACGCTCGGAGTTGTATCCCGACCTACTACAACTAGAACTGGATACCTGTGTTACTTAATTAATATGTTAGCTCCGGAATCACTTTCTCGCAGGGAGTCAAGGAAGGATCTCTGGGCATTGCTACTATTACTTATTAATTTATGTTATGTTGCTAATCTGCATTCTTCTAATGCTGCAAGACGCTGCAAGATGCTAGTCTTCGATAGGCTAGGCCTTCTCTCTATTCTGGCAATTATGCAGTCCAGTCCACAGATACAGCCCCTTCATTTGATACCGAACCATGATTAGCATAGTTCTGATGTAAGTCTTGCGAGTACTTTGGATGAGTACTCACGGTTGCTTTGCTACCTCTTTTTCCCCATACCCGGTTGCTGCGACCAGATGACGGAGCCCAGGAGCCGGAGATCCCCGATGGTGCCTACTACTACGTGGAGACCGACGACCAGGAGTAGTTTAGGAGGCTCCCAGGCAGGAGGCCTGCGCCTTTTCGATCTAGTTGTCGTTGTTTTGCTCAGCCTTCTTAAGGCAAACTTGTCTAAGTATGTCTGTACTCAGACACTGATGCTTCCGCTGACTCTTGTGTAACTCGAGCTTATGTATTCGAGCCCTCGAGGCCCCTGGCTTGTAATATAAAGCTTTTATTATTTTATTATGTGTCTAGAGTTATGTTGTGATATCTTCCCGTGAGTCCCTGGGCTTGATCATGTGCATTTGCGTGTATGATTAGTGCACGATTGAGTCGGGGGCGTCACAAGTTGGTATCAGAACCGACTGCCTGTAGGAAGCCCCTTTCCAACTCCTTGGCCGAAGTTGAGTCTAGTCTTTGAAAAACGATTTTACTAACATGGCTGTGTGGCTTACGGGCCCACGTCTCCAATGGATGGGATTAGGATCTTTTATTCCTCTTCTTTACTCTGGGACTCTGATCTTTCTTCTATTCGGGTTAAAGATTTTACTAACTCTAACTCTAGGTTCTCGTGATCACATCCACCCGGAGATGTGAATTAACCCT
Source organism: Elymus sibiricus (assembly GCA_039707655.1). NCBI lineage: Eukaryota > Viridiplantae > Streptophyta > Magnoliopsida > Poales > Poaceae > Elymus > Elymus sibiricus. Next base: position 339,554,588 of record CM077666.1, on the reverse strand, counting down.
TCTTCGAGTTGAGGGCCAGGTTCTGCTTCACAGTGTTCACCGGTCGTAGGATCCTTTTATCGAGGGCACCCTGCGTTGTCACCTGCAGATTCCTCGCTTCAGTGGTTTTCTCCGACGTTGATGTAGCCTTTGCTATGCCACCTTGTTGTATCCCTCCACCGCGTGCCCGCGTGCCGCCTAGTTTGTCTAGCTGCGTGTGTTTCTGAACTCATGCTGCCCGTTTGCAGCCAACTCTGTGCATAGATCTGTATGTCTTTAATGACTACTAATATGTATCTAATGCACTTCTTGTTTATTGCTCATGTTACATCATGAATGACCCCATACATTTGCAGTTGTTCTTGCTAAACTGCCCCAGTTGTTTTTAGCAGGATGGCTGACGATCCTCTGCCTCCACCCTATATAACCGCAATGATGCAGCAGTTTGAGCTGAACCGTCAGTTCATGTCCGGACTAATGAACCAATTTCCAACCCAGAATGCTCATCAATAGCCTACCCCAATAACTCTGCAAGAATTCGTGCGCCTCAACCCGTCCACTTTCCGCAACTCATCTGATCCTATGGATGCTGATGATTGGCTCCGTGACATCGCCTTTCAGATGGAGTCGGCTAATGTTGCCCTGCCAGTTACGTCACCTATGCGACGTACCACCTGAGGGGTTCAGCTGCTCAATGGTGGGAAAGCCACAGGCGTATGCTTCCTGTTGGAACCGTAACCACTTGGCAGGAATTTCAGTCAGCCTTCCGTGCATGGCACATTCCTCAAGGTCTGATGAACCAGAAGAAGAAGGAGTTCCGCAAACTCACACAGGGCAAAATGACTGTGGATGAATATCAAAGGAAATTCCTTGATTTATCCCGCTATGCTGAGGATGACGTCTGCACTGACGCGCGCAAGCAGGAGAAATTCCGTGAAGGACTGCGTCCTGATATAAAGCTCGCACTTGTTGTCCATGATTGTGCGGACTTTACAATGCTTGTCAGCCAAGCTTTCTGAGCTGAAACTGGTCTGACTGAGTACCAGGAGTCGCTCAAGCGTACTTGAGATATTGGCCCATCCTCGGGTCAGCCTGCTCAGAAACGTCAAGTCTGGATCCCGTACAATGTTTATCACCGACCTGCTCCAACACCAAGGCCGTCTTATGTTGCACCGCATCTGCCTGCGCCACTGAGACAACTCAGAATTCAAGATGACAAACCAACTATTATGGCTCCTTTACCCAATGACGACTTATGCCATAAGTGTGGACAGCCAGGACACCTTACTATCAACTGTTGCCCGGATCAGCCTCAGGATGCACCACGCCCTCCTGTTGGTCGTAAGAAGAGCAGTCGAAACCGTCATTTCAGGAGCTGTAATGCCAGGCCGTCTACTATGGGTTGTGGTCAGGTCACTGATGACCCACAAGTATAGGGGATCAATCGTAGTCCTTTCGATAAGTAAGAGTGCCTAACCCAACGAGGAGCAGAAGGAAATGACAAGCGGTTTTTAGCAAGGTATTCTCTGCAAGTACTGAAAGTAGCGGTAACAGATAGTTTTGATAGCAAGATAATTCGTAACAACTAACAAGTAACAACGGTAACAAAGGGTGCAGCAAGGTGGCCCAATCCTTTTTATAGCAAAGGACAAGCCGGAATGAACTCGTATAATAAGCAAAGCGTTCTCGAGGACACATGGGAATTTCGTCTAGTCACTTTTATCATGTTTGTTTGATTCGCGTTCGCTACTTTGATAATTTGATATGTGGGTGGACAGGTGCTTGGGTGCTGTTCTTACTTGAACAAGCCTCCCACTTATGATTACCCCCTCTCGCAAGCATCCGCAACTATGAAAGAAGAATTAAGATAACTCTAACCATAGCATGAAATGTATGGATCCAAATCAGCCCCTTACGGAATAGCGCATAAACTAGGGTTTAAGCTTCTGTCACTCTAGCAACCCATCATCTAATTACTACTCCACAATGCCTTCCCTTAGGCCCAAAGATGGTGAAGTGTCATGTAGTCGACGTTCATACGACACCACTAAAGGAAGCAACAACATACATATAATCAAAATATCGAACGAATACCAAATTCACATGATTACTTATGACAAGACTTCTCCCATGTCCCCAAGAGCAAAAGTAACTACTCACAAATCATGTTCATGTTCAAGATCAGAGGGGTATTGAATAGCATTAAGGATCTGAACATATAATCTTCCACCAAATAAACCAACTAGCATCAACTACAAGATGTAATCAACACTACTAGCAACCCACAGGTACCAATCTGAGGTTTTGAGACAAAGATTGAATACAAGAGATGAACTAGGGTTTGAGATGAGATGGTGCTGGTGAAGATGTTGTTGAAGATTGGTCCTCCCATGATGAGAGGATCGTTGGTGATGCCGATGGCTTCGATTTCTCCCTCCCGGAGGGAACTATCCCCGGCGGAATCGCTTCGCCGGAGAGCAAAATAGCTCCTGCCCGGGTTCCGCCTCAAGAAGGCGGCGCTTCGTCCCGAAAGCCCTCTTCTTATTTTTTTTTCTAGGGCAAATGGCTTCATATCATATAGCAGAGGGAGGGGGGCAGACGCCAGCTGTGGGCCCCATAGGGCCTTGTGGGCAGCTGGTTTGTCCCCTCTGGTATTTCTTCTCTCCAGTATTTTTTATATATTCAATAAAAAATCTCCGTGAAATTTCAGGTCAATTGGAGCTCTGTAGATTAGGTATCTCTGATGTGGCTATTTCAGGTCTAGAATTCCAGCTGCCGGCATTCTCCCTCTTCATGTAAATCTTGCAAATTAAGAGAGAAAAGGCATAAGAATTGTATCATAAGGTGAAATAATGATCAAAAACATAATAAATAACAGTAGGAAATCATGATGCAAATTGGACGTATCAACTCCCCCAAGCTTAGACCTCGCTTGCCCTCAAGCGAAAAGTCAAAATCAATAATCATGACCACATGTTTAGAGAGAGAGACGTCGATAAAAATAAAATACGGACATGGAGCATCATGATCTTTATTGTAACAGCAATATATCATCATAGAACTTCTCATGAAAAAGTAACAATTCATCCACAAGTTAAAGTATGAACCATAAACCAAATTGAAAACTAACAAACTATGATCTCAGTCACTGAAGCAATTGCAATTCATCATATTATCAGGAATAGTCTATGTAAGAGCTTTGTTTAGCAAGTTCACATACTCAACTATCATTTAGTCTTTTATGATTGCTGACACTCACGTCATACTTGTGGAGCAAAAGTTTCAGTCGAACACATAGAAAGATAGGGGCTTATAATTTCGCCTCCCAACGTATTTACCTCAAGGGTAATGTCAACAATAATAACTCATGATCACCTACATTCAACTGGATATATATGCATGGATCAATCCCCACCACATGATGTTTGCCAAAAGAGAAAATAAAAACGGAATAGAGAAGAATACTATTGACTCTTGCATAAAAGTAAATACATAAAGTAAAAGATAGGCCCTTCGCAGAGGGAAGCAGAGGTTTTCATGCGCTTTTGTTTTTTGATGTGCAAGCTCTTAATGTAAAGGAACGTCACTTTATATTGCCCCTTGTGATAGCGACCTTTATTATGCAGTCTGTCGATTTTATTGCTCCACCATCACAAGATCGTACAAAGCTTATTTTCCCTTACAATAAAAGTTCATACATATTTAGGAGCAATTTTTATTGCTTTTGCACCGATGACAACTTACTTGAAGGATCTTATTCAATCCATAGGTAGATATAGTGGACTCTCATGACATGAAATTGGGTTTAAGGGTTTTTGGATGCACAAGTAGTATCTCTACTTAGTGCAGAATTTTGGCTAGCAAAAGATAGGGGCAAACACCACATGTTAGAGGATCCAAAACAATATAACTTCTATGTGAATATAAGCAAACATAACCCATTACGTTGTCTTCCTTGTCCAATGCCAACTAATTGACATAGAATATTTGATGGGGGCTCACAATCATAAAAGATGTCCAAGATAGTATATTTATATGTGAGACCTCTCTTCCTTTATTACTTTTTCATGAATTGCTACAATGACCAATGCTATGTTTGTCAACTTCCAACAAGTTTTATCAATTATACTTCTTTTATGTGAAGTCATCACTCCCCATGGGATTAGCATATGATCTTACTTTTTATTCCTTATTTATTTCTAAGATTGGATCATCAAAAGCAAAGCACTCAACTCAAACTAATCTTTATTATATAACTTTCACAAACGATTACATAGATAGATAGATCACAAAGCAAGCACTCGAAACTAAATCATACTAAAACTTTATTCCTCTAAATCATGAAATAACTAAGGATCGAACTAAGATAGATAATGATGATGAGAAAGTGATGGTGATACAATACCGGGGTGCCTCCCCCAAGCTTGGCACAAGCCAAGGGGAGTGTCCATACCCATGTACTCAAGTCTCATTCTTCGGTGATGGTGGTGATGGTGAGGTGGGCTTGTCCTCCGTCTTCCAAGGCATAGGTTCTCCATCATAAAAGGACGAGCGTGTTTTCGGAGTCCTGAAATTTGCAGCTAAACTCATACCTTTGAACTTGGCCTCATACTCAAAATTTTGGTTTTGTAGATCATAGATTTGAGCTTGAAGATAGTCAATCTGATCATTGAGCTTGAAGATGACGTCCCCAATATTCTTGCCATCCACCTTGTGCTCACGGATGAATTCTGTGATCATGGAGTGGTTAGCACAAAGTCCGCGCTCCACCATGCCCTGGCACTTGAAGATCTCCTGTTCCACCGCTTCCAGCCTGGCCTTCTCGCTCCCGGTCTTCTTAGGTCCTAGAACGTCCCAGATTTGGAGCACCCCCTCATGCATCTCAATGGCTTGAGGGTGCTTCATCACCTCCGGTAGGTACGGGTTGATGACCTTCTCATAAAACTTGTCCTTGGACGAACTTGGAGACGTCATGGCGACCTAGATCTGTCAGAAAAAATAGCCCAAAACAAGAACAGAGGAGAAACTTGCGATGCGGTGGTCAAAACATACGGGAGTATATATAAAGAATTTTTATCTTGCAAAACAAGCATACGGGAAGAAAACGGAGTCGGGGAGGCACACGTGGGGCCCACAAGGCACCATGGCGCGCCCCGGGGGGGTCGCGCCCTTCTGCCTTGTGGGCGACACGTGGGTCCCCTCGGCTGTTTCTTATTTTTGTAATTTTTCTAATATTCCAAAACTGACAGAAATAATTTTTATGGAATTTTTGGAGTCGGTTTACTTACCGTATCACATACCTACCCCTTTTTAGGGCTCTGGAGCGTTCCGGAAGGACTCTTTGATGTGCTCTTCTGGTGTAATTGTTTCAATAATATTAGTTTCAACGTTAATGGGAGTACCTAAAATATAGTGCTTAATTCTTTGCCCATTCACCACTCTCGGGTTATTGCCTTCGGAGTTGTTTATTTTGATGGCTCCGGAGCGATAAACTTCTTCGATGATATACAGTCCTTCCCATTTAGAGAGAAGTTTTTCTGCAAAGAATCTCAAACGAGAATTGTATAATAGAACATGATCACCTACTTTGAATTCCCGTTTTTGAATTCTTTTGTCATGCCACCTTTTAACTTTTTCTTTAAACAACTTAGCATTATCATAGGCTTGGGTTCTCCATTCATCTAAGGAGCTAATATGAAATAACCTCTTCTCACCGGCAAGTTTAAAATCATAATTAAGTTCTTTAATTGCCCAATAAGCTTTATGTTCTAATTCAAGAGGTAAATGACATGCTTTTCCATAAACCATTTTATACGGAGACAAACCCATAGGATTTTTATATGCAGTTCTGTAAGCCCATAATGCATCATCAAGTTTCTTAGACCAATTCTTTCTGGATCTATTAATGGTCTTTTGCAAAATCAATTTTATTTCCCTATTAGTTAATTCAACTTGACCACTAGACTGAGGATGGTAAGGGGATGCAATTCTATGGTTAACATCATATTTAGCAAGCAACTTACGGAAAGCACCATGAATAAAATGTGAACCACCATCAGTCATTAAATATCTAGGGACTCCAAACCTTGGGAAGATGACTTCTTTAAGCATTTTAATAGAGGTGTTATGATCAGCACTACTAGTTGGAATAGCTTCTACCCACTTAGTAACGTAGTCAACAGCAACTAAAATATGAGTATACCCATTGGATTTAGGAAAAGGTCCCATATAATCAAATCCCCAAACATCAAATGGTTCAATAGCAAGTGAATAATTCATAGGCATTTCCTGACGTCTACCAACATTACCAATTCTTTGACATTCATCACAAGATAAGACAAACTTACGAGCATCCTTGAAAAGAGTAGGCCAATAAAAACCAGATTGCAATACCTTGTGTGCAATTCTGTCTCCCGCATGGTGTCCCCCGTAAGCCTCGAAATGACACTTCCGTAGGATTTGTTTATGTTCATGCTCAGGTATACAATGCCTAATAATACCATCTACTCCTTCTTTATAAAGATGTGGGTCATCCCAAAAGTAATGTCTTAAATCATAGAAGAACTTTTTCTTTTGTTGGTATGTGAAACTAGGTGGTATATATTTAGCAACAATATAATTAGCATAGTCTGCATACCAAGGAGTATTACGAGAAGCATTTATGACAGCTAATTGTTCATCAGGAAAATCATCATTAATAGGAAGTGGGTCATCAAGCACATTTTCCATTCTAGACAAATTATCTGCTACGGGATTCTCAGCTCCCTTTCTATCAATAATATGCAAGTCAAATTCTTGTAGCAATAGAACCCACCTAACGAGTCTAGGTTTAGCATCTTTCTTTTCCATAAGATATTTAATAGCAGCATGATCGGTGTGAACAGTTACTTTAGAATCAACTATGTAAGATCTGAATTTATCACATGCAAACACAACTGCTAAAAATTCTTTCTCAGTAGTAGCATAATTTCGTTGGGCACTGTCTTGAGTTTTACTAGCATAATGGATAACATTTAATTTCTTATCAACTCTTTGTCCTAGAACAGCACCAACAGCATAATCACTAGCATCACACATAATTTCAAAACGCAAGTTCCAATCAGGTGATTGAACAATAGGTGCAGTGGTTAAGGCTTTCTTAAGTGTTTCAAAGGCTTCTAGACAATCATCATCAAAAACAAATGGAACATCTTTTTGCAAAAGATTGGTAAGAGGCCTAGAAATTTTAGAGAAGTCTTTAATAAACCTTCTATAGAAACCAGCATGACCAAGGAAACTTCTTATACCTTTAATATCTTTAGGGCATGGCATTTTCTCAATAGCATCAACCTTAGCTTTATCAACTTCAATACCTCTTTCGGAAATTTTATGCCCCAAGACAATACCTTCATTCACCATAAAGTTGATGGAAATATGCCCTAGAGGCAATAAGAAAGTTGTTATTATTTTATATTTCCTTGTTCATGATAAAGGTTTATTATTCATGCTAGAATTGTATTGACCGGAAACTTAAATACATGTGTGAATACATAAAAAAATACCGTGTCCCTAGTGAGCCTCTACTAGACTAGCTCGTTGATCAAAGATGGTTAAGGTTTCCTAACCATAGACATGAGTTGTCATTTGATAACGGGATCACATCATTAGGAGAATGATGTGATGGACAAGACCCATATGTTAGCTTAGCATATGATCGTTCTGTTTATTGCTACTGCTTTCTTGAATGTCAAATACATGTTCCTCCGACCATGAGATCATGCAACTCCCGGATACCGGAGGAATACCTTGTGTGCTATCAAACGTCTCAACGTAATTGGGTGATCAGAAAGATGCTCTACAGGTATCTCCGAAGGTGTCTGTTGAGTTGGCATGGATCGAGACTGGGATTTGTCACTCCGTGTTTCGGAGAGGTATCTCTGGGCCCTCTTGGTAATGCACATCATAAGAAGCTTGCAAGCAAAGTGACTAAGGAGTTAGTTACGGGATGATGTATTACGGAACGAGTAAAGAGACTTGTCGGTAACGAGATTGAACTAGGTATGGAGATACCGACGATCGAATCTCGGGCAAGTAACATACCGACGGACAAAGGGAATTACGTATGTTGTCATTGTGGTTCGACCGATAAGATCTTCGTGGAATATGTAGGAACCAATATGGGCATCCAGGTTCCGCTATTGATTATTGACCGGAGAGGCGTCTCGGTCATGTCTACATCATTCCCGAACCCGTAGGGTCCGCACGCTTAACGTTCGTTGACGATATAGTGTTATATGAGTTATGTGAATTGGTAACCGAATGTTGTTCGGAGTCCCGGATGAGATCCCGGACGTCACGAGGAGTCTCTGAATGGTCGAGAGGTAAAGATTTATATATGGGAAGTCATATTTTGGGTTCCGGAAAAAGGTGCAGTTTTTTCGGTATTGTACCGGGAAGCTTCCAGAAGGTTCCGAAGGATTCCGGAGGGGTCCGGAAGTCCACAAGTGGGTCCACCACGTCCCAAGGGCTGGCATGGGCTAAGGGGAGGCGCCCTGGCCTTATTGGGCCAGGCGCACCAAGTCCTCAAAAGCCCACGCAGCTAGGGAAGGAAAAAAGGAGAGTCCTAGTAGGAATAGGATTGGACTTTGGAGTCCAAATCCACGTGTGTACTATTCACATGGTACTATTCATGTGGTACTGTTCATGTGGCACTATTCCTTCTACTCCAAGCCCCTACACATATATAAATAGAGGAGAGGGGGCGCCCCAAACAAGCCACAACATTGTCTTAGCCGTGTGCGGCGCCCCCCTCCACAGTTCCGTCCCTCGGTCAAATTTTCACAGTACTTGGGCGAAGCCCTACGAAGATAGCATCACCATCACCGTCAACACGCCGTCGTGCTGCCGGAACTCATCCACTACCTCGCCGTCTTACTGGATCAAGAAGTCGAGGACGTCACCGAGCTGAACGTGTGCTGAACGCGGAGGTGCCTTACGTTCGGTGCTCGGTCGGTTGGATCGTGAAGTTGTTCGACGACATCAACCGCGTTGTTCTAACACTTTCTCTTATGGTCTATGAGGGTACGTAGACACACTCCCCCTCTCGTAGCTTTGCATCTCCATGGATAGATCTTGCGTGTGCGTAGAAAATTTTTGTTTTCCATGCAACGTTCCCCAACAGTGGTATCAGAGCCAGGTCTATGCGTAGATGATATGCACGAGTAGAACACAAAGAGTTGTGGGCGGTGATCGTCATACTGCTTACCACCAACGTCTTATTTTGATTCGGCGGTATTGTAAGATGAAGCGGCCCGGACGAACCTTACATGTCCACGTACATGAGACCGGTTCCACCGACAGACATGCAACTTGTTTTGCATAAAGGTGGCTGGCGGGTGTCTGTTTCTCCTACTTTAGTTGAATCAAATTTGACTGCGGCCGGTCCTTGTTGAAGGTTAAAATAGCAAACTTGATAAATCACCGTTGTGGTTTTGTGCCGTAGGTAAGAACGGTTCTTGCTAGAAGCCCGTAGCAGCCACGTAAAACTTGCAACAACAAAGTAGAGGACGTCTAACTTGTTTTTGCAGGGTATGATGTGATGTGATATGGTCAAGATATGATGTGATATACGTTATTGTATGAGATGATCATGTTTTGTAATTTATCGGCAACCGGCAGGAGCCTTATGGTTGTCTCTTTATTGTATGAAATGCAAGCGCCATGTAATTGCTTTACTTTATCGCTATGCGTTAGCAATAGTTGTAGAAGCAATAGTTGGCGAGACGACCACGACGCAACGATGGAGATCAAGGTGTCGAGCCGGTGACGATGGAGATCATGACGATGCTTTGGAGATGGAGATCAAAAGCACAAGATGATGATGGCCATATCATGTCACATATTTTGATTGCATGTGATGTTTATCCTTTATGCATCTTATTTTGCTTAGAACGACGGTAACATTATAAGATGATCCCTTCACTAAATTTCAAGATAAAAGTGTTCTCCCCGAGTATGCACCATTGCTAAAGTTCGTCGTTTCGAAGCACCTCGTGATGATCGGGTGTGATAGATTCTACGTTCACATACAACGGGTGTAAGCCAGTTTTACACAAGCAGAATACTTGGGTTAAACTTGACGAGCCTAGCATGTACAGACATGGTCTCGGAACACTGGAGACCGAAAGGTCGAACATGAGTCATATAGTAGATATGATCAACATGGAGATGTTCACCATTGATGACTATCCCATCTCACGTGATGATCGGACATGGGCTAGTTGATTTGGATCATGTATCACTTAGTTAACTTGAGGGATGTTAATTTAAATGGGAGTTCATTAGTAATTTGATTAATTGAACTTAATTTATCATGAACTTAGTCCTGATAGTCTTTGCAAATTATGTTGTAGATCAATAGCTCGCGTTGTAGCTCCCCTGTTTTTGATACGTTCCTAGAGAAAGCTTAGTTGAAAGATGATGGTAGCAATTACACGGACTGAGTCCGTAACTTGAGGATTATCCTCATTGCTGCACAGAAGGATTATGTCCTTGATGCACCGCTAGGTGATGGACCTGCTGCAGGAGCTGCTGCAGACGTTGTGAACGCCTGGCAGGCTCGATCTGATGACTACTCGATAGTTCAGTGTGCCATGCTCTACGGCTTAGAACCGGGACTACAAAAGCGTTTTGAATGCCATGGAGCATATGAGATGTTCCAGGAGCTAAAATTGATATTTCAAGCTAATGCCCGGGTTGAGAGATATGAAGTCTCCAACAAGTTCTTCAGCTGTAAGTTGGAGGAGAACAGTTCTGCCAGTGAACACATACTCAGAATGTCTGGATACCACAACCACTTGACTCAGCTGGGAATTGATCTTCCAGTTGAGAGTGTTATTGACAGAGTTCTTCAGTCACTGCCACCAAGCTATAAAGGCTTCGTGATGAACTATAATATGCAAGGGATGGAGAAGACAATTCCCGAGCTCTTCGCGATGCTGAAATCGGCGGAGGTAGAAATCAAGAAGGAGCATCAAGTGTTGATGGTTAACAAGACCACTTGTTTCAAGAAAAAGGGCAAGGGAAAGAAGGGGAACTTCAAGAAGAACGGCAAGCAAGCTGCCGCTCCCACGAAGAAACCCAAAGTTGGACCCAAGCCTGAAACTGAGTGCTTCTACTGCAAAGGAACTGGTCACTGGAAGAGGAACTGCCCCAAGTATTTGGCGGATAAGAAGGATGGCAAAGTGAACAAAGGTATATTTGATATACATGTTATTGATATGTACCTCACTAGTCCTCGTAGCAGCATCTGGGTATTTGATACCGATTCAGTTGCTAATATTAGTAACTTGAAGCAGGAGTTGTAGAGTAACGGAGACTAGCTGAGGGCGAGGTGACGATATGTGTTGGAAGTGTCTCCAAGATTGATATGATCAATATCGACACGCTCGTAATACCTTCGGGATTAGTATTAAACCTAAATAATGGTTATTTGGTGCTTGCGTTGAGCATAAAACATTATATCTGGATATTGTTTATTGCAAGACGGTTATTCATTTAAGTCAGAGAATAATGGTTATTCTGTTTATATGAATAATATCCCTCGTGATCATGCACCCTTGTGAATGGTTTATTCTTGTTGAATCTCGATCGTAGTGATACACATATTCATAATATTGATGCCAAAAGATGCAAAGTTGATAATGATAGTGCAACATACTTGTGGCACTGCCGTTTAGGTCATATTGGTGTAAAGCGCATGAAGAAACTCCATGCTGATGGACTTTTGGAATCTCTTGATTATGAATCATTTGATACTTGCGAACCATGCCTCATGGGCAAGATGACTAAAACTCCGTTCTCCGGAACAATGGAGCGAGCTACTGATTTGTTGGAAATAATACATACCGATGTATGCGGTCCGATGAATGTTGAAGCACGCGGCGGGTATCGTTATTTTCTAACCTTCACAGATGATTTGAGTAGGTATGGGTATATCTACTTGATGGAACACAAGTCTGAAACATTTGAAAAGTTCAAAGAATTTCAGAGTGAAGTAGAGAATCATCGTAACAAGAAAATAAAGTTTCTACGATCCGATCGCGGAGGCGAATATTTGAGTTACGAGTTTGGCCTTCATTTAAGAAAATGTGGAATTGTTTCACAACTCACGCCACCTGGAACACCACAGCGTAATGGTGTGTCTGAACGTCGAAACCATACTTTATTGGATATGGTGCGTTCTATGATGTCTCTTACCGATTTGCCACTATCGTTTTGGGGTTATGCATTAGAGACAGCTGCATTCACGTTAAATAGGGCACCGTCTAAATCCGTTGAGACGACACCGTATGAACTGTGGTTTGGCAAGAAACCTAAGCTGTCGTTTTTTAAAGTTTGGAGATGCGATGCTTATGTGAAAAAGCTTCAACCTGATAAGCTCGAACCCAAAGCGGAGAAGTGCGTCTTCATAGGATACCCTAAAGAAACAATTGGGTACACCTTCTACCACAGATCCGAAGGCAAGGTCTTTGTTGCCAAGAATGGGTCCTTTCTAGAGAAGGAGTTTCTCTCGAAATAAGTGAGTGGGAGGAAAGTAGAACTTGATGAGGTAATTGTACCTTCTCTCGAATTGGAAAGTAGCTCATCAGAGAAAACCGTTCCCGTGATGCCTACACCAATAAGAGAGGAAGATAATGGTGAAGATCATGAAACTTTAGATCAAGTTACTACTGAACCTCGTAGGTCGACCAGAGTACGTTCCGCACCAGAGTGGTACGGTAATCCTGTTCTGGAAGTCATGTTGTTAGACAACGGCGAACCTATGAACTATGAAGAAGCTATGATGAGCCCAGATTCCGACAAATGGCTTGAGGCCATGAAATCTGAGATAGGATCCATGTATGAGAACAAAGTATGGACTTTGGTGGACTTGCCCGATGATCGGCAAGCCATTGAGAATAAATGGATTTTTAAGAGGAAGACAAACGCTGATGGTAATATCACTGTCTACAAAGCTCGACTTGTCGCGAAAGGTTTTCGACAAGTTCAAGGGGTTGACTACGATGAGACTTTCTCACCCGTAGCGATGCTTAAGTCTATCCGAATCATGTTAGCAATTGCCGCATTTTATGATCTGGCAAATGGATGTCAAAACTGCATTCCTTAATGATTTTCTCAAAGAAGAGTTATATATGATGCAACCAGAAGGTTTTGTCGATCCTAAGGGTGCTAACAAAGTGTGCAATCTCCAGCAATCCATCTATGGACTGGTGCAAGCATCTCGGAGTTGGAATATACGCTTTGATGAGGTGATCAAAGCATATGGTTTTGTACAGACTTACGGTGAAGCCTGTATTTACAAGAAAGTGAGTGGGAGCTCTGTAGCATTTCTAATATTATATGTGGATGACATATTGTTGATTGGAAATGATATAGAATTTCTGGATGGCATAAAAGGATACTTGAATGAAAGACCTCGGTGAAGCTGCTTATATATTGGGCATCAAGATCTATAGAGATAGATCAAGACGCTTGATAAGACTTTCAATGAATACATACCTTGACAAGATTTTGAAGGAGTTCAAAATGGATCAGTCAAAGAAGGAGTTCTTGCCTGTATTGTAAGGTGTAAAGTTGAGTAAGACTCAAAGCTCGACCACGGCAGAAGATAGAGAGAGAATGAAAGTCATTCCCTATGCCTCAGCCATAGGTTCTATAATGTATGCCATGCTGTGTACCACACCTAATGTGTGCCTTGCCACGTGTCTGGCAAAGGGGGTACAAGAGTGATCCAGGAGTGGATCACTGGACAGCGGTCAAAATTATCCTTAGTAACTAAAGGACTAAGGAAATGTTTCTTGATTATGGAGGTGATAAAGAGTTCGTCGTAAAGGGTTACGTCGATGCAAGCTTTGACACACTTCTGGATATCTCTGAGTAGCAAACCGGATACGTATAATGGAGCAGTCATTTGGAATAGCTCCAAGTAAAGCGTGATAGCAGCATCTACAATATGACATAAGGATTTGCAAAGCACACATGGGTCTGAATATTGCAGACCCATTGACTAAAATTCTCTCTCACGAGCAAAACATGATCACACCTTAGAACTCTTTGAGTGTTAATCACATGGTGATGTGAACTAGATTATTGACTCTAGTGAACTCTTGGGTGTTAATCACATGGCGATGTGAACTAGATTATTGACTCTAGTGCAAGTGGGAGACTGATGGAAATATGCCCTAGAGGCAATAATAAAGTTGTTATTATTTTATATTTCCTTCTTCATGATAAAGGTTTATTATTCATGCTAGAATTGTATTGACCAGAAACTTAAATACATGTGTGAATACATAAACAAATACCGTGTCCCTAATGAGCCTCTACTAGACTAGCTCATTGATCAAAGATGGTTAAGGTTTCCTAACCATAGACATGAGTTGTCATTTGATAACGGGATCACATCATTAGGAGAATGATGTGATGGACAAGACCCATTTGTTAGCTTAGCATATGATCGTTCTGTTTATTGCTACTGCTTTCTTGAATGTCAAATACATGTTCCTCCGACCATGAGATCATGCAACTCCCGGATACCGGAGGAATACCTTGTGTGCTATCAAACGTCACAACGTAACTGGGTGATCATAAAGATGCTCTACAGGTATCTCCGAAGGTGTCTGTTGAGTTGGCATGGATCGAGACTGGGATTTGTCACTCCGTGTTTCAGAGAGGTATCTCTGGGCCCTCTCGGTAATGCACATCATAAGAAGCTTGCAAGCAAAGTGACTAAGGAGTTAGTTATGGGATGATGTATTACGGAACGAGTAAAGAGACTTGCCGGTAATGAGATTGAACTAGGTATGGAGATACCGACGATCGAATCTCGGGCAAGTAACATACCGACGGACAAAGGGAATTACGTATGTTGTCATTGCGGTTTGACCGATAAGATCGTCGTGGAATATGTAGGAACCAATATGGGCATCCAGGTTCCGCTATTGATTATTGACCGGAGAGGCGTCTCGGTCATGTCTACATCATTCCCGAACCCGTAGGGTCCGCACGCTTAACGTTCGTTGACGATATAGTGTTATATGAGTTATGTGAATTGGTAACCGAATGTTGTTCGGAGTCCCGGATGAGATCCCGGACGTCACGAGGAGTCTTGGAATGTTCAAGAGGTAAAGATTTATATATGGGAAGTCATATTTTGGGTTCCGGAAAAAGGTGCAGTTTTTTCGGTATTGTACCGGGAAGCTTCCAGAAGGTTCCGGAGGATTCCGGAGGGGTTCGGAAGTCCACAAGTGGGTCCACCACGTCCCAAGGGCTGGCATGGGCTAACGGGAGGTGCCCTGGCCTTATTGGGCCAGGCGCACCAAGTCCTCAAAAGCCCACGCAGCTAGGGAAGGAAAAAAGGAGAGTCCTAGTAGGAATCGGATTGGACTTTGGAGTCCAAGTCCACGTGTGTACTGTTCACGTGGTACTGTTCACGTGGTACTGTTCACGTGGCACTATTCCTTCTACTCCAAGCCCCTACAGATATATAAATAGAGGAGAGGGGGCGCCCCAAACAAGCCACAACATTGTCTTAGCCGTGTGCGGCGCCCCCCTCCATAGTTCCGTCCCTCGGTCATATTTTCGTAGTACTTGGGCGAAGCCCTGCGGAGATAGCATCACCATCACCGTCACCACGCCGTCGTGCTGCCGAAACTCATCCACTACCTCGCCGTCTTGCTGGATCAAGAAGTCGAGGACGTCACCGAGCTGAACGTGTGCTGAACGTGGAGGTGCCGTACGTTCGGTGCTCGGTCGGTTGGATCGTGAAGTTGTTCGACGACATCAACCGCGTTGTTCTAACGCTTCCGCTTACGGTATACGAGGGTACATAGACACACTCCCCCTCTCGTAGCTATGCATCTCCATGGATAGATCTTGCGTGTGCGTAGAAATTTTTTGTTTTCCATGCAACGTTCCCCAACAAAAGTGGCACTTCTCCCAATTCAAGACAAGATTAGTTTCTTCACATCTCTGCAAAACTCGATCAAGGTTGCTTAAGCAATCATCAAAAGAAGTTCCGTAAATGGAGAAATCATCCATGAAAACCTCAACAATCTTTTCCCAAAAGTCAGAGAATATAGCAGTCATACATCTTTGAAAGGTAGCGGGTGCATTACATAAACCAAAAGGCATACGACGATAAGCATAAGTTCCAAAAGGACAAGTAAAGGTGGTTTTCTCTTGATCTTCAGGCGATACAGGTATTTGAGAGAAACCAGAATAACCACTAGGAAACAAAAGTGTGTATGCTTAGACAATCTTTCTAACATTTGATCAATAAAAGGCAAGGGGTAATGATCTTTTCTAGTGGCTTTATTTAATTTCCTGAAATCAATTACCATCCTATAACCAGTTACAATTCTTTGTGGGATGAGTTCATTTTTATCATTAGGAACAACGGTAATACCTCCCTTTTTAGGAACACAATGAACATGACTTACCCATCTACTGTTAGCTATGGGATAAATTATACCTGCTTCCAGAAGATTTAATATTTCAGTTCTTACCACATCCTTCATTTTAGGATTCAACCTTCTTTGATGATCAACAACGGGTTTGGCATCTGGCTCCGTATGAATTTTATGCTGACATAAAGTGGGACTAATGCCCTTAAGATCATCAAGAGTATATCCAATAGCGGCACGGTGCTTACTCAGAGTTTTAAGTAATCTCTTTTCTTCATGCTCTGAAAGGTTAGCACTAATAATAACAGGATATATCTTCTTTTCATCAAGATAAGCATATTTAAGAGTATTAGGTAATTGCTTCAATTCAAACACAGGATCACCCTTGGGTGGAGGTGGATCTCCCATGGTTTCAACAGGCAGATTATGTTTAAGGATAGGTGCTTGTTTAAAGAATAATTCATCTATTTCATTTCTTTCACTCATATGCATGTCATTCTCATGCTCAAGCAAATATTGTTCTAGTGGATCAGTAGGAGGCACAACAATAGAGGCAAGGCCAATAATTTAATCTTTACTAGGCAATTCCTTATCATGAGGTTGTCTACAAAACCTAGATAAATTAAACTCATGAGACATCTCACCAAAATTAACACTAACAATTTCTTTAGTGCAATCAATCTTAGCATTAACCGTATTCAAGAAGGGTCTACCAAATATAATGGGACAAAAATCATCTTGTGGTGATCCAAGAACAAAAAAATCAGTAGGGTATTTGATCTTACCACACAAGACTTCAACATCTCTAACAATCCCAAGCGGTGAAATAGTGACTCTATTTGCTAGCTTAATAGTAACATCAATATCTTCAATCTCAACGGGTGCAATATCATTCATGACTTCTTGATAGAGAGTAAACGGAATAGCACTCACACTAGCACCAATATCACATAAACCATGATAGCAATGATCTCCAATTTTAACAGAAATAACAGGCATGCCGACTACAGGCTTGTTTTTATCTTTAGGGTCTGGCTTAGCAATTCTAGTTGCTTCATCACAGAAATATATGACATGTCCATCAATGTTATCAACCAAAAGATCTTTAACCATTGCAACACTAGGTTCAATTTTAATTTGCTTAGAAGGTCTAGGTGCTCTAATTTTACTCTTATTGACTACAGTTGAAGCTTTAGCATGTTCCTTAATCCTAACAGGGAAAGGAGGTTTCTCAATATAAGCAGTAGGCACAACTGGATCAACATGGTAAACAATTGTTTCTTCTTTAACACTAACAGGTTCTTCTTTTAATTCAATAGGTGTATGATATTTAAACCATTTCTCCTTAGGGAGATCAACATGAGCAGCAAAAGATTCACAAAAGGTAGCTACTATCTCAGAGTCAAGTCCATATTTAGTACTAAACTTACGAAAAGCATCAGTTTCCATAAAAGATTTAACACAATCAAACTCAAGATTTATACCTGACTCATTACCTTTGTCGATTTCCCAATATTCATAATTGCGTTTAATTCTTTCAAGAAGGTGCCATCTGGATTCAATAGTTTTCTTCATAAAGGAACCAGCAGAAGAAGTATCGAGCATGGATTGATCATTATGAGAAAGCCGAGCATAAAAGTTTTGAAGGATTATTTCTCTTGAGAGCTCATTATTGGGGCATGTATGCAACATATACTTAAGCCTCCCCCAAGCTTGAGCGATACTTTCTCCTTCACGCGGCCAAAAAGTATATATATAATTCCGATCACGATGAACCAAATGCATAGGATAAAATTTCTGGTTGAATTCCAGCTTCAACCGGTTCCAGTCCCATGTATCAGTATCATCACATAGCCTATACCATGTTAATGCCTTTCCCTCCAAAGATAAAGGGAATACTTTCTTCTTAACTCCATCTCCAGATAAACCTGCAAGCTTAAACAATCCACAAATTTCATCCACATAGATCAAGTGCATATCAGGATGTACCGTTCCATCTCCTGTATAAGGATTAGCTAGCAATTTCTCTATCATACCCGAAGGAATTTCATAATAAATATTTTCAGTAGGTTCAATAGGTGGAGGAGCAACTCTTATTTCTTCCGGTCGAGGTGAAGATACCCCGAACAAGCCCCTCAAAGGATTACTTTCCATAGTGACAAGTGGCAATAAATTTCAGCACGTAATATAAATGTTTCCTTAGCAAATTCCACTCACAAAAGGCGCTTCACTCCCCGGCAACGGTGCCAGAAAAGAGTCTTGATGACCCACAAGTATAGGGGACCAATCGTAGTCCTTTTGATAAGTAAGAGTGTTGAACCCAACGAGGAGCAGAAGGAAATGACAAGCGGTTTTCAGCAAGGTATTCTCTGCAAGTACTGAAAGTAGCGGTAACAGATAGTTTTGATAGCAAGATAATTCGTAACAAGTAACAACGGTAACAAAGGGTGCAACAAGGTAGCCCAATCCTTTTTATAGCAAAGGACAAGCCGGAACGAACTCGTATAATAAGCAAAGCGTTCTCGAGGACACATGGGAATTTCATCTAGTCACTTTCATCATGTTTGTTTGATTCGCGTTCACTATTTTGATAATTTGATATGTGGGTGGACCGGTGCTTGGGTGCTGTTCTTACTTGAACAAGCCTCCCACTTATGATTACCCCCTCTCGCAAGCATCCGCAACTATGAAAGAAGAATTAAGATAACTCTAACCATAGCATGAAATGTATGGATCCAAATCAGCCCCTTACAGAATAGCGCATAAACTAGGGTTTAAGCTTCTGTCACTCTAGCAACACATCATCTAATTACTACTCCACAATGCCTTCCCTTAGGCCCAAAGATGGTGAAGTGTCATGTAGTCGACATTCATACGACACCACTAAAGGAAGCAACAACATACATATATATCATCAAAATATCGAACGAATACCAAATTCACATGATTACTTATGACAAGACTTCTCCCATGTCCTCAAGAGCAAAAGTAACTACTCACAAATCATGTTCAAGTTTAAGATCAGAGGGGTATTGAATAGCATTAAGGATCTGAACATATAATCTTCCACCAAATAAACCAACTAGCATCAACTACAAGATTTAATCAACACTACTAGCAACCCACAGGTACCAATTTGAGGTTTTGAGACAAAGATTGAATACAAGAGATGAACTAGGGTTTGAGATGAGATGGTGCTGGTGAAGATGTTGATGAAGATTGGTCCTCCCACGATGAGAGGATCGTTGGTGATGTCGATGGCTTCGATTTCCCCCTCCCGGAGGGAAGTATCCCCGGCGGAATTGCTCCGCCGGAGAGCAAAATAGCTCCTGCCCAGGTTCCGCCTCGAGACGGCGGCGCTTCGTCCCGAAAACCCTCTTCTTATTTTTTTTCTAGGGCAAATGGCTTCATATAGCAGAGGGAAGGGCCAGACGCCAGCTGTGGGCCCCACAAGGCACTAGGGCGCGCCCTGGTGCCTCGTGGGCCCCCTGTGGCACCTCTTTGCGTGATTCCAACGCTGAAAATCCTATATATTCAGAAACCACCGAAAGTTAACCTAGATGAGTTTTTACGCCGCCGCAAGCCTCTGTACCAAGGAGATCCCATCTAGAGCCCTTTTCCGGCACCCTGCCGGAGGGGGGAATCATCACCGAAGGCCATCTTCATCATCCCGGCGGTCTCCATGACGAGGAGGGAGTAGTTCACCCTCGGGGCAGAGGGTATGTACTAGTAGCTATGTGTTTGATCTCTCTCTCTCTCTCTCGTGTTCTTGCTATGGCACAATCTTGATGTATCGTGAGCTTTGTTAATATAGTTGGATCATATGGTGTTTCTTCCCTCTCTATCCTTGTTGTGATGAATCTAATCTTTTCCCTTTGAGGTTTCGTTATTGTCGGATTGAATATTTCAGATTTGAGAAAACTTGATGTATGTCTTGCATATGAATACCCGTGGTGACAATGGGGTATTATATTGATTCACTTGATATATGTTTTGGCACTCAACTCGCGGATTCCCGAGGTGACATTGGGGTAATCTATGCATAAGGGTTGATGCACGTTTTCATTATCTTTTCTCCGATAGAAACTTTGGGGTGCTCCTTGAAGTTCTTTGTGTGGATTGAATATTATGATATGAAGTTGTTTGATGCATATCGAATAATCAACTCACGGATACTTGTGGTGACATTGGAGTATCTAGGTGACATTAGGGTTGGTTGATGTGTTTCAGATGGTGTTATTTTAGTACGAACTCTAGGGCTGTTCGTGACACTTATAGGGATGGCTCAATAGATTGATCGGAAAGAATAACTTTGAGGTGGTTTCGTACCCTACAACAATTTCTATCTTATGTTCTCCGCTAATAGGAATTTTGGAGTGATTCTTTGTCACACGTTGAGGGATTGTTATATGATCCAATTATGTTAGCATTGTTGAGAGATTGCACTAGCGAAAGTATGAACCCTATGCCTTGTTTCTAAGCATTGCAATACTGTTTATGCTCACTTTTGTTACTTGCTACCTTGCTGTTTTTTATTGTTCGCACTACAAAAACCTATATCTACTATCCATACTACACTTGTATCACCATCTCTTCGCCGAACTAGTGCACCTATACAATTTACCATTGTATTGGGTGTGTTGGGGACACAAGAGACTTTTTGTTATTTGGTTGCAGGGTTGTTTGAGAGAGACCATCTTCATCCTACGCCTCCCACAGATTGATAAACCTTAGGTCATCCACTTGAGGGAAAATTGCTACTGTCCTACAAAACTCTGCGCTTGGAGGCCCAACGCGAGTCTACAAGAATAAGTTGTGTAATAGACATCAAGCTCTTTTCTGGCGCCGTTGCCGGGGAGGTGAGTGCTTGAAGGTATATCTTTAGATCTTGCAATCGAATCTTTTAGTTTCTTGTTTTATCACTAGTTTGGTTTATAAAAGAAAACTACAAAAAATGGAATTGAGGTTACCTCATATTATTCGTCGTTATAATGTTTTCCTTGAAAATGATGGATCAGAAAATTGTGCTCAATTGATAGAAGAAGAATTCAATAAAATGTTTGGCATAAAATCTTTGAATGATGAGCATGATTGCAATGTTTCTAGTAAGAATTCTTTGAGTATCCATGATGTTAATGATATGCAAAGCCACAAGCTTGGGGATGCTATGTTTGATGAAGATGATATTTTTAGTCCCCCAAGTTTTGATGAGAAAATTTATTATGATGATTGCATGCCTCCTATCTATGATGATTATTGTGATGAAATGTATGCTATAATGAATAATTATAAATATGAAACTTGTCATCATGATTTTAATTTTCAATTGGATTATGCCAATCAAGTATCTCATGATAGCTATTTTGTTGAGTTTGCTCCCACTATTATGAATGAGAAGAAAATTGCTTATGTGGAGAGTAGTAAAATTTCTATGCTTGTGGATCATGAAAATAATGCTTTATGTGATAGCTATATTATTGAATTTCTTCATGATGCTACTGAAAATTATTTTGAGAGAGGAATATATGCTTCTACATATTTCAACAACATCAAGTTTCCTCTCTTTATGTTCAAAGTTTTGAAGTTATGCTTGTTTTGCCTTCCTATGCTAGTTGATTCTTGCTCCCACAAATTATTTGTTCGCAAAATCCCTATGCATAAGAAGTGGGTTAGGCTTAAATGTGCTAGTCATATGCTTCATGATGCTCTCTTTGTGTTTCAATTCTTTACTTTTATGTGAGCATCATTGAAATCATCATGCCTAGCTAAAAAGGCATTAAAGAAAAGCGCTTGTTGGGAGACAACCCAATATTTATACCTACTGTTTTTGTGTGTTCACATGATAAATCTACTGTAGTAATCATGTTTTATATGTTTTCTTTCAATAATGTGCCAAGTAAAGCCTTTGGGGTAGTGTGGATGCTTGTTGATTCGATTCTGTGCAAAAACAGAAACTTTTGCGTCCAGTGCTGGAATTTCTATTCTGTACTGGAGAGTGAAAAAATTCTGAAATTTTTCAAAGTATTGGGTTACAAATGTTTTATGTTTTCCTAATTTTTCAGAATTTTTGGAGGTACATAAGTATGGTTTTTAAATCGCTCACTACACGCTGTTCTGTTTTTGACAGATTCTGTTTTCGGTGCATAGTTTGCTTGTTTTAGTGTTTCCATAGCTTATATTGAGTAATATAAATTGTGGAAATGATAGAATACAGTAGGCATTATGTGATAACAATTATGAAACTTGTCTTGACAGTACCTAACTGGATGATTTATTTTTATCATACTAACCTATCTCACAAGTTCCGTTAAGTTTTGTGTGATTGAAGTTTTCAAGTTTTGAGTGAGATATCGATATGAGTAGAATAAGGAGTGGCAAGACCCTAAGCTTGGGGATGCCCAAGGCACCCCAAGGTAATATTCAAGGAAGACCCAAGCAACTAAGCTTGGGGATGCCCCGGAAGGCATCCCCTCTTTCGTCTTCAACATTATCGGTAACCTCACTTGGAGATATATTTTTATTCATCACATATTATGAGTTTTGCTTGGAGCATCATTTTATTTTGTTGATATTTTCTTGCTTCTAACAATAATCATGTTTTGTATCTTTTAGTTCAATAAAATGCCAATTATAGCCTTTACCATGCCCAGTTTGCAAGTTTATGTGTTGCTGTTTGAAAACAGAAAGTTTTCTGTTATGTTCAGAATATTCCTGAATAGTAAGAACATGATAAAAATCTGAAATTTTTACACAGTAAGAATGCATAAGTTATATGTCGCGTGGTAATTTTTCAGAATTTTTGGAGTTAGGGAAGTACGGATTCTTATTCCCCCTTTCCAGACTATTCTGTTTTGGCAGATTTCGATTATAGTTGCATTGTTTGCATATGTTGCTTGTTTAATGTTTCTATTTGTGGATAGGAGTATTAAATATGCAGAGGCATTTAGTATGCAATGTTTAATTATAATTTTAGTGATTTGCTACAGTAGAGAATGTTAAGGTTTTGAGTTGATTTATACTAACTTATCTCATGAGTTCTTGTTGAGTTTTGTGTGGATGAACTATTTAAGATTTAAGGAAACCGTGATATGAGAGGAATTAAGGAGACACAAAAGATCAAGCTTGGGGATGCCCAAGGCATCCCAATATAATATTTCAAGAAGTCTCAAGCATCTAAGCTTGGGGATGCCCCGGTAGGCATCCCACCTTTCTTCATCAACATTATCGGTTAGTCTTGGTTGAGCCTAAGTTTTTGCTTCTTCACATGAGTTGTGCCATTCTTGGAATGTCATTTTATTTTGTTTTCTTTGCTGTCTGAATAAAATAATTAAGATCTGAAATTCTTAAATGAGAGAGAGTCCTCACATAGCTACCTATTTACGTAACTACTCATTTGGTCTTACTTATATCTTTTTGGAGTAGTTTGTCATTTACTCTTGTTCTTCACTTATATCCTATGAGTAAATTGTTGAAATGAATTGAATATCAAAAAGTTGAAATTTATATGCTACACATGCTTGTCCCATGATGAGTAGTGACTTCACATATAAGAAGTATAAGTGGTAAAATTTATTGAAAGTTAACAAACATAGCATTGGTCACTTGAACAATTCATGAAAGAATTTTGAAGGAAGAGAAATTTCACATATAAATATACTATCTTGGACATCTTCTATGATTGTGAGCCCCCATTAATTAGTTTCAAGCTTGATCAAGTAGTTGACGTTGGACAAGGAAGACAACGTAATGAGTTATGTTTGTTTATATTCACATAGAAGTTATATTGTCATGGATCCTCTAACATGTGGTGCTTGCTTAGGATCTTTTGCTAGCCAAAAATTCGTACTAAGTAGAGATACTACTTGTGCATCCAAAAACCCTTAAACCCAGTTTCTTGCCATGAGTTTCCACCATACCTACCTATGGATTGAATAAGATCCTTCAAGTAAGTTGTCATCGGTGCAAAAAGCAATAAAAATTGCTCTTAAATATGTATGATCTTTTATTGCAAGGGAAAATAAGCGTTGTACGAACTTGTGATGGTAAAGAAATAAAAGCGACGGACTGCATAATAAAGGTTGCTATCACAAGGGGCAATATAACGTGACGTTCCTTTGCATTAAGGGCTTGTGCATCCAAAAATAAAAAGCGCATGACAACCTCTGCTTCCCTCTACAAAGGGCCTATCTTTTACTTTTCTGTATTTACTTTTCTGTATTTAATTTTCTGTATTTACTTTTATGCAAGAGTCATTAATGTTCATCCCTATTCCGCTCTATTTATTCTTTAGTTGGCAAGCATTATGTGGTAGGGAAAGATCCAGGCACATATATCCAGTTGAATATAGGTGATCATGAGTTATTATTGTTGACATTATCCCTGAGATAAATAAGTTGGGAGGCGAAACATTAAGCCCCTATCTTCCTATGTGTTTGACTGAAACGGTTTGTTCTAAAAATATGCTTTGAGTGTCAGCAATCATGGAAGACTAAATGATAGTTGAGTATGTGGATTTTGCTAGATCAAAGCTCTTACATAGACCCTTCCTAAAAATAAGATGAATTGCAATTGTTTGATGACTGAGAACATAGTTTGTTAGTTTTCAAGAAAGTTTATGGCCTATACTTTAAACATGTGAATAGCTTGCTACTTGATCATGAGAAGTTTTATGAGATGAGCTACTGATTATGATATATATTGATGCTAGAAAAAGTGATTGAAATTATCATTGATCAAACTTATGCACTATGCTAGCATTCACACCTCATAAATTATTTCTTTTATCATTTACCTACTCGAGGACGAGCAAGAATTAAGCTTGGGGATGCTGATACGTCTCCAACGTATCTATAATTTATGAAGTATTCATGCCATGTTTATTATAGTTTTGTATGATTTTGATGCACTTCTATATGGGTTTTATATGATTTTCATGGACTAACATATTGACCTAGTGCCCAGTGCCAGTTGCTGTTTTCTGCTTGTTTTTGGTTTTCCAGAAAATCCATATCAAATGAAGTCCAAATGCAGCGAAACTTTTTGGCGATTTTTTCTGGAAGGAAACAGACCCAGGAAGCTTCGGAAGAGCAGCAAAAGAGCCACAGGGGCCCCACGAGCCACCTGGGCGCGCCTGCCCCCCCCCCCCCAGGCGCGCCCTGGTGCCTCGTGGCCCCCTGTGGCACCTCTTTGCGTGATTCCAACGCTGAAAAATCCTATATATTCAGAAACCCCCGAAAGTTAACCTAGATGCGTTTTTACGCCGCCGCAAGCTTTTGTACCAAGGAGATCCCATCTGGAGCCCTTTTCCGGCACCCTGCCGGAGGGGGGAATCATCACCGGAGGCCATCTTCATCATCCCGACGGTCTCCATGACGAGGAGGGAGTAGTTCACCCTCGGGGCTGAGGGTATGTACTAGTAGCTATGTGTTTGATCTCTCTCTCTATCTCGTGTTCTTGATATGGCACAATCTTGATGTATCGCGAGCTTTGTTAATATAGTTGGATCATATGGTGTTTCTTCCCTCTCTATCCTTGTTGTGATGAATCGAATCTTTTCCCTTTGAGGTTTCGTTATTGTCGGATTGAATATTTCAGATTTGAGAACACTTGATGTATGTCTTGCATATGAATACCCGTGGTGACAATGGGGTATTATATTGATTCACTTGATATATGTTTTGGCACTCAACTCGCGGATTCCCGAGGTGACATTGGGGTAATCTATGCATAAGGGTTGATGCACGTTTTAATTATCTTTTCTCCGATAGAAACTTTGGGGTGCTCCTTGAAGTTCTTTGTGTGGATTGAATATTATGATCTGAAGTTGTTTGATGCATATCGAATAATCAACTCACGGATACTTGTGGTGACATTGGAGTATCTAGGTGACATTAGGGTTGGTTGATGTGTTTCATATGGTGTTATTTTAGTATGAACTCTAGGGCTATTCGTGACACTTATAGGGATGGCTCAATAGATCGATCGGAAAGAATATCTTTGAGGTGGTTTCGTACCCTACAACAATTTCTATCTTATGTTCTCCGCTAATAGGAATTTTGGAGTGATTCTTTGTCACACGTTGAGGGATTGTTATATGATCCAATTATTATAGCATCATTGAGAGATTGCACTAGCGAAAGTATGAACCCTAGGCCTTGTTTCTAAGCATTGCAATACTGTTTATGCTCACTTTTGTTACTTGCTACCTTGCTGTTTTTTATTGTTCGCACTACAAAAACCTATATCTACTATCCATACTACACTTGTATCACCATCTCTTCGCCGAACTAGTGCACCTATACAATTTACCATTGTATTGGGTGTGTTGGGGACATAAGAGACTTTTTGTTATTTGGTTGCAGGGTTGTTTGAGAGAGACCATCTTCATCCTACGCCTCCCACGGATTGATAAACCTTAGGTCATCCACTTGAGGGAAAATTGCTACTGTCCTATAAAACTCTGCGCTTGGAGGCCCAACACGAGTCTACAAGAATAAGTTGTGTAGTAGACATTAGGCTTCTTCCTCGAATTAGCCGAAGTGAGCAGGGCATAGACCTCGGCTGACTAAGCCGACCACTTCACTCACCGGGGGCTCGTCATTAGTCCCCACCGTCAAACTCCTATGACTAAGTGAAAGTTATAAAGCCACCATAGTCCGATTGCCTAGTCCCTATGTGCACAGACCTCCTCCGGGAACCGAGACATTGGCTA
This sequence comes from Elymus sibiricus, assembly GCA_039707655.1. Lineage (NCBI taxonomy): Eukaryota > Viridiplantae > Streptophyta > Magnoliopsida > Poales > Poaceae > Elymus > Elymus sibiricus. The sequence goes on along the minus strand of CM077666.1, from coordinate 339,527,453 downwards.
AGGGTCATGAATGCCTAAAAGGGGCACCCTTTGTATATTATGCGAAGGGGTTGAAGTCGACGACTGGCCACTTTTAGTTTAACACGGTCAAACAGGAGGAATATTAAACATAAAGGAGAGGAACTTTAGTCGTACTCTTTAAATAACTGATAATTTTTATACATCCCACGCACTTCGGCATTCCGAAGTGCTACCTAAAAATACAACATGTCCTTAAGACACATGGCCTCGGTAACACGGGCGCCCTCCTCCACCTCAATAAAGAACTGCTCCGCGGTGCACGCCTTCCCTTCAGGGGGCCCCGCAGTGACAACCTCCGCCTCAACCTTCCGAAAGTGCATTTTTACGCAGGCATACGCCCGCCGTGCTCCTTCCAGACACGTGGATCGCTTCCAGCGGTTGACTTGCGGGACGGCTTCTTGCAGTCGCACCAGGAGCCCAAAGAAGCTGGCTGGCAACACCTCCGTTGGCCACAGATTGATGCAGAGATCTTGGAGCGCCAGCCTCGCCATTCGAAGAAGTTTTGCTAGTTGCTTCATCCGATGATTGAGCAACTGCGGCTGCGACGACTCCTGGAACTGCCTCCAGAACGCCTTCTCTGCCTCATGGCCCTCCAGTTGGCCGAAATGAAGGCCGGCGTCCACCGCACTCTTCGGGAGATCGGCGAAGACCTCTGCGGATCGCCATAGCTGGGTGAGCTCGACGAACCCTTTGCTGCCAAATACACATTGAAGTAAATATGGCTTACCCGCGGCTATCCGCTCCACTTGTTGGAGCACCTGGTGGTCGGCCCGACCCCGGGTCTGGAGCTCAGTATGAGACAGACATAGCTTCCGTAGCTCCTCGCCCGTCTCTTTCTCCTTTTTCTCAAGGGAATCGCGTTCGAGATACACACCCTTGAGAGTCTCCTCGACCTCCAGGACCCACGCCTCGGTCTTTCCCCCTAGCCACCTTTTCGGCGGCTAGGTCCTTCTCTGCTTTGGCCGCAGCAGCTTTACGCTGCTCGACCTCTTGTCGAGCCTTCAAGAGCTCGGCCTTGAGCCCCTCAAGCTCGGCCAACACCGCTGTTATTAAACCAGTTCGGCATCAGTTTTTTTTGAAAAAAAAAACAACACGCTACCCTCGCTCAAAATTAATTAAAAAAAACGTCGCATCGGTCGCTTACCTTGAGACTGCTCGACCTGCTTGTTCATCAGGTCGAGGTCCTTCTCGGACCTCTCGAGCTTCCGGCTCATCTCCGCAATCTCCTCGGAGACGGAGCCGAGTTTGAAACCTGCATAAACACTTTCTAATGAGCCCCATGATCAATTCATTGACACTTCGGACATACATTCTGTGTTATCAGTCCTGGGGCTACTCTTTCCTCTGCTCCTATACTTCGACCCCAACACCAGTTTTCCAAAACTGGCCTTGGGCTCGGGGGCTACTCACTGGCTAGACCGTCTAAGTGCCAGGTAACGGATGTCTTCGGACAGTTACAAGGATTGGGAAAGTAAATCTAAGCAGAGAAGGTCCTTTTTCTCGAAAAGACAGAAAGATTACCTCGAAGCTCGTGATGAGGCCCTTGAAGACCTCACGCATTCCGGCCTCTGTGGACCGGAATCCTTGCAGCGCCGCGCCGATCAACGCGCGGTGCTCTTCCTTAAGGGAGGAGCCCGTCAAGGCCGCCTCCATTTCTTCAGTCGACCCCGCGCGGACCCGCCCAGGAGCGGGAGGCGGGGGTGGTAAGACCTCAGACCCCAGCACCTGAGTGCTGGGTACGAGGGTCTCCAGCTGCGGCGGTGGAGCCGGAGTAGACTTCGGCTGGGCCGCCGGTTGGCCCAGCCCTTCTTGGATGACCTCGGGGACCCCGTCCCCTTGGCCTTGTGGGGCCGAGGTATGAACCTCGACCATGACGACCAACTCTCCGGCCCCCGCCATGTCAACCTGAGGGGCCAGAGTCGATGTCCCCTCCCCCAGCCCTTCTTGAGCCGGGGTGATGTCTACTACACAACTTATTCTTGTAGACTCGTGTTGGGCCTCCAAGCGCAGAGTTTTGTAGGACAGTAGCAATTTTCCCTCAAGTGGATGACCTAAGGTTTATCAATCCGTGGGAGGCGTAGGTTGAAGATGGTATCTCTCAAACAACCCTACAACCAAATATAAGAAATCTCTTGTGTCCCCAACACACCCAATACAATGGTAAATTGTATAGGTGCACTAGTTCGGCGAAGAGATGGTGATAAAAGTGTAGTATGGATAGTAGATATAGGTTTTTGTAATCTGAAAATATAAAAACAACAAGGTAGCAAGTAACAAAAGTGAGCACAAACGGTATTGCAATGCTTAAAAACAATGCCTAGGGTTCATACTTTCGCTAGTGCAATCTCTCAACAATGCTAATATAATTGGATCATATAACCATCCCTCAACGTGCGATAAAGAATCACTCCCAAGTTCCTATTAGTGGAGAACATAAGATAGAAATTGTTTGTAGGGTATGAAACCACCTCAAAGTTATCCTTTTCGATCGATCTATTGAGCTATTCCTATAAGTGTCACAAACAGCCCTAGAGTTCGTACTAAAATAACACCATATGATACACATCAACCAACTCTAATGTCACCTAGATACTCCAGTGTCACCACAAGTATCCGTGAGTTGATTATACGATATGCATCAAACAACTTCATAATCATAATATTCAATCCACACAAAGAACTCCAAGGAGCACCTCAAAGTTTCTATCGGAGAAAAGATAATGAAAACGTGCGTCAACCCCTATGCATAGATTACCCCAATGTCACCGCGGGAATCCACGAGTTGAATGCCAAAACATATATCAAGTGAATCAATATAATACCCCATTGTCACCACGGGTATTCATATGCAAGACATACATCAAGTGTTCTCAAATCTGAAATATTCAATCCAACAATAACGAAACCTCAAAGGGAAAAGATTCGATTCATCACAACAAGGATAGAGAGGGAAGAAACACCATATGATCCAACTATATTAACAAAGCTCGCGATACATCAAGATCATGCCAAATCAAGAACACGAGAGAGAGAGAGATAAATCACATAGCTACTGGTACAAACCCTCAGCCCCGAGGGTGAACTACTCCCTCCTCGTCATGGAGACCGCCGGGATGATGAAGATGGCCTCCGGTGATGATTTCCCCCCTCCGGCAGGGTGCCGGAAAAGGGATATAGATGAGATCGTGGAGGTACAGAGGCTTGCGGCGGCGGAGTCGAAGTTCTAGGGTTATTTCTGGGGGTTTCTATATTTATAGGATTTTTCAGCGTTGGAATCAGGTCAGACGGAGCCACGTGGGCACTGGGTGGCCCCCCTCCAGTGGGTCTTGGTTCCAGTATTTTTTATTTATTCCATAAAAAATCTCCAAAAAGTTTCATCCAATTCGAAGAACTTTTATTTCTGCACAAAAAACAACACCATGGCAATTCTGCTGAAAACAGCGTCAGTCCGGATTAGTTCTAATCAAATCATACCAAAACCATATAGAATTGTTATAAACATGGCATGAATACTGAATAAATTATAGATACACTGGAGACGTATCACGGGGCAGAACGGTCCAGCGTCCCGCTGGTGGGCGGCAACCCGCTGGAGGAGTCGCTAAGGCGTGCCCTTGTCGGGCTGTGGAAAGGTATTCATGCGAATTTAGTTCTACTAAAAAGACTTGATGAAAAATCAAACACAAAAGACGATGACGGGCCTTCAAGGTGCCAGTTTCTTCCTCCCCATTGTTAGGGGATCATCTCCTAACTCGTCGGAGAGCATGGCCCTTTCCGACGTTGTGGCCTTGACGGCGGCCTCGGCGGGGTCTTCTTCGACCTCTTTGGGCCCTCGGGCCGCATCCCAGCCTCAGCGTCTTCCGACGCCACCCTCTTCCCCTTTGGGGGAGGGTTCTCTTCTTCCTCATCCTCTGCCCCGTCGCTCTCGTGGGTGGAGGAGGCGTGGGTCTCCTCGGAACGGGTGACCGAGGTCTCCCGCTTCCGAAGACCCGCCCTGTCTTTCTGGGGCTTGGACCCTTTGGGGACCACCACGTGCGGCTCCTCAGCTAGGAGCGCCGTAAGCAGGGGGTTTCTCCTCCTCTAGCAGCGGTGCTGGGCATAGCACCTGCTGCATTTTGGCTGCCCAGTTCTGCAAATACGAAATGAAGCGATTTGTCAAAATCTGTCTCACTTAACAGGAGAAGAATATGAACGTGTATATCCAACACTCACCGGCGGGGCGTCGTAGCCGACCTCGAAGCCGAGGTCCTCCCCCTCCTTGGGAATCTTGTCCTTGGGCAGCTTGAAGAGCCGCGTCCACATGCCGGCCAAGGAGGAGCGGAAGAAGGTGAGAACGGGCCCCGCATCTCCGGATTTATGCTCCCACATCAGGGTGGCCCGGAGTTGGAGCGGGAGAATGCGGTGATGGAGCATGACGTTGACCACTTCGGCTAATTGGAGGTCCCTCTTGGCGGACCACCACTTGATCTTTTGGATTAGGGCCTCCACCTCCTCGAGGTTCCCCCAGATGATGCCCTTCTCCCTCCAGGACTTGAGCTTCCTTGGGGGGCCAGCCGAAAAGGCTGGGACCTCGGTCTGGCCAGCGGCAAGCAGCTCAGTGATATAGAACCACTCACGCTGCCACTCCTTGACCGTCTCGATGAAGGTGCCTTTGAACCAGGCGGCGCCCTGGTTCTTGCTGACCATGGCCCCTCCGCACTCTGCCAGATCGGAGCCGCTGGACTTCGTCTTAACGCCGAAGATCTTCAGCCACAGGCTGAAGTGCGGCTCGATGCGGAGGAAGGCCTCACACATCGTGATGAAGGAGGCGAGGTGGAGAATGGAGTTCGGGGCCATATGGTGGAAGTTGAGCCCATAGTAGAACATCACCCCGCGCACGAATGGGTGCAGCGGGAACCCTAAGCCTCTGATGAGGTGAGGGACGAAGATTACCCGCTCTCCTGGGTTGGGAGCGGGCACTTGCTGGTTGGCATCAGGAGCACAGGCGGCGACGTCGGCGGGGATGTACCCCGCGTTATGCAGCTCTAGGATAGTGCTCTCCGTCACGGTGGAGCCCCCCCCAGTGCCCTTTGAGGGTGTCGGCCATTGCTGGATAGGGAAGCTCGGAGGCGCATAGGAGGAGGAAGGCGAGATTGTATCTGGGCGCTCGAGCTCAAGGAGGTAGAAGGCGGGGGAAATGGGAGCGTGACTACTGGCTCTATTAGCTTTTTACTCTTATAGGCTGCTGAAAGGCCAAGAGTCCCCTCGCCGCGCCGGTAAAAATGCCACTCCTCCCCACAAAAGATGCCGTTATACGCGTGGGGAGAAACAAAATATTGATGATAACCCTGAGAATACGGGCACGATCTCCACCTTGATGGGACGCATCAGTAAAAGGGCGGCCTCGAACCATGATTTGAGGTGGGCAGTAACTGCCTGACCCGTCGTGGGTAGCGCCGCTTCGATAAAGTTGTCAGGCTATGAGGTACTGTTCACACCTAGGTGGCTAGCCTTCAAGGTTAAGTAAACTCGTGACCCCGGATGGTGAGAGAACTCGGCTGAACCTCGTTTGCAAGACACCGCTCCTCGGAAAGACGGTTTAGAGATCTGGAATCGCGAAAGGGAACTCGTCTGTCAAGCCAAGGACTTCGGATTCGAAGTTCCTTCCGTGGAAGAGATCGTCCTCGGCGTAGAAGACCAGTTCGGGGGCTACTGACAGTGTCCGAGACTAGGGGGTACTAACCTAGTCGGCCCATATTCCTCGGGCTAGGCCATTGGGCCCTCATTCTCCTCAAGGTGGACTCCGGAAGCCGTACGCCAGGGACAAGATCAGGACTACATCTGCCGAAGACTTGACGTATACTCCAAGACTTCTCCTGCCGCCTCCACGCCTAGATACCGACCTTGTAACCCTAGATACCCTATCTGACGTGTATATACACCAAAGGGTTTAGCCCTTAGAGGGGACTTCGACACAATCTCATTCACCTAGCCCTAGAACTAGAACATATCTTACGATCTCGAGGTAGATCAACTCTGTACTTGATACATCTCCATTAATATAAACAAGAGTAGGACGTAGGGTTTTACCTCCATCTAGAGGGCCCGAACCTGGGTAAACATCGTCTCCCTGTTCCTGTTACCATCTGTCCGAGATCCACAGCTCGGGACCCCCTACCCCGAGGTCTGCCGGTTTTTACACCGACACTACGGGTCCATAGCTAGTAGCTAGATGGCTTCTTCTCTCTCTTTGATCTTCAATACCATGTTCTCCTCGATGTTCTTGGAGCTCTATCCGATGTAATCTTCTTTTGCGGCGTGTTTGTTGGGATCCGATGAATTGTGAGTTTATGATCAGATTATTCATGAGAAATATTTGAGTATTCTCTGAACTCTTTTATGCATGATTGTTATAGCTTTGTATTTCTCTCCGATCTATCCGTTTGGTTTGGCCAACTAGATTGATTTATCTTGCAATGGGACAGGTGCTTTGTGATGGGTTCAATCTTGCGGTGCTCAATCCCAGTGACAGAAAGGGACATGACACGTATTTGTATTACTGCCATTAAGGATAAAAAGATGGGGTTTAATCATATTGCTTGAGTTTACTTTGTCTACATCATGTCATCTTGCTTAAGGCGTTACTCTGTTTTATACTTAATACTCTAGATGCATGCTGGATAGCGGTCGATGAGTGGAGTAATAGTAGTAAATGCAGGCAGGAGTCGGTCTACTTGTCTCGGACGTGATGCCTATATACATGATCATTGCCATGAATCTGTCATAATTATTTGCTTTTCTATCAATTGCCCAACAGTAATTTGTTTACCCACCGTATGTTCTGCGCTCGAGAGAGAAGCCTCTAGTGAAAACTATGGCCCCCAGATCTACTTTTATCATATATTAAAAATCCAAAAATACCTTGTTGCAATTTATTTACTTTTATTTTATTTTGCAATTTACTTTTTATCTATCACTATCAGAATTAATCCTTGCAAATAACCGCTAAGGGGATTGACAACCCTCTTATTTGCGTTGGGTGCAAGTGTTTGGTTTTGTGTGTGTAGGTGCTGCTAACAAGGTTTTGTGTGGTTCTCCTACTGGATTGATAACCTTGGTTCTTAACTGAGGGAAATACTAATCTCTACTATACTGCATCATCCTCTCCTCTTCGGGGAAATACCAACGCAGTCTACAAGTAGCATCGCCGTCCTTCCAGTGGCCGAAGGCCCGCACAGGTGTCATGACATCCTGCCCAGCCGCCGCAAAGCACTCGCGGCGCAACAGCTTGACCGCCTCCTCCTGGTGGAGATGGTCGGTCACGAACTCCACCTTGCGCCGCCCGCCGTTCCCTTGGAGCCGGGCCAAGCGCTCGGACTCGGCCAACCCCACTTGGAGGAGCTGGTTACTGACTGGGTGCTGACGGTGGGCCATGGTCTGCTCGGTTGTCTTAGACCGATCTAGGGCCCAGGCCTTCGTAAGCACCCACACTGGCACGACGTTCGTCTTTGATTACGTCGCATGGCGTACCGAGTGCGCCGCTCCGCCTCCGTGAGGCATTTGTTGGCCGCCAAGGAGTCACTGCCACTGCCGTAGTAGTCGAGGCGGCCGCGTGTCAGGAGGACGCAGAGGAGGGTGACTCCTACTTCATGGTGATCTGGCACCACTGGTTGACGACGCGTTAACGGTAACACCTGCTCCTTGTTGCGATGTCTAATCTGGACTCCGTGACTACGCGGCGAAGATGGTGGCTCCTCCTACAAGCGGCGTCCGATTTGGGCGCCGTGGAGGGGCCAGGGAACGGCGACGCCGGATCGTGGTTGATGATCGACCGCTTCAGCGCCATCTCGATATGCCACGCGAAATTGTCGTCCGTCGTGGCGGCCTCAGCGAGGAGGGGCGGTTTCTACTCCTCGTCGTTTGAGGAGATTAACACTGGAAGGCTTGACGTCCGAGGGAACCATGGGCACCGATGGGCTCGGAGACCGTGGGTGATGGCACCAGGATCCATAGCAGCGTCCCATAAGCCATTAAGGGATATCCCAATCCTAAGATGATGGGTCTCTGGCAATGAGCAGCTTAGGATAGAGGCAGCGGTACGTCGCCGACACTCACCTTGTGGTACATCGTGGTAGTAGGTCTTCGCCTCCCTCGGCATCATGTTTCTAGGACGAGGAGTTAGAGGGAACATCTTTTTGAAGTTGTCACCTAAAAAAATGAACTTATTGTTGCTTATATATGTGGTGCTAGGGACATGGGACCGTAACCAGGTCATTGGTGTGCACCTTCAATCATGGTGCATGCACGAGAGAGTTGTGGTGAATCACACCCCAAACTTTTCTCTAGATTGTTAGCCGAGATCAATTCCAACGCCCCCCCAATGCGCGTTGATATCAGGGAGAAAATTAATTGCATGTTAATATTAGGTAGGATATCAATTATACACATTAATTATGTGATTAACACAAAAGTTGATATTTAGTATATTAATTGCACACTAAACATGTTGAGCTCTCACCATTGGAGCAATCTAGATCGTTGGATTGACATGGTTTGATGGTCGAGATTAATTAGATCTGCCCCTTTGGGTCTTTTTATATTGGTATATATAATGTATGAAAGTAAGGTATCCTAGTGCCTAATGAAGTGGCATTGAATTTCTATACTCATAGCATACTGATACGTCTCCAACGTATCTATAATTTTTTATTGTTCCATGCTGTTATATTATCAATCTTGGATGTTTTTATATTCATTTACAACAATTATATATCATTTTTGGAGACTAACCTATTAACTTAGTGCCCAGTGTCAGTTGTTGTTTTCTGCCCTGTTTTTGTTTTACAGAAAATCAATACCAAACGAAGTCCAAATGCCACGAAACTTTTTGGAGATTTTTTTCTGGACAAGATAAACACTAGAAGCTTCGGGAGGAGGCCAGAAGCCCCAAGGGGTGCCCACGAGGTACCAGGGCGCGCCTCGGGGGGGCGCGCCTGCCCCCCCCCCAAACGCGCCCTGGTACCTCGTGGGGGCCCACAGAGCTCTGTTTGACCTAATTCTTCCACTATAAATTCAGAAAAAATCAGAAACCCTCAGGGGAGTCCACGAAATACTTTTTCCGCCGCCGCAAGTTTCTGTTCTCGAGAGATCCCATCTGGAGGCCTTTTCCGGTACTCCGCCGGAGGGGGAATCGATCACGGAGGGGCTCTACATCAACCTTGCTGCCCTTCCGATGATGCGTGAGTAGTTTACCACAGACCTTCGGGTCCATAGTTAGTAGCTAGATGGCTTCTTCTCTCTTTTTGATCTTCAATACAATGTTCTCCTCGATGTTCTTGGAGTTCTATCCGATGTAATCACTTTTTGCGGTGTGTTTGTTGGGATCCGATGAATTGTGAGTTTATGATCATATTATCCATGAATATTATTTGAGTCTTTTCTGCACTCTTTTATGCATGATTATTATAGCTTCGTATTTCTTCTCCGATCTATTGATTTGGTTTGGCCAACTAGATTGATTTATCTTGCCATGGGAAGAGGTGCATTGTAATGGGTTCGATCTTGCGGTGCTCAATCCCAGTGACAGAAAAGGACATGACACGTATGTATCGTTGCTATTAAGGGTAAAAAGATGGGGTTTATTCATGCGTGAGTTTATCTTGTCTACATCATGTCATCGTTCTTAAGGCGTTACTCCGTTCTTTATGGACTTAATACACTAGATGCATGCTGGATAGCGGTTGATGTGTGGAGTAATAGTAGTAGATGCAGGCAGGAGTCGGTCTACTTGTCTCGGACGTGATGCCTATATACATGATCATTGCCTTGGATATCGTCATGATTATTTGCTTTTCTATCAATTGCCCAACAGTAATTTGTCTACCCACCGTATGTTATTTTCTCGAGAGAAGCCTCTAGTGAAAACTATGGCCCCCGGGTCTATCTAAATCAAATTACTAAAACCCTAAAAATATTGCTGCACTTTTATTTTATTTATTTTATTTTGTATTTTTGTTTCAATCTATCTATCTATCACACACAATTTAATCTTGCTATTTACCGCCGAGGGATTGACAACCCCTCGTTTGCGTTGGGTGCAAGGATTTGTTGTTTGTGTGCAGGTGCTGCTAATGAGGTGTTGCGTGATTCTCCTACTGGTTCGATTACCTTGGTTTCATAACTGAGGGAAATACTTATCTCTACTGTGCTGCATCATCCCTTCCTCTTCGGGGATAAAACCAACGCAAGCTACAAGTAGCACATACCATTCTATCTTGAAATGAATAACATATTACTGTATGAGACATGGTTTATTTAAATGTCCAAATTATTAGGATCACAAGGCTTTCTAAACCAACGATGACAACATAATCATAATAGAATGGGTGGTAAGACTTTAGTAAGCGGAACCACAACACTTTATAAAGTGAACTTGACCGGACTCAATTTTCACAACATGAAACATATTGTCAATGGTTTGGGCTACATCGATTGACTTGTTGTTACTAGCACAAAGGGTTGCATGTTCATTATCATGGTGAGTGTTTAGAGATGTTGACTACAACTTTTAATTTTTGGAATGAGATCCTTCGACATACCCTACTCGGTAGACTCTTAACATGCCACAAATGGTTTTGCATCATTGATGATGCTATGATTGTCCTTTCAGGGATTTTCCATGATTTAGCTACACGTGCGAGGGTGTGTATGTAACACGATGTGGAATTCTTAATATCCACACACCTTGCCAAAAAAAGGTCAAACTAACTCACAATTTTGAGGTTATCAAGACTCCTTATAAGTGAGCATATCTATATACATGATCATTGCCTTGGATATCGTCATGATTATTTGCTTTTCTATCAATTGCCCAACAGTAATTTGTCTACCCACCGTATGTTATTTTCTCGAGAGAAGCCTCTAGTGAAAACTATGGCCCCCGGGTCTATCTAAATCAAATATACACACACACATATATATATATATATATATATATATATATATATATATATATATATATATATATATATATATATACATACTATACACTATGCTCCCTAGCTTTTAAGGCCTTACAATCAATTGAGGTCTCTAATTGGAATTGGGTCACCCGATTTTGACCAAGTCAATAATTTCTCAAAGCTCTCTCATTCAAAAATTTTATACTATACACTATGCTTTCTAATTTTTAAGGCCTCACAATTAATTGAAGTTTCCAATTTAGAAATGGGTCACCCGATTATGACTGAACAATTTATCAAGGAGCTCTCTCATTAATTATTTTAATTAACTATGCTTTCATTCAATTGAACTATTCAATTTGTGATTTGGTTTACGATTTTGATCGGGCCAATGATTTTTCAAATCAATCAGCCGGCCTATAAAAACATATCAACTCTGCGCACCCTACCACCACCTAGAGAAAAGAAGCGCCACCATGTGATACTATAGCACAAATATAGTATATGCAGCCACCGACGCAGAAATTTCTCCACATAAATATGGGTTGATTAGCGGAAAACACAATATTATACCGCGAAAGGCGCACCAAATAACAACATTATAAATAAATATAAAACACACTCCGTCATCCCCCCCACCCTCCAAACTAAATATTCCATCAGTTCCAAAATGTAAGGGGTATTAGTTATTTGGAAAGTCAAATTTCTTTAACTTTGACAAAGTTTAGAGCCAAAAATATCGACATCCACTATTAAAAAATGGAAATTCATTTTATGATGAATCTAATAATACCGATTTGATATTATGAATTTTGATATATTTCTCTACAAATTTGATCAAACTTAAAGAGGTTTGACTTTTCAAAAAAGTAATACACCTTTTATGTTGAAACAGAGTGAGTAACTTTTTTTAAGAATCCCAACAACACCAACGGCGCAGCAAAGCGCGCTCAACCCTTCTAGTAAATACACTATGCTCCCTAATTTTTAAGGCCTCATAGTCAATTGAGATCTTCAATTTGGATTGGGTCATCCGATTGAATGGGTTAATGATTTCTCAAGAAGCTCTCATTTCATTTTTTTAATTCACTACGCTCCTTAATTTTAGAGATTTTTCATTCAATAGGGTATTCAATTTTTGATTTGTTTGATGATTTTGATCGGGTCAAACGATTTTTAAAATCATTTGGGAGCAACTGGCCTATAAAAACATATCAATCCTGCGCACCCTCACCTAGAAGAAAAGAATCATCAACAAGTGATATTGTAGCGTCAACATAGTACATGCAGACATCGACGCAATTTTTTCCCACATAAGTATGATTTGATTAGCAAACAATACATAATCACACCGCATTATAAATAAAATGAAAAATACACTTCATCATCTCCACCACTAGCTAAACCAAATACTCCCTCAGTTCCAAAATATAACGTGTATTTGATTTTTGAAAAGTCAAATTTATTTAACTATGACCAAATTCAGGGCTGAAAATATTGACAGCTACAATACTAAATAAATAAATTATGAAAATTCATTTCATGATGAATCTAATGATAACAATTTGATATTATGGATATTGATATATTTCTCTATAAATTTGGTCAAACTTAAAGAGGTTTGTCTTTTTAAAAAACTAATACACCTTATATTTTGAAACATTGGGAGTATTTTTTTATGAAAACCCAACAACACCAATGGCGCGGCAAAGCGCGCCCATGCCTTCTAATATTCTTTATTGCCTTCCAAATACTTCAAAGCATTGTGGCGGCTTTCGAGTGGTCCAGTTTTGGGCAAGCCGCATAACTGCCAAGTATCCCGATCACAAATAGGGGCACATTCATACATGATGCTTTTGACAGAGCTAAAGCCGAAGGAACCGACATTATCTGATCACTTTAAAATTGGTTCCTTGGACATTTATCCACATAACCATGAGGGCAAGGCTTGCGCTCAACTCTGTATAGGTAGGTGAGTGGTTGACTAACACATACACACAATCTAGTTATTGTACTTGGTTAGGCCTCGGGTTGGTGTTTTGAGTGAGAGTTAAAGCATAATTTTTTGTGTCTATGACAGTCATTGCTAAGTTCCCAACTTAATATTGACATTCTTTATAAACCTTTGACAATACGAATATTGTCATGATCCATTGATTGTTGAAGAGTAATTAGAAATTTGTCCATGTATATTGAGATAGCTAATAACTGTTATCTATGAAAATTGCCGTGTATCCTTTACTTATTGTTTTTAGATTCATCAAAGAAAACAACGTTCAAATGATCATGTTCTTATTAGGGTAGCATTCAACACTAAAAATTATCTTTGTTACCATCCTACATGCTTTAGGACAAGCATAGGTTAAGCTCAAGGAAGTTGATATGTCCTAAATGTATTTATAATATTGTGATTTTCATGCTATATCCTTGTTAAACTTGCATGTTTTATTATTTATTTGGATTAACATATTGACAAAGTGCCGAAAAGACTAGTTTCTGGCTTCCTATTTGTGTTTTCAGTGTGAATAGGTATTTCTCGTAAATCATAGAATTCCTGGAAAATCTAGAACGAACTTTTATGTTTGAAGATGACCTACTAGAAGCACCTAGGGGTACACTCAGTGCCCACATGTCCTGGCCAGGCACACCGGGCCTAGGACACCCGGGTCGAATGTGTGGGCCCCACAAGATCCGGGGCGAAAACTCATGTACATCCATGATTCGGTACTCTAGTAGGGGGGAGGGGGTCATCGCCTTCTTGACCAACATCGATCTTCGCTGCTCCCATGATGATGTGTGAGTAGTCCACTTCCTGGACTACGAGTTTGTAGCAGAAACTATGTAACATCTTCTCTTCCACACTTCAATACAAAGATCACATGACATGTCCTACATGATTGTGATTCATCTGATGTAATTCCTTTGTAATGTGATGAATTATTATTTTATGATCATACTATATGGTGCTTCGCATGGTTTATACATGTATGCCACTCTTCGATCTTGATGTTTATTAATTGGCCAGTATAGACGAAGGATAAATAGATGGAGTAAGTCTTTATATGTGATCTGTTTTGGAGACGGTAAGGGAAAAAGCTTATAAATGCATGTGCGTCACTGAAGATAAAAAGATAGTTGACTCGTTGTCCCATGATGAGCTAGGGGTGAGGGAAATATATTATTGGTTGTTTGTCATCTTACTTGATGCTCTGTTTTATTACTTAATATTGTGATGGTGCAGCTCTGTTTTATTACTTAATATTGTGATGGTGCAGATGTGTCTTAGTTAAACAAAGTGGTGCTCTTTCCATTGGACGCATAGGTGTCTCGGTTTATAGATCTATAAACCCATTGTCTATGTAATATCATCGCGACATATCATATGAATTGTCATATTTGTTTTTGATCATTCATTACACGTGTATGCTTGGTGATGTGCTACTAGTGAGTATATGAACTCTATTTCGATTATCCTCATAATAACAACTGCCACTTTACTTTTACATGCAATTTTATTTCTTTTGCAATCATTTATTCGAAAATATAAAAACACTATCAATCATATGATACTCACTTGTTATTGCAACTAGCTAAGTTAGTGAGATTGAAAAACTCGTTGGAGTTGTTGAGGACACAATAGAAAGTTCTTAACGTGTGTTGTAGTGCTGATCGAGTGATCGTTCAATCAGGAGCCGCACACCAAAAAGCAAACATGCAACACACTGGAAAGAGAAAGGAGCACTCATAAGCACTGGAATTCTGTGGAATTGTCGCGATATGCACACCCCAACGCGATGATACTACTGGTTTTCTTTCGTTTCACTCTCTTTATCGTGGTTTTCTCTTTCTGCTTTTTGTCTACCAGTTCTCGCCATTTGTCTCTTTTCTTTTTCATTATGTTTCCTTTTTCTTATTTATGGGTTCTAGTATTTTTTTGTCTCCATTTCTAACTTCTTTGAATACATGAACATTTTCCTTAAAACATTAACTTTCTAAAAACACATTTGTTTTCAAAATTTCTAAGTTTTTTTTAAAAAAACTATGAACTTTTCCTAAAAAATAATATTTTTAAAAAAATGTGTGATCATTTTTAAATGTATGAACTTTCATTTTATAAATGAGAATTTTTAAAATTCATGATTTTAATCCATCAATTTTTAATTATTTTTTTAAAATCTACAGTTTATTAAAAAATTGCGATTTTTTGGAATGTATGAATAATTTTCTATAATTTGTAAATATTTTAGAAATCTATGTATATTTTTTAATCCACAAATATTTTCAAATTCATAGCTTTTTAAAAGTTTGTGAGCTTTTAAAAAATATTGTAAAGTTTTTAAATACTAAAATATTTATTTAATCTATCAAAAAACCTCTGATGGTAATATATTTTTAATTTGTTGAAAGGAAAGCCGTAAAAAAGATAAAAACCAGGGCAGACAACGGTAGCTAGTTTTCAGTTCAGTTTAGCCGATTCTTTCTTCTCCGAAAAAAAGAGCAGCACCTATGTTTCTAAATATAAGACGTTTTGGCAGTTTAATTGTGTGGAAGATAACGCCTGACTTGTTGTTTGTGGTAGAGCTACGCGTCGGGGAGCAGTGTCACTACTAGTACGTAGGGATGACGTGGGCAAATACATTGGCTCTTCTTACCCACAAAAAAAATACATTGACTCTTCAGCCTCTTTTTTTTCTTTCGAAAAGGCTCTTCAGCCTTTGGCAGTTGTCACTGAAGATAATGTTGATCCAACGATTCTAGAGGCTATGGCATGTTGCTTTTTTTTTTTGAGAGTGAGAACTCCTAGTGCATCTACGAAAGGTGGCTGTTCACTGAAAAAGAAAAAGAAAAAGAAAAAACTACCGGCGTCGGTTCGCGCGGGCCTATCCGTTCGCAGCGCCGTGGGCGAAAATATCGAGTCGACCCGATCCGGAGGATGGAGGAGAGTAGTTGGCGTTCCGGAAGGGGCTTGGCATGCAATGTGTGGCCTTCGCGTAGGTTCGTACGATACGATGCAACGGGGCGATCCGCATTTCTTTGGCAGGGTGCCCCCGCGAGCGACAGGTGGGGCCCGCCCGTCCTCGTCTACTCCACAAAGGTTCCAATCCGATGTATACTCCACTGCCGTACCTTTCCCCTCCGCTTCATGTGATGTCCAAGGGAGATTCCTATCGGCCCCACGGGTGGATGAACAGGCAGCAGTCACCGCGGAGCCGCGGAGGGGCCGGAGAACTGGTGGCGTACGGTGGCGTACGCCGCTGCGTCGTGTCGCCGTTGAATCTTGGCCAGGAGAAAATCCGCGCGCACTTGTCGGTCACCGAGCTAGAAGTATTAACTGTGAATGAAATGACCTTCACCCAATTCATCAGAGCCATTTCATTTCATTTATTTATGGCGAGAAAGACACAGAGAGAGGGACATGCGAGATTATCCATATAATGAGTTTTTTTAAAATCGTGTGAACATTTTTTTTTTCCAGCAAACGATTGGTTTTTACTGGCACTCTTTTCTCATGGAGGATTTTTTTTTCCGTGATGCCATTTTGTAGTAGACTAGTAAGCGTGCACGTGCAACGCACGTATCTGCGGTGGCATGTCAAGGAGACGACCCCATACGTGATACTGGTTGAGTGCACAAGGCATGTTGGAGCTATGGACGTCGGGCGGCGGCCCCGTTCAACAACATGTTGCAACTATTGCAGGCATATGGAATGCTTGTCTCTTCACCGTCGCGGGAAATGTCTCGTGACTTCTTTCCGACAGTGATGGAAGAGCAGCTTATTTGGCTGAGCGAGTCCCCCAGCTTGTATGCACGGTCAAGTTCAATGCATGTCTTGATATTAGAATTTAAAATTTGAATACACATATCTTATAATTTCAATTCACATGTAGCTATTTGCGTTGCAATCCTAAATGTGCAATAATCTGGAGAGATCAAATGCTTCTGGGATCTACTCGTTTCCAAACATAATTAAATATCTAATTAATTACATTCACCTTCATGCTTTATTCTGTTATCATATCCCCTGCTGTCACCCGCTCCCCATAATTCCTATATTATGGGACGGAGGGAGTAGATAAGAAAAGTAATGCTGATTTCAAACCTTGAAAATTTAAGTACGGATAAAAAGGGGCAGGGGATACATCAAACACTCATTCATGTAATAAAAATCATAGGAATCTACTCACATCGTTGGTGTTCAAATGAATATACTGCAGAGAGCAACCAGGTTATAAGCCTTCAAGAAATCTGCGAGATCAGATTGAATTTCCCACTGCCTTGTTTGGATTCAAAAGGAGGTCACCTGAAGATGCAGCTTAGCTAATGTTTGATTATCTGTTAGTAGCGCAGCCTGCTGACTCGGCACATCTCGCCATGATCGTCCTGTTCTCTACAAACATACCCCCTCCGCTCCTAAATATAATTCATTTTAGAGATTCCACTACAAACTACATACGGATGTATATAGATATATTTTAGAATGTAGATTCACTCATTTTGCTCCGAATGTAGTCCATAGTGGAATCTCTAAAAGGACTTATATTTAGGAACGGAGGGAGTAGATTCCAATGCTTGTAGCAGGTTGCACAGAGTTGTTCTTATTTAAATTTATGCGTACGTAGAACAGTCAAGATTGCCTTATTGGCCAGTACTACTGCTGGGCAACCTACATAGAACACATGTCTAGCCTTTGCAACACTCTTAACACCACTTTGTTTTTGTGGAAAGATTTGGTCTGCTGGAGAAGAACTCGCCAGGGCATCAAGCTGTCTGTTCTCTACAAACATAGATTCCAATGCTTTAGTACATACATATTTCTTTCAAAAAGAGAAACTTTATCAACTGAAGAGGAAAGTGAATCCTGCTAATCCACGAAATGGTCATATTAATTTGTAACAATTTCCCCAAAAATGCTAAAAAAAATTGAACCTTTTCATCATGCTAGTATGGACTTACTTTTTTAGGATTATCAACTCTGTAGTTAACAGACCATGAACATTCCATTTCTGAATTTCCTAGACGGTGGACTCCATTGGACACGGTTGTTTACTTCCAATCCCCAAGATAAGATGTGACATGGAGTTAGTGTACATATCAAGCCATAGCATGATTTTAGTTAAATCAAAGACAATATAATTGTGCCTCACCTGAAGAAGCCTCCCTAGTAGCGATACTCATCATAGATGTCACCACATAGCCACAGCTCACAAAGCCAAATGCCGCAAGATGGAAAAAGGCTGGATTAGTAATATAGTTCAAATTTCAATCCATTTTATACATTTTTTTGCAAGGAATCCTTTTTGTACTCAACAGTCCTTGACTCCGATTAAATATACTGTTCACGCCCTGCTACACATTCAGGCTAAGCACACTTTTCAGTTTGAGCAATTACCCAAACCCTATACATGCATCAAGTGATTAATCAAACTTCACTTACCAACATTGCTCAATAAATCATGAAAGGCACAATATGTAAATAGCAAGGTCTGAACTGTAGCACACATCATGTAAGATATAACTACAGAAAATAATACTTATATAGACATTGTAGTCTATCACACTCACATGTAAAGATACATCGAATCAATCTTTAAACTTTCAAGTACACAGCCTTATAAAATTTCAGTGATAATATCATTTGCATATATGATAAATTACGAAATAATCTAAGACACTGGTTCATGAGGAAAACACATCAAAAGCAGTTTATAAGTATCTACCAGATTTACACCAAGTGGTTAACTGGATATAACAAAACTCCCAATTCTCTAAGTTGTCACCTGCCACTTGCATTACAAACTTTTTGTTGACATAAAAAATGTACAAGCATCAGCTACAGCAAGAACTTACAATAAGCAGGTGCGGCAATCTTGCAGGAGCTACAGCAAATAGTGGCGCCTAACCACGTCGCCGTCTCCAAGCCCGCGGAGGGCACGTTGCTTGCCGCATACTCGTCCGCCAACCGCGCACTGCCTCCGCCAACCGCCAGCTATGTGTAGAGGAACAGCAAGCCCGCGGAGGTGTCTCGGGAAAGCGGATCCCGCATGTTCGTGCAACGGCCTCTGTGTCTCGGTTCTATGCTTGCCGGTTCAGCTGCGGGCGGTTACGGCGAGATGAACCACCGGGCGACGATGGCGACAGGAGGATGGGGGCGTTTGGGTTGGAGCTGGGCACGAT
Source organism: Elymus sibiricus (assembly GCA_039707655.1). NCBI lineage: Eukaryota > Viridiplantae > Streptophyta > Magnoliopsida > Poales > Poaceae > Elymus > Elymus sibiricus. Next base: position 339,508,317 of record CM077666.1, on the reverse strand, counting down.
TAGCGCGGAGGGCACGTTGCTTGCCGCATACTCGTCCGGCTGATCTGGAGGATTGACGGTGACAATGTGCGTGGGGAGGAGGCAAGACAAGGAGCGGCAGCGGCGGCGGTGAAAGGAACATTGTCCAACTGCAGGAGGACGGTGATGGCAAGCTCGGGGCTGAGCGCACCGCTGCCCACCATCTGGATCAAGGAGCGGCAGCGGCGGTGGTGAAAGGAAAATTGTTGTACTGAGCATGGCTACAGGCCGTACATGTGTGTGTTTGTGTAACTGCACACAAAGGAGAGGGAGCCGACTATGTTGCTGGCCAGAGCAAAAGAGAGAAAGGCATTCATTGCCTGAAGAGAAAACTGAACCTGTGTCTCATCTCTAGTTTTTCTCTGGCTTTGCATTTCGTCGAACACCTCCTGAGCGTAGTGAGATCCACCAAAACAGAGCGTGAACTGGAGTTCCTGCCAACACAAACCAAAGGCATGTCAAAACCTGCATATAGATATAGTAGCATCGAGAGACACAAGAGGGGAAGCAAGAAGGATTGAAAACGATCTGGAGAATCTCATCTACGCACGTTTCACTCCCCAGCAGCCGGAGTGCTGTGCGGCGAGGTCAGCGAAGGAGGCACGACCGGCGAGGATCTGGTCGCGGGGCTTGCCGAGGAGCGCGGCGACATCGGTGGGTGTGGTGGCGGAGAAGACTCGGCCCTCGGGCTCCTTCCAGGAAGCCTCGCGCCGCTCCTCCTCGTGCTTGATCCAGATGTAGGACGCCCGCCCCATCTCCTTCGCCGTCGCCGCAGACGCCATCTCTCCATTCTTCAGCCGCTTGCCGCTCCGGTTGCTTCGGGTGGTTGGTTCCTCGCGACGGGGGTAGCAGAGGAGAGGAGGAGCGGCGGGCGGCGTCGATGGGAACAGGGAGGAGTTCTGTGGCGGCTGGGGGAGGGGTGGAGTCGGAGACGTGATGTTTTTTTTTTTCAACTGAGACGTGACGTTGGTTCGGGGGTACGACGTCGTGAGCGGATTAGTGGGCATGCGTGGGACCGTACGTTGGTGGCAGACTGGCAGAACATTTAATCTCGTCCATTCGTTTCGATGGCAGACCACCGAAGTAATACGGGCTCTTAGATATAATTAAGTGGGTTAGATCCAAGGGTGCTGGTTTTCTTGTGTACACTAAGTTTGGTGGATTTAGACTAATTCATGTTTGCTCTTTTAATAGTAGTATAGAAAATTCAGTCCATTCATTTCAATCCGCTTGGGATAAAGTAGGCATCTATTGTTGTTGCTGTAAAAAAAAAGCAGGCATCTATTGTTTTTTTTTCTAGGGCATAAATGGCCATACTTATTGGTAAAAATTGTGTTCTGAGATCAAGCTGCTCATGGGACAAAGAAATACTCGTATTACTCATGTTAGTCGACAAAATAATTCGGTTAGTCATTCTCTAGCTATTATGGTAGAGCTAGTGGCAGAACCGCTGTTTTGCTCGGTTCAGGACCTGATATAATTGTCGAACAATGTAATCGTGAGGGTTGCGTGGCTACTTGAGTAATACAAAGTATTTTTCGTAAAAAAAAAATTGTGTAGATTCTTATTGTCATAAAATTACTTGCAACTGTAATTTTCTTTGAGTCAATTGCATCTAATATCATCAAATTCATCAAAGAGGTGCAACCTGTCCTTAAACTATTTCCTCCACTTTGGTCTTCGGACTTGCTAAAGGGAGTCCACATACGATCCTTTGTAGGTTCCCACGTTTATACCAAGCTAATGTGGTGTACGTGCTTTGTCCAACATGACATATCAAGATGAAAAACGGAGGGCCAGAACACAAGAACACCACTAAAGGAGTTGGAGTGCCTTCAGGAAGATGACCTTGGATTCGGTGCTTGCACCCGCCACTATGAGCCTGCATTACCGCATATAGGACTCTTCCTTTATCTGGTCCATGCGCTCATATGTGCATTGCGTCTCCATGGTGATAAAAATATTTTCTTCTTAGAATCTGGCATCCACGTCCTCTAGCACCGACCTTAGCTCGACATCGTTTGAGTCCTTTGAGCAAGCATTGCGTTGCCTACGCTGTTACCGATGCCTCCTCCTTGAGGTCCTTGAGCTTGGCGCACGAGTCCTCATGCTCCGTGACAACAAGATCTAAGGAGTCTACCAGCCCGGAGTTGTTGGTGAGCAGCAAGTCAATGATTGCCGTCTCGTCCCTAGTTGTCGGCTCCATTCTTGTGGAATGATCGCGCATGTGCCACAATCGACACTCGCCTTTTTTGAGATTCGCCCTGAGCTCATAGATGGTCGCCATCTCCTCCAAAACCCCTTGCTTGCGGTCCACGTGAGTCATGACGATGAGGTGTGGCAAGTGTTTCTACAAGGCATCTTGATTTAACTGCCACAAGCAATCACAATCCTAGGATAGCCGTCGGAGCTTGAAAATGCGGGTCCCCTCCACCAAGGAGAGCTTGGCCAGTTGTGCATGGGAGTCGCGGATCCATACTAATGCCTGTCATGGGCTCCTCGGCCTCCTTCATGGCCCGCTTCTTGGAGTTCCTAGAGGACTGGAGCTGCTCCTTGACCTTCTTAAGCTCGTCTTGCACATGCGAGGACATGGACCCTAACTTTGGCAGCTTCATTGACAATCTCCTCTTCTCGTGTTCGCACTCAATACAAAGAAAAATACGAAGCTTGGTGGTGAGACTAAAGTACGTTTCAAGTTGAGGAAGGGGTGTGATTACTGTTATTGCATAATGTTAGGGGAACAAAACACAAAACACATGGGAGATGAATTAACTGCCATCTGTGTTTTTTTTAAATAAACATGTACTTTATTAATTAGAAATAATTATTACATCGTCAAGAAGTAAATGTACAATGTCCCTCATAGGCTCCTCAAACCAGTCCTTAGTGACTAAAATTTTCGCTAGCCTACCAATTTCATGAGCCACCTTATTTGCTTCCCTATTACAATGTTCAAACCTAACAAGAGGAAAATCACAAGCTATGAAATAGCAATCATAAAACACTGCTGCCGTCGCTCCTGCTGAATGTCCTCAATTCTTCATTATTTCAATCACCTCCATATTATCAGAGTTAACGACAAGACAATTGCAACCCGCTTTTTGTGCAAGGAATAGGCCGAACCTTAGAGCCAAAGCTTCTGCTTTTAATACATCAACACACCAATCAATCCTCCAGTTTCCATCAACAATGAATCTTCCATTCTCATCTCTGAGAATAGCCCCAGCTGTGCCCCTAAGTAAATCATGGTCAAAAGAGGCATCACCGTTAAGCTTAACAAAACCCATAGGAGGTCTGCTCCATCCCCCTGTTTTACTAGTTGCCTTAGGTGAATGTGCATTAACATAGTTAGCCGTTATAGCCCGGGCACCCATGGAAATTTGGTGTGCATCTTGAACCTTTCCTTCATGAACCAATTTACGTCTATCCCACCATAAATACCAAGCTGTAATAGCGATCAGTTCACGTGCTTTTTGAGAACCCATTATCGCTAAATCTTGTTCTGGCATAAGCAGTAAGAATTCCAATACCGCCTCTCCCTCACGATCAACAACACAAGCTTTATTGATCACCTCATGCAACCCTAACTTGCCCCATACCTCTTTTGCCTTTCGACACATGAATAAAATGTGTTTTGTATCTTCTGCCCATTCGAGCATGATGGGCAATTGGGCGATACTTTCATGTGCCTATTAGCAAGCGTAACACGACACGGGAGGGTTCCATGCAAGGTATGCCAGATGAAATTTTTTACCTTCGCCGGACAAGATAATTTCCAAATCTTACTCCAAATAGGATTATCATTGGTTCTTCCCATACCATTAGCATGTTGCAATTTTGTCCCATGTTGCTTGTTCCATTCCTCCAGATAAGCTGATCATACAGTGAAAAAAAATCATTTTTTGTATAACTCCAAGCAATGAAATCCGACATATTATGCATCGGGAGGGGAATTGCGAGCACCCTTTGAGCATCAATTGGCCACAACGTAAGGCTCTCATTTCCCCCCTTTCCCCTCCCTTCCTCTCTTCTATCCCTCTCTCTTTCCTCTGAGAGCCCCCGCTCCCTCCCCGGCTCTTCTTCCCTCCTTCTCCGGCGGCTCTGCCGCTTGGAGTAGGGATGGAAGGGGAGCCCGGGATGTTGTGTACATAGGTCTTGGTGTTCTTGTTGCGGTTTGCTTGTCTGGCGTCATGCCGTCTTTATCTTCCCCCTTGGGCTTGTCGCTGGTGGCTTCGAGCGGCTCCCAGCGGTTGTCCAACACTACCTGCAGCTATCTTCCGTGGTGGAAGCCGGCTGCCGGCGGTAGCTTTGGACAAAGCTCGTTCAATAAGCTCGCCGGCCAGATCTGGAGGACAACGGCCGTCTTCTCCTTAGCTCGTGAGGTCACTGCGGCTGTGGACAAAGAGAAAGGAGGAGATGCATATTTGGAGTTTGCAGATCGGGCTAGAGCTCATCATCAGTGGTGCTTCCGACGGGGTTATGGCGCCCGCGCAGCTGGTCAGCAGCCGGCCCTTGTCCCGCCACTGATTCTTCAGGCCGAAGGGCGGCCAGATGTTTTCCTCCCGGCTTGTAGGCCAACAGGGAGGCAGGCCAGCTTCAAATCGGAGTCCAGGGCATGGACATGCTGTGGAGGTCACACCGAGGCAAGTGGTTTCGTCCCCGTTGCCGGCGTGGCTAGATCCGCTCGGGAGCTGTTAGGGACCCGATTACAATTTACTTTTTATGGTTGGGGTCCTCTTTGTAAAAGTGCCGGACTGGTCTGTATGTTTTTACCTTTGTTGGGTCTTCATGTAAAGTGGCAGGTGCCACCGTGTTATGATCAATAAAGCTCTGGGTCCTTCGGGACTCCTCTTGTTCAAAAAAAAAGAACTCGTGACTGGATCAATAAGATTAGAAACCTTTGACAGAAGGTGCCCCATTCTCGGAGTAATGACCCTCCTATTCGCACAATTCGGGATCCATGCATCTCTCCAAATATTAATATTTTGTCCATTTCCAACCGCCAGATATAACCATTTGTTAACGAGTTTACTCCCGCCATAATACTTAGGCAAGTGAAAGAGGAGCCCTTTCTTAGATTTGCATTCATAAAATCCCCTTCTGGGAAATATTTAGCTCATAAGATAGACGCACATAAGGACTCGGGATTATCATTCAGGCGCCATGCCTGTTTGGCTAACAAAGCCAGGTTGAAACAATGTATATCTCTAAAACCCATACCTCCTTGATTTTTTGATACACACATCTTCCACCATGCCATCCAATGCATTCTCTTCTTGTTGTCCTCGTCACCCCACCAAAATTGCGACATCGCGTCAATGATTCCTTTACAAATTTTTTTAGGAATTTTAAAGACGGACATGGCATAAGCTGGGATAGCTTGTACAACAGATTTGAGCAATATTTCCTTTCCTCCAGCGGATAACAATTTTTCTTTCCATCTACTTATTTTCATGATAATTCGATCGATCAGGAATTGGAAACAATCACTTCTGTCCATACCCACATTTGCAGGCAAACCCAAATATTTATCATTAAGTGCTTCAGTCATAATATTCAGAATTGTACAAATTTGTGCCTTGTCTTCCACCTTTGTATTGGGACTAAAGAATATACTAGACTTTTCAACACTTACCATTTGCCCCGAGGAGGCACGATATGAATCCAAGACTGATTTCAAAGCCTCCGCATTCATAGCATTTGCTTTCATAAGGATCAGGGAATCATCAGCAAGGAGAAGGTTTGAAACCGATGGTGCATCTCTACTGACCTTTATTCCAGAAATATTTTCATTCTCCTCCGCATTTGCTAAAAGGGCAGTCAGTCCCTCCATACATAATAAGAATAAGTATTGAGAGAGAGGATCTCCTTGCCTCAATCCTCTAGTGGGTTTAAACCTCTCAGTTTCTTCCGTATTAAAATGAACCCGGTATTCCACAGACGATACACATTGCATAATCAGATTTACCCAGTTCTCTTGGAAACCCAGTTTGAGCATAATTTCCTTCAGAAAAGACCACTCTACTCGGTCATACGCTTTGTGCATGTCCAATTTGATAGCGCATAGGCCCTCTTTACCATTCGTTTTTTCTTTATTGTATGGAAGCATTCATATGCCACTAGAATATTATCAGTAATCATACGTCCGGGCACTGCCATTTGTCTTGATACACCACATTCGGCTGAGCACATAGGTCACGTTAACTCGATACGAGAAATGTATAGAGGACAACATACGGACCCTAGCAAGTGTGAGGACCAAAATGAAACATTGTCCGAGTTTAGGGACTAATTTTACCGCCTCAACAAGCTGGATGGATGTAAATGTATTTTACTCCCTCCGATCCATATATTAATTGACGCACACTTAGTACATACTAAAGTCGTACTAAGTGTGCGTCAATTAATTTGGATGGGAGGGAGTACTATATTACTTCCACACCATCTACGTAATCCCATGGCTATAATAAGATGTGGATGCATTGAATTATGATAAACCCACATTATTTTCATAGTGGCTATATAGGCAATGAAGTTTTTGAGAGAATTCCAATCCTTTACCTCTAAGTTGCTATTTGTGACACTTTTTTTACCTCATCTAGCACACATTAAAAATCCATCCATGATACCCCATTTAATCAAGTTTGTTCCAGTTTTTACCGATTTCAAAATTTTGCCCATTCTATCAAGTAGGGTTTGTCGTTGGTCCGGCACGGCCCTGAGTCAGATGCTAGATAGGTGGCACATTCCTGGAGGGCGCTTTCAGGAGTGACAAATGGGGGCACATGGTGAGTTAGTTATGGACATCAACTCGGTATACTCTTGCCGCACCTCTTAAATTGTTTATCACTTTCATCGCGTGCGAAGGTTGGTGTTTCTAGAGCAGGGGCGCTAGAGGCAAAATGGCAACAGAGGAAGCGGCGACGAGAACTGATGTTGACGTGCGATCGACACTATGGTTGCTCTATTGGTTTACATGGGACACGGGGTGCATGAGGAGGTCAACACAAAGGAAGCCGAAGGGAGTTGTGTTGCTGAACCATGCTCACTCTCTCACCGGCATATCACGCTCAGCGATGATTAGCCCCTACCTCCTCACAATACCCTTTGTGTAAACAAAATTGACCGGCCCATCAGCAGTCTAAAATGTGGCGTTGATCGGAAGACCCCAGCGAATCTGGCATTTGAATCCACACGTCACACCAGACTTGCAGTGGGACCCACCTGACAGACTGGAGCAAAGTTTTAGAAGGGGTAAAAATAGAAGCAACTTGCTTAAGCGAGGTACTTCCTCCTTCCCAAAATATAAGGTGCACATTGACTTTTTTGGTCTTCATCGCACAACTCTGACTATGATTTTCACTTACTGTATGCCTACAAAATTATTATAAAGATATATGAAATAGAATTGTTTTGCAAGACAAATACGATGATACTATTCATACATGTTCAATCCATGTATTTTGATATATATTAATGGTCAAAGTCGTGCATCAAAGACCGTGCAAAGTCAATCGCGCCTTATATTTGGGAAGGAGGGAGTAGTTTGTAGGACTTTCTGTTAAACAAGACAAAAAATGTCACAAACTACATCTTAAAGGTCACTTTTCTTATAGGAGTATTCATCAACCGCAAATGTTCATGTTTTTTCTGGATGAATCAACAGCAAATGTATACCTGTTCTGAAAAAAGAAGAGTGTGCATCTTATCCAGAAAAAAAAACGGTTGGATCTCTGAAACTGCACCCGCCTATGATTATCTTACTATATGCCTTTTTCTTCTTCTTCCAGGATATACCGTTATCCAACTCTGTTCTGGCACACACGCTGGTTGTGTGGCTCGCCGCTTTTCTACACCGACGTTGGACGTGACCACCTGAGCAGTGTGAAAGACGCATCGGTTTCACCCTCCCGGCCCCCATCCGTCCATCGCCGTCGCCATTAACAACGACCAACAACTAGCAATATATCTATTGAAATCTATTCACGCCTAAGCAAATACTGTATAATTTTATCCATGGCGCTCGCGTCGCGTATGCATGCTGCTGCACCCTCCCACCCCAACCCCGCAACCCGTCCGTCGCAGTCGCCGTTACCAGCGAGACCCTCGTACGTCGAGTTCTGGACCGTATAAAGCAGCAGGGCCCGGCACAGAGAGACCCACAGCCAGACCTCTCTCCCGCCGGTTCACTCCTCCACCCCCCTCGCCGCCATGACCCAAGAACGGGAGCCGCTCCTGCAGCAGAACGGCGGCGCCGGCAATGCCGCCGCCGGGGCGAAGGGCTCGCCGGCCGTGCTGCCGTCCCTGGCCAGGTCCGTGCTCAAGTTCCTCATGTGGGCGGTGTTCCTCACCTGGGCCGCGGGGATCTTCTTCTACCCCACCGCTCCCGTGCAGGCGGCGTTCCGCAAGTGGGCGGCCATCACCAGCACGGAGGGTCTGATCACTGGCCTCACTGGTACGCAGCCTCGAGGAATTCCTGCCCCCTCTTCTCTTTCCCCCCTTCCGTTGAGGCAGGGGAAAGTAGGTGATCGCTCAGAAGGGGTTCGTGATTACTAATTGGGTTCCCCTTTCCTCTTCTTGCCTCTCGCAGGGACCGTTTTTCTTTTCTTCAGCGGGCCGATTCTGATAATTGCAGCTCTGGCATATGTCTACATCTTCGCCTTCCCGGGTGATCACGTCCAGTGAGTATTCCTCCTTGTGTGAATTTTGCGGCAATTTGGTGCTTTCAGTTCATTTATTTAGAGTTGATTCAGATGAGCCCTTTCTTTCCCTGAATTGATAGAGCACCTGCACTAAAAATTCAGGGTATATTTTTTTTTTATTCAAGCACTGGATTCTCTGGATATATTAGCAAAACCTTGCAATTGCAGTCCGTTTCTCGTGTAAGGTGTTATTGCAGGAGTTACACAGGCTTACTCATTTTGACATGAAAAGCAGCACGATGAACTGAATCACCATAGAAACTCGTAACAAAGCAGTACTCCCTCTGTTCACAAATATAAAATGTTTTGGATATTTCAGTATGGACCAGTGTTTTGGTTACCGAACGAAATTTCGTGATTTCGGGCGGTTACCGAGTATTTCGTTCCCCCTCGGTAAATGGGTGTTTCGTGCAAAAAAAATCGAGTTATTTTGAATTTTTTGAATTTTAACGACCAGTATATAGACAAGTTGATTGGAAACCCTTGTTGGACAAGTAGCAATCCTCAGTGCAGTGGCTAGCTCGTCTCGCCTTCCACATTAACGCAAGGTTAAAGGTTCGAATCCTCCCTTGGCTGTATTTTTGGCCTATTTATATGGATATTCAGCGGATTTTTCTAAAAAAAAGAAAGCCCTCAACGGGGATCGAACTCGAGCCCATCAAGAGACTTATGAAACTGAGGAAACAACCACTTCGCCATGCACAAGTTTCTGAACAAGTTCAGAACCTTGCTAAATGACTTGCTCCAAATATTTGAATTCAAATTCATTTAAAAATTTCAAGCGGTATTTGGTCGGTATTTCACGGTAAGCACGGTAACCGCGTTTACCGCCCACCCTCAGTATTTTTGTGGGATTTGGTACCCAAAACACTGGTATGGACTACATACGGACTGAAATGAGTAAACAAACATACTAAAACGTGTCTGTATATATTCGATTCACAAAAAAGTTAGAACATCTTATATTTATAAACGGAGGGAGTAGTATAGTTTTCCCTTATACCATAGAAATTCCAAATCACCATAAGAGTGACCTGCCCCATGCTGCCATAGTTAATTACTTATCTGCTCTTTGCTACCAGAAAGAAGAAGCTGAGGTCTCTGAGTTTCCGTCTCTGGACTTTTCCTGTTCTTGTCGATGGTCCGTTCGGGGTTGTCTCCGCTGCTGAATTTATCGGGATCGTCCTGTTCATCGTCTATATTGTCTTCTCGATGACCTATTATGTTCTAGACAGTGTGAGCTTCATCTCCAAAGCGCACTTGCCGCCGACTACTAGCAGGTATGTTGTATTATGAAGGAAACCTGTTTGTGAAAAATGTTTCATGCCAGTACTGATCAACAAATCCTGTTGTTATCCTCACAGTTACTGAGCATGAAAAATAATAAATTATATTTTTATTTAGTGATAGTACCATACTATTCTCATCACTGGGGCTAGCTAAAGTAATGAAGATGGTATAGATTTTGGTGTCAATACATGATTAAGCCTCAAGTATTATTTAGTTCTTTTAGGGGTTAAGTTTTCTGTAGTTGAAACTGAAGTTATGACGTTCAGAAAAATATTGGTGGAGGATGAATCATTATATAGTCATTTGTAGAGCTATCACTTAGTTGACCAGGAAATCTAAATGAAACATATATGTCAAATACACATATTGATATGAGTTGATGTACCTTGTCCTGTAACTGATCCAGAATGTTCAGTTGACATGCTACTACTGAAACTGATGATATTGCTGAAACATAGCCTTTAATAGTATAAATTATTCTAGTTGTCATCTCAACACAGTTCTAAGACAGCATAAGTTTTGCCTTGCAGTGAGTTGTTACTGGCTCTCATAGGCCTCCGTTTTGGATCAGTTGGCTTGTTTTGCATGATCTTCTTGTTCCTGCCTGTCTCAAGGGGTTCAGTTCTTCTCCGGCTTATCGACATTCCATTTGAGCATGCTACTAGATACCATGTCTGGTTGGGGCATCTCACAATGGCTCTCTTTACACTGCACGGCTTGTGCTATGTGATCTCATATTCCCTCCTGGGGCGCCTAATAGAAGAAGTAAGTTCAAAAAAAAAAAGAAGAACAATTTAGAGTGATTATTTGCTATTGCCAATTTTGTTATGTGTAATTTTCATATTGTTACTGCAAACAAGCAACCATAATGTGCTGAAAATAATGGTACTCTTGGCCTTGTTGATAGCTGACCCAATGGAAAGAAGTCGGAATAGCAAACTTAGCCGGCGTGATCAGCTTGTTGGCTGGTCTGCTGATGTGGGTGACATCACTTCACCCGGTACGGAAGAGGTTCTTCGAGCTCTTCTTCTACACCCACCAGCTCTACGTAGTCTTCGTGGTATTCTTGGTACTCCACGTCGGCGACTTCGTCTTCAGCATCTCGGCCGGCGCCGTCTTCCTCTTCATGCTCGACCGCTTCCTGAGGTTCTGGCAATCGAGGGCCAAAGTCGACATCGTTTCTGCCACCTGCCGACCGTGCGGAACGGTGGAGCTAGTCTTCTCAAAGCCACCAAGTATGTCAAGATCTCGATCGATCGAGATTCATTTCCAGCATTATGTTCATGAGTGTTTGGTTACTGTCACTGCAAACTCACTGAGAGTACATACACAATTGTGTGTGGATTTCTGCAGGCCTTCGGTACAATGCTCTCAGTTTCATCTTTGTTCAAGTGCGTGAGCTGTCGTTCTTGCAGTGGCACCCGTTCAGCGTGTCCTCCAGCCCCATGGATGGGAGGTACCACATGTCGATCCTCATAAAGGTTCTTGGCACATGGACTGACACGCTGAAGCGCATCATCACCGATGTCCAACAGCAGAAGACCAGGAGCGACTCTGACTCTGATCAGTCGCAAACCGGTCGCATTACCGCCTCCATCGAAGGGCCGTATGGGCATGAATCACCCTACCACCTGATGTAAGTTCTTCCGTTTGTCTTAACGGTGCCTAGTTAATCAGTTTAACACCATTGGGAAAAGTTCAAGTCAATACTTTGTTTGCGTTGTGTATGCTTTCAGGTATGAGAATCTCATCCTGGTGGCAGGAGGCATCGGCATTTCGCCATTCTTGGCGATTTTGAGCGATATTATCCACAGGGTCGAGCAAGGTATGCCATGCGCGCCCAAGAATGTACTGGTTCTGTGGTCAGTTAAGAAGTCCTCGGAGCTATCTCTCCTGTTGGCCGTCGATGCTCAGTCCATCAGCTCATCCGTCTGTGACAAGTTGCATCTGGACATCCAAGCCTTTGTGACGCAGGAATCCGATCCTCCATTGGTAAGAGCATTTACTCCGTTGTTGATGATCCAATTATTGTCTTGTCCGTTTTATCCATGATGAGTAGCAGTGTCCTTCAGTTGGCTACAAGATTTGGATGGTTCGCATCAAATCGTCAATGATTCCATGGCAATGGTAATATGGCATTACAGGAAGAAGGCATTGTTGGGGATGACCAGAAGGCCCCTGGCATATTCGTCAAGAACGGGACGGCCATGTCCGGGCTGGTGGGCACCGGGGACAACTTCTGGGCGGCCATGTACTTCGCCGCGTCCACCCTGGGCTCCGTCGTGGCGTTCGTGCTGGTGCAGCTGTACTACGTGAAGCGCTACAACGTGTACGCCTGGTGGCACCTGGGCCTCCTGCTCCTGCTGTGCATGGCAGCCGGCATCGCGCTCCCCGGCGGGCTCGTCGTCCTACTCTGGCACCTGTCGGAGAAGCGGAGGATGCAGGACGACAGGTGGGACGTCGACGCCCGTGCCGGCGCGGATGCCGAACAGACAACGAACGCGGCTGGTGGAGCCGACGCCTCCGCGGCCAGCCTCGCCGCCCTGCGGACGACGCGGTACGGGTGCCGGCCAAAGTTCCAAGGTAACGCACCTAGCCTTAGACTAGCCACAGCATCTGTTGTCTGTTGATGTGTCATGTGGTGATGGGTTCTCTTGTGGTGTTGGACGATCGTCTTTGCAGCGGAATTCGCGGCGTTCGCGGAGCGGGCCGGGGGCGCGGCGGCCGACGTCGGCGTGCTGGTGTGCGGGCCGGCGGGGCTGCAGGCCAGCGTGGCGAGGGAGTGCAGGTCGCAGAACCTTCACCGTGACGGCGGGAGGAGCGGCGCCGTGTTCCATTTCCACAGCCACAGCTTCGACCTCTAGGCGATTTAGCCGAGCCTATAGCTATAGCTACTGATGAGTGCGCTGCATACTGATAGTGCGCACCAGTTCTCTGCACAACTGTAATTATACTACTGCGTAAATAGCCACTGGTAAATAGTGTTCGTATAGCCGTAATTTCTACGGATGAGAGGAGCACTCTCAGGCATGTCGCCGGTGAAGTTGCGCTCCGTCATGGGCTCTGGTGGCTCCCTGTGTATATATGCTATGAATGATCGTACATGTAAGCAGAAAGGCCGAGGTAAACTATTGATCTTGGCCTCTTGCTCTTGGGGATACAGATTTCAACTAGGTAATCTGCATTTCAGCTATCTAGACACAAACTTTTAACCCGAATGCAACATCAACTTGCACCTTCAAAAGTTGTACTAGCTTTCAATCATGAAACCAACTCCATGAATACCAACTACCAACCGAGAACATTCGATCAACTCTCAGCTATAAAAAATAGAGGCTTCCTACTCCACCAGCACAGAACTTCCCAACACCTTCTCTGTTTGCTTCGGCATGTCCGAGCGTAATATTTTGCGATGGCACTTTTGAACAGTTCGGTTTGCTTCTTTAATCAGGTCAAAATATGGGTCCGATATTTTTGAGTAAGGATGCGTTTGGTTACCTGCATCGTTTTTGCCCTTTGCATACTTGTCCTAGTTGGGGCTGGTTGAGCATATACAGGCAAAAAACCATCATCTGCATGTTGATTGGTTATCTGCATCCCATCTCCCTGCATCGTAGCAATGCCTCTACGCACTATGTTTGGTTGCTCGCATTGGCTGTGCTTATACTAGTGCACGTTGTTTGGTTGCATACACTGGACACGATTAAGTGTTAACAGCTACACATAACACACAGTGTTACACTAGAGTGCCTCGGCGACAGTGGTGGACGGTGGTCGTGGCGCCGCGTCCGACACGACGAGCACGGAGTCGCGGGCAAGTGATACCATAGGCGGCACGGTGAACTAGTTGTTAGCGTCGTCGCCGCAGAGAAAGTCCGTGTGGAGTAACGAATAGGAGGGCGCTGAGGCAGAGGATGATGGAGAAAAAATGCAATGTGCGCGCCATGGTGACGTCAGTGTAGTAGGACGCGGAGGAGGAGGCCGAAAAGAACGACGGTGGCGACGACGCTAGTGTAGTATGACGTGAGCGAGGAGTCCGAGAGGAACGACGCCGGCGATGGCTTCAGTCCAGCAGGACATGGGAGAGAGTGCAGAGAGGAATGACGACCGCGCGAGTGTAGTAGGACATGGGAGAGGAGGTTGAGAGGAACGACGCCGGCGGTGGCGCTAGTGCAACAGCACGCGGGAGAGAACGATGATGGCGCCGGCGCCGGTGTAGTAGGATGCGAGCGAGGAGGCCGAGAGGAACGACGCCGACGATGGCTTCAGCGCGGCAGGACATGGGAGCGAATGCAGAGAAGAACGATGGCCGCGTGAGTGTAGTAGGACATGGGAGGGGAGGTTGAGAGGAACGACGCCGGCGGTGGCGCTAGTGCAACAACACGCGGAAGAGGAGGCCGAGAGGAGCGAGTGACGCCGGTGTAGCAGGACACGGAAGAGAAGACCGAGATTAAGGAGTGTCATTAACACATATCACATATATGAGTACATACTTTTCACGAGGAAGAAGTTAGATCTAATTGTCTACGATCGTTGAAACAGAAAATGTGCAACACGAAAGTCGTATGAAACTATAAGATGAAGCTACTGGTCAAAGAAAATTGCAAACGGTCGATCATGCGCGATGAATTTGACAAAATTCATCCAAAATAGCTCCAAACATGAAAACGAAATTGAACATTTACGAGTCGACGGAACTACGAACTGATCTCAAAAATAGAACCGTAACATCGTTGTGCATCTTTTTCATGTAGAGCTTATCTTAAATCAAAGTATCGTTGTGTAGATTAGAAGGGATGGAAGAAAGGAGATTAGAGAAGGAGCTTACTTGAGGTGGAAGAAGAAACAACATACAGCCTGTATACTACCTCGTATCCTCTCGTGCAAGAGGCCCACCACTTGCGCTCGATCGTGGCTCGACTCAACCTGACTCGCCAAAAACGAACGATTTGGCCGCTCCTCCAGAGCCAGACCCAGAGCTGCTTTAAGTTTCGTGCGGGCCAACTTCTCAATGCGACCCTACCAACCAAACAGGCCAAAAACATTCTGCGCGCGCCTGGCTGGGCCTAATGCAGCCTACCAAACGCATCCCAAATTCACCTTGCACCTCCGAGTTATAACTTCGACATTTTTTCAGAACACCTCAAGAGGGGCAGGGGTTCCTGCATTTCATTAAGAAGAAGAGAATTGCCTGGTTAATCTGGGATAACCGGGCGAACACCCGATACAGACACACACATACCACATGATTGATTAAGGGACAACCGTGCAAAGACCCCGACCACACGATTGATTAAGGGCCAACCGAGCAAAAACCCCAACCACATAATTGATAAAGGGACAATCATGCAAAAACCCAACAACCATGACAGACCACATCACCGATGAAGCGCCAGAATGCCACCAACACAGAGCAAAGCCACAACCCTGCCTCATAGGGCCACCGCCGCGCATCCAACGAGCGAACTCGAGGCCGCCGCCTCGACTTCCACCAACCCCACCGCCATTGAGTCAAACCAACGCAGCAAAGAAACGATCCGGCGTACGAAGTGCTGAGTCTCCAAAGTCAACGCCTCCAAGGAGGGAGCGACGAAGACGCCGCCATCGCCCGCTTCGGCCGAGGCCGTAGCAAGGTTTTCACCCGGAGAGTCCAGGGAGATGGGACGACGAGAGGTTGACGCTCGACGACAATGCCTCAAAGGAGGAAACGACGTCCGTGGACGCCGCCACCGTCGGTCCTGACCGAGGTCGGGGCTAGGTTTTCACCCGGAGCAAGCCAACCACACACGTCGCACCAGACTCCAACAAGCTGGAAACCAGCCGGCAAGCCACTTCATCCCATCCGAGCTGAGCATGCCGAGGAAGCAATCCCAATCACCATCCACCATTCCGGCATCCACGTGCATCAACTTCGACATTTTGCATAGTTGTCATTTGGCTACTATGGTACTACCGAGACGTTGCCTTTTATCTGGTACTTTTGCGCCAGTTCTATGCACGTAGAAAAGAGTCACCTGGATACATTTTCAATCATTCTTAAACTAAAGTTTCGTTTTTGAAACTTGTTACATATTTGAACTACTGGCACTAAAACCTTTAGAACAAGATCAATCTTGGATACATTTCAAACATTCTTAAATTTCAACGTTTCAGTTCACTTATTGCACTCAATCTATTTCAGTGTGGGGAACTTCTTAGACCAAGACCAATGAGTGAAATCTGTTCTTGATTTTAGTGAGTTTTTTTTTTGGAAATGAGCGAACCTCTGAGAAGGAGTGAAAGTTTACTCTATGAATTAGTTTTTTCATAAGAGTGAATTGTTTTAAATAAGTGAAATCTGCTATCTAAACTAAACTATGATATCTGTGAAGATGAGTGAAATCGATTTTCTGAAATGAGTGAACTCAGTTAATTGAAATGAGTGAAATCTGTTTCTCAAAAGGATTGAAGTATGTTGTTTGAAAGAATTGAAATCAGTTTTGTCAAATTTATTGTTTTAGTGTGTGAAACTGATTATTTCAAATATATGAATCTGTGAGTTTTTTTTTTAATATTTCAGTGCTTTTCTTAATATGTGAAGCCAATTGAAATGGGAGAAACGTTTTCTTAAAGTTTTGAAATCAGTTTTTGGAATAAGTGAAATTATTTCTCAAATTGAGATAAATCAGGTGGTTTGAAATAACATTTTTTAATGAGTAAAATCAATTTTTTTGAAATGAGTCAAATCATTTTTTATTTGAGCAATTTTTTTAATTTAGTGAAATTATTTGTTTAAAATGACTGAAATATGTTT
The DNA here is from genome assembly GCA_039707655.1 of Elymus sibiricus. Classification (NCBI taxonomy): domain Eukaryota; kingdom Viridiplantae; phylum Streptophyta; class Magnoliopsida; order Poales; family Poaceae; genus Elymus; species Elymus sibiricus. The sequence continues at coordinate 339,491,514 of CM077666.1, read as the reverse complement.
TTTAAATGAGTGAAATCGGATTTTTGAAACTTGTTTAAAATATATTCAAAACCGGTCTTGTTTTAAAGGTCTCATCGCCATGAATTCAAACATGTAAAAAAATAGAAACAGAAATTTGGTTCAAAAGTTATGAGTTGTTCAAAATATCATAAGAAAAAGAATGCAAGTTTGAGAGAGAGAATCTTGTCTGAATGCACAACTGTTCTTCTCTTCTCTCTCACTCTCTTACCTGACAAAAGGCTGCCATGGTGGACCCCTATCAGTGTGTATATTGCAATGTATACATGTAGCAAAACGTTTGGCACCTTTATACCGCATCTCATTGCATCGATCTTGGTGCATAGAGGAACGGTAGGAGACCTACTAGTAGGTACTACCGCCAGATTTTCCATTTTCCACTTCCGGGCAATTTACTTTATAAGTAATGGTCAGATATGTACTTGCAAATCCCTTCATGGTGGGAAGCCGTTGCAACCACCCCAAGCATATTCTAAGTCTTCAAATGGCCACAAGTTCAAGTCCAGTGAGTCTCAAGAAGGAAGAAAATAAATGAAGTGTTGGGTGATCTTTGAAGACCAAGCTCCTCTCTTGTTCTCGAACCCCTACTTCCTCTCTTCTCACACCACTAAATATCCTTGTGTGTGTGAGAAAGATCCTATGGGTTATTGAGAAGTACTTTGATTGAGTATATTTTGAGGAGTTTTACCAAACGACTTTGTTTTGCTTGTTACTCGTGAAGGTTCTGCGTCTCCCAGACGGTTAAGATTCACTTGATAGATTTCAACAATTACATTTTGAAGGAATCAAGAGTTTGCGAGAGCTCAGAGAGCGCCTACATTGTGAAGATCTATCCCTTAGCGAGGCATTTTTGGTTCAAGCCATGGTGGAATTGGTTGTTTTTGCTTGGTGGGTGAAACAATCGGGATCCTTGTGATCTTAGAACCATTTGGCTCGAAGCCCACATCAAGGTGTAGTAGAATAGTACCGACTATTTGAACCACAGAGACATCATAGAGCCCCTTGTGTTTGCATTACTCAACTCTTAATTTCTTGCAAGTTACTTTATTTCGATGTCATGCTCTTTGTAGCGTGTTGGTAAGTGTATCTCTAAATACCAACCTAGAAGCTTGTAGCTTTAATCTGCCAACTTGTAAAAATGGGTGTAGTTTTTGTTGATAAGACTATTCACCCCCTCTAGTCCTTAGGCACTCGATCCTAACACCTTCGTCGCTATCATCAGCGCAAACGTCAAGAAAATGTGTCAAAATCGGAGACTTGGTCTTATAACTAATCCAGTTCTAACATGGACATAACAAGTTGTCCCCTAGATGGAAAGGGTCGTTCTCAAGAACATGCAGCACATAAACCGGTCATATCCATTACTGGTTCACGCACTAATACATAATCGGGCTTTGCTGGCGGTTTTCATGCATGGACCGACAACGGTTTCCCATTCCCCCTCAAAGCATGTGTCGCTAATACTCTCCCCGACATAGGAGGTTTTCGAAACCGCCTGCGCTGACAATCCACCACATGCGGTTTACGTTAACAACCTTCTCCAATGCGAGGACCCTAGGGATGGCACCCGCCGGGTTTGGGTACGGGTGGAGCCACCCCATACCCTTACCCATCGCCCCAAACCTTACCCATCACCCGTACCCATACCCGTCGACGGATACATTTTTTTCCCATACCCATCACCCGTCAGGGTAAATGGGTACCCGCGGGTAAAATTACCCATATTTGCAACACATCAATTCGAGTATTACATAGTCATAAACAACAACTTATAATAATAATGTATAAACAACAACCCTTCATGACAACAACACAAACTCATAAACAACAACACATTCTGGACGTGGGCTAGCTTTGGGATTTATGTACATATAATGTGTTTACTATGTTGGTAAATACTCCCTCCGTCCCAAATTAAGTGACTCAAAAATGATTCAAGTTTGTACTAACTTTAGTACAAAGTTGAGTCATTTTTGAGTCGCTTATTTTGGGACGGAGGGAGTAATATTTAAGGACTATTTTCTAAATTATATGCGGGTACATGGGTACACGGGTATGGGTTATACTAAACCATACCCATACCCACTATACCCAATGGGTTTCAAATTTACCTCTTTATGTACCCATGGGTATTTTTTTGACCCATACCCTTACCCTAATAGGGTTTTTACCCACAGGGTACACGGGTAATGGGTGCCCATTGCCATCCCTAGAGGACCCGCAGAAGCGGCTTTTTGTTTTGGAACCGCCTCCAAGGCTCCAATACGCTATCATTATAGAAGGTTTGTATACCAGAACTGCTTATTTAGTTTTTTTTTTAAATCTTCTGATTTTACTGTTCCTGAAACATTACATTTACAGGAAGTATACATACTCATTCATACACATAGTCATTGGAGGAGCGCGGCACCACCTGCTGCTCCACCTCGGCACTCAAGGGTCGGGCTTGCCGTGCGCCGGGGTCACCACGCATCAGGAAGACATGGTCACGTGCGCCACCGGCTAGGAGGTATGCTCCACTACGTGGTGGGGCTAAGGCCCGAGGCGACGTCGTCGGGTGCCGCACATGGCTGGAGATCAGGATGATGGCAACGAGTTCACCGCTGCTCCGCACACCACATGTTCGGCAAAATGCATGGTGTACAATGGCGTTCATCCCTGTTTGTCGACCTGTCCGTGAACAAGTAGGGAGAATTATTAGGGCTTTGCCCTTCGTGGTGCATTTTTTCTTTCAAATCTCTAACATTCATCAGAAAACAAGACTATGGTTGTGTGCATCAAATGATGTAAAGACCGAGGGTAATCCTCATTTCTATATTTGTTTCTAGAAAACAAGACATTTGCATACGCATTATTGCGCGGAACGAAAAACATGTTGCACGTAAAAGGAAACCAATACAGCCTCGGGTGTGGCTTCACAAGCAGGAGTAAAAGGTGGGGACCTCCATGAGCTCCACCCGGCCCCACTTCGCCAACCTTCAAAATCTCAAATTGCAGCTTTCTCGCGAAGGCACGAACGTAAATCACCTGGCTTCCCTGCTTCTTCTGATTGGTCAAGTGGAATCCCCTCCCCCTCCATCATCAAAACCCTATTTCCGGCACCGGAACCGACCTCTCCCTATTTCCGGCGGGCCGCGTACTGGGTGGCGGCGATGGCCGACGGCGTCCTCTCGTCTGCCCCGAACGTGCACTCCCCGGAGTTCGTCTTCCGGCAGTACCGCGGCCGCCGCGCCGGCATTGTGAAGGCCCTCACCGAAGGTCCCCCCCCCCTCTCCTCCTCTCTGGTGTGGATTTTGGTGCGGGCTTTTTTCACGCTGATGGTTGGTTTTATTTGTTTATTGGTCTGCAGACGTGGAGGAGTTCTACGAGCAGTGCGACCCCGGTGAGTTTCCTTGGTTCTTCTGATGTTGATTCTGGGGGAGATAAAATTTGGGTGCAGAAACGTGTTTCTACGGTACCTGCTGTAGTTTCCTGACGCCTTTTTTTTTTCCAGCAACCGGTGGTTTTCATGTATTAGCAGGTAGAAATATGTACAGAGGCAACCCGAAGGTTAATAATATGTAGTTTCACTGACGTTATTTGATTGCTTCGTGATGCTCGATGTAGTTGCCGATTCCCTAATATTGGTAGTTTTCATTGCGTTACCAGTGGAATGATTGATGAACTAATTCCGTTAGTCTCCGATGGAACGAATTTGCTAATGAGTGATGAGTCAAATTTAATAGTCAGGGAGTCAAATCATGGCAGAATTGCGAGCTTGGTGATAGTATGGTGCAACCGAAATTCTGTATGCCTTATCTGATTGCAATACCAGAACATTTAACCATCACTTCTGCTTATATTCAGCTGTAAATTGGAGAAACTACCGTGAATACTAACAATGTGGGTAAATTGGAATGGCGTGTCGAGCTTTGAGTGGCCAAATTGAGCTGCAGAATTGGAAGTCCCGAACACCCAATTGCCTCTGTCAGTAGTTTAGTGTCACTGCAAAATGTGTATTGTTGCTGTACTCTGTGTCGGCATCAGTTTGTATGTGCTTGTGGGTTTTCATTGAATTAATGATACTGCATGTACTAGCATGTTCATTTTGTGTTATATCGTGTTCCGGGTTACTTGTTGAATGCACCAGGTTGTCATCTTCGTAGATACAACTCTGACTTGTGATGACCCTTTATTTGCCAGATAAGAAGGCCTTGTGCCTCTTTGGACTGCCTGATGGGACCTGGGAAGTGAATCAACTACCTGAGGAGGTTCCTGTTCAACTTCCTGAGCCAGTATGTGGGATAAACTTTGCTCGTGATGTTACACCCAAGAAAGTTTGGTTATCCATTGTAGCTGTTCATAGTGATGCATGGTTAATGTCCATAGCATTTTATCACGCGGGTTGTGTCGCATTTGACAGAGATGGCAGGTATGCTGCTTTTCTTTACTGCAAAGGCTATATTTCTTCTTTTCTTTTACAATCACTTTCTTTTTCAAGCAGGATATTTCTATGCGTTCAATGCATTGCGTGATACAGTCCATACTTTGCTTGCCACAACTTACTATGCACAAAGATGTTCATCATTGTGTCATACATTTCATTTCATTTTCATTTGGAAATATCTCAATGAGAATTTGTATTGTGTGTAAATCTGTGAGTCTTAGGTCCTTTTACTAACATTTTTCATAATTCACTCAGATAATGGACCTTATTTTTTTAATGCCTTTTCTCCCTTTTACCTTCTTATTCTCATAGAACCCAGAATTAGTTGTTAGGCATCTAAAAGAAAAAGATTTAGTTGTTTGGTGCATACACCTGTTTACACTTCTTATAACCCAACAGCCGCAGAGTGTTCTGTTAAATATTTGAATTTTTTACTAGTCGCATATAAACCTCTATTAATTGAATGATGTCTGAACGAAGAAAAAAGCTGATAAAAATGGTAAGTAGAGCAGTACTGAGGATGTACATTTGGTGGGAAGTATCAATACTGATATTCTTATCTAGCTTGCTGTATGTTTCAAGAAATCATCAGATTTAAGCATTTCTTACTGTCATAGTGATGTTGTAACTTCAATCAACGAATGCTTCATCGTTTACATTTTCAATTGTATCTATCCCCTAAAGTATCTTCTATATATCACGATGGTTGGATAAATTTGCAACTGGTTCACATTTTTTATGGTGCATAGATTGCAGTATTGTCATTATCATTTCCAGCCATTCATTTTGTCTTCGGCACAAATGGGCTAGATGTAATGTGTTTTTTATACTTGGCATTCTTTGGGTAAGATGGGCAACATTCCTCCTGCTTATTCTTGTCTAAGAACCAAACTTGCAGGACCAATTTGCTTTTCACTAAAACTCATGCTGACAGATTTGTGCAAATTCTTGAGATAAACCATCATACTTCATCAACTGCTGCTGTCTTCTAAAGTTCAAATGATAGTGCTGGGTTCTGAACCTATTAGGCATGGTCTCCTTTACTTTCTTGCTTCTGAACAGAGCTTCTTTTGTGATGCATATCATTTCTATGCCAGCCTAGGTAGGTGCATCCCGAGTACGGTGCTTAGTTTGGTATGAAGTACTGATTGCCATCATGGAGTTTGATAATGGTGTTCAAGTGGCACTTGTATTTTGGTTGCAGGGAACAGCTCTTCCGGTTGATCAATCGTCTTCCCACTGTCTATGAAGCTATGAAAGGAAGCCATAAGGGGCAAGCACAGACCCCCAACGGCAGCAGGAAAAATAGGTCCAGCTCCCAGGTAAACATACGCTGACCACACGGCATTCCTCATTTGTTGTCCATATCAATACAGGCTTTATCACTCATTCCGCGTCCATTCCAGCCACCAAACCAATTCACTTCTAACTGCAAGCCGGTGACACCGGCCCTGCCGATGCCCAAGGAAGAGAACTACGCCGATTTTAACAGCTGGACGGTAATGGAGGACTGACTGATGCTCCAGGAAGAGGATGGTGGCAAAGAGGGTGGAGGAGGCGAGGATCAAGCTATAACCAAGTGTGCCGGTTGCGAGGAGATCTACAGCCCTAACGACGGGCACCTATGGATTGGCTGCGACCATTGTCAGAGGTGGTTCCATGGCAAGTGTGTCAGAGTGACTACTGAGATGGCGGACCGAATCGAGCACTACATGTGCCCTAGTTGCAGCTACAAAGCCAGGACGAAAGCTTCTGACTCGAGATAGCGGTGACGATGAAAGCTTCCGACTCGTGATGGTGGTGACTGGTGATGCTTGAACCATGGGAAATCTCTCATTTCCCACCGATGCATGCTGTTTGCTCTGCTGTTGCGTTAGCTTGGTGACATGTCAGGATTTTGGCTGGTGATTGGGACATGAGGTGGATTTGTACACCTGCAGGCATCCGAATGTGGTGCTCCTTTTTTGAATTTTGACACCGTTTCAAAACAAAATCATCTGAGCGGACATAGTGTAGGTACTAGGTAGTCATATGTTGGCAGTATGAGCAGCCCATCTGCTTGCCTTCCTAGTGTTGATGGACAGTTTAGCGTGGAAACTCACCTCTAGTCTAGAGTAATGAAATCATTGGTTAGTGAATTTAAATGCTATCCGTTTGCTTCGCCTGCCATTGTTGCTCACACATTTTTGTGATGGTATCGAGGGAGCTACTTCTCTTTGAAATGGATCCGTGGTAGATGCTCTCGTTGCCCTCAGAAAGAATATCGCATTGCCAATAATAGTTCCTACCCCTAGCCTACCTGAACTACTACAGTCTACAGATGTCTTCCCAACCAAATGGATTGATGAACCTAATCACTGATCGGCTAGAGCAGCAGCAGCTATAGCCTGCTCCAGGATCCTCACCAGCGGCTTGCAGCTGCACCGTCGTGCTTCGTCGAGTGGGGTGTTGCCCCACCTATCCGTGGCCACAAGGTCAGCCCCAAACTCCACCAGCATTCCGGCGACGAGGTGCAGGCCCTCGCTGGCGGCAACGTGGAGCGGCGTCCTCCGGTCGTAGTTCCTGCAGTTGGGGTCGATGCCGAACCTGAGCAGCCTCCTCAGCAGGTCGATCTTGCCCTGGGCGACCACCCTGCACAGGTAGCCTCCTGCGTCCTCCAGGTTCAGCGCCGCGCCGTGCGCCATCAGGAGCGAGATGATCCTCTCGTGCCCTGATTTCACCGCTTGCAGCAGCGGCGACTTCCCAGACTTATCTGCATTTTCAAATGTGTGTGTATGTGTTAGTGATTTGAACTGTTTCCTCTTAAAATGGAAAAAAGAAAATCGTACCTATGCTGTTGACGTTTGCTCCTCGCTGGATAAGGAACCTGACGATATCTTCGTATCCTCTTGAAGCAGCCACATGCTGCAAGGCAAAGATGTGGGGAAAGGTTGAAGGGTTGTTACTGTCTAAATAGAATCTTGACTGATGATTTTTGCAGTTAACTTTTACTAGTTAGTGTGTGGAACTCTGTAATAATTTGACTGATGATTGATCTGCAAGAGTTGACGTACCAAGGAGGTCCTCCCGTCGTAATCCGGTTTACTCGGATCTGCTCCTGCACCGATCAAGCCTTTCAACCGAAACAAGTCTCCATGGTAGGCAGCATTGTTGACTCCAAGGACCAGGTCAGCTTCTTGCTTTGCTATCAGGTATGTGATATCTGATTCTAATTGCTTCCCCTTTGACTCGGTTCGTTTCCCCTGCAGAAGAAATGCTTCAGTATTGCTAATTTTTTGCGTTGAACATTTACTATGATTCTACTGCTAAATGAGGATGTACCTTGAGTAGGTTGCTCAGTATCTGACGGCTATCCTTGAGGTACATTTGCAAGATGCTAGTCAGGGACTGCTTGTCAATTCTCAAGAGGCTGCAGAGTTCACTGACTCTAACTGTGTATGGCTGTCGAGTGTTGCAGATCACGGCGACGTCGCCAACTATGTCGTAGGGCAGCAGTTCTGAGACGATCTCTTCTGATCCACCTTCTCCGGTGGCACCGATCTCTTCCTGTAAGATCACATGGAACATGATAGGTGAAGGTCAGTAATACAGTAGAGTTATGTTTTCTATTGGCTTACGGAGATTGTTAAATTCAGTAAAAAGTAGGAGTACCAGACATCCATGTGCCACAATGTATATCTGATCCACCACAGTGCCTTGCTCCAAAATAACTTCCCCAGGGAGGAAGAATTCCTCCTGTAATTTAACCACCTGAAACCATCAACTGAAGAGTTAGATGAATTGTCTACCTGAGATAAACCGTAATGAGGCAAGCATGAGTCTACTCAAGTTCTTACAATCTGGCTCAGGAAGTCTTCTGAGCATCCTCTGAACAGGTGCACTTTTGAGACCGTTTCCAGATACAGTGTCTGTGAGATGTGTAAAACAAAAATGCTCATGCTAATTAAAATTGCTCGAACTAATCAAAATTTCTCATCTGTATTGTTTGGTCAGAGAAAAACTAGCCTGAAGCCCTGAACAGTACCTTGGATCGGACCGCGGCCGGTATGTCGTCGATGATCCTATCTCTCTTGTAGCTGCTCTCGTACTGCAGCAGCAGGTGCGCCTTCACCTGGGACCTGATGTCGCTGCCCAGCCGGTTCCTGTTCATGTACCTGATGAGCTCCGTCATCTTGTCCCGGAAGTGCTCGGTCCTGGACCCCTTGACGATGAGCGCCGTCATGTTCCCGATCAGGTAGGCGCCGAGCAGCATGCTGAAGGAGACGTACACCACGATGAACACCATCTCCCTCGGGTTCACCGCATGGACATCACCATAACCTGCACATGTTTTTTGCTTGTGTCAGATCAAGAACTGCATTTGTGAATAATTAATAAAATGGCTGCATGCATCGCCTAGATGCAGAGGCCGGGGATATATCCTCCTTTTCTAAAAAAAAAAAGATCAAGAACTGCATGCAACCTTGATGTTAATGTTACATATGGGATCGACATGCATGGCGTCGAGGATGCTTACCAACTGTCGCCATGGTGACGATGGCGAGGTAAAGGGAGGTGATGTAGCGGGTGAGCAGGTCGACCTTCCTGAAGTTGATGTAGCTCTGGTCTCCCATGGTGAGGCTCCCGATCCAGGTGCCCCCCTCGCGCGCCGGAGGCAGCGTGGTGGCGAGGTAGTAGAAGACGCAGGCGGCGGTGTGCGTGCAGTAGAGCTCCACGGTGGCCAGCTTCACGATCCGCGTGAAGAGGTAGCTGATGCGGATGTCCTTCTCCATCTTCTTGAAGAAGCCCTGGATCTTCCTCGCCCTGTACAGCCGCAGCCACACCAGGTACCTCACCACCTCCATCCTTCCTGTAAACTGATCACACAAGGAGTAGCAATGGTGTCATGGACTCATGGTGTGTGTGTGTATGAACTTCTTTTTCATTCTCTCCGATGCAGAAATATTAATCCTACTGGTTCTTGAGATTGTGAACCAAGTTAATTTACCTTGTAGACAGCGTCCCAGGGGAAGCATCCGAGCATATCGAGAGCGAAGCTGCCCTTGATGTAGCTGAAAAAATAAGAACACTTTCAGAAATTCAGAAACATGCCATCCTGTGTTCAGTTCATTGTGAGAAGTGAGCTCTCACCGTAGCGCGATCCTCTGCTGGTCGTAGACCACCCTGTGGGTGTGAGGATCCCGGTAGGCGAGGAAGAAGTGGACGGCGACGTCGGCGAGGAAGATGAGCTGCACGCACTCGAGGTCCAGCAGGTGCTCGGGAATGCCCCGGAAGAAGCAGAAGACGAAGGGGGTGTAGAAGACGGAGTAGATGGACCAGAGGAACATCATGTTCGACCACATCCTGTACCATCTGCAGCAGGGCACATACAACATCAAGAACCATGGCTGCCTAGCTCCATGCTTCCATGCCTCCGCATGGTACGCATACGTATCTCATCATTTAATTGGCCGGCACTCAGTTAATAGTCATTGGTTTTGAATGCAACATTTGGATCATCTTTTTCAGCACTACCTGGCTTCTAAGCTCTACCTTACATACCTTCCATTGGGGTCGATGACGAAGCTGCTGCCATAGCAATTGTTGGGGAGCCTCAAGGCGCTGCTGCTGCTTCTCCACTTGAACTCCCTCGCGAACAGGGAGAGCCTGCTCCCCACAGAGCCATGCAATGTGCCATCTATCTCGTTCAGCTCATACTTTGCACCAATCTCCCTCTCCATGCCTTCTCCCGATCTCTCTCTAGTATTAGTAATTTGCGTGTGTTAAATGTGTTGCTCTGAGCAGTCCAATGCAGGCACAGGACGCTGCACACATATATACATAAATGATCGGACATGTGGCCCCGTACAGACGCCACTAGCTTTTGGTTGCGCAAGGGGCAATTGGGCACCGCACTGCACGAACGGCACTAGCATTCGGCCGATGCAGGTGGTTGTTGGGGGCTTTGCCCAACTGGGGGCGATCAGGTTCAGTTCTGGTTACGCATGGTGTCACCACCTCGCCTCCTGTATCACCTTTTAAATGCTCAAGGAAACCACTTGCAAACCTGCTGCTGTTCCATGCTGCAGCATGGTGCAAGCACTAGCTACGTACCATACCACTGTACCTAAACAAACTAATCTGCCGCGCAATTGTAACACCCCCTGTAATTAAGCACAGTGATCATCTGTTAATCATGCCAAGTCATCATCAATTACAATGCTTAATCACAGTGGAATCATATCTCATTTCAAATTCCAACTCAAATTGAAATTCAAATATGAGGTGAAAATAAAAGTTGTTCAAATTTGGAAACTAAATAGTTCATAAATTTGAAAATATTCCATAACTATTTATGTTCAGGAAAACAACATCACCTAAATTCCCTAGATGACTCTAACATCAAGAAAACAGGGCCAACAACACCATTTTGACTCTTTTAAATGCAATACAAAATTCAAATGAAATTATATTGCCTCCAAACTTTTTGTGGCAGTGCAGTTTATTGCAAGGTATTTAATGTGGCAAGTGGCATATTTTTTCAAAAGTCATTTGGTGGTTGAACTAAATGCAAAACCCTTTCTGTAAAAAAAAAGAAAACAGAAAAATCTAAACTCTACTGTACCTGGGCCTAAGTCAAACAGGGAGGCCCAGCCCACTCCCACGCTCGTCTTCCTCATCCTGTTCATCCCCGCGCTGCTGTCGCCGCGCGCGCGCTCGCCGCGCCAGGCCCCCCCCTCTCCTCCGCTCGACAGCGAGCTGCTACAGAGCTCGTGGAGGGGATAAGGACCCCTCCTCGTCCCCCTGGCGAACCCTAGCGCCCCTCCTTCCCCTCCCTCGCTCTCTCCCACTTCGCCCGAGGGCCGCCATGACCGGCCCGTCGTAGACCACGCGGCCACCGAGCTCTTCTCGCCGCCCCTGCGTGTCCAGTATCATCGCCGTCCTCGACCACGTCGTTTGCACCTCGCCATTGGAGCCGGGGAGTACCACCGCGTCGGGATCGAGTCGTCGTCCACCTCGGATCCGCCGTCGATCTCCTCCAACTCCGGCCACCCTCTACGCTCCTAAACCCCTCGACGGGCTTCCTTGTGCCTACACGGTGAGCACCGCACGTCCTCCCTCTGCCTCCCTCTCGTTTTTTCTGCGTCTAGCCCGGCCGCCAAGGATGGCCGAGCCCAGCCCCGCCGTGCGGCTCGCCGCCGTTGCTCCCGTCGTTGTCATGGCCATCCGAGCACGCCGTTGTGCTCGGGGCACTCCAGTAGTGCGGCCTGGCCCCTCACATCGCTCGCGCGCGCTAGTTCGTCGTTTCCACGAAGCTCCCGAGAGCGTCGCCGCCTGCCGTCATCGTAGCACTCAGCTCCGGCCACCTGAGCCGGCGAAACCACCACGGTTGGACGCGGCTTGGTCCCAGCTTTCGAACGAGCCCTCCCGCGCATCGAACGGCTGCCCGTAGCGGTTTTCCGGCCAACTCCGGCACGGATCCGCCGCGGGGATGGTCACTGGCGCAACTCCGGCGCCGCCGGCTGACCTGGCCGCCACATGGCCTCCCCTGGGCCGCTGACAGTGGGCCCAGTGTGTCCCGTTGGCTGGGTTGACTAGGTCAACCCTGCTGACTGGGCGGCCTGGGTCACTGACAGGTGGCCCCCACTTAATTAAAACGTTTTTGTAAATAAATAAACTGCTAATTAATCTGTTAATTAAATAGTCACTAACAGTGGGTCCCACTAGCTAATTAGATTAATCAGTTAATTTAATCCACTGCTTAAATATGTAGTCTATGACAGAGGGGTCCCACATGCCAGTTTAACCAGTCAATGGTCAAAGTTGACTGTTGACTGGACTTTGACTGGCCCCACCTGTCATACACAGTGGCTAGCTGTTGCTGTGTATAAAAAGTAATTACACTGTTTAAATTCGAATTTAATATTTAATTTAATTCCAGGAATTTCAGAAAATGGTTTAAAACTTTGAAAAATCATAGAAAATAAACCGTAGCTCGGATGAAAAAGTTTTCTACATGAAAGTTGATCAGAAAAACGAGACGAATCCGAATATGCCCTACATGTATCTGTCAGATGCCCACAACACTGCAAACATGGAACCTTCCACTCCGGTTCATCTGTTTGACAGAGGCCTATAGCCGGGAAAATATTCCCAGATATTTTCCCGCTCCGTCTGCAACGTGTAGTGCTGCATTAGGTCACCCCTAGCACAGCGTACTGCCATGCCATGCATCTGTGTTGCATTGTTTGCTTTTATTTATTGTTTCTTCCCCCTCTTCTCTCCGGTAGACCCTGAGACCGACGCTGCTGCCGAGTACGACTACGCCCCTGACGACCAGACCTTTTCAGCAGAGCTTCCAGGCAAGCAAACCCCCCTTGATCATTCCTATATCGCCTATTCTTTCTCTCTTGTGCTTGCATTAGATTTTGCTACTGTGTTCGATAGCTCCTATTCTGATGCATAGCCTGTTTTTGTAACCTGCTGTTGTTACTTTACCTGTCATCCTAAACTGCTTAGAATAGGTTGGTTAGTGATCCATCTGTGGCCCCTCATCCTTGTCCCTGTTGCCCTGCTTTGTTACCAGTGCCTCGATCATTGTGATCGATGTGCAGAGACCGACACATCACCGCACACCCCCTTAGTTGTACGACTCTGCAGGGCTACTATCGAGTGCCGAGGGTGATACCTCGTACTGCACTCCTGATGATATCTCTGTAGTATAGCACATCGGTGGTGATTGCAGAGGGTGATTCCTCGCTCTCCCCTTCCCGATGATGACTCTGTCGTGCAACCCCTCAAGTGTGGACCATCGAGGGTGATTCCTCCTGGTTCTCCTTGACGGATTACATCGAGTAGGATTCCAACGAGGGTGATTCCTCGGATTCCCCCTTGATGTGATGAACACACAGATACCTTCACTTTTACTTCAGTACCTTGTTGGAGGCGGGTCGACCCCGAGGGGTACCCGCGAGAAATGTGGAGTCGGGTTGACCGTGAGGGTACCCGCGAGATAATTACGTGGCACGGCCGGGCATTCCTGGCCCTTGCTGTAAGTCCACGAGACGGGGCGACGGGACCACAGATCGTGGATCACTGATTGTCACCGCGAGTTCCCAACACACTAATGGGTTAGGATATGTGATCTGAGTAGGCCTCTGGCCTTTTCGCACTAACCACCACACGGGAATAAGTATGGGCACTCGGCGTCGTACGATTCTTCCAAAAGCTCTCAGACGTCAGCAATTGAGTGGCGCGCGCCGGGTTGGACTGGGAAAGCCTGCGCTTGTATTAAGGGGCTAGGTCTGCTCTCGGCCGCGTTCGCAATGCGCAGGAGTGCAAAGGACGACTGGCCCATGACTCCTTCGCACTTAGGAGTTAGACCGGCGTGCTGGCCTCTCTGTTGAGCCTAGGTAAGATTACGGTGTGTCGATCAGCCGAGGCCGGGCATGACCCGATAAAAGTGTGTCCGGCCAGAGTTAATCGAGCGTGTTGGGTAAGTTGGTGCACCCCTGCAGGGAAGTATATCTATTCGAATAGCCGTGTCCACGGTAACGGACGCTCAGAGAGTATCCCGATCTACTACAACTAGAACTGGATACTTGTGTTACTAAACTGATATGTGGCTCCGGGATCGCTTTCTCGTAGGGAGTCGAGGAAGGATCTCTGGGCGTTGCTGCTACTTACTTACTACTTTATATTATGCTAATCTACACTCTTCTAATGCTGTAAGATGCTGCAAGTTGCTAGTCTTCGATAGGCTAGGCCTTCCCCCTCTATTCTGGCATTTCTGCAGTCTAGTCCACAGATACAGCCCCTTCACTTGAAACCAATGCATAAATAGAATAGTTCTGATGTAAGTCTTGCGAGTACTTTGGATGAGTACTCACAGTTGCTTTGCTTCCCTTTTCCCCCATACCCGATTGCTGCGATCAGATGTCAGAGCTCAGGAGCCAGGAGATCCCGCCGCCGACGACTACTACTACCCTACCGATGGAGCCTACTACTACGTGGAGACCGACGACCAGGAGTAGTTTCGGAGGCTCCCAGGCAGGAGGCCTGCGCCTTTCGATCTAGTTATCGTTGTTTTGCTCATCCTTCTTAAGGCAAACTTGTTTCCTTTATGTCTGTACTCAGATGTTATTGCTGCTTCCGCTAACGCTTGTACGCGAGCTTATGTATTCGAGCCCTCGAGGCCCCTGGCTTGTAATATAAAGCTGGTATGACTTTTATTTGTGTTTAGAGTTGTGTTGTGATACCTTCCCGTGAGTCCTTAGGCTTGATCGTGTGCATTTGCGTGTATGATTAGTGCACGATTAAGTCGGGGGCGTCACAAGTTGGTATCAGAGCCGACTGCCTGTAGGAACCCCCTTTCCAACTCCTTGGCCGAAGTTGAGTCTAGCCTTTGAAAAACTGTTTTACTAACATGGATGTGTGGCTTACGGGCCTACGTCGCCAATGGGTGGTATTAGGATCTTTTATTCCTCTTCCTTACTCTGGGACTCTGATCTCTCTTCTATTCGGGTTAAAGATTTTACTAACTCTGACATTAGGTTCTCGTGTTCACATTCACCTGGAGAGCTGGATTACCTGCAAACATTCCTTTCAAAGTTATCTTATGCTTCTCACACTGTCTCATGGCATCTTGCACTCCCTTGTTTCAGATGCGTCCCGCAAGACAGCTCGTACGCCACACTATGGTTGTTGATGCGACTGGGTTCCCTGCTATCCTGGTCGACCTCTTGACCCGGCTGGGATATCGCTGGTACCCCGAGTACACAGTTTACGAGGATTACCGCGAGTTCAACCAGGAGCAGTACCACGCTGTGGTTCGTATCTTTGATCGGGAGAACAACTCCATCACTGAGCTGCACACCTTCCATGGTGTTGGAGTGACTGTTGATATGGCCGTCCATGATGTTGCCTATACTGCTACTGCCCGTCTCCATGGAGAGCACAGTCGCTTGGAGGAGACTGCTTTCAGATATATCCCATATGCCCCCGCTGGGGATGAGAGTGGATATTACACTGCTGTCTGTACCCCTTACGTGCCACGTCGTTATGACCCGCAGGTTTTGGTACAGTACACTCAGGCTCTGGATCGCACTGCCCGAGCTCTTGCTGTTGAGTTGTACACCACTCGTGCTCGTCTTTACGACGCTCTGACACAGTTGCTGCCAGCAGTCAGTGCGAGGATACATCCAGAGTACATTCTTTACCCGTGCAGAACGGAGATGCCACCAGGTCTTGAGTGGCCTGCTGTAGGAGGTTGTACTCCTCCATGTGGTCCTCTTCTTCCAGTCCGGGACCAGGTTCTGCACCAGAGTGTTCACGGAGCACAGGATCCTTATATCGAGGGTACCCTGCGTCGTCACCTGTAGCTGCCTGGCTTCAGTGGTTTTCTCCGACGTTGATGTAGCTATCGCTATGTCCCGTTGTTGTATCCCTCCACCGCGTGCCTGCGTGCCGCCTAGTGTGTCTAGCTTTCCTTTCCGTTGTTGTAACGCTGGCTTGTAACTGAATCTATGTATGGATCTGTATGTCATGTTTGACTATGTTGATGTATCTATTGCACTTCCTTTTGTTGTGCGTGTTACTTCATGAATGATTCCATACAACTGAAATGCTCGTTGCTAAACTACCCCCTGTTGAATTTTAGCAGGATGGTTAGACCCGCAGGTCGTGGCCGTGGTGCCAACAATCCACCACCGCCCGACTATATGGCTGGAATGATGCAGCAGTTTGAACTGAACCGCCAATTCATACAAGGGATTATGGATCAGTTTCCCCGTCCGAATGCCAACCAGCAGCCAGCCTCAATCACTTTGCAAGAGTTTGTGTGCCTCAATCCAACCGTCTTCCGCAACTCAGTGCAGCCGCTTGATGCTGATGACTGGCTCCGTGACATCACTTAGGAGATGGAGTCTGCTAATGTTGCCCCTGCCAGCTATGTTACCTTTGCATCCTACTTCCTGAAGGGTCCTGCGGCTCAATGGTGGGACAGTCACAGGCATACCCTAGCTGCTGGAACCATCATCACTTGGGTGGAGTTCTAAGCTGCCTTCCATGCCCGTTACATTCCGCAAGGAGTTATGGACCGGAAGAAGCGTGATTTCCGCAACCTTAGCCATGGCGGCAAGACTGTGGAAGTTTATCAGCGGGAGTTTCTTGAACTATCCAGCTATGCTGAAGAGGATATTGCTGCTGATGCCCGCAGGCAGGAAAAGTTCCGTGAAGGGCTCAACCCAGATATCAAGCTCGCACTGCTTGTCCAAGACTTTGCCGACTTCGCCACCTTGGTGAACAAGGCTATACAGGTTGAGACTGGTCTGAAGGATCACAAGGACGCGCTCAAGCGCACCCGTGAAGTGGGCTCATCTTCGGGCTCGTCTTCCCAGAAGCGTCGTATCTGGATTCCTCACAGCATGTACCGCCCGACTGTTCCTGCTCCAAGGCCGTCGTATGCTGCAGCTCGTCTGCCTCCTCCACCTCTGAGGCAGCCAAGACCTCAAGCTCCACTACTTAGAGCTGCTGCTCTCCGTCCCGAAGACGGGCTCTGCTTCAAGTGTGGCCGTCCAGGTCACCGTTCCAGAGACTGCACTCAGAACCAGAATCAGATTGCACTTCCCCCTGCTGGCCGAGGAAATGGCCGTGGCAACAACCAGCCCCGCAACAACAATGCTAGACCTTCTTATGGTCATGGTCAAGCTTATCATGTTGATCTGAATGAAGCTCAAGATCAACCTGCTACTGTGCTAGGTACTCTTCTCGTTAATTCAGTACCCGCTACTGTTTTCTTTGATTCAGGAGCATCGCATTCATTCATGTCAGAAGCTTTTGCATACATGCATGACACTAAATGTGAGCAGTTGCACAATCCGTTAATGGTAAACACTCTCGCGGGCCAATGCCAAACCTCTATGTTCAGCCCCAATGTTAACATCGAAATTGAAGGGTTAGAGTTCCATGCCTTTCCTATTATTTTGAAGTTTTCCAACATTGACCTCATTCTGGGAATGGATTGGTTGAAGGCTCATACCGCCTTAATCAATTGTGCCACCAAAGTCGTACAACTCCTACACCCATCGGATGAGTTAGTAAACTACCATGCTCATCTCGTTCAAAATGCCGAAGCCCAGATATATTCCCTGAATGCTTTGAACGCTTCTCTTCTTGAGGGAATCGAAAACATTCCAGTCGTTCGCGACTTCCAAGATGTATTTCCAGAATAACTTCCAGGAGTACCCCCTGTTAGAGCTGTCGAGTTTGTCATCGACTTGAAACCAGGCACTACTCCTATTGCGAAGCGTTCTTATAAGATGCCGCCGCATGAACTTCTTGAGCTTAAGGAGGAAATCGATAAATCACTCCGCAAGGGTTTCATTCGCCCAAGTTCCTCTTCCTGGGGAGCACCTTCTCTCTTTGTCAAGAAGAAAGATGGTACGAACCGGTTGGTCCAAGATTACCGACCTATTAACCAAGCCACCATTCAGAACAAGTATCCGCTTCCGCGGATCAATGATCTGTATGATCAACTTGCTGGATCTTCAGTATTCTCTAAACTCGACTTGAGGTTGGGTTATCATCAGATCCGCGTCCGCGAAGAGGATATTCCGAAGACCGCTTTCGTTACTCGCTATGGCTCTTATGAGTACACCGTCATGTCATTTGACTTAACTAATGCTCTAGCAACGTTCTCTCGCTTGATGAATTATATCTTCATGGATTACCTCGACAAGTTCATCGTGGTTTATCTGGATGATATCTTGGTATTTTCCAAGAATAAGGAAGAACATGCTGAACACCTTCGTCTTGTGCTGGAAAAGCTTCGAGAACATCAGCTGTATGCCAAGTATTCCAAGTGTGAATTCTGGTTATCTGAAGTGACCTACCTTGGCCATGTGATATCCAAAGATGGTATTGCTGTTAACCCAGAACGAGTTCAGGCTATTCTTGACTGGACTCCTCCGAAGAATGTCAAGCAAGTAAGGAGTTTTCTCGGACTCGCAAGCTATTGCCGCCGTTTTGTCGAGAACTTTTCCAAGATTGCCAAGCCTTTGACTAATCTGCTTCACAAGGGCGTTAAGTTTGAGTGGACAAACAAATGTCAGGAAAGTTTCCAAACACTTAAGGACAAGATGACCTCTGCTCCAGTGCTTGCTCCTTCGGATTCTCGCAAGGAATTCGTCATTTATTGCGACGCCTCTCGCCAAGGATTAGGCTGTGTCCTAATGCAAGAGCGCAAGGTGATTGCTTATGCCTCACGACAGTTGCGTCCTCATGATGAGAACTACCCAGTTCATGACCTCGAACTTGCTGCGGTTATATATGCACTGAAGTTGTGGCGACATTACCTCCTCGGTAATCGATGTGAGATATACACGGATCATCAAAGTCTGAAGTACTTGTTTACTCAGCCGGATCTCAATCTCCGTCAACAACGATGGTTGGAAACAATTACAGACTATGACTACGGTATATCTTATACCCCTGGCAAAGCTAATGTGATGGCCGATGCCTTGAGCCGCAAGTCCTATTGTAACAACCTCATGGTTCAGCGAGCTCAACCTCATCTTTATGAAGAACTTGGCAAGTTGAACCTTCATATCGTTCCACGGGGTTCTCTTAATACCCTAGTTCTGCAGCCGAATCTTGAGAAAACTATTAAGTCTGCGCAAGCAAAAGATGCTGAAGTTGATCAGATGAAAAGAGACCTTGACCTTGAAAAGTCCAGAGATTTCTCGCTTGCTGAAGATGGAACCTTATACTTCAGGGATCGCATTGTAGTACCTCGGTTTGAGGCTTATGACCGACAAAGTTATGAAGGAGGCTCATGATACACCACTGTCTATTCATCCGGGTAGTACCAAGATGTATCGCGACCTCCGTCAAAGGTACTGGTGGTCTAAAATGAAGCAAGACATTGCTCGCTATGTTGCCGAATGTGACGTTTGCCGTCGCGTCAAAGCAGAACATCAGAAGCCTGCTGGAATTCTGCAACCGCTCCCTATCCCTGAGTGGAAATGGGATAAGGTTCAGATGGATCTTATCACTGGCCTTCCCAGATCACAAAAGGGTCATGTTGCAATTCTTGTCGTCATCGATCAACTCTCCAAAGTTGCGCATTTTCTGCCAGTCAAGGAGACGATCACTGCTAGTCAGTTAGCAGATTTGTACATCTCCAGAATTGTATCACTCCACGGTATTCCCAAGGAGATCAGTTCAGACCGTGGCAGCCTCTTCACCTCTAAGTTCTGGGCAAGTTTCCAAGAAGCTATGGGAACTCATATAACCTGGAGCTCAGCTTATCACCCCCAGTCCCAAGGCCAAGTTGAACGAGTTAATCAAGTGCTTGAGGATATGCTGCGTGCTTGTGTCATTTCATTTGGCAAGAAGTGGGAGGAATCTCTCCCGTATGCTGAATTCTCGTACAACAACAGCTAGCAAGCTAGCTTGAAGATGTCCCCCTTCGAGGTACTATATGGATGTAAGTGCCGAACCCCTCTGAATTGGTCAGAAACTGGGGAACGGCCGCTCATTGGTCCGGATATTATCCAACAAGCTGAAGAGCAAGTCCGTATTGTCCGGGAAAATCTCAAGGCGGCCCAATCCCACCAGAAGAGCAATTATGATCGTAAACACGGGGGATCGATCTACCAACCTGGTGAGCAAGCTTATCTGCGTGTCACTCCTATGAAGGGCACTCATCGCTTTGGAATCAAGGGCAAGTTGGCTCCTCGCTACATTGGACCCTTCCGCATTCTCGCCAGACGTGGTCAGGTGGCATATAAATTGGAATTGCCCCCACAGTTCTCTCACCTCCACGATGTCTTCCATGTGTCGCAACTTCGTCGTTGCTTCAAGGATCCGCACCGTGCAGTGGATCATGAGATGCTCGAATTGCAAGATGATCTCTCTTATAAAGAGCATCCGATCCGCATCCTAGATCAAGCTGAACGTCGGACCCGTCAGAAGGCAATCAAGTTCCTTAAAGTGCAGTGGTCGAATCATACTGAAGATGAAGCCACTTGGGAATGCGAGGAACGTCTTCGCGAAGAATACCCCGATCTTTTCCCTTCTACCTCCTGAATTCTCGGGACGAGAATTTCTTTTAGAGGAGGAGATTTGTAACACCCCCTGTAATTAAGCACAGTGATCATCTGTTAATCATGCCAAGTCATCATCAATTACAATGCTTGATCACAGTGGAATCATATCTCATTTCAAATTCCAACTCAAATTGAAATTCAAATATGAGGTGAAAATAAAAGTAGTTCAAATTTGGAAACTAAATAGTTCATAACTTTGGAAATATTCCATAACTATTTATGTTCAGGAAAACAACATCACCTAAATTCCCTAGATGACTCTAACATCAAGAAAACAGGGCCAACAGCACCATTTGGACTCTTTTAAATTCAATACAAAATTCAAATGAAATTATATTGCCTCCAAACTTTTTGTGGCAGTGCAGTTTATTGCAAGGTATTTAATGTGGCAAGTGGCATATTTTTTCAAAAGTCATTTGGTGGTTGAACTAAATGCAAAACCCTTTCTGTAAAAAAAAAGAAAACAGAAAAGAAAACAGAAAAACCTAAACTCTACTGTACCTGGGCCTAAGTCAAACAGGGAGGCCCAGCCCACTCCCCCGCTCGTCTTCCTCCTCCTGTTCATCCCCGCGCTGCTGTCGCCGCGCGCGCTCGCCGTGCGAGCCCCCCCTCTCCTCCGCTCGACAGCGAGCTGCTACAGAGCTCATGGAGGGGGATAAGGACCCCTCCTCATCCCCCTGGCAAACCCTAGCGCCCCTCCTTCCCCTCCCTCGCTCTCTCCCACTTCGCCCGAGCGCCGCCATGACCGGCCGGTCGTAGACCACGCGGCCACCGAGCTCTTCTCGCCGCCCCTGCGTGTCCAGTATCATCGCCGTCCTCGACCACGTCGTTTGCACCTCACCATTGGAGCTGGGGAGTACCACCGCGTCGGGATCGAGTCATCGTCCATCTCGGATCCGCCGTCGATCTCCTCCAACTCCGGCCACCCTCTGCGCTCCTAAACACCTCGATGGGCCTCCTTGTGCCTACACGGTGAGCGCTGATACGTTTCCAACGTATCTATAATTTATGAAGTATTCATGCCATATTTATTATAGTTTTGTATGATTTTGGTGCACTTTTATATGGCTTTTATATGATTTTCATGGACTAACATATTGACCTAGTGCCCAATGCCAGTTGCTGTTTTCTGCTTGTTTTTGGTTTTCCAGAAAATCCATACCAAATGAAGTCCAAATGCAGCGAAACTTTTTGACGATTTTTTCTGGAACATAAGAGACACTAGAAGCTTCGGGAGGTGGCCAGAAGAACCACAGGGGCCCCACGAGCCACCAGGGCGCGCCACCCCCCCAGGCGCGCCCTGGTGCCTCGTGGCCCCCCTGTGGCCCCTCTTCGCGTGATTCCAACGCCAAAAAATCAAATATATTCAGAAACCCCCGAAAGTTAACCTAGATGAGTTTTTACGCCGCCGCAAGCCTCTGTACCTCCATGATCTCATCTACAGCCCTTTTCTGGCACCCTGCCGGAGGGGGGAAAGCATCACCGAAGGCCATCTTCATCATCCCGGTGGTCTCCATGACGAGGAGGGAGTAGTTCACCCTCGGGGCTGAGGGTTTGTACCAGTAGCTATGTGTTTGATCTCTCTCTCTCTCTCGTGTTCTTGAGATGGCACGATCTTGATGTATCGCGAGCTTTGTTGATATAGATGAATCATATGGAGTTTTCCCCTCTCTATCTTCTTGTGATGAATTGAGTTTTCCCTTTGAAGTTTTTTTATCGGATTGAGTCTTTAAGGATTTGAGAACACTTGATGTATGTCTTGCATATGGATATCTGTGGTGACAATGGGATATTCACTTGAGTCACTTGATGTATGTTTTGGTGATCAACTTGCGGGTTTCGTGACCTTGGGGATTTATGCATAAGAGTTGGCACACGTTTTCGTCTTGACTTTCCGGTAGAAACTTTGGGGCACTCTTTGAAGTTCTTTGTGTTGGTTTGAATAGATGAATCTGAGATTGTGTGATGCATATCGTATAATCAAACCCGTGGGTACTCGTGGTGACATTGGAGTGCCTAGGTGATATTAGGGTTTTGGTTGATGTGTATCTTAAGGTGTTATTCTAGTACGAACTCTAGGGCTGTTTGTGACAATTAATGGGGATGGCTCATAAGATTGATCGGGAAGGATAACTTTGAGGTGGTTTCGTACCCTACAACAATTTCTTCGTTTGTTCTCCGCTATTTGTGACTTTGGAGTGAACTATTTGTCGCACGTGCGGGATCTACATATGATTCAACTATGTCAACAATGTTGGGAGATTGCACTAGTGAAAGTATGAACCCTAGGCCTTGTTTTTAAGCATTGCAATATCATTTGTGCTCACTTTTGTTACTTGCTACCTTGCTATTTTTATATTTTCAGATTACAAAAACCTATATCTACTATCCATACTACACTCTTATCACCATCTCTTCGTCGAACTAGTGCACCTATACAATTTACCATTGTATTGGGTGTGTTGGGGACACAAGAGATTTCTTGTATTTGGTTGCAGGGTTGTTTGAGAGATACCATCTTCAACCTATGCCTCCCACGGATTGATAAACCTTAGGTCATCCACTTGAGGGAAAATTGCTACTGTCCTACAAAACTCTGCGCTTGGAGGCCCAACACGAGTCTACAAGAATACGTTGTGTAGTAGACATCAAGCTCTTTTCTGGCGCCATTGCCGGGGAGGTTAGTGCTTGAAGGTATATCCTTAGATCTTGCAATAGAATCTTTTAGTTTCTTGTTTTATCACTAGTTTGGTTTATAAAAGAAAACTACAAAAAAAATGGAATTGAGGTTACCTCATATTATTCATCTTTATCATGTCTTTCTTGAAAATGATGGATCGGAAAATTGTGCTCAGTTGATAGAAGAAGAATTCAATAAAATGTTTGGCATAAAATCTTTGAATGATGAGCATGATTTCAATGTTGCTAGTATGAATTCTTTGAATATCCATGATGCTAATGATATGCGAATCCATAAGCTTGGGGATGCTATATTTGATGAAGATGATATTTTTAGTCCCCCAAGTTTTGATGAGAAAATTTATTATGATGATAGCATGCCTCCTATTTATGATGATTATATTGATGAAAGTGGATTTGGAGAGGTCACAACTTTATTTAATGATGAATCCACTATTTTGGAAGAGGTTTCAATTGATTATGACAACAAAGTTGCTATCTATGATGATTATTGTGATGACATGTATGCTATAAAGAATAATGATAACCATGAAACTTGTCATCATAATTTTAATTTTCAATTGGATTATGCCAACCAAGTATCTCATGATAGTTATTTTGTTGAGTTTGCTCCCACTACTATTGATTAGAATAAAATTGCTTATGTGGAGAGTAATAAAATTTCTATGCTTGTGGATCATGAAAAGAATGCTTTATGTGATAGTTATATTGTTGAATTCATTCATGAGGCTACTGAAAATTATTATGAGAGAGGAGCATATGCTTTTACATATCTCAAAAATATCAAGTTTCCTCTCTATGTGTTGAAAGTTTTGAAGTTATGCTTGTTTTGCCTTCCTATGCTAGTTGATTCTTGCTCCCATAAACTATTTGCTCACAAAATCCCTATGCATAGGAAGTGGGTTAGGCTTAAATGTGCTAGTAATATGCTTCATGATGCTCTCTTTGTGTTTCAATTCTTTACTTTTATGTGAGCATCATTGAAATCATCATGCCTAGCTAAAAAGGCATTAAAGAAAAGCGCTTGTTGGGAGACAACCCAATATGTATCCTTTCTGTTTTAGTGTGTTCACATGATTAAGATACTGTAGTAATCATGTTTTATATGTTTTCTTTCAATAAAGTGCCAAGTAAAACCTTTGGGATAGTGTGGATACGTGTTGATTCGATTCTGTGCAAAAAACATAAACTTTTGCCTCCAGTGTTTAATTTCCCAGATTTTACTGGAGCATCAAAAAATTCTGAAATTTTTACACAGTATTTATATGCAAATTTTTGACGTTTTCCTAATTTTTCAGAATTTTTAGAGTTCCAGAACAATGGTAGTTGCTCAGATCATTACAGACTGTTCTGTTTTTGACAGATTCTGTTTTCAATGCATAGTTTGCTTGTTTTATTGTTTCCATAGCTTATATTATGAGATATAAATTCTGGAAATGATAGAATATAGTAGGCATTATATGGTAACAATTGTGAATCTTGTCTTGGACAGTACCTAAGTGATGGTTTATTCTTTATCATACTAACCGTTCTCACGAAGTTTCGTTAAGTTTTGTGTGATTGAAGTTTTCAAGCTTTGGGTGAGATGACGATGGATGAAGGAATAAGGAGTGGCAAGAACCTAATCTTGGGGATGCCCAAGGAACCCCAAGGTAATATTCAAGGAAGACCCAAGCGTCTAAGCTTGGGGATGCCCCGGAAGGCATCCCCTCTTTCGTCTTAATCCATCGGTAACCTTACTCGGAGCTATATTTTTATTCGTCACATGATATGTGTTTTGCTTGGAGCATCATTTTATTTTGTTTGTGTTCGCTTGCTGTTACTTAGAGTCATGTTTTGTATCTTTTATTTCAATAAAAATGTCAAGTATAGTCTTTACCATGCTTATTTTGCAAGTTCATGAGTTGCTGTTTCAAAACAGAAAGTTTGCTGTTATTGCCCAGAAATGTCAGAATGTGATAAAATCTTGAAATTTTGACACAGTCAACTTTGATAAATTATTTCCAGTGTGGTAAATTTTCAGAATTTTTTGAGTTATCTAAGTATGGATTCTTAATTATCCTTACAGACTGTCCTGTTTAGGCAGATTGCTGTTATGTTTGCATTGTTTGCATATGTTGGCTTGTTTAATGATTCTATTTGAGGATAGGAGTATTAAATATGCAGAGGCATTTAGTATTCAATGTTTAATTATAATTTTAGTGATTTTCTACAGTAGAGAATGTTGAGGTTTTGAGTGGATTTATAGTAACATATCTCACAAGTTCTTGTCAAGTTTTGTGTGGATGAAGTTTTTCAAACTTAGGGAAACTATTATATGAGAAGAATTAACGAGACACAAGAGTTCAAGCTTGGGGATGCCCAAGGCTGCCCAAGTTAATATTCCAAGAAGTATCAAGCATTCAAGCTTGGGGATGCCCCGGTAGGCATCCCATCACTTTTCTTCATCAACTATCGGTTAGTCTCGATTGAACCCAAGTTTTTACTCGTTCAGATAATGTGTGCTATACTTGGTTGTGTTTTTGTTTTGCTTGCTGTTTGAATAAAATATCAAGATCTGAAACTTTTTAAATAAGAGAGACTCCTCACATAGCTACTTAATTGTTTCACTACTCATTGATCTCCGCTTATATATTTTGGAGTAGTTTGTCATTAATTCTCATGCTTCACTTATATCTTTTTGAGAGTTAATAATAGTAATGGTAATTTGCACAAGATATGAATTCGGTCCCAAGATGATGAATATTCGAGAGGGATATAATAAAAACTTTCATATAGATCATTGGATATGATAAGTGTGATTCCTTGCAATGAAAATAATGAAAGAGATCATATGCTAATCTTATGGAAAGTAATGACATTACATAAAGAAAAGTATAAGTGGTAAAATTTATTGCAGGATAACAAGCATAGCATTAGTCAATGATGCAATTCATGAAAAAGTTAATAAGGGAAGAGAAGATTCACATGCAAATATACTATCTTGGACATCTTTTATGATTGCGGGCCCCCATTAAGTATTTTATGTCAAAGTGTTGACGCTAGACAAGGAAGACAACGTAATGAATTATGTTTGTTCATATTCACATAGAAGTTATATTGTTATAGATCCTCCAACATGTGGTGCTTGCCCAATATCTTTGCTAGCCAAAAATCCGCACCAAGTAGAGATACTACTTGTGCATCCAAAAACCCTTAAACCCAGTTTCTTGCCATGAGTGTCCACCATATCTACCTATGGATTGAATAAGATCCTTCAAGTAAGTTGTCATCGGTGCAAAAAGCAATAAAAATTGCCTCTAAATATGTTTGAACTTTTATTGTAAGGGAAATAAGCGTTGTACGAACTTGTGATGGTAAAGAAATAAAAGCAACGGACTGCATAATAAAGGTTGCTATCACAAGGGGCAATATAACGTGACGTTCCTTTGCATTAAGGGCTTGTGCATCCAACAAAAAAAAAGCGCCTGACAACCTCTGCTTCCCTCTGCAAAGGGCCTATCCTTTACTTTTATGTATTTACTTTTTATGCAAGAGTCAATAGTGTTCTCCTCTACTTCCTTTTTATTTTTCTCTTTTGCAAGCATCATGTGGTGGGGAAAGATCTAGGCACATATATCCAGTTGGATATGAGTGATCGTGAGTTATTATTGTTGACGTCACCCTTGAGGCGAATAAGTTGGGAGGCGAAATCACAAGCCCCTATCTTTCAATGTGTCTGGCTGAAACTTTTGCTCCATATATATGTCGTGAGTGTTAGCAATCATAGAAGACTAAATGATGGTTGAGTATGTGGACTTGCTAAAAAGCTCCTACACGAGACCCTTCGTAAAAATATGATGAATTGCAATTGCATTGTTGACTAGAATAGTTTGTTAGTTTCCAAGAAAGTTTATGCTTTATACTTCATTGTTGTGATGAATTGTTACTTGCTCATGAGAAGTTTTATGATAACAAATATTGCTGTTATAATAATGATCTTGCTTTGAATCATTCAAGTCCAATGTCCATGCAACAAAAGAAAAGATTATATGATGATTATGATAGGTAGCATTCCACATAAAAAATTCTGTTTTTAATTGCTACTTTATCATGATGACTTCTATGAGAAAAAGTTGCTGTTATGATGCTAGGAAAAGTGATTGAAATTATCATTGATCAAACTTTTGCACTATGCTAGCATTCAAACTTCATAAATTATTTCTTTTATCATTTACCTACTCGAGGATGAGCAGGAATTAAGCTTGGGGATGCTGATACGTCTCCAACGTATCAATA
Source organism: Elymus sibiricus (assembly GCA_039707655.1). Taxonomy (NCBI): domain Eukaryota; kingdom Viridiplantae; phylum Streptophyta; class Magnoliopsida; order Poales; family Poaceae; genus Elymus; species Elymus sibiricus. The sequence continues at coordinate 339,464,004 of CM077666.1, read as the reverse complement.
ATTTATGAAGTATTCATGCCATATTTATTATAGTTTTGTATGATTTTGGTGCACTTTTATATGGCTTTTATATGATTTTCATGGACTAACATATGCCCAGTGCCAGTTGTTGTTTTGTGCTTGTTTTTGGTTTTCCAGAAAATCCATACCAAATGAAGTCCAAATGCAGCGAAACTTTTTGACGATTTTTTCTATAACATAAGAGACACTAGAAGCTTCGGGACGTGGCCAGAAGACCCACAGGGGCCCCAGGAGCCACCAGGGCACGCCACCCTCCCAGGCGCGCCCTGGTTCCTCGTGGGCCCCCTGTGGCCCCTCTTCGCGTGATTCCAACGCTAAAAAATCATATATATTCAGAAACCCCCGAAAGTTAACCTAGATGAGTTTTTACGCCGCCGCAAGCCTCTGTACCTCCACGATCTCATCTACAGCCCTTTTCCGGCACCCTGCCGGAGGGGGGAAAGCATCACCGGAGGCCATCTTCATCGTCTCGGCGGTCTCCATGACGAGGAGGGAGTAGTTCACCCTCGGGGCTGAGGGTTTGTACCAGTAGCTATGTGTTTGATCTCTCTCTCTCGGGTTCTTGAGATGGCACGATCTTGATGTATCGCGAGCTTTGTTGATATAGATGAATCATATGGAGTTTTCCCCTCTCTATCTTCTTGTGATGAATTGAGTTTTCCCTTTGAAGTTTTCTTATCGGATTGAGTCTTTAAGGATTTGAGAACACTTGATGTATGTCTTGCATATGGATATCTGTGGTGACAATGGGATATTCACTTGAGTCACTTGATGTATGTTTTGGTGATCAACTTGCGGGTTCTGTGACCTTGGGGATTTATGCATAAGGGTTGGCACACGTTTTCGTCTTGACTTTCCGGTAGAAACTTTGGGGCACTCTTTGAAGTTCTTTGTGTTGGTTTGAATAGATGAATCTGAGATTGTGTGATGCATATCGTATAATCAAACCCGTGGGTACTCGTGGTGACATTAGGGTTTTGGTTGATGTGTATCTTAAGGTGTTATTCTAGTACGAACTCTAGGACTGTCCGTGACAATTAATGGGGATGGCTCATAAGATTGATCGGGAAGGATAACTTTGAGGTGGTTTCGTACCCTACAACAATTTCTTCGTTTGTTCTTCGCTATTTGTGACTTTGAAGTGAACTCTTTGTCGCACGTGAGGGATCTACATATGATTCAACTATGTCAACAATGTTGGGAGATTGCACTAGTGAAAGTATGAACCCTAGGCCTTGTTTTTAAGCATTGCAATATCGTTTGTGCTCACTTTTGTTACTTGCTACCTTGCTGTTTTTATATTTTCAGATTACAAAAACCTATGTCTACTATCCATACTACACTCTTATCACCATCTCTTCGTCGAACTAGTGCACCTATACAATTTACCATTGTATTGGGTGTGTTGGGGACACAAGAGATTTCTTGTATTTGGTTGCAGGGTTGTTTGAGAGATACCATCTTCAACCTACGCCTCCCACGGATTGATAAACCTTAGGTCATCCACTTGAGAGAAAATTGCTACTGTCCTACAAAACTCTGCGCTTGGAGGCCCAACACGAGTCTACAAGAATAAGTTGTGTAGTAGATATCAAGCACTGCACGTCCTCCCTCTGCCTCCCTCTCATTTTTTCTGCGTCTAGCCCGACCGCCAAGGATGGCCGAGCCCAGCTCCGCCGTGCGGCTCGCCGGCGTTGCTCCCGTCGTTGTCATGGCCATCCGAGCACGCCGTTGTGCTCGGGGCACTCCAGTAGTGTGGCCTGGCCCCTCACAACGCTCGCGCGCGCTAGTTTGTCGTTTCCACGAAGCTCCCGAGAGCACCGCCGCCTGCCGTCGTCGTAGCGCTCAGCTCCGGCCACCTCAGCCGGCGAAACCACCACGGTTGGACGCGGCTTGGTCCCAGCTTTCGAACGAGCCCTCCCGTGCATCGAACGGCCGCCCGTAGCGGTTTTCCGGCCAACTCCAGTGCGGATCCGCCGCGGGGATGGTCGCCGGCGCAACTCCGGCGCCGCCGGCTGACCTGGCCGCCACGTGGCCTCCCCTGGGCCGCTGACAGTGGGCCTAGTGGGTCCCGTTGGTTGGGTTGACTAGGTCAACCCTGCTGACTGGGCGGCCTGGTCCACGGACAGGTGCCCCCCACTTAATTAAAACATTTTTGTAAATAAATAAACTGCTAATTAATCTGTTAATTAAACAGTCACTGACAGTGGGTCCCACTAGCTAATTAGATTAATCAGTTAATTTAATCCACTGTTTAAATATCTAGTCTATGACAGAGGGGTCCCACATGTCAGTTTGACCAGTCAATGGTCAAAGTTGACTGCTGACTGGACTTTGACTGGCCCCACCTGTCATACACAGTGGCTAGCTGCTGCTGTATATAAAAAGTAATTACATTGTTTAAATTCGAATTTAATATTTAATTTAATTCCAGGAATTTCAGAAAAATGGTTTAAAACTTTGAAAAATCATAGAAAATAAGCTGTAGCTCGGATGAAAAAGTTTTCTACATGAAAGTTGATCAGAAAAACGAGACGAATCCAAATATGCCCTCCATGTATCTGTCACATGCCCACAACACTGCAAACATGGAACCTTCCCCTCTGGTTCATCTGTCTAACACAGGCCTATACCCGGGAAAATATTCCCAGATATTTTCCCGCTCCGTCTGCAACGTGTAGTGCTGCATTAGGTCACCCCTAGCACAGCGTACTACCATGCCACACATCTGTGTTGCATTGTTTGCTTTTATTTATTGTTTCTTCCCCCTCTTTTCTCCGGTAGACCCCGAGACCGACGTTGCTGCCGAGTACGACTACGCCCCTGACGACCAGACCTTTTCAGCAGAGCTTCCACGCAAGCAAACCCCCCTTGATCATTCCTATATCGCCTATTCCTTCTCTCTTGTGCTTGCATTAGATTTTGCTACTGTGTTCGATAGCTCCTATTCTGATGCATAGCCTATTTTTGTAACCTGCTGTTGTTACTTTACCTGTCATCCTAAACTGCTTAGAATAGGTTGGTTAGTGATCCATCTGTGGCCCCTCATCCTTGTCCCTGTTGCCCCGCTTTGTTACCAGTGCCTCGATCATTGTGATCGATGTGCAGAGACCAACACATCACCGCACACCCCCTTAGTTGTACGACTCTGCAGGGCTACTATCGAGTGCCGAGGGTGATACCACGTACTGCACTCCTGATGATATCTCTGTAGTATAGCACATCGGTGGTGATTGCAGAGGGTGATTCCTCACTCTCCCCTTCCCGATGATGACTCTGTCGTGCAACCCCTCAAGTGTGGACCATCAAGGGTGATTCCTCCTGGTTCTCCTTGACGGATTACATCGAGTAGGATTCCAACGAGGGTGATTCCTCGGATTCCCCCTTGATGTGATGAACACACGGATACCTTCACTTTTACTTCAGTACCTTGTTGGAGGCAGGTCGACCCTGAGGGATACCCGCGAGAAATGTGGAGTCAGGTTGACCGTGAGGGTACCCGCGAGATAATTACGTGGCACGGCCGGGCATTCCTGGCCCTTGCCGTAAGTCCACGAGACGGGGCGACGGGACCACAGATCGTGGATCACTGATTGTCACCGCGAGTTCCCAACACACTAATGGGTTAGGATATGTGATCTGATTAGGCCTCTGGCCTTTTCGCACTAACCACCACGCGGGAATAAGTATGGGCACTCGGCGTCGTACGATTCTTCCGAAAGCTCTCAGACGTCAGCAATTGAGTGGCGCGCACCGGGTTGGACTGGGAAAGCCTGCGCTTGTATTAAGGGGGCTAGGTCTGCTCCCGGCCGCGTTCGCAACGCGCAGGAGTGCAAAGGACGATTGGCCCATGACACCTTCGCACTTAGGAGTTAGACCGGCGTGCTGGCCTCTCTGTTGAGCCTAGGTAGGACTACGGTGCGTCGATCAGCCGAGGCCGGGCATGACCCGATAAAAGTGTGTCCGGCCAGAGTTAATCGAGCGTGTTGGGTAAGTTGGTGCACCCCTGCAGGGAAGTATATCTATTCGAATAGCCGTGTCCACGGTAACGGACACTCACAGAGTATCCCGATGTACTACAAAAAGAACTGGATACTTGTGTTACTAAACTGATATGTGGCTCCGGGATCGCTTTCTCGTAGGGAGTCGAGGAAGGATCTCTAGGCGTTGCTGCTACTTACTTACTACTTTATATTATGCTAATCTACACTCTTCTAATGCTGTAAGATGCTGCAAGTTGCTAGTCTTCGATAGGCTAGGCCTTCCCCATCTATTCTGGCATTTCTGCAGTCTAGTCCACAGATACAGCCCCTTCACTTGAAACCAATGCATAAATAGAATAGTTCTGATGTAAGTCTTGCGAGTACTTTGGATGAGTACTCACGGTTGCTTTGCTTCCCTTTTCCCCCATACCCGATTGCTGCGATCAGATGTCGGAGCCTAGGAGTCAGCTGATCCCGCCGCCGACGACTACTACTACCCTACCGGTGGAGCCTACTACTACGTGGAGACCGACGACCAGTAGTAGTTTCGGAGGCTCCCAGGCAGGAGGCCTGCACCTTTCGATCTAGTTATCGTTGTTTTGCTCAGCCTTCTTAAGGCAAATTTTTTTCTTTATGTCTGTACTCAGATGTTATTGCTGCTTCCGCTAACGCTTGTACGCGAGCTTATGTATTCGAGCCCTCGAGGCCCCTGGCTTGTAATATAAAGCTTGTATGACTTTTATTTATGTTTAGAGTTGTGTTGTGATATCTTCCCGTGAGTTCTTAGGCTTGATCGTGTGCATTTGCGTGTATGATTAGTGCACGATTAAGTCGGGGGCGTCACAGCAATCTGTTACGCCGTTTCCCCCTCTACATTTTTTTCGAAAAGGAGGAGTACCCCGGCCTCTGCATTTCCCCTCTGCACGTGGTTTTAGTTTTTTTTAGGGGTACATGTGGTTTTAATTTGTTTGGCATGTATAACCACCGGTTCATATTTTTTGGGGGGTCGCCCACGGTAAAAAATATTGCAGCGTTGCAAGTGCGTTTCTCGTGCACTGACTGCATGCATGAGTGGGGTAGCAATCATGCTGCAAAGTGCTACTGGCCTTTCTTTATCACATCATTGCAGTCTAGTCATCTTAGCTTCAAGTACTGGTCAATCACTTGTGCCAGCCAAAGATCCTACTGCTGGGATCAGCTGGACATGGGTAGCTCATGTTGCCACCAGCAGCATTGAGGATCCTGTCTGATCAGGTTCGGATCCCTTGCTCTTCATGGTAACTGCATGAGTGTTTCACCGGATGCTCTCGGAACTGTTTGATCAAATTTAACTCCAGCTATGGGATGCAAATTACGTACTCCCTCTGTCCCATAATATAAGACGTTTTTGCAAGCTCTTGCAAAAACGTCTTATATTGTGGGACGGAGAGAGTACAAGCGAGCGAGGGAGCTGAGATTAGATCGATGAGTGGGCGGGTGGACGTGCAATACTAGGTTCATATCCTCTTGGTTTGAATTTAGGGACATTTTTTCATTTATCTGTACCACTATGGAAGGTATGGGTTTGGTGGGATCGATCCAGATGAAATTCATTGTCAGCGCCAGATATTTTGGGACTCAGGCGAAATTCATTGTCAGCATCAAATAATCCGGCAGAATCCAGCCAATCAAATTTCGGCCTGGAGGTTCTCAATTCGAGGCCTGAAAAATGAGACGGTAGCCTGTGCAAAACCGGCCGCAAAAGAAAAGCTGAGCAAAGGCAAAGCTGAAAACTGCCCGAGCAGGTCTGCAGAGTTCGGTATCCGTATCCCTAATGCCTACGTGCGTGTCGTCTTCATAGCCCAGTGCAGCCGAGTTCTCCGGCCGCAGAGGCCGTCAGACTTGATGGTGATTTATACTACCTTAAATGTGCCAATTAGGGTAATCCTTTCGCCCGGCTAGGCTTTTGCGTTGACATGATTATAAAACCAGAAGCTGACTGGGACTTCCCCTTTCGAGGGAATGCAAAAAAGAATTGTATGGATATAAGATAATAAACACGAAGTCATTTTTTATCACCGCCCCTTGTTCTGCTCTGTTTTGAATGGCTGTCATTCACTGGTGAGTGGACTTCGGATAGGCATCACAAACAATTGGTGTTAAGTGTTAAAATATACGAGTATGAAAAAGCTCTTGAACTTGAATTTTGGCTGCTTTGAACTTGAACTAAAACTTGTGTTACTGTTTAATAAAAATGGTTATGTGCATCACAATGACTATTGGATTGTTTTTTTTTTTGTTATTTCAGTTTTTCAAGTAAACCAAATGGTACATAAAAACCCAGCAACTGGCACGATTTGCTGACTGGACATGCTATGCGTATGTACTAAACAAACCACAGTAATTTGCATGATTTAACATGCTATGAATCTACAGAAAACCAACAATTGGCATGATTGAACATATGAGAGACCAACAGTGCTAAATCCAGTCGGTCTGCATTTTCCTACTTAAGCAAAGTAGCTCCAAAAAAGGCGCAGAGATATATTTTTTTTGTTATATTGTTCATCTCCAAAATAATTTTTCTGTTGCTGCATAACAAAGGACACCCAAAGCTTTTGATGAAGGTATGCTCTGGCCGAATTAACATCGCACGAACACAAACTATTCTAGTGCAATTTGGAGTCCTTGTAAACCCCTTCTCATCTGCTAGCTTAAACTAGCTGCATTATGCTGAAGAGCCGGACAAACTAAAGGAGGAACGCCGTGAGAGAGATTAAGGAAAGAAAAGGTAGTGGAAGGAGACGGATGGCCATGGGCGTTTGTTCCACTAATGAGTGGCATTCGGATTAGATTTAGATAATACATGGACCTGCGCGAGCCATGCATGGAGGTTTGGCTGCTAATTAAATTTGTAGCTTCTGTACGTGCGGATTAGGATGGACGACGGTGTAGTGGTTCGGACACTCACGTCGAGCTGCTTTGGTCTCTTTCCTTTTATTTAGGTTCACGTATATGTATATGTGTGCTGTGTGCATGATGATGATAATGTTTTGCTTGCACTAACACGAACTAGCGCATGATGCTAAAGGTCAAAATGAGAGGATTATCTTTGAGGGAAAAATTGGAGGGTGACCATCCTACATTTAGATTTTTTTTTCTTGAAACCATCCTACATTTAGATTATTCTTGTGCGGGAAATAACAAAAATCATGTGTTACAATACAAATGATCAGTGGTGGTCCGGCGGAGCTACGGCTGGGCCAACCCAAGCCCTGGCTCGCCCAGCCCATGCAAAACTCTGTAATGTACACCTACTATTCGGCCATCGAAGAACAACCTGGTAGTAATTTCCTTCAGCTAGGCTCCACCGACCCATCCAGCAATTTGCGTTGACGGAGTCCTGAACTAGGGGGTACTCACCACGTCGTCTCCTGCCCAGGTGGGTCGGGCCGAGGACCCCCATGGCGGTTCACTAATGGGCTTCTTCGGGCAGCCCATAACGTATACAAGGGAGATTCCACAAGACTTGACGCACAAGCCGAAGACTCCTCCCCACCGACGTATCCGACTAGGACTCTTGTTATCCTGGGCATCCGGTACATTATATAAGCCGAGGCCAGGCTAGTCGATAGATCATATTCTAGATCATCAGAATCATACAATCTCGTGGTAGATACATATACTATGTACTATCCCCCATATCAATACAATGAAAATCAGGACGTAGGGTATTATCTCTTCGAGAGAGCCCGAACCTAGGTAAAATCCCGTGTCCATATTACCATCGCTCCAAGACGCCCAGCTTAAGACCCCTACCTCGAGATATGCCGGTTTTAGCACCGACATTGGTGGCCCATACAGGTCCCTGCTGGTAGTCGCCGCGGTACGATGAGAATTCACATCGGCTCCGGCGCGATCTACGCATCAGAACCGAGCTTCATTGTCGACGTCGGCATCTTCGTCGCCGGCTCGACTGGTCACCCCGGCTGGACCGAGGACCGCGCTCCGCGTCGGATCATCAAGATCGGACGGGTTCTTTTCATCCACATCAACTCCGATCTCTATTAAGATCATGTGAGAATCATACATGGAGCTCGGGGCCTCAACGTCAACATTGCCCTCGGGCGATTGTGCAGATTTTTCTGTACAACAGATTCGTGTTCGCTGTCCCCGCCCCCTCGAGCGTTGCTTTGACGATTGCTTCAGAGGAATTGTGCGGAATTGAGTGTAGAACAACCCTGTAAAATTTCATCATGTTCCGATGGAGAAACCTCCGGCAATCTCCGATATACCGGAGCCCTGTCGAATCTGGACGGGAATCTGGACGAGTATAGGGCGAGGAGTTCAGCAGTCAGCTCGGACATCCTTTGGAAAATCCAACCGTTCATCGGCTGCAGAATTCCCGTATCGACAACCCCTCAAAATTTCAGCTCGATCCGACCGTTCAAACTCCGCCAACCGTTCGAGGAGTGCATCAATTTTTGGATCTCTTTTCTGCGCGAAAACGAATCCGACCCAAGTTCATCTTTTTCATGAACGGGTTGTCGGACGTCCTTTTTGAAGGATTTTTTTAGAGTATTGTTTTTTGTTCTCAAACACGTGCCTACAAATTTTAAGCCTTTTACGAGGTGATCTTCACCGTCGCGCCGGTGTCAAACCAGCCCGACTACGTTGCTCCATAGATGCCGGCCTGCGCCAGCATCGACTGTGCCGTCGCTTCATCGAGCCGACAACAACCACCTCGGATCATCACCAAGAGTTCGGCATCGCGAAGGCCAAATCACGCCAAAACCACATCGTCGCCTCACGGATTGCACGGATCGGGCGCGCCAGCATCGCGGCGCGGTCATTTCATCAAGCCGGCATTAACCGCGTCACAAATTCCGACCTGCGTCGGCATCGCCGTGCCGTCGCTTCTTCAAGCCGATGACCACCACGCTGACCTACTTCGCCACTTCGGCTGACATGGGGGCTCTGGCATCCCATCGCCGACCTGCTCCATCACCTCTGCTAGACCGGGGGCTTCGCTATTGCCTCATCATCACCAGCCGACCAGCTTCATCACGATAGCTGGACCGGGGGCTTTGCCTCACCACATTGACTGTGCTGCATCGCCACTTCTTCAAGCCGAGCTCCTCGCTCGGTCACCTCGGGACGGGCTTGGGGGCTAGGACCTCGGTCAAGCCGAGGACTTTGTGTCCTCATCCCGCCGCAAGCCCGGACCACATGATCAACATCGGAAGCATTAACCAGCTAAGTCATTTTCATGCTTAACTTTCTTCAATCTTTATTTTTTTGTTCGATTCAACCAAACATTATATTTGTGTTAAACAAAAAAGTTGTTTGTTAAAAACGTTGTTCTAAAACACTTCCTTTACCCAAGTTAACTAGGGGCTCTTAAATTTATATGAGATGTTTTATAATAAATGTTTTCTTCCAAGTCGTTGCAAAGTCTTTTTCTACTACTCCTTTTTCGACGCGAGTGTATGGCCAATAGTCGGATAGCCTGGTTTCTCTCTAAAGCCGTTCAAGTTTAGTTCGCTAAACTGGCCTGAGAAGCACTCTGCCTTCGAGAAAGGATGTTGAAGCCGAAGGCTGGCCCACTTGAAGTCTGGAGATCGGATGTATCATGTTAATGCACGGTGGAAGCACAAATTAATTTTAAGACCAATTTTCGGATTGGCACCAAAAACTTGATTCAATTTAGACGTAAAGTTTTTACATAAGTTTTTTGGTTTTTGAGCTTAAGACACTTTTAATCTATTTATATGTTTTTCTTTCAGGAGGCAGTCCATCCTCTTGACCGAGGTGCCCTGCGTAATAATTCAGCTTGAAAAATCTTTTCCGAACCGCAGTTCGGCATCTTCCCTGCCGACCTGCACCTCGGCTTTGGCAAAACACACACGACATTTGAACTAGTTCCCGAGGAGATACGATCCTAGGGTCGGCCATGTTGCCCAACCCAAGTCTCGGGGGCTACTGCATTGATGATTCAATGCAGTAAACTTAAAAGTGCAATACGGTTACCGAGTAGATTACGATCCTCGGGTTGGTCGGCCGCACCCAACTTGAGTCTCGGGGGCTACTGCACACCAGGGTTCTATTCCTAAAGTATGCTATCGAGCAAGGACTTGATCCTCGGGCCAATTTCACGAATCGACCTGAATCTCAGGGGCTACTGAGATCAGCAGTTTGGTTTTATCCTTCAGGTGCATCCCGGATTTTAGGCCGACACGCACCTTGAGGGCTACTGGCTATACATCTCGGCAGTAAATAAATTGCACCGATCCGAAATAAATTCTGCAAAAAATCAGCCCAAGACCGAGGTGGTGCACCACCTCGGGAGCTGTCCGGCATAAAGCTTGGATATGAGTTCCACAGAGGACTTTCTGGCATTAAGCTCGGCTGAACCTGATGACCCACAAGTATAGGGGATCAATCGTAGTCCTTTCGATAAGTAAGAGTGTCGAAACCAACGAGGAGCAGAAGGAAATGACAAGCGATTTTCAGCATGGTATTCTCTGCAAGTACTGAAAGTAGCGGTAACAGATAGTTTCGGTAGCAAGATAATTCGTAACAAGTAACTAGTAACAAGTATAATTAAGTGCAGCAAGGTGGCCCAATCCTTTTTATAGCAAAGGACAAGCCAGAACGAACTCGTATAATAAGCAAAGCATTCTCGAGAACACATGGGAATTTCATCTAGTCACTTTCATCATGTTTGTTTGATTCGCGTTCGCTACTTTGATAATTTGATATGTGGGTGGACCGGTGCTTGGATGTTGTTCTTACTTGAACAAGCCTTCCACTTATGATTACCCCCTCTTGCAAGCATCTGCAACTACGAAAGAAGAATTAAGATAAATCTAACCATAGCATGAAACATATGGATCCAAATCAGCCCCTTACGGAATAGCGCATAAACTAGGGTTTAATCTTCTGTCACTCTAGCAACCCATCAGCTAATTACTACTCCACAATGCCTTCTCTTAGGCCCAAAGATGGTGAAGTGTCATGTAGTCGACGTTCACACGACACCATTAAAGGAAGCAACAACATACATATCATCAAAATATCGAACAAATACCAAATTCACATGATTACTTATGACAAGACTTCTCCCATGTCCTCAAGAACAAAAGTAACTACTCACAAATCATATTCATGTTCAAGATCAGAGGGGTATTGAATAGCATTAAGGATCTGAACATATAATCTTCCACCAAATAAACCAACTACATCAACAATAAGATGTAATCCACACTACTAGCAACCCACAGGTACCAATCTGAGGTTTTGAGGCAAAGATTGAATACAAGAGATGAACTAGGGTTTGAGATGAGATGGTGCTGGTGAAGATGTCGATGAAGATTGGTCCTCCCACGATGAGAGGATCGTTGGTGATGTCGATGGCTTTGATTTCCCCCTCCCGGAGGGAAGTTTCCTCGGCGGAATCGCTCCGCCGGAGAGCAAAATAGCTCCTGCCCAGGTTCCGCCTCGAGACGGCGGCGCTTCATCCCGAAAGTCTTCTTCTGATTTTTTTCTAGGGCAAATGACTTCATATAGCAGAAGGAGGGGGCCGGAGGTCTGCCAGGGGCCCCACAAGCTCAGGGGGCGCCCCCAGGGGGGTAGGGCGCGCCCCCCAGGCTTGTGGCTTCCTGGTGGGCTCCCTCCTGGTAATTCTTTCGCCAGTATTTTTTATATATTCCAAAATAATTCTCCGTAAATTTTCAGGTCATTTGGAGTTGTGTAGAATAGCTATCTCTGTTTCACCCCTTTCCGGTTCAGAATTCCAGCTGCCGGCAATCTCCCTCTTCATGTGAATCTTGCAAAATAAGAGAGAAAAGGCATAAGAATTGTACCATAAAGTGAAATAATGATAAAAACATATTAATTAACAGTAGGAAATCATGATGCAAATTGGACGTATCAACTCCCCCAAGCTTAGACCTCGCTTGTCCTCAAGCGAAAGCCGAAATCGATAATCATGACCACATGTTTAGAGAGAGAGGCGTCGATAAAAATAAAATACGGACATGGAGCATCATGATCTTTATTATAACAGCAATATATCATCATATAACTTCTCATGAAAAGTGACAATTCAATCACACGTTAAAGTATGCACCACAAACCAAATTGAAAACTAACAAACTATGATCTCAGTCACTGAAGCAATTGCAATTCATCATATTATCAGAAAGAGTCTATGTAATAGCTTTGTTTAGCAAGTTCACATACTCAACTATCATTTAGTCTTCTATGATTGCTGACACTCACGACATACTTATGGAGCAAAAGTTTCAGTCAGACACATAGAAAGATAGGGGCTTGTAATTTCGCCTCCCAAGATATTTACCTCAAGGGTAATGCCAACAATAATAATTCATGATCACCTACATGCAACTGGGTATATATGCCTGGATCAATCCCCACCACATGATGCTTGCCAAGAGAGAAAATAAAAAACGGAATAGAGGAGAATGCTATTGAATCTTGCATGAAAGTAAATACATAAAGTAAAAGATAGGCCCTTCGCAGAGGGAAGCAGAGGTTGCCATGCGCTTTTGTTTTTGGATGTGCAAGCTCTTAATGTAAAGGAACATCACTTTATATTGCCCCTTGTGATAGCGACCTTTATTATGCACTCTGTCGCTTTTATTTCTTCACCATCACAAGATCGTACAAAGCTTATTTTCCCTTACAATAAAAGATCATACATATTTAGGAGCAATTTTTATTGCTTTGCACTGATGACAACTTACTTGAAGGATCTTATTCAATCCATAGGTAGATATAATGGACTCTCATGGCATGAAACTGGGTTTAAGGGTTTTTGGATGCACAAGTAGTATCTCTACTTAGTGCGGAATTTTGGCTAGCAAAAGATAGGGAGCAAGCACCACATGTTAGAGGATCCAAAACAATATAACTTCTATGTGAATATAAGCAAACATAACTCATTACGTTGTCTTCCTTGTCCAACGTCGACTATTTGACATAGAATATTTAATGGGGGCTCACAATCATAAAAGATGTCCAAGATAGTGTATTTATATGTGAGACCTCTCTTCCTTTATTACTTTTTCATGAATTGCAACAATGACCAATACTATGTTTGTCAACTTCCAACAAGTTTTATCAATTATACTCCTTTTATGTGAAGTCATCACTCCCCATGGGATTAGCATATGATCTTATTTTTTTTATTCTCTTTATTTTATTTCTAAGATTGGATCAATAAAAGCGAAACACTCAACTCAAACTACTCTTTATTATATAACTTTCACACACGATTACATAGATAGATAGATCACAAAGCAAGCACTCGAAACTAAATCATACTAAAACTTTATTCTTCTAAATCACGAAATAACTAAGGATCTAGCTAAAATAGATAATGATGATAAAAAGTGATGGTGATATGATACCGGGGCACCTCCCCCAAGCTTGGCACAAGCCAAGGGTGGTGCCCATACCCGTGTACTCAAATCTCCTTCTTCGGTGATGGTGGTGATGAAGTGATGGGCTTGTCCTCCGTCTTCCAAGACATAGGTTCTCCATCATAAAAGGACGAACGTGTTTCCGGAGTCCTGAAATTTGCAGCTAAACTCATACCTTTGAACTTGGCCTCATACTCAAAATTTTGGTTTTGTAGATCATATATTTGGGCTTGGAGATAATCAATCTGGTCATTGAGCTTGAAGATGACGTCCCCAATATTCTTGCCGTCCACCTTGTGCTCACGAATGAACTCCGTGATCATGGAGTGGTTAGCACTAAGTCCGCGCTCCTCCATCCCCTGGCACTTGAAGATCTCCTGTTCCACCGCTTCCAGCCTGGCCTTCTCGCTCCCAGTCTTCTTAGGTCCTTGAACGTCACGGATGTGGAGCACCCCCCACACATCTCAATGGCTTGACGGTGCTTCATCACCTCCGGTAGGTACGGGTTGATGACCTTCTCGTAGAATGTGACGCCTCTGCTCGACCGTGCACTTATCATACACGCAAATGCACACGATCGAGATCAGAGACTCACGGGAAGATATCACAACACAACTCTAAACACAAATAAAAGTCATACAAGCTTTATATTACAAGCCAGGGGCCTCATGGCTCGAATACATAAGCTCGCGATAAAGCGTCAGTGGAAACAACATAATATCTGAGTACAGACATAAAAGGGAAACAAGTTTTCCTTAAGAAGGCTAGCACAAACAGCGACACCGATCGAAAAGGCGCAGGCCTCCTGCCTGGGAGCCTCCGAATCTACTCCTGGTCGTCGATCTCCACGTAGTAGTAGGCTCCACCGGAAGTGTAGTAGCAGTCATCGGCGGGAGCAGCTGGCTCCTGGCATCCGTCATCTGATCGCAACAATCGGGTATGGGAAAAGAGGTAGCAAAGCAACCGTGAGTACTCATCCAAAGTACTCGCAAGACTGACATCAGATCTATGCTAAGTATGCATCAGTATCAAAGGAATGGAGCTGTATCTTTGGACTAAACTACAGAAATGCCAGAACAGAGGGGGAAAAGCCTAGCCTATCGAAGACTAGCATCTTCGGTGTCTTGCAGCATTAGAAGAGTGCAGATTAGTAGTGTAGGATCGAAGTATGTCTACCAGAGGGGGGGGTGAATGGGAGTTTTAAATTTTTCTCGGAAATATTAAAACTCTCGGAACCCAGCAGCGGAACGAATGAAAATACAGTAAACAGTGAGCGAATACAAACTACCGAATGGAAACTAACAACATGTACCGAGGTAAATCACATGATTGAAATATGGCATGTCACAGTTCGAATGTAGAGAGGGTAGCAGAAGTGACCAGTGATGCTCGATGGCGACAAGGTGTTTGGTAGACCAGTTCGCCCTTCTGCACAAGGACTACGTCTGGTTGGAGGGGTTGTGATTTAACAAAGAAGATAAACTCTCTTCGCCCTTTTCTCCTCGACAATTGGTTCGTCAACCAATGCCGATTACTCGTGGTAGATGCTTGAAGGCGATCTCCGAACCTTTACAGACTTCTTCTTCGAGAACCACAATTACTCTTGGTCTCTGAAGAAATTGACACCTAACCGTCTAGAGAGTTTGCAGCTTTCAAGAGTAATAGGCGGAGCGTACTGGACTTAGATTCTAGTGATGCTGAACAACTATCTAATTTTTCGGCTCTAGGGTTTTCTCTCGGTGGATTTTAAACTCAAATCTCTCGGAGAGGGGTTGCTCAACAATCTTCTCAGAATCAAACGGAGCAGCCACCGGACAACGCCGGTGCGGGGTGGCTATTTATAGCCACAACCTTCCCTGATGGGAAATGACCATTTTGGACACGCGGTCCAGCCAATGGCCAACCGACACGTTCACAACGGTCGGATTTGGGAGCAACGGTAACATTACTTGAGGACAAGTAATGCTAACTCCTCGGTCAGAGACAAATCTCTCGCAGCGAAGAAGATCACAGTCTCTTGCTGGCAAGTATTTGCTCGGAACACAAAGAGATTTCTCTCACAGCTTTCATAGGATTTGGGTTTAGGGTTTAGCATCAGAGAATCAAAGCTTCGAACGCTACACCCCTCTTAATAGTACGGTGGTCCTATGACTCAATAAGGAGAAAAGAAACAACGAAAAGAATGCTATGTCTTCTCTTCGTCTTCAATTTCCTCGGCTGCATTCACTTACTTCGGACAGGCACCGAATCAAATGCTTCACATCAGCAGTTTTGAGGGGTCACTCTTGTCGTCATAACCTTCGGTGATAACATTCACTGCTACACAGGGAATAATCTTCGGAGTTGTGAATCCAAAACTCCTCTTAACTCCAAGGACCTGTTACTCTGTGTGCACTAGCAAACACATCAGTCCCTCACTGTTTGTCAACAATCTCCAAAACATAAGGAGGCAAATTATTGCACCAACAATCTCCCCCTTTTTGGACGATTGATGACAAAACAGATAATCATCGAAGTGAAGATAGATAAGTGTAAAATGAATCTAACAAGAGTGATTAAGAGTTACTTGCTCGAATATGAAATGAACTCCCCCTAAATGTATGCAGGGACGAAAGATATGAGATAGATTCTCCTGCAATAATTGAAGTATATGGAGGAAATTTCAATCATTCGAGACATTTGATTCGCACTGATGAGATATAATCCATCGAGATCTTAGTGCAATCAAAGATAACTTCTGATAATAATTCCACCTGCAAGACAAATACTTCGAGAGAAATGGTGCAGCAGCAGGGGTTATTAACATTACATCACAGAAGTTATTAACATAGTACGGATAGGACATAGACCAAAAGTTGCAAACTCGAACGAAACCAAAAACAAATGAAACACCAAAAGCAATTCTATCAAGACTCGATGTGATTCTCCCCCTTTTTGTCAACAAGTGTCAAAAAGGTGACGAATAACATGAGTGAAGAAACGTAGATCTTGGATCAATCGGTGGCATCTCCAGATGATCTGTCCGAGGTGATTTCCTCTTCGGAAGTGACCGGAATGGCTTCGTCTTCAGCAGCAACAGATTTTCCTTCAAGAATAAGAGCTTGGGGCTGAGCAGACGAAGGAATAGCTGGAGGGACCACAGGAGGAGCACGAGACTGCACATTGCCTTCGGTAGGTTTCTCTGTTGGTGATGTGGCTTCAGATTCATCAAGCAATTTACGCAGCTTTAGATGAAGAAGATCAGTTGTAGGCTCACGAGCAGGTAGAGAAGGAGTCCTATCTTGAAAATCTACGATAGTGAAGCCTTTGTCAATGTAGTCATAGAGCTCTTGGAGATTGACATTCAGGAGTTGTTTCTCGGTAAAGAACTTGCGAAGCAATTTCCAGAGTCTCTTCTTATTTTCATCAGCTATCAGATGCATTATCCTCGTGCGATTGTTAAGTTCATTCAGCTCGGAGGCGAGATGTTCTTTCTCGCGTCGATCCTCAGCGATATGCTGCAGCAGCAGTTGTTGTGTACGCAAACTCACTTCAAGTTGCGACGGAGGTTGAGGCAAAATCTTTCGGTCGCGCTGAGGCAGACGAGGCCCATCAAATTGCTTGTGATAATCGCACGAGCTTGAAGCAGGTGACTTGCCCGAAGAAAGATCAGTCATAACTTGCAAAGTATCGCGAACAGGAGGAATAAAGCTTTTGTGGCTTTCCTTCGCAAGATACACTGTGCGCATGGCATGATCAACAACTTTCTGGATCCATGGCGCAAACACTTTGATGCAAAAGGGATATTGAGCAGAATCCTTCAGAATGCGTAGAAACATGTCTTCCACATCGAAAATGTATCGCTCGGAGATTGCATATATTGCATTGCGAAGAACATCTGAGATGGATTTGTCCGGATTCGTACCAGCCAATGGGCAAATGGTGTATGAGAGCATATGGAATAGCGTCTGATTGTCGAATGATAAATGCTCATGACGAGGAGGACCAGTGTAGTCACGAATCTTTTCGGGGTCCATTGTGCAGTGAAAAAGTTCATCTGATATGACAATAATGTTATGAACTTGAATGTTAGTGTTGCCGTGCTCAAAGCGAGGGAAATGGAAGTGCGAGACAAAACATGTCGAAGTGCACTTGATGCGTTTTCCTTCGGTCATCCATTCCATAATCCATTTTGAGCTATCCTTTTCATCACCAGAGATGTACAATGTTGCATAGAATTGAAGAATAATTTCTCTGTTCCACGGGTGCTCGAACTCAAAGACCTTTGTGAGGCAGAAATCATCCAGATCCTGAAGTAACTGATTAAAACAGCCAATATTTCGCATGGCAGGAACGTCCGGAAATTCATGAGGAAAAATCTTCTTCCTCTCATAAAGGACCCGAGAGTAATAAATAGCTTGTTCCTTGGTCCAGAAACGAGGCGATTCAGAGGTGCGCGGGCCATCATACGGACTGGCCTGAAAGAATTTTGGATGCGCATTTCGATTAAAAAGCGGTCCTTTTTCGCCTGCGCCTGTCGAGAACAATGGCAATTCTTCGCGGGGATATGGATATTTGAGTTCTTCTTCAGGAGAAAGATACTCATCACCATATACAACTGAGTCAGACCGGCGGGCAGAGACAGATTTGTGTTCGGAGGGACCAACATCTGGCATCCGTGCGACTGTAGCGATGGATAACTTGAGTGGAGAGGGAGCATGAGGCACAACAGATGGTGCAGCAGGGGCGCTTGGCATTGGAGCAGGTTCATCAACTTTGGGCACCGAGGCCGAAACATCCATTGGAGGAGGCTGAGACTGTTCCACAGGGACTTGATTTTGCTCGTCGACAGATGGAACCGAAACTTGTGGCGCTTCTTGAGCTGGAGAGGCTTGGGGCTCGGAGCGAGGGATTTCACCTTCCTCAGAAACAACGTGTTGCGAGGGAATTTCAGCCCGAGAAGGGGAGGCCACAGGCACTGATTCAGTTGGCCTTGGCGTGGGAGGAGAATCCGAGTCCTTAACAGGTGGTGGCGAAGGAATAGCAGGCTCAGGAGATTTTTCTTTCTGAGACTGAGCTTCTTGACGGACAGGCGACGGTTCCTTCGGAACAGAAGGTACATTTTCTTCGCTATTTTATTTCTTTGCTTGATCTTCTGCTTAGCAACATGATCAATGTGACCCTTTACCAAATCATTGTAGCCAGTAACTTTGGCTTGATGTTCATCACAGATTTTCCGAACAATTTCATCGAGATCTGTGTGAAAGCGCAACCTTCGGTTTCGTAGAAGACTCATGGCTCGGTTGATATCCTTGTAGGAATCTTCGAGTGTGTTGATGATAAACTTTGATGAGGCAGTTTTCATTCGCTCATTAAGATCCATCAGTTCGGCAGAGAGAGAATTAATCTCAACTGCATCATCTCTCAGTTCTTGCACTACGGAAGTTGCTTGAGTAATAACTTCGGCAGGGATAGGCAAAGATGCCACTTCTCCATCGAAAGGGTTCTCCACAAACTTATCGAGCTGCTCCATGATGAATATGTGATCATAATAATGAGGTGCATCTAATTTGACAGAGGGAGCAGTCTGATCAGGAACAGGAACTTGCTCGGAAGGCGGCTTAGAAGCCAATGGTTGAGTTAGGGTAGGAGCAAATTTAGCAAACTTTTCCTTCGGAGCAGAGGATTGAGGAGCATTTTGCTCGGTAGGCGCCTTGATTTTCTTCATTTCAGGTTTGGGAATGTTTTCGCCAGGCTTCGCAGCATTCACTGGAGCATCAACTACCAAATCCTTCAAGTTAATTGCATCTGGATGAGGAGTTGTGTTCACATGCTGTTTCATGGTGACAGTGGTAGCTGGCGTTTTCCTGGCTGGCATCTTCTTCGATGAGGCCAAATTGATCCGAAGATTAGGTAGCACGGTTGAAGTGGTAATGTTCACATCCTCGCTGAGAGTAGCAGTGACCTCTTCTTTGGTGAGCGGAGGATCATCTTCATCAGCGGAGGAATCATCCATATTTGCTTCATCTGCTGGTACAGCCTTTTTCTTCTTCGGTGCACGCTTTCTCTTTGAAGCAGTAGCACTGGGATCATGCTTATCTTTGGTGCGTCCTTCAGACATCCCTTCGGCCTTTTTCTTTTCCACATCATCTTTGAGAAGACGAAGGTTTTCTGCTTCTCGAGCCTTTTTCTTTTCAGCCCTCTCAGCTCTTTTGACGGCATTGCGTTGACGCTTGGCGAGCTCATCGGGATATGAGGCAGGAGTGCGAAGGGAAGACTCATGAGCATTTGCCGGAGGAGGTGGTCTTTCTTGAGGTCCATTAGACTTGATTAGAGAAAGTTCTCGGTAGTCACCCCACGGTGGATGGAATGCAAAATTCTGAGCAAAACGAGGAGCAACGAACTCATAGTTGAACCATTTGCGCACCCAGTGGCGACGAATCCATTGCTGTCGTGTATCTCGATCGTGTTTTGATTCGCCTGGAAATGTGTTGTATCGATCATGAGAGATATATTCTGCTGTGTTTGTGAGAGCCTGTCTGCCACCCCTCTTTTTCTTCGGAGCAGTTTCTACTTGCTCGTCGTCATTCTGTTCGGCCCTTTTTCTCTTGCTGGTTGACGGGCCTACCATTGGGCCCTTGGCATTTGGAGCTTTCGATTCATCAGCAGTGGCCAATACAATATCATCTCCGTCAGGCAGGCTACGCTGTGCTGAGTCCGCAACTGACTGCATTTTCCTGTGAACAGAGATAGATGCGAGGGAAAATGGGGACAGGGTTACGAATGCACACAGCGAAGATTTTGAACAAGAAATCGTTTTTGATTAAAAAGTAGATGCAGACTTTGAGAAATGTTTCGGCCGAGAGAAATGTGTAGAGCGAACTAGTAGATTCGAATAAATACTAGTAATCGAGCTATGCATTCCGTTCGTATGGGACATAACACAAACCCTAGATCTGAAATGTTTCAGATGCGGGGGACAACTACAAACCACATCCACAGAAGTTACCTAGCAGTAAAGATCTGAGAAATTGCAGTAAAAACAAGGCTATTTCTACCGCGGATGAACTTGAACTGGATGAACGGAAGAACAAGTTCGCACTGCACATACCCTAACTTGGTGATGTGTAGCAACTAAGGCGGCGCGGAGACGAAGATGATCCGCGGCGGCGAGGAAGGACTTCGGCGACCTCTTTTCGGCAGTGAAGCGGCGAAGATGGTCGGCATCGTCGAGCTCGAGGAGGAGCAGTGCCGTAGGGCTTCGTAAGGTGGCGATGGTGAGAGATGTGAAGTGAAACGAGAAAGGGGGCGGTGCAGTTTATATATGCGAGGGGAAAATGACCGCACCCTGAATCTGATCGGACGGACGGAGTCAAGGGACGCTTTCTCTTCAACGGATAGGATAAGCTGGCAGTTGATGATGAGCACGTGGCAACCGTCATCAAAGAACGTGGTTTAGACCTGGGCGGGAAACCCCAAATTTTGGACGGCTTTCGCCAAAACAGATTAAGTTCGGACCGAAACTTTAACGTGGTCAAGGACACCAGATAAAGTTTCGTTCATAGATGAAATTTGTGCATTCATAACAGAGCATCATAGACTGGAAGAGATAGAATAGAGGGAAAAACAGGGTCCTAGGCATTTCACTCAGACGAAGAAACACAAATACCCGAAAAACAACCTATGAGTGAAATACATTCGGACAAACACGAAAGGTTTCAAATGCAATTCAGCGAAGAGAAATTGTGGTGGCGTTACCCACCGTATAAGAACTGTATAACCCCGAGCGTCGCACAATTATCATGGCACCCGGTTAGTCTAGTTCTTCGTTAATGTATTCACTCTCAGAAAGAAAATTTCACTTTGTGGAAATTTTCAAACTCTTCGAGTGTTATGCACCCATTCCTTCAAAGATGTGGAAGTGTTGGTACGGGTGCCGAGTCCAGCTTACTGCACGTTTGCGGAATCTAGGATATTTAGCTCACACCGTAACGCACAGAATCTTTTCTCATCGAGAGGCTTGGTGAAGATATCGGCGAGATTTTCTTCGGTATTGACATGACTGATAACAATATCTTCTCGAGCAACATGATCGCGTAAGAAATGATGTCTGATCTCAATATGCTTGGTGCGAGAGTGCTGCACAGGATTGTGTGCAATTTTGATCGCACTCTCATTGTCGCACAATAGAGGAATCTTCTTGACTTTGATGCCGTAATCCTTCAGAGTCTGCTTCATCCATAATAACTGTGTACAACAAGCGCCAGCAGCAATATATTCGGCCTCAGCCGTAGAGAGTGAGACACAATTCTGCTTCCTTGACGACCAACAAACAAATGATCTACCGAGGAAATGGCATGTCCCCGAAGTAGATTTCCTGTCAACCCGGTCACCTGCATAATCTGAGTCTGAATATCCAACGAGGTCAAACTGTGCTCCCTTAGGATACCATAAACCTAAGGTGGGGGTGTGAGCCAAATATCTCAGAATACGCTTGACCGCTTGGTGATGCGATTGTTTCGGTGCAGCTTGAAAACGAGCACACATACAAACACTCAACATAATATCAGGTCTGCATGCACATAGATAAAGCAAAGAACCAATCATCGAACGATAAGCTTTCTGATCGTAATCTTTACCGTACACATCTGTGTCCAGCTGGCCATTTGTTGGCATGGGAGTTTTGTAACCCTTCTGTTTGCAATCTTGCATTTTGAACTTCTTAAGACAATCTCTCAAGTATTTCTCCTGAGATATGAAAATTCCATTGTCCTGTTGACGAATTTGCAGTCCGAGAAAGAACTTAAGTTCACCCATCATAGACATTTGATACTTCTCGGACATCATTCGCCCGAATTCCATGCTGCAAGCATTGTTAGTACAACCGAAAATAATATCATCCACATAAATTTGACACACGAATAGATCACCATCGATAGCACGAGTGAAAAGAGTGGAATCAGTGGATCCTGGCTTGAACCCTTTATCAAGCAAAAACCTCTTCAGAGTGTCATACCAAGCTCGAGGGGCTTGCTTTAGCCCATATAGCGCCTTTTTGAACCTGAAAACTTTGTTAGGAAACTGAGGATTTTCAAAGCCAGGTGGCTGCCTAACATATACTTCCTCATCAATTTCACCATTGAGGAAAGCACTTTTCACATCCATTTGATAAAGCAGAATATCATTGTAATTTGCATAGGCGAGAAGAATACGAATTGCCTCAAGGCGAGCAACAGGAGGATAAGTTTCACCGAAATCGATACCTTCTACCTGTGTATACCCTTGAGCGACAAGACGTGCTTTGTTTCTCACAACAATGCCATTTTCATCTTGCTTGTTCCGGAAAATCCATTTTGTGCCAATGATATTGTGCTTCTTAGGATTCAGTTTGTCAACCAATTCCCACACATCATTTAGTTTGAATTGCACCAACTCTTCTTGCATGGCATTCATCCAATCGGGATCATTCATAGCTTCTTCATATTTTGTAGGTTCTGTCAATGAGACAAAAGAGAAACTGCCACAGTAGTTAGCCAAATGAGTGCGAGAGCGAGTTGTGGGTCTGTAACCTGGATTCTCGAGATCTTCGAGGATTAAAGCAGGGTCAACTTGATTTTCCACTTGTGGAAGAGGATTTCCTTCTTGATGATCATTTTCATTTTCTCCAGTATCAGCGTCCGGATTGGCATTAGTATCGCCATTTTCATGTTGATTGCCATTTTGATCGGCATTTGCATTTGGGTTGCCATTTGTGTTCGGTGTTGCATTTTCTTCGGCAGTGGATTGGCGTGTACGACTAGCAATGGGAGCATCATCATCGGAAGAGTTAGGTACATTTCCTTCGACTGGCCTGACGTCCCCAATAGCCATTTGCCGAATGGCATCCGAAATCGGAGGTTCATCTATCACATTAGGCAGGTGCTCCTTTTGAGAGCCGTTAGATTCATCAAACCGCACATTTACCGTTTCCATAACTTTCCCGTGGTGAGAGTTATAGACACGATAGGTATGCGAGTTTGAGCCATAACCAAGAAGAAAACCTTCATGTGCTTTGGGTGCAAACTTAGAATTATGATTCATGTCACGAATATAGCATGGTGCACCAAAAACACGTAGATAAGAAACATTCGGTTTCTTGCCAGTGATAAGCTCATAGGAAGTTTTCTTAAGGAATTTATGAAGATAAACACGATTCACAACATGGCAAGCAGTGTTAATAGCATCAGCCCAAAAACGAATGGGAGTTTTATACTCACTGAGCATTGTTCTCGCCATTTCAATGAGGGTTCTATTCTTTCGCTCAACAACTCCATTCTGTTGGGGAGTGTATGTGGCAGAGAACTCATGAGTGATACCATTTTCATCGAGAAAATCTTCGATATGAGTATTTTTGAACTCAGTGCCATTGTCACTTCTGACATGCTTAATTCGCACATCATATTCATTCTAAGCCTTCTTAGCGAATCTTTTGAAGATGTCTTGCGTGCAGGTTTTATCTTCGAGAAAGAATACCCAAGTGTATCGAGAGAAATCATCAACAATAACCAGGCCATAATGACTGCCTCCAAAGCTTGCATAATTTTGAGGCCTGAATAAATCCATATGAAGAATTTCTAGTGGTCTTGTTGTGGTCATGACTGTTTTTGATGAATGGTGCTTCTTTGCCAATTTACTGGCTTCACACGCAGCACAAAGACGATCCTTGTCGAATTTCACATCAGGAATACCACGGAGATGATTTTTCTTCACGAGAGTCTGCAAATTTTTCATACCTGCATGACCAAGTCTTCGGTGCCACAGCCATCCTTCGGTTGCTTTTGCAAGCAAACAAGTTCGGACTGAGGGACCTTTAGAGAAATCCACAATATATAAATCACCTTTTCTATTTCCTTCGAACACGAAGGAATTGTCAGTGGCCATGAAGACAATGCATTTGGATTTAGAAAATAGAACTAGCATGCCTAGATCACAAAGCTTGCCTACAGACATAAGATTGAATCCAAGAGACTGAACAAGTAAAAGATCATCAATGTTCTTGTCTTGGATATAGCAATTTTACCTAACCCAAGTACCTTTCCTTTGTTGTTGTCGCCGAAAGTAATGTACTTCTCAGATGAAGCAGTTAAGTTGGGGTCGACAAACAACGACTTGTCTCCGGTCATATGACTAGTGCATCCACTATCCATTATCCATTCGGTACACCCGGAGACATAGTCCTGCAGAGAAATCAGGCTTTCTTAACCACCCACATCATTGTAGGTGGCTTCGAAACATATGAGCGAGCAGGATATGATTTCTTTCGATAGTCATGTGAATTGTAACTTGAATGAGTACGAGAATAATCGAAAGAGTATGCACTGAAATTCCTTCCAGATGAATGAGTATAGCGGTTGGGTGACACATGCATGTACTCATTCTGTCGAATCTTTTCCAGAATATATCGAGCATTTTCTTCCTGCATGGTTAGTAGTCTAGTAACAGGTAATGCTTCGATAGTTTTCTTAGGCACCCAGATAGCTTCCTTTGGAGGGCCATTCCTGCTGTTCGGTCCAACATAGCGAGCAACAGCCTCACCACGTTGGTTTTTGAACAACTTATAGTTGTCCAGAGAATCATCATATGAGTATTCGGGGATCGGCGAGTCATATCCCGAAAGTAAAGCTGGATCGAGCGTTTTGCTCTTAGCAGGTACCCACACAGTGCGAGGATATTGATCAGGTTCCCAGTAGGAGCCATTCTCATTCGGTTTCCTTTCGAAACCGACACCTTCCTTTCTGGGATTTTTGTGAAGAATGGATTTCTTCAGAACATCACATAGGGTTTGATGCCCTTTGAGAGACTTGAACATTCCTGTCTGAAGAAGATCCTTCAACCTGGCATTTTCATCAGACATAGAACCATTTTCCTCGACCGAGGGGTTAGCATTCACATAAGATTCAACATTTGATTCAGCATTACTGCGTTCGAGACATTTTAGGCAAGGAGGTATAAACACTTCAGGTTTCTCTTTGAGTTGTTGGGTGAGAAGAGAATTTTCCCTGATCAAGTCATCATGAGCCTCTCTCAGCGACTCGAGATCCTGTTTCCGTTTCAGGTAATCATAAGTCAATCTTTCGTGGTCAGCCGAGAGAAAATCATGACGATCTGATAGTTCTTTCATTCGAGACTCGAGAGCAAAATGCTCTTCAGTCAACGACTGATTTTTCTCCATCTCCTCGACCAACAACCCTTCAGACTTCCTGAGGGTTTTCTCAATTTTCTCGAGAGAGTTTTGTTGAATATGGGCAATTTTTATCAGTTTAGCATGGTCATCCTCATCAGAAGAATATTGATCACTGGAATGAACCTTGTGATGTTTGGATGATACCTTTTCTTTCGAGGCTTTGGCCATGAAACAGTACGCAGGAGACTCGTTGTCGCTCGAATGATTCTCGAAGAAGTTCGATGCTGGAGCGGAGCCACATGCTATACCCGCCATGCCGGAATCGGAGTCCTCCTCTGATTCAGCAATCTCTTCGGCGTCAGAGGATGCTTCTTCTTCGGAATCCATTTCCTTGCCGATGTACGCCTTGGCCTTGCGTGAAGTGTTCTTGCGGTTGGACGAGGACTTGGAGGGATTTTTCGAGGAAGATCTTGACGAGGACTTGGAGGAATCCTTCTTCTTGAAGAACTTCTTCGTTTTCTTCTCATCATCGGAGTCGTAGCTTTTGCTCTTGCTTTTGCCATGGTTTTCTGAATCATATCTTCCACTTGCACGGATTTCAGCTTCCCAGAGAGGGCAGTCCAAAATGAAATGACCTGCCTTTTTGCACTTGAAGCAGGTGTAATCTCCTGTTGGCTTTGATGAAGATTTGGAGCTGCCATAGTTGCCGGATCCTTTCTTCTGAAACTGATTTTTCCTATGAAGGCGCTGGAATCTTTTCGTGATCAATGCGAGATCCTGACTAATCCTTTCGGTGTCATCTGAATCTTCATTGGCATTTCCTTCCGAGGAAGAATCAGGCACAGCCTTGAGAGCATGACTTTTTCGGTGACTTGAGCCATAGAGATCTCTCTTCTCTTCTTATTGTTCTTCGTGGGTGTTCAGCCTTTCCATGATATCAGCGGAGTTGAGGACTTTGAAATCAGCTCGTTCCCGAATCATCAGAACAAGTGTGTCAAACGAACTATCAAGGGATCGGAGCAACTTCTTCACAACTTCATGATCAGTGATGTCTTTAGCGCCGAGACCTTGTAGCTCGTTTGCAATGTCACTCAGACGATCGAAAGTTTGCTGACAGCTTTCATTTCCAATTCGCTTGAACCTATTGAATTTGGCCCGAAGTGTATCAATGCGAGCTTCTTTCTGAGTTGAAACACCCTCGTTTATCTTTTCGAGAATGTCCCACAATTCCTTTGCAGTTTCACACTGACGGTAGCGAAGAAATTGAGCACGAGAGAGATGGCCACCAATTTCATCTTTAGCTTGAGCATCCATCTGAATGAGTTTCTTCTCGTGGTCAGTGGGGACCTGGGGCACTTCAGCTGTGAATCCATTCTGCACCACATTCCACACATCATCATCAATATCTCAGAGACAGATCTTCATCTTCTCCTTCCAGAAGGGATAGTCCGTCCCATCGAAGATGGGAATCTTGAGGTGCGATTTGTAGCTCACTGAAGACATACTTAAACTCCAAGGTGGTTAGACCAAAATGAGCAGAGTCAAGGAGTACCTTGCTCTGATACCAATTGTAGGATCGAAGTATGTCTACCAGAGGGGGGGTGAATGGGAGTTTTAAATTTTTCTCGAAAATATTAAAACTCTCGGAACCCAGCAGCGGAACGAATGAAAATACAGTAAACAGTGAGCGAATACAAACTACCGAATGGAAACTAACAACATGTACCGAGGTAAATCACATGATTGAAATATGGCATGTCACAGTTCGAATGTAGAGAGGGTAGCAGAAGTGACCAGTGATGCTCGATGGCGACAAGGTGTTTGGTAGACCAGTTCGCCCTTCTGCACAAGGACTACGTCTGGTTGGAGGGGTTGTGATTTAACACAGAAGATAAACTCTCTTCGCCCTTTTCTCCTCGACAATTGGTTCGTCAACCAATGCCGATTAATCGTGGTAGATGCTTGAAGGCGATCTCCGAACCTTTATAGACTTCTTCTTCGAGAACCACAATTACTCTTGGTCTCTGAAGAAATTGACACCTAACCGTCTAGAGAGTTTGCAACTCTCAAGAGTAATAGGCGGAGCGTACTGGACTTAGATTCTAGTGATGCTGAACCACTATCTAATTTTTTGGCTCTAGGGTTTCTCTCGGTGGATTTTAAACTCAAATCTCTCGGAGAGGGGTTGCTCAACAATCTTCTCAGAATCAAACGGAGCAGCCACCGGACAACGCCGGTGCGGGGTGGCTATTTATAGCTGCAGCCTTCCCTGATGGGAAATGACCATTTTGGACACGCGGTCCAGCCAATGGCCAACCGACACGTTCACAACGGTCGGATTTGGGAGCAACGGTAACATTACTTGAGGAACAAGTAATGCTAACTCCTCGGTCAGAGACAAATCTCTCCCAGCGAAGAAGATCACAGTCTCTTGCTGGCTAGTATTTGCTCGGAACACAAAGAGATTTCTCTCACAGCTTTCATAGGATTTGGGTTTAGCATCAGAGAATCAAAGCTTCGAACGCTACACCCCTCTTAATAGTACGGTGGTCCTATGACTCAATAAGGAGAAAAGAAACAACGAAAAGAATGCTACGTCTTCTCTTCGTCTTCAATTTCCTCGGCTGCAGTCACTTCCTTCGGACAGGCACCGAATCAAATGCTTCACGTCAGCAGTTTTGAGGGGTCACTCTTGTCGTCATAATCTTCGGTGATAACATTCACTGCTACACAGGGAATAATCTTCGGAGTTGTGAATCCAAAACTCCTCTTAACTCCAGGGACTTGTTACTCTGTGTGCACTAGCAAACACATCAGTCCCTCACTGTTTGTCAACAATCTCCAAAACATAAGGAGGCAAATTATTGCACCAACAAGTAGCATAACATAAAGTAACAAGCATGTAGAAGCAAAGCCCAGAGATCCTTCCTCGACTCCCCTGTGAGAAAGTGATCCCGGAGCTTACAGTTAATGTAACATGTATTCAGTTCAAGTTGTAGTAGATCGGGATACAACACTGAGTGTCCTGTTACCGTGGACACGGCTATTCGAATAGATAACTTCCTGCAGGGGTCCACTACTGTTACCCAACACGCTCGATCACATCTGGCCGGACACACTTGCTGGGTAATGCCCGGCCTCGGGTAATCGACACGACGCGGTCCTACCTAGGCTCAGCAGAGAGGTCAGCACGCTGGTCTAAATCCTAAGTGCGAAGGGGTCTTGGGCCATCGCCCTTTGCACTCCTGCACGTTGCGAGGGTGGTCGGGGCCCAGGCGCGACACTGTATACACAAGTGACGTAACCAGCCCACCCCAACAATCAGCCCGCATCTCTGAGTTGTGACATCTGAAAGAGCTTTCAGCTGATACATACGACGTAGAGGGTCCCATAACCATTATCCCACGTGGTGGTAGTGCGTATAGGCACGTAGCCAACTCAGATCAAATACCCAAATCCGTTAGTGCATTGGGAGCTCGCGGTGACGATCAATACTCCTGTCGTCCCGTCTCGAGGAAGTGCAACAAGGGTCAGGCCCATCCCTCTCTAGGGCGGTCTCTGCCTGCCCGGCTGCGCCTCGTAATTATCTCGCGGGTACCCTCCAGGTCAACCCGACTTCACATTTCCCCGCGGGTACCCCACGGGGTCGACCCGCCTAAAACAAAGGTCTGAGGTAAAAGTCATGGTAACTGTGTGTCCAAAACATCAAGGGAACCCGAGGAATCACCCTCGTTGAATTCCTACTCGATGTAATCCGTTAAGGAGAACCAGGAGGAATCACCCTCGATGGTCCACACTTGAGGGGCTGCACGACGGAGTCATCATCGGGAAGGGGAGAGCGAGGAATCACCCTCTGCAATCACCATCGATGTGCTATACTACAAGGATATCATCAGGAGTGCAGTACGAGGTATCACCCTCGGCACTCGATAGTAGCCCTGCAGAGTCGTACAACTAAGGGGGGATGTGCGGTGATGTGTCGGTATCTGCACATCGATCACAATGATCGATGTACCAGTAGCAAAGCGGGGCAACATGGACAAGGGTGAGGGGTCACTGGTGGATTACTAACCAACCTATTCTAAGCAGTTTAGGATGACTGGTAAAGTAGCAACAGTAGGTTACGAAAAACAGGCTATGCATCAGAATAGGAGCAAGCAATTACAATAGCAAAATCTAATGCAAGCATGAGGGAGAAGGAATAGGCGATATAGAGATGATCTAGGGGGTTTGCTTGCCTGGAAGCTCTGCTGAAAGGGGCTGGTTGTCAGGGGCGTAGTTGTACTCAGCAGTAGCGTCGGTCTTGGGGTCTACCGGAGAGAAGAGGGGGGAAGAAACAATAAATATACAACAACAAATGCAATCACAGATGCATGGCATGGTAGCACGTTATTCGAGGAGTGCCCTAATGCAGTACTACGCAAGTTAGTCGGAGCGGGAAAACATCTGGAGGTATTTTACCAGCTCCGGGCAATTATTGGACAGATGAATCGGAGGGGAAAGTTCCATGTTCATCATGCTAGAGGGGTGTGGCAGGTATGTGGATAGGATATTCGGATTCTTCATATTTTTCTGATCGTTTTCATATATAAATTATTTTCATCCGAGTTACGGTTTATTTTATACGATTTTTCAAAGTTTTTAATGAGTTTCTGGAATTATTTTAATTATTAATTCCTAATTATCCGAAACAGTGATAGGTGACGTCAGCAGGTCAAACCCGGCTGACCCGAGTCAAACCTGACCAGTGGGTCCCATTGGTCAGTGACTGTTTAATTAAACAGGTGTTTAATTTATCTAATTTAATTAATCTGCTAGCGGGACCCACATGTCAGTGACTAATTAGTTTAACTAATTAATTTTATTTAGTATAAACAATGATTAAATGGCGGGGCCCGCATGTCAGTGACACGGGGCCGCCCAGTCAGCGGGTTGACCGGGTCAACCGGGCCAGCGGGGCCCACTGGACCCACTGGCCAGAGGCCCAGGCGGCGCCAGGTCAGCGCCGTTGCCGGAGTCACTCCGGCGACTGTTTCGCGCGGCGGCGCGCGGCGGGGGTGGCCGGAATTCGTGCACAGGCGGCCGTTTGCCGCGTTTTCGGTCGCGTTTGAAAGAGGTAGCCGAGGCGCGTCGTTTGGCGGTGGTGCTGTAGCCGGAGAGGCACTACGGCGACGGCGGCGAGCTCGAGAGCGGCGCCGGAGTTCGGCCGTGATCGGCCACGGCGCTACGGGGCACGGTGGAGCGCGTGTGTGTGTGCGTTGGGCTCGCACGGGCGTGCTGAGCACGAAGCCGTGCTCGGGTGAGCTCGACGGCGAGCGTGGTCACGACTGCGAGTTCGACGGCGGCGAGAGGTTGGCGACGACTACGGCTACGGAGAGAGACCGGGGAGAGAGGGGATCGACGCGGCTGCTCACCGCGGTCCTGCAGAGGTGCGAAAGTGGGCTCGGGGAGGCGTGACGGCGGCGAATCGGCGACGGAGACGACGATGGCCAAAGGGGAAGAAGATGATGCTGGCGACGGCGTTGAGGCTCCGCAGCTTGAATGGCCTGGTGCAGAGGACGTAGCCGAGGCCGGCGGACCGATCTGGCATGGAGACGAGGCGGGGAGGCGGCGGTGGCCGCGAGGTTCAGCGAAGGCCGATCATGGCGGCGCTCGGTGAGTTGGGAGAGAGCGAGGGAGGAAGGGGAGAGGTGCTAGGGATCGTCCTCGGGGAGGAGGAGGGGTCCTTAACCCCTCCACGAGCGCTGTAGCGGCTCGCTGTCGACGTAGGAGAGGGGGGGCAGGTGCGGGAGTGCGCGCGCGCTGCCAGAGAGGAGAGAGCGCGAGGTTAGGGACGAGCGGGGGAGTTGGGCTGGGCCGATACTGTAGGGTATGGGCTCTAGTGCACAGTAGGTTAGGCCTTTTTCTTTTATTCTTTTCTGTTTTGTTTTGTATTTCTATTTTGCATTTTCTTTTTGCTCCAAAAGACTTTTGTAAAATGTGTAACTTGTCTCAATAATTATTATGCAATATATAGCACTGCCAGAAAAAGGTTTGAATGCAAAATGATTTCATTTGAATTTTAATTAAATAAAAATGGATTAAACATTGCTGTTTTGATACTGCTTCATGATGTTAGAGTCATTTAAATAATCCAATTAATGTTGAGTTTATTTTTATAATTGTTTTCGGAATATTTGCAATATTATGAACTATTTAGTTCCTGGATTTCAACAACTTTTAAATTCACCTTAAATTTGAATTCTCAATTTGAATTGGAATTTGAAATGAGATATGATCCAAATGATGATCAAGCACTATTAATCATGATGACTTGGCATTATCAAAAGGATGATCACTGTAGCTTAATACATGGGGATGTTACATAGAACTTGTCCTTGGACGAGCTTGGAGATGCCATGGCGATATAGATCTGTCAGAAAAATAGCCCGAAACAAGAACAGAGGAGAAACTTGCGATGCGGTGGTCAAAACACCCGTGAGTATATATAATGAATTTTTCCCGTGCAGGACAAGTAATATGGAAGAAAAACGGAGTCGGGAAAGTCCACGAGGGAGCCACAAGCCTGGTAGGCGTGCCCTGGGGGGTAGGACGCGCCCCCCAAGCTTGTCGCCTCCTCGTGCACTTTTCGGACTGTTTATTATTTTTCTAATTTTTTATATATTACAAAATGAACAGAAAGTACTTTTATGAAAGTTTTGCAGTCGGTTTACTTACCGTACCACATACCTACTCCTTTTCAGGATTCTGGAGCGTTCCGGAAGGTTTCTTCTATGTGCTCTTCCGGTGTCATTGTTTGAATAATATTAGTTTCAACATTAATGGGCTTACCTGTGATATAATGTTTAATTCTTTGCCCATTAACCACCCTCGGATTATTGCCTTCGGAGTTGTTTATTTTGATGGCTCCGGAGCGATAAACTTCTTTGATGATATACGGTCCTTCCCATTTAGAGAGAAGTTTTCCTGCAAAAAATCTTAAACGAGAATTGTATAATAGAACACGATCACCTACTTTGAATTCCCATTTTTGAATTCTCTTATCATGCCATCTTTTAATTTTTCTTTAAACAACTTGGCATTTTCATAAGCTTGGGTTCTCCATTCATCTAGAGAACTAATATCAAATAACCTCTTTTCACCGGCAAGTTTAAAATCATAGTTAAGTTCTTTAAATGCCCAATATGCTTTATGTTCTAGTTCAAGAGGTAAATGACATGCTTTTCCATAGAACATTTTATATGGAGACATAGCCATAGGATTTTTATAAGTAGTTCTGTAAGCCCATAGTGCATCATCAAGTTTCTTAGACCAATTCTTTCTAGATCTATTAACGGTCTTTTGCAAAATTAATTTTATTTCTCTATTAGTTAATTCAACTCGACCACTAGACTGAGGATGATAAGGAGATGCAATTCTATGATTAACATCATACTTAGCAAGCAATTTACGGAAAGCACCATGAATAAAATGTGAACCACCATCAGTCATTAAATATCTAGGGACTCCAAACCTCGGGAATATAACTTCTTTAAGCATTTTAATAGAAGTGTTGTGATCAACACTACTAGTTGGAATAGCTTCTACCCACTTAGTAACGTAATCAACAACAACTAAGATATGAGTATACCCATTGGATTTAGGAAAAGCCCCATATAATCAAAACCCCAAACATCAAATGGTTCAATAACAAGTAAATAATTCATAGGCATTTCCTGACATCTACCAACATTACCAATTCTTTGACATTCATCACAAGAGAGGACAAACTTACGTGCATCTTTGAAAAGAGTAGGCCAATAAAAATCAGATTGTAATACCTTGTGTGCAGTTCTGTCTCCCGCATGGTGTCCTCCATATGCCTCGGAGTGACACTTTCATAGGATTTGTTCCTGTTCATGCTCAGGTACACAACGTCTAATAACACCATCTACTCCTTCTTTATATAAATGTGGGTCATCCCAAAATTAATGTCTTAAATCAAAGAAAAACGTTTTCTTTTGTTGGTATGTGAAACTGGGTGGTATATATTTAGCAACAATGTAATTAGCATAGTCTGCATACCAAGGAGTATTACGAGAAGCATTTATCACAGCTAGTTGTTCATCAGGGAAATCATCATTAATAGAAAGTGGGTCATCAAGAACATTTTCCATTCTAGACAAATTATCAGCTACGGGATTCTCAGCTCCCTTTCTATCAACAATATGCAAATCAAATTCTTGTAGCAACAGAACCCACCTAATAAGTCTAGGTTTAGCATCTTTCCTTTCCATAAGATATTTAATAGCAGCATGATCAGTATGAATAGTAACTTTGGAATCAACAATGTAAGATCTGAATCTATCACATGCAAACACAACTGCTAAAAAATCTTTCTCAGTAGTAGCATAATTTCTTTGAGCACTGTCTAGAGTTTTACTAGCATAATGAATAACATTCAATTTCTTATCAACTCTTTGTCCTAGAACAGCACCAACAACATAATCACTAGCATCACACATAATTTCAAAGGGTAGGTTCCAATGAGGTGGTTGAACAATAGGTGCAAAAATTAAGGCTTTCTTAAGTATTTCAAAGCCTTCTACACAATCGTCATCAAAAACAAATGGAACATCTTTTTGCAAAAGATTAGTAAGAGGTCTAGAAATTTTAGAGAAATCTTTTATAAACCTTCTATAGAAACCAGTATGACCAAGGAAACTTCTTATACCTTTGATATCTTTAGGACATGGCATTTTCTCAATCACCATAAAGTGGCACTTCTCCCAATTCAAGACAAGATTAGTTTGTTCACATCTCTGCAAAACTCGATCAAGGTTGCTCAAGCAATCATCAAAAGAAGTTCCGTAAACGGAGAAACCATCCATGAAAACCTCAACAATCTTTTCACAAAAGTCAGAGAATATAGCAGTCATACATCTTTGAAAGGTAGCAGGTGCATTACATAAACCAAAAGGCATACGACGATAAGCATAAGTTCCAAAAGGACAAGTAAATGTGGTTTTCTCTGGATCTTCAGGTGAAACAGGCATTTGAGAGAAATCAGAATAACCATCTAGGAAGCAAAAGTGTGTATGCTTAGATAATCTTTCTAACATTTGATCAATAAAAGGCAAAGGGTAATGATCTTTCCTAGTAGCTTTATTTAATTTCCTGAAATCAATTACCATCCTATAACCGGTTACGATTCTTTGTGGAATGAGTTCATTTTTATCATTAGGAACAACGGTAATACCTCCTTTCTTAGGAACACAATGAATAGGACTTACCCATCTACTATCAGCTATGGGATAAATTATACATGCCTCAAGAAGCTTTAATATTTCAGTTCTTACCACATCCTTCATTTTAGGATTCAACCTTCTTTGATGATCAACAACGGGTTTAGCGTCTGGCTCCATATGAATTTTATGCTGACATAAAGTGGGACTAATGCCCTTAAGATCATCGAGAGTATATCCAATAGCAGCACGGTGCTTCTTCAGAGTTTTAAGTAATCTCTTTTCTTCATGCTCTGAAAGGTTAGCGCTAATAATAACAGGATATATCTTCTTTTCATCAAGATAAGCATATTTAAGTGTATCGGGTAATTGCTTTAAATCAAACACAGGATCACCCTTGGGTGGTAGAGGATTTCCCAAGGTTTCAACAGGTAGATTATGTTTAAGAATAGGTGCTTGCTTGAAGAACAACTCATCTATTTCATTTCTTTCATTCATATGCATATCATTCTCATGGTCTAGCAAATATTGTTCTAAAGGATCAGTAACAGGCACAAAAATAGAAGCAAGACCTACAATTTCATCTTTATTGGGCAATTCTTTATCATGAGGTTGTCTAAGAAACTTAGAGAAATTAAATTCATGAGATATATCACCAAACTTAACTCTAACCTTCTCTTTAACACAATCAATTTCAGCATTAACGGTGTTCAAGAAAGGTCTACCAAATATAATGGGACAAAACTTATCTTGTTGTGAGCCAAGTACTAAGAAATCAGTAGGGTATTTGATACTACCACACAAGACTTCAACATCTCTAACAATCCCAAGTGGTGTAATAGTATCTTTGTTTGCAAGCTTAATGGTAACATCAATATCTTCAATCTCAACAGGTGCAATATCATTCATTACTTCTTGATATAAAGAAAACGGAATAGCACTCACACTAGCACCCATATCACATAAACCATGATAGCAATGATCTCCAATCTTAATAGAAACAACAGGCATGCCAACTACAGGCTTGTTCTTATCTAGCTTATCTCGTTCATTTCTAACAGGTTTAGCAATTCTAGCAGCCTCATCGCAAAAGTAAATAACATGCCCATCAATATCATCAATCAAAAGATCTTTAACCATTGCAATATTAGGTTCAACCTTAATTTGTTCAGAAGGTATAGGCGCTCTTATATTACTTTTGTTAACCATAGTTGAAGCTTTAGCATGTTCCTTAATTCTAACAGGGAAATGAGGTTTGTCAATATAATCAGTAGGCACAACTGGATCAACATTGCAAACAATTGTTTTTTCTTTAACACTAATAGGTTCTTCATTTAATTCAATGGGTGGATGATATTTAAACCATTTCTCTTTAGGGAGATCAACATGAGCAGCAAAAGATTCACAAAAGGTAGCTACTATCTTAGAGTCAAGTCCATATTTAGTACTAAACTTATGAAAAGCATCAGTTTCCATAAAAGATTTAACACAATCAAACTCAAGATTTTTACCTGAATCTTTACCTTTGTCAATTTCCCAATCTTCAGAGTTGCGATTAATTCTTTCCAGAAGATCCCATTTAAATTCAATAGTTCTCTTCATAAAGGAACCATTAGAAGAAGTATCGAGCATGGATCGATCATCATGAGAAAGCCGAGCATAAAAGTTTTGAATAATTATTTCTCTTGAGATCTCATGATTGGGGAATGTATGCAACATATACTTAAGCCTCCCCCAAGCTAGAGCGATACTTTATCCTTCACGAGGCCAAAAATTATATATATAATTCCGATCACGATGAACCAAGTGCATAGGATAAAATTTCTGGTGAAATTCCAGCTTCAACCGCTTCCAATCCCATGTTTCAATATCATCACATAGCCTATGCCATGTCAATGCCTTTCCCTCCAAAGATAAATGGAATACTTTCTTCTTAACTCCGTCTCCCGATAGACCTGCAATCTTAAACAATCCACAAATTTCATCCACATATATCAAGTGCACATCAGGATGCACCGTTCCATCTCCTGCATAAGGATTAGCTAGCAGTTACTCTACCATACCCGAAGGAATTTCATAATAAATATTTTCAGTAGGTTCAGTACGTTGAGGGGCAACTCTCAATGCTTCCGGTCGAGGTGAAGATACCCCGAACAAGCCCCTAAAAGGATTAGTTTTCATAGTGACAAGTGACAGTAAATTTCAGCACGTAATATAAATGTTTCCTTACCAAATTCCACTCACCAAAGGCGCTTCACTCCCCAGCAACGGCGCCAGAAAAGAGTCTTGATGACCCACAAGTATAGGGGATCAATCGTAGTCCTTTCGATAAGTAAGAGTGTCGAACCCAACGAGATAGTTTCGGTAGCAAGATAATTCGTAACAAGTAACTAGTAACAAGTATAATTAAGTGCAGCAAGGTGGCCCAATCATTTTTATAGCAAAGGACAAGCCGGAACGAACTCGTATAATAAGCAAAGCGTTCTCGAGGACACATGAGAATTTCATCTAGTCACTTTCATCATGTTTGTTTGATTCGCGTTCGCTACTTTGATAATTTGATATGTGGGTGGACCGGTGCTTGGGTGCTGTTCTTACTTGAACAAGCCTCCCACTTATGATTACCCGAGGAATTAAGATAAATCTAACCATAGCATGAAACATATGGATCCAAATCAGCCCCTTACGGAATAGCGCATAAACTAGGGTTTAAGTTTCTGTCACTCTAGCAACCCATCATCTAATTACTACTCCGCAATGCCTTCCCTTAGGCCCAAAGATGGTGAAGTGTCATGTAGTCAACGTTCACACAACACCACTAAAGGAAGCAACAACATACATATCATCAAAATATCGAATGAATACCAAATTCACATGATTACTTATGACAAGACTTCTCCCATGTCCTCAAGAACAAAAGTAACTACTCACAAATCATATTCATGTTCAAGATCAGAGGGGTATTGAATAGCATTAAGGATCTGAACATATAATCTTCCAACAAATAAACCAACTAGCATCAACTACAAGATGTAATCAACACTACTTGCAACCCACAGGTACCAATCTAAGGTTTTGAGGCAAAGATTGAATACAAGAGAGGAACTAGGGTTTGAGATGAGATGGTGCTAGTGAAGATGTTGATGAAGATTGGTCCTCCCATGATGAGAGGATCGTTGGTGATGTCGATGGCTTCGATTTCCTCCTCCCGGAGGGAAGTTTCCCCGGCGGAATCGCTCTGCCGGAGAGCAAAATAGCTCCTGCCCAGGTTCTGCCTCGAGACGGCGGCGCTTCGTCCCAAAAGTCTTCTTATGATTTTTTTCCTAGGGCAAATGGCTTCATATAGCAGAAGGAGGGGGCCGGAGGCCTGCCAGGGGCCCCACAAGCTCGGGGGGCGCGCCCAGGGGGGTAGGGCGCGTCCCCCGGGCTTGTGGCTTCCTGGTGGGGCCCCTCCTGGTAATTCTTTTGCCAGTATTTTTTATATATTCCAAAATAATTCTCCGTAAATTTTCAGGTCATTTGGAGTTGTTCAGAATAGCTATCTCTGTTTCACCCCTTTCCGGTCCAGAATTCCAGCTGCCGGCAATCTTCCTCTTCATGTTAATCTTGCAAAATAAGAGAGAAAAGGCATAAGAATTGTACCATAAAGGGGAATAATGATCAAAAACATATTAATTAACAGTAGGAAATCATGATGCAAATTGGACGTATCAGAACCCCTTCAACTTTTTCAAACCGAGGTAATCTATGACACCTCGGATGCAAACCGGCGTTGGAGTTCGGCTGCAAACAGATACCGAGGTAAATTTTTAGGACACCGTCGCACGGGAAAAACTTCGAACCTGATGCATGGCATAAAAATAATAAGGCATTGATAAAGGCCGAGAACTTAAAGGGGCTCCTCGGATGCCCGACGTGAGAACTCCTCGGATATCTGACGTGTGAACTCTTCGGATACGCCTCGGCGATCCTCAAGATCGGAGATGGGAAGATGATACGTCCAATTTGCATCATGATTTCCTACTGTTAATTAATATGTTTTTAATCATTATTTCACTTCAAGTTACAATTCTTATGCCTTTTCTCTCCTATTTTGCAAGATTCACCTGAAGAGGGAGATTGCCGGCAGTTGGAATTCTGGACCGAAGAGGGGGGAAACAGAGATAGCTATTCTGCACAACTCCAAATGACCTAAAAATTTACGGATAATTATTTTGGAATATATAAAAAATACTGGCAAAAGAATTACCAGGAGGGGGCCCACCAGGAAGCCACAAGCCTGGGGGGAGCGCCCTACCCCCTAGGCGCGCCCCCGAGCTTGTGGGGCCCCTGGTAGGCCTCTGGCCCCCTCCTTCTGCTATATGAAGCCATTTGCCCTCTAAAAAATCAGAAGAGGACTTTTGGGACGAAGCGCCGCCGTCTCGAGGCGGAACCTGGGTAGGAGCTATTTTGCTCTCCGGCGGAGCGATTCCACCGGGGAAACTTCCCTCCGGGAGGGGGAAATCGAAGCCATCGACATCACCAACGATCCTCTCATCGTGGGAGGACCAATCTTCATCAACATCTTCACCAGCACCATCTCATCTCAAACCCTAGTTCATCTCTTGTATTCAATCTTTGTCTCAAAACCTCAGATTGGTACTTGTGGGTTGCTAGTAGTGTTGATTACATCTTGTAGTTGATGCTAGTTGGTTTATTTGGCGGAAGATTATATGTTCAGATCCTTAATGCTATTCAATACCCCTTTGATCTTGAACATGAATATGATTTGTGAGTAGTTACTTTTGTTCTTGAGGACATGGGAGAAGTCTTGTCATAAGTAATCATGTGAATTTGGTATTCGTTCGATATTTTGATGATATGTATGTTGTTGCTTCCTTTAGTGGTGTCGTGTGAACGTCGACTACATGACACTTCACCATCTTTGGGCCTAAGGGAAGGCATTGTGGAGTAGTAATTAGATGATGGGTTGCTAGAGTGGCAGAAGCTTAAACCCTAGTTTATGCGCTATTCCGTAAGGGGCTGATTTGGATCCATATGTTTCATGTTATGGTTAGATTTATCTTAATTCTTCTTTCGTAGTCGCGGATACTTGCGAGAGGGGGTAATCATAAGTGGGAGGCTTGTTCAAGTAAGAACAACACCCAAGCACCGGTCCACCCACATATCAAATTATCAAGGTAGTGAACGCGAATCAAACAAACATGATGAAAGTGACTAGATGAAAGTCCGATGTGTCCTCGAGAACGCTTTGCTTATTATACGAGTTCGTTCCGGCTTGTCCTTTGCTATAAAAAAGATTGGGCCACCTTGCTACACTTTATCATACTTGTTACT
The DNA here is from genome assembly GCA_039707655.1 of Elymus sibiricus. NCBI lineage: Eukaryota > Viridiplantae > Streptophyta > Magnoliopsida > Poales > Poaceae > Elymus > Elymus sibiricus. The sequence continues at coordinate 339,423,872 of CM077666.1, read as the reverse complement.
TGTTAATTGTTACGAATTATCTTGCTACCGAAACTATCTGTTACCGCTACTTTCAGTATTTACAGAGAATACCTTGCTGAAAACCGCTTGTCATTTCCTTCTGCTCCTCGTTGGGTTCAACACTCTTACTTATCGAAAGGACTACGATTGATCCCCTATACTTGTGGGTCATCAGAAGATTTGTTGAACCAGCTTTCAATACCGACGACCGAAGACGAAGAACAATTCGGAAGAACCGAGGAGCGTCCCCAACTTAAAGACCGGTTCAAGGGGATACTGACGGTGTCCTGGACTAGGGGGTACTCACCACGTCGTCTCTCGACCAGGTGGGTCGGGCTGAGGACCCCCATGGCGGTTCACTAATGGGCTTCTTCGGGCAGCCCATAACGTATACAAGGGAGATTCCACAAGACTTGATGCACAAGCCGAAGACTCCTCTCCACCGACGTATCCGACTAGGACTCTTGTTATTCTAAGCCTTCGGTACATTATATAAGTCGAGGCCAGGCTAGTCGATAGATCATATTCTAGATCATTAGAATCATACAATCTCGTGGTGGATACCTATACTATGTACTATCCCCCATATCAATACAATGAAAATCAGGATGTAGGGTATTATCTCTTCGAGAGAGTCCAAACCTAGGTAAAATGTTGTGTCCATGTTACCATCGCGCCAAGACGCCTAGCTTAGGACCCCTACTTCGAGATATCTGGTTTTAGCACCAACATGCGTGAAGCTGCTCCACTGCAAATGACATAACTATATTTGATAAGACTAGGCGGCAAGCCTGGTAAGCTATCCAAACAACCAACAGTTGATAACTGAGCTGAACGCCATAGGCATAGAAGTCCCTCTCACGGTTTGAATGCCATAGGCATGGAAGCTCCTCTTACGGTATGAACGTTGTGGTAAAAAAAAACTATGTTTGATAAGTGGACGTTAACTCATTAGCACACGTCCCTTTTGGAGAAATATCATGTGGCACCATCCTTGAAATTATATGTTGCGCACATATTCGCAAAAAATAAATTATGCACTTAGATTTTGTTTTAAAGTGGAAATCTTAACATGCATTTACACTTTGTAATGAAGTGTGAATCTAGACGCGTCTTGGACAACTAAAATAAGGCATGCCTGCTTGCTAATTTCTGGGCACGTTAGAATATGCATGAGCAACACACAATACAATACTAGTCCGTTGGTGGCATCATACATAAGCAAATAACCTAATTCGACAATAGAGAATAACACACGCAAGAAAACAATTCAAAAGAAAGGGACAGACACAAAAGTATATATTATTCACGAAATACTCTTCCTCTCTTTCTTTTTGTCTAAATCACTGTGGTCCACTCCTGGTCAATCATTTTATATGTTTTTATTCGTGATGATATATGGAATATAGAGCGTATTAGAGGTCATGGACATGTCACCCACATAATCAACACTAATCTATTTATCTCATGTTTCTTAATAGTTTTTTTTAGCATTATGGCTTTTCTCCTTTTATATTCAAAGCTCTATAGGGATGAACCATGTTAGTGAGGTTTAAACTCGGTAGTGGTTGATGAACTGTGACATGGTAAATTTATTTTTGATATATCTCGTGGAAAATAGAATGGGGGGGCACTGGTTAAAGCCAAACAATAAATAGACTGCATCTTGGTAGGCAATCAAGATTATCATAATCTGCCACAATACAAAAACACAATTTTACTCTTGGGCTTAGAGCACTACAATGGGGGTGACATCATCATTCTCTTAATAATGCTAAGTAGGATAATTGTTGAGTTGTCAATAAGAAAAATTAATAAAAAGTGTGAGTCTTCTCTTAACCAAGAAATGATTCCTTAGTTCTTAATAAAGGTAAGATGTCTTTGTTATCTCTAGTCGCATGTTTTCTAATTTGATTTTAATCACCACAAAATTTGAGCGGATGCAAGCATTAATTATCTTATGGTACACAAATATAAGCATTAATTATTAGAAAAGACACTTAAAGATACCATTGTATAATGTGTTTTATTGTCATCTTTATGTATGGTTGCTTCAAAGAGACTACCTTCTGTACGCCGATCCGTGAAACTTTAAACAAACACCCCCATGATTCCTTTCATTTTTCTTGTAATTAGTTGTCGATTTAGTTCTAAAGATGCAACCCAACTATTCAAGATAACAGGTCTATCATATCTATTGCGTGAGTCCACTTAATCATATCATTTAGCTACTTTTTAACAAGGAATATCATGTTAAATTTGTGTTCTTGAAGTAAATTTCCGTTAGCTTTCTGTTTTCAGAAACAAACTTTGATGGGGGTTTCAGCGACAAACTGACTACAGTAATATAATAAATTTAGTACAACATAACAAAGAGCCTAGAACAAACACACGCAACAGAGCTCATGCGAAATGATTGACCAGCCACCACAAACCTTAGTCGCCATGGAGAAGAGCACATCGATGTTTCTATTTTTTTGACCAATTTCCTTTGCCTTTAGTGCCTTTCCTGGTGCCAAGAGACAATGGTAACCATGCATTAATGTTTGCTGACTAGCACTGAGTTTCTTCTATCTTAGGTTTGTGTGTTGATGATGGCAACATCTCAATGGTAGAGACCGTGTGATGTAAAGTTCATCCAGCTTCATCTCCATTATGGTCTTGGCCACGAAGCTAGGGTGTTTGGGTCCCACGAATAGACTCTCAACAGGACTTCACTTATGCACAACGACGTTAGCGGCTTAGATTTTCTCTTTGAGAAAGATTTCTTTTAATGGATTCCTCTTGTTCCTCAATCTTCGGAGAATACAACGTTGGATTAGAGGCCAAAAAAATGGCATGCAAACGTACTGCTAAAGCTGGTTTGTAAGCTTACATTCCCGAGCAATAGTCAAACGGAGGCATGAATGTGGTAGCTTGTTCACAAGGCAAATGCTTGCTTACGCTTTATGTGGTGGTCTACCTTCCTAGCAAACTGTGCTTGATGAGCGGCATTTTTTTACTTATTTATTAGCTATATTCTTTATTTTTTTTTATTTTATATGTGATGGAATGTTAAATTATCGTTGAGCCAAGTCAAGCGAAAGACTTATTGAAAGAAAGCTTTAAGAGAGTTTGTTGTAGCATTATAGGTCGTTGGGAATCCGGAAGGTTGCCATCAGTAAGGTTGGGAGACAGAAGGCAGTGATAAAACGACAACGAAGTGTTCCAGCGGCCAGCCACGACGCTCGTCAGCACATAAGGCAGACCTTGAACCAAGCTTATACATAGATCCTTTGATGTCCACGACAATCTCAGACTATACAACCGGCAACAGCTCTATAGGCATAGGGCGAAGAGTAAGCATCTAACTGAAGTTTTACAACTTGGAAAGATGGCTCAGCCAATGTTAATCATTCTTTTGGGATAACTTGCTGGGAATTCACTAGAGTTTGAGTAACTGTTATGCAACATTGGTGATCAGTTTTTTTAGTTCACATTGGTGATCAGTTAATGGCCAACGAAAAGCTATCATGAAGACAATAGTCTGGCTCGAGTAGCTTCCGTCAATGGTTAAGGCTGAAGGCATATATGGCCCTTGGGTTTCATCCTTTCATGCTCTTGGCCACCTTTCCTGACTATCCAAGAAAGAAGCGGCACTTCAACATACTGTCTTAGAGGTATCTTCGTGCCGCAGTGTGCACAACGACATTATGTGCTCACCTATCAAGGTGGATGACTTATGCAACTCTTTAAATCCTTTGAGGTTAGCCCGACCTATGAAGCAATAACATGTTGCGGCTTCTTCACCGAGGAAATTCGAGAGTTTAAGGATGGTGTTGGTGACAACGAATTCAGATGACTTTAATAGTGTTTTTAATTTGCTTTCCTTTTCTTTTCTTTTTGGAGATTCGTCGGCTTACTTTATGCAGTTCGCAAATCAGGTCATATGTTTGTTTGAAGCCCAACTCAGCCTATCGTAAGCATAACTAATAACTCATTCTACGGCCCTAGCCTCTTTTTCGCTCTAGCCTGCTCTTACATGACCGCCGCGAAGCCCAAATCTGTTTGAAGCACAAATCACGTCGTGTGCGCGCCGCGAAGCGTGGAACACACACACACACACACCCTCCCCCGCGCGCCCTTTTGGGCCGGCCCATGTGCGGGGCGGGCCGCCTCCTTTTTTTTCATTTCTTGTTTTTGCTTTTCTGTTTTTCTTATTCCTTCTTTAAAATAATTTGGGATTTCCAAAAAGTTCTAAATTTCAAAAAAAATTGAATTTTGAAAAAAAATCAAGAAATCATGATTTTGAAAATTTTCGGGAAATTATAAAATGTTCACGGATTCATAAAATGTTCGTGATTTGGAAAAAATGTTTGCATATTCAGAAAGTATTCATGATTTTGAAAAAATGTTCGGCAAATAAAAAAATATCCATGATTTCGAGAAAAGTTCGCAAATTAAAAAATTTCATGGATTTTAATAAAATGTTTACGAATTCAAAAGGTATTCACAAAACATTCAAAAAATGTTCACAAATTTCAAAAAGGTTCATTGCTTCAAAACATATTCGTGAATTTCAAAATTGTTTCCAAATTTCAAAAAATGTTCATAATTTCAAAAAATGTTTGTGAATTCAAAAAATATTCTCGATTTAAAATATCTTCATATTTTTTAATGTTCACGATTTCAAAAAGTGTTCACGGTCTCAATTTTTTTGATGAATTTGAAAGATGTTCGTAAAATGAAATAAAAAATAGAAAAGGAAATTAAAAGATAAAAAATAAAAAATAAAAATGGAACATAAAATAAAAATAAAAAACTGAAATAAAAAACGAAGAAAAATCTCTATCTCTACCTATATATATATATATATATATATATATATAATATATATATATAATAATAATCTTTACCTACTAATAAAGCACGGATTGCTTCTGTCGGTTCACCGTCATTAAAAGTGTCCCAAAAGCTGTTAATATTTATCCCCATTGCCACCCGTAAGTCAAGAAAAAAAAAACTGGTCGCCTCTCTGTCCTCCGTATCGAACAGGTCTGGCTGATTGATCTCCTCTCGCGCGCTCAACTGGGCCTTTCCATCCTCTCCTGTCACCCACGTGGGGCAAACTGGACCTCACCTTTTGTCTTATGGGCCAGAGCTGATGGAGACTAGACGACTATATGCTATGTGGGTCGGCCCATCCACACCTCCGTCAAGTCAAGGCCTAGGCGGAATAGTGTAGCAGCAATTTCTAATCAGCCTTTTTTATTTTTTTCTAAATAGTCCCACATTGCATTGTTACATCGAATCTCACCCATTTATATACGTGAGCAAGTTACCTGAGACCAAGCCCTCTTGAGAATTAATACACGAAGGATGAGGCGTGGATTTAATAGAGGGCGAATGGGAAGCGAGGCATTGCAATGAGAAAATGCGGGGTCTGAGGTTAGAAGGAAGAAGATGAAGAGAAAAGGAGCATTAATCATGCAGGCGAAATTGAAGGAAGAAGATGGAAAGAAATGGGCTAGCAATGCGGGGGAAATTAAAGAAAGAAGATGTAGAGAAAAGGAGCATTAATCCTGGGAATTAATTACACGCCAGTGGACTAGCAATGCGGGGTGTGAGGTCAGAAGAAATAACATCGAAAGTTATCAAACAGTGCAATTCTCCTGGTGTAGACCGATCGGAGATAGCGACCACTATGAACGGCTGGCCGCTGTAAAAAGCTAAGCTCCGGCGACGCGAGACTCGATAATAAGCGCGGCGGGAGCAAAAATTATACCACTGAATTCATATCGCACCGGCCCCCACCGCGGCTTCGACTTCACAGCAACAGACAGTCGAGGCACTCCCACGGACACGCCGGAGAAGAAGAGCCGACTACCACGACCAAGGCCACGCCTCCGACAATGCTCACTGCCGTCAACGTTGCCACATAAGCCACCGTGCACGTCCAGTCGTAGGAAGCACCAAAGGGATCCAAGTCTTAAAGGTGGCGCCCTAAAGAGGGGAACGACGTTGAAGACGACGCCACCGCCCGACCCTGCAGCAGGATCTGGGCTTTCACACGAAGGACTTGATCCGGGAGATCTGGCTGTGAGATTCCCGACGGCGCCTCCAAGAAGGAAAGCGACGCCCACAGGCGCCATCGCCGCCGGCCGGCCAGCACCGGCCAGGCTTTCACCCGGAGCAGCCACCCCCACGCAGCAGGCCGAGGTCGACCCGTACCTCCATTGGACCGCGCACCCCCACACAGCGAGCACGCCACCGCTGTGTACGGCCACCAGCTAGCCTCCCCGACGACGGGCCTGCACAGACCAGATCGGGTCCTACACCTCGTATCCAACCGCGGCCGGAGCCTCCCTGCTCTAACAAGCGGCAACCGGGCACCACCACCAGCCGGCAGTGCCACTCCCGGGCGGCCGGGCCGCCAGCCACGGACGACCTGGCAGATCCAGGCCCCCCCGCACTTGGCTGCCCCCGACGCGCCCACACCCGCCGTAGCCCTCGGGCCTGGCTGTTGGCTCCCCTGCACAGCCGCCTCCACCTCGCCCCAGATCCGGGCCGCCCGAGCCACCGCGTAGCATCCAGACACCAGATCCGGACTGCCAGCGCGCCAGCACGGAGGCCCCCTGCGCAGCCAAGCCGCACCTCTGAATGTGGTCACCCCGATGCAGGGCGCGCCCACGAGACGCCAGTGGCAGCACAACGCTGGCGCACACCCGCCCTTGCGCTCCACAGTGCCTGCGCAGCACCGCTCCTCTCCCCGACCTTGCCGCCGATTTAGGTAGGATGGGGTGGGTGGGTGGCGGCGGCGGCGATTTAGGGTTCTCCCGGGCTCTGTACGCGATCATTGAGCTGTAACAGCTCATCACGTAACAAGGTACTCCATATGTTTTTTGTTATTATTTGCGCCCAGTCATCCATATGTTTTCAGTGCCGAGGCGACTGCCAGATCGATGGTGTCCCAATGGCATCCATGACATATCGACAAAGCGATCTAAATGACTTAAATGATGGTGGTCTGGCTACCGCTACAATATGATGGTGCCAAGGTCAATATGATCGCCTTTTTACTAGATTCTCCAGATCAACGAGGAGGGCCCCGCGATTCCCAGGGTGCTAGCCAAAGCATGCGCTGCCGCCCGCTGGGTCTAGCACGGCGGGCTTCTGCCTGCTGGCACCCGTCACCAACGCATAAAGAAGAGGATCCATTGTTCAGCGTTTACTCCATAGTGACACACGGCGTTGTGCCAGAGTTTGATGACAAGCACATCACCTTAGATTTATCATGTTCGTCGTGAATAGCTGAACAATATGCACCATCGACGATGGTGACGCAGAGGAGTAATGGCAACATAATAAAATGGGTTGCTATAGACGTGTGAGGATTTATTTCTCCCGTTGCAACGCATGGGCACATTTCCTATCCTAGTCCTAGTCCTAGTATGTATATATATATATATAGGAAAATGGCTATGTACTCTTGGGAGTACGTACTCCCGCTATTCATATACCACATAGATGAGTCTTTTATACCTCATTATTATTTTTAATATACTTCATTAATAATTACTAGATACCTCAAAACGAGTTTCACGAAAAAATTCATGTGAGTTTACATATTTTTAAAGGTGTACGTATATACTGCTTTGTTTATACGTGAAAAAGGTCTATTACAAAAAGTACGTCGCAGCTGATATTTTTTCAACAAAACTCATATTGAGGTATCTTAGAATATTTAATGAAGTATATTGAAAATGATAAAGAGGTACAATCAATGCGTATATGAGGTATATTAAGGATGGGAGTACATACACCCAGGAGTACAGAAAGTTAGTCATATATATATATATATATATATATATATATATATATATATATATATATATATATATATATCTAGGAAAATGGCTCTGTACTCTTGAGAGTACGTACTCCCGCTCCTCATATACCACATAAATAAATCTTTTATACCTCATTATTATTTTTAATATATTTCACTAATAATTACTAGATACCTCAAAATGAGTTTCATGAAAAAATTCATGTGAGTCTACATATTTTTAAAGGTATACGTATATGCTGATTTGTTTATATGTGAAAAAGGTATATTACAAAAAGTACGTCGCAAGTGATATTTTTTCAACAAAACTTGTATTGAGGTATCTTACAATATATAATGAAGTATATTGAGAATGATAAAGAAATATAATCAATGCGTATACAAGGTATATTAAGGATGGGAGTACATACACCCAGGAGTACAGAAAAGTAGTCCTATATATATACTAATAATTAATAATAATAATAAAGCACAAGGTGATATTCTTGGTTTCGTCCCGCGGTGATTAATCTTTTTTTCCTTTATTATACGTAGTCTTGTCAAAAGTCAAAAACGAAACAAACGGAGCGCACAATCTTTCCTAAACAAACCGTATCAACAGAGTCCTAACGAAACACATCATCCACCTCATCTGATATTTATCCTCTAGCATGTAAAAAATCTTGCATCGTAAACGGAGTGCCCAATCTTTCCTAGACAAACTGTATCAACAGAGTCTATTTATTCTCTTGGACTTTGGAAATCCCGTACGTCCTGCCGACGGAGTTTGTCGCCTGATCGGCCACCGCCAGTGAACCAATCTGAGCATGATACGTGCCTCACGGCCGTGATCAACGACGGCGGCTTGCCAACAGCCCAGCATCACATTGACGGTGCCATGGTCCCAACCACTAGGAAACACGTGCCGCCGCACCATGACTCCAGCGGCAAGAACATCAAGGCCACGGCCGTACTAGAGGCTCCCTCGGCGACCACCCGGGCGAGCTCAAGTTGCAGCCGTCAAGGTTGCGGTTAGGGCTAGCCATTTTAGACGACAATGAATTGAGTAGCACGGAGGCGGCGAGGGGGAGGGGAAGGCACGCATGAAGGCGACGACGTGCTGACTATGACGACCGTGGCAAGCCGGCAACAAGGACCGGCTCCAACTGGGTCTCGGTTGCCATGGCATCGTTCACGTCTGTCTTGGTCCCACAGGGTATGTTCCACCCATCCCGAACGCCAAAAACTGTAGCAGCCCGCGGGTCTTACGCGGCGCTGGCGCCCGTCACCGTCGCTGCCGACGCCCTGCGTCCGGCTGGCCGCAAAGGAGTCTGCCAAACCATCCCGATACACGTCCGTGTCCTGCATCATGAGCTCCTCGAACGTGAGCGGCTCGCCCAGCCTCGCCATGTAGCGCACGGGTTTGGTGTTGTCGTTGTTGTTGCGGTCGAAGGTGTGGAGTGCGGACGACCTCGAGCAACTACGCCTGTTGGACGAGGTGTGGAGCGTGTGGCGTGAGCACCAGCACGATGGCGTGTGACAGCTCGTCAAACTCGGCGGCCCGCTGACATCTGCGTTGATGGCCAACAGCGAAGGGACTCGTCGGTCGTCGCCCGACGGCAACAAGCTTAGGGAGCGGGCAGGGCGTCGAGCTCGAGACTTGCAAACGCCTGTCAGGTCGTCATCGATACAGACCAGAAGAATCCCTGTTGCGTTCGGCGCCGCGCCCTCCCCAGCCTGCGATGTCGATCACGACGACCCTGCAGCACCACGCACCGACGTCTGTCGGTGCCCTGCGTCATGCTCCGCATTGTGCCCACTGCTGCCAACCTGCTCCGCGTTGTCCCTTCGGTAGACACCCAGCGCGTAGGTTCAGAAAAGATCCATGTTGTTGGCACCATTCCAAATTGATAATTACATACTGAGTCAGTTCTAATGGTCTGCAACTTCATGATCTGCAAGTTTTATACTAAAAAGGATTTCAACTATGGTAGGCCGTAGCTTTACTTATCCCAGTGTTATATTATGTGTGCTCACGGATGCATGTGTCTTCAAATTATGATAGGGCATAGCTGGATCAGATGAAGCGGTTTTGCCGTGCGAATACCCGTAAAGTGATAAAGAAGCATCACACATGCACGTCTACTTGCTATTTATTTGCTGAGCTGCATCATTAGCTTGAACGCATAGCCACATCTTGCATATTCTTTGCTCCCATGACATATCTCCTTAATTTGGTAGATCAAGTTTTTGCAAGATGACAACATCATTTGTGTAGTTACTGACTGTTTATATCGCAAATACATGATGATTTCCCCTCAAAAGCATCACATGTCTTATTCTTAACGGAGGAACACACCCATTATTTGATTTTAAAGTTGTCAGATTCATCATATAGTATTTAAGATTGGCAGATTAAATTTCGAACATGTATGTGGGCTGCTCATTTCGCCTCGGCCTATAGGTTTGCCGAGGCCCCAAGAAAATACACTCAGCTTACTTCGGTATGCCGACATGACGTAAGCCGAGTGTTGTACGCTGAGTGTCACACCCAGCGTAGATGTGACGTAAGCCGAATCTGCCAACCCGATAGTTCTGAATTCAGTCATTACCGGGTGGGTTGCACACTCGGCTAATATGTTTTTCCTGTAGTAATGACTATTGATGTTCATATTACGAAAAAATTGAAACTTTTGCTGCTAGCATTTTTTGTACTAGGAGAGATACTAAACTATTGTATATTGGATGATCGCTATACTAAAGCCATAGTGCAGAATTAATAGGTAAGCAAACAATCAAAAAACTGTATATTTTACAATATTACATTCTAATTGTACCCATGTATACCTTAAATAAGACATGTCATCCAAGGAATTACAAGTGAGAGCAAAAAGGGACACACGGCTGCGGTAGCTATAGTGCAATGGCCAACCTCATGGTCATGGGATTGATCAAGTTTACCATGATTAGGTAGAAAACATGACCGCCATCGACGAACGGGAGAAGTGGCAGGACCGATGTGTCTCTAGGTACAAGCGATGATTTGTTGGATCGCTTCTTCCTCCCGAAATCTCGTCCGTTTCGTCCGTCAAAAGAATTTCGTACGTCAAGTTGGTTCGTACGTTCTGCTCGCACGCACGCAGCCGTCTGGCTGGTTTTTACGTCCCAAACTGGGCCACATCCATCCATATGTTGATGGGCCTGTTTCTGGGCTTTCTCCTAGAATCAGCGAAAAAATATATCCCACGCGGGGATGCGAAAAAATATATCCCACGCGGGGATCGAACTCACGTCCTCCTCCTCCCATCCTGGGGCTGCATCCAACTAGGCTATCTTATTTTTCTTGATGGGCCTGTTTCTGGGCTTTCTCCTAGAATCAGCGAAAAAATATATCCCACGCGGGGATGCGAAAAAATATATCCCACGCGGGGATCGAACTCACGTCCTCCTCCTCCCATCCTGGGGCTGCATCCAACTAGGCTATCTTATTTTTCTTGATGGGCCTGTTTCTGGGCTTTCTCCTAGAATCAGTGAAAAAATATATCCCACGCGGGGATGCGAAAAAATATATCCCACGCGGGGATCAAACTCACGTCCTCCTCCTCCCATCCTGGGGCTGCATCCAACTAGGCTATCTTATTTTTCTGTTACATGTGGAGGTTCGTTTTTAATAGAATAGTCCCACCTCGCCCCTTTATATCTAATCCCACCACTTAATATACGCTTGCGAGTTGTCCAGAAATCAGCAGGCGGCCTGGAAAATAAACAGAGGGAGGATGAGGTGTGGGTCTGACGTACGGAAATGAAGGAATTAAATCGGCAAATTATATGCCGGTGTTGGCTGTACGTGCAAATAGGAAAAAGAGACCCAATGAAGGGATGAACATGCATGGCTGGTTGGCTAATTATAAACAGGATGTGGGCTCTGCATGGTAGTACGTGCCAATAAAAAAAAGAGACCGTCTGGGAGGACATGCATGGCTCCCTTCATTAATCGGATTGTGGGCTGCTGCCTTGCTGGTTTGCTTTAAACGGGATTGTATTGGATGGCTGTGCATGCATGGCCTGGGGTTGGGTTTCCTGCCCGATGAATGCTATGAAAAAGTGTTATATGGTGCGTCCTACACGAGATGCAGTGTTATTGTTTGATTGCGAGGTCAATCGATGTTACTTGAAGTTGGATATGCAAAGCTATAAAACTTTATGATGGGGTTGGGTTTCCCTGCCCGATGAATGCTATGAAAAAGTGTTATATGGTGCGTCCTACACGAGATGCAGTGTTATTGTGTCGTTGCGAGATCAATCGATGTTACTTGAAGTTGGATATGCAAAGCTATAAAACTTTATGATTTGGGAGAACCAAGTGTTGGTTACCACCGGTGTTAAGGCTCGTTTCTAATTAATATGCGAATGATATGCATTTTTTCCAGACCTCAGTGTGCGCCTGTGCTGTCAGGTGGCGCCATCCGATGTTATTGTGCCCGTGATGGTGGACGTTTTGATGTACACATCAGTTTACTCTCCCATTGCAACGCACGGGTATATGTGCTATATATGAATATGTGTCAACTTTAAACAAGGAAATATATCAAGGAACACTTTGCTAAGAACTAAAAAAAGAATATACAAAGATATCAGTTAAGTGCAGTCTCCGACCAAGTCGTTAGAAAACTTGGTGTTACCTCTTGCTTCATTCTCTCTTCTGACTCCATCATACCCTATTATCTCTTCCTATGAATTCATAGTTATAAGGAAAGAAGAATATGCATATGTGCGAGTGAGGCGTTCTGGAGGACAAGCTCCATGGGTCTCGTAATCTTGTCCGGGCGTTCTATCGCTGTGATGTGTGCGGCATGCGTTTCCAGGTTTAATACGCGGGCTTTAATGGAGGAATACACCGGTGCCATGAGCTGCTGTGCTTGATTAGTACATGGGCCTTGGCCACGGCGGATTTTGCAGCGACATGATGTTCCTCCTGGGCTGATTTGAATTTGCCTCATGCAGCGTCAGGTTGTAGAACGTCCATGTGCAGACTATGGTTGCACATGTTACAGGAAAAGGATTCGGCCTTAGATGAACTATACACGAGCAGCATGGCTGGGCCTCGCTGGTGCAGCCCAACTGATGGGCCGTCTATTATGGGCTGCGAGCAACGTGACAATATTTTATGTAAAATTGTCCCACCTTGCTTCTTTAGAACCATTCTTATCAGTTTATATACGTTTGTAGTTGACTTGGAATATCAGCAAGACACCTCAAAGTAGACGGTCAGGACGGATGAATAAAAGGAATGAGGTGCATGCGAATACGTGCATTGTAAAAGGAATTGCGTCCTATGAAAGGAAGGATGGATTTGAGGATTATTATAGGATGCAAGGATATTGACATACATGAAAGGATATTAAAGAAGGATGGATATGAGGATTATTTCTTATGCAGGGATGGAAGGAATTGTGCATGAAAAAATATGAACGGACGTGTGCATGTTGCAAGACACTTATGGAACAAGAGGTTCACATGTCTGCATATATATTGCAAGACACTTAAGAAAAGATGCATTTCAGGATTTCTGGGCCGCAAAGAATAGTAGAGCATTTAAACTTGGATTGCCAAAAAGACTGTTTTTCCTAAGATTGCATGGCCAGAGGTCATGGTCTAACCACAGGCTGAGCGGACTGTACAGACATCCTCTGATCTGGCCCGTGAGAAAAGAAGGGATAGCATGGGAGTCCTAAAATTGTCTGAGGCATTTCGGTCCGAACGGTCGGTCCAGGACTATATGAGGGCAAAATATGTGTAACCTCGCATTGGAGATGTCCTTACCATCGGCACAAAGACTCATTTTGTGATTATTATGCGGCTGAGACTAAGTGGTCCACCAGTCTAATAATACCTTGCAAAGAGAGTATAATATGGTCCCCACATTTCTTCTAAACCTCAATTCATGCGCTTGCCTGCCGGATTGGAGATGTCCTTACCATCGGCACAAAGACTCATTTTGGGATTATTGTGCGGCTGAGACTAAGTGGTCCACCAGTCTAATAATACCTTGCAAAGAGAGTATAACATGGTCCCCACATTTATTCTAAACCTCAATTCATGCGCTTGCCTGCCGGTGGTGGCACCGTCCGGATGTCATACTGCGCCGGCGGGCATTTTGAAGGACGGGCAATTAGCATTTTCTTCGTACCAAAGCACGGGGTGTTGTGCTTGCACGTGCACATCAATTTTTCTTTCCCGTTGCAACGCACGGGCATATGTTCTAGTAAAAGAAAAAAAAGGTTCAGGAGAGGTTTTAGAACTTTCCCAAAACCGGTATGGGGAGAAATCCGGAATGGGCTGGCCCAAACAGAGGATATTCAGCAACCTACGGGCCGAATAGGACTGGTCTGCTCTTTCATTTGATCCCAGACTCTTAAAGAAAAACTATGTATAAGCCCAGACTCCCTCTGCACTAGCAGCAACGTCGATTGGCCCAATGGGAGCGGAGACTTCGGGAACTCTCTCCCGCCATCGCCAACCTCTGAACACGCTCGAAACCTCTCGACCGCCCTTGTCTGACGAACCTTCTCGTTCGCTCGCCACCTCTCCACCTTCCACCGCTTCCCAGCTCTCCCAGCCCTTATAAATGGAAGACCGCCTCGCCGTCCGTCGTCGTCAAGTCACCTACTCACATTGTCACATTCCACAAGGCAACAGATTACCACCCACGAGATCGAAGAATACACGCCGACACAGAGCGCTTGCGCACACACGATTAGCGTAGCATCTCAGGGAAGTGCGTCCTTGAGTTCGGTAGCAATGTCGAGTCGATGCTTCTTGGCGGTTGGCTGCATTGCCGTGGCGGTAATGTCGCTCGCCGTGGCGCCGGCGGACGGCGCGATCCTTCCGTGGTTCGGGAGCGGCGGCGGCAGTCGCGGCGCGCGCGATGACGCTGTGGCATTGCCGCTCCAGGACGTGGCCCTGCTCGCCGACCCGTTTCGGATCCTGGAGTGTTGGGCATAAGCCACGGCGGGACGCGTCGGGTGCGCGTGTGTGCGCGCACCGGGCGTGTCGGGCGCGTCGGGTGCGGTCGGAGCCGCACCAGGAGCGTGGCGGGTGTGCGTGAGTGCGTGCGTGTGAGTGCACGAGGGGGTGCCCTAGTGCGTGTACACCGTGCGTGCGTGTGTGTGGCCAGTCTGTTGGCGAGCGGGGGGGGGGGGGCGTTGAGCGGGTTCGTTGCGGGCTGGCCGCGACCGGGACGCGTGCGTGCGCGTCGTGGACGCGGACTGAGCGGGCTGGACCGGGTGCTCCGCGTAGATGGGGACATGGGTTCGTGCCCTGGGCGTGTCCATGGTATAAAGCCTCCCGTGTGCGTTGTATCAGTGTGGGCCTGGCATCGAGTTCGTGCTCGAGGAATAGAGGAAGCCGTTCGAGCGGCGGCGGCGTTCGTGCGCCGGGAACTCCCCTGTGTCCATCGTCTCCCTTCGTTTTCTTCTTCTTCTCTCCGGCTCGGGCCAGCGCGAGGTGAGAGAGAGAGAGGTAGGCTAGAGGGAGGGCTAGGACACCAACATGGAGCACGTCCCCTTCGGCTTCGACCGCGACGACGTGGCCATGGTGTCCATGGCGCGTGTGGACTGGCGCGAGACCGCCGACTCCCACGAGATCGTCGTCGACGTGCCAGGGATGAGGAAGGAGGACCTGAAGGTGGAGATCGAGGAGAACCGGGTGCTGCGGATCAGCGGCTAGCGGCGGCGGGAGGTGGAAGAACGGAAGGGCGACCACTGGCACCGGGAGGAGCGCTCCTATGGCAAGTTCTGGCGCCAGATGCGCCTCCCGGACAACGCAGACCTCGATTCCATCGCGGCGAGCCTTGACGCCGGCGTCCTCACTGTGCGCTTCCGGAAGATGGCGCCCGAACAGATCAAGGGCCCGCGCGTGGTTGGCATCGCCGGGGGCGACGACGGCGCCGCTGCCAAGAAGACCATCGGCGACGCCGGTGCCGCTGGAGGCGAAGAGCGCCAGACCAAGAAAGTTGAGCTCTGAATTCAAACTCTGCACTTCGTTGGGTGCTAATGTTCTTGCCACTTTCCAGTACGCGCTTGTCAGTTTCGCTTCTCAGTACAGTGTGGAGAAAGATGTGATGTACTCTTTTTGAAAGATGTGATGTACTCGATCGACTGGCATGTAAGAGAAGTTCAGTGAGGAAATAAGAAACCACAAATCACTTTGTTTTGTCCGTGTTGAGAACATTCACGTGTTTCTTCGACACTGGACGAATTTTATTAGATCAAAATAAAGCATCTAAGAGAGACTGCTGACCCAACCAAAAAATCCACCATCGCCGTTCCACATCCATATCCTCTGCCTCAAAGTTGTTGTCCATAGAGCGCACTCCGGAGCAACCACGGCAAACAACGGATCAAGACCGATATGTACCGTAGCACCACCGGCTGCTGACAAGCCTGGCCGCGGCACCGGATGGCTACTCCATCCCAACTCGAAACAAAGGTGGGGAGGTAGCCCTTTTATAAAGAAGATCCTATCTATATATAAAGCAACAATCAGATAAATTACACGGCCGAATGATACAAGATGGGAAGGTAACCCTCTTACCAACACCATGCTATATCCTAGCACACCTAAGCTCCACGACAACGCCCTCATGAGGAGACGACGCGAAGCGCCGCCGCGCTTTTCACCTGGAACCCTGGCACGGAGAGAAGAACCATAACGACGTTGTCTTCAGGAAGAGAGCGGCGCCCGCGACCGTCGCCGTCGTCGGCGCCAAAGTGCGGAGCTTTTGCTCGGCAACTCACCCGTGCCATCACGAGGTCTCCAGAAGCACTGTAACGAGCTCAGACTCCCAGATCCGGACCCGAGCGTCACCACTCACACAGAGGGCAAGCCCGAGCCACCTGACGCTACCCCCTTGCCGCCCACACGACCAAGAGGGAGAGCCCCCACCGCCGCCATAGCGCCCACCGGCGAGCAAACCATGCAGCCCGCCCCGGCGTCCATGGCACGAGACACCATCAACCGACTACTTCACGGCGCACCCACTGATTTCTACTATGCAATTTTATTGACTCTGTTGGGCCTCCAAGCGCAGAGTTTTGTAAAACAGTAGCAAATTTTCTTCAAGTGGATGACCTAAGATTTATCAATCCGTGGTAGGCGTAGGATGAAGATGGTCTCTCTCAAACGATCCTACAATCAAATACAAGAAATCTTTTATGTTCCCAACACACCAATACAATGGTAAATTGTATAGGTGCACTAGTTCGGCGAAGAGATGGTGCTACAAGTGTAGTATGGATGTAGATATAGGTTTTGTAATTTGAAAATATAAAAATAGCAAGGTAGCAAGTGATAAAACAGAGCACAAACGGTATTACAATGCTTGAAAATAAGGCCTAGTGTTCATACTTTCACTAGTGCAATCTCTCAACAGTGCAAACATAATTGAATCATATAACAATCCCTCAACGTGCGACAAAGAATCACTCCAAAAGTTTCTATTAAAGAAGAACATAAGATGAAATTATTGTAGGATACGAAATCATCTCAAAATTATTCTTTCCGATCAATCTATTGAGCCATCCCTATAAGTGTCGCAAACAGCCCTAGAATTCGTACTAAAATAACATCATATGATACGCATCAACCAACTCTAATGTCACCTAGATACTCCAATGTCACCACAAGTATCCGTGAGTTGATTATTCGATATGCATAAAAAAACTTCAGATTCATAATATTCAATCCACACAAAGAACTTCAAAGAGTACCCCAAAGTTTCTATCAGAGAAAAGAAGATGAAAACGTGCAATCAACCCCTATGCCTAGATTACCCCAAGGTCACGGGAATTCGCGAGTTGATCACCAAAACATACATCAAGTGACTCAATAGAATACCCCATTGTCACCACGGGTATCCACATGCAAGACATACATCAAGTGTTCTCAAATCTGAAATATTCAATTCGACAATAACGAAATCTCAAAGGGAAAGACTCGGTTCATCACAAGAAGATAGAGAGGGAAGAAACACCATATGATCGAAATATATTAACTAAGCTCGTGGGACATTAAGATCGTGCCAAATCAAGAACACTAGAGAGAGATATCAAACACATAGCTACTAGTACATACCCTCGGCCCCGAGGGTGAACTACTCCCTCCTCGTCATGGAGACCGCCGGGATGATGAAGATGGCCTCCGGTAATGATTTCCCCCTCCGGCAGAGTGCCGGAACAAGGCTCCGGATGAGATCGCTTTGGTACAGAGGCTTGCGGCGGCGGCGTGGAAGTTTTAGATTTATTTTTAGGGGTTTCTCTATTTATAGGATTTTTCAGCGTTGGAATCACGCAAAAAGGAGTTACGAGGGGCCCACAAGGCAACAGCACACGACACCCAAGGGCGCGTCGTGTTGCCTTGTGACCTCCTCGTGATGCTTCTGGTCCTTCCACGGAGCTTCGGGGGTCTGTTTTGATCCATAAAAAATCTTCAAAAACAACATCACGGTAGTTCTGCTGAAAACAGCGTCAGTCCGGGTTAGTTCTAATCAAATCATACCAAAACATGGCATGAATACTTCATAAATTATAGATACGTTGGAGATGTAACATCATCCCAAGCTTAATTCCTGCTCGTCCTCGAGTAGATAAATGATAAAAGAAATAATTTATGAAGTGTGAATGCTAGCATAGTGCATAAGTTTGATCAATGATAATTTCAATCACTTTTTCTAGCATCATAACAGTAACTCTTTCTCATAAAACTCATCATGATCAAGTAGCAAGCTATTCACATGTTTAAAGTATAGACCATAAACTTTCTTGAAAACCAATAAACTATGTTCTTAGTGATCAAACAATTACAATTCATCTTATTTTCAGGAAGGGTCTATGTAAGAGCTTTGTTTTAGCAAATTTCACATACTCAACTATCATTTAGTTTTCCATGATTGCTGACACTCAAAGCATATTTTTAGAACAAACCGTTTCAGTCAAACACATAGGAAGATAGGGGCTTAATGTTTCGCCTTCCAACTTATTTATCTCAGGGATACTGTCAACAATAATAACTCATGATCACCTATATTCAACTGGATATATTTGCCTGGTTCATTCCCTACCACATGATGCTTGCCCACTAGAGAATAAATAGAGCGGAATAGGGATGAACATTACTGACTCTTACAAAAAAGTAAATACAGAAAAGTAAAAGATAGGCCCTTCGCAGAGGGAAGCAGAGGTTGTCATGCGCTTTTTATTTTTGGATGTGCAAGCTCTTAATGGAAAGGAACGTCACTTTATATTGCCCATTGTGATAGCAATCTTTATTATGCAGTCTGTCGCTTTTATTTCTTCACCATCACAAGTTCGTACAAAACTTATTTTCCCTTTCAATAAAAGATCATACATATTTAGGAGCAATTTTTATTGCTTTTTGCACCGATGACAACTTACTTGAAGGATCTTATTCAATCCATAGGTAGATATGGTGGACTCTCATGACAAGAAACTGGGTTTAAGGGTTTTTGGATGCACAAGTAGTATATCTACTTAGTACGAATTTTGGCTAGCAAAAGATCCTAAGCAAGCACCACATGTTAGAGGATCCATGACAATATAACTTCTATGTGAATATAAACAAAAGTAACCCATTACGTTGTCTTACTTGTCCAACGTCAACTACTTGATCAAGCTTGAAAATAATTAATGGGGGCTCACAATCATAGAAGATGTCCAAGATAGTATATTTATATGTGAAATCTCTCTTCCTTCAATATTATTTCATGAATTGTTCAAGTGACCAATGCTATGTTTGCTAACTTTTAATAAATTTTACCACTTATACGTCTTATATGTGAAGTCATTACTCCCCATGGGACAAGCATATGAAGCACGGGAGCAAATGACAGACTACTTCAAAAGATATAAATGAAGAACAAAGAGTAGTTTAGTGAATGGGTAGCTATGTGAAGACTCTCTCTCAATAAAGATTTCAGATCTTATAATTTTATTAAAACAACAAACAAAATAAAAATGACACTCCTAGAATAGCACATATCATGTGAATAAATAAAAACTTGGGCTAACTGATAGTTGTTGATGAAGAAATGTGGGATGCCTACCGGGGCATCCCCAAGCTTAGTTGCTTGAGACTTCTTGGAATATTATCTTGGGGAGCCTTGGGAATCCCCAAGCTTGAGCTCTTGTGTCTCCTTAATTCCTCTCATATCAAGGCTTCTCCTAAATCTTAAAAACTTCATCCACACAAAACTCAATAAAAACTAGTGAGATAAGTTAGTATAAATCAACTCAAAACCTTAACATTCTATACTGTAGAAAATAACTAAAATTATAATTAAACATTGCATACTAAATGCCTCTACATATTTAACACTCCTATCCACAAATAGAAACATTAAACAAGCAAACATATGCAACAATGCAACTATAACCGAAATCTGTCTAAACAGAACAGTCTGTAAAGGGGGAATAAAAACTCATACTTCCCTAACTCCAAAAATTCTGAAAAATTACCAGGTGACAGAGAACTCATACATGCATACTGTGTAAAAATTTCAGATTTTTATCATGTTCTGACAATTCACATAAATTCAGGACATAACAGAAATCTTTCTGTTTTCAAACAGCAACACATAAACTTGCAAACTGAGCATGGTAAACGCTATAATTGGCATTTTATTGAACTAAAATATACAAAACATGATTATTGATAACAGCAATCAAAGTAAACTAAAATAAAATGACGCTCCAAGCAAAACACATATTATGTGATGAATAAAAATATAGCTTCGAGTGAGGTTACCGATAATGTTGAAGATGAAAGAGGGGATGCCCTCCGGGGCATCCCCAAACTTAGACGCTTGAGTCTTCCTTGAATATTACCTTGGGGTACCTTGGGAATTCCCAAGATTAGGGTTTTTCCGCTCCTTATTCTCCTCATATCGTTGTCTCACCCAAAACTTGAAAACTTCAATCACACAAAACTTAACGGAACTTGTGAGATAGGTTATTATGATAAAAATAAAACATCCACTTAGGTACTGTCAAGACAAGATTCGTAATTATTCTCACATAATGCCTACTGTATTCTATCATTTCCACAATTTATATTACTCAATATAAGCTAGAATTTTATCACGCTCCAGTACAGAATAGAAATTCCAGCACTGGACGCAAAAGTTTCTGTTTTTGCACAGAATCAAATCAACAAGTATCCACACTATCCCAAAGGCTTTACTTGGCACATTATTGAAAGAAAACATATAAAAATGATTACCACAGTAGCTTAATTATGTGAACACACAAAAACAGTAGGGGTAAATGTTGGGTTGTCTCCCAACAAGCCCTTTTCTTAATAGCCTTTTTAGCTAGTCATGATGATTTTAATGATGCTCACATAAAAGATAAGAATTGAAACACAAAGGGAGCATCATGAATCATATGAAAAGAACATTTAAGCCTAACCCACTTCCTATGCATAGGGATTTTATGAGCAAACAATTTATGGGAGTAAAAATCAAATGGCATTGGAAGGCAAACAAAGCATGACTTCAAAACTTTCGCCATAAAGAGAGGAAATTTGATATTATTGAGAAGCCTACAAGCATATGTTCCTCTCTCATAATAATTTCTAGTAGCATCATGAATATATTCAACAATATAACTATCATATAAAACATTCTTTTCATGATCCACAAGCATAGAAAATTTATTACTCTCCACATAAGCAAATTTCTTCTCATTCATAATAGTGGGAGCAAATTCAACGAAATATCTATCATATGACACTTGATTAGCATAATCCAATTAAAAATTAAAATCATGATGACAAGTTTCATAGTTATCATTATTTTTTATAGCATACATGTCATCACAATAATCATCATAGATAGCAACTTTGTTGTCATAATCAATTGAAACCTCTTCCAAAATAGTGGAATCATCATTAAATAAATTCATGACCTGTCCAAATCCACTTTCATAATTATTGCCAAAAGATTCAACACCCTTCAAAATAGTGGGATCATTAGTACCTAGAGTTAACACTCTTCCAAACCCACTTTTATCAATATAATCATCATAAATAGGAGGCATGCAATCATCATAATAACTTTGCTCATCAAAACTTGGGGGACTAAAAATATCATATTCATCAAACATAACATCCCCAAGTTTATGACTTTGCATATCATTAGCATCATGGATAATCATAGAAATCATACTAATAACATTGCATTCATGCTCATCATTCAAAGGACTCACATTAAACATTTTATTAAATTCTTCTCTAGCAATTGAGCACAATTTTCCGATTCATCATTTTCAAGAAAGACATCATATAGATGAAGTATGTCAGGCAACCTCAATTCCATTTTTTTGTTTTCTTTTATAAAACCAAACTAGTGATAAAACAAGAAACTAAAAGATTTAATTGCAAGATCTAAAAATATACCTTCAAGCACTCACCTCCCCGGCAACAGCGCCAGAAAAGGGCTTGATGTCTACTACGCAACTTTATTCTTGTAGACTCTGTTGGGCCTCCAAGCGCAGAGTTTTGTAGGACAGTAGAAAATTTCCCTTAAGTGGATGACCTAAGGTTTATCAATCCGCGGGAGGCGTAGGATGAAGATGGTCTCTCTCAAACAACCCTGCAATCAAATACAAGAAATCTCTTGTGTCCCCAACACACCCAATACAATGGTAAATTGTATAGGTGCACTAGTTCGGCGAAGAGATGGTGATACAAGTGTAGTATGGATAGTAGATATAGGTTTTTGTAATCTAAAAATATAAAAACAGCAAGGTAGCAAGTGATAAAATGGAGCACACACGGTATTGCAATGCTTGAAAACAAGGCCTAGGGTTCATACTTTCACGAGTGCAATCTCTCAACAGTGCTAACATAATTGAATTATATAACAATCCCTCAACGTGCGACAAAGAATCACTCCCAAAGTTCCTATTAGCGGAGAACATAAGATGAAATTGTTGTAGGGTACGAAACCACCTCAAAGTTATCCTTTCCGATCAATCTATTGAGCCATCCCTATAAGTGTCACAAACAGCCCTAGAGTTCGTACTAAAATAACACCATATGATACGCATCAACCAACTCTAATGTCACCTAGATACTCCAATGTCACCACAAGTATCCGTGAGTTGATTATTCGATATGCATAAAAAAAACTTCAGATTCATAATATTCAATCCACACAAAGAACTTCAAAGAGTACCCCAAAGTTTCTATCAAAGAAAAGAAGATGAAAACGTGCAATCAACCCCTATGCCTAGATTACCCCAAGGTCACGGGAATCCATGAGTTGATCACCAAAACATACATCAAGTGACTCAATAGAATACCCCATTGTCACCACGGGTATCCACATGCAAGACATACATCAAGTGTTCTCAAATCTGAAATATTCAATCCGACAATAACGAAATCTCAAAGGGAAAGACTCAATTCATTACAAGAAGATAGAGAGAGAAGAAACACCATATGATCCAACTATATTAACAAAGCTCGCGGTACATCAAGATCGTGCCAAATCAAGAACATGAGAGAGAGATCAAACACATAGCTACTAGTACATACCCTCAGCCCCGAGGGTGAACTACTCCCTCCTCGTCATGGAGACCGCCGGGATGATGAAGATGGCCTCCGGTGATGATTCCACCCTCCGGCAGAGTGCCGAAACAGGGCTCCGGATGAGATCGCTTCAGTACAGAGGCTTGCGGTGGTAGCGTGGAAGTTCTAAGTTTATTTCTAGGGGTTTCTCTATTTATAGGATTTTTCAGCGTTGGAATCACGCAAAAGGGAGTTACGAGGGGCCCACAAGGCAACAGCACACGACCCCCCCAGGGCGCGCCGTGTTGCCTTGTGACCTCCTCGTGAGGCTTCTGGTCCTTCCATGGAGCTTCGGGGGTCTCTTTTGGTCCATAAAAAATCTCCAAAAAGTTTCGTCCAATTCCGAGAACTTTTATTTCTGCACAAAAAACAACACCACGGTAGTTCTACTGAAAACAGCGTCAGTCCGGGTTAGTTCTAATCAAATCATACCAAAACCATATAAAATTGTTATAAACATGGCATGAATACTTCATAAATTATAGATACATTGGAGATGGATCACCCACCACGGCAGGAAGAGCAGAGGCCCTCTCCGCCCACTCTTAGCCCAGCATCAGCCAACGATTCTGGGTCAGCAGCTCCACCGTAGGAGGTGCCCACACATGCATCCCCAGCCAGCCCTGGTGGACCGGGGGGACACGAACCGGTGACTGCCGATGGCCGTTGCCGAGAAAGCCTCGATCCCAACCCTGTGGCCTTGGCCCAGGCGAGCTCGCACAACGCCACATCCGAGGCCTTCGGCGCCGATCCGATGCCAATGCAACAATGCCACGACCACCACCAACGTCCACTGTAACATCCCCAGATCTCAACCCTATCATTAAGCTAATTAATTAGCCATGTCATCATGATCATCCTAAATAAATTGCATTTAGAAAATAATCCAACTTCAAGTTCAAATTCAAAATTCAAATGCAAGTCAAATTATTACTTCTTCAAATAATTAAACAAAATAGTTCATAATATTCCAAAAAATTCCCAAAGCTATTATAAAAATAAAACCAGCATTATTTAAATTCCCAAATTGACCCTAGCAACCAAAACAGTACCCAAAACAGCCCCATTTAATCCATTTTCATTTATGTAAAATTCAGATGAAATCATTTTTCCTCCAAACCTTTTTATGACAGTGCTAAATACTGCAAAGTATTTATGTGGCACAATTCCATATTTTACAAAAGTCTTTTTGTGGCCTAACAATTTGCAAAACAGAAAGGATAAAAGAAAAACAGAAAAGAAATAAAGAAAAAGGAAAAATGCAACTGTGCACTTAAGCCCACAGCCGCACAGTGACCGGCCCAGCCCAACGCGGTCTCCTTCAACCTACTGCTCATCCCCCTCGCTCATTGTCACCTGCGCACGCGCGCCCGCAGCCGGCCCCCCTCTCGCACGCTCGACAGCGCGGCTGCAGCTCCGCGGGCGCCTGCAAGAACCCCCCCTCTCTCCCCGCGAATCCTAGCCGCCCCCATTCTTCCCCTCTCCCTCTCTGCCACCTCTCCCGAGCGCGGCCATGGCCTCGCCGCCGTAAACGACGCGGCCACCGTCGTCCCCGCGCCAACCTAACGTGTCCACCGTCTTCCCCATCGTCGGCTACGTCTTCTGCGCCCTCCCGTTCGACCGGACGAGCCCCGCAGCGACTCCCTCGACTTCTTCTTCTAGCTTCGGCCGCCGAGATCGCCGTCGCCGCGCCGCCGCTCCGAGCCTCCCCCGAGCCCATCTTGCACCCCTACAGGCTCCCGACGAGCCTCCGCTTCCTCCCATCATCTCTCGTCGTCGTTTGCGCCCCCTAGCTAGCTCGCCCGTGAAGCCGTACTCCGGCCGCCGCCATGGCCGTGCACACCGTGCTCCCCTTGCCGCTCCGCTCGAACCAATGGCCCTGATGAGCTACTGGTGAGCTGTTGCGCCTGCCTAGCTAGCTAGCTCGAGCTTTTGCGCTGCGTTCCGCCGTTTTCGCGAGGTCCCGAACTCTGGCACCGCCTCCGCCCGTCACCGTCGACGTTCCGGTCGTCCCCGGCGCCAACCGATGGCACCATCATGTGCGCGACGTCGAGCCGCGCCCGTCGAGCCTAGCCACGGGTCCGGGGACCCCCTCTGGCCGATTCCCGCCACTGATGTGGCCGGCCGCGTGGCCTCCCCTGGGCCACTGACAGTGCGCCTAGTGCGTCCCGTTGGCTGGGTTGACTAGGTCAACCCTGCTGACTGGGCGGCCTGGGTCACTGACAGGTGGCCCCCACCCTAATTAAAACGTATTTTAATAAATAAATAAACTGCTAATTAATCTGTTAATTAAACTGTTAAATTAATCAGTCACTGACAGTGGGTCCCACTGTATAATTTGTTAGATTAATCTGCTGTTAGAATAATACAGTCTATGACAGAGGGGCCCCACATGTCAGTTTGACCAGTCAATGGTCAAAGTTGACTGCTAACTGGACTTTGACTGGCCCCACATGTCATTGACTGTGGCTGGCTCAGTCTGAGTACAAAATGTAATTGCACTGTTTAAATTCGAATTTAGTATTTAAATTAATTCCAGAAATTTCAGAAAATGATTAAAACTTTGAAAAATCATATAAAATAATTCGTAACTCGGATGAAAATAATTTATATATGAAAAATGATCAGAAAAATCTAACGAATCCGAATATGTCATCTGCACTCATGTTAGAACCCTCTAAGTAGATGAACATGGAACTTTTTGCCTGTTTCCGATAGATGAATAGTGCCTGACCTCCGGTAAACAATTCCAAATTAATTCCTAAATTAACTAAAATGGTTTAGGGATGTATTAGGTCATCCCTGCATTGCATACTGCCATGCCATGCATCTGTGATTGCATTTGTTGCTTATATTTATTTGCTTCCCCCTCCCCCTTTATCTCCGGTAGACTCCGAGACCGCTGACGAACCGGGGATCGACTACATCGTTGAAGATTCCTTTTCTCCTGCAGAGCAACCAGGCAAGCAAACCCCCTTAATCATTCCTATATCACCTATTCCTTCTTCCCCGTGCTTGCATTAGAATTTACTATCGTAATTGATTGCTCCTATTCTGATGCATAGCCTGTTTTTGATAACTGATGTTGATACCTTACCTGCTATCCTAAATGCTTAGTATAGGTTGGTTAGTAATCCATCTCTGGCCCCTCATCCTTGTCCCAGTTGCCCCGCTTTAGTACTGGTGCCCCGATCGATGTGATCGATGGGCTGAGACCGACACATCACCGAACACCCCTTAGTTGAACGACTCTTCAGAGCTACCATCGAGTGCCGAGGGTGATACCTCTTATCTCACTTCTGATGTTGCTTCTGTAGTATAGCTAGTCGGTGGTGGGTTACCAAGGGTGATTCCTCTTTCACCACCTCCGATGAATCCTCTGTTGTACAACCCCTCAAGTGTGAACCCAACGAGGGTGATTCCTCCGGGTTCACCTTGATGGATACATCGAGTGGGAATCCAACGAGGTTGATTCCTCGGATTCCTCCTTGATGTTATGGACACACGGATACTTGGTCTTTACTTCAGAAACTTGTGGAAGTCGGGTCGGCCCCGAGTGGTACCCGCGAGAGATGTGAAATCGGATTGACCGTGAGGGTACCCGCGAGATAATTATGTGGCACGGCCGGGCAGGTAGACCGCCCCAGGAGAGGGTTGGGCCTGGCCCTTGCCATAAGTCCACGAGACAGGGCGACGGGGTCACATGATCGTGGATCTCTGCTCGTTTCCGCGAGCTCCCAATACACTTAACGGATTTGGGTATTTGATCTGAGTTGGCCACTGGCCTATACGCACTTCCACCACGCGGGATAATGGTTTAATGGGGCCCTCGGCGCCGTATGTATCAGCCGAAAGCTCTGTCAGATGTCCAGTTTAGCATTGTGAGCCGGTCGGGACAAGGCCATTCAGGACTGAGGTGGTGCTTGGACTCCGATCCGCGACACAACGACCCGGAGTGCAAGGGCGATGGGCCCAAGACCCTCGAGCGCTTAGGATGTAGACCGGCGGGGACCTCTCTGCGGAGCCTAGGTAGGACTACGTCGTGTCGATCAGCCGAGGCCGAGCATGACCCAGAAAAGTGTGTCCGGCCAGAGTTAATCGAGCGTGTTGGGTAACAGTAGTGCACCCCTGCAGGGAAGTTATCTATTCGAATAGCCGTGTCCACGGTAACATGACGCTCAGTGTTGTATCCCGATCTACTAGAACTTGAACTGGATACATGTTAATTAATTGTAAGCTCCGGGATCGCTTTCTCGCAGGGAGTCGAGGAAGGATCTCTAGGCTTTGCTACTACATACTTATTGCTTTATGTTATGCTACTAATCTGCACTCTTCTAATACTGCAAGACGCTGAAGATGCTAGTCTTCGATAGGCTAGGCTATCCCCTCTATTCTGGCATTTCTGTAGTCTAGTCCTCAGATACAGCCCATTCATTTGATACCGATGCATAACTAGAATAGTTCTGATGTAAGTCTTGCGAGTACTTTGGATGAGTACTCACGGTTTCTTTGCTACCTCTTTTCCCCATACTCGATTGCTGCGATTAAATGACGGAGTCCCGGAGACAGCTGGTCTCGCCGATGACTACTACTACCTCGATGGAGCCTAGTACTACGTGGAGACCGACGACCAGGAGTAGTTTAGGAGGCTCCCAGGCAGGAGGCCTGCGCCTTTTCGATCTAGTTTTCGTTGTTTTGCTCAGCCTTCTTAAGGCAAACTTGTCTAACTATGTATGTACTCAGATATTGTTGCTTCCACTGACTCTTGTGTAACTCGAGCTTATGTATTCGAGCCCTCGAGCCCCTGGCTTGTAATATAAAGCTTGTATTATTTTATTTTGTGTCTAGAGTTGTGTTGTGATATCTTCCCGTGAGTCTCTAGGCTTGATCGTGCGCATTTGCATGTATGATTAGTGCACGGTCGGGCCGGGGGTGTCACATCCACCGTGCCCGCGAAGGGAAGAGCCATCCCGCCCACCGGCACCTCCCAAACCGCGCCCAGCCTCACCATCTCGGAGCAACAACTCCGACCCTCCCCGGGCCAAAAAACAGGTTCGCCCGAGCAAGGGCCGCCGGTCGGAGCCGCTGGGGAAGGCCGACCCATAGCCGCGCCCACCGCCCGTCCAGCCCGAGGAGAACGGCAGCCGCCTCCACCACCCGCGCCCACTGCACGAGCCGCCACCGCAGCCACCACTGGATCTGCAGCCGGCGGACCCCTACAACTCCGCCCCACCACCAGCGCACGCCGGAGGCCGGCCCAGCCTAGTCGGACCACCCCCAGCCCGCGCCGCCGCAACCCTTGACCCCTGTCGTCCGGATCTGATGAGGGAACACCACCGCAGCTTGCAGCCTCAGCATCCCCACGCACAGGCTCGCACCACCTGAGCTCACGTAGCCGCCGCCATTCCACCGCTTAGCCGCACCACCGGCACGCCACCCGGGTCGCCACCGCGCCGTCCCGCGCGAATGGCGCGCTCCTCGCCAGGGCACCGCGTCCCGCGCCGCGATTCACCAGGGAATGAGGGAGAGGAGCCCCGGCGCCACCGACGCCAGCCGGGCTTCGCCCGCCGGCGCCCTCCGGCGGCGGCGAGGCGGAGGGGAGTTGGGGGAGTTGGGGGGGGGGGGTGTGCGGCCGGCGGCGGCTAGGGTTCGCCCTACCGCCCGCGAGAGGAGCACGGGCGAGCGAGTGGAAAGTGGTTCTCCACCACCAACAACTTACATGTCCCCAACCCTAGATCTGGGCAGGGACGGCACCAGACTGCGCTCCCCATCACTCCCCATCCATGGCAGGACGAGATGGCCCTGGACCTTCTGGCCTCGCCCATCCTAGCCTAGGCCGGTGTGTAGACCAGCGGCAGCTCATCCAGCAAGGATTGAAGAAGCCCGATGCGAACCGAGGGTGGATGAAGAAGATGACCCGGCCACCGCCAGCAGCCGCATGGGGCTTTGCCCGGTGACTCCGGCCGGCGACGGCCGGGAAGAGGTACGGGGAGGAGGGGTCCTTGCGGTGGAGGCGGAGGCGCCGCCCATGTCTTCCCAGGAGAGTGACGCGGGGGGCTCGGTGGGTTAGTTGGGTGTACATTCTTTGTTTCCTTTTAGTCTGTATATAAAATTTGCCTGAAGTCAATTTTTTTAAAGTTTGATCAACTTTATAGAAAAAATAGCAACATTCACAATACAAAACCAATATCGTTAGATGTAACTTTAGTATTATAGATGTTGATAATTTTTAATATAAATTTAAAGTTTGACTTCAAACAAATTTTATATGCAAATTAGAAAAGAAAAACGAAACGGAAGGAGTATATTGTTTCTTATCTCATCATCAATACATGTTCAGTGATTGAAACGACTGAGATGTACTCCCTCCGTAAAGTAATATAAGAGCGTTTAGATCACTAAAATAATGATTTAGCTCTTATATTTTTTTACAAAGGGAATACGTAACATCTCTTTCATAATGTAGTGTACGATAACTATGTGTGCCGGGATCAGCCGGAGAGGAATTTGAGGTTCTTAGTCCTCTGCGTCTGCGAGCAACAGACAAGTACGATTCATTAACTTGGCGTCTTTGTCTACACTTTCTGAAGTAGTGCAGGGTCTTAAGGTGGGATCAGCACCACAAAGTCGAGTTCTACTCTGAGCAAGTAAAAGTAGTATTTACAGTTAACGAGACTGGAGATATGGCTTCTGCAGTACAAAACGGCGATGTCCTTGTTACAAAGCACCTAGATGAAACAGTGAGTTTCTTGCGTGATCTTCTGCAATACTCCTTCCTTAAAAGAAATATAAAAGCGTTTAGATCACAGACGGAGTACCTTATATTCCGTTCCAAGTTGATAAGCACCACTGGGCAGCTGTGGTTATAGCAACATAAAAGGGGAGTGGGCACGTCCTGAACACATGGACATCTGCACCCACTTGTCAAAAAATACATTTTAAGCATGTTTTAAAATGACAAAAAATTCAAAAGAAAATTCCACGCATACATGTTCGTAAATGTGTGTGCGCGGCACAAAGTTTTATGAAAATGTTTTGTCTCCGCAAAAAAGATAAATTTTAGTGCTTCTAAATAGCGTTCCACGACACATTTTTTTTTGTCTTTTTTGCACAGGCCACAAAAAAAGGTTATTTTCTCGTGAAACTTTATGCACGCACATAGAACATAAAGACGTACCGTGCAACCCTTTTCAGATATTTTTAGCATTTAGAAATGTGTTCTTCAAAGTGGGCTCATATGTACCCGGATTCATCCATGCACTTCCCCGTAAAAGAGTAACCATATTCATCTGCAGTGGCTACATTACTTGAGGTCTACAGTTGAGGAATACATGGCAGAAGCGGTTGCCTCGTAAGCAATAGGCCCCATTGTCCTCACATCACTGTATTTTGACCAAGAGTACAATGAGTTGCTCAGACTGACGAGCACCTGTGGCCGTCTCCTGAATGATTCTCGAGGCTTGGAGTTCTTTTCCGTTGCCTTTCTAAGAAAATATTCGAAGCATATCACTGTCATGGAGATTAATCTTGACGATAGGTAATTCTTATTTTTTTTGGAAAAAAGGTTAAAACCCTCGGCCTCTGCATCAATCGATGCATATAGCCATCTTTATTAATTATTCAACAAAGGTCCGACGAGAACATGCATCAAGCCACCCGAAGCCACCACCCACACCTACAAACTCGATAATGTGGAGTGCTCTCACTTCACATATTAAAACCGGTGTCGTCGCCGATCCATCCATATAACGTATCGGATCGCGGCGCTGTAGGTTCCGATACATCGAGATCCCGCACCACCCCACACGCGAGCAGGGGAGGAGGAATATTAAATGTAGTAAGATCTTATATTATAAGATGGAGGGGGTACTTGTTACAGAGGGAGTCCAGTGATGGTAAACTAAACATCATCTCATTGCTTGTTCTTCACAGTTGAGGTTACATGTCCATAGTGTAGGAGATATGCCCCAGAGGCAATAATAAATGTTATTATTTATCTCCATATTCATAATTATGTTTATATTCCATGCTATAACTGCAATGATTTTTGAGTCTAAAATAACCACGAGGTTCGGAGGGAAACTCATGTGCACGTGTGGTATATTAAACGAAAAAATGTATTCCTAGTCATGCCTCTAAGACTAGCTCAAGTATTGCATGCTGATCCTGTTTTCCTAATCATGAACATGACTATGCCGGCAATTTTGAGGGCACAATGTTAGAAGAACATTTGTGTTGAATCGACCCGAATTGATGTTATGCCATGAGATACATTCGTCACAAGTAAATGATTTAATAACATAAATAAAGTTAACATTTGCATAATTCCTTAGACCAAGAGATTATAGAGTTCCTTCGTACTTACTTCGTGAACTTTGGGGTTTGTTAAACGTCATCTGTAACAGGGTGGCTATTACGGCGGCTTACGGGTTCACGGAAAAGTATGACAAGTAACTTGATAGCTCAAGATTGGGATTTGCTCCTCCGATGATGGAGAGATATTCTTAGGGCCCTCTCGGTGTTACGATATCCACCATCGTCTGGCCAGACACAATGTGATTTGATCACTGGGATGCCGGAACGCGGAAACGAGAAAAGAGAACAAAACCGGTAACGAGGTAACTCGCATAGTGAACAAGTTGTTGATCCACGGGGATGCCGATAAGTCTCACCTCGGGTATTTGTAACATATCGCGAAGCAACAGAAATAGCACACGGCAAACTACAGGTTCACTCGAATATTCATTTGTGTGGGTATAGGGATCAATATGGGTGTCCACGGTTCCGCTATTGATCATTGATCGGAAAGTGTTCCGGTCATGTCTATACTTCACTGAACCTACAGGGTCACACACTTAACACTACTAGGAAAAGGGCTATAGCTAATATGGACATTAATGGCGCGCCACATATGTGGTGCGCCACTGCTATATAGCAGTGGCGCACCATGTGTAGGTACGCCATTAGTGTCCATATCACTAATGGCGCACCACACCAACGGTGCGCCACTACTAACAATTTTTTTTTCCAAAACTAGTAATGACGCACCAGGGTGTAGTGCGCCATTACTAGTTTTAACTAGTAATGGCGCACCACACACTCTGTGCGCCACTACTGACAAATTTTTTTTTTACTTTTTTTTTTCAAAACTAGTAATGGCGCACCAGGGTATAGTGCGCCATTACTAGTTCAAACTAGTAATGGCGCACCCCAACCACGGTGCGCCACTACTAACAATTTTTTTTTTAATTTTTTTTTGCAAAACTAGTAATGGCGCACCACATGACAGGTGCGCCATTAGTAACAAGGGTTACTAATGGCGCATTTTAAGGTGGTGCGCCATTGGTAACCTGAGAGCGGCTAGATATTTTGGACAGCCACCTACCACACTCACTTTCCCCACTTCATTCTCTCCACCTCCTCCTTCAAGCTTGTCTCGGGTGCCTCCTCCTCCTCACCTAATTTGCACCATAGATTCATCCAAATTAAGTGGTTAAATTTCCTTTTTTTGATAGGTAAGTAAGGGGAAAGCTTTCTTTATGTTGTAGATCTACTTTTTTCTCCCTCCAACAACATGCACATGCACTTGTTATGGCCTAGATCTACGTATGTTTGTGGTGTTGCATATGTTTGTGTTTGCAGGTACCGGTATTTGAAATGCGATAGTTGCCAATATTTTGCCGGAATGTTGATTCATTTCCGTTTCGGCAAGAATTTGGCACTATGCATTCTTTTTGGTCCTATTTTTAGGCAAAGTCATGCCAAATTTTTTTTTGGTTCTAAAATATCGTTTTGCTCTACCCCGCAGGCGACCATGCTCCGCACGATGACTGAAGGCATCGTGAATAGGTTTTTGAGCTCCGCGAAGGCCGAGATGCTTCAAAAGAACGAGACGGAGATAAGATGTCCGTGTCGAAGATGCAAGCTGAAGAGCCTTATGGACCCGGATTCCGTACAGGTGCGGGACCACCTGCTCTTGCGTGGTTTCAT
This sequence comes from Elymus sibiricus, assembly GCA_039707655.1. NCBI lineage: Eukaryota > Viridiplantae > Streptophyta > Magnoliopsida > Poales > Poaceae > Elymus > Elymus sibiricus. Next base: position 339,390,427 of record CM077666.1, on the reverse strand, counting down.
GGATGGCTATCGGTGGCAAGGTGATGAAGATGATTATGAAGTCGTCCATGGGGGCCGGGCAAGAAATGAGGAAGGGCAGCAAGACAACCGCGGCGAGGGCGGGCGAGAAGACGAAGAATCTCCAGGACATGATCACGAAGTAGATGCAGTAGTACACAGTCATCATGTAGAAGATGCCGGACATGATGATGAGGAAGATGCCGGAGCAGACGAAGGGCATGATCATGAAGATGAAGATGCCGGAGCAGACGACGATGGACCATCGATGGGCTGGGTGCAGGACCCTCATATTCAAGAGCTGCTTCTCAAGCAGACGGATAACACAAGAGCTGCCGCCCGAGAGAAAGCCAAGCTGGATCAACTGGAGATAGACGCGGTTACTCCATTGTATGAAGGATGCAGGCCCGAGGATACCCGCCTGAAAGTAACGCTCATGGCTCTGGAGATGAAGGTAAAACACAAAATGACCGACGCATGCTTCGACGAGAACATGTCATTCTGGCACGAACGTCTTCCCAAGGGGAACAAGTGCCCGACCAGTTTCGAGGAGGCGAAGAAAATCGTGTGTCCTCTGGATTTACCGCACGTGAAATACCATGTGTGCATGAACAATTGCATCATTTATCGGGACGAGCACGCGGAGTCTACCATATGTCCGGTGTGCGGCGTCACTCGATACAAGAAGAGGAAGAAAGCTCCTCGAAAAGTGGTGTGGTACTTTCCGATCACTCCTCGTCTGCAGCGGTATTTCGCGGACCCTAAGGTAGCAAAGCTCCTGCGTTGGCACGCGGATAGGGAGGAGAAGAAGCGAGAAGATGACGGAAATGATCCGGAGATAAATAAAAACGACAAGATGCTGAGTCACCCTAAGGATGCGAGCCAGTGGAAAGCGTTGAACTTCGAACACCCAGAATTTGGGGACGATCCAAGGAACATCGTGCTGGGCGCGAGCACCGATGGAGTCAATCCGTTTGGCAGCCAGAGAAGCACACATAGCACCTGGCCTGTGTTTGTGTGGATGTACAACCTTCCCCCCTGGTTGTGCATGAAGAGGAAGTACATTCACATGAGTATGCTAATTGAAGGGCCGAAACAACCAGGGAACGACATCAATCTGTATCTGGGGCTGCTGAAAGAGGAGCTAGACACGCTGTGGAAAACGCCAGCCAATACGTGGGATGCCGCAGAGATAGAATATTTCCCTATGAGAGCCGCACTGCTCACGACGGTGCATGACTATCTCAGTTACGGATATGTCGCGGGGCAGGTGGTCCACGGATTTTCTGGATGCGTCAGGTGCATGGATGACACAACGTATCGCCAGCTAGATAGAGATCCCGGGTCTTCGAAAACCGTGTTCATGGGACATCGAAGGTGGCTTCGCGACGATGACTCATGGAGAAAACGCAAGGATCTGTTCGATGGTGAAACCGAACCCCGAAGACGCCCGCGTACGAGGAGCGGCGAGGAAATAGACGAGATGTTGAAAAATTGGAAAGAGTGCCCACCGCCGGGAAAGGCGCCAGAGCCGGGAAAGGCGCCAGAGCCGGGAAAGAAGCGAAAGGCGCCAGAGCCGCTGCTGAAGGTATGGAAAACGAGGTCTGTTTTCTGGGACTTGCCGTACTGGAAGATCCTCCGTGTGCCTCACAGCCTTGATGTCATGCATATCACGAAGAACGTGTGCGAGAGTCTGCTTGGTACCCTGCTCAACATGCCAGAGAGGACCAAAGATGGGCCGAAAGCAAGGGCAGACTTGAAATCAATGGGCATCAGGGAGGAGCTTCACGCTAATGATGATGATGATGATGATGAGGCGAAGGACACGGAAAGTCGTCGCAAAGGCAAAAAGGCCAAGAAGATCGGAAATGACTTCCCTCCCGCGTGCTTCACTCTAAGTCAGGAGGAGATCGAGCAGTTTTTCACCTGCCTCGTAGGAGTAAAACTTCCTTACGGTTACGCGGGGAAGTTAAGCAGATACCTAGACTCAGCGAAGCAGAAGTTCAGCGGGATGAAGTCTCACGACTGTCACGTGCTGATGACGCAGATACTTCCAGTTGCAATCCGTGGGATCATGGACGCGCACGTCCGTGAAACGCTATTTGGCCTATGCAACTTTTTCGACGTCATCTCTCGAAAGTCGGTTGGCGTGAGGCAACTCAGAAGACTACAGGAAGAGATCGTGGTGATACTATGCGAGCTTGAGATGTACTTCCCGCCCGCATTCTTCGACGTTATGGTGCATCTGCTGGTCCATATCGTGGAGGATATCATCCAACTCGGGCCGACGTTCCTGCACAGCATGATGCCGTTCGAAAGGATGAATGGTGTCATCAAAGGATACGTTCGCAACATGTCACGTCCAGAGGGAAGCATAGCCAGGGGCTTTCTGACTGAAGAGTGCATCTCCTACTGCACGAATTATCTAGGCATCGAGAACCCCGTTGGCCTGCCCATCAACAGGCACCTCGGCAGGCTCGCTGGATGGGGTCACCGCGACGGTCGCCGCGAAATGCATGTTGACTTCGAGGGTCGACTCGCCGACTTTGAAAGAGCAAACCTAGTCGCGCTACAACACATAGACGTGGTCGATCCTTGGGTGGTAGAGCACAAAACCTTTATTGAGAAGACGTACAATGACCGAGGCCAACAGAGGACGGACGGAGATATAATCAAAGAGCACAACTCATGTTTCACGCGTTGGTTCAAGGAGAAGCTTCTGTCGTACCCTTTACATGAGGATTCTTCCGCGGAAGAACAACTCATATTCGCCTTGTCACAAGGCGCCGAGCACAACCTGATGACGTATGAGGCGTACGATATCAACGGCTACACATTCTACACCGAGGGAAAGGACATGAAGAGCGATGGTTATCAGAACTCCGGGGTAACGATGGAATCCTACACCGGTAACGACAAGGACAGATACTACGGAAGGATCGAGGAGATCTGGGAGCTGAGCTACGCTGGAGAGAAGGTCCCGATGTTCCGTGTCAGATGGGCCAAGAGCGTCCTAAAAGAAGACCGGTATTTCACCACCATGGTTATACCCGAAGCCAAATCCAAGACCGCGGGCGCAAACGTCACTGCGAAAAATGAGCCATGGGTACTGGCTTCCCAAGTGGACCAATGCTTCTTCATTACCGACCTGTCAAAGCCCAGTCGTGTTGTCGTGAGGAGAGGCAAAAGGATGATCATCGGAATGGATGGAGTCGCCAATGAGCAAGACTTCGACAAGTACGGCGACCCGAAGATGGAACATGACGACGACGATGAAGTGCCATACACCACAAGAAGAAGCAGGACCACCCTACCTAAAGGACGTCCGTTCAAGAGAAGAACTCCATTTGCGAAAAAGAAGGGCAAGAAGATTGTGAAAAGATAGCTAGCTAAGATCGATTGTATTTAAATTGTAGTCTTCATTTCTCGATTGTATTTCGACATATGGAAATGACATTTCTTCTGTTCTAGTCCTCATGAATATTTATTTATGTTTATTCTGATATTTATGTTTATTCTGGTATACCAATTTTTATTTGATGATATTTTTTACATTCATAAATGTTTTCAAATTTGATCGTCATTTTCTAAAAAAATATTAGATGCAACTAAAAATAATAAAAAAAAAGTTAGTAATGGCGCACCAGGGGAAGGTGCACCATTGCTATCACTGTGTTTATGGCGCACCCCTAGATGGTGCGCCATTGCTAACCTTCCCCCCTCTATGTAGGTGTGTTCTGTCCATCTCGCTGTCCCTCCCTCGCCAGATCCCCCTCGCCCCCCGCGCCCGCTCCACCGCCGCCGCCGACCCCCCGCACCCGACGACCCCCGCGCCCGCTCCGCCGCCGGAGTCGCCGCCGGAGCACTAGGAGGAGGAGGCCCGCGTCCACCAGGAGAGGAGGCCCGAGCACCTCGCGACCTCCCCGCCGTCTATCCCTGCCTCCCCCAAGCTCGCCGTCTCCGCCCTCCGTCGTCTCCGCTCCGGCCACCACCTCATCGTGGTCAGGTAATCTTCATTGCCCTCCTCCCTCTGCCTCTCTTCTCCTCTCTTCCTCCTCTCCTCCCTCCCGGCCATGCCCTCTTATTCTCTCTTTTGCTAGGTTTAGGTCAAATCCCTCTCGAATTTAGGTCAAATTAGGTTCAAAAAATTGCTAATTTTGGTCAAATTAGCAAGTGTCCAACTTCTTGCTCTGTAGCAAGTGTCCATCTTCCTGTGTAGGCATGGCGATGATTTTTTTTAGAATGGGGATTAATTTAGGAACCAAACATTGGTCAGATGGGCCTCCTAATCATGTAGCTTTGTTTATGGTGTTAACTAATTCATGCCACCAAATGGTAGAGACAGAGACCAGGTCTCTTCTAGTTTCCCATGAATTAATAAACCATGCATGGTATCAAGTGAGCCATGCACAGCCATGAAAACAGCTTGCTTGCTACTGTTTTAAATAGTTAGTCAAATGAATTGCTTGCTTGCTACTGTTTTTAGTTACTGTTTTTATTCAAAAATTATTGGAGTTTATATCATATATATTGCTGGCATGTATTTCATATGTTCTGTAGCATTAAGGCTACATAGCATGCCATTTTTGTGCCATCATGTCGTGATGATATTGGGGGGTTTTGTCTCCGACCATCGTGTCGTGATGATATTGTGGGGTGTTGTGGGGTTGCAGCGGGGCGGGGTGGGATAATGATTTTGCAGGTACCCCGAGAGGCCCTTGAGTTTGCCGGAATGTCGATTAACTTCCGTTCCGGCAAATTCGGGTACTCCATATGTCCTATTTTCAGCAAAGGTCATGCTGAAATTTTCCGTGAATTTTAGCATGACTTTGCTAAAAATAGGACATATGGGGTACTTGCGACTAATGCATGGGCCGGGGTATCTTAGTACTTAATTAAGTAGGATCAACTGTTTTTTTGTCCATCACTCGATAAACTACATGTATGTGTATTTAGCATGACTTTTTTTAGGCAACACAGTGGGTGATCTTCCAACTGCATTTTTTCAAAGAAGATGCAAATGAATGAAATTGGCTCACCGTGCCAAGGGAAATCAGGCTCAATGTAGGACAGATGCAGTTGATTTGCTGTTCTTATGGAATAAATAATAGATGTTTAACTGAAACCATTTACTGTAGGACTTGCAAGCAGCTGTGCTTGCAAGCAGTAGCCCTTCTCTCTTCTTCTCATTTCTTCTCATTTCAGTAATGTTATGGAGTACTGAATTTTGCAATTTTGGTTCTCTGTAATTTCCAAGAAAGAAAACTGCAATCTGAAACAGATGATCAATTTTCAGCCCTTGGATTAGTTTAGTATTTTTTCACACACTCAGACACCCTTGCTTGCCATGTGTGTGAGAGAGATAGTGAGAGGAGACAAGAAGAAGGGGGTTAGGAAGGGACTTGGACCTTAGCAACAACACACTAACAGGTTCCATCCCAAAACACCTAGGCAATATCACAAACATCTCTCAATTGTTCCTTGACAATAACCAACTTTTTGGCGACATTCCTCGAGAATTAGGTTATTTGGTCAACTTAGAGATCTTGTTCCTTGACAATAACCAACTTTTTGACCAAACTTTTTTCCTATTTAGAGCGAACATGGCCCACAACGATGCCGGCGGTTTGGGCAAGCAATTCTGGGAGCTGTCCCAGGAGATGGAGGAAGAACCTCACCGCTATGAGGACGCCGCGGAAGACACCGATCCCGACTACACAACCCCTAGTGGCGTTGGGGATGACACCACTGATGGTGCCGCCGAGGATGCCACCACTGATGATGGCAGCACACGCACAGATGGCAGCCAACCGAAGAGGCAACGGAAGGACCGGCGCCCGAACGTGCTCGGCACCGTCAAGCAGGAATTTACTGAAGTGTCCTCCAGTGGGCATCCAACGGCGCCCAAAGAATTAGTCAGTGGGTACTCGGGACAACTCGGGTGCATTCTCCGGAGCACCGTCTCGATCAACACCGAGAACCTAAGGCATCGTGACCGAGGGAATTTGCGCAACCTCCTCTTCACGAAGCTGCACGAACGATACAAGTTCCCCGGTGACGTCGCAAACACACACCTCTCAGGGAATAAAGTGAACAGTGCCGGCCTCACGAAGATGAGCACGGCCCTGGCTACTTGGAGAGCCGCGGTGAGGAGAAGGATTCTAAGAGGTGATAGTTATGAGAAGATCAAGGAGACAAATCCTTCGATCAGCGAAGCTGACTACCGGGAGTTCAAGGCCAAGTGCGAGTCCCCGGGGTCCGCGGAATCAAGTCAGTGGGGGAAAGATATGCGGGACTTGAACTCGGTCCCGGCGGTTACAGAGTGGCGGAACCTATATGGGACAAGGAGGACGCGGAGCGTGCCGAGCAAGGCCTACCGCTCCTCTTCGATAAATACCGTGACAAGCAGACCAGGAACTATGTCAGGGCCCGGTACAAGGTGGACCCGGTAACAAAGGAGCTTACCACGGATCCGAAGACCAAGGCGCTTGAGCTTGTTCTGGTAAGGAATACACCCCCGCGTAATTAGCTCCATATGGTTGCATTCTAATTAATGAAGCCAAATTTCTAAATGGTTCACGTTCCTTCCGCAGGACACTGAAAGCAGTAGCGCGGGGTCGTCTCAGAGCTCCCCTTGGGACACCACTTTAAATAGGGCGTTGAACGTAATGAAAAACAAGGATATGTTCAGTAAGCCGTCGTCAGCTGGTCGTGTGGCGGCAAAGGCTTGTCCACGAAATGGTGGGAATACTATACCGCTGGGCGAAAGGAGAGAAAGACCAGCTCGGAAAGCCAGCAGCGCGAGGTTCAAGAACTCAAGGCAAAAGTGGCGCGGATTCCGGAGATGGTCCAAGAGCAAGTGCGAGACCAACTGGGAGCGACGATCACCGCCATTGTGCCTACCTTGATTGAGGGGCTGCAGGCGTGGATTGCGGGCGGCCAACAGGGGCCGCCCCCGATTCCCAGCTTCACGGGCAGCAACTCGCACAACGCGCCGGCGGCGCCATTGGTGTCTCCGGCGGAGGCGGTATTGGTGTCTCCGGCGCCGGCGCGGGCATTGGAGCTTAATGCACCCGGGTGTGGGAAGAATACGCCGGCCGGCACCTCGGCAGCAAGCGGCCCCTCCGTCACTTGCACGCCCGCCGTTGGCGGAGCCTCGACATTAGCCGAGCTCGACGCCATCACGGTAACTAAGCCTCTCGGCCGATGACTTCATCTCCTTGCCTTTGACTGGGCATCCCTGACGCCCTACATGTTTTCGCAGGGCGCCGCCGACGTTCCATGCACTCTCCTGCACTTCGTGGGCGGCGAGTTGATCGATGTCGCCAAGGCCAGAATCGTTCAACCGGGCAACCCCGTGTTCCACGGTAATCCGATGCCACCCACCGTGTATAGGGTTCAACTGGTTCGGGTGCTGCCGGGCTGCGAGGACTTGTTACCTCCGTTTCGACCCGCTGGGGCCGACGAAGATGATGTGATGACCCTCAGCGCCTGCTTAAGCTGGCCCCTGCTTTGGCCGAAGAGCCAGATTCGTTTGGGGGCGGGGGACACCACCCCACAGACAACACCGCCAGTCGTGCCGGCGCCAAGCCATGGCAAGACCGCCGCAACGCTACCGGACATGCCGGACATGCATATGGCACAGGATCCGGACATGCATATGGCACAGGATCCGGACGACGACGACGACGACGATGGTACATTTACCAAAGTCGATAAGTACTTCAACGAACATGGGTACGGTGACGAATTCTTGGGGCCTCCTTCTCAAGAACCCAACCCTGCAAAAGACGATCGCGATCTACCTGGTACCGCGGAGAAACCCAATTGCAACAGGCGTCGTCTGGCGTTCAGTTCTCAGGAGACGCCTCCAGCTGCCGCCTTCACCGAGTCTCAGATAGCCGAGGTGCGAAATATTATCAGCCCCAACACACTCAAGAAGGCGGTCTCTCAGCAGAACTCGATCCCATTACAGCAGAAGAAGAAGGGACGGAAAAGAAAGATTAAGGGTGCGAGCCAGCCGGCACCGAGTACGATCCGTGCTCAGGATGGGCCACCTTCACCTAAGGATATCTCGAGGAGGGTGCATGTGGCGGGTAGGCCGATGCTATTGACTAATATGCTCAATGCTGCAACCGGTGCTATGCGGAGTCTGCATGACAGTGTTCTTTCTTTGGAGAAGCGGCGTCTCTCCGAGAATGATGTGGCATACCCGGTTTTCGTGGCCAAGGTGCCAGAGGGCAAGGGCTTTGTCGATAGCACCATCGGGGGTATGATCGTCCTGCGGTTTGATGACATCTTCGCTATGTCTAACCTTCATCCGCTGCACTACACCTTCATTCGGCTATTTTCGCTCAGTATGGAGATGCGGATCATTAGAGACAAGACCCCGGACATCGTGATAGTCGACCCCTTCTACATGCGTGCTAAGATCTTGGGCAGCGCTGGGGACCGGCAAGTCGCGAGTTCATACCTCGAAGGCGTCATTCTGGCGAACCCAGATAAGGATAACTTCCTCGTGCCTTACTTTCCTGAGTAAGTCATCCCCTCACCGCCCCGTAACATATGATTTCTTAGATTTCGATCGTTCTTTTTTTTCTAACATTCCGTGTTTTGTGCAGTGACACACATTGCACACTCATCCTCTTAAGCCCGAAATATTCCATGGCCACGTATTTCGACTCGGACCGTCAGTCGAAGAAAGCCTACACAAATATCAAGAAAGTTCTTGATGAAGCTCTCCCCGGCTACGCCAGATCTGGAGGCACCTTCAAGAGGCCAATTTGTAGGTACGGCAAGCACGTGTTCACCCACAATACGACGTTCCCCTGCGTCAAGCAGCCGCCTGGCGGTCAGAAGGATGCCTACTACGCCCTCCATCACATGCGGGCGATCGTGCGGGACCATAATCACCTTCTGCTACCAAATAATCTCAAAGATTGGGCTGCACGCTTGTCGGCAATCCAGGACGCGGACATCAGACAAGAATTCTTTCGCATCCAGTCGGAGTTTGCGGAAATCATCCATCAAGATGTCCTTCGTACCTCGGGGCAGTTCTACCTTAGATATCAACCGTCCAACAGTGAGATAGAAACAACGCTACAAATGCAGGCTGACAACGACCGCGATTTCATGACCATCACGATAGACGGCGGCTTCATCCACGCTCCGGTCCCTGAGTCGAGTTGAAAGTAGTGATGCTATGTAGTTCTGAAATATCGATTAGCTCATGTTGTAATTAAACTTTAATGAACTTGTATGTCTCTTTAGTTTGGACAGTCGTTCAACTTATATGTAATCGATGCTATTTATTAGTAGGACCATGAATCGTGCTATTAATGTGTTGCTTTTCTCTTCCGATCCTTTTGTTGCATACTTATATATTGCTTATGTATTGTCTGTGAATTGCTACTAACGTTTTGTTTGTCTAGTGCATAGAGATGCCGTGGTATGTCGTGTACAAGGGTAAGGTTCCCGGAGTCTACGACGACTGGGAGGAGTGTCGGACACAGGTTCACCGTTTCAGCGGTAACAGTTACAAAGGGTACACCACTAGGGCGGAGGCGGAAGCTAGATACGCGAGCTATCTAGCGGGAGAGAGGAGGGAGCGTTGGAGGAACCGGATGAAGACCAGTTTCATCGCGATGATGCTCATCGTGATGACCGCAGCTCTCTTCTATGTGATGGTAGTTTAGATGATCGATATCGACTTGTAATATGAAGACAAACTCGCTACTCGCGGTCTCGAGACTTGTAATGTTCTAACTTTGTTCGGTATTTTGAATTCGGAGACTAATATGATGAATTGTATTCGGAGACTAATCTTCTATTGTATTCGATAAATCTGCTGTTTATATGTTGTGCTGTCTATATTCTGTACAGTAATATATTTTGTAACCTGTGCAAATATCAGAAAAGAAAAAAAAATTCCTAATATTCATACTAGTGGCGCACCACACTGCACTTTAGTGGCGCACTGCAATAAACACACTAGTGGCGCATTATCTAGAAGTGCGCCATTAGTAACCCAGAGCACAAGGTAAATATGGCCCCCTGGGAGGCATAGTAATGGCGCACCAGGGGACATAGTAATGGCGCACTTCCAGGTGCGTCACTATTGTCTGGTATACTAATGGCGCACCAGGGGTGCGCCATTAGTACTTGTTACTAGTGGCGTGATGATAGTGCCGCACCTATAGTGCGCCATTAATGGCCAAAACAGGTGCGCCACTAACAGGCCTTTTCCTAGTAGTGTAAGGGTCATCTATCTGCTGAATACTAGACAGGGAGCCTGAGAGAAAGTCAGCGGAAATATTTCGGAGACAACGGAAAAGTTCCGGGAGAGAACACAGGAAAAGTTTCCGTAAAACCGAAAAGTTGTTTCGGAGTAAACCATTAAGCCAAAAAGGTTTTTGGCAAGCGCCTGGAACTTTTGGAGGGTGCCAAAATTGTTCTGGGAACTTCTGAAATTTTTCCGAAGAAAAAAAACTGAAAATGTTCCGGAGCTGCCGGAAACGCTGTGGTAGCTTTTCGCTGATGAAAATCATTGATCCGGAATTGTTTCGGAACGCGTACAGAATTATTTTAGGGGGTACTGGAAATGTTCTGGGCCCATAGAAATTTTTTCAGTTTAAACGGACGCGGAAAAATGTTTTCATGAATAGTGAAAACGCCTTTTTGGTTGCTTTTTGGAAAACCACCTTTTTGGGCTTTCCCCAAAAGATCTTGGGGAATACTTGGGAAGGAGGGAACCCTTTTTGGGGGGCCCACATGGTGTGGACGTCCAAGGAGGAGCTCCTCCATGGAGCTCCACTTGCCTTCCCTTTATGCCCTTATAAAGGTCATATGTGATGGGTTTTTTGGTATTTTCAAGTGCCACTCTACCCCTTGGTTTTTCCTATAAATAGAGGTGGAGAGGAGCTCTCCACACTTACTCCTTACTCTCATACAAATGCCATGCATGATCTGGCATTCTCTCTCCCTCCCACACGAAATAGTTTCGTAGAGCCGAAAGACTGTCTGGGTTCCGGTGGGAACTAGTTCTGGACGGCGAAGCCCTGCCGGATAGCTGACATCGTATGTGTGCAACCCCGTAGAGAGGTCGTAGGTTCGATATTTTACCCGAGGGGTTGTTCGAGGGTCCTCCCGAAGGGCTGTCCGAGTGACCGTCTGAGATTCTGATAGTGCCTCCCGAAGGGCTGTCCATGACACCGTCCGAGGGACTGTCCGACCGCCTCCCAAAGGGCTGTCGAGCTGACAAAGGAGAACATCCTCGCGGTTGGGAGGTTGTAAATCCTAGCTGCGGGGATCTGCACCAACGATCTTCACCAACTCTACTTCCGCTGCGCTACGAGTTGGTAACGATCAGATCAAAAACCTTGTATACATCTTCATAGTGATCCTGGGCGTGCTCGCAGCACTGAATTTTTTTGTTTTCTGCTGCGTTACCCTACACATAGAAGCTGCTCAAGAGGCGATACAAGAGTCCATAGCCTCATGTTGCAAAGACCTGCCGAGGGTGGTTGTTATCTTACTGTCTGTGGCACCCCGGCTCAGAGAGACCGGAACACCCCGTATTCCAGCCCAGAGATCAAGTCTTCTGGAATACGACACTGCTTGGCATAGAACAAATCAGCTCTTTATTATAAATAATCGGGGTACAAGGGTCCGATATTACAAAGGTTACCGGAGCACGGCGACACTTCGCCTGCTATGGTAGTTCTATGCTAGCAGCGGAACATCTCGAAGCGGAATAAATTCTGGCAGCGGAACAACGACGACGGTGATGAACTCCACCCCGCAGGGACTCTGGCTGGGACGCATCCTAGAGCGCAACCTCGGGATCCTTGACAAACAAGCAATCATGGCATCACCTGCAATTTGGCATGACACGCCAGGTGAGTACTTTGAATGTACTCGCAAGCTCACAGCAACCAAAGCAATCAAGACATACAACAACATGGCATTTACAGGTTAATCATCAATGATGAACACGATACTACTAGAACAACATGAGCATGGCATGTACATATAATTCATGATATGAACAAGATGATACTAGCACTAGCATGCAAGGGAGTCGACGTTTAAGGTCTCATGGACCAACTTACTCTGCTCGGAGGTTATCTCGTAACCACCATAGGTATCAATCTTTCTTACCGTCGTGATCATCACACGATCAACTCATGGTCAACCATCATCAAGAATACCATCATGATCATCTCATGACCACATAAAGATCAACCAACTTCTTTTCTCATGGAACCGGGGTTGGTATTATTCAGATTATTATTACTGTTGACCCATAGTGTGACCTACTATGACCTGTGTCCATGACCGAGGACGCGGCTATCGATAGATTATACACTCTGCAGAGGTTAGTACACTGTACCCACACTACGGAACTCATGTTGGGAAACGTTGCATGGGAAACAAAATTTTTCCTACGCACACGCAAGATCTATCCATGGTGATGAGCATCTACGAGAGTGAGAGTGAATCTACATACCCTTGTAGATCGCTAAGCGGAAGCGTTAAGAAACGCGGTTGATGTAGTCGAACGTCTTCGCGATCCAAATCGCAAGTCGTCCCTCGATCCAAACACGATCTAGCGCCGAACGGACGGCACCTCCACGTTCAACACATGTACGGCTTGATGACGCCTTCACCTCCTTGATCGAGCGAGCGATGGTGAAGTAGTGGATGAGTTCCGGCAGCACGACGGCGTGGTGATGGTGGTGAGGAACAATCTCTGCAGAGCTTTGCCAAGCACTACGGAGATTATGACGGGAGGAACTAGAGGGTTAGGGTTGCCGGCACACGGCTTGGGAAATCTTGATGTGTCCCGTGTGCTAGCCCTGCCCCTCTATTTATATGTTGAGCCCTGGGGTCTAAACTTGGAGAGAAAACCTCCACAAGGTCGGTTTTGCCCGCACAAGGTCGGTTTGGCCCGCACGGAAAGAGTCAAACTCGGATTCCAGCAGTACCGCGTACAAGCGGTAGTACCGCTCACGAGCGGTAGTACCGCTTGAGCGGTAGTACCGCTTCACACAAGCGGTAGTACCGCTTACGCGGTAGTACTGCCTTACCAGCGGTAGTACCGCTTAAGGCAGCAGCAAAACTTCCTTTTGCACTTTCCAATACCTCGTGGGCTTTACCCCTTTGGCCCATATAAAGTGTTGCTGCACCCGAACACTTCGGTAAACACCCGGAACCCCTTCCGGTGAATTCCGGAACCCTTTCGGAGATCAAAACACTATTATCACATATATCAATCTTTACCTCCGGATTCTTCCGGAGATCCTCGCAATGTCCGGGATCTTATCCGGGACTCCGAACAACCTTCGGTCACCAACAAAATAACTCAACTATACTAATCGTCACCAAACGTTAAGTGTGTAGACCCTGCGGGTTCGAGAACTATGTAGACATGACCGAGACACCTCTACGATCAATAACCAATAGCGGGACCAGGATGCCCATATTGGCTCCTACATATTCTACGAAGATCTTCATCGGTTGAACCTCTATGTCAAGGATTCAGTTAATCCCGTACGCTGTTCCCTTTGTTCTTCGGTATGTTACTTGCCCGAGATTCGATCGTCGGTATCTCTATACCTAGTTCAATCTCGTTACCGGCAAGTCTCTTTACTCGTTCCGTAATACAAGATCTCGTGGCTAACACTTTATTCACATTGCTTGCAAGGCTCATTGTGATGTTGTATTACCGAGTGGGCCCTGAGATACCTCTCCGTCACACGGAGTAACAAATCCCAGTCTTGATCCATGCCTACCCAACAGACACCCTCGGAGATACCTGTAGAGCACCTTTATAGTCACCCAGTTACGTTGCGACGTTTGATACACACAAGGTACTCCTCCGATGTCAAGGAGTTGCATGATCTCATGGTCATAGGAACAGATACTTGAAATGCAGAAAACAATAGCAATAAACTGACACGATCATATGCTATGTTTATAGTTTGGGTCTTGTCCATCACATCATTCTCCTAATGATGTGATCCCGTTATCAAATGACATCTCATGTCCATGGCTAGGAAACCTTCACCATCTTTTGATCAACGAGCTAGTTAACTAGAGGCTTACTAGGGACATAGTGTTGTCTATGTACCCACACATGTATTTGAGTTTCCAATCAATACAATTATAGCATGGATAATAAACGATTACCATGAACAAGGAAATATAATAATAACCAATTTATTATTGCCTCTAGGGCATATTTCCAACAGTCTCCCACTTGCACTAGAGTCAATAATCTAGTTCACATCACTATGTGATTTACATTGTTATGAATCGAACACCCATGCAGTTCTGGTGTTGTTCATGTTTAGCCCTTGGAAGAGGTTTAGTCATCGGATCTGCAACATTCAGATCCGTGTGTACTTTGCAAATATTTATGTCGTCCTCCTTGATGTAATCGCGGATGGAATTGAAACGCCGCTTTATGTGTCTGGTCCTCTTGTGAAATCTTGGTTCCTTGGCTAGAGCAATGGCACCAGTATTATCACAAAACAGAGTCATTGGGTTAAGTGCACTAGGCACTACTCCAAGATCTGTCATGAACTCCTTCATCCAGACACCTTCCTTCGCCGCCTCCGAGGCAGCGACGTACTCTGCTTCGCATGTAGAATCAGCTACCACGCTTTGCTTGGAACTGCACCAGCTAACCGCACCCCCATTAAGAATAAATATGTATCCGGTTTGTGACTTAGAGTCATCCGGATCAGTGTCAAAGCTTGCATCGACGTAACCCTTTACGACGAGCTCTTGATCACCTCCATAAACGAGAAACATGTCATTAGTCCTTTTCAGGTACTTCAGGATATTCTTGACCGCCGTCCAGTGTTCCACTCCTGGATCACTTTGAAACCTTCCGGCCATACTTATGGCAAGGCTGACATCGGGTCTTGTGCACAGCATTGCATACATGATAGAGCCTATGGCTGAGGCATAGGGGACGACACTCATCTTTTCTCTATCTTCTGCAGTCACTGGGCATTGAGTCTTACTCAACTTCACACCTTGCAATACGGGCAAGAACCCCTTCTTGGACTGATCCATTTTGAACTTCTTCAAAATCTTATCAAGGTATGTGCTTTGTGAAAGTCCTATTAAACGTCTTGATCTATCTCTATAGATCTTGATGCCTAATATGAAAGCAGCTTCTCCTAGGTCCTTCATTGAAAAACTCTTGTTCAAATATTCCTTCACGCTTTCCAACATTTCTATATTGTTTCCAATCAGTAATATGTCATCCACATATAATATTAGAAACGCTATAGAGCTCCCACTCACTTTCTTGTAAATACAAGCTTCTCCGTAAACTTGTATAAACTCGAATGCTTTGATCACCTCATCAAAGCGAAGATTCCAACTCCGAGATGCTTGCACCAGTCCATAAATGGATCGCTGGAGTTTGCAAACTTTGTCAGCATTCTCTGGATCGACAAAACCTTCTGGTTGCATCATATACAACTCTTCCTTAAGGAAACCGTTAAGGAACGCTATTTTGACATCCATCTGCCAAATTTCATAATCGAAAAAGGCAGCTATTGCTAACATGATTCTGACGGACTTAAGCATCGCTACGGGTGAGAAGGTCTCATCGTAGTCAACTCCTTGAACTTGTGAAAAACCCTTTGCCACAAGTCGAGCTTTATAGACGGTGACATTACCGTCCGCGTCCGTCTTCCTCTTAAAGATCCATTTGTTCTGAATGGCCTTACGCCCTTCAGGTAATACTTCCAAAGTCCACACTTTGTTTTCATACGTGGATCCCATCTCGGATTTCATGGCCTCTAACCACTTCTCGGAATCCGGGCCCATCATCGCTTCTCCATAGCTCGTAGGTTCATCGTTGTCCAACAACATGACCTCTAAGATAGGGTTGCCGTACCACTCAGGAGCAGTACGCGTCCTTGTCGACCTACGAGGTTCGATAGCAACTTGATCCAAAGCTTCATGATCATCATCATTAACTTCCTCTTCAGCTGATGTAGGCTCTACAGAAACATCTTTCTGCGCTGCGCTACTCTCAGGTTGAAGTAAAGGTTCAACAACCTCATCAAGTTCTATCTTCCTCCCACTCAATTCTTTCGAGAGAAACTCTTTCTCAAGAAATGTTCCGTTTTTAGCGACAAACACTTTGCCTTCGGATCTGAGGTAGAAGGTATACCCAACTGTCTCTTTTGGGTATCCTATGAAGACGCATTTCTCCGCTTTGGGTTCCAGCTTTTCAGGCTGAAGCTTTTTGACATAAGCATCACATCCCCAAACTTTAAGAAACGACAACTTTGGCTTCTTGCCAAACCAAAGTTCATATGGCGTCGTCTCAACGGATTTCGATGGTGCCCTATTTAAAGTGAATGCAGCTGTCTCTAATGCATAACCCCAAAACGATAGTGGCAAATCGGCAAGAGACATCATAGATCGCACCATATCCAATAAGGTTCGATTACGACGTTCGGACACACCATTACGCTGTGGTGTTCCAGGCGGTGTTAGTTGTGAAACAATTCCACATTGTCTTAAGTGACTGCCAAACTCATAACTCAGATATTCTCCTCCTCGATCAGATCGTAGGAATTTAATCTTCATGTTACGATGATTCTCAACTTCACTCTGAAATTGTTTGAACTTTTCAAATGTTTCAGACTTGTGTTTCATTAAGTAAATATACCCATATCTACTTAAGTCATCAGTGAAGGTGAGAAAGTAACGATAACCACCGCGCGCCTCAATGCTCATCGGACTGCACACATCAGTATGTATGATTTCCAACAAGTCACTTGCCCGTTCCATTGTTCCAGAGAACGGCGTTTTAGTTATCTTGCCCATGAGGCATGGCTCACATGTGTCAAGTGATTCAAAATCAAGTGACTCCAAAAGTCCATCGGCATGGAGCTTCCTCATGCGTTTTACGCCAATATGACCTAAACGGCAGTGCCACAAGAAAGTGGTATTATCATTATCAATTCTACATCTTTTGGCATCAATGTTATGAACATGTGTATCATTACTATTGAGATTCAATAAGAATAAACCCCTCACTTCGGGTGCATGACCATAAAAGATATTACTCATATAAATAGAACAACCATTATTCTCTGATTTAAATGAGTAACCGTCTCGCAATAAACAAGATCCAGATATAATGTTCATGCTTAACGCAGGCACTAAATAACAATTATTCAGGTTCATCACTAATCCCGATGGTAATTGAAGAGCAAGCGCGCCGACGGCGATCACATCAACCTTGGAACCATTTCCCACGCGCATCGTCACTTCATCCTTTGCCAGCCTCCATCTATTCCGCAGTTCCTGTTTTGAGTTGCAAATATGAGCAACCGCACCGGTATCAAATACCCAGGCACTACAATGAGAGTTGGTAAGGTACACATCAATAATATGTATATCATATATACCTTGTTTGTTGTTGGCCGTCTTCTTGTCAGCCAAATACTTGGGGCAGTTCCGCTTCCAGTGTCCAGTTCCCTTGCAATGAAAGCACACAGTTTCTGGTTTGGGTCCAGCCTTGGGTTTCTTCACGGGAGGAGCAACTGCTTTGCCACTCTTCTTGGAGTTACCCTTCTTACCCTTGCCATTTTTCTTGAAACTAGTGGTTTTATTGACCATCAACACTTGATGCTCCTTCTGAATTTCAGACTCAGCGGCTTTCAGCATCGCAAACAGCTCGGCGACTGACTTGTTCATCCCGTGCATGTTATAGCTCAACACGAAGTTCTTGTAGCTAGGTGGCAATGATTGAAGAACTCTGTCAGTGATAGCCTCTGGCGGAAGGGGCATCCCCAATTCAGCCAGACGGGTGGAGTACCCAGACATTCTGAGTACGTGATCACTGATAGACCCGTCCTCCTCCATCTTGCAAGCATAGAACTTATCGGAGATCTCATATCTCTCGATCCGGGCATTCTTCTGAAAGATAAACTTCAACTCCTGGAACATCTCATATGCTCCATGACGTTCAAAACGTCTTTGAAGTCCCGGTTCTAAGCCATACAATATTGCACATTTAACTATTGAGTAATCTTCAGAACGAGCCTGCCAGGCGTTCACAACGTCTAGAGACTCAACTGGAGCGGGTGGATCACCAAGCGGTGCATCAAGGACATAAGCCTTCTGGGAAGCCGTAAGGATAATCCTTAGATTACGGGCCCAGTCCACAAAGTTACTTCCATCATCTTTGAACTTAGCTTTCTCTAGGAACGCATTAAAATTCAGGGGTGCTACTGCGCGAGCCATGATCTACAACATAAATATAGCAAAGACAACTTAGACTATTGTTCAAGATAATGAGTTTAGTTTAATCATATTACTTAAAAACTCCCACTCAAATTGACATCCCTCCGGTCATTCGAGTGTAACATGATCCAAATCCACCAAGTCAAGTCCGATCATCACGTGAGTTGAGGTGGTTTCAATGGTAAACATCTTCATGTTGATCATATCTACTATATGACTCATGTTCGACCTTTCGGTCTCTTGTGTTCTGAGGCCATGTCTGTACATGCTAGGCTCGTCAAGTTTAACCCGAGTGTTCCGCATGTGCAACACTGGCTTGCACCCGTTGTATGTGAACGTAGAGTCTATCACACCCGATCATCACGTGGTGTCTCGAAACGACGAACTTTCGCAACGGTGCACACTCGTGGAGAACACAATTTATATTGAAATTTAAGTGAGGGATCACCTTATAATGCTACCGTCGTCCTAAGCAAAATAAGATGCATAAAAGGATTAACATCACATGCAAATCATAAGTGACATGATATGGCCATGAACTTGTGCTTTTGATCTCCATCTCCAAAGCACCGGCATGATCTCCATCGTCACCGGCATGACACCATGATCTCCATCATCTTGATCTCCATCAACGTGTCGCCATGAGGTTGTCGCGCCGACTGTTGCTTCCACGACTATTGCTAACTCATAGCGATAAAGTAAAGCAAAACGGCGAAAATAATTAAAGACAACTCTATGGCTCCTGCCAATTGCCGTACTCATCGACATGCAAGTCGTGATATTCTATACAACACATGATCATCTCATACATCACATATATCTCATCATGTAATTGGCCATATCACATCACAACATACCCTGCAAAAACAAGTTAGACGTCCTCTAATTGTTGTTGCAAGTTTTACGTGGCTGCTACGGGTTTGCAAGAACCGTTCTTACCTACGCAAAACCACAACGTGGTGTAGTGATTGCTTTTTGATCTTCTAAAAGAACCCTCTTCATTGAAATCGATTCAACTAAAGTGAGAGAGACAGACACCCGCCAGTCACCTTTATGCAACGAGTGCACGTAGCGGTGAAACCTGTCTCGCGTAAGCGTACGCGTAATGTCGGTCCGGGCCGCTTCATCTCACAATACCGCCGAATCAAGTATCAACTAGTAACGGAAAGCAATATGTATACACCCACGCCCACAACTCGTTTGTGTTCTACTCGAGATCTCATCTACGCATAGACCTAGCTCAGATGCCACTGTTGGGTAACGTTGCATGGGAAACAAAAAATTTCCTACGCACACGCAAGATCTATCCATGGTGATGAGCATCTACGAGAGGGAGAGTGAATCTACATACCCTTGTAGATCGCTAAGCGGAAGCGTTAAGAAACGCGGTTGATGTAGTCGAACGTCTTCGCGATCCAAATCGCAAGTCGTCCCCCGATCCAAACACGATCTAGCGCCGAACGGACGGCACCTCCGCGTTCAACACACGTACGGCTTGATGACGCCTTCACCTCCTCGATCCAGCGAGCGATGGTGAAGTAGTGGATGAGTTCCGGCAGCACGACGGCGTGGTGATGGTGGTGAGGAACAATCTCTGCAGAGCTTCGCCAAGCACTACGGAGATTATGACGGGAGGAACTAGAGGGTTAGGGTTGCCGGCACACGGCTTGGGAAATCTTGATGTGTCCCGTGTGCTAGCCCTGCCCCTCTATTTATATGTTGAGCCCTGGGGTCTAAACTTGGAGAGAAAATCTCCACAAGGTCGGTTTTGCCCGCACAAGGTCGGTTTGGCCCGCACGGAAAGAGTCAAACTCGGATTCCAGCAGTACCGCGTACAAGCGGTAGTACCGCTCACGAGCGGTAGTACCGCTTCACACAAGCGGTAGTACCGCTTATGCGGTAGTACCGCTTCATACAAGCGGTAGTACCGCTTACGCGGTAGTACTGCCTTACCAGCGGTAGTACCGCTTAAGGCAGCAGCAAAACTTCCTTTTGCACTTTCCAATACCTCGTGGGCTTTACCCCTTTGGCCCATATAAAGTGTTGCTGCACCCGAACACTTCGGTAAACACCCGGAACCCCTTCCGGTGAATTCCGGAACCCTTCCGGAGATCAAAACACTATTATCACATATATCAATCTTTACCTCCGGATTCTTCCGGAGATCCTCTTCATGTCCGGGATCTTATCCGGGACTCCGAACAACCTTCGGTCACCAACAAAATAACTCAACTATACTAATCGTCACCAAACGTTAAGTGTGTAGACCCTGCGGGTTCGAGAACTATGTAGACATGACCGAGACACCTCTACGATCAATAACCAATAGCGGGACCTGGATGCCCATATTGGCTCCTACATATTCTACGAAGATCTTCATCGGTTGAACCTCTATGTCAAGGATTCAGTTAATCCCGTACGCTGTTCCCTTTGTTCTTCGGTATGTTACTTGCCCGAGATTCGATCGTCGGTATCTCTATACCTAGTTCAATCTCGTTACCGGCAAGTATCTTTACTCGTTCCGTAATACAAGATCTCGTGGCTAACACTTTAGTCACATTGCTTGCAAGGCTCATTGTGATGTTGTATTACCGAGTGGGCCCTGAGATACCTCTCTGTCACACGGAGTAACAAATCCCAGTCTTGATCCATGCCAACCCAACAGACACCCTCGGAGATACCTGTAGAGCACCTTTATAGTCACCCAGTTACGTTGCGACGTTTGATACACACAAGGTACTCCTCCGATGTCAGGGAGTTGCATGATCTCATGGTCATAGGAACAGATACTTGAAATGCAGAAAACAATAGCAATAAACTGACACGATCATATGCTATGTTTATAGTTTGGGTCTTGTCCATCACATCATTCTCCTAATGATGTGATCCCGTTATCAAATGACATCTCATGTCCATGGATAGGAAACCTTCACCATCTTTTGATCAACGAGCTAGTTAAGTAGAGGCTTACTAGGGACATAGTGTTGTCTATGTACCCACACATGTATTTGAGTTTCCAATCAATACAATTATAGCATGGATAATAAACGATTACCATGAACAAGGAAATATAATAATAACCAATTTATTATTGCCTCTAGGGCATATTTCCAACAACTCATGGCCTCGTGCTCCCATTCGGGTGGACCAACGATATTCCGACAAAACCAATCTATTGCATGACACTCTCCCGGCCACTCCGACAAACTCCCCTTTGGGCTATGTCCTGGGTAGCCCCGATGTCAACTCGTGACATCCGCCACCTCTGTGGCTGCCACCGTCGTGGCCACAATAACAAAACTGTCCCAAACGGGGACTCTGGATCCATACAACTCGGGCACACAAGGCTATGGCCGCCTACCTGATCAGGGTAGCGCGCACCCATAACCTTCCCTAGTTGGAGGTTCCGGCGAGAGGCATGACAATAGACCGCATTAGGGCCTCCCCATCCAGGCAAGTGTGGTTGCACTGGTGAGCTCGATTCGGTGGCACCATGACTCAGCCAACAGATTTGTTCAAGTTTGATTAATGTCAGGTTCAACTTGAATGGTGATGAGATGAGTCACAATAAGATACGTAATGAAATAACAATGCAGATGAGCATGATATCAGTGTAACCATGGATGGGCAACATAACCATTTAACAACATAACCTCAAAAATGATAAATCATTTAGTCTACAGGATGCAAATGAGCATAGCATAACGATGATCACGAATACCACAAGTATTTGCATAACAAACCATAACTATTCATGTGAGCATATCCTTATCACTAGCATCGGAAATGATTACAAGAATGAAACATGATAACATTAGCAATTAATCATTTCACTTACTAGATGAAAATGAACAGGGCATAAGCACTGTTGAGGATATCGCTTATCGTTATCGTCTCGGTCAACTGGGGATTAGAGATTAATCGGAAATCGGTCGATTAATCGATTTTATCGGTCGACTATTAATCGGATAATTTTTGCAAATCCCAGGTTCCCAACACTAAAATATGCTATATTCAACACCAAAACTATATTGGACAGATGTGTTACCTTGATTCCTAGCCTTTGAATCCTCGTATAACGACAAACAAAATAGGACAACAATACATATTGCGTAACAATTTCCACAAAACACAAATAAGCATAGTTTTTGCAAACATAGTGCTATGAATAGGTCCGATTTATCGGTAGATTCCCGATAAATCGCTTGTCAGAGCGATAAATCGGCCCAAAAGATAAACGGTGAAGATAAGGCATTATCTTATCGGTCACCCCCCGAGTAGCGATAAATCGGAAGATTAATCGCTGAATCGGAAGATTTTTGGAACAGTGGGCATAAGCATAGACATGGATTCACAAGCATATTCGAAGCATTCAAAGTAATGACATGAACAAATAATTATTCGAACATTCAAGTGGAAACCATGGCTATTGCAATGCCATCATGCAAGTGGCTGTTGTGGCTTGTCTGGGGATGGAGGAACCATCGGGGAGGGGTGCGATGAACTCGCGGAAATAGTTGCCGGAAACGTTTCCCTCTCGAAGGGGCTGATTATGGGCAAGGGCAAAATGGTCATTTTCACAATGTGAAAACATTATGAAAATGACATCAACAGAACGGGCTCGACGAACTGAGATCGTGGGCTTTTGAATCACCTGAATCGGAGTCACGGTCGCGGAGATACGGCCCATCGTTCGTTAGGCAGAAAATTAAATAAAAATATTCATTTCTGCGCTCAACGGGCGAACGTCCGCTATTTAATACTTTCGGCCGGCGGCTGGAGATAGAAAGCGTATTTCTGAGATTACGCTTTCAAACATAGAAAACGTATTTCAGCTCGAAGAAGCACCAGAGTACGTTTTCAGAAAAGGGAAAACGTATTAGGCCGAATACGCCTCCACTTAAGTTGGCGGGCCCGCCCTCTGGGTCGATGACAGGCGGGTCCCACCGCACTCTCTCTCTCCTCTTGGCTGCTTTCTTCTTCCTCCCGATCGAACAGAGGAGGGCGAGGCTGGCCGAGGCTGGCACTGGCCCCGGCGGCTCCGGCCGACTCCGGCCAAGGGGAAGGCACCGGTGGGCTCGGGGCGGAGCACCGCGTCCATCCAGACCAGTGGAGGACGCCAAGGAGGTCAGGGACGGCGGCAGCTTCGGACGCCCGTGGCGGAGTATGGCGTCGGCCATGATGGTGGTCAGCGATTGGGTCGCCCCGGAGATGAACTGGGCAAGTGGAGAACTTCGTGGGGGTTCGGTGGTTGCTCTGGTGGCGACAGAACGGAGGGAGGAGCTCGGCATTGTGCAAATTTAAGAGGAGGTCGGCGGCGGCCATGGCGGCCATTGGAGAGTAGTGAGAGCTCTCGAGCTCGGTGGAGAGGTCAGGGAGGGCTAGAGGAGGGTGGAGAAGAGGCTGGTGACGTCGAGAGGGCTCGGGTGGCCTTTATATAGGCGAACGAGATCGTGGCCGAGGCGACGCGTGCGCCGCGTGCCGGGCTCGGGGACACGCGTAGGAGGAGGGGAAAGGTGCCAGGGGGGATTCACGCGGTGCGGAGAGAGCTCGGGCGTGCTCGAGAAGACTCGGGGCAGCGTGGTCGACCGGAGGTGGTTGAGCAGACGCGGTCTGCTCCCGGACGCGATCGCCGTGACGCGTCGGGCGAGAGAGAGGAGGGAGAGGGGGGCCGGAGGGCTACGTGGGCGATGGAGGAGGGTGGACGGCCCCAGGGGACGGGCAGAGGCGGACGGGGAGAAGAGGTCCGAAGCAAACGACACCGAGAGCGCGGCCAAGGCGTGCTACCCACGCGGTCACCACGTGGCCTGGCGCTCTGAGGGCACGCGGGGCTGGCAAAAGGTGTCTACAGCGTAGTCCTTGCTGAGTGGGACCTCTCTGAAGTGATAGCTCGAAGAAACCTACTGTGTGCTGATGGGAGTGATCGACTGAAGTTTGCTGTAGCAAACTTAGGCATGGAACTGTGGTCAAATGGGATGAGATAAGAGCTAACCAGGATGGCCCAGAGGTTTAGGGTAGGAAGGACTATGATCCTGTGGATTTTGAAAAGATTTGGACCAGTATTTAACATAGTTGCTTCACAACTGCAAAAACTGGTCAAAAAACTAGATCATGAAGTAGCACTCACCTGGATGATTGGATTGGGCTGAAAATTGATAGAGGGTGATGATTTGGGCATAGGAAGGCACCATAAAAATTTCATACCATTTGGATACACCAGAATGGCACTTGCTTCACAATGCTTTCCTCTGGTCAGAAACTTGGGGGAATTTTGTGGAGAAAATGACTTGGCAAAATGATGTGAATTTTGTCATGCCCTATGGATATAGAGATATTTAGATCCTGGATTAATTTCAGATTTTATGAAGTAATATAAAATATAGTTACTTCACAACCTGAAATTATGACCAGAAACAAAGATTTGAAGGTGTGCCCACATAGTTTGTTGTATGGAGATGAAATTTTGTGGAGAGTAATTATTTGACCATATGGATCATCTCCCAAAATTTCAACTCATTTGGATAAGCCTAGCTAGTACTTCCTTCACAAAGCTTCTCTCTGGTCAGAAACTATGGGAATTTGCTGAGGAAGATTTACTAGGCAAATGGAGCTGAATTTTGGCATGTGGCAATTATTTGGATAGGAAAGAGTGCCCAAAAATTTTGAGGGCAATCAAGAAAAGATAAGTAGCACTTCCTTCACAAAATGCCATACTGGACAAAATAGGAAATGAATATTCCTGAATTATTTTTTAACTAGGCAAGGGTGGGTTTTGACATATTGGTGGAAGATATGATCCAAAGAGTTTATGAGAATTTTGTGGGAATTTTAGGAAAGACAGAAATATAGGTTGCTTCACAACCTAGGGCAAACAGGGTTATTCCTTTAATAGAAAAAGGAATATTCCAAGGAATAAAAATTTGGGGTTGGCTAAGATGGAAATGACATGGCCTTGGGATAGATTTGAGAATGACAAGCCACTTGGAAGTGGCAGGAGAGAATATCTTCCCAGGTTTCAAGACCACATAGCCACGGAAAAAGAATTCCAAATAAAAATTCGAAGAAATTCAAAAGAAAAAGAAAGGGCCAAAAAAATCGGGGTGTTACACTGTCAGACCGATTCCTAGGCCATGCAAGGAGGTGTTCAAGAGGTTTTGTAGGACAAGTCACTTGTTCTACTGTCAGACCGACGGATTTTCCTTGCCCAAGAAAACGGGACCTCCCGACCTATCCCCGACCCCCGCGTCACCCGAGCCGGGCGACTCGGGGGAAACCCTAGCCGCTGGCGGCCCGGCCCCCACCTCCCGCCCACCGCCGCGTCGCCGTCGCCGGAGGGCCAGCCGGCGAAGCCGCGCCGGGCCCTGGGATAGCGGCGGCAGGGCCGATTCTTCTCCAACTCCGCCCCCTCCCCCTAGATCTGGTGCTGGCGGCGCCGACGGCCTCCACCGGCGGCGTGTGCGGCCCTACCCGGCATCCCGGCATGCTGGCGGAACTCCCTCGGCTGCGGCTCCCGTGCGGCGGCTCCGACCCGCCCCGGGAGCGATCTTGGGCCTGCTCCGGCTGGATTTGGTGTCCTCCGGCCGGCCTCCCGCGACGACCAGATGCGCCCTTCTAGATGCGGCCACCCCCCCCCCCGACCCTCACTCCCTTTGAGCTCCGGGCCGGCCTCTTCAGTAGGCAGCCTGGGAGGCGGCTGGTTGTGCCTGGCGGTGGTTGTTTTTGCAGCGCGCCTGTCGGGAGTTTTGGCTGAGCGGGAGTCCCCTTCACCCCCCCCCCCAGCAGGGGCGGCTTCGCCCGGCGGCTATGGACCTGCCCCCTCCTGCGTTCATGGCCTGCCGGCGCAGCTTCGGACTTGGCGTGCCCCGGAGCAGAGCTTTTTTCGGCTCCTTTGGCGCGCTGGCTTCTCGTCGTCTCCGCACCGCCACCACCCTGCTGGTACCTTCGTTGGCCGTCTATCCCGACGCATCTTCGTCTCCGGCACGCTTCGGGAGTTGCGTCCCTTTCCGGCTCCTTGGGCACGCCGGTGTTCCTGCTGCTCCGGTCCCGGTGGCCTGGATCTGCGCTCCCTTTCAGATCCTGGCTCGTCCGAGGCTCCGGCCACCGTCGCATCATCGCCGCCTCATTCCGCTCAGCCACGCAGCCTCGTCCTCCTCCGGAGCTCGCACGTCCGGCGGCGCCTGGTGCCTCCTTCGACGTCGGGCGTGGCTCCCCTTCCTGCAGTCGCTGCTTCGGCCTATGACAGACTGCCTCGTCTCCGATATGTGCTCCGACGGCTTGGGATTGCTCGGAATTTGGCAAGGACGAATCCATGTATCTTATGCTGGCAGCGGCGACACCCGCGGGTGCCGTCCCCTTCCTGGAGGCAAGGACGAAATCCCTGCATCTTATGCTGGCAGCGGCGACACCCGCGGGTGCCGTCCCCTTCCTGGAGGCGCTGCCATGGCCGTTATCCGTGCCCCTCTTCGAGCATCAGGGGAAACCCTAGGTTTGGTTTTCCGGACCGAACGACGACGGCTCTTCGAGCATCAGGGGAAACCCTAGGTCCGATTTTCCGGACCGGACAACGACGGCGTCCCGGTGTCGTTCTTCTTCGTGAAGGCGTTGTCTTGATCTGCTCGCGGCGTCCTCGGTGCTGGATTTGGAGATGTTTGGTCGTTTGGTTGTTGGTTAGATAGCTTCTCTGGTCGGCAAGTTTAGTTGTGTTCTTTTTTGTTTTTGGGTCGAGCATCTCTTGTCTCTGCGCTTCGGGCACCATGTTCACGCGTTCATGTCATGTGTTGTACCACCTCATGTACTCATTTTATCTTCTTCTATCGATGAAATGATACACAAACTTTGCGTATTCGCGAAAAAAAAAAAAATGCTCCGCGCCATGAATGCAATTTTCAGAGAGCCACTCAAACTCCAAACTGTCAGTCCTTTGGTTGCTCAATTAGAAAACTAATCAAGGATCCCTTATGGTATTGTCCTGACCATATATAGATGACAAGGAAATATACACAGTTTGCTTCCAGTTCTAGATCCTGGCCATGAACACACCACATAGAAGGTTCGACAAACACAATCCACTAATCTGACGTTTTTATTCCACCACAAGAGAAGAGATTCACTCGAGCATAACATAATCCGGCTACAAATACCTCAATCTAGTGCTAGTAGTGGCAGCAGGTAGCACAGCGGGCGTGCAGCAGGCTACTCGAACTTGTAGTGCTTGTCGACGGCCTCGGCGACGTCCCAGGTGCAGCTCATCCCCTTGGGGAACACCACCAGGTCCCCCGCCGCGATCTCCACGAACCCCTCCTCGCCGTCCGGGTACACCTTCACCTTCCCCTGCAGCAGGTAGCACGTCTCCTTGGCCGAGTAGGTCCACGGGAACTTGCTCTTCTCGCACCCCCACCTGCAGCCAGGCGCCAACGCATCACCATCGATGCCCCGACAAGAAAGATCTAAGCGGAAGAGATCGGGCGTGGCTTACTTGGGCCACTGGCGGACGCCGAGCTCGGAGAGGCGGGACTCCGCCGGGTTGCGCTCCACCCTGACTCCGAGCTTCTCTGTCGCCATCGCCTCCGCCGACGCCCTCACCCTCGCCGCCACGAGTTGTCCTCTTGGTGCTGGGGAGGGAGGGGCGTATCTGAGGCTGTTGAGGCGGATTGGAGTCGCCACCATTGGGCTCGCCATTCCTTTGCAGAGCACGGGTGATGATGATGGGTTGGCAGGAGGCCTCTGGGCCGGTGTAGTCTGTAGTGTTGTGGGAAGGTTCTCGATTCTATTGCCGATCAGTGGCCCAGGTTTTTTCTCTACTGATAGAAAAATCTAGGCCCACTCGTCTCTTATCTTCGCCTCTCGGCGGCGCGTCCTCCTGTTTTTTTTTTTTTTTTTTTTGCCGACAGAGGAGTGCTGTTAATACCCATATGAAGGCAGGCAGAGTAATGTGGAAGCACATAATTTATCTAGACATGCTTTCTTTCTAGATTTAGTCCATCATGTTTAGCTTGGAGTGCCTCATGGTCATGTAATTATACCCCTAAACATCTCTGAGAGTCAATAAAGATTGCATGATTCCTAAAAGAAAAGGTTAATTTAATTATTTACGAGTTTGGCACTTGTAACAAGTTTTATCCTATTTAAGGAAAATTCCTCCATGTTACTCAATTTAACTAAACCGTTGCCTTTTTTTTAATCTCTTTTTAGTTTTTTTGTTGTTCTGAAAAGTTAAACCTCCGTGCTTATGTGGCATGTTGTGTAGATAACTTTGGCATGTCAGTTTTCCATTTGGTTCTCTTTTACTAACGGTCTATTATGAAATTTAGAAAAGATAAATGACTAGGATTAGAGAGTGAATCATGTCAACTATGTGTGATGACTAGCGAATAGCCACAGGGATAGGAACGGATGGTTGATCGCTCGACATGTCAACACTCCGGGGGAAGGTGGGCGACATGTCAACACTCCGGGGGAAGGGGGGAGGCCACGATGGTTCTTGCCAACGGTGACTAGTGATTCCTACTAAGGTCAGTGGAGGATGACACGTCGGGTGATGGTGGTGGACTCGAACATAGGTGGACAGAGTGTCATAGGCGACATAGCAAAAGGGCAGAGATGGAAGGGAGGAAGTACATCAAGGCACCGTCGACGAATTTTCTATAACTAAGGTGCACTGGAGGTCAGCTCAGAACAAAGGAGTCTCTATGCAAGGAATCGAGAGGGTGTCCCATGAGCTACTGGAACCGACAATCCTGTGGTTGCGGCACTGACCGGAGAGGAAGGAGGCGAGCTCGCAGAGCTCGGTTGAAGGAAAGATGGATGGCATGCTGGGAGGCCTATTTATGGCCGGCGAGGTCCATGGCCCCGATGAAGCCCTCAACATTACGAGGGGTGAGGTTATCACCAAGGACAGCGGCGGCGAGTGCGCAGGCCCCATTGGGGCGACAACAGTTTCACGTGCACCTTCAGACGTCAAGGCACAATTGAGTAGAGGAATCGAGCGTGTGAGCCTCCACCGATTCCCCTTGCACGCATGTTGGGCTGCTTTTACCTCCTACGTGGAAAGGAACGAGGAGAAAGAGTATAGTATCAAGGACCTATGTTTTACTAGGGTTTCCCTTGCAGGAGGAGGCTAGCACTTTCCCTCACTTATGTGGCACTGCCATGGGTTACCCTACCCTTAGCCAACCGCTACGGCGGCAGAAGGGTCGACGTGTTCGTCATCACTGGTGAAGTTGGGGCAGCGGTGGCGATGGGAATAATGGTCCTTCGGCTTTCCCCATGTTAACGCCCTTCCTAAAAAAAATGTTTCGATGAGTTACAGGATGGTGTTGATTGTCAGGTATTCGGTCTGGTGTGATTAGCGTTTTTCCACATCAATAGTGTCCCGCGGAGGGGATAGCGTTACAGTGTGATTTTGTTCTCCAGTTCCATCTTCATTCGATGAAGCTCGGCCAGATACGACTTCGTCGAGGAATTTGCGAGGTTTGTGTCACCCTCCTCTGTCCGGGTAGAGTTGGGATTATCTTCTAGCCCTTTTCGATGTTAGCTTCTCGAGGACGACGATCTTTCCAGATCGCGATCACTGACGTCTTCTGGTCTATATCGACGACTTCCCGACCGCTGCTCTTTACAAACTCATGGGTTTCAAGAAGGTTGCTTAGGTTAGACGGAGGCCCGAAGGTGACAACGAGTTTCGCTCACGGCGCGCCGTCAGTGAGTGCGGAAGAAAGATGGTGTTGATTTCTTCAGGTACTTGTGTGTAATTTCATATTTTTGTAAGGAAGTTCTTGTGATGCATGGTCCTATTTAATGCTCCCTCCGTCCGAAATTACTTGTAGAGGAAATGAATGTATCTAGATTTATTTTATTTCTAGATACATCCATTTTTTATTCATTTCTGCGACAAATAATTCCGGACGGAGGGAGTACATGACCTTGTGCCTTTTCCGTCGAAAAAATATAGAGAAAGTGTATGATCACTTATCTATCTTCTGCCATTATGACCAGGAAATCCATTGGCACAATATTTGCTGATCAATTGTCCTTTCATTAAGAACGTCCACCTACATAAGATTTGCCCTCGTATTTATTCCCTTATCCTACATGATCTATACTACCAGTCTACTACATAAACCCGCCAAAAGCCTCAAGATTTGCCAGTGCACGGACCCGTAGCCAGCAAAAACTTCATCCAAGCAAGTGCGCACACCATGGCAGCCAGGCTCCTCTTCCCCTTCCTCCTCATCCTTCTAGTTGGCTCCCATGGGGCGTTTGCCTCCGTGGAGGAGACATGCGCGCAGACGACGGAGGGACCTGAGAACAAGCACCTCGATTCCTTCTGCGTGACGACCCTCCAGGCCGCGCCGGGGAGCGCCTCCGCGGACGCGCGCGGGCTGGCCGTGATCGCCACGAACCTGACGTTGGCCAACTACACGGCGGCGGTGGCCACAATCAAAAAGTTGCAACGGCGCGGGGGCTGGTCGAACCCCCAGCGAGCCGCGCTGGCCTTGTGCCGCCAGCGGTACATCGAGGGGCTGGCCATGGTGCACAGGGCCGTCGACGTGCTAGCCACGGGGCGGAAGCAGACGTACCTGGAGGATATGGACTTCGTCAAGAGTTCCGCCACCGGCTGCGCCTACGCGTTCGACGAAGACGCCATTGGGCTGGTCAAGGTGAACGACGACGCAGAAAAGCTGGCCACCATGGCCATGCTGATCGTGATCATGTTGTAGAAAGCACAGGAGACATAGGTCTTGCCGTGATCAGCGTTAGGCAGACCGATCGATGGAGAAGAAAATAGCCGAATGTGTGATTTGACTCCCTTGTCCCGTTAAATTACTACTATTCGCTATCTTGGGATTTAGCTCAGATGTTTGTCATTGTTCAGTTCTGCGGCTTCTGCCCGTGAATGATATGTTGTCAGCGGTGTGCTGAAAAATTCTGACAAGCTCCAATGAATGCAACGCAAGCATTTCAGCTGAATTCCAACGCGCAATCTTCTATTCTTAAGCTGATCCCAATTCTCTCCGTATGTAAAGTGTCCACCTTTTTAGTCCCCACTAAGCCATGCAAAGTCTTATCTTTTATTAAAGTCATGCATTTTAAGTCTGCCACATAAGCAAACCATATGCATTTAACTTATAAATTATAATTATTTATGTATTAGTTTATGCAAGTAACGCTGCAACATCATACATGCATGTTAGTCATCCTTCACATTTTTGTTCGAAATGACATACTTATCTTCGTGAGGACGCAACTGACGCGAGCCATAGGCAATCACTTTGCGCTCTTGCATTAGGACACAGCCTAATCCTTGACGAGACGCGTCACAGTAAATCACGAAGTCCTTACGAGTATCTCGGGGTGCTAGCACTGGGGCAGAGGTCAACTTGTCTTTAAGTGTCTCAAAACTTTCTTGGCACTTTTCCGTCCACTCAAACTTCATGCCTTTATGGAGCAAATCAGTCAGTGGCTTTGCTATCTTGGAGAAGTTGTCGACGAAACGACGGCAATAACTGGCGAGACCGAGAAAACTTCTGACTTGCTTAACAGTCTGCGGAGGAGTCCAGTCAAGAATAGACTGAACTCGTTCTGGGTTAACAGCAATGCCATCTTTGGAAATCACATGACCAAGATAGGTCGCCTCAGATAACCAGAATTCACACTTGGAAAATTTGGCATACAGTTGATGTTCTCGAAGTTTCTCCAATACAAGCCGAAGATGTTCGGCGTGTTCTTCTTCATTCTTGAAAAATATAAGGATATCATTCAAATAAACCACGACGAATTTGTCGAGATAGTCCATGAAGATATAGTTCATCAATCGAGAGAAGGTTGCTGGAGCATTAGTTAATCCGAAGGACATGACGGTGTACTCGTATGATCCGTAACGGGTAACGAAGGCGGTCTTCGGAATATCCTCTTTACGAACTCGGATCTGATGGTAACCCAACATTAAGTCGAGTTTAGAGAACACGGATGATCCAACAAGTTGATCATAAAGATCGTTGATCCGAGGAAGTGGATATTTATTCTGGATTGTTGCTTGGTTAATAGGCCGTTAGTTCTGAACCAATCGGTTCATTCCATCTTTTTTCTTAACAAAGAGAGAAGGTGCTCCCCAAGCAGAGGAACTTGGACGAATGAAGCCTTTACGAAGTGATTTGTCAATCTCTTCCTTAAGTTCAAGGAGTTCACGTGGCCGCATCTTATAGGGACGTTTAACAATAGGAGTGGTGCCAGGTTTCAAGTCGATAACGAACTCGACAGCTCTAACCGGGGGTATTCCTGGAAGTTCTTCTGTAAAGACGTCGGGAAAATCGCGAACGACTGGAACGTTCTCAATTCCCTCGAGAGGTGAAGCGTTCAAAGCATTCAGAGCATATATCTGAGCTTCGGCATTCCGGATAACTCGGGCGGTGTAGTTCACTATCTCGTCGGAGGGATGAAGGAGTTTGACGACTTTGGTGGCACAATTGATCGAAGCAATGTGAGCTTTCAACCAATCCATTCCCAGAATGAGGTCTATCGTGGAAGATTTTAAGATGATGGGTGAAACAAGGAATTCAAATCCTTCGATTTCAACAGTGACATTGTGTGCCATCATGGAGGTGTGACAATGACCTCCAGGGGTGCGGACAACTATTGGTAGGTTCATCTTTTCAAATGCAATGTCATGTGATAATGCAAATGCTTCTGACATGAATGAATGCGATGCTCCTGAATCAAATAAAACAGAAGCGGATACTGAGTTAACGAGAAGTGTACCCATCACAGTAGCAGGTTGATCCTGAACTTCTTCAATATCAACGTGGTAAGCCTGTCCACGACCATAAGCAGAAGACCCAGTATTATAGTTGCGGGTCTGATTGTTACCACGACCATTGCCACGGCCAGCATGAGGAAGTGCCAACTGAGTCTGATTCTGGCGGCAGTCCTTGGCAAGGTGACCTGGGCGGCGACACTTGAAACACAGACCATCTTCAGGACTAAGAGGAGCAACTTGAGCTCTCGGCTGCCTCGGTGGTGGAGGAGGAAAACGAGGTGCCGCATAGGAAGGCCTTAGCGCAGGAGCAGCTGGACGATACATGTTGTGAGGGATCCTGATTTTACGCCTTTGTCATGAGCTCGAAGATGAGCCAATGTCACGGTGGCGCTTCTGTGACTCCTTGTGCTCCATCTGAGCGGTCTCAACCTGGATAGCCTTGTTCACGAGGGTGGCAAAGTCGGTGAAGTCATGAACAGCAAGTGCAAGCTTGAAGTCTGGGTGGAGTCCATTACGGAATTTCTCCTGTCTACGAGCATCAGTGGCAATGTGTTCTTCGGCATAGCGGGATAGGTTAAGGAATGCCCGCTGATAAGCTTGACAGTCCTATTGCCCTGAGTGAGGTTGCGAAACTCTGTTTTCTTCCAGTCCATGATTCCCTCAGGAATGTAACGGGCACGGAAAGCAGCCTGAAACTCGATCCAGGTAACGACTGTCCCAGCAGGTAGTGAACGCCTGTGGGTGTCCCACCATTGAGCAGCGGGACCCTTCAAGAAGTAGGACGCGAAGGTGACAAGGTTGGCGGGGGCGACATTGGCAGACTCCATCTCGGAGGTGATGTCGCGAAGCCAGTCATCAGCATCCAGTGGCTGTTCCGAGTTACGGAAAATAGTAGGGTTAAGACGCATAAACTCCTGCAGAGTTATTGAAGCAGGGTGCTGATTCTGGGCATTCTGGTTCTAGTGTGGGAACTGAGCCATGATCCCAACCATGAACTGGCGGTTCAGCTTAGCTGCCATATAGTCTGGCGGTGGTGGCTGTTCGGGAGCACGGCCACGACCACGACCACGAGGACCTGGCCTAACCATCCTGCTAAAATTCAACAGGGGGTAGTTTAGCACCGAGTATTTGCAGGTGTAAGAAATCATTCATGAAGTAATACGCACAACAAAAGGAAGTGCAATAGATACAACATCATAGTCAATCATGACATACAGATTCGTACATAAGTTCGGTTACAGACCAACGTTACGACAGCGAAAAGGGAAGCTAGACACACTAGGCGGCACGCAGGCTCGCGGTGGAGGGATACAACAACGGGACATAGCGATTGCTACATCAAAGTCGGAGAAAACCACTGAACCCAGGTAACTGTAGGTGACGATGCAGGGCACCCTCGATAAAAGGATCCTGCGCTCCGTGAACACTCTGGTGCAGAACCTGGTCCCGAACTGGAAGAAGATGACCACGTGGAGGGGTAAGACCTCCAACAGCAGGCCACTCAAGACCTGGTGGCATCTCCGTCCTGCGGGCGTAAAGAACGTACTCTGCGTGCATCCTTGCACTGACTGCTGGCAGCAACTGTGTCAGAGTGTCATAAAGACGAGTACGAGTGGCGTACAACTCAACAGCAAGAGCTCGAGCAGTGCGATCCAGAGCCTCTGTGTACTGAACCAAAACCTGCGGGTCATAACGACGCGGCACGTAAGGAGTACAAACAGCAGTGTAGTATCCAGTCTCGTCCCCAGCGGGGGCATACGGGATGTATCTGAAAGCAGTCTCCTCCAAGCGACTGTTGTGCTCTCCACGGAGACGGGCAATAGCAGTATAGGCAGCATCATGGACTGCCATGTCAACAGTCACTCCAACACCATGGAAGGTGTGCAGCTCAGCGATGGAGTTGTTCTGCCAATGAAAGATATGAACCATAGCATGGTACTGCTCCTGGTTGAACTCGCGGTAGTCCTCGTAAATAGTGTACTCGGGGTACCAGCGATATCCCAGCCTGGCCAAGAGAACGACCAGTATAGCAAGGAACCCAGTCGCGTCGATAGCCATAGTCTGGCACACGAGCTGTCTTGCGGGATGCATCTGAAACAAGGAAGTGCAAGATGTCATAAGAGAGTGGGAGAAACATAAGATAACTTTGAGAGGAACTATTGCAGATAATCCAGCTCTCCGGGTGAATGTGATCACGAGAACCTAGAGTCAGAGTTAGTAAAATTTTAACCCGAATAGAAGAGAGAGTAGAATCCCAGAGTAAGGAAGAGGAATAAAAGATCCTAATCCCATCCATTTGCGATGTGGGCCCGTAAGCCACACAACAATGTTAGTAAAATAGTTTTTCCAAAGACTAGACTCAACTTCGACCAAGGAATCGGAAGGGGGCTTCCTACAGGCTGTCGACTCTGATACCAACTTGTGGCGCCCCTGCTCCACCGTGCACTAATCATACACGCAAACGTGCACGATCAAGATCAGAGACTCACGGGAAGATATCACAACACAACTCTAAACACAAATTTAAACATAAATCTTCATATTACAAACCAGGGGTCATGAGGACCCGAATACATACGTCATACAAACAAATAATATCTGGGTACAGACATAGTTAGTCAAGTTTGCCTTAGGAAGGCTAGCACAAACAGCGACACTGATCGAAAAGGCGAAGACCTCCTGCCTAGGGACTCCGAACTACTCCTGGTCGGCGGGCTCAACGTAGTAGTAGGTGCCTCCGGGGATCTCCTGCTCCTGGGCTCCGTCGTCTGAACGCAGCAATCGGGTATGGGGAAAAAGGGGAAGCAAAGCAACCGTGAGTACTCATCCAAAGTACTCGTAAGACTTACATCAGAACTATACTAAGTTTGCATCGGTATCAAAGGAATGGGGCTATATCTTTGGATTAAACTGCAGAAATGCCAGAACAAAGGAGGAAAAGCCTAGCCTATCGAAGTCTAGCATCTTGAAGCAATCTTGCAGCATTAGAAGAGAGTAGAGCAAGATAATATATAATCAATCATATTTTAGTAATGCCCTGGGATCCTTCCTCGACTACCCTGTGAGAAAGTGATCCCGAGAGCAGTAGTAACAGTTTAACATTGTAACAGTATCCATTTGTAGTTGTAGCAGATCAGGATACAACTCTGAGCGTCCTGTTACCGTGGACACGGCTATTCGAATAGATAACTTCCCTGCAGGGGTGCACTACTGTTACCCAACACGCTCGATCACATCTGGCCGGACACGCTTGCTGGGTAATGCCCGGCCTCGGGTAATCGACACGACGCAGTCCTACCTAGGCTTAGCAGAGAGGTCAGCACGCCGGTCTAAATCCTAAGTGCGAAGGGGTCTTGGGCCCATCGCCCTCTGCACTCCTGCACGTTGCATGACTGGCCGGGGCCCAGCCCACCCCAGCAATCAGCCCGCATCTCTGAGCTGTGACATCTAAAGAGCTTTCGGCTGAGACATACGACGTAGAGGGTCCCATAACCATTATCCCACGTGGTGGTAGTGCGTATAGGCCAGCGGCCAACTCAGATCAAATACCCAAATCCGTTAGGCGTGTTTAGTAACTCGCGAAGACGAACAGGATCCCTGTCGCTCCGACTTGATAACACATGGACCACGACCAAGGACCAGGCCCACCTCTCTCCTAGGTGGTCTCCGCCTGCCCTGTCATTCCGCCATAATATCACTCGCGGGTGCTCTTGGAGCCGACCCGTCTTTAATATTACTCTCTCACGGGCACTCTTGGAGCCGGCCCGACTTTAACAGTTTAAAGTATTGCAATATGTAAACATTTCCGTGATCATCACCCAGAGTGATCACGGCCCGATATCAAGCATGGTAACGGACAAGGGTGAAGGGCCAGCTGATGATACATAGCATACCTAACTAAGCATCATAGGAATAGCAGGTAAGGTATCATTAGCAGGCGACGAAATCAGGCTATGCATCAGAATAGGAGCTATCGGAACAACAACAGAGGCAATTCTAATGCAAGCATAAGAGAGAATGAATGGGCGATATCTGATGATCAAGGGGGTTTTGCTTCCCTGGAAGCTCTGCTGAAGGGATCTGGTCGTCGACGACGTAGTCGTACTCAGCAGTGTCGTCGGCAGTCTCGGGGTCTAACGGGAGAAAAGGAGGGGGAAGAAACAATAAATACACGGCAACAAATACAACAGAGATGCATGACAAGCCTAAACGATGTGCAGAGGTGATATAATGCATCTCTAAATATTTTAGATGATTTAGGAATTTATCTGGAATTATTTTATCAAGGCCATGCACTATTCATTTATCGGAAACAGGCAAAAAGTTCCATGTTCATCTACTTAGAGGGTTCTAACATGAGTGCAGATGACATATTCGGATTCTTCATATTTTTCTGATCATTTTTCATATATAAATTATTTTCATCCGAGTTACGGTTTATTTTATATTATTTTTCAAAGTTTTATTGAATTTCTGGAATTGTTTTAATTAATAAATTCGAATTATCCAAAACAGTGTTCTGTGATGTCAGCATGACGTCAGGGTGACGTCATCGGTCAACTCCGGCTGGCCAAGGTCGA
This sequence comes from Elymus sibiricus, assembly GCA_039707655.1. NCBI lineage: Eukaryota > Viridiplantae > Streptophyta > Magnoliopsida > Poales > Poaceae > Elymus > Elymus sibiricus. The sequence goes on along the minus strand of CM077666.1, from coordinate 339,352,810 downwards.
ACCTGACCAGTGGGTCCCACATGTCATACACAGTAGCTAATCCAACGATTTAAATTAACTAAAAAGGATTAATTAGTAGGTGGGCCCCAATTGTCAGTGACAGATTAATTAACGGATTAGTTTTAATTAGTAATTAGTTAATCAAAATGGTGGGGCCTACGTGTCAGTGGCTGACCAGTCAACTGGGGCCACCAGTCAGGGACTGTAGCCGCCCAGTCAGCGGGTTGACTTGGTCAACTGGGCCAACTGGTCAGTGGCCCAGGGCGTCCACGTGGCGGCCACGTCGGCGCGCGGCCGGCGTTCAGCCGCCGGCGCCAAAATACACGGCGGCACGCGTCGGGCTTTGCCGAGATTTTGCTACAGAGGGTCTCCGGACCCGTGCGACGGTGCGTTCGAAAGAGGGAGCCGAGCCGCAACGAATGGTGGTGGTGCCGCAGCCGGAGACGGCATGTAGCGACGGCGGTGACAGCAACGGCGGCGACCGGAGCTCGGTCGAGCTCGGGTTCGAGGCTGCGGGGCACGGCGCGGGGTTTTGAGGACACGGACGGCATCGCCGTGCGGTCCTGAGCACGTTCGCGTGCCCAGCCAGCCATGGCAGGGGCAGAGGCGACGGCGGCGAGTGCAACGGCGGTGGCGAGCTACGGCCGCTACGGCGGCGGCAGCTAGAGCAAGCTAGTGACGGGGCAAAGCGGGGGAAGAGGTGTGGCTGCTCACTGCGGGGTCGTATGGGATGGCAGCGGGCTCGGGGAGGGCTCGACGTGGCCGGAGACGGCGACGAACGTTGACGGGGATCCGAGGACGACGACGACGCGATCTGGCGATGTGGTGCTCCCCGGCTCGAACCAGTGGCTCCAGGAGGCGTAGTAGTCGACGGCGGTCCCGGTGGATAGGTCGGCGAGACGGGCGGAGCTCGGTGGCCGCGAGCTTCACGGTGGCGAGGCCATGGCCGCGTCGGGCGAGGTGGCAGAGATGGAGAGAGGGAGAGAGTGAGGCGAGGGAGGAGCCAAGGGGTGCGGGGCATCGCCTTATCCACCAGGAGCGGGCGCGGCGCGCTGTCGATCAGAGAGAGAGGGGGGGCAGGCTCGGGCGCGCGCGCGCTATGTGTTCGACAGCGGGCGAGGGGGTGAGCAGTAGGAGGGAGACGGTGGCGAGGTGGGCTGGGCTCCCACTGTTGACCTAGAGCCCAGTTCACCAGTAGTTTAGGCCTTTTCTTATTTTTCTTATTTTTGTTTCTGTTTTTGTATTTTCTTTTAGCACTAATTCAATTCTGTAAAATATGAGTCTTGCCCAATTAAATACTAGGCAATATCTAGTACTACCATAAAAGGTTTGGAGGCCTAATGATTTCAATTAAATTTTAATTAAATGAAAATAGATTATATATTGCTAATTTTTTTTAAATAATACACTTTTTTTATTAAATTTCAGAAATATTACGCCGTTTTAAAAAAAAGAAAATACAGCGTCGGCCACCTGGAAGCCGACTGGCTTCAGTCGGCCTAGGGGAAGCCGATTAGTATCCTTTCGGCCTAGGGGTGGCCGATTGACCTCCTGTCGGCCTAGGGGAAGTCGACAGGCATCTCGGCCGCTGGTGGTGGTTCCTGTCGGCTAGCTGGTGGCCGACTGGAACCTGTCGGCTAACTGGTGGCCGACTGGAACCTGTCGGCCCACTGGTGGCCGACTTGATATTTATTATTTTTTTCTAATCAAAATTAGCAATTTTATTTACTCTGACTGTATGTTCCCCTTAGTGAAATATTAATCCTCAAATTATTAACAAATAATATAGTCTATAATGATCGAATGAAAATACCCCAAAATCCCGCCACATTTTACCGCTTTATAGTTCCGGCCACATTTTCCCGCTTTCTAGTTCCGGCCATATTTTTCCCGCTTTCTAGTTCCCGCCATATTTTCCCGCTTTCTAGTTCCCGCCATATATTTCCCGCTTTCTAGTTCCCGCCATATTTTCCCGCTTTCTAGTTCCCGCCATATTTTTCCGCTTTCTAGTTCCCGCCTATATCTCCCGCCATATTTCCCCGCTTCCGAGTTCCCGCCATATTTTTGTCTTCTCAACCTATAAAACACCCTCGGCAGTAAGGTGGGTAAGCAATCTAGTGTAGTGTCGTAGTCTCGTGAAGATGTCCGGATATCCTTTTGATCATAGTTTTCACCCTGGTATGTCCCGATGTCTTCTGCGTTTAGCCGCCAATATCAGGGTTGACAACATATTAGTTCCGTGGGACGAACTCATCAGTAGTGACACGCTACTGAATGAGCTGGCTCATGCATTAAGTAGGTCCGGGTGGCCTTCCAGGATATTTGAGAAGATACGGAAAGAACTTCTCAGGTTGCATGGAAGATCGAAGAAGCAACAGCATAAGAGTGTAGCATTCCTAAAGGCTGCAGCAGAAAATACTTATTTATGGACCCAAGACAGGGAGGACGAAGACGATATCTTCATCCCGAGCACCAAGGCCAAGAGTACCGCATCGTCGAAGGGCAAGAGTTCTGCATCGTCGAAGGGCAAGAGTTCTTCATCGTCGAAGGGCAATAGTTCTGCATCGACGGAGGATGGCGATGATGACTTCATGTAGTTTTTACGTTGTATGTTGTAAGTTCCGTCCTACCTACCATTTAATTCAGATGTAGTTGTATCCAGTTGTTTGTACTATCTTATTGTAGGAGAAGTATGTTCTATCTAAATATGATGTTGTAGTTGGCGCACGACGTTGGATAACAGAGTACTAAAACAGAGTAGGCATATGTCTCATACATAAGTACATAGTCATTTGTCTCATACATAGAATAAGCATAAGTCTCATACATAAGTAGATAGTCATGTCTCTACTGATAGATAGAAGCGTCACTGATGACGTCTGCCATGGCGCTCAGGCTGTGCATCAAGCGTCGACCATCCCAACCTGTGGGGTGCCCTAATGTTACGAGGAGGAATCTCAGACTCGTCCTGGTCATACTGTGTATCCTGTGTGGGGCCTGGTGGAGGAGTCGAATACATGTTCATCCACTGGGTGTGCTGCGACATGTGATCATGTATGTTCTCCTCAGGACCTTGATCACTCCCCCACGTGGATCCGGCACTTACGTCCATAAAGAACTTCAAATGGTGCCATCTTCAGACTAGCCTGATAGCAATTGGTGTATGAGAATTCAGCATATGGGAGAGATTCCTCCCATTTCTTACCGAATGAGATGACACAAGCTCGAAGCATATCTTCAAGCACTTGATTGACTCGTTCAACTTGTCCCTGGGACTGGGGGTGAAAAGCGGTGCTGAAGGACAGATGAGTTCCCATAGCTTCTTGGAAACTGTTCCAAAACCTTGAGGTAAATAGGCTACCACGGTCTGAACTGATCTCTAACGGAACACCGTGGAGTGACACGATTCTGGAAACATACAAGTCTGCTAACTGACTAGCAGTGATTGTCTTCTTGATTGGCAGAAAGTGAGCAACCTTGGAGAATCGGTCAATGACGACAAAAATAGCATCATGACCCTTCTGCGATCTGGGAAAACCAGTAATGAAATCCATTTCGACTTTGTCCCATTTCCATTCAGGAATAGCAAGTGGTTGCAGAGTTCCAGCAGGTCTTTGATGTTCTGCTTTGATGCGACGGCAAACGTCACACTCAGCAACATAGCGAGCAATGTCTCGCTTCATATCAAGCCACCAGTACCGTTGACGAATGTCTTGGTACATCTTAGTACTACCAGGATGAATAGACAAAGGTGTGTCATGTGCTTCTTTCATGACATCCGAGCGAGAGTCCAGATTGAGCTTTCTGGGAACCACTAGGCGGCCTTTGAAGAACAAGGCACCATCATCATCAACATGGTAGAACGAAGAATTTCCCTTGGAGAGGTAGTTCTTAATCTTCTCGACTTCATAGTCATATTTCAGTCATGTCTTGATGTTGCGCTCGAGATCCGGTTCAACAACCAGGGTATTGAGATAACCATGTGGAACAATATGAAGGTTAAACTTGCGAAGCTCTTCATAGAGAAGTGGTTGTGCTTGATGAACCATGAGGTTGTTGCAATAAGACTTTCGGCTCAAGGCATCGGCCATTACATTAGCCTTGCCAGGGGTATAAGAAATATCCATATCATAGTCAGCTATTGTCTCGAGCCATCTTTGTTGGCGGAGGTTCAAATCTGGTTGAGTATACAGATACTTCAGACTTTGGTGGTCTGTGTATATCTCGCAACGATTACCGAGAAGGTAATGTCGCCACAGCTTCAGAGCATAGATAACTGCTGCTAACTCAAGATCATGTGTTGGATACTTATCTTCGTGAGGACGCAACTGATGCGAGCCATAGGCAATCACCTTGCGCTCTTGCATTAGGACAAAGCCTAATCCTTGATGAGACGCGTCACAGTAAATCACGAAGTCCTTGCGAGTATCTGGGGGTGCTAGCACTGGGGCAGAGGTCAACTTGTCTTTAAGTGTCTGAAAACTTTCTTGGCACTTTTCCGTCCACTCAAACTTCTTACCTTTGTGGAGCAAATCAGTCAGTTGCTTTGCAATCTCGGAGAAGTTCTCGACGAAACGGTGGCAATAGCTGGCGAGACCGAGAAAACTTCTGACTTGCTTAACAGTCTGCGGAGGAGTCCAGTCAAGAATAGCCTGAACTCGTTCTGGGTTAACAGCAATGCCATCTTTGGAAATCACATGACCATAATAGGTCACCTCAGATAACCAGAATTCACACTTGGAAAATTTGGCATACAGTTGATGTTCTCGAAGTTTCTCCAATGCAAGCCGAAGATGTTTGGCGTGTTCTTCTTCATTCTTGGAAAATATAAAGATATCATCCAAATAAACCACGATGAATTTGTCGGGGTAGTCCATGAAGATATAGTTCATCAATCGAGAGAAGGTTGCTGGAGCATTAGTTAATCCGAAGGACATGACGGTGTACTCGTATGATCCGTAACGGGTAACGCAGGCGGTCTTCGGAATATCCTCTTTACGAACTCGGATCTGATGGTAACCCAACCTTAAGTCGAGTTTAGAGAACACAGAGGATCCAGCAAGTTGATCATAAAGATCATTGATCCGAGGAAGTGGATATTTGTTCTGGATTGTTGCTTGGTTAATAGGCCGATAGTCCTGGACCAATCAGTTCGTTCCATCCTTCTTCTTAACAAAGAGAGAAGGTGCTCCCCAAGCAGAGGAACTTGGACGAATGAAGCCTTTATGAAGTGATTTGTCAATCTCCTCCTTAAGTTCAAGGAGTTCATGTGGCGGCATCTTATAGGGACGTTTAGCAATAGGAGTGGTGCCAGGTTTCAAGTCGATAACGAACTCGACAGCTCTAACCGGGGGTATTCCTGGAAGTTCTTCTGGAAAGACGTCGGGAAAATCGCGAACGACTGGAACGTTCTCAATTCCCTTGAGAGGTGAAGCGTTCAAACTTCAAAGCATTCAGAGCATATATCTGAGCTTCGGCATTCCGGAAAACTCGGGCGGTGTAGTTCACTATCTCGTCGGAGGGATGAAGGAGTTGGACGACTTTGGTGGCACAATTGATCGAAGCAATGTGAGATTTCAACCAATCCATTCCCAGAATGAGGTCTATCGTGGAAGATTTTAAGATGATGGGTGAAACAAGGAATTCAAATCCTTCGATTTCAACAGTGACATTGTGTGCCATCATGGAGGTGTGACAATGACCTCCAGGGGTGCAGACAACTATTGGTAGGTTCATCTTTTCAAATGCAATGTCATGTGATAATGCAAATGCTTCTGACATGAATGAATGCGATGCTCCTGAATCAAATAAAAGAGAAGCGGGTACTGAGTTAACGAGAAGTGTACCCATCACAGTAGCAGGTTGATCCTGAACTTCTTCAATATCAACGTGGTAAGCCTGTCCACGACCATAAGCAGAAGACCCGGTATTATAGTTGCGGGTCTGATTGTTACCACGACCATTGCCACGGCCAGTATGAGGAAGTGCCAACTGAGTCTGATTCTGGCAACAGTCCTTGGCAAGGTGACCTGGGCGGCGACACTTGAAACACAGACCATCTTCAGGACGAAGAGGAGCAGCTTGAGCTCTCGGCTGCCTCAGTGGTGGAGGAGGCAGACGAGGTGCCGCATAGGAAGGCCTTAGTGCAGGAGCAGCTAGACGATACATGTTGTGGGGGAGCCAGATTTTACGCCTTTGTCCTGAGCTCGAAGATGAGCCAACGTCTCGGTGGTGCTTCTGTGACTCCTTGTGCTCCATCTGAGCGGTCTCAACCTGGATAGCCTTGTTCACGAGGGTGGCAATGTCGGTGAAGTCATGAACAGCAAGTGCAAGCTTGAGGTCTGGGTGGAGTCCATTATGGAATTTCTCCTTTCTACGAGCATCAGTGGCAATGTCTTCTTCGGCATAGAGGGATAGGTTAAGGAATTCCCACTGATAAGCTTCGACAGTCCTATTGCCCTGAGTGAGGTTGCGAAACTCTGTTTTCTTCCGGTCCATGATTCCCTGAGGAATGTAAAGGGCACGGAAAGCAGTCTGAAACTCGATCCAGGTAACGACTATCCCGGCAGGTAGTGAACGCCTGTGGGTGTCCCACCATTGTGCAGCGGGACCCTTCAAGAAGTAGGACGCGAAGGTGACAAGGTTGGCGGGGGCGACATTGGCAGACTCCATCTCGTAGGTGATGTCGTGAAGCCAGTCATCAGCATCCAGTGGCTGGTCGGAGTTACGGAAAAAAGTAGGGTTAAGACGCACAAACTCCTGCAGAGTTATTGAAACAGGGTGCTGATTCTGGGCATTCTGGTTCTGGTGTGGGAACTGAGCCATGATCCCAACCATGAACTGGCGGTTCAACTCGAATTGCTGCATCATAGCTGCCATATAGTCTGGCGGTGGTGGCTGTTCGGGAGCACGGCCACGACCACGACGACGAGCACGTGGCCTAACCATCCTGCTAAAATTCAATAGAGGGTAGTTTAGCAACGAGTATTTGCAGGTGTAAGAAATCATTCATGAAGTAATACGCAACACAAAAGGAAGTGCAATAGATACAACATCATAGTCAATCATGACATACAGATTTGTACATAAGTTCGGTTACAGACCAGCGTTACGACAGCGAAAAGGGAAGCTAGACACACTAGGCGGCACGCAAGCTCGCGGTGGAGGGATACAACAATGGGACATAGCGATTGCTACATCAACGTCGGAGAAAACTACTGAACCCAGGTAACTGCAGGTGATGATGCAGGGCACCCTCGATAAAAGGATCCTGCGCTCCGTGAACACTCTGGTGCAGAACGTGGTCCCGAACTGGAAGAAGAGGACCACATGGAGGGGTAAGACCTCCAACAACAGGCCACTCAAGACCTGGTGGCATCTCCGTCCTGCGCGGGTAAAAATACGTACTCTGGGTGCATCCTTGCACTGACTGCTGGCAGCAACTGTGTCAGAGCATCATAAAGACGAGTACGAGTGGCGTACAACTCAACAGCAAGAGCTCGAGCTGTGCGGTCCAGAGCCTCTGTGTACTGAACCAAAACATGCGGGTCATAACGACGCGGCACGTAAGGAGTACAAACAGCAGTGTAGTATTCAGTCTTGTCCCCAGCCGGGGCATACGGGATGTATCTGAAAGTAGTCTCCTCCAAGCGACTGTTGTGCTCTCCACGGAGACGGGCAATAGCAGTATAGGCAGCATCATGGACTGCCATGTCAACAGTCACTCCAACACCATGGAAGGTGTGCATCTCAGCGATGGAGTTGTTCTACCGATCAAAGATACGAACCATAGCGTGGTACTGCTCCTTGTTGAACTCGCGGTAGTCCTCGTAAACAGTGTACTCGGGGTACCAGCGATATCCCAGCCTGGCCAAGAGATCGACCAGGATAGCAGGGAACCCAGTCGCGTCGACAGCCATAGTCTGGCACACGAGCTGTCTTGCGGGATGCATCTGAAACAAGCAAGTGCAAGATGTCATAAGACAGTGGGAGAAGCATAAGATAACTTTGAGAGGAACAATTGCAGATAATCCAACTCTCCGGGTGAATGTGATCACGAGAACTTAGAGTCAGAGTTAGTAAAATTTTAACCCGAATAGAAGAGAGAGTAGAATCCCAGAGTAAGGAAGAGGAATAAAAGATCCTAATCCCATCCATTTGCGATGTGGGCCCGTAAGCCACACAACAATGTTAGTAAAATAGCTTTTCCAAAGACTAGACTCAACTTCGACCAAGGAACCGGAAGGGGGCTTCCTACAGGCAGTCGGCTCTGAGACCAACTTGTGGCGCCCCTGCTCGACCGTGCACTAATCATACACGCAAACATGCACGATCGAGATCAGAGACTCACGGGAAAATATCACAACACAACTCTAAACACAAATTAAAACATAAATCTTCATATTACAAACTAGGGGTCATGAGGACCCGAATACATACGTCATACAAACAAATAATATCTGGGTACAGACATAGTTACTCAAGTTTGCCTTAAGAAGGCTAGCACAAACAGCGACACTGATCGAAAAGCCGAAGGCCTCCTGCCTAGGGCCTCCGAACTACTCCTGGTCGGCGGGCTCAATGTAGTAGTAGGTGCCTCCGGGGATCTCCTGCTCCCGGGCTCCGTCGTCTGAACGCAGCAATCGGGTATGGGGAAAAAGGGGAAGCAAAGCAACCGTGAGTACTCATCCAAAGTACTCGTAAGACTTACATCAGAACTATACTAAGTATGCATCGGTATCAAAGGAATGGGGCTATATCTTTGGATTAAACTGCAGAAATGCCAGAACAGAGGGGGAAAAGCCTAGCCTATCGAAGTCTAGCATCTTGAAGCAATCTTGCAGCATCAGAAGAGAGTAGAACAAGATAGTATATAATCAATCATATTTTAGTAATGCCCTGGGATCCTTCCTCGACTACCCTGTGAGAAAGTGATCCCGAGAGCAGTAGTAATAGTTTAACATTGTAACAGTATCCATTTGTAGTTGTAGCAGATCAGGATAGAACTCTAAGCGTCCTGTTACCATGGACACGGCTATTCGAATAGATAACTTCCCTGCAGGGGTGCACTACTGTTACCCAACACGCTCGATCACATCTGGCCGGACACACTTGCTGGGTAATGCCCGGCCTCGGGTAATCGACACGACGCAGTTCTACCTAGGCTTAGCAGAGAGGTCAGCACGCCGGTCTAAATCCTAAGTGCGAAGGGGTCTTGGGCCCATCGCCCTCTGCACTCCTGCACGTTGCTTGACTGGCTGGGGCCCATGCGCGGCACTGTATACACAAGTGACGTAACCAGCTCACCCCAGCAATCAGCCCGCATCTCTGAGCTGTGACATCTGAAGAGCTTTCGGCTGATACATACGACGTAGAGGGTCCCATAACCATTATCCCATGTGGTGGTAGTGCGTATAGGCCAGCGGCCAACTCAGATCAAATACCCAAATCCGTTAGGCGTGTTTAGTAACTTGCGAAGACGAACAGGATCCCTGTTGCTCCGGCTTGATAACACACGGACCACGACCAAGGACCAGGCCCACCTCTCTCCTAGGTGGTCTCCGCCTGCCCTGTCGTTCCGCCATAATATCACTCGCGGGTGCTCTTGGACCCGACCCGTCTTTAATATTACTCTCTCGCGGGCACTCTTGGAGCCGGCCCGACTTTAACAGTTTAAAGTATTGCAATATGTAAACATTTCCGTGATCATCACCCAGAGTGATCACGGCCCGATATCAAGCATGGCAACGGACAAGGGTGAAGGGCCAGCTGATGAGACATAGCATACCTAACTAAGCATCATAGGATAGCAGGTAAGGTATCATTAGCAGGCGACGAAATCAGGCTATGCATCAGAATAGGAGCTACCGGAACAACAACAGAGGCAATTCTAATGCAAGCATAAGAGAGAATGAATGGGCGATATCTGATGATCAAGGGGGTTTTGCTTCCCTGGAAGCTCTGTTGAAGGGGTCTGGTCGTCGACGACGTAGTCGTACTCAGCAGTGTCGTCGGCAGTCTCGGGGTCTAACGGGAGAAAAGGAGGGGGAAGAAACAATAAATACACGGCAAAAATACAACAGAGATGCATGACATGCCTAAACGATGTGCAGAGGTGATATAATGCATCTCTAAATATTTTAGATGATTTAGGAATTTATCTGGGATTATTTTATCAAGGCCATGCACTATTCATTTATCAGAAACAGGCAAAAAGTTCCATGTTCATCTACTTAGAGGGTTCTAACATGAGTGCAGATGACATATTCGGATTCTTCATATTTTTCTGATCATTTTTCATGTATAAATTATTTTCATCCGAGTTACGGTTTATTTTATATGATTTTTCAAAGTTTTATTGAATTTCTGGAATTGTTTTAATTATTAAATCCGAATTATCCAAAACAGTGTTCTGTGATGTCAGCATGACGTCAGGGTGACGTCATCGGTCAACTCCGGCTGGCCAGGGTCAAACCTGACCAGTGGGTCCCACATGTCATACACAGTAGCTAATCCAACGATTTAAATTAACTAAAAAGGATTAATTAGTAGGTGGGCCCCAATTGTCAGTGACAGATTAATTAACGGATTAGTTTTAATTAGTAATTAGTTAATCGAAATGGTGGGGCCTACGTGTCAGTGGCTGACCAGTCAACTGGGGCCACCAGTCAGGTACTGTAGCCGCCCAGTCAGCAGGTTGACATGGTCAACTGGGCCAACGGGACCCACTGGGCCCACTGGTCAGTGGCCCAGGGCATCCACGTGGCGGCCACGTTGGCACGCGGCCGGCGTTCTGCCGCCGGCACCAAAATACGCGGCGGCACGCGTCGGGCTTCGCCGGGATTTCGCTACAGAGGGTCTCCGGACCCGTGCAACAGTGCGTTCGAAAGAGGGAGCCGAGCCACGACGAATGGTGGTGGTGCCGCAGCCGGAGACGGCATGTAGCGACGGCGGTGACAGCAACGGCGGCGACCGGAGCTCGGTCGAGCTCGGGTTCGAGGCTGCGGGGCACGGCGCGGGGTTTTGAGGACACGGACGGCATCGCCGTGCGGTCCTGAGCACGTTCGCGTGCCCAACCAGCCATGGCAGGGGCAGAGGCGACGGCGGTGAGTGCAACGACGGTGGCGAGCTACGGTCGCTACGGCGGCGGCAGCTAGAGCATTCTAGCGACGGGGCAAAGCGGGGGAAGAGGTGTGGCTGCTCACTGCGGGGTCGTATGGGATGGCAGCGGGCTCGGGGAGGGCTCGACGTGGCCGGAGATGGCGACGAACGGTGACGGGGATCCGAGGACGACGACGACGCGATCTGGCGATGTGGTGCTCCCCGGCTCGAACGAGTGGCTCCAGGAGGCGTAGTAGTCGACGGCGGTCCCGGTGGACAGGTCGGCGAGGCGAACGGAGCTCGGTGGCCGCGAGCTTCACGGTGGCGAGGCCATGGCCGCGTCGGGCGAGGTGGCAGAGATGGAGAGAGGGAGAGAGTGAGGCGAGGGAGGAGCCAAGGGGTGCGGGGCATCGCCTTATCCACCAGGAGCGGGCGCGGCGCGCTGTCGACCAGAGAGAGAGGGGGGCCAGGCTCGGGCACGCGCGCGCTATGTGTTCGACAACGAGCGAGGGAGGGTGAGCAGTAGGAAGGAGACGGTGGCAAGGTGGGCTGGGCTCCCACTGTTGACCTAGAGCCTAGTCCACCAGTAGTTTAGGCCTTTTCTTATTTTTGTTTCTGTTTTTGTATTTTCTTTAAGCACTAATTCAATTCTGTAAAATATGAGTCTTGCCCAATTAAATACTAGGCAATATCTAGTACTACCATAAAAGGTTTGGAGGCCTAATGATTTCAATTAAATTTTAATTAAATGAAAATAGATTATATATTGCTAAATTTTTTTAAATAATACACTTTTTTTATTAAATTTCAGAAATATTACGTCGTTTAAAAAAAAATACAGCTTCGGCCACCTAGAAGCCGACTGGCTTCAGTCGGCCTAGGGAAAGCCGATTAGTATCCTTTCGGCCTAGGGGTGGCCGATTGACCTCATGTCGGCCTAGGGGAAGTCGACAGGCCTCTCGGCCGCTGGTGGTGGTTCCTGTCGGCTAACTGGTGGCCGACTGGAACCTGTCGGCCCACTGGTGGCCGACTTGATATTTATTATTTTTTCTAATCAGAATTAGCAATTTTATTTACTCTGACTGTATGTTCCCCTTAGTGAAATATTAATCCTCAAATTATTAACAAATAATATAGTCTATAATGATCGAATGAAAATACCTCAAAATCCCGCCACATTTTACCGCTTTATAGTTCCACCCACATTTTCCCGCTTTCTAGTTCCGGCCATATTTTTCCGCTTTCTAGTTCCCGCCATATTTTCCCGCTTTCTAGTTCCCACCATATATTTCCCGCTTTCTAGTTCCCGCCATATTTTTCCGCTTTCTAGTTCCCGGCATATTTTCCCGCTTTCTAGTTCCCGCCTATATCTCCCGCCATATTTCCCCGCTTCCGAGTTCCCGCCATATTTTTGTCTTCTCAACCTATAAAACACCCTCGGCAGTAAGGTGGGTAAGCAATCTAGTGTAGTGTCGTAGTCTCGTGAAGATGTCCGGATATCCTTTTGATCGTAGTTTTCACCCTGGTATGTCCCGATGTCTTCTGCGTTTAGCCGCCAATTTCAGGGTTGACAACATATTAGTTCCGTGGGACGAACTCATCAGTAGTGACACGCTACTGAATGAGCTGGCTCACGCATTAAGTAGGTCCGGGTGGCCTTCCAGGACATTTGAGGAGATACGGAAAGAACTTCTCAGGTTGCATGGAAGATGGAAGAAGCAACAGCATAAGAGTGTAGCATTCCTAAAGGCTGCAGCAGAAAATACTTATTTATGGACCCAAGACAGCGAGGACGAAGACGATATCTTCATCCCGAGCACCAAGGCCAAGAGTACCGCATCGTCGAAGGGCAAGAGTTCTGCATCGTCGAAGGGCAAGAGTTCTTCATCGTCGAAGGGCAAGAGTTCTGCATCGACAGAGGATGACGATGATGACTTCATGTAGTTTTTACGTTGTATGTTGTAAGTTCCGTCCTACCTACCGTTTAATTCAGATGTAGTTGTATCCAGTTGTTTGTACTGTCTTATTGTAGTAGAAGTATGTTCTATCTAAATATGATGTTGTAGTTGGCGCACGACGTTGGATAACAGAGTACTAAAACAGAGTAGGCATATGTCTCATACATAAGTACATAGTCATTTGTCTCATACATAGAATAAGCATAAGTCTCATACATAAGTAGATAGTCATGTCTCTACTGATAGATAGAAGCATCACTGATGACGTCTGCCATGGCGCTCAAGCTGTGCATCTGGCGTCGACCATCCCAACCTGTGGGGTGCCCTAATGTTACGAGGAGGAATCTCAGACTCGTCCTGGTCATACTGTGTATCCTGTGTGGGGCCTGGTGGAAGAGTCGAATACATGTTCATCCACTGGGTGTGCTGCGACATGTGATCCTGTATGTTCTCCTCAGGATCTTGATCCCTCCCCCACGTGGATCCGGATATAGACGCCTGATATCCGTAGGCTCCTACAGGAGGGAACGTTAAGTCATGAAGAAATAGGTCGCCTCAATTCATATTGAAAACAATAAATATGAAGAGATATACCAGCTGGCTGTGGCTGAAACACGAAGCTCGACGTGGGACCCTGCTGCTGTGGCTGTGGCTGAAACACGAAGCTCGACGTGGGACCCCGGTGCTGTGGGTGCTGCCACGTCAAACTGCCAGGTTGGTCAGGACGGGGTGGCCTGGTCGTCGGCGTATGTGCTAGACGTGGACGTGGCTGATGTCGGTGCGTGGAGGGACGCGGCGGCTGCTGCTGCTGCTGCTGTTGAACAACGTCGCTTCTCCGGGTGCACGTGATAGCCTTGTAGACAGCTCGTATCTTGTTTTGCAGGCGTGTCACGAAGGGCTGGAGCACAGGCCGGTGCTGATGAAGAGGTCCAGACGAGAGTGAACGTCCAAAGGTGGACACATCCTCGTAGAGTCCGAGTGTCAAGTCAGCCTGAAAATTGTCAGGACGATTATCAAGTATGCACGGCAAAGTACGTGACAACTAGATGCATTACATAAAGAGTATATATCTTACCGCGTACTGCCTAGAGCCCGAAGTATCATAGCTCGGGTACATATCCGACGGACTAGGGTCAGGTATCTCATCTGGGTGAGAGTGATGAACGATGCGTAACCGTGTTCCGGTCATGTACCGCTGCAAGTAGCGATGGAATTCATCAAGATCAAAGTCGATATTCTCGTGCCACAGATGTGTGTTCGTAGTCTCCCATTCTGTAACGTACGGCTGAAGCCTAACTAGCCACTCAGCAGCTGTCCTATGAATCCCCTTCCTCGTGGTCCTAAAATTGTGGTGTGTGTTCAAAAATTAACTAATGCTTCAAATGGACAATTGTGAAAGATAATGCAACATTGAATAAATAGACAGTACCGGTGGATGTGTCCTGGCACCGGGTTCTCTGTAGGGTGAGGGGCCTCTAACTGTTGAAGACCAAATTGCCTCATAACCCTCTGCTGGGCCATCTCCTCGACGAAGACATCGAAGATGATCTTAGATTTCATCATCCAGTAATCACGATCTCTTGTGCATAGCTCAGACATACCGCCGGGGTATCTCGCCTCTATGGCTACTTGCATGTAGGGCTGCCAGATGACCCCAGTGTACGCATCAAACTGCTCGTTCAATGCCGTGTATGCTCGCCTAGTCTGATCAGCAGCAAAGCGTCTCTGCGGAAAACAAAAGTTAGTTTCAGCCATAGTGTGCACAAATAAGATGCATTAAATTATAACACGAGACATACCCTGCGACGTGTCCAACACAGAGCGAAAGTAGGCATGTCGATGCCATCAGCATCGAACATGGGTTCCATAGGCTCATCAACACGTATGTCCGGTCGTCCTATAGAGAACCTCTCCCACGACCACAGCTGTAGAAATAGAGGGCATCCAAGAAGGGCGGCCGTGTCCGATGTAAGCTGGCAAGCGTTGCACATACCTCGGTATGTAGCCGCTAAGACCGCCGAACCCCAACTCCTCTGTGTGATCTGATCCGGAATCTCAGCGTTCGCGATCTCCAGTGCAATAGGGATGTAGCATGCGCTAATAGTGGTCACATGGTTCTCTGTGAACATCACCTTGCCGAGAAGCCACAGCGGGTATGCCTCCAGGCTGCGAGTGATCTGTGCCGCATTGAACGGCTCCGGGAACTTCTGGATCTGTATTGAGCAAAGAGAAAGTAAGTATTGGTAAACAGTGAAGGTATCTTCTGTAAAACCATATGCAAGACAACTGAAAGATATGAGGTAGGGGAACTAACCTGGAAACGGAGCAACCAATCATACTTAGGTCTGTGACGCTCCGATGCCAAAGCCGGAGCACCGGCAAAAACAGCACCGAAACGTTGTGCCATATCTAGCTCCCAACCAGCCGGTGCCTCCAACGGTCCTATGGCATGACCTGCCAACGGTAGTCCCAGCAAAAGTGACACGTCCTCCAGAGTAGGAGCCATCTCTCCCCAGCGGAAGTGAAACGTGTGGGTCTCAGGCCTCCAACGGTCCAATAAGCAGGTGAGCAAAGAGGAGTCGATGGCGAGGCGTTTGCATCCTTCCGTCTTCTCAACCAGATGTGCGAAAGGTAAAAGGCCGGCCCATTTAAGTCTGCATGTTAGAACAATTCAGTTAGTGTGTCCAACTTTCAATGTTCTCACTCTCAACAAAAGCAAATGCGAGTGGGACTACTTGATTTTGGCCGTCTTGACCAATGGCTGTAAGGATCTGACCCTTGTACTTGCCAGTGAGAAAAGTGCCATCTACACATATCATCGGTCGGCAATGCCTGAAAGCTTCGATGCATACACCGAAAGAGAAGAATAGTCGATGCAGCACCCTCACAGTTGGGAACTCTTCCATCAGGTTCTGCATGTGCCCATCTACCTCGTCAGCGTCCGCCTCGCCACTATAAGCCTCGCCACTGTAATAACCATCGGCATTTCCTCCTTCTACCTGACTACTCTGCCCTAGTTCATAACCATCATCTCTAGCATTTGACTGCATCCCTTCACTGCTCTGACCAAGATCGTAACCACCCTCGCCTTCATGTGCAGTGACCTCCTTCACGACGGGAAGCACTAAGGCAACATGATTGCATCCCCTGCGTTCACAACCTTGTAACCAGCGCAGCCACTCGGAGTCTCGCTCTATTGGCCTCAAATAAAAGTAAATGATTGAACTTGACTGTGTCCACAATGCATGAACACCGACGGTGTGTGTTTCAGTATTAAGCCCTAAACTTGTTGTCACCCATTCTTTCAACTGACTGACTGACCATGTTCGAGGGGCGGTCAGTGGCACCTCTATGTAATCAAATTCACTCAGATCAGCTCCCATCTCAGTTGTTTGGACAGTACCAGAACCGTAGTAAAATACGAACTTCACTACATCAGACATCTCGGCCCACCTAAAAAAAATTCAACAATGAAAGACAACTATTAAGCAGCATGACAAACTAAATATATTAGCACTCCTAAATAATTGACATGTACATATATTACGGAATATTACCGAACCAACTACAAATATTCACACACCTAAAAATTTCAACTCTAAATATATTAAGGATATTACTCGAGCAACTACAAATATTTGACACAACTAAATATTACCGGAGCAACTAAATATTACCGGAGCAACTAAAAATATTCACACAACTAAATATTTGACAACTAAATATATTACGGATACTACCGGAGCAAATAACAATATCCGCACACCTAATATATTTCACATCCAAACATACTACCGAATTCTACCACCGGAGCAACTACGACAGGTAAAATGTATGTTGAATTATACCCTTGAAGCGTGCGAAGCAACGACGAACGGCGGACTTCAATCACCGGAACCGGGGCCGGAGACTCCACCACACCGCCGGAGCTTCACCTCCACCACCTCCACCACACTGCCCGAGCTTCACCACCGCCACCTCCACCTTCACCGCCACCACAACCTCCTCCAATGTGCTCAAAAAAAGCTCCAAAAAATGCTCACCACGACCACCACGAGCTACCCCATCAGTAGATCGAGGTTTCCCTTGCCTCCCCCAACTATCTACAACGCATCCACGGTGGCAAATCTGCAAAAAAATGGCTGATTTTGGTGTAAAAATGAGAGAGTTTTCGAATGACAGAGAGAAGAAACGAAGAACACAGAAGAAATAAGGAAGAGAAGGGAAGAGGAGGAAGAAAAGGGGGCTGCTGCGGGCTTCGCACCCTGTCGGCCTGCGGCAAGCCGATCGGCCTGCGGGTGGCCGACAGGGCTTGTCGGCTGGGCCCCAGCCACCGACAGCAGCTCACGGGCCGACTAGGAGGGGCGCGACGTGGCCTTGCCACTAATCGGCTTACACGTAGCCGAAAGGCCACTTGTCGGCCACCGATAGGCCGACGAGCCCCAGTCGGCCACCGGTAGGACGATAGGCTCCTGTCGGCCTGCAGTAAGCCGACGCTGTTTTTTTTTTAAACGGAGTAATATTTCTGAAATTTAATAAAAAAGTGTATTATTTAAAAAAAAATAGCTTATATATTGCTGTTTTGGTACTGTTTTTTTAGATGTTAGAGTCATTTAAATAATTCAATTAATGATGATTTTATTTTTATAATTGCTTTGAGAATATTTGCAGTATTATGAACTATTTAGTTCCTGGTTTTGAACAACTCTTAAATTCACCTTAAATTTGAATTCTCAATTTGAATTGGAATTTGAAATGAGATATGATTCAAATGATGATCAAGCACTGTTAATCATGGTGACTTGGCATTATCAAAAGGGTGATCACTGTAGCTTAATACATGGGGATGTTACAGACCCTGATGAAGCCCTCAACATTACGAGGAGTGAGGTTATCACCAAGGACGGCGGCGGCGAGTGCACAGGCCCCATTGGGGCGACAACAGTTTCACGTGCACCTTCAGACGTCAAGGCACAATTGAGTAGAGGAATCGAGCGTGTGAGCCTCCACCGATCCCCCTTGCACGCATGTTGGGCCGCTTTTACCTCCTACGTGGAAAGGAACGAGGAGAAAGTGTATAGTATCAAGGACCTATGTTTTACTAGGGTTTCCCTTGCAGGAGGAGGCTAGCACTTTCCCTCACTTCTGTGGCACCGCCATGGGTTACCCTACCCTTAGCCAACCGCTACGGCGGCAGAAGGGTCGACGTGTTCGTCATCATTGGTGAAGTTGGGGCAGCGGTGGCGATGGGAATAATGGTCCTTCGGCTTTCCCCATGTTAACACCCTTCCTAAAAAAATGTTTCGATGAGTTACAGGATGGTGTTGATTGTCAGGTATTCGGTCTGGTGTGATTAGCGTTTTTCCACATCAATAGTGTCCCGCGGAGGGGATAGCGTTACAGCGTGATTTTGTTCTCCAGTTCCATCTTCATTCGATGAAGCTCGGCCAGATACGACTTCGTTGAGGAATTTGCGAGGTTTGTGTCACCCTCCTCTGTCCGGGTAGAGTTGGGATTATCTTCTAGCCCTTTTCGATGTTAGCTTCTCGAGGACGACGATCTTTCCAGATCGCGATCACTGACGTCTTCTGGTCTATATCGACGACTTCCCGACCGCTGCTCTTTACAAACTCATGGGTTTCAAGAAGGTTGCTTAGGTTAGACGGAGGCCCGAAGGTGACAACGAGTTTCGCTCACGGCGCGCCGTCAGTGAGTGCGGAAGAAAG
Source organism: Elymus sibiricus (assembly GCA_039707655.1). Taxonomy (NCBI): domain Eukaryota; kingdom Viridiplantae; phylum Streptophyta; class Magnoliopsida; order Poales; family Poaceae; genus Elymus; species Elymus sibiricus. The sequence goes on along the minus strand of CM077666.1, from coordinate 339,334,026 downwards.
ATGGTGTTGATTTCTTCAGGTACTTGTGTGTAATTTCATATTTTTGTAAGGAAGTTCTTGTGATGCATGGTCCTATTTAATGCTCCCTCCGTCCGAAATTACTTGTAGAGGAAATGAATGTATCTAGATTTATTTTATTTCTAGATACATCCATTTTTTATTCATTTCTGCGACAAATAATTCCGGACGGAGGGAGTACATGACCTTGTGCCTTTTCCGTCGAAAAAATATAGAGAAAGTGTATGATCACTTATCTATCTTCTGCCATTATGACCAGGAAATCCATTGGCACAATATTTGCTGATCAATTGTCCTTTCATTAAGAACGTCCACCTACATAAGATTTGCCCTCGTATTTATTCCCTTATCCTACATGATCTATACTACCAGTCTACTACATAAACCCGCCAAAAGCCTCAAGATTTGCCAGTGCACGGACCCGTAGCCAGCAAAAACTTCATCCAAGCAAGTGCGCACACCATGGCAGCCAGGCTCCTCTTCCCCTTCCTCCTCATCCTTCTAGTTGGCTCCCATGGGGCGTTTGCCTCCGTGGAGGAGACATGCGCGCAGACGACGGAGGGACCTGAGAACAAGCACCTCGATTCCTTCTGCGTGACGACCCTCCAGGCCGCGCCGGGGAGCGCCTCCGCGGACGCGCGCGGGCTGGCCGTGATCGCCACGAACCTGACGTTGGCCAACTACACGGCGGCGGTGGCCACAATCAAAAAGTTGCAACGGCGCGGGGGCTGGTCGAACCCCCAGCGAGCCGCGCTGGCCTTGTGCCGCCAGCGGTACATCGAGGGGCTGGCCATGGTGCACAGGGCCGTCGACGTGCTAGCCACGGGGCGGAAGCAGACGTACCTGGAGGATATGGACTTCGTCAAGAGTTCCGCCACCGGCTGCGCCTACGCGTTCGACGAAGACGCCATTGGGCTGGTCAAGGTGAACGACGACGCAGAAAAGCTGGCCACCATGGCCATGCTGATCGTGATCATGTTGTAGAAAGCACAGGAGACATAGGTCTTGCCTTGATCAGCGTTAGGCAGACCGATCGATGGAGAAGAAAATAGCCGAATGTGTGATTTGACTCCCTTGTCCCGTTAAATTACTACTATTCGCTATCTTGGGATTTAGCTCAGATGTTTGTCATTGTTCAGTTCTGCGGCTTCTGCCCGTGAATGATATCTTGTCAGCGGTGTGCTGAAAAATTCTGACAAGCTCCGATGAATGCAACGCAAGCATTTCAGCTAAATTCCAACGCGCAATCTTCTATTCTTAAGCTGATCCCAATTCTCTCAGTATGTAAAGTGTCCACCTTTTCAATCCCCACTAAGCCATGCAAAGTCTTATCTTTTATTAAAGTCATGCATTTTAAGTCTGCCACATAAGCAAACCATATGCATTTAACTTATAAATTATAATTATTTATGTATTAGTTTATGCAAGTAATGCTGCCACATCATACATGCATGTTAGTCATCCTTCACAATTTTGCTCGAAATGACATTTTTAACTGTAATTAAAAGTTTTTTTTCTATTTTTAGACACTTTTTTATTAGTTTTCAAGCTTATATTTTATTTTTATTAGATTTATTTATTTTTAGCAACTATTTATGCATTTTTTTAACAAAGTTACCGCGGCAACGCGTGGGGCATCATCTAGTTGGTACAAATTCTTTGATAAATTCGTGCAATATTGGTCGTTGGATATGTTTTTTCACCATACATGACTTTGCCACGTGTACCATCTAGAAGATTAGATGGTTGAACATAAACACATTGCATAGTATGCACAAATCTCAAAATATATGTACTTTTTAGACTCTTTCATACTTTAATTCCCACGGCTGATTTTCTTCTAAAATAATTGGCATTCATTTTTATTTTCAATGAACAATACACAAGATGCACAAACTCCGGAACATAGGCACTTCACCTTGGACATGGAGTATGTGAGCTCGAGTTCACATGCACCCTTGCTACAGTAAAATCAAAAAATATTTAAAAATTTCAGAAAATCTGAATTTTTTTGGCAACAAACATTGATGTGTTTCACATGTGAACCAATTTTCGGTGAGGAAATGACATTTGTGGAGGTCTCGGCAAAGAAAACAAAATCATGCTTCAAAAAAACTGTTTTTGGAAGCATTTTGGAGCATCGTTTTTTTTTTTTTTTGCTGTGACCTGCATGAATGTAATTTTGTCACGAAATTTTGCATGCATGTGAAAAACACATCAATGATTGTTGGCAAAAAAGTTCACATTTTTTGAATATTTTCTCAAATTTACTGTAGCAAGGGTGCATGTGAGCTCGAGCTCATAAGAGCACTTTCGCTTCACCTTTGTTCCAAACATTTTTCGAGGAATCGCCGTGAGAGCTCTCTCACATGTATATATCACTCAAACCACAAGTCAGCACAATACTGATTGCAGAGCATGACATAATTACAAGGGCGTGTTTGCACGTGTGGAGAGGTAAAGTCGCCACCAGTAGATGACTACCTTATCACCTACTTATTGAGCCGGTGAAACAAAAAAACCAAGTCATCTAAAACGAGTCTTAAGGAGATGGCACTAGTATACCTTGAGACTGCTGAAGGTCATGGCGTTCCTGGTATCCTAGATTTTCCATGATAAGCAACAGATGGATGGCCATACGGCATGCTCAAGGCCGCCTGGAAGCTTGCAGTCCCAAAGATCGTCCAAAGTGGAGAAAGGTCATACTCCCTTCGTTCCTAAATATAAGTCTTTGTAGAGCTTTCACTATGGACTACATACGAAACAAAATGAGTGAATCTACACTCTAAAATGCATCTATATACATCCATATGTGGTTCATAGTAAAATCTCTACAAAGACTTATATTTAGAAGCGGAGAGAGTATATACCAATCAGTTGCCATATGCGGAAAGCTAGTGGGCACCGAGGGAAGAGGTGCTCGGGTGTCCTCAGTGTCGTGGCGGCATCTCAGGCAGGTGGACTTGTTGGAGATGTATTTGTGGCATGGATTGCCGTGCAGTTTAGGCCATGACGAAAGAGTAGCGAGGCGAATATATTGACTTTGTTGGGGTCATGATTTTTTTTCAAATGAAGTGGGTGTGCGGGTATTCACCATTCTCCAAGGTGACAAGGTGATACGTCTCAACTCAACGTATCTGAACACTTTTGCTATATTTTCATCGTCTAATTTGTATAATTTAAATAAAAACTAACAGGACTGGCGCTATTTTCAGCTGTATTTTTTTGTAGTGTTGTTTTTGTGCAGAAAAAGTCCTCAGCAAATCCCGAAAAAATATTTATGAAAGTTTCAGGATAAAAGAGTCACTGAGCCACAAGGGGGTTCAAGAGGCCACCTATGGCCCCACACAACCCTGGCTCGCAGCCCAACCCTAAGCCGCGGCGTGCGGGTGCGTGGGGCCCACAGGTGTCGCCTTCCGATGCCTCTTCGCTTATATAAGTCCTCTAGACCTAAAACCGCGAGATGGAATTTACCTGACGTTTTCTCGGGGCGGATCCGTCACCCTCTTTAATCATTTCCCCGAGGGCTGTTCGGACTGTCACATAGCTTCCACAGAGGAAGACTCTTCGCTGTCTTCATCACCAACTCCTTCTCCATCATCGCCATCATGATCTTCCCACCCACGTGTGAGTAATTTTTCTGTAGGCACATGAGGTGGATGAGAATTGGATGATATCCCTCATGTAATAGTTGTCGTAATTATTAGGGTTGGATGTATATCATCATATATGTTCTAAAATTGATGTTATTATGACTTTGCTATGCTTAATGCTTGACATTAGGGCCCCGAGTGTCATGATTTCATGTCTGAACCATATGTGTTTTCATGAATATTTATGTGTTTGGATCATACCTGCAAGTTGTATGCGTCTATTATTGTTCTAAACCCGAGACCCTGAAGTGACAATAATCAGGATATAAAGGGAATGGCTGTAACTCGAGGATTACATGTATTCATTGGTCATTAATGTTTTGATCCGGTACTTTATAAAGGAGTACCTTAATTAACCTTAATTTTCATTCGGACCCCGCAGAAACGGGAGGATATAACAAACGATGTTGCGCAAGTACTTACTACTATATACGAAATACATGGCTACATAAGTTAATGAATTTGAGCTAGATTATTATCACCTTATGTTAACGCTATTACATATTTGATTCTTTCCATGCAACGTCTCATAATCCATCCTCATGCCTACGCTTTTGATCATGTTGTTCTTTTTAAGATACTTGTACTTGGCAATTGTCGGGTATTGCTGCTCTTTATTACTTTACTGCAATCAAACTACAATCACTTCATCGCATTTGATACTAATAATTTTTCCCGAGTAAGTATGTGTTTCCTAGTGTGGTTGAATTGATAACTCAATTGCTAAATCTTATAAATATTCTTTGAATCCCTTCGCGTCGAATCAATAAACTTGAGTTGTGATACTTCCATCGAAGATTGTTGCAATCCCATACACCTGTGGGTTATCACAAGGTCGTAGGTGAGTCTAGAAGAGAAAGTTTCCCCATCATTTAGAAAATGCTTGTCCAATTGAGTCGACATGTAAAATTGTACAACAAAGACACAAGGGTCCCCAGCTCTTGCAACACGACCGAGGTTAGGCGGTTCCGGAGGTTAGATTCCAAAATGAACTGCAAAGTAGAGGCCAATCTAACTAGCTGTTTCGTGGAGTGGGAGAATAAGTTTGGGAAGGTGTCTGCAAGGGGTGTATGCTGTATCCAAGTGTCAAGCCAGAAGTAGGTGTTTAGCCCATTATTTGCGAGGATGAAGGATATATTATGTAGTGTGTGCATTTTTTGAATCGTTATACAGAGGAACGTGGTATTGGACTCTGGTGATATAAAGGTGTTGGGGTGCTGCATGTTTACCCAATGCAACCAACGGTGATGGAGAGCAAGAGGGACTTAACAACGAATGTCATAAGAAGACAATCGTTCTACTCATGCAGGTTTTTTATGCCTAGACCACCAATTGTTTTTAGTTTCCTAACATTATTCCAAGCAATTAAGCATTGATCACTAGTACAAGAATCTTTGGTTTCCCAAAAGAAGCACGACGGAAGACATCAAGAGATATTAAATTTTTTTAGGGGATACAAAAGGGCATAAAATAGTTTGCAAGGGAGTCTATGCCAACAAAGAGAAGAATTAACATGGCACCTTTGGACAACAACTTAGCCCTCCATCAAACAAGAATATTTTTTACATTTTCTGATAATTTGAGGAAGGCGTTGTGTGGAAGTTGTATCGTAGATAAAGATAGCCCAAGGTAGATTTGTGGCAAGGCTGGGATGGGGCATTAGAGGATACTGGCAATGGAGGTGTCCTGGTCAAGAGGTAGGTGCATTGGGACAGACGTGGTTTTGGAGAAGTTCATAATTAGGCCAACAGCGAGCGCAAAGTCATGTAGAATAGTTTTGTAAGTGTGAAGCTGCGTTGGTCGAAGCTTCGACTATGATGAGGGTATCATCTACGTACTGTTGCGTTTGTCGGCGGTCGATGGGTGAAGAAGGGTGGTGAGAGGATGGGATATCATTATTTTGTCTTATTAGTTGTTGTAAAAGGCCTTCTACAATGATGAAAAAATATTGGGGGACGAGATCCCTTTGGTAAGATCATTTTTGCAGTTGATCCAATTCGCAGGAACAACATTTAGTAGGATAACATTTTTCCTTGTCAAGAGTATATTTTTCATCCAAGAGCACAAAATGTTGGGGAAACCTCGATGCATTAGGATTTTTATAAGGGAGGTCTAGCATACTAAGTCGAAGACCTTTCAGAAGTCTAACTTAAGTACTATTGTTGGCACTTCTTTGGGCGTTTTTTCGGTTGAGCTAATTCCCCTGAACACCATTTTGTAGGATAACAGTTTTCGTGGGTGAGAGTATATTGTTTATCCAAGAGCAGAAAGTGTCGAGAAAACCTCGGTGTATTATGATTTTTTTGCAGGTAGGTGCATTAGGATTTTGATAGGGGAGGTCCAGGATACCGAGTCGAAGGATTTTCGAAAGTCTTAAGACTTAAAAACTGTGTTGGTACTTTATTTGGAGTGGCAGGTCCTTATAATATATGTCGCATGGACGTCTCTTCCAGAGATGAAACTGATTTGGTCATCATGGACTAGAAGAGGAGTCGATGGTTTTAGTTGGTTAGCGAGAACTTTTTTTTCTTAGAATCACAGTACAGATGCAGACACTCACAACACACAAGCACACTCACTCATATGAACTCACACATGCAATCCTTACCCCTATGACCACCTCCGAGAGATTGGGCCAACAAATCTTGAGATCGGCAAAGTCACCACACGCACCTCGTAGTCGACGGGCACGACATACCATAAAAAGAATACTGTTGAAAAGCCTGAAATATCTTCAGAAAATATGTGAACACGTGTGAATGGATTGGTTCCACCATGAGGAACCTAAGCATTTAATCTAGGCTTAGTTCGATGGTTAGCAAGAACTTTTGCCACCGCTTTTATAGGGCAATTTTGAAGTGAGATGGGGCGGTAGGAGTCAGGGGTGGTAATGGAATCTTTTTTGGTTAGCAGAACAATGTCGGTTCTATGTTGATATTCTGTGTCTGTTGAAGAAGATTGAACTTGGGGAGAAAGTTTATGACTCTAAATTTCACTGAGTTCCCTAATTTTGTATAGAAAGCTAGGCCAAACCCACCTATTAAAAGATCCTAAGGTCTCTAAATTTGGAGCCTCCTGGTGCGTCCGGGGCTATGGAGTCACTCGGGTCCACCTATAAGAGTGTGTGTCGTTTGTTGAGGGTTTCTATTTTTTTCCTCTTTTCTCTTTTCTATTTCCTTTTTTCACATTTAATTCATGAGTGTTTATTAAAAAAAATGAACATTTTAAAATTCCCTAACATTTTTTAAAATTCATTAATATTTTTAAATTCGTTATTTTTTTTAAGTTCACGAACTAAGATCCTACGCTCCCTAGATTTGGAGCATCCTGGTGCGTTCAGGTCTATGGAGTCGTTGGGGCCAGCCTATATGTGACGCCCCCGACTCGACCGTGCACTAATCATACACGCAAATGCACACGATCAAGACTAGGGACTCACGGTAAGATATCACAACACAACTCTAGACACAAAAATAAAATAAAGCAAGCTTTATATTACAAGCCAGGGGCCTCGAGGGCTCGAATACATAAGCTCGAGTCATACAAGCATCAGCGGAAGCATCAGATATCTGAGTACAGACATAAAGTTAAACAAGATATGCCTTAAGAAGGCGGGGCAAAACAACGACACTGGATCGAAAGGCGCAGGCCTCCTGCCTGGGAGCCTCCTAAACTACTCCTGACCGTCGGTCTCCACGTAGTAGTAAGCTCTGCCAGGGTAGAAGTAGTCGTCGACGGAAAACAACTGGCCCCGGGGCTCCGCCATCTGATCGCAGCAATCGGGTATGGGGAAAAGAGTTAGCAAAGCAACCGTGAGTACTCATCCAAAGTACTCGCAAGACTTACATCAGATCTATTCTATTTATGCATCGGTATCAAATGAAGAGGCTGTATCTGTGGACTAGACTGCAGAAATGCCAGAATAGAGGGGAAAGCCTAGCCTATCGAAGACTAGCATCTTCAGCGTCTTGCAGCATTAGAAGAGTGAAGATTAGTAACATAACATATAGTAATAATTAATTGGTAGCAATGCCCAGAGATCCTTCCTCGACTCCCTGCGAGAAAGCGATCCCGGAGCCAACTTATTATTAAGCGTCACAAGTATCCAGTTCAAGTTGTATTAGATCGGGATACAACACTGAGCGTCCTGTTACCGTGGACACGGCTATTCGAATAGATAAGCTTCCCTGCAGGGGTGCACTACTGTTACCCAACACGCTCGATTAACTCCGGCCGGACACACTTTTCTCGGTCATGCCCGGCCTCGGCTGATCGACACGACGTAGTCCTACCTAGGCTCCGCAGAGAGGTCCCCGCCGGTCTACATCCTAAGCGCTCAGGGGTCTTGGGCCCATCGCCCTTTGCACTCCGGGTCGTTGCATGCAGGGCGAATACAGGCGCCACCTCTCTCCTGGATGGCGCCGGCCCAGCCGTGCCGCAATGCTGAACTGGACGTCTGACAGAGCTTTCGGCTGATACATACGGCGCCGAGGGCCCCATTAAACCATTATCCCGCGTGGTGGTAGTGCGTATAGGCCAGTGGTCAACTCAGATCAAATACCCAAATCCGTTAGTGTATTGGGAGCTCGCGGAAACGAGCAGAGATCCACGATCATGTGACCCCGTCGCCCCGTCTCGTGGACTTACGGCAAGGGCCAGGCCCAACCCTCTCCTGGGGCGGTCTACCTGCCCGGCCGTGCCACGTAATTATCTCGCGGGTACCCTCACGGTCAACCCAACTCCATATTACTCGCGGGTACCCCTCTGGGTCGACCTGACTTTAACAAGTAACTGAAGTAAAGTCAAAGTAATCGTGTGTCCATAACATCAAGAAGGAATCCGAGGAAATCACCCTCGTTGGATTTCCCACTCGATGTAACCGTCAAGGTGGACCCGGAGGAATCACCCTCATTGGATTCACTCTTGCGGAGTTGCACGACAGAAGCTTTGTCGGAGGTGGTGAAAGAGGAATCACCCTCGATAATCCACCACCGACTAGCTGTACTTCAGAGACAACATCGGGAGTGAGACAAGAGGTATCACCCTCGACACTCGATGATAACTCTGTAGAGTCGTACAACTTAGGAGGTGTGCGGTGATGTGCTAGTCTCAGCCCATCGATCACATCGATCGGGACACTGGTAACAAAGCGGGGCAACTAGGACAAGGATGAGGGGCCACAGATGGATTACTAACCAACCTATACTAAGCATTTAGGATAGCAGGTAAGGTATCAACAGCAGTTATCAAAAGCAGGCTATGCATCAGAATAGGAGCAATCAATTACAGTAGCGAAATCTAATGCAAGCAGGGGGAGAAGGAATGGGCGATATAGGAATGATCAAGGGGGTTTGCTTGCCTGGAAGCTCTGCAGAAAAGGAAGAAGGGTCGTCGACGACGTAGTTGTACTCAGGAGCTGCGTCGGTCTCGGGTCTACCGGAGAGAAGAAGGGGAGGAAACAGATAAATACATAGCAAACAAATGCACTCACAGCGCATGACAAGGCAGTAAGCGGTGCATGGGTGACCTAATGCATCCCTAAACCATTTTAGTTAATTTAGAAATTAATTTGGAATTATTTACTGGAGGTCAGACACTATTCATCTATCAGAAACAGGCCTAAAGTTACAGGTTCTCCTACGCAGAGGGTTCTAACATGCATGCAGATGACATATTCGGATTCGTCATATTTTTCTGATCATTTTTCATATATAAATTATTTTCATCCAAGTTACGGTTTATTTTATATGATTTTTCAAAGTTTTAATCATTTTTTGAAATTAATTTAATTCGAAAATCAATTAAATATTAATTGCTATGGGTACACAGTGGGCCCCAGTTAACTACCCAGTCAGCCGTTGGCTGGACCGTTGACTGGTCAACTGGGTCTAGTCAGCAGAGGCTGACTGGTGGGGCCCCTGCTGAGTCAGCACGCTGACTCAGCGAATCTTATCCAATGGAACAGTACGGTGGGCCCCACGTGTAAGTGACTCAGTGTTAAATTATTTTAACTAAAACATTTTATTAATTAAAAAGCTGGGGCCCGCCTGTCATACCCTCATGTAATTCCCAAATATTTTTAATTCCCAAATATTTTTTATTTTTTTTATTTTTACATTTTCAACATTGTTTTAAATCTATTTTTTTTAAAAAAATCATGAACATCTTTTGATTTAATGAAACTGTTTTGTAAAAAAAAAGACAACCAGCTATTTGTAAGATAATAGTGGAGCGATTCATACAAGCTAAATCTTATAATCAATGGCGGGCCAATCAAATAAATAGCAGAGCGAGTGGAGCAGGGAGCCAAGCTAAGCGAGTGAGAGCTTCGGGGGTTGCCCATGTGAACGTTATGGTAGCAATTGCATAGTTTCGACGTGAAATAGGAGCTTCCAATGGGCTCACACAATGACCACCCGCTGACACCAAGGCCGAAATGTGTAAGGAAACCATGACAATGCACCGACTAACACCACTCTCCTCTCCAGAACATATATCGTCTCTAGCAGCACCCAACATGATATACGGATAAAAACACCACTAGAACATAATTAAAACTCAAGCCAATATAGATAAAATAAAAAAGAAATAACTGACCACTGCTAGGTAAAAAGGACAGTTCCATGAGTGAAAAACGGCGCGACGAAGCGTTTGTTAGCCTCTAATTGTCTCTAATCCAAAGGGAAACAACATATAGGGAAAACTAGGGTCAGCTGTCTCTTATCTTCTTCTTTGCTCGGTGCCTGTATGCGCGTAAAAAGGCGCAGAAGTTCCGGTCTCAAGTGTCATTGCGCATTCTGTGAGTATTAAACGACAGTTTTTATTATCGTCCCACCCAAATTTAGAAAACAAATGAACACCTTCAAGCATTATGTAGTACATTTATGACTAGTTATGAGAAATGTGTTCAATTGCCCTTTCATTAAGGTCATTAAGAGGATCCATTTATAAAAATACAGCCACCTACAGAAGATTTGATCTCGTATTTATTCCCTTTGCCTACAAGATGTACTACATAAAACCATAAAATTCCTCAAGGTTTGCTAGTGCACGAGCCGAAGCCAGTAAAAACTCAATCCTATCCAAGCAAGAGCGCACACCATGGCAGCCAGGCTCCTCTTCCCTTTCTTCCTCATCCTTCTCGTTGGCTCCCACAGGGCGTTTGCCTCCGTGGAGGAGACGTGCGCGAAGGCGATGAAGGGATCAGAGCACAAGAACCTTGAGACCTTCTGCGTGACGACGCTCCAGGCGGCGCCGGGGAGCGCCTCCGCGGACGGGAAAGGGCTGGCCGTGATCACCACGAACCTGACGCTGGCCAACTACACGGCGGCGGTGGCCACAATCAAAGAGCTGCAACGGCGCGGGGGCTGGTCGATCGACCAGCAGGCCGCGCTGGCCACGTGCCGCCGGCGGTACATCGAGGCGCTGAACATGGTGCACAGCGCCGTCCATGCGCTAGCCACCGGGCGGAAGCAGGCGTACGTGGCCGACATGGGCGCCGTCAGGAGGTCCGCCGCCGACTGCGACGACGCGTTCGGCGGACGCGGTGGCGGCGCCGCGGCGAAGCGGGCGGCGGCGCCTCTGCGCAAGGTGAACGACGACGCGGTAAAGCTGACCACCATGGCCATGCTGATCGTGATCACGCAGTAGCGGGCACATGATACATAGATCTTGCCGTACGTGATCAGCGTCAGGCAGACCGGTCGTAATCGAATGTGATTTGACTTGTTTGTGCGGTTAAATTCATGTTTGCTTGCTATCTTGGGATTTGCTTAGCTCAGAGCATCTACAACCGCGATGGGCAAATCCAGCCCCTCAAACGCCACGCGCTCGGACGCGTCCGCGGACACTGACCGGGCACATCTCAAATTTGCCTCTCTGCATCCGCGTCTTTCATATCCATACTAAACATGCAACGTTGATCTACTCTACGTGATCAAACAACGGACAACAAAATCAAGCACAAACAAACACAAGATCAGTTGCAAACGAACATTAACAAACTTTCCAACACCCAAAAGATAATCATAGTTTGTCACCGGACAAGTTCTTCAACTTCTACAACTAAAAACGATATAAACATAGAGGAGGGGGGCGGGATCACCACTTCCTCGCTGGGCCTTTGCCCTTCCGGTCGTCGGCGCAGCTGTAGGCGTCGGCAGCTGGTGGAGGGTCTTAGTCGTGGAGGAGCGGCCGGCAGGGGAAGGAGACGGCGCGGGGCCGGTGCGGACTGCGCTTTCCTAGCGTCGCTGCGCGCGGGCAGGGAGGGTCCAGCTCCGCCATCCGCGCTGCGCCGGCACAGGAGCTACGGTGACGCTCCAGATCCGGAGCTACCGCCGGTCTCCACCTTGGACCGCTCAAGCGCAATGCGGAGGGCCATCTCCTCCTCGTAGTCGAGCTCGGAGCCGGAGTCGCTGCCGGAGCTGCTCATTGTAGTGGATGGGATCGGAATCGGAGAGGGAGAAGAGTGGATGGAGCGAGAGAGAGGGAGAGAGTGAGCTAGGGTTACGAGCGAGGCGCCCGGATTGGGGTTTTTTGTGGGACAGCCGTGGGGTCGGTGGTGGGCCGGGCCTGTCAGGCGGACGCGCCCGGGCGTGCCCGGGCCGCCCCATATCCGCCCTATATTTGGGCTGGATATGAGGGGGTGCCGGTCAACCCGGACGTTTGTCCGCGGTTTGAGAGGTCCGGTTGGGTCTTTTTTTTTTTGACCGTCAGTGACCGGACGGCCTGCCCGAACGTTTGAGACGGGTACGAGAGGTCCGGCTGTAGATGCTCTCGTACTCCTATGTTTTTGTCCCTCTCCTCCATGCTGCCTGCGTGTGAATGAGATGTTGTGTACGGTATTCTGGAGAACGGTAGGAGAGGCCCCGGTCGCTACCTTCTGAAACTGGCATGCTCCAACGGACGCAACGCAAGCGTATGAGTTGATCGAGGCAGAAGAGCGGTCTACAGTCACGCACATCTCGTGAAGCTAAATTCCAACGCCGAATTGGTACTATAAAATTTGTCATCTTCTGCTTGGCATTCTGTCCTCACAGAGAGATTTATTTTTGTTTGAGCGGAGAGAGATTACTTTCCAATAGGATCTCTAGCACATCCCCAAAAGTTATACGTATATGGGACATAATTGTTTGTGTTGAAAATTAACACTCGTCTAGCTCATCCTAATTTTCTTTATTTCTCCAAAAGTAGTAGCTTTTAATCCCCAAAAACCCTTTTCCTCTAGAACATTTTCTGTAGAAGGGAAAAAAATTGGCAGGCCGCTCCCCTCCCGCATTTATGACATGGTCGTCGGTGCGCTGGCCAATTATCTCAGCTCCGGCTATAACCCCCGTCCCACCACCACTAAACCTACCACCATTAAACCTGGCCATTCTCTGGGCAGGGCTTCAAAAAGCCCGACCGACAAAATCCCAAGTCGGGGCCCGGCCCGGCCCGTAGCCCGACAAAACGCCTGTTTTCTTTATTAAAAATAATAAAATGCATAATTTTGGGGCTATATAATACTACCTTATACCTATTTTTCTTAAACTATCTCAAAAAACATGTTTTGTCACGCTTTTCCCTGGGCTTCGGGCCGAGCTGCAGGCTTGAAAGTGAGTCCTGAGCCCGGCCCAGAAGTCGGGCTTCGGGTCGGGCTTCTCGGGCCAGGCTGCCCATGCCCCGGTCTAACCACCACCACCACTAACACCACCAACACCAACCCAACCCCACCCCACCCTGCCCCATCCATTTTCTTCGTCGGCGCCCCAAATTCAGACCTCCACCGCTCGACTCAAGTCGTCGCCGCTGCTTTCCTCAAACTCGAGGTTGCCGCTTTGTTGGGTCTCCAAACGCAGAGTTTTGTAGGATAGTGAAAAAATTTCCTCAAGTGGATGACGTAACATTTATCAATCCGCGAGAGGTGTAGGATGAATATGATTCTCTCTCAAACAACCCTGAAATCAAATACAAGAAATCTCTTGTGTCCCCAACACACCCAATATAGTTGTCAATGGCATAAGTGCACTAGTTCGGCAAAGAGAGGATGATAAATGTGTAATATGGAGGTAAAAATATATTTTTATAATCTGAATAAAGAAAATAGCAAGGTAGCAAGTAACAAAAATGAATAAAACGGTATTGTAATGCTTGGAAATAAAGCCTAGGGTTCATACTTTCACTAGTGCAAACTCTCGACGTCATTAATATAATTGGACACCATGATAACCCCTCAAAGTGCAGCAAAGAATCACTCCAAAGATCCTATTCTATCGAAGAAAGTACGAAGAAATCGCGTAGGTAGAAAACCACCTCAAAGTTGTCCTTCCAATCAATTTACAGAACCACCCCAATGTCATCACGAATAGTCCCATAGATCGCACTACGACAACATCATATGATACTATCGTTCAACCTTTATGCTAAGATTACCCCAATGTCACCTCGGGTATCCGCATGTTAAGTACTAGACATGCATCAAGTGATCTCAAATCCAAAGTATTCGATCCAACATAAAGAAACTTCAGAGAGCAAGACTCAATTCACCACAAAAAGAATAGAGGGAGATGAACACAATAAGATCCAACTTTATTAATAAAGCTCATGATACAATTAGGAACGAATCCATCAAGAACATGTGAGAGAGAGAGAGATCGAACACATAGTTGCAAGTGCATACCCTCAGCCCCGAGGATGAACTACTCATACATCACCATGGGGGCAGCAAGGTTGATGAAGAGGCCTTCGTGGATGGGTTCCCCCTCCGACAGAGTGCCGAAAAAGGCCTCCAGATGGGATATTTGGAAACAGGAACTTGCGGCGGCGAAAAAATTATTCCGAGGGTACAACGGAGAGTTTCAGTATTTAGAAGAAATTTTAGCGTTGCAATCACGTCAAAAGGGTGCCGGGGGGAACAAGCTCAGGTGGCGTGGCCACCTCCCCAAACCGCGCCACCTGGCCTTGTGGGCCCCTCGGGCATCTTCTCGTTGACTTTCGAAGCTTCTAGGGTCCTTCCTGGTCCAGAAAAAATCATCAAAAATTGGCATCGTATCTGGACCTTCCTAGATATAGATTTCCTACGAAACCAAAAACATGCAAAAAAAATAGGAACTGACACTGGGCACTAGATTAATAGGTTAGTCCATAAAAATAATATAAAAATGCACCAAAACCATATATAAATGATGCAAATATAGCATGAATACTTCATAAATTATATATACATTGGAGACCGAGACACAACTCAAGGCCAAATGTGTCGATGGCACCTTCATGACTGCACTCCTCAAGAACCATTATATTGTCACCGAGAATCATGCATTCTTCGAGTCCGTGGAGAAAGCGTGCATGACCGAGCTCGAGAGCCGTGAGATCGTCTGCCTCGATGTCGAGCACGAGGAGATGTTGGAGGAGCTCGGCAAGGTCGCCAACATGTAGGAGGATGAGGGCGACTCGATGTTGTGGACTCGGCGCACCCCCAATGACTACAAGGCCGACCCCTTCGACGTTCGGCCGGGGGGAGGGGTTGATCCCCACCTCCTCCGAGTCGGAATTCTCCTAGGAAGATGAGGAGTAGAGCTCCTCTTTATATATCAAGGATCTAGTTCTATTTAATTTATCTCAGGCTTTAGCAAGTCGGACGTCGATGTAGTGTTAATCTAGTAGGTAATGGACTGTTTAATTCTGTTGTGTATAATGTTAATGTGGCAACGTTGTTTAGTTATGCAATGAAATATAATTTTTTATGTGTAAAACCAGTTTGTGTGCAAAGATTTTTGGGGGGGGGGATTAACTAATGAACAAAAAAATAATTCCTAAAAATGGGAAATTAAAAGATGAGGATATGATGACAAATTAAGTTACCAGGATGGGCTAGAGATGCTTTAAAACTCTGAGAAGGGAATGAGCGGCCCAATGGATCATGGATGCGCCTTAGAAAAGAGTGTGTTAATGAGTGATACATCCAATTTGCATCATGATTTCTTATTGATAATTATTATGTTTTTGATCATTATTTCACTTTATGGTACAATTCTTATGCCATTTCTCTCTTATTTTGCAAGATTCACATGAAGAGGGAGAATGTCGGCAGCTGAAATTCTGGACCTGAAAGGGGTGAAACAGAGACAGCTATTCTGCACAACTCCAAATGACCTAAAAATTTACGGAGAATTATTTTCGAATATATAAAAAATACTGGCAAAAGAATCAATAGGAGGGGACCCACCAGGCAGCCACAAGCCTGGGGGGCGCGCCCCCCAAGCTTGTGGGGCTCCTGGCAGGCCTCCGGCCCCCTCCTTCTGCTATATGAAGCCATTTGCCCTAGAAAAAAAATCAGAAGAAGACTTTCGGGAGGAAGCGCCACCGTCTCGAGGCGGAACCTGGGCAGGAGCTATTTTGCTCTCCGGCGGAGCGATTCCGCCAGGGATACTTCCCTCCGAGAGGGGAAATCGAAGCCATCGACATCACCAACGATCCTCTCATCGTGGGAGCACCAATTTTCATCAACATCTTCACCAGCACCATCTCATCTCAAACCCTAGTTCATCTCTTGTATTCAATCTTTGTCTCAAAACCTCAGATTGGTACCTGTGGGTCACTAGTAGTGTTGATTACATCATGTAGTTGATGCTAGTTGGTTTATTTGGTGGAAGAATATATGTTCAGATCCTTAATGCTATTCAATACCCCTCTGATCTTGAACATGAATATGATTTGTGAGTAGTTACTTTTGTTCTTGAGGACATGAGATAAGTCTTGTCATAAGTAATCATGTGAATTTGGTATTTGTTCGATATTTTGATGCTATGTATGTTGTGCTTCCTTTAGTGGTGTCGTGTGAACGTCGACTACATGACACTTCACCATCTTTGGGCCTAAGGGAATGCATTGTGGAGTAGTAATTAGATGATGGGTTGCTAGAGTGACAGAAACTTAAACCCTAATTTATGCGCTATTCCGTAAGGGGCTGATTTGGATCCATATGTTTCATGCTATGGTTAGAGTTATCTTAATTCTTCTTTCGTAGTTGCGGATGCTTGCAAGAGGGGGTAATCATAAGTGGGAGGCTTGTTCAAGTAAGAACAGCACCCAAGCACCGGTCCACCCACATATCAAATTATCAAAGTAGCGAACGCGAATCAAACAAACATGATGGAAGTGACTAGATGAAATTCCCATGTGTCCTCGAGAACGCTTTGCTTATTATAAGAGTTCGTTTCGGCTTGTCCTTAGCTACAAAAAGGATTGGGTCGCCTTGTGATACGTCTCCAACATATCTATAATTTATGAAATATTCATGCCATGTTTATTATAGTTTTGTATGATTTCGGTACACTTTTATATGGCTTTTATATGATTTTCATGGACTAACATATTGACCTAGTGCCCAGTGCCAGTTGCTGTTTTCTGCTTTTTTTGGTTTTCCAGAAAATCCATATCAAATGAAGTCCAAATGCAGCGAAACTTTTTGACGATTTTTTCTGAAACATAAGAGACACTAGAAGCTTCGGGAGGTGGCCAGAAGACCCACAGGGGCCCCACGAGCCACCAGGGCGCGCCACCCCCCCCAGGCGCGCCCTGGTGCCTCGTGGCCCCCCTGTGGCCCTTCTTCGCGTGATTCCAACGCCAAAAAATTATATATATTTAGAAACCCCCGAAAGTTAACCTAGATGAGTTTTTACGCCGCCGCAAGCCTCTGTACCAAGGAGATCCCATCTAGATCCCTTTTCCGGCACCCTGTCGGAGGGGGGAATCATCACCGGAGGCCATCTTCATCATCCCGGCGGTCTCCATGACGAGGAGGGAGTAGTTCACCCTCGGGGCTGAGGGTATGTACTAGTAGCTATGTGTTTGATCTCTCTCTCTCTCTCGTGTTCTTGATATGGCACAATCTTGATGTATCGCGAGCTTTGTTAATATAGTTGGATCATATGGTGTTTCTTCCCTCTCTATCCTTGTTGTGATGAATCGAATCTTTTCCCTTTGAGGTTTCGTTATTGTCGGATTGAATATTTCAGATTTGAGAACACTTGATGTATGTCTTGCATATGAATACCCGTGGTGACAATGGGATATTATATTGATTCACTTGATGTATGTTTTGGCAGTCAACTCGTGGATTCCCGAGGTGACATTGGAGTAATCTATGCATAGGGGTTGATGCACGTTTTCATTATCTTTTCTCCGATAGAAACTTTGGGGTGCTCCTTGGAGTTCTTTGTGTGGATTTAATATTATGATTATGAAGTTGTTTGATGCATATCGTATAATCAACTCACGGATACTTGTGGTGACATTGGAGTATCTTGGTGACATTAGAGTTGGTTGATGTGTATCATATGGTGTTATTTTAGTACGAACTCTAAGGCTATTTGTGACACTTATAGGAATAGCTCAATAGATCGATCGGAAAGGATAACTTTGAGGTGGTTTCATACCCTACAAACAATTTCTATCTTATGTTCTTCGCTAATAGGAATTTGGGAGTGATTCTTTATCGCACGTTGAGGGATGATTATATGATCCAATTATGTTAGCATTGTTGAGAGATTGCACTAGCGAAAGTATGAACCCTAGGCCTTGTTTTTAAGCATTGCAATACCGTTTGTGCTCACTTTTGTTACTTGCTACCTTGCTGTTTTTATATTTTCAGATTACAAAAACCTACATCTACTATCCATACTACACTTTTATCACCATCTCTTCGCCGAACTAGTGCACCTATACAATTTACCATTGTATTGGCTGTGTTGGGGACACAGGAGATTTCTTGTATTGGGTTGCAGGGTTGTTTGAGAGATACCATCTTCAACCTACGCCTCCCATGGATTGATAAACCTTAGGTCATCCACTTGAGGGAAAATTGCTACTGTCCTACAAAACTCTGCGCTTGGAGGCCCAACACGAGTCTACGATAATAAGTTGTGTAGTAGACATCAAGCTCTTTTTTGGCGCCGTTGCCAAGGAGGTGAGTGCTTGAAGGTATATCTTTAGATCTTGCAATTGAATCTTTTAGTTTCTTGTTTTATCACTAGTTTGGTTTATAAAAGAAAACTACAAAAAAATGGAATTGAGGTTGCCTCATATTATTCGTCTTTATCATGTCTTTCTTGAAAATGATGGAGCGGAAAATTGTGCTCAATTGATAGAAGAAGAATTCAATAAAATGTTTGGCATAAAATCCATGAATGATGAGCATGATTGCAATGTTGTTAGTTTGAATTCTATGAATACCCATGATGCTAATGATATGCAAAGCCATAAGGTTGGGGATGCTATGTTTGATGAAGATGATATTTTTAGTCCCCCAAGTTTTTATGAGAAAAATTATTATGATAATTGCATGACTCCTATTTATGATGATTATATTGATGAAAGTGGATTTGTAGAGGTCACAACTTTATTTAATGATGATTCCACTATTTTGGAAGAGGTTTCAATTGATTATGACAACAAAGTTGCTATCTATGATGATTATTGTGATGACATGTATGCTATAAAGAATAATGATAACTATGAAACTTGTCATCATGATTTTAATTTTCAATTGGATTATGGCAATCAAGTATCTCATGATAGTTATTTTGTTGAGTTTGCTCCCATTATTATTGATGAGAATAAATTTGCTTATGTGGAGAGTAATAAATTTTCTATGCTTGTGGATCATGAAAAGAATGCTTTATGTGATACTTATATTGTTAAATTCATTCATGATGCTACTGAAAATTGTTATGAGAGGGGAAGATATGCTTATATATATTTCAACAACATCAAGTTTCCTCTCTATGTGTTGAAAGTTTCAAAGTTATACTTTTTTTTGCCTTCCTATGCTAGTTGATTCTTGATCCCATAAATTATTTGCTCACAAAATACCTATGCATAGGAAGTGGGTTAGGCTTAAATTTGCTTGTCATATTATTCATGATGCTCTCTTTATGTTCCAATCCTTTATTCTTATGCGAGCATCATTGAAATCAGCATGCCTAGCTAAAAGGCATTAAAGAAAAGCGCTTGTTGGGAGACAACCTAATACTTATACCTACTGTTTTGTGTGTCCACATGATTAATCTACTGTAGTAATCATGTT
Source organism: Elymus sibiricus (assembly GCA_039707655.1). Lineage (NCBI taxonomy): Eukaryota > Viridiplantae > Streptophyta > Magnoliopsida > Poales > Poaceae > Elymus > Elymus sibiricus. Next base: position 339,314,286 of record CM077666.1, on the reverse strand, counting down.
TTATATGTTTTCTTTCAATAATGTGCCAAGTAAAGCCTTTGGGATAGTGTGGATACTTGTTGATTCGATTCTGTGCAAAAACAGAAACTTTTGCGTCCAGTGCTGGAATTTCTATTCTGTACTGGGGAGCGAGAAAATTCTGAAATTTTTACAGAGCATTGGGTTACAAATTTTTTACGTTTTCCTAATTTTTCAGAATTTTTGGAGGTACATAAGTATGGTTTTTAAATCTCTCACTACATGCTGTTCTGTTTTTGACAGATTCTGTTTTCGGTGCATAGTTTGCTTTTTTTTAGTGTTTCCATAGCTTATATTGAGTAATATAAATTGTAGAAATGATAGAATACAGTAGGCATTATGTGAGAACAATTATGAATCTTGTCTTGACAGTACCTAAGTGGATGATTTATTTTTATCATACTAACCTATCTCACAAGTTCCGTTAAGTTTTGTGTGATTGAAGTTTTCAAGTTTTGGGTGAGATATCGATATGAGGAGAATAAGGAGTGGGAAGACCCTAAGATTGGGGATTCCCAAGGCACCCCAAGGTAATATTAAAGGAATACCCAAGCAAATATGCTTGGGGATGCCCCGGAAGGCATTCCCTCTTTCGTCTTCAACACTATCGGTAACCTCGCTCGGAGCTATATTTTTATTCGTCACATAATATGAGTTTTTCTTGGAGCGTCATTTTCTTCTGTTGATATTTTCTTGATGCTATCAATAATCATGTTTCGTATCTTTTAGTTCAATAAAATGCCAATTATAGCCTTTACCATGCTCAGTTTGCAAGTTTATGTGTTGCTGTTTGAAAACAGAAAGTTTTCTGTTATGTCCAGAATATTCCTGAATAGTCAGAACATGATAAAAATCTGAAATTTTTACACAGTAAGAATGCATGAGTTCTCTGTCACGTGGTCATTTTTCAGAATTTTTGGAGTTAGGTAATTATGGATTCTTATTCACCCTTTACAGACTGTTCTGTTTTGGCAGATTGCTGTTATAGTTGCATTGTTTGCATATGTTTGCAAGTTTAATGTTTCTATTTGAGGATAGGAGTATTAAATATCAAGAGGCATTTAGTATGCAATGTTTAATTATAATTTTTGTGATTTGCTACAGTAGAGAATGTTAAGGTTTTGAGTTGATTTATACTAACTTATCTCACGAGTTCTTGTTGAGTTTTGTGTGGATGAAGTTTTTAAGATTTAGGAGAAACCGTGATATGAGAGGAATTAAGGAGACACACGAGCTAAAGCTTGGGGATGCCCAAGGCATCCCAAGTCAATATTTCAAGAAGTCTCAAGCATCTAAGCTTGGGGATGCCCCGGTAGGCATCCCACCTTTCTTCATCAACAACTATCGGTCAGTTTTGGTTGAGCCTAAGTTTTTTGCTTCTTCACATGATATGTGCTACCCTTGGAATGTCATTTTATTTTGTTGTCTTTGCTGTTTGAATAAAATACTTAAGATCTGAAATTTTTAAATGAGAGAGAGTCCTCACATAGCTACCTATTTACTTAGATACTCATTTGATCTTCACATGTATCTTTTTGGAGTAGTTTGTCATTTACTCTTGTTCTTCACTTATATCCTATGAGTAAATTGTTGAATAAATTGAATATCATAAAGTTAAAATTTATATGCTTCATATGCTTGTCCCATGGGGAGTAGTGACTTCACATACAAGAAGTATAAGTGGTAAAATTTATTGAAAAAAGTTAACAAACATAGCATTGGTCACTTGAACAATTCATGAAAGAATTTGAAGGTAGAGAAATTTCACATATAAATATACTATCTTGGACATCTTCTATGATTGTGAGCCCCCATTAATTATTTTCAAACTTGAGCAAATTAGCTGACGTTGGACAAGGAAGACAACGTAATGAGTTATGTTTGTTTATATTCACATAGAAGTTATATTGTCATGGATCCTCTAACATGTGGTGCTTGCTTAGGATCTTTTGCTAGCCAAAAATTTGCACTAAGTAGAGATACTACTTGTGCATCCAAAAACCATTAAACCCAGTTTCTTGCCATGAGTGTCCACCATATCTACCTATGGATTGAATAAGATTCTTCAAGTAAGTTGTCATCGGTGCAAAAAGCAATAAAAATTGCTCCTAAAATATGTATAATCTTTTATTGCAAGGGAAATAAGCGTTGTACGAATTTGTGATGGTAAAGAAATAAAAGCGACGGACTGCATAATAAAGGTTGCTATCACAAGGGGCAATATAATGTGACGTTCCTTTGCATTAAGGGCTTGTGCATTCAACAACAAAAAGCGCATGACAACCTCTGCTTCCCTCTGCGAAGGGCCTATCTTTTACTTTTCTGTATTTACTTTTCTGTATTTACTTTTATGCAAGAGTCATTAATGTTCATCCCTATTCCGCTCTATTTATTCTCTATTTGGCAATCATCATGTGGTAGGGAATGATCCAGGCACATATATCCAGTTGAATATAGGTGATCATGAGTTATTATTGTTGACATTATCCATGAGATAAATAAGTTGGGAGGCAAAACATTAAGCCCCTATCTTCCTATGTGTTTGACTGAAACGTTTTGTTCTAAAAATATGCTTTGAGTGTCAGCAATCATGGAAGACTAAATGATAGCTGAGTATGTGGAATTTGCTAGATCAAAGCTTTACATAGACCCTTCCTGAAAATAAGATGAATTGCAATTGTTTGATGACTGAGAACATAGTTTGTTAGTTTTCAACAAAGTTTATGGCCTATACTTTAAACATGTGAATAGCTTGCTACTTGATCATGAGAAGTTTTATGAGATGTGCTACTGTTTATGATATATAATGATGCTAAAAAAAGTGATTGGAACTATCATTGATCAAACTTATGCACTATGCTAGCATTCACACTTCATAAATTATTTCTTTTATCATTTACCTACTCGAGGACGAGCAGGAATTAAGCTTGGGGATGCTGATACGTCTCCAACATATCTATAATTTATGAAGTATTCATGCCATGTTTATTATAGTTTTGTATGATTTTGGTACATTTTTATATGGCTTTTATATGATTTTCATGGACTAACATATTGACCTAGTGCCCAGTGCCAGTTGCTATTTTCTGCTTGTTTTTGGTTTTCCAGAAAATCCATATCAAATGAAGTCCAAATGCAGCGAAACTTTTTGACGATTTTTTCTGGAACATAAGAGACACTAGAAGCTTTGGGAGGTGGCCAGAAGACCCACAGGGACCCACGAGCCACCAAGGCACGCCACCCCCCCAGGCGCGCCCTGGTGCCTCGTGGGCACCCTGTGGCCGTTCTTCGTGTGATTCCAACGCCAAAAATCATATATATTCAGAAACCCCCGAAAGTTAACCTAGATGAGTTTTTACGCCGCCGCAAGCCTCTGTACCAAGGAGATCACATCTGGAGCCCTTTTCCGGCACCCTGCCGGAGGGGGGAATCATCACCGGAGGCCATCTTCATCATCCCGGCGGTCTCCATGACGAGGAGGGAGTAGTTCACCCTCGGGGCTGAGGGTATGTACTAGTAGCTATGTGTTTGATCTCTCTCTCTCTCTCTCGTGTTCTTGATATGGCACGATCTTGATGTATCGCGAGCTTTGTTAATATAGTTGGATCATATGGTGTTTCTTCCCTCTCTATCCTTGTTGTGATGAATCGAATCTTTTCCCTTTGAGGTTTCGTTATTGTCGGATTGAATATTTCAGATTTGAGAACACTTGATGTATGTATTGCATATGAATACCCGTGGTGACAATGGGGTATTATATTGATTCACTTGATGTATGTTTTGGCACTCAACTCGCGGATTCTCGAGGTGACATTGGGGTAATCTATGCATAGGGGTTGATGCACGTTTTCATTTATTTTTTCTCCGATAGAAACTTTGGGGTGCTCCTTGGAGTTCTTTGTGTGGATTGAATATTATGATTATGAAGTTGTTTGATGCATATCGTATAATCAACTCACGGATACTTGTGGTGACATTGGAGTATCTAGGTGACATTAGAGTTGGTTGATGTGTATCATATGGTGTTATTTTAGTACGAACTCTAAGGCTATTTGTGACACTTATAGGAATAGCTCAATAGATCGATCGGAAAGGATAAGTTTGAGGTGGTTTCGTACCCTGCAAACAATTTCTATCTTATGTTCTCCGCTAATAGGAATTTGGGAGTGATTCTTTATCGCACGTTGAGGGATGATTATATGATCCAATTATGTTAGCATTGTTGAGAGATTGCACTAGCGAAAGTATGAACCCTAGGCCTTGTTTTTAAGCATTGCAATACCGTTTGTGCTCACTTTTGTTACTTGCTACCTTGCTGTTTTTATATTTTCAAATTACAAAAACCTATATCTACTATCCATACTACACTTTTATCACCATCTCTTTGCCGAACTAGTGCACCTATACAATTTACCATTGTATTGGGTGTGTTGGGGACACAAGAGATTTCTTGTATTTGGTTGCAGGGTTGTTTGAGAGATACCATCTTCAACCTACGCCTCCCACGGATTGATAAACCTTAGGTCATCCACTTGAGGGAAAATTGCTATTGTCCTACAAAACTCTGCGCTTGAAGGCCTAACACGAGTCTACAAGAATAAGTTGTGTAGTAGACATCACCTTGCTGCACTTTTGTTACCGTTACTACTTGTTACTTGTTATGAATTATCTTGCTATCGAAACTATCTATTACCGCTACTTTCAGTACTTGCAGAGAATACCTTGCTGAAAACCACTTGTCATGTCCTTCTGCTCCTCATTGGGTTCGACACTCTTACTTATCGAAAGGACTACGATTGATACCCTATACTTGTGGGTCATCAAGACTCTTTTCTGGCGTCGTTGCCGAGGAGTGAAGCGCCTTTGGTGAGTGGAATTTGGTAAGGTAACATTTTATATTACGTGCTGAAATTTACTGTCACTTGTCACTATGGAAAGTATTCCTTTGAGGGGCTTGTTCGGGGTATCTTCACCTCGACCGGAAGCATTGCGAGTTTCTCCTCAACCTATTGAACCTACTGAAAATATTTATTATGAAATTCCTTCGGGTATGGTAGAGAAACTGCTAGCTAATCCTTATGCAGGAGATGGAACGGTGCATCCTGATATGCACTTGATATATGTGAATGAAATTTGTGGATTGTTTAAGCTTGCAGGTCTATCCGGAGATGGAGTTAAGAAGAAAGTATTCCCTTTATCTTTAGAGGAAAAGGCATTGACATGGTATAGACTATGTGATGATACTGAAACTTGGGATTGGAACCGGTTAAAGCTGGAGTTTCACCAGAAATTTTATCCTATGCATTTGGTTCATCGTGATCGGAATTATATATATAATTTTTGCCCTCGTGAAGGAGAAAGTATCGCTCAAGCTTGGGGGAGGATTAAGTATATGTTGCACACATGCCCCAATCATGAACTCTCAAGAGAAATAATTCTTCAAAACTTTTATGCTCGGCTTTCTCATAATGATCAATCCATACTCGATACTTCTTCTGCTGGTTCCTTTATGAAGAGAACTATTGAATTCAGATGGGATCTTCTGGGAAGAATTAAACGTAACTCTAAAGATTGGGAAATCGACAAAGGTAATGAGTTAGGTATAAATCTTGAGTTTGATTGTGTTAAATCTTTTATGAAAACCGATGCTTTTCATAAGTTTAGTACTAAATATGGACTTGACTCTGAGATAGTAGCTACTTTTTGTGAATCTTTTGCTACTCATGTTGATCTCCCAAAGGAGAAATGGTTTAAATATCATCCACCTATTGAATTGAATGAAGAACATGTCAGTGTTAAAGAAGAAACAATTGTTTACAATGTTGATCCAGTTGTGCCTACTGCTTATATTGAGAAACCTCCTTTCCCTGTTAGGATTAAGGAACATGCTAAAGCTTCAACCGTGGTTAATAAGAGTAATATTAGAGCACCTAGACCTTCTGAACAAATTAAAGTTGAACCTAATGTTGCAATAGTTAAAGATCTTTTGGTTGATAATATTGATGGACATGTCATATATTTCTGTGATGAAGCAACTAGAATTGCTAAGCCAGACACTAAAGATAAAAACAAACCTGTAATTGGCATGCCTGTTATTTCTGTTAAAATTGGAGATCATTGCTATCATGGTCTATGTGATATTGGTGCTAGTGTGAGTGCTATTCCGTTTACTCTCTATCAAGAAGTCATGAATGATATTGCACCTGTTGAGATTGAAGATATTGATGTTACTATTAAGCTTGCAAATAGAGATACTATTTCACCACTTGGGATTGTTAGAGATGTTGAAGTCTTGTGTGGTAAGATCAAATATCCTACTGATTTTCTTGTTCTTGGATCACCACAAGATGATTTTTGTCCCATTATATTTGGTAGACCTCTCTTGAATACAGTTAATGCCAAGATTGATTGCAATAAAGAAACTGTCAGTGTTAATTTTGGTGAGGTGTCTCATGAGTTTAATTTCTCTAAGTTTCGTAGACAACCTCATGATAAAGAATTACCTAATAAGGATGAAATTATTGGTCTTGCTTCTATTGCTGTGCCTCCTACTGATCCTTTAGAACAATATTTACTAGACCATGAGAATGATATGCATATGAATGAAAGAAATGAAATTTATGAGCTATTCTTTAAACAAGCACCTATCCTTAAACATAATTTGCCTAATGAAACCTTGGGAGATGCACCTCCACCCAAGGGTGATCCTGTGTTTGAATTAAAGCAATTACCTGATACACTTAAATATACTTATCTTGATGAAAAGAAGATATATCTTGTTATTATTAGTGCTAACCTTTCAGAGCATGAAGAAGAGAGATTACTTAAAACTCTGAAGAAGCACCAGACTGCTATTGGATATACTCTCGATGATCTTAAGGGCATTAGTCCCACTTTGTGTCAGCATAAAATTCATATAGATCCAGACGCTAAACCCGTTGTTGATCATCAAAGAAGGCTGAATCGTAGAATGAAGGATGTGATAAGAACTGAAATATTAAAGCTTCTGGAGGCAGGTATAATTTATCCCATAACTGATAGTAGATGGGTAAGTCATGTTCATTGTGTTCCTAAGAAAGGAGATTTTACCGTTGTTCCTAATGATAAAAATGAACTTATCCCACAAAGAATTGTAACTGGTTATAGGACGGTAATTGATTTCAGGAAATTAAATAAAGCTACTAGGAAAGATCATTACCCCTTGCCATTTATTGATCAAATGTTAGAAAGATTATCTAAGCATACACACTTTTGCTTCCTAGATGGTTATTCTGGTTTCTCTCAAATACCTGTTTCACCTGAAGATCAAGAGAAAACCACCTTTACATGTCCTTTTAGAACTTATGCTTACCTTCGTATGCCTTTTGGTTTATGTAGTGCACCTGCTACCTTTCAAAGATGTATGACTGCTATATTCTCTGACTTTTATGAAAAGATTGTTGAGGTTTTCATGGATGATTTCTCCGTTTATGGAACTTCTTTTGATGATTGCTTGAGCAACCTTGATCGAGTTTTGCAGAGATGTGAAGAAACTAATCTTGTCTTGAATTGGGAGAAGTGCCACTTTATGGTGAATGAAGGTATAGTTCTCGGGCATAAAATTTCTGAAAGAGGTATTGAAGTTGATAAAGCTAAAGTTGATGCTATTGATAAAATGCCATGTCCTAAGGATATCAAAGGTATAAGAAGTTTCCTTGGTCATGCTGGTTTCTATAGAAGGTTTATAAAAGACTTCTCTAAAATTTCTAGGCCTCTCACTAATCTCTTGCAAAAAGATGTTCCCTTTGTTTTTGATGACGATTGTGTAGAAGCCTTTGAAATACTTAAGAAAGCCTTAATTTCTGCACCTATTGTTCAACCACCTGATTGGAACTTACCCTTTGAAATTATGTGTGATGCTAGTGATTATGCTGTTGGTGCTGTTCTAGGGCAAAGAGTTGATAAGAAATTGAATGTTATTCATTATGCTAGTAAAACTCTAGACAGTGCTCAAAGAAATTATGCTACTACTGAGAAAGAATTTTTAGCAGTTGTGTTTGCATGTGATAAATTCAGATCTTACATTGTTGATTCTAAAGTTACTATTCATACCGATCATGCTGCTATTAAATATCTTATGGAAAAGAAAGATGCTAAACCTAGACTTATTAGGTGGGTTCTTTTGCTACAAGAATTTGATTTGCATATTGTTGATAGAAAGGGAGCTGAGAATCCCGTAGCTGATAATTTGTCTAGAATGGAAAATGTTCTTGATGACCCACTTCCTATTAATGATGATTTTCCTGATAAACAATTAGCTGTGATAAATGCTTCTCGTAATACTCCTTGGTATGTAGACTATGCTAATTACATTGTTGCTAAATATATACCACCTAATTTCACATACCAACAAAAGAAAAAGTTCTTCTTTGATTTAAGACATTACTTTTGGGACGACCCACACTTATATAAAGAAGGAGTAGATGGTATCATTAGACGTTGTGTACCTGAGTATGAACAGGAACAAATCCTACGTAAGTGTCACTCCGAGGCATATGGAGGACACCATGCGGGAGACAGAACTGCACACAAGGTATTACAATCTGGTTTTTATTGGCCTACCCTTTTCAAAGATGCACGTAAGTTTGTCCTCTCTTGTGATGAATGTCAAAGAATTGGTAATGTTGGTAGATGTTAGGAAATGCCTATGGATTATTCACTTGTTATTGAACCATTTGATGTTTGGGGTTTTGATTATATGGGACCTTTTCCTAAATCCAATGGGTATACTCATATTTTAGTTGCTGTTGATTCGTTACTAAGTGGGTAGAAGCTATTCCAACTAGTAGTGCTGATCATAACACTTCTATTAAAATGCTTAAAGAAGTTATATTCCCGAGGTTTGGAGTCCCTAGATATTTAATGACCGATGGTGGTTCACATTTTATTCATGGTGCTTTCCATAAATTGCTTGCTAAATAAGATGTTAATCATAGGATTGCATCTCCTTATCATCCTCAGTCTAGTGGTCAAGTTGAATTAACTAATAGAGAAATAAAATTAATTTTGCAAAAGACTGTTAATAGATCTAGAAAGAATTGGTCTAAGAAACTTGATGATGCACTATGGGCTTATAGAACTGCTTATAAAAATCCTATGGGTATGTCTCCATATAAAATGGTTTATGGAAAAGCATGTCCTTTACCTCTTGAGTTAGAACGTAAAGCATATTGGGCAATTAAAGAACTCAAGTATGATTTTAAACTTGCCGGTGAAAAGAGGTATTTGATAATAGTTCTTTAGATGAATGGAGAACCCAAGCTTATGAAAATGCCAAGTTGTTTAAAGAAAAGGTTAAAAGATGGCATGATAAGAGAATTCAAAAACGGGAATTCAAAGTAGGTGATCATGTTCTATTATACAATTCTTGTTTAAGATTTTTTTGCAGGAAAACTTCTCTCTAAATGGGAAGGACCATACATCGTTGAAGAAATTTATCTCTCCGGAGCCATCAAAATAAACAACTCCGAAGGCAATAATCTGAGAGTGGTTAATGGGCAAAGAATTAAACATTATATCTCAGGTACACCCATTAATGTTGAAACTAATATTATTCAAACAATGACACCGGAAGAATACATAGAGAAACCTTCCGAAATGCTCTAGAATCCTGAAAAGGAGTAGGTATGTGGTACGGTAAGTAAACCGACTCCAAAACTTCCATAAAAGTACTTTCTGTCCGTTTTGGAATATATAAAAAATTAGGAAAATAATAAACAGCCCGAAAAGTGCACGAGGAGGCGACAAGCCTGGGGGGCGCGCCCTACCCCCCAGGGCGCGCTACCAGGCTTGTGGCTCCCTCGTAGACTTTCCCGACTCCGTTTTTCTTCCATATTACTTGTTATGCACGGAAAAAATTCATTATATATACTCACGGGTGTTTTGACCACCGTATCGCAAGTTTCTCCTCTGTTCTTGTTTCATGCTGTTTTCTGTCTGATTTTCGAGGCCAGGCATCATGTCCTTGATAACCCACAAGTATAGGGGATCGCAAAAGTTTTCGAGGGTAGGGTATTCAACCCAAATTTATTGATTCGACACAAGGGGAGCCAAAAAATATTTGCAAGTATTAGCAGTTGATTTGTCAATTCAACCACACCTGGAGACTAAATATCTGCAGCAGAGTGATCAGTAGCACAGTAGTGTGGTAGTTTGATAGCAATAGCAATAATAGTAACAGTGACAGTAGCAGCAATAGTTTTGTAGCAATTGTGACAGTAGTAGCAACAGTAGTAACTTAGCAAAGAACAATATGTGAAAAGCTCGTAGGCATTGGATCGGTGATTATGTTGGATAACATTCATCATGTAACAGTCATAACCTAGGGCGACATAGAACTAGCTCCAATTCAACAATGTAATGTAGGCATGTATTTCGTATATAGTCATATGTGCTTGCGATAAGAACTTTCATGACATCTTTTGTCCTACCCTCCCGTGGCAGCGGGGTCCATAAGGAAACTAAGGGATATTAAGGCCTCCTTTTAATAGAGAACCGGAACAAAGCATTAACACATAGTGAATACATGAACTCCTCAAACTACGGTAATCACCAGAAAGAATCCCAATTATTGTCACCTTGGGGTATGCGGATCATAACACATAGCAGGTGCGTATAACTTGCAAGATCAGATCAAGAACACATATATATTCATGAAAACATAAAGGGTTCAGATCTGAAATCATGGTACTCGGGCCCTAGTGACAAGCATTAAGCATAGCAAAGTCATAGCAACATCAATCTCAGAACATAGTGGACACTAGGGATCAAGCCCTAACAAAACTAACTTGATTACATGATAAATCTCAACCAACCCATCACCGTCCAGCAAGCCTACGAAGGAATTACTCACTCCCGGTGGTGAGCATCATGAAATTGGTGATGTAGGATGGTTGATGATGACGATGACGGAAGACCCCCTCTCCGGAGCCCCGAACGGACTCCAGATCTGGCCTCCCGATGAAGAACAGGAGGTGGCGGCGGCTCCGTATCGTAAAACGCGATGAAACTTCCTCTCTTATTTTTTTTTCTGGAATTGTGAATTTATAGGCTTGAGATTAGGGTTAGCGGAGCCACGTGGGCCCCACAAGCCACCAGGGCGCGCCCGGGGGAGGGGGTGGCGCGCCCTGGTGCCTCGTGGGCAGCAGGCGGCCCCCCTCCAGTGGATCTTGGCTCCAGTATTTTTTATTTATTCCATAAAAAATCTCCAAAAAGTTTCGTCCAATTCCAGGAACTTTTATTTCTGCACAAAAAACAATACCATTGTAGTTCTGCTAAAAACATCGTCAGTCCGGGTTAGTTTCATTCAAATCATGTAAATTAGAGTCCAAAACAAGAGCAAAAGTGTTTGGAAAAGTAGATACGACGGAGATGTATCAACTCCCCCAAGCTTAACTCAGTGCTTGTCCTCAGGCAATTCAGTTGACAAACTGAAAGTGATAAAGAATAACTTTTACGAACTGTTTTGTTCTTGTATCTATATATATGCTTAAATAATACCCAGGTTTTCAGCAAAGATTATAACTAACCATGCAAATGATAACTCTTAGAAATTATATTCACTCATATCAATGGCATAATCAACTAACAAGCAATAATAAAATATCTCAAATGCCAGGACTTTGTCAAAACAATCATGATATAATATGACAACATGGTATCTCGCTAGCCCTTTCTGAGACCGCAAAACATAAATGCAGAGCACCTCCAAAGTTCAAGCAGCAACCAAACATTGTAATTTATGGTAGAAGAGATCCAGTCATGATTCACACAACATTAACTATACACAATGCATGAGAATGACAACAGTACTCTCAGGACTGGTGCTTGTTTGAGAAGGTGGTGACTCAACAACAATAAAAATAAAATAACATAAAAGTAAATAGATGGGCCCTTCGCAGAGGGAAGCAGGGATTTGCAGATGTGCCAGAGCTCAAAGATTAAATTAGAGATAAATATAATTTTGGGAGGTATGCCTTTCCTGTCAACGTCACGACCGAGAGTTTTCAATATCTTCCATGCTAAACAAATTAGCAGCGGTTCCCAAGCGGTAAAGTAAAGTTTACTCCCCCTCCACCAACAATCACAAGCCATGGCTAGCCGAATCCTCGGGTGCCCTCCATACCAACAACTTTCCGGGGGAGTTTGTTTTATTATTTTGCAATTTTAATCATGGGACTGGGCATCCCGATTACCAGCCCCTCTCGTGCAAGGACAAGTGAATAAACACTCATCATGAGAATAACTCGCTTAGCATGGAAGATATTGACCACCCCCTGTCGCTCCATGAGCGGTACGGGCACACAAAATAGATGTTCATTTGAATATTTAGAGGTGGCACATGCAAATTTACTTAGAACGGCAGGGTAATACCGCATATAGGTCGATATAGTGGACTCATCTAGAATAACTTTGGTTTAAGGGTTTTGATGCACAAGCAGTATTCCCGCTTAGTACAGGCGAAGGCTAGCAAATAGGTTAAGAAGCGACCAGCTAGAGAGCGAAAACGGTCATAATCATGCATTATGAATAATCAACATTGAATACTAGCATGAGTAGGATATAAGCACCATGAACATAAATATCATGGAGGCTATGTTGGTTTTGAATCAACTACATGCGTGAACATGTGCCAAGTCGAGCCACTTGAAACATTCAGAAGGATACCATATCATCATACTACATCACAATCATTTTAATGCAAGTTGACACCCAAGATAAATCATTATCCACTCCTAGCTACTTAAGCATGGCATGAGCAACTATAATCTCTAATTGTCATCATAAACATGTTTAATCATAATATGCTGAATCATGGCTACTGAGTTAAACATATTTACAAAAACAAAAACAAGTTGAGTTCATACCCGCTTTTCATTGCCACAGTCACTTCATCAAATTATCGTCATTATTGCCTTTCACTTGCATGATCGAATGATGTGAAAATAATAATAGTGCAAGAGTGCCATGGACCAAGCTGGAATCTGCAAACATTTTATTCAAAGGAGAAGACAAGGTAATATGGTCTCTTTGTTAGATCAACAATAATGCATACGAGAGCCACTCAACATTTTCATCGTGGTCTTTTCCTTACAATGACTCAACAAAAGAAAAGAATTTCAGAGAAACACACTGAAATATTTTTTGGAGTTTTTAATTTTTTTCTTGAAGGAAGCAATTTAAGGAAGACAAAACAAAAACAAGAAAAACCTATTTACACGGGAAAGCTCCCAAAAAGCAAAAGAAGAAACGAGAAATCTTTTTGGGTTTTCTTTTAATACTACAACTAATTAAACTAGAAAGAAAAAACCAAAAAGAAGCGAGAAATGTTTTTGGATTTTCTCAAAGTTTTTCAAACACACAAGAAGAAAGCGAGAAAATAAAACTAACATGGATTATACAATGGAAGAGGATGAACACCGACAATTGGAACGAAATGTGTGATCATGAATGTAATGTCGGTGAGAAATACATACTCCCCCAAGCTTAGGCTTTTGGCCTAGCTTGGTCTACGGCCATCCGTAGTAGCCATCCGGTCCCATATGAAAGTGCTGAGGTGGCAGCACCCTAGCGTCCCAATCCTGGGCCTCATCCTCTGCCGCTGCCAATGCGTTCCGGTAAGCAACGATGTCCGGTGGCATAATAGTATATCCGTTCCTGGCATGAGAATCAAACAAAGCAGGTGCAGGCAATGGAATAATATCACGAGTATCCTCACTAAAAACCAAGTTATAACGAATGTGGTGAGGAGGCTCAGGAGCATCAAGAAAGTGGTGATCCCGCATAGACTGGTGATCTAAGTAAACTCTGGGCAACAAGTAATCATGTGGGCGTATGTTAACATTAAAACGTCTCGCTAAGCGAGTAGCATAAATGCCACCATGAATTTTACCCTTAGTCCTATTGGTGTGCAGGCGGCGTGCAATGATAGCTCCCAGGTTATAAGTATTGTCATTATGCAGTGCGTGGTGTAAAATGGCAAAGTCAGGTGCACATAGCGCACCACCTTGCTCTCTAGCAGCAGGCATTTCCCTATGAATAAAGCAAAGTAATGAACAGCGGGAAATTGCAAGCTAGTGGCCCGGGCTTTCAACACGCCCCTTTCCTCTCCCACAGTTAAAGTGTGGAGGAAGCCCTCAAACTCCACCGGTCGAGGCTCTCTTATTTCCCCCATCAAATGGGATCAAACATATCTCACGAAATTCAGCAAGCGGTATCTGATGATGTTCAGCATATAAGTCAAAGCGCACCGCAGGGGGTTCGAGCCTACTCAGGAAATGAAGTTTTGCACAAAGGAATTCGTAAGGATGTTGTGCTGGTCACACTCATCTGCGAGGAAGTCGGTCAATCCGGAATTAGCAACAAATTGCACGAACTCTTGGTAGAATCCGGCTTCGTTCATGAAGGCATTGTGCGGCCATTCGCACGGTCGGACCTCCGTCCTACGCGAAATGTTGAGGTCGCTGTCCGATGAGTCCCCAACGACTCCCTTGGCGTTCCGCTTCGAGGAACTCCTCCGGAAGAAATTCATTTTCTCTACGAACAATTTTCTGAAATTTTTGGGGCACAAAATAATATCAATAAAACTTCACAAGATTGGTAGCAACTACTCATACAAGTGCCTAGAGGCCATATCAAGCATTCAAACTACTTAGGACTTCAAAGAATTCAACACGCAAGCTCATTTTCAGTAGCACCAAGAGCAGCTAATTATGCAAGATATAATCCACTAGAGCAAAAACTAATTGGAACAATGGAGGAGTCACATACCAAGTAGCAATCTCCCAAAACAGTTTCGGAAACGGAGCTCCGAGCAAAGAGATCAAAAATCTCAGGTTTGGGAGCTATAACACGAGAGAGAGAGAGAGAGCTACCAGGAATTTTTCCTAGAGGTAAGAGATGAAGTGGGCTAAAGGAATAAGTGAGGGGGGTCCCTGTGGGGCCCACAAGCCACCAGGGCGCGCCCGGGGGGGTGGCGCGCCCTGGTGCCTCGTGGGCACCTGGGGCATCCCCCTGGTATGTTTCCAGTGCCAAAAATTCTTAAATATTCTATAAAAATTCATGTAAAAATTTTAGATCATTTTTGGGCACTTTTTTATTGCACGGATAATTTAGAAAACAAGACAATCATGGCATTTTATTGCATTTAACTAAAAATAACAGAAAACAAAAAGTGGGTACAGAAGGTTGTGCTTACTAAATTCATCGACCTCATGCCTCTCAAAAAGAATCCATTAATAAGGTTGATCAAGTCTTATTAACAAACCATTTCCGAGTAACATGAAACCGAAGAACCTTCGTAAAACACTAGGTTACCTCAACGGGGATGTGTACCTCACCAATAATAAGAGTTTCATAGTTCTGTTTGACAGTAGGGAGAGGGAGTTGAAAACTTCCAATAGTAATTATCAGAGTCTTTTCAATAACATGAATACCGTTTACTTGAAATTGTTTGTTCGTAAAGTGCACCGTATGTTCATTACCATTGATATGAAAAGTGACCTTGCTTTTGTTGCAATCAATGACAGCCCCTACAGTATTCAAAAAGGGTCTACCAAGGATAATCAACATGTTGTCGTCCTCAGGCATATCAAGTATAACAAAGTCTGTTAGGATAGTAACATTTGCAACTACAACGGGCACATCCTCACAAACACCGATAGGAATGGCAGTTGATTTGTCAGCCACTTGCAATAATATTTTAGTGGGAATGAGTTTATTCAAATCAAGTTTTTTATATAAAGAGAAGGGCATAACACTAACACCGGCTCCTAAATCACACAAAGCAGTTTTGACATAATTTCTTTTAATGGAGCATGGTATAGTTGGTATTCCTGGATCTCCTAGTTTCTTAGGTACTCCGTCCTTAAAAGACTAATTTGCAAGCATGGTAGAAATTTCAGCTTCAGGTATTTTCCTCTTATTAGTGACAATATCTTTCATGTATTTAGCATATGGGGCCATCTTTAAAATATCAGTCAAACGAGTACGCAAAAAGACTGGCCTAAGCATTTCAGCAAAGTGTTCAAATTCTTCCTCATCCTTATTCTTAGATGGTTTAGGAGGAAAGGGCATGGGTTTTTGAACCCATGGTTCTCTTTCTTTACCATGTTTTCTAGCAATGAAGTCTCTTTTATCATAACGTTTGTTTTTAAAAGGTGAGTTATCATGATCAACAGCAGGTTCTATGTCAACATCATTATTAGGTTCTTTATCATTATCTGGTTGAGCATCCACATGAGCATCATCATTATCATTATCATTAGGTGAATGTTCATTACCAGATTGTGTTTCAGCATCGGAAATAGAAACATCATTATTATCCTCAGAGGGTTTTTCTACCTCAGGTTCACTAGAAGTGTGCAAAGTCCTATCATTTTTCTTTTTCTTTTTCTTTTTAGATGGACTAGGTGCATCAACATTAATTCTTTGAGAGTCTTGTTCAATTCTTTTAGGGTGACCTTCAGGATAGAGTGGCTCCTGAGTCATTCTACCTCCTCTAGTCATTACTCTAACAGCATGATCATTCATATTGTTATTCATTTCATTGAGCTATTCACTTTGAGATTTAGCAACTTGTTCTAACTGGGTTTGAACGATAGATGCATGTTTACCTACACCTTTGACATCATTAGCAATTCTAAACAACGAGTCACTCAAGCGATCAATCATGTAGGCATTTCGTTTCAATTGTTTCATAACATTCGCATTGAAGTGATCTTGCTTAATAATATAATTGTCAAATTCATACAAGCATTGACTAGGAGGTTTGTTATAAGGAATATCACCTTCATCAAACTTTATAAGGGAATTTACCTCTATCACCTGTGTTGGTGGGTCAAGACCATATATTTCTTCAATAGGTGGTAAATTCTTAACATTTTCAGCTTTAATACCTTTTTCCTTCATACATTTCTTTGCTTCTTGCATATCTTCAGGACTGAGAAATAAAATACCCCTCTTCTTCGTAGTGGGTTTAAGCGGTGGTTCAGGAAGTGTCCAATCATTATCATTCTTCAATATATTATTTAATAGTTCCTAAGCTTGTTCAATAGTCCGTTCCCTGAAAACACAACCAGCACAACTATCTAGGTAGCCCCTAGAAGCATCAGTTAGTCCATTATAGAAGATGTCAAGTATTTCATTTTTCTTAAGAGGATGATCAAGCAAAGCATTAAGTAATTGGAGAAGCCTCCCCCAAGCTTGAGGGAGATTCTCTTCTTCAATTTGCACAAAGTTAAATATTTCCTGTAAGGCAGCTTGTTTCTTATGAGCAGGAAAATATTTTTCAGAGAAGTAATAAATCATATCCTGGGGACTACGCACACAACCAGGAGCAAGAGTATTATACCATATCTTAGCATCACCCTTTAATGAGAAAGGAAATAACTTAAGAATATAGTAATAGCGAATTTTTACCTCATGAGCGAATAGGGTGGCTATATCATTTAATTTAGTAAGATGTGCCACAACAGTTTCAGTTTCATAGCCATGGAAAGGATCAGATTCAACCAAAGTAATTAACTTAGGATCAACAGAGAATTCATAATCCTTGTCGGTAACAAATATGGGAGAGGTAGCAAACTTAGGACCATATTTCATTCTCTCTGTCGTGGTTTTATCACGGCAGATGTCCTCGTGAAAAGGACTTAGTGGTGAGGCCATCGCAACTAGGTGGTAGCTTGAACGGGGTTGGTCGGAATCGAGAGACGCGAGTTTTACCCAGGTTCGGCCCCTCACGATGGAGGTAAAAGCCTACATCCTGCTTGATTGCTATTGATGATGATCATCTCGATTACAAGGGTGCTCTTTCGCTACCTCTATCTCGAGAGCTACTAGTTTGTCTGTCTCTCCCAACTTGTCCCTCTTGGGGTGCCTTGCCCCTCCTTATATAAGTTGAAGGGGCCGGCTTACATCTAGAGTCCTAGAAGGACTACAACTAGTCTATTTTCTATTACAAGTCGGATCCTAGTCCGGGTCTTTTCTTTCGAACTGATCTACCTAGGCCGGGTCTTCTCTCCGGGCCGGGTCTTCTCTCCGAGCCGGGTCTACCCAGGCCGGGTCTTGCTTCTCTTACCAGGTTCCTTCCAGGGTCCATCCCATAGAGGGCCGGCCCATTTAATGCCATGCGTGACCCGGTTATGGGCCCTTTGGTCCTGCCGGGTTATGCCTTGGGATGCCAGGTCTAGCCGCGGGTAATTCCTCCGATATTAGCCCCCAGGTTAGATTGAATTTATTCATGCTAAGCTCCTGAAATAAGAATAATTAATATGTTAAAGGACTGGCTTACTCAAATGGCCTGATTTATTCAATGAACCAGCTCCTGGAAAAATCTGGTTTTCTTTGTCATATCAACATTCTGGCTTCGCAATCAACTTGCTGACACTGGGTCTCACAGAAAAATATTGAGAAAAATAACCCATCTGACGTTGAGTCGGTTTCCAGTGCTTCGTCTTGATAGAAATATTGGGAAATAAGAAATCCATCTGATGTTGAGCCGGCTTTCAATGCTTCTTGGCCTTCTATGAATAACTTAGAGATGAACTTTGCAAGCCTCCACCAAGAAAATGAGACCCGGCTCGCTCAAAATTGACAGCTTGAAGTTATTCTACTGTTTTTATCTTCATATTACCTGTAGCCCCCAAGCTCCGAGTTTATCAGTTCATGATGACTTGGTGCTTTGCATAAAAATAATATCTTAACTGTGTAGCCCCCAAGTGCCGGGTCGCATGCCTGCAGTGACTCGGGACTTTTAGAAAATTTGTAGATCTTGAACTAAGTAGTGTAGTCCCCAAGTGCCGGGTCGTATGCCTGCAGCGACTAGGGACTTACATGTACTTCTCCTTTGAAAAGAATAACATCATATGATGTAGTCCCCAAGGTCTGGGTCACTATTGATATAGTCGATTGGAGCTTGTGTTTTTGAACTTTTGAATTTTGACAGGAGCAATTAGTAGCCCCCAAGGGCCGGCTCATCATTATTTGATGGGCCGGGTCTTCAATGAAACCAGTACAAATGACCATGCATTAGCCCCCAAGTGCCATGTCAGCAACCTGTGGTGACTTGGGACTTCCAATAAAGTATGTAAACATCTTATGTAGGATATGTTGAATCCAGCCGAGTCGCAAATTGCCGACTTGAGGAAAGAAGTGAGCTCGGAAAAGAAACTCCGAGAGGAGAACAAACCAACATCAACCCGGAAGATCCAACTGCCGGGTCTCAACCATCAACCACTCCGCAAGTTTTGAATTTGCTTTGAAAAACTTGATAGAAAATAGCCCAGTCATGGCTTGTAATAGCTTTTGAGCTGAAACCCCATAGTCTGCTAGTTCCATCAAGCACTTAGTATTTTGCCTGTGAACTAATGATGCTTTTGCAGTGAAAGAAATCATTGGCCATGACTGCAGTGCAACCCAGCAATTTATGCTCTGTATTTGACTTCACAAGCTTGCTTTGATTGGAATAAAAAACAATAAACCCTGGTGGTCATGCAACCCGGCAATTCATGTTGCCGTTGTATTAAAATCATAATTGATGAGACCCGGCCTTTCTGAAAGAAGGCCGATTTCTGCAAAAAAGATGCAATATGTACAAATAATTGTAATATAAATGCAAAGTACGATATAACAGGATAATTATAGTAATGCAAACTGTAAAATAAAAAGCCAGCTTTCGAGGCATGACATAAAGACCGGCTTTCGAGGCTCGAGTCTGATTTGCTTCGATGAAGCAGGCTTTTTGGCCTCTTTTGGTTTGTCCTAGCTCTATGAAAGCCGGCTCTCACGTGACTTAACCAGTGTTTTAACTTTGATGAGTTTAGGGTCACCTCTGTGATTGACTCATCAGGCATTCACCGGGTCACCTTTTTGGAGTAGCATCTTGCTAACAGGCAGGTATAACCAAGAATAATATTTGGCGTATGCCGGGTCAAGAGGGTGAGAAGCTAAACTCGGTGAGTTGGAAGCCCCCAAGTGACCATATGATCATGGAAAAGCTCAGCATAGGATATACAGGAGACAATGCCACTACTGCAAAACATCTGGGGTCCAGATAAGCCGGCTTTATTCCATTGATCATTATTGAGCAGGATACCCATGTTTAGACTGTGCATCATGGCAACTAGTCTTCTTTGGTAACCTTACTTTTTGTCAATATGGCAGGGTACCCATGTTTGAATTGCGCATCGTGGAAGCTAGTTCTCTTTGGCAACCTTTATTTTTTCGCCAATAAGGCAGGATACCTATGTTTGAACTGCGCATCATGGCAGCTAGTCCTCTTTGGCAACCTTTATTTTTTCGCCAACAAGGCAGCAGCCCCCGGGACAGGGTTGTCTTCCTTACAACGACCCGGGGTTCTTGTATTTATTGAAACCGGCCAAGTCTATCGAGTCATGTCTGTGTAGCCCCCGAGTCATAAGTCAACCCGAGGAGTCGGCGTTGAGATTCTTCATACTTGGCTGTGGCATAAGCCGGCGTAGAGTTGACAGTTGAAAGATGGAATTTATTGAAGCCGGAGGCGATGTGTGATACGTCTCCAACGTATCTATAATTTTTGATTGTTCCATGCTATTATATTATCAATCTTGGATGTTTTTATA
This sequence comes from Elymus sibiricus, assembly GCA_039707655.1. NCBI lineage: Eukaryota > Viridiplantae > Streptophyta > Magnoliopsida > Poales > Poaceae > Elymus > Elymus sibiricus. The sequence goes on along the minus strand of CM077666.1, from coordinate 339,293,632 downwards.
TACATTTACAGTAATTATATATCATTTTTGGAGACTAACCTATTAACTTAGTGCCCAGTGCCAGTTGTTGTTTTCTGCCATATTGTTGTTTTACAGAAAATCAATACCAAACGAAGTCCAAATGCCACAAAACTTTTTGGAGATTTTTTTCTGGACAAGATAAACACAAGAAGCTTCGGGAGAAGACCAGACGCCAGAGGAGGTGGCCACGGCCCACCCCAGCTCCGTTTGACCTAATTCCACCAATATAAATTCAGGAAAAAACAGAAACCCTCAGGGGAGTCCACGAAATAATTTTTCCGCCGCCGCAAGTTTCTGTTCCAGAGAGATCCCATCTAGAGGCCTTCTCCAGTACTCCGCCGGAGGGGGAATCGATCACGGAGGGGATCTACATCAACCTTGTTGCCCTTCCGATGATGCGTGAGTAGTTTACCACAGACCTTCGGGTCCATAGTTAGTAGCTAGATGGCTTCTTCTCTCTTTTTGATCTTCAATACAATGTTCTCCTCGATGTTCTTGGAGTTCTATCCAATGTAATCACTTTTTGCGGTGTGTTTGTTGGGATCCGATGAATTGTGAGTTTATGATCAGATTATCCATGAATATTATTTGAGTCTTTGCTGCACTCTTTTATGCATGATTATTATAGCTTCGTATTTCTTCTCCGATCTATTGATTTGGTTTGGCTAACTAGATTGATTTATCTTGCCATGGGAAGAGGTGCTTTGTAATGGGTTCGATCTTGCGGTGCTCAATCCCAGTGACAGAAAGGGACATGACACGTATGTATTGTTGATAGTAAGGGTAAAAATATGGGGTTTATTCATACGTGAGTTTATCTTGTCTACATCATGTCATCGTTCTTAAGGCGTTACTCCGTTCTTTTATGGACTTAATACACTAGATGCATGCTGGATAGCGGTCGATGTGTGGAGTAATAGTAGTAGATGCAGGCAGGAGTTGGTCTACTTGTATCGGACATGATGCCTATATACATGATCATTACCTTGGATATCGTCATGATTATTTGCTTTTCTATCAATTGCCCAACAGTAATTTGTCTACCCACCGTATGCTATTTTCTCGAGAGAAGCCTCTAGTGAAAACTATGGCCCCGGGTCTATCTAAATCATATTACTAAAACCCTAAAAATATTCCTGCCATTTTCTTTTATTTATTTTATTTTTGTTTCAATCTATCTATCTATCACATACAATTTAATCTTGCAATTGACCGCCGAGGGATTGACAACCCCTCGTTTGCGTTGGGTGCAAGGATTTGTTGTTTGTGTGCAGGTGCTGCTAACAAGGTGTTGCGTGATTCTCCTACTGGTTCGATAACCTTGGTTTCATAACTGAGGGAAATACTTATCTCTACCCACCGTATGCTATTTTCTCGAGAGAAGCCTCTAGTGAAAACTATGGCCCCGGGTCTATCTAAATCATATTACTAAAACCCTAAAAATATTCCTGCCATTTTCTTTTATTTATTTTATTTTTTATTTTTGTTTCAATCTATCTATCTATCACATACAATTTAATCTTGCAATTGACCGCCGAGGGATTGACAACCCCTCGTTTGCGTTGGGTGCAAGGATTTGTTGTCTGTGTGCAGGTGCTGCTAACAAGGTGTTGCATGATTCTCCTACTGGTTCGATAACCTTGGTTTCATAACTGAGGGAAATACTTATCTCTACTGTGCTGCATCATCCCTTCCTCTTCGGGAATAATACCAACGCAAGCTACAAGTAGCAGGAAGAATTTCTGGCGCCGTTGCCGGGGAGACATCATCAACATCTATCAAGTACCTTCGCATATACTCTCATATCCTTGCATTTATTTTATTTGCCTCTCGTTTTCATCTCCCCCACTTCTAAAAAGTTTTTACAAAAATACAAAAATATTTTCCGTTTGCCTTTTTCTTGTTTGCTTGCTTGCTTTTATTGCCATGTCAACACACAAGAACAGAAAGTAAAACAAAAATTTGAGATCACTATGGATCCTCACCCACTTGCTAATGTTTTCAAAAGATCCAATTATAATGAACCAATTGCTAGTGATTTGAGTGCACTTGATTATCTCTATGAAGTTTTGCTTGAAAATCATGAACCGGGAAATTGTGATGAAGTGTTGAAAGAAGAAATTTATAAAGTGATTCATGATAGCTCCTTCAATGAAAAGCATGATTGCAATAATGTTATTATAAATTCTATTAATGTCAATTGTGCTAATAATATGCAAAACTATGAGCTTGGGGATGATAATTTTGTTATATCCACTACTTATTGCAATGATCATGATTGGGGTGATAATGCTTCTTATGATCTTGAAAATTTATTTAAGCCTCATGATGAATATGCTATTGATAATAATGTTTGCAATAATATTGAAAGTGGGTTTGGAAGAGTGTCAACTCTACGTAAAAATAATCCCACATATTTGGAGAGTCTTCAATCTTATGAAATTTTTGATAAAAGTGGGTTTGGAGAGGTCATGACTTTAGTTGATGTTAATCCCACTATTTTGGAAGACTATAAGAATTTTATGCATGTGGATCATGGAGAGAAAATTTTATATGATAGTTATATTGTTGAATTTGATTATGATCCTACATGTGATTATTATGAGAGAGGAAAATATGGTTGTAGAAATTTTCATGTTACTAAATTACCTCTCGTTATGTTGAGATTGTCAATGTTTTATTCCTCTCCTTTGCATATGCTAGATATTTCTCGTCTTGATAATTTGTTTACATATAAAATGCATATGCATAGGAAGTATGTTAGACTTAAATGTGTTTGTCACATGTATTATGATGCTCTCTTTGTGCTTCAATTCTTATCTTTCATGTGAGCATCATTGAAATCTTAAAGCCTATCTTAATGGCTATAAAGAAAGAGCTTGTTGGGAGGCAACCCAATGAATAAAATAAATGTTTTCTTTTTTGTTTCTATTATTGTGTGGTTTCTCATTTATGCTACTGTTATGATTGTGTTTTTGTGTTTTTAATTAGTGTTTGTGCCAAGTAAAGCCTTTAGGATGATTTGGAAGATAGTATAATTGATGCTGTTTGGAAAACAGAAAGTTTTGCGTCCAGTGCTGGAATTTTGGTTCTGTATTGGAGCGTCAAAAAAATCTGCAATTTTTACACAGTATTGGTATATGAATTGCCCACGTTTTCCTAATTTTTCAGAATTTTTGGAGTTACAGAAGTATAGCTTTAAAATAGATTGCTACAGACTGTTATGTTTTTGATGCACTACTTGCTTGTTTTGATGAAACTATGGATTGTATCGGGGGGTATAAGCCATGGAGAAGTTAGAATACAGTAGGTATAATGCAAAAATAAAATATGAATGGGTTTGTAACAGTACTTAATGTGGTGATTTATTTTGTTATACTAACGGATCTCACGAAGGTTTTGTTGAGTTTTGTGTGATTGAAGTTTTCAAGTTTTGGGTGAGATCACGATGGATGAAGGAATAAGGAGTGGCAAGAGCCTAAGCTTGGGGATGCCCGAGGCACCCCAAGGTAATATTCAAGGAAGACTCAAGTGTCTAAGCTTGGGGATGCCCCGGAAGGCATCCCCTCTTTCTTCTACCAACCATCGGTAATTTTACTTGGAGCTATATTTTTATTCGTCACAGGATATGTGTTTTGCTTGGAGCGTCTTGTATTATATGAGTCTTTGCTTTGTTTGCTTTTTAGTTTGTCACAATCATCTTTGCTGAACACACCTATTTTGAGGGAGCCACACGTTCATCATCATTTGATAGAATACTCTATGTGCTCCACTTAAATTTTTTGAGCTAGGCAGTTGCTCTAGTGCTTCACTTAAATCTTTTTGAGCACGGTGGTGGCTAAATTTTGAAGAAATGAATTCTCATGCTTCACCTATATTATTTTGAGAATTGATAATATTGAAATTTTGAAGAAATATTTGCACTCTCATACTTCACTTAAATCTTTTTGAGAGTTGATGATAGTAACGGTAATTTGCACAAGATATGAATTTGGTCCCAAAGTGATGAATATTCAAGAGGGATATAATAAAAACTTTCATATAGATCATTGGATATGATAAGTGTGATTCCTTGCAATAGTTTTGCGATATGGAAATGATAATATGTGAGTCATGTTAGTGAGTAATTGTGATTTATTAAGAATATTAGTGTTAAGGTTTGTGATTCCCTATGCATGCACATTAAGTCAATAGTTATGCAAAGAAATTATATCCTACTTATGGTGCATTATTCGGTGTTAGTTATGTTCAATGCATGTTTTTGGCCGTTTTTGTTTTTTGGTTGGTTGCTTCTCAATCTATTTGCTAGCCTTCATTTGTACTAAGCGGAAATACTGCTTGTGCATCCAAAATCCTTAAACCCAAGTTGTGCCAAATGAGTCCACTATATCAACCTATATGCGGTATTTCAATGTGGTTCCAAGTAAATTTGCGTGTGCCAACTCTAATTTTCAAAATAATTTTTCCGTTTTTTGTGCCCGTACCGCTCATGAAGCGGCAGGGGTGGCCATTATTTTCCATGCTAGGTGTGTTATTCTCATGATGAGTGTTTATTCACTTGTCATTGCATGAGAAAATGGTTGGTAATAGGGATGCCCAGTCCCACAATGAAATCAAAAATTAATAACAACAAAATTCCTTGGAAAGTGTTGGTTTGGAGGGCACCCGTGGATACGGCTAGCCATGGATTGTGAAAGAAATGGTGGAAAGGAAATAAACTTTACTTTCTGTTTGGGAACCGCCTATGATGTGTCTAGCATGGAAAATATTGGGAATTCTCAGTCGTTTTCATTGACAGGAAAAGCATGCCTCTCAAAATATTTTTATCTCTTTAATTTAAGCTTTGAGCTCTGGCACATTTGACAAATCTCTGCTTCCCTCTGCGAAGGGCCTATCTATTTACTTTATGCAATTTTTATTTTTACTTTGAGTCTCCATCTTCTCTTATAAAGCACCAACTAGAGAGCACTATTGTCATACTTGTGCATTGTGTGTAGCTAATATTCGAGTGTGTTTCATGAATGGATCAATGATTGAGCATAATGGGCTAGGGATAACTTTCTTTAGCGTTGATATTTTGAAAGACATGGTTGCTTGTTAGCATGCTTGAGTATTTATATCTTCATGTCAAATTATAAACTATTGCTTTGAATCATTCAAGTCCAATGTCCATGCTATAAAAGAAAAGAATATATGATGAATATGATAGGCCGCATTCCACATCAAAAATTCTGTTTTTATCATTTACCTACTCGAGGACGAGCAGGAATTAAGCTTGGGGATGCTGATACGTCTCGAACGTATCTATAATTTTTGATTGTTCCATGCTGTTATATTATCAACCTTGGATGTTTTTATATACATTTACAGCAATTATATATCATTTTTGGAGACTAACCTATTAACTTAGTGCCCAGTGCCAGTTGCTGTTTTCTGCCCTGTTTTTGTTTTACAGAAAATCAATACCAAACGAAGACCAAATGCCAAGAAACTTTTTGGAGATTTTTTTCTGGACAAGATAAACACTAGAAGCTTCGGGAGAAGACCAGACGCCAAAGGAGGTGGCCACGAGCCACCAGGGCGCACCTGGGGGGGCAGGCGCGCCCTGGTGCCTCGTGGGCCCACCCCAGCTCCGTTTGACCTAATTCCACAACTATAAATTCAGGAAAAATCAGAAACCCTCAGGGGAGTCCACGTTATACTTTTTCCGCCACCGCAAGTTTCTGTTCCAGAGAGATCCCATCTGGAGGCCTTCTCCGGTACTCCGCCGGAGGGGGAATCGATCACGGAGGGGCTCTACATCAACCTTGCTGCCCTTCTGATGATGCGTGAGTAGTTTACCACAGACCTTCGGGTCCATAGTTAGTAGCTAGATGGTTTCTTCTCTCTTTTTGATCTTTAATACAATGTTCTCCTCGATGTTCTTGGAGTTCTATCTGATGTAATCACTTTTTGCGGTGTGTTTGTTGGGATCCGATGAATTGTGAGTTTATGATCAGATTATCCATGAATATTATTTGAGTCTTTGCTGCACTCTTTTATGCATGATTATTATAGCTTCGTATTTCTTCTCCGATCTATTGATTTGGTTTGGCTAACTAGATTGATTTATCTTGCCATGGGAAGAGGTGCTTTGTAATGGGTTCGATCTTGCGGTGCTCAATCCCAGTGACAGAAAGGGACATGACACGTATGTATCATTGCTATTAAGGGTAAAAAGATGGGGTTTATTCATACGTGAGTTTATCTTGTCTACATCATGTCATCGTTCTTAAGGCGTTACTCCGTTCTTTTATGGACTTAATACACTAGATGCATGCTAGATAGCGGTCGATGTGTGGAGTAATAGTAGTAGATGCAGGCAGGAGTCGGTCTACTTGTCTCGGACGTGATGCCTATATACATGATCATTGCCTTGGATATCATCATGATTATTTGCTTTTCTATCAATTGCCCAACAGTAATTTGTCTACCCACCGTATGCTATTTTCTCTAGAGAAGCCTCTAGTGAAAACTATGGCCCCCGGGTCTATCTAAATCATATTACTAAAACCCTAAAAATATTGCTGCCATTTTCTTTTATTATTTTATTTTATATTTTTGTTTCAATCTATCTATCTATCACATACAATTTAATCTTGCAATTGACCGCCGAGGGATTGACAACCCCTCGTTTGCGTTGGGTGCAAGGATTTGTTGTTTGTGTGCAGGTGCTGCTAACGAGGTGTTGCGTGATTCTCCTACTGGTTCGATAACCTTGGTTTCATAACTGAGAGAAATACTTATCTCTACTGTGTTGCATCATCCCTTCCTCTTCGGGGATAATACCAACGCAAGCTACAAGTAGCAATGTGGCGAGTTGATGATCTTTGCGATGCTCGTCATATGTCCTCCCATCCTTGATATTCTCTATTGGTCTGGCTCTACTGGCTCCTCCAGGGCTATTTTCATTTCTGTTTCTTCGCTGCCAGCTTTGAATTGCCGGCTCTATTGTGGTCGGCTCTCTTTGCTCTTTCGGGGACATTTCCTCCATGGCCGACTCTCCTGTTTCCTTGATGTGCTGAAGCAGACCGGACCGTGGGGATGGCAGGCCAATGCGCCTATTCATTGGGTAACCCAGCGCGGGTGGATGCTGGCGCGGGCTCTGGCGATGTCGCACAAGACCTGATAATATATATTTTGCTTCAGCGTTGTTGGAGTAGACCAGGCCGCAGGGACAGCAGCCTGCGTGCGTCCGTTGGGCAGCTCGTACGGGCGGGCGCGGACCCGGCGTGTTGATGTAAACCGGACTACAGGGGTGGCGGTCTGCGCGCGTCTGTTGGGCAGCTCGTAAGGGCGGGCGCGGACCCGACGTGTTGATGTAGACCGGACTGCAGGGGCGGCGGCCTGCGCGCGTCCGTTGGGCAGCTCGTAAGGGCGGGCGCGGACCTGGCGTGTTGATGTAGACCGAGCCGCAGGGGCGGCGGCTTGCGCGCATGTTTTTCGTCAGGCGGTGCGGCTTGCGCAAACGCCGGTGCGGATGTTGCTGGCGCGTGCTCCGTATCTGATGTATTTGGATGATAGATGATTTTTTGGATTCACCTCGTCTTGTCCCTCATGAACAGTGAACCATTGTCCTGCGTATAAAAATACTAAAGGCAGAATAACTATTCTTGGAGGAATTAAAATGTACTTATAAAATAAATAGGGCAGATAACACCTGATGATTTTGTGCTCTGCACTGGAGGCAATTGTAGACAAAAACTGATCCGGCATCATTAGGAAAAGCCAGTAGCTTTTTTAGTAATCCTCGGGGTCCGCGCAACAACGTAGTTGATTTTTGGTTGATCTCACGGGTAGTTGATTTCGTCTCCACGTGATCTTTTTTATTATTATTATGAGGAACACAACGGCTGGAGTAGTAGTTGATTCTTCCACCACGTTTTCTCCCTCTTCCTTTTTTTTCTTGATGATCATGCGTGGGCTGCTTGCCGCTGGTCTTCAGCACGCATGCGCAACTCGCTGGTGGCCACAGGCTTCGGCCTTGGGACCTTTTTTTTTGTTTGCAGTACGTGGAGGTGAAATTCCATGGGTGATGCTCCACGTGAACCACACAGTACTAGTGCTTTGATTTGACCGGGGTAGTACTAGTAGTATTCCTCCAGAGCTGCCTTCTCCATTACGCGCATCCTGTCCCGATCTGAATTTTTTTTAGCGCACCTGGGCTCTTGTCCGGTTGCACATAGATGCTCCTTTTTATGTGGCTGGAGTAGTATGCAGCATGATTTGTTAATTCATTTGGGTCAGACGCAGCATGAGCGACATAGTACTAACTTCCCGTGATTTGTTAATTCATTTGGGTCAGACGTATTGACTGGATTTGATTCCTCACGTAGACGCGAGGCCTGCTGTACTAGCTTCGGGGCTTGCACCTGCTCAGGCAGCGTGTGGTGGTTGGCGCCTACGGCTGGATCTTCGTCAGAACGGTGGCAAGAAAAAAGAAAACGGCCACCTGGTTTAGTTGCTTAACAAAGATCAACGGATCAGACCGATTAGAGCGCCGCAGCTGTAGAAAAATTCTTCCGATCCCAATCTTAGGTTAGACTGGTGCAAGCCGCCGCCAAAACAATTTCTAGCCTCCATTAGCTAGACCGGTGTTGATGACGATGAAAAAACGGTCGGCCTTGGCAACTTTGCAGGACAGCGTTGGCGGAATAGACCGTAACCCTAATTCACTAGAACTCGATCTGATGTCCTATTGCCGACTCTGCCCAAGGTTTTCCCGTGCCGGGTTATTTCGTGCCTTGGTTCCGTAACGGCTCTTCTTCATCCGGCCAATCGCATCCCTGGAAGAGCTCCCTCCAAGAACTCAACACCACCGTGCGCTGGCCCCACGGTGGGTGCCAACTGTCATGGTTTTATCACGGTAGATGTCCTCGTGAAAAGGACTTAGTGGTGAGGCCATCGCAACTAGGTGGTAGCTTGAACGGGGTTGGTCGGAATCGAGAGACGTGATTTTTACCCAGGTTCGGCCCCTCATGATGGAGGTAAAAGCCTACATCCTGCTTGATTGCTATTGATGATGATCATCTCGATTACAAGGGTGCTCTTTCGCTACCTCTATCTCGAGAGCTACTAGTTTGTCTGTCTCTCCCAACTTGTCCCTCTTGGGGTGCCTTGCCCCTCCTTATATAAGTTGAAGGGGCCGGCTTACATCTAGAGTCCTAGTAGGACTACAACTAGTCTATTTTCTATTACAAGTTGGATCCTAGTCCGGGTCTTTTCTTTCGAACTGATCTACCCAGGCCGGGTCTTCTCTCTGGGCCAGGTCATCTCTCCGAGCCGGGTCTACCCAGGCCGGGTCTTGCTTCTCTTACCAGGTTCCTTCCAGGGTCCATCCCATAGAGGGCCGGCCCGTTTAATGCCATACGTGATCCGGTTATGGGCCCTTTGGTCCTGCCGGGTTATGCCTTGGGATGCCAGGTCTAGCCACGGGTAATTTCTCTGACACTCTCCCTCATAGATTTTTCTTTCATTTCAGCAAACAATTTTATAACCTCATATCTATCATTACAAGCAAGAATAGCTCTAGCCGTCTCCCTATCAAAGACATGTTCATCAGGTGATCCAACTCTAGTAGGAGAGCTAGGCATAATAGGTGAATCATAATTCTCAAGAGTTTCAACATTTTTAGCATTCTCAATTTCTTTAGCTTTAGCAAGTTGTTCATCAAGAAATTCACCAAGCGGCACAGCATCATCAAGCAAAGTACCAGCATCATCATAAGTATCATTCATAGCAGAAGTAGCATCATCAATAACTTGAGACATATCAGAATTAATAGCGGGTGGTGGTGTTGCAAGCTTACTCAAAACAGAAGGTGAATCAAGTGCAGAGCTAGATGGCAGTTCATTACCTCCCCTCGTCTTAGAGGGAACGATCTTGGTTCTATCATCCTTAAGATTCTTCATAGTGATCAACAAATATAAATCCCAAGTGACTCAGCAAATAAAGCTATGTTCCCCGACAACGGCACCAGAAAAAGGTCTTGATAACCCACAAGTATAGGGGATCGCAATAGTATTCGAGGGTAGAGTATTCAACCCAAATTTATTGATTCGACACAAGGGGAGCCAAAGAATATTTGCAAGTATTAGCAGTTGAGTTGTCAATTCAACCACACCAGGAGACTAAATATCTGCAGCAGAGTGATCAGTAGCATAGTAGTATGGTAGTTTGATAGCAATAGCAATAATAGTAACAGTGGTAGTAGCAGCAATAGTTTTGTAGCAATTGTGATAGTAGTAGCAACAGTAGTAACTTAGCAAAGAACAACATGTGAAAAGATCGTAGGCATTGGATCGGTGATTATGCTAGATAACATTCATCATGTAATAGTCATAACCTAGGGCGACACAGAACTAGCTCCAATTCATCAATGTAATGTAGGCATGTATTCCGTATATAGTCATACGTGCTTGCGATAAGAACTTGCATGACATCTTTTGTCCTACCCTCCCATGGCAGCGGGGTCCATAAGGAAACTAAGGGATATTAAGGCCTCCTTTTATTAGAGAACCGAAACAAAGCATTAACACATAGTGAATACATGAACTCCTCAAACTACGGTAATCACCGGAAAGAATACCAATTATTGTCACCTTGGGGTATGCGGATCATAACACATAGCAGGTTCGTATAACTTGCAAGATCGGATCAAGAACACATATATATATTCATGAAAACATAAAGGGTTCAGATCAGAAATCATGGCACTCGGGCCCTAGTGACAAGCATTAAGCATAGCAAAGTCATCGCAACATCAATCTCAGAACATAGTGGATACTAGGGATCAAGCCCTAACAAAACTAACTCGGTTACATGATAAATCTCATCCAACCCATCACCGTCCAGCAAGCCTAAGAAGGAATTACTCACTCCTGGCGGTGAGCATCATGAAATTGGTGATGTAGGATGGTTGATGATGACGATGACGGAAGACCCCCCTCTTCGGAGCCCCGAACGGACTCCAGATCTGGCCTCCCGATGAAGAACAGAAGGTGGCGGCGGCTCCGTATCGTAAAACGCGATGAAACTTCCTCTCTTATTTTTTTCTCTGGAATTGTGAATTTATAGGCTTGAGATTAGGGTCAGCGGAGCCACGTGGGCCCCACAAGCCACCAGGGCGTGCCCGGGAGGGGGGGTGGCGCACCCTGGTGCCTCATGGGCAGCAGGCAGCCCCCCTCCAGTGGATCTTGGCTCCAGTATTTTTTATTTATTTCATAAAAAATCTCCAAAAAGTTTCGTCCAATTGCAAGGACTTTTATTTCTGCACAAAAAACAACACCATGGTAGTTCTGCTGAAAACAGTGTCAGTCCGGGTTAGTTTCATTCAAATCATGCAAATTAGAGTCCAAAACAAGAGCAAAAGTGTTTGGAAAAGTAGATACGACGGAGACGTATCAGTCCTCCTCTTCCTCCAACAACGTGGGAGACGACGCTTGGTTGCTGCAGATGGAACTCGGGGGGGGGGGGGAGGACGAAGGAGAGGTTACCATGGAAGAAGATGATGGAGATTCGCTGGAGGTCCACCCTCCGGCTTCTGAGAGGGGTACCCTTGTCGGCATCTCCACAACTCCAAATCCTCATGAAGCCGTGAGAAGCACTACAAGCCATGAGAGTCCAAAGGTACAAGAAGGGCTTCCTCCTAGGAGACCCTTACACAGGTTACATCGAAACAATTTTCATAATTTGGTCCACAATTATGGGGTTGAAAACACTCCTCGCATGCACATACCTTCCAATTGGGATATTTTCCGTCCAAGTGAGAATGATGCAGGAAAGGGATCATGGTGGCCGGAAAATAAACGTATTATGGTTGAAGTGCAAAAGAACGCCACCGCAATTCAGTAGTTGCTTCGGGAGGTCCAGAGTTTGAAGGATATCCTATTAAATATTTTGAAGGACAAGCCCACCACTTCATCACCACCATCACCCAAGAAGGAGAATTGAGTACATGGGTATGGGCACCACCCTTGGCTTGTGCCAAGCTTGGGGAGGTGCCCCGGTATCGTATCATCATCACTTTTTATCATCATTATATATCTTAGTTTGATCCTTAGTTATTTTGTGATTTAGAAGAATAAAGTATTAGTATGATTTAGCTTCGAGTGCTTGCTTTGTGATCTATCTATCTATGTAATCGTGTGTGAGAGTTATATAATAAAGAGTAGTTTGAGTTGAGTGTTTTGCTTTTGATGATCCAATCTTAGAAATAAAAAGAGAAAGAGAAAAATTATATCATATGCTAATCCCATGGGGAGTGATGACTTCACATAAAAGAAGTATAATTGATAAAATTATATCATATGCTTGCTCCCTATCTTTTGCTAGCCAAAATTTTGTACTAAGTAGAGATACTACTTGTGCATCCAAAAACCCTTAAACCCAGTTTAATGCCATGAGAGTCCACTATATCTACCTATGGATTGAATAAGATCCTTCAAGTAAGTTGTCATCGGTGCAAAGCAATAAAAATTGCTCCTAAACATGTATGAACTTTTATTGTAAGGGAAAATAAGCTTTGTACGATCTTGTGATGGTGGAGTAATAAAAGCGACAGACTGCATAATAAAGGTCGCTATCACAAGGGGCAATATAAAGTGACGTTCCTTTACATTAAGAGCTTGCACATCCAAAAACAGAAAGCGCATGACAACCTCTGCTTCCCTCTGCAAAGGGCCTATCTTTTACTTTATGTATTTACTTTCATGCAAGAGTCAATAGTATTCTCCTCTATTCCGTTTTTATTTTCTCTCTTGGCAAGCATCATGTGGTGGGGATTGATCCAGGCAAATATATCCAGTTGGATGTAGGTGATCATGAGTTATTATTGTTGACATTACCCTTGAGGTAAATACGTTGGGAGGCAAAATTATAAGCCCCTATCTTTCTACGTGTCCGACTGAAACTTTTGCTCCATAAGTATGCCGTGAGTGTCAGCAATCATAGAAGACTAAATGGGTTGAGTATGTGAACTTGCTAAACAAAGCTCTTATATAGACTCTTTCTGATAATATGATGAATTGCAATTGCTTCAGTGACTGAGATCATAGTTTGTTAGTTTTCAATTTGGTTTATGGTTCATACTTTAACTCGTGGATGAATTGTCACTTTTTCATGAGAAGTTTCATGATGATATATTGCGGTTATAATAAAGATCATGATGCTCCATGTCCATATTTTATTTTTATCGACGCCTCTCTCTCTAAACATGTGGTCATGATTATCGATTTCGGCTTTCGCTTGAGGACAAGCGAGGTCTAAGCTTGGGGGAGTTGATACGTCCAATTTGCATCATGATTTCTTATTGATAATTATTATGTTTTTGATCATTATTTCACTTTATGGTACAATTCTTTTGCCTTTTCTCTCTTATTTTGCAAGATTCACCTGAAGAGGGAGAATGCCGACAGCTGGAATTCTGGACCTGAAAGGGGTGAAACATAGACAGCTGTTCTGCACAACTCCAAATGACCTGAAAATTTACGAAGAATTATTTTGGAATATATAAAAAATACTGGCGAAAGAATCAACAGGAGGGGACCCACCAGGCAGCCACAAGCCTGGGGGCGCCCCCCAAGCTTGTGGGGCCCCTGGCAGGCCTCCGGCCCCCTCCTTCTGCTATATGAAGCCATTTGCCCTAGAAAAAATCAGAAGAATACTTTCGGGACAAAGCGCCGCCGTCTCGAGGCGGAACCTGGGCAGGAGCTATTTTGCTCTCCGGCGGAGCGATTCCGCCGGGGATACTGCCCTCCGGGAGGGGGAAATCGAAGCCATCGACATCACCAACGATCTTCTCATCGTGGGAGGACCAATCTTCATCAACATCTTCACTAGCACCATCTCATCTCAAACCCTAGTTCATCTCTTGTATTCAATCTTTGTCTCAGAACCTCAGATTGGTACTTGTGGGTTGCTAGTAGTGTTGATTACATCTTGTAGTTGATGCTAGTTGGTTTATTTGGTGGAAGATTATATGTTCAGATCCTTAATGCTATTCAATACCCCTCTGATCTTGAACATGAATATGATTTGTGAGTAGTTACTTTTGTTCTTGAGGACATGGGAGAAGTATTGTCATAAGTAATCATGTGAATTTGGTATTCGTTCGATATTTTGATGATATCTATGTTGTGCTTCCTTTAGTGGTGTCGTGTGAACATCGACTACATGACACTTCACCATCTTTGGGCCTAAGGGAAGGCATTGTGGAGTAGTAATTAGATGATGGGTTGCTAGAGTGACAGAAGCTTAAACCCTAGTTTATGCGCTATTCCGTAAGGGGCTGATTTGGATCCATATGTTTCATGCTATGGTTAGAGTTATCTTAATTCTTCTTTCATAGTTGCGGATGCTTGCGAGAGGGGGTAATCATAAGTGGGAGGCTTGTTCAAGTAAGAACAACACCCAAGCACCAGTCCACCCACATATCAAATTATCAAAGTAGCGAACGCGAATCATACAAACATGATGAAAGTGACTAGATGAAATTCCCATGTGTCCTCGAGAACGCTTTGCTTATTATAAGAGTTCGTTCTGGCTTGTCCTTTGCTACAAAAAGGATTGGGCCGCCTTGCTGCACTTTTGTTACCGTTACTACTTGTTACCTGTTACGAATTATCTTGCTATCAAAACTATCTGTTACCGCTACTTTCAGTACTTGCGGAGAATACCTAGCTGAAAACCGCTTGTCATTTCCTTCTGCTCCTCGTTGGGTTCAACACTTTTACTTATCGAAAGGACTACGATTGACCCCCTATACTTGTGGGTCATCAATGAGCCGAAGAGCTTGATCATAAGAATTTTGGCGAAATCACTAGTCAAAAGGTACCCATTGTAAATGGCATTCCCATCACCTTTGGTGGTGACAAGTGGCGTCATCGCACATGCCCCACTTGTCACTGCCCGAGAGTTTTGGTGGAATTTATTCCCACACGCACAAGGGACGGGTGGGTTTATTTATGCCTTTTTGTAGATTTATTTTTTCAAAATGATATATCTCTTGTACCGTGCATCTGAATCATGAAACGTTTTTATCATTGCGTTTATCGCATCAAGATATTCAAAATTAGATCCTATGTTAATACATTTCGATGATTTTTTGGGCGACATTAAGCTCCAAAATTGAACTAGCATGTGCTCTATGATTGTACTAACTCGTGCTCCCAAGTGAGACTGGCTTGTACTACCGCGGGAGAAGCACATATGTGATTCCCAAATAAACTAACTTGTGCATCAAACACGGACTGAAGCACACCTGTGCTCCCGCATGAGGCACACATGTGCTCCAAGTGGGAGTGCAACACACTCGTGCATCCGCGTGAAGGACACATGTGCTCTCGCGTGAATCACACCTGGGTTCCACAAGAGAGCACAACGCACCTGCACTCCTAACAGATGAAACCCCCCAAAAAATGGAAAAACAGAAGAAAAAAGAAAAAAAATGCCAAAAACCCGAGAAAAAACTGAAAAATTAAATATAACGAGAACAAAAGCGTCTGATGCATGACATGAAGCGATCCAACAAGTGACATATGGAAAAGCCCAACTAGAAGGTACCCTCTAAAAGCATCTACAACTAGACTTGCCAAATTTGCCCCCCTATATGTCTTTGGACAGTGCCATGTAACCCCTCATTTCTCCGTGTCCGCAGCCGCACCCCTCATATTCTAACCCTCAAACACATGCAACCCCATGCAACATGATCAATAGTACCTAGATAAATTTAACATAGCACAGATCGAACATGGCAAGTTTATATTCATAGCAAATTCACAAAATATCGGACATAGTAACTTCATCCAATGACTTGATATGTAAAAAATAGATATGATAGATGCTCTACTAGACCTCACAACTTCCTCGTCGGGCCCTTCCCCATGGGGTCTCCGGAGCGGCGGTAGTACTCCTCGCCGCAGTTGTCGATGGTCGAAAGGGCATCATCGTCATCATCATTGCCGGGGGAGGGGACGAGGACGAGGAGGGGACATCGGCCAGACACAAGGGGGCGCATGCCTTCTCCTTGGCGAGGCACTGAGCTTTCGTCGTATTGGCTGCCTCTGCCACGCGAGCCGCTCGGACTCCTCGATTTTGGGCCGCAATGTCGTGGCATTTTTTCGATGGCGGGCGTCCGTCTCCATCGAGGTCAAGGATCGGCAGATGACTTCGTGGAGGAGGTCATCCCGCGAGTTGGCGGGGAGCGGCTCAGATGCATTCTGCACAACCCGCAGCCGAACTGGCTAGATCCAGCATGCGTCGCCCTCTGCCTCGCACGACGAGTGGCCCGCGCCTCCGTGAGGGAGTCACGGTTGTGGCCTCGGCGATACGGGCACGAGCACCCAGCGCCGTCCGGGAGGAGCATGTGCTGTAGGTGTGCTACTTGTAGTCTGCGTTAGTATTTCCCCGAAGAGGAGAGGATGATGCAGTACAGTAGAGATAAGTATTTCCCTCAGTTAAGAACCAAGGTTATCAATCCAGTAGGAGAACCAAGCAAAATTCCGTTAAGCGCACCTGCACACACAAGAGCAAACACTTGCACCCAACGCAAATAAGAGGGTTGTCAATCCTCCTAGCGGGTTATTTGCAAGGATTAAATCTTATCGAGGTAAATAGATAAACTAAAATACTAATCAAAATAAAAGTAAATAAATTGCAGAAATGTATTTTTAGGTTTTTAATATATGATAAAGTAGACCGGGGGCCATAGTTTTCACTAGAGGCTTCTCTCTCGAACACATAGCATACGGTGGGTAAACAAATTACTGTTGGGCAATTGATAGAAAAGCAAATAATTATGACGAATTCATGGTAATGATCATGTATATAGGCATCACGTCCGAGACAAGTAGACCGACTCCTGCCTGCATCTACTACTATTACTCCACCCATTGACCGCTATCCAGCATGCATTTAGGGTATTAAGTATGAAACAGAGTAACGCCTTAAGCAAGATGACATAATGTAGACAAAGTAAACTCAAGCAATATGATTAAACACCATCGTTTTATCCTTAATGGCTACAATACAAATACGTGTCATGTCCCCTTCTGTCACTGGGATTGAGCACCGCAAGATTGAACCCATCACAAAGCACCTCTCCCATTGCAAGATAAATCATTCTAGTAGGCCAAACCAAATCGATAGATCGGAGAGAAATACAAAGCTATAATAATCATGCATAAAAGAGTTCAGAGAAGACTCAAATATTTCTCATGAATAATCTGATCATAAACTCACAATTCATCGGATCCCAACAAACACACCGCAAAACAAGATTACATCGGATAGAACTCCAAGAACATCGAGGAGAACATGGTATTGAAGATCAAAGAGAGACAAGAAGCCATCTAGCTACTAGCTATGGACCCGTAGGTCTGTGGTAAACTACTAACACATCATCGGAAGGGCATCAAGGTTGATGTAGAAGCCCTCCGTAATCGATTCCCCCTCCGGCAGAGTACTGGAAAAGGCCTCCAGATGGGATCGCGGAAGAACAGAGGCTTGCGGCGGCTGAAAGGTTTTCTCTTTTGTCTCTCTGTTGGTTTAGGAATATTTGTGAATTTATAGCAAAGGAATTAGGTCAAGAGGTGCCACGAGGGGCCCACAAGCCTGGGGGCGCGGCCACCCCCCTGGGGTGCGCCCTCCAGGCTTGCCGCCTCCTCGTGACTCTTCTGGTCTTCTCCCGAAGCTTCCTGGGTCTCTTCTGGTCCAGAAAAAATTAATCCAAAGTTTTTTTCTCGTTTGGACACTTTTTGATAATGATTTTCTGAAAAGGCAAAAACAAGCAGAAAACAACAACTGGCACTGGGCACTGAGTTAATTTGTTAGTCCCAAAAAATGATATATAATGACATATAATTGCATATAAAACATCCAAGATTGATACTATAATAGCACGGAACAATCAAAAATTATAGATACGTTGGAGACGTATCAAGGTGTCGAGCGCCACTTCTCGCCCCACTACCTCACGGGGGAGGCGCGGATCGCGGCGAGTGGGCGCGTAGCTTGAGCTACCCCTCCGGGCCACCGGGGAGGGCACAGAGCTCGAGATCTCACTGTTGTTCATGCGCAATCGACGGAGGACGATGCGTTAGGCGAGCTCCTCATCGTTCGGGGCAGAGCCCGAATCCGACCTAGCGGGCACATCCGAGTCAATAGGGTCGACCTTCCTGCCGGAGCCAACCATGGTGGTGCGGGAAGGGAAACAAAATGGAGTGGAGCGTGGAAGCGTAGCAATGCAACCGAGAGTTGAGGCTAGAGTTTGATCTAGGTGTGTATGGATGAGGTTTATATGGGGTCAAAATGGGCTAGCATAGGCCGGTACGACATGGCAGCCGTGTCTGGGTGTATTCAGTCCTGCTCATATCCGTCTTACATATGAGCTGGGTTTTGCGAGGTGCGTGATAGCCCGGATATTTGATCTACATTTGAGGGATCTGGTTGAATGTGTTTTTCGGCCCAAACAGTGTCTGGTTCGTCTGCCCGGACAAATAGGAAAGAGTAGGAGTCTGGTTGTAGATGCTCTAACCCTTAAACGTGCCGGGCACGACATGGTCCAGCCCACCCCACACCTGGCCATCTGGTTCGGCACGGTCCGGCCCACCCTTATACGTTCCTGGCATGACATGGCTCGTGGCGGCCCGTTTATAAATGGGTTGTGTCGTGCAGGCACGCGTGCCTCGCCTCAAGCCCAACCACGACACATTACCTAAGCGTGCTGGCCCGACGCTGCCCCACATGCTATTCGACCTTCGGAGCTTTTATGGGCCTATTTTTTATCTTTGTTCAAAAATAAAAAATGGACTGTGCCATGCCGGCACATGGGCTTAGCCTCGCATTCCACGCACGACCCCCGGTGTGCCCCGGCCTGGCATGGCCCATTTAGCTGAGTGCCAGGCTGGGTATGTGACGTGTCGGACACGCGTGGTTCTGGGCAGGCCCGTGAAGCATGCCCGTTCAGCCAACTCAAACCTGGTCAAATGGGCCGGCCCGACCTGGGCTATACGGGCCAGGCACGACACGGCCCACCCAGACACGCGAACTATAAGGGCCATGCCGGACCGGCACGGGTGTCTAGCTCCCCAGCCCAGGCACGACCCCCTTAGTAAACGAGCTAGCCCACGACACGTTTAGCTCACTAGCCCGCGTAGGATTCAGCCTATTAGGTTGTTTTAGGCTTGTATTTAGTCTATTGGGTTGTATAAATGTAAAAACATTAAAAAAAACTAAACGGGCCGTGCCTTGTCAGCACTCGTGCCCAGCCTTACGCCCAGGCACGGCCCTACGTTGGCCACGTGCCGGCACGGCCCGATTATAAACATGCTGGGCCAGGCCCACTACGGGCCGGGCTATCGGGCCAGCATGCTAGGACCGGCCCATTTGGCCACCTTTGGGCCAGCTATAGTCGCTCCCGAATTTCAGACTTAGCACAGACCGAACTGGGTGTAGGAGGAAAATTGGAGCCCAAATCTGCCATTCTCCTACGCTCGCCCAAATCGATCAAAAATCCCTCGCGCCGTCCTCCCGGAAGCCACCGGCGGCGCCTAAACGCCGGTGCGGTGCCCAATCCATCTCTCGTCACCGGTTCGCGGCCCGTGGAAAGCGAAAGAGGTTGTTAGGGTTTTGCCGGCGCCTCTCCGATGGCGGAAGATGCTGGTAGTCGGATAGACGTGGCCAACCTCCTTTCCCTCGGCGAGGACCTCGTCGGGGTGCTCCTGGGCAGCAAGGACGGCGAAGCCCTTACGCAGGCCTGCGACGGGGCACGGATGCTGCGCTCCGCCTGCCGCTCCGAGTCCGGGGACCTCGAGCTCCAAATCAAAGGTCTGTTCTCTCCGGCCCTGTTGAGATTTCGATTCATGTCGTGTTTAGAACTCCTCGTGTGGTGAAATCGATTTGAGTGCTGAACTTCAGTGAGAAAATTTAGCGTACTGTGTCTGATCCCACTGCCAATTTTTTAGTACCTGGGGTTGAAAATCCTGCTTAAAAGGGCCTGATTTTTAAACAAAAACCAGCATATCTAATTTACTTAGCATTCCATAACTTGCATACCAAAGGATTCGAGAAACACTTTACATCCATTAATTCAAGCACCTGTTATGGAAACAAACTAATAACAGTGGGTTACCTTTGAAATAATTAGAGAAGTGGTGATGGTTGACTATTTGAGAGTTTGACAATAAAAGTGGCATGCTTCTTTTGTGCAACAGAGTATCAGGAAAAATTAAACTCCTGCAAGGAAAAGTTAGACAAGGCAAAAGCTGAAACAGTTACTGATGAAGAACTGAACACGCTACAAAATGAGATGGAGGAGAAACTCCAGGGGGAGCAACAGCTTCGCCAAGACTTAAGATAAGTTCTTATTTCAACATCTGTATCATTATCATCTGAATTGCTACCTTAAGTTGGATTGCTGATACAGTTTATGTTGTCAACACAGCGGTGAGTGATGAGCTTGATAACCTAGACCGTCAAAAGACTTCTATAGAAGAAAGGAAGGATGCTGTCAAGAAGAAGGAGAAAGACATGCTGAAGGCACAGTAAGTCCAGATTTGTTCTCTCTGTGACTGAGTACATGTATGTACATTTTGCTTTCGTAACTGCACACATGCCATCAGTGGGAAACTATTTGGATGGTCAAGCTGGCTAGAAAATCTCATCTGGGCTGTATAATTAGCAGCACCATTATGTTGTCCATCCCAATAGTAAGTTCTATGTAGTGGCCTGTTTGATATTCACCGTTATATAAGAACTAGGATTGAAGTTGGAATCGATATTTGTAGTTCATTACTAAATTATGAATTTGGATAATGATACTGCTGCCTTATCTTTCCCCTGACATATTTTGCCATCGCATTTCATTTCACAACTCTTGAAGATTGTCAAGCAAAGTTTGGTGATTTTTCTAAACACTGGTTGGAATTTAAATGAACGGTTCCTCCTAATTCAGTATGAGATGAGTTCGGGACTGTTGCTTGTACTGGTTATCCTATTTCTCAGTTAAATTGACCAACTACATTTTTGTGCAGAAGTATGCTTTCGATGTGTGTGTCCGTTACAAATATCATGCCAAATTTCGAAGACCAGGAGAAGATTTCTGGATGTATCCTTTCAATATGTTACTGTTTTGGCTTCTTGTCTTGGTACTCAAGGACATCAGTTTCTACCTATGGACATCAAATAAACTACTATTCTGCCTTTTGTCACTATTACTTTTATCTACAGCAAGCAAAACTTGTGTGCAATCCTTAGCTTTTTATCAGATATTGTTGACAAGAACATGAAGAAGCTAGATAAGTTTGAATTTGAGAAGACAATGTCACCAGTTGAGATCTGCGACAAGCTTTGGAAAATGATTTAGGGCCTGGTACCTACAGATTGTAGTCATTGTACATTAGCAGCAATTGCATTTGTATACTGTTGTGCAAGGTAACCGCCCACCAATGGGAAGAATGCAACTCTCCCAGTTGCTTCAAATGACCTAGTTGTATGCCATCCTGTTATTCATATCTTGGCAAATAAACTAGCTCAGCTCTGTTGTCAATTTGGATTTGATTTCCTGCAGTGGCATTTCACTCACTTTTAGTTTGAGAAGCCAATCTCCCTTATATCAGCACTTGCTACTCCGTACGTCTTAGGCATGTACGATTTGTAAAATGTAATGTATGCCCCGTTATTTTTTGTTGGATGTTTTTGTCACTTTTTCTTGATGTTGCTCACTTGTATTTTGTTTATAAAATCATGTTGAAATTATGTGATCATCATATATTGATGTGCGATGTGTGTAAAACTAACTGAAATATAATGTGGTCTGTTTGTTTCAGTATATGCTTCGGTCATTTGTTTTCTTCTGTCAATAATTAATGTATAAAAGGCAGAGGTGCTTCTTGATTATTTTTTCTTTGACCAACAATTTGTGTAACCATGTTAGGATTGTGCGATGCAGATATATATCATCGGCTTCAACGGCTGATATTGTAAAGGTCACATCTCAATGCTATCGACTTTGTATTAGAGATGGTCGACATTTAATTGGATATGTTGCGAATTTTGAAAGTTGTGTGCATCGTGTATTTCTGGACGGAAGGGGTATGGCACTCTACAATTCGTCAATCTCGAAATTCTAGTACTGTGAAGTTTGTCGAACTTGCGAACCCAGGTGGTTTAGCTAGTGTTAATTTGAATGGCCAGCAGAAAAAAAAACTTGATTCACGGGATCATCTTCTCAGACCAGGAAAGTGAAGCGCATCGAGCACCTGAAGTAACTAGTTCACAGAGAAGATCTGTGGGGATGATACTTTTTGCATCTTCTCTACTCATTATTTACAGGACAAATCAGTTACAAGCGCCAAGGGGATGTAGCTCATATGGTAGAGCGCTCGCTTCGCATGCGAGAGGCACGGGGTTCGATTCCCCGCATCTCCATATTTTTGTAGTCTGTGCTCTCGGGTTCCGCGCACCCTATATGCGCCAAAAAAATTAGTAATTCAAAAAAAGTTTAAAAAATTTCAAATCTTTTTTGAAATCAAACATGATCAAGTATTGTACTCGTATATAAATTTTGGACAAGAAATGATTCCTATTGACTTCGGGGCAAAAAAGACAAGTTTATGACGACAATATAGCGTGTATAGTACTTGTATATAGCGTTTTATGAGTACAATACTTGATCATGTTTGATACCAAAAAAGATTTGAAATTTTTTAAACTTTTTCTGAATTACTAATTTTTTTTTTGCATATAGGGTGCGCTGGCACCCAGGTTCTCCTTTGTATTTTCCGTACTTTATGCTTCTATCCCTATTTCTTGCTGTTATTTATCGATGATGTTTTAGCCAAACTCACGTATAAATCATTGGGCTTTTTTTTTTGACATTCTATAAATCATTGGGCTTTTTTTTTTTTTGACATTCTATAAATCATTGGGCTTGCTAAAAGCGAAGTCTCAATCACACGTTTAGCTTTGGACTTTATGTGGACCGATGTTGCTTCAAGATTCACGCAAGCGCACCTGGAGAGCTGCAGCGTGCTTCTGTCTCGCGACGTTGCCGTCTGTTTAGTGATGCGACTGGCCTTTCTTTTTTCTGAGGGCGCGATCTGCCCTTTTCTTTGTCGTGTTTGCTTGTTCTGGGCAGTGGTGCGCGATCGGCCTATTTTGTGCTTTTGGGGGTGTGTGTTTTGCGGTTCGTATTTGCGTTTTGCTTGTAAACAAGGCGATGTATTAGTATGTGCGAAACCACTATTTAAAACGTATCTTTTGCAAAGTTCACTTTCACCTTCCCTCATGGTGACAAGTGTCGTAGTGTATGTGTGATACATTTCGCAACCTGAGAGTTTTGCTGCAACGCCCCGGTCACAGCCACCGGTTCCTGGCCGTTACGTCTGTCAAGATCTAGACTGCCTCCACAGAACAACCAGTCTTTTCTGTGCACTCTGTTCTCACTCGTGCGCACCCGGGATCAACTTCCGGGTCGGTCACCCATCCTGAAACCGCACCAAGTCAAGAACGATTAACTTTGGAGTTCTTAGCGAATGAGCTCCCGGAAAAGAAGAAATTCATGTTGATATGAGTAGTCTATCATTACTATTAAGCCAGGATATCACATTTGTGTTTTTTTTGTAGATTTGTTTCTTTAAAACGTTTTGCTCTTGAACCGTGCGTCCAAATCACGAACCGTTTTCACCGTTGGGTTTCTCATGTCGAGACCTTTTAAACTAGATACCATGTTAATAGGTTTGGACGTTTTTTGTTGTTGAAAAAAATCAGAAACCGCTGGGGAAAACGAAAAGCGAAAAAAAATGAAACCAAAAAAAAACTGGAATCCAAGGCACAATTCTGTTTTACACTTTTTTGTGAAACACACCATAATTTTCACTTTTCAGGAAGCACAACTGTGCTTCACCGTGAAGCACACTTGTGCCTTTCACTTTTTCGGTAAGCGTAGATGTGATACATGCGGAAGCACAACTGTGATTTTCACTATTCAAGAAGCATAGACGTGCTTATTGCGGAATCACACATGTGTTTTTCACATTTCGGGGAAGCACAACTGTGAGAAGCATAGATGTGCTTCAAGCTGAAGCAAAGCTGTGCTTTTCCACTAAGCATGACTACACTTTTTCACTTTTGGGAAGCACAACTGTGCTTTAGAAGAAAAAAAACTCGACTTTTTTTTTCACACAATGTGCTTCGCATTGGGAAAACAAAAAAGCAAAAATAATCATGAAAACCTAAAAACAGCACAACCAAAAACAAATAAAAAACGAAACGCTTATAGAAAAAAAAATGTTTCTCACGAGCGCCTAGAAAACAGGTAATGTAATTACATTGATGACATCAACCAACTTAGTCCTAGCCGCTAGCATAGATTTTGACTAATAATCGTGTGCGTGCAGTTCACATTAATATTAGGCAATATAATAATTGTATTGCACATTAATATTAGGTAAGCTATAAATTGCATGTTAATATTATGTAGGATGTAATTACTTGGTAAATGTTGACATTGATATTAGGCATGATATTAATTAGTGAACTATGCAAAACCTATTTAGTGCTAAATACTAGAGTGACGTAGACCGTTGGGTAGATGTGGTTGAACGGGTGAGATTTGTTGGACCTCCGCAACGCGTTCTTTATATTGGTATAACATAGATAAATGTTACACGATTTCATCTGCTTCGTCATGGGGAGGGAATCTCCATCGAGGATGTGCTCTTCACCCCCAAGAAGCCGATGCAGCATGGGGAGGGTTCTAGGACACCGACTCCCTCCCTTCCATGGTGATTCATTCTCTGGGCCCTAGCCGATCCAATCTCCTCTAGCCTGATCCACCGTGACGCCCTCCATTGACCTATTGTGGCATCCCCGACAGTCTCTGCTCCGTCCTCCTTCATTGGACACCTCACTGAACATGGTACTTCACTCTAGGATGTCTTGTTCCACCACTCGGTCGTGTGCCTCCTTGCGCCATTTATCTCCTAACTGCGCAAACAAACCCCCAAAAGCGGGCCTTGCACGAGCTGCTATACTGGTGTGAAGCGTGTTCGGTAGAGCAAAGTGCCAAGGCAAGCCAGTGTCGAGCTGCATGTGGCGTTCTCCGCGCTACTGCAGGTCATTCGCACGAAGCAAAATATTAGGATAATGCAGGTTTATGCTGATGCATTCATGCTCTGTTGTTGAACACTTCTTTTTGAAACACTCACATGTTCAGATTTTGGTGGTAAGATGGATGCAAAATTATTTACATCACTTCTGGATCGGAAGATCTTAAGAACAATAAAAGCAAAACATGTGAGCTCTCTAAAATTGTTGGCCATATCGTCAAGTTTAGGTAGATTTTGTGTTGACTGAATTCTTTCTTTATATGGCAACCTACTATACTGAATTATTTCATATTTCTTCTAGGAATCATGTGCAATGAACTATTGTCTAAAAAATTTAGGTGATTGGTCTGACTTCATTGTTGAACTCCATCCAGTGCAGTTCAATGCAAATGTTGGTTCATACAACAAAAGCCTGCAAAGTCTTGCATTGAAGAAAAGGACATGGTTCTTAAGCTGTCACATTGATGACTGATGTATTAGTAAATTATGTTGCTCAGAAGTTATTGACAATAATTGTTTGTCTCAGTGCTATGTCTGTCGTTATTTACTTGTCTCACTATACACTTTTGAACTAGTTTTTTGAGCATGAGAGCACTGCTCAGATGGAGTTGGCAGCTCAGTTAATTCGGCATTTCTTAGCACTTAGATGTTGTTGTTGTTGTTGTTGTTGTTGTTGTTGTTGTTGTTGTTGTTGTTGTTGTTGTTGTTGTTGTTGTTGTTGTTGTTGTTGTTGATGGTGGTGCTGCAGCTGCTGCTGTTGTTGTTGCTGCTGTTGTTGTTGCTGTTGTTGTTGTTGTTGTTGTTGTTGTTGTTGTTGTTGTTGTTGTTGTTGTTGTTGTTGTTGTTGATGTTGCTGTTGTTGTCTATGCTCGAGTTGGAACATATTCATGTTGTTGTCTATGCTCTAGTTGGAACATATTCCTATACTACATTAAGCTAATTCTCATCTGTTGTTATTGTCTATGCTCGAGTTGGAACATATTCCTATACTACATTAAGCTAATTCTCATCTCAAAATAATATTCTCTTCTGAACTGTTGTACTTTCTATTCATGGAAATTGGGTATTAGCTATTTCATGCAAAACACAAGCCAAAGGCCTAAATGGAACTGATCCAAATGTTCAACAATTGTATGCAAGGTTCTTGATATTTTTTTAAACCGGAATAAGACCACATGGTCATCTTGAAATGGTTACAAGTAATGCTCATGGTTTCAGCTGGGATGCAATTCCTGCATGAATATTTTTGGTTTGGGTATGACATTTCCTGTACCCTTTCATGTACTCAAGTAAATATTTTTTGCATTAACATTTGCAAATAAGGTGAATGGTAAACATGATTGGCATGTTTCTTAATTAGTGAAATCCATTTTCGAAATACTTTAACTGAGGCTTGACAGACTTACATAGTCCTTGCGTTTCTCCTACTATTCTGGGATAACTTCTGTTCACCAAGAATAAAGTACAGTAAATTATCTATTTCGTGATGTACCTTCCGTTATTTCCATAAGACTTAGCTGCCAAAGACAATTTATTCAAAGTTGAAAGAACATATCTCATAATGTTCTTAGATCTAAAAAAATTGCTAACATGAGTTGTACTTTGTCTACAGCCATGTAGAGATATTACAAGTGCACTTACTAAGACTACGATGTTGAGAAGCACATTGAGAGAACCACATGTTGTGACAAACACATACAAACTGAAGAGAGGTCATACTTGGTCTTCATGATTTCTTTTGTCTATAACTCTAAAAAAGGGATATATTCGAATTTTCTCATTGCATTGGGTATCTAGTGTTTTAGAGTTTTCTACTAATAGCAGGTTCATGCCATTGTAAAAAAAAAATCTTGATTCAAGATAAAAAGAACCTTTCCTATATACAATTAGCTTATTATTGAAGGTTGCATCGATGGTTTGTTGGTTCTTATGTGTTTCTAATTAGCCCTTAATATTTTAGGGAGGGCGAGATTTTCAATTTATATGATAGTTTGAGGAGTCGACCGTGTTCTTAGCAAAACTTTAACTACTTTTTTAGAACAGAGATGAAGGCTGGCCGCTGGGAAGATCCAACACAGAATGTGAAATAATTCAGTCCAACAAGGAAAAAATGCCAGAGGGAGACCAATCAAAGAGAGATATCTGGTGCACATAGTCCAGTTTGGTATCCTTAAATGTTTTGAAAAAACATCTAAAAAATATGGTTGCCATTCTTAAATATTTTGGGAAAAGTATGAAAAATAAACGACAGAGATAAGGTGCGCCATATTTGCAAGATAAAACACCCGTGTCACAAAATTTGAATTCAAGATTCATAACATAGTTCGAGAAAATAATATAAATTCAACTATCATAGTACATAACATTAGTTAAGCTTTAAATTTGGCCCATTACCACTATCGATACCATTTTTGTTTTCCAAGTTGTGTTTCAAAGAGAGACTTGATATTTGTGCCATTATATGTTCATGTATTGCCTATCCGTAGACTTTTTCTCATATATTTTTAAACAATGTGTAAGTACAAGCCGAAGCCAGGTGCACTACAAGCCTGAGTGCACTATATACTTACCTAGGAGATGCGTTGCCGGTTGGAAAAATGGGCACAATTAACATCTTGGGCCCCGTATTTGACATGAACATAAACAATTTGTAGTGTACTTTTCGGGCCGATTGTTGCTATGGATAATGGCATCGATGAAAACATTTATGAAAACGAGTGCCATGCTATTGATGATGAACAATCTCCCAAATTGGATCTCTCTTCTTGTGTTATTATTGGTGAACTTAAGAGGCTCATTAGAAGTCTAAGGAATTATCAAGCATTGTGTACATTGTAATAGTTATCCGTATGGACGCATGAAGTTGAGTGATACTAACAACATTTTAACATGGACATTTATAATTTCTTTGGTGGCGAGCGATTTGGCTGGTTAAGGAGACACGAAGACTGTTCGGAAGGAAATAAGTGGAAGAGAGTATGTCTTTGTCGCTATATGATGGAAATCAAATGCCACCATGCTTAGCACATATTTCTGAATTAAAATAATTATTTGATAAATGTGTATATTATTATTATTTCATAGCAACGCATGAGCATTCAGCTAGTACTATAACATACCACCATTCATTAGCCTTGCAACCCACATGTTAATATTCATGCCATATTGGGGTGTGGCAAAAGGATTTCTGCAAAAGTATTGGTTTGGCTTACCGCACTACATGTTGAAGATCTTTATATTGTAAGGTGCCATAGATAGATTCCACTGAATAAATCTTGAGCATTAAGCAATGGAAGAAGGATCCAAAGGACGACAAAGAAGAGCCATGTTGCTGCTATCTGAAGCTATGCGAGCTCATATGGAAAGCCTAGTCTCATTTCGGTCCAAGATGGAAGCACCTTGGTTTATTGAATAAATAGTTATAAGTATCAGATTCAAGTAAGGAATTTTCTTATGTCTGCTGCTTGTAAGAATATTAAGACAAGATCTTAGAAAAGATATATGCTATGTCTGATGGGCGGTTTCTATCAAGCTGCTCACTTTCGGTTATTCTGAGTAACTATGAAAATGGATAAAATAGGGAAAATCTTAAACTAGAACATTAGAGGTATCAAGGATAGATCAAAATGGCTGGCCTTGTCAAATAAAATTGAAGAATCTAGGTGCTCAGTTTTATGCTAGCAAAAACTATAAGGGAGAGTTTTGATAGTACCTGCTTGAGAAATTTTTGCCACAGAAGAATTAACAAGGTTGAATTTCTTTCCTCTATTGGAGCGTCAAGAGATTTACTAGTGGTCTGTATTGATTTTTTATACTTTATGTTGTTGTCCCTATTGTTTGGTGTATTTCGCCCATTGTTTCACGATGATGTTTTGGCCAAACTCACTTACAAATTATGGTAAAATTTACATGATTCATGTACTCATCATGAATTACTCTGATGTATTGCAGAATCGTACTTCAGTCATACTAGTGTCAGTTGACTAGACATGATGTTAAGGGAAATGAATTTTGCTACATGCATCACCCAAATATACATAGTTTTCTGATAGCAAATGTACGTTTCAGATTGTTTGGCGAAACATATATAGATTCGCAAAATTTTAGTTTCTTTATAAAAATTTATATAGCAAAAGCAACTTTATGTTCTATAGGTGTAATGTACCACCATTCATTAGCCTTTGTAGCCCACATGTTAGTGCCAAATTGGGGTGTTGCAAAACAATTCCCCCAAAAGTATTGCTCTGGCTTACAACACCACACGTTGAAGATATTTACACTGCAAAGGTGCCGCAAAAGGATACCACTGAAGAAATCTTGATCAGTAAGCAATGAAAGAAGGATTCAAATGACGACAACAAGAAGTGTCAGGCTGCTGCTACCTGAAGCTATGCGAGATCATATGCAAATCACAATCTTATCTTGGTCCAATAAGGAAGCACCTTGGTTTATTGTAATAGATAGTTACAAGTATTAGACTTTAGTAATGAATTTACTTATGTCCGCTGGTTGTAAGAATATTATGGCAAGATCTTTCAAAAGTTATATGTTATGTGTGATGGGTGGTTTGTTTGAAGTTGTCCCCTTTTCAATTATTCTGAGCAATTATGGGAAATGGATAAGACGCGAAAAATCTTAAAATGGAATATCAGAGGTATCAATGACAACAAAATGACTAGTTCTGTCAAATAAAATGAAAAAAATCTAGGTGCTCAGTTTTATGCTAGAAAAAGTAAAAGGGAGAGTTTTGATAGCACCTACTTGAGAGTTTTTTTGCCGCAGAATAATCAACAAGTTCGAATTTCTTTCCTCTATTGGAGTGTCGGGAGGTTTGCTAGTGGCCTGGAATGAAAATTATTTCCATGGGCAAAAAAAAATTGAGAACAATTTTTCTATTTTCATCCTATTCCCCTCAGTTCATACTAGAAATACTGGGTTCCATGAAATATGTATGGGCCTTGTCAACCTAAAGCCAGAGAAAAATTCATGGAATGTTACAAATGAATTGCATTGTGTTCCGTGTAGGAGATATGCCCTAGAGGCAATAATAAATGTTATTGATTATCTCCCTGTTCATAATTAGGTTTATGTTCCATGCTATAACTGCTATGGTTCTCGAGTCTACAATAACCACGAGGCTCGGAGGAAGACTCATATGCACGTGTGGGATAATAAACGGTAAAATGTATTCCTAGTCAAGCCTCTATGACTGGCTCAAGTATTGCATGATGATCCTGTTTTCCTGATCATGGGCATGGCTATGCCGGCAATTTTGAGGGCACAATTGTTGGTAGAACACTTGTGTTGAATCGACCCGATTGATGTTATGCTATGAGATACATTCGTCATAAGTTTATGGTTAATAACACAGAGAAGTTAATGTTTGCATAATTCCTTAGACCATGAGAGTGTCGAGTTTCTTCATGCTTGCTTCATGAACTTTGGGGTTTGTTAAACGTCATCCGTAAATGGGTGGCTATTACGGCGGCTTACGGGTTCATGGAAAAGTATGTCAAGGGACTTGATAGCTCAAGATTGGGATTTGCTCCTCCGACGATGGAGAGATATCTCTGGGCCCTCTCGGTGTTACGGTATCCATCATCGTCTGGCCAGACACAGGGTGATTTGATCACAGGGATGCCGGAACACGGGAACGAGAAAAGAGAACAATACCGGCAACGAGGTAACTGGCATTGTGGACAAGTGTTGATCCACGAGGATGCCGATGTTTCTCACCTCGGGTAATTGTAACATATCGCGAAGCAACAGGAATAGCTCACGGCAACTGGAGGTTCACTCGAATATTTATTCGTGTGGGTATAGGGATCGATATGGGTGTCCACGGCTCCGATGTTGATCATTGATCGGAAGGGGTTCCGGGTCATGTCTATGCTTCACCGAACCTATAGGGTCACACGCTTAAGGGTCATCTATCTGCTGAATACTAGACAGGGAGTCTGAGAGAAAATCACCGAAAAAGTTTCGGACGCCGGAAAAGTTTCGGACAGCGGAAAAGTTTCGCAGAGAGGTCACCGGATGAGTTCCGGTGAAACTGAAAAGTTGTTTCAGAGGATACCATAAAGTCAAATTGGTTTTGGCACATGCCTGATAATTCTTGGAGGGTGCCAGAATCATTCTGGAAACTTTCTGGAATTTTCCGGGATGAAAACCGGAAATGTTCCGGAGCTGCCGAAACCGCTTCAGATGCTTTTCGCAGATGAAATCACTAAACCGGAATTGTTCCGGCTCGCATTGAAAATTATTTTGGTGGGTACTAGAATTGTTCTAAGCCCACATGAATATTTTCAGTTCGATCAGACGCTGAAAAATGTCGTCGTGAATAGTGAAAGTGCTTTTTGGGATATTTTTGGAAAGCCACCTTTTGGGGCTTTGCTCCAAAAGATCTTGGGGATGACATGGATGGATAGGGGCCAATTTTGGGGCCCCACATGAGGGTGTGGCCGGCCACATGGTGGACTCCTTCATGGAGTCCCCCTTGTTCCTTGGTTTCACCTTTTAGGTCCTTGGGAAGGACTCCTTTCCATGTGGGTTTTGGGTTTTCTTGTAAAACCACCCTACCCCTTGGGTTTCCTATAAATAGGAGGTGTGTGGGCTGCCATAAGACACATCCTTACTCTCATACACAAGCCATGCATGATCTGGCATTCTCTCTCCCTCCCAGCGAAATAGTTTCGTAGAGCCGAAAGGCTGTCTGGGTTCCGGCAGGAACTAGTTCTGGACGGCGAAGCCCTGTCGGATAGATGACACCGTATGTGTGCAACTCTGTAGAGAGATCGTAGTTTCGGTCTTAGTTCAAGAGTGCCTCCCGAAGGGCTGTCCGTGTGACCGTCCGAGTTTTGGAGGTCCTCCCGAAGGGCTGTCCGAGTGACAATCCGAGTTTCGGAGGTCCTCCCGAAGGGCTGTCCGCGAAACCGTCTGGGGGACTGTGTGACCGCCTCCCGGAGGGCTTTCCGCGGGGCAGATGAGGGTATACATCCTCGCGGTTGGGAGGTTGTAAAATCCTAGCTGCGGGGATCTGCACCGCCGATCGTCATCGACTCTACTTCCGCTGCGCTACGAGTCGGTAACGATAATGATCAAACCTTGTATGCAGTCTCCATAGTGGTCCTGGGCTGGTGCGTAGGTCGGAAATTTTTTGTTTTCTGCTGCGTAACCCAACAGTGGCATCAAGAGCCGTGCTATGCGTAGATGCAGGTTGCGATCTAGAATACATAGAGATGTATGGGTGTTGCACAATATAATTAGGTAGTAGATGAGATCTATTGCTGAAAATTATTTGTGCGGGTAGCAGATGAAGTCTGTTACCCGATGTTCTTGTTGCTTCTCTTGAATTTGCATATTTCTGATCTTGATAACAGTATGGTGGAGTTTCAATGTTCTGGCAATCCGCGATCCTGATTGATCAACGAAGTGCTAACAGTTCATTGAATTCCACCGTAGTTAAAAAGAAAGATGAAATTTTGCAGACGAAAGGGCAATGCAGATGTGATCTGCACGGGGGTCACGCGTATGACGAAGTTTAGTATGGGGCTCGAGATTTTATTATCTCGTGTTTCATACACCCTGGAATGTTAATCTAGCGACTTGGATTATCATGCTTGATGATGGACGTTGGTAGCTTCGGTTTGTTTCGAAACCTTAGAAGCCACGTAAAATAAAATTTTGCATGGACCGATTAGAGGCGTCTAACTTGGTTTTGCAAGATGGTTTGCATGTGCATATGATGTGGTATAGCAGTGCTCATTATAATTTGATTATGTATGAGATGACTATATAATGTAAATTGATTAACATGACCTGCGTGTCATGATTCGGCATGATGGCTGGAGCCATATGATTGCACTTTAATGACCTGCGTGTCAACCTTATGTAATGCACTTATTTTATTAGCTATAGAGATAGCAATATTATCTGGTGCACCGACAAGGTGGTGGCAATCTTCGCGAAGGTGAACACCAACGCGAATGCCGAAGACGAAGAAATGAAAGACTTCTCCGTCAGAAAGGGCTATACCATATCATGCTATTATGAATTGCCTGAGATGTTTATCCCTTATGATGCACCCTTCTTGATTGCGCGGTAGTCGCTTTTATTAGGGTGATCTCTCACAAAAATATCAAGTAGATAGTGTTCTCCCAAGTGTAGCACCGTCACGGCACCTAACTTTTCGGGGTACGCCATGGATGCATGGGTGCGAACGATTAGGGATGTGTGAGGCGGGTGAGTTGAGACCTCGCAGCGAGATCACTTGGTTGTCTTGACGTTCAGGCATGAGTGTCATGAGCTCGGAACACACGCATCGAAAGATGAACAAGAGTCACATGGAGATGTGATCGGCAAGTTGGCCTACCGATTAAAATTCCCGTCATGAGATGATGATTCTATGGCGATGAATTGAAGTCTGGATCTTGTATCACTCAAAATCAATTATGAGAGATATTGATTTGAGTGGGAGCGCACTGTAGAATTAACTTGTTTAATTCTCAGTGCAATTAATTATGAACCCTGTCTAAGTGTGATTTGCATAATAGTTGTAGAATAATGGCTCGCGTTTCCACCTTCCCTATTAAAATTGAATAGCTGTTAAATATCTGGTTAAATCTTTACAGTTGGTAACGTAATGTGAGGATTGTCCTCTAGAGTGTCGAGAAGGATTTTGTCCTATCGCATACTTTCGGTATTCTCCCGCTAATGCTATGGATCATGTGACTCTCGTCCTTCGATCCAAAAGCAAGAATTCCTTTTCAGTCAAAGTGCAATATGTTTGCTTCCATGAGACCCGAACTTCGAAAGTTTGGATAGTTATGTGATATTCATGGAATCTGAAAATCATTTTCAGAGACAGACAAAGGCTAAAAGATATGAGATATCCAAAGCAATGTTTGTTTGAAAACTGTTAGTAAAAGAGTTTACTATGCATTAGACTGATAAGAGAGGGATCCAGGAGAACGCCTATCATATGATGAAAGGTGAATAAAACAACAACTTAAAGAGAAAGGAAGTGTCTGAAGGGTGTTAGTAAGACTTTCACGCCTAGGAAGTCCGAGGCTAACGCCACTCTTAAGTTGGGTGCTTCTTCTGAGAGTAGGAGAAATACTAAAAGTTAAACTGTTAGAAGTATAATGGCAGAAAGAAAGAAGACTGGAATATCCAGCTCATGTATGAACGTCATACAAGTTTTTGATGTATAGAAGGCTGGTCAAAGATATAGTTCTTGGGAATTATGGTTAAACATGTTAATCACTAATTCTTGGGTATTGTGAGTTAATCACAAAGATACCCGCTCGATTGCATTCTGTTGCAACTCGATGTAAGAACTACTAAGGCCTGAAAGACTAGCCAGGAATGAGGTTTAGATACACACAGGGAACATAGTAAATGTTACTATACCTTCCAACGGTGTATTCCCTATGTATTTACTTTCATAATTCATTTTAGAGTTTCACACTCTAGCCCTTTTGCATAAGGTATCTTGCAAGAAGGTTGTTCATAAGAGAACTTTTGATGTTCGGTATTGTGAATAACATAAGGGCCATACTTTCATTATGAATGAGACGTATGTTATGAATATTGATAATAATACATACCTCTGGGTTTACTTTCATAATTCATTTTAGAGTTTCATATACTCTAGCCCTTTGCATAAGGTATCTTGCAAGAAGGTTATTCATAAGAGAACTTTTAATGTTCGGTGTTATGAATAACATGAAGGGCCATGCTTCCATCCAGGATGGGATGTATGTTGTGAATATTGATGGTAATATGATACATCCATAACACTGACGCTAAATGTCGCAAGACTAAAAGAATACCACATATGTGTGGCACTGCATTTGGTCACATTGGAGAAACCCGCATGAAAATTCCATTATGATGGATTTTGAAGTCATTTGATTTTGAATCATCTGACACTTGCAACTTTCCTCTGAAAGGTGAAGTGACTAAAATACCGTTCACAGGCCATAAGGAACGAGCAAAGAACATATTGGTGATCATACATTATGATGTGTGTAGTCCAATAAATGTTGTTGCAAGTAGTGGATTCATCTATCTTCAGAAATGACTCAAGTAGATATATGGATGTTTACTTGTTGAGACGTAAGTCTGGATCTTTTGAATTCATTCATAAGGTTTTCAAAAATGAAGTAGAAGTTGTTGTAACAAGAAAATTGTGTTTCTACAATTCGATTGCAGAAAGGAATATTTGAGTTACAAGTTTAGCGAATGTCTGATGAGTTGTGAAAGGGGTTTCATAACTTGCACCTCCCAGAACACCACTGCAAGTGGAGAGTCCGTGTAGATGTAATCGAACCATTTATGACATGGTAAGATAAAAGATGACATAAATAGATTTGCCATTATCCCTTTTAAAGAATGATGCTTTAGAGACTGCGGCTTTTACACTGAACAGAGCTCCATCAGGTCTGTTGAAATGACGTCATGGTATGGTACGCCCAACCATGTTATATCTTTTCTTAACATTTGGAATATGGGGCTTGTGTAAAAGGTTACAAACCTATTCCAAATCAGACAAGTGCTACTTTGTAAGGTTATCCCAAGTCATTGGGTATTCCCCCACCACTATACCGAGGCAAATGTTTTTTGCCACAAAACGATATGCTTTTAAAGAGAATAGTTCTTACAAAAGGTGAGTGGGAGGACAGTGCAACTCGACGAGATAACCAGTATCTTTGTCATCAGGTCAAAGGAAAGGAACCTTGGAAGTGATTCCGGAGTTTCCTACTGCGACTGATACGGAAGCCTCTACATGAGATGTATGGACTTCGGTCGAACTTGCAGCTGAACCGCGTAGGAAAAACTCGTGCAAACCTCTCAGGTGCGCATACGAGATATTGTTGTTAGACAACAGTATACCTACGATACACAAGGAAGCGTTGATGGGCCCTGACTCCGGAATTGGCTAAATGCCAATACAATCTGAGATAGTTTCCATATAAGTGATTCGAGATTAAAATCTTGATACACCTTTCGGAAGACTTAGAGTCTAACGAATATTTATGGAACTAAAAACTGATACGGATAAAATGTTTTATCCATAAAGCTCGACTTGTTGCAATAACAAGTTCAAGGAGTTGACTACAATGAGATTGTCTCACCGTAGCGATGCTTAAAGTCGGTTCAGGTTGAACTAGCAATTAATACATATTTCAATCATGAGATATGAAACATGGATGACAAAAAGATTTCCATCTGATGGAAATGAAACCTAGGACTTGTATGTGATACAGTCCAAAGTAATTTGTCGATCCAGAGGATGCTAGTAAGTATGCAAACTTCAGAGTTCCAGCGATGGACAGAAGAGAGCAAAGTGGAGTTGGAATCTTCGTTTTTGATGAAATGGTCAAGGGGGTTTGACTTCATCAAATGGGTATCGAAGATGCTTGTGATTCAAGAAAGTAAGTGGGAGCATAATAATATTTCTAAAAACCTTGTGTACTTAACACATTGTTAATTGGAAATAAATTTCTTGACACGAATTAGGATTTCATTTGAAAATAGTTTTTCAATGAAGTGCTTAGGCTAAATAGCCTCAATATTAGGCATGATGATCTATGGAGATAGATTTACCTAATGGGGCTAAGCAATGAATACATATTGACAAGATGCTAAAACCTTTTAGCATTTAAAACGCCAAGGAGTGATTCTTGCCGAAGTCACATGGAAAGAGTTTTTGCAAGACTCGGTGTCCCAAAACACTGATGAGTAAAATACATGATGGAGATTCCACACACTCTTGTGTTTGGATTAATCATGTATTTCATGGTATGTAAAAACAAACAGATATGTCCAATACTCCAAAGTTGTTGCGAGTATAGATACCATAGTGATCAAAGTACTGATCATGGGACAACAGTGAAAGATGTCATTAAGTGCTAAGAGTAGTACTGATGACATGTTTTCTCGCAAGTAGAGATTATGAAGTGCTCGTTGTAAGTGATTACATCGATACAGTCTTCATCAATGCTCCATGCGATTTTCGATTTAAATTGAGGGTTTTGTGTGATACACAATATGGTGGCACGGTAGTTGGAAATTGTTCCAAACAAGATACTGTGGCGAATTCTATAACAAAGGCTAAGTATGTTGATGCTTAAGAAGTGACAAAGAAGTTGTTGAATCATATAGTTCATTCATGAACTTAGTATGGTTCCAAGATGACTTTAGTCTATGGGACACTATTGCAGATAGTTGCTCCATAGCTCAGTCTGAGGAATCAGGTTTCGACCAATGATTCACACATATGCAAGGCCAAGTCCAGACAAAATATGAATTTTGTGAAAGCGTGAAAACGCAAGGATATGCAAAGTTACACACAGAGCTGAAGTCGTCAGATCCGTTGGACATCAGGCTATACCACATGCGAAGCATATTTTACACCAGTATGCCATAGGTGTAAAGTGCATTAGCATTGACTAGATTATTGACTCTAGTTCAAGTGGGAGTCTGTAGGAGATATGCCCTAGAGGCAATAATAAATGTTATTGATTATCTCCCTGTTCATAATTAGGTTTATGTTCCATGCTATAACTGCTATGGTTCTCGAGTCTACAATAACCACGAGGCTCGGAGGAAGACTCATATGCACGTGTGGGATAATAAACGGTAAAATGTATTCCTAGTCAAGCCTCTATGACTGGCTCAAGTATTGCATGATGATCCTGTTTTCCTGATCATGGGCATGGCTATGCCGGCAATTTTGAGGGCACAATTGTTGGTAGAACACTTGTGTTGAATCGACCCGATTGATGTTATGCTATGAGATACATTCGTCATAAGTTTATGGTTAATAACACAGAGAAGTTAATGTTTGCATAATTCCTTAGACCATGAGAGTGTCGAGTTTCTTCATGCTTGCTTCATGAACTTTGGGGTTTGTTAAACGTCATCCGTAAATGGGTGGCTATTACGGCGGCTTACGGGTTCATGGAAAAGTATGTCAAGGGACTTGATAGCTCAAGATTGGGATTTGCTCCTCCGACGATGGAGAGATATCTCTGGGCCCTCTCGGTGTTACGGTATCCATCATCATCTGGCCAGACACAGGGTGATTTGATCACAGGGATGCCGGAACACGGGAACGAGAAAAGAGAACAATACCGGCAACGAGGTAACTGGCATTGTGGACAAGTGTTGATCCACGAGGATGCCGATGTTTCTCACCTTGGGTAATTGTAACATATCGCGAAGCAACAGGAATAGCTCACGGCAACTGGAGGTTCACTCGAATATTTATTCGTGTGGGTATAGGGATCGATATGGGTGTCCACGGCTCCGATGTTGATCATTGATCGGAAGGGGTTCCGGGTCATGTCTATGCTTAAACCGAACCTATAGGGTCACACGCTTAAGGGTCATCTATCTGCTGAATACTAGACAGGGAGTCTGAGAGAAAATCACCGAAAAAGTTTCGGACGCCGGAAAAGTTTCGGACAGCGGAAAAGTTTCGCAGAGAGGTCACCGGATGAGTTCCGGTGAAACTGAAAAGTTGTTTCAGAGGATACCATAAAGTCAAATTGGTTTTGGCACATGCCTGATAATTCTTGGAGGGTGCCAGAATCATTCTGGAAACTTTCTGGAATTTTCCGGGATGAAAACCGGAAATGTTCCGGAGCTGCCGAAACCGCTTCAGATGCTTTTCGCAGATGAAATCACTAAACCGGAATTGTTCCGGCTCGCGTTGAAAATTATTTTGGTGGGTACTAGAATTGTTCTATGCCCACATGAATATTTTCAGTTCGATCAGACGCTGAAAAATGTCGTCGTGAATAGTGAAAGTGCTTTTTGGGATATTTTTGGAAAGCCACCTTTTGGGGATTTGCTCCAAAAGATCTTGGGGATGACATGGATGGATAGGGGCCAATTTTGGGGCCCCACATGAGGGTGTGGCCGGCCACATGGTGGACTCCTTCATGGAGTCCCCCTTGTTCCTTGGTTTCACCTTTTAGGTCCTTGGGAAGGACTCCTTTCCATGTGGGTTTTGGGTTTTCTTGTAAAACCACCCTACCCCTTGGGTTTCCTATAAATAGGAGGTGTGTGGGCTGCCATAAGACACATCCTTACTCTCATACACAAGCCATGCATGATCTGGCATTCTCTCTCCCTCCCAGCGAAATAGTTTCGTAGAGCCGAAAGACTGTCTGGGTTCCGGCAGGAACTAGTTCTGGACGGCGAAGCCCTGCCGGATAGATGACACCGTATGTGTGCAACTCTGTAGAGAGATCGTAGTTTCGGTCTTAGTTCGAGAGTGCCTCCCGAAGGGCTGTCCGTGTGACCGTCCGAGTTTTGGAGGTCCTCCCGAAGGGCTGTCCGAGTGACAGTCCGAGTTTCGGAGGTCCTCCCGAAGGGCTGTCCGCGACACCGTCCGGGGGACTGTGTGACCGCCTCCCGGAGGGCTGTCCGCGGGGCAGATGAGGGTATACATCCTCGCGGTTGGGAGGTTGTAAAATCCTAGCTGCGGGGATCTGCACCGCCGATCGTCATCGACTCTACTTCCGCTGCGCTACGAGTCGGTAACGATAATGATCAAACCTTGTATGCAGTCTCCATAGTGGTCCTGGGCTGGTGCGTAGGTCGGAAAATTTTTGTTTTCAGCTGTGTTCCCCAACATTCCGTGCCCCATCAGATCTAAGGAAGATCATGCTCATCTATTTTTTTCAAGTGCAAGGATTTGAAACTATCTTCAAATCTCTTGGGCAGTTGGCCATGATATGGTTGATATTGCTACGAGGGCAAGGCACTCTACCAACCAACCTTTCTTTTCTGAAGTTGTTTTTTGGCTTGGTGGAACATATGGATAGTCGGGAATGAAAAAATATTTAGGAATGGAAGGCCTTCTTTTGCTAAGTGGGAAGGTGGTTATATCCATGATATATCCCTTCGAGCTCATAGAATCAAGGCTAAATACAAGGAGAAACTGGTCAAATGGATCTCTTTCGTACCCTCGTAGGTCTTAGTCCCTAGGTCATATTTTTGTTTTTGGGATTGTATATATGTAGCCTTACGTTGTACATATTTGGCTCTCTGGCTTTTTTAATAAAGTGAGGATTGTGGGGTTGTTTCCCTAGAGTATATGGTCAACAACAATTGATGAATTGGTTCTAAGACATTCAAGCTCCAAATTATATTGATTGGCTAGTGATGGGAGATTTAACCATGTAAGATATCCAGAAAACAGAAATAGAGCTCGTGGAAATATTAATGATATGATGAAGTTCAATGAGGCCATAAGTACCCTCGAGTTAGTTGAATCCTCTTAAAGGCATAAATTTCCATTCGAGCAATACGCATGAGGCACCTCTACTTCAGAAACTTGATTGGTGTTTTCCTCTAAATCATGGATGTTACCCTACCACAATGGCTCTTCCTTTGTAAAAACCAATCCCGAATCATGTTCCTTGCATCATTCAGGTTGGAACAAATATTCCTAAATCAAACTTTTTAGATTTGAATTTTTTTGACGGAGCACAATGGTTTGAAGAAGGTAGTTAAGAATGGGATTAAGAGTTCAATGCTTCCCAATGCAAAAGCAATCATAACTAAATTCAAAACACTCAAAAAGGGGCTTAAAATTTGGTCAAATCTCTCTTAAACCTTTCAACCACTTTTCAGGATTCCAATTTACTGATCAGGTTCGTTGACATGCTCGAAGATTTTAGAGCCCAACCAACTATGGAACATAATGGAAGAAATTTATGAAAAGTCACTTGTTTAACCTGTTGTCATACCGAAATACCTATTGGAAGCAAGTAAAGTTTGGAGATCAAGATACCAAATTCTTCCATGCAAAGGGCACAAGTAAGTATATACTTATTCACATTATTTTGCTGCATGATGAAATGGGACAAGAGCACAATGAGGGTCAATGCAAGGCTGCTATCGTTGAGGGAGCTTTCAAACTCAGGCTTGGCTCTGCCAATCGAACCAATTCATTTTTTCGCATGCAAACCCTTCTTCAAAGATTTGATGAGCTACACTGTCTTGGAGCACCATTTACCAAAGTGGAAATTGATAAAGTTATAAAAAAAACCAACCTACTGACAAGGCTCTAGGGCTTGGTGGATTTAATGAGGCTTATATCAAGTAATGTTGGGACATTATCACAATTTATTTATACTCTCATTGATGATTTCTGTCATTGCATAATCAATCTTTAGTGCATTAAATCCTATTTCACCACTTTGATTCCCAAGAAAGGTAATCCTCTGAACACAGGATTTCAAGCCAATATCTCCATTGAGATGTTCCATAAATAATATTGCAAGCTCCTGGCTAACAAACTTCACAAGCTCATCCTAAAATTGGTCCACACTAATCAATTTGGATTTGTAAGATCAAGGTCCATACATGCTTGTATTGCCTGGGCTTTTAAATTTCTATTTCAATGCCAGCACACCAAGAAAGAGATATTGGTCCTCAAGTTAGATTGCGAAAACGGGTTTGATATGATTGATCATGATACAATTCTAAAAATTCTAGCCTCTAGGGGTTTTGTACAAAGATGGCTTAACTAGATCAAAATGATATTAGCTCTAGGACCTCATATGTCTTGCTTAATTGCATTCCTGAAAAGAAATTTCACTATTTAAGAGTGTTTAGGAAAGGAGACCCTTTCTCCCCTATGATTTTTGTTTGGCCATAGATTTACTTAAGTCCATTCTGAATGAAGATATGCATAATCAATTAATCATACTCATGTGGAAACCAACTCTTGCCCTGATTTTCAAGTGATACAATATACTGGTGCCACTCTTTTAGTATTTCTAGCTTAAAAGACTCAATTATCAACAACAACAAATCTGCTCCTTTACTATGTTAATCAAACTGTTTTGAAGATCATTTAGAATAAGTCTGTGAAGGTGACTTAAAATATCCATGCTCACATAATGCAATATTTGGACAGTGGTAATGGGCTAAGAAGTGATCAGATGGATCTCTTTCTACCCCCATAGGTCTTAGTCCCTAGGTGATGCTTTTTTGGTGTTTGTATATATGTAGCCTTGCGTTGTAAAAATATTTGGTTTTCTTCCTTCTTTTTAATAAAGTGAGGGTTGTGGGGCAATTGTCCTACAATATATGGTAACAAATTGATGGAATGGTTTCAAGACATTCAAGCTCCAGATGATTTTAATTGGCTAGTGATGGGATATTTTAACTATGTCAGATATCCAGAAAATAGAAATAGAGCTGGTGAAAATATTGATGATATGATGAAGGTCAATGAGGCCATACATACCCTTGGGTAATTGAAATCCTCTTAAAGGCAGAAATTTCCATTGGAGCAATATGCATGAGGCACCTCTACTTGAGAAACTTGACTGGTGTTTTCCTCTGAATCATAGACGTCACCCTAACACAATGCTCTTCCTTTGTAAAGACCAATCTCAGATCATGTTCCTTGGATCATTCAGGTCGAAACAAATATCCATAATCATATTTTTTAGATTTGAATTTTTTGGCCAGGGCACAATGGTTTTAAGAAGGTAGTTAAGAATGGGATTAAGAGGCCAATGCTTGCAAATGCAAAAGCAATCACAACTAAGTTCAAAAGACTCGAAAAGGGGCTTAGAATTTGGTCCAAATATCTGTTAAACCTTTCAGACACTATTAAGAATTCTAATGTATTGATCATGTTCGTTGACATGCTGAAAGAGTTGAGACCTACCAACTGTGGAATAGAATGGAAGATTTTTTTTTCACTTGATTAACCTATTGTCATACCAAAATACCTATTAGATGCAAGTAAAATTTGAAGATGAAAATACCAAATTCTTCCATGCCAGGGTCACAATTAAGTACATACTTGATCACATCATTTTGTTGCAAGATGAAATGGGACAAAAGCAGAATGAGGATCAATCCAAGTCTGCTATCCTTGGTAGATCTTTCAAACTTAGGCTTGGCTCTACCAATCCAACCAGTAAAAAAATTCACTTGCAAAACCTTCTTCAGAGATCTGATGAGCTACATTGTCTTCAGAGACCATTTATCAAAAAGGAATTGAGGAAGTTGTAGAAAACCTGCCTAGTGACAAGGCTATAGGGCCTGGTGGATTTAATGGGGCTTTTGTCAAGGCTTGTGACTAGTCAGGTTTGAGATGTGACTAGGTAAATGTAAATGCCTAGTTACATTATCTCAACTGATTTATATTCTCATCGTCG
The DNA here is from genome assembly GCA_039707655.1 of Elymus sibiricus. NCBI lineage: Eukaryota > Viridiplantae > Streptophyta > Magnoliopsida > Poales > Poaceae > Elymus > Elymus sibiricus. The sequence goes on along the minus strand of CM077666.1, from coordinate 339,250,266 downwards.
GTTTCTGTCATTACATAACCAATCTTTAGTGCATTAGTTCCTCTTTCACCACTCTAATTCCCAAGAAAGGTAATCCTGTGAACCCAGGAGATTTCAAACCAATATCTCCGTTGAGACAGTGCATGAAAATATTACAAGCTCCTGGCTACCAAACTTTACAAGCTCATCCTAAAATTGGTCCACACTAATCAATTTAGATTTTTAAGATTAAGGTCTATGCAAGCTTTTCTTGCTTGGGCTTTTAAATTTCTATTTCAATGTCAGCAGACCAAGAAAGAGATATTGGTCGTAAAGTTAGACTTTGAAAAGTCTTTTGATATGATTGATCATGATACAATTCTAGAAATTCTAGCCACTAGGGGTTTTGGATAGAGATGTCTTAACTAGATCAAAATGATATTTAGCTCTAGGACCTCATCAATCTTGCTTAATTGCATTCCTGAAAAGCAATTTCACTTTTTGAGAGGGGTTGGGAAAGGAGACCCTCTCTGTCGTGGTTTTGTCACGGCAGATGTCCGAAGACTTAGGTTCGAGGCCAACGCCATGGAAGTGGACTCAAAGGGGTTAAACGGGACAAGGGACACGAGTTTACCCAGGTTCGGCCCCTCACGGTGGAGGTAAAAGCCTACGTCCTGCTTATGCTATATTAACTGGTGTATCGATTACAAGGGGCGGCTTGCTTGCCCTAGCTCTCGACTGCTTGGTCTCTTTCGCCGTAAGGCTTGTCTGTCTTTCTTAACTTGTCCAACCCGTCGTAGGGGCTCACCTTTATATACATAGGTAGAAACCCTGGGCTTACAAGAGTCCGGGTCGGGTTACACAACGTAACCGACCCCGGTTCCAACTCCTTAGTCTTACAGAACAAGTCATCTTATGGCGGCTTACATCTTCTGGCCCATGAGTCGCCTCATGCCTCTTGGGCCTTGACCTCAGCCCATCTAGCAAGCCGCCATATGGCCTGGTCTTCATGTCTTGTCTTCCTCTTGGCCCACTTGATCAACCCGCCGTGTGGCTTGGTCTCCGTCTTCTGGCCCACCTTATGGGTCTTGACTATGAACCGCCAAGCTGGTGACCGGGTCTTCAGTGAATCGCCAAGTCCTGGCCGGGTTATATTCCGGCCAGGTTATATCGCGGGGTTATATCCCTGACATTAGCCCCCAGGTTAGCTTTGAATTTATTCATGCTAAGCTCGAGCCGTCTTCTCAATCGTCTTGCTTGTCAGTGTCCTTTGAAATAAAATATTGGGAATACAACACCCATATGACATTGAGTCGGCCTCCAATGCTCTCGGCGGGTCATCACCGCCGGATTATAATCTTTGAATCGCCGGGTCATGTAATGTTGGTGACGCCGGGTCAGATAACCAGACTCCAGCTGACTTTGATAACTCTTTTCAACTTTTTTGATATATTCATATTACCTGTAGCCCCCAAGCTCCAAGTGTATCCATGATGACTTGGCGCTTTGCAATAATATCTTTGACTGTGCAGCCCCCAAGTACCAGGTTGTCTCGCTTGCAGCAGCCTGGGACTTATAACTGTCTTATACCTTATAAAGCTTCAACTGGTGTAGCCCCCAAGAGCCGGCTCTTCAACATGTGATGGGCCGGGACTTTAGAAGGATTGTAGAAAACCGGTCATCTCCTTGAAATAACAGGGTCTTGCTTGATAATGTACTGTCTTGAAAACCGGCTTGCATTAGCCCCCAAGTGCTGTGGCGCATGCTTGCAGCGACATGGGACTTGCGTACTTGATATAGGCCGGATTTGAATAATGTAGCCCCCAAGTGCCGGGTTGACTGCCTGCGGCGACTCGGGACTGTATAAGAATAATATGATTCCTTGACCGTGGTTGTAACCCGGTTATGAACAATGAAATCCCTGCTCGTGGTTGCGGTGCAACCCGGCAAATATGTGCTTGAGAAATCCATGAGTGCTGTAGAATACTATATAGCACTGGTTGAAGAAATCCAAGAGCCGATCGATCTAGATAACCCGGCATTATAATCAATAGGATGGCTCTTCAAGAATAGCCAGTCATGTCAGCTATTTAGTGTCTTTATTATGCTTGCAGAGGTTACGGTGTAACCCGGCGGCTTGAAAAGCACAACCCGGAGAGGTTAACTCTCACAAATTTGCTTAAAACTCAGGCTTTATCTTGTAAAGACTTAGGCATGATTGCCACTCATGTGCCGGCTCTCATGGCACAGATTCGTCGTTTTAACCTTAACCAGCTCAGGGTCTTATTGCGAGATTAACTGTCAAGAGACAAGTTCAGGGTCTCTAAAGATTGACTGTTCAATAGTACAACAATTTATAAAACCGACTCTTTTGACAAGTTCAGTGTCTTATAGATTGACTGTCAAAGAGAGGTAAATCATAATCCGGCTCTTGATAGTTCAGGGTCATATAGATTGACCGTCAAGAGACGTAAATCATAAGCCGGCTCTTGACAGTTCAGGGTCATATAGATTGACTGTCAAAGAGACGTAAATCATAAGCCGGCTCTTGACAGTTCAGGGTCATATAGATTGACTGTCAAAGAGACGTAAATCATAAGCCGGTTCTTGACAGTTCAGGGTCATATCGATTGACCGTCAAGAGACGTAAATCATAAGCCGGCTCTTGACAGTTCAGGGTCATATAGATTGACTGTCAAAGAGACGTAACCCATAAGCCGGCTCTTGACAGTTCAGGGTCATATAGATTGACTGTCAAAGAGACGTAAATCATAAGCCGGTTCTTGACAGTTCAGGGTCATATCGATTGACCGTCAAGAGACGTAAATCATAAGCCGGCTCTTGACAGTTCAGGGTCATATAGATTGACTGTCAAAGAGACGTAACCCATAAGCCGGCTCTTGACAGTTCAGAGTCATATAGATTGACTGTCAAAGAGAAGTAAATCATAAGCCGATTCTTGACAGTTCAGGGTCATATCGATTGACCGTCAAGAGACGTAACCCATAAGCCGGCTCTTGACAGTTCAGGGTCATATAGATTGACTGTCAAAGAGACGTAACCCATAAGCCGGCTCTTGACAGTTCAGGGTCATATAGATTGACTGTCAAAGAGAACGGCGGGTCACCTGTTGGAATGTGGCGGCAATCTCCAGGACCAGGTTTTATCTTCTTTGAAATAACGATCTTTGCCGAGTCATAACTGCATAGCCCCCAAGTCTTTAAGATGACTTGAGGAGTCGGCTTAATAATCTCCACTGAAGGTTGAAGTTGCCCATTGCGGGTTATAAATGATCCCGTTTGAGGTGTTTTAGTAATCCTCGTTAAGGCGTTTCGGGTTCCTCTGATACCCTGACTGGTTATTCTGCCGCTGGCCTCCGCCGCGAGGCTGTTGATTATGACCCCCATGGTTGCCTTGACCCTGGTAACCGGACCCTGAGCCACCAGCATCAAAGCCGGCTTCTGAGCCGCCCGGACCTGAGCCGCCCGATGGGCCATCACCGTTATCACGATGCTGTTGAATGCTGTAATTCTGGAACTGTCTCATAGTATAACAAACCCTCCATAGATGGTTTGCCGGCTTATTCGGCCGGGTGTGCTCTGGACAAGGTTGGCTAAGCCTCTCCTCTAGGTTGAAAGTAGTTTTTCCCTTGTTAAAAAACTACTCGAAGTTCCCGTTGCCCTTAGCACGGTTGTTCCTGACGTTGGTGTTTGCCACCAATTCTGACCCGCCATCTGGGTGCTTCCGCTTGCCATTGCTACCTTTCTTCCCCTGACCTGATTTCTCATTATCAGAGTCCGGGTCCTTCGTGTTATCAGAATCTGCGTACTTGGTGAGAGCCGCCATGAGCTCCCCCATGTCTTGGCATGAGCGTTTGAGCCGGCCAAGTTTCTGCTTCAAAGGCGTGAAGTGACAATTCTTCTCTAGAATCAAAACCGCCTGAGAGGCCGTAATCTGCTCAGAAGAGTGGATGATTTCGGAGACTCGCCGGACCCAGTGATGAGCTGACTCGTCCTCATGCTGCACACACTGGTCCAAATCCACAATCGTCATGGGCTGCTTGCATGTTCCTTTAAATTTTTTGATGAATTTCGCCCTTAACTCGGCCCAAGAGTTAATGGTGTTGGGTGGAAAACCCTTCAACCATGTGCGAGCCGGCCCTTCCAGCATCATGATGAAATACTTTGCGCAGACTGCATCACTGACGTCTAACATCTCCATAGCTAGCTCATAGCTTTCAACCCAAGCCTCTGGAGGTAAGTCGGCAGTGTAATTGGGCACCTTACGAGGACCCTTGAAATCCTTCGGCAGACGCTCATTCCGCAGAGCCGGTACCAGACACGGCACTCCCACAGCCCTGGAAGTCAACCCCGCTCCTCCTGAAACGGAAGGGGCGACTGTGTGTTCCTGAGACGCCGCCGCTGCCTGAGCCGCCTTTTCTCGCCGTACTCTCACCTGATCCACCACTGTCTGAACATCCAGAGCCGCCCGATCCGCTTGCGGCGGGTTACTGCTAGAGACCGCCGGCGACTCATAACGCCGGCTGTAGCTACGGCCGTGGATGGGGGTTGACTGCACACGACTCCGGCTGTAATTATATTTCCCCTGCTGGGCCATCGCCGTGCGCAGGTATCCGATGGCATTCCGCACCTCTTCTGCATAAGGTGCCTCATCGGAGATTGGGATTGTATCAAGCCTGGTTGCCGCTGCCACCATGTTCTCCGCCGGGTTAGCATAATGACCTGGCGGCGTTGGATAGAAAGGTGGCGGGTCTTGATTCCGTCGGGGCGGGTCTAGCTGCTGACGTTGATCCGCCGCCCGGCTTCCAGGTATTTCCGCCGTCCGGGTTACGGTTAAAGGTATGTTCCGTCCTGTTCCTGGCGTGTGAAAAAGATCCCTAGCTTCATACTGCAAGCGGGATTGATGTCTCATGCGATGAACCGCCGCTGCTGACTGTTGTTCTAACTCAAGGCGAAAAACGTCCGCCTTAAGGCGTTCCGCCTCAGCATCCATCTGAGCCTTCAGCTCATTGATTTCCTGTTGGACTCCGGCCATCTGATTCTTTAACCTCGCGATTTCCGCCTTACGGGCCGCTTGGTTTTCAGTAGTGACCTCAGTCTCCATCAAGGCTGTAAGCTCGTTCATTAGATCCAGAAGAACCTGAGCCGGGGGGGTGCCTGACCCGGACCCAGTTAGACCGGCGGCTGTGCTGCCCTGAACCGCCGCTGCCCCCGCCATGAAGAAGGCGGCATGGCCTGGCGGCTCATATTCCTCCGGCTCATGGTACTCCGACTCGGGGTAAGGCTCGTCGTAGCCCCCAAGCCTATCGCTATGAAGTTGATAGATCGATTCCGTCTCTCCACTTGAGGATCCTTCCTCTGAGTAGTCGAGAGTTTCCTCTTGCGACATAGAACCTTCAAGCTCCATGCCTTCAGTAAAGCCAACGAAGACGTGCTTCCTGCCCGGGTCAACACAGGCGGGTTGCACACTTTGGGCGGGTTGCTCGTGCCGGGCCGGCTTGACGATGTCGGTGCAGATGTCCGGCCCGGGTTCAGATCCGCCAGTCTTGCCAAAGAGAACGTTGATTCTACCGAAGGGGACCCGGAAACCATGCTCGATTGAGTCGGCGTCAGGACCCCAGCCGGCGTCGTCGAGGTAGGGTCTCCCATGGCGATTCTTGATCATCTCACCAATGGTGTACCCCTCGTTCCCAGAGAGAGAACCCTTTGAGAACTCAACACCACCGAGCGCTAGCCCCACGGTGGGCGCCAACTGTCGTGGTTTTGTCACGGCAGATGTCCGAAGACTTAGGTTCGAGGCCAACGCCATGGAAGTGGACTCAAAGGGGTTAAACGGGACAAGGGACACGAGTTTACCCAGGTTCGGCCCCTCACGGTGGAGGTAAAAGCCTACGTCCTGCTTATGCTGTATTAACTGGTGTATCGATTACAAGGGGCGGCTTGCTTGCCCTAGCTCTCGACTGCTTGGTCTCTTTCGCCGTAAGGCTTGTCTGTCTTTCTTAACTTGTCCAACCCGCCGCAAGGGCTCACCTTTATATACATAGGTAGAAACCCTGGGCTTACAAGAGTCCGGGTCGGGTTACACAACGTAACCGACTCCGGTTCCAACTCCTTAGTCTTACAGAACAAGTCATCTTATGGCGGCTTACATCTTCTGGCCCATGAGTCGCCTCATGCCTCTTGGGCCTTGACCTTAGCCCATCTGGCAAGCCGCCATATGGCCTGGTCTTCATGTCTTGTCTTCCTCTTGGCCCACTTGATCAACCCGCCGTGTGGCTTGGTCTCCGTCTTCTGGCCCACCTTATGGGTCTTGACTATGAACCGCCAAGCTGGTGACCGGGTCTTCAGTGAGTCGCCAAGTCCTGGCCGGGTTATACCCCGGCCGGGTTATATCGCGGGGTTATATCCCTGACACTCTCTCCCCTCTCATTTGTGTTGTGGTCACAGATTTTACTTCAGTCCATTCTCAATGAAGGTATGCATAATCAATTAAATCATACTCCTATGGAAACCAACTCTTGCCCTAATTTTCAAGTGATACAATATACAGGTGACACTCTTTGGGTACTTCTAGCTGAAGAGACTCAGGTATCAAAAATCAAAAATCTGCTCCTTTACTATTTTGATCAAACTAGTTTGAAGATCATTTAGAATAAGTATGTGATGGTGCCTTTAAATGTCCATGCTGACAATGCAACATTTGGTCAACATTAATTCTTGGATGCCAATACGGTTCATTTTCCATTTACCTATATATGGCATCCTTTAAACACAAGCAGAACAATAGTGGGGGATTTTGCTCCAATGTGTCAGAGAATTGAAAGAAGGCTTGATGGCTCCTCAACAATGCTATCATATAATGGAAGGCTCCGGTTGATCAAATTTGTCTTTTCCTCACTCCCCATTTTTTTCCATGCGCTCACTTGCTCTGCCAGCTTCGGCTACTGATCAAGTGAACAAATATTTGAGGCACTGACTTTGGAGGAAATTTGGACAAGACAAAGAACATGCTCCCATTGCTTGGGGAAAGTATGCAAACTACGGTTCATGGAATTCTTGGTATTTTAAATGTGAAAACCCATAACAAAACTTTGCTTTTAAAAAACTCCATAAATTCTTCAATAGAGCTGAGCAACCTTGTATCAAACTTATTTGGGAGTCAGATTTCCAAATCAATCCCCCCCCCCCCCCCCTCCTAAAGTATGGAGGGCTCTCATTGGTGGAAATCTCATTTGAAGTTGATCCATCTATTAAAAAACACTGCAATATGTAAAGTTGGCTAAGGAAACACTACTATATTATGGCCGAATAATTGGCAAGAACAATCTCTAGTTGAGAAATTCTCAGAGCTTCATTCACAAGCAATCAATGACATTAATTCTTGGATGCCAATCCGGTTCATGTTGACATAAGTTGCATCTATGATTAATTCTGAGAACTTGGTTGATCACTTCCACGGACCATGATCTACCCCAAGCATTTGCACAGTTTGATGAAATCCAAATATGGTTATATCAGAGTAACATTCCACAAGTTCTTAACAAATCGAGCTACCCTTGAAATGCTAAGGATTAGTACTATATTCAAATGTATAAATGGCTTATGGGGAAACAAGAATCTCACTTTCTTATCAAATGGTTGTAGAAGAGTGCTGGTAGACTGAGACATAAAATCTTCTTTTGGCTCTGACGACATGACGAAGTCAACACTAGAAACCTTCTCAAAACAAAGTCTTTTCACATGCCTAGTTGTGCGTGTGTTCTCTGTAATTAACAAGTGGAAGAGAATGAGACTGCATGTGTGCTCAAGACTATTGGTAATCCATCCTTCCTAATAAACACAGGGTAATTTCACTCTTTGATGAAGTCAGTTTAGCAACTCTAATTCTTCCTAAACAAATTGCATGGACATCATCATTATGGGATGCTGGAACATATGGATGCACGGAAATGGAAAAATATTCAAAAATGAATGGTTTTGATGATTCCGTGGCTAGATCTCTATTTTCCTTTCCCTTTTGTTTGTGTTTTTGTATGTACATTTTTTGCTTTACATATACACATATATGAATACCATTCTACGGTTCTTGGCTTCTAAAAAAAAGATCTTTATACCATGCAATTTGTTGGGTAGCACGGCAGCTGACCTATCAAAGAGGCATCATGCCCGAAACAGCATGCTTGCATATTGCACCTGCCCCTACACGCACGCTGTGTTGTGTTATTCGGGAAAGAACCCAACAACTGTTGGCTTTTCTTCTTCTTTCTTTAAAGAAAAAAAGAAACATGCTTGACTTTGTGCATGTAGTGACATGATCATATGTGTCCCACAGCCGCGCCATATGCAGAAAACGTCAACAATCAGCACAATCAGCCAGGGAATCACTTCCCTGTTCCTGCAAGAGAAGAACTTTCCCTTTTTATGATAAAAAATGATTGATCGCACTTGCATAAACCCCGTTCAGATTCTAAAAAGCACAGCAGCTGTCCAGCACGTCAGCACCACCTGAACCTGAAAGAGCAAGACTCGCATACACCGGACTACAGGTTCATGACATCTGCATTCTGCAAAGGCAAAGCGTAACAGCAGGCAATCTTCATAACATTGTAAAACATGGGTCAAGTCAGTTAGTTCTGCAGATAAAAATTTCACATACAATGCAAGATGATGATAAGAGTACTTTTAACACATATAATAATTCAGACTGCTGCTGCTGCTGCTGCTGAGCAGAGTCTGGCAAAGAACAAACCCTGATAGAGGCCACAAGATTCAGCAAACACGCCACACTTCTTGGCACAAACGACATCAGACCAGATGGTGTTCTTGTAACTAGATAAAGAGACATGAAATTATGCGGCTAGCACATGGTACAGGGCGGGAGCTTATCATAACTGCCTACTAATTATACTCCTAGAGATCTCATCTCACTTTGATAAACGATTGCCAATAAATTATACTGCCTAGACATATAGTTCCTGCTTGCATTCAATATAAGCTAAGTTGTTGCAATGCAACCCTAACACATACCAATAGAAACTCTTGAACCACCAATGCCTTGTTTGTTATTCAGTCTCTCATTACTGGCTCTCTTCTTCATTGTCATCATCCTCTTCCTCCTCCTCGTCATCACTCTGCTCACCGTCGCTGGCAGCTGCAGAGTCGGCCATATTGTTCTCATGGTACTGATAATGCGGGCGAAGGGCAGGGCGGTGATGGTGTCTGCTACTGTCGCTGGCACGGTACCGGTCATGGTGATTGCTGCTCGTCCTGGCATCAGGAAACGATGCCATTCTTCTCGATGTGGAATCTGGGACGGATGCCATCCTCCTAGATGAGCCACCAACAGTGGTGGCACCTACCTGGGAGTGGGAGGCAGCCGCAGCGGAAGAGATGTGGTTCTTGCCCTGTGAGAGCTCCTTCTGCGTATTGAGGAAGAACTGCACGCGTTGCGATTCAAGCTCCCGTGCGAAGTCCAGACGCTGGCGCTCCATCTCGGCGGCCTGCTCCAGCTTCGCTGTCTCCACGCGCTCGTAAGCCTCACCAAGGCGCCGTATCGCCTGCGCTAGGTCACGCAAGCCCTGAGAGCGGTCACCGCCGCTTAAGCCATCCACCCGCCCCTCGTCCGTCCTCCTCCTCTTGCCATTCGCCGCCGGGAGCGCAGGCTCCGGCGGGAACCCGTCGGACGACTCAGACGAAGCCGACAGCTCCGGAGACGGCGCCCTCCGCTTGACGGGCGCCGCGGCGGGCATCAGTGGCGTGCGGCTCCGCTGGGGGAAGCCCGCGCGCAGCGCCGTGGGCACCGCGTTCCGCCCGTTAGGGTGGGCGGCCGGCTTCTGGTTGTAGGTGGGCGCCAGGAGCACGTCGAGGCGGTCATAGAACTGCCACGACGAGACCGGCTTGGCCCTCTCGATCTTGTACTTCTTCTTCAGCGTATCGATGCGGTTCTTGCACTGCACGTCGGACTTGGGGGCCTTGGAGTAGTTGTCCCGGGAGGAGACGGCTTCGGCGACCTCCTGCCACTGGGGGTGGCGGAGGCTGCCGCGGCCGAGCGCGACGAAGCGCTCCCCCCAGGCGTCGATGAGCGCGGAGGTGGCGCCCTCGCTCCACGCATCCTCCCTGCCCCCGCCAACGCCGCCGCCCCCGCTGCCGCCGTGGCTGGGGTAGGACCCATGCTTCTGGATCGGGAGCGCGAGCGTCAGGGGCCCGCCGGGTGGCGCGGAGGCGACCGTGACGGGGTCGGTGACGGGGAGCGCTGAGGCGACCGGGAGCGGCGAGGAGGAGGCCGGCGAGAGGGAGGGCGACGGGGAGTTGTCGTCGTCGTCCATGGCGGCGGATCGGGGAGGGATTGGGGATCTAGGTTGGAACCGATCTGGGGTTGTAGGTTAGGGGTCGGTGGTGGTGCGGCGGTGCCGGCGGTGTGGGGCTGTCGTGCTTTGAGGGGGTCCGTCCGGTTGGGACTCGGCGCGGCGGGTTGACTTGGGCCAGGCCGGGGCGGATGGGCTCAGGCTGGCGCCGGGGTGGATTAGGTCGGGTCGGAGAAAACGGCCGGCGGTGGGGGGTATTTTGGGCTTCCTGCAGCCTGACGCGTCGGCCGGCAGGCAGGAAGACCGGTCGCCACGTTCCACTTCCACCCATTGTTCCTCGGAAGAGTCTCCTGTCCTGTCCTGCCGGAAAACAAGCCAACGCCACTTTTGATGCACTAGCAGCGTGGGGAGGCGAGGAATTATACTCGCTCTCTTTCGGTTTATAAGCGGACGATGCCAAAATTTTTTATTAGTCTCATTTTTATTGTTTATTAATCACATGTTTAGATTTTAAGGTGCATTAAATCATTGTATCCAAGGATTAACCCCAAAAAAAATCATCAATGCATGTACTCCCTCTGTATGAGTGCATGAACATTACGAAAATTAAATAATTCCAAAACGCTTAGGCACAATGTCGGGCCCATGGAAATCAGGGTATCCAGACACGTCTGCCTTCGGCCAGGACCAGGCCGTTCAAGACGTTGCGGCGGCTGGGCGTCAAAACCGCGCCGCCCTCGCTAGCGGCGTCCCCTCAAGCGGTGTGGGCTGCCGTGCCTTCACTCGCGAGTTGCGTCGCGTGGTCTGGCCCGCGAAGTTCAAGCCTGAGCTGCCTCCACGCTACGACGGCACCCCCAACCCCGCGGAGTTCCTCCATCTCTACGCGCTGAGCGTCGAGGCGGCGAACGGCGACGACAAGGTCATGGCGAACTGGTTCCTCATGGCCCTCAAGGACGGCCCGCGCTCCTGGCTCATGAACCTCCCCGAGGCGTCCATCTCATCGTGGGCCGAGCTCTGCAGCCAGTTCGTTGCCAACTTCAAGGGCACACAAGACCGCTCCCTCACCATCAACGACCTGCGGCGTGTGCGGCAGCGCCCAGACGAGACCCTCCGCAAGTACATCCAGCGCTTCAGCCAGGTGCGCAACAAGATCTCGCGCGCCTCCGACGCGGCCGTCACCTCTGCATTCTCCACCGGCGTCATGGACGTTAAGATGCGCGAGAAGCTCGCCATCAACGGTGAGCTCGACTCCGTGATGGAGCTGCTCGATCTCGCCGACAAGTGCGCCAAGGCTGAAGAAGGCCGCCTCTTCATCCACAACGACCCCGACGCGGCGCTCGACGCCGCCAAGGCCAAGAGCAAGGACATCAAGCTCAAGGGCCCGGCCGTGCTCGCGGCGGAGCCCGAGCAGAAGCGTGGCCGTGACCACGACGAGCCCAGGAAGGACGGCCGGCCGCTCTGCGCCTTCCACAACGTGCGCTCCCACAGCACCGAAGACTGTCAGGAGCTCAAGCTGCTCCGCGACGAGCGCCAAAGCCGCCGAGACGACCGCAATGGCCGCGGCGCCGGCCGTGGAGGTGGCCGCGACAGCAACCGCTGGGACGGCCGCAACGGCAGCGGAAACTTCCGCCAGGGTTGGCGCGACCCGCCTCGTGAGGCCGCCTGGCGCGACCAGCCTCGCGAGGCCGCCTGGCGTGACCAGCCTCGTGAGGCGAATCCTCAGGCCAATGCCGCCCTTCCGCCGCTGCCGCCGCCACCCCGGAGGAACGATGTCAACCAGCCTGACGAGGACGCTGGGGGCTACCAGGAGCCTCGCGCGGTCCCCTGCATCCTTGGCGGGTCTCAGGCCCCCGCGTCCGTCCGCCACTTCAAGCAATTCACTCGCGAGGTGTATGCCGCCCTCCCGAGGCCTGAGGTCGCGCGGCCCCTCAAGTGGTCGCAGTCCGCCATCACCTTTGACTCCAAGGACCACCCCAAGTCCACGGCCTCCGCAGGCGCGCTCCCCATGCTGTGCACTCCCACCATCAGCAATGTCGCGGTAACCAAGACCCTCATCGACGGGGGTGCCGGCCTCAATGTGATCTCCGTCGAGACCTTCGAGACGCTCCAAGTGCCCTACGACCAGCTGATGCCGACCAGGCCCTTCTCTGGAGTGACCGATGGCTCCACCATCCCACTGGGGCAAGTGCGCCTCCCTGTCACCTTTGGCACCGGCAAAAACTACCACACCGAGCTCATCGACTTCGACGTGGCGCACATCGGCCTGCCTTACAATGCCATCCTTGGCTACCCGGCTCTCACCAAGTTCATGTCGGCCTCCCATCACGCCTACAACGTCCTCAAGATGCCCGGCTACAGTGGCATCATTACCGTCACCTGTGACGAGAAGGACGCGGCCAGCACACTCGAGCGCGCCTACAAGGCCGCCGCGATCGCACATCCGGCTGACGAGGACGCGGCCGAGCCTCCTGAGGCCGCACCCGCGAAGAAGAAGAAGTTGTTCTCTCAGGACCGCGCCGAGATGAAGAAGGTGTCGGTGGACGGCAGCGGCTCCGGCCCTGCCTTCACCATCGGCGCTGGCCTTCCTCCCGCATAGGAAAGCGCGCTCGTCACCTTCCTTCGGGCAAACTCAGATGTTTTCGCCTGGAAAGCCTCTGACTTGTCCGGTGTGCCGAGGGAGGTGATCGAGCGCCACTTAGCGGTGTGCCCCAATGCACGCCCCGTCAAGCAGAAAGCACGGCGCTAGGCGCCAGAGAAGCATGATTTCATCATCAAGGAAGTTCAGAAGCTCCAGGAAGCTGGGGTCGTTCGCGAGGTGCGCCATCCCGAATGGCTCGCCAACCCAGTCGTCGTCCCCAAGAAGGGCGGCAAGGAGCGCATGTGCGTCGACTTCACCAGCCTCAACAAGTTCTGCCCTCAGGACCCCTTCCAGCTGCCGCGAATCCGCCAGGGCGTTGGCCCCGCTGTTGGCGGCATGCGCATGCCTTTCGGCCTGAGGAATGCCGGCGCCTCTTTCCAGAGACTGGCGCCCCTCGTTCCAGGGCCTCGTGGCCCCCCTGCTCCTCGCGAGCCCCCTGGCCCAGGAGAAGCGGACTCCCTTGGCGCGCCTCGCCAAGCGGTCTAACGTCACCCCTGCACGGTCCTGTCAGGTGCGTCCGACGCGTCGCCTCGCGCGGCCAACACTCCTTCTCGCCGCGCCTTTCGCGCCCTCCCTCCCGGAACCCTTCCGCCAAGGTGATTTCGTTTAAATGCGGCTGAGGGCGCCCCACGGGCTGCACCAACCTCAAGCTGATCTGTGCCGTTAAAAGCTAAGTCTGACTACCTCGCGAGACGCCCTTACCGTCACTCAAGTTCTCTCCCCTCGTGATTCCGCTGGGTGCTAGCGTTTTTTCTTCTGCGTAAGCCGCTTGCACGCCAAAGGGGGGCTCCCTGAGCATCGCGCCTCAGGAGCCCTCACTAGCTTCCGGTGCCCCTCATCTCCTGGCCTTGTCCCGGCATCGCGACCGGACATACCAGCGGCGGCTGAGGCCCGCTCGGCGGCTGGGTCCTGACGGCGTAGAGCGCTAAGGCGAACAAAGAAAAAAAACCCAGCCTCACGAGAGGACTTCAGGAGGGAATGCATACACCCCGAATCACAGAAGCATTAAGTTAAACATAGAAGATACTGTTTTCACGCGCCCACGGGGCTACATCGGTTCAATGCAGGAAAATAAAAAGAAGGAAGGGCCTAGGCGAGGCGCCGTCACTCCCAAGACCCCAGCGCGTCGCCGCACGCGTTCCCAAGAAGGCGCCGCAGGCAAGTGCGGCTCCGTCACCGTGCGCACAGTGCCCGCCGCCAGGGGTTCCGGAGTCATCGCCGCGCGCGCGCCTATTCGGAGTCCTCGTCCTCGCTCTTGACGCGGGGGAAGCTGTTGTCACTCCCGCTTCCGCCAGAGGGGGCGACGCAGTCGTCGCTGGAGGAGCTGCTGTAGCTGCCATCCTCTCTCTTCGCCCAGCACTCCAGACGGCTGCCGGAGATCCCGAAGATCTTCACGAAGAGCGTGGCGGCCCCGTCATACTTGAATTGGAGGACGTGCCCCTGCTTCAGCCCGCGGGCGAGGGCGAACGACTTCCACCCCTGCCTCAAGAACATGAAGCCCGAAGGGGTGAGCTCCGTCGCCACCCAGGAGGGGCCGTTGCAGCAGCCGTCGGCCTGCACCCACAAGCCCAGGGGGGCGCGGTCCGCCATCGCCGCCGCGAAGGAGTCCGGTAGCCGGAGCCAGGTGCAAGGGCTGCGGTGCATGTTCACGATGAACTCGTGCGCCGCCTCCGCCGAATGGGTCCCCGCCTGAGGCGGTAGCGCGGCCGCCCCGCCTCGGCCGCCTCGGCCCCGCACGCCTCGCCCTCCGCGCCCGCGACTGGCACCCCTTCCGCGACCGCTGGGCCCGACGCCGGCAGCCGTCGGGGAGCGCCCGCGCCCCCGGGGCGGAACCTGGGATGCGGCAGTAGAAGCACGGCCATGCCCTCTTCCCCTCACCATCTCTGCGGTGGCTCTAGCAAGAAGGCGGAGGAAATTGGAGGAAGGAGAAGATGGGTGGAGGACTCCGGCTCTTCTCTCTCCCTCTTTATGCTCGGCGCGGAGCTCCTCTCGTCGCTCCGCCTTCTCCGGCGTTGGGAATTGAAGGAGTTGGAATGTGTGAAGGAAGGCAATGATGGCCTCGCCTCTCCCGCAGCAAGTTTTATGTCAGCGCGGGCGGTTACCGAGGCGTCATGGGAGAAGTGGGGGCGTCCCCCGTCACATCGTGCGCCATGCGTCACGCCTGGCCGCAGGCGGTTAGGGCCCGCGCCGTTTCGCCCCCAATAGGCGGGAACGTGCGCGCCGCGGGCCCGGGGGCTACTGTCGGGCCCATGGAAACCAGGGTATCCAGACCCGTCTGCCTTCGGCCCAGGGCGCAACGCCTGGCATGGGCCTAGCAGGCCGTCACCACCAAGCACCTCACCAAGACCTGTCATGAGGCCCTGGCCTCTTGAGGATCCCTCCTCAGGGAGCGGCAGGCAAGGCTCAGCACCTCCACCAGCGGCCTCGCGAGGCCCTCTCGCGAGGCGGCCTCTTGAGGTGGCCTCCCGAGGGCGCACGAGACGAAGGCCATTCGGCGCAGCCGCGCAGTCTAGGGCCCATCACGTGGGTGACGCGCGCGGCGACGAGCGGCGACAGAGGGCGCGCCAGCAGGCGCGGATGAAGATGTTCTCCCCTTTTGTGTTAAGGGAGCAGGGCCAGCTATCTACTCCCCAAAGCGACCCCAAAGGTTGCCCGATCGGCGAAGGAAGACCAAGATGGCAGGCGCGCGGGGCGGAGGTCACACCGAGCCCACCGGCGCGTCATGGATCACGCTTTGGCAGGCGAAGACCGCCTTTAGTCAGGATAGCCTGAGCGCAAGTCCCCTTTCAAAACCGCCAAGTGTGGCAACCCTTCCTGCCTAATTTTTCGAGGGGGAAGAGGACCAAGGCTGGTATAAAGGACAGAGCGGCCATTGCAGAGAGAGAGAGAGAGAGAGCTCTGGTTCCCATCATCCCCAACCTTGTACTCTCTCTCGCACCAGAGCAATACCAACCAAGCAGGAGTAGGGTCTTACACCGCAAGGTGGCTCGAACCTAGGTAAACCGTTGAGTCCACGGTCCGTCCCTCGCTAGCGCGCTCTCGCCGTAGCCTCGCCGTAGTCCAGTCGTGGTAGGAGGCGAAGTGGTAGGAGCAAGCTCACCCCAGTGTTCGAACCTTTGGGTCCCCGGAGCCCGACTTCCGACACACAATGCATTAGCTCTCCGTCTCTTTTCCTATTTCTTGCCATGAATAAAGGCATCAGCCAATAAGGGACGTGGGACGTATGTGCCTTGAATGACTTAAGTATACCGAGCATTGCATGTTGTGGTCGGTTTAGCAGGATGGTTTGCATGCAATAATATTAATTAGCAAATAAATGTCAAGTTCTCTCATTTTTCTTCCTATCTTGGTCGCGGTGCAAAATACACCGGTACGGAGGGAGTAAGGCTGGTCATAGTGGGAGTAACTTAGCTAGTAACATAACGAACCCCATCGCAAATTTGTTTATGTGACAAGTAGTTAATGAGGAGAGAGGTGTTTAGAGTAACATAATATGTTACCGTAACATAACGCTTCCCAAGAATAAATGAGTCTACAAGCTAATAAATGCAATCATCTACTACTTTGCACTATGAAACTAGTAACAAAGACTAGTGTCATATGGATGACACTATTCTAAATTACTCCCCACTATGACTAGCCTAAAAGTCTTTGGTCTTTAATTGTCATGCATGCATGTGTTGCAATTAATGCATCGGTAAACATGACTTTGTTATAGAAATAACAAGATCCACACACTTTATTATATCTATATCTACTAATAAATGGAGAAACGCTTATGCCTGCCCGTCGTGTTTTTTTGCAGAAAACCCCTATTGTTTCTTGAAATCAACCCGCGGTCTAGGTTTAAGGAGTCTAGAAAAATGTTTTATTTTTTTTGCAGAAACCCCCCTGTAGTTTCTTGAAATCAACCTGCAATCTAGATTTAAGTTAGTCTAGAAAAACATTTTGTTGTTTGCAGAACCCCCCTAATATTTTAGTTAATCCATTTGAAGTCCATATCAAATGCTTTTAAAAAATATGCATATCTTTTAAATCCTAACTCCAATTTTGACATGTATATGTGGAATTTGATTAGAAAAATGAGTAGAATCCAAATATGATGTTATTTTACATGTTAATCATTTTTAAATGCTATTTAGTGTGCAAGCTTAATCAATAGAGTACTATCATGTTTCTTTCATACCAGTGCCGATCGGGATTGAAATGAACACCTCAGCAAAGCCAAATTGGAGACGAAATAAA
Organism: Elymus sibiricus; assembly: GCA_039707655.1. Classification (NCBI taxonomy): domain Eukaryota; kingdom Viridiplantae; phylum Streptophyta; class Magnoliopsida; order Poales; family Poaceae; genus Elymus; species Elymus sibiricus. Next base: position 339,233,101 of record CM077666.1, on the reverse strand, counting down.
CCATCTATAACCACGCATGCACACCTCACCAAAACTTCATAGGGGGGAAAGAAAGTAGATTTCTCATCTTATGTCGAGAGAGACACGCCTTAGGATTGACCACATTCAAATGCGTCAGCGAGGGTAAGAAGGAGGATAAGCGAAAACACAGATTGGATGCCATGTGTTGAAATAAAGGACGTGGACCTATTGGGGTTTTGAGTCATGGTTATTACGTTAGGGGCGTGCGGTATTTTTTTTTCTTTCGTAGCAACGCACGGGCTCTTTTGCTAGTAGAAATAGAAAGGTGTTGGTTAGAGCATATACAACCGAAGTGGCCAAATCCGCCCCCCTAAACGTCTGCAGGCGTGTCCGGACGACCCACCCCTCAAAAGTTCTTCTTTGCAACCACAATTCTCACTTTCGAAATCTCTAATACATACAAACACATGCATGTCGATCATTTTGTGATACAAATACATGTAACAATGAATACAACACAAATAAATTTTATTCGTACATAAAAATGCATAGTTCAAACATATAATTTATTCGGAGTGCATAATTCAAACCTACAATTCATTGATTTCCAGTGTGGGTCCATATATACTCCACACGATCATTAAGTAGTTGCACGTGCACCTGTTGATCTCAAAGTTGTCGATGTATCTCTACGAAATTCACAACATGCTTTGCATCTTGTTTTGGGAGGCGGGCATGTACTCCGGGCTTCTCAAAATCATGTGTTTGGGTGCTACATGTAATAGTGTTGGGATCCCTCGAATAGGAAGGGTGATGTAGTATAGTAGCAGACGATATTTCTCTCAGTTAAGAACCAAGGTTTATCGAACCCATAGGAGACGGCACACAAACAACATTGACAGTACCTGCACACACTCAAAGCAAATGCTTGCACCCAACAAAGGCAAGGGGGCGTCACTCCCCTTGTTCTTGCTAGTTGCAAGTATCAAATCTGGTAGTGATAGATATAATAAATAAAAGTAAAAGAAAACAACAAGGAATTATAAGATTTGTTTTAATATAGAAGTGAATGGACCCAGGGGCCATAGCGTTCACTAGAGGCATCTCTCTCATAAATAGCATCAGTGGGTAAACAAATTACTGTTGGGCAATTGATAGAAAAGCACATAGTTATGATGATCATCCATGGCATAATTAATATATAGGCATTACGTCCGTGACAAGACAAGTAGACCATTAAACTTACAGACGTCTACTACTATTACTGTACCCCAAGACCGCTATCCAGCATGCATCTCAAAGTGTTAAGTTCATGACAAACAGACTAACGCATTAAGCAAGATGACAGAATGTAGGCTGAACAAGATCAAGCAATATGTTCAAACTCCGTCGTTTTATCCTTAGTAGCAACAATAAAATACATGTCTTGCAACTCCTCCTGTCACAGAGTAAGGACACCGCAAGATTGAACCTACCACTATGCACCACTTCCTCTGAAGATCTAATCATCAACTTGTCCATAGAAAACTCATAGATCGGAACGGCTCCCAAAAGGAGCACCTGCCTAATGTGATAGATGAACCTCCGATTTCGGATGCTATTCGGCAAATGGCTATTGGGGACGTCAGGCCAGTTGAAGGAAATTCACCTGACTCTTCCGATGATGATGCTCCCATAGCTCGACGCACACGCCAATCTACTGCCGAAGAAAATGCCGCCTCGAACACAAATGGCAACCCAAATGCAAATGCACATGCCGATCAAAATGGCAATCATGATGAAAATGGCGATTCTAATGCCAATCCTGATGATGATCATCATGAAGGAAATCCTCTCCCACGAGTGGCAAATCGAGTTGACCCTGCATTAATTCTCGAAGATCTCGAGAACCCGGGTTACCGACCCACAACTCGCTCTTGCACTCGTTTGGCTAACTACTGTGGCAGTTTCTCTTTCGTCTCATTAATAGAGCCTACCAAGTATGAAGAAGCCATGAATGATCCCGATTGGATGAATGCTATGTAAGAAGAGTTGGTGCAATTCGAATTGAATGATGTGTGGGAATTGGTTGACAAACCGAATCCCAAGAAGCATAATATCATCGACGCAAAATGGATTTTCCGGAACAAACAAGATGAAAATGGCATTGTTGTGAGAAACAAAGCATGTCTTGTCGCTCAAGGGTACACATAGGTAGAAGGTATTGATTTCGGTGAAACATATGCTCCTGTTGCTCGCCTTGAGGCAATTCGTATTCTTCTCGCTTATGCAAATTACAATGATATTCTGCTTTATCAAATGGATGTGAAAAGTGCGTTCCTCAATGGTGAAATTGATGAGGAAGTCTATGTTAAGCAGCCACCTGGCTTTGAAAACCCTCAGTTTCCTAACAAAGTTTTCAGGTTGAAAAAAGCGCTGTATGGGCTAAAGCAAGCCCCTCGGGCCTGGTATGACACACTGAAGAGGTTTCTGCTTGACAAAGGGTTTAAGCCAGGATCCACTGATTCTACTCTTTTCACTCGTGCTATTGATGGCGATCTATTCGTATGTCAAATCTATGTGGATGATATTATTTTCGGATGTACTAACAATGCTTGCAGCATGGAATTCGGGCGAATGATGTCCGAGAAGTATCAAATGTCTATGATGGGTGAACTTAAGTTCTTTCTCGGACTACAAATTCGTCAACATGACAATGGAATTTTCATATCTCAGGAAAAATATCTGAGAGACTGTCTTAAGAAGTTCAAAATGCAAGATTGCAAACAGATGGACTACAAAACTCCCATGCCCACAAATGGCCAGTTGGACGCAGATGTGTACGGTAAAGATTACGATCAGAAAGCTTATCGTTCGATGATTGGTTCTTTGCTTTACTTATGTGCATCCAGACCTGATATTATGTTGAGTGTTTGTATGTGTGCTCATTTTCAAGCTGCACCGAAAGAATCGCATCACCAAGCGGTCAAGCGTATTCTGAGATATTTGGCTCACACCCCCACCTTAGGCTTATGGTATCCTAAGGGAGCACAGTTTGACCTCGTTGGATATTCAGACTCAGATTATGCAGGTGACCGGGTTGACAGGAAATCTACTTCGGGGACATGCCATTTCCTCGGTAGAGCATTGGTATGTTGGTCATCAAGGAAGCAGAATTGTGTCTCACTCTCTACGGCTGAGGCCGAATATATTGCTGCTGGCGCCTGTTGCACTCAGTTATTATGGATGAAGCAGACTCTGAAGGATTATGGCATCAAGGTCAAGAAGATTCCTCTATTGTGCGACAATGAAAGTGCGATCAAAATTGCACACAATCCTGTGCAGCACTCTTGCACCAAGCATATTGAGATCAGACATCATTTCCTACGCGATCATGTTGCTCGAGAGGATATTGTTATCAGTCACGTCAATACCGAAGAGAATCTCGCCGATATCTTCACCAAGCCTCTCGACGAGAAAAGATTCTGTGCGTTAAGGTGTGAGCTAAATATCCTAGATTCCGCAAACGTGCAGTAAGCTGGACTCGGCACCCGTACCATCACTTCCACATCTTAGAAGGAATGGGTGCATAACACTCAAAGAATTTGAAAATTTTGACAAAGTGAAATTTTCTTTCTGAGAGTGAATACATTAACGAAGAACTAGACTAACCGGGTGCCACGATAATTGTGCGATTCTCGGGGTCATACGGTTCTTATACGGTGGGTAACGCCACCACATTTTTTTTCCGTCTTGCCTTCGGTTGGTGCTTTGTGTCTGTCCGAATGTTTTTCACTCATAGTTTTTCTCTCGAGTGTTTGTGTTTCTTCGTCTGAGTGAAATACCTAGGACCCTGTTTTCCCTCTATTCTATCTCTTCCAGTCTATGCTATTCCGTTATGAATGCACAAATTCATCTGGAAACGAAACTTTATCTGGTGTCCTTGACCACGTTAAAGTCTTGGTCCGAACTTATTATATTTTGGCGAAAGCCGTCCAAAATTTGGGGTTTCCCACCCAAGTCTGGACCACGTTCTTTAGTGACGGTTGCCACGTGCTCCTCATCAACTGCTGGTTCATCTGATCCGTTGAATCGCAATAGTCCGTCGACTCTGGTCGTCCCATCAGATTCACCAGGGTGCGGTTACTTCCTCCTCTCATATAAATGTTGTGCCGCCACCCTCCTCGTTTCACTTCGCATCTTCCCCATCGCCACCTTCCGAAGCCCTACCGCACTGCTCCTCCTCGAGCTCGACGACGTCGACCATCTTCGCCGTTTCGCTGTCGGAAAGAGGTTGCCGGAGTTATTCCTCGCCGCCGCGGATCATCTTCATCTCCGCACCGCCGTAGTCGCTGCACATCACCAAGTTAGGGTATGTGTAGTACGAACTCATTCTTCCAGTGTTCCTGTTCGAGTTCGTCCGCGGTAAATTTTGCCTATTTTTACCGTATTTTCTCAGATCCTTACTGTTAGGTAACTTGTGTGGATGTGGTTTGTAGTTGTCCCTCGCATCCGAAAAATTTCAGATCTAGGGTTTGTGTTATGTCTCGTACGAACGGAATGCTTAGCACGGTTACAAGTATTTTCTTCGAACCTACTAGTTCGTTCTACACATTTCCTTCGCCCGAAACATTTCTCAAAGTCTGCATCTAATTTCTCATCAAAATTGATTTCTTTTTCCAACATTTTCGCTGTGTGCATTCGTAACCCTGTCCCCATTTTCCCTCGCATCTATCTATGTTCACAGGAAAATGCAGTCAGTTGAGGATTCAGCTAAACAAGTTAGTCGGGCTGACAAAGATGATGTTATTACGGGCACTGCTGATGAATCCAAAGCTCCGAATGCCAAGGGCCCAACGGTAGGCCCATCAACCAGCAAGAGAAAAAGGACCGATCAAAATGCCGACGAGCAAGAAGAAACTGCTCCGAAGAAAAAGAGGGGTGGAAGACAGGCATACACAAAAACCGCCCAATACATCTCTCACGACCGATATAATACTGTTTCAGGAGAAACCAAACAACAGAGAGATATGCATCAACAATGGATTCGCCGTCACTGGGTGCGGAAATGGTTCAATTATGAATTTGTTCATCCTCGGTTTGCTCAGAATTTTGCATTTCATCCACCGTGGGGTGACTGCCGTGAAATTTCACTCATCAAGGCAAATGGTCCCCAAGAGAGACCTCCTCCTCCGTCGAATGCTCATGAGTCATCACTTCGCACACCTGCGTCATATCCCGATGAGCTTGCTAAGCGACAGCGCAATGCCATCAAACGAGCCCAGAGGGCCGAAAAGAAAAAGGCTCGTGAACAAAAAAATATTTGCCTCCTCAAAGATGATGTGGAGAAGAAGAAGGCCGAAGGAAAATCCGAAGGCCGAACTAAAAACAAGCATGATCCCAGCACTGCTGCGAAGAGAAAACGTGCACCAAAGAGGCAAAAGACCGAACCTGCTAATAAGTTTCGAATGAATGATTCTTCTGATGATGATGATGATCCTCCGCTCACGAAGGAAGAAGTTGCTGCTACCCTCAGCGAGGAAGTGAATATCACAACATCAACTGTGCTGCCTGACCTTCGGGTTAATATTGCTCCAACTGCACCACCGAAGAAGATCACGGCTAGAAAAACGCCTGCTACCACTGTCACAATGAAGCAGCATGTGAATACAACTCCTCATCCAGATGCTATCAATTTGAAGGATTAGGTAGTTGACGCTCCTGTAAGTTCTGCCAAACCTGGCGAAAACATTCCCAAACCTAATTTGAAGAAAATCAAGGCTCCTACCGAGAAAGTTGCTTCGCAGGCCACTACTCCAAAAGAGAAGGTCGCTAAATTTGCGCCTACCTTGACTCACCCGTTGGCTTCAAAGCCTCCTTCCGAGCAAGTTCCAGTCCCAGCTGCTCCCTCTGTCAAGTCAGATGCTCCCCATTATTATGATCACATATTTATCATGGAACAGCTCGATAAATTTGTAGAAAATCCTTTCGATGGCGAAGTGGCCTCCCTACCTATTCCTGCCGAAGTCATTACTCAAGCCACTTCCGTAGTTCAAGAACTTCGTGAAGACGCAGTTGAGATCAACTCTCTCTCTGCCGAGCTAATGGACCTTGATAATCGAATGAAAACTGCCTCGTCAAAATTTGTCATCAAAGCGCTCGAAGACTCCTACAAGGATATCAATCGTGCCATGACTCTCCTTCGCCACCGAAGGTTACGCTTTCACACGGATCTCGATGAAATTGTTCGCAAGATTTGTGATGAACATCAAGCCAAAGTTACTGGATACAATGATCTGGTCAAGGGCCATATTGATCAAGTTGCTCAGCAAAAGCAGAAGCAACGAAAAAGGATAGCAAAGAAAAATGTACCTCCTGTTCCGAAAGAACTGTCGCCTATTCCCCAAATTGCTCAATCTCCTCCTGCTCCAACAGAAAAATCTCCTGAGCCAGCAACTCTTTCGAACCCTCCAGTCAAGGACTCGGATGCTCCTCCCGCGCCAAGGCCAACCGAATCAGTGTCTGTGTCTGAGGAAGGTGAAATCCCTCACTCCGAACCCCAAGCTTCTCCGGCTCATGAAGTTCCAAAAGTCTCGTCACCTCCTATGGTCGCGCAACAACAGATTCCGGTCGAGCAACAACCTTCCGTGAATGAAGTGCCTTCAGTGATTGAACCTGCTTTGCTGCCTTCTACCTCAGCACCTCCCACAGTTGCAACACCTGCTCCGTCTCCACTCAAGCTATCTATCGCCACAGTTACACGAATGCCAGATATTGGTCCCTCCGAACGGCAATCTGTCTCTGCTCGCCACACGGACTCAGTTGTCTATGGTGATGAATATCTTACTCCTGAAGAAGAGCTCAAATATCCATATCCTCGTGAAGAACTGCCTTTGTTCTCGTCAGGCGCAGGCGCAAAAGGTCCTCTTTTCAATCGGAATGCACATCCAAAATTCTTTCAAGCCAGTCCGTATGATGGGCCGCGCACTTCAGAATCGCCTCATTTCTGGACTAAGGAACAGGCCATCTATTATTCTCGGGTCCTCTATGAGAGCCGAAAGATATTTCCTCATGAATATCTGGACATCCCTGCTATGTGAAACATTGGCTGTTTCAATCAATTGCTTCAGGATCTGGATGATTTTTGCCTCACCAAGGTCTTTGAGTTCGAGCACCCTTGGGACAGAGAAATTATTCTTCAATTCTATGATACCCTATATATCTCTGGTGATGAATCTGATAGCTCCAAATGGGTAATGGAATGGATGACCGAAGGGAAACACATTAAGTGTACTTCAACGGATTTTGTCTCGCACTTCCATTTCCCTCGCTTTGAGCACGGTAACACTGAAATTCGGGTTCATAATATTGATGTTATATCAGATGAAATCTTTCGATGCACAATGGATCAAGACAAGATTCGTGACTACACTGGTCCTCCTCGTCCAGAGCACTTATCATTCGAGAATCAAACGCTATTCCACATGCTCTCTTACACCATTTGTCCTCTGGCGGGTATGAACCCAGACAAGTCCATCTCAGATGTTCTTCGCAATGCCATATATGCCATCTCTGAGCGATACATTTTTGATGTGGAAGACATGTTTCTACGTATTCTGAAGGATTCTGCTCAGTATCCCTTCTGCATTAAAGTGTTTGCGCCATGGATCCAGAAAGTTGTTGATCATGCAATGCGCACAGTGTACCTTGCGAAGGAAAATCACAAGAGCTTCATTCCTCCTGTTCGCGATACTTTGAAAGTCATGGTTGATATTTCTTCGGGCAAATCGCCCGCATCAAGCTCCCGAGATTATCACAAGACATTTGATGGGCCACGTCTGCCTCAGCGCGACCGAAAAATTTCGCGCCAACCTCCATCGCAACTCGAAGTTAGTTTGCGTACACAACAACTGCTGCTGCAACATATTGCTGAAGATCGTCTCGAGAAAGAACATCTTGCCTCCGAGCTCAATGCTCTTAACAATTGCACGAGGATAATGCATCTGATAGCTGATGAAAACAAGAAGAGGCTATGGAAATTGCTACGCAAATTCTTCACCGAAAAACAACTCCTAACTGTCAATCTCCAAGAGCTCTATGACTATATTGACAAAGTCTTCACTGTCGAAGATTTTCAAGATCGGATTACCCCTCCTCTGCCTTCTCGTGAGCCTACAACAGATCTTCTTCATCTCAAGCTTCGCAAACTACTCGACGAATCTGAAGCCACCTCGCCGACAGAGAAACCTGCCGAAGGCCATACGCATTCCCGTGTTCCTCCTGTGGCCACTCCAGCAATTCCCTCGTCTGTTCAGCCCCAAGCTATTATTCTTGAAGGAAAATCTGTTGCGGCTGAAGTCGAAGAAGATCTCGTTACTTCCGAAGAGGAACTCACCTCGGACAGCTCGTCTGGAGATGCCAACGATTGAGCCAAGCTCTACATTTCTTCACTCCTGTTATTCCTCACCTTTTTGACACTTGTTGACAAAAAGGGGGAGAATTACATCGAGTCTCGATAGATTTGCTTTCGGTGTTTCGTTTGATTTTGGTTTCGTGCGAGTTTGCAGCCTCTGGTTTAACTTTACCTGCACTATGCTGTAAAACTCGATAACTTCTGTGCTGTAATGTTTGTACCCCTGCTGCTGCAACATCTCTCTCGAAGCATTTGTCTTGCAGGTGGAATTATTATCAGAAGTTAAAATTGATTGCACTACGATCTCGATGGATTATATCTCATCAGTGCGAATCAATGTCTCGAATGGCTGAAATTTCCTCCATATTATTCAGTACTTGCAGGAAAATTTTATCTCATATCTTTCTTCCCTGCATATATTTAGGGGGAGTCTATTTCATCTTCGAGCAAAGTAACACTCACTAACTCTTGTTGAAATTACTTTTCACTTATCTATCTCACTTCGATGATTATCTGTTTTGTCATCAATCGTCCAAAAAGGGGGAGATTGTTCGTGCAAAAATTTGCCTCCTTATGTTTTGGAGATTGTTGACAAATAGTAAGGGACTAATGTGTTTGCTAGTGCACACAGAGTAACAGGTCCCTGGAGTTAGAGAGGAGTTTGGAATCAAACTCCGAAGAATATTCCCTGCGTAGGAGTGAAAGTTATCACCGAAGATTATGACGACAAGAGTGACCCCTCAAAATTTGCTGACGCGAAGCAATTGATTCGGCGCTTGTTCGAATAATATGACTGCTGCCAAGAAGATTGAAGACGAAGCGAAGACGTAGCATTCTTTTCGTTGTTTCTCTTCTCTTTATTGAGTCATAGGACCACCGTACTATTAAGAGGGGTGTAGCGTACGAAGATTTGATTCGCTGATGCTAAACCCAAATCCTATGAAAGTTGCGAGAGAAATCTCTTTGTGTTCTGAGCAAATACTTGCCAGCAAGAGACTGTGATCTTCTTCGCTGCGAGAGATTTGTCTCTGACCGAGGAGTTAGCATTACTTGCTCCCCAAGTAATGTTACCGTTGCTCCCAAAATCTGACCGTTGTGAACGTGTCGGTTGGCCATTGGTTGGACAGCGTGTCCAAAATGGTCATTTCCCATCAGGGAAGGCTGCGGCTATAAATAGCCACCCCGCACCGGCGTTGTCCGGTGGCTGCTCCGTTTGATTCTGAGAAGATTGTTGAGCAACCCCCTCTCTGAGAGATTTGAGTTTAAAATCCACCGAGAGAAAATTCCAGAGCCGAAAAATTAGATAGTGATTCAGCATCACTCGAATCTAATTCCAGTACGCTCCGCCTATTACTCTTGAGAGCTGCGAACTCTCTAGACGGTTAGGTGTCAAGTTCTTCAGAGACCAAGAGTAATTGTGGTTCTCGAAGAAGAAGTCTGTAAAGGTTCGGAGATCGCCTCAAGCATCTACCACGAGTAATCGGCATTGGTTGATGAACCAATTGTCGAGGAGAATAGGGCGAAGAGAGTTTATCTTCTGTGTTAAATCACAACCCCTCCAACCAGACGTAGTCCTTTTCCAGAAGGGCGAACTGGTCTAGCAAACCCCTTGTCGCCATCGAGCATCACTGGTCACCTCTGCTACCCTTATTTACATTCGAACTGTGACTTATGACATATTTCAAACATGTGATTTACCTCGATGCATGATGTTAATTTCCATTCGGTAGTTTGTATTCGCTCACTGCATATTGTTTTCATTCGTTCCGCTGCTGGGTTCCGAGAGTTTTGATATTTCCGAAGAAAATTTAAAACTCCCATTCACCCCCCCTTTGGTAGACATACTTCGTTCCTACAGCTAACACATAAAATATTCTCTTTATGATCCTCATGCATAAAAGTTTTATAATCTTTCAAGATAGTGGGATTAATATTAACTAAAGTCATGACCTCTCCAAACTCACTTTTATCAAAAAAAATAAGTTTGATTATTCTCCAAAATAGTGGGGTCACTACCTAAAGTTGACGCTCTTTGAAAGTGTCTTGGACTAGGGGGTCCCGGCCTAGGTGATTAGTCCATGGGCCGAACTCAGGGCCCGTTAAAGAATAGGGACTCCGGAGGTTTCCAACTTGAAGAACCGACGTGTCAGGCCTCACCGAAGACTTGGCGTGTACCCCAAGGATGCGAGATTCGGCATGTATTCCCTTAATTGTAACCGACCATGTGTAACCCTAGATACCCCTGGTGTCTATATAAACCAGAGGGTTTAGTCCGTAGAGGCAACATTCATTCATCATACCCCTAGGCTTAGACCACATCTTACGATCTCGAGGTAGATCAACTCTATACCTTGATACATACATAATACAAACAAGATCAGGACGTAGGGTATTACCTCCTTAGAGAAGGACCGAACCTGGGTAAATCTTCGTGTCCCTCGTCTCATGTTAACCATCGATCCGATCTCACAGCTCGGGCCCCCCTACCCGAGATCTGCCGGTTTTGACACTGACATTGGTTCTTTCATTGAGAGCTTGCTGTGTTGATCCCAAAAGATTGATGGCTCGCTTGCAGATTGACAGTGATACCGGTTGCGGTGACATCTTCATCCCCGACCAGCTTTTTGTCTTCGGCAGCATCGTGCTGCACGCCGACTCGACTGGCCATCTACACCGCGTCAAGAACTTCGCCCCAGATGAGGTCGTCACGTTCGGGAACCTGGAGTACACCACGGACGCTCGAGGTGAGATGGTCTTTTCGGGATGGACCTCAGATCGTCTTGAGGATCCCTCCAGCGCGGAGGCTCTAGAGGACATTCCCGATCTGACTCTCGGATCCGATCTCTTAGCAAACCCAATCCCGGAGATAGATTTGGCGATCGTCGCTTCTAGCACCGCCACCATGCCTGCGGACCCTGGCTTCGAGCCGAGTTCGCAAATGGGCTCGACGGTGATTGTCTCGTCACCTATGGCCGACGAGACCCCTTCTCCCGCCAACCAGGGATCGACCTCGGATGGGCAGGGTAACAACGCTATGTCAGGCGGCCCAAGCAGACCACCCCAGATCGGCCCGGCCTATAGCCAGGTCTTGAGCACGGAGGAGGTATCACAGTTAAACAAGGTGCTGGACCAAATCCAAGACTTGGCGATCTCATCCACCGTCTATGATCAGATCGGATATAAACTGACGATCGGGAAATTTTCGTCCCACCCAGCACCCACTTAGTCGCCACGGTCGAAGACTTAACCAATGAGCTCAACTACGGCTCTGATGAAGCCACCGACATGGATGAAGATGTCTATGGAGATACCGGAGCAAACCCACCCGCCAAAACCTGTATAGGGGATTGGGCGGCAACGTCTACCTATGACGTCTACATGGTCGACACTCCCAAAGACAGCCCTCAGGATAAACCCAAGGAGAACACTAAGCGTCGTCGCCCGAAGAGGCGATCAAAGGGAGGTAACGGAAGCAGAAATATGACCAACACTACGGATGACGCCGGTAACGGCGCTGCTCCCGACAATCAAGCCTCACCCAAAGAGCCCGTAGAGGCACCTGCGGAGGATGATCCCGAGGACATGGGCACTTTCAACAACGTGTCAGATGAGGATTACCTGCCGGAGTCCGAGGACGATCTTAGCCTCGGACCCGAGGACTTTGTGGTACCCATAAGCCCATCCGAGCAGGCACGGTTCCAACGGCGGCTACTCGCAACGGCGCAAAGCATGAAGAGAAAACAGCAAGAGCTGTACTCTCACGAGAATGCGCTTAATGAAAAATGGTTAAAGGTCCTCACTGCCGAAGCGGACCTCGAGGCCCGACATATCGCCGCTAAATCATACCCCGAAAGGCGGCTGCTGCCCGACTTCGACGACGAGTCAGCAAACGATGAACTATTCACGCACGACACTGAAGGACAGGCTGACCGCCCCCTAGAGGGCAAGACAGACCAGCAGGGGCAAACACAGAACCCCCTGCAAAAACCCGCCCTCATGGTAAGAGTGCGGTAGCATTCAATGAGCCGTATGACCTGCGCGACAAGTTAAAGGCCTATAAGGCCCCTCCCCGATCCATCTATGGATCCCGGGATCGCGCACCCGCCGGCTTCGAGGGCTTCGACGCCTGGTTAGTCAGGCATGACAGAGCTCGGGAGCATACACGGGCTAGGACAACGGCCATTGCGCGACCAGAGGCGGCTCGATTCCGAGGACCCGCCCATCCGGTCTGTTTTACAGACGAGGTCATGGAGCATCAGTTCCCAGAAGGGTTTAAACCCATCAACATTGAACAATACGACGGAACAACCAACCTGACTGTTTGGATCGAGGATTTTCTCCTCCACATACACATGGCCCGAGGTGATGACCTCCATGCCATAAAGTACCTGCCGTTCAATCTTAAAGGGCTGGCAAGGCACTGGCTTAACAGGCTCCCCAGCAACTCTATCAGAAGCTGGGAAGAACTTGAGGAAGCCTTTAGGGCAAATTTCCAAGGCACCTACGTGCGGCCCCCGGACGCCGACGACCTCAGTCATGTCGTCCAGCAGGAGGGCGAATCTGCTCGGAAATTCTGGAATCAGTTCTTAACTAAAAAGAACCAGATCATCGATTGTCCCAACGCCGAAGCTATTGCCGCATTCAAGCACAACATTCGGGATAAGTGGCTCGCCCGACAGCTCGAGCAGGACAAGCCGAGAACTATGGCGGCCCTTACCTCCTTAATGACCCGCTTTTGCGCGGGTGAGGACAATTGGCTTGCCCACAGTTCCCACAGGAATGATCCCGGCACCTCAGAGGCACGCGACGAAAATGGCAAACACAGGCGCAACAGAAACAAGCGTCGGAACAAACATGGTGACAGCGATACCGAGGACCCAACAGTCAATGCAGGGTTTAGCGGCCCGCGAGCTGGACCCAAGAAAAGCCCTTTAAAGGGAACAAGGATGGCCCTAGCGCCCTGGATAGGTCTTGCGAAATTCATGGCACCTTGGACAAACCTCTGCCAACCACACCAATCGAAATTGTTGGGTGTTTAAGCAGGCCGGCAAAGTAGTTACCGAGGAACCAACCATGAGCGGGTCCTGCAGCGATGACGAGGATGAACCTCACAGGCCAAGCAGCGGCGGCCAAAAGCAATTCCCTTCCGACGTTAAAAATGTGAACATGATCTATGTCACGCATATCCCTAAGAAGGAACGGAAGCAAGCACCTCGGGACGTCTACGCCATAGAGCCTGTAGCATCGAAGTACAACCCTTGGTCGGCTTACCTGATCACTTTCGATAAGAAGGACCATCCGACCAGTATCCGTCATGGCGGGTCGGCAGCCTTGGTCCTGGACCCCATTATCGGTGGATTCCACCTAACCCACGTCCTAATGGATGGTGGAAGCAGTTTGAACCTGATCTATGCTGACACTGTCAGGAAGATGGGCATCGATTCGTCATGAATTAAGCCCAGTAACACCACATTCAAGGGTGTTATACCTAGCGTGGAGGCCCAGTGCATTGGCACCGTAACGTTGGAAGTAGTCTTCAGCTCACCCAAGAACTTCCGAAGCGAGGACTTGATCTTCGACATCGTCCCCTTCCGCAGCGGTTACCACGCCTTGCTCGGTCGTACTGCGTTCACCCGCTTTAATGTGGTGCCCCACTACGCTTATCTGAAGCTCAAGATGCCGGGGCCCCACGGCGTCATTACCATTAATGGTAACACGGAGACCTCCCTCCATACAGAGGAGAGGACAGCAGCTTTCGCGGTCGATTTCCAGGCGACCGAGGAAGCTGCCCGACGTACAGCACGACATGCATTGCTAAGCTCTTCAAAGCGCGTACGCACCAGCACCTCGGCCCTTGGCCAACCCCGCGTTAACCCTAAATAGGGACGCGCGCTCCCCGGTTCCCCTCTCTTGGTAGCAAGCTACGTGCCTCGCATACATAACTTTGCACTTAAAATTCCATGGGAGACCGAGGAGCAGATATTTAAGAAAAGGGTGCTTCATCTTGGAATGGCCGATCACCCACATCCTGCTTATCTTTTTCGGTGGCATATGAAGGACAACCAGGACTCACATCTTCGGCAGCATCAAGCAGCCACACTCCGACAATTACCTCTTCGGGGGCCCCGTATCTCGGATGCGTTCTACGTAGTCGAGATGGATTAGCTAGGAGTGCTCACCAAGCCTTGGACTAGACAAGGGATAGTTGTTCAAACAGCACGGAGGCACAGACGTGCAGCAGGGAAGGCACTAGGAATAGTCCCCGCTTTTCTAAAGCCCTGTACCAAATACCTCCTATTCTTCTTTTTACATACTCTCTGTATCTTGTAAGGTCCCTCTAGACATTAGCTCGGCATCTATGGCTATGCCTTAATGAATGAAAGAACATACCTTTTTTCGGTCTCCACACAAAATTACATGTCGTTTCTTCTGCTTTTTGCCTTGTAGCAATGTGGATACCGTTAGAAATATATAGACGAGTCCGGCTTTCGACCGGGGGCTTGGATATGAAATCGAGCCTATGTTTAAGTCTGATATCTGTTCGGCGTCTCGGATATTGCATTATATGCATCCATTTTGAATCATGATTTTGGTCAATGATTGGGTTGCCCGGCTCCCGTGCTTGCCTCCTACGTTCCGCTCTGTTCGGCTAGGTGCGCAAAGGGAGAACCACTACGATTGTGCTTCCAGCTCGGCCTGGTCAAGCACCTCAGTAGGAGAAAGCCGAAAATCAACTGTCATGATAAGCGTAAACTGGTCGGCTATCCGAAGACAGTGTCAAACTATAAGTCGTTAGTGGTTACACCGTGATAAATGAAGGGTTCTTGTTATACAAACCGAGGTGTTCTAACTGGTGCACTTCGGCGTGTCCGATCACCACTACACCGGGGGCTAGATCAAGTAGCCCAACTTTTTGAACTCCTATGACTAAGTGAAGGATATAAAGCCACAATGGTCCGATTGCCTCATTTCATAAATACGCAACTGCCCCCGGGTACCAAGACGTCGACTAAGGGTCTACGGGTTTTTTACGGAACACCCCGCGTAGTATCTACAAAGGGGGTAGAAGCCGACGACCGGCCTCTTTCAGTATAAACGGTTACACAGGAATAGATAAAACACGTCGGATAAGACAATGACTAATTAGCATAAACAATAATTGTCTTTACAAAAGTTGCCACGACATACAGAGAAGTTCTTTAGAACCGGAGCTCGGTCTTCGAGCACTGTACTTCGGTCACCCGAGCCCCTTCATGGACCTCGGAGAGAAACTGCTCGGGCATCCGATTCTTCCCTTCTGGAGGCTCCGAGGCGATCACAAGCGGCTTGGTCTTCGGGTAATGCGCCATCGTTGACGCATAGGCCCACTCCGCGCCTTCCAGGCAGGCCGACCGCTTCCAGTTCTCAACCTGGAGGCTCGCGCCTCGCAATCTCTGAACCAAGCCGAATAGGCTGGTCGGTAGTGGCTCATGCGGCCAGAGATTGACGCAAATATCCTCCATCATTGGTCGAGCCGTGTGAATCAGCTCGACCAGCTGCTTCATCTGATTATTCAGCAGCGGAGGATGCTCGGGCGCCTGGAATTGGGCCCAGAAGGCCTTCTCTGTTGACTCCTCGGGGTGGGCAGCAAAGTATGTGGCGGCATCCAAAGCGCTCCGTGGCAGATCCTTGAAGGCTTCTGAAGAACGCCAGACTTGCGTAAGATGGGCAAAATGACGGTCACCAAAAATGCAGTGGAGCAGGTAGGGCTTACCAGCGGCAATCTGCCTCACTTGTTGAAGCACTTCACGATCCGCCCTCGCCTGGGTCGTGGCCTCCTTGCAGGCCGAGCTCGCAGTCTCGAGCTCGGAGGCGAGCTTGTTCCTTTCCTCCTGGAAGGTGTCACGCTGCTTGGCCAGCCCCTCCAGGTCGCCTTCAACCTCCACGACCCGGGCCGCATGCTTCGCACCGACCTCCTTCTCCTTGGCCAGCGCTTCGCTGGCCTGCCGCGCCGCAACCCTTTGTTGTTCGGCTTCTTGCCGAGCTATTTGCAGCTCGGACCGGAGTTTCTCAAGCTCCATGGAGGCAGCTGGAGTACATTAATACAGCCTTTAGAGCTCAAAGCAACTGCACCAGCACTCATAACATTACACCAAAATATTCAAACTCTGGCTTACCTCGAGATTGCTCCATCTGCTTCTTAAGCAGATCCGAGTCCTTCTCGGATCGGTCGAGCTTATGGTTCAGCTCCTCCAACTCACTTGAGCTAGATGCCGAAACCGAGGCCGAAACCTGCAAATGACGTCGTTAGCTTCCTCGGACGAATCGATCCCCTGGTCGGCCTTGTGCGTCCGACCAGGGTCTCGGGGGCTACTGTCTATTCGCTTTGCTATACTACCTTTCCCTATAATCCCCGTGCAAGATTATCAAATCTACCTCGGGGCTTGGGGGCTACTGTGGTGATACACTTGTATGCAGTAGGCAATGTCTTCGGACATATCGAATTTTACTTTTTCCGAGAAGGATATCAGACACATCTAGCGCTAAAAAGTTCTGCGCCTTTACGCGATTCTAAAAAAGAACTCGATTTGAACTTACCTCAAAACCTTCATATAGCCCCTTGAAGGCCTCCCGAATACCGGCCTCTGTAGACCGGTAGCTCTTCAGCGCCGCGCCCAGTATGATGCTGTGCTCGGCTACGATGGCGGAGCCCATCAGGGCCGCCTCCATCTCTTCGGTCCATCCCGTGGACAATTGCACTCTAGCAGGTCGGGATGGATGGGTCACCTCGGGCCTCTCCGATGAAGGAGGAGCCGCCGTTGAGGTCGGCTGCCGAGGTGGCTCTGGGACAACGGGGGCCGAGATTATCGGTTGTTCCTGCTCTTCCCCTCCTTTCGAGGAAGAGGTCTTCTTCGGCACGCCTTTGGAGGCTGAGGCCTTGGCCTCAGTCATGGAGGAATCGGTGCCGCCTCCCGTGGTAGTTATCGGGGGGGGGGGGTCGGCTCAGAAGTAGCCTCCCCTAGCCCGTCGTGGGCTGCGGGGGAAGGGTGACGCTCCTCTGAGGCGTTGGGAGGAGGAAGCCCGCTCGACGACGTCTTGTCACAAAGGCGGGAGCGTTGTGGGCTATAAAAATTTACCGGCCAAGGTTTAGGGAAGGCAGGTAAAAATAATGTGCAAGGGAGTAAAGGACTAATATACTTACCTCCTCGGCGGGGATCTTTCCCGGTGGGGCCCGGAGAGGTCGCCCTCTGCCTCGGAGGGAACGACCTCGGCCTCAGACGGGGCCTTGTTGGAGGTGGCGTCGGCAGCCTTCATGAGGCACTTTCGCTTCCGAGGCGCCTCGACCCCCGCGACGTCCTCGGATGCCGCCCTTCTTCTCTTCCGGGAAGAGGCGCTCTCCTCCCCCTCATCTTCTCCCTCTCCTTCCTCCTCGCCTGAGGAGAGGGTTTGAATTTCCTCGGACTTAGCGTCCGAGGGATCTCGGATCCGAAGACCTGTCCTTTTCTTCCCCGGCTCCTTCGCCTGCGCAGGAGCCTTTGGGGGAACTGCAGCCAGCAGGGCCTGCAGCTCGGGGGACTGGTTGTCTTCTGGGAGCGGTGGTGCACACCGAATGCGTGCTGCTTTTGGCGCCCACTTCTGCAAACAAAGCGGGAGGATTCATACAAGCATAAAACAAGGAATCATTGTTGAAAAGGAAAGGCGAATGGTACCTCGGACGCGGCATGCCTTGGGGGATTCGTTCTGGGACAACTTAAAGAGAGCCGTCCACATACCGTCTAGGGAAGTGCAGAAGAAATGCCCCACTGGGGCTTCGTCTTCAGGCTTGTACAGCCACATGGGGGCGGCCTGGAGTTGAAGGGGAAGGATTCGATGGTGGAGCATCACGTCTACCACAGCCGGCAACTTGAATCTCTTTTTCAAAGATCGGATCCTCCCCTGGAGAGTGGTGACTTCGTCCGCGCTGCCCCACTCCATGCCTTGCCTCTGCCAAGACACCAGTTTCCGAGGAGGCAGACCTGTGAAGGTAGGCACCTCACCCTGGCCCGGCGCGAGCGGTTCTATGATGTAAAACCACTCGCGCTGCCACATCTTCACAGTCTCGACGAAGGTGTCCTCCAGCCACTTCGGCTTATAGAGTTTGCTGATCATGGCACCCCTACATTTGGCTAGATCGGCACCACCGCTCTTCGGCTTCACGCAGAAGGTCTTCAGCCAAGTGGGGCTTGATGTCTAGTACGCAACTTTTATTCTTGTAGACGTTGTTGGGCCTCCAAGTGCAGAGTTTTGTAGGACAGTAGCAAATTTCACTCAAGTGGATGACCTAAGGTTTATCAATCCATGGGAGGCATAGGATGAAGATGGTCTCTCTCAAACAACCCTCCAATCAAATACAAGAAATCTCTTGTGTCCCCAACACATCCAATACAATGGTAAATTGTATAGGTGCACTAGTTTGGCGAAGAGATGGTGATACAAGTGTAGTATGGATAGTAGATATAGGTTTTTGTAATCTGAAAATATAAAAACAGTAAGGTAGCAAGTGATAAAATGGAGCACAAACGGTATTGCCATGCTTGGAAACAAGGCCTAGGGTTCATACTTTCACTAGTGCAATCTCCCAACAGTGCTAACATAATTGAATCATATAACAATCCCTCAACATGCAACAAAGAATCACTCCAAAGTTTTTATCGGAGAACGTAAGACAAAAGCGTGTATCAACCTATGTGCCTAGATTACCCCAATGTCACCATGGGAATCCGCAAGTTGAATACCAAAACATACATCATGTAACTTAATAGAATACCCCATTGTCACCACGGGTATCCACATGCAAGACATACATCAAGTGATCTCAAATCTAATATTCAATCCGACATAACGAAACCTCAAAGATCAAGACTCAATTCATCACAACAACATAGAGAGAGGGAAGAAATACCATATGATCCAACTATATTAACAAAGCTTGCGGTACATCAAGATCGTGCCAAATCAAGAACACGAGAGAGAGAGAGAGAGAGAGATCAAACACATAGCTACTGGTACATACCCTCAGCCCCGAGGGTGAACTACTCCCTCCTAGTCATGGACACCGCCGGGATGATGAAGATGGCCTCCGGTGATGATTCCTCCCTCTGGCAGAGTGCCAGAACAGGGCTCCGAATGAGATCGCTTCGGTATAGAGGCTTGCGGCGGCGTGGGAGTTCTAGGTTTCTTTTCGGGGTTTCTAGTATTTATAGGAATTTTCAGCGTTGGAATTACACCAGGGGGGTCCACGAGTGAGCGACAAGCTCGGGGGGTGCGCCCTGGGTGGGCAGGCTTGTCATGCCCTCGTGGCTCTTCTGGAACTTCCTGGAAGCTGTGGGGGTCTCTTTTTGTCCATAAAAAATCACCGTAAATTTTTAGCCCAATCCGAGAACTTTTATTTCTGCATAAAAAAAAACACCATGGTAGTTCTGCTGAAAACAGCGTTAGTCCGGGTTAGTTCTAATCAAACCATACCAAAACCATATAAAATTGTTATAAACATGGCATGAATACTTCATAAATTATAGATACGTTGGAGACGTATCAGCATCCCCAAGCTTAATTCCTGCTCGTCCTCGAGTAGGTAAATGATAAAATAAATAATTTATGAAGTGTGAATGCTAGCATAGTGCATAAGTTTGATCAATGATAATTCAAATCACTTTTTCCAGCATCATTATATATCATAAATAGTAGCTCATCTCATAAAACTTCTCATGATCAAGTAGCAAGCTATTCACATGTTAAAGTAGAGATCATAAACTTTCTTGAAAACTAGCAAACTATGTTCTCAGTCATCAAACAATTGCAATTCATCTTATTTCCAGGAAAGGTCTATGTAAGAGCTTTGATTTAGCAAATTCCACATACTCAACTATCATATAGTCTTCCATGATTGATGACACTCAAAGCATATTTTTAGAACAAACCGTTTCAGTCAAACCAATAGGAAGATAGGGGCTTAATGTTTTGCCTCCCAACTTATTTATCGCATGGATAATGACAACAATAATAACTCATGATCACCTATATTCAACTGGATATATGTGCCTGGATCTTTCCCCACCACATGATGCTTGCCAAGAGAGAAAATAAAAACGGAATAGAGAAGAACACTATTGACTCTTTCATAAAACTAAATACAAAAAGTAAATGATAGGCCCTTCGCAGAGGGAAGCAGAGGTTGTCATGCGCTTTTTATTTTTGAATGTGCAAACTCTTAATGTAAAGGAACGTCACTTTATATTTCCCCTTGTGATAGCAACCTTTATTATGCAGTCTATCGCTTTTATTTCTTCACCATCACAAGATCGTACAAAGCTTATTTTCCCTTACAATAAAAGTTCTTACATATTTAGCGGCAATTTTTATTGCTTTATGCACCGATGACAACTTACTTGAAGGATCTTATTCAATCCATAGGTAGATATAGTGGACTCTCATGACATGAAACTGGGTTCAAGGGTTTTGGATGCAGAAGTAGTATCTCTACTTAGTGTAGATTTTTGGCTAGCAAAGGATAGGGGGCAAACACCACATGTTAGAGGATCCAAGAACATATAACTTCTATGTGAATATAAACAAACATAACCCATTACGTTGTCTTCCTTGTCCAACATCAACTACTTGATCAAGGTTGAAAATAAGTAATGGGGGCTCACAATCATAGAAGATGTCCAAGATAGTATATTTATATGTGAAATCTCTCTTCCTTCAATATTCTTTCATGAATTGTTCAAGTGACCAATGCTGTGTTTGCTAACTTTCAATAAATTTTACCACTTATACTTCTTATATGTGAAGTCATTACTCCCCATGGGACAAGCATATGAAGCATATATAATTTCATATGTATGACATTCAATTCATTCAACAATTCACTCTTAGGATATAAGTGAAGCACGAGAGTGAATGACAAACTACTGCAAAAGAATTAAGTGAAGAACAATGAGTAGTTAAGTAAATAAGTAGCTATGTGAAGACTCTCTCGAAATAAAGATTTCAGATCTGATAATTTTTATTAAAATAACAAACAAAATGAAAAGAAAAGGACACTCCAAGAATAGCACATATCATGTGAACAAGTAAAAACTTAGGCTAACCGATAGGTGTGGATGAAGAAAGGTGGGATGCCTACTGGGGCATCCGCAAGCTTAGTTGCTTGAGACTTCTTGGAATGTTATCTTGGGGTGCCTTGGGCATCCCCAAACTTGATCTCTTTTGTCTCCTTAATTCCTCTTATATCATGGCTTCTCCTAAATCTTAAAAACTTCATCCACAAAAAACTCAACAAGAACTCATGAGATAAGTTAGTATAAATCAACTCAAAACCTTAACATTCTCTACTGTAGAAAATCACTAAAATTATAATTAAACATTTCATACTAAATTCCTCTGCATATTTGATACTCCTATCCACAAATAGAAACATTAAACAAGCAAACATATGCAAACAATGCAACTATAACCGAAATCTGTCTAAACATAACAGTCTATAAAGGGGGAATAAAAATTCATACTTCCCTAACTCCAAAAATTCTGAAAAATTACCACGTGACAGAGAACTCATGAATTATTACTGTGTAAATATTTAAGATTTTTATCAAATCCTGGCTATTCAGGAACATTCTGGACATAACAGAAAACTTTCTGCTTTCAAACAGCAACACATAAACTTGCAAACTGAGCATGGTAAAAGGCTATAATTGGCATTTTATTAAAATAAAAGATACAAAACATGATTATTAATAACAGCAAGAAAATCTCAAAAAAATAAATTGACACTCCAAGCAAAACTCATATTATGTGACGAATAAAAATATAGCTCCAATTCAGGTTACCGATAATGTTGAAGACGGAAGAGGGGATGCCTTCCGGGGCATCCCCAAGCTTAGAAGCTTGAGTGTTCCTTGAATATTACCTTGGGGTGCCTTGGGAATCCCCAAGCTTAGGGTCTTGCCACTCCTTATTCTCCTCATATCAATATCTTACCTAAAACTTGAAAACTTCAATCACACAAAACTTAACGGAACTTGTGAGATAGGTTAGTATGATAAAAATAAATCATCCACTTAGGTACTGTCAAGACAAGATTCATAATTGTTCTCACATAATGACTACTATATTATATCATTTACACAATTTATATCTCATTATATAAGCTATGGAAACACTGAAACAAGCAAACTATGCAATAAAAACAGAATCTGTCAAAAACAGAACAACATGTAGTGAGCAAATTAAAAACCATACTTCTGTACCGCCAAAAATTCTGAAAAATTAGGACAATGTAAAAAAATTGTAAGCCAATACTGTGCAACAATTTCATAAGTTTCTCATGCTCTAGTATAGAGTAGAAATTCTAGCACTGGACGCAAAAGTTTCAGTTTTTGCACAGAATCAAATCAACAAGTATCCACACTATCCCAAAGGCTTTACTTGGCACATTATTGAAAGAAAACATATAAAACATGATTAATAAACTAGCTTAATCATGTGGACACACAAAAACAGTAGGTATAAATATTGGGTTGTCTCCCAACAAGAGCTTTCTTTAATGCCTTTTAGCTAGGCATGATGATTTCAATGATGCTCGCATAAGAATAGGAATTGAAATATATAAGAGAGCATCATGAATCATATGACAAGCACATTTAAGCCTAACCCACTTCCTATGCATAGGGATTTTGTGATCAAACAATTTATGAGCAAACAATTTGTGTGAGCAAGAATCAACTAGCATAGGAACGCAAAACAAGTATAACTTCAAAACTTTCAACACATAGAGAGGAAACTTGATATTATTGAGATATGTAAAAACATATGTTCCTCTATCATAATAATTTTCAGTAGCATCATGAATTAATTCAACAATATATCTATCACTTAAAGCATTCTTTTCATGATCCACAAGCATAGAAATTTTATTACTCTCCACATAAGCAATTTCATTCATAAAAGTGGGAGTATCATATGAGACTTGAATACTATAAATTGTTTCCACATTAAAAGAGTATTGTTCATTAAAATGGTATTCATAATTATGACAAGTTTTATAATAATAATCATCATTACTTTTTATAACATAAGTATCATCACAATAATCATCATAGATAGCAACTTGGTTGTCATAATCAATTGAAACCTCTTCCAAAGTAGTGGATTCAACATTAAATAAAATCATGACCTCTCCAAATCCACTTTTATCATTATAGTAAGATTCAACACTCTCCAAAATAGTGGGATAATTATTACCTAAAGTTGACACTCTTCCAAACCCACTTTTATAATTATTGCAATCATCATAAATAGGAGGCATGCAATCATCATAACAAATTTGATCATCAAAAGTAGGGGGACTAAAAAGATCATCTTCATTAAGCATAGCATCCCCAAGCTTAGGACAAACATTATTTGCAGCAAATAAATTTTCAAACATATCATTATCATCAAACATAGCATCCCCAAGCTTGTGTTTTTGCATATCATTAACATAATCACTCTTATCATCAATAGTATGAATAGCACCAATAGTATAACAATTATTGTCATCGTAATTTTCCAAGTTGGTGCCAAAAAGATTCTCAAGATTATAAGAAGTGTCACTATCTTCCCAATCATAATTATCACAACAAGTAATAGGCATAACAAAACCATCCTCAATAGTTCCTTCGGACATCGTTCCATAGGACCAAAAGACAAGATCATCATCAAGTGTATCATCTTCCACAATTATTTTTGATTCATTCTCATGAGGCACAAAAATAATAGGAGAAACATTATTTGGGAGAGATACCTTTTTACCTTTGCTTCTCCTTCTTTTCTTATTCTTCTTCTTCACCACATTAAGTGTGGGTTCCATCAATTTTTCCGACCTTCTTATTGAATAGATTGGTTGAGTAGGAAGCTCCTCCTTGTCACCTGATTCATCATGAGAAACAATAGGAGGGTATTGGGAAATCTTTTCCCTTTCATTAGTATTCTCTTCATATTCCATTGGTTTTCCCGTCTTTATATAATTGGAAAGATAAACATTCTCATTGCAATTTACCACACAATACATATAAATTTCCCTTAGATCAAGCTCAAAAGTTTTCGAGGGAATTAATACTTCAAACCAATTATTTCTATTTGCCACTTCTTCATACCCCAAAAATAGAGTAAGTTCATTATAATGTTCAAGGGTGATCATGTCATCACAATATTTGAACGCAATTCGATAATAAAATTGCATGCATTGAAAATTAAGATGACCACCTTCATTGCAAAGTAATGGGAAGAATGGAACATAACTCTCTGGCATAACTATATAATATCTTAAGGAACCATTGGGTTCTTTGATATTTACGCTTCTAACAAAATCTATCATCACTTATTGGCATGTTTTCACAAGATCTATGCTCACCACAATAATTGACATGCTTATAAGAAACCTTTTTTATCATGACTAGTACATTCATCATTAGTATCATGGATATTCATAGAAAGCATATTTACAACATTGCAAACATGCTTATCATTCAAAGGACTCACATAAAACATTTTATTAAATTCTTCCTCTAACAATTGAGCACAATTATCGGAATCCATATTTTCAAGAAAGACATTATATAGATGAAGCATTTGAGGCAACCTCAATTCCATTTTTTTGTAATTTTATTTTATAAACCAAACTAGTGATAAAACAAGAAACTAGAAGATTCAGTTGCAAGATCTAAACATATACCTTTAAGCACTCACCTCCCCGGCAACGGCGCCAGAAAAGAGCTTGATGTCTACTACGCAACTTTTATTCTTGTAGACGTTGTTGGGCCTCCAAGTGCAGAGTTTTGTAGGACAGTAGCAAATTTCACTCAAGTGGATGACCTAAGGTTTATCAATCCATGGGAGGCATAGGATGAAGATGGTCTCTCTCAAACAACCCTCCAATCAAATACAAGAAATCTCTTGTGTCCCCAACACATCCAATACAATGGTAAATTGTATAGGTGCACTAGTTTGGCGAAGAGATGGTGATACAAGTGTAGTATGGATAGTAGATATAGGTTTTTGTAATCTGAAAATATAAAAACAGTAAGGTAGCAAGTGATAAAATGGAGCACAAACGGTATTGCAATGCTTGGAAACAAGGCCTAGGGTTCATACTTTCACTAGTGCAATCTCCCAACAGTGCTAACATAATTGAATCATATAACAATCCCTCAACGTGCGACAACGAATCACTCCAAAGTTTCTATCGGAGAACGTAAGACAAAAACATGTATCAACCTATGTGCCTAGATTACCCCAATGTCACCATGGGAATCCGCAAGTTGAATACCAAAACATACATCAAGTAACTCAATAGAATACCCCATTGTCACCACAGGTATCCACATGCAAGACATACATCAAGTGATCTCAAATCCAATATTCAATCCGACATAACGAAACCTCACAGTGCAAGACTGAATTCATCACAACAAGATAGAGAGAGGGAAGAAACACCATATGATCCAACTATATTGACAAAGCTCACGGTACATCAAGATCGTGCCAAATCAAGAACACGAGAGAGAGAGAGAGAGAGAGATCAAACACATAGCTACTGGTACATACCCTCAGCCCTGAGGGTGAACTACTCCCTCCTCATCATGAAGACCGTCGGGATGATGAAGATGGCCTCCGGTGATGATTCCCCCTCCGGCAGAGTGCCGGAACAGGGCTGAGATCGCTTCGGTATAGTGGCTTGCGGCGGCGGCGTGGGAGTTCTAGGTTTCTTTTTGGGGTTTCTGGTATTTATAGGCATTTTCAGCATTGGAATTACTCCAGGGGGGTCCACAAGGGAGCGACAAGCTTGGGGGGCGCGCCCTAGGGGGGCGGCGCCTCCCAGGCTTGTCGTGCCCTCGTGGCTCTTCTGGTTCTTCCTAGAAGCTGCGGGGGTCTCTTTTTGTCCATAAAAAAACATTGTGAATTTTCAGCCCAATCCGAGAACTTTGATTTCTGCACAAAAAAACAACACCACGGTAGTTCTGTTGAAAACATCGTTAGTCCGGGTTAGTTCTAATCAAATATTACCAAAACCATATAATTTTTTTATAAACATGGCATGAATACTTCATAAATTATAGATACGTTGGAGACGTATCAGGGCTCCACGCGTAAGAACGCTTCGCAGACGATAATGAAGGTGGTGAGATGCAGAATGGAGTTTGGGGCCAGATTATGGAAGTCCAGCCCATAGAAGAAAAGGATCCCCCGCACAAAGGGGTGTAGGGGAATCGCAGACCTTGGATGAGGTGAGGGATGAACAGGACCCACTCCACAGGACTGGGAGTTGGGACGCGTTGATTTGGCTCAGGAGCCCGGCAGGCGGCGTTGTTGGGGATGTACCCCACCAAGCGGAGCTCCTCGATGGTGGCGTTGGTGACCTTGGAGGCCACCCACTTCCCCTTTAGATCCGCGTCCGCCATCGTTGCAGGAAGTGGAGGATTGGAGAGAGTTTTTTTGGCTTGGAAAGGGGGGATTGAGGATGTGAGAGCTTGGAAGGTTTGGGTGCTGGAACGGCCGGGGAGTGTGGGAAGATAGATTCATGATACGCCTCCAATGTATCTATAATTTATGGTGTATTCATGCCATGTTTATAACAATTTTATATGGTTTTGGTATGATTTGATTAGAACTAACCCGGACTGACGCTGTTTTTAGCAGAACTACCATGGTGTTGTTTTTTGTGCAGAAATAAAAGTTCTCGGATTGGGCCCAAAATTTACGGTGATTTTTTATGGACCAAAAGAGACCCACGGAGCACCGGAGATGGACCAGGGAGTGGCCAAGGGCACCACAAGCCTGGGAGGAGCTCCCCTAGGGCGCGCCCCCCGAGCTTGTGGGACCCTCGGGCACCCCCCTGACGTGAATCCAACGCCAAATATTCCTATATATTGGGAAAACCCCAAAACGAAACATAGAACTCCCACGCCACCGCCGCAAGCCTCTGTACCGAAGTGATCTCATCCGGAGCCCTGTTCCGGCACTCTGTCGGAGGGGGAAATCATCACCGGAGGCCATCTTCATCATCCCGGCGGTCTCCATGATGAGGATGGAGTAGTTCACCCTCGGGGCTAAGGGTATTTACCAGTAGCTATGCATTTGATCTCTCTCTCTCGCGCGCGTTCTTGATTTGGCACGATCTTGATGTATCGCGAGCTTTGTTAATATAGTTGGATCATATGGTGTTTCTTCCCTCTCTATCTTCTTGTGATGAATTGAGCCTTTCCCTTTTAGGTTTCGTTATTATCGGATTGAATATTTCGGATTTGAGATCACTTGATGTATGTCTTGTATGTGGATACCCTTGGTGACAATGGAGTATTCTATTGATTCACTTGTTGTATGTTTTGGTAATCAACTTGCGGATTCCTGTGACCTTGGGGTAATCTGGGCATATGGGTTGGTACACGTTTTCATCCTTCTTTCTCCGATAGAAAGTTTGGGGTACTCTTTGAAGTTCTTTGTGTGGATTGAATATTATGAATCTGAAGTTGTTTGATGTATATCGAATAATTAACTCACAGATACTTGTGGTGACATTGGAGTATCTAGGTGACATTAGAGTTAATTGATGCGTATCATATGGTGTTATTCTAGTACAAACTCTAGGGCTGTTTGTGACACTTATAGGAATGGCTCAATAGATTGATCAAAAAGGATAACTTTGAGGTGGTTTCATACCCTACAACAATTTTATCTTTTGTTCTCCGCTAGATAAGAACTTTGGAGTGATTCTTTGTCGCATGTTGAGGGATTGTTATATGATTCAATTATGTTAGCACTGTTGAGAGATTGCACTAGTGAAAGTATGAACCCTAGGCCTTGTTTTCAAGCATTGCAATACCGTTTGTGCTCACTTTTGTTACTTGCTACCTTGCTGTTTTTATTTATTCAGATTACAAAAACCTATATCTACTATCCATACTACACTTGTATCACCATCTCTACGCCGAACTAGTGCACTTATACAATTTACCATTGTATTGGGTGTGTTGGGGACACAAGAGATTCTTTGTATTTGATTGCACGGTTGTTTGAGAGAGACCATCTTCATCCTACACCTCCCACGGATTGATAAACCTTAGGTCATCCACTTGAGGGAAATTTGCCGCTGTCCTACAAAACTCTGCGCTTGGAGGCCCAACACGAGTCTACAAGAATAAAGTTGTGTAGTAGACATCAAACTCTTTTCTGGCGCCGTTGTCGAGGAGGTGAGTGCTTGAAGGTATATCTTTAGATCTTGCAATTGAATCTTTTTGTTTCTTTTTTTATCACTAGTTTGGTTTATAAAAGAAAACTACAAAAAAATGGAATTGAGGTTGCCTCAATTACTTCATCTCTATAATGTCTTTCTTGAAAATGATGGATCGGAAAATTGTGCTAAAGTGTTAGAAGAAGAATTCAATAAAATGTATGGCATAAAATCTTTGAACGATAAGCATGATTGCAATGTTGTTAGTGTGCTTGCTATGAATATCCATAACACTAATGATGATTTTACAAGTCATGATAAAAAGGCTTCTTATAAGCATGTAAATTTTTGTGGAGTGCATAAAGTTTGTGAAGACATGCCTTATGGGGATGATAGATTTTGTAAGAAGCATAAACATGATAAAACCAATTGGTGGCTTAAAGTGATAGATGAATTTGCTACAAAATTTTGTTCTGTTTATCCCATTACTTGTGAACTTTGCAATAAAGTTGGTCATCTTAATTTTCAATGCATCCTTTTTCATGATTGAATAGTGGCCAAATATTGTAATAACTTAATCACCCTTGAACTTTATAATGAACTTTGTTTATTTTTGGGGTGTGAAGAATTGTCAAATAAAAATAGTTGGTTTGAAGCATTGATATTCATAGATTATACTGAAACTAGTCTACAGGAAATCTATATGTTTTGTGTGGTAAATTGCAATGAGAATTCTTATATTGCCAACTATAGAAAGACGGGAAAACCAATAGAATATAAAAGGAATACTAATGAAAGGGTAAAGATTTCCACTTTCCCTCCCATTGTCTCTCGTGATGAAACAGGTGACGAGAAGGAGCTTCCTATCCAACCGATCTCTTCAATAAGAAGCTCGGAAGAATTAATTAAACCCACACTCAATGTGGCGAAGAAGAAGAATAAAAGAAGGAAAAGTAGAGGTAAAAAGGTATCTCTCCCAAATAATGTTGCTCCTATTATTGTTGTGCCTCATGAGAATGAATCAAAAATAATTGTGGAAGATGATACACTTGAGAATTGTTAGGACCGAGAGTATATTGACCAGAGGGGGGGTGAATGGGAGATTCAAAATTTCTTTCGAATGTTTGGAACCGATTCCAATCACGGCAACGGAAATAATGTTCGGTAGCAACGCACTCAATTCAGCTTGCTATAGAGGACCAAATCTATCGATAAAGAATGCAGCAATTTTATCGAGCGAGGAATATCACAAGTCCAACTTGATCGATAGAAATGCAACTAGTAATCTGGAGCTCAATTACGAGAGAAAACTAAATATGACTGCGATAGAAATGCACTAGAAATGATGACAAGGTGAATGAATATGGCATGAGATGAGATCATGCAGACATGCAGTATTACGTTGATAAACAAGTTGACTTGATGCGAAGTGAAGAACGATAATACCGCGACAGATAGTTGATGAACTGTGATTGATCAGGTACAACTATCGGCACTGAGCACGAAATGTAAACTGCTGAAGGAAATGCAGTAATGTAAAGCGAACCAGTGGTGCTCGATGGCGACAGAAGAATTTGGTAGACCAGTTCGCCCTTCTGCCAAAGGACTACGTCTGGTTGGAGGGGTTGTGATTTAACACTGAGGATAAACTCTCCTCGCCCTGTTCTCCTTCAACTCGGAGCTGATCAGAATCCAGTTGATTTCACTCGTGGTAGATACTTGTCGGCGATCTCCAAACCTTCACTGAAGATAAACTCTCTTCAGCTCTCTTCGCGAACCACAAGACTCTTGGTTGCTGAAGATCTCGCTCGGTGAAGACAATACTCTTCGACACTCGAGCTGACACCTATCCGTCTAGAGAGTGGGCAGCTCTCAAGAGTAATAGGTACAAGAACTCTAACTCAGAACTACTGTGATGCTCAACCACTGTCTAAGTTTCGGCTCTTGATTTTTCTCTCGGTGGATTTTAAACTCAAATCACTCGGAGAGGGGATGCTCAATCAATCTTCTCAGAAATCTTAAGCGGAGTAGCCAACGGGCAATGTTGGAGCGGGGTGGCTATTTATAGCCGCAGCCTTCCCGGATGGGAAATGACCAAATTGGACATGTGGAGCAGCCAATGGCCGAACGACACGAGTCCAACGGTCGGAATTGAGCACAACGGTAACATTACGTGCGGAGCAAGTAACGCTAACTCCTCAGTTCGAAAGATATCTCCTACAGCAACGAAGAACAACGTCTTCTGTTGGCAGGCAATCATTCGAAGCATAAAGAGATTTCTCTCGGTCTCGCATAGGTTTGGGCTAAGCATCACAGCGGATCTAAGCTTCGAGAACCTATACCCCTCTTAATAGTACGGAGGTCCTATGACTCAAATGAATGAAAGAAGAACGACGAAAAGAATGCTACGTCTTCACTTCGTCTTCGTCTTCCATCGCTGCAGTCAATTTCTTCGGACGCGATCACCGAACCAATTGCTTTGCGTCAGCAATAAACTGTCGAGGGTCAACTCCTTCACTTCATTCTTCTCGGTTGCTCATTCTCTTCTTCGACGTAGATAATCCTTAGTGAAGTTCCTCGAACTGTACACCTGAGACAGCATTCTCTTCGGCACTGCATGGACTATTTCTCTCTGTGTGCACTAGCAAACAGATCAGTCCAAGCCTGTTTCTGTCAACAATCTCCAAAACACAAAGGGGCAAATATTGCACCAACAATCTCCCCCTTTTTGGACGATTGTTGACAAAACAGAACACATCGAAAGATAGATAAAAGAATGAAATGGAATGCGAAGGAAAAATGAAAGACGAGAGATAACTACGAAGATAAGACACGCTCCCCGTGAAGATATGCATCATTCTGATTTGACTGATCATTAGGACATAATATGGAGGGTGGCGAGGTGAATCTTCGTATGAGTGACATTTGGCAGATGATCTCATTCGTAGCTTCATCCAATGCACTCGGTGGTGTCTGAGGTATTTCCTGCCACACACAACCTTTGACCAAGGTTAGTTAGATAGCAATGATAATTTGAAAAGCGTTGTGGCAAAAGGATACGCCATGAAGATTTTCTCAGAACACAGTTTAAATTCCACATGAGATATAAATTTCCCTGCAAGTTAGATGTTCGAGGAACAATCAGGGCAAGGGTAATCAGAGCAAGGGAGACTCAAGTATATTGCTCGGAGTGGATATATTTCAGACGATGTTTTCCTGCAACAAAAATGATACCATAGATATGTGCGAGGGAAAACATCTTGTCAGACAGATAGATAGAATTTTCTTTAGAATTCATGAATGACTTTAATCTGAAGCGATTTTTCTTCTCCTGCATCGTTAGATATCGAAAGATAAGCATAGGAGTAAGATATATGAAGTTTTAAGTAATGAGATGTCTCTCTTCGAGAGACATAATTTCCAATTCTCCTTGAACTGCTTTCACTTAACCGTGCATGAAAAATGAATTATTGAGGATAATCATTGCAAGGAAGTAAGCATTCGATTGCACCTGCAAACAAATAACGAAACGATAGCAACTATAGCATTGCGGGGGTTATTAACGGTACATGACGACGCAATGTGTCATCACCACAGACGGTGAGAATAAGTTCCACGACCAAAAGTTCAACGACCAAAAGCAAATTGTTCGAACGAAAAGTAAATGGCGAATAGAAACACCCTGTAAATAACCCGCTTTTCTATCTTCTCGATGTTCTTCTCCCCCTTTTTGTCAACAAGTGTCAAAAAGGAAAGATAATGCATGCGAGGAACTACTCGTCCGAAGAATCCCCAGAACTCGAGCTGTTCGGCGAAGCAGAACGAGCGATGGTCGAGGCCGAGGCAGGAGTTGGAGATGCAGCACGGGCTTCGGGATCAGCATCGGGAGTAGCAGTGCGAGGTTCATCTAGCTTGAATATGAATGTGCCTGCTGTGTCTTCGAGTGCATCATCGGGTTCGACAAACAGCAGGTCGGTTGAGGCAGAACGCTGAGGAAGCACAGGAGTTTGCCTTCGGATGCGAGGGACTTCAAACAAATCTAGATGATCATAATCTTTCTCGATTCCCTTTGCAGACAGTTGTTTACGAGAGTAATGCTTGCAGAGAAGAGTCCATGAGCGCTTTTTCTGTTCCTTTTCATACAGCAGGGCTTGACGAGCATAATTATGAAGTAGATTGATTTCAGTCATCATTTCCACTTTTTCCTTGCGATCGAGCTTGATGTGACTTTCCAAAGCTTGCTGAGTACGGAGATAAATCTCATACAGAGATGGATTTTCTTCATGAGGGATTTCAACTGTGACCTTCTTAACCTTTGGAGCTTTCGCAGAGGCAGAAGCAGTTGCATCAATTGGTGTCTTTCAGTTCCCAATATCCTTTACAATTCGGAGAGTGTCTCGGACTGGTGGCATGAAAACTTTCGGGACATATGGGCAGAAAAACTTTTTCTCGATAAGCTGCTCAATGGCGAACATGACCCATGGTGCAAATATCTTCAATACTTGAGGGCTATCAGCTGCATAGGCCAGGTTGCGAATAAGAAGATCGGGAATGTCAAACCGAATACCATGAGCTATAGCATGAAGAGAATTAGCCACAATTCCTTGAATGTTTTCAGGCTGGTTTGTTGGCGTGAGAGAATTGCAGAGGATATAGAACAACACTTTGTTCTCATAAGCCAGATGCTTTGGATTTACTTCAGTACACTCGTCTACAACAAGCTTAGGGTCCATCAGCATATGCAGTTGACCTTCGGATACATCCCAGAAATGCAGTCTGTGTTCTCGTGAGGCATCAAATTCGAAACGAGGTAAATTTAATAGGGCCAAAAACTGGTCAGCCGAGCATTTGATTCTTTCTTCCTCGGTCATCCATTCGAGGATCCATGTACTGCTATCAGCAAGATCTCCTGAGATATAAAGCGTGGCATAGAACTGAAGGACAACTTCACGATTCCAGCCATGGTTGAATCGAAGAAAACTCTTCAGATAGACCTGCTCAATTTGCTCGATGGTGTGATGGAAGCACGGTATGCTTTCTAGCTTGGCAAAGTCCAGAATCTTGTGCTCGAATATATGATTCTTGCCATACAGGATACGAGCATAATACACAGCATGTTCCTTTGTCCAGAACCTTGGTGACAACGAAGTCCTTTCTCCTTCATACGGACTGGTCCGAAAGAATGCAAGTTTCGAGCGATGAAACTGCTCATTAAACGCCAGACCATTCGGGCCATCTTCGACGGGAAACAGAGGAAAGATTTCCAGTGGATTACTCAGAGGTTCTTCATCGGTCATGGATTTGGTTCGAACATCATCAGGTGCAGGCACACCTTCATCGATAGGCTTGAGAGGAGCATGAGACTTCCTTGATTTCTGTCGTGTAGACAGCTTTGAAGCACTTGACTGACTGCTGTTCTTGCTCGCTGGAACTCCTTCGGCATCTTTCTGACTTTCATGCACAAGGGCCTTTTCTTTTCTTGCAGTTTCTTCGGTGGGAGTTGAGACAACTTATTTCTCGGTAGCATGAGGCACGACTGGTGGGGCAGTTTCTTCTCGAGCCATCGGCTCATCTGATTTCTTTTCTTCCTGTACCAACTGTGGTGCAGTGGTACGAGGAGCAGGATCAACATCCATCTGGGTAGGGGCACCAGATGATGAGACCAGGGGTGTTTTCTCTCGGGAAGCATTGAGCTCCCCCTCATTCTTATCATTTTCCTCATTTGATTTGGAGGGCTCAGCTTGCAATGTTTTCGGAGGTGATGGATCTGGCTTTTCAACCTCAATCTCTTCATCAACTTCATCAGCTGGGGATTGCTGCTTGGGAGGTGCATTTTCCTCATCAGTCTTTACCAAGAATATATCAACTTCTTCATGTTGCACTTGGGCAACTGGCTCAGGAATGAGAACCTCTTCAGTACCAGCCTGCTGCATGGGTTCATCTTCGCGAGGAGGAGAAGGTGGAACTTGCTGCAAGGGTACATGGGAATCCATTGGGGTAGGATCAGCAGAGACGTTCTGAAGGCGGCGGTCTTTGTTTGTTTTCGGCTTGCTTGCTCTCGCCATAGCCTTCTGACGCTTTTCCTCTTGAGCTCTTCTCCGAGCGAGATCTGCCTGGTGAGCAATCTCCTCGTTTCTCCTATCACACAGTTGAGATACTTCCATGTGCAAGCGAGAGTGCCACTCAATTTTCTCATTACGCAAGACGCTCAGAGCCTTGGTGAGTTCAACAATTTCTTTGTTCCTCTTTTCCTTTCGGACTCAGATTTGGCCTCATTTCTCATTTGCTCGACAGCTTGTTTTTCTTTGACAACTTTGTTGAGCTTCTTGGAGATTTTCTTCAGCTCAATAAAATGCTTCGTCACCAATTTGGTAACATCATCGGGCAAACCGAGATCACACACATCATTACCATTAGCATCATAAGCAGCGCTGTCAATTACATCAATCATGAAATTGAAGTCATATTTTTGTTCCCCTGTGGAAGCAGGAACATTGAGCTTGGCCTTTTTGGCAGCCACATCTGCTTTCTCTTCTGACTGCAGCTTTCTCTTCGTAGCGGCACCTGACAAAGTCCTCGGGGCCGCAGAACCCGAAGGTTTATCGGTGGAAGGCATAGGTGCATGCCTGGGAGACTTCCTCGGTGATGGCAATGTTTTCACTCGCGAAGGACTCATGTGTGGCTTGTTGAGAATGGTGGGACGATCATACAATGGAATTTCATCTGGGGTTTCTTTATCGGATAACTCATCAGACGAGTCGGGAACAGCCTTCTTGGTTCTTTTGACAAGGGTTTTCTTTCGTGGTGCACGAGGGGAAACTGATTTCTCAGACTTGCTTCCCTTCGAAGCTGATGCGCGTTCCTTCTTTTTCTGCACGTCTTGCTGGGTTAGCGCGACGTTTCTAGCTTCGATTTGATTCTTCTTAGCTTCTCTGGCTTCACGTTTGGCCTTGGCTTTTGCCCTTTTAGCCACTTCCTCGGGGAAATCAGCGATAGTTTTGAGGGAGTCAGGATGAGCATTTGCTGGCTGAGGTGGCCTGACTTTTTCATCATCTGGGCCTATGCAATTTTCTGCAATGCAGTCATTCCATGGTGGCATGAAGGCAAATAGGATCTGGTACTTTTCGCGAACATTTTGATAATGGAACCATTTGCCAGCCCAGTGGCGGCGAATTCTCTGCAACCTGTTGTTGCGATCTGTTGTTGATTCTCCTTCAGGTGGAGTTCTGTAGCTTTCGGGATCTGACATCTCAGCAGTAGTGTTCTTTTCTCTGCCACGACCGCCCTTCTTGGGATTTTCATCGGAGAAGATGGTTAGAGCGTCAGTGACCAATTCATCCTCGGGCTGACTGTGAGCAGAGGGAATTTCTTCCGAATCTTCTTCAGACACAGACTCTTGTCTCTTTTTCGGGGCCTTGGGTGGCTTCGAGGATTTTCCTCCTCCTATCATTCTCATTCGTTCTGATCTTGGTGGGAACTGAGACAAATATCCTTCAGAATCTGAGTGTTCTTCCGAACTCTGTGACATGACCAACCTGTGAAATAGAATAGATGCGAGGGAAAAACAAGGTAGGGTCATAAGCATGCACAGAACTATTTTTGAATGAAAAAGATTTTTAGGAGGATTAGGGAACCCATGGAAATCCAATTAGATATCCTTGATAGATTTTACAAGCTAGCCTCAGATGATACAGGGTAGATTGAAAACCATCTAATCTTTCGGACAACACATATGAACCCAAGATGAGGAGACCGAGTACGAGGAAGAACTACAAACCGCACTAGTCAATTCCTAGTGATTCCTAAAGATCTACCGCAGTGAAATAAATCGAGATAAATTGCGATGGTAAGAACTGCCCAAGAATAGATAGATGGAGACGAGCAGTTCCAGATCTAGGCGCCCTAACTTGGCAACTTAGATCAACTACGGCAATGCGGGAAGGAGGATTACCGCACCGGCATGATCAGCTGTGACGAGGCTTCACCGGAGTTGCTTGGCGGAGATTCTCGCCGGAGTTGCTTCGAGCTCGGGCTCGGATGAGGGTGAAACGAGGGTTTGCGCGAATGAAGAAGAAGATGCGGCGAGAGGTATTTATAGCTGGAGGGCTGAACCACCCCTCCGAAATCTACGGCCTACAGATGCGGGACGTTCCGCATTCAACGGACACGATCACGATCAAAAAGATCGTGGGCACGTGGCAACCGTTTCCTGCGAAAAAATCTCGAGAAGAGAGCAGGAGGACGAAAGGTATGAAGGGCACAACGCCAAAAATGAGTAAATGTTCGAAGATAATTTCTTTCGCGACCAAGGACGTCGGAGAGAGATTTACTTCAGATCAAATTGCATGCTCATGACGGACAGCACAGATTTAGATGAGAGAGAATAGAGGGATAAAAGGGTCCGAAACAAATCACTTAGGCAAACGAGAAGAAACACCAAACGAGAGAAGCTATGAGTGAGTTGTTCATCAGATGAAACACAAACACGGCGACTCGAAAACAAACAACAATCAAAGAACAAATAAACACAAAGAACTAGCACCAACAATATAGATCTCAGGGCAAAGGATATACGATCAAAATCCCTGAGAGCGAGTTCCTGCAAGATGGGTTAGTTCTTTCTCACAACCCACACTTGTGTGGGCGGCGCAGATCTCATTTGTCTTGACTGATCAGGGACATTCCTTCGTTAATTTCCGTAGATCACCTGTGTATCTCGAGAGTAATCATATGAGTAAGCATTGAAATTGTTCCCAGAGACATGAGCATAATGATTCAAGGAGATGCGCATATACTCCTTTTGTCGAAGGTTTAGCTGATATGCATTCGAGGAAGTTGCAGTCCCATACTGCGATGGATTTTCATTTCCTCGAGGAGAATTGCTCTGCAGGTTCAGGTTAGCAGTGACAGATAGATTTTCAATGATACATTTCTTCACCCAGATTTGCTTCTTGGGTGAACTAGACCTGCAGTTAGTCCCAACATATCGAGCGAAAACCTTACCATTCTGTTGTTTGAAAACTTTGTAGTTTGAGTCATCAGACTCGACAGAACCAACAGGAATGGGAGTGTCATATCTAGACAGGAGCGCAGGTTCGAGAGTTTTGCTCCCAGCAAGAACCCAACTTGTTCGAGGATATTGCTCGGGAGTCCAGTAGGTTCCATCAACGTTGAGTTTCCTTTCGAAACCCAATCGTTCCTTTCGGGGATTTCTGTGCAGTATTGACTTCTTGAGCACATCACAAAGTGTTTGATGCCCTTTGAGGCTCTTTATCATACCAGTCTCAAGCAAGTTCTTTAGCCTGCAATTTTCATCAGAAATAGCAACAAATTCCTCAGAGGAGGGGTTAGAGATTTCATTCGAAGCAGTTGCAATATTCTTGATGGCAGCATTAGATGTTTCAGCATTTGACTCAGCATTGCTACGTTCTAGGCATTTTAAGCAAGGAGGCACAAAATCATCAGGAAGGTTGTTAGATTGCTCGGCGAAGAGAGAAGATTTTTCTTTCGCAAGCACGTTATAAGACTCTTTCAGTGACCCGAGTTCTTGATTCCTGTCAAGGAGTTCATCTGATAAACTCTCGTAGTCAACTGTAAGAGAGTCATATCGTTCGGAAAGGTCATCAAATGTTGAAGAAAAAGCATCATCCTTTTCAGCCAACTCTTGATTCTTCTCCATCTCTTCGACCAGTAATCCTTCGGTTTTCCTGAGATTCATCTCAAGTCGTTCTAGCTCATCTTGTTGAGATTTTGCAATCTTAACAAGTTTAGCATAGGCAATGTATTCAGAGGAATATGCAGTCTTAGATTTTTGGTGCTTTGCTGATACCTGATCCTTTGAGGTTTTTGCCATGAGACAGAATGCAACAGGTTCATCATCACTTGAAGCATTGTCATCTGTATCTGATTCGAGAGACTTCGCGGATGGTTCATATGCGACGAATGCATTGCCTCTTCCTAGGTTTCTGTACAACTCTTCGTCTTCTGATTTGGAGTCAGATGATTCATTTTCAGATTCCATATTCATTTCTGCACACACTCTAGTCAGCTGCGATATTTTCTTCAGGTTGGATTCAATGGTCGCACTTGTTTGCACGTCAGTGACTGGTCTCGACGAAGAAGATGATGCGGTAGTTTCATTTTTCTTCGAGAGCTTAGTGTGACGATCCACTTGAATGAATCCAGAGCAGTGACGATTAGTCCATCTGTAGCTGTGTTTTTCATCTTGTTCCCAACAAGGACAGTCTGCTATGAAGTGACCAGGTTGTTTGCACTTGAAGCATTTCATTTCTTTCGGAGGTAATTTCATAGATGATTCAGGCGTGTCAACTTCATCATCATTTGTGAGGCATAGATTCTGTCTTCTGAGATAGCTTAGTCTTTCAGTGAGCATTTCCATTTCTCTAGTGATGGAGTGTTGATTCTCGATATCTTCTTCTTGAGGACTGCCATAGTGTGAAAGAATTTCTCCTTCGCTTTCCGAAGAAGATTCTTGATGCCCATTTTCAAGTTCCATCTTTTCTTCGTGAATAGATAGCAGCTTCATGACTTTGACGTAGTGAAGTTCTTCATAGTCTGGTCTTTGCTTGATTTCATCTATGATAGGATCAAAGGTTGCATCAAGAGCACTTAGTAGCTTGTTGACCACATCTCTATCGGTGATATCTGTTACTCCACGTTGGCGAAGCCTTTCAACGATATTTGTCAACCGATCAGTGAGTTCCATAGCACTTTCCCTACGAAGACTTCTGAACCTAGCGAACATGGTACGAAGCATATCTGTGTGTTGATCTGTTCTGGCGATAGATTCTTCATGAACATCTTTGATGGCATCTCAGAGTTGCTTAGCAGTGTCTAGCTTTCGGAACCGAATAAAAATATCTCTAGAGATGCTGTCAGAGATAATATCTTTTGCTTGAGCATCCAACTGTATCATAACTTCGTCATTCGAAGAAAGAGCATCAGGATGCCTAACAGTGTATCCACCTTCCACAATTTGCCAAAGTTCAATGTTGATAGCTTGAAGTCTGATTTTCATTCGATCTCTACAGTAGATATAATCATTTCCATCGAAGATAGGAAACCTTTCAGAGTGCGAGGATCTACCTGCATACGACATACTCAAAACTCCAAGGTTGTTAGACCTTTAATAAACAGAGACAGGGAGTACCCGCTCTGATACCAATTGTTAGGACCAAGAGTATATC
This sequence comes from Elymus sibiricus, assembly GCA_039707655.1. Lineage (NCBI taxonomy): Eukaryota > Viridiplantae > Streptophyta > Magnoliopsida > Poales > Poaceae > Elymus > Elymus sibiricus. Next base: position 339,193,311 of record CM077666.1, on the reverse strand, counting down.
GACCAGAGGGGAGTGAATGGGAGATTCAAAATTTCTTTCGAATGTTTTGAACCGATTCCAATCACGGCAGCGGAAATAATGTTCGGTAGCAACGCACTCAATTCAGCTCGCTATAGAGGACCAAATCTATCGATAAAGAATGCAGCAATTTTATCGAGCGATGAATATCACAAGTCCAACTTGATCGATAGAAATGCAACTAGTAATCTGGAGCTCAATTACGAGAGAAAACTAAATATGACTGCGATAGAAATGCACTAGAAATGATGAAAGGGTGAATGAATATGGCATGAGATGAGATCACGCAGACATGCAGTATTATGATGATAAACAAGTTGACTTGATGCGAAGTGAAGAACGATAATAACGCGACAGATAGTTGATGAACTGTGATTGATCAGGTACAACTATCGGCACTGAGCACGAATGTAAACTGCTGAAGGAAATGCAGTAATGTAAAGCGAACCAGTGGTGCTCGATGGCGATAGAAGAATTTGGTAGACCAGTTCGCCCTTCTGCCAAAGGACTACGTCTGGTTGGAGGGGTTGTGATTTAACACTGAGGATAAACTCTCCTCGCCCTGTTCTCCTTCAACTCGGAGCTGATCAGACTCCAGTTGATTTCACTCGTGGTAGATACTTGTCGGCGATCTCCAAACCTTCACTGAAGATAAACTCTCTTCAGCTCTCTTCGCGAACCACAAGACTCTTGGTTGCTGAAGATCTCGCTCGGTGAAGACAATACTCTTCGACACTCGAGCCGACACCTATCCGTCTAGAGAGTGGGCAGCTCTCAAGAGTAATAGGTACAAGAACTCTAACTCAGAACTACTGTGATGCTCAACCACTGTCTAAGTTTCGGCTCTTGATTTTTCTCTCGGCGGATTTTAAACTCAAATCACTCGGAGAGGGGATGCTCAATCAATCTTCTTAGAAATCTTAAGCGGAGCAGCCAACGGGCAATGTTGGAGCGGGGTGGCTATTTATAGCCGCAGCCTTCCCGGATGGGAAATGACCAAATTGGACATGTGGAGCAGCCAATGGCCGAACGACATGAGTCCAACGGTCGGAATTGAGCACAACGGTAACATTACGTGCGGAGCAAGTAACGCTAACTCCTCAGTTCGAAAGATATCTCCTACAGCAACGAAGAACAACGTCTTCTGCTGGCAGGTAATCATTCGAAGCATAAAGAGATTTCTCTCGGTCTCGCATAGGTTTGGGCTAAGCATCACAGCGGATCTAAGCTTCGAGAACCTATACCCCTCTTAATAGTACGGAGGTCCTATGACTCAAATGAATGAAAGAAGAACGACGAAAAGAATGCTACGTCTTCACTTCGTCTTCGTATTCCATTGCTGCAGTCAATTTCTTCGGACGCGATCACCGAACCAATTGCTTTGCGTCTGCAATAAACTGTCGAGGGGTCAACTCCTTCACTTCATTCTTCTCGGTTGCTCATTCTCTTCTTCGACGTAGATAATCCACAGTGAAGTTCCTCGAACTGTACACCTGAGACAGCATTCTCTTCGGCACTGCATGGACTATTTCTCTCTGTGTGCACTAGCAAACAGATCAGTCCAAGCCTGTTTCTGTCAACAATCTCCAAAACACAAAGGGGCAAATATTGCACCAACAAGAATGATTTTGTTATGCCTATTACTTGTTGTGACAATTATGATTGGGAAGATAATGATACTTCTTATAATCTTGAAAATCTTTTTGGCACCAACATGGTAAATTATGATGATAATAATTGTTATACTATTGGTGCTATTCATACTATTGATGATAATAGTGATTATGCTAATGATATGCAAAACCACAAGCTTGGGGATGCTATGTTTGATTGGAATGACATGTTTGAGAATTTATTTGCTGCAAATAATGTTTATCCTAAGCTTGGGGATGTTATGCTTAATGAAGATGATCTTTTTATTCCCCCTACTTTTGATGAGCAAATTTGTTATGATGATAGCATGCCTCCTATCTATGATGATTGCAATAATAATGAAAGTGGGTTTGAAAGAGTGTCAACTTTAGGTAATAATTATCCCACTATTTTGGAGGGTGTTCAATCTTATTATAATGATAAAAGTGGATTTGGAGAAGTCATGACTTTATTTAATGTTGAATCCACTACTTTGGAAGAGGTTTGAATTGATTATGATGAGAACAAAGTTGCTACTTATGATGATTATTGTGATGATACTTATGTTATAAAAAGTAGTGATGATTATTATAAAACTTATCATAATTATGAATACCCTCTTGCAGAACATTACTCTTTTAATGTGGAAATAATTTATAGTATTCGAGTTTCATATGATACTCCCACTATTATGAATGAGAAGAAATTTGCTTATGTGGAGAGTTGTAAAAATTCTATGCTTTTGGATCATGAAAAGAATGCTTTATGTGATAGCTATATTGTTGAATTTATTCATGATGCTACTGAAAATTATTATGAGAGGGGAAGATATGCTTATATATATTTCAACAATATCAAGTTTCTTCTCTATGTGTTGAAAGTTTCAAAGTTATACTTGTTTTGCCTTCCTGTGCTAGTTGATTCTTGCTCACATAAATTATTTGCTCACAAAATCCCTATGCATAGGAAGTGGGTTAGGCTTAAATGTGCTTGCCATATGTTTCATGATGCTCCCATTGTGTTTCAATTCTTCACTTTTTATGTGAGCATCATTAAAGTCATCATGCCTAGCTAAAATGCATTAAAGAAAAGCGCTTGTTGGGAGATGATACGTCTCCAACGTATCTATAATTTTTGATTGTTCCATGCTGTTATAATATCAATCTTGGATGTTTTTATAATCATTTACAGCAATTATATATCATTTTTCGAGACTAACCTATTAACTTAGTGCCCAGTGCGAGTTGCTGTTTTCTGCCGTGTTTTTGTTTTACAGAAAATCAATACCAAACGAAGTCCAAATGCCACGAAACTTTTTGGAGATTTTTTATTGGCCAATATAAACACTAGAAGCTTCGGGAGGAGGCCAGAAGACCCTGGTGGGGCCCACGAGCCACCAAGGCGCGCCCTGAGGAGGCAGGCACTCCCTGGTGCCTCGTGGGGCCCACCAAGCTCCGTTTGACCTAATTCCAGCACTATAAATTCCAGAAAAATCAGAAACCCACAAGAGAGTCCACGAAATACTTTTTTCTCCGGCGCAAGCTTCTGTTCCAGAGAGATCCCATCTGGGGTCCTTCTCCGGTAATCTGCCGGAGGGGGAATCGATCACGGAGGGGCTCTACATCAACCTTGCTGCCCTTTCGATGATGCGTGAGTAGTTTACCACAGACCTTCGGGTCCATAGTTAGTAGCTAGATGGCTTCTTCTCTCTTTTTGATCTTCAATACAATGTTCTCCTCGATGTTCTTGGAGATCTATCCGATGCAATCTCTTTTTGCGGTGTGTTTGTTGGGATCCGATGAATTGTGAGTTTATGATCAGATTATCCATGAAATTATTTGAGTCTTTGCTGCACTCTTTTATGCATGATTATTATAGCCTCGTATTTCTTCTCCGATCTATTGATTTGGTTTGGCCAACTGAGTTGAGTTATCTTGCCATGGGAAGAGGTGCTTTGTAGTGGGTTCGATCTTGCGGTGCTCAATCCCAGTGACAGAAAGGGACATGACACATTTGTATCATTGCTACTAAGGGTAAAAAGATGGGGTTTATTCATACGTGAGTTTATCTTGTCTACATCATGTCATCGTTCTTAAGGCATTACTCCGTTCTTTATTGGACTTAATACACTAGATGCATGCTGGATAGCGGTCGATGTGTGGAGTAATAGTAGTAGATGCAGGCAGGAGTCGGTCTACTAATCATCATGATTATGCATGATTATTTGTCTACCCACCGTATGCTATTTTCTCGAGAGAAGCCTCTAGTGAAAACTATGGCCCCCGAGTCTATCTAAATCATATTACTAAAACCCTAAAAATATTGCTGCCATTTCTTTTTATTTATTTTATTTTGTATTTTTGTTTCAATCTATCAATCTATCACATACAATTTAATCTTGCAATTTACTGCCGAGAGATTGACAACCTCTCATTTGCGTTGGGTGCTAGGGTTTGTTGTTTGTGTGCAGGTACTACTAACGAGGTGTTGTGTGATTCTCCTACTGGTTCGATAACCTTGGTTTCATAACTGAGGGAAATACTTATCTCTACTGTGATGCATCATCCCTTCCTCTTCTGGGAAAATACCAACGCAAGCTACAAGTAGCAGGAAGTATTTCTGGCGCCGTTGCCGGGGAGACATCATCAACATCTATCAAGTACCTTTGCACAAACTCTCATCTCCTTGCATTTACTTTATTTGCCATTTGCCTCTCGTTTTCATCTCCCCCACTTCTAAAACGTTTTTACAAAAATACAAAAATATTTTTCGTTTGCCTTTTTTTTGTTTGCTTGTTTGCTTGATTGCTATCTTGTTTGCGTAGTCACGATGTCTCAAGAAAATACAAAATTGTGTGATTTTTCCAATACTAATAATAATGATTTTATTAGTACTCCGATTCCTCCTCCCGCCGCTAGTGCAGGGACTTGTGATATTAATGCCGCTTTGCTAAATCTTGTCATGAAAGATCAATTTTCCGGTAGTCCTAATGAAGATGCCGCATCCCATCTTAACACTTTCATAGAATTGTGTGATATGCAAAATAAAAAAGATGTGGATAATGATATTGTGAAATTAAAATTATTCCCATTCTCATTACGGGACCGTGCAAAAATTTGGTTTTCATCTTTACCACGAAATAGTATCGATTCTTGGGATAGGTGTAAAGATGCTTTTATTACTAAGTATTTTCCTCCCGCGAAAATTATTTCTCTAAGAAATCAAATTATGAATTTTAAGCAACTTGATCATGAACATGTTGCCCAATCTTGGGAGAGGATGAAATTAATGATATGAAATTGCCCTACTGATGGTTTAAATTTATGGATGATCATACAAAAAATTTATGCGGGATTGAATTTTGTTTCTAAAAATCTTTTATATTCCGCCGCGGGTGGTACTTTTATGGAAATTACTTTGGGTGAAGCTACTAAATTGCTTGATAATATTATGGCAAATTATTCACAATGGCATACTGAAAGAACTCCTACTAGTAAAAAGGTGAATTCTATTAAAGAAATTAATACTTTGAGTGATAAAGTTGATGCGCTTATGAAATTGGTTGCTAGCAAAAATACTCCTATTGATCCTAATGATGTGCCTTTGTCCACTTTGATTGAGCAAAATAATGATCCCGTAGATGTGAATTTTGTCTCGCGAAACAACTTTAATAGTAATGCTTATAGAGGTAATTTCAACGCTAGACCGTTTCCTGGAAATTCCTCTAATAATTATGGCAATCCTTATGGTAATTCCTATAATAATAATAGGATACCTTCTGATCTTGAAAGTAATATTAAAGAATTTATTAATGCTCAAAAAGTTTTCAACACTACGATAGAAGAAAAATTGAGTAAACTTGATGATATGTCTAGGAGCATTGATAGAATTATTCATGATGTGGAAAATCTTAAGACTAAAATTTTGCCACCTAAAAAGTATATTAGTGAATCAATTCAAGCTTTATATGTCTCCATGGATGAGAGTAAGAAAAGAACCGCCATGCTAAGAGCTAAACGAGAATTTTTAGAAAAAGCGATTCCTCCTGATTTTTATCGTAGTAATGATGAGGATATTAAAATGATTGGTGTTTCATCTATTGATTCCTTGTTTAGCAATATAAAACTTGATGAAAAGGGGACTGAAGAAGAGTCAACTTTAGCTAGTAGGCGTCCCCATAATTCGGAGGGTGAAAATCTTGATAAGAAAATTGCTAAAAGTGGGTTTCGAGAGGTAAAAACTTTAAATAGCGATGTGCCCACTCTCTTGGATTACAAAGATTTTAATTATGATAATTGTTCTTTGATTGAGTGCATTTCTTTGTTACAATCCATGTTAAATTCACCCAACACTTATGAGCAAAACAAGGCTTTTACTAAACATATAGTAGAAGAAATGATGAAAGCGTTAGAAGAAAAGCTTGAACTAGAAATTTCAATTCCTAGAAAATTATATGATGAATGGGAACCCACCATTAAAGTTAAAATTAAAAATTATGAGTGCAATGCTTTATGTGATTTGGGTGCTAGCGTTTCCACAATTCCAAAATCTCTATGTGATGTGCTAGGTTTTACCAATATAGATGAATGTTCTCTTAATTTGCATCTTGCGGATTCTACTATTAAAAAGCCTTTGGGAAGAATTAATGATGTGATTATTCTTGCAAATAGAAATTATGTGCCCGTTGATTTTATTGTTCTTGATATTGAATGCAATTCTTCTTGCCCCATAATACTTGGTAGACCATTCTTACGAACTATAGGTGCCGTTATTGATACGAAAGAAGGGATTATAAAATTTCAATTTCCATTAAAACAGGGTATAGAACATTTCCCTAGGAAGAAAATTAAAGCACCATATGAATCAATTATGAGGGCCACTTATGGAATCAACTTGAAAGATGACAACACTTGAAATTATGCATTATGCCTAGCTAGGGGCATAAAACAATAGCGCTTGTTGGGAGGCAACCCAATGAATAAAATAAATTTTTATTATAAGTTTCTGTTATTGTGTGTTTTCACTGTCATGCTACTGGTATGATTGTGTTTTTGTGTTTTTAATTAGTGTTTGTGCCAAGTAAAGCCTTTGGGATGATTTGGAAGATAGTATAATTGATGCTGTTTGAAAACAGAAACTTTTGCGTCCAGTGCTGGTATTTTTTTTTCACTGGAACGTCAGAACCTTCTGAATTTTTTACACAATATTGATATATGAATTGCCCACGTTGTCCTAATTTTTTAGAATGTTTACAGAAGTATGACCATAATTTAGATTGCTACAGACTGTTCTATTTTTGACAGATTTTGTTTTTGATGCACTATTTGCTTGTTTTGATGAATCTATGGATTGTATCGGGGGGTATAAGCCATGGTGAAGTTAGAGTACAGTAGGTATAATGCAAAAATAAAATATGAATGGGTTTGCAACAGTACTTAAAGTAGTGATTTGTTTTGTTATACTAACGGATCTCACGAAGGTTTTGTTGAGTTTTGTGTGATTGAAGTTTTCAAGTTTTGGGTGAGATCACGACGGATGAAGGAATAAGGAGTGGCAAGAGCCTAAGCTTGGGGATGCCCATGGCACCCCAAGGTAATATTCAAGGAAGACTCAAGCGTCTAAGCTTGGGGATGCCCCGGAAGGCATCCCCTCTTTCTTCTACCAACCATCGGTAATTTTATTGGAGCTATATTTTTATTCGTCACATGATATGTGTTTTGCTTGGAGCGTCTTGTATTGTATGAGTCTTTGCTTTGTTTGCTTTTTAGTTTGTCACAATCATCTTTGCTGAACACACCTATCTTGAGAGAGCCACACGTTTATCATCATAATTTGTTAGAATACTCCATGTGCTTCACTTAAATTTTTTGAGGCTAGGCAGTTGCTCTAGTGCTTCACTTAAATCTTTTTTAGCACAGTGGCGGCTAAATTTTGAAGAAATAAACTCTCATGCTTCACTTATATTATTTTGAGAGTTGATTAAAATTTTGAAGAAATGAATTCTCATGCTTCACTTATATTATGTTGAGAATTGTTAAGATGGAAATTTTGAAGAAATATTTGCACTCTCATGCTTCACTTAAATCTTTTTGAGAGTTGATGAAAGTAACAGTAATTTGCACAAGATATGAATTTGGTCCCAAAGTGATGAATATTCAAGAGGGATATAGATAAAAACTTTCATATAGATCGTTGGATATGATAAGTGTGATTCCTTGCAATAGTTTTGCGATATGGAGATGATGATATGTGAGTCATGTTAGTGAGTAATTGTGATTTAGTAAAAATATTAGTGTTAAGGTTTGTGATTCCCTATGCATGCACGTTAAGTCAATAGTTATGCAATGAAATTATATCCTACTTATGGTGCATTATTCGGTGTTAGTTATGTTCAATGCATGTTTATGACCGTTTTCGTTTTTTGGTTGGTTGCTTCTCAATCTTTTGCTAGCCTTCATTTGTACTAAGCGGAAATACTGCTTGTGGATCCAAAATCCTTAAACCCAGTTTTGCCATATGAGTCCACTATACCTACCTATATGCGGTATTTCAATGCCGTTCCAAGTAAATTTGCGTGTGCAAACTCTAATTTTCAAAATAATTTTTTTGTTTTGTGTGCCCGTACCGCTCATGAAGCGGCAGGGGGTGGCCATTATTTTCCATGCTAGGTGTGTTATTCTCACGATGAGTGTTTATTCACTTGTCATTGCACTAGAGAATGGTTGGTAATAGGGATGCCCAGTCCTGCATGAAATCAAAATTAATAACAACAAAATTCCTTGGAAAGTGATGGTATGGAGGGCACCCGTGGATACGGCTAGCCATGGATTGTGAAAGAAATGGTGGAAAGGAAATAAACTTTACTTTCGGTTTGGGAACCACCTATGATGTGTCTAGCATGGAAAATATTGGGAATTCTCGGTCGTTTTCGTTGACAGGAAAAGCATGCCTCTCAAAATATTTTTATCTCTTTAATTTCAGCTTTGAGCTCTGGCACATTTGAAAAATCTCTACTTCCCTCTGCGAAGGGCCTATCTATTTAGTTTTATGCAATTTTTATTTTTATTTGAGTCTCCATCTTCTCTTACAAAAGCACCAACTAGAGAGCACTATTGTCATACTTGTGCATTGGATGTAGCTAATATTTGAGTGTGTTTCATGAATGGATCAATGATCGAGCATAATGGGCTAGGGATAACTTTCTTTAGCATTGATATTTTGAAAGACATGGTTGCTTGTTAGTATTCTTGAGTATCTATGTTTTCATGTCAAATTATAGACTATTGCTTTGAATCATACAAGTCCAATGTCCATGCTACAAAAGAAAAGAATATGTGATGAATATGATAGGCAACATTCCACATCAAAAATTCTGTTTTTATCCATTACCTACTCGAGGACGAGCAGGAATTAAGCTTGGGGATGTTGATACGTCTCCAACGTATCTACAATTTTTTATTATTCCATGCTGTTATAATATCAATCTTGGATGTTTTTATAATCATTTACATCAATTATATATCATTTTTGGAGACTAACCTATTAACTTAGTGCCCAGTGCTAGTTGCTGTTTTCTGCCCTATTTTTGTTTTACAGAAAATCAATACCAAAGGAAGTCCAAATGCCACGAAACTTTTTGGAGATTTTTTATTGGCCAAGATAAACACTAGAAGCTTCAGGAGGAGACCAGAAGACCCTGGGGGGGCCCACGAGCCACCAGGGCGCGCCTGGGGGGGCAGGCGTGCACTGGTGCCTCGTGGGGCCCACCAAGCTCCATTTGACCTAATTCCAGCACTATAAATTCCAGAAAAATCAAAAACCCTCAGGAGAGTCCACGAAATACTTTTTCCGCCGCCGCAAGCTTCTGTTCCAGAGAGATCCCATCTGGGGTCCTTCTCCGGTAATCTGCCGGAGGGGGAATCGATCACAAAGGGGCTCTACATCAACCTTGCTGCCCTTCCGATGATGCGTGAGTAGTTTACCACAGACCTTCGGGTCCATAGTTAGTAGCTAGATGGCTTCTTCTCTCATTTTGATCTTCAATACAATGTTCTCCTCGATGTTCTTGGAGATCTATCCGATGTAATATCTTTTTGCGGTGTGTTTGTTGGGATCCGATGAATTGTGAGTTTATGATCAGATTATCCATGAAATTATTTGAGTCTTTGCTACACTCTTTTATGCATGATTATTATAGCCTCGTATTTCTTCTCCGATCTATTGATTTGGTTTGGCCAACTGAGTTGATTTATCTTGCCATGGGAAGAGGTGCTTTGTAGTGGGTTCGATCTTGCGATGCTCAATCCCAGTGACAGAAAGGGACATGACACGTATGTATCGTTGCTATTAAGGGTAAAAACATGGGGTTTATTCATACGTGAGTTTATCTTGTCTACATCATGTCATCGTTCTTAAGGCATTACTCCGTTCTTTATTGGACTTAATACACTAGATGCATGCTGGATAGCGGTCGATGTGTGGAGTAATAGTAGTAGATGCAGGTAGGAGTCGGTCTACTAATCTTGGACGTGATGCCTATATACATGATCATTGCCTTGGATGTCATCATGATTATTTGCTTTTCTATCAATTGCCGAACAGTAATTTGTCTACCCACCGTATGCTATTTTCTCGAGAGAAGCCTCTAGTGAAAACTATGGCCCCTGGGTCTATCTAAATCATATTACTAAAACCGTAAAAATATTGCTGCCATTTCTTTTTATTTATTTTATTTTGTATTTTTGTTTCAATCTATCAATCTATCACATACAATTTAATCTTGCAATTTACCGTCGAGAGATTGACAACCTCTCATTTGCGTTGGGTGCAAGGGATTGTTGTTTGTGTGCAGGTACTGCTAACGAGGTGTTGTGTGATTCTCCTACAGGTTCGATAACCTTGGTTTCATAACTGAGGGAAATACTTATCTCTATTGTGCTGCATCATCCCTTCCTCTTCGGGGAAAATACCAACGCAAGCTACAAGTAGCAGGAGACAACCCAATATTTACCCCTACTGTTTTTGTGTGTTCACACAATTAAGTTACAATAGTAATCATGTTTTATATGTTTTCTTTCAATAATGTGCCAAGTAAAGCCTTTGGGATAGTGTGGATACTTGTTGATTTGATTCTCTGCAAAAACAGAAACTTTTGCGTCCAGTGCTGGAATTTCTATTATGTACTGGAGCGTGAGAAAATTCTGAAATTTTTACACAGTATTAAGCTACAAATTGTATATTGTCCTAGGTTTTCAGAATTTTTGGAGGTACATAAGTATGCCTTTTAATTCTCTCACTACATGCTGTTCTGTTTTTGACAGATTCTGTTTTTATTGCATAGTTCGCTTGTTTTAGTGTTTCCATAGCTTATATTGAGTAATATAAATTGTGGAAATGATAGAATACATTAGGTATTATGTGAGAACAATTATGAATCTTGTCTTGACAGTACCAAAGTGAATGATTTATTTTCATACTAACCTATCTCACGGAGTTCCGTTAAGTTTTGTGTGATTGAAGTTTTCAAGTTTTGGGTGAGATATCGATATGGGGAGAATAAGGAGTGGCAAGACCCTAAGCTTGGGGATGCCCAAGGCACCCGAAGGTAATATTCAAGAAATACTCAAGCGTCTAAGCTTGGGGATGCCTCGGAAGGCATCCCCTCTTTCGTCTTCAACATTATCGGTAACCTCACTCGGAACTATATTTTTATTCGTCACATAATATGTGTTTTGCTTGGAGTGTCATTTTATTTTGTTGAGATTTTCTTGCTGTTATTTAGAATCATGTTTGGTATCTTTTATTTCATTAAAATGTCAAGTATAGCCTTTACCATGCTCAGTTTGCAAGTTTGTGAGTTGCTGTATGAAAACAAAAAGTTTGCTGTTATGTCTTGAATATTCCTGAATAGTCAGAACATGATAAAAATCTGAAATTTTTACACAGTAATCATGCATGAGTTCTCTGTCACGTGGTAATTTTCAGAATTTGTGGAGTTAGGGAAGTATGAATTTTTATTCTCCCTTTATAAACTGTTCTGTTTAGACAGATTTCGGTTATAGTTGCATTGTTTGCATATGTTTGCTTGTTTAATATTTCTATTTGTGGATAGGAGTATTAAATATGTAGAGGCATTTAGTATGCAATGTTTAATTATAATTTTAGTGATTTGCTACAGTAGAGAATGTTAAGGTTTTGAGTTGATTTATACTAACTTATCTCACGAGTTCTTGTTGAGTTTTGTGTGGATGAAGTTTTTAAGATTTAGGAGAAGCCATGATATGAGAGGAATTAAGGAGACACAAGAGCTCAACCTTGGGGATGCCCAAGGCTTCCCAAGATAACATTCCAAGAAGTCTCGAGCAACTAAGCTTGGGGATGCCCTGGTAGGCATCCCACCTTTCTTCATCAACACCTATCGGTTAGCCTAAGTTTTTCCTTGTTCACATGATATGTGCTATTCTTGGAGTGTCCTTTTATTTTCATTTTGTTTGTTGTTTGAATAAAATTATCAGATCTGAAATCTTTATTTGGAGAGAGTCTTCACATAGCTACTTAATTGTTTGACTACTCATTGATCTTCACTTATATCTTTTGGAGTAGTTTGTCATTCACTCTCGTACTTCACTTATATCCTAAGAGTGAATTCTTGAATGAATTGAATATCATAAATATGAAATTATACATGCTTCATATGCTTGTCCCATGGGGAGTAATGACTTCACATATAATAAGTATAAGTGGTAAAATTTATTGAAGGTTAGCAAACACACCATTGGCCACTTGAACAATTCATGAAAGAATATTGAAGGAAGAGAGATTTCACATATAAATATACTATCTTGGACATCTTCTATGATTGTGAGCCCCCATTAATTATTTTCAACCTTCATCAAGTAGTTGATGTTGGACAAGGAAGACAACGTAATGGGTTATGTTTGTTTATATTCACATAGAAGTTATATGTTCTTGGATCCTCTAACATGTGGTGCTTGCTCATAATATTTTGCTAGCCAAAATTTCGTACTAAGTATATCTACCTATGGATCCTCTAACATGTGGTGCTTGCTCATAATATTTTGCTAGCCAAAACCCTTAAACCCAGTTTCTTGCCATGAGAGTCCACTATATCTACCTATGGATTGAATAAGATCCTTCAAGTAAGTTGTCATCGGTGCAAAAGCAATAAAAATTGCTCCTAAATATGTATGATCTTTTATTGTAAGGGAAAATAAGCTTTGTACGAACTTGTGATGGTGAAGAAATAAAAGTGATGGACTGCATAATAAAGGTTGCTATCACAAGGGGCAATATAAAGTGACGTTCCTTTGCATTAAGAGCTTGCACATCCAAAAATAAAATCGCATGAGAACCTCTGCTTCCCTCTGCGAAGGGCCTATCTTTTACTTTATGTATTTACTTTTATGCAAGAGTCAATAGTGTTCTTCTCTATTCTGTTTTTTATTTTCTCTCTTTGCAAGCATCATGTGGTGGGGAAAGATCCAGGCACATATATCCAGTTGAATATAGGTGATCATGAGTTATTATTGTTGACATTATCCCTGAGATAAATAAGTTGGTAGGCAAAACATTAAGCCCCTATCTTCCTATGTGTTTGACTAAAACAGTTTGTTCTAAAAATATGCTTTGAGTGTCAGCAATCATGGAAGACTATATGATAGTTGAGTATGTGGAATTTGCTAAATCAAAGCTCTTACATAGACCCTTCCTGAAAATAAGATGAATTGCAATTGTTTGATGACTGAGAACATAGTTTGTTAGTTTTCAAGAAAGTTTATGGTCTATACTTTAGCATGTGAATAGCTTGCTACTTGATCATGAGAAGTTTTATGAGATGAGCTACTGTTTATGATATATAATGATGCTAGAAAAAGTGTTTGAAATTATCATTGATCAAACTTATACACTATGATAGCATTCACACTTCATAAATTATTTCTTTTATCATTTACCTACTCGAGGACGAGCAGGAATTAATCTTGGGGATGCTGATACGTCTCCAACGTATCTATAATTTACGAAGTATTCATGCCATGTTTATAACAATTTTATATGGTTTTGGTATGATTTGATTAGAACTAACCCGGACTGACGCTGTTTTACGCAGAACTACCGTGGTGTTGTTTTTTGTGCAGAAATAAAAGTTCTCGGATTGGGCCCAAAATTTATGGTGATTTTTTATGAACCAAAAGAGACCCACGGAACACCGGAGATGGACCAGGGAGTGGGTGAGGGCACCAAAGCTCTACTGGAATCAGGGACTTTGCCATCTGCCAGCTCTTTGCCGTCTGCTGGCAGATGGCAAAGAGGATATTTGCCGTCTGCTTTTATAAAGCAGACGGCAAAGAACATGCTGATGGCAAAGAGGCTCTTTGCCATCTTCTCTTCTTTGCCGTCTGCTGGCAGACGGCAAAGAGTTCTTTGCCGTCTGCCAGCAGACGGCAAAGAACAAAGTGGGCCCCACTTGGTACTGCACTTGCCAGGTCACACGGGCCACTTCTTTGCCATCTGCTGGCAGACGGCAAAGTTCTTTGCCGTCTGCCAGCAGACGGCAAAGAGGTGACGGCAAAGAGGGGGCTTAATTTTCGCCATCCCCCCGGCCGCGCCTCCCCCCTCTCTCTCTTTCTCTCACCTCTCTCTCTCTCACACCCGCGCCCGTTCCCCTCTCTCGCCGCCGCCGCCGCCCCCTCCCCGCCCTCTCGCCGCCCCCTCCCCGCCCTCTCGCCGCCGCCCCCTCCCCCCCTCTCTCACCGCCGCCGCCGCCCCCTCCCCGCCCTCCACCACCGCCTGCCCCCCTCCCCGTGGCGCACCTCCACCACCGCGGCGCCGCCCCCTCCTCACGGCCCTCCTGCCGCCGCCGCCCCCTCCCCGGCGGCCTCCTCTCCTCGCCGCCGGCCTCCTCTCCTCGCCGCCGGCCGCCCTACCCCCTGCCCCTCTCTGGTGAGCTTCCCCTGCCCCCCTTTTAATTTTTTTCTTTCTGTTTTTCTAATTAGATTTTTAGTTTTCTGTTTTTAGATGTTTTGCAAATAGTTGTTTAGGTGTTTGGGTAAATAGGAAAAAATATTTAGACATTTAGGTAGAAAAAAAAGAAGAAAAGAAGATGAAAAAAAAGGAAAAATAAAAAAGAAAAAGAACAAAAAATAATAATAAGAAGAAGAAACAGAAGAAGAGGAGGAGGAGAAGAAAAAAGAAGAAGAAGAAGAAGAAGAAAAAAAAAAGAGGAGAGGAGGAGAAGAAGAAGAGGAAAAAAGGAAAGGAAGAAGAAGAGGAGGAGGAGGAGGAGAAGAAAAAAGAAGAAGAGGAAGAAGAAGAAGAAAAAAGAGGAGAGGAGGAGAAGAAGAAGAGGAAAAAGGAAAGGAGGAAGAAGAAGAAGAAGAAGGAAAAAAAAGGAAGAAAAGGAAGAAAAGAAAGAAGAGGAAGAAGAAGAAAAGAAAAAAAGAGAAAAAACCCCGACCCCGACACGGCACCTCGACCCCGACCCGACAACCCGACCCTGACCCGACACCCCGACCCCAACACCCCGACCTCGATCCCGACCCCGACACGGCACCCTGACCCCGACCCGACACCCCGACCCCGACCCGACACCCCGACCCCGACACCCCGACCCCGACCCCGACCCCGGCACGGCACCCCGACCCCGACCCCGACCCGACACCCCGACACCGACACGGCACCCCGACCCTGACCCGACACCCCGACCCCGACACGGCACCCCGACCCCGACACCCCGACACCCCTGACACCACGACACCCAGACACGACACCCCCCGACACCCCTGACACCCCGACACCACGACACCCAGACACGACACCCCCCGACACCCCGACCCCGACACGACACCCCGACACCCCGACACCACGACACCCCGACACCACGCCACCCAGACACGACACCCCCGACCCCCGACACATCTTCGGCCTCCTGTTGACCGAAAAGGTGCTCTTCGGCCTTCCAGAGGCCGATGGGGTCATATATTTGTGAATTATGAGTTAGGAAGTATATTTCCCGATTTTGTTAAGAAAAACATCATATATATTTGTGTTGATCGGGTGGATTTAAATGTGCAGTTCTTTCGGGGCTGCGAGGGTCTGGTGTTCGACGACCTCCCCGTGCGTTCGACGAGCTCCGCCCCTGCGTTCGTGGGTGAGCACAAATGACATCTCCTCCTCCCCCCTTCATTTGCTCTGTTCCGGTCTTCGTGCCGATGAAACTTGCTAGCTATAGGTGTCAATCATCAGTATGCGTGACCACTATGCGTCTCCCGTTCGAAAGGGTTACATCTATAAATATGCATGCATTTGCATATTTATAACCGTGATTCTTTCGAATTGTCCAACGTTATCCATGGACAGCCCGAGTATGTGTAGATTGGGTTCGTTTTCCCATATGCTCTGCTCCGGATCCGATGCAGAATTTCGTCAGTGCCTCCCTGTTGTTCTCCGGGTACACATCCTCTCTGCTTATTGCCGAGACGTGTATCAGGAGAACAGCGGGGTGGTGCTGCCGAAATTTTGCGTCGGATCCGGAGCAGAGCATGGGAAAACGAACCCAATCTACACATACTCGGGTGGGATTAGGACCTATCTTTACCTACTAGCGTCTAGGTTGCATGGACGTAATAAAACTGACAAACTCTATTAACTGATGAATATGGTTTGCTGAATTATGTATATATTTCTTGTGTGTCCAGTAGCTAGGCAAGATGAGTGATCGTGCGTGGATGTACACCGGTCACACTAGTCAGAAAGACATGACCCATGAATGGCTAAGAAAAACCAAGGGGTTTGTGAGAGCCGCATTTGCAAATGGACAGGAAACAAACTGGTGCCCCTGTGTCGACTGCGACAACTTTCATAAGAAGTCCGAGTTTGAAATGATCAAACACCTGCAGAAGTTGGGTTTTACGCCTGATTATACGGTCTGGACATTTCATGGTGAGTCTGCCCAACGTGCCAGAGCTGAGGAGGGCCGTCATCGCACCGACGAGCATGGTACCGGGATGCAAGACATGGTGGAAGACTTTGATGATGCTCGGGATTCGGACGATGAGATGGAGGAATCTGCAAAGGCCTTCAATGATATGTTGGAGTCTTCAAAACGTCCTCTCCACGAGCACACTGAGCTTTGTCAGCTGGATGCCATCGCACAAGTAATGGCTCTGAAGGCTCAATTCAACTTGGGCAGAGAATGCTACGACGCGATGATGACACTATTTGGACGCTTTCTACCCAAAGGCCATGTAATGCCTGCAAACCTGTACCAGTCGGACAAAATCCTCCGTGCACTTAAGATGCCCTATGAGAAGATAGATGCCTGTGAGAAAGGATGTGCCTTATTTAGGCTTGAGTATGCGGACTTGAAGTATTGTCCCGTTTGCCAGTCTTCCAGGTATGTTGAGGTAGACAACGGTATGGGTGAGAAGAGTCAGACAAAAATCCCAGTTAATGTTCTTCGGTATATGCCAATCATACCAAGACTTCAACGTCTTTTCATGGTCGAAGAGACGGCCAGACAGATGACATGGCACAAATTGGGCAAAAGAACCGAACTAGATGCAGATGGGGAGCCGATGTTGGTACACACATCGGACGCTTTTGCGTGGAAGCGCTTCGATGCAATACATCATGCTAAAGCGGCAGATCCAAGGCATCCTCGAATCGCCATAAGCACGGATGGGATCAATGTGTTTGGTATGATGGCAGCTCAATACAGTTGTTGGCCTGTATTTGTCATTCCACTCAATCTCCCCCCCCCCCCCGAACAGATTATGCAAAGAAAGAACATTTTCCTGACGTTGATAATTCCAGGGCCCAACTATCCAGGGAAGAATATGAATGTGTACATGCAGCCGCTTAAGGATGAACTGCAAGAAGCTTGGGATAATGGGATCAAGACATACGACGCCGTTACAAAAAAAACTTCCTAATGCGTGCGTGGTACATGTACTCGATGCATGACTTGCCGGCGTATGCGCTATTCGTTGGCTGGTGTGTGCATGGAAGGTTCCCGTGCCCCACATGCAAGGCAGCTCTTGAGTTTCGTCGGCTGCAGGCGGGTGGCAAGTTTTCTTGCTTCGACATGCATAGACAGTTCCTGGATCCTCGCCATAAGTTCAGAAAAGACAAGAAGAACTTCATCAAAGGTAGAGTTGTCAAAAACTCTGCACCACCTGCGTTGACAGGCCAACAGACCCTGGATCAGTTCAACTCTCTCGAGCTGGATCCGGAGCGTCCAGGGTATTTCAAGGGGTATAATTCCGAACACGCCTGGACTCACAAGACATGCTTGTGGGATCTGCCTTACTTCAAAGACCTCCTTTGCCCACACAACATCGACGTGATGCACACTGAAAAGAATGTCAGCGAGGCCCTCTTTGGTACATTGTTCGGCATAGAGGGGGAAACAAAGGATAATCCTAAGGCTAGAGTTGATCAGGAGGCTCTATGTGATAGACCGCTACAAAATATGCGACAACTGAAAGGAAAGCAGAACTGGACGAAGCCAAAGGCATGGTTCAATCTTGGAAGGCCAGCTATGAGGGAAATTATCCTGTGGGTGAAAAAGGAGTTGATGTTCCCCGATGGGTATGCAGCGAATCTAAAGAGGGGAGCGAGCCTTGAAAAATTGAAAATATTTGGTCTCAAGAGTCATGATTGGCACATATGGCTTGAGCGGGTAATGCCGGTGATGTTGTGTGGCTTTATCCCTGAGGATGAATGGCTAGTACTGGCAGAGCTGAGCTATTTCTTCCGTGTTCTTTGTGCGAAAGAACTATCGCCTGGCTTGCTAGAAGAACTGGAAGAGTTGGCGCCGGAGTTGATCTGCAAGTTAGAGAAGATCTTTCCACCGGGCTTCTTTAATCCAATGCAGCATTTGATTTTGCATCTCCCGACCGAGGCACGATTGGGGGGTCCCGTGCAGAATCGTTGGTGCTACGCAACTGAGAGGATGCAGAAGACGCTTCGAGAAAAATGTAAAAATAAACGTCGAATTGAAGCATCGATGGCCGAGGCATTCATTACTGAGAAGGCGGCAAACTTCGTGACAGCACACTACGAAGCCAAAAATCGTCATTTGCATAATCCGAAGCCTCGGTACAATGCTGGCGACCCTAAAAAGGGTGGATCCAACCTCAGCCTATTCAAATTCTCGTATGGAGCGGTGATCCAAAAGGATTCCGTCGAAGAGTATGAGCTTCTGGCAATGCATGGAGGCAGCTATCCCGGTTTCATCTCTTGGTTCAAACAAACGGTAATTTCCATTAGACCATTTCATTTCTTCGTCTAATTTCCGGCTAATGCAACAATCCTTTCGTATTAAACTTGTAGGCTAGTTCAGAGTCTATGGACGCCGAATTGAGACAAGTCGCTAATGGTTTTGACTATAAGGTCCGTTCATTTGACAAATACGACATCAACGGGTATCGCTTTCGTACCTATGGCAAAGAGCTATCTATGGCCGACCGAAAGTCTACAAATTGTTGTGTCTCTGCTATCGGCGAAGGAGGTACCGAGTATTATGGAAGAGTTGAAGCAATTTATGAACTTCTATTCTATGGTGCAAACCCATCGAAAGTCGTAGTCTTCAAATGTTATTGGTTCCAGCCGAAGGAGACTAGAAGGACTCATGAACATCTAGGGCTAGTCGAAATCAAACAAAGCACCCATTTGGATGTTCCCGATGTCTATATTACGGCTCAACAGCCAACCCAAGTTTTCTATCTACCGTGGGCCTGCCAAAGTGATCCAAATCTCAAAGGTTGGGATGTCGTTTATGAAGTGCCGCCACATGTTAGACCACCTCCCCCCAATGAAGAGGATTATGAACCTCACATTAACCCAGACACATATGAAGGAGAATTCTTTCAAGAAACACGTCTTTCCAAAAAACGTTTCAAGAACCGCTCTACTTCACCTCAGAACATTGAAGTAGACAGCGGCAGTGAATCCGAGCCTGAACCGGAACAAGAAGAGCCGGAACAAGAAGAGGTTACTGCTGCGGATGACCTGTCAATGCTTGACCGATTACGTACAGGAGGCCTTCCACATGTTGATGCATTTATTGATGATGATGATGAGCACGTCATTACTGATAGTGATGATGATGATGCATTTATTGACCCCGAAGCATATATAGACGATGATGATGCATTTATTAATGATGACGATGAAGATTAATATTATATTTCATGTCAGGTATTCAATTATTATTATGTACATATATATTATTAATTGGTTCATGTTAGGTATTCAATTTTTTATTATGTTCATGATGATGATACACTTAAATTATATTCATGTCAGGTATTCATTTTTTTAATGTTGTACTAACTTCGTTTACTCTTTGTCATTGCAGGTGTTGACAGATGGTGGGCGCGGGTCGAGAGCGCTCTGAGGCTCCTTCCTCGGCGCGTGGTGGGAGGGGTACTTCCATCCCACCCCACCACCTCCGGAGAGCGCTGGATCTCAGTATGCAGACACCAGCGGGCGCTTCTTCTTCGACCGGGAGAGGTCGGGGGGGGGGGAAGAAGGTTGGTAGAGGTGGACGTGGCGGTGGGAGAGGTAGGAAGGCTGCTACTACGCCTTCCTCGCCGCCACCCCCAGCTGATTCACCCGACCACAGGAGTGCTCCGTCTGAGATGGAGCAGCCTGAGGTGCAGCCGTCTCGGACTCCGGTCCACGAGCCTCAGGCCGACGAGCCTACGACAGACGAGGCTACGACAGACGCGCCTACGGCCGACGAGCCTGGGGCCGACGAGCGTCGGGCCGCCGAGCCTTCGTCCCACGAGACTGGGGATCACGCTGAGTCGCAGCAGAACCCAGGTGCGGGCTCGTCGAGTGGCCGTGCTGAGGGTGGCTATAGTTCTGATAGCTATAGCGAGAGTGAGTGGGTTGAGGGGCGCAAAGTCTACCAGCGTGGTGGTACAAAGCTCCCGCCCACCCCGGCGACCCCCGACCAGAGGTGGTTGATTGCGCCGCAGGGGGAGAAGTAAGTGCATTTACTCTTTTTTAACCTTTTGTCTTCACGTTTCTTCGAATATCTAATGCGTTGGCCTTGTCATACTGCAGGTCTTGGACACACGGGCCTGGTTGCCGCAAGCCCAACAGTGTCCTTGGCGTGATTTGTCGCCAGAGCTTCCCAGGGTGGGTCACGTTGCTCGGTGGGGGCCGGGTTCCAGAGCTAGGAATGACCTGGGAGCACTACTTGGCTGCCCCGGCCCCGCCGGGGCATAGGATCGGCGATGTCGAGTGCCACACGGTCGCCGACATTGTGATCCAGACGTTTTGGGTAATTTCTCCTTTGCCGTCTACGTTGAGTTTTCTTCTTTGATTGGCAACCCTAGTGATTGTACTAATCCGTGTTTTCTTGTTTGATTGCAGACCTTCTACAGGTGTGCTGAGGGACAGGAGGAGGCCGCGGCTCGGGTTATCGGCAACGAGTGCAGGCGCCTACTTCAAAACTTTCGGCACGAGGCTCGGACGCAGGCTATTCGAGACTACTACGCCTCGATTGGTATTCGGAGGAAAAAAGAGAAGTGCCGCCTCAACTATCTGAGTAAGGAGAAGTACATGAAGGTAATTACCTATTCTTAAGGCCTTGTACTTAGTTCCTTGATTTGATTCGTATGCGTAGCGCTCAAATTTCTCTTGCTTAACTTAGGTGCCCCCGAGATGGTGTGCGGATAGGATGGACTGTTGGGAGGCGTTGGTGGATGAGTGGTGCACTCCCCAATGGCGCAACGTCCACGACGGTGCAAAGGAGAAGCGTGCCCAAATGAAAGGTGTCCCACACCATCTAGGCAGCGTCAACCTACGTGGGTTCGGGGAAAACTGGGTATGTGGTTTGCTTCATGATTCATGCAAATTCATTCTTCATGCTAGCTTGAGCCCTTAACTAATACTCTGTTCCTCTCTTTTAGGCGCGGC